>JAJEOX010000299.1:160000-2998566 GCA_020740385.1 Mylabris phalerata | reverse complement strand
CGTTTTTTTTTTTTTATTAAACAGTCACCAGTTAAATAAATGAAACATGCCAACAGTTGTATTTCTAACCAAGTTTTCTTATATAGAACGTAAAAATGTCAAGACATGAATTCTTGGTCGTTTGCTCGTTTTTGGTTTTTCACGGTTAAATAGAAATTCAATGAGTAGATACGAATACAGTTTTCCGGATGTTAAAATAAGTACAATACTATTGCGGAATATCATCAGGAATACGGCGGAGGACAAAAAATATAAGAAAAACACCCATGGAAATTATTCAAATGTGCTGTAAGTTATTTAAATGAAATTAAAGTTGCTTTAAAAAAATTGTCGTGTAGCAGCGACTCTCTGTAGAAGTTATTTTAAAATTCAAATGAATTTTGTTTTTCCTCTATACATGCATATCCAGTCTCAAGTTTTTGGTAGAAAATTAAGAGAAGAAAACAGTAAAGAACAGAGTGTTGTAAGCCAGTTAAATGGTTCTCACTTTATACATTCCACTTGATCGTTTATGAATTTTAATGATTGCTCGAAAAGGTAACAAATAATACGCAAAATAGAAAAGAAGAAAGCATTTTTAACGAGTAGTGTCGATTTAGAGTCACGACTAAGAAATTAGTAAAGCATACAACGATATTTCAGTTTGCAATAGGCCCTAAATTTGCTCACTATCGTCGTAGCTTTATTCACACTTTACTCCATTTGGCATTCGTGGAAATACACCCTGTAGTTATATTAAATTCAATGTTCAAGTTTTTTAACTAATTTTTACAAGCCCTCGAACAAAGAGCATCACAATAATTGAATAATTGAGAGAGAGAAATTTCGTGTATACCGGACAACATGAAAATTATTTTATGATAGAACTTGTCGCTGAAATTACTAAACGTAAAAATGGGCTACAATTTTTACGGCATTCCTAGCAATTTTTGCGTGGGTAAAAACAAATATTTGAGCATTTACTACAATTAAGCATTAAAGCTTCAATTTTATTAATTCGTATTGATTCATTTTTTTGACTAAACTAATCTGTTTCAGTTTAGAATGATTAAAATTGAAAAAAAAAACTGACTTGAACAAAGAATTTACGAATTCTTCTAACACAACAACAACACCTAGTAGCACACAAAGTAAGACTTGGAATTGTAAGGTTAGAAATTTAGGGAGTACCATAGATAATAGTACTATCTGGGCAGTTCTGTTAGTAGCTAATTTTTTGATATTGGTACCTAATTTCTAAACTTAAGGTTCGCTTTTCATTTGTCACTTTTCAAAACAACCCTACTCCTTTATTTTCCAACGGATTTTGATGATCTAAACGACATTTGAAAGAGCATTGCAAGAAGCAGGGAAGTTGATATCTGATTTTTTGAAATTCGGATGTAATCTGGAGTTACAGAGGGAAATATAGAATTAGTATTTTTTTACAGTTTTTTTTAATATTTTCCCTCATAACTTTGCAAATATTTCTTATTTTCTAATGAATTTCACACAACATGTGGCAAATTAAAGACGCTTTTCAAATCTGCCAGAAATTTTCGGATCGTATTGTTAGTTTTCCGGAAAATTGATGAAACGTTTAGACATTCTAATCTAATTTTTTTACGTACAGTTTTAAACTTAGACAACTGAACTAGGGCTTATTTGAAAGCTAATGAATAGCAGATTATTTTGAAAATAGTTTGGGATTGAAATTCGGAAAATTTACTGAAAATTTATGATAGGGAAATGTCGGGAATTTTCAGCTATTATTTTTATCTATTAAAATTAATTATTTTTGTGTAAGGTGTATTGGAATTTATAGATTATTTCATTACCTTTCCAACAGTATTATTGTTGCTGCCAGAAAATTGAAAATCTTTTAGAAAATTAACGATAAACAAAACTATGTTTATCGTGTGCTCTTTCAAATGACGTTTAGATCATTAAAATCCGTTGGAAAATAAACAAGTAGGGTTGTTTTGAAAAGTAACAAATTTTTTAGCGTAAGTGAAGGGCCCCCTTAAAATTCCAAATTTGGTTGTCACTCGTATCCATATTTTTCTTGTGTATTGTTCAAGTATTTTGAACTATTGGTGAGTTATTTGTACAAGTAAATATTTTTCTTTCTATTTTATTAATTTTCGATTAAAATATGTTGTTTTATCTAATAATATGCTTTCGTTTCTGATATGTTTCATTGAAAAAAATTGATATACGATGGAAATTAAAACGTGATTACCTAATATCCGAAAATAATCTGCACAAAGTACAATTCTTATATAAAACTAGAATAGCAGTCAATTTTATAAAATATTACGTATTACCAGTCGAATTGTGTTCAAATATGGGAGCTAAACATTAATTAAGAAAAATGGGATAATAGTGACAAGTTTAATTCGTTATCCTAGAAAATCAACAGTGAATTGGATGTCAACAATGCAGTTGTTTATTGTAAGTTTTTTTTTTTTTTTTAATTTGCTCCATTAGTTTTTATAATTTAAGTTTTAATAGGCTGCTACCATGGGAAAACCGTTAATTCATGATAAAATTTTATTTATTGGCACTATAATTATTATCTGTTGAGTTTTAAATATAATTCGAGTAATTACAATAATTCCCTTATCTGTTGATGCAACTGGTTGTTTATCCTATTAAAATTATTATAATAATGTCTGTAATTTGTTGATATCAATTGAAAAGTTAAAGGTCAATCTGACAGCAATAATCGAGAAATTTCGATGACAAAAACTAATTGTAAGAGTTTCTCGATAAATTTTTGTTATTTTTTCGGATACGTTTCCAGACAACAAAACAAAACTATCTACTAATTAGTGTTAGCTAATGAAAGTCCACCTATTGAATATGTCGAATTAGCAAGATCGATAACTGTTTATAGGCAAGTATGTGGATTTATTGCTTGTTGCATAATTCATTTAATAGCGAGTACTAGTTGCACTATTATGTGCACTACATGAAACGCAAATTTGATGGCTTGTGGTTGTATAGATTCTCCAATAACCACTCATCATAGTATCCAATGTACCTCAACCGAGAAATCCCGTAAATGATTATCTTGTCATATGAAAATTACAAAATTATTCAACTAGCTTTTCGTTTATAAATTGAATAAGATGGTTGTTTAATTATTATGAGACCAATTTTAGGCAGGTGGTGAGTTTTTTATACCGAAAAAAATTTGCAATTTATTTAATATTCGTTGGTACCATTCGGCTTTCAACGGTTGTGATTTGTTTTGATTACGAGTGGATGATGCAAAGTCAGACTATGTGTTATGAAAGGTTTCGTCTATATTGCGGACTCATTAATATTCGTAGCGAGCATAACCCATCATGTCGGCCTCACCTCCGTTGTTAGTTGATTGATGAGCTCCGTAGCGACCAATCTTTTCTTGCAGAAAATGTAAACGAACACAAATTGGCCCAAGGACTACATTAAGCCCCTCGTCCTTTTTACACACTCACACATTTACCTGTGATAATGTTGATTTAGAATAGGACAACGATCGATGGTGAGCATTTCTAACGCCCCTTTGATAATAACGTTTTGAAAAATGCATCCTCTGCACGATGCCACCACTAACACCATCACCACTACCGCCACTATCGTCCAATTTGTGGACGATAAATCATCGAAACGGATTAGAGTTGGTCCCATATTGCAGCGTCAGAGGCTCCGGGCATAGTCCGGGCCATATATACGCGCGCAACGTAATGAGCTGCTTAGTGGTGTGGAAAATGAACTAGAGGGCTTGCTGTGCTACGATCTAGATGATGACAACGTAAAGAATACCTTCCACCTATTTACTCTTCCGTTATTTTATTTATCTAACAAATTATAATTATGTGGCGACAATATTTATAAAATTGCCAAATTTAAAAACGGTTCAATCAAAGGATCCTTTATAAGCTTATTATTTTTCGAAGTTTTTATTTGATCTACATTATTTTTCCATTTAACGAAAACAACAGTATTGTTTCAACATTAACATTAAAGACTAAAATTTAAAAGTAATGGAAATTTTTATTGTGAAAATACACGTAAAATATTTGAAATAATAGAATATACATGCAGAATTTGGAATGAAAGGTCCAATTGTCCATGATTCAGTGCTTTTTATGCTTTTCCAGTAAACCTCCTGTTTTGTATTCCAACCTGTACGACTGTTTTTAAAAAAGTTCACGTTTTATAATAAAATTCATTGGGTGTTTTCTGAAATATTTTTATTAATTTTATAAGGAAACTTCATCAGACTCGGCGATATTTCAAAACTTTTACACATTAATGTGGCTATTTTGTGTCTATTCTATTAAACGTGTAGTTTATTAAAGACTTGTGTGCAGTCAATTTATTAACAAACATGTGCCCAACTAGTTGACGAGTAAAGTTGTAATAGAAAATGTCCAGTTTAGACCGCAATGAATTAATTAAAACTTGTCGCTACAATTGCAAATTATTTCACTAGATTTCCTTGCAATTAATAATAAAAGACAAAACAGCAAAGCACTTTAAGCAATGTTCCGGTTAGTTAATGGAACTATATGGTGCATTGCTGTTGTAGTGTAAAGTAGTAACGCAACCGTCTACAATTCATCTATTTGGAGGTCGGCCAAAACTTGAAAATAAACCAAACGAGTGCCAAAAGATGGGAAAACTACCCCTTTGAAGAAAAAGAATCTATATCAGATAGTAAGACTGTAATTCGTCTCCAATCTAGACAACCACAACATAGATCGTAACAGCTTAATCCGGAATTAAGGAGCGACGACAAATTTCCGGTTAAGAGGACGGGGCCGTTCCGGTTGCTGGAAAGCAATATTGCATAGCGTAAAGTTCTACACGTCGCGGTTCAGTACCGCTGTGTTGGTGTGTAAGTAGAGGAGGTTCCGCCCGGTGCCGTTGTGAAATATGTTCCTTCGCGGTCGCCAACTTCCAAGACAACCACCACCAAGTTTCTAGCTAACATAAACCAGTTGCGGTTATACTAACGACTAATCTCTTTCCGTATAAAGTGATTTAGTAACTGTAATTGCCACAATTGCCCTAAAGGACTCTCTCTGTGGACCTTTCAACCTTTATATCAACACGCAAAAAATTCGAAATTTTGCCGAAATTACAATCGTAACGAATTTATTCTAACAAAAAAATTAACTTACCACAAATTATTGTTGATGATGTTATTAAAACCAACACCACTGTGAACACAACCAGCGCGGTCGGCATGGCAAATACTGATCGAGTTCATCACCTACTTCTACAACATACGAGTTCACACTCCGGACGGCACGCGGAATCTGATTTTCGTCCGGTCGCTTACTAGCACTATATCCGCGCACACTCCATCCGGAGCCACGTGTCTTACCGGAGAAGATCGAGATAGATATGTCTATCTGTTACATTGCCAACTTGAAAAGTTGCATCCTGTAAAAATCTATCCTGTAGCAGCTTTCGGCTTAGCATTCAAACATTATTGCATATTTCTGTCACATCTAAAATTGCATTCAATCAATCAAACGATTGTGTAATTTTTATTGCAATACATTGAAGCGTTAATTGGACTAATTAAAGCAAAGTTGACGGTTTGCAATTAGTATCAAAAGCAAAATTCTATTGTACATCGTCTAATTTGTAACAAACTTTCCTCTATAGATAATCTAGCCGGTGTTCAAGTGACTTTTTGCATTTTAACTGCCTTATGGTCACACAACAGTACATACAATTTATTCTGCTGAAAGTGCAGGCGAAAAAAATAGAATAAATTGTCTTGGCAACGAACCAATTCTGGTGAATTTTGTATGCTTTATCTTCAGAATTGATGCGTGGATTCCATTTCTACGTCTATACTTTACGTAAAAAAGCTATCCCATTTTCATATATTTGCCCTTTATTCTATGCATTCTTACAGTAGAAATATTTGTCATCGTGCTTTTTGACGCTTCCAGATGCCACCCGTATTCAGCGTCGCGAACAGAATACGACTTTTTTTTCGGTCCCTAAATTTTTGCCAATGGAAAATTGTAGAAAAAAATCGAGAATAGTGGAGTTAGAATAGGTGCAGATTAAGATTAAATGTTTAATAATATGGTAAATGTGTGTCCCATTAGAGCACAATGCTGACAATGAACTTGATAATTGATTTAGGAAAGGCTGTAAAGCTGGAAGACTACCCAACTAGTACAATAATTGTTTAGTGTTTACGGTGCCATTTGACCCATTTAGCGTAAATAGTATGCCAACATTTCGCACAAAACCGAGTCGGAAGCTTCAAAGACTTTAGGATTATTATACCCTTGAGTGACGTTAGAAATGGTCCATGGGTAAAGACATAAATCTTTGCAGGTTCAATTTGTGTCGTTGCAATCCACAACGAATGTTATACAAACAGGCACATACATGTAGAAAACCATCGATCATCCAATAATACAACATAACGTTTATGAAAATCGCTTAAGTAAGATTATTAAGGGTGACTTGTTTCAATCTATTTTAATCTCCAAAACAACACAGAATTATTTGATTCTATATGTTCGGATTTGGATAATAATGTGAATAGAGTTCGATTTTCCAGTTTGAATTTTGTCCAATTACCGCATTTTCAAATATTCTAAAGTTGCGTCCTTCAATCTAGTTATTCCGACTATTCCAATTGAAGCATCTCATTTAGATCAATCGATTTTTCAAATATTTGCCTCCTTAGACACGTACAGGTGAGAATTTTATTTTATAAATTACGAATTCAATGAAATTTTTCCCAATTTTGTTGAGATACATGCGTGTTTAAAGCACGTTCACCAATTCAATACACAGAACAAGTTTCCAACTTGATTTCAATCTACATCAACCATTTTAATAATTATTGAATGGAAATTTATGTTCATTTTCGACTGCAATAAACGGGCAGAAATTGAAAAGTGAAGACGTTTACGAGTTCGGCAGCCGTAAAATCACCGAAGCCTAACGAAAATGTCGATTATCGTCCAATGGTAACAAAGATAAAATGTCAGAAATAACCAACAGTTCCACCAGAATGGTTTCTTTAACGTCGGAAAAGTCGCCCGATTGTTGGATTTTAAGACAAAGACCAGAACTGCGGCCTTATTGATTAGTTGTCATTGGTAATTGGATTACAACTAAATCAAACAGTGGATGGTTTTTCGTTGTCCAACTATGTAAAATAATTTCAAACTATTCAACGAGACAATTCGCAGAAAGTTGGGTTAATTTGCCGTTGATCCATCGAGAATCGAGCACTTAAACAGCTCGGCTTAATTGCGTAATTGAAGTTGACCGACAAATTTCGTCGATTGGAATTGAATTTTTGAGGTTCCCGAGGAAATCACCGACAGATTTGATTATAAACATGATTTAACAATTTGTTTTGTAGGCTGGTTTCGCGTTTTGCATTTGAAACGTATTGAAAATTTGATGAAAACAGGCTATAAAATATTCATATTCGCTTATATATAAAACTCGAATATGTACAATTTGTATTTGGTAAGTTTCAGTTTCATAAATTCCTTTCATCCGTGGATAACCGTAATTTTATTTCGCTAGTCTCTTCACTATTTTAGTCAAATTTTGACAGCAATTTGTTGCAGTTACAATCGAAATATTCGAATAACGTTTCCAAATATCGAATATTGCAAAGTTTAAACAATCTGTTTTTTTGTTATAAATAAAACTATTGTTAGTTTATGTAAAATGATGATTGCCTGTGTAGTTTTCAACAAAGCTGCTGCATTAATTTGTTTTGAAAGATATTCCAGCGTTTTACATAGACAAACAACTTGGCGGCTTTCGATTTCTGAACAATCATTTCCCCCTCATATAATGAATTGTAGAACTAACAAAATGAAAATGGGGTAATATATGGTGGAAGATCGAAAATCCAAACATTATCATGCTCCAGCAACTACAACAACCCAAACTTATTAACATGTAAACATTCAATATTTAAATAGAAATTGGAAAAACTCTATTAAAACACGTGTAAATTATCCAAACAGCATAATTGATAATAACAACGAACGTAATTGACAATAATAATGCTTAATATAGACGTAGAGGTCTCTATCTTTGTTAATCTGTCAGCTATAAACTGTCTAATTAATTAACATGTTGGTCAACGATTAATTTGTAGTTGACTAGAAGATATTGCAAAATCTCTCCCTTGGGTTCTAATATAGGTGTATGTGTTAGAGGGAGAACGAGTAGGGTTATATACAGTTTATAAATACAAATTCAGTTCGATTATCGTGTTTGTGAACTTTGCCGGTAATTATTTCATTTATTAGAGCATAAAATGTGTGATTTTGAAATGTTAACAATCGAGAATTGTTGTAAAAGCCCAATTTTTTCTAAGCGACAGCTTATAAAAGCGAACAATATCGTCTTAAGCACGTGTAACTTATTGACAATACCTGTAAAAGTTTCGCGTCTCGAACAAGCGCTGAAATTTAATGTTTTAATAAATTTTCGTCGCTCTATTGTTGCATTTTCTTTACAAAAAAGAAAAAAAAGTCGATCTTATCTGCAATAACGTCGAGATTTGTTATTAGACGTATCACAGATCCAAAAGTAAACATTCGATATTGAAAAGTGTTATATGAGCATCATCTGATTGACGTTTATCTGAATAAAACATGAAAATTTAAATCACCGATTCGCAACATCTAAACTAAACGGGAATGTTTTTCTGTGGAACGATTTTCGTTTTTGTTCATTGTTATATTTTCGATTGTCTCAATTTTATTTTTCTATAAATTCCATTTTCAGAACAGTTCATTTAAACCTATACACACAAGTTAATTTCCTTTCTTCGCTGTCCAAATACCGATAAGTTGGACGACTATTGCCCTAAAGGCAACTACAACAAGTCCGGAAATGGACGTAATGGTTCCCGCCAGACCCATCGAGACCGACCCTTGAGTCATCATCTATTTGTTTTGTCATTGTTTTGCTTAAATTCCCTATTGACTTGTCTTTATACATACAGCGAAGAAGGAATACATGCAGCAACTGTTTTACACATCACACACTGTTTTTGTTGCAGTTCCCAGGAATAATATTGTTTTAACGATGCTGCTTTCCCAAAAAAAACTAGCGTTTCTGGGAGATAACAAGACGTCGTTGTTGGGGAATTGACGCCCGATAATGTCACTGAGAATCAGCGATAATTACAACAACCATTCGTGTTATTGTAGCATTTCTAAATCATGTCCTTTAGATAAGCGTTGAATTCGGAATTTAATAGTCTATACCTTTACAACATGATTATTTATAATGTGAATAATTGGCAATTACAATTAGTGTATTAGAGATAAATGCGTATATAAATCCATCACTTGATACGGGATTTAGGCGATATATTTTTTGTTCGTCTTGACGTAAAATAGCCGTAAAACAAACAAAACAAGGTGTATAAAAAGCTAGGAATCGATAAGACGACACCAACTGGAAGATTAAAGCCAACAGATTGAGCCTTGGAAATTGGGAAACGAAACGAAACGAAACGAAAATAACGATGCATTTAAAATGAATATACCGACTACAAAACAATAGTTACAATCAAAATGAGTTATTTTTCGGAATGAATTGTTGATAATTTACACGGGCCATTTTGGCGAAACTAATTATTACCGAATAAATCCGCTACAATAAAGCAACCATCATTAAGGATCATTATTCTTGCAAAAGTATACTTTACTATAGAGTGCTTTTCTTACCAAAGTCTTAATTAACTTCAACTAGTAACTTGAATAAATGTAACATTAATGTTCAGAGATGCCCTTTAATTACTTCTCATTAAATGGAGTTTTATTCGCGTCTATCTTTTGGTGTTGTCTTGTTTAAACACAAGACGAGCTTCTTTTACACTTTGATCAAATTGTTTACAAAGATTTCAATCGAAAAAAAAATTAATTATGCCCTTTATCTCGCGCGACATACTCGAAAACTGCATGCATACGTTCACTTGGTACGGTTGGAAGCCGGCAAAATCGACACATATCTAGAATTATGAGTCGAAGAGCTTTGCAATATGATTCAGAATTGTAAAGGTGTACCGGATGTTTCCCGGGAATCGTGACCGGAAGTTTTGACTATATAATATACTTATATAAAATTTAGCAGAGATGTTGAGAATGAGGCGTGAACGAATCAATTCTCGAACGAATATTCAAAAAGATCGGGACCATATGGTGCTTTTGTGACAATTCGTATAAAAATTTACAAATTGCAAAAGTTGCTATTTTCGTTTTACCTATTCGAATGAAATGCTTATACAAGGGATTGATTTATAATTTTTGTAATAAAGTTGCGTACACGACACACTCAATCATCCCTATTCGACTATAGATAGTCGTGAAAGATAGGGATCTAGTGGAATCTATTACTATACTGGTTGGTTTTATATTGAAGGGTGAGTTTGCACAGCTGTTTTTGACGGCGTCCAAGCATCCGCTATTGAACACGATATCAAATATTGAAGATGGAATATTTAACGTTATAGACGCGACTTGGTAAAAATGGACACGATCATGTCAAATATAGCGATTCTATTTTTCATTATTATACATAGATAAACACACCTGTTTCCCAAACACAATCCCATGACAGATACATAATACAGATTAATTATCATTTGCAAGAACGCTTCCAATTTCTAATTAGCTGCATTCGTTTCCGTTTATTAATTAGGACGCGTTAATTTCAAGTTGGGGTACATATTGGAAATCTTTAATGATACAGCTCTTTTAATTAATCATGCCTTGTTTAATTTTTTTTTTCTTCTTGATTCTACAACCCTAAAAAATTCAATCCGAATTTGTAATTCGTTCGAATGTTTGCAGTTCGTGTGCGTGTTGTCTGCAAATCTAATTCGTCCATCATCACGGGTTTGTTGATTTTACTAGTCGCGTGTTATAAGGTGGTGGGTTGAAGACGAGAGCACTTCAGTCAAGTTAATAGTTGGCAGAAATCAATTCTACAGTAATTCCAGAATATGGCGTGCCAGGTCGGATACCGTTCGAACCTATCGTGCCATATTTAGGCGTTCTTCACAGCCAATTATACCCACAACAATCACAACTGTCAACATTATTGAATTGTATTATTTTAGCAACATCTTTAACTTAATTAAATTCGCTATAGAATGTTATATTTCTTAGTTAATATATTGTGTAATTCTTTAGGAAAGTTTCTAGTGTTTTCGTGAAACTTTGTCAAAATCTTAGTTTTGGAATAAGCCGAGGGATTTTATTAATTCAAGCTTGATCCTGAAAAGTTACAAGTCTGGGATTATATTCACCTTCAATCAGAGTTACATGCTGCATACAGAACCTATAATCGATAGTGGAAACAACAAGACTGCTAGACTTATTTTCTTCTAATATAAACTTGCTATAGTCTTTTTATTCCAATATAAAAGAAAATAGAGTACTGATATTCTTAAAATTGAGATTAAATTTAGAGCGTACTCCGCGGTCTTGAAAGATGATGGTCTTTTTCGTTATTTTCCCCAAGTCTAAAGAAACTTGAAACGCGACTTTGTTCCAAGCTCCGATCTACTGTAATTTAATTGGAAATAAAATTGGAAAAATTATTAATTTCAAACTGAAAGTCCGAGTGTTGATTGCAATTTCGCCACAATTCTATCGACACTCGCTCAAGTAAATTAAAACAGTAGTAGCTGGTGCTCCTTCCACCATTTACCATCACAACTAAGTGGCTTTTAATTTTAAACATATAATCTAGTAGTAGATTAGTAGACTGTGATATCTGTAGTGGATAATTGAACGAGCAACTCAATAAATTATTTAAAATAAAAGTTGGTCGGGCGTAACAACCAACTTCAGCTAGTTCTCATTCTCTCATCTTTTATATATAGGTAGACTATGTACGTCTATCTTTTTCTACCCATCTGCGTTATAGGTTCGATTAAATTGTAGTACATTTATCATTCGGTTTGAGAGAAAATTCCAATAAATATCGGCAAACGTTGCAAAAAAGTTTCAATAAAATACCATGTTGCAATTAATTGGAGAACGCTAAGACATCGGATTGTTGAACGGAAATTCCCCTAATTTGCCCCAATAACGAAATTAAAAATAAAAATTAATAACCATCCGATAGAACAATCATTATTCGTGCAAACAACCCGTGTTGGAGTCTAAATTGGAAGTTTTACCCCTGAAGAGCTAACTTTAATGCGATTTTCAGAAAAATAGGAACGGCTCAGTTGTAGAGCTAACTTTCGCTTGTCTTCTCATCTGAAATTCATTCGATTTTCACTTTTACTATAAGTATGTTCTACTGAAACCCTGAAATACACAGATTTTCAGTATTTTTGGAAAATCGAGCCGGTTAAAAAATTTTATACATTGACAGAGTTTCAAATCGAATCAAACGTTAACTGTTTGTGTTCCCGTATCTTATGGAATTTACACGCAATTATTTTGCTTGAATTTCTTCCCTGAAGCCTCTCAATTTGCGATTCGACAGCTCTAAAACCACATAAACCGACTCGTCTCGTAGTTTCCGGCACAATAAAGAATAGTGTGGCCTAATTAAGATTATTGATGCTTATTATGATTTCAATTAACCGACAAACTTTATCTGTCTTCGAGAATATCAAATAATTAGAATAAGAAAGTTTACGAGTATTCCTCAAGTATACTATAACTTTTTTGTACAATTTAAACTTTCCGTCTTCATTAAACGAACAAAATTGTATATCGCATAATTTCAACTGGAAAATTGTTTATTTCTCTCTCAATAAATATTTGCTATTCACAATATTTAATTATTGCATTCGGTTGTTTTTTTCCAAATAACAAAATATTCCAAAATTTCATAAATATTTGCTCCGATTGGTAAATATAAATCAATCGGAATTCGTGTTGAAATGTTTTTTTTTTTTTTAATGAATTTATAGTATTTTTCTAAATATTTTCCAATTTGAATTGATAATAGGGCAAATCAATCAGTTTTAATCGTCAATTCAAACTATTTGTCACTAATAATTAACTATTTACTATCACATTATCGGTAATTTCGTTGATTTATTACAGTCATTTTCGAATATAATGAGATATTCACTTTTTATTGGAAATATTTGAAATATTTGGAAGAACTGGGGAAAACACAAAAACATGTGGGTATTTTGTTAGAAGACTGTTAAATTCAACTAAATTATAATCGCTGCTTTTGAAGTATTCACGTGTAATCTGAATTTATCAGGAGCAATATATCTAGACAATCATACATAAAACATCCAGTGTAATTCTCTATCGTTGTTCAGAAGAAATGTAAACAGGATAGAAGTTGCTGGAGCTTCTCATCGGCATTCTTAAAAATACTGGAAGCTTACAATCTCGACTATAAAGTCTTGTTTGTATATTCATTTGAGAATTTATTGTTTATAGTTTGATATTTTATGCAAAGATCAATGATGAATAACGCAATATGAAATCTGGGAAATGGTTGGATTTTCACCTTTTAACCGTTCGCCATACCTAAAAATAAATTGAATCAACGACAACTGGCATATAACAAATGTTTGCTATTCTTTCCACGTAGATTAAAGTTATTTAAAATGAAGCAAATATACGATGTGGTTGGAGAGTTTTATATTTCATGAATTGACACGAGAAAGAAAAAAAACTGTTTTCGTGAAAGTTTCCAGAATATAAATGATTGCAAATGAATCTCCCCAACTTATATATGTATACGTATTATATTATAAGCCTCAAAATAGAGTTGGAGTTAATAGAGAAGATGTATAGCCGCGATCACATTGCCAACAATTCAAAATTGATGAGAAGAATTGTGAGTTTGTGGCTTTTCTTTGGATGTAACGTAGAATTGGAATGTAAATGTTGATGCTCAATCTAAACCGATGTCGATGACGGTTCAACAGCTACACCTTTGGTAATTTATTTCGAAATAAAAGCGAATTTATCGACGATAATAACGTTTAAATAACATAAATTCAAAACGACAAGTAAGTGTTTCAAATAATACTGCAGCTGTTGCATCGATCGAAAAAACACAATACCAAATGTCGCCGGTTCAATATTTTTTGAAAAAAAAAAAACACACACAAATCGTCTTTAAAGTCGACTCGTAAACAAATTCTTTTTAGCGAAAATAGCCGTGATCAACCGGCACATACAGGTCTAGTGTGCATAAATTTGAGAATCAGCGGTGTCCTTTAAATAAAACAAGCATGTCTCAACTGGTCCTCTCTTCTGTCCCCTGTTGGAATTGCAAACAACAGCACGAGACAACGTTGGAGTGAGCGACCGCTAACCGGTTCAGTACCATTCCGAACCACACAAACCGCAGTTCTGTTTGTCGAGGTACTCTTCGGCTACGTTATTGTTGTTGTTGTTATGTCTGGAAGACAATCAAAAATTTGCCGTAGCAATAATTGACGGTTCGGACCTGTTAATAAATTGGCCACGTGCTAACCAACTTGTTGCTACTGTTGTTGCTGTTAGGGCACTCCTGATGGACCTACAAGAGGGTGATGATGGTGTGTTTGTGTTTATTAATTAACCACCCCCAATTCCAGTACCATTCTCATTAGATCTAGTTTTGTATTTGTGTGTGTTTTGTTGTTGTGTTTGTGTTAATACCATGCCAAGTTCTATTGAATTGTTGAGTTATCGACAAGTATAAATAGAATTACAGGTGATCAAAGTGAGGTAGTGGTGTGTAGATAGCGATATGCTACCGCCGCCTGAATGCTACGTGACCTTTGTGAACATTGCCCTTCTTTACAAACATGCCGGAAGGATTTCCTCGGACGTTCTCTGACATACAGGTAATTTATTAGTGCTACTGTCTATTTTAAAGTGATTGTTGAAATTGCACGAAGAAACAAGAATTTTAATAAATATCGCACGCATATTTAAAAGCATCGAGTTTTAATAAAAAGCACGTTAAATTCGCTGATTAAACTTGAATTCTTCTATTTTCAGGAATTTCGCAATTTTTCCTCTATAGTCTCAAAAAGTAAACAATAAAATTAATTAGAATTTTGTTTACAATAGTAACGAACTGAAGCGAAAGGTAATGCTTAATTGTCGCACATTATCATCTAAAGGATGTATAATTTTATAGTACAAGTCTATGTGAACGATGTACAGAATACAAAACAACAATAATAACAACATCGTACAAAAACTCTATGGTGAATTAATTGAGGCAATTATTGTTGAATAAGCTGGTAGCATTCAATGTTTATACCTTTATACAAAATTTTGCAACATTCAATTCAACTACAACTTTTAGAAAATTCCTATATCTACAATTGGAACATAATGACTGAATAATCTACGAATTTAACATTGACAAATCGCACAAATCCCACCGATGTGCCAGTTTTAGTGATAAAACTATGAGGGATGAAGTTGTTTGGGGGACTAAAACAGTTAACATTACAGTCCTCGGATGCGTCTAATGGATTTTCAATGTTTCTCAATGCATACCAAGAAGAGTTGACGGGAAATGTACGTTCCCCAATTCTAACCAAATTCTCGCTAAAATGCGGTAACAATCGACAACAAACGATAAAGTTGATAATGCAAACTTAATAATAACTTTGTTCTAACCAATAAATTAGCCCATAGCTTGTGCCCAGTTGAATGAATCGCCATTACCACACAGACATACTTGTGTAATTTAAAAGTTTGCACAAGATTTGCTCACTTTCCATCTCGCTTTAGCTCATTTCGAATTTTCATTAAAATACACATATAACACATAAATTA
Organism: Mylabris phalerata; assembly: GCA_020740385.1. NCBI lineage: Eukaryota > Metazoa > Arthropoda > Insecta > Coleoptera > Meloidae > Mylabris > Mylabris phalerata. Next base: position 2,982,790 of record JAJEOX010000299.1, on the reverse strand, counting down.
TTTACTTTGAAATATGTCATTAAAGTTGCGGTTGTGGTTGTTTTTTTTTAGTTCTCACTTTGACAATAGAACAGAACGGGGCGAGAACTAAAAGATTTGAAAAGAGTCCTCTCTATTTTAGTCGATCACAAAAGTTTCAAATACGACCGTCTTGCCAATAAAAAAGTGAGTGCCAAGTTTTATTTGAAATTTGCTTTATTCCATTTTACAATGCCTTCATTTTGCTAGTTTTCTTTTTGTTGATTCTTATATGAAAAACGTTCAAATTGATTGGAACAGTATTAAAGGGATATCTGATGAATAACAATAGGCGAAATTTCTGCGATTCCACTATTTCTATTCAAATCTTAACAAATATTTAACGATTTCCATTACTGCAACTAATTGATCTTTCAAATCTCCAACAAAAATTGGGACATACATACCCAAGATCGATACGGTAGGAATTTTAAAACGTTATATTCGTGTAATATTGTGTGGTACGTGTCAAACATTTGTAGATTGATACGTTTTACAAATGTGCTCACTATTGATAACACCTTATCGTGTATCCAGAGTACTTTTTAAATATCTCACTAATGGTTTCCCCGAATTGTAATTTAAATCGTGACATGAACCTTTATGCTACCTCCGGAATATCTTTCGATTATGTCACCAAGAGTGATTTACTGATCACCGTCTAAACATGACACTCGTTTAACGACTATCAAATGCCGAAGTACCATCTCATATTGTGTACAACATTAGTGATGGCGCGATTATAGAAAATAACATAATGTACTCTTAAAAAAAAATTTACATCATATCACGTATTCATCATGCTACCGATCCAACTATATTTACATAAATTTTTACAGAGGTCGATTTTTTTCCTGGTAGACAAACACGTGTTTGCCTGTTTTTTTCTCTGAATACAGTCAATGTCACTGTCAAATTTGTATAACAGTAAGACATCCTGTTATCCATCTTCATTTCGTCTAGTTAGTGTAACTAACAATCAAAATAACCGATTATATCGACGTGTGTAGTGTCATTGGCTTATATTTTGCTATATCATCACCGATTCTTATCTGTAGGTATACGGTTGTTAACTTTAAAATATTCCATTATTGTTGTTGTTTATGTATGATTTATGATGAATCAACCTGAATTTTGTTTGCATGTTTTTTTTTACAACAACAAAAATAATTGAGTGTTTTAATTACACATTTATCTGGGTGGAAAGTTGTACGAGAGCCTATCGATTTTTTGTTTCGCATTGGAACAATCCAACATTACAAATCCAATTTGACTGCACAACACAATCTTTTCTCAGCCAACAAAGATATGTAATTGATGATGGCGAGAAAGTGTCTTGACTGTAATAAGGAAGCAGCCGGCAAGCTTTCTAAAAAGCAACAAAGATAATCAATCAGATATAATTCCTATCAAATATATAAGATGAAATATGATTGCTGTGTGTTATCAATTTTCTAGCCATTGAATCGATATTTCAATCACAAAAAGAAATTCAACCGTTTTCAATCTAAAACTGCATGTTTGGAAATTGATAAAAACCGCAACACATATTGAAAAATTGGCATATTGTCCTGAAATCATAACATGTACACTAAACCGAATTCCATTTAGAAAATCTATAGGAAAACGTTTACGTATTGATCAACTCCTACACAAATATATAGGTGCCAACTTTCGGCATCGATTCATCTTTAAATCAACCGGATTATTTATCCCACGTACGTTAAAAACGACGAGGACGACGACGACGACGAAGGCTACGACGTTAGAATTTTTTTCACTTTTTCCTTTATTTCTTACAAACAGATTGTCTGGGGAGATGATTCAACTTCTCCACCTCCTCTGTCTTTTCTTCCTCTACTTCTTCAAAATAATGCCAAATCTGCAATTCCATTTAAATTTCGCTTTACCACAAAGACATCGAGCTGCGACTTGAATAGATTCAAGGAAGCTTATCTGTAATGCTCGGCAGCATTGCATAATATTTGCTTAAGCTATAAACGATTACTTCAATAATGGTTAAAGGGATTTTGTTTTCGATAAACGACATAACGAACTAGTTTAATTAAGATGGACTAGGTGCTATTTAGCTATGACATTCGATTTTCTTCAAGTTTTGTCTTTTCAAACTACTCATAGCCGTGTAGTGACATGAGCCATGAAACTACTTCTCTGTGGCATCTAATTTTAGAGGCGAATTCACTAAAGGCTCGTTAGTTCTCTACAGCAGATAAGTTTTAATGCGTTTCTTTACAAGAAATCGCCTCAAGTAGATTAGTTCGCTTTCAAAATTAAAAAAAAATATATCGAGGAAAACAAAGAGAAAAACTACTTTAAAAGCTCTAATCTGAAAATTGAAACTTGCACCGTTTTATGGTTTAATATAGAAAGCAATTATACAAATTACCAAATTTATTATGGTTGGATCGTTTTTGTATTGCCTGATAAAGTCGACCGATTCGAGCCTCAATCTGAACGTTGTTGGGGGATGCTAAAATAACACCACCAAAGAAGAAAAAAAGGGATGGAAAGAGAAAGAAATCCAACCTTTACTAACAAACGTTCTCACATAGTTGCTACCTAATCAGATTATGAGATACAGGAGAAGCATTTGTTATTGAAGAAGGGATTATCACAACCATCCCTATAGTGTAAGTTACAAGAGGGATTTGTTAGGCGGCAGTTAAAGTGGCCGCTAGCGACAGACCGTTATCCTGTTATCTGACTTAACACAGAAGCTAAGGAGTGTTGTAGTAGTGGCAACCAGTCCAATTCTAAAATGATAGTAACTATTCGAAAATGTAATTTACTACGTTTTGAAAAGAAAGGGATTGACAAGCAGTCTTCTACTTTCTGATTTAAGACAGTTGTAAAGTAAAAGTTGGCAATTTATCGTTGACCGAAAATAGATGAGCGCCATCACTGATTTGTCGTCTATTAATGATTTGTTTTAATTTTCGCCGAGATTGCGGATTTCATCAAATCCAAACGATTCAGCAAATTTCTACATGAATTCGAGATAAATAAATGTAGAAAATATAATTCGCCAATTAATTTTCTTCGAATCTTCAACACGAAAAAATTCTTTAATTAATTTGCAAATCTCGATCATTAAAACGTTTTCACAAACTAAAACATTTCAAACGGGTCTTATTGGATTACTTTATTCAACATCATATAAAATCGTACCGTTTCCGGCATTAATAACTTCATCCAATCATTAACGGCCGATGTAAATCGTCTTGGACGGCGTCGTTCAATGATTTGTACGCTAGATTCCGGTTTTTTTTTGTTGTAGTAGCAGTAGTTGAGGGCAATGTCTTGTTATAAATCTTCCAGTCTTATAAATCGCTAGAGTCTCATTTTGGCATCAGTTTACTCTAAAATGGGAACATTAGAAAAATGAGTAGAATTATGTGTTGCCGCAGAATTACTCGATTTGTTGATCCCGGCTTCTAGTCGAAATCGATTCGTAATCGTTAAATACAACAAACTAACAATTATTTCCGAATAAATTATTGAAGTCAATTTTACACATTGGCGATAATATTGTACGATAAGTCTCAACTTAGAATCCGTATTTGAGTGGCAGCTTTGGGAGCTACATCTATGTCGATTATATATTTTATTATAAAACACAACCGACTCTAGAGTACATCAGTAATAGGATTGTGCAGTAAAGCAATGATCTAATAAAGCAACCACCTCTGGGATTTGTTCAGCCGTGAGTCGTTTCACCTCGAATCAATTTTGTAATTAGGGCGTCAGAGTGCGGTCAGTCGTGCGTCCCACGGTAATTCCTTGATTGGGAAATAACTCCCTTTATTCAACAATAGATAGACTATACATACAATGCACATTTGTTTTGCCATCTCTCAATTTAAATTATTTCCTACGGCTATCTCTATTAGTAACATTGTTCTATTATTGTTATATTATACTAAAGATATATAATGGCACATTTATCGACCGTACTTGATGTTGTTCTTCGTCTTCAACAAAACAAGGTGACGGAGGTTGCTGTCCAACAAGGATTTACAATCCCCTTGTTGCAAAGATGGGTCGAATGAAAAACTCTTTTCCAATACTGTCTTTGTGTTCGTGTATCTGTGTTGATCTGGCTGATCATGACGGTTGATTTGTTCGAAATCAACAACGGTCAAATACAACAACAAGAAGATCCTCTGTTCGTTTTTATGTCTTTATAAACAATTCGAGATTTGCAAGATTTTTATAGCCTAAAGAAAATTTATAAATTGCCAACATTCTAGAGGATGGTGGCCTAGAATTTCAATTGGCACTCCCCTTTACAACTCTATTATAGTTATCAAAACGTAATATAAAATAATCCACCTGAAATTCATAAATAAATTACAAAACTGTATGTGTTAATTAAGACACACCTTATTACTGCAAGAAATCGAAAACTTTATCAAGTGAATCAAGAAATGTTTCCCAAGCAATTTCGCTATTCTAAAACTTTTTATTTGCCCATTTATTACAATCAGTACAACAACAGCATTGGTGAATATCTGTGGGCAATGGCCTTAAGAACTTTAAACGGATCTTTTTCTCTCGTGTGGAGACAAAAAAACCCGATTGTTTGTGAATGTAAATGAAAAAATTTATATAGTAGTTGTATATAAAGGGGAGTGTACACGTTCATTTGGCTATACATTTATATACAATTATGTGCTAGTATTAGTGGGTATATGTACATATGCGAAGGTCGGAGTTGGGGCCGTTTTCAAACCAGTTTTAGCTCTCTGTATAGAGGTATGTTGAATGTGTTTGTCTGTGATATAAAGTGCAAGGCTTGTTTTGTTGACAATGCAATGGTTGCAGTTTCCACCAACACGATAAAACCCGCTCGTATTAAAGAGACTAATAAATGTTGTAATTGCACCAAATCGATAATTCTATTAATTTTCTAATAATTAAAAATAATAATAATAACGGTGGTAATAAACAAGTTCAAATTGTCAAATAGTTAATAAAGTATGCTGCGTTTTTTCCGATTAATCTTTTAGAGCTCATCAATATTCTATCGCTTCCATTTGCAAGCATAACAGGATTATCTATTTTTATTATTCTCGCATCTCGTAGACTAATAGAGTTTGCTAATCATCAAGTTGCGATTAAAATAAAACCGAACTGCATTCTATCAAAAAAATGCATAATTAAAAATTGTTTTTTTCTTTAATTGAAACAAATATTCGTGCATTTACTTCAAGTATAGTTCAATTTTAGACTAAAATTTTTCAACTACCCATAAATTCATCGGTTACACTAGCTGGAGAGTTTGGTGATTCCAACCCAATTGAAGAGCATAGAATTCAAAATTGACCAATATAAATTAGAAATTGTACTTCTTTCTTCAGCGGGTAAAAATTGTTATCAATTTCAGTTGTTTTGTTGTCTTATTACCAAAATCTTTAATAATAACAAATTAGTTTTGTAATCATAGAGGCCAATGTTAATTTACATTATGACATAAATACCTAGAGAAATGTTATTACCCACACCTGGCAACTGTAATCAACCTCACGTCATGCTGGCAAATTAAAACGGATATTATCTCCGGCTACTTTTCACACAACAACACTTTGAATTAAGATTAAAGCTAATAAACGTTAAAGAAAACTGACTTGCTTTTGTAGTTTTGATTCTTGTTAAATTATCAAAATATTCTCGATGTACATTCTTAAGGAGAAACATTGTCGGTTTGGTTTACAATAACTAAAACGTATATAAAGAAAATCCCAACATTGTCGTTTTCTGTAACATTGTAATAGAAAATCTGCAGCCTCATGAAAGAAATTACATTAAATTGTCGGACCGGGGGACTTGACAATGCTTTATAGTAATTGTGTTTCGTTCCACTTAACGACTTTAACTTCAAAGTCGTCTACAATATAGAGATAGCTTAGCAAATACGATTAGAACTTGCATCTTCTATTTGTTTTTGTTTATAGAAAATTAGAGATTTGTGTTGATCACATAAACGGCTATTATGCAGATTTGAAAGCGTATTATATGGTGAAATGTCAGGGGATTTCTTACTAAACACTCACACACATCATAATAAAAGGTCGCACTTCTTTCTGTGTTATTATGTTAGAAAAAAGAAAAAAAAACTATCGAGTTAGTAGAGCGACAAAGGCAAAAGAAAATTAATGTTTCAGCGATGGTGTGACATTTTTTAGACAAATAAAGTCTCTATTCTTTTAATCAAAACGAAATAGTAATGGCATTGAATACAGTAGTGTTTGTTAGGGTAATATCAAAAGAACCCTCACTTTCCCCTATCTGTTCTTGCCCATACATTTATACGATTCAGTGTCGGAAATGGAGTGGTGAATAAATTTTGACTTTTCAAGCCAAACAAAGAGCACATTGGAGGATAGTTTTTTATTCGTTGAAACCACCCCAACATTTACCATATTTTATAATTTAGTTTAAAAAAAATAATAATAAAAAAATAAATATAAAAAGCTCAAAATGGATTATATTATTGAAAAGCGGCAGTCGTCTTCAAATCATCGACTTCAATACTTCGATTAATTTTTCATAAATGTTATACGATTGAATTTTACAAACAGACTCCCTAATTGGATGTCGGATTCTTTTATCGATGACAAAGAAAAAAAGGAATGAAAAAAATTGATAACCACTTTTGTGGAAGCTGAATCATTTATCATTCGTGCTAAGCAAGAGTAAAAAGTCTGACATTCGATGGCTTCAGAATGTGGAATCTGTAATCCCAATCTCGACAGTCTTGTATACAAGCAAAGAGAAAATCAAAGGAGGGTAAGAAAAAACGCACGAGTCTTCTTCATTTAAAAATTCCTAAAATAATCAATCATAAAGTGTCACGGTATTTGGCCACAATAGTCACCCCGCAATCACTCCCAAATAACAATGGTTTAGATTTAATAAAGTCATAAATATTTGTGTCAGGCTCTTTATTACTATTTTTCCCCCAACCCCGAAAATTCAAACGTCACACTCACTTGTTTAAAACAGAATTGTGTGTGTGAGAGTGTTTGCTGTTTAAACTTGATTTCAGTCGTCAGTTTCGAGTGCAACTTGAGGGTAAAATACGTGGTGCTTTTGTCCATTCGGTACGGGTGCAGTTGTATGAAAGGTCAAAGCACTGGCAAACCTTTGGCCGCTGTACTGTTCAAGATTATTTCGTCATTTGTTGTTGGTACAAAGCCGTCGTTGTGGTTTCCGCTGACGCCGCATTCCAGCCCCGACAATGGCCATAGACCTATAACCACCACTAACATGCCAACTTCTCCAGTGCATTGCCAACGTTCACTGTATCAAACGCAAATTTCCTCAATTATAAACAATTTTTAAACTCTAATACACAACTGAAATAATTCGATAGAAATCGCCATAAATAGAGGATTAAAATTTCAATTCAAAGGTCAAGGTTGATAATTTATAACGAGATTAATGATTTATTAGGATGCGATTGCGTCAGACGATTAACGGTGTTAAATTGCTTAATTATAAACAGTGTAAATGGTGGTGAAATTGCGTTGTTCGTATACGAATGCGTATGTTAAAACGGCCATCTGGAACGCAAGAATTTTATTATAGAGCCGGTTATTTTATCGTTACAACGTGTGAACCCATTTACATTTAAAAAGTAGCATGTATATAGCCCTTAGTTTAATACAATGTTGTTGTAAATGTTTCTGTGAATGGATATAATTTTCATGAATATGAATTTTTCTCCTGTCGCCCTATAAATGTAAATAAATGAATTTCACTTCCATTCAACACTACAATAAAAATATTAAAGAAAATATTAAATAAGATTGTATTATACTATAGAACTAGCAGAATAACGCCATAAAATATTATAAATGTACATACCCAAAGGACCAATACTATCGACAAATGGTTTTGCGAGGAAATTGAATAAAAACAAAACATTACCGACTAAACTATTCCAACGATAACTAAAGACAACAACATAACGGTAGCAATTTTTGTATGATGCAGCAAGAAAATATTATCCACTCGCTTGGAAATGTTGTTGGTGAAAAAAAATGGAATTTCAGCTGAAATTTAATTAAAAATTGTAGAAATGTTGTCTTTTCCCCGGCGCATCCACCATTTTTCTCCCCATATAAATTCATATAAATTTCCGTACCTGCAAGTCTACAATGCTCATCCATTACCCAATAGATGCCAGTATTTAGGAGTCAAGTTTGTCGAAATGGCCACACATATAAACCCTTATAATCTTATATTATACAGAAATTCGTGCCGGTTGTGCGGTAATGGTCTTAATATCGGCCGCTAGTGGTTATTGTGGAGGAATTATCTATGCAAAATGTGCAAACTACACATTAGTACATACGAATAAATAGGAGGAAATGCAATCCATATAAAATACAATATAATATAATGCGAACTAAGCTAAACGGTTTCATGGTATTTTTGTTTTCAAATTAATTACGTTGAAGTATAATACGATTTTCGTACAACTCGATTACTAAATTCATATAGTAACGGTAATAATTTAACATTAATAAAAATTTGTTACAGTCTACTTCATGTGGACTGTTTATGAATGGATCAACAGATTTTCGTCCGCTAAATTTGTTATGTGGTAGTGGTAGTGGCAAACATGATTTATGCATGTCACACAAATACAATGACACTAATGGAATAATAAAATTATGTGGCTCCTAATGGATTGCACTTTACCGATTATTGTCATATTGCAATTGATTTAGTTTTCCGAATTCTAAACCATTCCTTAATTACAACAAAATTTTAATAAAACTACCATTATAATTGCGAATGATTTCGGAGATTTGAAGATTCCTGTAGAATTGATGATGAATGAGACTAATACTGTTTTAAGTACAACAATACACAGTTTCATTGTATTCTTATTCCAATCAAAAGATTATGAAACAAATTTTTATCGATATTGTATCCGTATCGCAGAATAAGATTGATAATGCATTTCCATTGTCCGTACAATAGCTCATCGTTCTTTTATTACCTTGTCGACAATAATAAATAAAAACGAAATAAATGAAATTGAAGGCTAAATCCCCATCTTATACCTCATGTTTATTTTCCTAGGTAACTGAAATTGTTGATGCAAGCTTTGTACAAAGTTACATAAAACAAGTTTCCAGTTAAAGATAGGAAGCGAAATACCCTCTAGATACGTTTTGTCATAATTAAACGTTTTCTAGAAACTTAAAGCCAGGCATTTGAGCGACTTTGTTAAGACGGAGAAGAAGTAGAAGAAAGTAAAAAAAAAACGCTACAACTTGATTCTATCGTTTGAAATACACTTGGAGACGTTTAAATGTTTGCTTAAAATTTTTGACATCAATTCAGCTCTAATAAACACACAAACATAAATATTACAACATGGAAAATCTACAGAAATTCTAGTAACAATTAATAGAAATTTTGCGATTTGCAGCACAATCAGAATGGGGCTGTTGAAAGCGTGCTCTTTGAGACATTGTACAGAAGCTGAAAGATTGCGCAAACAAATCTCATTTTCAACACCAGTATCGCAAATAAGGTCGCTACACTTATAACTTTATCCGTTTTTTACTTATTTGTTCCCTAATTGTTATTTACAACCGAATTGGCTATTTGCTGCAAGGCAATTTAAAAAATTTCCGTTATTCGTTCCGTTCGATACATTTATTTTCCATTGGAGTGGAGAGGCATTAAAAAATTGAAATCCGCTACAAACCCCTGATGGTTCTCAAGTTTTAGATTGTTCCAACCTATAGTAGCAGACATAAATCTAAGAGACGGGTAGTAACTCTAACAGGGAGATCGGCCTCACAGCTGTTCATTGGAAAATTAATGAACTCTCGACTAAAGTCCGTTTGTCTGTTCAACGGAAAATACAAACAAAAACGAGGTTGGAAAAAACAGCAATAATACAAACAATATTGTAGAGAATTGTGGGAATTGATCTGATTCCTAATCAATGCTAGACGTCTGTCTATTGTTATAGTAAAATATTCACTACTGCAATTTGGTAGATGGAAACTTCACAATGGAACGTGACAGATGAGGGAATGCTTATGAAGATAATTCGTAAACAACACATTCTGTATTCTAATCGGCGTGAAAAACCGATTGGAATCATCAACACACAATATTAATGATTTAAGTACACAAAACAAAGTTGTACGGTTGTTTCCAACACATAAAACTGATTATTGACTTTCTTTGTTCTTGTTATTGGTCGAACAATTGCCCCACCACCATTCTACAAGGTATTGTTTTTCTTTCCGTAATTCCTTCTCGACGACGTGAGAAAAATTGCTAAACGATCAGCAAAACCGTCTTTAACGCAACAGTAAGCTTGATATTGATTAAAGATAAGTTTCGACCAACAATTTGGATAAAAACCAGCAACTTCATCACATTACCGAAAAAATCCAAGCCGAATTTATTTGTCCAATTTCAATGTCGTAATCAAATTGTCATTTCTCATTCCACACGACTTGAACTTTGTGTAGAAATATCACTACTCGATCTTGTATCCGTATCCAGTTCTAAATTGTGTTTCTTATTCTCTTATCATAAGATGTATTACAAAAGGGGGTCGGCTTGCTTTATTTTATGTCGATTTCAGCACAATATTGTGCACATATCCAACTATTCCTTAGACCCGGAATCTTGTCGTCGACATTGTTGTCGGATTTGGGTTATCGAGGAAATTCCAATATACAAACTCTATTCTTTCCCGTCTCTATTTTGATTTTATCATCAATGGGGGCAGACTAGCCTAAACTTATTCGTTTTTTAACACGAAAATTCGGATTTTAACACGAAATTCTACATCTTTGTTCTCTATACCAACTAGACTTGAAACAGCATTCCAAATAGACGTATAGTTTATGTTTATTTATAGCAACATACCAGAATGTGAATATTTCATAGGTATATGTACAAATCACAAAATAACAAACACTGATTTAGTGTTATTAGAGTCACAAATTGTTGTAAAACACCATCAGCAGTAAATCGTATTTGAACGTGACAAAGCAATTCACTTAAAATACCATCGAGAATCGGCCATTTAATAATATTTATAACTATTATAGAATATTTTCAAGAAATAATCCGTTGTAATACAAATATTTATTAGTAAACAGATTTTTTATTGCACGTCTTAGAAAATGGCACGTTTCGTGTATTAATCGGTATCAGACATTAAATTCGATCCAGACGTTTATTATTAATCCACAATCATCGACAATAACACGATTATAATAGTTGTAATAATTGCGAATTTCAATCGGATAAATAAATAAATAAATCTATGGAATTGATCAATTATTATTGGGATTATTTATAACGGCGCCAGTCGGGGTTCCATTTGGCACGGAATTTTGTTGGCATCGTATATAGTCGCCAACGAATTTCCATCATCCCTCATGTCTAGCGCCCCATAAAGCATATTTTGTAATTAATAAAAGTTAAATAAAGACAAAGTTTTATATTATAATTGTCTCTTTATATTAAACAGTAAATAGGCAAGAACGTCTCTTTGTTAATGTTATAGTCTTCTAATGAATATAAATGGCCCAAGTATATTACGATATTTTATAATATGCCCGTTTCCGTAGAGTGTAGTTATTGTAGAGAAAATTCAACTAATTATAAACAAGCCACTTATTATTATATTATAGCTACCGTTAACAAAGAACTACTCCAGATATATTTATATTTATTCATATTCAGGCTGTTTCTGGTCTATAATCTCCCACCGACACCCCCTCATTTTTATTTCCCACCAGTCTTCTTTTGTTATTTCATTGTTGAATTCTCCTTTGTTGTATAATTAAATTAATCCGTCTGTTTCGGTGTGCTGCGATTCATTTAAAACGAAATGCATCGAGAATCTACCTTATTATATTTTATAAATAATAACGTTGATGATGATGATGATGGGAATGATGACGAGGATAATGGCGCACAACGTGAAAATCTCATTAAATTATATGACATTATTTCGTGTTTTTCAACTATTGATCCTTCCGGTTCGGTACGTTATTCGTGTACAATTCATTTTGTGTTCTTTGAAGATTTCTATTGCCACTAGAACAATTTTCTAACTAGCTTTAATTCGAAATATAATCAGCTTTTATCTTATAGAAACTATCATTCGTCTTAATCCTTTAAAGGAAATTGTAACGTTCGCGAACAAAGGCCTTTTTGACATCGACTACAATTCAAACTACATTAATTAAATAAATTACATGCGATTGTAGTTGGATTCAATTAAAATACACCGAAAAAAAAACGAATAGAAAACAATTCTATAGATTGGTTTTTATTTATTAATTGGAAGCAAATTAATCTGAACTATAAATTTTCAATAGTTTGTTTAAAGAATTTTCAGTTTGGAAGTTTTCAAAATCATTAGTAGAAAATCTTAACGAAAAGTTTCTAAAGTAATCTTCCAACTACTAAGTTCATGTCACTTTACCATCTGTTGAAATTCTGGAAGTTCATTAAGAAATAATTTCGGTAGTGTTGTCTTTGGCGTTCCGCCAGTTCGTCCAATTATAGTAAAATCAATTATTTTATCTTTTTGTAGTTTTTTATTCAAGGATAAGAAGACAGAGGATAAAAAAAACGATAATTACAATAAAGTTTGTTTAGTGATAGTGTCAGTGTTGGGAAATTTAAAGACTGTTAAATATTAATTGAATTCTATTTCGACCTTCTTTGTTACGGAATTGGAGCGTTGGGCTAATTACATTTTTTACAATCGCACTCGATAACAAGTATGGAAACATCTAACACGGTGGTGTTTCTAAAGCACCGTGCTATTCGAGGCTGAAGACGCGATTCTATTTGGCACGTGTTGCAGAACGGTTATAACAGTTAAAATTCAAACTTTTCTCATATCATTAACAATTATAGTTTATTTTAAAGAAGCTTTATAAGCGACATCTCCAGAATTTATACAAAACTTATATTAGTTTTGTAAATAATTTAAATAAAATTCGTATTATAAAAGTCCAGGTAGTGTTATTAAAGGATAACCGCGTTTTCTTCGCCGTGTTATTTGAAATTATGTCATCGCGTAGTAATAATAAATGTCCAATATAGATGTAGATTAATTTAGGAAAATAAGACATTTAATATTGTTGTACAACAATATATTTTTCAATTACACAAAGCCCCAGTCTGTTATGCTTTGTTATAATCGAAAATTGAAGATTCTATACATGACACGGTTGTTTATCCGCTACAACTGACCACAACAATAGGACTCATTGTTATGTCGAAATTGTCATATAATCGGATTTCGAAAACAAAATACACGAAAGAATAACATCTGCTTTATTGCTAGAAATCGTGTAATTTATTGAATCGAACAACGAATCAAACAATACTAATTAAAATCTACTTTTGGGGACGTAATTAATTATGATCGCTTGACTACATAGGGAACGATACGTACAACAACTTGCACACAAGATATCCAAGTGCCTCGGTCATAAGCATCAAATTTAGCTTTCCATACATCATCACTGACCGGTAGATAATTCAAGATTTCTGTACGAATTTCGTAGTCTTTCAATGTGTAAACACCCTAAAATAGAAAAATTAAAGCTTATAAAATCGTTGAGACAATTAACACAAATTCAACGGGCTGACAAATTTCTAGTGTTAAATAAAGTTGCAAATTTTAAAGCTTTTAATAAATTGCAAAATATTAAACACTTGCCAGTTATAATTTCAGTCTAAAGAAGTCGAATATTTTGCATTCATTGTAAACTTTTCAAGTTCGAATAAAGTGGCTTTAGTATTCTTGTGATTATTTTTCGCTCGACTACGATAAATCACTGCAGCCCATTCTCTCTAAATTTCCACATTGCTAATGTTAATTTTAGTTTTAAACTCTATTCCCGACTACATTAACAACTCTATTTGTTTTATTTTTATTTTTTCGGGGAATGTATACTTACTGGTTTAATTGGACATTTTAACGGTTTATCGAAAGTTTCAACAAACCGTGTCCATGCTTGATTTTTCGCTACCATATGTTTACAAGCTTCTCTCACAGTTTGATCTTTTAGAATATATTCACAACTATCTGGGTTGCCTGAAGCGTCGCATTTCATTAAATCAAACACGATCTGTTTGTATTAAAATAAATGGTACTTATAATTCACATTGGATAATTAATCATTAAGATTCTAGGATCTACTTGGTATAATTATGTTTTAATTATAGAGTTCTGATTAACTGTCAAACTACTAAATAGAATACAGAAAGATGAATTGTAGAAGACAGATTACTATAAAGGGTTGGATTTGTAAAAGATTGAATTTATTTCGTATTAGTAAAGTTAGTATTAGAATAGGTAATTGTTGTTGATATAAATATTGTAATATTAACTTCCTCCCAATTATAATTATCTCAACAATGATCAAATTTTTGTTAAAAAACACCATTAAAACTAATTTTTGTTTAATGTTTTGTTAAATCACCATCACCTTGTTAAAATCTACTTACTCTCAAATCTGTACTGATCTCTTTTGTAACTTTAGTTTTAATTGAGAACGTAGCCGATCCACTATTATCAATATATCTTATTCTAAAGTCATACCAAATAAGAGTTAAATTCTTGACATTCCTGCATTGTGCTAAACTTTGCATTATCAGCCTCTTCCTATCCTAGAAATAAGTCACAATTTACTTTTAGGGATCTAGTCGTCCATTAATAATGCTCATCGTATAATACAGGACCATCAAGAAGCATCAAGCGTTTGTTTTATATTTATATATAGCCCCCTTTATTTTCTCTTCTTTTTTGTGTGTACATATATATGTATAAATATGGCTTTATATATCCTAGATAGTGAAACTACCCTCTTTAAGCCCCTGTTGTTGTTGTGGTTGTTGTTATAGTATGTATCTATAAAGGATAAAGTTTCCGCCAGCAATCTAGTTTAACACCCCTCTAAAATAGGCGCTTAAATCGTTAAATTTGAATAGTTTTTTCATCAAGACCGTTGTCTTTCAATGACAGTTTTATTGTATTATTATTCAAATAATAGTTGATAAAATACTGATTTATTCGGGCCGAAATAGCAAAAATCAACCCCGATAACTGCAAGATAATACCGATAATTGGAGTGTTTAAGTACGAATGATTGGGGTATATCTAAAAATCTAAAAATTAGATTTGAGTGAAACGACTAAAAATATTTAAATTGTTTCTTATGTGGTGCGTTTTTTGTGAATTTGCAGTGAGCGTTTGCTATATTTTATCCGGCTGTATTTCTTATAAATTCTCCTGTTTTTACCCCAAATATTGGGGTATTAATAAATTATGTTCAGAATATTTAAATATTGGTGGCGGTTGTATTAATTCTAGTTAACAAGGAATTTAACAAATGATCTTTCTAGACTCCCTATATCGAGCGTTGTCAACGCGGCATTATCAATTTAAGGGTGATTGCGAGTGCAGAGGCGTTAATAACAATGTGATAGATTGACTTACGTACTATATCTATGTCAAACTGTGTCCCTACGAATAAAACATTGGATAAAACTATAAAAAACCCCAACAGTCGACCCATTCTAACCGTCACTGTCGTCGACTATCGTTACTCGACAACAACCATCACCGAATGACTAATAGTCGCACTTTTACTCTTTATATATACACCGTCAAAAACATTCAACTAATGATTATTACTGGGAATAGAGCGTGGAGATAGAGATCTCCAATGAAGCATGGGATACATGTAAATATTGTTACAGACGAACATCAGTACTCGGCCATTGTGGACAATCCTCTCAATAATGTCGATTGTATCATCAAACAATGCCAAATGCGGTTAGCCGGCTACTACATTTCAGTTCCTATTTATTTATTTAATGTTGAATATACGATACGTGCCTACAATAGAGACAATACTCGACTGTCTAAATTGACAAACAAATTAGAAATTTGCACAAAATTAAACCAAATTGGTGTTTGTATTCAATTCTGGTGGATGCGCCAGGTTATACGGAATTAAGAAAGCAATTCGTGCAATTAAAATTACTGTTGTATGCAATAATTTTTATCGTACATCCGGACGCCGGAGGTGTATCGCGTCGATCTATTCTCGTTCCACCCTTTCATGTCATAAACTTCCTTGAACACACCACGAACTGTTAGATTTAGCCAAATGAAACATGGTGAAATTGGCGAGTGAACAAGTTGAAAAGATACTTGCATAAACACATAACATGAACGGTAATAATCTAGATGGGTGGTTGTGAGTTGAGCATCATCGGCTTCCTCTTTCTTTCTATTTCCATCATGGAGGGCCCATCAATCAGACAAGGATTACCGGCCCGACTGTTATTAAGAACGCTCGTATGAGACCTTCTACCGTCTGGAAGCAGCGTAGAAATATTACTGTCCTCTGTTCATTGTGTAACAACCGTTTACTCGACCGCGAGCGATCTCATACCTTACACTATCAAGAGAAATGGCCGGCTTAACTACTTCTTTTCCGTGAACAATTTTAATCCTTTTTTAATGAAGAAAAATATTATTAACGTCATCCAATGAAATGTTGGCCACTAATGCAAAATTGCAATTTTAAAATCTTGAAAAATGAGAACAATCTTGATAAACTCTTTCTACAACACAAAAAATCCGAGCATAACAATTGATGAATAATTCAAAAGCACGTACTATCAAATAAATGTAGATTTTCAACTAATTGAATTTAGCGTGAATGAAAATTTCAAAGCTTTCAATGCGTATTTTGTTACTCATTTTTTAGTTGTGTGTTACAACTTTTCCAAGGGAGTCCAACAAAAAGACAGGAAGTTAAACTTGGACGATTTTGTCGACTTTTATCAAGAGAACAATGTTGTTTACGAGTTTCGTTTGAACTTTTGCCTTTTCTCTCGCATCACCCTTTCATCATTTTAATTCCTCCTATTACAATCGAACATGCTCAGAATTCAAATAAATCATTCCGAAAATTAACAATAACAACTAATTAAATCATTCCAACCGAATTCATTAAATCTATAAAACTTTTATTAATAATATTGTTAATTGACACGCCATCAACTAATTAAAACCGACTATTGAATCTAAATTGACTTGACTCATTACTACTACAAAACTATCATAATAACAATCGATAATAAAGTTACCAAAGTCAGATTTTATACTAATTTTGCTCCAAGTCAAGCCAATTTAGCCTTTCTATAAACACAAATTTATATAATTGCTATTTGCCTAGTTAACAATAAACTTTAACAAATAACTAAACAAACTGTACACAACAAACTTTGAATTCTAACAATTTTAATCAATTCTATTCACAAAACAGTCACCATAACTAAATATTGTAATTCGACTCCATATTACTCGCAAATAATAAAGATTTACTCGATTAAATTTCAAGAAATCCGACTTAATGCATATTTGAGATATTTCTTCCAATAATAGATCTCGTTTTCGGTTCTAGCCGCCAGGAAATATTTGACAGAATTACAACAATCACCGTCAATTAATAGAATGAACGAAAATCGATACAATCCAGACGTTAAATTAGTTTCAATTATTTTCATCGTTTTGATTAATACTAACGTATCTAGGGGTTTATTGTTTAAATCTTGATCAACAGGTGAACGCCAAAATGTCAAAGATTTCTCATTTAATACACACCAACGTTCCATCCATGCCGGATAACTATCCATGAAACATTTTGAAACATTGAGGAAACCCACTAGACGAAAATCCAAATCGAAATTTAATTCAACACTGTTACGATCTTCAAAAGTGTGGCAGGTTTCGTTGATTTTTAATGTGCTTCTCGCCCCAATTTTTGAAACATTTCGTTCTAGACTTTGTAAAATGATTGAGAAATCTTTTGAATGGGTCCTAAAAACGAAAATATCACCCAAAAAATTTAGAATCAACAAAATACTCACTGTGTTAATTTCAAGTGAGTAGACTTGAAGAATAATATCGAAATCCGCTTGTAGATTATCGAAATGGAAAACCTCTATAAAACGGACGGTTTCCCGTAATTTACCTTCAATAATCGAACTGGTTAGCAACGCTGATTGATTTTTCAAATGGCAAACGAAATATTTCATCCATTTTTTATTTTTATCCCGACTAAACAGTTGTATATTCGAAATAATTACAGACAACATTAATTCCTCCCTTATCCCAGATTTTCTCATGTTTGTACCAATAAAATCGACATTTGCTTGATTAATTTCCGTCGAATTATCCGATATTTGGTTCTCTAATCCTGAATTTTCCCCCTATCGGTGAATTAAATGAGCTAATTATAATGAATTACAAAAACTTACCTTCAAATCCAGAAAATCAGTGTTTGTTGAAATTTCGGATGTATCTGGAGAATTCGGTTTCTCGTTTGACCGATTCTTGCGTATATATTTTGGATTCAATCGTATTTTTTTGTAATGTCGTCTTAAATTGAAATTGCGGCGTTTATTTTTAATAAATAATTTCTTTCGTGATAGTATAAAAATGAAAAAAATTGTATAAATGACGGTTAAAAAATAGACGATAATTGATAGAGTGCAGATTGTTATAATTTTAGTGAGAATACTTTTGTAAAATTTGGAATATTCGAGAAGTTTTTGAAGGCGCATTTTGTTAACTTAACACCTTCAACTGTTTCATGACAACTAATAATAAGCTATGTTAATTTTTGTCGGTAAAAATACCCCCACTTCTCTAAAATTGCAACCCTTTAAAGAGTACAGGTAAAATACTTGTTTAGATTTCTTTTTCCGAAAGAAACAAAATGTGTAATTTTGTTGAGTTTATTTAAGATAAAATTCTAAAACTATTATTTATCACAGAACTATAAAATAGCGAACGGTTATTAGGATTAAAACATAGAGTAATTTGGAGATTTTCGTTGAAAAATATCCGCTTATACCTGGATCACAACAATAGGACCCTCAACTTTCTAATTCGTGTCGTCAGATAAGCCGCATATCGAGTTGTCGCCAATTTTCCAGTGTATTCATTATTAGATTTAGACAATTTTTCCACATATTGAATTCGTGTTGAGTCTCCATCGATAAGAAATATGATAAATTTTCGTCCTCATTACAACATTGTAGGATTAATGTTCGATTCCTGCAACATTCCTCTCTAGTTGCTATACGAATATTTCGACATTTCTTCAAATCAATTATATCAAATGGATCATGATGGAAATCCCGTTCCCTTGGATAATTCCAAAACATCAATCTAGTGTCGACAAGTAGACACCAGCGACGATTCCATAGAGGACAACTATTCGATGACACTTTAGCAACATTTAGAAATCCTGATTGATTCATTTCAATATTCAGACAAGCGTTCGAATCGATTGATATCCAACTCTCCACAAAAGCAATCGGTGATCGATACAATGGTTGTATGTTATTAGAGCCCAATGTAGATGTAGTAATATCAATTTGGCCTAAAAATTCAAACATTGACGGCGCCATCTGCAAAGCGGGCCGGTAACAGGCGAAATTCGGCCGTTTCGGGAAACACGTCCGGAACACTGATTTGTCCTAAAAGCCGAACATTATTAACAAATATGAACCGAAAAAAGATAAAAATACCCTCTCTACGTTGAGACAATAAATTTTTAAATTGATTTTAAAATCTGTGGTAATTTTGTTGAAAATCCACGGACCTGTAATATTAATAAAATTCCCTTGACCGCATTTTCGGACCACTTGTGTTCTTATTAAATTCGTTCCACAACTGAAAATCCCAATAAAATATTGATTAAAACCTTCCATTTTGGGGAGATTCGTCAATATCGCTATATTATTTATGGTCACTGTTGATGCAGGTAGTTCGTGTTTTGATGGGGATGGTGGTGGCGATAAAAATTTGTGCCGAAGCAAATCGAAACGATGTACTGGAGTTGGGAAAGAATTCGTTAAAAAAACAACCAAATTATTTTAATTATTCAATTACATGATGCCAATAAGACAGCTTCGGCTTCTAATCGTTGATTATCGAAGGGTGCATTTTTAATAAAATCGATCGTCTTCAAAATTTGACCAATTTGTACACCTTGTCTAAAAATATCCTCTTTAAATTTTGAAAAACTCGACTCAAAACTTTGAATTTCATCACCATCTAGCAAGGAATCGTACGATTTCTCAATAATCTCCCGTATGAAATTATCGATGTTGTAATAAAACGGCTCCTTATCCAGACAAGACGGTTGGATTAAATCGCTGTAATAGTGGTTCGATACTAAATTTGATAAATTTATGGTATCAACACTGCAATCGCTCTAAAATTTGCTCTAATTACTGTCGAGAAACTCCAAAAAATCACGCAACTGTACCTTTGAATCTTCCACAGATTCATTTCGATAATCGTCGAAATCTGAATCGTTAGAAATTGGGGATGAAAATATTCCACTACTGTTGCTTCTTCTGCCACTTTTCCTAAACGACATCCGATTTAACGTCTTCTGAAAACTACCACCAAATTTGGACATAACTAAACTAGCAACAATTTCTTTAACATTTCCGCTATTAGAATCGCAATCAATTATCGGTTGGTTTAATACACCAATACTGAGTTCTTCATAGTCACCACTACTGATTGTACTTAAACTGCCCCCGAGATCCGTTGGTTTTTCTGTATTAGAATTTTTCAAAGTCGATGTGTAGATTTTCGGTCGACAATTTACAATAAATCGCTCCATTCTAGACGATGCACAAGTCAATATTAAACATATGGTGCAAACTTTGTTGTTGCACTCTTAAATATCCACCCCTCTCTTTTTCTATTCGATTTTTCTTGGAAATAAGGGTTGGGATTTGCCATATTGTAAATCTAATTGGAGTTACAATTTTTAATAACCCCGAAATTTCTGCGAAAATCAACCGATACAACTGATAGAAAATCAACGATCTGATCTAGGAAATTATCGTACAAAGTTTAAATAAATGCGTTTTTCTGGTATACTTGAATTTAGGTGGTATGGGCCATCGTAAATCATTCATTTCACCTGGAGCTACAGGTGCGAAAAATGAGATAATCCCATTTCTGTTGTCTCTTATTTTTAGATTAAAAAGAGACGTGCTCGTAACAATAGATTTAAAAATAAAGAATTATCGAGAAATGCTTTCTATTTGTTATTGTTATACTCTTTCAATATTTGAACATCAATATTTTTATTTTTATTATCATTTGAGAATACAATTCGACAATTTAAAACCATACCTGATAACTTTAACGCAAATATGGAAAACAGATGTTTGTAATTTTAATGTTATTTAGTTTGAAAAATTTCAATGTTGTACTGAAGATCACCATTAATTATAATACTAAGCTCTATTATAATTACAGTTCTATCGTTCTAAATTAATTGTGATACTTGTAGCTGAATCGCCTGCATAGCACAACTGTAATTAGTAAAGCGAATTGCAAAATAATTGATTTATAAACAAGCGAACAAATGTATTTTACAGATTTTGCGCCATATAAAGAGATCACTGGCAAATTAATTATTGTTCAATAATTCGAAAAAGGGGCACTCTCTATTTTATTTTCACTTGATTGATACTTGAAAAACACCATTAACCATTCTGTATTATATTCAACGATTAGATTTTAATACAACTGATGAAATTTTGGTCTTTTACAGGGAAAGTTTATTGTATTTAATTAAATAGCAATTAAGCCAAATGACAGGCTTTCAAATTTAACAGGTGAAAATAAAGCAAATTCGAATTTTTATGATTTCCAATAGTAATATTTGAATACCACTTCCTTTCAATTTGAAAAGAAATCGTTGAATATTTCCAAGAATTACAAGTTGGCACAAACGAGAGGATTTTCGCTGTAATTTCGACACAACAAACAAGAAGAAATGGCCATTGTTCGGTGATTTTTCGTGATTTTCGTTGTACGAGTTGTGTTTTAGACGAACTAGATCGATGAAAGCTTCGTAGAAGTGAAGTATCATTGTTGTGGGTTTATTGTAATGTATATTTTGACGATTAGAGTATAATCAAATGGTGAATTTGTTGCAAATTCGATCGCTAATCTGAGCAATTATATTCGAGTATTTCGTATTGTTTCAAAACTATCTAAACTAACGTATTTGAATCGGCTAGTTTTGTCGGTATTGACGGAATATTGTATGAAAGAGTATAAATTTGAAATTTATTTCGCCTGGATTGATAGATAAAACATGGTAAATCCGGCTTTATTCTACTTTACATCAAGTTGTGTTGTGCAACAGCGATTATAGTTTCATCGAGTTCACAGTATGTGTCTATCTAGTATCATTTTGTATATTGTCCCATTCTATTATTTTCAAATACATCGTTTTGTTAACATTTATAAAATTCAGTTTGGAACTCGACGAAACTTTCATGAATGTATGGATGATATGCTACCAAGCTCGACGAAGTTATAATGATGGAAGAAAACAGCCTCCAGTGTCATCAGTGGTAACGATGATGACGATGACGATGACGATGATGATGGTGCAAAAGACGTTAGTTAGATTCTCATGCGTTCTAAAGCAACGTTGTCATCTCGTCTATCTCAACAACTTTACTGGTCCAACTAAATCCATGTCTTAGATAAGACCAAGTTCGCATCAGCTTGGCATCGTTGCTAAGCTACTGGATTATTCATAAGTTTAAGCTAGTTTGTAACTCACTTTCACCAGTTGTGGAGCAAACCATTCCCCAGATTGTTAGGTAATCACTTGATCGTTACTTATCCGACGAATTCCCCATTTACATACTAGCGGAAAACGAGGCTTCAACTATATTACGATATTACAACGTTCAAGCATCATTTTAGAATTATTTCACCATTTACTTTATGCTAATAACGTGTTTTTGTCGTTCGTTTATTTAATTTTAAACGACTTATCGTACCGAACGTACAACTTAAAGAAAATCTACTAGGGAATTTAGCAATTTTCGTTGATTTTAGTATTAGGATCGACCATTAGGATCGATAAAATCAGGCTCTAGTGCGCTATCTCATCCAGGTGAATGATGGTTATATTTCCTTCACAGTCGCTAAATGTAGATCCGTTCTTGTGCTTCCCACTATTCATGTTTAATAATAATAAGATTTCCGTTCTTTGTTGATTTTAACAAAATGAAAATAGCACCAAATACGCCTCTACAATAAATTCATCAAGCTTTATATACTAGTAGACGACAATTGTTTCGTGGAACAAGTAGTAAATCTACCAACAAGGTAGTTACAGGTAATGCTGGAATTATTGTATGTTCGTTAAAAGTTTCTGGAATGTTTATTACTTTGCAGCTTTTGTCATAAAGTCGAACGACTCTCCTCCATATCTACCTGACAAAATCCAACCCAACTTGTATAGTTTTCTAAACTTCCAACCGAATTTATGCGGATATAATGCCTTCTTTGTAACAGGTAATTCACAGAAATTAACAATTATAATCATCAATTTGTAAATAATCATCTCAATTGCAATTCTATATTGTTTATTTCAATTAACTAGTAAATTAAAGTTTACCGGTCGATCGCTATAAAAAAATCGGTTAATATTTGATGAAACCTACAGCTATTATAACTTATTTTTATTGTTATTATTATCGTGGAAACAATGGCGTTTAAATATTGAAATAATCGATCACTTGTTATAGTTTATTTTTTGTTTCATCGCTACAATTCCAGTTGTCAATTGGTTACTTATATCGAACATCGATATAAGACTGGGGGGTGTCGGCTATAATAAGAGATGAGATATGAAAGAATCGAGAGCAACGAAATAAAACATGTGTCTGATGATATAGAGAGGGTGGATGTTAAAGCGGAAAAATATCTGGAGCGTGAAAAAAGTGGCGACTTCCGCTATTCGTTCAAATATTACATATCCACACACACACAAGCGAAAACTTTATTGTTTGTATTGTAAAAAAACGTATAAATTGTCGTAAACGTTCCTGTCAAAATAATATTTTACACAATATTGACTTAAATCATTACCGGCACTTTGTAAATTATTTTAAAAACAAATACGGTTATCTATAAATTTGTTTGTCAAACCAGTAGGCGAACAACACTATAAAACGGTGATTGCCAACTGGTACAACCCGATAAAATATAGTATTTGAATGGTGTTGAAATAATAAAAGGGGTGTTATATTAATGAATAATACACGACTAATTGCTTTCCGGTTAATACCAAAAAAATCGAATAAAGCTATGGGTGGTTTTCTAGTAAAAAGGACACTCAAATTGATAGCCAACTCCATTATTTTAAAGTGGTTGTTAAACTAGAAAAAAAGACGTTATGTTATAGTATAAAGAGGGCCGAACACCGAAGGGCTTTCATTGTTTTTCCATTTATTCACTAATTTATTATTCATGTTGTATAGAGATATTTTTGCATAAAAATAAAAATTGAAAACTTTTATAGTTATTTTAATATCTTAAAAGTTCTGAATTCATGAAATTCAAAATCTGTTTTACATAAATTAACTGCTAAATATAATCTAGCCATTATTATAATAAATGGTATAATAAATAAATGACCAACGTCGAATTAATATTTATACATATTTATGAGCCTTTACAAAAACTTAGTTAACATTAGGACAATTTAATCGGATCAAATTCGAACATTTTCGTCGTTCTACCATGGAATAGAAAGTTTCATAAATTTTAGTATTCAATTCAACTAATTCTAGTCATTTAAAATTGGATTTGGCTTCTAATACAATTTTAATAACAAACTGAAAATAAATTTGAATATACAAGGTCGTTCTCCTAAATAAAATGTATTTTTAAGCAATTCCATTAGCAACAAATATGAACAGAAACTATCAAATAGCCTCAATTAAGGTCTCCAGATATAAAAAGAAAAGAATTTGATTCATTTCGCGGCTAATTTTTCGATATTCCGGAAGTATTTCCAATTTGAAAAAAGTTGAAAAAACACTACAATGCGGGCATTTTCCCTCTATTTATAGAAAATATTGGAATTTCAAAGGCACCCGTTTTGGGGAATTTATTCCAGTTTCATATAGTAAAAGTCATATTTTAGTATCTCCAGTAATTTTAATAAAATTGAAACGAATTCATAGAAAGCTGTTTAAAGTGAAAAATGGTGGATGCGCCGGGATACGTTCTTTTAAATCGATGTAGATTTTTGTAATTATTTTGATTTTTAAACGTAGGTATTGGGAAATTTTTATCCTAAATCAAATTGTAAACTGTCGAAGAGTCTCACATTTGAAAAATTCAATTAATTAATGAATTAAACTCGAGTTAATTCGATGCAATTTAAAAAAAGCGTCCAGTAGAAATCTCGAGTGAGTTGCTAAAAATGCGAGTAAGTCACATAGTTGTATCGATTGTTTACTCAAAATATAAAGTATGTTACCTGAACTCGCCCAGTATTTCTAGAATTTTAAACATTTCTTTCCCAACTACCTGCACATTGCACAGGTGTTTCTATTTGCTGTCATTCTCAATTTTTATAAAATATAACGTCATAAACAACATCGTTTAGCAAAAGTTAAATTATTTTACTATACGAAACTCTACTCAATCAAAGTTGTTAAATTAAGTAAATAAACAACAACCGCAAATAAGTAAAGTTGGTCTCAATACAATAAGAATTTAAATATTTCTCTGTTTATACGGAAACGGATCCATTAGCTTCTCTTCAAAAGTTTTAAACTGTTTTAAATCATCTCCACTTGGAAATTTTAAGATTCTCACATATTTTACATGCAACATGTGCAACTATGCATAAAATTTCACATACCCTGTCGTCTCCGAGCTATAAATCCTGCAATATCTAAATATAGAGAACGAATCAATTCTATTTTATAAAATTAATCAAATTGTACAGTGGACAAACTAATTCTCGAATATAATGCTATATATGTATGTACAATTAAATTGTACATTAACGTATGGATTTGAGAGATGCACAGAAATGTACAAATTCAATAGGGATTAAATGCTTGTTCATTATTCATCAGTCATTTAAATTACTATTGCATAAAGGATACAGACTATTATTGTATACGTTGATAACGTAAATGAATAAATAGAACTGTCAGGATATCAAAAATAGCTTATTTATAAACCGGTATAAATATCCAGGTTTATTTTTATTCTATTAAAGTGACAAACTCACAAAACGATACAAATTCTTCTCGGAAACGGCGATGACTTTCGTTACATATTTCGGAGCTTTACTCGACTACTTCAAAATTCATCAACGAATATCAAATGTAGTGGCGTATGAACAAAGCTACGACACTAAACTCGTATCCGTCTATTGCAAACAGATGTCGCGCCTTTGTCTTCTATGCTTAGCCACTAGATGGACTTAAGATTTGCGTGCTCTGGTGTGGCGCATATATTGATTTATTGGCGGAAATTTAAAAACTGTATGTATAAAATCGTGAAAAAACCACTTTATAACCTCGTTTTGTGCACTGTATGTTGATTTATAGAGGCTGTTTTTTTCCATACAAGATCCAGAGTTCTAGTTTAAGCACCCACATTCCTTACGACTGACATTGAAAGTTTCGTGTACATTGATGTGGTTTGTGCTTTGTGGCTTACTGAATTCCACCCAATTACCTGAAACGACTATATCTTTAAAAAAATAAATAAACACGTCTTTAACTGTTATAGAAATGTAACTTATTATAAACATTAATTATCTTGTAATTACACATTTATATTAGCGAAATTGTTGTAAATTTTCTGTCACAAACAGGAGTTATATGTATGTGTATAATAGTTGAATGGTATGTATGAATGAGTATTTGAACTTCAAAGGAATAGAGTCTGGAAAATACAGTTTACCCTTGTCCCAGGGTGTGTACGTTTTAGATGTGTGTGTTACAAACCTTTGTGGCTGTTGAAATAATTACCGCATCAGTTATCTATTGCTTTGATTCACTAAATTACTATTACAAGTATTTATATAAATTTTATCTTTGGTTTAGATGTATTGTTTGGATTTTTCTCTTTTAAAATAATCGTTAGAATTAATTCACAATTAATTGTCTAAGACATATTAATTAATGTTTGCCTTGCAGGTGATATACTTGTTGTTTACGTATTTGCAACTGTCAAAAGCATGTTTACTATACTTAAACAATTATTGTTAATTATATCCATTTATAATAATCATTGAAGAAGACACGAGCGGTTAATATCAACTCTCACACACGTACCCTTATTTTAATTAATATTATAATTGATTTTTGTCTTAATTAAATTACAAATTGAGTTGAGAAACTTTTAGGAAATTCCAAATATATAATTTTTTAACGCACTTGACCTCCATCTATCGAAAATACGTTCAATTATGGGTTGTACTGTACAAAAATTGATTGTCTCTATTTAAAATTCAAAATGTAGCTACGGCTAAAGTAGTTTATTTCTATTTTTTGCATGATTAAGAATTTTTGCATAAATTGTTAAATAGCGAAATTATTTTCAATATATTTTAGTGAATTAATTATTATTAACACCACAAACTTTAATGAAGTGTAGTAAATACTAGACACAACCGTGCCTTTATAACTTTATAATACACCGGAAATAGTAGAATTAGTTCAAACTTAACTAACAATAAATTTGAAGGTATGCATGTAGTCCCTCGAAGATTTAAAGCTTGACCAAAATCGTTAACCATTTAGACATAATCTCTGTGTGTGAAATTACAGAGATAGTTGAAATATTTGCGCTGTAACCTGCGCAATCATCGTAATTTCTAATGACAATAATTGTGGTTTATTTGGTTTTAATCAGGTATTTGCTAAAGTTACTGATTTGTACACTTTAGACAATTATTTGCCGGATTCAGATTCTACCATTGATAAAAGGGAAGTGTGTAAGAAAACTAACAAATAAAGGAATAATTAGTTGGGGGATATCGATTGAGACAAGCTTTGCTCAAAACAAATTGTCTATCCTCTTAGTTAATTCTCTAATTCTATTCTTCGTAAATCCAGGTGCCGTATAACTTGGTTTAATTAGTTCTAGTCTAATGATATTGGAGATTTTTGAAAATTGATTAATAATACAAATAATTAAGTAATTAGTAGCTACTAATTTGGTTTTTTATTGTTGAGGAAAAGCAAACGAAACGAAGAGTATTGGAGATAAATCTGTTAAATTATAAAATAATAATAATGATATAGAGGGTGAATTCCCTTAGGAAATTAACTGAATTAACAGAACGTTGACAGGATAATTTAAAAATCCTAATAATAGTAATTCCAGGTGCTATAACAACAAATTCCCACGGTATTTTAACGTTGAAAATTAACCGTTAAATAGAATAGATGATGACATTGGAAAATATTGCGAATTATACGAGAATATCGAACATTTCCCCCTAAGCTTATTATTAATAGAAGACCTCTGTGCTTCAACGATTCCTTCCATTTGGAGCTTTTTAGTAGCTCTAAATTAGACTAAAATTGAAAAGATGGCGCTCTATACTTGATGGAAGTGTTGTTCTTACAGAAAACTACAATTACTTTAAATTAAATTTACGGAGATTATTATATTATTAGGTTTTATGATTATAATTGATGATTTTTTTTTAATTTTTGATTTGTAGAGATATTTGAATTAGTGGTTTGGTTATTGGTTAATAGATGGCGCGAGTTTGCTATTTGTAAGCTTTATGAAAAGTTGTAAGCTCGAAAATTCCAATTTCTGTCGCAAATATTTAATTATGGATACTTTTCTTCGAGTAAAGCTTAAATCGAGTGTTATCTAGTGAAACTTGTAAGGCTGTGGTCGCTGCAGGCTATCAACATCAAGGCATTACTACCGCCCTCAATAGACACAATGTCATCCCTTTTGATCTACAAACAAACTAAAGAAAATTACAACAATAAGAGCGAAAGAAAAGAAAATAGAAAGCTCAAAGTTGGAAGAAACAAACAAACAAACTGTTTATATAGGGAAACAAGGGGGGCATAGTTTAAAATGAGGAATCTTCTCTGTATGAAATACGAACTTTTCAAAAAGAAACTTTTTCATTATTATGGCACATCAATCGTAGCAAGTTTAGTAAAAAAAATACCGGAAATGGAAACGTATCAATTTAGAGTTGAGCATCTCTACCGATCGTTAAAGCGAATTTTGTAAATATTTAATTTGGCTGAAAATTAAATAAGTTTTGCACAAGTATTGAATCTTTTACAAAACAGGTAATCGGCGAATTTCAAAATTACTTTGGAAGTTCTCGTTGTCATAGTTGCCAGCATCGTTACCATCTCTCGATGTTCAACTAGACAAAATAAAATTGGAAGGAAATCGCCATATTGTTGGCGTTCTTATTATTGTTTGTTGTAATCCCTTTGAGGAAATGTTCATAACGAAAAAAACAACAGGAAATTGAATTTACACTCGAACGAGATCTTCTATATTACAAATTAATGCTTCTATTACTGCCCGATTATATCCAAGATTTAGTACATAGCCGCTCTTTATATAGCTCTTCTAGTAAGTACAAATATCAACAAATAAATGCACTTTTTCCTTGTAGTATACAAATATTTTTTATCAACGATAATAATTCTATTGTACAATGAATTCTGTTCAAGTTACGTATAATTGAATGTAGAATGACCTAATAATTGAATATTTGAATCGTACGGCAATATTATACAGTTTTCATATATTTAATGCATTATAAATTTGCTTAAAATGTTACAGCCGTCATGAAAAATCACATAATGGTAGCTTCTGTCGTGTGGAAAGGCATAAAATTGGTCGTATAATTCAACAATTCCTTTTATTATAAAAATTAAATTTAATAGCACTATTTATGCGGTTTCTTTACGATTTGTCGTCCAATATTACCAACTAAAATGGCAATAAATCCAGACTTGTTACTCTTGAAAAAATTCGCTTTTTAAATTTGCAATCCGGTACATCGATGCTTGATTAATTCGTTTTATTGATTTATACAAACTCGAATTTAATTCTAACATTAATACAAATGTTTTGAAATAACTCGAAGAATTGTATATCCGACGAGAGAAAATGAGAGGCTGGCTTATTAAAAAATTACTAACCTAAAAAATCATTAAAATAGAAATATAAATACTTATTTGTACAAACAATTCGCCATTCTTCAAAGTGCTGGAACATCAGCACGAGCACGAACACGAATGGCATTAATTAGGAATTGTAGGGTTAGAAAATATCTGGTGAGTTTCGTTACCAACCCATTTTTGGCGCGTGTACAATTTAAGATTTTTCATTTCTGTTGGCGAAATTGAAAACGGTCATTCTCTTTAGAAAGTGCGCAGATTATACCAACCTAATGTATAATCAAATTCCCTACGTTTCTAACCTTACAATTCCTAATTTGATCAATGTCAGTCTTACTTTAGCATTCATTAGGTGTAGTTGTATGTTTAAAGTATTTAATTGTTTGTTCAAGTGAGTATTTATTTTTTTATTTTAATTATTTTAACCTAAATAGAATTTTATTGAAACCATTAGAAAAAGTGCACAAAAGCGGAATAATACATAGACATTTTTGTAAACCACTCGATTATTTGTTTATATTGAAGAAACTACAGCTAGAAATACAAAACTAACCATTTGTTGCTAGTGAAAATTGTAAATTAACCCACTGCGGTCACTAATTTGGCTTATTTTCTGTCGTCCGGTATAACATGACGAGTAAATTTTCCCGATTTGAGTGCGAAATTTATCGACGATTTCCTTTGGGAATTCAAATTTGAAATTGAATATTGTATAAGCTGTTTCTTCAAAATTTCTGCATCTCGAAATGGTTGAACATAAATAAAAATTTTGCATGTAAAACTCATACCATATTTGTGCACTCCTTATGATTATGTGCTAGCCGAATTGATCTACACATTTATGTAAAATTGCAGGCATATTTTCATATTTATATCACTTGCATTCTGTAAATTTTCAAAGATACCCACGATCAGTTGATGGAGAAAATACAAGGAAAGGGACACAACTGTCCCTCTCCGATTTTGATAAAATTTGGTATACAGGTAGAGCTTCAAAAATACCCATACATTAAGGGGGTGAAATTGTCCCTTAAAGTTAACCGCCAAAAACACATTTTAGCTATATCTCGAGAACGATACAAGATTTCGAATTCATTCAAAAACTGAAATTTTATAGACTATCTTATGACCCAGCAGACAATAACCCCCCAGTTTGCGGAGGG
Organism: Mylabris phalerata; assembly: GCA_020740385.1. Taxonomy (NCBI): domain Eukaryota; kingdom Metazoa; phylum Arthropoda; class Insecta; order Coleoptera; family Meloidae; genus Mylabris; species Mylabris phalerata. The sequence continues at coordinate 2,951,492 of JAJEOX010000299.1, read as the reverse complement.
TGAGAAATATCTGTGGGCAGCACTGTTTTGCTCCTCTTGGTTATAATTTTAGAAAATTTAAGATTTTCTTCTCATAATCATAAACTTTATAGAAAAAGTAAAGTTACCTGTTTTTGGTTTTTTAGATTCATCCCCTATTTAAAGGGTTGCAATTCCCATATATTTTAACGTCCAAATTGAATTATGAAGAATTTTTTCGAAGTTAACTTTAAGGGACAATTTCACCTCCTTAAAATGAATATGGGCAGCCAAAAAAAATATTCATTGACTATTTTTTGAAGCTCTCCCTGTATACCAAATTTTATCAAAATCGGAGCGGGACAGTTGTGTCCCTTTCCTTGTTAGACGATTACAGAATACGAGCCGTAATCGCTGATGTTACTTAAACTAAAATTTTTATCGTTTATGTAATAGGATTCTAATTTTGCAATTATTTTTTAATTACAGTACATGGGCTCTTTTGCAGTTGCAACTTCCGAGCAAGTAATAAAACCGGAACTAATCCGTGAACAAATACAACAGATGCTGGTAAGTGATTTTTATTTAAATTTTAATTGCCAAAATTATAATGATTACAATAATACAATTATTAGAAATTCGAAATTTTCTACTAATCGAAATTGTTGATGTTTCCAAGCTATTCTCATCATCACCAGTAATATTATGATCTTTTTGCATCTCCATCTCTTGTTGCATTATTATCTCATTTTTCTCTAAAGATTCAGCCGTTGCTACCGTAGTTTCTTCATCTTTTTTATCGTCTTCCTCAATTACAATATCCTCACCTGCATTATCATCATCCTCATCATCGTCATCATCTGAAATTTCCTCGCTATAACCAGAACGTTTGATTTTCCGTGAGTCGAGCTTAAAGAGAAAATCGTTTAAAATTTCATCAGCGTACACCTCCAAATCGCCGTCTAGAACGTCTCGAATTAGTCAAGTTGAGTGTTTTTAAATTGACAGGGTGTACTTTCGTTATTTCCATTATAATTGAAAAGTTTTCGGTAATTGTTAATCGACGTAGATTTATCGTTGTATTCAAATAATTCGTTTTGTTTTCTTGTTGTTTGGATAATCTCCAAATCTCGTTTGCTGGAATTGTTATTGTTTATTATTTTTGGTTGGTTTGTTTTTGTTTTTTTTTTGCTCTAGTGTTAAAGTCAAGTTATTTACAACTTTATTACATCTGACATTTCCGTGAAATTTTCGCTTTCTACCATTCGTGATGAATAATGACGCTCTATCCGCTTTCGTCTAGATAAAAAAGGTGTTTTCCTATGTACAACATACAAAGTTTCCGGCTTGTAAGCAACACTATTTGCTGATTTATTAGTAAAAGTTGGAGATTTTATTGGTTTCACATTATTATAATTTATATATTGCAATTTATCACTATTTATATGATGGAAATTGAGGAAAATTATAATGAAAATTCGAATTGTCATAAGTGACCGACTTACTTGATTTAAGCAAATTCGCCATATATTTATACAAATCTAGCGTTTTTTCTTGTATATGTTGATGATTACAATAATAAAAGGCATCTATTTCGATTTTCTGAACAAGAAAAAGAGGCAAGATCTCTTTTGTACTTATATTTATATCTTTAAATCGCGTACAGGCTACCCTATTTCATTCGGCGATTACTCAATTTATCAGTAACGCCATCTCCGAAATTTTTTGAACGAATATCCCTATAGTTATAGAGGAATTCTTCAAGAAAATGCGATATTTCTCTATATTTAAAATTGTGCGAGACACCTTTCTTTAAAATTTTACCATTTTCTCAATCATCCGGAAAACTACTGAACCAATCGGAATAAAAACACACGCTTCTAAAAAATGGTGTATAACTCAAAATTTCCAAAAAATTTTCCAAAACCGTAGAACTCTTGTAAAGTAGCTTGAAATGCTCTTTCCAACAAGCTCTAGTACTTGAATGTTGAGTAAAAAATAAAGGAGAAATCGTTGATCAAAGATTCAATTTTCTAGTGAGTTGTAATCCGGACTCTTGACGTGATTGTCGACGGTTTATAATCTATTATTTTAATATACCATTGACTAATCAATGTATAATAAAGGAGAAGGGTCCAATTAAATAGTCCAATTAACTACAAACTTGTAAATTGAATATACATATTTCCAATTCAATATTCCATCTAGGTAGTATTCGAGTTACATTGGCATTATATGAACTTGTCATGCAGAAAATAAACATAATATTCGAAATATTCGAATCTAATGCCAATTAGTTTAGTAAAGGGGAATTTAATAATTACAAAAAACGAAATAAAGATCCTTCTATTTCTCATATAAATGCATCGTGTGTCTTTTTTGATAAACTGCATACCGACGAACAATAAAAGTATTACATTTTTTTAAAACTTTATAAGCATATCTGGAGCAATTATGGAAATTTAATTCATGAAACCTGATTCAGCATATAACCGATTTAATCTAGCTGTCATTTCAAGAACGACCAGATAACGTATGTTGCTATTCATCAGCTATTGTAATATTTAAAAGTCTTATCATATCGATCTTATCAACGATTATATTGTTTGTTATAGTTTGATTCACTATTATAGTGATTTGTTACTATGTAGATTGTTGTTAATGGAAAACACACAAAGCGAATGAGAATTTATGGGAGACACACCCGTTCATGACTCGATTTTTTCCCGTATTCTCGTTCAATCCATTTCCTTTTGTCCTGTGATCGACCTCTGTAAAAAGTCGATAGGTTTTCACCAATAGTATTTCACAGAAAACAATAAATAAATCCGAATAGACTACCCTTTTTTGAGAATTCAATGTTTCTAATTTAAAATTTTTATCGTTACAACCCTACCTTACAATTTAACAATCTTATCACGACAACTACCCCTATAATTTCGTATAATTTAGATATTCCCATATGGCTGGTGTTCATTATTTGATATTGTAGTTAATTGAAAATTTTCTTGTGTTGTTTGTTTTTATTAAAATAAAAATTGTAGTAGAGAAAGCTCCGTCTTTCATCGCCGGATTTAATACGAGAAAAGCCCAGGAAGCTTGCGGGCAAAAACGGCAAACTACCAACCAAGTCTCCAAGTACATACGTCAATATTAACACAAGCCGTTCAAAATGACATTCAACTGCGGATTTGGAGACACGATTGTAAACACAATTCTATATAAGGATATTGCAATCAACTGTAATAAAGCTAGCATCACGTGGAAATTGTCGTCGTTTCAGTAGACGAACTAGATGAAACTCGAGAGAAAAAAAACGAGTAACATTTAGAGATTTTCTTTTGAATACACAACGTATGAATTGGACGATGTGCCAAGTATGATGTTGGAGTGTTTTATTCTATTTGAACGAATAAATCGTGGTAGTTGTAAAGAAAACATATTAGGCACTTTACGGTTGTTACTAGAGTGTAAAAGATAGAGCTTTCGGTTGGTTTTAACGTAATATTTCCTATACTTTTGTTAAGATTGTTGTGCAGAACATGCCTGTCCGCCTCCGGATAGCTGTGGATATCTCAGCCTAATGGACTGAAGATTTGTTCCACTAGTAGCTTACTTTATTTGTTGAAAGCGTCGACGATTCTCTCGTTAATTTGTTGAAATAGACCAAATGAATATTTCATTATTATCGTCAATTTTGTTATCACTTTTAACTTTCTTGTTCAGTCGAAATAATAATAAATATATACACCCAACAAAGCCAATAATAGGAACAACAATCATCGTGGTGGGTTTTCTCTCTGATGACAACGTACGCTGCTATCTACACTTCACACTTAATTAAACTTTCCAAACTTCTAACATCACATGTGTTTGGGTTTGGGTGTATTTGTGCCCAACTTCAATATATTTACAATCGTGCTAATTCGCTTTATACATAGACCAACAGTTCTATTAATGTCTTGTTCAACAAATTAGGTCATTCAGGCTCGAAACGGCACGAATCGATAGTATTAACAAAGATTATCGACTAGTATGAGAAAACTTGTAAGTTTCAAATGAAGACAACGATTATTTGATAATAGAGGAAATATCGTTATTGTTATATTTAGTGTAAAAGAATATTTCTATACTATAATAAACCAAGTATTCACACTAATATTACTATTTCTAACTTTGTCGTTGTGTTGTTGTCAACGTTTCTGATTTGTGTTATGGGTGGAGATGTTGTGTATAGATAAGAGGGCGGAAATACGAATACTCTCTTCTCTAGATATATATAGAATACAACATTCTATAGTACTACATTATTGCTACTGCTGTTGCTGTTAACGCTCTCTCTACTCATGCCTGTCACTGTCATCCCAACGACATAAACATTGTAATTTCAGATATATTCCCGAATCATGAATATATATCAATGCGAAGTCCCCTCTTATTCTATAATAATATATATTAAACAATATCGAATATGAATAGGACGGATAATATCTAATGCTTTGTGCTATTTTTACGGTCCACTAGCTGAAACAATAGCTAGAAATTTAAACGAAAAAAGTTAGAAGAAATGTTAATTTTCAAATAGATGGGGAGAAATATTGGAAAATCATCTGTCGTTATCCTTTTATGACCATTTTAATCGGTCATCACTCGATTGATTCTGCTAAATTGAAAATTTCGGTAATATAAATTTTATTGTTCACGTATAAAAATTCTACAACTGAAGAAATCGCTAATACTAGAAATCTTACAGATTTCTGTCTCGAGTTCCGCAACTGCGGAATTTCCGCTTCTATTTCCGCGTTTTTAAGCAAAATACGAATTTACGGGAACTCCAAAATCTAAAATACATCTTTTTATATTTGGCGTCCGCAAATTGCTAATACTCGATATCTCACTTGTTTGATGGTGTATTATAATGACTCAAACATCATTGGAGACAGCTTTTTAAGAAGCATTCGTAGACGTATTTAATTTGGAAAAATTCCAATGGAATTCTAAATTACAGAAGATAATCTTGGAAGATATATGTTTTTTCTAATTCTTCCAAATTTTGCCTATAATTAAGCAGATATTATCGATTTTTCAATGATTTTCTCCTAGTATATAGCAAATTAAAAGAGCTTTTCAAATCTCGAAGAAATTTTGCAATAAGTTCGTTAGTTTTCCGGAAAATTGACGAATTTACTCCAAGTTTTTTTATTATTTTTTTTCATTTCTGTTTCTGTTTCCGCGTTCGTTTCCGCTTCTGTTCTGTTTCCAATAAAATCCATTTAGAAGAATCTGTTATGGCGCTTCTGTAACGTGTCTCCCAGTATTAAATGGAAAATTGTCGAGATTAATGAGAATTCCTAATTTTCCATTGATTGAAAAATGGTGGATGCGCCACTCAATAAAATCAATTTTTAGCAGGAAACAATCTTTTTTTTGAACAAAAAATTCTCATTATCGTAGCAAGTAGTCTATAGATTTCCAATTTATCGTCCGTTCCAACAATTTTTATTAATGTTTACAATTTCCTCGATCTTTATATGAGAGCTCTATTAGAAACTCATTACATTCACCTTAAAGTCCTCGAAGACTAAGAAATATTGCAATAAAGCTACAATTTCTAATTAATTTCAAAACGATTCATCGCAAACTTATCGAAACAAATTCTGGACAATATTTACTGAAACCTTATGAAAGAAATGTAATTAAACATAGCGATAATTGCGTCGGTATTTCATGTATAGTGCCGAGAAAATTTGTGGAAATTTTCTAATTTTTTTCGGGAAATAAATGGATGTTTCAGGGCGCATGTTTAGTTCGACCCACGTGCACCGTCGCGACGTTTATATTCCGTATAGAGTTCAGTCTGTTGATGGCGTCGCGATGCACGGTTTATATTCTGTTTGAAAACCAACCACCTATGTCGAAATAAATTTCGTCTACATTATTATTGAGAAATTGTTGAAGAATTCATGAGAGACTGTAAGTATGTTTAATTTCGTAAATTTACATAAAATTACAGTAATGAGTCGGAGAATTTATGTAAGATGCCGATTGAATTAGCCATAAATTAGAAATTTTAATAACAATTCGGCTAAAAATAACAGTCCATGTTTTGGTTTTGTTTTATAGAAATATAAAAATTTAAAATAATGCAAATTTATACGAAAAACACAAATAATATTCATAATTTGTCTCAGATTACTAATGGGGTTTTTTTGGCGTTCAATAAGACGTTTTTCCGTTGAGGACAGGATCGTGAAACCTTTTGTATTGTCATAAAAATGGGCGAACAAAGATGCTCCTTTTAATAAGGGTATTATTCACCATGACAACGCTGTCTAAGTCAAAATAAATTAATATTTCTTTATTATTATGTGTGTATGTCCAATGGAAACGAGAAACAATTCAGCAACGTTATTTATTACACAATTTCTACATTGATAAATTAAAAATTTATAATAAAGTCATCAATCATTTGATTAAATTCCGGCAACAATGTAATATAATCTAGATTGGAATCTGTAATGATTAAGTTGATATGTGTAGACAATAAAGCCTTTATGCATACGCATATAACAACCCCTCGATACGGTCGAACTGTATAATAAACCACCCCCATCACGGCTAACAAACAGAAGTATACCTTTAGAATTAAAATATCAACGACTGTTATAATCTGTTGTATGCGATGAATAGAATGAGCCCTATTTTTGTTAAATGTTGGCGAAATTAAAATATCACAATGATGACTTTATAATTCAACGACAACATTTTGTAATTATAAAATCAGTTTTGTATACAGAGTATAAAGTTTACAAGGGAGTTGAAAACAAGAAGGATAGATCACCATGCCGAGAACTTAAAGGTCTCATTTAAGACATCAGTATTCCGGTGACAATGTCGTGTTGGTTTCGTCGATGTTGCTCAGCTTAAATTACATGTAAAATTTAATTCTCACAAGAAATGTACAGACACTTGTCTTGAAACATTAGAAACACTTTTTAAACACATTGAAACGCTGGAATATTTCGTTAATTTAATATCAAATTTACACAATAAAGTCGTAAAGTATAGATTGCAACAGACGTGTACTAATTACACTACAAGAATCTGTTGTAATCATTAAAACGAAATGTAGTCGAATAGAATTGTTGACGATAATTGAGTAAAGGGTGGAAAGGGTTGATTATACTAGAAATTTTCAGTTGCCTTTATAAAACAACAATTGATTTAATTTATGAACGAACCTGTGAGTTTTCTATTAAACTCAAACAAAATTTCAATCTGTAATCAATTTAACGATTGCTGAGACTAATCCTAGATCGTGATCGGCATAATTTCCCCCCATTCGTACCGGCCAAAAACAGAATAAAAACCCACTTATCCATTTTAGTTCTTTTATAGACTCTTAAATTCGCGTAATTATCGCAGTTTTTGTGCCATTTTTCGTCCGGCTACTTCAATATTATCATACAATTCGACTTAATTAACCCAATTACAACGTCTTGGAACCGATTTTTTTAAGGTGAACGTTTTCTTTAAAATCTTTGATGGGTTTATGTTCCAACAATTGAAGTTCTCATTTCGATGTAAGAAAGTTTTTGATATCGCTCATTATTACGAAATTAATTATTTCTCTGTCAAGCCAGTTGAATCTTTGCATTTCAAACAGTATAATTTTGTAAATGATAGAATCTTCTCAACGGCTGATATAAGAAATTTAAAACAAGATAAAAGAGACTGATGCAATTTTAATATCCTATTAAAGTTGTAGCGTTGGATATTATGAAAATAAATTGGAATAAATGAGTATAGCGTCTCTTTTTTTTAAATTAAATCTACCCACATTTAGTGTTATTATCATCGAATGTGTGTAGTAATTAAAATGGAAACGTCTAGGTGAGATGCTTTCTTAATTATTCACACAAGTTCAAAAGATTTCGTCATATATTATGTTGCATTAGAACTGTGTGTTACTATCTATGTTGAATATCCTTTAAGCTCTTTTGATCTTCATAGCGATTACATTTGTGGGGCATGAATAACAGCGTTGTTCTGAATGCCTCATTTAATTTCTACCCTTATGTATCGTAATTGATCGATATCAGTCTATTTAGTATCTTTTACATCTTCAATTCGAACAACAAAACGAAGAATAGCCGTTATATGCAAAGTTCTATTTCTATTGCATTTTAATTTCAACCGTACCGCAACAAGACGCAGATTTAGATAAAATTTCTTCAATAATATCCGGAAATTTTAATTAAAACCGATATGTATTGCCATTAGCGAATATTACTATCATTATTATTGCTACGATTGTACGAACAAATCTATACGTTTCTTATCTTTGCAATTTTGTTGAATACAATTCGTACAATTCCAAAGTTTCTATTTATTTTTGCTGTTGGAAATTTTAGTTTTATAAAATCGGGTAATTATAAAATCTCGTTCAAGTTCCCAAAACTTGGAAATTATTTTCACATTAGAAGTTTAATTGCTGTTCGTATCTCAATATAGAAAAGTTGGTCCAATATAAAATTGTGTGTACAAGGAAGATGGTTGAATAAAGTACTCAATTGAGGATGCCGTTTAATACAATTTGTTCATTTAGAATAGAGCCCGTATCGTTGCGATTCAATGCGTACTTGTAGGAGCTCTTTAAATGGGGGCTAGTCGATGAAATTATCGATAGTGGAGAAATTATATTTCGATTTCTCCGTGTAATCTGAGCGATATTATCGGTATCGTACATCTAACGAGCAGCATCTTTCACGAACATTTTTAATTAAACTGTACAGAAAGATTGCTCCATTTTCCGATCAAATTTGTTGTTGTTATTTGTACAAATTTGCTCATATTACATTTTTTCCGTCTGTTCGTCCAATTTAAAAAGAAGAATTAAATTTCATTGTATCTCTTAACAACAAGGCAGTCTTTTCGGGGGATGGTGTGTTGTCGTGGCGACCGTCACAATCAACCCCCAGGTATATGTTAGATAGACGGAAAATGTAAAGGTCTTTGAGGATTTCATGGAAAATAAGAACGATGCGAACATTCCGTTGTTGTTGTGTTAGTTGCGAGTATATGTGGGTAGTGAGGTTTTGAACTTGTACAAGACTGGATAATATGAAGTGAGAAGTAAAAGTAATCTGAGTGACGTGTGAATATAACATCTGTAGGTCAGAGGGTGGTGGTTTTTGTTGTTTAGTAAATGGGGGTGGTGCGACTATTAGTGTGTTGTATTTTAATTGAAAAACTCTACCCTCAGTCAAACGCCTTTTTCGAAACATTCGTATCCACCTAGACAAATATTGAAAATTGAAACAGATGTCTGCTCACATGAGGTAGAATTGTAGGAAATTGGGAAATTATCGTAAAAATGATGCTTCCATTTGTGTTATTATACAGTTCCAATTTTGGCAAAGTGTTTCAACACTTATTGTTTTACAAACTCAAAGTGCAAGTGTAATTGTCTAACCTGTTGCTTCCTTGTTTCCAGCTCTAGTCATACCACATCATCAAAATACAATAAAACGAATTGATGATGATGATGACGATGATGATAACAAGACCGGCGACAATGTTCGGAAAATGGGAAAAATCGAAAACTCTAAACGGCTTTTATAGAGATATTTGAAAATTTCCGAACTTTCAAAGTCAATGAATTGCAAAATTTACGTTAAATTCCCACCACATATCTATACATTTATCTTTATAGTAGAAAGATTCTATCCTATAATCGATTTACTATTACTGTAATCCGGATAAAACGAAGTGCAGGTTAGTGACGTCAACACACTACCACTAGTCACGTTATCAGCCATAATGGAAACTAAGAGACGTTTAATAGTAGGAAAGATATCTAAAAAGACCTCTTATTATTAAAGCTATAACTGTGTTATCAACACTAGGACATTGTTAATGTTCAATGCATTTTATCACCGACGAGATCCACAAATAGAATGGAGAATATCCAGTTTTATATTTCCATTATTAACGTCACTGCACACACAGTAATGCGAATAAAATAAATAGAATTATAATCCAGCCGAGCGTACATTAATAGATTAAAAATACAGGTTATAAAACCATCATCATCATCAACGTTATATGAATCAAACATACAATGAACGTGTAAACATTGAAGTTTTCCCCAATCCTTCCGCTAGTATTAATATCCTGCAACGCTGACCGAAACGGGAATTCGCAGCTATACAGGAAATTAAATCCTAAAACGGTTTCTATTAAAAGAATAAAAATCGTGAACTGTAAATTAAATTATAGAGATTTATTATCATTGTATTTCTTTCAGTGCTAATCCTTGGAAAATTTGTTTTTTTTCTCAGTTGTTGCAGTACAATTTACAACGATGATTTACAACACAAATGTGATATCATCAAATTAGGGTTAATGAAGGGTTGAGAATGAATTGGGGTGAACGTGATTGTATCAGTGGACTTGCGCTACACTAACGAAATTGTTTAAATTCACTTTTCAGTCTTAATTGGTGGGTTAAGTTCGATCTAATCATCTCATCAACCCGACAATTGTAATAATTTATTCGACTAATTCTCAATAATAGCAGCTTAAACACTAATCGGCAAGTGTTTAATTGTTGAAATATTCAACAATTCGATTTAATCCAGATTTAACTAATACTGGAATTTTTAGTCGATTTGTAATAAAAACTCGGTCGATATTGTGTGCTACATGTTGGAATTTCACTTATTTAGCGGTTCATTTTCGGTGATGTTTCGGTGCTAGTCGAGCGTTCAAATGGATGAGGCGTGAGTCCTGTCTGATGGTTAGTTTAACGCAAAATGAACCGCTGTCTAAGTTCGTCTGGTTTATCTTCACCAACAGACGATCGAGCTAAGATTAAAACGGTAGCGAACTATCAACGTCAACATCATACTCGAGCTATGATATTAAATAATCTCCTCTTCAAAGGGTAGGAGAAATCTCCATGGTCTCGACAAAAATTGGGCCCATTTGAAATATCACGTTAGAATCAATTAGCACTCTTCAAAATCCAGTTCAACTCAATTTAGGATTGGAGCTCCAATCATTAGAGACTTGAGGCATATTAAATGTGCAATTCCTACTAGATGTGACGCCTAATTTACGCGTTTAAATCAGTTCTAATCGCCTTATTAGGCGCAAATTCGTTAAATAAACAACACTGAAGGAAATCGGATCGATTTTGATTTTATTTATAGGAATATGTGGGTGTTTTATATTATAGGTGGAATAATTTTCATAATTTAGCCTACGCCCGTTTCAGGAATTCCTGATTTTATCGGCATACGCTGAGTCATCGCTTAACAAAAATTAATTTTCCAAACTGGTAAAAAATTAAATAATGCAATATCTCATTTGCACATTTATTATTACTATTATTATTATTCAGCTTACTTCTCAATTTCCCTGATGAAATGCAAATATAACAAAACACAAGTTGTTGAAATTAATTAATTTCGTTGGATCGCTGCACCGCACACAGTAACAAACATAGAATTCAATTAATAAAAATCATCAGTTGTATGCGTGCAGCGTCGCGAAACAAATTAATTTTAATTAAATTGTATCATCGAACCTCTTTTGAGAGAGAAGAAGAAAAAACGTGGCTCAAGAATCGCTAGTATTGTGCTGCGTAAACAGAATAACGTGGCGCCTTTCCAATTGATTTGAACTATTACTTTGTAAATAGTCGCGATTGATTCCATTAGGTGTGCGGTAAAATAAGGCGAAGGAAAAATTGTCTTGTCTGTTGGGAATCGTCATATTTCTTGCAAAATAAGCAGCGACTACTGTGTAGAAAGAGATTGTCTCAAATAAGAGAAATTGCATGTAAACTGTAGTGCATGTTTGCAAGAAGTACAACTATGTATGCATCTAATGTTTGAAAGGGGAATAAATGGCTATTGTAGTTTGGTAGCACCGACTCCCTCATGAATCTAGAGTTTCAACTAACTGGTGTATATACACAAACACAGGATCGTGCCATGTCGTTGTGTATAAAGGCAAAAAGCATCAGCTCGGTTTTCGATAAAGAAGATTTGTAACTGGCTACATAAACGGCTAGTCCGTATCTTGGACGCCCTTTGAATGCACAACAAACCAGTGTCGTCGATTTAATTCATCCGTGCGAAATTTCCGATGCGATTTTTAATAGAAATGATCAAAAACACCAAGTCGGTATAAATCAAATTGATAATTTCCGGAGTTTGTGTCTAATGAACAAGAAGTAAAATCTAAACTGGTTATAATTCATTCGTTAGTCGCGCTTGGGTGGAATTTTCATTTCGTTTCTACCATTGATTAGGTAGTTGCAACACTTGAGGATCCGACATTTCGTCTGATTTATCGTTGCATTAGCTAGACTCGCAGGGGACATCCTGCCGCGACAAACTCTCTAATCATCACCATGAAATGGTTTACTACACAACATCTATCACAGTGTACACCCGCAAATTCAATTATCGAAAACAACCAAAATGTTGGCTGTAAATTGGCGGAGGCGCCACACCAATATTCTTTCCATATATTCGAATTTTTCCCAATTATTATTTTTTTAATTCCAGGTCAATTCGAAAAGAAAATTCGTTCTGTTGGTAATCTCACTAGCTGGTATAAAAGTATGCAGTCCAGACGGAAAGGTAAGTGGTATGATTTATTATTTCATAAGTTTTGTGCCGGTATTCGGTACGACAGCCTTGACGCTTACATCTTATGAATAATGCTCCAACGCCCCTTGTGATACTAAAAATTTTTCCACCTTTTTTATCGCCAGGTCTTTTATTTCAATTTATATTAAAATTTCAGTGATACTTTTCTTTAAGCTAGAATGCACGGAAATCTATTTTAATAATAATTTAAACAATTATATTCGTGCACGAAAAATTTACGACCATCATGCAACAAAAATACCGTTTAAAACGTCATTATTTAATTCAATTTTATTGTTCTGTGGAATATTCGACTGATTTAACTCGATTATTGGCGGTGATTTAAAAATTGCGAATACTCGGAAACTATCGTGACTTTAATTGTGGGAATCGGCTAACAAGAGTCTTGTTCTGCTACTTGTTCCACGACGAACATGCGAGACTAACAGCGTTCTCCTTTATTAGAATAAAATGACCAGAAAATTACCACCAACTTTGTCAAATTGTGCCATATTTAATAGACATAATTTTCATTTATTTGGCTCATCAACGCTTCTCTCAATTCTGTGATTAAACAAAAATTTTCAGTTTCGATGGAATAATAACGAGCAAATTTGATTGCATTTTCCAAGGTTCATTAGCCCTGCTAATCTGTTTGTCAATATAAAGTCCAGCTATAAATTGTCCAGTCTAGTTGAGCGGTGGTATTATATTTGGGATTATTGTGGCCCAGTTTGGGTATTTATGCATACACATGACAATGTTTCTTTGTGTGTGCATACAACGTAATTGTGAAAGCATGTTGAATGGCAGCGAGACAAAAAAAAAAAAAACGACAAGAGCAGTGAATATGATGCTCTTATTATTAATGACACTCTACTGTACTACAACATCATCAATAATGTGGAGGCTCTCTATTTTTTTTCTGTTATGGGCAAAGTGAAAAAATGTGTGGTGATATTAAATTGCGCAACTATAAAGCTTGCCAGTTTTATTAAAAATTAACACGGGAAAAAGCTTGTTTTTAATAACATGCAGTGGAAGACGAAAATAAAAGTAATGCTTTCATATTTTAATAAAAATTTAATTTCTATGACTAAATTCATTGTAGTGTAGAATAGGAGAGAAGTCGCCTGTGAAATTACGCTTCTCTATACGCCTTAAGTCGCAATTTTTGGAAAATTTTTTGCTTTGAACTAGAATGAAAAACTTAACAATAGCATTTATTAAATTCCATAATACATTAGTTGAATGAGGAATGAAATTTTCGCATTTTACAACTGTTGACAGTGACATGGCATTATCCGATGTATACATTTTAAATATCCCATCAATCATACTAAAATTCAAATGAGGAAACTAGCTGCCAAATGGCACGATAACACCAACAAAACTACATAATATTTGATGACTGTAGTAATAATGCCGCCTTTCAACTCATTTTTCCCATCTATTAAGGTGAAGCAAGGGTGGAATCGTACAATCGGAAGGAACTGATTCATAGACAGTTAACGACGAGCCTACTAAAGACTCACCCTCAATCTTGCAATCCCCTTACGATATTGATAATTAATCATTTTGTCGAAGAAATGTGAAAAATGTTGTTGTTTTCCGACAGTAGATTCGTCTTGAAATTTCAAAAATTACCCAATTTCCTCAATGCGCCGAAATACTTCTTTTTATACACCTCTTTTGTGAAACATCAAGTGGATAGAAGAGTGGAGATCGTGTCTAGTCCAACAACTGCCAACTAAAGGGATGAAATGAACGATATCAAAAGTTGCCCTTTTCTGATTCTATCCTCGGAAAGATCAAGCGCGTGGAAAATTGGCCCGCACTTGAAGCAATACGCCGTGTAAGCCTCATCACATACACGTTTACTGACAAGTAAATGTTGGAAACGAGAAACCCAACCGTGTTTATTTTGATGGACTTGAGAGCTTATTTTCTTGTGTACGATAAAACTCCAACAAGAGCATCTTTAAAATAACTAACACAAAATTCGTTGTTCCGGATTTACCCTTAGAAAAAATTGATGGATGAGCTTAAAACTTGCGATATATCATCCCATTATTGGCTACATTTATTCATAGAGGCGAAATCGCATTTATGTGTGTCCAAGTGATTGGATCAATTCAATCTCGTTTGTGCCAAGCAAAGTGTAGCCACTATCTCTTCAACGCCGGCAATATTCCTATCTGTACATTAGCATTCTATCCCTACGTTGGAAACCACCCCAATGTCACCCGCTAAATTATATTACAAAATACTTTAAAACTATATGACGAAGAGGGTGGTTAGTTGATGGCTTCTCATTTACATGCCGGTGATATGTTTTATATTAAATTAAATCTTATCAGTTGAGACTGATGTGAATTTAACAACAAATTCGAGACTCTTATCAGTGAACTGAGGCATCAGCTGTTATTGCTCTATTTGTATTGCAATTTGTAAAACGCTAGTTTTATTCTGTTCAATTCATACCATTAATGGTTCTGTTGAGGATATTTCGATTTGAAAAATTGTGTTTTCCACGACGCATTCTACAAACGATACTTGAAACATGTTGCATTATGTTGTTAAAAGCTGTAAACATTTCAAAAATCCTTCAAAACCTTTGACGTTACTAAAGTGGCTGTATAAATCGAACTTGTAGCTTTTTCCGAATCGATAACGCCCTTTGGTAATAATCTAATAATACAAAATGCAACTATAAAATCCTCTCGTTTCTTGTTATATCTGCTCAATATTCGAAACTACCAATTTACAGTAAACCTGCCCATATTTTGTAGGATTCGCTATAATGTGCGGCCAATTTTCGCGCTTTAAATACCGCGTGTTTCACGTAAATGTTACTAGCTCTTGAAGCAACGATTGATTTGGAAAATATTTCAAGAATTTATAGAGAACCGCCTCAGGATTATTTGAGCAAAATTTGAACATGCAGCTTATCGGAAAGTTGGTAAAAAACGTCGTTTCGGACGATGTTGTGACTTTTAAAAACGAGTTACACACATAAAACGATTCAGAATGACTCAGAGATGCGCCCAACATTGATTTTATTCGTTTTTCTCCATAAAGAATGCTTCGCCTTTATTCTAAAATAAAACGAGAGCTTTTTGGCCAACTTTCCAATGAGTTATGAGGTTCCAATTTTAGTAAAATGATCTCCAAGGACCCTCCTATAGTTTCTTGAAATATTTTTCAAATTGCTCATTAAATAATTGGTGTTTCCATTAGAGCTAGGAACCTTTAAGTGAAACACGCGATATTTGTAGAATTTCTATAAATTGATACTCGGATAGTTTTGACAATTATTGAGACTTTAACTATTATTTTGAAGAAACAATAAAAGTTTAAACACTCAGGTGAAGTTTGTTCAACTTGTTTTGTGTTGTTGAACATACTTTTATAATAGGTGATTTAATTAAACTTTATTAGAAATTTCAGTAAATTCGGTTTAATTATATGTTGTTAAAATGGGCAAGAATTTCATAATGAAAATCCATGAAGAATTGTTATTAATTTTATGATTATAAAGTATATGTAAGGGATGCAATTGATTACATCTTATCGGATATATTCATTTCTTCAATCCAATCTAGTTGAATGGGTAATTTCGCCACAATCTGACTTTGTTATTAAGAGCAATATATTGAGAAAGAATAAGTTTGGAGACATTATAAGCCACCATACTGCCATGAATCACCCCCAATAAATCCGGGTTACCCTCCACTTATACTCTGGATATTATTTCCTTGGTATGTCATAACTCATTTAAAACGCTCCAACGGTGGTAGTGGTGGTAGCGGTTGTTGTGTCATCGTAATAAAACTTATGTGTTAGTTTTAAAGACTCGATGGTGTATATTCGAGTGGACCCCACTTTATTGCCAACTATTTTTAAGGCAATTAGATTTAAAATTTTCCCCAGCTTGGTCGTAATACGGTTAACGTTTTCACTGAAGCGCCAACGGGTTACGTGAAACGAGTTTTACAGTTCATTTTATAAAGTGCTGCCTATTTTATGTGGAAAAAGAAGCCATTTAAATTCGTAATTTCCAAGTCAATATTTAATTCAATGAAGAAAACAATATTCACGACAAATATTTGAAATATTCGCATACGTATCTATATGTTTTAGAAAACTGTAAATAGAATTTGCTTTCATAACAAAACAACTTCCAATTCAGTTGTATTCAAACGTTGGAGACACAATAATAGGCTGAATATTTCGACTTTATCTATTATGTAAAATGTAACTGTTTCAAGTATTTCGATACAATGTTGTATTGAATGAAGGCGGATTGGAATTGAGGAATGTTTCATTTCGATGTATCGATCAGCCGGCCAATATTATCAAACATGTGGTTTGTAAACGGGTAAGATAGCAAACCGACAGCACACCAACTAAATTTAATTCAAATGTCAGGGATGGCCGGATATTGAATTGAACCAAACAGAGAGACGGACGAGCCAAGGATATCTATTAATAATAAACGTACAGAAATAGAAATGTACAGGATGTCTAATTTCGTTCGATTTAATCTAAATTCAACGATTAGATTCGGTTTATGATTCAATCAATGTTGGAAATGGTGGATGCGCCGGGCGAAATTTACTGTACTCGGTTTTTTTTTTTTAATTATTATCTGAATATGGGGAAATTAGATACTCGACGATAATTCAACATTCTCCCAACTTTCCGATACAAGTTTGCAGAGAATCGTACATCTGTAAAGCAATAGATGGAAATGCTACAAATAAAAATAATCCACTAAAGCAATCCATGTGTATATAAAACTTTTATCTAAGAATAAATAAGAACATAATAGCTACAGTTCAATTTGAAGTTTGGATAAATTTCGATTTTACTGCACATTTATCTGTGCAACGGACAATTTGCAAGTTTTAACAAAACAACCAAACGTTTTGGGATTTTGCGAAAACGCTGGTCGTGCGTAAAAGTCCAAGATATCAAACGGACGCAATCTATTGATTCCAGATCACGAGACACGTGCACAACGAAATTACCCAAGGCTAGTAAACATCAAAAACAAGCCAATTTTCGTTATCGCATCCACCAAATATGTTACATGATTGGTTGGATTTTTCTTGTTGCTCTACAAGACGCGGATTAAAACAATAATTGGTTAAAATTGTAGCGCGATAATGGCGAAAAAAAACGGACAAAACTTGAAAGAAATTGTATTTAATTCAGTATTATTCAAGCACCTGTTATAATGTTACTTAATTCTACTACTGGAGGAAATGAGTTTGCTTATTATATCAGCACGAAAGGTTGTTGAATAAAGAAAACTCGCAAAGTAACCACATTAAAATTCATTTCAACATAAACTTTATGAATTTTAACAAGTGTTTAAACAAGTCAGTTCTTCTTGCCGGTTTATAACGGCGGCCGGCTTTTTTCCCAAGTTTTTATTGATAACAAAGCGTCACGCTGCAATTTCTTAATTAAACACAAAACGACAAAATTACCTACAAAGTTAATCTAGCTAAAACAGTACATGTGTGTCTCTACGTCGTCTTGATGGCTTTAATTCCGTCCGTGCAGCTTTAGGCTTGGCTTTTTCAACCAGTACTCAATCAGTGCAACCTGTATTATATAGAAAAAGTTGGTCTAGAAGAGGACGATGTAACACTACACGACTTTGATTGATCATTCTGTAATGATTGAGAAAACGGAGAAGCTCGCCCGGTTTCCCAGTCGGTTAACGATGTGGAGCTAAAGTAATCATTCAATAATCCACAAATTACTGAAATTAGAAGATTCAATTGATTAGCAAATTTCCATATTTACTTTTCCGATTTTAATCGAGTTTACCGACACCAGTCAAAATCCAATACTTTTATCAAATTGCATCTGGTAATTGCTGTTTATTTTTGGCGAAATTGTATTCAGTTGATTGCAATTATAAATGTTGCGATAAATTTACCGATAAATATACGATAAACAAAAAGAAATTGTTTTCAAAACGTTTTAGGAAATTTGCACAACTCCAATTCAACAATTTGTATTGAATACTGACTGAAAATGAAAGCAAGATAGTTACAAGGAAGTTTTCAGAATTGCAATTAGCTTGAAGCAGAATAAGAAATGCAGTTGAATGAAATACAAGAAAATTAATCACAATTTTTGGTTGGATTCATGTAGCGTTCAGTTCGCGATAATTTTGCACTTGTTATTATTGCTAGATTCGCGTTTTTACTGTTTAGTTCTAGCAGCGGAAACTCGAACTCAATTCAAAACAAAACGACCTTTCAGTGGTGGTAGTAGTGCTTCTTTTTTGCCATGTTTATATTGCACAATATTCAGGAAATTGAATTTCTGTCAATTGCAAAGAACTAGCTCTTATTAAAATATAGAAGCCACATTTTCGCCTAATATTACAAAGCTACCACTATAGAATTCTGTTCAAGGCAGATTTCCGATTGTTTTAAAACATTGAATAATCAATACATTGTTGTTGTTGGAAGTCTAGAATTATTTCTTATTGATTATACGTTGTATTGTGGAATGATATACCTGGAAAATACTGCTCGGATCAAGCTTCAGGTCAGATGAATTCCACAAATTGAGAACAATCCACAATTCAACATCTGAATTGTTCAAATTATTGTCTATTGAACCAAGACAAACTGAATTTATTCATTGTCTTGCAATTTTATGAAAATTATCGATTTTCTCAATTCTAATACAAGAGGAAATCCCGTTGAAAAAGACGAGTTGTTGTAAAAAATTGTGCCTTCCATCTTTATAGTTGTAGACATCCATCTTCACCATGTCTTTGCCATACCAACAATTTTTTCCACATAGCCAAGACGGTTTGTTTCACTTTACTTACTCATGTATAAATACAGTCCTTTTTTTATAAATGGCACCATAAATTCCCAGTACAACTCACTATTATAATGTGACACTAGTGGGACGTGGGACATTTGTATTGTGCCCGAATGGAGGACGCGTCGCCGCCTCCTACTAGTGCAAGTACATGGCTTGGTAAGCGTTACAAATCGTCCACCTATCCCTTATGGACGCTTCAAAGACGATGGACGATACCTAAACGCATCCAGAGAGATCCCTCAGTGACTATTCCTTTTTCCACGTCGACAACAAACAGTAAATTCGACAAAACGAAACGATACTCTTTAACCACTAGATCTCAATTCAACGTAAATAGTGCATAAAGATAAACAATCAATACTTTTTATAGTACAACAATGAAAGCTTCGAGTTTTATGTAAATACCAAACTAAATCACTCAACCATAGATGATGTTTATAACGTAGTATTACAGGTGTTATCTTTGATGTCATGCCAACTGGAAACAACATCGACCAGTTAATCTATTCAGTATGGTCTAGTAATTTTCTATTGTTAACGACTTTGTGAAAAACTGTGCATGAAAAACGAGAGGAAAACGACTAGAAAAATTGCAAAAATAAAATTTAAAATGGAAATAAGACAAATCCAACTAAATAAATGTCGGCTGTCTATGAAAGATCCTTCTTCCCTTCCAGGCATTCTCTTCCATTCCGCTAATATGACAGGCAACAAACAATCATCGTTGTTGTTTTTTCCCCTTTGGTATGCATGTATGTGTGCAAAACGAACCTTGTTTTTCCTTTCATATCCAGCACATCGCATGATTGGTGTTCTGTAACGCCGTACAGGACAGCTGATAAATCACGACTAGAAACTGCCCGTTTTTTAACTAATAGCTCCGATATCGAAGGCTGTCCGCCTTATCAGTCCTAAATTTACCGCATCCTAGCGAAAACATCAAAAAACAACCGTCAAACGGCACGCTATTTCGCCACAAATCCCACCAAGGGTCACCGGCTTTTCCTCAATTACTCCCCAATCATGCCAAATTTCATGTACAATATTGGAAAACAGCTATCGAATTGCATCAAAGTATTCCTCATTAAATCTGCAAGTTTACGACAAGAATTGGCTTCGTTCCGGTGAAACACATCAATACAAGGGCGCTGTGCACGCTGTTATCCAAAGTGAATTGATGCAGTCGGCCGTTTTAATGAGCTATCGTTCAAGTTTTGAACGAGTATTAGTTGGAATGAGAACATTCCCTAAAGATTGCACCTATTACGTCTCAAATAAATGGGCTAGGCGGCATTCCCTCGTTGATTGTCCTAGAAAAGTTTTGCCCTACTACTCTTTTAATATCATACCAACAATTCCAATGATAACAACCGACCGTATTATGCAAAAGGGGGAATATTTACTAGATTTATGTCGGTTTATACATGTTGAAGAAGACAAGGTAGGAGGAACAAGAAAAAAATAAAATGGTAGACTGAAATTTTTATTCGACTTGGCGTTGGAGTTTTATAGCAGATGGCAATTAGGTTTATGTCGTGACGGCAGGGGTTGTAGTGAGATTGTTTTAATAATAAACGTGATGGCCCTGGAGGAGTTGGCTAACGATTGATCGGGCCACCCGGCCGATCACATTGCAACTTTATAATAAAATTCGAATTGTTGAAATCGATTATACAATTGATCCAGCGATATGATCGCGTGAATTTGATTAATTTGACAAATTTCTAGCAGATTCGCCGTTGTGACATTGTCGTTTCTGCCAACAATCAATAACACAATCCCCAAATACGATTTAGCTACTGTATGAGTAAGCTTGCTATGATGAGGGTTGACTGGTCTTGACTAATTATTCAATGTTTTGTTGGCACAAGTCGGCTTGTCGTGTTGTAATTGTTTTCAATAACAAACATCTCAACAACAATAATAAAGTTGAAAAGTGTACAATAACAGTTTTTCCAACGTATAAAACTGAATATATTAGCCGGATAACAATGCAATGACAGTAGACAATATCACCAAAGAAGATACCGCAGGTGGTGGAGACGTCAGGTCTGGAGTTTGGCGATCCACAGCTGTGCGCTTGGATTTACAACCGACTAGAGCTTAGCTCAAGGCAGCCACAGCAGTAAAGTGTCCTAAAGTTTCCCTCAAACACACACATAGAAGCAATTTTATGAGGATTCTATGCAGACTGAAACCGACTCTTATGTTGAACTGAATCAGGTAAATGGACCAGTTGTGTGTAAATCACCACGGATTTCTTGTGATTACACCGAATCACCTTTAACCAAATTTTCAAATCGTTAAACTGGCACAAACTAGACGCGAACATAATCAATTGTTTACGGAATATAAAACAACAATATTCAGATAAGAAATGGTGAATTGAAGCCGAATTGATGTGAAAACTTGCCCACCTTTAAACGGAATGCTTTATGGCTTCTTTTTATGTAATTTTTCTTGTTTTCTCATATCTAGTAGCGATAAAAGAGGGCAATTTAATATAATAATAATGCAATAAAATTTCTCATTTTTCAAATTCAATTTCATGTGATTTAATTGTTTAATTATCGAGTAAACAGGAGCGGAATTTACAGTTGAAATTCCTCAGTGGCCAGCCAGATGACAATAGATTCTCACTATATTACAATTAGAATTAATAGGTGGTAGTTTCTTGAACCACCACCTATTGTTAACCACTTTCACCGACTGAGATGGATTGTTTCTCGTCTAGTTCAATAACATACAACATAGTTAAGCCTCTTACTATCGAATTAGACAAGGACATCGGGTATATAGTTGGTGTAATTCGTCTTCATCGGGTATGTAGACGATCAACGATTCAGCAGCGGTTTTAACGAGATTGTTATTGTAATGAGGTGTTCTGTTGAAGAATGGTGCGAATTTAAAAGTCAAATTTAAAAAATTTTACAATTTCGTATTTTAATTTCCAAGCGGCGGTTTGCCCTCCTCATTAAACGTTTTGAAAAATATCAATTTTCCTTTGATAGAGAGAGACAAGTTGCAAAATCACAAACATTTCCGAATTGATCTGAATAAATAAGATTGAATTTGAAACGCTTATTTATCAATGTTTTATTCATGTGATAGAACGGTATTTTCCTAGATGCATTCTAGTGATAACTGACAGAGTGCGGTGATAAATTTTTCTTTCTGTCAAAAATCACTCATTTCATTACCGGGGCTCGGCTATAATAAATAACATTTTTCATGGAAATTTATGGAAATATTTTACACACGGCGTTCTAAAACGAAACTATCCATCATATTTGCATGAGGGTAATTAGATAACGGTATTTGAGGCGTAGAAATAACTAGATTGTCAAATTTTCGACTAATCAAATGTCGAATCATCAACCGGAGCCCGGACTAATGGAATTGAATTCGGTTTTAAAAACCGTTGGGATACAAACCACCAGTTCGAAACTTGTATCAACATTCAAGCAATAATCGTCAAATTTCATAAATTATACCCCGTGTATCATCCAATGCGGGATATAATTATGACAGTCGTTATAATGGATGAAAAGTATTTATTGCCAGTTCTTTTGCTTGTTATTGTCTAGTTTCTAGCGGATGTTCTACACTAAACTGTTTCATGTTATTACATGAGAGAATAAAGCGCAAACATTCATCTCTCAGCTGGTCATTAATTGTTTCAAGTTGTTTTTTTCCTGTTGTGTTGTTGCAGATTGTCCACATGGCCCACGCGCTAAGGCGCATCTCCTACGCAACTTGTGATCCGCAATATTCGCTATTTAGTTTCCTAGCACGGGAACCGAGGGGCCATTTCAACCAACAATATTGCCACACATTCATCAGTCGCACATCCGAACAGGTAAATATTTAAATTCCTAATACAAATATCCAAAAATAGCCAGTAAAAATAGAAATTAAGATCATGAATATAATAAAACGGTAGCAGTTGGTTAACTGTTAACTTTGTGATTTATACCCTTGAAATTACAGTGTAACACACATAGACTAAAATGAACTTTGTCTAACTATAATTTATAAATTGTAATTGCTAGGAAGAAATTTCCGACTGTCACGCGATCTGATCTATATAAGTAATAGAATTCATGTGCTTTTAATCGATGTTAAAACATTTAAATTTATTTCTAATAATAGAAACTTTTAATTTTAGTACTAGAGATAGTTTATGACTAGTACAAGCTCTGGGGAAAATAAAGAACAACCTCAAATTAATTAATTTTACCATCAATAAGAGACAAATTTACAATTTTAGAGACGAATTCTCTAGTTTTAGCCCGACTCTAAGAATTTTTGCATCGTAATACAAATTTCAAGAGATCCAGTTCTGAATCATCCGCTTGTGGCGGATCCACAACTTTCAATTATAAAGACTCTCATTCGAGTGGTCCGCATTCTTCTAGCTATGCAAAAATTACACTACTTTGACGCAGTTTTACGAAAAACGCAAAATAAAATTAAAACGGCTACAACCTGGAATTGTAGCTGTAACTTTCCTCTAACGATCTACCTATAGTTCGTTTCATTATATCGATTATATAATTGGTTCTATTAAAGCCCTTTTTTCAATTCAAAGTCTTTGGAAATTTTTTGGAAAACTATCAGAACATTGAGTGATATTCACCATCTCGATATCTTTTGTTGTTTTCTAATGCCAGTTCTAGTGACTTAATTCTTTAGACTTCACTGTAGAGCTCCAAAACCGTCTCCAAAAATAACGAAATTTCTTGCTTCCACTGGTAAAATTTGCAATTTTTCGAATTTTAACTGTTTTACCCTGTTCCAGCCACAAATATGAGTTGAGTTATTTATTGAAGATGCAAAGGTGAATGTTCCACGTGAGATAAACGGCTTGTTAACATTTAAATAAACGAATAGTTGACGTGTAAAATACCAATAGTTTTTCCATTCTCATTTTATGGTAGTATTTATAAGATTGTTGAAAAACTCATATAATTAATGTTCGGGAAGTTAATTTTTATTGTTTGTTTATTGATCGTAAACATAAATCCTATTTTCAGTCAACAACTAGCAATTAAATTCCAATCTAATCGTAAAAAGAATAGAATTAGCCGATTTAATTTAAGATTGTTATCAAGACGTCAACAATCCAATCAAGAAAATAATACACCACTAAAAGAAATGATGGAAATCTACAGAATTTAAATGGAAATTATACCAAAAAACCGTAAACGGCTAGAAGTAAACCGTATAATATGACAAATTACCAACATAATTGGATTAGAACGAACAATTAAACTTATCAACAGGTAAAAGTGACTGTTACAGTTTAATTGGATTCTTACTGTCCAACTACTAACAAACTGGAATAATGAATTAGGAAATTCTCTCGCTCTAATCTTTCTTTCAAAAGTTTCTTCCATCATCTTATCTGTAACAAGCGCAGATAGTTTCAACTGTTGATTTAATTCTTCTATAGTTTCTTTATACGTTTATTGTGCCAATTGTGAAAGAGCCAACGGCAAACTTATAAAGAAAATACAACATCTGATTATCCATCAAAAATTATACAGCGAAAAGGTCCAAACAGCTGCCTTACTAGGTACCAAATCGTCAATAATACCTTAGAGAAAACGTATAATTCAACAGCAATCTGTATGATTATCGTACAGGATACATTTAATTAGTACAGTTGCAATAATTTTCCTGTGCATTCCCTCCATTGTCATTATTTACAAATCATGCAAAATTTGATGTATAGAAATCGATTTTATACGCTAGAGAAGTTGTACTGTAATTCTTTAGAATTGCGCCTAATCTGATTGTAATTATTGAATGTAATTATAGTCCCCTAGCGGCCGTTATCTTATCTACCCCTAGGGAAGGGTGAATGTCGATTATTTAAAATATCGACACCGTTTATATTTCAACTGGAAGTAGATAGTTGTAATATTCAATTTATTATTGATTGGATTTTTGTAGAAGTCTCGACATCTACGTGATCAAATTAGATTGAACGAAATATTTGAAAAAAGACGATGAAATTATATAAAAATCACCATGTATGGCTAGAATTAAACAAAGTTTTAGTTATAAAATTTAATGTTAAGTTTATGGAATATTGAAGGCGATTGGATATGCAAAGCGGGTTTTGTCTGCAATATAAAGATTCTACTGTTTCAGATAATATTGAAATATTCATAACACGTATTGTTGTGATAGTAAAAAATTTATTTTTCTAATAGACACCTGTTTCTAATAAGAACAACAACAATAAACAATGAAGGAAACCCTTCGAACAGCATGCAATTTAGCAAAAATGCCCGGCTCTCCTACAACGAAACAAATTTAATTTAGCCCAACACACATCAGTGTAGATAATTTTATTTAGTAGCAATTTACGAGTTTGCTACCGGGAATTTTTCAATACTCAACTCGTTTATTGTTTCATCAACTGTAATTAAAATAAAAGAACATTGTAAGATTTATTTTATGTTTCGTGTACGTCAACTTAATCGCCTGTTCGAAATAAATAAATCACAAAATACATTTCCGCAAAATATCCATCATATCGAATATTGATGACAAAGTATATTAATTAAACTCGTTGGAATTTAAAACCACCCCAAGCTATCGTTTTTTATCGAATATTACCCCTGATGGAGGGATAATTTGACAATCCATTATTTTTAATATTCACAATAGATTGACTCATTATGGTGGTAAAATCGAATGAAATTGAGCAATATCGAGACGTAGACTAGTTCAGAATTGCGTCTATTATAAAACTTAATTTCTGCAGAGACTAAGGCTTTTCTTAATCTCAAAACACAATACAAAAGGGGGAGTTTTGAATGCGAGTAGTCAATAAATCTTCCCGAATGATACTTCTTGCTAGCATCGGAAATCACGTATTCCAATCGACAGTGATACTTCCACAAGAGTTGTACTGTTGACAATGGATATAACCATAAAAGAATTTTTACTTGATAGCAGTTTGTGGCGTATAAATATCGTACTGATTTTTCCACCATTCCGTGCCGTTCCCAAAGAAACACAGATTTCAACTTTAATCCTAGATGTTGATATATACACACCCCGCTTGTCCCACTTATGTTAGATAGAAAACCGGGTGTGAAATATTCACGATTGTTCCATTAAAAAAAAAGAAGAAGACGAAGGAAAGTTATAACTTATTCATAAAATGTCTGAAAACTCGGTGAACATTAAAAAACACTTAAAGTCCATATATAGAGGATTGTCGGCTGCCCTTAAGAGATATTCGGTAAATTCCATATCCCGAACGTATAATAAGTTTCATAATATAGTTGTGTATTTATTTGGAGATTGTAGAAGATGAGATAATATTGCGCCATATATTTCAAATCTTTTGTAGAGCTTTAGTGGTTTGGATTTGAGGTTTTCTATTATAATATCTCTATAATATATAAATAGAATTTTGCAAAGGTTGGCGACGAGATAGTGAATTTCGTATTGAAATCTTAACAATAGCAGCATCGACTTTACGGGAAGCACACCAACATTGCCTCATATGGGTTAGTCTTAGTCAAATTGAGCATTCACTCCTATATGGGCGAAAATCCACCAACCCCATGCTGGGAAACGAATAGAAACTGCCTCATATTCTCAATAGCTTTGGCCAAAAAATACGGAAAAATACATTTCCAAATTAACACCAACAGAAATTCAATAATAAAAGCCGTTAGTATCGACATTTTCGACGATTTAATCTCGTGGGATAAACGGAACGGTTTCATAGACAGGTTATTTACATTTTCTACATAATAGTGACCGTGTTGTAAATTCCCAGTTCGAGATCTTTTACCATTTAAGAATCCAACAGTACGCCAACATATAAAACTTACATTGTAATAGTGAACGTTGAACAATAGCTTTATATGGAAAATTGTAATTGAAATTGAATCCGAAAGTGTTCGTTTATGAGTCAGTTCTCAATACGAAAATAGCAAATTGAACTATCTTAATGACATTTTATCGACGCATTTTATAGGTGAACATTCAAATACCTAGGTTGTTAATAGCCGGAGAGCTTTGGTAAAAATTCAACCGCTTCAAAGTATAGTGGAAACGTGCATCAAACGATAAAATCCGCGATTATAGATCACAATTTGGAAAATTAAACGAAAATTGCGTACTCGAATTTGAATGGAGCATATTTTCGGGTATACTTGAAACACAACAGACTCAATTTTTGTACAGCTATTCATGTTCTATTGTTTAATGTTCGGTCTTATTTCAAACATACTCCCTTCACCGGCAAATTCCCATTGTTATCAACTCTAAAGAATTGGAAAATTAGCGAATTTCAACGGAAAAAAACCAACAAACTGTCTGTTTTACAATCCATTAGTATAGAGATTGAGGGTTGGAGAATTCTCCAATCTCTCTACGAAGTTACCGAAAAAACGACGATTGTGTTTTAGGAATTGAATACGAGTCTGATTAATGGAGCACACTACCGGATGAAAAGGAATGCTGTAAATGAATTCGTATTGATACATTACACGAATGTGTGTATGTCAAGCTTTCAGACTTATTTACAGAACGGTATTGGATAAATTATCAATGTTAATGGGGTGTTTATTGACGTCTTCTCTAAACAAATTCCAAACTTATTATACAACTGTTTTTCGTTTATTTAATTTAGAAACAATTTTGGAATGTTTTTCGTATTCTATCCCCCTAACCGTATCCAGAACTAATATCCAGTTAACTTGTTGAATCAATATTGATACAGATGCGGTCCATTTATCTGGAGTTTATCTTCATACTTTTAATGGAACTAACGTGCTTCAATGCCACTTGAGTCAATCATTTAGAATAACTGCATGCATTCAAAGCAGACGAAATCTATTTTTAAAGGAAATAAAGTGAAATAAGACACCCGAAACTATGCAGTGAATCAATTGAAATTAGCCTTACCGTAAAGAAAAATCAACTCTAGGTTGAGTTTCAAACTCGAATGGGAATTTGAACACTTATATCAAGTATCATTTGAAATTCCGCCAAATAGACTCCCCTTTCGTGAAATCAACTCTTAAATTTCCCACAAACACGCCGAAATTTCACACGTTTTAAGATCTCGATTTCGTTAAATTTTCGGGAATATTTTAGAAAATTTCTTCCGCATTCATTCGATTAGAAACAATCCAAATTGTTGGAAGAGTACATATTTGTTCAATCTAAACAAATTCTCTATGCAAAGAAACCTTCGGCTGTGATCGGCGGCAGTACCCAGTGACAACATTCCAATAGTAGCAGTTGGCTGGTTGTGGGGAAAGAGAACCTGATCGTGGACTGTTCGTTTGACTCAAGTCAGTCCATCGAGTATTCTACTTAAGTCTATAGCAGATTTTAAAAACGGTCTCGTTTTTTATAGGTGCCCATGTTTGAATGTTCTTTCCTTATTAAATTCTTCTAGTGATGTAGTTTTGTATCCAAAATAGTGCTAGTGTTGTATATCAATTTAGCAATGTAGTGCAAATGTTAAAATGGGTAAATTAGGCAAAACTGCCATCACAAGACCGCATCTTCGTGTCCATTACAAGAAACTAGTTGAAGATTATACAGGAAGTCGGGATTCATTGAAAATCATGCCATCATTGCCCGAATATTTGTCGTATTGTTGCCATCATTGCGGACATACACAGAAATTACAGGTAATTATGGACGAGAGAATGACCTCTAAATGTTGATGGTGAAAGCAACTTTTGCATAATACTTCAACACAAATATTAACATCTTGAATTGTTCGAAATCGGTCTTATTAAAATTCTTTAAAAAGGTCGTGACAATTTGATTTTCGAATCATATTGTTTTTGTGGATGACCGGTGGAATGCAAGACGCTTAGGTCCTTGTCGTTCTTCGTATAAATACCATGTGGTGCCGACTGGTCAACGACCCTCTCTTCACTTCTATACCTACTACTACTCCTCTTCTGGAACTCTTATGGTTATACACTTTTGTCCGGATTGAATCCATCAATTTTCTGACTCATTCAATAAATTTGCACAACGACCATCAAAGATAGAAAAATTGCATAGACTCTTGATTATCTCAAATTATAACAACCACTTGAACAAGAATACGAAAAAGGGGCGACTAGTTGATACAACTCCCAACTCTAGAGCTGCTTTTTTCCTCAATAGAATCATCGCTAATAACAAATCAAATAGTACAATCTCTAGTAGAATACGAATAACTTTTGTATTTTATTTTAATTAATTCCACCTATTCCATGTTCTTTAAATGGAGAAATAGAGACAGAGACGCTCTATTCCACCAAACGATAATCTTTAATGAAATCATCTTGAAGTCGGTTACGGAAAATTATCATTTTACAGGAAATAATTGAATAAATATGTATTGAAATGAGCTTTTTCCGCTCATTAAAACCAAACTAAGTAGTTGTACAAAGATAAAAATAGACGACAATTTCCTTTCATGTTGCATCTGAACATTTTTTAAAAATTAATTAAAGGCAAATAGATGAATATTTACAATTATTCTATAATTGATAGTATGAAGCCATTTTTAGTTCAATGAAAATGGTCCAATTTGAGGAAAATTCTTCGAAAACGGCTCAGTAGAGACGGCAAAAATCTTGGAAATGTTGCATTACTTGTGTCAAATTTAGACTTGTCTAACTGGTTTGTTTCCAATGTAATTTTACACGTTTCAGTACAAGTTTTCTCAGATTTTTTCACTTTTATTTATTTTTTATAAATTGTAATTCTCCACTACGCCGATAATAAAATAATATTAAGCAATAAAAGTTAAATATTGAACTTTTGTATAAAAATAAATAAAAACCAGGCGAAACTGTTTGTTTTGTACGCTGCTTATTTATGCAAACTGCAAACTTGTATTAGAGTCTACTGGAAGATTTTTAAATGGAAATATAGCCTAAAGTCGATAAATATCTCAAAATAATGTCAAGTTTTTCTATACATAATAATAAGCTTCTATTCGCTATTATTTGACAAAAATACAAGTACCTCAAGAGAAGCTTCAATGCGATTATAATAAACATGCCAAGAATATGGCATGCATTGGAGCGAGTTGATTTTTACCGTATAAACACATTGAAGAGGGTAAAAGACTCCAATTATTTCCATTGTTGGGAATTTTGACGGGCCTCTCCAAAAGCCAGTTGTTATATACCTACTCTCGACATCATTAAACTTTTGTTAAAATCGTTTCTCTATTGGAAAGAAATACAAAAACATTTGAGGAATCTATCATCCTTCCTAAAAATTGAAATAATATATGTAAGAATGGTGAATTTCATATATCTTTTCATGAGGCACACCAGCTGACGTTCCACATATGAAAAGGATCGTTAAATCACAACGAAACAACCTTAAATACTTTTAAATCTCGACTAGGAAAATATAAAGCTCTCCTTTTCAAAACGTATTCAGGATGAAGAATGTGTTCACCATCAGTATGCCGGAATTATACTGAATCGTACAAAGAATCAATAGGGGGAGATTGTTTTTATAAAAGAAGACAACTGGATTCATGATGAGAGGCAAGGCAGCCTCCTATCCTAACCACCACTACCACCACAATCACCACAAAACAACGAAATATCATTGTTGACTGACTGCATCCTATTTTTCAGTTGTACTCGTAATTGTGGTTTCATTATACGGACGGCTCCGATTGTTCTTTTTCTTCCCGTCCCCTATTACCGTCTGTGTTGCAATATTGAAACATATTCGTTTTAATAAAATTGCGAACTTTAATTTAACTAAGCAACAATACGAGCCTGTCAATTTATAGAATGAAATCCTCAATAATAAGTTCGCTTCAATATTGTTAAGGCAGATAAAGGGCCAAGTATTGGGTGTGATATGCCAGGTTCGAGTTAAATTAAAATTTTCCTGTGTGAAAGATATTTCAAGTATTTTGAATGCACGCGAACGACTCAGGTGGAACATCGCAAACAAGGGATTAAGCCGAGTGTAAAGTATTTGATTACGAAAATTGATGAAATCGAGCTCTACCCTAATAGCTAGCAGATAGGACATCTGCCGATTTCCACGTTGAATATGCAACGAATACAGAAAACGCCTCCAATGTTCTTCTGTTGATGATGACGACGATGATGAAAAGCATCAAAGAAACAGCCGATTCTATAGCTGAATACGGTGGGTGTTCTATCCAGGATGTATTGATTGGAAATTTTGCTTAATTAATTTGCAACAAAATGCAGTTCATAATGATGTAAAATCTTCAGTTTTATTATATAACAAAATCATTAAAGGTGCACTTGATGAGCTGAACTAGCTTCCGGGAAGTTATTGCGAATTATTTTTGACTGACTAAACTGAAAAATATCCACCGTCTGCATCGTTGCATGTCCAAGATTGCAACACAAGCCGACCTTGATTCAACAACTGGTTCTCAACTATAAACTAAAAATAACCACCAACATTATAAAATCACCAAAGTGCATCATCACCATCATCATCATCATCATCTGGTGCTGCTGTATGCGAAAGCTCATATATCAGTGACGACGTGGAGCTTTACGTTTGGATATTGAATAGAGATCCGGAAAAGCCCTTATGGCGGAATATAGCACAACGTCCAAATACCCCTTTCTGGTAGAACAAATAAAAAATCAATGAATATGAATACATTTCGGACTTTGATCGAAATTATTCGATTCGGTTCTTGGTTTTTGTTATTTTTATTGCTCGAATGACAGTAATTTTCCGCTTTTTATTCAGCGAAATGATGGTTTTCCGATAACATTGAATTCATTGGTCGTTTTAATGAGTTTATTCTAAATTGTGCAAATTTTATAACTATCCGATAATCAAAAATAGAATTTCGTACAGTTATAGCAAATTATAATGCGTCCGTTCAATAAATATAGCAAACAATAGTTAATTCACTGTTTCATGTTGGTTAAATAGTCGGTATATTAAGCGAACATTGTCCGTTACTACATAATTGAAATATTCGGTTAGCCTCCGTCATCCCTATTAGACTCAAAGCTCGGACCACAGTTTGTCAGGTTATTGTCTATAGTCAACAATTACCATCCGACAATAATAACAACATTGTGTTTTATTATCGTATCTCGAACACAATTTAAATCTGTTAATATGCATGTGAATATGAACGGACGATGATAACAGTATTAATTTTCGGTAAGGAGCCACCCTATTGTTATTCGACATTTAATACAATGGTAATGCTTATGAATTTATGAAATTTTATAAAGAATGTAGTGTGTACGTAACAAAAAGACTACCCTTCTCATATTTCTATCTGTGTGCTATTCTGTTATATTATTTTCGTAAAAGCCGGGAATATACGTTACATTATCCGGTCGTTGTCGACTAAAACCAAGACTTTACACGCTTAAAATTAAAATTTCCTCATTTGCATATTTTCCTCGTTTGTTAGAAGAAAGAAAAAAGCAGCATTGTGTACGCTGTTTTGCTTAATAAATTTATTAAATGAACTTGCAAATCACAATGTTTTTATATTGTTATTATGCTTTAAAAACGCCTACTAGTTTCGAATTCGCCCTTTCTCCCCACACTTAACTCCAACAAATCAAAAGATTAAAAAAAAAAAAACAACGGTTGTTTCAATCCACTATACGAATTTCAATCTTTAGACAAACAATAAGAATTATAAAGATAGTGGAGTAAATCTTGTAGTAATACAAGCAGCAGATTACAATCCTGTTTTTAGTTAAAGAAGATACTTTGTACCACAATAACTTTGCATTTAAATGGTGTAAGGCCGCAGGAAACGGGAGGTACAAATTACACCGCCTTTGTTTCATCAATTTAAAAGTCAACGGAATCCAGCGACGTCCACCACAACGAACAAGATGCAGACGAATAAAACAACAGCTTGATTACATTCTATTGGAAATTCCTAAAATATAACACTGAAAACAACAACGAACGGAAGAGATCGCGTCTTCTATAGTTTCTAACATTCGCTTCAATAGTTCCGTTATTTTATAACAGAACCGCACAGTTGCAGTAATAAAACTGTAAAACTGACTAGTTTGCAACTGACGACGATAAAACAAAAGGCGATTGATATTAGCGAAAAAACGGCATTCACGTTAACGTACATCCATCCTCGCATTACCTTTACAAATGAAGTTTATCGGGAACTCAATCCGGAAACAGGGCGGCGGCAGGCCACCACCCTATCTGTAATTAACTAAAGATTGAATAGGGGCGCAGCTGATGTTAATAAAAAAGGTTCACCGAATTCAAGTAAAATTAGTTCGACGTTAGTATAGACCATGGGGGAAAAAACGCTAGTCGATAACAATTTATAGAATTTCTATCTGCAACTATCAAACGGTTTAGAAGATGGTTGCGGGTAAATGTTAAAGAGGGTAGAATTTCAGGGGTAAACTACTATTTATAACACTTGGCGGGAAATGTATGATTGAAGGGTTATTTCCCCCCTCGTGTTCTGTAATACATATCAATGTTTGTGACGGATCTGGGGAAAGTCAATTGATTTATTTAAAACAACAGATACGCTAGGGTAGTAAGTACTGAATCATTTTTCTTATAATGCCTGTCTTTAATCGGAGTTGAATCAATAAAAATTCTAACCCTGGATAGTCGCCGGACTTGTTTATTTGTAGTAGTTAAGATACAACATATGGCATGTGGGGAAGTTCAAGATACATGTTCTAGATATGTTTACAACACTGTTAATGTTATCTAAAGACTCGAGAGGTTAAATTAGGTTTCTCTACGATACACTCCTAATCTCGGTCATAATTCTAACAAAAATTCTAAAAATCTTCACAAAATACTTGTAGACTTCTTGTAGTATTTGATACAATTTTTCGATTTTCCCCGGCTTAATCCCCGGGAAATTCCCATAAATTTATCCAATATCACACTACTATGATACAAAACAAACTGAAATCGATAGGTTATGACCGTAGTTGTCTCTAGTCGATATAAAAACACGGATATATTTGCTCCGATAGATGTAACTTAATACAACAAGAACACTCTCCTCTTACTCGTTCTCTTGAAGCATCCAAGATTAGATCAACCCTTTTGGGGTTTGGCAAAAAAACAAGTTAACAGCATTCGCCTGCATCCAAGCACGTCATTTCAGTTCAAAGCCAAATTCGACTTGTTGGCCATAAAGGCTTTGTCTTAAAGTGTCCATAAAGTGTGAATGGATTAGAATAAAGCGCTGTATTGGACTGGAATTATAACATGAAAGATTCAATTCCGCATCAAGATCGAATTTACATCGAAATATTTACAACGTAGCAAAAAATCTCGATTGAACGTTGAATTTTTTCGTCTCGTATTTTTATACGTTCAGCACCATAAACGATGGTTTCATTTTATTCAAACGTACCTTTAACGACATTTATTTAAATCAGTTTAGTCGAGTTTTAGCGGAAAACTTTTCAGGTTAAATCAATTTGTTGGGTAACAGGGGGATGGTCTCCTTTATTATTCGTGAACGTAATAAATTTGATTTTACGGTGCCCTGTCTATAGAAATCGCGGACAACGACGAAGTGGAATGTGGCAGTCTTTTGCGGAGATGAGTGGGAGTTATTCCTTATATAAAATTGGAAGAAACATCTCGGTAAAGTTTCCTTAATGCTACCTGTGATGGAATGTATGGAATGCGGTCTGTCCACGCCTCATCGCTGCCACTAAACAGCTGTGACCTATCTACATGTTTCCAAATCTACAATTTTTCACTGACACACACATTTCACCAGTTTCCCATTAGACTAGCGTCTTAACGAGCAGTGAAATTATCGCATTCTTCACATACATATCTAGAAGCAATGAAAAAAGAGAGTCGTATGAATAATGAATTATTTCGAATTTTTGCCAGTCTACGACTCAATTTCGTGAATTGTATTCAAGAATGTTCAACTGACGGACTGGATTGTGTCATTTCGTGTGTAATTCACAATTTACAATCCGTACACATGTGAATTTGTATGTGTGCGAAAGAGAGAGAGAGAATCGTGCGATCTTTTAAACTAATTCATGAAATTCCAATGTTCTAGCAATATAGTTTTACGATAGAACCTTTGGCTAGCAAATATTTGAAAACTTCAAATATGCTGAATCTAGTCGTGAACTATTTGAAAAAAAGTAGAACTATAGAAAGACGAGACTACTCAAATCATTCTGACTTTCTACTAAATCACATAGACGAAGTTCAAAACAAATACACACACAATTTTGCCCGACTATCATCAACTAAATTGGCATTAAACTCAAACGTCCAACATTGACGATCATTATATAGCAAACAATAAAAGTACAAATGTGGAATTGAACGGAGAATAAGTGGGCTAGAAGTGGACTTGGATCTACTACTATACCTTTAACACAAAATGCCACTCTTTATAGACCCACAATCGATTATTATTATATTTATTATATAGGAATAGGGGCCAGTTGCTTCCCCAGACATTTCTATTAACAACACAATAAGCTTGAGTGTGTTTTCTTTTAAATTAAAAACGAACCAACGACAGTCCTAATTGGATTTATAAATAACGAAAGTACTGTAGGTTTGCTAATAAATTGCAGAAGGGCCAATTTAATAACAATACAATGTAACAATAAACCTACAGTGGATTTTTTAATTGTCATAGTTATTTCTGTAGAATTTCCCCCATTTTCCACCGATGAAACTTCAAAAGCTTCTGTTGCATGTTACCCAGTACAGGAAGTGGTTGCGTCAAAATATTTTAACAAGACGCCTTCTTTAAAACAAAAATAAACATCTAATGGAAATAGCCCTATGTTATTGCTCTTTTTAAAGCCGTTCTATAATAAGAATTAAGTTTCCTCCTGTAATCGAACAATAAAATAAGTTTTCCTTGGTTGTACCACAGGAGAAGCAACTAGCCATTTATTATTTACAATTCAATATTATTTCGGGGACGGTTTTCCCCTAACTATAACGGAATTTTGGGTGGACAATCGGAAAAATCCCCCAAGGGTTGTTTACTTTGAAAAATTAAAGGAGTTCTAGATGGGTTTTCGGAGTTAATTCCGAAATTACGGTAACTTTCAGTTAATTGAAATGATATGGACTTTAATCTGGACCGTATTCAAATTTGTGATTAATTTCACAACACGTCGCAAACTTTGATAATGTCTAGTTGATTACAATTTATATTCGTTCGTTCAATATGGAACACGAAAGTCGTCTATTTTAACTAAACATAAAAATTATGTGTTTTAATTAAGTATCTAATTAACTGTAATTGTCGAGTGTGGTGGATATTTATTCGAATAATTCTCAAGGAAACTTGTCTAGGCAAAAGAAACGGATTTCCTGTTTTCGTTAACCAGAGCGTAAACGGTTTTTATATCGTTCTTCCGCCGTTTCTCTCATTCCACACAAACATTTCAAAATTTCGATTTCTTATCTATAAAATAATTGGATTTTCTACAGTTAGATCAAGAATGAAATCAACGAGTAATCTACTACGAAATCTTTATAATTTTAAACGAAATATGGTTTAAATATATTATAATCTAGATACTATAAATACACTTTAGTCATCACATTCTCAAACTGAAATTACTTCCTCTGTCGTTTTGTTCGTTGCGTTTAAACTTGAAAACGAAAGTGGTAAATGAACGAATCAAAATTGCTCTCATTAAATGATAAGGTTTAATATCCTGAATTAAGCTGATGACTGTAAAACTAAAAGAAGCTTACAAAGCCAGTAAAGCGTGTTCATTCGCGTTCATTTGCTCATCATCAACATCGACGAAATGTCTAGGATACTTTAAAATATAGATGTAGATATGCAATCATCGTCTGACTCTTATGTAAACACGTCCGCCCTTAAAACAAACTCCACCTTGTCTGTTGTATATATGGGTGGATTATGGGGCTTTTATCGTATTTGTAATGTATGATGCATGTATGTACTCCAATTCATACAAATCCTGAACAAATCCTCGTTTCTATATTAACGAAAATTACAACAAAAGTTTTAAATAAATTGAATATTTTCCGGCTATGTACGGTAATATAAATGTTGATTTAAATTTAAATTCGTCCATTGTTGTTAAATTTCCAGTTGCATTAAACAGGTGATATTCGCTTGAGTAATATTCATATAAATAAAGGTGTGACAATGCTGGATTAATTCAACTTAAGAATTATTTTGCATAATTACCCTTCAGATTCTTGGCGAACAATAAAATCCAACATGTACGTTTATCATTTATTATAACGGTTCGTCATTGTAGAATTGCTTAATTAATTCGTCCTTTAATCGTATAATTCAAGACTCCGTTCTCTGTTTATTTTCTAAATAAATTGATAACAATTTACAGTAATATTATAATTTAGAATAGAAACCATAATTACATCTGCACGTGACCTAAACGAGTTGCCATAAACCATTCGAATTATACAATTATTAACATTTCTATTTCCAATAGAAGCAATCAAATTGAATAGAATTGGAGCAGGTGTAGTTGTGATACTAAAAATTGCTCCTATTTTGCAAATAAACGAGTTGATTTGAAATGTACACGGTGTTTATAGAAACAACTCAACTTGAATAATGGCAAAATTTCGCTAGACGAATACTTAATTTACGTTTCATTACATCTATGATTTTTCAAATAAACGATGTTGGAATAATTTGGCAACGGGACTCTTACAAAAACGGTAGAAAGCGGCGTTTTTTATGGTAAATTTAAAACTATTCACTGCCAAAAACGATAAATTTTCTTGTTGTTGATGGCCGTCAGATTTCCAGCTAGACGCTACAGACGCCGAATCTGTTGAATATCAACAATAAGCCCACGCAACATATAATCGTGATGTATTATTACCTGTGGGATTCTCTACCCGCCAACGGTGGTTTCACAATGATGAAGAAATTCCAGTTGACGAATTAAATTGTAACGCTTTATCATAAAACGCTTTATTTGGTGTAATTTTCGTCCAAATGTGGTGTTTTACAGCTATTTCGGTAGCGGAAATATTAAAATAACCGCAAATTTTCGGGCGTAAAATCTGATCGGTGCGTTCCGGGAAAAATTGGTTGTTTTGATCTGTTGTTGCCTTTTTTGTCTATTTTCTTATTTGGTTCGAAGAAAAACAGAAACGAAGTAAACAACTTATTCAGAGACGTTCCGTAAGCAATAAAGTATAAGTTGTATGATATACAATTTCTCTTTTGTACAACGAAATCGTCTCGTAGCAGGTCAGGCGAAACAGCTACTCGTCTTGTCATCCAACAAAATTATAACCAAATTGGATGACACTCGACTGTTTGACAGAATAATTATGCAAACTGTCGACAGATATAGAGAGAATAATTTTAATCTCTCGTCAAACCAATTGCATCATCCCCCAAACCGTTACTCTATCATCTGTCTATCCATCTATCGTACCTATCTACATATATATGTGAGTTTGTGATTGTTGTCTTTAATGAACAGTATGATTGGCATGTGATTAGATGATGGCATAGGGCAATGCCAGGTAGATAATGGATGCTGCGTGTTACCATCACTCAGAAATCACTGAACACGAAACAGCATTCAGTTGGAAAACTGTTCTCCTATACGGTTTTGTCGTTATCCGAGACCATTCCAACTCCCTCTGGAATTGTAGTACTATATGAGAGAAAAGAGAAAAAACCTGGCGGCCTTTCTCACATACACAAACACACATTTATATCAAAATCCAATATGAGAAACAGAACAACCGGAAAACCGAAAAAATGCCAAAGACAACAAAAGCCCCTCAGAATTGCCATATAAGGATACACAAGAGAATTCAATCATCCAGTATCTATATGTTTATAAATTCGATTCAAATATCCTGAATACGAATGTTTGAAAATTTGCCGGCACTCCTACTAAATTTATATTAAAAAAAAAAAACGCCTATAAACATGTTGGTAGCAATTAATCCTTGTGGAAAAATTAGCTGAATATTACCCCAAAGTCAAGCACGATCAGAGGCCTTCTCACAACCCCTTTCTTACCAGTTTTATAATTAAAGTAGCCACAGCTCGTTAAGTTAATTAACGACTTTACTCGTACTTATCTAAAACGGAGGAGGGTGGCGACAGCGAATACAGCAACGTTCTTCTACAATCATGGAAATTATACTCGTTGATTCACTTAATATTTTATTTCTATATAGTACAGTCGGATAAAAGAAACGACGAATTTATTCAACAAATGAAGTGGTTAATGAAACCTTCAAAAACACACTTGATTATTTACTCCAACTGGTTTTCACGTTAATATAAAACCACAATGATAGACAATTTGTATGTTGTTTTGTACAAAAAAGTGGATTTTATTTTACTTTGAGTGACAAACGTCCATTCAATAAAACAATTCTTTTTCTACCTATTAAACTTTATAAAGTAACCAGAATCGATTCGGTTTGGGAAATTGTTGAATATTTATGTGGAATTGAGACTTAACAAAAATATAACACCAACTAAGTTAATTTGTTGATCATTTCCTGTTAAACGAAGCAAATTCAAAACAAGTAGAAGCGGTATATCAACAAAACAAGAAAACTCTGCGAATACCTCGTTATTCCACCTGTACATCATTACGAATATTAAAATAATCTAAATAACTAACAGGGAATTATTCATAATCGATATTAGATTCCCAACAAAGATTGGATTTCTGTACCACGTCTGAGATTCTTATTAAATCGTTTCAATTCTCGTTTTATTAGCATTGCATCATATTATCGTGTAATAAAAAGTGAGCTTATCAACGATCGATTCTTATTGTAAATGATTCGCTCCATTGCGCCGCTTTTTCGGTTATAGACACAACTTTTACGACCGATGACATACCAAAAATATAAATATAGAAAGCAATATGGCACTTGATTTGACGACATCAAGTGTGTGCATGTCTGGCCCCATACACAAATACCCCAATGTTTGCATAGGGGATGGACTAAAGTGATTCTAGCAATTTATCACTTGACCACACGTGATGTCGTCGCCATCGTCTCTAGAACGTCTTCGATTACTGGTGATTAATGGAACTTGTTTGAAAGGGAAACTTTGATGAAAAATAACACTGATGGTCACACTTGGGACCTAAACGAAACGAAACTAAAAACACAACTCTCTACAAGAAGAAAAACTGACAGAAAATAGGAAACGACACTAACACGAAATTCCGGTTATCCGTCATTTATCAAGTTTGTAGTTTGAAGTTGTTTAAGAATTGTTTTACGTATTGTTTCAGGCTGAAGAACTCAACTCGATTGTTGGAAATGCATTTCGGATGGCGTACGCTGCACAGCTGCAGAAACAACCCAGTTTTCAAGATGTAATTGCAACTCAATTGGATCAGAATCAAACAAATAAAGTACTCTGGGTAAGTCTGAATTATTTCCATCAAACAATTTATTTCTAATACACTTTATTACCGATCAACCTAGAATTTATATGGGGGTAGATGTGTATTTATGCGGTAATGTACGTTGTATAGTTATAAACTCATCCCTAAATGTCTCGATGGTTCGTGTGGTTAATTAAATTTTTCAACAGAGAGTTAATTAAATGTTAATTATGGTTGCGTGTACAAGTTAAGCGAAATGAGTAACATGTGCGCTTTGTAATTTATATTTCGAACCGACTTTGTGTACGATCAAAATAGTTGCAGGGGTGTGAGTTTATTGTGTATTTGATGTCATCAACTAGATAAAGCAACATATATTTGATATTCAACAATTATCTTTGGAAATTAATAAAACATTTCAACGGTAGACAAAAATAAAATGAAAAACCCGAGGCTTTTCCGTTCGAAAAAGTTCAACTGTAAACTGAATTTTCTATAATGGGGAATTACACTTAAACTCCAAGTGTCACTCAAAATTTAACATTCGTCCAAATGAACTCCAACGAGGAAATAATTGAATTAGGTAATTTGTTCAAGTGACCCTCACAATTCAATCTTTTCGAATGGTTTAGTTTTTTAATTAAAATAACCGAGTTGAATTAAAATAGAAGTTATCTTTATAGAAAACAAAAACGGGAACCTATCAAAGACATTAGAAACGTTGTCAATTTTCTATATCGAGTCGTATCAGAGGAAATCAATTTCAATGTACTTTAAAAGAGATAACACTGTGAAAAGAAGTCGTGTCTGAGGCTGTAATGTTCCATCAACTTTTGATAAAACCGAATATAGGACATAATAATAAAAAAGCAAGTTGGTAGATTTAAGAAAAAATACTACCCGTGTTTCATTTAAGCAAAGTTGTACGATAAAAAAATGGTGGAAAACTTAGAAAAGTTTAATCTTACTGATAGTAGTATATCAAGTTTTTTGAAGACTTGTAGTAAAAGACAAAACTAATTTCAAGTTTCTCTCTATAACCTGGCTAGACTGGAATTCAAGTTCCAGACAAATATGAACATTTTCTAGAATCATC
Source organism: Mylabris phalerata (assembly GCA_020740385.1). Taxonomy (NCBI): domain Eukaryota; kingdom Metazoa; phylum Arthropoda; class Insecta; order Coleoptera; family Meloidae; genus Mylabris; species Mylabris phalerata. The sequence goes on along the minus strand of JAJEOX010000299.1, from coordinate 2,909,523 downwards.
ACCCGCTCTTCATTAAGACCTCTCATCGTTTACATTATCCCGTCTTTTTATAACAAAATTCGTATTTTAAACGGTTGTTAATGGTTTTTTTCTTTTTATTCTCCTTTACTCCTCCGCTTAATTTATAACTGACGAAAATAGCAGTTTGTATGTGTTGAGTATCTTGTAGTGTTGTCAGTTGAAACTGATGTTTGAGGATTTAGTATTTCTTTCGTTTATCCGTTGAATCTGCCAACAACTTTTAATGTGTTTGCATTTGTTTTAGGCGAAAGAATTATCGGTCACGTTAAAGAAAGACAAATCGTCGCATCAACCACCGTCCGACGAAATGGATGTTGAACTGACAAGTACGGACGCATCTACTTTACGTTTAACACCACCAACCACAATACCCGGTTTGAAACCGGCACATAAATACAACGTATTAGGGCCATCAGAGAAGGCATCGTTGTCGGCATCGTCACAACAAAGCACCCCAAGTAGCGATGAAAGTAATTCACCGACTGAAATGAACTCTTATAAAAGAATGACGGAAAAACCGCCTTTAATCAAACGAATCGCAATGGGATTGACTGGCAACCATCACGACAACGATGAAGACAGTTGTCCTCTAGTGAGCGATAATAATAGTACGCCAAGTAGCCCAACAAATCGTCCATTATCCGGTGGTTATGTCAATGAATCGACAAACGATGGCGATAATCGCAATAAAAACAACACGATCGACAGTTTAAAGAACGATATCGTCGAAAATATCAATACGAATCTAACGAAACATATAGAAATCGATAATAATCGATTATTACAATCGTCACCGGCGACAACTGAGCAGGAATTCAAATCGAAACGAATATCGCAGATAAGTTCGAGCAGTTCGAGTTCTTGTCCGCAAACAGGTACGGACAATACTTTATTAGGATTCACACCGACACCACCACCGCTCCCGGAACGAACCGACTCTTTAAACAATAAAGAAGAAGGTGAATTACGAACAGCGCCCTGGTTTCAAGCCGGCATACCGAGAGAGATTGCATTAGAAATCCTAGCACAAGAACCAGTTGGTGCTTTTATGGTGCGAGAAAGTACAAGTAAACCGGGATGTTTTGCATTATCGTTACGTGTACCGAGAAGTTTTCAACCGACCGGAATCGCCCATTATCTAATCGTTCGAACTAATAAAGGCTACAAAATTAAGGTAGAATTAATAATTTAAACGACTGTAATTATTTTGTTTAAATTTTAGGGCTTCACAAAAGAATTCACAACATTAACGTCGTTAATAACGCACCATTCTGTTATGCCAGAATTACTGCCATGTCCACTATCACTAAGCCGTTATAATCCTAGTTTTGTTAAATCGGACTCGAAACGGGACTTTGCCGATATCGACTTGGATCCTGATTATAATACGTTGGCCGATTTTCGGAAAATGATGGCCGATTTGAACATTTAATTTAAACAACAGTGCCCTAGTCTACTTTTAAATCGTCTCAATAAAAGTAAAAGACGCAAAATTGTGTACCTTGTGATACCTTTAAATGATTCTTACATCAAAGTGTTTCCATGCTTCAACAACTATAATAATGTAATTTAGTTTATGGACTGTTTTATTTCAATTTTTCTAACCCATATGTTGTATAATTGATTTTTATTGCGTATTCTTTGTAATAAACACAGAAATTGCTTGTTGCCGGTAGTGGAAGTATACTTTGCTTGAATTTCCTTTAAAAGTGATTTGTTGGACCAATGAAATCTTATTTCAATGTTTGTTTGTTTCTTTGTAAAATTATTTAAAAGTGACCTAGTCGTTGTCGTAAAATTTTGTAAATATATTTAATAAAAACGATCAAGATTCCAAGTTCACAGCCAACATAGTGGATCTAAATCATAATATATCATATATTTTAAGAGTAAATTGTTTGTACTTGTTGTTGCGTTTCTGTTGTTAACCGCTAAAGAAAACAACATTGTTCTCTTAAAAAATAACGCACATTATTTTAAAAAATTATTAAAAATAAACATCGTTCGTAGAGTGTCTTTTTCGGTTGATTTCAAACTCAAATATCAATAGAAAACATTGAAGACTGATTTATTTATTGATATTTGCTTGAAATTTGGAAATTTAGACTGATTTGTTATACTAATTTTTTTTAAATTGAAAAGACACTCCTAAATTTTTACTAGTCACGATAATACTGTGCAAATGTTCCCCATTGTAACGACAATTTTCAAATAAGCCAACGTTTTTATATATTATTAAAAATAAAACAACAATATACTAACATGTAAGCTTCCACAATATAAACAAAATTATAATTTTCCATTTTGTATTATTTATTTATTTCTTGTAATTAAAACTAACTTAAAAATCGAATTGTTGTTTCCCTACCAAGGATCTTTAATCGAAAAATATTGGCAAAAATTAGAATTTAAGAATAAAAAAATACCGATTATTGCTCCTTAAGGACGTGTTTCTGCCGCTCGGGCTCAAACGGCACACTCCCCGGCTTAGAATGCGCCCTCCTATTCGCCTCTTTCCGTTTATTCTTATTTTTAACCGTTCGCAATTCATTTTGTGCATTATAGATGTGTTTCGGTACATGTCGATGGCGAGCAATTCGTTTGATTTGTGGATGACTTGCATACTTCTCCTTCAAAGTTTCACTGTATTGTAAAGCAACTTTCTCACGCGGTCTCAACTAGAAAATCACCAATTAATTACAAATTATTTTAATTATAATCAATTAATACCGGTCCTAATTTCTCCGATGCATAAGCCTTCCAAATGCGAATATTCATTTCATCTGAACCGCTTAAAATGTATTTGTTATCGTAAGTCCATTGTACACAAGTTAAACGTTGCATTCTTTTCGTATGGTAGATCTCTCTAGAGTGGCCTTTACTTGTTTCGAAAATTCGTACAGATTTATCGTAACTACCACTAACGAATTCTTTACCAGTTGGTGAATAATCTAAACAAGTAACAGCACTAACGTGGTCCATGTGGACGTTTACAGGTTGGCGGAGATTTCGCGTATCGAACGTATACAAACTAAAATTAGATTAGTTTAAAATTATTATAATTAATTGAAATTAAAACCGACTTGTAATCTTCATTGGCGCAAGTGAAGATGTACGCTTCCATAGGATTCCATGCAACTTTATTCGTACGTAATTTCATAACAATTTTCCTTAACGGTCCAGTTTCTCGAGTATCATACAATATGATGCTTCGATCACTGGCACAACACGCCAAAATATCGGTTTCAATCGGATTAAATGCAATATCGTGTAAACTATCAACGCCCCATTCGAACGTTTGAATCGGCTCATTCCTTGTTTCCTCCCAAATTTGACAAGTTTCACCACACGTACCAAAGATACGTTTCTTTAAATGTCGACTTAATCCAGTTATAACCGTTTTACTTAAAATCGTATTAATCGGTAGATCATCATCGGATTTCTCCAATTCTACACCTCTCCATGTTTTTATAGTTTTATCATCACCGATTGTTAAGAAACGGTCACCTGTCTCGTTATAACAAATACCTCGAATTATACCGTTATGTCCAACGAATTCGCGTATACATTTCCGTTGTGGTAAATCCCATAAACGTACCTCACCATCATAGGCGCCACTTATCAGTACTGATAAACGTTTCGGATGTTTCGCTAGAATTGAGATACCGTCACGATGGCCGTCTAGATTACCAATAAACGGTTTGGCGAAGACTTTTTCGAGTTTTACAGCGTTTAAAGCACGCGTGTATTCACGTGCCGCTTCGAATGGATGTAAATTTGGGTCGTAGTTTCTTTGAACTGGAAATGTTTGAGGTTAGGAAATCGATTTGTTTTTAAATTTGTATTATAATACCTTTATGGATGTCGTGTTTTGTTTCTCGAAGATATTCATCAGGATTTCTGCTAATTACTTTGACTTTCATTTTAATTAAAAGAATTTATCAATAAAACACTCAACGAGTAATTACAACATAACCTTAGTTCTTTCATGCGCACTTCCATACATCTGTCACAATGTCAAAATTATAGCAACAAAGATAGAAAATACGAATATATTATATTAAAAAGAGATAGATACAATGTTGGTGGAATTTCACCAAACGTGATCTATTTTAGCAATGTTGCCGGCTCTAAATGCCAAAAATCTGTAGATTTTTATTTACTTTAGATTTTACTATTTGTTTTATAATTTCAAGGGTTATTTTAACTAAATCTTCTTTCAATCAGTACCAAGTAAGATTTAATTTGTTTAAAAAATTACTAAAATTTATTAAAATTACTACATTAAAAAAAAAAAATAGAATTTGTTGAAAATTAGAATCATTTTTCCTACAAAGCAAATTTAACATTGCTATACATTTTTGAGTAATTCTCATAATATTTTTTTATTCGAACAACAATTCTTATTTTATCGCAAATGACTTGCCTCTATAACAACAAAACAGCACAACTTAGGATGCAAGAAATAAAAATTGTGAAGAGGTAAATAAAGCAGCACCAAAATATCTAGGCAATTAGGTCAAATTGAGGATGACTTAGGTTATTTAACAAACAAGATGAAAAAAAATACCAAAGGATAAATTAACTAACTAGAGTTGAAAACAGTAATTAAATTGGGGATAATTTGGAATATTATTCTCACAGCACATGATTCATAATACAATTATCCGGTAGAGTAGATTTTTTTCTCAATTTTTGATTGTTTAATGGAATAACTGCGGTGATATTTTCCACCTCTAACAAATAAATCCTACAATATGCAATTCTATGTCATTATCATTAATTACGCTAAATTTATTAAAATTATCGCAAAGTTTGTGTAAAATCCAGACAAATAATATTATTATGGTGAAATATGCTCTTTTTCCCACTTTAGAATCACAAAATACAAGAAAAACAGTCGGATTTCCTTAAAATCCAGTAAAAGAAATAACTAGAGAAAAATTCTGCTGAAAAATCAGTGAATATGACAACATTGCATTTTGACTTGAATTTGTTTGTTGGTTTTTAAGTTAACCTCACAATTTGTTTTTATTAAAATTATACATTAAATTGAATTTATAATGGGAATTTTTTAGTTTATTGCTAAATTTTGGATTTATTGAAGATAATTATTCAATAAATTATTAAATAAGTACGTTGATGTATCCAATTGTTGCTTTGCACAGAAATTCAGGTGGTTGTAAGTTGTTTTCACTGTTCAATGATTTTCCAGCAAGCTGAACAATTTGGGTCGGCTTTTGGTCGATGATTCTGTTCAGTATTAGGTACGATTCCTAATTTATGCAATAATTTCTCATTTTCACGCCTATTCTTGAAAATTAGATAATTTTTAAAGGCAAGTAAACATAACCTCAATTATTTTTCTTTAGGACACATTTTTATCCTTTCATCAAAGTCCCCAGTTTTTTAATTTTTGGTAAATTAACATCCTGGAGTTGTTTTTAATTAAAAGACTTAATTAAAATGACTTAATTACTTTGTTTTATTAACATTTTTTAAGTAAGTAAAGTAACAAAATACTGAAATTTTCGATAACATCACAGTTAAATCATATTAGATTCTCTGTTATTTTCACTCGTTTTTCAATTTCTGGTAGCTCTATAAAAGAATAATAGAAATTCAATTATTTAGATAAAATTTTAATGGAATTTATGTAAACTTACTTCTTTGGCGATATTTTCCAAATTAGCTGCCGTACCTTTTCCAGTAGTTTGAACTAAATTATACAAAATACCGTTGTCGTTACTCAACAATTTAAATGGATGATCATATTCCTCAATGCATCCAGCATTCATGACTAAAATCTTATCAGAATCCATAACTGTATGTAAACGATGGGCGATCGTTAAGACCGTACAAGTTGAAAATTTCGTACGTATAGTTTGTTGAATTAAAGCATCCGTATGCGGATCAACATTAGCTGTAGCCTCATCCAGCACTAATATTTTATTATTTCGAATTAACGCCCGAGCAAGACAGACTAATTGCCTTTGGCCGACACTGAAATTGGTACCACCCTCGGAGACATTCGACTGTAAACCACACGGTAATTCAGCTACAATATCCTTCATTTCGACTTGTTCTAAAGCATCCCACAATTGTTCATCGCTATATTCTTCGAATGGATCGAGATTTTTGCGCATTGTACCGGAGAACAGCACCGGTTCTTGGGGAATTATCGAAATTTTCGACCGTACCTCATCTAATGGCAGTTTTGTTGTATCAATATCGTCGATAAAAATACCACCATCGATTGGATATAGTTGGAATAAGGCAGTGATTGTTGATGATTTACCAGCACCGGTTCGGCCGACTATACCAACTTTTTCACCCGGTTGTACGTTGAAGTTTATATTTTTTAAAACAGGTGGATCATTCGGGTTGTATTGGAGATAAACGTTTCTAAATTCGATTTGACCCTTAGTCGGCCAATTGCTTGGTAATTGCTTAACAAGTTCACGTTGTGGTTCACTTTCTACCGTTTTATATTCCATTAAACGTTCAACTGATACCATCAAGTTTTCTAATTCGCTCCATTGTCGGATGCCCCATTGCAGTGAATCGATCAAACCGATATATTGATTCATAATCAAACCCATATCGCCACCATAAATCTCTAAAGATTACCCTAAATTAATAAAACAACCAGTAAAATTATGCGAAATTTACCTTTACTGAAGTAGAAAATTAGAATCATTGCAATTGCAAGGAAAACAATACAAATCATATCTAACCAGAAACCGAAACACTGATTCGAGGCAATGAATAAGAACCAAGCGGCACTATGATTGTCTTGATAATCGTCGAACTCTTCTATTAAAGTGTCCTGTGCAGAAAAAGCACGGATTGTTGTTAAACCGGACATTGATGTGGTCATATGGCCGAAAATTGGACCTCTTGCTGTAATTTCAACAATTTGAATTAAAATTTTGCGAAATTATCAAAATGTAATTGACATACTTATGCCCTCAATCCGTTTCACACTGCGGCTAGTTTTAATGTAAACCAATCTGAGGAAAAAGAAAATTGCTAGAAGGGTAAATGACGGTATGAATAGCCAAGGATCGACGATGTAGGACAGAATCAATGCTCCGGTTAATTGGAATGCAATCTAAAAATAGTAAATTTATCGATTTTTTTTGCGAACAATCAAATAAACCTACACACCTCTAATACTTCGAATAATACAGGTGGAATATATTCATCAATATATCCTAAATCTTTGGAAAATTTGTTTAGAATCCTTCCAGAAGGGTTATTGTTGAAGAATCTCATTGAGGCTCTTATAATTCGACCGAACGTAATCCGGTGTAGATTAATCGAAGCGATTATAAAGAATACAAAGAAATATAAAGACTGTACCAGTCCGAAAAATATAGTCGCTCCAGTAATTCCAGCATAAGTATAAATAATATGAGCTCGTGATAGCGTCTCATTCGGTTCAGTTAGATTATTGTGGACTTTCTGTGTGTATTCCTCTTCTGAATTCACCCAATAGGATACGAAATAATCGCCACCGTTAGCTGCCAATTGTCCCAAAATAAAGGCACCAAACAACAATATTATCATAAATTTGCCACCGCCAGCTTTCAAGTATTCCCAATATACAGCCGGTTTGATACTGCCAGTTAATAGGACTTCTTTTTCAATTGTTGGCCCGTTATTATCATCATCTTCATCGTTATTAAAATCGTCAGTACTCTCAGAATTTTGCCGTGATTTAATCTTCTTCTTATCCTTCTCTTCATCTTCTTCACTTGGGAATTGTTTGAGTAATCTAGCGAAATCTAATCCACTCGTCTGTAATTGTTCGTAATTACCCTCAACTTCAATAACACCATCTTTCATTATAATTATGCGATCTGCATTGCGTAAATATTGTAATTGGTGGGTGATTAAAATACAAATTTTATTTTTAAGGAAATTTTTAATACAACGATCGAATAGATGTTTACCGACATTGGCATCAACCGCCGATAACGGATCGTCAAGCAGATAAATATCGGCTTTTTTTAAAATACAACGAGCCAAATTGATGCGAGCTTTCTGGCCACCGCTTAAAGCTTTCCCACGTTCACCAACTAAAGTCCGATCTCCATATGGGAACAATTCAAAATCGGAACGTAATGCACAAACATCGACGACTTGTTGGTAGCGTTCTTCATCGAATTCGCTACCAAACAGGATATTTTGGCGCACACTCCCCGAAAACAACCACGGTTCTTGCGATGAATACGATATTCTACCCTGTATCTCTAATTTGCCTGATTCTAACGGTAATTCTTTAAGGAGTACATGGATTAAACTACTCTTGCCGCTACCTACAGGTCCAATCACAGCCACTAATTGATTCGACGGTATTTTCAAGTTAATATTTTTTAACGTATTATCACTCGATTCTTCGTTCCATTTCGCACTGGCATTCTCTAATAAAATCTTTGGTTTATTGATTTGTTTATTTAACGGTATTAAAGAACCATTCGATTCGGTTTTAATAGCACCATTTTGATGTTGGTCGAGTCGATTATCATCGATTTGTTGCATGTCACACTCGTCCATGGCAAGAAATTTTTGTATTCTCATTACTGAAACATTAACTTCCGCGATTGACGTGATACTAATCGAAAACAATATTGTTATAACAGGACTTAACGCGTTATAAACGGCTGTTACAGCGAACACTTTCTGTGCTGTAATATAATTACCAAATAGCACATATGCTAAAATACTGATAAAGATAGACGTTCGTGCCACGAATATTTCGAAGGAGTACATTAAACCGAGCAGATAGGCGTGCGAACGTATCGCTTTCATTTCTTTCCTGTAATAATGCAGATTTTAATGATTTTTCGAGGATTTTTATGCGGAACATACCTTCGAGCAAACGATATTAATTTGGCGAACGGTTTCTCCCAACAGTACATTTTTATCACTTGAATTCCGGAAATGATTTCGTTCATTAAGCGGACGCGTTCGTCTGTCCTGAGGGCTGTACGTAGTCGCAAAATCGACATACGTTTACCCAACCATACTGAAAAAATATTTAAAAAATCGACGATTAGTTTATTAGTTTTGAGATTGAGGTCAGCGTTTACAATTATGTTTTATCTAAGCTTCCTTAACGATTAAAATTACATTTTTTGTTGCCGGTTTTAATTAAATTCGACCTTGTTTTCGGTTTTTTTTTTTTAATCGATTTTCTACTCACTCTGTAAAGGAAGAAATGATAGCAGAAATGCCATTCCAAAGAAGGCTGCCACACCAATTTCACGATAAATCAAAAATGTACCAATTGCTGTCTGTATTGGTCCAACCCATACGAAATGTGCAATTAGAAAGCCTTGATCAAATTTGCTAACATCGTTCGATAATAAATTAACTAACTGTCCGACTGTTGTTGTTGTTAATGCTGAACGACTTAAACGTAATGTTTTACGATAAACTAAACTACTACATGCTATCCGTAATTTCATTGTTATATGCATCAAAGCCATGAAGGACGGATGTGCCAGAAAGGCATCAACAATTAGGCACAATATTATACTACCAGCAGCTATATAAGCATCAGTTTCTGATATGTCTTTTTGGCCTTTATCAAAGTACGTAACTAATTGTCCGATTGACAAAGGCAGAACAACACTGAAAACCAACAAATCAAATGATATCTCTTCCAATCTAGACGAACAGAGCCAACAATTCAGCTGTAAATAATTACTTTGCAACTGAATCGTGTGGCATTGTTCCCATTACGTTTATCTCTATCAACTTACATCAACATAATTTCATCAATTAATTTAACTATACCAATAAACATAAAATATGGTCCAAATACACGAAACAAAGCAAGATGTAATGCTGATTTTTTATGTTTACGATGCTCCTTTTTCCACACATTCTCCAAACGTTCGCCTAAAAGGCTCGATTTGTGCTCATCTAACGGGCGAAATAAATCATCCTCGATGAGACCTTTCAGATAAGTTCTTTTGAATATAGGCAACATATACCTGTAATATGGGAAATATCAAAGATTTTCAGTTATGTGTTACTAATTTGAACAAAAAAAAACTTTTTTTTTTTAAATTAACCACGAATAATATAATAAACAGCTACAAATGAGGTCCTTGCTTATAATTATGTTGTTATAATTGTGATGAAGCATTCAACTCACAAGGAAACATTCCCAGGTGTCCCCTTCTGATTTTAATGAGATTTGGATATGTTATTCTCCATCGAATTCTAAGAGATGCATGTTTTTTTTATCGGCGGAAATGCATATCTAGGGAATGAAATCGTCACTCAAAGTTTAGGCTCAAACGGGGTACTTTTTAAGTTTCGCATACTTCCGGTTAAAATATTCAAACAGGACAAACGGCATTATTCTCAGGGTAAAAAATAATGTAGAAGCCCATTGTTTACATATCAAAATGTTAATTAGGGTGGAAATTATAAGTGTTGAAAACAAGGAAATTACTATAAATCAAAAACTATTCATTGGAGTTTGACGAATTTAATGTCATTCGAAAGAACGCAAAAAAAGTAGAAGAAACCTGTTTTTTGGATTTTTTTGAAAAATTACGTTTAGGGGGTAACCACCCGTCAAGCATATCTATACGTATCGGAAGAAAAATTCAGTATTCTTATTATTTTTATGTTTCAATTCATAAATAGTGCTTTTTACCAATTTTCAGTAGTTGGGGCACAAAATAATATTATTTTCTTCTTTGTTGTTTACGCTTTTAATTTTCATGCTGAACATTACTTTTTATACGAGTATAGATACTACAATAATTATTATTGTATTATAACTTCCGAATATATTTTTTTTAGAATTGTTCTAAAACTTATTTGTTATCACTATCAAAGTTCAATTATTTATATTTTTAATGTCAATTCACCCCCTATAGAGTTTTTCCATAAAAGTCGTGAAAGTTATATTTTTCAACAATAATTGATTTCGTGAAAGTACAATGGCTAGTATTTGTTTTATAAAAATTTAGCAAATTTCAACCCTTATGTCAGTTGTACTATTTATTTATTTATTTATTTATTATAATTCCAAGGGCATGTTGCGCCACCTTATTGACATTTAAAATATGAATAATTGAATGTCGATAGAGGAAATAAATAAGTTTTAGAACAAATCTAGAAAAAATATATCGAAAAATAATAATAATTTTACTATCTGTATTCATATAAACAAAAGTGTCCAACATGAAAATTGAATAGGTATGCAACATATGAAGAAAATACTATTATGTGCCCCAACTGTTGAAAATTGATGGAAAAACACTATTTATGAATTAAAACATAAAGATTATAAGAATAGTAAAGTTTTTTTCTGATCCATTCAAATATGGTTGAGGGGCGGTTACCCCCTAAACGTAATATTTCGAAAAAATCCAAAAACAGGTTTCTTCCATTTTTTCCTCTTCTTTCGAATGATTTTAGTTTCGTCAAAATCCGATGAATAGTTTTTGACTTATAGCAATTTTCTTATTTTCAACCCTAATAACTTCCACCCTAATTAACATTTTGATATACAAACAATGGACTTCTACATTATTTTTCATCCTGAGAATAATGCCGTTTGCCCCGTTTGAATATTTTAACTGGAAGTATGCGAAACTTAAAAAGTACCCCGTTTGAGCCTAAACTTTGAACGGCGATTTCACCCCCTAAATATGTTTTTTCGCCGATAAAAAAAAAACATGCATCTCTTAGAATTCGATGGAGATTAACATATCCAAATTTCATTAAAATCGGAGGGGGACACCTGGGAATGTTTCCTTGTCAGTAGAATTCCACGATTTCGATCAATAAAATCCTCAAATATCATTGAATTGCCATAATATCCTAGACTATTATCCAATTGTTACAAAATAGGCTATTTTAGTATTTCGTATAAATATTGAAATTTAACTTATCGAAATAAACAAAGGACCCATTGTTTTCTATAAAGTACAGACAATTCTTATCAACATAAAACCGTAAGTACTCTTTTTATTGTTGCCTTCCTTATAAGAGTTATAAGTAATCTATAATTGGTTCTAATTTTAGAATATTTTTATACGTGTAAATTTAAAATTAAAATTTGGACTTGTTCCATTAAATATTCTGTCATTTAAGGCAACCGAAATGTTGAATTTTCGAATCGTTCATCTCTACAAAACTAATCTGAGTTGCGATTTTCTAAGAAAAATCCAGGTAGAAGGTCGTAGCTAATGAGACGTCAACTGGTCGGCCAATCAATAAGTAAAAGTAAATTTTTATTAAGGTAAATAGCCTTTGAATTGGGTATTCCCGTGAATAGTTAGAAGATAAAATTAACGTGATACTTACAGGAACATTAATTTCGATAAAATATTGCTCTTTTCAGTTGGATTAGGTTTCTTGTCTTTTTTCGTCGTATTATCCATTTGTTAATTAGGGAAATTTACAAAGAAAAAGCAAAATTATATCACAATTAGTTTTATTGTTATCTTTTTAAAATTCTGATAATTACACTAAAACGTGTATTACTGTAAGAATGTTGAGAATTCGTACGATAACTGCCTACAAAGAAAGTAGGACACAAACTGGCAATCTAACTTTCGGCTAGAGTTGTAAAATAACTGAGCGAAAAAAACATTATTTCAATATTTTATACATATTACTAACGCAAACGCATTAAATTATAACTAAATATAAAAATTATTATTGGACGGAAATCACTTCAATCTTTATCTAACTCATCCTCATCGATTCGGAAACAACAAATGATTAAATGCATTATCGTGTAAACTATCAACACCCCATTCGAACGTTTGAATCGGCCCGTTCCTTGTTTGCACCCAAATCTGACGAGTTTCACCACATGTACCAAAGGTACGTTGTTTATTTAAATGCCGACTTAATCCAGTTCTAACCGTTTTACTTAAAATCGTATTAATCGGTAGATTATCATCGGATTTCTTCAATTCTACACCTCTCCATGTTTTTATAGTTTTATCATCACCGATTGTTAAGGACAACCATCAGAAGCTAGTTTTAAAGGTAATTTTCAAAGTAAAAATTTCGTGCATTTCTCAATTGATGCTGTAAACGGCATTTGAAAGGGCATTTCGTCGTTGTTGTCGTGAGTTATCAGGTTTTTGGAAATTCGGACGTAGTCCAGAGTTACAAAAGAAAAACCGGAAGCATGTTTTTTTATATTTTCGTTCATAACTCTGCCAATATTGCTTATTTTTGAATGAATTTCACACAGCATGTATAAAATTAAAAGCGCTTTCCAATTATGATATTTTCCGATCGCATTGTTAGTTTTTCGGGAAATTTATGAAAAACGAATTGTTGTTGTTACGAGTGTCCTACTTCATCTAGTATCGGATAGAGGGCCTCATCATAATTACAGATTGCTTTATCATATATCTGAGACGACCATCTTACTTATTTGCAATGTTGTCAAACCTCTTTTTTATGATTTAAAACCGCACCTTCGGTTTTTATTTCTTTTGTCAATTATCAGTATTTTTTCTTGTTTTTAACGCAGTTACGGTCATATATTCGTCTTACTTGTTTGAAGGTTTTTAATTTTTATGTTTTTTAAAGACATTCTAAACAAGTATATATATATATATATTTTTGTAATTTTTTTTTCAACAGAACAACAAGCGAAAAAAACTTACAAATTCTCGAAATGTTATAAATACGAATAATATTTACAAAATTACCGAAGGCGTGGTTTCAATCATAAAAAAGAGGTTTGACAACATTGCAAATAAGTAAGGTGGTCGGCTCAGATATATGATAAAGCAATCTGTAATTATGATGAGGCCCTCTATCCTATACTAGATGAAGTAAGCCACTCATAACAACAACAATTCGTTTTTCATAAATTTCCCGAAAAACTAACAATGCGATCGGAAAATATCATAGTTGGAAAGCGCTTTTAATTTTATACATGCTGTGTGAAATTCATTCAAAAATAAGCAATATTAACAGAGTTATGAACGAAAATATAAAAAAACATGCTTCCGGTTTTTCTTTTGTAACTCCGGACCACGTTCGAATTTCCAAAAACCTGATAATTCACGACAACAACGAAGAAATGCCCTTTCAAATGCCATGTAGATCATCAAAATCCATTGGAAAATGCACGAAATTTTTACGTTGCAAATTGCCTGCTTCACTGACCATACCCCTTAAGAAACAATCACCTATCTCGTTATAACAAATACCTCGAATTATATCGCTATGTCCAACGAATTCGCGTACACATTTCCGTTGTGGTAAATCCCAAAAACGTATCTCACCATCATAGGTGCCACTGATCAGTACTGATAAACGTTTCGGATGTTTCGCTAGAATTGAGATACCATCACGATGACCGTATAGATTACCAATAAATGGTTTAGCGAAGATTTTTTCGAGTTTTACCGCTTTTAAGGGTATAATTTCTATTTCGATGTGGCATGTGAGCAGTTCCCCCTCTGTTCTTTTTCCAAAAGGTGTGATTTGTCTTGCGATATCTAATTAGCAAAATAAATTTAATGGACGACCGAAAAATATAATGTATTTATTTCATTACGCAACTCATATCGCAGATTGTTTATAACAAAAATATGTTTCTGATTAACGCTATCATTCCGTTAATTGAAATGTATCTTTATTTAAAATTTTACTAATTAATTATTTGAATTTTTAATTGCTCAATTATTCACACCAAATCGTTCATCTACCTTAGATTTTTTTCTTAGAGTGATTGATTAATTGCGTTTACAATTAGTACTTAATCATTGTCTTCATAACAAGTAAAAATCAACATACTTGGATAAATATTTATCACAGTTTATTCTTTATAATTGATTAGAAAATTTTCGTATATCACGTGTTTTACTAAAATTTTACTTGCTCTAATGGTAACGCCTGTTATTTGACGAGCGATTTGAAAAATATTTCAAGATCTATGGCAGGGCTATTGGAGATCCTTTTACCGAAATTTGAGCTCCATAGCTCATCAGCAAATTGGTCAAAAAACTCTCGTTTTACAAAAAGGCTGCGATTTTTAAAAACGAGATAAACACATCAAATGACTCAAAATGTCTCAAAGATACCCGCCATATACTTTTTTCATTTTTTCTCCATTTTATTCTGCAAAAAACACGAAGTATTCCTACCCGTTCCAGAATAAAATGGAGAAAAACGAATAAAATCAATGATAGTACCATGTTTGAGTCATTCTGAATCAATTTACCTCGTTTTTGAAAGCTGCAAAATCGATAGAAACGATTGTTTTTTGACCAACTTCCCGATTGGCTACATGGCTCAAATCTCGCTCAAATGATTTCCACGTGGTTCATTATAAAGCTTTAAAATATTTTCCAAATCAGTCGTCAAATATTAGTGTTGCTATAAAAGCTAACAAATAAACCTTACGAAGTCGAAACTCCCGATTTTGATGATTTTTGGTATATAAGAACTTCATTCTATTCTAAGGGATGCGTGTTTTGTCATTCGTGCCCATTCGCAAGTTTAAGGGAGAAAATAGGGATTGAAGTTACCCCTGCAAAATCAGTTTTTTGCCAATATCTCTAGAACGGTTCAATATTTTTTGATGATTCAAAAACTGAAAGATAGACATTTATGAGGGCTACAACGTGGTGGAAATTAATTGTCAATACCTTGTGGGGATGGAAATGACGGGCACTTATGTTCCGTTTTTTTTACGGTTTTTTGCCATTTTACGCGCCATGGTAAAACATAGCAATACAAAATTTTCACACGATAAACATAGTTTTGCTTATCACTAATTTTCCAGAAGATTTTCACTTTTTTTCAGCAACAATGGTACCGTTGGAAAGGTAATGAAATAATCGATAAATTGCAATACACTTTATACAAAAATAATTAATTTTAACAGATAAAAATAATAGATGAAAATTCATCACATTTCGCCGCCATAAATTTCCCGAATTCCAATCCCAAACTATTCTCCAAATAATCCGCTATTCATTAGCTTTCAAACAAGCCCTAGTTCAGTCGTCTAAGTTTAAAACTGTCCGTAAAAAAAACAAAATTAGTATGTCGAAACCGTTCATCAATTTTCCGGAAAACTAACAATGCGATCGGAAAATTTCTGACAGATTTGGAAAGTGCTTTTAATTGGCCACATGTTGTGTGAAATTCATTAGAAAATAAGCAATATTTGCCAAGTTATGAGGGAAAATATTAAAAAAAAACTGTAAAAAATGCTAAAAAACATGCTTCTATATTTCCTTCTGTAACTCCAAATTACATCCGAATTTCAAAAAATCAAATACGTACTTCCCTCCCTCTTGAAATGCCTTTTTAAATACCGTTTAGAACATTGAAATCCGTTGGAAAATAAAAAAGTTATCCAGTTTACATTTTACTAGCCATCACCCTTAAAAAGGGCAATATTTATAATATTAGAATTCCAAATTTCAGTTATTCAAACGCAACAGCTTCTCAAATATGAATTTTTCAAATACCGCAAAATTAAAAATTTCTGAAAAATTCCTGAAAGACTCAATTCTAGACCACAAATCAAACTACCCTTCAATTTTATCCCAGAATTTAGGTATACAATTAAAAATATATCATTATATTTAAAATAAGAAAGTAGGGTACATTACCCCCATATTCGGGGGTTGATAGAACTATAAAAACATTTTCTAGAGGTAGTACAGGTAGAAAAACAAATGTAAAGCAAATTTCAGAAACTTCCATCAATTAGATAACATTATAATGAATAATTATTGTTAGTAAAGATTGCTAATTCCTAAATTTCGATAATTTTTCAACTTTGAAAACGTTTTCCATACAATTTATAGCAATCCGAAACCAGTTTTTGTTAGTTATCTTATCTTTCTTTTGATATCGACTGTTGTCCTTTTACCGACCTTGTTCCCTGTTCACATATCAAGGTAAATGATTATGGTGAGACTATGTTGAATAGAGAATTGTTATTGGTTAAGGGGTGTCACCGGCAGATAATGCTGTATTATTTCGATTTATAATTTCTTAAAAATCAGTTACTTTGGATGCAATTTTCAGCAAAACGAATAAGAAAATTCAAAATCTGCGTCCGCCAACTTGTAGAGCCAACCTTGTACATTGGATCTTATAAATTTCTTTGCATTCTATTAACTATACAAAAAGTTATCTCATTGTCAGTTGAACAAACACCTATTTTTATAAAATTATGATTTTTCTGATTTCCGGAAATCCAGTCAATTTTTTCAAAAAATTACTACCGCCCATCGTTAGAGAATCACATTTAGAATAAAATGAGGCATTTACCATTTCGATATCTGTTACCGCATTTGAGTTATTCTAGTTGAACGATGCAATGTATTTTATATGGAATTGGCGATAGACTAGACGAGTAGGAATTTTACCCTTAAAGCACGCGCGTATTCACGTGCCGCTTCGAATGAATGTAAACGATGTAAATTTGGGTCGTAGTTTCTTTGAACTGGAGATGTTTGAGGTTAGGAAATCGATTTGTTTTTAAATATGTATCATAATACCTTTATGGATGTCGTGTTTTGTTTCTCGAAGATATTCATCAGGATTTTTGCTAATTACTTTGACTTCCATTTTAATTACAAGATTTATCAATAAAACACTCAAAGAGAAATTACAACATAACCTCAATTTTTCATGCGCACTCTCACACATCTGTTACTCTGTCAAAATTATAGCAACAAAGATAGAAAATGCGAATATAATAAATTAAAAAGAGATAGATACAAAGCTGGTAGAATTTCACCAAACGTGATCTATTTTTGCGATGTTGCCGGTTCTAAATGCCAAAAATCCGTAGATTTTTATTTACTTTAGAATTTATTACTCGTTTTACAATTTCGATGGTTATTTTAACTCAATCTTATTCTATCATTTTTAATGTTTTCTTGTTTCAATCAGTACCAAATAAGATTAAATTTGTTGAAAATTAAAAGAATTATTTATTCCCACTAAACAAACATTGCTATATACATTTTTGAGTAATTCTAGTAATAATTTTATTCGAACAACAATTCTTATTTTATTGCAATTGTCTTGCCCCTATTACAACCAGGGGCGTAGCCACGGGGGGTTTTAAGCGTCAACCCCCCCCCCCTTATTGATCAGAAAGTCTAATTTAAAAACACTAACAGAAATTAAAATAATAGCAATTTCATATTTAGTAAACATGTTATTTTAACTATGCCTAATTATATGCATTGTTTCTTAATTTTGAAAACTCGAAACCCCACCCTTATAAATTTTCAGGCTACGTCACTGATTACAACAAAACAGTACAACTGAGAATGCGAGAAATTAAAATTATGAAGAGGTAAATAAAGCAGCACCAAAAAATCTAGGCAATTAGGATAAATGAATTAATTAGAGTTGAAAACAGTAATTAAATTGAGGATAATTTGGAATATTAGTACATGTTTCGTAATGAAATCATCACTTAGAGTGGATTTTTTTCTCAATTTTTGATTGTTTAATTATTATTTAGAATAATTGCGGTGATATTTTCCTCCTCTAATAAATAAATCCTACAATATGCAATTCTATGTCATTATCATTAATTACGTTAAATTTATTAAAATTATTGCAAAGTTTGTGTAAAATCAAGACAAATAATATTATTATGGTGAAATATGCTCTTTTTCCCACTTTAGAATCACAAAATACAAGAAAAACAGTCTGATTTCCTTAAAATCCAGTAAAAGAAATAACTAGAGAAAAATTCTGCTGAAAAATCAGTGAATATGACAACATTGCATTTTGACTTGAATTTGTTTGTTGGTTTTTAAGTTAACCTCACAATTTGTTTTTATTAAAATTATACATTAAAATTTAATTTATAATGGGAATTTATTAGTTTATTGCTAAATTTTGGATTTATTGAAGATAATTATTCAATAAATTATTAAATAAGTACGTTGATGTATCCAATTGTTGCTTTGCACAGAAATTCAGGTGGTTGTAAGTTGTTTTCACTGTTCAATGATTTTCCAGCAAGCTGAACAATTTGGGTCGGCTTTTGGTCGACGATTCTGTTCAGTACTAGGTACGATTCCTAATTTATGCAATAATTTCTCATTTTCACGCCTATTCTTGAAAATTAGATAATTTTTAAAGGCAAGTATACATAACCTCAATTATTTTTCTTTAGGACACATTTCTATCCTTTCATAAAAGTCCCCAGTTTTTTAATTTTTGGTAAATTAACATCCTGGAGTTGTTTTTAATTAAAAGACTTAATTAAAATGACTTAATTACTTTGTTTTATTAACATTTTTTAAGTAAGTAAAGTAACAAAATACTGAAATTTTCGATAACATCACAGTTAAATCATATTAGATTCTCTATTATATTCACTCGTTTTTCAATTTCTGGTAGCTCTATAAAAGAATAATAGAAATTCAATTATTTAGATAAAAATTTTAATGGAATTTATGTAAACTTACTTCTTTGGCGATATTTTCCAAATTAACTGCCGTACCTTTTCCAGTAGTTTGAACTAAATTATACAAAATACCGTTGTCGTTACTCAACAATTTAAATGGATGATCATATTCCTCAATGCATCCAGCATTCATGACTAAAATCTTATCAGAATCCATAACTGTATGTAAACGATGGGCGATCGTTAAGACCGTACAAGTTGAAAATTTCGTACGTATAGTTTGTTGAATTAAAGCATCCGTATGCGGATCAACATTAGCTGTAGCCTCATCCAGCACTAATATTTTATTATTTCGAATTAACGCCCTAGCAAGACAGACTAATTGCCTTTGGCCGACACTGAAATTGGTACCACCCTCGGAGACATTCGACTGTAAACCACACGGTAATTCAGCTACAATATCCTTCATTTCGACTTGTTCTAAAGCATCCCACAATTGTTCATCGCTATATTCTTCGAATGGATCGAGATTTTTGCGCATTGTACCGGAGAACAACACCGGTTCTTGAGGAATTATCGAAATTTTCGACCGTACCTCATCTAATGGCAGTTTTGTTGTATCAATATCGTCGATAAAAATACCACCATCGATTGGATATAGTTGGAATAAGGCAGTGATTGTTGATGATTTACCTGCACCGGTTCGGCCGACTATACCAACTTTTTCACCCGGTTGTACGTTGAAGTTTATATTTTTTAAAACAGGTGGATCAGTCGGGTTGTATTGGAGATAAACGTTTCTAAATTCGATTTGACCCTTAGTCGGCCAATTGTTTGGTAATTGCTTAACAGGTTCACGTTGTGGTTCACTTTCTACCGTTTTATATTCCATTAAACGTTCAACTGATACCATCAAGTTTTCCAATTCGCTCCATTGTCGCATGCCCCATTGCAACGAACCAATCAAATCTATATATTGATTCATAATCAAACCCATATCGCCACCATAAATCTCTAAAAATTACCCCAAAATTAATAAAACAACCAGTAAAATTATATGAAATTCACCTTTACTGAAGTAGAAAATTAGAATCATTACAACAGCGAGGAAAACAATACAAATCATATCTAACCAGAAACCGAAACTGCGATTCGAGGCAATGAATAGGAACCAAGCGGCGCTATGATTGTCTTGATAATCGTCGAATTCTTCGATTAAAGCGTCCTGTGCTGAAAAGGCACGGATTGTTGTTAAACCGGACATTGATGTGGTCATATGGCCGAAAATTGGACCTCTTGCTATAATTTTAAACAATTTTACATTAAAATTTTGCGGAATCATCAAAATTTAATTGACATACTTATGCCCTCAATCCGTTTCACACTGCGGCTAGTTTTAATGTAAACCAATCTGAGGAAAAAGAAAATTGCTAGAAGGGTAAATGACGGTATGAATAGCCAAGGATCGACGATGTAGGACAAAACCAATGCTCCGGTTAATTGGAATGCAATCTAAAAATAGTAAATTTATCGATTTTTTTTGCGAACAATCAAATAAACCTACACACCTCTAATACTTCGAATAATACAGGTGGAATATATTCATCAATATATCCTAAATCTTTGGAGAATTTGTTTAGAATCCTTCCAGAAGGATTATTGTTGAAGAATCTCATTGAGGCTCTTATAATTCGACCGAACGTAATCCGGTGTAGATTAATCGAAGCGATTATAAAGAAAACAAAGAAATATAAAGACTGTACCAGTCCGAAAAATATAGTCGCTCCAGTAATTCCTGCATAAGTATAAATAATATGAGCTCGTGATAGCGTCTCATTCGGTTCAGTTAGATTATTGTGGACTTTCTGTGTGTATTCCTCTTCTGAATTCACCCAATAGGATACGAAATAATCGCCACCGTTAGCTGCCAATTGTCCCAAAATAAAGGCACCAAACAACAATATTATCATAAATTTGCCACCGCCAGCTTTCAAGTATTCCCAATATACAGCCGGTTTGATACTGCCAGTTAATAGGACTTCTTTTTCAATTGTTGGCCCGTTATTATCATCATCTTCATCGTTATTAAAATCGTCAGTACTCTCAGAATTTTGCCGTGATTTAATCTTCTTCTTATCCTTCTCTTCATCTTCTTCACTTTGGAATTGTTTGAGTAATCTAGCGAAATCTAATCCACTCGTCTGTAATTGTTCGTAATTACCCTCAACTTCAATAACACCATCTTTCATTATAATTATGCGATCTGCATTGCGTAAATATTGTAATTGGTGGGTGATTAAAATACAAATTTTATTTTTAAGGAAATTTTTAATACAACGATCGAATAGATGTTTACCGACATTGGCATCAACCGCCGATAACGGATCGTCAAGCAGATAAATATCGGCTTTTTTAAAAATACAACGAGCCAAATTGATGCGAGCTTTCTGGCCACCGCTTAGAGCTTTCCCACGTTCACCAACTAAAGTCCGATCTCCATATGGGAACAATTCAAAATCGGAACGTAATGCACAAACATCGACGACTTGTTGGTAGCGTTCTTCATCGAATTCGCTACCAAACAGGATATTTTGGCGCACACTCCCCGAAAACAACCATGGTTCTTGCGATGAATACGATATTCTACCCTGTATCTCTAATTTGCCTGATTCTAACGGTAATTCTTTAAGGAGTACATGGATTAAACTACTCTTGCCGCTACCTACAGGTCCAATCACAGCCACTAATTGATTCGACGGTATTTTCAAGTTAATATTTTTTAACGTATTATCACTCGATTCTTCGTTCCATTTCGCACTGGCATTCTCTAATAAAATCTTTGGTTTATTGATTTGTTTATTTAACGTTATTAAAGAACCATTCGATTCGGTTTTAATAGCACCATTTTGATGTTGGTCGAGTCGATTATCATCGATTTGTTGCATGTCACACTCGTCCATGGCAAGAAACTTTTGTATTCTCATTACTGAAACATTAACTTCCGCGATTGATGTGATACTAATCGAAAACAATATTGTTATAACAGGACGTAACGCGTTATAAACGGCCATTACAGCGAACACTTTCTGTGCTGTAATATAATTACCAAATAGCACATATCCTAAAATACTGATAAAGATAGACGTTCGTGCCACGAATATTTCGAAGGAGTACATTAAACCGAGCAGATAGGCGTGCGAACGTATCGCCTTCATTTCTTTCCTGTAATAATGCAGATTTTAATGATTTTTCGAGGATTTTTATGCGAAACATACCTTCGAGCAAACGATATTAATTTGGCGAACGGTTTCTCCCAACAGTACATTTTTATCACTTGAATTCCGGAAATGATTTCGTTCATTAAGCGGACGCGTTCGTCTGTCCTGAGAGCTGTACGAAGCCGCAAAACCGACATACGTTTACCCAACCATACTGAAAAAATATTAAAAAAATCGACGATTAGTTTATTCGTTTTGAGATTGAGGTCAGCGTTTACAATTATGTTTTATCTAAGCTTCCAACGATTAAAATTACATTTTTTGTTGCCGGTTTAAATTAAATTCGACCTTGTTTTCGGTTTTTTTTTTTTTTATCGATTTTATACTCACTTTGTAAAGGAAGAAATGATAGCAGAAATGCCATTCCAAAGAAGGCTGCCACACCAATTTCACGATAAATCAAAAATGTACCAATTGCTGTCTGTATTGGTCCAACCCATACGAAATGTGCAATTAGAAAGCCTTGATCAAATTTGCTAACATCATTCGATAATAAATTAACTAATTGTCCGACTGTTGTTGTTGTTAATGCTGAACGACTTAAACGTAATGTTTTACGATAAACTAAACTACTACATGCTATACGTAATTTCATTGTTATATGCGTCAACGCCATCATGGACGGATGTGCCAGAAAGGCATCAACAATTAGGCACAATATTATACTACCAGCTGCTATATAAGCATCAGTTTCTGATATGTCTTTTTGGCCTTTATCAAAGTACGTAACTAATTGTCCGATTGATAAAGGCAGAACAACACTGAAAACCAACAAATAATCAAATTATATCTCTCTCAATCTAGACGAACAGTGCCAACAATTCAGCTGTAAATAATTACTTTGCAACTGAATCGTGCGGCATTGTTCCCATTACGTTTATCTCTATCAACTTACATCAACATAATTTCATCAATTAATTTAACTATACCAATAAACATAAAATATGGTCCAAATACACGAAACAAAGCACGATGTAGTGCAGATTTCTTATGTTTACGATGCTCCTCTTTCCACACATTCTCCAAACGTTCGCCCAAAAGGCTCGATTTGTGCTCATCTAACGGGCGAAATAAATCATCCTCGGTTAGACCTTTCTGATAAGTTCTTTTGAATATAGGCAACATATACCTGTAATATGGGAAATATCAAAGATTTTCAGGTATGTGTTATAAATTTGAACAAAAAAAGAAATGTTAATTTTTTAATATAATTAACTACAAATAATACAGTAAACAGCTACAAATGACGTCCTTGCTTATAATTGTGTTATAATTGCGATAAAGCATTCAATCCCGGAGAATTCCACGATTTCGTTCAACAAAATCCTCAAATACCATTGAAATGCTATAATATCCAAGATTATTATCCTATTGTTACAAAATAGTCAATTTTAATATTTCGTATAAATATTGAAATTTAACTTATCTAAATAAACAGAGGGCCCATTGTTTTCAATAGTGTACAGACAATGCTTATCAAAATAAAACCAAATTATAAGTACTTTGTTTAATTGTGACCTTCCTTATAAATAATCTGTAATTGGTTTTAATTTTGGATTATTTTTATACGTGTAAATTTAAAATTAAAATTTGGGCTTCTGCCATTAAAAATTCTGTCATTTAACGCAACCGAAACGTTGAATTGTCCAATCGTTCACGTCTATAAAACTAATCTGAGTTGCGATTTTCTAAGAAAAATCCAGGTAGAAGGTCGTGGCTAATGAGACGTCAGCTGGTCGGCCAATCAATAAGTAAAAGTAAAATTTTATTAAGGTAAATAGCCTTTGAATTGGGTATTCCCGTGAATAATTAGAAAATAAAATTAACGTGATACTTACAGGAACATTAATTTCGATAAAATATTGCTCTTTTCAGTTGGATTAGGTTTCTTGTCTTTTTTCGTTGCATTATCCATTTGTTAATTAGGAAAATTCACAAAGAAAAAGCAAAATTATATCACAATTAGTTTTATTGTTATCTTTTTAAAATTCTGATAATTACACTAAAACGTGTATTACTGTAAGAATGTTGAGAATTCGTACGATAACTGCCCACAAAGAAAGTAGAACACAAACTGACAATCTAGCTTTCGACTAGTGTTGTAAAATAACTGAGCGAAAAAAACATTATTCTAACATTTTATACATATTACCAACGCAAACGCATTAAGTTATAACTAAAAAAAATTATGGATAGTTGACGGAAATCAATGAACTGAACGAATCACGTCTATCTTTATCTAACTCATCGTCATCGATCCAGAAACTCATACAACAAATGATAAGACGAGTCTGTATGAATAAAAAAAGAATGTAATTAAATTATAATTATTTTTTTTATCTTAAATTAAACAAACCGATTGTTGTGAAGTAATCAATAGGCAATATTGTGAAATCTCACGAAATAGGCCTTTTATTTCGTAATTATTTTTAATTCTATAATTATTCAAGAAGTAAGGCTCGATTTTCGTATTTCGAACTATTTAATATAGTGTAATAAGTACCAATTTTGAATTAATTAATTGAATAATTGACTAACTAATTAGAATTGGATATAGATGAGTGATTTTTGGTGGATGCGCCACGATTGATTTCTAGTTTTCTATTTAATTAAAATGTACTGCAGACATAGCCCTTAACATGTAATATGGATCGATAAAGTACACATACAGTCGCGACTGAGTGTCTCTATTTCACCCATAATTAAATAGAAACAGCTCAATCGTTAATGTACACAAAGGTAGGACAAAGTCTTCTGTGTATCGATAATATTTGACAATAATTCGCAAACTAAATGGTTACTTCAATTTAGAACTGATTGCGCCCAAATTTGAATCTTCTTCTACATCTTTGATAAAATTTAAAAATATTGTTTCAATTAAACTCATTTAGTCGAGTATGTCGCAATTTTGTCTATTTGAAAAGGCACCTTTATCCGGTCAATTACAATGTTTTAACGATCACGTGGAGATACAATCAGAATTCTTAAAATAGTGTTAACAAACAGAAAACAAAGATAAGGTATTTTTCGTGAATGTACTCGATAAACGACGGTATTAGAAGTATGTCTGTTAATTAAACCAATAAATCAATAAATCCACAATCAACTATAAAATTATTCAGATTAAATAAATAACGCACCTTTAGCTAGTGGAAAATTTCCAATGAGGCGCCTTTGAAGCTTTACTAAAAATAGTTATAAGTTAATTTAAATTAAAACTGTCTGATTCTTCAAGGTTTCTGTATTAATCAATTTGGTCTTCCATCAATAGATTTCATTCAACTTTCAATAGATTTATCTTATTGTTTAGGTAACTGTTATTAAAATCGTAGTTAATAAATTTTAAGTTCGTGTTGAAAAAATTACTAAGCAATTGTCTCGATTAATATTCCGTGAAAAAACAACTTATTGATAGATTTTAATTAACATCTGTTTATTTAAACAGACTTATAGTTCTTTAGAAATTTCTAATTAACTACCAGAAGAAAGACTTATAGAATTAAAAGTGTTGTATTTATTTTTAATTTAATTTCAACTTGAGATGAATTTATTAATGAATTATGGAGCATAAATTGAAAACAAACATTACTGTTATAAAACAATAAAATTTTTCACGAGTTTGCTCATATTTAAAGGATGTTTAGATTATACCGCCATTCGAAGTGTTTTTTGGGTTGCCTATCCAACATAGATTGAATAGTGTCTAAGGTTACAATTGTTCGAGTTGATTTGCAATTAGTGTAAAATATAAATAATTTATTGTTAATCTCAATTTATTAATTTTTGTTCAAATTCAAATTGTTGAAATATCGTTAATTACAATTCAATTTGTTCGATTTCTGTTATTTGTAGCATTTTAAAAGTCCGAATGCTCGAATTAGTGTTCGAGTTAACTTCGAAACGCACCACTACTTGTTTATATTACTTTTTCTATTGTTTTCACATAGCTGCCTCAGTTATAATTTATTAATATTTAGCTAAATAGCGGCTTATTATATCGTCCTTTTGGTGGTAATTATTTAGAGATGTCTTGTAATTATGCCGATGGTTTATCACCGTATGAAAATAAAGGAATCCTAGGCACTCCTGAGGTAATTATAGTCTTAATTACAACAATTGTTTTAATTGCTCTTTTCAGAGATTCGATAATCCGGCTGATGTTAACAAGAAATGTGAAAAACTCGCCGATTTAATCCTAAATTCGAAACATATCGTCTTACATACAGGTGCTGGAATTAGTACATCGGCGGGTATTCCGGATTTTCGTAGTCCCAATGGTGTTTGGACTTTAGAGAAACAAGGCAGGAAACCAACAATTGATATCTCGTTCAATGATGCAATTCCAACAAAGACCCATATGGCAATTAAGAAGTTATTGGATGTTAATTATGTCCATTTTATAATTAGTCAGAATATCGATGGGTTACATATGCGGACTGGTATTAAACGGAAACAAATCGCCGAATTACACGGTAATATGTTTATAGAACAATGCAATGTGTGTGATAGTCAATTTATAAGAACATCACCAACGAGAACTGTTGGTAAGAAGTGTTTAGAGGAGAATTGTCGCCGGTTTATACACGGTAGACCGTGTCGTGGTAGACTATGCGATACAATACTAGATTGGGAACATAATCTACCGGATAAAGACCTAGAAATGTCCGACTATCACTCTAGGTATAATCGACTAATTATATTTCGTTATTACTCATTATAACTAATTACAGTATTGCTGATTTGAATATTTGTTTGGGAACAACTCTACAAATTATACCCAGTGGAAATTTACCGTTAAAATGTAAAAAATACGGCGGAAAAATTGTTATAATCAACTTACAACCAACGAAACATGTAATTTTAAAAAATAATTTACGAATTACTGTACCATTGTGTTCTATTTTAGGATAAAAAAGCCGATCTAATCATAAATACGTACGTTGATGATGTTTTAGAAAAAGTAATGAAGCGTTTAGGATTAGAAATTCCGTCATATTGTGACAATTTAGATCCCACACGTCGTGAACAAATAGAAACTATCGAATGGAATATTCTAAAAAGTGACATTAAAGAGATTAAATCAATTTATGATGAACGCTGCCGAAAATTGCGTAAACGTAAATTGGAATTAAAAGAGGAACGTTATTGTAAAGACGATAATATCATAAAAAAAGAATAAATTTATTATACAAATTTGTTTAATTTTGAATTTCGCGGTTAATTTCGTAACCATACTAGTGACTTTAGGGGAAAATACAAAATCCCTTTTATATTTGCGCATTAATGGCTGTCGCATTTATTGTTGAATAAATTCAACAAATCTTCGAAAATTTCAATAATCTTTCGATTAAATCTAGTTATTTTTTATTATTTAAATAAATTTCACCATGGCCGATAAAGTGAGTATAATATTTATTGTCGATAATTCGAATTTGAACAATTTTCCTAAAAGTGAGGTTAACTTGTAATGTTATCGATATTTTAGGCTGAAGATCAAGTTAAAAAGAAGAGGACTTTCAAAAAATTCACCTATCGTGGAGTCGATTTAGACCAACTCCTCGATCTGCCACAGTAAGTCAATTTTTATCAATCATAAAATCGAAAATTCAATATTCTCATGCGATAGAGATCAATTGATGGAATTGATGCATTGTCGTGCTCGCCGACGTTTCCGTCGTGGTCTAAAACGTAAACCGATGGCTTTAATTAAGAAATTACGTAAAGCCAAAAAGGAGGCACCACCACTGGAGAAACCAGAAATTGTTAAAACACATCTACGTAACATGATAATCGTACCGGAAATGGTAGGTTCGATTGTTGGTGTTTATAACGGTAAAGCATTTACACAGGTTGAAATTAAACCTGAAATGATTGGACATTATTTGGGTGAGTTTTCGTTGACTTATAAACCTGTAAAACACGGTAGACCAGGTATTGGTGCTACTCACAGTTCACGTTTCATCCCTCTCAAATAGAGAAAAGAAATCGATTTTTTATGTAATGTAAGTCTAAAATAAATAAATTTGAGAGAGCGACGTGTTTCTCATTATTTTCCAATGTTTATTTTAGTTTATTCTGTAGTTCTGATTATTTTATCACAGTGAAGAGTTTCCGTCAAATACAAATTGTATGTGTATTATGTGTTGCCTAACACATTGCCGACGTTGGCTTGATATTCAATTGTTTCTAGTAAGCAAATTAATTTATTTAAATTGAAATGTATACAAACAATATACACAATTCTTCAAAATTTACTTGCATTTATCGAAATTTTGATTCGTTTTGAGGCCTAATTTGAATTTACAGTAATTTTCGAAAGGCAGGTATCTGTAATTTTGCTGAAAACTTGTTCAATCTGACAATGCCGCAATATTATAATTTCTTAAAAATGGCTGTCAAATCGTCGTCTAATATACAACACAATTAAAATTAACAAAACATTAATATAATGCAGTATGTAAGGTAAAAATGATTTATTCTGAATATTCGAAAATTTTGCTTTTATTGTTAATTTTCGGATTTTTGTACGAGTGTTGATTTAGTAAAGTTGGATACTAAGAGATGTCGCTATAGTATTTGACAGATGAGACAACACATTCTATTGTTTTTTTTTTCGAAAAATCAAACAAAATGTCGGGAATTTGTGTAAATTTAGGAATTTGGCTTTCTACCGATTATCAAAACATCAAAATTGATAATATCGATCCACAAGACAAAGTAGAAGTGCTAAAAACCGAAGCTTGTAAGAAATTAAACAATAACGACATAGATTTTGGTAAGATTGACTTAAAAATTTGAGGTTATGTTTCGTATAATGTCGCATTAAAAATTGTTTAGAATTAATTTACGCTGGTCTAATCCTTGAGGATAACCAACCTTTATCATCTTATGGTATTAAATCGGGTGTTACAGTTCATGTGATTAAGAAACCCTCAAAACGTGACCCACCACCGGTGAAAGTTTACAATGAGATGGATGTTCAAGAATTAGTCTCTGCTTTTCGTACATTTACATCATCACCTGGCTATCGTGCAGCTTTACAAGTATAATTATTATTTAAAAATATAAATTAATTTTCTATTCTTTTTTTTTTAATGTAAATATAAGAGATTAGCACGTCCAGAAGTATTGGAAACGATAATAGCAGCAACTCCAGGATTATCTGATGATCCTGTAGCGATAGCAATAATGCAAGATCCAGAATTAATGGCTTATATGTCCGATCCGGATACAGTACGTCGTGTTGCTGAAGAACACCCAGCTTTAATTGAAGCTGCCAATTATATAGCTGCACATATACATGAAGAACAAGTTAATGTTAATTCATCACAAGCTAGTACAAGTACTGGTTATTCATATAGTTTAGAGGCACTATCAGATGATGAAGATATGGATACGACACCATCAAATCGTGAATCACATCCATTAACAAGAAATACATCATATAATGCAATAACAGCAGCCCAATTAGCTGCTGCTATTGCCAATGCTACAAATACTGTATTTAATACGAATAGTGCCGGTATGCCACCACAACAACCGACAACACCAACATCAACGAATATTATAACAAATGAGATGTTTAGTAATGCAATACAACAAGCGTTTGCTTCATATAATAGTGGAAATAGTAACGAGAATGTTGGTAATATTGGTAGTAGTATCCCATCAACACCAAATGAAATGGAAAATATTGAAACAATGGAGAGTATAAGGACAAGACTACAACCACAATTGATGCAAATGCGTGAAATGGGATTAACGAATGATGATATTAATATTAGAGCATTACAAGCGACTTCTGGTGATGTTGAAGCAGCAATTGAACTAGTCTTTAATGGTGTTATTGACTGAATAACGTTCTATATTACAACTCTATTTATGTCACAATGTAAAGGTAAGATTTATTAATAAAATTGTCGTATAAAATTGCATTTTTTTATCATCTCTATTGTAATAGTTTTCGGTAAATTCTCGGAATTTTTCTATAAAGGTAATTTTATGGATATTCTAAATTGTGAACGTGGACACTAGTGCTTATATCTCAACATGATAAATTACATTGAGACTTTCCGCTTTCCCGTGTGCTGCATCCATTTTAAAAGGCTTTTGTCGTCACGTTAAGGTTAATCCGACTTGAGTTGCAAAATAGAATTTCTCGAATTTTTCACGTGAAATTAATTTTCTACGTCTAAACCAAGAATTATTACTAGTATTTTTGTCTAGTTTTAAGCAACTAGATTAATCTACAAGTCTCTTAGTAAAATTAGTCATAATTAACGTAAACTTTGTGTCTCTTAACTAGGATTTATGCTTGGTTCTAAAGTGAAAAGTGGTCTATTAATTGTAAAATACAATTATCAACTCATTGTTGAATTATATTACGATATTAAAATTTTATTAGATTGCGTTTATGAGGACGATCTTTAATCGGATTATTTCGAGTTTCCAATTTTTGTTAGGGATCTAGTAAAAGGATGCCTGATACGTGTATTTAATATACTTATGCTTGTTATCTCGGCTATCCGTACTGTCGTAAAAATATTCAGAATACAAAGACTTCATTTTGTTCTTAACGATATAAAGCCGTTTTTTACGACAACATCCTGTCCAGTACGAGCGTCCCGAAAAGTGATCGATCGACTGGACGGATTATAAAAGAACTACAAAAACTACAATTTAAATTTATCTATTCTTATGATGTTAATGTTTAGTTTGTGTAAATAATCCTAGATCACCACTGCATCCAATTACTGCCAACTCTAATTTAGAATACGTTGTATTTTATAAATTATCTCGCAATTCCCTAATGCAACATAAACTTTACTATTTGTTTCTTTGATAATCAAGTAAAATTAAACCTGCTGTATCTTCTTTCCGGTTTCTGTATCAAATCATTTCGAGTATCGGGGAAAAATTGCGCTCAAACAAGCTGGTAAAAATCGCCCTATTCAGTTTTTTTTTCAAATTTATCAACGTAAAGATGAATGAATTGATGCACATACTGAATATATACAGAGTTATAAAGAGTAATAGTATAGACAAGAGAGGTAGATGCGAAAAAAGTGCTAACAAACGAGAAAAAGAGCACTCAACTGAAAGTCTAATAAAACGTTCACTTAATTTGAAATATGAAAGTCATGGCGCAACTTGGATATGTTCAACAATATGTCATCAACTCGCATACTTAGTAATAGTTGTGTTCGTTGTGACATATTTATATGGGGTGTTATATTAGACATTTTAAACGGTAACCGGGTCATTTTTATCAGTAAATTTCAGTTACTGATAATGTCACCATGAATACAAACACTTTATCATTTACACTTGTTTTATTTTTCCAACGAACAACGAGGATTATCTTCAATAGTTGGTGATACTGGGAAAAAAGCGTTTTTGTTGAAAACTTCCAGTTGTACACTGGAAAAGTGACACGAACTTCTTGGGGCAACTTACAAGTTTTGTAAGTTTTTATTGGATTGGCTATATAGAGGAGGTTTGAATGTGTTATGTGTTAGAAAGTCGATTTTTCATTATATTTGTTTGTTTCATTGTAATATTTGGAATTGTTGGAAATTTTATGTAAATTAGTGGAGTAATAAGGGTGTTACGATTCCCCTATTGTTCCCCGTTTAGAAAAAAAAATTAATAATCCCTTTTTTCATATTACAAATAAACGCAATTACGACACTGAATCCTTATAGAATAATGCGGTTCCATTTTTATTTTCACTTTGTTAATAAGAGATACGCCATCCCTTTTATCTCTTGACAATGTTAATTGCTTTCTACAAAGAACAATGAAGATTTCCTCGTTTATTTATTTTTTTCGCCGTGCCCTCATTCACTGTACATTTTTATGTCAAAATTTAGAATTCTCATTATTTTTGATCCATAAATCTAATTTGTGATTTTCATATTTGATATCTGTTATCATCGTATAAATGAAAATTGAAAAAAACGAGCAAACAGAGGCGGTGGGTGAGAGAAAATTATGAGGGAAAAAACAAACACGCCTTAGGAGAAAATCGAATTAACTTTAGGCTATGATGGATATAGTTTTATATTTCAGCCAACAGTAATTTATCGTTTTCTTCATTTTGATCTGTTTGAATGTTTATCGTTTTTGATTCTCAAAGCAATTTACGGTAATGTAAATACGATCCGGGATTCTGGTATGTAAAAATTGCTAAATTTTATCGAAATGAACGTACACAGCCGGAATTGAAACGATTTTAAAGCTTTATTGATGATATTTCAAATTTATAATCAGTTAGCTTAATAGACTTCGCACCATAGTTGTCTTATTGTCCTCAATTTCGCTTTGATAAGTCTAACTATATGATGTAATGATAAGCGTCTCATCCGGCTAGTTGGAAATTTGTAAAGTTTGTCTCTAATGCGATAATTTTCCATAGTTTTGAAGGTTAATGAAACAGAATCTTAAAAGTTGGAATCTTGCTAATCTATTTTTATGGTTATTTCAAAAGCGTACAATTCGGTTGAATTTCTTTTATTAGATTATGCAAATCCAAGACAAACATTTTTCATCGTGATCGAACAATATTTACAAAATTATTCATGAATTTCGAAAGCTTTTCAGAACAATTCTCTTTAATAATATATCGACAATTTTCGTATTGTATTTCGACTGGTTTTCAGGCAAAAAACCTAAACTAAACTGCTTTGTTTTTTGATTATTATCGATAACAATACGAGAACAATTAATCTTTCTTTAACAGAAGACAATACTGTCAATATCATAATATTTCATCAATTTCCTTTGCTTTTATTCTATTACCCGTATGTAGCTTTGTACGTATAAGGATTTCATTTTGCAATTTTCTCATATTAAATTTACCACCATTTTCAATATCGGTTTGTAATAATTTAAGATTGGAAAGTTGTAGATGTCAAAGTAAAAAGATTTATTCAACTGAAAAGAAAAATGAGTTAAAATATAAAATATAAATGATATATTCATATACAAAAATATACATGAATACGTTTAAAACTTTTCATACATCGACATAAACGAAATCGTCTCAAAGCTGAATTGGTGCCGCTAAACAAAAATTATTTAATGCACCGAATTTGGGAAATTCACGAAAACATTCCAATTATCGTTAGAAATAAAGATAAAGTTATCCGAGAAAAACGAAAGAAACTTCCTTCGTTTTTAAATATTAAATTCTTTCGAGTCGCCCTTATAAATTCCTTCATTACTTAAAAATATACAGCTGAATAAGTAATTTATTTCAAATGTCGTTTGCTAATTATTTCCGTTGCGTATCGAATTTTTTCGGAATTTTTATATTGCCCACCAAAATTTGCGCTCGACAATAAAACAAGCCATTCGTAAATTGTACGAGAACTTGATGGAAATTTAATTATTTTTAATTAACCAAAAAATAACGGAATTCATTCGATTTTCTTCGGCATCGACAGAGTTCGAACAATTAAACACTTCAATAACAGTGAGCCTCAATTTGTATACTTATAGCTGATCCAATTGGAGATAAAACTTCTATTGATGAGTTGTTATCGAAATAGTGATTTATCTAATACCTCTAGCGATATCGTTACAAATATGCATATGTTTTGAGGAGAATTCGCCGCATTTGAATATTCATAATAGTGCACTCACATGTAGTGTGTGTTAAGTCTAACAAGGGTAGAAAATTCATGTTAGATTTACATTATAAGGGGATTTGTTATCTAGTGGATAAAACTAATTCTCTTCTAAATTACAATGGAATCACTATAAAATTGTAAATATTGTTGTGTATTAGTGGAGATTTGAATAGATTGAGCGTTGACAAAAATGGGAACAAGTACGGGATTTAACATTCAGGTCGGTTGTTTAGTTATATTTTCATGTTAGGCGGTCACGTGCCTGAGGTCATCTCGACTTCGTTTCCGTAGCTGGCCGGAATCGTACAGCCCAGATTCTTTCCTTTTCAGCCCTTAAGCTGTAAATATTCCAAAAATGTGTAGTTCTAGTGGAATACAAGACGATATATAAAAAATTTACAACAGTTGTTAGATTTGATTGTTGGTTTTTAGTTTATTATGTGATTGTTGTTTTTGGCAATGTATTCGTCAACAATGAGTACAAACAATCAAATGAACGAAGCTATTCATTTTTCCTATAAAACAAATATCTTTTATAGTTGATTTTTCGCTCTGTGGATTCTAGTGTTTATATAACAAATGAAGGATGACAAACGAAAACAATGGATTAGGTGGTGTGAGAATGGCGGTATAAAAGGGACATGTATAGGTCAAAATGTGGACTTGTTTCTTCGACTCGTTTCTCCCTCGGGGTGGTGTTCTGTAGTTTCTGGTGGTGTTATAAGAAGAGGCCAGGATTGAATACCAATGCCGGTCTCTAAGGTCGTTTATTTCATTTTTTCCTTAGCCTGTTTGACTATTGACATTCCATTATTCCCCAGTAAGTTAAAATAGTGTTTCAACAATACTATTTCCAAACATTGCAAGTTATTTTTATAAAATGGAAATTCAAATAGAACTAACAATAAGACGTATTTTTATCAATCTTT
Source organism: Mylabris phalerata (assembly GCA_020740385.1). NCBI lineage: Eukaryota > Metazoa > Arthropoda > Insecta > Coleoptera > Meloidae > Mylabris > Mylabris phalerata. The sequence continues at coordinate 2,874,251 of JAJEOX010000299.1, read as the reverse complement.
TTAAATTTCCGTGTTATCAACAAAATAAACGAGAAATATAGAGAAAGTTAAAGAAAATTAGATTTTTCTGTTACAGACTTTTTTCGGGGATAAGTTTTTGTGATTTAATTATATTTTTCCCTCGTTTTTTCCTCCTTAACTCTGTCTCTTTCGTACCCATAACATTGTAAACTTATAACTTGGTTTTAGTAATGCGAACATCATTGTTTCAAAAGATAAAGTAACTTGGATAAATGTTGTGAGTTGAAATAGTGGAGAAAAGAATGAAGATGAAAAGAGAGATGAAACTTTCGTTCAATCTAAAGTTTGATGTTGAAATGAAGTGTTTTCTCATAGTATGAAAAAGAGTGAATGATGACAGGTAATTTACTCTACTCCACTTAGATAAAGATAGATAGATATCATTTGGATTTGTTGAAAAATAAAACAACACCCGAAAAAAAATATAAAGGAAAGAAAATATTGAATATATAATTCACGTAGAAGAATTATTCGTCAGATATAAACTGGAAGTTTATTTGAGACATTTTTACAAATTCTACCAATATATTACGCGAACTTTTAAGTTGAATGATATATTGTTTAATCTCGATAGTTACTTTGGTTTAACGGTTATAACTTTCCATGAAAATTGTAAACTATCCACTGAATTGCAAATGACCCTCTAATAAACTTCGTCTATTTGTCGTTATTGATTTTAACTGTAAATTCAAACAGCAATTTGTTATTGCTATTCAACAAATTTAAGATCACTTGTATTGAATTCCCTTACAAAGACTCCTTTTAGAAGATCAACACAAAAATATCATTTTTATAATTAAAATCATGTTCAAATATTGTTTAAACGGATCTTGATCCCGAAGTGTTATTTTATAATTAAAGTTTCTTTAGAGGAAAATAGTCAATTTCGAACGCTACGATAAATAACAATAGTGAACTTAACAGTCGATTTGTTTACTATTATAAGGAAATCTATTAAATTTATAACGTAATTTACTCGTAAATCTCGCCGAAAAATAGCGCTTTAATCTACAACTATTTGGTGTTAATCGAGTAATTTCATAACCGAAAAATTAGCTGCAATTTCCCGTGTCGTTTTGTAGTATTTTCAATTCATTCGGTTTCTAAACAGTTAAACTAAAGTTACCGGGGAATTGGCACACAAATTGGGACAAAATCTATTTTGATTTGTGTGTTGTTCGCCGAAAATAAAACTAAATCGGGTAACGAACATGGCGAAGATAGAGGAGATGAATTGATTTTAAATGTAATCGACATGATGAATCGATCAGAAAGAAAAGTCAACAAAATATCAATTTAAAATTTCTAAACTTCTATTTGTAAGTTTACTGTATACAGAATGATTCATTTGAAGTATTTCATCGTTTCTTTGCTAATAGTTGTGAAGTTTTAGCGAATTTTGCTTAAAATTTTTAAAAGTTGCAGTTTCGATAGTTTCAATCTTTTATCTCGATAATTTAATTGGTAATTTGCGGTTGTTTGAAATGAAACATTCAATATACGTAAACTAGAAGATTATGTAATTATTTACCTACATTCGAATCTTTCGGATTGAGCGGAAAGCAATCCGACAGGATTTCTTTGATCGAAATTTACGAATAATAAATAAGAAATAAAGTCTTTATTTATTGGTATTTACATATTTGGAAATTTGATGAATTTGCGTGATAATTAATACGAAAACACATATCCAAATACAGATGGTTATATCGATTTCAATTGCAAATAGGGTGACGTAGTGGTAGATGTGGTTGAATTAATGTTTCAGGATAGTGGCGACTTACCACTTTATTAAATGAAAACACTTTTGGGGATCGTACAAACAAATCAATTTCAATTTACATTGGTTTATTTTCCAGTGAATTTCGGATAATTCGTCAATAACCAAGCAAATCATTACAATATTAATACTACCCTGATCCTTTACACTTGATTTACTCAATCGCTTTGCGAATAAATCGTCTTTGTCAGGAATCCTACAAATTATTGTGTCTCAATTCTAATTTTCTTTATTGATATTTAATGTTTTTGTATACCTTAAGGGTATTCCATTTATTTTTGTAGATAATTTTTCATATTTCAGCCTAGTTCCTTTCAAGATATTCCTATTCGTCTCAATTTTTCCACCACACTAGCGATAATCTGATCTTTTATAGTTCAAGAAACCCACAAATTTCCTCTTGTTTTTCCGGCGATAAACACAAATTTAACCCATCTTGTGTCCAGTAAAACTTTCGCAATTTTTCTAATTTCCATAATTTTTTTATTCGAACCTTAATTTTTTATCGTTGTTCGGCTTGATGTTAGATATTCATGTTGGAGGACAATACGGGAATACTTGAGACTTGTAAGTTTTATCAATAATATTTATTTGTTTTTTTGTCTTGTTTTTCGTTTGTCTTTTCTCCTGTTGACATTATCGCGATTCCTTTGGGTGGTTTTTCTTCATCGATACATTGTATCGGGATTAGAAACATAAATAAAGCGGGATTGTCAAGAAATTGTCTTTTAAATAGACGAAAATTTATTGAAAATTTAGCCATCACGTAGTCAGTATAACCATCGATAAATTTTGACAAGTATAATCCGAGAAACTTGACGAAGTCCTGTGATTTATGTGGTTTTCCCCAAGTTTATGGTCTTCATTACCATTATTATACAATAAATCTGACAGTACCGCATCTAGAACGATAGACGGCTAGGCGTACAATCCCGATACAGTCGAACAACACTGCTTTAGGCGACTTGACTCTTTATAATTCATTGATTTTGTAATTCAAGATTGATTCGAGCTTGAGGCTTTGATGTAATAAGAACCGTTCTCAATTTGGGAACGAATTTGGAATTAATCGAAAAAATCGATGTTCTTATCAAATTGCTTCTACCCGTTTTCGTAGCGGAAATTTCCCAGTAGATGTCGTAAATTGAAAGTCACGTTTTATGTTAGTGAAAAACAGTCATTTAGAAATCAGGATGATACCTGACATAAAACTTTTAACTATATAGAATGTTCTCGGGCATTGTTCTAATAACAAGTCGATGTTGTAGTTAACGACATCTTTATATACTTACTTTGTGGGATGTGTCGTTAAAAATTAAAATTTTTCCCCTTCTAATTTCTATTCAAGCCCACGATTCTACCGGTAACAATAGGCAGTAACGTAGTAAAAGTTGTGGAAACGGTATTTACATAATTATTGTGTAAATTTATTTTTACTAGATCAAATTTCAGTCATCACTAGGTACTTTGAAGTTTCAGCGGAAACTTTTATTAACTTGAAGTTTTTAATCAAACTGAAATATCTCTAAAAGTCTGTAGTTTCATGTCTAATTACGTTAATTATTAATTTAAACTAAATAGGAAGGTAATATAAAACATAATTGTACCGTTATAAAATTACAATGTTATAATAAAAAAACTTAGAACTAGTGTAAAGTCTACAAAGAATAGAATAATTAAATAAAAGACAACGTGAAATATTAATTTTGAATTTAGATAGGAACACACAAGAATACTAATCATAGTAAGTATTTGTTGTAATTAATTTGCAACAATAGCACAACTTTATGACCATAATGAGCCGCAATTGTTTTGAGTTATCAACACTTGAAACCAAGTTATGCAGTTGGAAATTCTCATCTTTCACACTAATACAACGTCAGTTAAATTATAATGACAAAGATGAACAAGAAAGCCCCAAAAATATGTAAACATGATGGTTATTAATCTGTTAACATTTACCAAATTAATTATTATTTGACGAGTAGAGCATCGTTTTTCGGTTTAATTTAGTTCTCAACATGTTCGATGGAAAGTTTTCTAATTTTTGTTATTCCAAACATTATTAGTTGTGCATTTTACTTTGTATATTTAAAAAGTTTAGTAGTAGTGTAGAGTTGGAGCGTAATATGAGAGTAAAAATGGTCGGGGGTGAAAATAAGCAGAGATATATAGACAGAAATTATACTAACTTTGTTTGAATAATGAAAGGATGACGATTCTACGAACAGCCACTTGAAATTTTTATTAAAAATTTTAATGAGGTTTGAGATCCATTTCGAAAATAAAAATCAAATTAATGATTTATGCGAGTGGAGGCGGAAAAAAACACGAATATGGAGGCCAAAAATCATCGAGTTGATGGCTCTCAATTTGTGGTAAATTTGCAATACAAAACTTCTTTCAATTCATCTAATGAAACATTCTTGGAGTCTTATTCGAGAGATTTTATTTTGGTAAATCGACAAATATACAGATAGAGAGCAGGGAAAAGAAGTAAATATGAAAAATGTTTAGAGTGCAAAGATGGTTCATTTTCTACTATGAGGAATCGTAAAAGTAGAATTGTATCAAATAAATTTGCCGGAAATTGAAAATTCAAAAGTGTAGAAACATCATGCTTGAGCTGATTCCTGTTACTTTTGGAATCCATAATTTTAGATTATTTTGGTTCTCAACATAGTCAGATACACACCCGCACACACAAATATTGTGCTTTTGTTTCAGCGTACGTTATCTTTATATAATATGCTTGTATATATGTATTCCTTGTGTTTCCATATAAATGTAGAAAACTCGTTTAAAAAGTTTTCTTTTAACACGGATGATTTAAACTACTTCTCTGTTACAACAATAGAAAGATCCTATCTAAAACAGATGTTAAGAAATGAAAGGTTCAAACAAGCACAAGATGAAATCTTTATACAAAATATCCAATTGTTTTCTCCATATGATATTATTTCATGATAGTTTTGTGATTTTGTTTTCATTTATTTTAACGTCGAACTAGCTCTCCCAGTCTCAACATGGATTCCATACAAAAAACATCTAAAAGAAACGGGGAACACCTGCGTAGTGCGGACGCTTGATCGAACTTCCACATTAAGGAGGTTTCACTGAAAATCGATTTTAATTAAAACTGTTTTGAGTGTTAATGAAATAGAGTAATTGTAGGCGCTTCTAGCCCGGCGCATCCACCATTTTTATTCACATGTGTAAATACCATGCTTTCACTTAAAAATATATAGTTTATTTGACGAGTGATTTGAGAAATATTTTATAGGTTTATAGGAGGGTCTCTATAGATTATTTTACCAAAATTTGAGACTCGTAACTCACTGGTAAGTTAATCAAAAAATTCACAATTTTTCAAAATTAGTTGCACATGCCAAATGACTCAGAATTGCATTGATTTTTTCGTTTTTCTCCATTTTATTCTCGAATGGGTATTTTGCATTTATTCCAGAACGCAATGGAGAAAAATATATGGGAAATATTTTTGAGTCACTTGAAGAGCTTAAGTCGTTTTCAGAAATCGCAAAATCCACTTAAAGCGAGCGTGTTTGACCAACTTTGTCTTGAGTTACGAGGTTTAAATTTTAGTAAAGTTACCTCCAAGAATAATATATTTTTAAGTGGAAAAGCTTGTAGATATAATAATTGGAATTGTAAGGTTTAATTTGTATTGGTCATTCTCAATTACGCGCGCTTAAATGATAGGGTTGGCTAACCAAATTTGCCAGATATTCTAACCTTACAGCTGTAAATTCGATCAGTGCCAGACTTTCTCCAGTCTTCAGTGGGCGTATTGCAGAATTTGTCAATTAATTGTTCAAGTAAGTAATTCTTATTCTATTTTAGACTAAAATTATTATTTTATTTGAAATATTCGACGATTTACACGAATTAATTCGAATAAAGACAGTCAAAATTGAAGTTTTGATGTTAGAACTTTTAGTACTCAAATTATTCTCTATTTATTTTTGTCCTGCATTATTACAGTCAAGAATTTCTTTTTTTTTAAATAATATTAGAGGATTGGGATGTAGGTAGTTTTAGCTTTGGAATACCGCTCAGTAAATATCTACAGGTTATTCCTTATAGAATTATATAATATAAACCGGATTTTTTCCTTTTCAGTATTTTCTTCTCGTCTTTCCCGTATACGAAAAGTACTTCGTTTTTCCCAATAGAATTTGCGTCAGGTATTTTTCCCGTACAAATCCGTCTGTAACAGAGGGATTATCTTTGAAACGATTCTCGAGTTTGTCATATATGTGTAGGAGTGTGCATGTCTCTTCAAATATGCTTATTTTATACAAATTTGAAAGCTTTTTGCGTTATTTATTCATTTATCAAGACTAAATTGATATTAACACAAATGCGATAAGAACAGTTTCTATTAGATTTTCTAAAATGAAAATATCGTAGTTGATTTTTTTGATTTGTATTTTCTATGAGATTTGGGTTATCTACAGTAGTCTAAAATAGGAGTTTCTATTATTTTTATTTGTGTAATTAAATTGTAAAAAAGTAAACAGTTATGTTGGCGATAATCAATTCAAAATAAATAAATTTGTTGGCAGTAGGTCGCAATAGAATTCTAGTAAATATTGAAATAGTTGATTAATTTATTCATAATGTGGCTTCAATATTGTCGATTTTGTTCGATCGATACCGAATTCTACTGTCGTAAACGATCACAAACACAAGAACTATCAACTAATGGATAGTCTGCTGACAGTTTAGAAGTGTTGATTGTTAACTGACCGACAAGTTGATATTTGTTCAATAGATAGAAGTCTTGAGGGAATTTATTGACAATACTACTATAACTATTCAATAAAATATCAATTGATTCGTCAATCTACCTTTATTTACACGATTAAAGCTTTATTTAAAGAAAGTTTAACTGTTTAAATTCCAGATTAATTAATTTTGAATTACATTAGACACATGTTTGGGTGTTTAGTTAATGATCAATACTATGAGACTGTTAACTCGTTTAGATGTCTTGTCGGCAAACAAAAGCAAAGGGAAACTGGCTTATCGATCGACCGAACTGTACAGAATGCCCCACTTACTGAAGACTTATCAAAAATAAAACTAATTTTACATTTATCGCTTGAATTTCAATCAATTTTCTATCATTATTACGAAATCTTTGTTTCTCAAATGAATAAAGACGACTCTAAAAATAGCCTATAATTGTTGACCTTTTGAAGGCTCAACTCCTTTGATTTTAGTTTAATTAGCGCAAATGACAATAAAATCGTCAACTATTCTACAAGTAGAGCAAATAAGAAAATGTTAGTTTTCTGTTAATTTTCCGCATCATGAGTTTTTAAATTGTGAGTCGAGTTAATGGGCTATTGTAGAAAATATTTAGTGACTCATAACGGGAATTGATCGTCCTTGTCGTTTTTCTAGAAAAATTCAACTAATTTCGATCGTGTTTGAGATGGTGTTAGATCTTTGAATTTATTTGATTCGATTTTCGTTGCCGTGTTAACCTTCACCAACCGCCTAGCTTATGTAAATGTACAATCACTGGGTTTCGCACTCTTCATAATTAATAAGTTTTTGTTGGTGTCGGATTAGACATGGGTTAGAAAGAGATACTAGAACAACCTTTACAAAACGTTTTTATTGAATATGTAAATTTTCTAGTACACAGTTCTCTTGTTGTTGGAGTCAAATTTATGCAGAGAAAGCAAGAATAAAGTACTCGGTCACGTTCACGCTCATTTTACTTTACATTAGTTTAATTTACTATACAGTGTATGTGTCAAATTGTATCACAACTAGACATTTACGCATATTTTATTGTAGTCATCTCTATATTCAAAATAGAATGATTTCCCATTCAACATCTAAACTTTTTTTTATCTATAAAGCAATAAATTTCTCACTTTGGTGTGTCATAAAACTTGACGACAATGGTTTGAAGGGTAGATTTTATAAGACAAAAGTTTTCCCTTGCCATTTCTATTCCTCCCGTTCTTGTTGCATGTGTATGAGTATCTGGATGATATTGCGAACAAAACGAGAAATAAAGTCGGATAAGAGGCCGAACACAAACTCGAACTGTGTAAATTCAAGACCAATACTTTGATTGTATATGGAATGTTGAACGAACATGGATGAAAGACGGGGAAAAGAACAAACCGGCTTTATTGAAAGGTCTTGACAACGATTACCAAACTTCATCTCTTCAAGTCGATTTTTACAACGAAATCTACATTTTTCCCTTGCTGTTATTAATGAAACATTCACCCTTTGGACGATTTTACGTGACAGAGTTTCTATATTAGAGGTGAAGCGTAACATTAACAAATTATTTATGAAGCCGCAATTTATTCATGAATTGAACAGTGTATTTGATCCTCGAATCGATACGATTCTTTCAAAATTACGACCATTAAATCCGATTGTATCTCGTTAAAGTCATACGATTTGTTGTTGTTTCGTATCTTGTTCAATATCTGTACATGATGTATCTAAGAACTTTAAGTAATCTCATTATTTCTAGAGCCACATAAAAGTTTCAATTGCTTTTAAAGACTCAAAGATGTTGTTCTTTCAAACCACAAAACCACAAAATTAAATAGAAATACCGGCCAATCAAGCCATTAAAATTCCTAAATAATACCACAACAATAACAAGAAAGTATTCAAAATGGAACAAGTTTTTGTATTTTTTAAAGCAACAAAACTTGAGGCTAATTACATGAAATTTTTAGTTCTTGATTCTTTGTATATTTTTAATATAATTACAACTGGCAGTTTATTACGCAAGTTTCGTTTCAAGTTTCAACTTGTTGTTTTTGTTACCGATTTTAAGATGCATTCCACGTTGCTTAGATTTTATTCCGACAGTCGGAAATTGGTTTATTTAGATAGCAACTAAGGTTTGAATTAATTAAGCCATTAATTAGCGTTGTTATTGTAAATGAATTTAGGAAATTCCGATTTTTCGCAATATTTATTGAGAAATCTCAAGTAAATCGTAAATAATTTCAAGTTGTTATAGTTGCGATTATGGGAGATTTTATTAACGAAACTTTAACCATAATGATTGCTATTGATGTTTGACCATTTCTGTTGAATATGACCATTTGGAAACGGTAAAATTATGGTAATCGACAAACCAATTTAATATTTCGAGTTTAGGGTCGTTTTAGTGGAGTTTCTTTAGAAAATTGTTACGATTAAGGCGAATTATTTATAATTTCTGACTAATCAATAAATAAATAATTCCCATTAAGATTTTATTTTCAGTTTATTTGTGTTTAGAGGTGTTTGTGGATCAATAAGAAGAGTTTTTGTTGGTATAGTGGAAGATTTTCGAATTCTCAACACGTTGCAGTTCTAATTACGGTTCTGTCTATTTTTCCCAATTTCATTTTGATATTAGAGATTATCATAAAATTTTCGCCTTTCCCCACAAAATACAAGATTAGTGTCAATAAAATTATTTAGAAAAGGAGTAAAAAGTCTAGTGTTTACTGTTATTTCTCTATATTTTCTTAAAGTTGTGGTTTATTTGTGGAATTGGTACAAATATTGGCGGCAAGCTTCAGAAGCTACCATAAAATCGAATTTACTCCTGAACTGATTTCAAGTTTATCGAATTATTTCATAAATAGGATAGATGTGATTAAGACTAATTAACTGTGATGTGTTACTAGTCAGAATGCTTATTTAGAATTTATTGGTTTGAAATAACGGCGAACGATTCGTGAATAATCCCGGCGCATCCACCATTTTTCAACGTGACAATTTTTCAAGTTATCGATTGTTCGTGTTTTTTTTATAATTTTTTGGATAAGACAGAGACTTTTGAGACGGAAGGATCGTCTTCAATTATATTTCAAATTAAAAATAGCAATGTTGGGTGGTTTCTTTTGATGTCAAAAGGAGACTAGATCAAATCATTGAGAATTCAAAGAACGTATCATCATACGCAGACCTAGTCGCCAAAATGTAAAAGCAAAAATCAAAACGTCTCCCACCCGATCCGCTTTACCGTTCTTATCGTGTATTGTTGTCGGCTGACCCCGTTCTCTTTGAAGATTTTGTACTCCAGTAACTTTTACTCTGTTTTTATTTCCTTCATCTTTCCCTCATGTCGGTTACACTTTACCCTTTTCCATGGCGTCAACAATATATAGATATACAACACTTAGGTCTTTTGCTGTATCTCTTAAGTTGGAATTTATGTTTGCAATATACATAAGTTGTATTTAGCAAAACTGTATTGTGGATAGAGTCACGTTCTTTGTAATGTAGAATTAATGCTTTTCTATTTAGCGAACAATAATTTTTGATGGTTTGCGTCAAAGTGAAACCTCTTCATTATAAACAATTCAAGTTGGATTTGTTAACGATTTAATCTCATTTTCTTACATTTGTTATTGCAATGTTGGTTAATGCTGTTTGTTTAAAACGTGCGCTCCACGAAAACGTAATAATCATAATCGTTAACTAAAACTTCTCTCTTCTATTATGCAAGTTGCAAACTCTTCCACCCATTGCTTGCACCTGTTCACGTCTACAGTCTCTACAAATCAATTTATTGCTATATTCTGACTAGATTTGCATATCTTCATTTCGTTTATTGACACCGATTAAAGTCGCTGAAATTAATTCAATGTTAATGTTTTTCTTGAGTTGCTCGATGAATTGTAAACGCGCCAGTATAGATATAAAGTAGAATTTCATTTCCTTCGAACTTTTGAGGAATTACGATTTTTCGTAGAGTGGAATCCGTCTATTCACTATTGAAACTGTATCTATTTAAAATTGTAAGTCAACATAAAATATATTACGAAAGTCTTTCTAAAGTCGTTTTAAAAAGAACTGCACATTTAAATTAGTTAGATGAGAATTTTATTATATGAAATCCACAGAAAGTTGAGGTGACAAATTTATAGAAAAAAAGTCTGAATTGAATGAGATGTAATATTCGCGAGGAAAATGAAATTTTTATAATTTTTTATTTCCCTTTATCTCTTTATCTTAAATGTAATTACGAATACATTATGGTTTTTCTCAATCTCTCTATAATCTTGAAAAAGATCGGAGCTCATTATTTGAAGAAATGATGGCAATTTAAACTGGATAAAAGTATTATTAATTCATGAAGCTTAAAGTCGACGACGTACCCAAAATGAATCTTTTCAAGTGCCGTTGTAATGAAAAGGAAAATAGCCAAATCACGGACCAGCTGAGTTGGTAGTAATTAAAGCAAAGCAATTGTAACTACCAATATTTATTACAACAAATTTCAGTAGAAACTCGTATAGATTAAGGAAATGTAACAAGTTTCCCAACGAGGAATTTCGGGTATCCGGCAAAAGAAGAGGAATTCTACGTTTTTTTCTACATATACCCTCAGCCTAATTTGAGTTAAAGTCATAGTTGGAATTTCTACCGATAAAATAGTTGTGGTTGTTTGAAGAATTTGTTTATTATCCGATATCTTTATTGACAGAAATTGTTCACATTCTACTAGTCGATAGAAAAACGAAATAACGATATGTAGTAGTCGTGTATCAAGGGGCTTGTAGATGAAATGAAAGACAACAGGTGTGGTAAAGCTCTCTTGTCATTTAGAGTTAGTGAAGAGGAAAGAATAACGAAAGTGGTTATTATGGCGTAGAAATGATGCACCTGGCATCGAGACAATTAGAGAATTGCTTTATTCCAACGTCGAATAAATTGACTCTTTTTTCACGTTTATTACATAGTTAGATGACTATTTCAATTTCGAAAAACAATAAACTCAATTAGTTATTCGATTCAAACAAGATAGATGAAAAGTCGTTCTATTTGTGATAATAGAACGAATTTAACTTAATTATAATTGTTAGCGATGAAATCAAATATTAGTACAGTTTAATTGCGTTTTTTCCTCTCTATCTAGAATCGTAGAATATGAAAGCCAACAATTATCTTGCAAATTTCGTTCGTTCTTTATAGAGCCATAATGTAGCGCACCGGCGATTTTTAAAGAATAGAAGCAAATATTTTACATTATATTTGAACGATAAATTTACTTTTTTAATTTTTATTCTTGATTTAGGTGTATTTGCGTAATAATCTAGAGTTTGAACAAATCACCTCTTGGAAATTATAATTTCGAGCCGGCCGCAAGCCGGAATGGAAATAGTTGTGGAAAATTGTTCAAATGTCGGCCATATGTAGTAAAAAGATTCAAACAATGCTCCAACTACTTTGCGACTCAATCAATAATGATCATCACGTAATAAAGTCGCTTTAATTTCTCATAGACGAAAAAAGTTTTCTATTAGACCCAGCAAACTAATCAAATCAATCTAAAGATTGTTCTTTCAATTATAGCACCACTCTTTCATCATTCAATCCTGTACACTTTAAGGATTTTGATTGTAGTAAGCTGTCATTGGTTCAGGCCGTAATTTTGTTCGTCAAGCTTTGACTTTTAATGGGTGCTCTTCGTTTATTTAGTATCAAGTATTAAAAGAGTAATTTGGGCGTATCTAATACTTAAACAGACTTCAAAAGACTTGTTTTGGAAGCTTCTTATTCGGCAATTCGATTTATTTATAGTAATTAGCAGGTAGATTACAGTTAATTATAGAGTTTTTAGCGCGATAATTAGTCAATTAAAACAAAAATCGAACATTTTTAATTGGGAGAAAACTAGTGATAATTAATGATATTAGACAATAACCTTTTTCTAAGCTGTAGAGATATCTAAAGCCAATTGGAAACTTGATAAGACTTTATTGAACAACTTTACTTTCATAAAGAGCTTTTCAGATATCATTATCATTCCAAACAAGTTAACGCAATTTATTGTTGTCAACTTAACCAACAGCATTACTGTTTAATTGTTGAAAAACAAAAACAATTTCAAATAAATTTTATTGTTAATTTGTTTAATAACGAATTCCACGACCACGACGTGAACTTTATCTTAAATAATAATAACAATAAGTGTGTCAATCTTTGTGAATTTGTGATGAACTTGTACATATAAAGTTTATGTTTGTTTCAACAACCGTAAAATGATTCCATGAAGTTTGATAGGCTGGTAATCCAATTATGTTTGTGTAGTGTAAGATTGCCAAACTGATATTAAAGCTTGATACTTTACAATTTCACGCTCCTCAAGACTCGTTCTTTCTAAAGGAGGAACAAACAGAAATTATCGAAAAAAAAATTGGTTGCCATTAACTTTTCAATTGGATATCGTTCAATTTATTACCAATTTGTTTTCGATTTTAATTATCAATAATCGGATGATATTTGAATAGTTGACAGGTTAATTTCGGAATGATTTAACTAATTAGCGTCGGAAATTATCTGTCAATAATAAAATGATGGATAAAATTCACCGACAACGGAGTTTTTGAATTGTTTTTGAAGCCTAGAGCGGTTTCCAACAATTCAACAACTCTTCCGTATAATTGGACCGTATTCTGTAATTTTTTAACAACAATCTAATATTACTAACAGTATTTGTTCTTATTAATTTTCGTGTTAATTTCGCTTAAATTGATTGAAAATAATTCAAACGACTCATTAAACGAATTGAGTAGCGTAATAATTTCATGGAGGACGTCGTATAAACAATTTATTTATCATTCAATTAATTAATTGACTAATTAATAATATAGAAGCGTTGGAGTGGGGATATTTTATAGTAAAAATCGATGTTGGTTTGATTTGACAGACATAAAATTAATATCGATTTAATTGGAAAAATGCCGTTTCGTTCATAAAATTCGCATCGAGTTTCTAGTTTGCTGTACAAAAATATCCGTCAGTTGTTGATATTTTCCCGAAATTGGAGCCGATTCGTTGTTTGTTTGATCGAAATTAATAAATACGGTGTTGTATGTTGAAATATTGTAACATTTTAGTATGCAGTAACAATAAAGCAATATAATGATAGTCGTAATGTCGACCAAAACATTACAATATGACCATGATACTTTGTTATATTATACTCTAGAATCGAATTAGAATACGTATAAAATTTTATGAGAAATTCACCAGATACCTCTATCGGATTAGCTCACTTGTACAGTAAATAACGGATAGATTATCGAATAGTAGATATACGTTGAAATATTCCACCGGAAATTTATGAAACAAATTCTCGGTTTTATTAATATCGAATTTGTATGTCTACAAAGTCCCAGGATATTGTTTGATTTAAGGAATTCTTGTAGATGCAATTTCTCGATTGCACTCTAAAAATTTCACAACGAAACCAAATTGTATGCACCAGAATGCACTTATATTATGAGTTTAATTCTAAACGAATTCTACTTCTATTATAATCATACTTTTATACGGGAATTATTTATAAATTCCCCAACCACGTGCTTGTTAAATATACCCGTTATTTCTATTATTCCACTATTTGCGAACAATACTTCCAAATGGTAAAGTTGCTGTATTGTAACAGTGCATTATTGTAATAATGGCAGTAAAATAGATGGAATTTAGTGCGAAATTAAAGATATAATCTATAATGAAATATTTCAGTTTACAGCTCGATAGTGACTGTAATTTTAAAATTATTGTCCACACATCGACTGTGTGTTTAATTTGGAAAACTTTACAAATCGAATATTTGAATGAATTCGACTATAAAACACAACTACAACACAATAAAACTCTCGTTTTTGTTCTATACGAATTGTAATTGTAATTGTAAACAATACAAACCGTTTCCAGTAATACAAAGAAATAGCAAATGCAAAGTAAATACTACTTCTTGTTGTCGAAAATCGGCCATGACCTGATGAAATTACGCAAAATATAGTGGATCAATTCCAACTTGACCAGATATTTCAAATTTAACACTCTATATTTCGTTATTATTGCACATTAATCAAACAATTTTATTCGAATACGTTCTGTATTAAGCTGGTACTACCAATCTTAAAATTAATTACAACAACAAGGGTTTCAATATAACGGCTGCGGATTATGAATAAAGTCTAAAGAAACATTAATCACGCCTGTAACTCTTAATTATTGTCATACCTGAAGTTTAATTAAGTTTAAAATATAGTTTCAAATAACCAATTATCAATACAGAGGATTTATTGTTCAAATTTCGTTACTTTCTCTAAATGTTCATTAACACGTCTTTTTCGTGTTTGAATTAGAAACGATATCGAATTCCGGCACGTTTCCTTTGAAATTCTCATTTTTAGTATACGAAATGTTGATCATATTAGTAAATCTTCCCTTATGAACGATAATATTGGAGCACGTTGGGCCGATAGGATAGCCACAAAATCCTTGCTAGAGCTATAACGATATTACCCCACCTCTTCAACTAGCTTAAAGTGCCAATAACATTCGACGTCTTACCTTTTTAACCCCGAATTTAGCAGCCCCCGGCCTTTTCTACTGTCATTAAATGGAACCTTCTACTATTAACCTTCTTAATTTGTAGTTGATTAGTTAAATTTAAAAAGATATTTGAAGAGGTGTGTTATTTTCTAGTCAATTTTCTGTTGGCCGGCGAACATTGAGCTAGATCGGATCAAACCAGAGCAGCGTAACGGGAAAACGTAATAGTTCTTCATAGGTTCGCTACGAGCTCTTAACTCGAGACTGCAATAGCCATACGATAGTCTATTAAGTCCAATGAAGCTCGTTGATGTTTGAATGTTTCCCGTCTACGTTTTCCAATCTTTGTTTTTGGCTTCTATTTCTTTCTTATACACACGTATTGTTCCAATTTTCAACAATAACAACAGCAATATTGTACTTCTTCATTTTGTATAGAAGACGATAAGGGTAAGGAACGTGTCCGGATCGACACTAGTGCTTTATGAGTTAGACAAGTGACGTGTCTATAGAATGATTGGATTGTGGAGGACAGACTACCAATGGATCGAAAGGCAGATTGCGGTCGTCCTATTTGAACATATTGATTTTGCCGACAAATTGCTCATGTTTCACATTTATGACGGTTATTTGATTTGATTAAATTGTACATTAAAATCGAATATTTATTATCATCAATACTGCAATATTAAAATATGTTAAACTTGTCTTTATTGATATAACCAATTTTAATATAACGATTTATGATGGGAGTATATTTTGCTTTGATTTTATAATTTTATAGAATCGAAACAAAACTGCTCTCTCTCCCTATATTGTGGTTGTCATAAATAATAACCTAGGAAAAAATTGGAGTGTCTGGAAACGTAACATTATAAAGGAAGAAACAGAAAACACAACTCACTAGAAAATAAAGACGAAAAGCCACCAGGGATTATTGTATTGGGACAAGGACAAAAAGTTACGCATGAACGAGTGCAGTATTGTGGAATAGGGTGAATTTGAAAAGCTGCTACGCTGCCACCGCCTTCGGGATGCGATTTAAATGAACGCAGTTCAAAGGGTGGCGGAAAGATTTTAGTATAAAATCAACGATAAATACATGTGTAGCAGCGCAAAGAAAATCGCAATAATAGTGGCGGTAATGTTGTTTTTTTCGTTGCAACAACAACAAGATTTATGATTGTGGAGAAAATGTTTTCACTACGAGATGTTCGTTGCTAAATTGTTGAAATTTATTAAACTTATCTTGTAGGAAAATACGGGCCACAATGATCATTTTTATTCATCTGTACATTGCGGACGTTAAAAAGGCCAACGGACTTCTTGCAAGATTAAACAACTTTATATTCACTGTAAGTGGACATGTTGGATAAAAATTTCTTCCATTGGAGTCTTGCAATGTTAATTAAAACTTGCATTCATTAAATATTGAAGCGAAATTAAAAATGTAAAAGTTTAAGCTTTTCGATCTTTGTCTTTTATAATATAATGGTAGCACAATAGGCGGCAAGAAAACAAATCGGTTTTTACGCTTCCAACTAATATGATCATAAATTTGCTTCTGAATAAATGGCAGTCATCTTAAGCTTTACTATACTATGCTCAAACAAACGACACCCTATCTAGTGAGGCAATTCGTTAATCCTTATTCTATTTATTTGTCTTGGAATTTCTAGTCTCATCGATTCTATCAATAAATCGTTCCAATTCAAACTAATTGTTATCAGTCAACAATTTTCCTCCGATTTGTTAAATTTTCAATGTTTCGATTATAGTTCAAAACTGGCCGGCATAGTTTTCAATTACTTTAATAGAAGTATTCGGCCACAAATCAACAAAAATATAGTTTAAAGTTTGCGAAACTTGAACTATCGATGACAAATTGAAATAGACCGGGCGAATGTTTCATTTTTTATAACCATCCGTCGTTATTTATGGCATATTTCTTCGAATCGCAGCATATGATGCCAATCGTAAATTTCCCTGCAGCTTGCAACTAAATGAAGAAGAAATCCAAACATCAATCTTGAAATTGTTGTAAAAATGCTACAAGTTTGTTGTTTAGTTGGACAAATAAACGTTCGTCCAACAACATTTCAGTACAATACAAATAATCCGTTTGTAAGGATGAAAAGTCAATGGTTTGTAGTGGATGCAGGGGTTGGATTAGGATCATTGCCTTGAGGATTTACTGACTCGTCTCGTTCTAAATCCAGATGCATGCCAAGCAGGGGATAATGCAGGAGCACTTTAAGCGAATAAGGAATTGATTAATTAATTACACTAGAAGGCGATACTAATGCTGTGCACGTTTTGGTCATTCTACAATCTATTCTCATCGACCCTCACAATTCACGAACGTTTTAAGGCCTCCAATACGTGCTTGTATGTGTTTCGACTTTCTTCCACTTAGAGGCATCCTGAAATTTTTAAATATCCAATATTAGATTGCTTCTTTTCTCGTTTAAACTTGTTAGTGATGTGCAGTTCTAAATTGCCATTTTATCAATGCGACGATACTAAATTAAAAATTGTTAACGTTCCATTCTGTTTTTTTCATTGTCTTTGAAGCGAGAAAGAATTTATCGACTTTGTCAAACTTTGTATGTTAACTTTAGGCAAATTCGTTTCGTTTTCTTTATGATTAAATTAGACGTATTTTGGGAATAAAACTTGAAAATATCCCGTCTTTTGTATGAAATTATTGATTAAGAACGTCTTTGTGTGTGCTTCTTATTGTTATTCGCTTTATAATTTATTAGTAATAACGACCTAGATCGGTGTATTTGACAATAACTGATACATAATGGAACATTGCCACCATCAAACTAATTACATCTCCCATTTAATTAGCAGCAATTATCCAACCACACTTTGGCATTTATATCATTATAGAAGCTTCATTGCAACCAAGCAACTTTAACGATAGGTTTCTTATCAATCTCATGAGAATCTTGTAATGACCTTAACAATTTCCCTCGTTAATACTTTTTGTTTATGTCTGTTTAAACTTGAATTCTTTTTAGATACCGGGAAATAAGGCAAACAAAATTGGAAATTATCCTACATTTCTTCTTCATATAATTCATCTAAATAGAGTAATTTGGGAAATACAATCATGTTGAATGAATTAAATAGGGCAATTTGATGAAAGAAATAGCCGTAATCATTTTATTCGTTTCACTTTAATAAAAACCTCGTTATATTATTTGTTCTTGCCTTTTTCGTTTTGTTCGACTGTAAGAGGAAAAGGTTGTTTTTGTTCGCGGACAAGTGAATTTTTTCTTGTTTATAATAGACAAAAAAACAACAAACAATGTTTCTTAGTTTCTCTCCAAGCTACAAGATTTGAATTTAGAGTCTTTTAAAAGGGCCTCGAGGAAAAAAACGAACGCAGAAATCAACTTGACATGGAAAAGTACGACAGATGATTAAAAATCGTTGTTCTAACAAACTTTGTTGTTACTCTGTAAACAGTCTAAACTTGATTACCGTCTAATTAAACAATTGTAAATGGTTGATTAGAAATCATCACCTCTATTGTAAATAATACCATTAAACCACCCCTTAAAGACGATTATTACAGCTAATGATTGACATTAAAGTGGGATTTCAAGTGAGTGAAATTACTGTCTTAATCTTCGGGGTGTTGCATTTGCTTCATTTTATCCATCATTATGGTGTCGGGGAAAAAAATTACCAACATTTTTCCATTAAATAGCAAAGATTAAATGATGGAGTCGTCATAGCAACTGTCCATAGTGGTGATAACCGCCACTAGACCGTTAACACCTGTAAGCGTGCTTAGATTACTCAACTATAATAATCTGTACAATCCTTCGAAATAGGGGGTGAAATTGTTGAAATTTGAAACAATGCCGGATATTTTTGGATGTTGTTGTGGGGCTGTCAATGGTGATGTATCGTTTCGAAAATATTTGTTTGCGAACAATAAGCCGACACCTGAATAACTCACAAGAATAGCAAAGTTTCCTTCAAGATATTCCCGAAAGTTGGCAGTCTTATCAAAATAATGTACAAAACAAGTAGGAATTTGAATTGTAGTGATTAAAGTTTCGATGGAAATTCAATAGTTCCGGGTTAATTCAAAAATTCGCGATAGAACACTTTGTGTGTTTTGATGGTAACGTTGAAACTTGGAAAGTTGTTGAAAAACACGATTCACAAGCGTTTATTTGCCAAGTTTCATTTATTATAATGTTGAATATTTCTATTATTGTCTGCGAGTGATGTTATCTTAAATCTTTACAGAAACGCAAATTTCAGCTCTAATGAAACAACTTTCCAAATCAATAATCGACAATTTCCCTATTCCAGTCATAGTTTTAGTTACCCACTAATAGCTCGAAGGTGTTGCTACGATATGAATCGATCGATAATGGCTGTGCACACGTGCTAAACGAACCATATTTTGTTATGTCTCTATTTCATCTCTAAAGAAATCTTTTTGAAAGACACCCGACCTAGATATCCGTCATTTGCTTTTTTTATTTCTACCGAAAAAATTCTACCAAAGTTGGAAAACATGGTATACTCTAGAGCTTTTTGGATTTGGACAAGTGTAAAACTATGTTCGAGATTAACTTGAACAGTTCTCAAATGAACTGTAAATTTAACATCATTATGGCACTGTAGTTGATTAAGAAACCACAAAATTTACAAAGAAACTCCACGATGATAACTTGCAAAAGAATTTCTACGGCACTTTTAAATTTCGAATACTTGAATCGTTACGCTGAAGTTATTTCGTTTAATTCCATCAGGCTTCAATATAGAAAAATCTTTAATGTTTGTAACAAAAATAAAAACAGTAATCCGTTTGTACGCATTTTAATTTTCCGTATGCAAATTTTATTGTTCAAACAAATTTCCAGCTGGTGCACCGATTTTACTGTAAGTAAATTTCCTGTTTGTTAAAGAAAACTATTAGTATGCAACTAGCATCGAGATTTAAGAATGAAAAGATCTAAAAACGTCAATACAACATTGGGAATTCTATTAGAAACGGAAAAATTAACGTTAAATAAATGGATTTGGTTTTAGGGGCAATTGGTGTGATAAATTGGGGCCATCAATGGTGTTTCTGTTATGGTCGATTTGTGATAGAGAGTGATTTGAAAGTTGTCGGGATAAAATCGAATGTATCCCAAAGGTTGTAATGCATTCATATCTTTCGATACTGTTTGTATTGGGCGACCAATCCTCAGAAGTATTTTATACAGACAAAAAATATATCGCCTATTCCTACTGAATTATATAAAAACTCAGATAGCAATCTTAATATTTGTGGTGGGTTAGCTATCGATAGGATATATAGAAACGAATATCCCCTAAAATCACAACCATGTATTCAGAGCTCGACTGAAGGTTTTATTTATTTATAGATCACCACAATATTTGGAATAGAGATGGGGGAACAAACAAAACATGCACAGATTCTGTTTCAATAAAAGTTTTTACTATGCTTGCGGAAATTGCAGAAAAAGGAGGATTTTTTTCTGAATTAAATTTCTCTGAATTGAAAATAATAAACTTTTTCTTCGCTGTATTTATATTAGGAGCGTACACGATATTTTTCTATCGATTTCATTTGAACGGGAAGGAAACTATAACGAAACGTTAAAAACAACGAAAAAACATTGATGAAACTTCAATATCTGTCGATCTTTGTTTTTAATAAGCTTCCTGATAACAAATACACTAACAGACGAAAAAAAATCGAAAATGAGCTGTAAAAATAAAGCACTTTTCCGTCTTCAATAAAGTTGAAATTGTAAGTCTATTAAACTAAGACAGCTTAAAGCGTTTATGTTTCAAATCGCAATTTTTCAGCTAACCGTTGTTATCTCATCTCGTCCATCGTACCAATGTCAATTTTCTCGTTTCCACTTAACAAAAAAATGACGGAATATAAACCTAGAGGAAAGCCGGTAAATTATATTAAAAGATAATTGCATTAAGGTCCCTTATGATCTCAGAAATATCCAGATATAATTTGACAGTCTTGTGGGATACAGTCGAAATATGAAAATCCACATTGTGGAATAATAGAAGAAGACAACATAATGATTAATTACTAGATTAAATTGGAAACAAATACAAATTGTATTTTCTTAAATTATTATTGTTTAAAGTTGGGTTAATTCGGTTAGGTGAATAATTTAAAGCTTTTCGTGTGTTTGTTTGGTTTTTCCTGGATTTGGAGAAAACTACACAGTTGCTGCCTTATGGCGAGTGATAGCATAGAAATTACTTTATTTAACAACTAATTGGCTCTAAATTCTAGTTTTAGACGTTACCACAATCCACCTACCTATAGTCTTGTAATATTTATTCATCCAATAAAGCTCTATAACGACGAATATTGGCGTAATTTATAAGAAAAATCTACAAAGGTAGAATACTAGTAATTCAACTTTATAAATTATATTGGAGAAAAGTGTACATCTATAAAGATTTATCGATTGCACGTTCAAATTCTTCTCATAGAAGATTTGTAATTGCGGCTATAATAGACCAGGTATCCATACAGTAATCCACAACATGTGTGGGAATTTGAGAGTGTTTTGTGGTAGATTCTATGAAACTTTTCTACCACAAACATGATAGATAACTGACTGTAGTTTGGTGATAGCAGTGCTGCTGTCGAACATAAATTGAACCGACACATTTTTCATCGAACCTGTACTACAAAACTATCCACATTGAGGGGTAGAAAAAACAGATTTGTCCCCATTATTGGACAATTCTCTACAAACATTCAAATCTTCGTCAGTTTTTAAGGCTTTGAATTCGAAATTATGGCAGTTCGTCGATATTTAAAATTAGATTTATCGAGTCATCCCTCTAACGTATTCTTGTGGTTGTAATAATAGCGAAACGTCGTCGATTTTGTTGGGTGTGTGTGGATTTGGGTGGCCTGTACGCCGACGACCCCACTAACTAGAGATAAACGATCCAGTGAAACATGCCGCTGCTAAATGTTACATCTCCAAAAGGCGTGAAATTGCGAAGAATCGATTCGGTGAATTTCTCTCGCTCACTCTATGTAGGAATACACTATTATAGATGTGATAGATGGATAGATATGTACAGGGGAAAGATCAAATATATTCAATCCGTTTGTAAGAAACTTTGGTCACAGAATCGACACACAATAATATCGTATCGTTCGCACAAGATAGAAACACTAATGGTGCCATTTGCTCCAATGCTGGATGTGCTATTTTCTAACAAATGCTCTCATAATGTTGTCCTCTCGTCACAATTCTTTTATCCTGCGTGAGGCTTCCACTAGTGAGCACTGATCAATATCACAATCGCGCCCGAATAAAATCACAAAACAACAAACTTGAAGCCTCCACTTGCAATGCACTAAAAATACCTTCGGGCTTGCATAAATTTTGTAAAACAATCATTAATATCCTGCCCACAATATTTACATAGTTCAACTTAAAAATGTTTGATGTTAACATTACAACCATTATTACCAACTATGCTGCAGTTTTTCTATCGAAAATTAAATTTACAAAACAAATTCGCATAACTAGAACACGTAGCTAGAGAAATAAAACTGCTTTGTATCCTGCTCACAGACAACACCGGAAATTGAGGAGCGGACACTTTAACAGGAAGGTAAATTAAACTTTCGAAAATCGCATGTAATATTTTAAGGGAAAATAATGAGTAATCAACATTAATTCTCTACTAATTGAGTAAGGTACGTTTGTTACGATTTATACAACAGGATTCTTGAAAAAACGCAATTAAATCTACTGGATGATTTGTGTACAATGTGTGGCTATTATAAATTAGATAATCCCCAATTTTCAGTGGAATTGGTGCGTTTTTTCCTCCACCACCGCCCCCGAGTTTTGTTCAATTAATTGGAGATGACGGTGGTAAAGTTAATTATAATTTCGCATTTTATCCTTCTTCATAAATAATGCTCCGAAACGGATGATTGTTACGATCGTCGTTACTAAGCTGAAGATTTATTATTGGATGAAATAAAAACAATAATTTATTCTGGTTTCGTGGTGTGGTGATGATAATGACAATAATTTATTAAATAGCCTTTGAGTTCATTATCTCGCCAAGGCGATGTCCTCCAGGATAACAACAACAACTAGGAAAAAATATCGATTTTGCAATATTACCGATAGTAGTAATAGTGACAGTGCTATTCATTGGAATAGCAACGGAAATTCGTAGCTTCCTAATTGAAAGTTGTTTTTTTGCTACAGCTTTTTTTCGATTATCTCATTGGATTTACGACGGCTGTTATATGATTTAGATCCCAATTATAGTAAATTGAAAACACAAATTATTTTCAGGGGGAGTTTTAATTCGAGTAGTTTCAGTTGTTTGCGTTCCGCTTTGATGGATAGAATACGCTGGAAAAAAACTTTTCCAATCCATTCATCGGCGGTGCATTTCTTTCGATTATAACTCGAATTTTAATTCTTATTTCGAGTTATAACAATAGAAAGTAACGCTTGTTCGTGTCAGAGTTGATGTTAGATTATGACATGATTGTTATTGGCATATTTGTTAAATATAATCATTTATGAAATGATGTCTTAACTTTGACAAAAGGCACTAATGTAATTCTCCTATTACGTTTATATAGAAAGACATTGATCTGGGAAATAAGCCGTAAAGATCTTTTAATGTTGTCAACAATGCTTTCTCCCGATAGAAAATAGAAGTATGTAAGTGTTGTGATCTTTGACATTTCCCGTGTCCATTTAACGGCCACAACAAATTAAATTACTAACATGACCATTTATCGCTAGTTTGTACTAGGTGTTTTTTAGGGTTTACTACAATAAAATCGATCATGAGAAAAAGTTGTCAATTGAAGTAAGAAGAATAAATCTTCCAAAATCTCAACTAAAACTTGAGATTTTTATGTGAAATTCGACCAAAAAATGTCTCTATTGTCCAGCTCTTAGAAATTTCTAACAAGCAATAAAAACACTTCAAAGTCTACAATAGAAATCAGCTAACTCAACTGCGAAATTGTCAAAAATTGATATCTAAGGATGAATGCTTCAAGAAAGTGTCTAAAATTATTATTTTCTTTAGACTCAGGTCATGAATTCAACTCAAAGAAACAATTGGTCCAAATAGTTTAATTTTGATGGCTTAGGAACAAAATTACCCAGACTTATCTATTCTGGAGATAAAAAGCCTACTCTTAAATATCGTAGATAGGATTGTTTGAAATAATGTCTCAAATTTTTGGATTTGAAATTGGGATTTTTGTTAGTAGAGATCTGTGAAGGTAAATTTGGTACAAAAATGCCTCTAAATCCGAACTAGGATTAGAGTTTTTGCCCAAAAGTTGCCCGAAATTTTCATAATTTTGTACCAAACGTAAGATTTTTAAGATCGATACTATTCAAACGTATACTCAAAGCTCATTTTTAGTGTCGTCGATTATAGCAGTGCACATTTTAAGTAATTAGACTGATTTTGTAAACGCCTTATGCTAAGCTGGTGCTGCTTTCAGCGATCAATTTTATTATGTATTTAAACTGGGCGCTTTAAAGATCATTATTTCAATTTAATGTTCTTTTTGTGTATTTCCGTTGTATAATTACTGTAGGTAGGAAGTGTAAGTCGTTTAATGGAAATTATAATAAAAAATATACAATTTTACACAATGAATTTCTTGGCGAATTTCGTGTAAATAAATAAAATGAATGAGAAAGACTTCCAGATTTATTAAAATTCATAAACAAAAACGTAAAATTATCAAACATTGTTAATTATTATCAAATAAACGACAATATAATTTCGAATATTATTGAGTAAATGCCGATTGACCTGTCACGATTACATAGAAAAAAGATTTATAAGCTTTTGCGAAATATTTTATCGTTTTACCAGTCCCGAAATATACCAACTACACAACCGCCGTAGCCAGATGTTGCTCCTAGATTTATACGTGATGGTCTGAATAAAACCAAATATTACAACACACAAACTGTAATAGCATCCACACAGATAGATATAGACATTTGATATGAATGAAGAGGGGAAAATACACGGAGAAACGAACACGTCAAAGACAACAACAAAATTGGAGAATTCTATTTGGGCAAGCCAAAAATTTTATTATTTTTTCAGGAGATGTCACGCAATCGAATCATATAAAATGCACAATGTTTATTGATACTAATCGATTATAAACGACCCAATTTTTCGATTTCTTATAGAAAACAACAATTATATTTTTGTGGATCGTTTGAGAACAAGGATCAAGTTACGGATTTGTTCGGAAATGGTTCGATTATCTCTGTCCGTATCAATTACTATTAAAATTCGGATATTTCCATAATCGTTGGATTAAAATCAGAATTGAGCGATTGCCGCAAAGCAATTAACTTTGTAAAATGTCATCCCGATATTATTCAACAAATAATGCCACTAGGGAGATTAAATTCTAATTATTATATCACGCGTCTTTGCTTTGCGCCACCTAGAAAATTCCAAACTGAAAACTGCATTTGGAAATTTCGAAATTATTCTAGTTACTGGTTAAAACGCATTTTCCATTCGAAATGCGAATAGAACAAGAACAAGTGAAGGAAAAAGAGTTATGATAGACGTTCGAGTTGAGATATAATTTTCACAATGTCAGCGAATATCCATCTAAAGTTAAAGAAACTGTAAGATTCAATTCTCAACTTGAAATCGACATCTCGAATAAGTTTTCCATGAATGAATAAAAAACGACGAGACCGTACTTGACTGAAACAATACATATACACAAATAGCACATGTTGAAGACTCCGGAAAACTGCCACAATTGTCAAGTTGTATGCGAATCAGAAAAGAAACTTGACTAGAAGTTGGTTGGTTTGATAGAAGAAAAAAGAAATCGTCGATTGCATATACTGCGTCACGGAAACTGGATTGAATGCTCTTTGTGTCAGATATCTTTGTTGAACTAAATTTAGAACGAATAGAGTTTGAACAGCAAACAATCATGCTACTTTTAAAGCTCTTTGTGATTCCTAAGCCTTAATTAGTTTTGTTTTTGTATGTATAAAACCTACAACTTTGAGACTTTATTGTTTACTGTCTTGTTTGATACTGGTGATTAAAATTCATAGATTTTCCACGTACAGTTTGACTGGAATTCAACTTTGGTTTCGATGCCTAAGGCTAGCCAACGGATTGGACGCGATATATTCGCACACATGTTAACGTTGTCACAATCGTTATCGTCAACTTTTCCTCCCTTGATATTTTTATTTTATCTAGACGGAGATTGAGTTGAGACTGAGACAACGGCTTTTGTCGACCAGTTAATCTTTATTCGTTCTGTAATAAGAAAAAGCCAGTCGCCTTTAGGTCTGCACTTTTCACATTTTTATTTCTATTACCACCTATCCCTCAACTTTACTCTACAGTCTACAATATATACCGAGACAAATAGAAACACCTAGAAACGGGATCGTGGTGTGAGTCTAACACGACGCTATTGTTAGTCGACCGTGTTTCAAATGATTTGTTGCCTTATACGCGTCCTGTGAAATATGTGCGAGCATTTCAAGATATATTGGTAGTTCTAGTACTGTTGTTATATTAGATTGATGCGGATTAGAGTATAGTTAGGTTTGTGAAATTTGCTGAAAATTGGCAAAAATTCCATCGATTTTCGCCCATCTAAATTTCAATTTTAAACCATATTCTAATTTAATGTGTAGGTATAAGCCAAGATGCGACACTGTTCCAACAATGCGGGTTTCAGGGCAAATAACTTCTGTCAACATTCACGAATGTGTGTAAGTTGGGAGGGTGTTAGACGGCCTGAAGTGTATTCCAACATATACACACATATATAGATTGTTCAAGTTTGCTTTTGTGTTGCGACAAAACAGACATCCATTACAACAATACACGTCAGTCAACTGCAGAAACAACCAACAATTTTTCCGGTATAATAACGATAATAGCGGTAGTAATGATGATATTGAAAGTCGCACCCTTTTCCAATCACCACCAGGATGAAAAGGGATTAATTCCACCTTGATATCACGCTTCAAAATTGATATCAAAGCTCAACAAACAAATTTAGACGCTAGTCTAATATTGTTATTAAAATCTCTGTTTGCATCAACTAGGAAATTCGCTTGTACAAGATTTGGCCGGTTGAAAAATACCCAATTGGTTTTTTTGGGGCTTGTGATATCGGCTACAACATCGTAGAAATTGACCAATTCCCGTTAATAAAGCAATCTAGTGGTAACTCGTTTCGGATGGGAAACTAAAATGGAAACGAATTGAAACCATGATTACGAGATGGAATCGATCGACTAATTGCCGATGAATCCAATTCGAATAACAGAAATTCTTAGATGTAAATGTGAATTTGTATTTTTTCGAAATTTTACACAATTGTCCCATATAAACGTTGCAATTGGTGTGGAAAACAGATAACGCTTCCCTAGTTGAAAATAAAGTAGCAATATTGGTGATCAATACACAAATAAAAAAATTTACCGTATTTAGAGTTTATTTTCAATGAAGCATTCATATAAAATCGTAAACAAGTCAAACTTTTATTTGTTTAATTCCGGCTAAATTGCAACGCTAAATCTACCAGATATCCACCGGTTCAGACAACCGAATTTTATATATCTCCATTTATAACAAATTTAAACTATTTCGGTAGAGGAGGCGAAAATTGACAAATATTGTAATAAATTTGGAAATTTCGTAGCGTATTTCAGGCCCCCAGTTAATAGACACCTGGTATAATCCTAATTAAACTACCCCTCCGTTATTACATTGTTTCACGTTAAATGACTACAATAATAAAGCGAATTCGATTCACCAAATATGACATTTATTAGTCGGATTCATTCTCGATCCAATTGGACAACGAAAATCAAACGCAAACTCATCAATATTTCGTAATACAGTATTAATATGTAGCCGCTTTGGATTTCCATCAAATTTATTGTAAAATTCCTCCAAATTCTTCGTTTTATATTTAGTACAATGCCGTAAAACTGACGATATCCAATACAGTTGATTTGGTGAATAATTTAAACCGGGTAGTTGTGCTTCAACTTGATTCTCTTGTACCCATTTATTATAAGCATTATAGCCGACTTTCATCCCAATTAAATCGGCCATAATTTCATCGCCTTGTTGGCGACTATTCTCCGAATAGTTCAACTAGAAATAAATCTCAAACAGTTTAAGTAAAATGGATCAATTTCTACGGCTACAATAGAGGAAAATGGATAGAAAACCTCCAATTTTACCTGGATTCCAGTCGGATTCCTGTAGTGACTAGACAGACATTGTAGTTTGTCTTGATAATTAAGCAGAGTCTGCGGCGACCACCAGCTCCTCAATTCGCCCTGTTGTTGCTTATATTTTGCTTCGATGATTATATGGTAGACTTCATGGGCAATTATTGTACCCAACAAACCGTAATTCATATACTGCGGCCGGTCTTTTTGGTAGAATAACCCTTGAAATACGCCCAATGGTATACCTTAAAACGTGATTTTATTAATTCGCGATACAATTTGTATTGTAGAGAAGAATCCGAGTCATGTGTATAAACTCACTTAAAATATTTTCATCGGGAATGTAATTTATATCCAAATCGGTTAAAGATCTCCCATTTTCGCCACTTCTACTTCTACTTCGATGATGTAATCGACCATAATGGATATTAGTGTTAATGTAATCAAGTTGTAGTACGAGTGGTAATAATTGATCCACAAGGACGTCAACCTGTTAAATTAATTGAACCAATAATCAACGGAAACTATTGAAATTGTAAGTTTCTTTTTGTTTTTAATAATCTGTAAAGAGGGCACTAAGCTGGATTAATTGGTTGCCAGCAGAATTGTGACAAAGACGTTCCAAAAATGTCAATCAATGTTAAAAAGAACGTATTTATTTATTTTTTCCTTATTTCTTTTGATGGGATTTAGACGCGTTGCGAGATTGAATAACGACCATGCCCCGTTCTTTTTCTTTCAATTTTTATCTGATTCTTACGTAGACTGAAGGGAAGAATTTAACGAATAAATTCTCTCATTTATTCCTTCCAAACAAAAACTAGTCCTCCGTTCATTACAGATTGTCTCAAATCGATCACTTTCCGAATTATACAAAAGATTAAACTAGAAAAAACCGTTTACCTTACGATAAAAACGGGTATCTTGGATTAGATTCTCATATAAGGGTATTTCTTCGACGCTAGAAACGATTTTTTCGATGGCAATTTTTTTGGTTTTCGCATCGAACCAATCTGAAGCGAGCAAATCGTTGCGGAATTGATATTTGATATTTCTGACTATCGACAATACTCTATGTCTGGTATCATCATTGAAATATTTTCCAATATACACTGCTGAAATAACAGAATTCAACCTAGAATTTGATTTGCTATGTGAATTAAAAGAATTTGTTGGAAATAGAATTTTTTAATTTACCGACTTGTTGTATCGATACACGTGTGCCAACGGGGTTGTTTTATCAAATTTCCATCGCTAATCTTCCAACGATACTCTTCAGTTCGATCCGATAGTTTCGACGGCACATAATCGATCAAATGTTGCAAAACTTGCCAACACATAAAATTCGCGACAATTCTGTTGAAATGAAGGCTCTTTTAAATTTCCTATTTATACGAATTAATATGACTGTCAGCTAATTTTATTTAAGATCGACTTGGTTAGAGGAGGCTCCCAATAGGTATTAAAGCGAATGAGATGGAGGGAAATATGCGAAAGTGCTTGTTTTATGTACACAATTACCGTTTCGGTGTCGTCCTTACAACGTTTAGTAATTTCTTCAGATACAACGGTTCCGAGACAGATACTATGTCATCGTAAGTAATTTCACTGAGGGGCGCTACGATCTTGTTGATATATTCAAGCCACGGTATCCCGGGAAATTCATGCTGAAGTTCTGATAACGATACAAAATTGTACGATTCAGATTTGTTCGTTGATTCGTTTGAAATCTGTAAATACGATAAATTTTATATGAATTTACTGCAAAAATCGATCGATAAATAGGGTATTAACGGGATTTTAATCATTATCTATATTTGTAAATCGTCAAATCGGATTTCATCAACCTAATGAACCAGTTATAGTTTGTATAAATGTAATCGGTGAGCTCTTTCAACATTGGTGATTACATCGAAAATTGTTCCAGATTGGTTAAGTAGATTTTTCAGATGTGAAATCACATGGGAGGAATCAAGTGCCTAGACCCAAGATGGCTGCAAAGGTTGTTAGATCAATTTAGGGAATAGTTCCTTATAGACATTCTCTCAAAGTGACGTCAATTTAAATCTTCTTGAAACGTATTGATTCAGTTTGATATTGGGATAACTCTTACCTTTGCAAGTTTTAAAAGAAATTCCATTAGTTCTCGTTGCTCTCGTATGGCTCGTTCTCTATTAGCACCAAACATCATTGCAATATCCACCATATAGTCCATATGTACTGTTGTTTCGGTCAAATTCAATATTGTCATATGGGGATTTCCGATCTGATGACAATAGATTATTAATAAAAATGATTTCAATGAGGTGGTTTATGTTTGTGTAAGAAAATGGAAAATTTTAATTAAAACATTGCGATTTTAATTTAGACGACTCCAACATGCAAATAAATTATATTGAGTAACACAAGAGAGTGGAAAATAAAAGAGATAAAAACAAGACAGGGGGATGGAAAAAGCGATCGTTACTTGCATTTAAAATATACTTCGTCAAATCCGTTTTATCTCTTTGTACTGTAAGCATTACAAAGTATTTAAAATTAATCCCGATCTGTCTCAATTTATAAACAGCATTCTTCCAATCGAATTCACTCTCACGCCAATATTGTCGATTTAAGATCGGCCATCCGCCGATCTGTTCAAAAATTTGTTTGATCCGCTCTAATCCATCTGCCTCAATATTTGTCCGATTCATGCAGGCCTGGTAGAGTTTCTTTGCTAAATTGAAAGCAATCAAATTGTCAATGTGTCCTTGTTGTTCGAGTAGATTTCGAATTTGGGATTTGATCTCATCGACAATAATGTCTTTTACCGATCGTGAACGGCGATTATCTAAATTCGTATTACGCAGGAAATTTCCACAAGAAAATTGATAAAAATCTTCGCATGGATCGATTTTAATGTCGGCGTAATTGAGAAGTTCCATAGATGTATGTACACAACTCGATGATGTGCACACAGCTGGCTCATCTGAGGTAAGTTAATAGTTTAAATATGTAAACTACCATCG
The DNA here is from genome assembly GCA_020740385.1 of Mylabris phalerata. NCBI lineage: Eukaryota > Metazoa > Arthropoda > Insecta > Coleoptera > Meloidae > Mylabris > Mylabris phalerata. The sequence continues at coordinate 2,842,776 of JAJEOX010000299.1, read as the reverse complement.
ATTTATCTCGTACTTAAAGAAATACAAAAACTCAAAATCAAAAATCACTTATAATAACAATAATCGGTAATTAGAATAGCATGTTTCGGGAAATTTCCATCATCAGATCCAAAAAACTATAACTTTGGAAAAGTTATAAATAATATAAAAATGTTAAAAAAATAAAAGATAAATTGAGAGAAATCAATAAAGGTCAAATTAAAAAAAAAATTGACCTTATGTTTGATCTGATCTGACGATGGGAAACTTCCCGAAACATGTTAACCTAATTATTGATTATTGTTATGTGATTTTTAATTTCGACTTTTTGTATTTATTTAATAATTTGAGTACGGATTCTTGGTGTACAAATATATCTCGTACTTACTTGAAATTATTAAATAGATAAGAACGACGATTAGTAGAATTAGAGATGATATTGCCGTTGCCATAATTAAACGTTTCTCGAGTACTGACCGTTTGTCCCACCAAGCCGAGGAAGCCTCTTCGTTGCTCCTTACTCGCCTAGATTCGAATTACAATCAAATTACAATTATCGATAAAAGAAGCCTTACCCATTCTTCATTTTCATAAATTTGGCGATTTTCAAACTAGATTCACTTGATTCAAACAACTTTCCACTAACATACTGGCAGTTTAATGAGTGAGATAATTCGAATACAGCACGTACTCATTTCATTGAAACGTAACAAGGCAATAATTAAGCGAATAAAACGAATATTAACGTCTTTTAGGATCGGATGCGTTAGTCGAACAATTCTCTGCATCGTATATTTGATAAATTCTCTGTTGTATGTAGGTGGGACACTAGGTTAAATGGATTTAATTGTTTTCAACGTTAATTCGCATCAACTAGTTGAATACGACTAAAATTTTTAGTTTAAATTCATCGTTTTTCTCGTTGAATTCTAGATGAATGTTGCTAGTTTACTATTTATCTGAACCATTCTAAATTTCTACCGTTGATTGTGGTGAAGATATTATGCCAGAATCAAATAAAGAGCTTAAACAGTAATTTGTAACAATGTAGTTCTGTTAAGTTCTAGTGGTTTCGATCTGAAAAACGATTATCTCACATACGCGCGTTACAGAATACTCAATTATCTCTCCCGTTTATATTTCTATTTTTTTCTACAACTCCGCTACCCCTAATTTTACAAATATTGTCATTATATTCAATAATGCAGATTCCTTTTGGCGTCTGAAATCGTAACAATAACAGTAAAACTAATAACCAATACCGAGTCAAAGATGAAGCAAAGAAAAAGAAACAATAAGCTTCGACTTCGTGCTACCGTCATTCTGTTGGCTTTTCGATAATCTTGTTTCGCAATTTTCTTATTGGCTGAAACATAACTGTGGAGAAATCGCATGGTGTGTAGAGAGAAGACGGAACCGGATGAAGCTTGAAATCAACCAATAAACCAAACTAAGTTTCGGTAAATATTATGTTCCGATGCCATATTCTATACAGTGGGTCCGGGTTTCTTTCACAAATTTCGCCTTCAATTTGCGCTAATTTCGTCACAATTGAGGTGGGTTAATAGCGAAATTTAACGTTGATTTGTGGTTGTGGAATTGTTTTGAAATGGGGCAGAATTCGGCGGACGGTGCAATTTGAAATCTTCGTTTGACTGCCGCTAAGATTCATTTAAACTTAAATTGCCGTTCAAAGTGTTAACGTAAAGTGAATTTGTGCAGTTTTAAAAAATGAAACGCCACAGAAGTTGCGAGATTTTCCACAATTGCCAGTCGATTTGTGCGATTTCTTTTTATTAAAACGAGCAACAAGCGATGTAAAATAAGGGTAAACATTTTCATTACAAACTACAGCAAAATGGCTAGATTTAGAATACAGATTTAGATTTGTAATTCAGTTATCTTTTAAGAGCCTACATTCTAATTTGATGATAGACATTTTAGGAATACCTGACGGAACCTTTTGCTAATTTACAAATCCCACAAGTTTGTTTTAAAATTGAGCTCATTTTATAACCCACATATACTCTCAGAGACTCTAATATCAACCGAATTTTAGATCGTATACACTTTCATTTGCTAGAGATTAAGTTTTAATACGCTGCATATATCATAAAAATTTATTCCCTAATGGTTGTAGATTAAGCCATTGCAGAAATGCGGATTCTGCACATTTATCCATAACTGTGTTATGAATTCGTTTGTTGTCTTCCTTTTTTCCATCCTCGGTTTGTGTGCAATTAGTATTTGCTTGTTAAAATGATAGAATATCTCGTTACTATCACAATTTACTTTATTATTATTTTTAGCGCCGTTATCACAAGACTTCCAGTTGTGATTTAAACAATTATAATCCAATATATATTGTTGAAATAATCAAATCGTTCGGCTAATTAGGGAGAATTTTAGCTACAAATTCGACTGTTGTTTAAAATGCGTTTATAATTTTTACAAATAAGCTACAAAAAATTAATATAATTATAATAGTGTGTTAATTAATGCAGCAGAAATTGTATATAATTACGTTATAAATGGCAATTTGTTGAAAGAATCAACAATAAATTGTCATTATTAACGACTTCCGTTAGGTGTACAGGAAACTGTGACATTAAAAAATGTACGAGATTATAATTTTATTGAGAAAATTTCCATATTTTCTTCCCCATTACCGTAACTCTATTACAGCGAATATTGATCAACAGTAATTTTTTAAATTGCCGAAAGAAAACAAAAAAAAAAACGGGAATATTGTAGAAACAATAAGATTTCTCTTAAAGTAAATATTGTTTCCTTGTGAACTAGTCCAGAGATAACTAACAATGTTGAAAAGAACATTGACTAGTCGACGAACGGATATAAAAAGAGAATAGAAAACGGAAATTGGGTGCTACGTGTACGGCCATCGGACAGAGCAATACGATCCCCAATATCTCCATCTAATATTGAGTTCGAAACTCCCCGTTGCTATATCCGACGACAGAAAACAAGAGACCGGCTCATAGGTCTCATTATTTTATGATTGCATACAACGAAAGGACTTGTTCACTAAAATTACTACCCGTAAAAGCACTAAAAATACTCTACCAATTCTTCAAATTTCTGAACAGCACACAACGGATACAAATATAAAGGATAATACCCAGAATTGTAGGGTTAAAATTTAAGGAGCTTTGTTACCAACCCAGTTTTGACGGGTGCGCAATTTAAAATCATCCAACTGTTGGCCAAATTGAAGATTGCGCGCTCAAAAATATTAGGTTGGTATGACCAAATTTGCCAAATTTCTAACCTTACACATTTGATTAATCAATCTGACTTTGAATCTTCAATAATTTCTGAATTATTTGTTCAAGTAAATATTTTTTCTAGTTCGCTGATTTTATTGTATTTATTATAATTTAAAACCAATAAATTTAGTCATTTGAGGTTCGAATCTAGTAAATGCTCAAAATTTGTTTGTATTCGAGAAAAAACCTACCGATAAATGTACAACAACTACAAATTCCAAAAAAAAAGTTGTTTACTGTGTATACAATTTTTTTGGCTTGTTTTAAAACAATACGGTTTTAGTAACATTGAACCCTATTATGGTACTAATCATTGAACATTAGCTTCAATTTCTAAGGGGCGGTTTAGTGAACAGGTCACCCCTATCGAATTTAACCTCAACGCCGACAACAATCACACAGTACGGTCAGATTTAATGGTTGTAATTATTTTAGTCGATCTTTCTCCATAGACAACTAATTCAATGAAAAACCCCACCGACTGAAAGCTTATACAATTAATTTGTATTAAAGCTAGAAGTGAGCGAAAGTATAGTCGATTTTATCAACACACACAAAAAAAGATTCAACAATTCGTGTCTTATGTTTCATTAATTTTCAATTAAATTGAATAATTTGGTAATTAAAACAAATGGTAAAAACGTTGGTTTGTTGGGGTTTGTTGGGGAGGAAACGGGGCGATGCGGTAGAATTGTGTAGTGAATCTGATCGTATTATGTATACTTTGACCGTGGATTTATACGCTTTAATCAGTATGTCGTTTCTTTTTTTATTGCTATTTCACCATTTCAGAAGCTCTAGAATACTTGAAAGCTCCAAGTAAAACAGGTTTCACTAGATTAAAAGGTATTTTTAACATTTGTGAGTTGTCACTAAACAAGTTTACAATCGCAACTTAAATATATAGTGTACTTGTATATTCAGTAATTTAATCTTCAACATTAATTCTAAAGCTCCACTATTACAAGCTTTAATAATAATAACTAATAATACACAAAAAATGGATGGGTAATAAGCCAGTTTTGTTAACATTACACGTATATTGTGGCAAATTAACTTTCTTCAAGTGGGTAATTTTTGGTCCAGACGTCTGTTTTTGTATAATCTTTACGATTATCGTTATTGAACGTGCGGAAAATTCCACAAAAAACCTCTAAAAATAAACTCCACTTCTAATAAGTTAAGTTATTTTAATTTAAGTTTTGAAGAATCCACGTATATAGGTTGGTACAATTCCCTTCTGTACGTTTTTATAAAACTGTTTGGACTTTTACCAGGACATCAGCATATCAAAGGATTTATTCGGGAATAAATATCCATATCGCTTTGGCAATCGTTCCTGGTTCATGTTGCATTTTACCAACGTACATAGTAACTTGTTCCTTTTCACACATCCCCTGATTCACACTTTTATTATACATGTAAATTCAATTCTGTGCGAATTTATTGCTATCTGTAGTTTCCCTCTTTTACATTTCTACCTTGTATATTTCCACATTTTAAACTACTCCATCTACAGGGCTACAATTCAAATTCTACTAAAAACTAACATCACGAGATCGAGATCAAAGGTATTAAAACGCGACGTTAAATTAGACTAAATCCTACTTGTATCAAATCGGTTTTTACCGTTCGTCTCTAGTATCGCTTTTTAGTTGGTCGTGCTCGAGGGCAAAGAATGATTTCTCGATACCGACGCACAATTATTGTAAGGATGATTGTATATACAACAAACTCCCCGAGGAGGAATTGGCAATTGAAAATCCTCACTGGAGATACAATTTTCAACAACCAAATATCGATGATGCTGATAATAATGATGATAATGATAATGATACTAGTCCCCGTTAGCATTAGAAAACATGTTTGTTCTATTATCAACATTGTGATTTTCTGTTTATGTTGAAATTTACGCTGTAAAATCCCATGTTTGTTTATTGTGCTCCCCACAAAAAAGTTCGTATACGGATATTGTTGGCTGTGAAAAATTCACCATAATAGATTGAATAGAATTCACAGTATGTTGAAATAATCAATTCCCACAAAATGCTCCATATAGGGTCGTTTTGTTAATATTTGTAAAGGCAATAAAGTCGATTTTATCCAATTTGAAGCTACTTAAGAAGTTGGATAAGCAACAATTAGATAATTAACTCAACAGAAATTTCACAACACCATTTAATTTGTTCTTAACAAATATCGGCGAAATTCCCTTAGATATGCCCCGGTTCGTCTTCAACACGTATTGTTCTAAATTCCACCCAAGAGGGATGGTGTAAGATAACACAAAACAGATGCTGTTAAATTTTAAAGACTAATTGAATTTCGGGAGTTGATTTTGTTGATTTTTAGATAAAATAAAAATTCATTATTGTCGCTTCCTACCTACGATATTTGAAGCTATGTCAAAAATAAGTGATTTTCATGGTTAGACTGTCAAACGCAGATATCCTCCTTGGTTCGTTCATCTGATCCTGGGCATTTCTCGAAATTAAATATTCAACATCTTTGAACTGAATTTCGCCCAATATTGCAGACTTTTATCGTTTATCTTCAAAGGAATATAATGTAGATGATTTTTTCTGTATATTTATCAGGATAAAACTCTCCGTTGTATTATTTTCAATATTTAGAGTGCGAGTGAAAAATCTAGTACTGGAGATTATCAAGTCTGTTGCGAATGAAATTGCAATACAGCTAGCTTACAGTGGCTGACGGGGATTAACTTGAATGAAAAGGGGTGGATGAAATTCCCATCGGTCCTCGTCAACATTACACCATATTAATGTACCGTTACTTTAACCAACATTACAACAACACATACATGGAAATAAAAGAAGAATTAGCGCATTGAAATCGGCAGTCATTCAAATTTCCGGCTGCTCGTAGAAAATGACGAATTTTATAAAAATGATGAGGGTACAATTGTAGATTTCAAGTAATTTTATTTTAATTCAATGGAAAGCTAGACGCGCTCAATGGCAGTTGGATTTAACATTTGGAAAAATGTCAAAACCGCTGAGAATAAGTGTCATCTGTGGTTTTTACCCACTTTGCAAGGTTTTAAGAGTTTGCAACGGTTTTTTGTGACGGCAGATTATGTTTCAACTTGATTGAATATCTGTCAGCCCTTGTTGGGTTGTTGTCTATCTTTTCCTTTCCTCCGATTAGTTTTACAGCCATTACCACTCATTTTCCCCCTATATTGATTGAATTTGAATAGATTCATCTCTAATTTCTCTCTTATTCTAAGCTAGACATATCGTCGTCATTATCATGATTATAGAAACTGAAATTTTGCGATTGCATCTCCTCGTCCTTAGTAAAGATATGTTCCTATATCCTGTCCTGAGTCCTTGTCCTGCGCTGTTCTAGTAGTGGGGGCTTGTCCCGGGCGCAGCCGTTTGTCCAACAGTATCTAGCGCGCTCTCGCGGTAGTTACCTCTCTCTGAGTTCGGTGTGTGGATATTTGAATTGTTTTGAAAAATTTGTTAAGCCCCGACTACGACATCGATGTTTATTGTATTTTGTCGCAATGTTATCGGCCAATATTTGTGATTGATAGCGACAAATTTTGACTGAATTAGTGTTAATATAGATTGAAATTATTTACAATTTTATTTTGAATATAAAATTATGTTAATTCGGTCTGGTTTAGATGGATTTTGAATGGAATGGTAGGGGAGAATTGATTGACAAGTGTTAAGTGAATGTGTGCCAATTAAGACATGTTCACAATTAATTATAGAATCTTAAAGGATAGAGATAGTTACGACACACCCATTGACACTTCTTAAGGAGTTTTATCAAAGAGAAAAATGTAATTTTTAGTGCATGTCTTAGATGTTGATTTAACAAATTTCTAAAGCAAAGTGGCTTGAAATTTCCACAATTATCGCACTTTATCGACAAGATTTCGCACGTAATCTAGACATAATATAAAATGCCTACCCACGGTAGGTCCTTCAAGGCATTTATTGAGCTCCTATAATTTATTACCAAAACCCGAAGCGTACCGTAAACTCTTGTATTTTACAGTAACCAGGCATTTTATGGAATGTTTAGAATTTTACAAGTGTTTGATCTTTAGATTTTCCAGCTTCTTAACGGAAATCCGTTCGATACTAATGAACAAAGAAAGTCAATTGAATCTGCCAAGATACATTCTAAACAATACCAAGATATCGGATCTCTTCAACAACTAGCGTGATTTAAACCGGAATTGCTCCAATTGAAACTTGAAATTGAACTATTTGTTACACACTTAATCTATCCGAGAGGCTTCATTGATATAAAACCGACAAATTAAACCTCATCTCAATAACACAGTCGGTTTTTCTCTTCATTTTCTAATTATCCATTTCGCCCCCCAGTGTTATGCCAATAAAGTAATCAATCATCGATAAAACTGCCATATTTTTCCTCATTGAGAACGAAATTATATGTTAAATATGTTATTATTCATTTTAGTATTTTAACGTGTGCCGTTGTTATAAATTTGATTTGGATGCGAGCGGGGTAGTAACAACATTAATCATAATTGTTTACATACACCGTGATGCTTTTTGGTGAAAACCAGGGACCTATTTTATGATTTATGAACGGTGGAATTTTATTTATAAAACACAAGCTGATTTTTAATCGTTTCGTAATTAGTGGTTGCGTATTGTACGTTTGTAATTGGCCTAATTCGTTAAAAAATCGAAATAAAGACGAATTGATGGCCGAATTTTACAAATTCTCCTACCCCAAATTTTGCAAGTATCTTTGACTTCTTTGTTGTTCTTCTACAAACTGCAACTGAAGAGTATTCGAATTTTGACACGTTATTACGCTTGTATTTAATTGTTTTGAATTCAATTCGGTAAATGGTTTGGCATTTTTGAATAGATAACGCCTGTTGTGGCTACCAAAAGGTATCAAGGCATGCATCCGGTGACGATTTTGTTATTCCATTCATTGCCCTAACACGATCCTTGTAGAATTGGAATTCTTTCGGTATGTACAAAAAAATCTACACTCGTGCATGTTTTTTTCTGGAAAGCAACAGCTTTGAATTCTTTTTATTCACAAAGAACTGCCGAAAGATATTTCTCTGATGTCCTCTTTTCTACTTCACTAATTCAAGTGCGATTTTATTGGTAATTTAATACAATAAACGAAAAATTGGAACATTGATGCATGATTTATCTAAACTGTAATTGTAATCAATGATAAGCGAAGATTTGATGATCTGTTGTAAATTTTGTGTTAATTTCAATGAATTTAACGTTGATGTAATAAAGTCTGGCGCATAATTTTATAAATTATTCCATCGTGTGTGATTTATGATTATCATCATTAATTTGATAGAATCGAAATTGTAGTCGGCGATAAATTTTTTTAAAGTACTAGATTCGAAATCTGTTCCCTTGTAGTGAAGGTTTATAGTGGAATTTATATGCGTGAACTAGGCGAGATCCACACGTATATAAAAAAATACGAACGAATAGATGAGAACAGGGGATATGAAGTGATAAATGATCTCAAACTTGAAAAATTGTACAACACAAACTATAAAATTGATTGAGAGAATGGAGAGTCAAAGATAAAAGAAGCTTAACCTTTATCGGAGATTTCTTATTTGCATTTGATTTGCTTTTAGATAATAGATTTTTCGGACCATTTTTTGCATGGTTGAAATTCAATTAAATTTTAACCGATCGTATGTTTATGTCGTATCAAATTAACATTTAAACTAGAAAAAAAATCAATAATTTCAAACGACATAGATGAATGTATGAATTAATTGATTCCCTCTGATCCACTTAAACTTTCATTTCCTCTACTTTAATTGAGAGATTTCCGTCGTTACTAATCGAAAATTTCAATTATATGCCTATATTTTTAACTTTTACGAAAATACGGGTTCTACATTTCAATATTGTTTCATCCCTGATTTTAATTAAATTAAAATACAAATGCACGGTTAATGAAATTCGATTATACAAGTTGAAGGAAAGTGGAAAATTAACATATTTTTTGTAAAAATAATTTTAAAAACAGATTTTCTAAATTTCTACTCGCCCGGCGCATCCACCAAATTTGCGTTGAATATCAACGAATTCAGTCCTTGATTGGAGAAAAATGCCGCAATATTCGAGGAATTATACCATTCTACCAATCATCATATAGACGAGCTTATTTATTTGATTAATAAACAATTTTCTCGGTTTCCATTCAATGTTGAATGTATTCATTTGTGTATAAATGAGCTTGTTTTTGTGTCTTATCAATTTTAATGAGACTTTGCGTAAATCCACAGATCATATACAAAGTCCTTTTGTATTTTATTTCAATATTCTCTCAATAACAATAGTTGTTTTTGGATATAAATCGATATTGACAGTCATCGATTTTTATTGTTATAAGTTCGGTTTGAATTTCAATGAAGTTTAGGAAGCGAATAGATTGTGGAAAACTTTGACTATTATATACTTCACGGATTATTGCACAATTAGGTTCCACTGTCTATATTATTGAATATAAACAGTAATGACATTATTAATTGAGTCAAATATCAATAATTTCTTATTATTTGTTTTATATTGGGATTTTCTATTGAAAAGTTTTGTGTAAAAGTAAATTGAATTGGGATTTCGCCACACACTCTCTCTAGGAAAACTTTCTGCAGGCGACAGAAATTTTACCTTAGTTTCACTAGTTTCGTCGTTTTGCCCCTCTGAGAATTATTTGATTTTCTCACATATTGCACATACGTTTACGGACCGGAGCCAATTAGTAAACTTTCAGTTTCTTCATCAAATAACTGCCTTTCATTCCAAGACGGATTCTAAGAGTATCAACTTGTGGAGTGAATTATAAACTGTTGCTACTTGAAAGAAATCTTCATTTTCAAGTTTTAAGTTTGCCGTAGAGTTGCACTTTCGTTTCTCAATTCTAGACTTTGTCAATTTACACAAATCATTCCAGTTGTTATTTTAATATATGGTCTCATTTATATTCTTTCACGAAAAAGTTCTGTCAAAGTATTGTAATAATAGTAGCAGTTTTGTCACTTGGCAGCATTTTACCAGAACGGCGAGGATATAAATAATGAAAATCGAATTCTAGATCGTATGAAAATTTTTACCATATTTCATTGTACTTGTAGTTATGTTCTATATCGATAGCATGCAATCGAAATAGTCACGATAAGAAACACCATGCTAGATTTATAAACAACACGTTGGAATTATTTTCACGTACTTATCATGGAATTAAATGGCTGAATGTTGAATTTTTCTGTTGATCCGTACTAAATTTCAGTGCATCTTGTCGTTTATTGCTGTGTTTCCAGTATAAAAGGCCCAAGGTTCGACTTTCAGTGCGAAAAATGTACGAACGTGTATAGGACAACCCAAATTAATGTCTATTGTACGATGGCAAAATTACGCAATAGCTCCAATGTTGTTATCGTCGTCAGTTATTAAATTACCAAATTTTGTAAGCCTGGCAGTATACAGTTGCGCTACATAAATTTCATTCAGGATGTGTTGAAATAAACAAGGAGGAAAAATCGCCTGTAAAACTCGATATATAAAAAAAGAGTAAAAACACTGAATATTTCTCTGTAGTAGAGACAGTAAACTAGAAATATGCTTCTTTACTATTGCACTTTTCCGGATTGCGATACATTGAAATGTATAAATGTTGTGGAAATGGGGATTAATCGTGAATTACCGTCTATCTAGACAGTTATTGTGTTTTTTCTTGTTTTTGAAACGTTGAAGAAAAACTAACTTTGATCGTAACATTGAGCTTTTTCTTGTAAATGTTCGCTTTGAAATTATTTTACATTAAACAGCCATTTGAATGATTATAAAACTTTCTTAATTTTAAATTAAATAAAGCTAAAGTTCGGCATTTTTCTTCATCATTAATAATGATGCATTCGTCGACTCGTTGCGCTCATCAATCATCTGACGTTTTGCTGAATTTTTACAATATCAAGCCAACAAATAAATAGAAAAACCGTCTTTATAGACATATTAAAGACAATCTTCTTTTTTATTTGGCTTGCACCGATATCCTTTATTAATGTCGTTCTTTTACTAGTTTATAAGATGATCTCTTTGGGAATTTAATATTAAATTTCAATTTTATCTTACTCACATAAAACCCTCACATCTTTTGCATCTGCATACATATCAAAGTGGTTGCACAATTTTATGACTTTTAGTGTTGCCATGCAGTAAAGGTCTCTTTGGCTTCAATACGAATATTTGCCATTGGCGAACCGACGATGAGTATGATCGGAATTTATTTATTATTACATCAATGATATTGTGTATCGTCTCCAAAAGGATGTTATTATTTTTCAATAATGCTCAATTTCACATAGAGCTATTGAATTCTAAACAATATCCGCGTTCGTATCTTCCTAGTTAAAGCTAATTATCATCTATTTTCGTTCCTTATATAACGTTACAATATCTAATGACAGGATATTACGGAAATCCTCCAGTATTTGAAATGTGGCCGGTCTCTATTATTCTTTTGATAAACCGAACCATTTACTATGAGAAACGCAGAAAATCCTCCGATATTCGACAACAAAACAATATTATTGATGGATATTGGTATTTCAAAGCTAATATTCAACTAAAATTGAATCGCCAGGTCAAAGGGCTTCCATAATAAAATGTAGGTTGGCCCAATTGTTATCGTAGTTTCTTTGTGTTAGTCATAGTTATAGAATAGATTATCATTTGTGTATGTGTATGTGTATATTTTATCATCGTATTTCCACTCGAATATAATGTGTAGAAAAACACGAACATTGCAAAACTCTACGTTTACATAGAGGTTGTTTTTTCTTCATATAATCTACGGAAATTACGTTAAGTACATAGATTTTTTCTGCAATTTTCTATGTAGTACGCTTTTACGATGGGATTTGTAAAGGTACTCAACTTTTACAATTCGAATAATAGCTTTAACTATCGAGTTTTACAATTTGTTGAAGAGTGTACAAAGTTTTTTACATTTCACCATCAAACACTATTTCCACAGTCGATAATAGGTTGTCTTAATTAATTTCCATTAACTTTTATGTAAAGGACAAATTTCACCACAGCGGTCAGTGATATAAATCAAATTATGAATCCGTCAATGGTACAAGTCGAATTGCTATTTTCCCACGATCTGCTACACAATTTCTACTTTATTGTTACTAAGGATGAATAATTGGAATCTCGATGGATGAATTAATTAGCTTGGAAAAAAGCGGATAAATTTGCGCTAAGCGAGAAATTTGGCAAAGGCAAAAAAGAGAATCCATTGTCGTTGCTTAATCATCTTTTAATGAGATGCGTGTAAACGCGCCAAACTGTGAATACTTTCGATTTTCCAGCTTTGCAACTTTACACAAAGCAATCAAATGTAAAGAAATTTCCAACGATTTGATCGTCAACCAGTCGAAATTCTCTCAAGGGTATGGTCAGCAATTCTAATATTGCGCGAAGGCGGTGGGAAAATCGCGTCCCATCACAAATATCAACTAACGGGTGAAAATTTTCAGGAAAAATCGCATGCATATAGGTGCTAATGTAGAAAATGTGTTGAATTCAATTAAGCTAATTGAACGCAAATAGCAGCCGTCAGTAATTTGGTAAATAATTACGATTAGAGCTGCGTTATGTAAATTTTGTTTTCAATGTAAACAAATCATTGTAGAATATGTCTGTTGTATTATGCAATATTTAACGGCTTAAACGATAGTAATATGGCACAAAGTTTGATTAATTTTTGTATAATTCATCGTTAGTTTGTTCAAAACTCGAAGGAATGGGTTTTTAATTTTCCACTGCAGCCATCAAAAACCGTTTACCCATTTATAATCAATACGTACTGTCAATAAAGAAACTTTTATTACAAATATAGAACGCAATTGTTAACATTTGTTGTATTTTCTACGATTTATCCGCTACTATGAGCCATATGATGTGAAATATTTTGCTTGGATTTCGTGTCTCGGCATAATATCCAGAAAGTTTGGAACGAATGTTGTGTTGTACGCTTGCCATCACTTGAAAATTAACCCAGAGAAAGTGTCATTTACAAAAATAAACAACTTACTGTAAAAAAATAATGAAAATACTCACCTTTGTTAGTCGCTAACGTTGTATTACAATTTTAATTTTTCTATCGCAAAGAAACTCCGTAATCGTTGTTTTGGTTTAATGAACAGGAAATGCTAATGATCGCCTTTATCAGCGCTAGAAACATTTGTAGAACTTACAAAAAACAGTTCTTTCAGGTGTTATTGTAGTGTTTCTTTTGATTATACGAAGAGTAATTGTAAAGTGGGGAAATATTCGAATACAATGATCGTTTGTTTGGTGTTTTGGGGAGGATTTGTAGACTTTCGTATAAAGGCGCTTATCTAAAAATGAATCTTAATAGTTGCTATACGGTGTTATTTTTTGAAGTTTTATAATTCCCTATTTTATTTCCAGACATTGTTGGGGTAAGGAACCATTAAAACAACATGCCTATAAAGAATTCAACGTGGAAGGTTTTGTTATTGTTAATGATCTCATCAGCCGAATTACAAGGTAAGTCTATCGATTTGTTTTGTTAATTATCTATAAACTACTAATTAACGAGTTAAAAATTTATGCTAGATTTCTTTTTGTAAATGTCAGGTTTCTAGCCAATTTTGTATACATATCGAATTCCATCTACTATCCTTAACCTTCTAACAAGCAATCTGATCACCTCAACTTTATACATAATAGAATAAAGTTCGGCCGACTATTTCCGCCTACCGTTCGGCAATTTCGTCGTGTTTTTTAACTTGTAAAATCTAATCAACATCATCTACATAATAGCCGTGTTATTGCCGCAAAACAATGCAGTTTACGTGTTTTTCTCAAGTCAAGCTTCAAAATTAAACTTGAATTCTGAGAGAACAGCTCGCGAGCTGCGCAATCTCTTCGATTCAACGATAGTCGTCCAATTTTTAAAACTAACACTTGAATTTGAATAGACGTTCAATAATTTTTAATCCATCAAATAGAGGAATTAATTTCCGCTAAAATCGCTGACAAAATCTGAAAATAAATACAAAATTTTGTCGTGTATTTAAATTGTTATGAAAATTATAAATGCTGCAATATTGTTGATAGAACTACTTTAATCAGCGAAATAAATTAAATAGATTCTGCCTATTGAAACAGACAAACAAAACCTGTATTGTTTGTGCATAAAACTTTTTACAAAGCAAATATTTGAGATATGATTGAAATTTAGCAATTGTAGATTATTTATTCAACAAATTTATAGCTTTTGTTTGTGGGAAATTTATTAAATAAAGCTGTATGTTTAGATATTCGAAATATAGTTTAACATTTCTTTCGTGCGGTTGAGATACAACAAATACAGATAAATATTGGAATTTATTGTCTATTCCGACGGTATTTACAATTAAATTGTATAAAATTGAATCTAGTTTGTTTCAATTAATTTCAACAAAATCTATTAAAGTTGGATTTTCGTATTTTTCCGGTATTAAAGAAAACGTTACATTGTTCTCCTTGTTTTAATTTCGTCATTATTTGGTATTTCTACAATGTCGTTTTGATTCATCAGAAATAGACGCTAAAGTTAATATTCTTTTTGTTAGCAGTAAAAAGACCAACATACATGTTTGTGTACAAAATTGCTAGAGAATTAGGTTGAACTCCAATGTAATTTTAATTAAATCCATGGTTATATGGCGGTTTGACCTTATTACATTAGTGTTGAGCTTTCGCTATCAACATTTCAACTTTACTGTCATCTCATTACAACAACCCAATTTAACATAAATCCAACTTGACGGTTATTTTCAAGAAAATCGAAACTGATAAACAATAATTTTAATATTCTCAATTAAATCGACAAGAAGAATCTATTCTAGATTGGATTATAACAAGCAAACGCCATTATTTTGCAGTTATTTATTTAGAACGTACCCCGATATATAGACTTGAACCACTAGTCTTATCAGCTTATCGCTCTTCCTGCCAGTCTCCCCATTCTTTTGCATATATTTCGAGAATTTTTCCATGAATAAATATCCTGATTAATTGGTTTCTTGGTAATTTATGGAAATGTGGATGTCTTTGGAATTTTCCACAATCAAATCAAAATCATAAAACTTTTTATAAATTCAACCGAGCTTTTTTATCGGTTTCATTATAAAAATTTCGACAGTTTTACCGAAATTTATTTGGATTACACGATTAGAATCAAACACATCTGTTTGGACTGTTCCAATGATAAGAAACATACCCCTCTATCTTTTATTATAGTGGTTTCTTTACCGGAAAAAATATAGTCGGTGGAAATATGGCGTTGTTCTCCTGGCTTTTTTTTGTTTTATTAACAAATGTAGAAAAAATCCACAACGCTAGCAAATATCAAGCGGGAACAACTGCATTTACTCGTTTTGTTTTAGTTTTTTTTGTGTGTCTCTGTTTCTGTTTGGGAAATAACAGGGTGAACAATTTATTACTGTTTCCTGTTTTCGATAGGTTATTTCAATTAAAATTTTGTTATTCTGTTGAGTCCCCGTTCTAAAGGGATTGAATTTAATGGCGTACCAGCTTTAAAGGCATTTATACAAGTCTCTATTTAAATGTAGTTATTTTAGCGTATCTACATTTTATTGCTCGATCAAGCTTTAATATTAGCACTCGATTAATTCTTTAAAAATTCGCTTGGGGTTGTAATATAGAAGGTTTTCGATTTGGTTCGATAAGGCTAATAAAGCGTGATTTGATTGGAACAATTGCGTTTAATAATGACGTTCAGGGAGCAAATCAAAGTGCAAATGCATTCAGTTCAATATTTGAAAGCAACATGCATCCACATTTGTTGTGGTTAACGCAATAATTTAATGGAATTACCTTTGTGATGGAATGACTTGAAATAAATCGACATTATGTCGGATTTTATCCATCAAAACAGCAGGTGTTTTCGATAACTTTTATATATTGACTTGGTTGAATAGCCGGTATACGTTCATATATGGGGGTGAAACTACAATTTTGAATAAATTTCGTAGAATTCGTTTCGATCCGATGTTAATTGTATTTTTTGTGTGTAGCGTTGTGTCCTATTTGAACATAAATTCAAGCGATCATTGTCGGGTCAATAATTTCGTCAAGGCAACGATAAAATGTGAAACCATTCGAATCTGGTGTTTATACTGATAACACGCTTCCCTGGTGATGTTTACTATTGAAATTGAAGATTACGCACTCATCAGATAAAATACAAATTTAATTTTCATCCGCCTTTCACTGTCTGATATAATAATGACGGCTGTTGTTCGCATTTTGGTCTTTGTATTTTCTATATAGTTTATGCTATTGTTCTTCAACATTTCCTGCAGTATAACAATTTATTCCAAGTGTATTTTACAACATCCTGCGTTTGCTGTTATTGTAGCTTTAGTTGTGCTGTATTCGAAATTGTAGCGTTGGTTTGGATATGTGTGGTCGACAAGGCTTAAACACACAATAATGCATTCTAAAGTTTACAGTGCAAGAACTGTAACCGACGATGGACTGTGGTTATTAAATGTTAGATTGGTATCTGCAAATTAAACAACTTAAATTACTTTGGTAAAGTGTAATACAAAGGGAAAAGCAACGGAGGGTGACTACCAACCGGTAGTTCGTACAATTTTCTAATCCCAGCCTGTATGAACATTGATTACCAACCCTTTTCTTGACCAGACACAAGACAATTCACTGATCACAACAACAAAACTTGATATTTATCTTAGTTTAAATCTTAATAGAGTTGTTTGTTGAATATTGCGTGTTTTTCCCAGTAATTCTCGGGAATGCTTCTAGAATATAGAGTACGATTGTTGCACAACTACTGTATTCGTTTGAATAAATATTCCTGCCGCATCCTGAGATTTATACAATATTAAGTTTAATGAGGCGTAAAACAAACATAAAGCTTCTGTTGCTTCTCTTTAACTTTTCTCCAACATCATTAATTATAGTGACAATTTTACAAAATGTGCCATCTTTAGATCTATACTACCTGTTATATACAGAATAGTTTTCGCCTACATTGAATACGAGGAAACATCCCTTTACTTCCAACATTATGATTCAGTAGATCCGCATCTATTCTACAAGTCATGCTATCTATCTTTTTCCGTTTGTACTGTTGTAGTAAAGTTTCAACTTTCAAACATCGTTCACCGCATGTGTTACCTCCCAGCGTGGTAGAGCTCAATTCCTCCACGACTCGATATTAGGCTTCCTGTAGATAAACAAATCGCTTTAATATTGAAATTAACACATTTCTGATTGTGCTTCAGTATTATTATTAGAAAATTCACATTGTATTTCGATTAATTTACTAATATTGGGTGTAATCATAGTAAGAGCAATAGTAGAAACTTAACAAAGTCCATTCTAACTGACTTAAAGGATTTGTCCTGATGACACCAACTTTATTGTCATGTATGTTTGTTAACGGACTCGAACTGCAAACTAATTAAACTTTTCTATTTCGTTTTGTTTTGATTCAATAGCCGTCCATCCAATGTTTAGTAAAAATCGAAAGAAAAACCACTCTACAACAAGTTATAGAGCACAAAAATACTGTTTACAATTTACTAGTATCGTTTCTCAACGAATCCCAAAGGGCGGCGGAAATTTATCTCGCCTGTTCCCAAGACTGACCTAATTAAGTGTTATTCTATTATTTGTTCGGCATTATTCTAGAACTACAGCAAAAAATCTCAAACTATTTGTAATAATCAAAACACGATGCTAATTTAAACAAAATTAGATTTATGCTAATTAAAAGAAGCTTGACTCGTTGAAAAATTATATCTCATGACACAATTTGAAGATGTCGCTTTAATTGGCTCCCATCTAAACAACAACGATATTTTGGTCCGGTAAGCTTTAAATTTATGGACTTTTATCTAGGAATTAGAGGCAGAAGTAGAAGAAGAAGAAGTAATTAAAAATGGAAATGTTTCATAAATATTGCCCGTTCAAGATTGTTGTTCCTGTGTAGAAATCCAAAAATGAGAACAAATGGGGCATTCAAACTTTTATTATTGTTTCTTAAAGGTACAAACGGAATAAATACGAGTTATTTCGAACATTATCTCCAAGTTTGATTCCCAAATGGTGCGTAACAATTTTACCTATTCAAACTCGCCGGATATTGTTTAAATAAAAAGTAGGCAATACGAATGTGTATTTCTTTTTATTGCCGTTGAATCATTAAAAAAAGTAAGTAGCTTTATGATGTAGGTTTTTTTCAAAAGAACAATAAATTTGTATTCAACTCCAACTGGATAACACATAGAGGTATACGCGTGGAAAAGGCGGACAAAAAATGAGGAAAACGTATAAAGATCAGACACACCACTCTTATTTCGCATATGTTTTATTCAAATGAAATCCCTAGGGAACATCGCGCTCTGAAGAAACATAAAAATATGAAAATTTAATCTTATTTAATCTCTCTCTTACTGTATTAAATTATTAGAGGGCTTTAGTCGGTTTTATTGCTACTTTTGTCCTACAAGTGAAAATAAATCTCCATTTGTTCTCCACCTGGCAAATAAAATAAATTCGAATTTATGCATAATAAATAATAAAGCTCGATAAAGATATGAGCTCGTCGTGTTTGTCGTTCAACTTCTAGTGGATTAATTAACAGTTATTTAAGTGGGTTCCCCTTAAACACTCAGTAAATGTTAAAAGCATAAACATTATATCACAATTTCCTAGATGAACAAAACGATAGAGTATCGTGACTTAGTTTGTGTAATTTGTGATTTTATTGTTTGCTCTTTTCAAATTTATAGATCGTATAAATCAAATTTGAAACGATACGAACACAACAACTAAATTAATGCGGTAATATACGAACGCAAATTGGAATTCAAACTGTAAATATCGACCAAAAATTTTCTAATTAACATTCAAATTTTATCGAAGAACTACCCGAAAACGTGTTAATTTTTTCCGTTAATTGCTTCTTTGTGTTAATTAAGATAAACGACTGGCGAAGTCAAATTGAAACGATTGATTGATGAATGCTGTGCAGAATGGATACTTGTACGGTAAGTTGAAGAAAACCACCCAACCAACTTTCACATGTTCTTCTTCCACACAATGGCAAAGTCAGGGGACTTTGTTAAACCTAACACTATAACATTGATTACGAAAATCAATTCCTTTTGTACGTTCGACACGTTCTTTGTCTGTGTGTTTTGTAAGTTGGCGAGGATATATGTGAAATATTTCAACGAGAATAATTGACAAGTTGAATTTATAGTTTAATGCCTTAATGAGATATTGAATGGAATTGTAGAATTCTAGAAACTAAACGGTAGTATTTAACTGGAAAGAAAACAAAATGCAGATGAAAACCTACAACGTTCATATATCTTCCGGAATAAATGAGCAATAGTCTAGATTAAGAGTTAGCTCGAGTGTGAGCTCGGTGAATTGTCATTTCTTCCATTCAAGACCATTATACGAATACCAGATGGAATTTGGTGAAACTTCAAATAATCCGTTTGATTCATATTGTGATTTTTCCCACTGAATTGTTGCGACATTTTTTTGTAAAACCTACAAAATAGCGCACAACACAATGTGATAACATCAGATAAGATTATTGTTTATATCTTGTTTTTATATGGCACTATTACAATAAATAACCGATCGTTTGACGACGGATTTGTGGAGCTTTCAAGCACGGAATTCAATTTCTCTAAATCTTCCCATATAAACGCCGAATTTAAACCATCATAACACCATGTTGAAACATTATTAAATATAGGTCAGTTCGGTAAATTATGGCCTTATATTTCATTAAAATTTCAGAAATTGGCGTAATTACGGTTGCTCCAAGTCCCTTATATTTATTTAAGCGACCCCATAACCACCCTCTTATAACTAATTCCTTGATAAATTTGATATTTTGATGCTTCTAAACACTAATATTTCTCTAGATTGAGTGAGAATTGGCGATGGGGAAATTAAAAATGATAGAAACTAGATGTTGAAAGCGTTTACAAAGCGTTCTTTAAAGAATCTAAATAGCTTACTGGTAAGATGAATAGCATTGGAAAATCACTACACTGGTCGCTTTTACGAGATACAATAAATTCCGAATTGGGATTCGATCATGGATGTGTGTTTGTAGTTTGTATTTTCGTAAGGACTTGACGCTTCTCGATCAAATTGGATACAGTGAAGACCGCACTGGTGCTATTATACAACAACAACGACGACATATTGGATGGATAGATGTGTTTGCTTGCTACTATACAGAATTACAAAATGCCAAGTAAATTGTAATGGGATCTAATGAGATGTATATTGAAAAGAATCGGTGTCTCTTTCTGGCATATTGGACGTGTCTTGGTTTAATAAAAATAGCGAATAAAACCGGTTTCTTAGCTTACGTATCATTTCCATTAATTTAGATTTTATGCTTTTGAAATTTGAGCATACAACTTCTAGTGTTTGTTGAAATTCAAATACAAACTAATAAATTCTCACGTACCTGAACTTGAACAAAGAAAACTATCTTATAAACTTACTATATAAGGTTTTGCTTCTGTTTAGTCTATTTCCCTGTAGATTTTAAACAAATCCAACCAGTATTACAACAATAAATTCCACATTACTATATTTGATTGTAATCCGTTCTAAATTCAATTAAACGCCCGTTTTTGGATTTTTTACTCTAGGAAGACTGCTCTTGATAGATTCACAGGGGCTATTGATCAATTTTTCGCTTGTTGTAGACGTGACTCTAGGCTGTTTTTTCCAATCTCGATTCTAATTTCACTTATCAAAGTTACGGTCTCTACCTATTATAGCGGTTTTTCTACAGAAAAGACCCTAATATTTCAATATTCCTCAAGTAGACTGCCCTGAGGTGCAGTTTTTTTCAAAACGAATTCTACATCAAGATATATTTATACAAAACTTGAACGCAACACGTACAATAATAATGTTAAGATAATGGCTTCTGGAATTTCCAAGTTAGTGGAGTAAAACTTACTTGACGCCTTTGCGTTTATCTTCATTTTAAATTGTCGATCTTTTGAATGTTGTAATTCAAGTAAGTTGCAAACAATGAATTTATGCACGATAACAATAAAAAATTATAAAATTCCCCTCTCCACGGATGGATCTCGAATTTCCGACATTTTTCTTGTAACAGTTAAACGGAGAGACAATTTAGGAAACTGCAAATATATCAAGTGGAAGGTTCATAAATGCCTTGCTGGATGTTTGTCAAATAGGTGTGTGTACGTTTCTAGTACAGTTTGAGTTAGGTACACGTTATCTCGTTTTATATGCATTAAACTACCGTTAACAAATTACCCGTTTAGAGATGGGTTGATTATAAAAACAAAACCACCCTCTTCTTGTAATAGAGACTCGATTTTTTGCTTTTATTGTATTGTTGATGCTGCTGGTGCTATTTACTTGTAAAAACAATTACAATAATTGCGTGCATTTGAATTTTGTTTCCCGTAAATATTCGCCAACTTTTTTTGCTAGTTACAACGAACAATTCATTGTAAAAAAACCCGTTATATTATCATAAAACAGGGACATGATTGGGGCTATAGTAGGCGTCTTGTACACACTAAAGCCCCGTCTGTCTAATATAAATTCAGGATCGAGCAAATGGTATTTGTGGCGACGGAAAACAGGATCACTAAACACAGACTAGAAGTATTCTTTGTTTTCTTTCTTTTGTATATTTGCGTCTGCTTTTTTTCCCCCATCCAATGGGTTTTTTCCAACCAGATTTTTATTCACTCTACTACTTGTTCTATCTCGTTCTGACTTATTCGATCTATTTGGGGGGATTTTCGTTAGAAAAATGCTGGTGAACGTACGGAATTAAACAAGATCTACGTAACAGGAGGAGAGACTGGTACTGATAGATAGCGTTGAATGCGAATTCGGAGGGGACTCGATCCTAAATTATTGCCTATTTACACGCCCGCAACAAATATTCCCTTCTTTCGTTCATAAGCACGACTTTTACACAGTTAGATTTACGCAAGGTGCTTCAAAATCGGATCGACGGCCGCAGATCGAACGCCAAGACAATTTACTTTGAACGACCATTTCGCGATTATTGTACATTTAGAAGTTGCTCAAAATAAATCTGAACATTACGTTAAGTTTTCGGTAATTATAAGAAAGTTGAGATATTGGGAATGCTCGAATATAAAGGTGTTAAAAGCGATTTTAAAACGAACTAAACAAGCAATTACTGGAACACATATCTCGAAAACGGCAAGAGACAACCAAATGGTTAATATTTCATTCGGCTTTAAATGCGGTTTTACATCTATGTAGCTCCATTTATTTCCAAGAAATTGGCTGGATTTTTTGAAAATACTGCGATTCCAGAAAGAATGTTCGGTTTTAAGGGAATACACATCAGTTATTAAAAATTAACAAAACCGATGAAAATCGTATAAATAGATAGACGAAAATTGACTCTAAAATTGAGACTTTTTGTATTTTGACCTGAGCTTTCGTTTTTCTGTAAATCATCTCTAAAGTAGCCTATTTTTTCCGAAATTATAAATTGAAGCGAATACTCCATTGAGTATCTCTAACATAAAGATTTGAGTCATTATGGTTACATTAGGGACAATTCTGTCGATTCATTTGATGGGTTTTGTTGCAATGAATCGAATTTTTCTAGTTTAGTTTGGTACAAATTGTAGATTGAAGGGAGAGAACACATCAAATCAATTCGGGTTTTTCCAATTAGAGAAACATGCAATTTAGAAAGGTAATAATATAATTTCATCCCAACTGGATTTTCTATGTGCATCAGCGAATAAAATTAATCGATGTTGTAATAAAATCCAATCCATATGAGTAATTCTCCATGGAAGAGTCCCCCAAGCGTACCAAAATTCATATAAAAACAATAATTGTTACTAATGAATTTTTGTTTTAAAAATTAATAATTTAATTCTGGAATGGAAGATTCATTTCTAGTTTTCGCGTAAATAAAATAAACTGACCGTTAAACGGCAGAAATTCGTATCTCGGATAAATAAAGAGTAAATTTCCCACAAAGACGCCATAATATTAGCAATTCAAGTGGCGTATTTTATAAAATACGCTATAACGGTGTGAGTTACAGTTTGAAGTAAGACTCACTTTGAACAAGACAGTCAAAATTTCATAAAATCCGCAGACATAACTGAAACGCAAAAGAATTTCGGTTTTTTTGTGTCTCGTTAGGAAACTTTAGCGATTTTGCCATGGTTTCGGTTTCAACGTACAGTATTGAGAGAGTTTTGTGTGCGAGTATATCGCTAATAAAAGCTGAGTATCAAATTTAATTGAACACTTGATATAAACTATTTATTGTGAACTAAGTGTAATGTTAAACTCTAATCAAAGACTTGTAAGAGAGAAATTTACTAAACATCTAGTTGTAATAAGACATCAATGATTAACAAAGTAAATTTGATTATAAATGATGGATGAAACGTTAACACTATTTTGCGTTCAATATAGATAAAGTTCCATCAATTTATTATGGGTTATCAGGGATCTAGTCTACAATTTTAATCAATTTGTACAGAATTCGGTGATTTCGATTAGAAAAACTTGGATTTTACCGATATTAGCGGAATTCCAATCAATTTTTTTGTCGATTTTAGTTTAGAATCATCAGAATTGTTTGCATCTGGAAATGATCGTGCTGTTGTTGCATTGTAATTTGGTGCTTCATTTCAATTTGACTCGCCAAATTGAACATGCAAAGTTCTTCTGAAAACCGACAATAATTGAAATACACGTGTCCGTCTCGAATGTGAAGCCGGATCAATACACTAGTTTCTAAATATGATCTTAACAGGTTTCTCGCTTTTTTTATTGGTTTATCATTTCGTCTCACAATTAATGATTTATACGAAGATATTTCGTTTTAATTTAAACGTTAGAGATTTATCTAGTTTGGTTGAAGAATAATCGTAACAAGTTGCTTATAATCACGTTTCCAAGCTCGTGGCACTAAATGTTGTTGCTTTTATTATATTAGTTGATCTTTGTTTAATTTTGTAGATTTAACTGTATGGAACAGTTTAACGAAACGTATTATTTCTTTGAGTAAATATTTGATTTAATTCATCAGAGTATGAGTTCAACGAAACAAATAAAGTTGTTTCTAGCGCAACTACAAGTGTTTAGTTAGTTGAGTGAATATTTGTAATAGTTGATTGATAATCAAGTGTTGTAACACGATTTTTCCGTAGTTTCTTTCGTTTTATTTTAATTCAATTAACATCTTTGCATATCGCTAGAACAGGAGCCATATTCTCCACATACCGTAAATTATATATAATGAACTCCTGTTGTAGACAGTAGTTTCGATTATGAAACATTAATTATAGCTCTCGTCGAGTAGTAATTCCTGCTGAGCAGGAATCCAACATAAAGACTGCATTAAATTTGATACAACCACTGTGTCAGGGATATCCTGGTAGTAAACTGTGAAAACCCGTTCCGTTCAAGTCGTATACTACTATCACCATCGAACCAACATTGTGGAATGTACAATGATTCAGTTATAATGCCCGTTAACGAAAAATAATCATTTTTTTGTTTAATTTCAACGTAAACAATGGGGTGAAATTTATTAAAATACGGGACTATACAAATTTACGTTTGGAATTAATCAGCTATCTGTCAAATTCAGTGTGAACTCCATTGCACTAGAATGGGTGGTTATCATGGGTACTTTATGGGGAACGTTTCGGAATTTATTGTTTGAAAATGGAATTGTGGAAAATGAATTTTTATCTAACTGATTCGTGTTACACAAATGATATAATCTGTTGATTAAAGCGATAATACGATTGTAAATCTCCGTTATCTTAGCCCATTTGTAACGACCTATTTTCAATCATCTCAAATATCAAACAAGTCGAAATCTTTGATATTCGGTATTATACAACTGTTTTTCCCATTATCAACTTTCATAAGAGAATGAAAATTGTGTATGCAACGAAAATTTGGATACGATCTTTTTACAGATTAACATTACCATGTTTCATATGAAACCTTATCAAGAGTGTGAATATAACAGCGGACCCTTCTTAACACCCTCTATAAGCCAACCCTTATTTTATGCTATGCAATTCAGTTATATCCTTGTGCGATAATATCCAACCGTTTTTTCCATAATTTCCACCTACGCACGGTTTTTCTCCAGCGATACCGCAGATAAGCCAAAACACTTCAACACCTTCAACTCCCAACGGACTTGAAGTAATTTAAAAAATTCAACGGTGACAGTTTCCGTTTCGGAAGAATCCAGTTCGATTTGTTGAAATATAAGTGTCCATCGACAAGGGTCCCCTGCAGCAGCTTAACCTTTTCATTGGTGAATTTACGAGCGGTGCGTCGAAATTCAGACATAAATTCCCAATAAAACATTTCCTTTCTCAAAAAATCAAACATTCAATATAAATCAAACAGACAGAACACTAGTCGTGGCCGGCATGCGAACCGATTATCCACAATCAAATGTCAATTAAACTTAATTCTATCGAATGGTGAATCTTTGTCGAATAAAAATATCTTTCGTCGCATCGTAGGCGGAATCGTATTAGTCGTGCAAATTTCGTTATGCAAACTGAATATGAATTAGTTCAAGTATAAGAATTGAGGAGCTCGAGGGACACGATGTTCTACACTTTGATTTCGAAAAAACCGGGGGTGAAATCGTCGTCTTTCTCTTATTCACAGCTGGGCTGTGCCGACTTTCTACTGGAATTTCCCTGAGAAGGACGAGATTGAAATATGCAAACCGTTGACCCGTTTTATATAAGACAACATTCATCTCTCTGACAAGTTTAGTTTTAATTTGAATTTGGAAGAAAGACGGCTATAATTTTTCTAGAAAGTTTACAAAAAGGGGACACGAATACAGGACAATTTTCGATACAAATGTGCACTTAACAATAGAAAAAAGACGCCCTAATTCCACTGCATTTGGGGACAAAAGTGGCGCAACCTTAATTTACAACTTACAGTTTCAACTAGTGTGATTGTCATTGGAGTGAATCCACCATTTCGTTTTTTTCCCATTTCATTCTTGATAGAAAACAAAAGATGTAATAGCAACGAAATTCACTCTTGTGAACTAATGGTGGATTTTAAAACACAATTCACCGGCGAAGCGTAGCTTTCATCAAAATGAATACATTATCATCGTGATAGCCTGTCAATACGTCAATTTTCTCAACAGGAAACAATAACAGTACCTTAATAAATCGTAAATATCGTCCAAAATTAGTGTTGGGGTGCTCTATTTTATTTTATTAAAGAAAAATCGTCGATTTTAAACCGTAAACTTTACAATTAAAATCGTATTGTTATTTTATAGATTTCCAATTTAATTCCATTGTAATATTGGAGAATATTAATTTTGTTAAAATATATAACCGACCGCATATTGAATATAAATATTCACACACAGACAATATAGAACTATGGCCTTATTCAACTATAATTAAAGTCAATTCATCAATTAATTTCGCCTACGTTAAAATCCCGACTAATTTTATTAATCTACCATCATTAACTTGTACTACCGATCATGTGACAATACTGAGTTTATATTAATGACTGAAGGGGAAAAACTGTCAATAATCAAACTCTGTTTTGGATTCTATCATTAAATGATTCAATTGATTGGCCTGAAGCGACGTCCTATTGTTGATGATCAAATAGATTATAAGCTCGTCTATTTGCACCCTGATGACGATCAGGCCAATAATGATGATGATGATGACAGTCTATTATACCAACTCATTCCCAAATCGGGATATAATGGAACTTATAATTGTTTAACATGGCCGTACTTGATACTTTGATACGCTTAATATTCCATTAAGTTTACATAAGACAAGTCCTCTTGTCCGTCTATAGCCATTAATTTACACCAACCGTACGATTTAATCTTAGCATCTAGTCAAGACTAGTGGAGTACATTCTATTCTTACACGCATTTACACAATCTCTAATCTTTATTGTAATCAATCCACTTCAGCGTCGACAATGGAGGATTTTCTATGTCGTCGTCTATTGTACAATTCAAGATTGGTATTATTGTTATTGATATTTTCGAGTAGACTTTATTTGATTAATTGTCCGATTGTTCTTTCTATCATCCAGATTATAGCCCCTTCAAACTTGGTTTATTCGAACCGAATTGGCTTGAATCTAGCAAGTTTCAGCCAAATAATTATAATTTAGTTTTACTCCAGTGATGATCTATAAAATGATGTGCCATCAGCATGAGAACGCCGATATTTTCAATACTCAATATTTTTGCACTTATTCCAATCCTAATCACTTACATTGACGTTGTCAAATATCAGTCGGATTGGGTTTGGAATTCGATTATATGTCCCTATATTTAAAATGACAGTTGATTCTACCCATGTCTCATCAAATTTAAATTTCGGACCCAATTTCTGATGGTATTCTGCTTAAAGAGCGCGGTTGATGCTGTTCTAATCGCTTCTGTTTGATTAAAATTGTAGTGATTATAGTCAGTTGGATGGAAGCTCATAAATCACAACAGTTGTGCATATTGCATCGAGTTTTCGATTCAAGTCCGATTGTTGGAATTCTAACCGATTGCGCAATAATTTTCCATTTTTAAGCGAATGATTCCAAGCTTCCCGGCTTCTGTTTATTGTTAATGTTTCTATTGTAATACACTTACTGATGTATCAATATGAGAATAGATTATCGTTGCATGTGCACATATACGCCTTTAGTTTTGAAATAACTGCAACCATATAAAACAAATTTATGTGGAAATATAGCACATTAAATTTTATGAGTTGTAAACGACCAACATTATACATTTTGTGTGCACTGTGAAGCTCTCTGTCTGCCCCTGTTACTATTCCGGAAATCGATAAAACATCACTAGAGCAATTGCTCCGGACCTATAACAAATAAATGGCTAACCATAAATATTGTTTGGAGAAATTGTAAGATTTATTAAGTGACTGTTCAAGTTGTTCATAGGACGAAAAAATGGTCGCATTAATCGACGTAAATTCCAGGCAAATATTTTCGAATTGACGGTCAATAAAGCGGTGACTTTGTTATAGAATACAACTCGTGTGATTTATGTGTTGTGTTGAATTTCAGCCGGTATTGTTGAATTGAGTCCTTGTGACATTTATGGAGTTTTCCTCTTTGCTAACGTATAGAATCGGTCGGAATATTCCATTAGAGTTTTCAGGTGTTATAGAAATAATAATAAAAATAATAATGGCTTTAAAATACTCGATTGATTTTGAGAAGTTTGCTTATCAAAGTATAGTACAAAAGTTCGAATTCAATTTCGGTAAAGCGTTTGAAAGTATCCATTGAAAATCAACTGCAATCCAATCGAATCAAATCTTTTGATTTGTCACATACTTACTCATTGGATCGACTATTTGTAGGATTTTCCTTATTTTCCCGTTTGTTATTGTGTTTTCTATTTAATGTACATTTTGATTGAAAAACATATGCAATTTTCAACTGTGAGATTTTGCTAGAGCATTTTCAGGTCTGAATGGATTTTTCACCGTCTTTCATTTCACACATAGAAATATCTATACGATTACCAACAAAATGAAACTTTCATTTCAGCAAAACCGTTTGATTTATATGTTGTTTCGTTTTGGTTTTCTCTATTCCAATATCCGAAAAAAATGATAGATAAACAAACAAACATTTTCAGCGCTTGTCGCAGATTTATTATATTGTGATTTCAGTCATTATATAGTGTAATTGTGGCTTATAATTAACGATATCACAGTTTTTATTAGACTTCAAAACGGAAAAACTGTATTTTATTAATGCATAAGCATTAATTGTTAATTAGCGATTGTAAATGAGTGTTACCAAATTATTTTACAAACGAATTAATAAATGCTTTTTAGTGAGTTTGTAATGTAGAACAATTAAATGCTCATTAAAACATGACATTTAACATTTCATAAAGTTATTACAAATTACTGTTCCGTATGTAGCATGTACAATTAATTTCGAACGAAATTCCAACATGCTTTATTACGAATTTTTGCGAGAATCGAGCCTTGTAGATGGAAAAATGGAATTTGAGCACACCTCGGATTAAAAAATTCTTATACTAACTGCCATTATTGGCGAACAATGACTTATAGGGGGTTTCTGGAAAGCATTTTTGCCTGTAGCTCACTTGAAAATTGACTCAGAATGACTTGCAGATGCTTCTAACATTGGTCTTTTTGATTTTCTCCATCTTATTCTGAAATGAATAAAAATATTTGTATTTATTCTGAGCTGTTTAATTGTTGTTAGAAACGAACATTCTTTGATTAACTTCATGATAAGCTACAAGGATCAAATTTCTATAAATTCTTGAAATAGCCTGAGATGCAAGAGGTTGTGATTAGAAGCCAAATTACTCCATTTTGGGTGAAACCTCAATCAATTAACGAACTAATTTCTTATTAAGGTCGGTCGCTTAAAGGTGATGAAAAATTTTTGCAATCAGTTAATTGAAAACGCATCAAATTTACAGAATGCCTGCCAGTAAGTTTATGCGTCGTTGGTTCCACGATAACAATGGGGGGTCGTTACCGATTCTACAAGCAATTATTACTTAAAACCCCCAGTTATTTTATGTTAATATTACACAAAATTCTAGTTTAATTGCGCCATAAGTGGTAAAGATGTCAACATTGCACTATTTAGACCTACTAATTTTATTACTATCAATTAACCAAAGTTAGTTGATGTTTTAAGCCCAGCTTTCCTACATGATTTAATAGAATATCCTGTTTGTTTTCTAGAGAGATATATCCATCTCGATTTTGTATAGCCTAAATTTTAACATTTACAAGATTTAATCTTGTTGTTCTAGCATATACTCAAATGTCGTTTGGTTATAGCTAAAGTGCATGGAAAATTTAATCATAGTTGCACAACATTACTTAAAAGCGGTTTAACTGGAGTCCTTTCAAATGGGATTATTGTGTAAAACCGATTTAAAACATTGGTTCCTAACACAAAGTTAAATAAACTGTAATCGTGAAGGTACGATCAATATTACACTTTTCACTTATCCTTAACAAGATATGAAAAAGGTTGCAATATGAGAGCAATTTACTTGGTGGAAAAAACTAAAATAACAACACGAAACTCTTCAATTTGCTATTGTAAATAGCACAAGAGAATACATTCAGACAAAAGAATCGCGTGCTGAAATTGCCCTAATTGTAATGCTAATGAAATCTTTATTAAAAAAATCAATCTTGCATACCTAATTGCTGTATAATTATTTCGAAATTTCGCCGACTTAACGCAAATATAAACCGTTATGTTTTATACACAGAAGATTCGATATTTATTTAAACGGATTTACTGACAATATTGCTACATAGTTTCTAGATTGTTAAGCTATCAAACCATTCACTTGAGTATTTGTAAAATCAGCAAAGTGCTCCATTATCCTGCCGGGATTTCAACATAAAGCTGATAATTTGGTAACATTAAAGACAGTTAAAGTTTTTTGTTTTATTTATAAACAAACCAATAATTCTCCAAGTTGCCGTGTAGTTTGTCTGTTTTTGATAAACTATAGATGTAGGTCGATTTAATAGCCGAATATTTCGGTCCACCCGGACCTATCCAAGTAGTTTCGTAGTTATTTACGAAACAATAAAGTTTCTTATATAGAGTTGCCGCCCCTGTTTACAATTTAGTTTGAAGATACCAACTAGCATCTTCAAATATAATCACAGAATGGGGAGATTCATATATGCAGGGCTTAAATACGGTTGGTTGTTTCACTAGCGGTAAATCTGTACTATATCGTTCTAGTTTATAACGCTATATGTACCAGTCAATTGTGTTTACTGAATTGTAAAACGGTACAGAGTTATTCACTTACAGTTCAAGTTTAAATTCGAACGTATATAAGGGGCGCATATTAATGTTTCTCACTATATTAAAACACAATTATCACAGCTAGACAATTGTTTTAATTAGTTGTAGAAGGGGATTGAATTCTGTTTGCTTTTTCGTCGACTACAATTTATAGAATTTGCACAATCTGTTTGGTTTAGAATTGAAATTGTGTCACATTCTACGTAGTATTTGTAAACTAATTCCTGTAGAGGTAGATTTGTATGTATTTCGTCCTCCAAATAGCAATCTGTTTAAAATACAAGTTAAAAGCGATCCAACTGGAGCAAAACGACTTTATTTCGCTTTTCTTGCTGACGTGAAAACTTGTTCTTTTCAGTTCGAATATTTCAAACAAGTCTATTTGGAAGTCATCGTCGTTTTTCTGTTTCTTTTTAAAAACGAATTTTATAGCGAAATATTATTCATGTAAATGTAATGCGTTGGCAATAAGAAATTCAGCTAAAGTAAATTAAATAACTTCATATTTTGCATTTAGTAGATTCCGGAGTAAAAACGACGATCGATATTTAACAGCGTGCCAACTAGCTGGTGTAATTTCGCCGGATTTTCATCGACAATTCCAAGACTTGTACAAATAAACTCGAAATATTGCAACCACTTGGCGAACTTGGTTATACAGGCTTAGCAACCCATTTTTCAACACTCTCCTATTCTACAAAATCAAAATTGCTCTAATTCAAAATATTGGAAACAGGGGGAAATTTGGTTATACAGGCTTACCAAGCAAAAGTGCACGAATTTTCAATTGACTCAATTTTGCAAATTCAAAATTGTAATAATATCGGGCTGATGTTGAATAAAAACTAAGAAAATTCGATAAAAGGCGCCGTTATTAGCATAAACGAATACCAATATGTGCGTGTACTGATCTGAATGTGAATTCAAAGAATGTCAAAGTATAGAAAACGAATATAAGAGAACGAAAATAGGGGATGTTATTGAATGTTTGCCGAGAAACAAGCATCTATGACCCCTATTCCTAGAGTCGCCCTTTCTACTCTACGGCCTTATAACAAATACAAAAGCTGATAGAATTATCGTGTAACGCAGCTGAATCAGTCATAATCTAGCGAAGTTTCTTGAGGTGTATTATGTTGGTTAATTTAACTATTGTTACCCTTGTAGAACTCGTAAAAGCCTACATCAGTCCGAATATAGTTGGTGATGTAGGTATTGCGGTTTAATTAAAAACCATTGTAGCTAAATATGAAGTTGATTGATACTGGAGTGATCGATGAGTTAATTATAAATCGGCCTAGGGTTGAATTAATTTTGATTATTTTATAAATTATTGAATAATCAGGATGTTTAGTTGGTTTTTAAGCTGGATAGAATCGATTTAAAAATCCTATAAATCGACATCATAAGAGACATCAACTTTATCGGTAACATTACCGAAAGATATCAGGAAAAGGGACAAGTCATCATAATGATGTTGATTGATGTTCAACATAAAGAGTGCCATGGTAAATGGACTATATTATCGAAATAATTGGATGATTATATAACGTGACAGTCTAACAATTAAGATATAAATTTGTATTATTTGTAAATTTAATCCGGAATTAGAATCTTGATATCCATTGTATCTACGGATGTCAAGATTGTGAATTATATAAGAAGATAAGGATGTGAATGAGAAAGATGAGATAAATCATGGGAGTAGAAGGCTTAGAACGTCCACGTTTCGACAGATATCTTATATTTTCTTTAGTTCTCAGCCGTTTGTTACACAGATAAAAATATAAATATGTCTTGTCTTTGGTAGTGAGAGAGAGTGAGCGAGCGAATGACTCAGTAAACTTATAAATCTCCAAGATCTTTCTCGAATAAATCTCTTCCCAGATGATGGTTCGTTGTTTTCAAGAAGCGAAACGGAACGGGGAAATCAAGAAAGAAATAAACGAAAAGAGAGGAAAATAAAGAACGATTTTGTCATGTTTAATTCAGATTGGATCGTTTCTTTACGATAGTTTTACGGTTAAGATATGATGTTTATAGTGATATTCGTGACTCGAAAATCTATGTATTGATTATTGACACGAAATATCGTCACATTAGCACCCAAATTGCGGCTTTATTCGTTATTTCGTTGGAATATCGAACGGAAGGATTGATTTTTTACGAAAATACTACGGTATAAAAATGGAAAACAACGTGATTGTGGAGTGGAATTAAGATTTAGTTACAAGGCAACGTGCCAGAATGATTGCAATTCATTAAATTAGATTAAAAAGAATTCTTTGTTGGACATGAAGATAGCAACAATCCTCCCATTTCCAGTCATCATATATCCGAAATTAATGAATAATTGTTTGCGACAGATGGATTTATTCTGTCTGTTAGTGGACTAACTGAGGATTTTGAAAACTTGTACTGCTACCT
The DNA here is from genome assembly GCA_020740385.1 of Mylabris phalerata. Lineage (NCBI taxonomy): Eukaryota > Metazoa > Arthropoda > Insecta > Coleoptera > Meloidae > Mylabris > Mylabris phalerata. The sequence continues at coordinate 2,809,049 of JAJEOX010000299.1, read as the reverse complement.
CAACCGTCGATATTTTATTCATGAATTTTGTAGTGTTTTATTAAATCTCTCTATTGATTTTATGCAGAACTCATTAGCGTACTTCAATCGTCCAATGAATACAAATTCGGTAATCAATTATGATAAAATTCCATCCATCGTTCGAAATTTTTCCGACATCTTACGCCAAAGGAATTCTTGATCAAAATCTCCTAAACTTCTCGACAATTACAATATTTAGCCATAAAAAAAAGTTTAACAAAAATGCTTCGAATAATTCATATTTTAATTGAATCCTTATATGAGCTTTCTCAATTTGTAAAGAGATAGTCAGTAAGAATAGCGGAATACTTGTAAGATTGCTTTGTAGACGAATTCCTAAAGTAGAAATATGATATTTCAATTCTCCAATAATTGTTTTAACTACAACTTGCTTCTTATCTACTATTTGTTCGAATCTTCTTTACTTTATCTTCGACCAACTTACCGCAAACTTTTTGTCACATTATCCCGATCTTTATCCTCTTTTTCCAGGCGAAATTTCTTCAGCCACTCGAAATGTTTCTCTTATCGAATATTGAACGATGTATGCACAAATTATATCCCAAATATGAGCTAGATTAATGATAATTGAGTGTAATAGCACTTTACCAAGTAATAATCAAAACCGATATTCGTTCTGCGTGTTATCACAGACTATACACTCATATATTTCGGGTAGAAATAGTCATTTTGCAAGTTTTCATGGACGTAAAGTAGATGTAATTAGAGAGAGGGCTGGATTGGTAATTTCCCACTGAACCCCTTAATCGACAGGTTAAAGTATCATTAGATCGTGACCGATCCAATCGTTGGAATTTATAACCGAATTATAATGTCTATATTTTTTTTACTTCAATTAACTAGTCTTCAATATTATTAAAATCGTTAAGAGATCTTTTAATTATTTGTGAAATTCAATTAAACCTGTGTTAATTTCAGTTTTGTACTCTATCCAATAATCTTGATAATCCAATTTAGGCGAACTGTGCTTTATATTGATTTTCGTTTATTGTTGAAGACGAGAAGGCGTTAATTTATTGTAAATCGTCCCCATTAAGCTCCCAAATCCGATTAGTTTGTTTATTTTTTCTTGCATTTTCCTCGAGTATATAAGTTGTAAAACTTCACGATTTCAACTATTATCAATAATAAAGCAATAATTTTGCTTTCTCACAATAGTATTGACGATTTTTAAAGTACCATCGACTTGTAGCATTATTTGGGAACAAAATTGGATGCTTTCCGATTCAATATACGCCTCGCATCGATAATTCTGCTGTTACTATTGTTGAATCCAAATTGGGCGCCCCAATACCACGATTATTACAATAATTCAAATAAAATATTTAACAAAATAACAGAACAATGGAAATAAATGTTAGCCGGTTGGAGCGTTTTATTAAATTATTTTTTCTTCTATTGTTGAATAAAAAAAAGAAAAATAACGTACATGGGATGGTTAAGTGAACGTTCGTTTCGTTACAAAGAATTAACTTAACGAGGATATTTATAAAGCCTTATCATGACAACACTTTAAAACTGAATTTAGTACGTGGATGGCACTGTTAGGGGAGCAATCAGAATAAAAGCGTTATCGTTGCTGACACTGAATTTACAAAAGTCGCTGTTCCGTTAGATTAAGCTTGGCTTAATGTGGCCCTGTTTAATACTTCTATAAGTCGCCTATTATTACAATTTTTCTACAAACACAACAATAAACTTGAATTCATTACAAAAATATTCCATTTCTTCGTGAGTATCGGATAAATTATAAATGTTGGAAAGTTGGGCGATTTTTTATGAAAATTGAATTTGAAGATCTCATAACTACTCATTTGAGCTTCTCTTTTTCTCTCCTAGAAGCTATTAAATGTAATTAAATTGAAAAGTAATTAAAAAAGTTCACAAGAATTATACGTGCCCGGCGCATCCACCAAAACTCGATTTATTAACTTTAATTAACATTTAACAGAAACCGGTAGCCACGATCTATAAATTCTTAACCTTACAATTAACGTTCAAGATTTATTTATATTGCCGTATATTCCCAATATAGTGAATAAAACAATAATTATACAAGAAAAAATTTCGCCGTAATCGTTGTTTAGATATTTACAAGATCTAGAAGAAATTAGCAATTGAAGTGCGAGCAAAACAGTGAAACGAGCCCCTTGACGGCGTGTGGTAATGGGCAAAAAGTCGAATCCAAGCCGTGGAGAACTCATAAATAAATCAAAGTAATTGTGTAACCGACAGTTTAAAATAATATTTGAATATAATTAAAATCGTTGGCAGATGAGCAGTAAGAGAAATGAAATGATTACAACTCGTCCGATTCGCATAGAATTTCACCATTTTCTGCAAAATAATTCGGTTGAATTTCACCGGTAAAGTTGGAAAAACTAACAATTAATGTTTATTATAACAATTTCTTTGGTGTTTTCTCGATTTTTTCCTCGATTGCTGTTTTCGTAGCTTGTTTTGACTTTGTCGAGAACGAGTTGCCGCCTAGAGCATAGAAAAAGCTCAAAGTTTACAAAATAAACTTTACTTGTAGTTTACCTTGTACGTTCTAGCTCTATCTGGCATCCAATTGGAAACTAAGTTCTACATTTTGGTGTAGTAACTTTAAGGAAACCATCAGCTTTCCCACGAGTTTAATCTCCACCATTTCTTTCAACAATCTGCCTATTAACAGGCACATCATCCACACGTTCTCGCCATCGTTTAAATTACTTTGGTGAAATTTTTTTAACACATTATTGCTCCTACACCTAGATGAAGTTGTAAATAGAAAGATAAATTAAATCTTAACATTATCAAATTAATTCAGCGACTGGAGGCTGTATCAAAAAAGAGGATTTTCAAAGTTTTTGAGGGCAACATAAATTTATGGTTGACATATTTAACTTGGAATATAAACTAGTTAACTTTATAATTTAAATATGTCATGAACTACAATCTAAGACAGATTTAAATTTACATAAAGTTGACTCGTTTAATTTCAAAGTGTAACCGAGATGGATCTCATCGAATCAAATAAATATCGTAAACTGGACTCGATATTTGTGCGTTTTTTGCTTGTTATACGAGTGAAATTTGAAAGAAAATCGAGGCCACAACGGCGCTAAATCGTACAAAAAAGGTCGCCAATTTACAATTCACCGTCAATTTACTCATACATTTACACAGATATTATTCACAATGAAGACCTGTAAAATTTGAATCGAAATACATAAATTCCGTTGTAGTTCGTTGCGAACATGTCCGGATGATTTTTCGACTTCGGCCAACATTTTTGGCCATTCAACTGGAAATTGGCCGCTTCTATTCGAAATTTTATAGCAAAACCTTTGCTTATCTGTCTTGTACGATTGCTGTTTTGAGTTGTAGAATATAATTTTGTTATTTTAGTATTAATATTCTAGCTAAATTGTAGAGTTTTACGATAAAACAGCTTATCTCGGTTTAAATCTCTAGTTTTATTGAGACAATTTCTCTACAAATACTAATCGATATAGTTTGCGGTCGTACATCCATTAGGTGACCCTGGTCATGTTGCCACCGCAAGACTTGGATTTGAGAGCTTTTAAGCTACAGTATAGTAAGTAGATGGCACACCATGTGTTTGAATCTGTTTTAATCATGGACGGACCATTAATTGCCGCCGAACCCTCCATTATGAGTTGCCGCCATTGCGTTATTTACCTACATGGATAGAATATTAAAGCCCCCCGTTACCCCAATTTCGATAAAATATCTACCTTTAATTCTAATACATTCCTCCACTTGTAGATTTGAATTGACATGTGTTAATACCAAAATTTATGTTAGACACAGTCACAATTTATAGCCAGCTATTATCGGAGTGTGAGTGGTAGGATATTGGGGGTCAATTGCCATAAATTCTCACCCTTAGTGGACTTGTCTTTTACTCATCAACATAAACCCAATATAAAACCAATATCAAAAGACTGACAATAAATTTTGTCATCAAGTCAGTAAATTGAAATTTATATTGTATAGTTGATGGGTTTTGCTTGAATCATTCATTAGAATCTCTCCTCATTGTATGAATATTAATGCGTTCTTGTGGATTAGTAGCCGGCAAGCCCTCTAGACATACTTTAACTTACAATTTCTTTCGCCAAACATACGACCAACAGTTGAAATATTTATTCGTAAATACTCCTCTATATCTACAATAATCTGTATTATTCAAAAAGTCTAAATTCTCTTGATAACGCTTGACTTGTTCCAGTTAATTTGAATTGTAAATTTGCTTTTCGAATTCCAAAAAAGACCATAATCAAATAGAAAATTCAATTGAGATTTTATTAAAATAACTCGCCATTCAAATATGCGAATGTGTTGTAAACGTTTCAAATCTTTCTCTATAGCACAACTTTGAAAATATCGATAAAACATCTAGTAATATGCAAATTAGGCCATCTGGTTGCAATACACATAACCGGACTGAATTCTAGCACGTGAGAACCAACGGCCAATTCAAATTAAATTCACAATCGACTACACATCTACAATAATTTCAGCATGTCCTCTATAACCCATTCTCTACCTTGTGTATACCCCCCTGAAAAGCCATTGACATTCTATTGAAATGAACAGGGGGGCAATTAACCGCATACGCCTGAATAATAGTAGCTGTTCAAGTCTTATTAAACGGAACGATTATCAACAGCATAGGTTGTTAAAGATAGGATCAATAACCAAATAACAGGATAGAACGACAAACATCATCCGTTATTATTACGATTGCAAATCAAATTGCCACCATATGGCCATAACTAAGGACTTGTACAGTAATTATCTGCTTAAGGCGCAGTCTTAACGAGATCGGAGATTACAGAATGTGTTAATGCTTCAGTACTCAAAAATATCGATTGGGAAAATTGTTGTTGAACTCATATTCTATTTTTATCAGCAGGAAATGTTTTTACAGGCCCACCGAAAAAGTTTTATGTAAATATAAGCTTTGAATTTTTACAAGCTGAATTCAATGCAAGCACTTTTCAGTTGAATTCCATTGGCTAGCAAACACGGACACCCGGAAATTGTCCTGTAACGGTTTCATGTTTTATTAACACGTAAAATTAATGTACAGTCGAAAAAGTATACCAGTAGAATGTCAAATGGTAGCCGATAATTTGATTATACAGAGTCTGTATGAGAATCCGAAATGATCTTGTACTTCAACCATCTTTTTGTTTGAACGTAAAACGAATTTTATTAGAGAGTGTATTTCGTTATTTCCAGGCAATTTACGAGAGAAATTAGGAAATCGCGCAGTAGCTGTGAGAGTTTTGTTAAATTTGCAAGAATAAGACAATTTCGTTTGATATTTCGTTATTAAAATGTCGATTTAATCTTGGATATGGATTTAAGATTAGTGTCATTCGATCAATGGAATCAATGGTTGAGAAATAGTGTCGGCTATTTTCAACGTCAATTCATTTTGTTATTCTTCTAAGGGGATTTGTGTCATTTTTCTGTATAGTGAATATTGAATTGAAATCTGTGCCCGGCTTGCATCACGGACATCTTCACGGGATGTCTCCTTTGTGTTGGCGACGATATAATCCAGTCACGTTTCTACATAGAGCTAGGTTTCTCTAGTACAGTGGACATTGATTGAACTGTAGGACTAAAGTAGCTTGATATTTTATTCACCAAAGGACATTCGTTTGAAATTTACTAAAATGTCAAGTTGAATCAAGTGGTCCAATTTATAGATTTGTATTTTCTCTTTCTACAGCGCTCTTTCCTTATATTCTCAGTTTCTTTCTTCCTTTACGATTTTGGACAAGAACGAGAAAAACGAATTCAAATTGTAGTAGTGGCGGTTTACCCAACTACGTGACGTTCAACAAATTTCATGTTCTCATATCCGTGAAATTCACGTTAACGGGAAAATGCAAAAGAAAATCACACCTCTAGCTTGAAGGCAAAATGAGCGAGAATTTAATGAAAATCTCCTAGACTCTTATGATTGCAAGTGGAAAATTACGAAATTAAAAAAGCCGAGCGATAGCGGAATTGATGGTGTTGAAGCTGGGCGCTCGATAGATTTTGTCAATCTTGCTTTGAATATTTTAAAACTGTGTGTATAATATCGGAGCGGCATGAAAGATGATTCACCTCGAAGAGGACGTTACAAGCTTATCTCGTTTGGGTTGCTATTGAAAAGACCACATTGATAATCGGAAGAAAGCAGACTGTACAGGAGGGTTGTTGCTTTTAAAATCATTAGAAAATCTAGCTTGATAAACAAGATGCCGACATTTTATCGCTTGAAACAGTTTTAAAGATCTGAATTGAAATCAAAACTTGGTAATAATAAAATGTAAAGATACAAAATCATGGTACACTCAACATGGAAAAAAAAACTTTTTTAAACACATAAAACTGATCCATATATCAAACTAGATGACAGAACGTGGGCAGTTAAAAACACATTACACTCAAGATAAATGAATCTTCACATGAGTGACTTTTGTGCATTAAATAATAAAAAAGCAATATTACATTTGTGAAAGTGTAAAGAATTCGGTAATCGTACAAGAACAAAGCTTGTTATTTGATCGCTCAAAAAGCACACGCAAATAAAGCTCTTTTTTTCTTCAAATCATTAATAAAATTGTGCTTTAATTTACTTTTTCATGTTAACAATAGCTGAGTGGATTGTTGCGTGTCAATATTGAAATCCAACTCAATTACATAATTTGATAACATCGTCGATAAGGGTTGACCGTTATCAAAAATCAACCATAAAAAGGTGAAATCCTTTATTGCGCCACACTAGAATAATACGAAGGATAAGAAAACTATCGGTTAGGCGCTATAAAATCTTTATGTTGTCAATAAAACAATAAAAACGGTGGTTATGAATCTATTATTTGACCCGCGATGAGAGTTTCAACAATAAATTCATATTTTCTCTGCATTACAGTTGTTTTTCTTTATTGTTCCGTACCGAAATGAAAACTGTCAAAACTTTAATGATTACTAGAAAATAAAATGGGGTGGAAAAATTTGAACAAATCGATTTCAAAGCAAATATTGGGGATAATAATAGAAAAATTGTGGTTTTTGTGTTTGGACGTATAGGCGCCAATATGTTTAATGGAATTTCCGTTTTTAATGTCTGGACGTCACGAAGAGGAGGTTAGAACGTGAAATTATTTCCCCCTTCTTCAAACTTATATGGTGCTTCTTATACTCCTATAATGGTTTTATAAGACTGAAAATCCATTTTATTAAACTTGTATAACACACATAATCGTTTTAATCACATTTAAAGGCTTTTAAAATTGCATCACGTAATTTTTTTTGTTATCAATTCTATTACAACAACCATTTCATAATACAGAAATGTCTCTTCTATTCCGCCCATAGATTTCTATGTGTGCGAGAGATAATGGTTCAAGACATTTTCCTTTCGACTTTCTATTATTGTGGTTAGAATACCAGCACTTTCTTCTTCCGTTCGATTTATTTGGCTGTCACTATTCTGCTTTAGAAAGGGTGTTTACGCTCAAGTTACTCGATTAAACATTTCGACATGGTCAATCCAACATTGTGTCAGCTAGTCGTAATTTGCACCGAAAAAATCACAAATATGTACTCGTTATTTATGTGATTTTTTTGGCCTGTTGTTTCTTTCAATCGAAATGTGCCCCATTTCACCGGCACTGTCACAACGATGATTTATTTGTAAAAGTTTCGGCGGTGTCAACAAATTCCAAAGTGGTTGTTCAATTTTCCGATGTTTTTCCTTTTTTTTTTTGATGCACGGGTACAAGTTCCATTTTGTTCTAAATGTAGGACTAGTTAAGGATGGAGGCGTGATCAATGTGACGACATATCATTTATCATGACAGAGTTATCCGGTGGAGCTTCCTGGAGCCTTCCCAAAATTCTAAAGCGTGTTTTATTGTTGTCACTAATTATTATCGGAACTGGTTATTAAGTTTAGTATTATTGTCTTGACGAAGAACGTTGCAATATTCAATCTGTCTACATTTCAGCAAAACATAACCGTGTTTTTGCTACAAATCGATTCGGTTATATACTTTTCAACTTGACCGTATGCTTTTTGTCGATTTGTTGAGACTGCGAATAGAGAGAATATAATCGCATTTCGTTTTTACGGTTTATAACAGCGAATTTGTGAATTTCCAACATTCGAGCGAATTGTTTGATAATTTTACAGTTCTACAAAAATAAACCCTACAAACATTGAAAACTGTTTTAGTTTAAAAAAAAGACATATTCATAAGCTCACTTCACTGTGATTAATGAACGATCCTGTCTCTTTGCAGTAAAGTAAGTTTCGTTTCATTTGGGGAAAAGTCGACGTTATTTTTTCCTCATTTGTCTTTTTATCTCGATCGTCCAACTTTGCCGTCGTCGTTAGCCGTATCTACCGGTTTACTGTCAAAAACAGCTTTAGAATGCGCAAATATAGAACCGATTAGATAGTTTGGAAAAAATTGCGAATTTTAAGCACTATCAGCTGTATTCTAACTCGTTTTGTATAAAATCTGAAATTAGAATCTAGTTATTAACAACAACAGTAAGATGAAAGCAACGTGTATATAGGAAACGGAACAAGGGTAGTGTCTCCGGATTTGTCTTCCGGTTTACAAGCACGAATTTTGCTGTAGAGTGCGTGACTCTCATAGGATGCCTATAAATGTGCTTCCGGAAGAATGGATAGCTAACCAACAAATGCTTACAAAATAAACAACTTTAATCATTATTCTACCTTATTTTGTTTGATTTTAATCAATAAATAATGATACAAATGCAATTTCGTTTCGTTGTACAGCTCACCTAAATGCAGAATTCCAATTGTTAGTTTAGCCTAAATGCCAATCATAGTTAATAAAACGGCTATCAGACACGCATCAGTTAACTGCATGATTTAGTTAACGTATATTGCATTTCTATTACCATCCGACAGATGATGACAGGGGCGAATTAAAAGTGATAACTGTTTAGAACGTGACATTAGAACGAACCGTGCTTGTATCGGTGGACATAATCGAACTATTATTGAAGTCTATAAGTGACCTGTCACGTAAAATTATGAATTAACCCTTTTATTTGGTGAGAAAATCAAAATTAGTTTAAATCGACCAGAAAGCAAGTTCCAAAAGTTTCAAAAGAAAATCTCGTATTGATTTGACTTTAAACAGTTAGAAGCTAATATTTGTCTAGAGGCTTTTCTGTCGTTTCTCCCCGAAGAAACAACAAATTTTCCTAACGTATCCAGACTAATTAACATCCTTAAGGGCCTCAAAACTCGCTTTACAACAGCTACAGAGATAGGTATTTTCTTGATAAATCTCCAAAGTAAATACTGTCGTTTCGTCGTTTCTCTCAGGTGTTTATGGTAAACTTTCAACGAAACTTTCGTTTTATTCTTCACACAATCACAATTATGATTATCACGTATGATAAAGTTAATCCATCATTTTGTGGTGGTAGTTTCCCATATCCTGCTCCCTATTGTCAAGGATTCGCAATATTTGAAGGATAGATGTTGATTTGAAGTAAACAAGACTGGAAAAAAAATTTCAACAAACGCATTACAGATTTATTTGTTGTATTCGAATCAATCAGTAGTCAAATTTTGATTGATTGAAAAAAACTGTCTTTAATGGTAGTTGTTTCCATTTTTATGAATTCTACATTAGTGAAACATTTCGATAATTAATTAACTATACTCCAATCCATCAACGACGCAACGTGTTATTTTCTCATGAAACTAAATGGTGCTTCTTATATTAAGATGTATGTACATTGGGAATGAGTAGACCTTACCTGTAAGCTGGCTGAGTACGTATGAATACGTTAAGACCGCAATTTTCAATTTGCATATACAGATTTTAATATTAGACAGACGTAAAGTAGGATTACATACAGTTTTGTAGCCGTTAATAAATGATAAGGAATTGAAATTGAAATTTTCCGCTACACAACCGTAAATAGAGAATTTCAATCGATTTTCCAACTATAATGTGATGTTTTATTTGCTTTCAATAAAATCCCCTCAGTCGTTGAGCAACATTAAAATTAAATAGCCCCTCTTTATCGGTTCTTGATAAATGTTGATTTTATTATTGACTGATTACTGATAACTCGTTTTAGAATATTTCCAGAATATAGCTGATGTTATAGCACCCTTATGAATGACAAGAATATTAACTTTTGATAGAACAATTCGTGTAGAAATCGCTCCGTGTACGCTCATTTTTGAATCTTGCAATTCTCGGTAAAACACAGTGGAATGTCACCGATTTCGTAATGAAATTTCTTTATTGCACTTTGCCAACTCTTTGCAATGGAATAACGGGTGTTCCGGTTGAACTTCAAGTCAAGTGGGGTAGAGAATTTCATGACAATTTCAGCGGTATTCTCTAACTTCTACTGAGATACAAGACTCTAATTTTGATAAAATATTCTATAAAGCTTCAGATATTTTACAAAACGCTCGTAAAATGATTGTTACACCTAAAAGTCGTGATAACTGTTTGAGAATACCACCGTGGGCGGAAAAATCAAGCAGACCTTGCGACAGGTTCAAATTCAACCCTCGAAGCCCTCGATTCTGGGTTAGATAAAATTATAGATTACTACATTATTACCATTATCGTGATGATCATCGTTACAGCAGTGTGTAATTACATCGTCAAGAAGGTAAACTTGTTTATGTAACCTTATAATCTAAAACTTTCATAACTGTAATAACCGACATGGTGGTAAATTAGAATTATGCCCGTTTAATAATTACGAATGATGTTGGCGCATCGTAAAATGTATCAAAATAGCACCTTGGTGTGCAATTCCAGGCATCTACAGGATTTACCAAAACGGCAATTTGATGTTCAATTCACTTGCATTATAATCGTTATTTATATAACTAGAATTCTCCTATAATATGATTGTTTTTGATTTTTCTATTACAACGAAAGAGAAAATTAGAGAAAAACAATTATGGTTTTGTTGTTGTTGTTGTTATTCTTCCTTTCATCGGCGAAATGAGCAAAAAATTATGATTAACGACAGCATTTTTAAAAGAACTCAACATCCACATATAGAATTTTCTATTTAAAGTCGACTAGAATATCGTTAGTGTGTTTAATAAAAGCGCACTGTATAATATGGAACACTTTAACGACAACCATCTAGATAAATATAATAAATATGGAAAAAGCTTCAATATTGTTGGGGCGTTCTTTGCTGATTACTTTAAAATTAAATCTCGTTATCTTTATACATGTTCTGTTCAACTTTAATCTATGTTGTATACTAGAAGACTTCCATTCTTATTACAACTGGACGTAATAATTGTCGCCTATAAAACTCCTATAAAGCGGCAGTCACGACTCAAAAGACTCTTAGTAGAGACCCTATATTACAACAGTTTTTTCCCCTTTCTATCTTTATTTATTTAGGATCACAGTATAAGGAGAATGGTTCTGTTCTCAACGTGACCTTATCCCAAGTCCGTCCTTTAATGCATGTTTATTACGACTATGGTGGTGTAATTTAATAGGGCAAAGCTTTCATTTCTGTAAATTTAAACAACGAACACACTCTAATCTAACCATATATGTAAGAAAAACCGTTATAATTAATGATCGTGGATAATTTTATTGTTTTCAATTATACTAATGAACGATATGGTTTGTGAATAAATTGATAACAGACGTGAGTAGTTCTGCACTCCTAATTACTTTGATTACATTCAGATCATTTATCACGTTACGCTATCTTGTGTGATGAATCCACATTTCCACAATAACACCCCAAATTCTATTACAACTCGATTTTTTTTGGCCGTTCGTAGATATTTACCTTGGGCCGGTTTTACGGTGTCCGTTGATCGAATTTCTTGCGGCTCTTTCTCTATTGTCAGCCGTTGAATTTTTTCCCAACTGCTTCTCAAGTGGTTTAGCGAACACCAGATTTTCGTGAACTTTACGGCCTCCGATAAGATCGGACAAACTATTTTTTCGGTTACACCGACAGATAGGGGAGTATTGCTAATTAAATTATAAAATTGCGGCCAGTTATTGGAAATAGATTAATTGTTGTGTCGATATTATTTGTGGCGCTACAGAGCGATTATTTTACAATAATGTCATTTACAATAAAATTGAAAAATTTGCTCTGTATCCGACATAATTGAAATTTTAATCACCATTAAAAATATCAATTTCGTTGTAATAAAATATCGTTTTACATCCCGAAATGGCTAAATAAATTTGCATCGATTTTACGGATAATTATCAAAAATTTCTAGAGCGATTTTCGGTGTTAACTTTGGAAAGAACGTCAGTCTTGCTGTAAGCTTCTACAAGTTTTTCTTTGAAAGCACGCTACAAAAGATTGTACATAATCTTACAAGTTGAAGCCACTAATTACTGTTATTTCTAAAATAGGGCACTTAACTTTGATTACTGATTCTTACAAAGGCGGGCCGTGAGTATTTTAGAGGTGTTTCCGTTTTGTTTTAGTATTAACAGTAAAAGTTGCAAGTTCCTCTCGAACGGCCGTTCAAATAGCCTTTTTAATTCATACTTTAAACTTCTTTTTCGGCGTATTTAATAATTGCTCGGTTAACATCGATATTCAACATTTAGACGTTAAACACAACATCCACCATTTCGGTGTTGTATGTTTGTTTGTAATAATAACAAGTCAAATATAATACAAGATTGTGGTTGAAATATGCATAAACAAGTTGATATGTTTGAATAGTACTTGATGGAATTTGTAGCTATGATATCTCGTCATTTTCTCTATTGCAACTGTCGTTTCTAGTACTGTTTTAGATAAGTTCACTAACCAGACATGGCTAATTATGCCAGCGAACATAGTGGGGCTTTAATAGTTTATTAACGGAGAACAATCGACAATCACACAAAGTTCTATTCCTTATACATAACATATCCAACAATTGTATTAATAAATAGAATTTGTATGCTAGCATATTTAATGTAGAACAATTGTATTGCGACTAAATGAATTATAACGTTTATTCGTGTTTCTCAAGTTCGAGAGCCATTCAAAATTGATATAAAATTGCAATTTCAAAAAGCGCTCTCCAATTTCAATTACAACTCTTTCAAAACTTTAATAATCCGCGTGTTTGTCGAGCACATTATTGAATTCGCTATTACGCAACAATTTCTACAAGTCTGGATGGATTTATTTTTGTTTGGAAAATAGGTCGGACTTGAGCACTTTTCGGGTATCCGGTCGTATCCCATTGGGTGAACTTCACACTTATGGACTTACAAGGTGGCTCCTGGGGGTGTATTCCGGACGGCTAGTGAAATCGAGAGTCTGACAAATTGAAATGAGCAAATGACAACTACTGTATTCAAAATGTTTTACACGACTGCCACTATTGTTGAGGATTATAACAAGAACGGTTTTATTTATGCATTTCCGTCAAGACTTTTATTAGGATTTAATGTTGTCGTTTAATCGAATGGACAATCGGTGGATTGTTGGCAAGTTTTAATAGTTTTTGGATAATATCGTAAATATTTAACTAGGACCTTAGGGATTCGATCCTTAAAGCTAAACAAGTCTTTTACGAAGGAATTTGGAAAGTTTCCTCCCTTCTTTCTATCCGTGTGTTTCCTTTTGTTGTAGTCAACAAACATAAACAGGCATATAAAGAAAATTGAATTTTATTCGACAATAGATAGAAAAGGCCGAAATATTTCCGAATTGAATTCTAGATTGAATTTTTGAATAATAAACAGATAATACTTCAACTAGATGATGACAAATGAATATTTCAATATTTAGTGACGTGTATGTTAATTTTCGTTCAATTTTAGACTTAATACAAATTAAAACATTAATCCGCCTATTTTGAATTAATTTCAATACATCCCCTAATCTTAAATTACTGTAATTAATGTTATTAAAAGCCAAAGTGTTACGGTTCAGTGACAGGTAACTACCTCGTTACTGAATTAAGATATTAACTAGTGGATGTGGCGGAATATTCTATCGAGTATACAATTATCGGCTTTAATTATTGAATATTAGAGAAAAATCAATTTGTGTTATAGATTTTCGTCTAATTTGTGGTTTTTTAGTTTCAGTGGCGAGTCTGGCGGGTGTTTCGGAAAGCTCAACAAAGTCACGTTACATTGAGACAGGTATTAAATCATCATCGACCGTTCAACGGCCATATTTCGACGATGTAGGACCACGAAATGTGACGGCCGTTGTTGGTCAATCGGCTATACTTAATTGTCGTGTCAAACATCCAGGCGATCGAACGGTAAGTGAGCAATTGTGCAATTTTCTGATTGAAAAATCTACCGTCTATAGGTATTTTTCTATAACGATTACCAAATATTTTATTATTATCGAATCGTCAATCTTTTCAAGAAAATTGTGACGTTTTCTGAACAGATTTCTCACCCCTTGACAATAATGCAAAAATAAACGAATTGAATTTTTATAAAATGTGACAGAAAATCGTGAAATTTCCTTTGAGAATTTCACAAATTGCATTTTAATGTTAGCTAGGGGTTAGATCCGGTGGCCGGATTGTTGGTTTTGTTATCATTACCGGACTTTCTAGATATAGCAGGTTTGTTTTCGACACACTATCTAATGCATTTGTCTATATGTATCTGTATTTATATTGTACAAAACTTGCTCTACACTATATGAAACTTTAGCCAATTCTCAGCTTCACTAATGATAAAACAAGTCTTATTTTATCACAAACAACCAACCTAAATCATATTTGTTGTCTTTGATTTCTGTGTAATTCGGACATTTTGCTTGATCTGCACTTATTTCAAAAGCCTTAAATTAGTAATTCGGTGTGCACATGTGAATAGTTATGTTGGAAACTTGGCGAAACTAACTGAAAGTTTTGAATTATAACTGTACCGTATCTGTGCATACAGACGCCTGTTACTAAAATTATTGCTGTACGTTTAATGAAAAACCAACAGAACTAGTTTGAATCAATTCTGTTTCATCTTTTCATCGAAATTAACTCGACTAGAAAGTTAATTTAAGTAACAAATAATTCTAATCGTCTTGAAAATTTTAGCGAAAGTTTGGCTCCGTAGCTAACTAGTTGATAAAAATTACCTATTTTGGACGTTGTCGCTACACACATAAAACAACTAAAAAGACCTGGAGATCTTCGTAAAGTTTATGTTTCTACGATATGAAAAGCGTTTTTTAAGCAGCTAAAGAGTCCAAATTTTGCTAAAATTTTCTCTGGGGCACCCTCAAAATATTTTCGAACTGGTCACCAACTAGTAGGATTTATCTTTAAAGTATCTTCTTTTGAATGATGCATAAAGTCTGGCCTCTAATTGCAAGAATTTTAAGACACTCTGTCTCTTGTTAGAATGATCCAGTGGCCAAATTTCTTCGGTAATTGAAGATTAAAACTTGTTAAAATCTGGATGAACATTGATGACTAATTGACTAAAAGTTGCAATCAAATAGCAAATAACAAATAGATTTTATCCTTCAATTTGAGTTGTTTTTCGAACAATTACATACCAAATTAGTTTGAAAAACTGGCGGTTCAAGATGAGAATCATAAATATCTCATAAGATTTGAACCGAGAAACTTGAAAATTCCTCTCAATAAAAGTATCTAAAAATCTAGATGAAAAAGCTTTTCCTAAAAGCGACCTAAATTGTCCAAATTATAATAATTTCGATGGTTAAAAAGCAAAGTTCGATAGAATTTAACATGCAGAATATGCAGATTTTTCTAATATTTCGACTCTTATAAAAATTGTTCTATCAAGAAAACAACAAGCTGTAAATCTTTGGATCGTTTATCAGTTATTACCTTTTGACATATGCATATTAGTTAATCATTTACAATTTCAATAAAGGGATTGTTTGCAAACTCTAACATGGATTACGGTCATAATGTAACATTCTAATCCTGTCCTATTTCAATGCAGCTGTCAGATATTAAGGGATTTAGTTGATCTGTACTTGAAAGCTACGGTATTAATGTCTCTACAGTGAACTTAACAGCATATACAGACCTGCAGAGTTGTTTTTCCAGTTTTCAAAAAACTACTCCTTCAACATTATTACACATACCTATTCTCTATATATTGAATTTTCTTTATTGAAAGATTGGATGTACAACTGTACGTTTTCTTGGAGCATAAAATTGACTATTCTAGGTAGTTATAAACGACAAAAATTGCTTTCTATTATCGTTTACAAGTTGTTAGAGGTACATACGTTATTGAATAGGTGCATACAATGCAAATCACTTGAGTGTAAATTGTTAAAATGTAATATATTGCAAGTATAGTGCCAATTGCAGCTGTATTGAGTAGTTACATCTACTAGTCGCACGTACAGTCAAAAAGGGATCAACACCGATGAAATTTTAGAAATATATTTGCAATAAATATTCCGTTGAGGATCTTTGTTCCTGGTTCCGCACAGTTTGGAAGCTCTATTTCTGTTTCTGTTTCTATTTCTGCACATTTCTATGTAGGTCTAAAGTGTACGTTCTTCGATTCGCTAACCGCAAATTATCAAAATTTAAAAATGACTATTTCGCTTTCTTGATTCTACATTGTAGTAAATCGAACATCATTAGAAGCAGCATTTTAAGGAGCATCTAAAGACGTATTTTACATAAAAAATTCCCTTTGAATTCTGAGTTACTTAGGATAATCTTGGAGCTAGTTTTTTTTTCTAATTTTTCCATATTTCTCCTACAATTTAGCGAATATTATCGATTTTGCAATGATTTTCTCTTAGTATATAGCAAATTGAAAGAGCTTTCTCAAAGCCGTAATAATTTTTTAATATATTTTATTGGTTTTCCGCGAAATTAACAAACATTTTTTCTTGATTCAATGTCCCAAAAATTACCAATTTCACAATCGATATCTCGCTCGTTTGATGAGATATTGCAACGAATGGTAGCATTAGAAAGGGAGTTTCAAGGACTATCTAAGAGCATCCTTTATTGGGAAAAATTCCCATTGAATTCTAGGTTATAGTGGACAATCGTGGAGAATGTTTTGTTTTATTTTTGTCCACATTTTCCCATATAATTCAGCCAATACTATCAAATTTCCAATGGTTGTCTCACAGTATAAAGTAAATTGAGAACGTTCTGCAAACAACCTGAAAGCTTTCCTTTTAGAAATTTTCTTGTTTGTTAGTTTTCCGAAAAATTGATCAATTTTTTCGTTTATATTTCTGTTTCTGCTTTCGTTTCTGTTTCGATTTCTACTGTGGCACTTTTTCAAAATTTGTAATTGTTAACATATCAATTTTGATGACGATTCGATAAATTAAAGTTGGAAATAATGGGCGAAATCATTTGTCAGATTCAATTTCAATTTGATTTTCAAATATTGTTTTATGACCCAATAAGACAACCACAGAATTGATTCTATCTTAGTAATAATCTTCTAATTTAGAAAATAGTCGACTATTTTCGATATTTACCCGTAATTTTATAGAAGCGCTGCAACGAAAATGTCTGATTGTCACGACAGTAATAAAAGAATGGAAATCAATACGTTGAACAATTTAACGATTCCAAATAACTACCGTTAGTTATCAATGGAATAAAAACTCACCACCGAATAGAAGTCTGCGTGAAATTTTTTGCCGGAAAGCAACAGTTCCTGTGGGACTCTCAAACGTGTCCAGTTTTTTCGCAATTTCTCAAAGTTTTATCGATATTTCACCCGAAATATTGTAGGTATCAGATTTAGAAAGAAATGATAATAAAACGAATTATTGTTGGTGAAAGTTGAGAAGTTGTGGGGGTGTATTTTGTCTAATTGAGTTAATGAATTCGATTTCATGAGCGGATGCCTCATATTTCGGTAGAGCGAATTTACAATTAAATGCGGATTAATTAATGGAGATATCTTTGAAAAGT
This sequence comes from Mylabris phalerata, assembly GCA_020740385.1. NCBI lineage: Eukaryota > Metazoa > Arthropoda > Insecta > Coleoptera > Meloidae > Mylabris > Mylabris phalerata. The sequence goes on along the minus strand of JAJEOX010000299.1, from coordinate 2,791,057 downwards.
TGTAATTTTTATATTTTAGAACTACGCATATATCTTGAGGCTTGCGCTATTAATTTCCTGCGAATAGCTTTATTTATCGAATGTTTGCCAATAAACGGATCAATTTTATGATGAAAGATTCTATTATAGATTGTCGTAAGAATATACGAACAGGAAACAATACGTTTTATGTTCACGAATCGTTGAGAAAATGATCGAAACTACAACAAATGAATCGCCTTTGGTGGTATGTTTCCTTTTATCAACCAATACCACCATTGAGTTGAAATCCAACTATCGATATCCATCAAGAACAATAAAAAGGAACCGAAGAAAATACGGAAATTGATTGGAAGACTGCTTTAAAAATTCTCCAAATTCTAGACGAATGATTACTTGTTTTTAGAGGATGAATATTTTAATAGAAAAACTCAACGGGATAATTTCATTGGAGTTATAAAAGCTCAACAACGCAAGAGAATGCTTAACGTTATTCTTGTTAAACTAGTAAGGAGAAAGTAACAAGAGTGAAAATTGTATTCCATCGTCGACACGGTGACATGAAATCGTGTATATTCTTTTGCAAGTAAATGGAATGTGTTCTTCCATACTAGATGATTTCATTTTGCGTATATGTTTATGTTATAATCTATTTTTTCTCTGCTTCCTTCTCTTTTCTTGCAAAGTAGATATAGTACCGGATCTACGTATATTGGAGTTTCTGATGCAATTTCCCTATTTCAACATCATTTATCTTTATGGATATGATCGTTGTAGAAAATATCACCGTAAATGTTGGTAGGACGAGGGAACGAAAATTTATTATACAGGCTACAGCCGGCCTTTTTCCACCCCCAAAAACCAAAAGAATGTGTGTGGTTAACTTCATTTTCTAGTCATTATTCATTTATCATGTACTGGGTAATCTTTTTAATCTAAAATGGGGGACTATTGTTGCCCTAAAAATAAATTCCTACCTAAATGCTTTATAACATCGCACACACAATATCCTGTGATCTCGTTGAGAAACCCATCCACCTACTAATTGTTCTTTTATGTATTTGTCCAATTTTCGAGCGAATTTTATTAATTACAACCCACCATTATGAAAATTGTAATAATTGTGAAATTTCTAAGCGTATTTGGTCGCTGAAAGTGACATTGAATCCTCGGAGGCTTGTCTTCTTTGACCCTTCATAACAAACTCACTACATGTTTGATGTACTTGGGAAAGTTTGATGAAATTTACAGTGGTATGTAAATTTTACAGTACAGGTGGAAATAGAAAGGGATATTTACCGAAAAAATAATCCACAATTAAACGGTACTTGTTTCGCTGTAGTAGAAAAATGTAGTTGTTAATTTAGTTAATCCATACAGAATGTTTACCGAATAAGCCGTATTTGAGCGGTATTTTGTACCTCGTCGAGCGTATTTATTCTAAAAAAAAATATTTTTATTTTAACCCTTAACAAGCTGATTGTTGGCAGGATTCGGTGGTAGCGGCAGCAGGAAAAAAAGCAAACAGATTTGAACGGATTTCGGGTTGAATTTTATCCAGAGACTTGTACAGACGAGGGAAAAACGACCGGAAAGTGGGGAATTTCGGGAAAAAATCGCTAATTTTGCGGAATTAATAACAGCAACATTAAATTTTTTCGTGATGATTCCGACAATACTCCTAATTTGTTCCTATTGCGTGTAAGTTGCTTTATTACCGTCATTAATTTAAACAACAGTCAAAGTTGATTATTGATTTTCTTATCGTTCTATCCAAAAATATTCGGTTTTATCCACCTGGAAAACAAATGTGAGTAAATAATAACAGTTCAAACAATAATTTATCTTGTGAAATATTGTTTGAATACAGGGATTTTTCGTTATCTTATCCATGATTTTTGTAGGTAATTGCATTTTGGACGGCTCCTAGACAAATCTTAATTCTTGTCGTTGTAAGAATCTCGAATTGCTGGTTATCACGAAGCAATTTTTTAAAAAACCCGGTCCATTTTAATCTGTATATTGTACAGAAATAATGACAGATCTAATTAGAAGATAACGGCTTTATTATACGTTTCTCCTCGTTTATAGTAGACAAAGACAAAATTGAAATATAAATTAGAAAGTTTATTATCTTACACAATTTAATATAACACAAAAATTGCCATATCTATCAGATCAAAACATGCAATATTTGGTACCAATTACACGGATTTTAAACTTATAAACTGCAGTTATTTTTGGGCAATATTTGTGGGATTTGATCGCTTTTAAGCCGGTTTCTGATTCGCTCTATATAGCCCAACTTTTGGCCAGGAAACTGTTAAACTGAACCACATAAATTATCAAATCTATGTAGAACTGAAAAGTTTCCAATGTCTTTTTTCTCCCTTCGTTGTTTTCTATGACAACGTTGAAAACTACAATTTCAACGTTGCATATAAACATTGTTTTATTATATGGAAAGTCTTAATGGACTTGCGTCAGTTTATTGACAGTAAAGTTGGCCGGAATTTTTTCGGGAAAACTTTTTAAATTTATTTTACAACCGAATAATTCGCTGAATGTTTTGTAATTATTATTAAATAAAGAGTAGAAAATTGGTTTTTTTTATAGTTTTCTGGTAGTATTAGCGTTACGCACGTTGTAAATCTCTAAAATACACAGAAACTTTGAGCAATCATCCGTTCAAATTTGCTAAATAAAGTTCAAACTCAATTTTACAATCTAGTAATTCTTATTGGAATTTTGGTGTAGTGGAAATCCTAAATAATTTCGAGATTTGTAGGTTTTTAGATTGGTAAAAATTCTCTTAATTTAGCTTGTAAAGTAGGTGAATTCAATATTGTAGAAATAATAAGATAAGAAACTCATCAAGAGAACGTCAGCGTTGTCGGAATATAATGAAAACAAACTGTAAAATTCAAAACTAGGTCCGACTAGATTGATGCATTTGAAACGGGCCCGGAGACGTAGGATTTAATTGCCAGAATCGGAAAGATTAATATACAAACGAATTTCTGTAAATCTTCCATTTTAATTGAGTTCCCCTGGATAAAGTTGGTTGTTTTAAAATTGTCCCAACATAGATTTAACAATTCTAAAATACCTCTAGACAGTTTCTATTTACATTCGTTTACGTTGTTGCAATTGTATAAAAGTTTGAATTACATTTGAAATAACATCATCGTTGTGTCAACATATTTGTTTCAGGTATCGTGGATGAGGAAGCGCGACCTGCACATTCTAACATCGAGCATTCATACGTACACTGGTGATGCTCGTTTCAGTGTCCGCCATCCTGAACATAGCGACGATTGGGATCTACGTATTGAATACGTACAGAAAAGGGATGCTGGTGTTTATGAATGCCAAGTGAATACAGAGCCGAAAATTAGTCTACCAATCATGCTCAATGTTGAAGGTGAGAAACTTGCCATTTGCTTTCGTTGTGGTTTGCAAAATGCTCTTGTTACAAAACAGAATTGAAACCAGCCAAACTCCCCTTTTACACCAGTACAAGACAAAGACATTTAATCGATAATTCGGAATTTTCCAATAAAGGCTTTCAAATAGACTGCATGCAGATTTTTTATTATCCAATAGTCGCTTTAGGCAAGACTCAGGAAGCTGGAATTTAGCAAATTTTAGGCCTTACTCATCCCAAAATACACCGTTATGTTTCTAATCTATTATCATCACTAATCCCGGAATCTCTTCAAGTTTTCCCAGTGTTGTCTATTTGTTGTGTCGCCGTTTAATTTTTTTCTCCTCCCTTCTTCATCTTTATTATCAGCTTTTATATGTGTGTCCGCCTTCCTATTGTTGTATAATTGTGATATGCATGATAACCGCCTATTGCTGTGTTCTACTAATTGCAATCAGTGAGGAAACAACAAAGACATATTAGTGTTTTTGTTCCTTTTGTTCCAGACGCATCCTCTCTTGCAGCAACACACCCGGGCCCTCGCTCCAAAGGTACCTTCTTTACATCCCTATCACGCATCACATACAATTTATATTTATATACAAAACACACGTATGATTTATACGCGCACATCTATTCATACATACATGTATTTAGAATATTTATAGAGCAATCTAATATTTTAATCTAAAGTAATTAGTGATAATCATATAAGGATACAATTCTCTGAGATTTATAACTCGACTATTCATTACTTTAAAATAGTCGAATTATTTGTTTAAATGAGTAAACTAAAACTCCAGTACTAATTAGATAAGTTATATTAATATCCATTTGTATGGTTTTACAATTAATTTACTCTTCTAAAATAGTCTCATTTAGACTCACAAAGCACTTAAATTTAATAAAAACTCTACAGTATTGTCCACGATTTTACACATGCAACAATCAAATTAATTTTTTGTCTCAAGCAGATGAGTCTTACTTAAACTATAGCTTTATTCCACCCATAAATCTAAATTGTACCATTTTGTGTATTTATATCTGTAGTCTTTCGTACCGCACAATCGCCAGTTTCCGTTATTTACTGTTGTCTAAAAGATTAAACCATCCATTTTTTCTGTCTCAGTATTTCCATCTAAGCTCTCATTGTTGAATGAATATTTATGTACCTATTTAGGTTTTACGCTATTTCCCACTAGAGTTTTTACGAAAATACTATTTTGTATAAACATGTAGTATACTTTTGTATTAAGCTCTAGATTTATTTCGAATAGAGTTTTTAGTAAATTTACGACAATACTACTATTGTATTATTGTATTCTATATACAACATATGGTTTAAAATTGATTAAATCTAAAATAGGATGTCTATAGCAGGAAATAAAACACTAAACTAAACGATCATTTGATATATGTAGATATAGGATAAGTATATTTTAAAACAATATCCATTGTTCAATATTTACATCTTCTATTGAATACAAATCGATTCAAGATATCTCTCAATCAAATTGAATAAATTTTGCAAATAAATAAACTAACAATATTTGAACTGTGCTTTGTGATCTATGCGAAATATTCAATGTAAATTTCAGTGTGTTTTTGTTGTATTTAATATTGCACAATATTTAATCAACTCTAATTAGTACTGTAGCGAGATTTGTAATGTTCGCATATTACCCAATTGAATAATAACCGTCAGTTTTCATTATTTAATCCTCATTGAAATTTATAATAATTAACAATGAGTATATTTAATTTAATTTTTCCAGATGCTCAAGCCGTTATATCTGGACCATCTGAGGTTTATGTTAAAAAAGGTAGTACCATATCATTAACATGTACGATAAATGTACATTCACCACCACCATCGTCTGTATTTTGGTATCATGGACATTCTGTTGTTGATTTCGATTCACCAAGGGGTGGAATTAGTTTAGAAACAGAGAAAACTGAAATGGGCACTACTAGTAAATTGTTGGTAACAAAAGCATTACTTTCTGATTCTGGAAATTATACATGTATGCCGTCCAATGCCAGTCCGGCTTCAGCTGTTGTACATGTACTCAATGGTAATTGTTTCAACTTATTAACTTTTATTGTTCTACTCTATGGAACTAGTTTAGATTGTTTCAATAGTATCAACATTTATTATCTGATAGTTTCCACGAAAATTGCAAAATTTACAAATCAATTGCCCCATTCATGAGCTCTTTCTATTTGCGTTGAAACTAGGCAAAAATTAGCCCTCTACTGGCTGAGCGAAACTTTTCAACTATTTGATTCAAAATGGAAAATTTCGCGGAAACACTACAAATTTGCCTCAATATAATAATAACTTCTAAATTTAGACTGCTCTCTCAGATAATCTAAGTCAAAGTGTTGCAAAAAATTTAGCTAGAATTTCTAGATTCGTTCTCAATTTTTTCCATCGCTGAAACAACTTTTTCGAGAACAAATTGTAGCAAATTTCCATACGACGTTAGAGAAATATAAATAAATGATCCACTTTTTTGCTGCCCGATTGAATTGTTAATTTGCGTACAAACTATCTACAAGTAGAATATAGGCGAATAGTACATGCGAAAAAAATTGCTCTCTTTTTGATGTCTGAATGATTACGATTCTTCCATTCGTATATAGCATCGATAAATTGAATAATGTCGTCTTCATTGATGTGGAAATGTGAAAGGAAAAAACTGGAAAAATGAACAACAAGAGAATATAATAATAGCGGTGGAAACTCCATGATTATTGATCTAGAAAATTTGCAAAAATCTGTTGACGCACTAAACTTGCTGTAAATTCGAAATGATTCGTTTTGTATTTCTGTTGCGAACGCTTCAACAAAACAACTCGAGCCCAACGTTGCCTAAATTCTGCCAAAACTAATGCAAACACTTTTATAAAACTCGCTCAGATTCCAGAAACAGTAACTTGAACTGAATTGGTCGAGAATTTCATTAAACATCATTGAACTGATATTAATTCATGAAGACCTTTTCCCAATCAATATGCTGATGACATGTGTACAAATCACAATGCACTCCTGTTAATTGGTCCTATAATATTAGTTCTCTTCAAACAACAATTCCATCATGGTATAGACGAAATATTCAACAGTCGCTAAGAAGATTTCCCAATCGATTCATTGTTGTTTGAATTCTGTTATAGGAGAACATCCGGCGGCGATGCAGACAAGTCAAGCTGAGATTCGACGGCCAATTTCACCATTCTGGTCGACATTGATACTAATGTTGGCCTTTAGAGGAAGATGATTACAATGTTGTTAATTTTAATAAAGTTACAATAATCAATAAATTAAAGCTCATCTAGGAAACTAGTGCTCTAATAATTGAATCGGTGTATATAGTCAGAGAATTACCAAAAAAAGAGGGAAATTGCGGAACAATCATGTGTTTTTGGTTTGATTTTTCTGTATTCGGTGCTATTTAATGACGGTTGTGAATGAGAAATATTATTGAAGAGATTGCGAATCGTTTCTGTGTAAATAATCACAAAATATACTTTATATCTTTAGTGATATGTTTGATATTTAATAGACTTTAAGGTAATTTTAGACAATTCTAGCGTAATTAATTGTAACAATTATTACATGTTGATATTATGTAGATTTATTGTTACTATTATCAAAGAGATTTTCTACTTTTAGTTTCGGATTTTTTGAACAACTAATCAAAAATTTATCAAAAAACCACTTTCATGTTCGAAAACGGAAGGGACAAATCCAGAACAAGCCTAGACAGTTTGTCTTTCCTTCTATCTGTACTTCTAACTCTATCTTTCAACAGCAGCAATCTTAACATTTGATCAAAAAGTTGTTTAAATGTCTCACTTGTATTCTGTTCGTGTGGAATAAATATAGTTGCTGTCGAAAAGAAAGCGTCGAGTTCGTTCCGGGCGTTGTTGAATTGCTGTGTTGATTTATGCAACGACAAACTTCTAGTTAAGTGATAAAAACAGTTACACACAATAAATAAACCGAATCAAACCTTTGCAATACGCCGTTTTAGAATTTTCGGGAATTAAACAGAAGGCAGACAATTTCGCCTAGATGGCCAGAAATTGGCTGTCTTTGCGAGTTCATTAATATTTTTTATAATAAAAACAATCGTCCTAATACAGTGTAATAAATTATAAAGAAAATCAAAAAAAAAAGAGAATACATCTCAAACTTGTAATTATCATCATGTTGTACATACAAAACAATAATAAAGAAATAATTAAAAAATTATTTGTAACTTTCTGATCCTTGGCAACGCAGAGAAACTCTCCAGCTATTGTTAGAACTACTGTTATTTGAAATAATTGGCCTGTTTGTGACACAAATCAGAAAACAGCTTCGAGCTTCTTTTATTTGAACTCCTATCTTTTATACTAAAATTCTCCAAGCTATGCTCGAATAGACAAGTTCGTAACATTAAAAATCCAATTTGAATAGAACTGACTAATTAAAGTAAAAAATGTTTTATATCCCGGATTTATCCAGATAATTTTTATTCGATTGAAAAGTTTAATAGTTTCAGAAAAAATAGAAAACTGTTTCGTTATTACGATTAAATAAATCTTGCAACTCTATAAAAACGGGCAATATCGATCGTAGATTTCCACCATTTTATATAAAACTTTAAATTACAGTTCAGTTGAAAAACGATTAAAGTCGTCACAATGAGTTGTGGAAAAAATTGCGGAAATATCCACAGGCTGTCCATTCTAGTAATGATGTTTGCTATTCCCTACCCGTTGATAAGCTATGATGGATTCTGTTCTCGTTACAATAGCGAGTTTGTATTGTAAACTTTTTTCCAGCGTTCATCGTACTAAATTTAAGACTCACCATCAACAATACATTTTGATTAGGGTTGTTAACAGAGCAAAATCGTTGTAATATGATGTAATGATGCATGTGAATGGATAGAAGCATTTATTTTCGCTACATTATCATGGCGAAATATATAGAAGGAACATTTTTTTAAAGAAATGGTAACAAGTATATTACACTTTATGACCTTAGGGGCTACTTCCACTTAGTTACACAACATGAATAGATTCGTAGAATAAATGATAACGTATTAGAGTAATTTTGTCAAAGAAAATCAACCCCTCTATTAATAGTTCAATTTACAAAGTGCGTACGTTCATCGATAATCGAATTCGACTCTGTCTTCAGTCTTTTTCCTCATCTAAACATCTGCGATAGTGGGGAGGCCTTTTATTATTAGTTTTTGAGTGAAAATCCCCCAAAGTTAATACAATTCGAATCTTTATTGTTTTACCTATAAAATTGTACAGATTGAATCTGTCGTTGGGGAAATAGATTGTATTCGTTGCCAGTCGTTCTGTTTTGTTATCAGTATAATCAACAAACTATACGGAATCATTCCGCATATGCACATTGGAGATCTAAAATTAATGCTGATGACAAGCGCTTTTGTATGGTGGACCATCAAATGCTTTCAAAACGGTTTGCTGACGGATCTACTACAATTAAATTTATACTATGTGATCTTTTTAAGCTTTCTTTAATATTTCGTGTACGATATTGAGTTGTTTACGTCGACTTTCTGGAGTTCTTTTAGGAAAAAACCCAATTTCCACGAAGGAAAAAACGACGTCTTGTTCAATACGACTTATTATTATGATGCGTGTAAAATTAAAATAAAAACAAGTCAGTTTTCATAAACAAAGCCTCCTGTAAGATTGTAGAAATACAATACAAAAAAATAAAAAATTAATTTAATTTGACGACTTGTTCTAAGATCGAAAGATCTTATTAGAGTCGCAAACAATTTTGGCATTGCTCAAGAACAAGTCCCCAAATTAAATTAATTTTATTCTTCGGATTCGTACAACTTGTATCCGCATGGACAGGAAAAATTCTTCATTACAAATTATTTGTGATCTCTGTAGCTACAACGGCTTCAAAGACGAAAAATGCTCGCTTCAAAAAACGATAACTGTCTCATCACCGACTGAACGTAATAAAATCATTTAAAAGCGCTTTTATGCCGATCGTGATGTATACATCCGGCTGTACCAGGGGAGGCATTTAATAAATTGAATCGAAAGAGAGCGCCTCCAATAAAACTCATCGGAAAACAAAACTTGGACTAAGATAGTGGGCTAAAAATGTGGGAAAAACTCATTTTATTGCGACTAAGGTCTAGTTTTGTTGCAAAGATAAATAACGTTAAACGAGACAAGTTCTAGATAAAAACGGATGGAATATTACCATTGATTTTATCGGAAATTCTTCCATTATAGCGAACCATTTGATAGTTTAATCTCGAACATGGCGCTCTCCACTTTTTAATTACTTTAGAAGCTCTGCTGTATTGTTGAGAGTTTCCTTTTCGTGATGTAATTTAGTGGAGAATTTATTATAAGTTGAGTTAGTAAAGGTGGTAGTTGTTCATCAACTTTTATTGAATATAGTTTTGTTCTATAAAAATTACATTTAGAACAGAATAGAATTAATCATTCTATAATATTATAATGATTTTAATAACAATATGTACTAGTGGATTGTAAATTAAACTGTTTACAACCTGGGGGTTGAACGATAAACTGTCCCTTAAAATCTACAACGCTATATTAAACATTAGCGTCAAGTGTTCAAGGAATTTCGGGAGTCAACGGTGTCGGTTTCGGCTATTTATAGAACTCTACCTGATAGGCCCAAATAAATTAGAATTAAGTAAAAATATAAATCGAAAATTGATTGGAAGATTAAAACATGGAATTTCAATTAAGCCACGAGTAGAATTAAATGAAGCAACTTTTTCAGCACTGGATTACCATCGTTTAACTACGAAATTACACAATTTTATTCGGCTACTGTTTGCATCGAGTGCAACCTTTATTAGTTCTTAGTGCACTTATAATTCGACCCACTTTACAAACTTTCGCCGAAATGATCAATTAAAATTCTCATTTTGTTAGATTTACATTTCACAGCAATTAAATGGAATTATAGAATGAAAAGAAATGCTGTCACAGCCGTTCCCTCTGTTTTAAGACGCCAATTTTTCTCATTTGTTTTGCGCCTAATGACAACGAAAGGAAACGGATAATATAAAAGTGGAATAATCATAAGTTCGAGAAGAATAAGAGAAATTGTATCGATTCATACGAATTAATTTATTAGTCCGCAAATTAAAAATTTGCACCAGACTCTCCGCAAAATGACCGGAACACAATTGGATCCTTTAATCCACGTACATTTCGCCTGAATGTGTGTGTTTGTGATTAATCGTGCATGCCAGGCTTAACTTTCAAGATCCGTAAATCCCGACCCTCTGATATTTTCCGGTATTATCTTTACGGATACAGTTATTTTTTCATCGTTCTAGACGTCTTCCATTCGGTCGTTTACGTCAACAATATTTCGTTATAAATTTCACAATAATGAGCAATATTAGGATAATAATCACAACTATAACATCGTATAAACTCGAAATATAGAAAATTGTATCATTTATAGACGTAATCTGTACTTACGTTTGTGTAGAATAACGAAAAACTACTGGGAAATCAAGAACATCTACTCGTTTCAACGCCAACATTGCGGCTTAAATTTAATGAAATGTAATATTAATGATGTAACAACCAATGGAATTCTAAATAAATATTTAATGCTTATATTTGAGTGTTAATTAAACGGTGAAATTCCATTTCAGTTTCCTCTTATCTATTCTACTTTTATTTTCGATTTAATTAAACGATCTAAAATCAACTAGATTGGTATCGTAAAAAACGAACTATAGGGAAATACTTGAAGAAAATAGATGTTATCATTTAATCGATTCTAGTATTTGGATAGCGCAAGATTTGCATAAAAATTAAAAACCAACGTAATCTATTTTAGAATTTCTCCCACTAAAATCTTCCAATTTTAATTACAACTAGACCAAGTTTGCGAGTAAATATTTTTAGTATTTCCTAAAGAAATACAGCTCTATACCGCTAGACAATACTAGAAATTTTCCAACACAAATGGAAATTTATGTCAACGACACTGGCGTATTTCTTTTTGATAATGGTAGAGACGCAATTTACAATTCATTCAATGGAAAATTGCGTGTCTACTATAGATCAAATCTAAATTTCTTACACTTGAATTAATTACTCCACACAAATTCTAATTTGAAATAAAACACTCGGATTTTTCTACAAATTATGGTGGACTTATAGAAAAACTGGAATATGATTAATTCTACGAGCCTAAGGAGTCATTTGTACATAGTGGCCAAATATAAAACACCACAATGGTCTTTTCATGGGCGATAAAGCCGACAGGGCTCTTTCTTTAAATTAGTGCCAGGACGAAAGTGAGCACTTAAACTATCATCCAGTAATTTATCAAATATGATTTAATTATTATGGGTTTAATTGATGAAAGTGGTATAATTAAAGTAGCTTTGTGTTTGAACGTAAACAAACAGGATACGGTTAAATGTTGAAAACACACGCTCAATTTTAGATATTTGCTTACTTTGTTAGAGAATTGAAATTTGTAGGAGTAAAGCGGCATCTTTACTCGTCGTGTTCAGTTGGGGGAATTATTTTTTATTAAATTATACGTGTTCAATCAATTTTCTAAATCACAACAAGCAAATTCTAAAGTTATATCACGCAACTTGTATTTTACAACACAATATTGAATTTAATTATTAATATCAATATGAAAAACAATTCATGACGGATTTGGTGTTACATTATTTAATAGAATTGAATATTCTAGTGACTGTAATACTTGTATGGTGTGATTTAATCCGTTACAATCAGCTTTGGAAATGCAATATTATGTGTGAAAATTATTTCGGAAATCGGTGATTGATACAGTGAAACCTTCCCTAAAACGACCTCTTGATTGTTGGTTCAATTTTATACGTCTGGTTTTATTGGTCTGTTACCAAACGTCGCCCATAAGAAACGTATAACCGAAAAATAGAAGATTTCAACGATACTCAGAAAGCTGCAGCCTAAATACAAGCCCAATAGACTCCCAATTTGAACTGGAATATTTAATAGTTAGATTTTACAATAAAATTTTATCAATTCGAATACCAATGGCATCAGTTTGCGAGAACATCAACAATCGTTTATATCGAACATCAGCGAACGTGTTGAATTCAACACGACATTGTGAAAATAAAAACCATTGTTCATTAATTTCAATTTTACGTGGATCTATCATTAGAGAATTACAATTTGGTAGACAATGGCATTCTTTCGTTTTCATAACTATTTAAAACACGATTTGATCAACGATATTGGTGATAATTAAAAACAATACCTTCCTTTCTGGTGTAAACAGTACAATTGCGCCATATTACACACAGATTCGCCCTTTAAAGGCGTGTAATAATAAGGGGTGCAATTGCAAAGTTTCAACGCTAATCGTTTCCGACACTTCATCATACACAGATTGTAACTGTAAACTTTCGAATTGATAGCCGGATCAATATCGGATGGAAATCGGCATTTTCTCTGTTTTGGACTCAGATTCTTTATAGTCTCATCACTAACTATATCCTGTACTGTTACATCGAGTGTCATTAAAATTGGTTGTTCGTAATTGTGAGTACGTGCTATACTACGTGTCCCAATTGTAGCAATCTCATCCGGTGAATGAATGTACACCTGGAAAATTTGCGGATTATTAGCGAGTGCCGACAAATTCGAATTGAATTACATTGAATTTGTTTCCAATTCCTTGAATGTTGATATTGTCGGTTTGTTTAGAGAATGTTCGATATGTGGGGTAATAATCGGTGACATTTTGTGAAGAAATCGTCTTGCTACAACAATTAAATTTAATTTAGGCCCTAATTTTTCGTTAATAATTACTTGAGATCGAAATGGTAAGCTATCGATGAATTGTAAACGCTGCAAAGACCAATATCGGTCGGTAGAAAATTGTAAGTTTGATAATGTGATCCGACTTTTCCGTTCGTTAACGATGGCACCAAAAATTTTGCAGCCGTTAAATAATGTTTAGATGCTATCAAATCTTTAGCTTTACCATCAACATACTTTTTAAACTTGCCATAATCTTCGTAGGTAGTAAAAAGTAAATCGTCGTAATAATCGTCCCATTCTTTTTCAGTTATTTTATTATAGTCTTCTTCCGATATTATGCCTCTCCTGGAAATTTCTATAATTATTGAACAAATACAAAAAATTGTTAGCTTTACGATGCTAATAGAATTCTTCGTTCGGTATTATCAAATTTTACGAATCTTTGACAAATTGTTACAGCAGGTATTCGAATTTTCCAATCGTTGAAATCCTTTTCTAAAACCGTAACAACTGGATTAGTTTGATAACGATTCCATATATCGGATGCTTGCATGATTATAACCACCCAAGCACTAATTACAATCGCAATCCAAAAGAGTCTATCAATTATAAGAACTGAATTAGTAAATTTATTAATTCTATTGTATTTGAAAAGAACCTTTCGAAAGTCAATCGATTCTTGCGGACAATATGCGCCAATCCATGCATGGAAGCCGTTGATAAACTGAAAACTAAATGCTCTTTTATTCGCTTGCTCATTGGCTGTTTCGGCTTCTTTTTCGGTACAAGTAAAAGAATAATCTTTCTTGTTGATTGCTTGTATTTCTCCATTGTTGTTATAATAATTGTAACAATTTAAATGACACGGTTTTGATTCGTTTCTGTTTAAAATGTTGCATGTTTTCATATTATATACGAACATTCGTATTAATGATTTATTATACAAAACAATGAGGGTAATGCAATACTTGGATATGACATCTTTTATTCATGAAAATTACCAAGTCATTAATTTATAGATTGTAATAGAATTCAAAAACTATTTGCATTAATTAATTCAACTGATTGATGGGGAAGTTTCGTTTAACATTTTTCACATTAAATCGACAATAATAGACGAACTGATTATGTTATCATGAGGAGAATTGAGGAAATTCGAGAAATAAAATTCATGTAAGCTCCTATTTATTCTTGTGTTAGACTATAATTTCCGGTCACCCTTTTTATTCTTCTCCACATATTGTCGGATCAGGTGATTGTGGAGTTTTAAACGGAAGAACCCGAGTTATAAATGTGTTTATTAATAAAAAATTCACGAATTCGTACAAAACAAGAAAGAATAGATTAATTTTTATACCACCATTTAAAATCTGTACGGCGATAATTTTGGTGGATGCGCCGGATACGAGCCTACATTTTCAACCTACTTTGAGCTCTTCTTTATGGGGTTGTCGGTACTTTCCATGACATTTATTGACAATTTTGGATATTTGTAAGAGTCGCATTAGCGAAATTTTACGATTCGCTATATTAATTTTGTTTTGTTTCATTGTAAACTCGATTCTTTTGACTCTTGTTCAAGCAAATTAAAAAGTAGATTTCTTATAATTCTTTTAGTCTTTAGAAACTGTTTTTCATCCCTTCAGACTTGTAGTTTTCCGAAAATTTTAGATTGTTAAAATGCAAAAAGTATTGATGTTTATATTACAATCGAAATTTGCAATTTTGGTGGATGCGCCGGGTAAAATCAAGCGTTTATTTTGTGTTTTTCTTTATGGATTTTTTAGTACTTTTTGTGGCTTTTTTGAAAATTTCTAATATTTATAAGACTTCTATTAATGAAATTTCACAATTTACTATATTAATGTCGTTTCGTTTCGTTGAAAAATTTAAAGGAAGCTAATTTTAAGCGACTCTATAATTCTCTCGGTTTTGTATTTGAGCAAATTATTTGTTCCATTTTTAGGAAGAATTCTATTAGTAGTTGTCCGAAAATGTGTCTTCACAGCTGAAAATATGGAATGTTTTCTAAACGAAAATTCCAAATTGTCTCTCCAGAGACTGTTTTAGATTTGTAGCAGGATAGTTGTGTTCGAGATGTAGCAACTTTAAATTTAACCTACTGGCTTCAAAACAATGCAATTTTACTAGTGTGTTTACGTTTCAAAATAACTCCCCTATTGTTGACAAACATTGAGGTGTTTGTATAAGAATAGCCAAAAATTTTGGTAGGATCGTTTATTGTAACAGAACAAGAATTGTGTCAATATTATTCCGTTTATAATCAAGATAAAATACAATGTTGTAGGAGTAATTATTAACAATGTTAACGCTTAGCTAATCTTGTAGAATATGATTAATTTTCGAGGATATACACAAATGCAGAGCGTTTGCAACAGTGCTTTATCAATTAATCTGAATCGTTCGCGAATAGTGTCAAATTCAATCTATATGACAATCTGAAAATTGAACGGAGATAGATAATATGTAACTAGAAACTAAGTTAAACAATTGTATATTAGTACAATTGTATCTTGTAAATTATCATAGATATTCTAAACGTTTCTTATTGCTTAGTTTATTTAGATAATTATAGCCCGACTTGCAATTGGCAATTGTAAATAATTGGCTTGATTGATGGAAGTTTAGCATATTTAACAAGAATTCGTTTTTTCCCCACTTGTACCATCCGAATTTGAACATTGTCATCTTTTCAACAATAGAATGTAATTAAGGACGTTTCTGTTTTTTGTAATGAAACGAGAAAAAAGGTAGACACGGTATAATGGAACGCAACTTTATAGCCGTATAGAAAAATTAGGGCGAATCAATATGGCAAATTGCATCGTTTCCTTCGCCAGCACCGAATTAACAACGGATCAATTCTAATTTACAATAGGGATGCGACATTGTAGATTAAACTTACAAGAAGAATGAAAGTGTATAAAATACGTTATGCGAGATTTTGTAAAGATAATCAATGGGGATGATTGTATTAAGCCTCCATGGGGATGAAGTGGATTGTATAAGATTGTAATGTTGCCGCAATACAATCACGTCTCTAGGATTTTTCGGGAAAATTATAAATCAAAAATGAATTAATGGCGTGGGTGTTGTGGAAAGATTTTTATTTGTTTGTGAATTTACAAAATTCGATGCATTATTGGTAGATTTGTAAAGATGATTAATAATGGAATATTGTGAAGTGTCTTTTGATGTCCTTTTGATAATGTTGGGAAGTCACGCTGCATTGCCTCTGAGTGTTCTCCTGCAACAAATAATCGACAATTGACTTTTCAATTGTACAATTGAATAAATAATTGTTTAAAATGTTCGATTTTATTTAAATTTAATTGGAAATTCTACAATTAGACAAAATTATTATTGTTTAAGTTGGCAATATGTTTGCAACTAATGATGATAGAAATTTATCTCAATCAACATTTACATTACATTCACACGTTCACTAATCTGGAGGCACGTTGTTGTTGTATTTGTAAAGGAAACAATTTCATTAAGGGAAAGGTGTGTAACAATGTAGGCTTTCAATTATCTGCCAAAGGGTATTGTCTGATTAATAGGCTGAAGTGGATTATTTTCCTATTGCTGTTAAGGGAACAATTTCTGTGAATTGGTTTAAAGAGGAAAATTACAACTCACCCTCAACAATAATTAACCAGACATGGTCAGGTTGTACTGACATTTGCAGACAACTGTATTGACCACTATCTGTCCACGTAACGGAAGCAATCCTCAATATGCTGCTCACTTTCGATTCAATTGCATTGATTCGAGTATCCATTGTGATACGTGCGTTATTCTGTAATTTTATAGGAGAAAAAGTGTAAATTTTGGGCGATTAAAATTAGAAATTCTCAACACTACGGACTCACTTCAAAGAATAGTTCTTTGTTGTCGTGCAACCATCGCACTCGTGGTTTGCTGGTCATGATGACTGGAGATTGTAGAGATGCCGGTGCTAGGGGCGATATTTCACATGTGAAAGCCACAGGGGAGCCATCTTTAACGTAAACTTTACTCGGTCCTTTTATTAAAGCTTTTCCAATCCATTTAGAGTTAGTATTCTGATCGGCTACAGGAGAAACACCTGAAACTGGCGATTTTATTCCAGTGTTAATTGTCAAAAATATCAACATAACATAAAAAGTTGCAAATTCAGATTTTACAGTCATGTCTTGTTTAAGTAATGTATTTTGGAATTACGGTACGGTTTTCAAGCATTGATCCAGGACAACACAACAGAGATGTGACCGACATAAAAATCATGCTTTTTTTATATATGTTTGTGACGTTACTTGAAACGCTAAGGGTGATGAACAGAGGTGAGAATCAGGTCACATCCCTTCTGGACTTTTTCTTTAACGTCAGACAATAAACGAGTTATATTGAGTTGATTTTGTGTACCAGCAATAACAAACAGTTTTTATCTGTTGTGTTAGTTGATTCTATTTAAAAATATACAGGATGATTCTATCATAACATTATAATGCATCAATCGCCCTGTATTTTCAGCAAATATCAGCAAACCTGTGAGATTAACTGCTAGACTCATTTTAGGATCGGTATTAACTTGACATTCATATTGACCATTATCGGTAATTTTCACGCCACGTATCCTCAATCCCCAGAAACCGTTATCAAGTGATACAACTGGTTCGAATCTGTTATCACTGGAAAATGAGAATCGACCAGATGTCAGTATGTGTAAATCTCTACTTCTAATCCACGAGACCTGAAACAAGTATTTATTAATAATTCCCCATGATAATCCTCTTTTTCAATATGGGATTTTAACTGTGGTGAATTTGTTGAAAAAACCGTTATTTTTTGTCGTATTTCTCTGCCTCAGACATGGTCAGCTGTTCTATATGATTGCACACGGTTAACACTCAACGTTTTATAATTAAATTTCTGAGTAGCTGCCATAAATTTACGCTAACAAAGCATAATGGAAACTCACTGAATTTTTAATTATAAGTTAATTGAAATCTAATGATTGTAGATGGATTGTAACAACTATTCTACAACTAGTGTTCAAATGCGATTTTGTATCGATTTAACGTTAACAAAGTCGAATTTTATGATTTTCATTTTTTCGAATTTAATCTTTTATAAGCGTTGACATTCAATTTTAGAGACTTCAAACTTGACGAGCATGCTGCCACCATTCAAAAGTTACAAGCTTCTCTCCTCACTCAGTAAATTTAAAACGATTTTTATTCAACGATATAATACAGTCGCTAAATAATTTGAATGAAATAACATCTTTGAAAGATCAATTTTGTCAATTATAAGAAAACCGGCGCAAATTCCAATAATTTATTCCATCCGTAATTTCAAACTTTTTGAAAAATCGTCCAATCATCAAAGTTTAAAATAGAAAATTATACAGTTGTTTTAGATTATTTTAACCGGAATTAAACTAAAAATTTTCAAATTTATGAAAGAACTTACTACTTTATCACCAAGATTTGTAATGCTGCATGGTAGCAATAAAGTCTGACCTTCTGTAGCTTTAATATTCCTATCGGTGATTTCATCAAATACTGGAACTAGTCCTAATTTATGGCCACTATTTGTCCAAATGTAACCTGGAATTTATGGAATCCTCTGAGTTTATTTGAAATAATCATAACAACATATAGGGGCAAAAAAATAAACGAAAAATAAATGTGAACGAGAGTTTTAAATCTCTGGCACGTGTCCAACTATTACATCTTAACAATAAATAAAAAAATAATAACAATAAAAAACCGGTGCGCATTATAAAATGTTCCATAAAAATGCTGTCGACAATTTAATCATTTTGTTTTTATTATTTTTTAAATTGAACGTGAATAGCGTACGGAATTCTCTTTTATAAATGTTGATCTTTTATGTTAATAAAGATGCAACTATCAATTAAACAACTTCCTCAAAACATACGACTTTTCGTTTAAAATCATCTTAAATTTTCATCTCGGAAATTGAAAATCATGTAAATTTCTTTTGCTCTCTGCTATTTCTTTTACGAATCACCGAAAATCTAATGGAAATTTAAATTTTTGTTTGTCAAGTATATTTCAAGTGGATTTTAAGATTAAGGTCCAAATTCTCATAAGAAATATCGGTTGTAACAGCTTTCAAGCATACGATTCAAGCCATATTTGCGTGGAATTTGTAGATCACACAATAGGCGACAAGTGTCCAAATTGGAGATTATCAGTCGTATTCTGTAACTTTTTAACTCTACCACGAGTTGTTATAGTAACGAATCGTCCAAAAGTTAGAGAATACGACGGTACACTCGAATCAGTTGTAAATGAAGACGGGGCTTTTGTAGATTTCCAGTCGATTTGGATGCAATTTCCGTCCTATCAACAGTTATTTATAAACAGTCAACAAGCACTAAAAACTTGGTGAAGGTGAATAAAATTTACAGTTCAGTTAAAGTTTGTTGAATGATCGATGGACGACACATCAATCTCTATTTCTTCGATAAAGTTTTACAACTAAACAAATAAAATTGGAAGAGTAGAGAAAAAAGCTGGTAACGTGCAACGGAAATACTTTTTCTTATTTTTCTTCCATCGGTTTTTCTTGTTCGCTATTATTTCGAAACGAGTTTATTTTAATGTTGATGTTTATCACGAACGAATTTTACAACGATAAAACAATTTTCGAATGAAATTCAAATTCTATTCCGTTGATTTTGGATGAATTTCAGATATTTTTCCGGAAATATTCACGAATAATTGTGAATTTGTCCTCTCAACAAATGTTTGGAACTTTCCCGTTCTAACATATCAAAGTCAGCTTTAATAAATAACGACAGAAATAGGTTGGAAAAAATAACAGCTCTATTGTTCTATTTTAACACCCTCGATTTTATTATTGTTTTCCTTATAAAAAGAAAACAGAACAAGATTGTTATTTAAAATTAGAACGATATTAATAATGATTTTACAATCTTCTAGTATGCAATTAATTAAAATTTAATTCTCTTCCCAGTTTATTTTCTTTTAATTAATTCTATATTTTAATTATTCTATTAGAGTTGGTTATTGCTGTTGTGTGCATGAGGATATTTTTCATGATTAATTACATCAAGTTTCATAAAAACATTTTAGATGGGGAAAATATTACTAACAGTAATAAAACTAGAATGAAAATGTTCTGGCAGAAGATGAATTTTTGTCTAGATTGCTATATAAAAATGAATAATACTGATTTATCGTAAAACAGAGAGTTTCAAACAGGATTTAATCTTAATTTTTACGATTTTTTGTTCCCATTCGAACTGATAAAAAAGTTGTAGGTTCGAATTTGTACGCTTTTAATGTAACACGAAAACGATTAAAGAAGCGGCGTTTTTGCCGGCCACTCAAGTTTAAAAGCGACTGAAATATGCTTAAGTGCGGCTTAGTTTCAACTTAACCATGCCATATGTCATCATCTATCAGTTATAATACGATTTGTTTTACGTTTAGAGTAATTAGTTGCGGATAAACATTGCAATATTGACAATAACTGGAGTTATAAATCAAAATTTCGAACATTTGCAATTCATATGTAAACGAAATGTGGATATTTATTTGGATATATTATACAGCTCGATGACCTATAACATTGTCAAAAATTGTTGAAAAGACGCCAAAAAGTCTCTATAAGAGACAATGCCAATAGAATAGAGAAACGTACACATTTAGCCCGTTATATTATTATTATTATTTATATTTTACATACACGTACGTATCCAAATATATTATTCTATTTAAAATATCAACAATCTAGGCGCTCCACTATTAACTTTTAACATTAGTGACTAAACTAAGGTAGATTTAAGCTATTTTTAGTCTATAAGAATCTGTATAGGCATATTGTTGTTGGGCCAATGTTACGATTACATTTCTACAAGTTTGAAATGTTTAAATAGATACGATGATAGTTTATTTTGACAAACAGTACACGACTTCCGTTTTAAATATTCAGTCGGTGCATCATTAAGGTTCATCACAACAAATCTTCCGTTCAATTACTGCTAGAATTTCTGTAATTTGTTCACATTTTAAGCAGCACTCCAACTGGAGAATCGAGAGGCTCAGATAATGAGACAGCGTTCCAACAAAAATTTGGTACTTTTTGACAGAAAATTTACCCAAATGAAATCGGAATAATCGAGTTCTAGTTGTAATTTTCCGGGTTTATTATTCGTTGTCCCCTTGCTAGTAACGAATCTGGTTTGATTATAGTCGTGTTGATAATCGTAATAATGATAGTAATCGTTGTAGTGCAGTCGTAAACTGACCGTTCGCCACATTTAAACGGAATAATTGGTTTTGTTTACAACAATAAGAGCCCACTAAACCTATATGTTATTCAATACATTTGTGTCAGTTGTTGTAATTGTACGTTTAATTTGATTTGTTATAGAATAATGATTCTAATAATGATCGTTGAACGTTAATCAAGTAATTTAATAAATTTGGATAATTGGCAGGTTTTTGGTGTATCAAAGGGGTAAGATTGCGGCTGTATAGATCAATTTACAATGCAATAACCAACCAGTAAATCAAACATATGGAAATTTGTTCAAACAAAGATTACAACTAAACCGTAACCGAAAGCAAACAAAGCTCTTCAATAATTATTGTCCAATATTAGATACGCATTGTTTTATTATTCGTGGAGGGTATTTTCTATTATTTTTCCAACTGATCAATTAAACGGCGCTTAATTTTTTAATCTGGTGAAGTTCTAATAAATTGTCATTTATAAATAAACCACATATGGACTAAATGGGGTGTATCGTTTTGAGTTCTGATGGAATGGAACAGCTGACGATATAGCCCAGTAATCAGTTGCGGCAACAATACAATTTAACCGTCTAGATGCTTATTTATCATAAAATCCAACAGAACAATTCTATTTGGAATTCTATTTCAAGTATGATCGTTTAGAAAAAATACAATCATTTATATTTTAAAATGCGCTTGTATTATTGTTATAGTAGATGTCTATAGAGGATTACAATTGAAACAAATATATTGTAACGTGAATAAAAAGACAGGATTTCAGCGTTTTTGTATTATATGGAAAATGAAACAAGACTACAATTTGGTATTCGTTTGTATCAAGGAAATTAAGGTGCATTCGCTGGAAAGCTACAACAAAAAGATATTTGTAAAGACTAAGAAAATCACCTGTTGTTCTTTTATTTTCTTCGTTTTTCCCCCCAAATAGCGTCTCATACAGGCTCTTTTTTGCAATTCTTTGAGTATTTCGAAAGAACGAATTACTAGGATTCGATACTGGATAGCGATTCGAACAATTTCAGCCATTTCAGCTTGTTCTTTTGCATATTTTAAATATTTAAACAGCGATTCTGTCAAATTTCATTTGTACAGTTACCGAAATACACCCGGTTTTCTCCACGTTGAAAAGAATCAATTTTAATGAACGTTGGATATTTTAAAATTTAATTCGCTTCAGTTAAATTAATTGACTCAATATTGTCGTTCGATTGATCTGAATAGTTTTCCAATTCGATTCGATCGAAATGTTTTCGGATCCAAACTAGCGGAAAAAACTAAGAGGCTATCTCTTTGACTAATTTTAAAAATAATTGCTACAAATTTGTTGTGTTGTTCATAGCAGATACGGAAGTTCATTGAGTGGAAAAAGCGAGTTTCATGTGTTTAAAAAAAAAGAATGTTGCAATGACTCGAAGTTTTGTCATTAAATTAGCTACCCCTAGAGGAAACAGTTCCAGTTCATGATTGTTTAAACTTTCGCAAACTAACTAGCAACAATAATAGAGTAGATTCGTGGAAAAAATTGTAAAAAAAATGTAGTGAAATTACTTGATTCGATTAGATTAGTGATCGCCTTTTGTATTTAATCTAGCTAGAGAGCGGAATCATTTCATCACCATAATGAAGTTTTAAAAAATAATCCGATTTTTCTCACGTCGAAATTCATTTTAACTTTCCCAATTTTTTTCACTCCCCAACTTCTCTCATTTTCTCTTATACTGTTCGACGAACATCTGGATATGCTTACTTTATTGTTATCGTTGGCATTCGGTATTGCATATCAACCTTTCATCTTTTTAAAAGTAACTCGAGATTCGTTGAATTATTTCTGCAACTTTAACAGAATATACGCTGTAGAGGGAGTTTTTTTACAAACAACAACAACAACATGCCGTAAAGAAAATGTAATTTGCGGCTATTTTTAACAGCTTTGTGCAACAACCAATTAGTAGCGGACTAAATTTAGATTAAAAAGTTGTACGAGAGGGGCGCTTGCAATAAAAAAGTGTACACGAGGAACTGTAAAGTGGAGAAAAATGAAAAATTGACGACAAATTAACACCAAGGTTCGGTGCTTTTCTTTTTTCAGTCAACAATAAAGCGATCTTTTAACAGCTTTCATGTATTTCCTCCGCTATTATTCTAATTTGAGCGGTGTTTAATACTAGAAAAAGCTGACGCCAATACCAATCAAAATACCCGAAGATCAAATGATTGTCGCAACTTGGCGCTAATTACAAATATTTACACAAAGCTTTCAAGTTAATGTAGTTTAGCGAATATAGATCAAAGTACGTTTAAATTTTACAAATTTCCGTTTTACCGTTGAATTTAAAAACTCTAAAATCGAAATTCTGTAACTACTAACCTGATAATGGAGCACACATACACAAGAGTAGAATTAACCATGCTTGTGAAAGTTTTACAACACTAAAGAGCACTTCATTTACAGTAACACTCATATTTGTTGAACTACTTCAACCCCTTGTTTTATCTAAAATTAATTTCCATTTCAACCATTTCCAACTTTAACAAATTTAACTTTCCCTGTAGATAATCGTGATGGAAAACGATCGAACACCTCGTACAGTCGGCATGTTTTATTGAAAGATTGCTTTGATTCCCAACCACCGACATAAAATTTTAAATATTAGACCACCCTGTTGTTCAAATAGATGCGGGTTAGCACGTGTATCCGCTACAGACAAGATATCACCACTGGCTCTACAACATCCAATCTTATTATTAAACACAGTTGTACCCCCGAATTCACTCGGTCAAAGATTAGAATAGAACACAAGTTGAGTTTGTGTTTTATCGTTAGTATGCCGCATCTTCTGTTACACCCTCTTGTCTCGATTTACTGCAATTGTATCCTATACAAAGCCCAAATTACAACCCCTTGGAGGCTCTATTATCATTTTAAACCGTCCAAAATCGGAAACCTACATTTCAGTATTTGTTTAAATAAATTATAGTGGAAAAGGGTTGTTTTTACGAGTATCAATTGATAAACGAGTTGAGCCAGTTGTGTTATTAAGAAGTTGATTAATTGAGTATGCTTTTCATAAACATTCATGTTTTTGTGGGGGATTTCGTTAATAGGTGATGAATAATTTCTTTGCGTATTATTAACAACTTAAAACTTTGAATAAACGAGTACTATTATTGTGTAGTTTATTATAAAAATTATAAACATGTTAATTCTAGTTGCTTGTTCTTTTCATTTGAGCTTTTTAATTCACTTAAAGACGATTAAAGTTTTACTAGAATCGATAAAAGCATTGTTAAAATGGAAATCAAACGCAAATATGAAAAACAAGGTTTTGTTGAATTCGTTTGAATACGACTTTTCAAAATTATTGTGCTGTAGCTAATTGAATTACGTTTGAATTCTCTATAACGACGGCTATAGTCGTCCAAAACTGACTCAGTTTTGACCCTAATTTAAAAAAAATTGAGCATAATTTTCAACAACCGAACTTTATAATTACGAGGATGTTTATTGTGAGTTTTGAATTCGGCTTGTGAGCTTTGTGAATTTTTCTTGGCGGAATTGTGGCCGTTTTGGGATTACCGTACAGACCGACATTAAACAATTGAGCACTAGAATCTCCTTTGTTTATCGACTTTTGTGTAAACCCTTGTAGAATTAATGGGTAATTAACAGTTTTATTCTGTTTTCATTCTATTTTTAGTGATTCTCGAGGCACTTTTATCGATTCAAGTGAATTTCATTGTTTAGTAAATTCGTTTTAAATGTTTGTCTATATCACTGTCATATCAATTTGTTGTAATGCGGTCATCCCAGTGGATACCGCATCTTGATAATAATGCAATAACTCTTGTTGGCTTTCATTTAATCCGTACTAGAATACAAAGTTTGTATGTTGGTAGATTTAGAGTGGAGGAGTATTATAATCAAAACATATTAGATGGTTTTTCATTTGGGCTAAAATAAAAATGAAAGAAATTTAAATTTATCCAAATCATCCCCGTGCAGACTCACCCACAACTATTTTATTGTTGATACGTGTACGGAAAATAAAACTTTTGTTGAGTAGTTGGTGAAATTTATAGCCAAATTATACAGACACAATAGTGAACATACAATACTATGAAAAGGGTGGATAATTTAAATTCAACCCACTCATGACTAGTGTAACACATTATTGTTGATGTTAACCCTTCGTCTGTTTATATAGAAATGTATAAGTAGGGGCGCAAAAGTCGTGTCTAACAGGTATTTAAGGCGTTTGTTTTTACGTCTACAATGACCACAACTACGTGCTAAAACGGAATGCTTTGTATAAAAGTTGTCGGTATCGTGGAAAAAACGACCGCCGACAGATAGACAGACATTGGGGTTGTTTAGTGTCCTGCTGTTATTCTTCGGTTGGTCTTTCCTATCACAGATTTTCGTGCTTGGTTCATGCGAACATATGGAATTCCAATCGAAATTTGATTTTGAACAGTTCTGTTTTGACGAAAAATCAATAATTGAAATTACACCATTTTCACTCAATTCTTTTACAAATTGTAGTGTTGTCGGTGGTTTTGTGTTTGTATTGGCGATCAATTCAATTTCAAATCAATCGCATATTCATGAAAGTTCCACCTATATAGATATACATAGATCAAGCAATAACAAGCAGATGGAAAATTAAATTTTCAAATTCCATAGTGGTCTTTAAAATCTATAGAGATGTTTTTAAAAGATGGAATTATTCAATTGAAATATTGAATAATTTTCGAATATTTAACATAAGTCGTTATTTAACAACACTGTCAGAATTATAATTAGAGGATAATAAATGATGTTTGAACTTAATGGAAGAACGATTCGAATTAAACGACTATATAGATATATTTAGCGATGTATAGAAAAATTGGAATTTTTCCGGTTGTGGAAACTTTAAATTCGATAAAGATACAGTAATGATAAGTTATTAAAAGTTTACTAATAAATGTTGACTGTAGGGGCAAATTAAACAAATTCCAAACGGATATTTTACAGCGAATTGACAACAAGCACGATTTGGTTTTGATGTGAAAATTCCAAGTTCGACCAATTAAAATTTACATCGTTCTGACAGAATAATCTAAAGAAATTCACGTTTATATGTACAAAGGATTTCTTAACGTAGCGCAAAGAGATAAGAATTCTGTAGCAATTTTTTTATGCTTCCATAAATACTCCGTTACTAGCTAGTTGGATTTGCGTTAAAAACATTAGTTTAAAAACTTTGAACGAACTTTACTAAATGAGCTAAATGTACTACTAAGTGGCTGTCTGAAAAGGAAACACTTCCTTATTTACTACAAAACTAGATATAAAGAAAATCGGCTTTATATTTGACAATAATATTAATAGCAAAAATTATGAGAAAGTTTACAAAATGTTTCCTATAGTTTCAAATAATTTATTGTTGTTTAATTCGATTGTAGAGTTCCGAACGGTTCGGCTCTTTTTCGCCTTTCTTCACGTCCTCAACCCAATAAAGTTGAAAATATCCGGGTTAAAATTGGCTGAAACTATTACGTAATCTTCACAACTTCAAACCGTATTAATCTGGGAACACGTTAAAACTTTAGCCACAAATAATCAACGAATAACTCGAACTTTCAGCGACATTATGATGTGCATCTATTGCCAAAAACATGTCGTTCTAATGAACTAATGAGAAACGACACTTTCAGGTATAATTTCATCCACTTAACTACCCCATTAAGAATAGGATTCGTATTGAAAATTTTGTATTAAAAAATTGCGAAAATTTTCGGAAATTAGAGGGCTAAAATTGGTAGCTGCGGTCTGAAAGGACAACAATTAAAATTACCTGCATCGAATTGCCAACAGGCTAGTTCCAATAATCACCATGCATGTATAAATTGTCTAAACAAATAGATTACATCTGTTTCCTCGATTCAATTCTATTAAATTAGCATTTACACTAACAATGAATTTAATTGCGTTAACAATGCGCCACTTTGATCTCGGACAATTCATTAATCAGCAAATCCCATTTTTAATTAATATTTAAATGAAATTATAAAAAAAAACTTTACAATACAAAATAATACAACTGTACCTATTAATCTTGTGTTAGAATAATTAAATTAATTCAAAACTTTATATTTCCATCTAGTACATTGGATATAATCAAAGAATGAAAGCGGAAAATTTCCCTTTATTTCAATACAGAGCTCGACTGCTTTACAATAATATAGTGAGAAAATACGTTTTTTAAAATTAATTGTAACTCGCACAAATGAATCTTGAACAATATGCAAAAGCTTTGTAAATATTTACTACCCTACTTACTGTTACTACACACAATGAATATTATTGAAACTACCGTCTCTGTTTACGTCTAACGGAAGACAAGTGGAGCTTTTGATCCTTAATTAATTAACTCAAGTTTAGTTCAATGTTTAGTAGTTGACCTAAAGCAGTACAACATGCATTGCTTTATTAATGTTTAGCTTAATCCGATTTTCATATTAATCCTTATCATTGTTTTCAATTTTAAAAAGTCTAGACTATTTGAAATTCTAACAGTAGAAGAATCGCCATCTATACTGGAATAGTTCAAGTTACTCACGGATTTACCAAATAATAGGCTAAATAGACAGAATATAAAACAGATATTGAAGAAAACCGAAAGGATTTATTTGTCAATGTTTAATATCAATATTGATGGCTTATTATTCGCTAAATTGGTTTTTATTATATCCGGAAATTGCCACTTAAAACAAGGTTGTATTGTCGATTTTTCAACTTGAAAGCTTCCAGTACAGCGACTTGTGTCTTTGGAAAGTAATTCAATTTTGTTAAAGTTTTCAAGTTAAAGAGTTGCAAAATGGTTACCAAAAATCTAACACTTTCCCTTTAATGTTTATAATTAATGCGGAAAATTTCCGTTATATAAATATAGATTGTTGTAAGTATCAAATAAACTAATGAGAAATTTTCCAATTAAGTAGACTACACGTGTATCCCAATTATCTAGAGTAATCCTGTTTAATTCTGGGTATTTTTTCGTGGCATTTATTTACGGAAAATCTTGCTTTAATTGAGAATATTCAGAGTCTAGTTGTCGAAAAAATTAACAAGAACCTTTATAATATAAGCTTGAATTTTGGTAAATCGCTCAAAAATTGGCAAAATTACTTGTTTTGATCGTAGAATATCAATGGAAGCTAATCTTTGCTTATTTTCGTCAATTACTCTGAAATTTGCAATCAGATTCGAATTTAATTCAACACTATTCCTTGGCTTATCCGATTTAAAATTGATTTAGCTTCAATTACTCTACCCTTGGATAACGACCATCTTATTGATTCTACCAGTCTGAATGAGATTACAATCAATAGGATTCCGGTTCTGTTTGATTTTCTCAACGAATATCGACGTTTCGATGTACGGCTAAATCCGAAACTTTAAAATAACCCAACAGGTAATTGAATTTGTCAATCGTTAGTTATTCTAAAAGCTAGCGCGCAGATTCTTGATCTGGAAGTAGCGAAAAATTCGCCAACATCATAGAAAATAGATTGTTGAGAATGGATCTTATCAACCCAGTAGCAGTACTGAAAATGACAGATATCAATATTGAGGATTTTCGGTCGTAACGGAAAAAGTTTCCGGTGTTAAAATGAGACATCAATTTTATTAGCCGAAATTTTATTGCCAATCGGATATAAAAGCTGGAAACGGTAACAATAACAATTCGCCGAACATTGTTAATTTCCAGAGATTCTCCTCACACACAATCGAGATTAAACTTGGATCTGTAAAAAAATAACGATTTATTTTCGATTATCTGTTCAATTACTTGAATCTTGTGCGATTGCTGTTCGTGGACGAATTGTGAACAACCGACAATCTAGTTTCGATTAAATTCACCGCAATATTGGGAGTTTGAGCTGTAAAGAAGGCACCAATTGGAGGGCTATTCTTGTACTGAACAGCCCTCTTTAGTCAATTTCGCTCGTAGGGGCCCTTATCAAAACATCAAGATTTCTTCCAAGCTATTTTTCTTTACTGTTTGGCGATTTTAAGTTTAATCTGAATTCAGTTGAGCTATCCTACAAAAGATGTCCCAAGTAGTTTCCTAAAGCGTTTCATGAAATGGTGATGTGAAATTCAGGAGGATTTAAAAATCCAGTTTGTGGCTCGAAGATGGCGTTCGTAGCGAGTTTCTGCGTTATTCTCTAATTAATTCCAGTGCTATTTTATATTTGAGAAGCATTTTTCATTGAGACAAGTTCATTTCTATTGTCAAAGTTAATGCTGTGATTTGAATATGCGTCCGAAAGTCGGATAGAAGAATTTTAATCGGTTACCATGGCGAGTTTATTCAATATTTGGAGCACACTTTCCTGACAGATGTCAGAGAAAGAAAAATTTCGCAGTAGAAAATAAAGCACTTTTGAAATTAACTTTAAGAATCGCAAAAATAACGACGACCCACCGTTTCTTTGAAATCGCGACAAGATGATGAAAACTTGTCTTGGCGGTGATGTGTTGAAAACGTCGGATTTTTATAAGACTTGTCGATTACCGGAACGTTATGAATATCCAAGCTGCTTTTATGGTTACGGTATTCAGCAGAAATCTTGTGAGAATCCGTGTTATCGAACGACTTCTAATGATTATGGCAGGTAAAAAAGTTGAACGGTTGAAGTAATTTTTTAGAATTCGTTTTTCTGCAGATATCCACCGACTGTGCACACAGTTCCGGCTGTATTCTATCCGACAGATCAGGAATTTAGTAAATTCTACGCTACAACCGGAATGTATAGGAATTATTCGCTCAATACCGGATTGAAGCCGTCACCTTTATAGATTCATACAACTTTCTTTATTGTTTAGTCCTCGATTTGTAAATTAGATATGTGAAAAGTGTGGATAATAAATTTGAATTCTAGAAGGTAAATATTTTTGGCATCATCAGATTTTATTTTAATTTACACCCCACTAGATAACATTCAGTTAGAAACAGCATCATAAAGGAGTATTGTAGATGGTGTTATCAATGGCAGAAGGACCTTTAAGTATTTACTATGGTCGGTGGAATTTATTTTTCCGACCCTGCTGTTTTTGTTCTCTGCACGGCTATACCTTTCGTTTTCTTTTTCTCTAATTTTTTTGCGTGTGTTCATGTCGGTATATTGTTGCACGTTTCGTCGCCATTACTTTCCATATTTCACATTTTTATAGCTTCAATATATCTAGAAATTTTTAATCAATACACCATAAATCTGCGAAATTACCAAAATCTAAACGTGCCATAAATCAATCGTATAGAAAGTGGTAGGTTAGTTGAACGTTTCGTGGAGTAATTAGAAAGCGATCGATAGACCGTAAATCGCAATAGTAATCGTTGTAGGCTACATACAAGAAAGCTATCAAGACAATCTATGTATATAAATGGGTACATGTGTATAACAAGGACTTGATAGTCAACTGACCTGTATAGGGGGAGTAATCCATTAATTTTATACGTTGAGCAAAATCTATATAGACAATTTCGGTAGTCATCTGGACTGGAACTGGGCCAAAACTAGATAAAGAATTAGAGATTTTGTTGGTGGAAAAACCACCTCACCACTACCACCACGAGCCCAGGTAACGGTAACTGCCACTAAAGTGTCTCATCTGCAATTCCCTCTGATAAATCACCTAGTGATAAATTTTAACCGTTGCCTTCTATCTCTTTTAATGAACTATTTTACACGCCAACATTGCCGCAATATTCAGCCATATTACTGACACACACATAGAGAAGAAGGCTTACCACAAAACAGGAAAATTGCAATTCTTTTTCTATATTGTGTGTAATTCACAAAGCAGACATCAAAAGTTGGGCTCATGTTAAAATCTAAACTTTATAATATCCCCTAGAATGTAATATTAAATTTAATTAATACATCCGGTTGTAGAACAACAGCCGCGGTCTTAATTATGATCTCAATTTTCGGTTCTTGGGAATTTTTCCGACAACTTAATTGCTTCAAGGAAGCTTTTGCAATTTTCATCAAATTCGGCATTGTTGTCTTGTAAAAGTCATCGCCTGGTGATTGATACGATTTTGATGGTATTTTTCGGAATATGCCCTCTACAATAATGGACAACTATTTGGCGACTCGTCTGGAACAGGATCCAACAATTCCTAATGCATTTCAAGTTATAGTAATGTAACATAATGCAATGATCATGATTTATGCTTACTCCCGGAAATAATGGACGAAAATAAGCGTTACAACAACTAAAGTTTGTTTGAATGTTAATTGTTAAATCCAATGAATGTATGCCATTGTTAATTGGCTACAATGTTTTTGACTATCTGGCTGAAATATTGTGGATTTTAGACAACTTAATTTATTAGTATCATAGTACTTTTCCTAGCATTTCTACCAGCAATTAGTTGATGAAATTACTATCTCCACTAAAAGCTCTTGAAGAATGTGAAATTGATGAAAAATAACGAATTTTGACTCCTTTACAAGCAGCTTCAATTCTAAAACTCCTCTTCTATTCTATGACCCTTTACAATTACAATTATTTAATACAGCATGGGATATAATTTTTCTCCAAAATCTTCTTCAAATTAAATGTAAGAAGACTGGAGTCGTCGTTCGTACACTAGTCGCATTATGGAAATCTTTGTTAGAGCTCAAAACAGTTTAATCCCACACCAGGACCTATTTCCTAGTAGAAAATTGAAATTTAATTCAATTTTATTTAAATAACTCTCACCATCTAGCAGTAATATCAGAAGGATCAAATGAATTTTGTTTTATATTAAAACTGTTGGAACTAAACTTGTTATTTAATAGTTACAGTTATTCAATATTTGTAACTGTAAGTTTTGTTAGAATTTAACAAATATTAACTGCAATAACTGTCCCGATTCGGGGTCATGCAAGTGCAGTTGAAATAATAATAAAACTAAAACTAAGCGTTAAATTCAGTGGGAAATTATAGTTTGCCGATCCTGATAGGAGACGTTGATAAAATTTCTCCCATACAGATTGATTCTTTGCATTTTTCTCATTAATAGTTTGTTTTGCCATAAAATTCAATAAGGCACGACTCGGTTGGCATTTTTTTGTCGATGCATTGAAAATGTGGCCCCAACGGCACGTACATTTGAAACTACCAGGAAGATTTAAGCAAATTTCTAATACTGGATCGCAATTATGGTGTGTAAGATTATTGTTGGTAGTACATTCATCCAAATCAATACAAATTCCATAAAATGAACTCCAAACATAGCCTTTTTGTGGACATGAACAACTCACGTTCCATCTGTTCAAAATTAAGTCCCTGTAAACAAATGGGGACGGTTTTTTAGAAAATTGATTCGATCAAGACTTGAATGAATGATCAAACTGAAAAAGTCGTTTACAATTGAATATTCTGCTCATAATCTGAGAGAAGAATCTAATAAAGAGACTAAAGGAAAAAAGCCCACAAACTAAATATCAACCAACCTCAAATCTGTATTCTGGGAACGATCCACGTAGCATCGCCGTTGACCGACAGGATTAGCCTGATAACAAGGGTTATCTGGTGTATTCCAGCAGTCTCCAATATCAGTTAAACGTTTTAATGGACAACAAGGATCTGGACAGAAACTATACTTGGCACAACTAAATTGTATTGAATCATCGGCACGTAGATCATGTTGTTTATTTGAAGCACCATCTTGTAAACAATTTGCAAAATTATCGCAATTATCCGATAAATATTTTAAAGCCAATTCGGATTTCATTGTAAACCAGCACATGTAATAACTGGCAGTTGTGCGCCATTGAAAGCGTTCAATCGGTCCTAAAATACGACGTGTATTCAGCCTTTAGTTGATCAATTTTCAAAATGAGGCGCAGACAGGGAGATCCGCGCAAAATAAATGATTCCCATATAATCTACCATGATAAAAACTAACTTGGTTTTTGAAATAATCGTTCGCGAATAAGTGATGTGCATTTCATTCATCCAAAAGAAGATTTAAAGCTTACGGAATTTCTCTAAATAATAAAACTGTACAATGTTGATTCCAACCTAGTACAAATTCTCGAGTGCAACAAATCTCTTAGTTGTCGGTGATTAATTATTTGGAAGAGAGAAACTTAATATTTCGACTACAATTCGACGATAATACGGCCAGTAGTAGGCTTTAAAGTATTCGTTGAAAATCTAGTGGTTATTTATGTTAGAAACTTTTCCCCTTACGTTAGTCACCATCTAAATATGATAATTTAATGGACAAACTAGACGCCATTTAAGCACCATTTAACTGTAATACTCAACGAATTCTTTAACATAGGGGAGCATTTTGCCTTTGTGATACACAGATTCATATAGTTCGCAACTAATGTTCATTTACCCCATAGATTCATATTAATATCGATCATGTGGCATCTATTTGACGTTACTGTGTTGGATTTTATGCGAGAGGTGGCTAAATAAATTGTCAACTGATTACTGGATGATTTACTGTTGATTACATTCGCTCCTGGTTAAATACGCCCCTTCACTATCTTAAATCATAGAAAAATATTTCGCTTATTATTCCTTTAGGAGCCTTCAATGTGCCCCGTTTTCGGATCGTTTTACACGAGTGGTTGTTCCAAATCAAAAATTATTAGTGTATTTGGTATTTTTTCGGATACTAAATAAAAAATTTAATGCGATTCTCGAACGTTGCAAATCTTTGTATATACCTTCAAAGGGATTCGCTTGAATATTGTCGATTTTTGCCATCTTCTTGCATTCGACATCGACAATTTCTATTTGCTTACTATTGTTGTGCCAGTTCCATTGTTGTTCTTCTATAACAACATTTGTATCGTCTTTACGTTTCAGATCCGTGTTTCGGAGTTTCTTTCGCAAATAATCGATACACTCGAGGAACGATTGTTCGCAATATTTATGGACTTCCCAATGTAGACTCCGTAGTGGTGGTTTTGGGAAAAATTTGAAATAATCGCGTGAAATTGGCGGATTCTTTTCGTATCTGCACACGATAAAACAACAAATTTACAAGAATTTACAGTCTTAACAATTCACCTTCGATCGTATTCGTTAAATTTGTGATTTCTCAAATAATAAGCGGTATCTTTTAAAGCTTCCGGTAGCCAGGACGGTTGTTTTGACATGTAATCTTCATAAGCTTGCCGATCATCGTTATTGCAAATTGATTGGAGTATTTGGATAAACAAAATATAGAACACTAATCTCGTTGACATTTTATCGAAACGATTATTTTGTGAAATAAATTAATGACAGTTTGATTGCACGACTATGGCCTACTATTTATTGAACAATGTACGATTCGGATTAAATAGCGCTTTAAATCAGCCGAAATGCAATAAATGTATGTATTGCAATCGTGTTTTTTTCTCTTGCATTATTGTTGCTGAAAATGCATTTATTGTAGATCTCAATCCTTCATTCTCTAAATTATTGTTTTTCTTTTTATAAATTTGAATCTTTGAAGGGGCTGCAGATTAAAAAATCGATCTATTCAAATATTTTACATGTCGCTCTCTTGGGAGACATCGAATACAAACAAGACAGAATTTTTTGGGTTCGTATTGATGATCAATGAACACAAGATCGAAGAAAGTTGCTCTACATGATAGATTCAACATTGTTTGTATTATTTAGAGTATTTTGTACTAGAATACCGCTGTTTTAAACCGTTTATAGTTAATCTGAGGCTTTAGTTACGTGTTTTTTCTAAAATTAACAACTGGATACCGATCATTAGTCTATCAACGAACAGTTATAGTTTTTTCTTCAATGTAAATCTGTGTTGGCAACGTTGATGATAAAGAATACGCTTTAAACAATGACGTTTTTCTATTGCGCCTTCCACTTAATTCTATAATAATAAAATGATCTTTATTCTCCTGTCTTTGTTGCGACTTGAACAATGTTGGAGTGGAAAATGTGATAAACTGAATGGATTAAAAATTAACAACATAAAAGTCTGTTTTCTTGTAATGTTGATCTTCTCAACGAATTATACGGCATTTCATTTTATTAAAACGGATTTTTTCTGTAAAACAAAGCTTAATAAAGTCAGTAATCTGATTGTTGTTGCACTCGAATGAACGGTTATTCATTTAGCGATAGTTGCTTAAAAAGACAATCAAATATTTATTTAGATTTTATGACGTCCTTTCTCAGCTGACATTAGTTGGGACTAATTTCCTCCAGTTGGTAATTTATAACGAAAGAATTCGCACAAATTCTCGTTTTAATTACAATTAAATTTCGTAAATGAAATTACCTCGTTAATGTCGAGAAAAATAAGTCGAAATTGTGATCCAATCCATTCTACAATTCTTGTATTGTTACTGTTGCAACTGTGGAATTTTAATTATGCGATGAGCGAAGAAAATTTATCCCGTCACAAGCGCTATTATTTCCCCTACGGTGGCGGCTTCAAGGTAAGAAGGAATCAACTTACAATTTTTCTCAAGTCTAACACGACTCTAATTTAGATTGTTTTAGGGGTAGCTGAACCGATCCAACTCGGTCTGCGACAATCAATGTCGGTAGCGTGGAATTTTCAATTTCAGTACTCGGTTGCCCAATTCACAAACAATACAAGAGTTTATCCGCCGATAATTTCACGGAAGAAACGCAACGGCATTAGGAGCGAACGAATGGCTCTCTATCGGGGCATTGAAGATTTCCTCAATCGGTAAAACTAGATTTCGTTTAATTTTCCAAGTTTTAGTGCGTCGTTTAATTTCGATTGTGATTTGAATATATCTGCTAGAATTTGATTCATTCAAGCTCTACCTTACGAATTTGAGTGCCTGGTAAACACAAATCAGAAACTGTAGAGTTACAAATGATGTTCAACTTTAACTGAAATTAGTTTGCCCTAAGTAGCGAATAGTTTTTTCCAAGCGCTAGAGACAGAATGGCTTTTAGAGTTAATCTAATTATTTCATACACACTACAAAACTTTGTTGCTTTACAATTGAAATTAATTTAAATAAATCCAATGTAGTTACAGTTTATAAATGGTGAAAATTAAATAGAATTTATAAAATTTCCACTCGTCCAATACCGAAAAATTACCAACTACTGTGCGAAAATTGCTTAAACGACATACCGTACAACAATAGAAGCGTCAAATGAAATGAAAGCATAAAAGCTAAAAGCTCATTCTATTGATCTCGTGAGACTTACATATAAGAACAATTTAAATTAATATTACTGTTGTTGATTACAGGCGAAATATAAATGGTCGGGCTTGTTTGTTGCGCAGTATATGCGAGAATGCTGCCGAAAGTACGTACCACGAAGCCAACGGTCTGTACGGCCATCTACTCCACATAATTCTAACGTAAGTCTTTTGTATTTTCGTTCGTTAGCGAGGGAATATTGTAAAAAAATCAGAGTCAATTATCTAGGCCGGATTATGGGGATGGTCTTGTAGAAAACGATTTAGATTTAATGTATTTGGAGGCGAAAGAAGCTGGAAAATTCGGTGTTGATTGTATGCGAACATATTCGGATTGTTCGTATGGTGATGGTTTATTGGATAGAATATCGTTGTTTGATATTTGACGATTTAAATAAAAATTGTACACTCGGAATTTTATTAAAGGTAATAAAAAGTTGGTTGAGATTATGAATTTTCATTTCCCAAGTGTTTTAAATTGTTACAGCGCTTGGAACTTTTTTTTTAACTTTTTATTGTTTGTTTATTATTAATTTTCTCTTGTGTTCACTGAAGAGTAACCATAATTTCTTAATTAGCTTGTGTCTCAAGGCTTTTTTTCCGAGCAAATTCGTTGTTGTTTCCAATGTGCAAATCAAATATTTCATGAACCGTAACGGACTTATTCCTGAAATTCCTAGCAATCAAACTGCAAACTTGTTGAATTCCTAAATGTTAAAACTAAAGATGAAGTTAGAAGATGAGCAGCTTGCTATCACGGTTTAAATTAGAGCAAGATATAGTTTGAACAGTAAGTTTGTTTTCATGCAAGTAGTGATTCCAAGTAGATGTCAAATTTTGTATCAACTCTAAAGTTGGAAACTTTACACTAAAGTTTAGGAGTGTTTCAAGTTTTTCATCCCTACAACCACCATTTCTCTGATACTTAAGTAAACAAGAAAAATAGATAAAAAACAAAAGGCATTATTTATGACTATCTATATTTATATATCGTGTTATCTGAATGTTTCAAGTGTATAAATAACATATTTGTTTGTGCAATTTTCATTAGTGTGAAAATTTTGAAAATTCTCCACAAAGTTTTATTTAATGGCAAGTGGATACTCGTTAAATAAATCCAGGATTTTACCGCAAATTCATAATTGCTCAACATATACGCACTATTTAAATTTCAGTGGGAACATTGTAAATTTACAGGAATTACAAATATGTTGCCCAACTAATTAGGACTAGAATTAAAACGTACCTCAACAAATAAAAAGCGCACACAGTTTATTACACAATCACCGTTAATTGGTTTTTCTATAGACAATCAAATTTAGACGAAATACCGTTGATTTGTACTCAAAACAAGAACAAACAATCTGAAAAATCAATCATTTTTCAAACAGTTAAAACAAATATTTATCAAGTAATGTCAATGTGAGAAACTCAAATTATCTCTATCAACGACAACAATGCAACGAGAATTGTGTCTAAATTTCGACTAGAAGTAGTTCAAAGGAGGCAGATAAAATAACCATAATCTTAGAAATAGATAGGCTCTTAGAAGTTGCAGAATACGAGCATAAAAATATAACGAGGATTCTATCTTTAGAGGGATGAATTAGAGTTTAATTTGAAGTATGTTCTATTGATAAGATAGGATCTTATTTAAAGAATCAAAGAGCCGACTAATTAGAGAATCGGTAATTCAATCAATAGTTCGTATTGAAGGAAATGCAAAACTAGATAAACATATAAATATCTTAAAATAAGCTCATCTATTAACATCACAATTTTTTATTTTTTCGATTATTCCATTTCTTCAGCTTTAGAACGATGCCAACAATATTAACTAAACTTTTGATTCCATATACGACGATTTTGTAACAAAACTAACAAGTCAAACTTATAGAAATTTAATAAATTGCATTTTCTGTGTGTAAATCACTAATTCTCTGTATTTTAAACAGAAAAGTTACTAAAGGCTTGCTGAACCTTTATTACATGAATGAGATAAACTACCCTTAAAATCGCAATTATTTTTAATATAAAACTGCCAAAATTGAAAACTAGGCACTTACTTGTACAAATAATTGGTAAATTCTTCGAAATATTGGGACACAGCACAGAAGTACTTGAATAAGACGTTTCATTAGAATTGTTAGGTTAGAAATTTAGGAATTGTGCCAACCTGTTTATAGAATGGAGCATTGTTGAAAATTCTCAATTTCTATTGGCCAATTTTTTTAATTATTGATTGTTCAAAGATTTCAAATTTTATAAAACATAAAGGAATACAATACAGCCGTATTGTATTCGTGTATAAATTTTTTTTAATCAACTACCCTTTGTGTATTAGTAAATATTTGATAAAGGTGCATTTGTGGATGTTTAAACATCCGTATGCATTTTTCGCATATAATTTTGCATTTATTTCATATACTACCATGCTCAATGTAGAAGACTTCGCCTGTTTAATTTACAAGAAT
This sequence comes from Mylabris phalerata, assembly GCA_020740385.1. Lineage (NCBI taxonomy): Eukaryota > Metazoa > Arthropoda > Insecta > Coleoptera > Meloidae > Mylabris > Mylabris phalerata. The sequence continues at coordinate 2,751,816 of JAJEOX010000299.1, read as the reverse complement.
GCATTGTTGAAAATTGCTCATCAAAACTGAAAATTCCACAATTTTGAATCGAAAATCTATAGAATTCGTTCAAACTAATAACACAAATATTTGTAAAATAATGAATTGTTGAAATCTGTAGTACACAATATTTAATTTCACTGATCAATTGATGGCCAACACAATGAAAACTTGACAAATCATATTCAATATAGGTTTGTTCATGTTGCAAACACGAAAAGCCAATGATGACCACAGTATATGGTCAGTCATCAACGCTATTGAGTTGACCGGATTGTATTCAGAAATTACTATCAGTATGCGAGACACTATAAAGCCAACACGTGATCGAAATTTCAATAAAAAAAAACCAACACACAAGCTTACTTTACCCTCTAGTAATAGTAGCAGACGTTCTTTAACTTGATTACAACGTAAAGCTCTACTTTCTTTTATCTTCTACTTACACGTATCCGTATATAGGTTGCAATCGGATTTAAAAGCGAATTAGTCGACTATACACTAGTTATAACATGCTTTAAATGGGTATTTTGGCTTATTTCTATGAACATATCAGGTGGTTTAATCAAAATACTGTAATAACTAGCTAGATAGTACTCGTTTCGCTTCCAAATACACCTTTATTACTAAATAAATTGTTGATATTACTAGAAATTACTTTTTTTTTTTAATTGTAAAACAATTTATACGTCAAGTCTATTGATCAATGATGGCTTGACGGGCGAACTTTTAACAGCCTGTCAAAGCTGTTGGCCAACTTTCATCCTCATAACGCCTGATTGGTATAGTAGTCAGGACTGAAACTTGTTCAAACTACAATAAATTGCACAAATTGGGATTTTTCTTGTTGTTACTGTTTAATTAGAATCAAGCTTACCTCGAGGCCTCAGACGGCATGTTTTGAACGGTGGAATTTTTAATTAGTTACGAGAACAACAATGTCTCAAAATTTCGACTTGAAGAATCTCAGAATTTGCTCTTTAAACTTGCTTTCAAACAGCATTACTAAAAAATTACGAGAATTCCCCCAAAAAAGTGGATAAAAGGCAAGATTTTATTCTTTTTTTACAGTTATGCAGCAAAACCCGTTCTCCCCCTTCTAAAATATCTTAAAATTTAAAATTAATTTCCTCTTAAAAGCAGCCTAAATTGTTGAAGTTAAATTGTTTCGTTAGTTGGATAACTAAATAGAATTTCGACTATTTAAACACGCGGAATATGCAGTTCTCGTTATCAGCATATGTTTCATTTCTATGCGCTTTATAAGGAACTCTCTGACTATTTGAACAAAATTTGAGCCATGTGGCTTAAAGATGCTCGCGGTTTTCAAAGAGTTACCCCGTGAAGCGACTCAAAGGAGCTCCTAACATTGATTTTTATTCGTTTTTCTCCATGTTATTCTGAAAGAAATAAATTATATATGGAGCATCCTTTTGACATTGCAAAATTTTCCCAAACGAGCATTTTTTGACCATCTATTCGTTCAAATTTTGGCAAAATGATTTCCTATAAATCTTAAAATATCTCCCAAATCGCACATCAAATGGGTTAAAATATAATGTAATGACTTGCTTAATTTTGGGGTTATCGGAAAAGTCACTACTTCTGAAACATGATACATCGATAACAAGGGCTCTAATAAGCGGTTGTCTCCATCAGCAATACAACTGGCCAACTGATAAAGTACACGCAACTATAATTTCTTTGTTGAGTTTGACCCGATTTAACGAAACTTTCCCGTATGAAGGAAACTTGAGAAGTTTTCTACCAACGGGTGGAATTTTAACGTTTCTGATTATAGTCTCCAAATAGGGAATTGTTTATTTATCGATCGAATAGAATAGAAGAATACGAAATATTGATCACCATTGATTCATCTAAACGGGTGCTTAAGTGAATTAATATATGAAATTCACGTTCCATCATTCTCTTCATTACGGTATGTGTCTAATAATGGAAGAATTCAACAAAATGGTGAACCGTAATGACCGTAAAACACGGACAATTTAGTCAATCAAATACGAGATGGAATTTCGTGATCTAGTCTAGTGTGAAATTCAGTAAATTTCTATCAAATTAATCAAACTTATTGTCTGTTTAGTAATTTAATAATAATTATGAACGGTGAAGCATCGGGTTTTATTCTAGTTATATCCAGATTCGTTGTATTTATTTGTGTCATCCTATTGACAATATTTGAATAATAAAATAGCGTCAATATTGATTTTCATAGGTATATGTACTGGTACAATGGAAATAACCGTTTTTCTATTCGATAATTAACATTAATCAAAATAGAGATAATGCGAATTTAAGCTTGTTAACATCTTGTAAAATCTGCGGATTTGCGTCACTAGTTTAAAACAATGAAAGATTTATTATCAATGCTAAATCAGCACACATTCAAGACAGTAATCCTTACTTTGAACTACAGATAATGATCAAGTCTGATTAATACAAATCGATTCGTACTGTTTGCAAATTTTCCACTAAAAGACCATTCAAAGTATTGATAAAAAATCTCAAAGCTCGCAAGTTTACTCAGAAGAACTATCAAGGAAAAATTCACACATATTGTTTGGTTTTTTTTGTATTAAATTCGCAAGCAATGCGAATTTGGCGTTTACACTTGAGAAACTCAATTTAACTGTGCACGATCAAAAACGAATACTTGTGTAATGGAAAAGATGTACAAATGTAATCTATAGAACGAGGTAAGAAATGTATCCGGTGGTAATGTCGACAATTCTCACTATCCCCAACGAGAAACGTTCTTTTCTATTGTTGTTTATACGAACTTGGAGCAACGATTCTATTGTATCGGATGTAATAATCGATACAATGTACGGTGACAATGTTAAGTAGGGGTGTTTTTAACGACACGTTCTACTGTGGATATACTAAAAAAAACAGTATTCTTGCTAGCTACTTTGCTGACTAACACTATTTTCTTTCCCAGGGGTACAAAACAACTTTCTATTGTTGTAGAGTATAGGTGAAGCTGTTATTTTTAAAGTTAAAGTTGCAATATTTTATAAAATTCAATTACAAAAGTTGCAACATTTTAACATTATTCAATTAACGTACAATTTTTGAAATATTACGTTCGTTTAGACGATTTGTGAGAAGTTTCTTGTTTTTTTCTTGTATTAACCGACGCGTCGTTTAAAATTGGTAATAATTTCAATATATCTGTCGGTGAGCCTACCGGGAAATTTCGGAAATAATTTTCATGTTTCATGCAATTTTGTGAAATGGGGTCGCTAATCTGGCGCACAAATTTCAGCTTTAAACTGGAAACTGAAGACTCAGATAAATATTCAACAAACTGCTGAAAAGGAACTAAGGTTCACTAATTGTATACAATTTTCGGTAGGTAGATAATTTATACTAGAAGTCCTATTATTTGACCAACACTTAAAAAAAATATTTGAAGGATCAATAGCAGGGTCCCTAAAGATCATTTGAGCCAAATTTGAATTTTGTAGCTCATTGGGAAGTTGGTCAAAACGTTGTATTTAGACAAGCTAGCCATGCCAAATTACTCAAAATGACTCAGATATTCCCCACATTTTTTTTGTTTCTTTCCATCTCAACGTAGGGTAGACGCCAAACATTTCTACTCATTTCAGAATCAATTTGAGAAGTTATGAATCTTTTAATGTTGGTAGCTCGTTTTTGGAAACCAAGACATCATCAAAAGTTAAAGTTTTTTGGCAAACTCTCAAGTGAGCTACGATTTTGCTAAAATGATCTACAAGGACTAGCCGTGTTCGTCAAATAGGATTTTCCTTGTAAAACTTTCTATTTCAGCATCTCTGTATTGAGATAGAGATCGTTTCTAAGTTATAGAATGCGGGCCTTCAATTGCGGTGCTGATAAAATTCGGTTAATAAAAAAATGAAATGAGCCAATTTGAAAAGAGTGAAACTGGGGAGGAAATACAAATGATAAGAGAAAGTGAACATTTCATGTGTAAGAATCAGTCACAACATTATCACCATTACATATTCCTACGTTGTTATTAAAATCATATTCCATTACAGCGGAGCATTTCATATTTTATTCATTTTTAACATATCTAGAAGGCAGACTATTCTATTTATTTTCTAAGTTGTTGACATACAGCCTAACATATAAATCATATCTGTCTGAATATGGGAATATTTTCAGTTTATTTGTATAGTCAACATTTGGAATATTGGCCTTTGTACTGAATACGGTATAGTTGTAGTTGTAGTAGAAAATGGGTATAGCTACAGTTCATCAAAATGTGCAAATGCATGAAAATTATTCATTCAAAGTCGACCGAGCGTAATTTATATTTTCAAGATAGATACATACGCATATATTTAAATCTAATACAACGCTATATTACGGTCAATATTGCACGGTATGCATACTACATGACGATTTCTACAAAGCCTTCGATTTAATTTGAATATTTTCTAAGACTTATTTGAATCTTGTTGATAAGCATTACAGTATGCCCCACAAAAAAACAACTTCCTTGCAATTATCAATAGAAAAATTTCCACAATTCTAAACCGAATCGTTATCTTTTATAAGCAATATGACTGGAGATTTGTACAAGTGGAGCAAATTTGCAAATGTTATTACAATAATATCAATTTCAATGGAACATACTGTATATATAAAACTATTCAAATGAGGTATCTAGAAGCAATTTCAATACACGAATACGATCCTGTAGAATTAACTAAAAGGGGACAACAAAAATTGGGTTTTGTGCATATTGGATAGCAGGATGTTCTATTATTAGATATCATGACTTTTATTTATAACTCTGAATTTTATGACTGGATTCAAGGCATTAATAAAGAGAGCACTACACTTGATTATAATTTATGATGCTTCTTTCACTCGCAATCTATAAACAGGACAAAAATCGTCAAGATTATTGTCGAACACAATAGAAAACTTTATTTATCTGCTTCTACACGGAGCTAAATAATAAATGAACTGAATGTTTATCATTATTATTTATGACATTAAAAGCTTTAAAATTTAATCGGGTTATTATCACCACCATTGCTATTGTTTATTCTCCAAGGATTATACAATAAATAAAAATTACCAAGTTGTACTGTTGGTATTAGAGGTGGAAAATATTTGTAATTATTTTAATCGTAGAAGTATACAATGTGGAAATTGGTCCTACATTATACGATCAAACCTTCAACAATCCCTTGTGTTTCTACTAGCTACTAAATGTCTATTTCAACCCTAGACAGTGTTCAATGATTCCCATCCTGTTTTCGCATTGAACAAACGGACATTGTCATGGGAAATTTAGCCCGAAATCATTGCACATGCTTCTGTTGTTTGTCCAAATATAAGGCAAAAATGAGGCGAAATTTAATACTAGACTTTTTATCCGTGATATTCGATATTTGTATAGAAAAATCGATACATCTAATGTGTTGTCTGTCTAGCATTTTCTATAGACCCTGTAAAATTGTGTTTACGATGTAATCTATCAGTATTATATAAAACACTCTAGAGGATAACTCTTATATGGATGTGAGTCATAATGTAGTGCATATTATAAGCATCTCAATCAATTCATCAACTAGGGTTGTTGCTTAAACATGAGCCATTGTGGGTGTGATTATGTGTCGTCTATGAATTTATTGTGAGTTTCTTTGGCGAAAATTCTGAGACAACGAAAAAATGAATGAAGCTGTCCCTGATGGCAGTTTCTAAATAAATTAAACTTGTTCCGTTCTTGGTATTTATTTCACCATTGGACAACATTAGAATTCTACACGTTTCTTTCTAACAAGTTGTCAAAAGCTTTAACCGAACAACTCAACATCACATACATAATGATGATGTAAACTTTGCAATAATTTTTATTTTTGTTGTGAGGAAATCGTTGAATTTAATGATATTGAACTGTACATGTGTGCAAATGAGTAATGACCTAGGATCGATTCCTGTGAATACTCCACCCTTTGCATGTTTTCCAATCCTGACACATGATTAGTGAATGTGGCTAACAGAATTGATCACGACCATTCGCCGACACTTTAATAACACCTAGAAAGCTCATCCATTTATTAAGCTCGTAATAAATATTTTCATTGAAACATTCGTTGTTTTTCTACACAGCTACATTACGAAATATTAAGCCTTCTATACAAACACAAAACTCCTACTTCACATTTAATTAAATCTCTATACATATACGCAATCTCAAAATATAATACTTTGGCCAGAATTTAAGTGATGGATCGCGTGAATAAACTAAGATAAGTTCTCTATAGATTGAATGACTATAATGTAGCAGGCATTTATAACAGTTTCGTTTATTATCAAAAACAACTGTGCCGCTGTTATCAACAACCGGAAATTTAGCCGTTGGAAATTTTGTTAAGTTAACCCACCGATTTGGAACGGTGAGAATTAAAGTTTTCATTCTCGTTATAATCATGTAGAGACATTTTCAAATTCCCATAAGTTTATCGTGAAAATGCCGGTATCAACTTAATAATCAAACTGTCAAATGTTGAGCACGAAAATCGGTTTAAATGCCCCAATAATCACGCTAAACAAGGATTAAAATTGAAATTTTCTATAAAACACAATTCCAAAATAAATATCGTCTAAAATGTACGTTGATGTTGGCAGATCCAAGATGAGCATGACGAAACGATAATGAATGCAATCAACAGGATAAACTATTCTGTATGTAAAAGGGGTGAGAATTTAGTGTTGGTGCAAGTACGTCGGCTGGTCCGAATATTTAAACTAAGATTTATTTTAGACACGCGTACTAGAAAATTTTAATTAAACTAAGAGACTCATAATTAGCCTGGAAACTTTCATAACTTTCAACACAAGGATTATTACGCTGTTTTTTTCTTCCTACCGTTGCTTTTATGAATATGGCTGTATTTTGTTACAGCACTCTAACTAAACAGAAGTATCGTAGACTAAACGCACTAATTTCGGTTGTAAAGCTAGTGAGGCGTTAATAAAACGGTAAACTAGCCGATTTTTTGAAGAACAAAGCGATAATTCTATGCAAGAATCCAAATTAAATGCATTTTTTGTTTTACAATTAGACAAAGTCAGATAGACAGAAAACAGATGCATATTCCAAGGGTTATAAATTTGGTAAATTGGAAAAGATAATTGTTTGTGGGCGCTTATAACCCTGGTGAATGTTGAATTCGTCCGAGCTCATAATGACGATTGTTGCAAAAAAAACTAAGAGATTGAAATATAAAAAGGGACTGGCTTTTGGTCGGGAATAAAGCGGAATTTTTGGCAGGAGTTGCAGCCTTCAAAATCTTATCTTGCATCACATTTTCATCGATTAAATAAAAATAAACCGATACTCTCATTATGAATGGAGATTAGGTTTAGAGACAGAAGAGCATAGTCTTGGCTTTATATGTCATCGTTTATAAATTTATCCGCTTATGAGCTGAAAAACTTAGGATTTTCTTATAAAATTAACTTGTTAAAACTCAACTCTTGGATGTCTTCTTAATATAATCAAAACCTTTTAGTTTTAAAATGGAATTGTTGAGGCTTCAATCGTTTTATACCCAACAACCGAAAATAAGAAATTGGCTTAGAAGTCAAACAGTTTTTGACAAAAGAACCAATCGGTTAAAAGTCCTCTTGGAAATATTGAAAATTTCGAATTGCGCACCCTCCACTTGGCCACTTTGGTACCACCAGATTCCCCACAATGAGGTAGTAGAGTGATCATCCTGTCAAAAAACGTGTCCACCTATGGTGGCAGACATCTTGGATAGTGGAGACGCAAACGAATTGAAATAGTTGATCGACAACTGGTGAACTGGTGGTTTGCATCTAAACTAATGTAAATACGTATTGCTAGTTGTATAAAATTAGGTGTATAATATTGGCACAAATAATCTCGGTTTCAAGAATCGCAACCTTGTCTAAAACTTTGACCAACTTCCAAATGAGCTACGGGGTTCAAATTTTGATAAAATGATCTCCAAGGAACCTCTTCTAAAAACCCCCTTGAATTTTTCAAATCGTTCATGCTTAGAGATAGCAACATTTAATTGAAACACGCGGTATGTTCGTATATTTCTCAATTTGCATCATTTTATAGAATATGATGCTAATTTAGACCCTATTACTACTACTACTTTGGGACTTAATTGTTAGTTAACCATTCTGTGTTTTACAATACTATAATTTTTGCGATTATTCTTTATTTAATTTTGCAACAAAAGTCTCAGGGAAAAATTTTTAAACAATCTAAACTTATTTTCAAACTATTTAGACCTAGAAATTTGGTAGAAATCACGGTAAATACAAAATATTTGAATATTATATTTAAATTTATTATTTACAAAATCTACAATATTCTAGAATTTTATAATTTTAGCGTTACGTAAACTAACGCTTTCAAGTTATCTTGTTTTTTGCGGTTTAAAAACGACACGATTACAAGTTACGTACTCCTGTACGTACGGCCAAACAACTTTTTTCCAATTCTTGATAAGAATACAACAAAGGAACGATTACTTAACGTTATTTTCGAATCTTGTCAGTGCCTGCCTTTTGTTCATTCGAATTTTCGTTGTCGAGATGTTAACACCGTTTCGAAAATCGGTCCTGAAATCGGTTTTGTTTAATTTAATAATAAATTCTCGCGATTTTTAAAAGAAAGTGTCGCGTATTTTGATGTCCCCGTTGAAGTGCTACCGTTTCTAAAATTCAATAATTCACGTATTTTTTAAAACAAAGTGCCTCGTATTTTGTTGAACGTTGAAGTGTTGTCGTTTACAAAATTTAATAATAAATTAATGCGATTTCTAAAACAAAGTGTTAGTGTTACCGTTTTGAAAATTTAAAAATAACTTTACGTACGTGTTTAAAACAAAGTGTTGGTGTTAGTGCTTCTGTTGGTGCCAATCTGGACGAAGGAGTGAGCAGTAAGTCATCCTTGGATTTGGGCGATAAGAAGTCAACGAAAGGGTAAGTTGAAATATTTGAAAAATCGTAATTAATGATGAAATTGAACAAAAAACTCTAATCAAAAATGAGTTTTCTGTTCTATTTCGTTAATAATTTAATCCCATATTTGTGTAATGGATTCTTGGTTTATAAATTTAATCATAATTAAAATAATTTTTCAAGTTAAATAATTTTTCAATTACTAACGGTTTTTTTTTCTGTTCTATTACAGTAGGTCCGAACAGCGAGGGACAGGAGGCGTTGTAGCAGAGGGGTAAGTACTTTTTTGATTTACTTCGGTATCGTTTCAAGTCGGGATATCCCAAGATGAAAACGGGATATAAAATAACATCGGTTCGGTTCGGTAAATGAACAAACGCGATTGTAGGTATAGGAGGGAACGCGCATTAGGAACTTGTTAGGCACTTGTTAGGCCCTTGTTAGGTACTTGTTAGGTACATCAACGTACACAACCCCCCCATCATTCTTTCCCTTGAAATCTTATAATATGTAATAATTTTTTTTCAGGTAATTTTTTAAATGTATGTTTCTAATTAAACTTTTTTTTTCAGAACATTTATGCATGTATTTACATGCATGTTATTTTTAACGAAAAAATGTTTCTTATGTTTCAGATTGCCTGCCAGCGTCATCAGCTTCAATCCCTTGAAATTTCCCATTATCCTTCCCCGGGGAATGGCCATTCCTATTGCATGAAATCCTACTAACATAGAATTAGCTGGGTTAATGTTGTAGTGTTTTGTATTGGTCTGTTAGTTTATAGGTATTGGTATTGATGGTATTGGATAGATCCACCGCTACTACTAGGTTCAGTTGTCGCGATTATCCAAGCATTGACTCCGTCGTATGACTGTGCAGTTTGTGGTGTGGTCTTTTGGCTAGTCGCTATAATAATGCTCAAATATTTTCACGGGTTGTGCGGTTTTCGGAGCGAGAGATTGCGATAGGTAATTCGCATATCGTGAGGATGTCTACCGCATATATCTTCGCTGATTGTTTGAGGTTATTATTGTGACAATGATGCATTGACTTCATCATTTCCTGTGCAATGATAAGACTGTGACAATAGCTTCGTAAGTAATCAATTTTTCCTTCATTTCAGATAGCTATCACTTTGCAATTTTCCAAGCATTGACTCCGTCGTATGACTGTGCAGTGTGTGGTGTGGTCTTCTTGCTAGTCGCTCTAATAATGCTCAAATATTTTCACGGGTTGTGCGGTTTTCGGAGCGAGAGATTGCGATAGGTAATTCGCATATCGTGAGGATGTCTACCGCATATATCTTTGCTGATTGTTTGAGGTTATTATGTGGCAATGATGCATTGACTTCATCACTTACTGTGCAATGATATGATGGTGACAATAGCTTCATAAGTAATCAATTTCTACTTTATTTCAGAGAACTATCACTTCGCGATTTTCCAAGCATTGACTCCGTCGTATGACTATGCAGTTTGTGGTGTGGTTTTTTGCCTAGTCGCTATAATAATGCTCAAATATTTTCACGGGTTGTGCGGTTTTCGGAGCGAGAGATTGCGATAGGTAATTCGCATATCGTGAGGATGTCTACCGCATATATCTTCGCTGATTGTTTGAGGTTATTACTGTGGCAATGATGCATTGACTTCATCACTTATTGTGCAATGATAAGACTGTGACAATAGCTTCGTAAGTAATCAATTTTTCCTTCATTTCAGATAGCTATCACTTTGCAATTTTCCAAGCATTGACTCCGTCGTATGACTGTGCAGTGTGTGGTGTGGTCTTCTTGCTAGTCGCTCTAATAATGCTCAAATATTTTCACGGATTGTGCGGTTTTCGGAGCGAGAGATTGCGATAGGTAATTCGCATATCGTGAGGATGTCTACCGCATATATCTTCGCTGATTGTTTGAGGTTATTATTGTGACAATGATGCATTGACTACATCACTTCCTGTGCAATGATATAATGGTGACAATAGCTTTGTAACTAATTAATTTTTACTTTGTTGCAAATAATTATTATGTAGCATGGATATATCCAATACCATAGTGGATTAGGCCTACAGGGGATACCACTATAAAAAAAACGCACCATGTGCTTTACCTCACAGGTGGTGTGGAAAGAAGCACATTTATTACTTTTCTATTCAACAATTGGAAATTTACAGAAAAGTCATGGAGATTTGAAACGATGATTTTGCATTATAGACTTTAAAAATAGGTCTTTATCAAATTTCAGGTGATTTTCAGCTTAGATTAATTTTCAATAAGCAACCACAAAAACTGTTGAAAGTTTTCGGTCTTTTGCAACTATAAAGGTGACATCTACTGATTTTTTCCATTGAACTACAATGTTAAAACGACACCAACATATCGCCTTCCTTTTCTCAAGCTTTGGTCGACCAAAGCTTGAGAAAAGGAGGTCCCTATTGAACGACACCCTCATAAGTTAGCGAGAGTGAGGAACAACTGTCAAAATTTCCCCATATGAGGACCAAATTGGTCTTATATAAGTATAGGGGATGCGCACTCTATATACCTCATTGATTCCCCAGCTGTTCTAACCTTACAATTCTAAATGCAATTAATTGGTCTCACTGTGTTCCTTGAGGATTCATGAATTATTTGTTCAAGCAAGTATTTCTCTCTCTATTCGTTGTAATACATTTATTCTAGTTGCATTGTTCGATTTAGAAATTTTAATAGAAAGCTAGATGATAACTTTTCGGTCATCAGTTGTAGAATATCGCTGGTTCGTGTTCTTGTAAATGCTTATCGTGTTGTGTATCAGCAAAAGTGACACCGACTATTATTTCCATCATAAAATTAATTTGATGATATTTAACGATAATAATACAAAGTGAGTATTGTTAATTATTTATTTACCTGAAAAATAGACTACTATTTAATCATGTGGAGTTTTTTTTTCGAGTTTATCTGATGGTAAACAAATAGGATGATGCGATATTTGTTGTATTTGTTGATTTAAATTCATATTGACGCTAGATAAATACGAAAGCTTTTATGCAATAAAAACCGCATTATTAATTTGCCTAAAAAGTATCATTCTAATCATATACAAATCTACAAAATGCAAATAATATTTAACCTTGATAAAATTCCCCAATAATTACACAAAACAGTCACAATCTATAAATGAACAATTAATTTGAAAATTAATTGTACGTTCATTCAATATTTAGATAATCCAGTATTTGGTTATTAACTCTACTGTCCAAAAATTCGATAAATCTAACCGAAATTAATTATCCAATAATTATTGCAATATTCCGGTCAAGAATCGAGTTTAAAAAAATTTAACAGCAATTGGAGCATTTATTTTCAAACGATTTTTACCTCTGACTGGGAATTCTTAATGGATTTTTTCCGTGACAGAGTCGAAAATGTAATTAGAGTTGATACCGGCATACATAACTAGAGTAGAATAATTGAATTTCGTTTGAATTTTTACGTAAATATAAACTTGTTTAGTAATTTCTCTACTATGAAATACCATTGGGAAATTTCCTAGTATCATCTTTTCTAACTGAATTTCATCCAAACTATTTACAATTGATTCAAATTCTTGAAACTGGAATATTCACAATGTCCCCGGATTTCGTTTCCAATAACGTAATCAAATCTTGCTGAAAATTTTTCAACGGATAGCGTTAAAGCTACGATAATAATGAAGATATACGTTATTAGGGCTATAAATCAAAAGGTGGTGATTTGTGGTAGTTTTAGGTTCATAATAAATCAAACTAGTAAATCGGTAACCCAAACACTTGGACGACATATCGGCAAGGTTGAGAATAACTAAATCATTCCATTGATGATAATAGTGATAGTTCCAATCGGACCGCAAAAAATTGAAGTTTATTATTTCCGATATTTTGTTAGAAATGAGAGCGAATTGTGTGAGTTTAGCAAGTTGTTACTGTTAACAGGGTGTGGTGGTTTCGACAATTTCGCAATTCTTTAAAGAGACGTCTCTTCAAAATTTCCAGCGAAACTTGTATTCTTGTTTGTGTTAAAGTGATCTCTAGCGTCTTATTCAACTTTTAAAAGTCTGACAGGAATTTCAATAGTTTCCTAGACAATACGTTCTATATTTATCTGTAAAATTGTGCCGTTTAGAGAGGTATCAAATTGGGTTAATAAATTACAAATAAAATAAAGAAGGAGTGTTGTTACGGAAAGGGGTTGGTATTCCATCATTAATCAGCCAAAACTGTACTGCCAGTTAGTAAATTCAGTTGGGGGGTGTAAATCCAAGCACGCGTTCAATCGTTGCCGCATCGTCACACAAACACACACACACAATGGACACCGTCCTGGGGCTGTGTCACCATTACTACCAACCCCAACACCACAAACACTGCCACTACGACACCCTGTGATGAATTGTCCAGTTTATTTTATCAAAAAAAAAGAAACCAAATAGTTGAAGCTTTAAATTCGTAGATAGTCACGCTTTATAAAATTTTAACGTCTACAAATTTCAAATAAATAAAAACAAGGATTTATTCGTGAAATATCGCCGTGTTGATGATTTTATTTGGAAACTATTAATGGCAAATATATTGACTTTTATGCATTTATATGTTATGACTCTATTAAATCTAGCTTAAACCGTTTGTGGATATCGTTTAAAGTCGTAATGTTCATACATATTTTCTATAAAACTGGAATGAATCGTCTATATGGGGGATTTTATTGAATTGGAAATTTCGAATTTGCGTTTAAATGCTATAAGGTCTTGTTTGTGTTCTTACCACAACCGAGATATTTTGTAAATAATAAAACAATAAATTTCTTCAATTTAGAAAAATTAATGGGAGCTACAATTTCTGTTTTGCCAAAACAAAAAGTTGTTTGGAAAACTCACTAATGGAGATGGAATTCCACCGACAGACAAAAAAATAGGATAATAAAATGTTCATCCATCTACAAACGCCATCTGAAAACGATTATCTCTTTCAAAATCATTTCTCATCTTGAAGACATCGAGAGAAAACTTCCTGAAATTTAGATCTGAACGTTTTACTTCTTAAATTAAATTTGGTACGTGACAGGCATGGCATTTCCACTAAAATACACCTAAATCGAGTCGTTTTTATTTTTTTCAAATAAACTCATTTCCAATCTAAATAAAAGTCTTATATTGTTTACGGCATTCCCTCTTGTGCGACAAACAAAAGCGAAAACGGCCACGACAAGATAAAATAAAATACCAATAGCAGGTGGACTAGTCAACAAAATTTTTATTAATTGAAATGACTGATAATAGCAATCCATTTTATAGAGAAAACAGGAGATTTAAACTAACTCGACCTGCCAGATAATTCGAGACACCAGATGGTAGCCGGAAACTTTACGAATCACGTTCCAATTAGGCCGAATTTGTCAAGAATAATCACGTTCAAAAAATATCCGGAAATTTTGAGTCGTATTGAGAAATTAACTGTGACGTTTTAACAATTCAATCTTCGAGTTTAATAATAGCCAACTAGCCATTTATGGTCGATCGTTAGAAATTTCCAACACTACTGATCTGTTCTTATTGAATGGCAACATTACGACAATGTAAAAGCGCCCATTATTATCGTAATAGTGATTGCAACTTTATTTGTATTGTTGTGATTATTACATGATCACCAATCTAATAGATGCATGCTGTTTCTAGTTATTGGGTACTTGTTTAACGAACCTATTATCCGAACTAAAGCCCATTACAAATCATCTAAACACGTGTACGTAAACATTGTGACGACAAAAACACATGACTGGAAACATAATCAGGATTAATTCTTGTACTGTGTGTGTGTTTTGTTTACTTGCACTACAAGAATTACGATGACATGTGAATAGAAGACCTGAATTGTAATTATTTTGGGTGCACGGGAAATTATTAATTCACATCGGAAATTTAGATGGATCTCCTCTTATTTGCATAGGTATAATAATTACATCAACTTTGGAATTGTGGATTTCTATCGAATAATCAAACGAATCTGCAAGAGTTGCAATCTTGCCTCTAATTTATATTCCAATAGAATTCTGGTAAGTTTTTTTGAATTAAACTCGCCTTAAATTCCATCAAGTTTTAATTGTCATAGCCGCAGTCTCTTTGTACGGTTCTAGTTCTGAGTATATTAAAATTTTCCATTTGAACTGCAGTCGATTCCTGTTAAAGCCCCCCATACCGACACAATACACCCATAGAATGTCATAATAAACGTCATCATCTGTTCAGTTGTCGCATCTATGTTTGCCATTTGAATATTTAATTCCACTCGAATAAATTCAATACGAAAGTGGAGTTTAGAAAATGACGGTAGTATCCTGTTAGGAATTTATCAAACGATTAAACCGCTTAAACTTGACTAATCCCTTGGTGGTTTTCGTGTTTTAAAAATTAATAGTTGCAATTTTTCCCCTAGAATTCCACCCAATCTAGGGTGGTGTAGATCGATTTTAATGGAACACCATCACTACATAGAAATTTAATATGACACTTTAAAATTAATGAGGTACGGTTGGTGGTATGGCTCCTTTCACTATAGAATCGCGTTACGCCTAATTACACCCGTGTTACACCGAGTGATTCCTTATATACCAGGAATTTCTTCGTCGCCGTCGTCGTTCTAGTCGTCGTCAAACAGATTACTAAATGATTCCGTGTATTTAGAAGGAACAATAGCTTAGACAAGATTATCCTACAAGTCATTCCATTTTATTCGAAATTTTACCCAAAACTTAATTGAAATATAATCAAAATTTTGTATACTAATAGACAGAGATGAATTAACGTTTATTATGAAATTTGAATCAATGCTATCTTGGGCCGCAATTTTCGCCCATTCTTTGTTTCTATTTAGACGACAAGATTACGAATATTTCATTAATTTAATGGGAATCCTGCAAAATTCAAAAACAAAACGAATCCAACTGCGTGACTGCTCGTATCCAAGTCTAATAATTGCACAAATTGCACTCGGTTTCGTGTTATCGGATATCAGCCCATTTAAAACACCATGAAAGCCATATCTGTCTCATATTAATATTAATAATAATAATAATAATAATGATAATGATAATATTAAACATGTACAAGTAATAATAGTAGAGATAAAAACAAAATTTGCATCCAAATTATTGTTAATAGTAATTGTTACCTGTACTCTCTTCTGTTAACTTCCATTTAAACGAGTAAAACTACTCTAATAAGGAAGGTTTGTTTATTTGTATTACTATAAATCTCTAAAGATATAGAAATAAACTACTAGTGTGGAAAAAGTTGTCTTAAAGGATAAAAGTTAAATTAAATTCGAGATAAATTCAATACTAGACACAGCCAATATTATAAATGTCTTTTCTATATACCTAAAATAGTCCGCAATATATCCACGTTGTCAGTTAATACTAACATGCATTTTTCTATGTGGTGTTGAAAAATAGAAACGATCAACAATTTATTTATCAAGACAAGAAAATGCTCGGTGTTCGGTGTTAAACAACTTTTCGTATACGATTTTGATTTATCGCAACCGATGGTAATCGTAAAAATCGAGCAAAACGAACAAATCAATTGTGTGTATGTGTCCATGACCTGTCGTCTCTATACTTTCACTGGAAATTGTTCGACCCCAGCGAACAACTCGACCGAGTTTGTTCGTGGTGTTTTATCCGCATTTCCTGTTGAATTGGTGGCAAAGAAAAGGGAACTCAAACATTCATATCATGAATATTTCGTTGAATGCTTGGCTCGCTTCACGTTCGGTCTGTCCTAGGAATTTATATTGAAATATTTTATTGGCGATGTTGCAACTAGTTAAAGAAATTCGATTAATCCTGAAATTGTTACTTCTAATAAAGTTGCAACAAATGCTACTGGTGGGACAAAAATTGGAGGAAGTTTGGTGAAATTGGGGATAAGATGGGAATTGTAAGAAGTTGAATTTTGTAGTAAATTTAGCGTAGCGATCCTACTGAAAAATTCCATCATATTTCATGTCGTTGAATTTCAAACAAAAAATTTGAAAATAACGCGAAAAAAACGAGAACAAATTCAATTACAACCCTCGTGTCTATTAGAAGTAAACTATAACAATGATTGCTTGCTAATATAGATCGTTAGTAGGTAATATAAAACCTAAATTGCTTCATGAATATTTAATTGCCTTGAATATTGAACCGCAAATTATCCAATAATGTACAAAACTATCTATTTCTCTAATAATCGAAGCGGTTTTTTCATCGACAATCTATAAAATTGTACCGAAATAATGCGATAATTACAAAATTGTAACCTAGCTTCCAAATAAACGTTAGCTAAAGATTCGTACTTTCCGGAGAATTTGTCTAATTTTTAGAGTCGTAACTAGCAAACATAATTCAAACTGTTTTAAGGACCAATTTTAGAGTACCTCAAGCTGGAATAACAACGCCACTCCAGCCATTGAGCAAGACTAGAATAGAATAAAAGTGCTATTAGTAAAGCATATTTTACGACTTTCAACTGTAATTTGGTATTTAAATAGTCCAGAATTGTGGTGTTTTTTGGCGAATCTCCGATTCATAAATGTTTAAAATTTCAAGAACAAAGACTTCTGTTGTTTTAATTAAATTCTATTGTCCCGAAAACGGTTTGTACGAAATTATCATTTATTGGGCCAGTTTGTTTTATTATAATTTAGATTTGCTTTCAAAGCGGCATTAATACTTGTTTCTTCTCATTGACAAGATTAATCTCTTTATCATTAATTCCAGTGAGACTGCACGAGAAAGTTGAATAGCAGATCTCATCGATGCTTTCTCCATTCAACAACATTAAGTCTTTTTATTGGCCTAACATACAAGTTGTGTATATGTAAGTGTTTGGCGACATGATGTGCAATTCTTCTCGAAAGAATCTGCCCGAAAACGATAAATCATCAAGGTACTTTAAGAGATGAACAACATAATGACGATTCGGTTAAGTGTTTTACGGGAAACGAACACCATATGTTGTGAAAGCTTTAAGCAATAACAGTAAATTTTGAATAACAAGTAGATATAGTCGTGGATTCAACGGCGAAACTACCGGTTTCTTCAATATCACCCCATCCGGGACACAACTTTAAATTCGTCCAATTTCTAAATGATAATTGGTACAATTCTAAAGACAAATTGTATTACAATAGAGTTACACTAATAGAACGTTCATCTGATTTATTCAACAAACGACTAAACAATCAATAGTAGAAGTCCCGTAATTTAACATTCTCAGACAGATGGTCGTTGATCAAACCGAAATAGGTTGCAATTTCGATGAAATTTGGTAAAAATTGGGAAATTTGACTTCAATCAAACGGCCGATTATTAAGCGCATCTGAAAGCTCACCTTCACCGAAATTAATGACGACTGCATTGGAAGCTCTGGCTGTAATGAATCTCCTGCCGTGTTTGATCTTCGAACAAACCGCAATGGGATAGAACTCGTCTAGGAAGTTGTAAAAACGAAGATGCGAGACTTAAAACCAATCTGTAAGTATAACAGTGAACGGATTAGATTTGTTGTAAAACGTAAATATAAACCGTGTAAAAATACTAGAAATAGGAGACGATCAATTTGAACATTCCTTATTCTCACAACAACTCAACAACGAGCTTGCATCTTCTTGAATTTACTTAAATAAGATGCATACAGGAACTCAACTGGTATTTGTGTCTGTTTACAATGGAATTTACTTGATAGTGAATTTGTAATGTTAGAACTAGTGTCGAAATAAATAATTGTTAGATTCAAACCGGTAATAGTACAAGTATTCCTGCCACTTATCCACTACATTTAAAAATAAATATCGTAAATTTTACCAGATTAATAGCGCTGTAAACAACGTTCTTTCAATTTTAATACGAACAGATAAAGTTTCTAATTCGGTCAATATTCAAAATTTGAGTGATTGTTGATAATAATGCAAATAATTTCGTATAAAACTTTAAAGCCGATTTGGCGTTTCGTCAGTTTATTTTTGGATCTCTTTCAATTTGTATTTTACAAACAAATGAAAATTTCTCCATTGATAACAATTTTTTTCTACTCAAAAGCCCGAATAATTTCCCAATAAAACTGGCGTGTTCTCTGGAAAAATCGGTTATTCGCTCCCGTTACAACAATTCTATATTATATCGAACAGTAAATCAAATCTAATTTAGCTTGAGCTTTAAGGGTAGTAAAAGCGATCCAAATATTGATTTCAAATTCGATATTATTAGGTGGCAAAATTTGTTGCTTTCTCTATTGTGAATACTAGGAAATTTGACGATTTTTATCAATTTGGAAATAAGGGCTAATCAAGCGCAAAATGTTATACACGTGTCGCTTTATTGAAAATTTGTACCTACGTTTTATATTAAAAACATCTATTGGGGTTGATTTTGTATCGAGATATTTCTAAATTCACAAATTGTGGGTATTTATTGTAATTAAATTTAATTAAAAAATCGACACGTTAAAGTGCCCCCAATCCTTCACTGCCACGCTGTAAGCATTACAGTTTTTAGGTCGAATTTTTTAGGATTCAAGTGACGACATGTTGGAGCCGTAATTTTACATTAATTATAAACACAAGTAGATGTCTACGGAATGTTAATGAATAAAAAAATATATGCCTTTCCCGAGAAGATGTTGTATTTTTGTAAAATGAAAGTATAATTAAACTTTGTGACTAATTTAAAAATATTCGTTCCATCTAAAAATACAATGGAATAATTTCAATTAAAGAGCCGGAGATGTATTACCAGATTAGGTCAGTTGTCCTGGGGGGTCTGTTGCAATAAATACAAACCATCATAGAGTGTTTTGTCATCATGCCTTGGGAAATTATGCTGATAGGACCTAACATAAACACACATATAGTTTATAACATAAAACCTGTTTGTCTTCACATAAATACAACGAAACTAGCTCAAACCAAAGGGAATTTGGTCTTTGTTGGCCTCTAGTGAAATCTTTACTCAAATGTACAAAGACAGGACGAGAAGATGGCTGAAAGAGAAAGGAAATATTGTACAGTAGATATACGCACTAATCCAGTGAAACATTCTCACGCCTTTATTCACAATTTTGCCTCTCTAATTGGTTTTTATTAGCTTTTCAGTATCTTTGTCGACTTATTTGCTTTCTTACCCTACAAAAGAACCGTTTCAATATTTATTAGTTGTTGAAATAAAATTTTCAAGTTCATTATTAATGGAATGTGTAAAAATCGGATTATAGCGAAATTGATTTCTGAAAATATTCAAATTTAGATAAATCTAAAGCGCTTCGACAATAACATTTCAACATTCACAATCAGCATAATTCAGGAATGTGTTCTGAAATTCCGTTTTCACGACAGTTCCTGTAATGTACAGCTCATTTGATTATTTAATTTCGTAATGGCAAACGTACAGGAATTTCCCCAAAAAAGCACAGAGTTGTTTGAAATGCCTGGAAAAAATAACCGTAGAACAACAAACCGGTTTTTTCTAATTCATATTTCAAAACTACGTGCGACGTTTATTTCGACAAAACTAGTTGAATTACATTTTGCACAACTTTAGTGTCTATATTTACTTATACTTGGATCTTGTTTGTAGTTTAGTGACAAAATAAATAACGAAGAAGTGTGTAAAACCGAAACACGTAAAGTAAATCTTGAGAGGGCTACCATCTAATCACAAATGCACACAATAGTTGTGTTGCGTCAACTATTTACACGAATAAAACTGCGCCAGTTTTGGCGATTTGTGAATTTTTGATAAATTGAAAATTCGCACGGATTTGGTTGAGAATTGGGCGAAATTTTCGACCCAACAGGAATCAAAATTCAGGTCGGCTCGCCGGCATCGACTGCGCCCATTAAAACAAAATAAACTTTGTATTATTTAAATAGAAAATCCACTTGGAAACCCCAGTTAAGTTAAGTTTATTTGCAGTTCATTTTATGCATTCTGAGCCTTTTTAGCATGCATATCCACTGTAGAATCTGCACACTTAAATCTAATTCAAGTTAAATTGGTTTTGTAACAATTAGACCAAAACAGTATGAGCTTTTAATTTGCTTCAATTCCCCATTTCTCCGCAATTTTTTCCCCTTTCTTCGACTATCCTAATCTAATTATTCTTGTAGAAATATACATTTATACGTTCGAAATGGATTCACTTTGTTGTTGAGAACGTTTAGCGAGCGTTGTCAGTTGGAGTGAATTTCGCATCTAAAATTTATAAGATTTTAGTCGAATTTAATGTTGTCATATTGGGTATATTTGCGCAATTTATGGGGCGCTAGTTCAACTAGAAAACTAAAAGGAAAATGAAACAAATTGAAACGTATTTTCCTGTCAAAATATGATGAATATTGGTAGACTGATCGCATCAATCTACGATCTTACACATGGAGACCCGAAAAATGTACAAACAGGAAGACGAATTTTCTTGAAATTGCACCCGCCTAGGTGTAGGTATACAATATAAAGTATAAAATAGATATATTTTTTTTATCTAAAGTTGAAAGGCAGTCAAAAGCAATTCCACCAGTTAGCCTCAAGGGAGTAGTTTCAACTTTTAGAATATTGTTTACTGCACACCATGAACTATATTTCTTATGATTTTATACCAATACCTAGATAGAAATATAGGAAATGTTATATAGAAGTCTAGAAGTAGAGAAAAAACGATCCAATTGGCTTGTTCTAGTTGGTAAACTATTCAGTTACGAATACAGACGGCTCGAAATGAACTTGTCGAATCAATTACCGGAAAACGTCCAAGATTAAATGCCTTCAATCACGCAGACGATTCGATCCGTTTCCCCCTAATCCACTAAAAATATTCCACTTATAATTGTAACAATGAATATGAATTGATAGAGTGTAGATCTTGTCTGGATTGTGTTCGATAAAAATGTCAACAATTTCAAGTTGACGTTGAATCTGCTACTATCTAAAGACGTCCATTAATGTCAACAAAGTAATTTTTCACGTTTGATTTATGACAGACGTTTTTATTTATTGCATTTGCCTCGATGCAACCACATTTAAGTACTCTTTAATAGAGAAAAACACATAATTACTCAAAATCTGCCACGATAGGGGGATAAAATACGATTTCTTTTAATATTAAATGTGATATTTTTGTCAATTTCTATCGCTCAATGGAAAATTCTGCAACTATTTTAACGTTGTCATATTATTTTGACAGCTCTGTGGCAGCGAAATCCGGAATTATAACATCGGCTTGATTTGCTGTCTATCCATTCGATATGAATCGTATTTAATCAATATACTTCAAATCGGTTCATACTTTATTAAATTTAAAGTTTGTTGAATTTATTCAATGAGGATATTATCAAAGATCTGGATGATTACGGGGTGAATTAGCGCTGTACACCCTGTATATGGGCGTTAATGTTATTGGATAATAATCACATATAATTCGAGGATTTGCCGACGTTAAATGATATTGATATTGATAATTAGCTGATTGTTTCTATAGAATTGATGATTGTAATAAGACCTGTACGTGGATTCGGTTAATAATGGCTATGTACATACAATAGGCGTATGTTCTAATAGAATTTAGTTAAAGGGGAGAAATCCTTGGTGGATTCTAAACAATGATTTAATTCATTTACGTTAATCAAAACATAAATGTGTAACTATTGTTAATAGTCGTTTAACAATTTGGATAAAATACTGTTGGATTTACGGTAAGTAAAGTTAACATCATCAATATCCACTAGGTCTTGTCAAAACGAATTTCAATAAAAATTTCGAAATATTATAAATGATGGATATAGATTTAAAGTGAATTATCGAATTTTACATAAATATCAATATTTTAACACGTGTCATAACGTAAAAGTTTACCACTGTTCATTCTTGTAATTTCCTCTATCGAAAAAATCGAAGAACAAAAGCCCAATATTGACAGCAATCTATAATACATGGGGCAATATTTTGGTATTAGTTGCAAACAAGGCTTGATTGGAAATTCTTGTTTACTTTGTTCTAGATGGATTATAAACAGGCATTCTCGACCTTAATCGCCTTATTTAAAAATCCTAACTTATACAGAACTGAACTAGAATTTAAATAAATTATGTTGTAATCGAACATATCAAACAAAATCGCCTTGGAAATAATTATTCGGATGGAAAGTCTGAGATTAAAATTCATTCACAGTTGAATTAGTGGTTTACCAACATTATGAGTGCTGATGAAGCAAATCGACAATTTCTGTCGAATATTATTGAGAATCTATAAATTCATGGATTTATTGTGTCTTATCATCTATTATTAGAGACGATGATCAAAAATTGATGCAGTTCGTTTGGAAACCGCCCCGAATTTTCGTCCGTACACTACAATGGAATCTGATTTATGAATTGTTTACAGTTTTATTTCGGTATTGTTTGAAGAAACTAGCAACAGCGAAAAGGATAGCGGTTTTGAAATTTTGAATACAAAAGAGACGTGTATTGTTGACAGTTCAGTTTGTATTTGAAATAAGAAAAAGTTCTGTTGTTGATTTCGCCAAACAAAGGTGATTTCTAAGTCATCACATAATGCCTCTAAGCCATCATCTAGAGATTTCTTTGATGAATACTCTTCTGTTAACAAAAAGAGGAAAAATACTGAGCAAGCTAAGCATTAATAAATAGAGTATTGCTGTCGTAGCCTTTGTAATCAACAACAACAACATCATCAGACTTGAGGGTGTGCTTTCTCTAATTTTTTTTCTTCTCAACCCCATATACACGCACTTTTATATTATTGGTAGGTGCATACCTATAACCAGCAAAATTATACAGGGTGCGCATGTCAACACAACCATCCACTGAACAGGATCTCAGTTATTCTAGCGTCGTGTCGCTGTTAACTGTCTCATTTCCAAACTACCCTTAAAAAGTATTCAAACGTGATGTTAACAATTTTTACGAAATTTAAATGTGAATCGTTCTAATTGTTTTTAAAAAATATGAGCAAAATTTCTATAATTTATCTCTTTTTCGATAATTCACTCGAACTATTAGTGCTTGATTGTTGTGTAAAAACATGTGAAATTTTTGTTAATTTCGATTAGATTGAGAATTGTAGATTAACAAAATTTCTGTGCTAGTAGAAAATGTCTGCTCTCTCCTATCTATTCTTCACCCTCTTTCTGATGTATACTTCAGGTAAAGTGCTAGATTAACCAACATCTTTAACTCTATTAGCAATTTTAAAGTTTCTAGTTAATATACAAACTCATAATTACCAACTATTAAAGCTCGTTATTGATAATTAATCGGGTAGAAAGACGCCAAACTTTTCTTTATTCTTAATTACAAAACAAACCGTAAATTTGCTCCAATTGACTTTCTTATATAAGAGCAAATCGGGCGAAATTTCGCATCGTATCGGAGAAAAAAGACGAGATTTCGTCGGAATTCTCCTGTGATTATCACCAATTTCAACAAGTCGACAACTATACAATGAAGTTGTAAGAAAGTTTCCGAATTGAACCGTATGTCGATCGTCAGAAAAATTCGACGAAATTAATTTAATGTTATTGTTAATAAAGTGAGAAGCAAATTTAATAAATGTCGGAAATGGAATAGATTTTAAAATTCGTTGTCCGTGTAGACGATTGAGTCGATTTGAAATCCGTTCATAGAACCAAATGGTGTAAAAATGGTGGATGCGCCGGGCGAATTTCTTCGCTTTGTAATGAAAAATTGTTAATTAAACGATAACAAATACAATCGGATTTTATCAGTTTTATTATCAATGGAATTAGATTTTTCCATTTTGACGATTTAATCTTCGTGCATTTCATTTGTAAGATTGTTTGGTCGTTGAACAGTAATCTTCTGTGTTTGTTTTGATTTGAAGTCAAACTAGAGACAATATCCTGAAGCTATAGTGTATAGTTCAGTTTAGTTTACATGAAAAACTTGTATCACTCCCTTGTTATGTTAGTTGTAAGATTACTATCAAAACAATGATGGTTATTGTAGGGGAAACGACATTTGTTATAATTTAAGTCAATGTATTCGTGTAAAATCGTATTATATAGGACTTGTACTAACTATAACCGAATGCATTTGTATTATCCGTGAACTGAATACGTATATACAGTACATTAATGACTACCACAATTCCCGACAAGGCTTCTTAGTTAGTAGTACAGTCCAGAATAAGACCACTTCCTAGTGTTTGTATAAGCGGTAAACCACATTCACAACCAACACTATTCAACTTCTATAATATAATAAATAATATTTACACTGAGTTTATTGTTAACTTTGCCTAAAACTACCACTTTCAGTACCTTAACAATTCGCTAATTCGAAGGATAGCCGGTTGGATCGATTTCGTACAACTTTCCCCCATTCTAAAACCCAACATACTGCGGATTCTGTAAATATTATCACAAATCGTAAGATAATACAAGTTTAGAAAGGGCATTTTGGTTAACTAAAGCTCGCGTAAAAATCGTGTTAAGGTATCAAATAGTAATTGTGTAGTTAAACAACACACCTAATTAATTATACAAATTTGCGTTGAGTTAATTGGATCAGTTTTGAGAGGAAATATTCGACATGTCACCGAAAAAAACAATTTCTTGCGTGACTGTTAATTAACTTGATGAAATACGCATTATCGATAATTAAATTTTTTAATACAATTCCAACACGGATCCATAAATCTATAGAATATTTTCCAAGACTTTTATGTTAGTTTAGCTTTATTAAAGTTGGTAAAATATGAGTCGAGTATTTAATAAGAAGTTATCGTTGAGAAACTGGCATTTTGATACAAATTCTACGGTATATTGTTGTTCATTTACCCGTGTTAATTATCAAAGGTGTTTGTCGAAGTGGTGTTTCTATTGAAATTTCTAAAGTTTTCTCATAACTTCAGAGTGATAAAGAATTTCTGTATTGTCGACTATTGGGAAGTTCTAAAACAATCCAAAAATTACAAATAAAAATATGACCGAGGTAGATTTTTGCTAATTTTCTTTAGTAAATAAAGAAAAATTTCCCAGTTATTATCGATTTTTTCCGCCCCAGGTTAGAGTTACGATTTCGTCTACCAACATTGTCTTTTATTGGATAAATAGGGGAAAATTCGATTTTTGTGTTATTTGAATTAAGTCGTGGATTTAACTTGAAATTTGTTATTTTTCCACAATTTTAAATCCTTGGCATCGTTGAAATAAATCTATCTACTTAAATCAACAATAACTTCTATTCACAAATTAATTTTTTAAATTAAATTCAAGACAGAGATAAAATTCTCATAAAGCATCTTATATATGAGAAAATTAATTTTATTTTAAGAATATAATTGCCATTATCCTTGAAATTCCCCCATTCTAAATTGGTTATTTTATCCATGTACAAGTAGCAATTTTATAAATTTCTTTCAAAGCTATAAAGATAAGCGGCGGTTAACGGTAGTAGTGGAATTTTTATTTTACTGTAAATAACATAGAAAATAGCAAACTTTTATATATTTATCTACAAAAAGGTACATCTACTTCCCCCTTTTCCGTATACACAACGGTTAAAAAAGCGAGCATTTGTAATAATTCTTCGCCGTTTCCGTTATTTGTTGCAAGAAACTTAAATTAGAAACGAATTGTAAATTTTTCCCAACCCAATTTTACTCGACTTTCAAATAAATATTAATAAATCGATCCAATTAACTGTTAGATTTATTTGCCGCTTTACAAATACCACAATTGAGGCCTCTCTCTATTTTAGTATTAATTCCATAGTCAGAATTTTAGTTCTAGTTTTAATTACTAATCGGAATTTTTAATCTCACGCAATTTCAATGGAAATTCCGTTAATACATTGCGTGTTTTCGTAAATTTCTAACATATACCCACTAATATTAAGTTAATTACTCTATTACGATTCCTCTTTAATCGTAATAATAGCAATAATAGATTTAAATGTTTCAAGTTTTACCTGTTTCGGTTTTTTTTCTACACAATAAATAGCTATACTGGAGTGTATTTTGTGGCGATATTCCATTAGTATCCACTATAAACTTTCTGTTGTTACATCAAGGCACTTATCCTTAAGTTCCAGTCTGTTTTTCCACAAACAACCCGGAAATTGATACACAGATACAGGAGGTGTACAACTTTAAGAGAAATAAAACTAATCGAAAAACGTATAAAATTGTCGAGTATTGTAAAATTTACCATCACATTGTGCTTATAAAACTAATTAACATAGAAATTAAACGAATTTAGCTTTTAATTAGATCATTCTAGGTCAGTGTGATATATTTTTTGGCAGTGTAGCGTATTGCGTTCAACACTAAAAGCTTCTAATTAACATTTTCGCCCAGAGCTATATGTCAAAGTGATTGGAAAAATTAAAATTACGGCATCTAAAATTACGATTTCTCATTGAACGGTTCAAAAGAAGTGTACAGTTGGTTGATTTCCCTACAGGTGTAACTAAATTTGACAATAATCTGGAAATAAATGGTTGTAATTTGGAGGGCTATACAATTTTGAAACAATTAAAAGTTATATGGAATACGATTAGATCTACGTATTGTAAAATTGAAAATCATCCATTCCGATGATAATTGGAATAGTTGTAGAATAAAAATCAAAGTTTATTGGATTCTATTTAACTGATTACATTTGTATTTACCTACTGTATTGAGTCGCTGTTTACCAATTTTAATTAACATTCTAAAGTTTGATTATTTATTTAGTTTTAATTTACAAGACAACAAGATTAAGAGCGACAACGTGCAAATTTCGATGCGTTCTTGCAACTTTAAACTAACACAAAATGAAGGAAAAATCTCAAATTCAACAAGAGTCTGTAATTTTACATAAAAAAATCATTGCTTTTATTTATTAGAAATACGAGAATTCTTGTTTTATCTATGAAAAATAGAGTTTACAACAAAGAAATACGCAAACGTCAAAATTGGTAACTAGAAAGCTCGGATTTTAAGTATTCTAACAAAACGAAAACTATTTTGATGGCAGTAACGACAATCACGAGTAGAATAAAGCAAACAATTTCCTTGTAAAGTCGGATATTTGAGATGAAATTTGCAAATATTAAATCAAATACAACGAATTTTGTTTAAAAATTGATTCAAATCAGTCAAACTAAACTGTTCTTTTGATTTTTAATCAAAAAAATTGTCGACTTGTCGAAATGGAAATAATTACAATCAATTCTGGCGCATTCCATTCGAATGCCCGAATCTCACATCAAGTGTCGCTTTAATTTATTGACAATTTATTTGTTCAAAGGATCGCTTCTTTAATTACGAATTGAATGAGTTGCCTTTACTTTTTTCTTTGTTGTACGACTTCAAGAGGCGTGTTTTAATGGAACTTTTTAACTTTACAAAATACCCACCACACCGACCATTTTAAGTTACTTTAAAGATAGTTTTCTTGTGTTGCCTCTAGATTAGAGTTGTTTCTAATTTAAGAAGTAATAAAATGTGGGAATACCTTTGAGGGAGAATGAAAATTCTAATAGAACACTTAAACGAAATTTATTTT
Organism: Mylabris phalerata; assembly: GCA_020740385.1. NCBI lineage: Eukaryota > Metazoa > Arthropoda > Insecta > Coleoptera > Meloidae > Mylabris > Mylabris phalerata. The sequence continues at coordinate 2,723,263 of JAJEOX010000299.1, read as the reverse complement.
AGTTTTTTATTATTATTTTAATTAAAACCGAATTAAAATTCCATTAGAAACAAATTGAAACATTTTCCTCGGTTATTATAAAGTGTATTTAAAATTTCCGTATCATTATTTTCTACACCAGTTTGGTCTTTTATTTATTGATAATTTCTGTGATTTTTTCTCAACAAAGAACAAAATTCTCTGCGTAATGGAGACTAATTGTTAGCCTGGCGAGAATGACAGCTCTGATGAATGAGCACCTATCGTGCATTGAGGAGATATCCGACCCTTTTATCTAGTGAGGCAGCCTTTTAAATTTCACCCAAAAATTGACTATTCCCCCTAAATGAATATACATGAGAAAAAAGCAAAATAAACAACCAAGCAACATATTTTGATACATTTTCTTTTGTTGTGAACAAACAACTATAACAAAATCACCCCATTTCTATTTGTTTGAAATTGATGGAACTTTTTTTCCAGTCAAACAGGAACAAACTTCATCATCCAATTGTTGTACAGGAGAAAAAATGGTTATGGAAAGTTTACATGTTAAAACTTTTACCGATCGAATGGATTTTTCAAAAGGTTTTCATCCAAAATCAAATCTCCGGTTCGGTTATTCTAACTGATGATTTTTTTACAGAGAAAGAAATCCGAAAATCTGTTGTTATTCATTAGAATTCCTGTTGTGGTTTATGTTTTGATCTGAATTCATTTTTATACTATGCTAAATTCTTTTAGATTGTGGGGATTTCTCAAATTCCCCTGTGATCTTTCATCTCGACTTTCCGGCGTGGAAATTAACAAATTTTACACGCTCCAAGCATTCATACGACCACAATACAAGTGTTTTTATCGATATTGTATACAATTTTTCCCCATTGTTATCTCATACATAAAACCAACGTTATCAATGCTATTGATACAGTGACTTTTCTTTATTCTTTAGTCGTTGTAGTAGCAAAGAAATATGGTTTTTTCTTAACTAATCTATTTTTTAACGTGTCGGTTGCATAAAACAGCTCAATAACTGCCACATATTCGACATACAAGAATAGTCGAAAATGGATCGATGGAGTGCTGCTAGCTACCCGTCTTATCGTCAAACTTCCGCAAAATAAATCCCACGGTATGCGTCAAGAAGCTTGTACGTGTGTTATTTTGCACTTTAAACACGGTCTTGTATCTTTATTGTATTATCGGGTGACTTCAATTGGTGTTGATGATGTTGATTTGGCCGTATTTTGTTAGGCAAGATGAACAATGAAATTATCGAGTTAATTACTTGAATCGTCGTGGGGAATCTGAAGGGGTAAACGGCAATAAATGACAGAGTTTGGCTGTAAAATATCGTAGTCCAAATCAGTGTAACTGTCATGTGAATTGCGGTTTTAAGCATTAGTCCAACCGCAATGCTCTCTAATTGGTATTGGAAGTTTTATCAAATTTAAATCGGTACAATTGGGGTAATTTACACAACATTAACATTATAGAGTTGTTTTTTTTAATTCGACCCTTTTCAAGTGCCTGAAACTGTTTAAGACAGTGAAATAAATTAGGGCGTCATTTATGATTTAATTCCAACACTCTGACATGCAATTTCCTTGAAGCCTCCTCCAAGATTGTTCAACGTTTACAAGAACGTTGTTGACAAAACAAGACAATCGTGTGTGAATGTATGAAGGTAGTAAGTACCAACCCTTAGTTCAAAATAGAAACTGTCGGAATATCAGAATAGAATTCCCGATTCAATCCCTATACAAAACACCCAAATTGTGTGTGGTTTTTTAATATGATTGGTCGGTAGTTTCATGCGTTCTCCTCGTTATACGTAAAGTCGTCGTAAATCGTTAAATTCAAGCAATCTCTCTCTTCATACACATTGCTCGCTCACATATCTAACGACCCTTCATCTCAACTTGGTATATTCAAGATATAAACATAAATCCCTGCAACGCAAAGTATGCAATATGTTTCTGTCTTTTGCACATCTATAGATATATCTTCTATACAAATCAATTGTTTGCAACAGCAACAAAAACGATACATCTCAATAAATCCTTATCTGTGATAACAAATAGTTTTGGACGAATATTATCTATACGTTGATAAAAAACGAAAGAAGAAGAAGAAGCGGTAGAGGCGGTAGAGGGTTGTGAAAATATATAGTATAGAATTTGAGTGGATATAGAGGTGTTGTTTTATTCAAAAGGGTAGTTTAGATGTGGTGGATTTGGCTATCGTAAAACTTTCCAAAGTCAAAGGATAGTCAATTGATGTTTGTCTCAATTGTTTTATCAAAGTCTTAGTTATTGCCCCAACAAACATCAAAGCTCACTAGTAGATTTTCAATAATTTAACAAAACTCACCGCGGGCATATATTTCATTGTTGAATAATTATCAAGTTTCACACAAACTAAAACCTGATGATTTAGTTCGAGTATCCGGTCAATAATTATTTTACACTATATTTAGATTAATATTGAACATTATTAGTATTATCTGGAACATCAATACGAGATTTAAACCGAGTTTTCGTGTCAGCGCCCTTTACAATCAAGTCTAGACGGTTTTAATTCTATTCCTCGGTAATCCGATGAGGCTTTTTTATATTTAAACAAAAATCGTGTAATTTTACCAACTTGAAAATTCTCCTGGAACATTCCTGTTTCATCAACAAAGTTTTCTTTAAAGTATCCCGAATATTAGTCGAGTACACCTCTCTAGTTACAGATCTCAAGAGATATTTGTTGGTATTTTCAAATTATATCTTTGAAAGTTTATGTAAACGACAGTTGGCTGTCTGAGATGATTAATTTAAGACTTGCACTCAAACTATTTCTAGATTCTCTTGATGTTCCTACAAATATTCAAATATTGTTGGTTGTATTAAAATTTCCCCGATTTCCTAAAACCAACAAATTTCAATATTATTGTATTTTATTGTTTAGTTAAATACTGTTGTTGTTTGCTATTTTCATGCCCCCGTGTGGCCGTTTTTTGGGTAGAATCAAGTTAGAAATTTTATATCAAACAAACAGAGAGGTAAAAAAACGAGAGTAAGAACGTTCATGTTTATTCTATGACTGTAAAACATCAAATCCGCTACTAGTATCTGGAGACTTGTGCTTTGGTGGTGTTTGAATTGCAAAATAAGTAAAACAGTAAAACCGGGAAACGTCTTTAAGAAAAATCGAACTGTTATTTGAAGATTCAAGTTTATTATAATTTCAAAAATATTTCGTTTTCGTTTCGTTTACGAAAAATGGCTCGATTTTTACAATTATTTCGAATTTGTTGTATTTGTTTTAATTTGTGGTTTATGAGCGAATTCTGTCTGAAACAGGCCAAGATGGGGCTCGACAGAGCAATATTGCAGACACAGTTTTCCGACGTCTTTGCCAAAAGTTGCACGTAAAATCGATGGCCTCTTTAATTCTCGATTTTTGTGATTAAACCTCAATGCTTTCTCCGTAGTTGATGTCATTTGCCTCGATCTTCAGACAAGTTACTAGTTCAATTAGTCTTGACTTGTCACAGCATATAAATCCTCAGTTGTTGTCGTTGTACACAAATCAAAGTTCTAAAAGTTTTTCGATTCAATCCCCGTTTGAAATTGTAGAAATCGATAAAAATCGTAACTCAATTATCGCTATATTTAACAATTTTAACTCCAATCTGTAGTTTCTATTTTTCCGTTAGTTAAGTCTCTTGGGAAATACGAAGAAATAAATATTCAAAGAGATGGAGTAATTTCACAATGCAAAAATAATACAAATGCCTCGTCTAATAAAAGTTAAAAGTACATCTAGCTGAAAGCAAAGCTACATTTCGTAAAATTTAAATTTAAAATACTTGAAACTAACAATAACTTAAAAGAAGAAAACAACGAAAAAATAAATCGATGCTTCAATTTAAAAGAACATTTCAAATACGAGGAGTATTCAGTTTTTACAATTCGTTTCATTGAATCGAACAACTGTCTAAAGATCTCTTTAAAAATTAATCTTCTAGTTAATTAATCAATTAGGGTTGTATAATTAATAAAAAATTGATTAGTAGATATGTGGGTCATCTATCTGGAAACCATTCAGTTGGATTTTTCCAACAGTTTCAATTATGATGGTAGAGAAATCTACTGTTGTTTGAACAATCAAAAAATCCGTTTAAGATTTTCATGTGCGCATTTTTTATAAACTCCAACGATAAATTTATGACAACGACATTGTTGAACGTATGTGAAAAACTACTGGAGACAAGATGAAGAATTCAAGAATTTATTTCCCAGATTTATAACATTTTAACAGATCATTTGTCCGGTTCGATCTTTATTGATTAAATTTTTGATAAATAATGGATAAGTTCTGTGACATTTAAAGTTTCTACGTTAATTAGATCTTAACTATAGTTTAAAAGAAAATCTTTCCATTATTCAAACGAGAATTTGTTTGTTTTTCCCATTGTTCGCTACACACAAAGATAAAAAAGAATAGAAACTAACGAGTCGACTATAAAGTGAACTCGTAAAGATTTCATTACACAATTTACAGAATATAACTCACTATTTTTATGATTTACTAATGTTTAAGGTTTCAACAACAATTATCGCGACGACATTCTCCATTCTAAATCCAGAAGAGTCCGTGTTTTAGAAAAAATTTTCGCCCCTCAGTATCGATTAAACTCGGAAATTATCCCGTCATTGTTACAGGAAATGGATCGTGATTTCAACGTTAAAACCAATTCCATTTCCAGTCAAGGAGAGTAGATGTTTGTTTGTTGTAGCAGTGGTTGAGTACAACAGAAAAAGGTTGTATACCGGACGACAGGTGATAAAAAACTGGCCTAGTTTGTGACAAAAGAGCTTGACCACTGAAATTTTTTTCGGTATTTCTGAGTAGATAATTACTAGAATTTCGAACCTCTAAATTTATTTTCAACTATATTTAACCGTTATTTTTCGTATAAAATAATCTATTCTAGTTTAAAATAATCAAAATATAAAAAAAATACTCACTTGAACGGTAACACAAATTCTTCAAACGCAACAACAGAACCCAATGAACAACAGAGTAAGTCTGACATAAGTCAAATTTGGAATTGTTAGGGAATTTGGTTATAGCAACATAATCTTTTAACCAATAGAAATTGAAAATTTTAAATTGCGCGCCCGGCAAAAAACGAGTTGCTAAAAAACTCTAACCTTGCAATTCCAAATTGTGTGCTCGTGTTCGTTGTGCAACATTCCAGAATTTTGAAGAATTGGTGAATTATTGATACAAGTCTATTTTAGATTAAAATTTGCAGTTTTATTTAAAGAATATTTTTGATGTAGAAATTGTATGTTATCCCATTTTTAAGGCCAGTAATTTCAGCGGACAAGTCGAATACGATTACAAAATAATTTAACTTCGAAGCCAGTTCTTTATTTTCTTTTGTCGGGTACAGCAACGGCTCGATTGCCGTATTAAAAGTGGTTAGACTTCGACACAAACTGACGGTGTTCTATTCAATTTGGGACCTGAACATAATTGAATCATTACAGGAAAAAAATTTGGTGAAATTAACTTGGCAGCCGGCCGTTCTCCGCAAATATTTATCTATCATTTCGTTTAAATTCATTCTTTTTTCCACGTTTTACCATTTAGAAACGCTACTTGTATCCGCCGTGTATTATTTTTTCCATGGTCTTACATGTTAAAACTCAATTATAACTTTTGTCGAGATTAGTAAGTAGCTTGTCAGTTTAGATTATAAGTGGGATAAATTTATTTAACTAAAACAACATTAGGAGATACTCGGCATTCATTCAACAACGTAAATTTCATTTAAGTAGTCCGACATTAAACGCTGGAAACGTGGAAATTTGATATTCTATTTCTGGACGGCAATAATTAAAACTGTATATCAAAAAAAATTGATAGAACCGCTCCTTTTGAAATTTAATTGAGTCCTAGGGAGTTTTCGAAATTATAAAACTTAAATTGAGAATTTTTCTCAACTCGCAATTATCAAAAGTGATCGAATTTATTAACATAAAATTGTCTCAGTACTTCTTATCAGATTAAATTCTAAATACTCTCAAAGGACACATTATTTGAACCTATCAAAGCTATGGTGTGGAATTAAATAAGTCCCAAATTATAAATATATACAGATATATGTGTGTGTATAATTTTATATGAAAATAGCTACAATGTAGTGGTTTTACTCTTTAGAGAGACGGTAATTTTCCAAGCTCAAGGGGCTTAGTTATTTTAATTAATGAAACACAACACTGTACCAACAGTCATTTTAAAATAATGTATAGAAATATATTCTATTTAAATACGAAAATCTATTTTAAGCTATCAGATTTTTCCAAACAAATCTAATAATAAATTGTTGTTAATACAACGTTTCAAATTACGGATTAACCAGACAATGGACTTAATTTTAAATTAATGATTGCAGCTCTATGTTATATATAAGTGACTAAGTTGAATAATGACTGACAACTGCGTTGGAATTGTTAATTTCTAAACCATTAATTCGGATAGAGGTACAATAAAGGATTGAAGACTGGTTGAAAGACGCAAATCCGATAAGGAACTGTGATTTTTGATTAAATTTAACTCTAAAGAATAATTTTACTCAATAATTGAGGGCAATACAGATGAATGAAAAGAATATTCCCCAATCGACCGTTTAAAATTAGAAGATTTGGCCAGAATTAGCCATCAGTTTAAACCGGCGCATCCACCAAATTTCAACAGTTTTCGATCTCTACCCAATTTTTATCGGAACGAATTGATTCAGCATTTAGTTATTATTTTCTTTATTAGGAAAGTAGATGTTTTATTGCTTTATTAAATTTTTGGAGCTAACAGTTTCTGTTTGAACAGATTTCTCTCTAATCTAATTCCAACAAAATAACAGATTTTGTGACGTTATCAAAGAGACAAATACACAGTTAAGAATCGAGACAATAAAATGTAATGTTCGAAATTATTTATTACATTTCCTAACTTGTACAACACGAACTAGTTGTGGAAAAGAAACAGAAAGATTCCATGAAAATAACCGAAATAAATCTAGCTAGAGAGACTTACAAGTGTAATATTCTTCTTATAGAAATGAGATTTTTGTAAAATAGAAAACATAAACGTTATATAAACTGTATTTTTATTGGTTTTAATTTTCAAGTTTCCTTAATAGAATTTTCGTTCGATAATTTACAACAATACTCAAATTTGCTCATTCATTAGAAACAACCACAATCTAGTATTGTTCTAGGACTGGCTAAAATCAACTCTGTTAATTGTAGCAACATTGTAGTTTATCTAACTGTTGAACAAAGCGGCCGATATAGCCAATGAATCCTTTATTTGTTGAAAACAATATCATAAATACTGTCAAGATTTATTCTATACAGCTTTCAAATTGTATTGAATCAAAATAAAAGCTTGCACAGTTAAAATCTAGCTTGTTTACGGTTGGAAACCAGACGCATTAGTTATCTCGAATCCAATAGAATATTATTAGAAAATCGCCTAGTTATATTTATATTTTAGATAGTTTACGTCGACTTTTATTGCGTATAAGGGCGGTTTTGTTATATTAAAATCGTTGATGGTGCTTCTTAAAAGAAACAAATATCGGCGAATATATAATAGAATGAAATTTAATCTTTTTTTTTTTTCAATTTATAAAAGAAATATAGGATGTTATTTTTAGAAAATCGAGTATTTTTAATTATCCGCCAAACAAAATTGGATTCCTTGTGGCGAAGTATCATGTTTTTTCTTTGCATTGGTATTGAATTATGTTGTTTTAATTCAATCGTAAAACAGGATTTGAGCATGAATACTTGTAAAACGATACCGTTTGTGATAATATCGAATATCTCTATTATCATTTCTACCAAGATGCAAATTTGTATTATTTCAACCGCATTTGAACTAGTAGATAAGGTTTCAAGACTATGTAATCAAATCATAGCGAATTGTTGATGGGTAGACTGTAAATTTAATTAATTAGTTGCAATAATTTTCGTTTATACTGTAATGAATTTATGTTAAATAGTTTTTTATAATCCCAATGATTTACAAATGAAATTGTTTTAAATTCAACAAAGCAGAAAGCTGAAAAATTTACATTTTTATTACGAAAATCCAACTTTAGATGCTTGTATGTATATATCTGTGTTGTATGCAAACGATATGGGATAAAATCTACTTTTCCAGAGGTGTCTGTCAAAATGTCGTTTTGGGAAATATAAAAATAAATAAAAACTTTGTGGGCAAATCTAAATTATTATTATTATTATTAAACTTGTGTTTGGATCGTTTAAAAAGTTGGATTTAACGATTGGACGTGATTGGGGTCGAAATTTTCCATAGCTTACAAAAATAACGCAGACTTTATAGATTTGTTTTTTATCTTCGTTTCTATTCATTCGAGTTTGAGATTAATTTTTCTAAATTTTATTTAATTTAATAAATTTTTCTATTTTATTAGGGCTCTTGTAATATACCAGCTGTACCACAAACTAAATTCAACAAACAGATATGCATTTAAAGTTGAGCAAAACAACGTTAATTTATGCAAATCTTCTAGCTAGTCGACTTATAAGGATTCCACATTCAAAGTTTTACTGATACAAATAAAACTGTAACTTATAAATTTACGTTGAGATTTAGAAAAACAAACTACTACAATATGATGTTGAGAAACGTGCAGCAATAGTTGTAAATTCTACTCGAAATTTCCCAAATAAACCATTATTTTCACAAGAATTGAAATCAAAGAAAATCGTGCAAAATTAAGATCTGTTATGCGAACCCTTCTATCGTCTAAGATTTTCGAACTGAACAAGAGCAAAATACTAATTCTTTATTAAATTCGATACTATCAACAAATATCAATTTCCTACCAATTTCAACATCAATGAGTCACTTACCGTAATTGGAAATTGTTTTGATCAGGTGTTGTTTGGTGATTATGATTTGATTACAATATCGATAATAATATTTTACTTGGCGGCACTTTATAAATTAATTTCAACATCCATTAAAATATCAAATGATTGTTGTTTGTATCGAAATTATTCCGATAGAATCAATGTTTGGTTGTTGCAAGTCCTTTGAGCTTGACTTGAGTTTATGGGACAAAAAGAGGTTCGTTAAAAAAGGCCTTTTATAATACGATAATGAAAATTCCACAACGATTGTTGTTTTGTATGATGGATTAATGAGGAATAAGGTACTTGAAGTCTCTTTTGTTATCCATTCTATAATAAAGACTTGATTCTGTTCTGCAGAGATGTTGTTTACTTTTTTCTATTCTACTTCTCCTGTTTTTTTGTTGAATGTCGTTTGATGTTGGCGTTAATTTGAAAATTTGCTAATTCAAACAATCTTTTATCCATCTCATTCCGCCTCTAATTCGAATTCTAGTAATAATAAAATCAAGTGAAAATTCGATATTCTGTATGAAACTCATTTTTCTTCGACTATCTCCGAATTCTATCAGAATAATAAAGATCAAGATTGGGAACGATTCTTTTCAATTTGTTAATTATGAATAAAATGCGGGTGTGCCTTTTCCATTTTCGTCAATTCAGCAATTTTAATGAATGCCTGAGTTACGTTTTATGGGAATTATTTAAAAGAATTTTAAATTTGTCGGAGATAAAAGGCATAAAAGAACAAAACAACAAAAGCAATTGAATTAAAAAAGATGAAAGAAATTGGAATATAATGGAAAAAATAATCGTACTATATTAAAAAAAAATGGAGCCTTTTCCCAGCTTCTTACCGGATTAGAAAGCTACTAAATTAGCCCTCTCCAAATACAGATCATAAATAATAAACGTAATAATCAGAGAAATAAATGAGTGAAGTTTAATTCTGATTTACAACTTTCTTATAAGTCAAATTCGTTATTAGTTGATTAATTTTTTGCGTAATCTATCATCGGTTAATTGTGTTTTTTCGATAAACGCGTGGATTATTAAAGAATTGAATTTTTGTTCGCTACATTTCCGTTCTGTTATTATTTTCCTTGTTTACTATGGAAAAAAAATTAATGAAGTGTCAATGAGAGATTTATCAAAATATCCAATTTTGTTCGGTCGTCTAACAGGAAATATCACAAAACAAAACAGATTAAGGAAAAATTTTTAATCCACTATAATAACATGTTGTATTTGGCTAGAAAAGCACATGTTTCGATAGTTTCGGCCGTTTCTGGGCTAATTTTTAGCCTAAATTTGCTTTCAACATGTCAAAATCAATATTCGGGGTACAAGTAAAAATCAAGCAGTTTTAGGGCAATTCTTTTACTGGATCACCTTTAAAAATGGGCAATTATTAAAATATAAAGCGCCCCCGATTCTTTGATTGTAGTTTTAACGTGTCCTTACGAGAATTTTTGGTTTCCGATCACTAGTTTCGAACACAAACTGAGCTTGTTGGGTTTGTTATTATATCAGTAATACAGAAGAAGGGCGGTTCGATTGATATGTCGACCTCAGGAAAATCTCAAATCTAGTTAGAAGTTCGTACAAGAATTGAATTTGTAACTAGAGTAACGATGAAAACCGTGCCCTATATTGCTACAAAATCGATAATTACTAAATTAACATTTGCTAAATTTCATGATTATATGACACACGAGGATATGCCATGTGTATTGGTTTATAGAAAGCAATAAATCATGGCAATGAACTGAAAATATCGCCAACAAAAGAATGTACGGATTTACACGGTGTTATAATTGAAATTGTAAATCTTTGTAAAATTAGAAAGCTCACCTAATAGTGGTGAATAATAAATAAACCGGCTGAACTGCAATGTCGCAAAAGCAGATAAATTAACTTTATTAACGGTAAATTAAATTTGTTATCTTTTTTTGAAATTTTAATGTCAGTTTTGAAGGTGAGGTGTAAACTTATGAAAGTAATTTAATTGTGATTTACTCTGTTGGTTTTCCGGTAATGCCGACCCGTCAATTGATGCATTATTCATCCGAACACTAAATTGAACAAAACCACTGGTTAATTTTAGCACTTAAATGACGAGTTTGCCCTCCTTGCCTGTAATTACTGGCCATCTAGTCGGATTAATTTGTAATGTTTTTAATTGGGAATTGGAAAAATTCCAAAAATTGTCGCTCAAAATTACAAATGAATTCAACGTAATTGAAAGACGTTTTATATTTGGTTTGGAATGAGATTTCTGTTGGTTTCGTTATAGTGACAGATACCCCGCGTCATTTACGCGTATGGCAATTTTATATCAAACGTTTAGTCCCGTTATACTTCCATACTGTCAGTTCGCATTCTTTTTCCGTTTCGGTTAATATCAAAAAGAAATTGTGTACGAAAATTCTACTATTCCATCCACATATACACAAACAATTCGACTAGAAGAACATTTAAGGTCTGAACATTTTCCAAAACCAATACATCATCCCTTTGGTCCTATATCCATTCATCTGACATAATAAACCCTGCCGACTTTCACATTTTCCTCCTACCCGTTTCGGTCTTCGTTTAGCCTCATAAATTTGTAAGTATGAGTACGTGTCCCCTGTAATAGAGGCGACAGCGATGGCTAAGAAAAAAATTTATTCCGATAGCCACCACGATTTTTCCTCTAAACTGAAAAAGAATTCCGACACTTGACAATAGTAGAATCAAGTTCGTTACTGTAGATAAATATTTATATAAAGTGTCTGGACAGTTTGGAAACCGAATCCACTCAAAGCTGATCTATAGTTGACAAGCCAAACGGGCATACGTTGAATAGATAAGAGAGAATAAGGGGCCGACTTCGGAACCTCTACACGGTCTCCACACACAAATGCAGGGATGCGTACGTGATTTCTCTAGAGAATACCAATAACGCTGACTTTTTTCTCTCCCAATTGAATGAATTCGTTTCCCATGCCCTTCGTTGTAGAAATATTAAATATCCCTGATTGACAATGAATTCTTAATGTTTAGTGGCCTTTTTTGTTCATGATTCAAACGGAAGGGGTTTATTAAATTGTTGAATTACTGGCAAATACTGCTAGAAGCCATAACGCTGACAATTTGAATTATTTCATAAGTTTTCAACTTCTGTTGCCTGTTTCACTGTTAAGTAACTTTATTAGAACTTTCGCTATTTATTATTTGACCTCTATGCAACCTCACCTAAAATAAACACAACAACAACAGCACAAAATTAAAACAGAAACTGGTCCAAATTTCCAAATTCCCTCTACAACTTTAAAATTTCGCCTGTCGAAACCCCGGTGATGTGACATTGTCTGCAAATTGTATTGATGTATCGAATAACCACCTGTGCGCTTTAAGATTTACGAGAATTATAAATCCACGTATTTATGTTGTAGAGCTTTGCGTCTATAAATATTAGTAATCCTATAAAAGCTTAATGTTGGAAAATAAGCAAAAAGTTCGGTTGGATATCTGACACGTTCAATTTCAGGAAGAAAAAAATTGTCTGGTGCTGTAGTGAAGAATTCTGTTGGCTTTGATAACGAAAAAAAACACAGTTAAACCTGTCATATTAACCCAAATGATACAGAGTTCACGTTAGAGGACGGTTGGAATTTTTTTATTTTAGAACGGTTTTGGAGGAATCCTGAATTTGTAGAAATTTCACTTTTTGGCTTTATTCCGACGTATAGAGGTAGAATTCCGCTTAAAATAACAGAATTTGGAGCCAATCTCACAACATCAAATTTTAAGTACAATTTGTAGTGTTAGCCGACAATTTGGATACTATCTAACTAAAATAAGCGTATATGTGTTGATATTAGGGACAGAAAGTGCATTAATTAAAAACCTGTCAAGGGAGAACTGGGTGTTGGCGTACGCTTCCCAATTACTCACCGACATTACAAATAAATTACATCAGCTCTATGTGGAGTTTTTCGACAAGCCTTATTAGGGTGGTTTATTGTGTGTATCGATAATGTTGGGAAAAATAAGACAAATCAATAAAAATGCTGCTATTTAGTAGTTTGTTAACAATGTAACTTGAAGATGATTATACAAAAAATAAAAATTATAAAATCGCAAATCAGCTAATTCAAGAGAAAATCAAAGCAAATAAATCCTGCAAACTTACCGAGATATTTATTTTAAAAACGGTCGATTCCGGTAGAATTGCCAACGTTTATAAATCGGTGCAATTTATGATTTAATACCATAAATTATCGAATCCATTCTTGAAAATTTCATAGACTCTACCGGTATTAAGATTTTATTCAGCAAAACGAGAACATCGCCTATTTTTCTTAAGCTGACAGGGCAATTATTATTTCTCTTCTAGCCAAAAGAAAATTTGTTAGACTGACGGAACAATTTCCAAGTAAGCCCCATATCGACCTCGAACTTTAAATGTAATAGCCGGAAGAAAAGCGGCTGAACTTGCAATTTTCAAAATAATCAAACATTTCTGTAAAACTATAGAATTTTATCGATAAAACAATAAACCTCTATTTGGGGGTAATGTTGTAATTTAAGTAGTTGCCCACGGACCGATAATAATTCACAACAAAACATTTTCTCTAGAAACAGACGGCGCACGAGGCTCTTATTCGCAGAAAAGATGAATTTATACAACGCCACAGTTGGAAGAGTTCCGTGAATAATTTTACAATTTCAACAGTTAAAACTGTCCATCATCTCCAGCTAGTTGAAGTCGGATCAACCCGTTGCGATTCTTACAGCGACATTCACTTTGATTGTAGAAAACGTTCAACATCTGTAGCAAAAGTGCCAGATGCAATCGACTTAAAACATGCTAGACTCAAGCATAATAGCCGAACATGTTGGTTGTTGTCATATAGAATAGCCACAATCCGGAGAAAATTCCGGGGTTGTGTACAAAAAGCATTCCGCACTTTATCTTTTTTGTTTCGTATTTACTGACAAACTAGTAAGATCAAACAAAAAGTTGTTATGCCTAAAATAATATTCGGAACAAAGCAGACCGCTTAAATCGCTCTATAAGAGTTAATTACACTCAACACACCCACTTTAATCAATTAATTTCCTTGATAAATGGATAAATATATTTTTAAAATTAAAATTCTCTCTACAATGCATACTGTTGATTACAACAGGCTATTTACAATAAAAAAACTGAAGCCTCTATTTAGAGCTTAGTTTTATTGATCAACATTGTTAATTCTATATGAGCATGCACGGCGCATCCACCATTTAAGCGTCCCTATTATTTTCATTTATTAAAAAAATCTTATTATGTCGGAAATCTACAATTTTTAATTATTTCAGAACGACGTTATTGCGCCATATTTCCCGGTTTAAATTAGATAAAGGCGACGATTTTCAGCTAAATTTCTGTTGATAGTGTAACAGACCAAAGTTGCATGAGTGGTTTTGGTGTTTGTTTGTTTTAATTGAGAATTGCTGGATATATTGTTGCAGGTACTGAAGATAGTGGTGCCCGAAAATTTCGCGATTTCCTCCAAGAATGGCCGACACCAGGCACTGGACCATACTTTGATACATCCGTTAATTCGAACATAACTGGACTAGTTGGGAAAACTGTTCTGTTGCATTGTCGTGTTAAAAATCTCGGCAATCGTACTGTGAGTATGAATTTTATATGAATTTATAACAATAACAATAAAATAACTGACATTTTATTGTTTAATACAAGCGTATTGTTATCACAACTGTCACATCATTGAATCCAGCTGTTTCGTTGGAAACTTTCCGTATTTTCTACAAATATCATCATATATGGTAAATTATTTGAAAATTGATGAATCAATTGACTTGATTTGTTGCAATTTAAAAATTTACAATCAAATTTGAAAGTTTCAGCGATGATTGTGGCTGATGTGGTTAACTGTAAACGACTAGTTTGCAATTAAATTTGTCGCGACATTTCAGCAATAATTTAGTCTCAACTTTGCACGTTCGCCGTATTAAAACTTCAAAACTATCTAAATAATACCCTGACGTTATTTATTTATGTTTAAAATTGAGTAGCGAAACTTGTGTTGAATAACAAATGTTGAATGATTAAACGGAATTTGCCCCATTTCGACGGCCACCACCGCCACCATTACCGCACCATCTTTCTTAATTTGAATTGTGGGCATAGGAACGGTGTGTTGCTGTTGTTGTAGTAGTAGGTAGCAGAAAACTCAGCACCCAACTTACAAATTAATTGCATTGAAAACTTCTCGGTTGTGAAAAGGTTTCGTGTGATTTAAGCTGATTAGGCCCATCGAACTTTATTATAATGGTCATGATGGGGGAATCTCAATGCGGTAGATTCGAATTGAAATGTCTCACAATTTGAATTTGACGACTACTTTTGTTGGTAGTTTATTTAACTAATTTCCATCTATGCGACAGTGTTTGACACAAATTTGATGCATTTATATCCGTTTTGTTCTGGATCGGAAATGAAACTTTCCAAAGTTGGAGTTTAAATCGCCGGTATCCGGAAGAATATTGCCATGCATGACTGTCTAGCGTATGCTAGAACTTATATTTTTCCTACTTATCGGCAAATATACGGGAATTGTTGCAATATCGAATCAATAACAGCTCGAAATTCGTGAATTTTGACACCAATTCTGAGCATCGTTTAAGCCAAATCTCCGTCTACTAAAATACTATGAAATTTTTAATATTTAAATACAATGAATGCAAACTGTTAAAAATGTATAACGTAACAATTGCATCATAAATTTAAATTGTAGTTGTAATCAAATCAGTACGTCATATTTCATTTTCTTAATAAAAACATTAAGTTTTATGAACTTTAGTTTCATGAACATTAATTTTGTCGTCTTAAGAATTCTACTTGTCTATTTTCAGCAACATACAGATTTTTCCCATCACTTTATTAGACACAAAGTTGTCTTTTAGTATTTGTAAAATTTTCAAATTAATGAACTTCAAAACAATACGAATTTTACGACTACCCAATTTTTACGAGGCTATATCGCTGATGTTAAGCCCACGTCCAAGCTAGTCCAGTATCAATTACAAAAAACGAGATTTTATAGCTTTATTGCAATTTTAGAGAGCTATCCTGATTCGAGTTTAAGGGGGCAAAGTTATTTTCTAGATTGAGATTAAGATTAGAATATATTTCAGTCCAATAATTCTGCTAGTCGAATATACTCGAAAATATGTTTTCAAATTCCTCGATATTGTGAAGTTTAGGATGAATTCCCTGCTTTAATATCACTCAATTTATGTTGTGCATATTTTTGTAGAATTGTCGATATGAAATTATTAAAAATAGAATGTAAAGAACTAACAATGTAGAAATCAAATATGCGATTCTCCCTTCAAGAATTATACCTCCGTTTCAGTTATTTAACATCACCCTCTAGCCTAATATTACTTTAGAATTAAATTGCTTCGAGTGCGAATCGGAGAAAATACCATATAAGTAGCAGAGAATCATGGCGAAGAAAGAAATGAAACGTAGATAATCAAGAAATCATATTGACCTAAATATTTCACCCGATTTTAAATTTAATATCGTGAAAATTCGTGTCTTTTGACTCAAAATTGTAATTATCACACTCTCCGAATCAATGTTATCTAATTAGGTTCTATTGTGTCGTTAATAAGATTTATATGTCGTTGAAAATTCAAACGATAACGTTTAAATTTAGGTGTAAAGTTGACAATAGCACGCACTAGAATTAGTCACAACTAACTTTGTCTGTGTCCTAAATGTTTCCGGTCTATTTTCACGATAGATAACGTCGTTCCATATGTTCTAAACTCTAACATGAATTCAATTTGTGCCTGTTTCTAGTTGTAATAATGCATTTTTATGTAATGGAAAACAGGAAATTTCCACTTATTACTGTTTCTTCTATTGTAAAAATCTCGTATTTTATTATTGTCGCTTTTACAGCCCTTAAAACGTACATTTTCTATACGATGAAGTTGCTGAAAGATCTTTAACGATTATTAAATAATAACAATGAAATCCTGCGGGTTGATATCTGGGTCGTAGATTAGTGTAGATTCATGAGATGATCCGTTAATTTGGGTATTAATAAGATTAAATCAGTGTTGAATAAACAAAGTTGCCGGCTTTAATGCGCTGATAAAATGGAATAAAGTCCATATTGGGTGATTTTTTCTGAATCCCGAAATGAGATAAATGAGCAATAGAACGCATCAAGGCGGATCGTAAAGGTTAACTATGTGTGTGGAAAGCATTTTTGTACACACAAGTGTTTGCTTAAAATTCGTAAGCCACAAGCAACACCTGCCTACGCCCCTATTCCGTTTTCTCTTCAATGTAAACGCGCGTTCCAGTTTTATATTCAGGACTATACTGTGTTTTTACATTTTATGTTCGCTCTTATTAAAATGTAGATTTCCTTCTGAATATGTAATCAGCATCTCTACACATATACAGTTTAAATACACGCATGCATTCATAACTATACATATAATTGTTCCATTTCATGAAACCTATGAAATTCAACTTTATTTTATCGTATTGTGGATGAAACACTAAATACAAAACCAATACAATATTCTTTTTCAAATTTACAGTAAATTCATCTCCAAGCTGGAGATTTAACGCAAATTCCGCCAGGATTAGGCAGCTCAATATCAAAGTAGACAGTCACACAATCCTCATTCGTTCTACAACACTAATCCCGCTATTACAATTCAACAAATCTTCCTGTTTCTTACCACTTTTGAAATTTTCAAACTTATTGTATTGTCGTTGGTAAATAGACGAAATTTCTGAAAATTCGTATTGAAATTGAAAGGAAATCAATAAAACAACTCGTACATTCGGCCGAAATCCAGATTTCCATATTTACTCGTTTGATATTAAAGTAAACCCGATGTCAGACGTATATGTGCTTTACGTTCAAACAAATGATGAATACTTAATTCAGTTAGTTGAGTTTGATTTGTGATATTTGTCGTATTGTTAGGAGCAATTTCACTATAAGAGTATTGATGGTAAACAATTTAATTATCAAAAACTTAACCGAGTTCGATTGAATCGCGTTTTCGGCATATTGGAGCGGAATTGTAGGGAGAACCACGAATATCCTACCTAGCGTTTTGAATAATAATTAGTGGTCCCCTGTTCTATACTCCCTATCTGATACTCTCTTTCTTCCCGTTCTTCTACCCTAGTTTACCGCTATATCATTGTGAATGTCGAGGGCACGTTCCATTCTAATTGACAAAAGTTGTATACAGTTCCCTAAACTTGTTAAATTAATAAACATTTCAATATTGATTAAACGAAATTGAATTGATTCTAAATTAAAATTTGTCTTTGTTAGTTTTGTTTAACATAAGTGTTGTTAACTAGTCGAAATCGTATAATCCAGTCAATATGGTAATGCGGATGGTCGTTAATTTGATAGAATTATTATAAAGGTACGCTATAAATATGCAAATCGCTCTATGAATATTGCAATCTATTGGAGATGTTTGACTATTAAACCAAATAACGAAAATATCGATCATCGACTGCAACGAATCCGATTCCTAAAATCGCCGATAAGCCGAATGTTGTTGTAAATCAGCTGATCTTCTCGAGGGCGATAACTGAACTGGATCCAGTCGGAAATAGTCCGGTTGGAAAAAAATTAGTTTAGTAGAGTTTTGACTTTGCAAATTTGTTAAACGAAAATCCGCCTAACATTACCCAATAATCAACGTTTATTTATTTATTTTGTTACAAATCACTAATGACCGGATCAATCCGAAATCGTTTATTCATATCCTCCGTAAACATTTCATAAGGATCGCTCTTATGATTGATAGCCGTGTATTTAAAGTTGAAACAGTCGGAATTCGGTTGGATTTTTTCACCAAATAAAAGAAAAATCTACCAGATTTATGAAAGTTGATATGTGTTTCCGGATTTGTAACGCATTTTTCATTTGGCTGCGGATATTATTAACTTTTGTAATATTTTTCAATAAATCATAGAAAAAATGCGGATGAATAATTTCTTTTTCATCAAAACGTTAACGAATGGAAAGCACATGAAAATTTATGTTACTGAATCGAAATTAGAAGATGAATTGAAATCTGTCAGAATTTTTGATTGTTTCGATAGGAATCGAACAAGGCCAAACTTTATTGGAGTTTTTTGTTTAACGACATGATTGTCTAAATCCACTTTCCAATAGGATTTTAACGGTTTTCATAGAACAAACATATGCGATAAATATTTGTATTGTTTCTAGTCGAATCCTGAAATTGGACCTCGAATATTTTTGTAATTCCAATAAAAATCGCTTTTGAACAACGAGTAGTACCTCGACTAGATCCGTTCGAATTTTACTTTCAAATTTATCATTTTAATTGCTAAATCTCAGACTACCAATATCAACATTGTTCAACTAATTTGAATACGTAAAGTATCGATGTTTATTCAAAATTTTGTATTCACAGTAATAAAACAAACGAGCCTTTATAATAAGTTGTGAACTAAAATTAAATGGAAACCTGTTTTTGGGGTTTGTTATAAAGAACTGTATTATAAATAAATGTTATAAAGGTGATACAACATGCTCGTATTAGAGTAAATGCTAATATTTGCAACACTACAGAGAGATAGTAACGATTTATTAGCTGATATGCAAATTTTCGCACACCATATTAGTAAAACAAAGATCAAGATAATGAGAATGCAGTGCGAGAGGGCCGATTATCTGATAAGCAATATTTGGAATAAACAAAAATCCTTTTCACTATACAAATACATATGATAAGACATCTAATCTATTAGAACCAAATGGAATAAATCAGGTACAGGTTGAAAAAAATTGCTCTATTGTATATTGGGTGAAAATTCGAATTTCGTTGGAATTGTGCCAAATAATCGTAAAGGAAATCGAAATCCCAACTTTATGTGAAATTTATATAAACTTGCGATGAGGAATGTTTTCTTGTAGCGGTTGTTAACAGGCCTACAATTTCTTTTGACATAAATCTCGTAACTTTCGGATTATAGTGACCCCACAACGACCCGCTTGCATAAATCAAAACTGGAGATGTTGCGGACATCTTCGGAACTTCCGCAAGGTTTGGATGCCCTTTTTCGCGGATATTTAACGGAAATACGAATTTATTGAAACTTTTCGATTTGGGGCCCGCAAATTGCCAATATTTAATAATCGATATCTCGCTTGTTTGTCGATATATAACAATGATTCAAATACCGTTAGAAACAACATTTTAAGAAGCATCTGAAGAGGTATTTGGTTTTGAAAAATTACGATCGAATTTTGAGCTACAGAGGATAATCTTGGAGCATGCATGTATTCTTTTTTTTTCATATTTTCCCCTATAACTTTGCAAATATCATCGATTTTTCAATAATTTCCTCACACTATATAGCAAGTTGGAAGAGTTCTTCGAATCTATAGAAAATTTTGCAATAATTTTCTAGTTTTCCCAGAAAATTGAGAGCCTATATTGGTTTGTCTTTAATTTGGTGCCCAAAAAATACATAATTTTAATAATCGATACCTCACTTGTTTGATGGAATATTGCAAAGAGTATAATAGCATTAGGAAGAGCATTTCAAGGAGTGTCTAAAGCTTTTTTATTTTAAGAAATTTTGACTGAATTTTAAAAGTTGCGGAGGATAATTGTGGAGCGTGTTTTGTTTCAGTTATTCACATTTTTTCCTATATTTTCCCAATATTTTCAATTTTTCAATGATTATCTCACAATCTTTCCCCTCCTTTGTTATCTCTTCCGTTTCTGTTCCTATTCTGTGCCTGTTAGAATGGATTTTCACTAATTTGTTTCGAATTCTATTTCTGTTATGGTATCTCTAATCAAATTTCGTCAACATTGAGTTGAATTGTTTAGAAATTAGAGGTTGTAGAAACGAAATCAAAGGTTATTTATAATGTAAAACCCCAAAATTACATAATGGAGCTATTCTATTTCAATTTACCGTACAATTCCGACAATTACAAGCGGTTATTACTAACTATACTTGAACTTCTAAAATTGGCTATTGATTTCTAATGAACGTATCCAATTAGTTTTAATTACCAATTCAATTTAACATTTCGAACAATAATTGTAGAACATGTAGAGATTTTAATGGTTTTTACTTACAAATGCCTTGTAATTTCAACCATTGATATCCGTCAATTTCATTGATTCTCCTTCGACTTAAACTGCTGTAAAGCTGTAAAGAATGCCTTTTTGGGGATTTTAAAACAAAGCTGAACATCATCTATAAAGATTGAGTTAGTAGCTCGAAATTTGTTCAATTCCTTGCAAACTTCCCATCGAATTTGAAAATTGTTGGAATACTCGCTAGTACGGTTGTGTATTTTTGAATGATTAAATTCAGTTCTAATTGTTTTATTGAAGACGATGGTAGATGTTGATCCAATTAGTCGATAATTCTAGCGGAAATTCTCGTAATTCTTTAAAACTTTCTCGGAAACTCATCAAATACTGCAGATTATATTTCATCAACATCGTTTATGATTTATTGCAGGTAGTTTGATATTAATTCGAATTTTCATTACAATTTACGAAAAGTTTTCCCGGATATAATTTTCAATACGGGACGAATTTGTATTAGAATTTAATCCAGTCGTGTTTGTGTTGTTTGTATAGTGTTTGAATCGATGATTTCAAGAACACGGCGGTGTAATAAATGAAAACATCGAACAAGATAATGGTAGATGATTTTATTAAGTTTGTTGTTCTATGGAAGAGTAAAAGAATAGCAAACAAGTAAGTTTGTTGAATCTTTAACGAATATTCGAGAAAGTTGCGCGCCATTTGATTGAAATATTCGAGAAAAATAGCAGTTTAATGTAAAATTTATAGTTTATTGTTGAGCGCAACATATTAAATAATATGGTAGTAGTCGAATAATGATGGTAAACATTCCAACACATTAAATTTTCATGAGAAGTCTGCAGTAGAAAGGGTCAGGATGTGCATCGGATGTGATTTTCACTGACTCTGCATTGCGGCTGGCTTTTATAGCATAACAACATCAACTACAACGAAAGAAAATTTGCGAGTCGACGTATCGTAAAGCAAAAATTAATGCTACCAACATATGAGGCAATACTGGGAAAGCTTCTTGATAAAATGCCCCAATCTGGTACAATTTGATTAGAGAGGAGTTTTAAATTTTGTTAAACTGTTGAATGGGAGTGAAATCAAATTTGTACAATATTTCTATCGGGGGATGGGTACGAATCGAGCAATCAGAGTGGAATTATCCTGTAATTGATTGCTCCGGAACTGGTGTGAAAAAAGTCGATATTTAGGACATTGTAAATAAACTCCTATGTGCAATTGGGGGTGATTGTCAATGCGAAAAATATGCAAATTTGCACACGTAATCGTATTTTATACTCTTTTATCAACGTATATTCAACTGGCAATATCCAATGCAGTTTTTCGAGATCTATACGCGAATTATTTGCTCCTTTTTGTTCCTGACACTATAGAGATAAGTGGGTTAATTTCAAGTAGGGCCAGTCTGATAACGGCACGTTGCTGGAAGTTTCGCTTTCGTTACATGTGACAAAAAAAAGAGAACAAGCGAAACTTTTATTTAGTCAAAAGTTCCACGTTGGTTTTAGCTTACTTCATTAAAGGATCAAGGAGAACTTCAACACCCTTAGAAAACTTGTTCACTCTTAATACTATCCAAAATTTTCATTCATATGATCGGCATTATGATCCTCTCCCACTATTTATTCACCCTCTGTTTCTCGAATAGCATACAATATCGTCATTATGTATTCTAATCCACAATATTGGCCTTTATATTTTCGTTCTACTTTTTCCCAAATATCTTTACGATCATCCATTTCCTTTTAATATGAAATAAGTTTAATTGATGGCCATGAAACAGCAAAAACGGAACGAATTTGTATGGCAGCAGGGACTGTGGTGGTTGTCTATAAGAAATGGTCGTTCTCATCGGGAACATCCCAACCATAACTTACACAACGAAAGTGATTTAATAGCTATACATTCCCCGAACAAATGTTTACGTTTTCCTTACTTTTATATGTGTGAAGTATCAAGTTAATCTTTATTTCGTTGTTGTCGGGGGTTGTTGTATTTATCACGCGGTAGCAAGCTATTTGATCTCATCTCACACGAACCGAGTTGCAACTTTTTTAATTCCAACAACAAATTCAACTTTGTTGTTCACCTCAATTTTTATTTTCCTCTTATTCTCGTTCTTGTTTGTTACATTAATATTTCCACCCGGCCTACAAACAGTACTACATTAATTCAACCGCAAATCTGCTGTTTTTCTACTCGAATCCATTCATTTTCTTATTCAATACGAAATCTAAACCAAACCACTCTACTTTACCGTTAAATAAAACTAGAACGAGACAGTAGCATGTACTTAATGTTGATTTATTTAAGTGAAAGCCTTTTCAACATTGTTTCAAGTTTGATCCGTTAGCGTGCACACAGTTAATGATATGAAACCAAAATAGAGTTTGATTATAAAAGGAGTCCGGTAGCCGCCTTTCATACGAACTGATCCGTAAAACAAAGAAACACCAAATGGATACGGCCACGTTGTTCACTCAATTCGACTTTTCTATTTCTCTTCGCCCCCGGTTGCGCTGTCAAAATAGCCCAGTTATCGTTCATTCTTGGCTTCCTAAATGAATCGAACTTTATTTACACGAAAACTATAAAACGATCCGACTAGACTAAAACAATAAATTCTGCATTGCTTCTAGCCGGATAGTTTTACATTTATAATGACGGCAACTTCAACTGGTATCGCTTCAGGTGGCAATTTCCTGTTGTATCTAAAGCAAATATGCAATAAATAGTTGAACATCTTTGGAAAATGGATTTAGATAAATTTTGTAATTTAACAGGCGATGAAATTGGATTTGTTTTAAAACGAAACAACTTTATCATCGTTAACTCGGAATGTTTTAATTAAAATCACAAAATTTTAATTGAATTATGACAGATTTTCAATGTTTAATGAATAATTCTCTTGTTATCATTCATAATGTTGTTTTAGTCTAAGAATTCTTCGTCTCTAACTTTTTCAAATCGAAAATACTAGAACGGAAGTTTCACTTATTTCTCGTTGGATTAATCAAACTTTACAAGTATGCACTGGAGCCCATCTGCATTCTTTAAACTTTCCCAGTAGTTTAATGTTTATACAGTCGAGACACGTTTATGTTCAATTGGATAGAAGATCGAGAAACACCTGCCATTTTAACAATTGTAACTAATTTTATTTTTTGATTGTTCTATGCAATTCGGGCCATAAGCTTGCTGACATTGTTGAAAATGAATAGTACCCAAAAGGCCGGAAACGAACAACAGATTTCATTACCCAACGAGGCGCTCCATCAACCAGGTGACGAGCATTTCCTTGTTTCCGTATACGATTTTCTTATTCTCGTTGGTCCTGTGACACGGCACACATTCCTGATATTTATACCCACCATCATCCTATCTCATTGCCTGTATAGGGGCCGTTATTGTACTACGATCGTAAATTTTATACCTTTGTATTAAAAACCGACCACATATAGGGAGAAAATACGAGATAAATCAAGCAAATATTTTCTAGTTAATATGGCTATTTAGCTGAAAAATTCTCGGTGTGATCGATATTTGCTGTAATTCCGTGCGCTCTATTGTCACCGACCACTCCCAATCTGAACGTGCTACATTGATGAAAAGTCACTCGAGATGTGCAGAGCCTGGGTTAAACTACATGTCGATTACATTTTAAGAAAAGTTGAACCTCGTAGCTTATCGACAAGTCAATTTTCACCAATCAATTGCATTGTAGAAATGACCCAAAAATCCTCGTTTTTCAAAAAAGTGTTTTTTCACCAACCTTCTAGTGAACTACGGGGTCCAACTATTGGTAAAATGCTCTCTGGGGACTTCCCTATATATTCCTCAAAATATTTTGCGAATTACTAGAAGAAAAACATAAACGTCTCAAAATCTAGTCTCGAAAAATTTTTAAAGTCTCGAAACTGTCTCTAACAAAATGATCTAGCAAAAATTTGTCGAAAATTGTGCTTAGGACCAAAACTCGTTAAAATCTTGATGAATATTGAAGATTAATTGACTAAAAGTTGTTTTCAAGTAGCAAAATTTGCTGAAATAGACTTAAATTAGAAAATTTTCGCCAAAAAGTAGATTAAAGTTTTTTTGCTTGAATTTGATTAAAACTGGTAAGCTTCCTGTTTTTTCTGCAATTAAACAGCAAAACTCCTCAGAAAAATAGTGAGAATTATGAAAATATGTCAAAATCTAAACTCGAAAGCTCGAAAATTCTCTTCGAAAGAAGTGTTAACTAAAAATAAGCAAATTAATTGATTTATTTGCATTTTAATTGTAACACTCACCAGTGTATTTGAATGGCATTTTAGGCTTCTATTTTCTATATACAAAACTATCAGCAATAAGTTTAAATTACAGTTTAGTGTTGTGAGAATTCCACCACTAATCACCGGGGCAATAAGACTAAAGCAAGTGAATTGGTGGTTGTAAACAAGTAAATTTGTTGAACTAATAATTTTCGAAATTTCAGTACATTTTGAGGGGGAATAATCCGTTGAGAGCACGTTAAGCAATTGAATGTATCGTCATATTCGCACTACTTTAAACTTTAAACATAAACATTAAGAGCTTTAGATGATGGTAAATTTAAAGTCATTTTAGCGCTTATTATAAGCGCACAAACCACTCTGCTAGTTTTCTCTTAATCTTCCCTTCCTGTTCGTTTTCCTCCAATTTTTTATTATTCTTTTTAAGCAGTTGGTTCTCTTGTTGGAAAATCCGAGTGATTTATTTGCCCTCATTTCAAACCTTTTAGGTTTGTTGTACAATAGTGGCTTCTTTGTCTTCCAATTCAGGTTTTCACCTGCAATTCAATTAAAAATATTTATTGTTCCCATCCATTGGATTTAATTATCTCTTATTTAACAAATGGAAATGGTTATTTTTAACGATTATTCTATTATAAAATACAACTTCATCAATAATTCAATGGAACTTCGAATATCGTCGTGAAAACCGACAAATGTTTAGTAGAAAATTTTAATTAATTTAAACCGCCGAGGATTTGAGTCAAATTCAACATTAATATTCATTTGTACGATGATTAATTATTAAATTTTTCTAGGTCTCTTGGGTACGTCACCGGGATATCCATTTATTAACAGTCGGCCGTTATACGTACACTTCAGATCAACGATTCGAAGCGATCCATACACCGCACACGGAAGAATGGACATTAAGGATACGCTATCCGCAGCGTAAAGATAGCGGAATTTATGAATGCCAAATTAGTACAACACCCCCAATTGGACATCCAGTCTTTCTAACGATCGTAGGTGAGTCAATTGTTCCACCCTCGATGTCGTAAATTTACAGTTGATATTATCGTATTTTGTGTTTCCTTAAATACGATTCAGTGGAACGTAATGGGACATTTGAACGCAAAAGAATGGCTGGAATACGGAAAACGAAACCGTATAGAAATGAAAAACTGCAATATTAATTTATTTGTAATTTAATTAAAGCAAGTTTGTGGGAAATTTCGCGAGATTCATGCCGGTGTATTTGCATTAAGACTTGTCTCGTAAAATTCGTTAGACTTTAACTATAATTAAAACTTGAACAGAATTGAAAATTCTAATAAACAGACATGAGTTGGGAAACTCTAATTCAAATAAATCTTATCAAACACCTTGTTGGAAATTTCGTTTATTATAAAAATCCAGAAAGATGGACAAAAGCAACAAGACTCTTGAAACAACAGCACAATCTCGTTAATTATTCGTAATTACTTAATTCGAACGGGGGCTAAAAGATCTTTTTATGTTCAACTAGAAAATCTCTAAAGTTAATTTAGATCCGCTGTAAAATTATAATTCATTTACGAACGGAAAACATGAAAACCTCCTCGAAAGTCCATATTGAAAACAGCTGAAATGAATAAAAGATTAAATTCGTAATAAAAAAACGGATCGGTAGGGAAATGAAGTCGTTTCTTATCTAAAAAGAAAGGACGACTTTTATCGATGGCTGGCCCTTTACACATCAATCAGAGTCAATCTTAAAATTCTCCCCGACTATCGTTCTTTACAAAATGGACAACTTATTCGTTGCGAAACAAGTTGGTTTAGTTGAAAAGTAGGAAGATATGAGCCAATTGCGAACGAGAAAAGTGTTTTGAAAGTAACAAAATAGCAATTCCGTCTGGACATTGCTCAGACTTTGGGTCCGTTTGAATAAAACATACAATTTACTTGGAATGCTTCAAAGTGGATATACGACAACTACAGGAGTTTTATTGATTAAATTCTTATTCGTAATCGATAGTTGTTCCCAAACTACGAAATTAAATACGTTTGTTTAAAGCGAAATATACAAATGTACAGATATAGAACTGGAATTTAAAGATTATTGCTTGTAATCTGTTGGTTTTAGTTGAAATATAAATTTTTCTCTCAGTGATTAAACTTTGCAAGTCGTTGACTAGTTTTCATGGAAATGGTCCAACTTTATTTCGAACAATAATCGTTAGAACTGAAACAAAACACCAAAAGCCCCCGAACTACTCTAGAATTAAAATCAATTTCTATTACGAGTGCTGTTTCGCGATTGTCGTTCCTTGGATTCTATATTTTGGTGGTTTATTGCACCCAACAGGTCCGAAATTGTAATCGTTGTAAATTATAATTTTGATTGTTGTAATTAAGCCGCAAACTCGAAGATTCGTAGTTTGACCGAACCAAAGTCGTTCCATACAGTCGTAGACAAACGTTTTAATTTTAATGCGATAACCGATAGCTGTCGCCTTAACCACGTTGAATTAATGAGTCGACAGCGTTCTAGTATGCCGAAACGGTCTCTTGAAGGGCAGATCCGAACTCTGAACTCAACCCGGTTCGTTACGGAGTCTTGATGACGGTAGATAGTCGTGCTCTGAATATACAATAGTTGAAATTCTATCCCCCTACTACAAACTACCACCATCAACATGAAACTTGAGCAACAAAAACCGACGAAACTATATACAATATTGTTGTCGGTTAGATTTTTGGTATGAATTTTAATTTACAGAACCAATAACGGAGATCCTCGGCGGTCCCGATCTGTTCATCAATATGGGCTCAACAATAAATTTAACATGTTTGGTACGTTTCGCACCGGAACCACCGCCAACAATGCTCTGGTCGCACAATGCTCAAGTTATCAATTTCGATTCGCCACGTGGCGGTATCAGTCTGGTTACCGAAAAGGGCCAAGTCACAACCAGTCGACTACTCATACAGAAAGCTGTACAAAGCGATTCCGGTCTTTATACATGCACACCGTCCAATGCTAATGCAGTCAGTGTTCGAGTACACATACTTAACGGTAAGTGTGATTCGATTTTGATAAATGTACGTTTTGAAAAATTGTGTTGTAAAGATAAACTTTACTATATCAACTACATAATACCCATTGAAACTCTAGGATATTATAGATTGTTGCACCATATGACGCCAATGATAACACCGAATCGGGCCCTCGAACTGGACTTTGTTAGATTACTAGCTTGTCAATATTTAATCTAAACTACAATATATCAAACTATCATCTACTACACTCAATTTGTTCGAAACTAATCTAAAATTATAATGGAAACCGAAACTGCACCATTCCAATCAATATAAAATTGAATTTTCAATAATCATAAAAGAAACTAAACAACCTCTTTGTGCTTGCGACTCGTTAATAATTCCGTAGTTGGAAGAACACTTACACAAACACAGATCGTACAGGTGATATCAAACTTCATTTACTTTCCTGAAAAGAATTCTTGTATACACTCAGCCTTTGATGTTATTTTTACCATGTTTGGAAGTAGAGAAGAGAAATTGCCCCATGAAGGGCTGTCTTACATCAAACTAAAAAATGAGAGAAACTTACAAAAAACGTACGCACCTTGAAATGAGATTTTTCCAAACCTGTTTACTATTGTTGGCCTGCTGTATCCATAAATTAAACCGAAATTTTCATCAAATCTAACAAAATTGTAATTAGATGAAATTTAAACAACTTTGAATGTAAATAACATTACCAACAACTGATTTAATAGTCGCAATTGTGCCTGACTGTGTTGCTACGATAATTGCTTTTTAAGGAACTATAAATTTACCGTCGTCACCGCATTGGGGTTCATAATACTGCAGCAATAATTCAAATAGATGACAACATTCGAAAAAAATATTACAAGTAATTATTGGAAATTTTAATTGGGAAATAATCGCCGGGAATTATGGATAATAAATTGAAATTCGATTGGATAATCCCCGGAATTTAACGGTAATCTAACAAAAATTGAAGGAATCACGTTTTTTCCTGGGTTTGATCGTGTAAATCAACGAGGTAAAATTTAAACCTCGAACCGTTTAGATGTTGGAATATTTGTTGTGGAAATTCGAATTTCCCATGTGATTTGTTTTCAATATCAGCAACACACTAGAACAGGTTTCTATATCAATTTCACCACCATATCTAACCCAACCTAAATAATATTCGGGGACAATTTGTCAAATTCAATGTATGTGTACAGAATTGCAAGTAATTTCCCAAATCAGTATAAGGAGACATAACAATTATCGAAATGAGAAACCCTTATCAATGTGTAATTTGCACAATAATAACACTTAATAATGTCAACCACTGTTGTACATTGCCGAATTTCCTCCATTTTCAACTTACTACAAGCCTGCTATTTGTATAGATGTGTTTTGTATTAGAAAGGGTATAATAAAGTGTAACCATCGTAACCGTTTCAAGTGCCTTGAGAACTAATACAACATCTGTGAGGCCTATTTTGAGTTTCATTCCACAAAATTGGATTAAACTAACTGACTTTCGTTTCTGACATGCGAAAAATCATCAAAAATCATCAGACGGTTTAATAAAAAATCTTCCAGGTAGTTTTGATTGTGGCAGTTGAGGAGGAAATCCGCAAAGTTGGAGTACTCTCGAGACTTTAAACAAGAATTTAATGCCCATCTATGGTCATTACGCAAAATTAAGAGTTAAAGCCCGTTTGTCCAATTTTTGCATTCTTAAACATTCATTTCCGCTTTACAATATCCATAAAGTCTCATTTAAATTTTTCCGACTTTGAGACGCGATAATTTCGGTGAAATTTGACATAGCGAATGCTCGAATAGTGAATAGCAGAAAGTTGTGCGAGCTTTAAGTCTTGATTAGAACCAGTTCCAGTTCTGGTTCTTGTGAAATTTTCCGGTTTAAATGAGCGACACATGTTCATTTTGTATATTTGATACAATACGTGATAAAATTGTACAATGGTAGCTTTAATCTTACACCAACTACTAGGATTTGCTTTCTGTTCCAGGAGAACATCCAGCAGCGATGCACGGACATGGCTGTTTCACACATTTATCACACGCCACACTACTGCTCGTCATAGTTTTTTATTTGGTTATGTGCAATCCGACGTAGCGGTATACGTTAAATTCGATTTTCTATACAGACTAATGGATTTTTTTTCTAAATAAATCTTTTGCTCTATTATAGTCAGTGATATTGATGAAACTGAGAAGAATCAAACAACAATACTGTAAGTATTGTTGGGAAAATGTGTAGATTTTATAAACATTGCCAACAATTTGTTGACAAACATATCAGAAATAGGCGTTGGAAATGTTGGAATCTTTGTGAAATCAACATAGATGCGTAACGTTTGAATTAATGAAACTCATAATCGATAGATTTGTACATATCACCAAGAATTTTATGAAAATAACTCCAAGCAACGATCCTCTTGTAATGTACATAAATTCAAATAACAGTAAACAATAATAATAAATTTCCATGTTTTGTACGTAATAAGTATCACCCTCAATTTTCATATCTCTTGGACTTGTCATAGGAGCAGTAATTGTCTCTCGGATATCATTAAAACGCATCCCCATGTAAGAAAATCTAAAGCTATCCCTTGTCATCATATTTCTCATTAGTCTCAAGTTCCACTGCCGAATACACACTAGAAATGTTTCAATTCAATGATCAATACGATTGATATAAAGAAAAAGCGAAAGATTCCAATTACAAGTCGATCTAAAGATTCATTATACAGATGGCCTAATATTGAACGAATAGATTTCTAATACTACTCAAATCGAAAATAAATGAGCTAGATTTGTGATAATTTTATAATTTTCTAGCCATTGGCGAAACGTATTCTCGATTTCTGCTTGTTTGAATCTAATTTAGAATGCTTTTAATTTGTTTCCTGTTGTAGCAGAATAACAAAAGGAATTATTCCATCGGTGTAGATACGCCAATGGGTTTTATTAAAATTTAACAAAGATTTCCCTGTTTTCTTTTCTTTCCTTTTTAACAAGATTGAATCGTTTTGGAGTGGATTTTTATTCATCGACTGCACGGAAAATGAAACAAATCGATCAAGTGCTGTTTAATCTTACAGAAAAGTCGAACGGGTTCATTGTTTATTAATTATTCAAGACGCTGTTACAGTTTTTCGGACCAAAGTTCTACTAACAATAAAACTTTAACGTTAACAAGCGAACATTGTGAAGAATTGTTGAAAAACACATTTAAAATAGGAAAATTATATTGATTTTAATCCTATTGAGAAAGAGCGTCTTTTCGAGAGTCGGAGGTATTGTTTGGAAACGCTAGAGAGCTTTGAAAGTGGCCATCTGACTCGACAATATCTATGAAATAAAGCTCGCATTCTAAGTGTAGACGTTGGTAGTTGTTTTTAAGCTTGTTAAAATTTTATATTTAGTTTCCAACTGTGTAATTGGCAGAATAAAGTATCGTTAAAAAGAATTATTCCACACCTTATTTTAATCTGATTCAAAAGCATCACAAATAAAATAATAGTTTTGTCAATGATCGTAGACAAGTCCATACAAGAGATTTAAAACTATTCCAATTCATTTCGATGTTAAAGTCGGAAACTTTACCAATTTCCAGTCATCAATTTAGATACGATCTTGAAGAATTCATCCATTATTCCACTCTATAAATACCGAAATTCTATCATAAAAATGTAAATATGTATAAAACATGCAATTATTCGATGATTATTGTTAAATTTTCTTGGAAAAAATCAACAAAATTATATATAATTGTTTAATTTTTGTTCGAAAATTTGTGATTTTTGGTGTGATATGAAATTTTGCTCTCAAATAATTTTTGTACCAAAAATAAACGATATAAAAATATATAAGAAATCGTTTTATAAGTGGCCAAATTTCATGAAACAACTGAAATATTACACATACGGGAGGAATCATTCAAAACTGGATAGTTGTAGGGAGAATTTCGACAGAAATTGAAACGACCCAGTTATTCGCCTCCGAATGAAGAGCGAGATTATGTTAACACCCGGTTTCATAGGTATAAAAGTGCAGTTTATGTGAGGAGGCGAATAACTGTGCCTTTTTAATGTCTCTATTCTGGCTAACTAACAGCTAACAGCTGGCCAGTTTTTGGGTGTTTGTTCCGTTGATTTCAAATTGTAAAACTATACGATAGATGATTGTAAATAATATCAATGGAATGAATGTTTCCTTTAATAAATTTAAAATGTGTTCGTCTTGTTTTCTTATACATAAAAAATGATCCTATTGTTTTGAACAAATCGGAAAATTTCTATGCGGTAATATTACAACGAACTAATCCTTTCAACTTGTGTATTATCAAGATTCAATGACCGAAGCTTGTAATTTCCATTAAACTAACATAAATACAATCAAACCAAGTAGTAGTAATACTGCAAATGGTAGTAACAGTAATATAGATACGGTCACTATTCTAAAACCAACACATTAGTCCACTTAGATAGTGTTAGAACAGTAACGTTAGGTATGGGGGTATTGTTGTGTAAGATTCCTATTCAAGTTTACATTTTATAGAGTTGTGTTCCGAACAATAGTCAGTACGTACTGTATTGTTTGTATATGTCGTCAACTAGAAAATACGTTGTAATTAAGGAGAACGTACTACTATCTACATATTTTCGTGTCATATATGTGGGTTAATTACAAGATGGATTTGCATACATTAGTCCTGTACTGAACATTGTAATTTTCCCTTGTATATCTACATTTATATACACAATATGCGTTATGCTACTCCACCTTATTACAGCACACCACCTGAAACAATTAATTAATTGAAATTTCATGTCTTTTTTCCGTTATTTGTACCCCAACTTGTACTGTAATTAACCCAATGTACATTTGATACAACAAAAAGAAGACCACAATCAAGCCCAAACTTGACTCAAACTAACTACAAAATTCAGTTGGTTCTTTACGTACACTCCGACCACAGTTATAGTAGAATTAACGTTAATTTTGTGTCGATACATTGGAATTTGTGATCAATTTCAATGTCTGATATTGTCAAATTCACGTCCACAGAATTTATGATACGAGTCGATTAGGGCACGTTCGCATGCCAAAATACTAAATGAACAATTCCACGGAATTTTTTCGTCTCTGCCATTGTTCGACAATAGCGTAATATTGCAGAAAAAACCGTATCGCAGACAGAAAAACGATAATCTAATGGAACCGAGAGGATTGCTGAAATAAAAACTTTATTGACGGCAAAATTGTTTCAACGCTATCGGTAAGTGTTGTACGGATCAATTCTACACATTTATAGCCATTTTCATGCTATGCTTTTAATTGGACGACATTTCGTTCGTTAAAAAGGCCGGTTTTTTGTCGGTTGTAAATTAATATGCTCGATACTCAGACTATGGTCGTTTAAATTCCATTTGAAATTAAACAAGATGGCAGTAAAGTTGTCAGATTGGTGTAGAATTTGTCACCATTCGTTCGTACTAACTGCCTGAATTGTATCTATAAAGTTTCATGATAATAATAATTTTAACCAATTTGTGTGTGTTCATTTGTAGATAAGAACAGTCCAACTACTATCCTAACAACTCGATTCGCTACGCTATAGCAAACATTTCAAAACAATTTAATGATAGTAGTAGTCGAGTTCTACTGGTAAAGTTTCATTTCCTTTAACCGGTGCAAAGTCCATAGATCGTCGAACAGTGTAACATTGAAGGACACGTGCTTGACTAGACTTTAGTTATAATTACCGGATATTCACTGTCCTGTTTCACATTGAACGGAAACAGTAAGGCCGTAACATTAATCCGTATGATGCGCTCCTACCAAATCCTTTCCGTCTAGCGTTTAATTTCCATTACTAACAATAGAAAGATTACTGAAAATTTATAAGAAATCAACAATGACAAGTTGTGAAACTAATAATGTTATCAAGTGTTGAAATAAATTTTGGTACTAGTCAGTTTCTGTGTACTAATCCGAGATAGTTGTGGCGTTGTTAGAGGAAATTTAGCAACTATCTAAACGATGTTTCTAAACAGGTAAATCCTCTTAATAATGCGGTCTACTTCCGCTGCTTATTTGCATAAAATACAAACACAAGTAGACAGTTTCCATCTTAGAACCGACATTTACTCATCTACATTAAATTCGTATGCTTACAATAACACCATTGTAAACAACGCTAACGTTATACGTTCACTAATCGGATTTGGAAATTGGACAGAACACTGCCGTTGAAACTAAAATTTGCTGTCTTTGTGTAATTTTTAATAAACCCGGGCCTAATTTAGTGGCGCTTAATGCTGTAAATTTTCGGTAATTTTGCGGTCAAATACCTGCAAAAATATATTGCACACGAACTAATTAAAGTTGAATATTTGTTGTGCGGTCGGCTAGTGTAATGCAGTTTTATAGCTGCAGAATTTTGACTATAAACTGCGTTATTTGTTTTTAATTTGTTTCTATCGAACATAGAATTATTATTAATTATTCCCGACGATTTCGAATGGAAATAGTGTAAAAATTAATGAGCCTTCTGGTAGTCTTCGTTTCTGTTCGATTGGCGCTTTTATAAAACCTCCAATATTTATGACTTGTAAAGCGAATAAAATTGGATTTTCTCAATTTCAAAAATTTAGTAAATTCACCGATTTAAATCAATGTTTATCGTGATAAAATCGGACTTTTGTGTTATTTTTCTATCGCCTGGATTTGAATTTTGCATTTTGATTTCGCCCATTTCTCGTCCAATCTTCTTCACTTTACGTCCCCTTGGAAAACAATTTGTTAGTGAAAAGCTACGGTCCAATATAATATGCGATGGAAGTTTCTGACAATCCAATTAAAAAGTTTGAATTGAAGCTATCTAAATTTTTTGGTCCAGTCTTATTCCCTTACTGCCGCCAATTTACCACCTCGCACACTCGTACACAACACTATCGGAAAAACAATTTGTAAAAACTGGAAAAAATTGAAATGATTTCTGCTTATTCCCGCCGATAAAACTCGAAATAACAACAATAAGCGACGAGTTTTTTATATTGCCACGTCTGCAGAATTTTTACCGAAATTAAGCGTTAAAAGCGAGTTGTATTTTAAAAGTTAGAAAAAATCCAAACGGATATATCTCCATATGGAGCCAGAACCGGTAAACGTTTAACTGAATCAGATTTTTAATAAAAATTTCAAGCTAAAAACACTCCAACTTGTATTATTATTCCGCACTACGTTTCCCCTTGTTCTTGTCAAAACGGCATTGCTAAATTTATAGTTGTTGAAATTCGTGGGTGATTTATTCGCAACTTAAAAACGGCTAATTATCAAACTGAAATGAATTTCTTTCAAACTGCTGTTACGGTTTTCCAATTATAAAACGACAACGAAAAAACAAACTTGAATTAAATTCACTTCAGGTATAATAAATAAATTTTAGACAATTCTCGATATAAGAAAGCAGCCTTTTTAATGAACGAGAATTTACATTTGTAATCGGCTTGTTAATGGTAGAGACGAAAAAACCTGGCAATTAATTACCAACGGAATTAAACTGTCGAAAATCTTACTTTAATTAACGTTGAATTCGGATACTAACTGGAAAAAATATTTGGAAACATAATTAAAAAAACATTCCCTAGACTAACACAGATATGCCCAGTATTTGTGGATATCTTTAAAACACATCAATTAATTAATTAATAGATTTATATTCGGGCCGTTATCTTTAAAGATCGTCGACATTACAAGTGTCCATTTTAATTCATTAGCACCGCACAATTTTTTATTTTATTGATTAGAAATTTCAATTTTTTACGATTTTAGAGACCAGCGATACAGCGGAATTCGCCCGGCGCATCCACCATTTTTGCCTAGACTCTAATCAATTTGTTAATTTGCGCAAAAATTCAACAATATTGAATTCAATCCAGACGTATTTCTGGCTTTAATTTCATAGAAAAATTGCAATAAATTCCCAAATTTTCTGTTTGACGACTTCAATTTATTATCCGACAATTACCAAGTTTAGTCTGGTTTCAAATATTAATCATTTTTCTGTGTGAAGTTTAATTGTTGTAGAATAATTTCATGCAAAATTTCCACAAGTATTGTCGACTTTATAACAATCATCGTTTAAATATGGTCAATGTTGTAGATTTTGTGATGAAATCAACTTCCTTGTAGAGTTAAAAACAACCGTTTATGAATTTATTCAAAGTGGTAGCTAATTAGTGTAGAAATTTAATTAAAACTGATACAGTCCAACAAAGATTGATAATAGAAAATGTGGGAATTTCTCAATTTCGTGTTCAATTCCATTCTCTAACATTGTAATAAAACTTTCAAGCTATTCTAATTGAAATATTGAAGTTTCCCATTATTATTATCAATACAACGTGTATTTTCTTATATTGTCAATAAATATTGTAAATTGTACGATAAAATATTACAACATTGAAACTACTATCATATTTTATGTGTGCTCATCGTTGATATTTTGCATGCAATAAAAGCTGCCAGTTGCATAATTTTATGTTGACTTGAACTGAATTTTTATTAGAACGCCATAGAGGACTTTATACCATTTATTAAGCTATTCGGTTGGCAGTAATTGTGCGTCTTAAATCAAAAGCCATCAACTGGTAATTTGTCTTGTAAATATAATCACCGTCTCAATGTTTATTACAGCATTTATTTTATAATTTTATTTTTATTGAAGAAATAAAACGATCTTTCTGTATGGGAGTTAGAGTGACATGTCACGATCTGACGATACTTTACGGCGACTACAGCAACTGAACTTGAATTAGTTAGTAAGCTAACGTAAACTTAAAATTGGCACCAAAGATGGGAGGTTTCATAAATTTTAAATTAACGAACCAAACAAGATGGAATACTACGTTTTATCAAACGATTTAATTTCTCTGTACAATTTTATACAAGTGTTGCTAATTTTCACAGTTTCTAATCTTCGATGCCAACTACTCGATTTGAATTCAAATTTATAAGTAGTTTTTCGTAATAAATTGAAATTTGTTCCGACTGATTACCACGAATTACTGTGGTATTTCTAGGGATTGTACGGGAATTTAAATGAGATCGACTAGAAATTTGTTGCGCTATTTTTTAACGGAATCTCGTTGCAACAAGAATGTTGTCTTTACCTCTATCTCGATATTTATGCGATTGTTGTGGATCTAATTTAGTATTGTGTCGGTTATTTTAGTGTCAACTTTTGCAGTCTAGACGATATCGATAGAGTCTATTTTCAATAGGATAAGCGCTTAAAAGCTTTCACATTTGATTGGTAAAGTTGATACTCGGTTTGATAAATTGTCGTCGCATAAAAGTTCACGAAAGTTCAACGGTCGCCGGTATTTAGCCTACTTGTATTTCATAAATAAAGCTTTCTTCACTGCCACTCTACATATATTTATAAAAGACTTTATTATATTATTTGCGAATTTTATGAGTTTTCAAGGGAGTTTATATGGAAATTCTACATATAGGATGTTGAGACATGTGGTTTTCCATTTGCTACACATGTTATTTCTACATTATACCAATATCAAAGAATAGATACGCAAAATAGAATTGATACTTGAGTCTACACATTTTTCTGAGCTTTAGGCGTTGTTTTAAAAATCAACTTTCAAGGAACTTGAAGGCAGCTTTGTCTACGTTTTTATTTTATTCATCAATGATATTTCTGGATTGCTACCGTCCACTCGAAAATACACAAGCATTCAACGGTAATTGTAAACTTCAAATCGTATTCTACAACTTTAGTAAATAAATTACAGTCGCTGGTAAATCTTTGAGGGAGTTATAGAATACCACATTTCTGTTCTATTTTCGTTTTATAATCGATATCTAGTCGCCCGGTTTTTGACGAATTTGAGAATTTAATTTGGCCAAACTGTAACGAATCGCTGTTCGTTCCGTGGGTGGCGATTTCACGAAATTAACTCAGAGATTTGAAACATTTTCGGGTTATTTGTCACAATTACGTTTTTTATACCGAGAAAATTGTCGTTATTATTCAAAGATAATTCAAAATAAATTGGCTTTTACAATCTGAAGTTTACGATTCAATTTCTACGCTTATCGGGAAATTTCCAAAAAGACGAAGCAAAGGGTGGAATTGTAGAGAAACTTGTAGTTTTTATTAAATCCCCATCAAGATTGCAATTAGAGATGGAGGTAATTGTTGAACAATAAGAGAACAAATATAAACATTACAGTAGAGATTTAATTATTTGATAAATATTCAAAAGAAAAAAGTTGCTTAAAAGCTTGTCGGCAAGCGTGTAAATATATGAATGCCGTTCTAGCCACATATAATTAAGCGTCTTTTGTTAAATACGGTAAATTCATGACATTATATAATTAAGTTTAATGGCCGAAATATTGTAATTTCGTGTAATTATAAACAATTTTTCTCGGCGTTTTCGTGTTGCGTCCATCTAAATCTAACGAGAAATATTTAGAATGAAATACCGGTATCGTATACGTGTCACATTATTCTTTGTGTAAAACACATACTTATTAAAAATAAACAAAAAGAAATCTCCCCCATTGTGGTCTATTATAGCGGCTATTATTACACGCTTTTCTCGAAATTTTCCCCGATAAGCAAACGGTTAATTAAGCACATGTCAAGAAATTCAACATTAATTCAGTTATTTGAATATTAAGTTTCGTTTTTTTATTGTTGTAACTGATAAGACTGATAAGTCGAGCGTGTTTACACAAAGAAAATGCCTCATTTTGAGTCAGTTGTAAAGTAAATATGGAGCAGAATCTCTAAGTTGGTGCATAATACATTTGATGTTGAAGTTTGAAGTTTAAATATGACTTCGCTCCAATAAGTGGGTAAACTATTTATCAACACTATAGGTGGTGATAATTCAAATGTAGAAAATTGTGAGACTATTTATAATTTTTTTTCGTTTTTATGTTGGCTATCTGTCATCAGTAGACCATGCAAATTAGTGGCATTTCAAATGCACACTATTATAAAACGGACAGTCTCTCGACAATTTACACTTGTATCCAACAAAAATATTTAAAATATTCGTGATTAATCGTTGTATTGGATGGAAAACTATTTAAAAGTACAGACACATCGATCTTGGAGATTTATACGAAAATTTCTCCACTCAAAATTACATTATCGATTAAAATTACATGTCAATGATAGAATTGAAGATTAATATTCGACAACATTTTAATAAATATACGAAAATTAATGGTCCCGAGGGTGGGAATAGAATACGACGCGACAATTAAACATTTTTCTTGTACGGCGATAAAGTTGCCTGAAAGTCACTGATAAGCAAGTAAGTGTATTTATAATATAAAGTTTGCGAGTACAATGGACGAGCACAAATCTTTACAGTACTCTCGAGATTTGAAGCAGGGCTTTTCCAGTTCTAGTTCCGATTTAAATCCGTCAGTTTCTAATCAAAAATCCCGATCTTCAACTGTATGTACAAAACACAAGTGGATTTCATCTGTACAAAGTGATCAATGTCAAATCTTCGAACCTTTGAACCTCTGTTATTGCGGCTGAACTTTAACTTCTCTTCCGTCCCTGGATGCTCGTCCGGATTTGACGAATACAAAACTACGTTTACGTAGCGGCATATTTTAAGAGTATTTTTTCCAATAAACGGTCAGCCTGATCCAATCCGGTGCAGATATACACGCAATGTTGGTCCCAATCGACATTGTCAACATGGGACTTGATCACTTCGACTGAAAATTGCGGTTAGCGTCACAGCTGTCCATAATGAGTCTTCAGCCATGCGTGAGGATTATTCAAAATTCGTAATTTGTCACATACAGGCGCACAATTTACTTCAACATGTTGTAAAACCAACAATAGTAAATACGGTCTGTTTAGTCGAAAATCGAATTTATGGAAAATTAGACTGTGAAGGCGTATTTGTTCTTTATTGAATGGCGGACGTATCGATTACGCTTTTATAAAACTTGCTAAATCACATTTGTTGTTGGATTAAATTATTCACGTAGCATTATACGAATGTTTAAGGAATTTTTTATAGGGGTAAACGCTTTCTGAATAAAATCCTCAAGTCCCTTTAGAATACTTTCAACATTCCATGTATTATATTCACTACTTATCTCTAAAGAATAATTTTGAATTTGACAATCGCTCGGGGTTTTAAATTTTACAAAAGACTCACAACTGAGATTCCTGTAAAATTCCACATTGCAAAGCAGTCAAGTAAAATATTTAGTAATCTATACAAATAACCCAACGTTAGTGCAATCAATATTTCAACCACAAAAGGGTTTCGACAATTATTCAAGACAACTGTGTCTGGTAATAGATTTCATTTCTACGGATTTCCTGCAGGAAGTTCGGCTACTATAAATTCCGAATTAAACAACTACAGTTTTATAATTAAGTCTTTCTTCAAGTCTAGCGGAAGGATTGTCGAGTTTTTCAAATAATCGACGATAAATGGGGATTTTTGATCGATTCGCCAAGACACTGGCTGAATAAAAGCCAACGTTCACACTACATTTATAATTATTGATTAGACGGCGAAGTGTTATCAGGAAAGTATGAACCCGATTGACTTGCATTTTAAGTCGGGGAAGAGAGCAAAAATCGACGATAACGATACATTTTCTGTTGGATT
The DNA here is from genome assembly GCA_020740385.1 of Mylabris phalerata. NCBI lineage: Eukaryota > Metazoa > Arthropoda > Insecta > Coleoptera > Meloidae > Mylabris > Mylabris phalerata. The sequence goes on along the minus strand of JAJEOX010000299.1, from coordinate 2,682,160 downwards.
GCTCGCGTTGTTCATTCAGTTGAGTATCAGTATAAGGCTTGTTGTTTTCTCAGGAATTTACAGTGTTTGCGATAAAAACATGACCCCTCTAACAAGATGAAGATGAGACAGACCGAGTTAGAGAAGGTTGTAATCAACAGTTAAGCAAATAGATGGGTACAAGTTGGGTTTTATCTGATGGAAAAGTGTATAGTTGAGAACCATGCACACAACTATCAGCATCTTCCTGTTTTCATTTCAGCCATTATGTAGCCGACATAGTGTTTAAACTGTTATCACAAAACACTATACATTTTATATGCTAAATAAGCTTTTAATTTGCTATAGAAACCAACGACCCTATGGACTTTTCAACCATTTCCCAACTATTTCCCGTTAACTTAATGAATGTGTTTGAATTGTCCGGAAATTCAACCTAAAACCAATAACATTTTCCCTTTTATGTATTTTTCCGATAACGGTCGATTTTTTCGTCCGGTGGTTAGACGACAAGCCTGGCGATATGTCATGTACAACAGGACCGCCCGTCGAAGGAACACCTACAGTTTGATAAGTTCCAGCTTTACCCCATGTACATTGAAAAGTACTTAACTAGTATTAGGTTAATTCTAAAAACGGTTTTAAAAGCATCACACGAATTTTTGCTACATTATCATCGCATCGATAACTTTCAACACGAAAACGAAATCAAATAAAAAAAATCACCGACTAGAACTAAATAATGTCGGAAAAATCTAAATCAATTCTCTGGCAATTTATTTTAATGATTTCGAATATTTCAAATAGGAAACTTGTAGTCTTAATTTACTGTTAAAACAGTATAAAGATGGAACGTTGAGGGGGAAAATAGAGATTCGCTTGCTTTATCTTTATCATTCATCTACCTAAACCATTTCCGGCTCCTGCGTCTTTTTTTCTGCAAAGATTGCAATTTTCTTTAATAGGAATTTTTGTAGAACGGGACTACATTGTGGTTTTAGTGTTCATATAAGTTACCCCCATTGATACCGAACAATTCAACCAAATTCACAGATATCAATTTTAATTTAGCTTAAAATCCTCACAAATAAAGAAAGGATCCTTTTGCTCGATTCTAGTGAATTTGTTGCAGATTTATCGACTCGGACAGTTGCCAAGTCGATAATATACCAAGAAGTTAACTAATTCTCTGAAATTATCATTGTTTAATTCGTTTTGAACGCGACCAGATTCGGAATTATCGATTTCATCTCCTCTACAATTTCCTCTAACAATATTGCACGATATTTTTGCAAAGCACAATAGTTAGAGATATGCGAAATTTTAAATTACTTTTTCCTGATGCTGGATACGTGATAGTCCTAGAAACTTGACATTACTGCAATGTTTGTTGTTTCGTGTTTTATTTGAAAACAGTCGAGATTATCTCGCTGCAGTCCAATTTGGATAAGCCCTCCCCGCCTTCATTTTCACAATTTAAAACACACACAGGAAAAAATGCATATTTTCTTTTACAATCCGCTATTCGTATTACCCCTCAGCCCTAGCACAATCATTATTATTATCGTTGTCTATTTCTAGTTTAATCAAATTTGAAGCGAACAGAAGGCGAAGAAAAAAGAGCTTTTGTTGTAAATATTCTAGCTTGCAATGTAACTCAAATTGGAGGCTATTTACTCGTTTTTTTTCTAATATTAGAACTTGTTAGCTTTCAAGTATCATTCTTTGTTACAATTCATATTCCTCTATAAAGCTTTAACGTGCTGATTATGGCACATAAATTTAATCAAATTTTATGCCAATCATGCGCTCTCCCCTGATGGCATTGTTATTATTATAGACAATAAAAATGTAATTTTTCAAGAAAATAAAACAGCATTAAGGACACTTACCCGAATTGGAGAAAACAAGCCGGTAATGATTTATATGGCCCAATGGAGTGGTAATTTTAGTAGAAAAATTGAATAAAAGAAGAAGTTCCAATGTTTAAATGAATACCATCGTTGTTCATGTAAATTTGATCAGATAGTAGATGTGGAATTAATTAGTTTTTGTTGTGGAATATTTCCCTAAAGTTCAATAACATTATCTCATCTCTACATCAAGCTATTATGAATTGTCTTGACATTTAAAGTTATGATAACAATGAACTAGTATTCCATCCATAATACTGTGTAATCTATCAACAATACAGCTCAATAGATTACCAGTTTAAATTATTATTCATTAGATATTGCAGTTAATAAATGTCACAACATTTTCAAATGCCACCTATAAGTAGTCAATTTGAAATTCAACAAATTTCCTAGAATTTCCCAGATCCTTCATACTTTCTAAACTGGCGAGTCAAATTAAAATTCATCAAACTGAATTTAGAACAAAATTATCACATCGTTTTCCCTATCAAAGAAACCCGACTAGTCGGGAGAGTGGCTCAATCACCAATCAATCGTCTTAAATCCGGCAAACAATCAGCCGGGATCTCGCCCAATTCCAGATGGATAGGCGCTACTTCTTCAAATGAAACAAACAAAACGTACGAACCGTTTGGAAATACACACGAATTCCACTAACAAAAACAAACAACTATTTTTTCAAGCTCCTGACGATGGAGTACCGTTTTTCTCACACGTACCGGTCAACAAAACATCCATCTAACAATCGGAATTGGTCAAGGAATTGTTTATTTTATAGAAAATTAAATAAAATTTAAATAAATTAAAAATATTATTCAGTTCGGTTGTTATGTTGGAGTTGTTTAAGAATATCAGCTCCCTCTTTGCCGCTACTTATTTTTGCTTGTTCAATATCCAGGTTATCAGGGATTTTATCACCCATAGTTTCGAACACAGCATCCGGTAAATCTGGATGGGTTTCTTTTATCGGTACTTGTATCACTTTAATATCTTCATCTGTTATACGATCCTTTACGATTTCGCCTACCTTGAGTTCGGTATCAACATTATCTTCGTACTCATTCGATGGACATGTTGTTTTATCATCAGACCGTTTTTTATTTGATGATGATAGTGGTGATAACAGCGCCTGTCTCTGTAATAATAAAGCTGGAATAACTTTTCATTATCAGTTGGATTATAATCGAACGACGCATAAAATAACTAAATAAACGTATTATGGTTTTTGTTATTTTTGTAAAATTACTTTAATTCTGTAGATTTGCAACCAGATGTCCTCCATCATATCGTCTGGCAGCCCATCTGTGTACCGGCGCGATTTGCATTTTTTATGCGAATTACACAATTCTCTCGTTCCCGGTTTCGGTTCTTTACAATCAGCATCTTCAAGTAAAATATCCTCGGTACCTGGATGTGGTGATTCTTTAACACATTGCACTTGTCGCATTCGTACGCCTGATTTAAATTTACATGCGAAACATTGACTCCATTTACCAATCTTCCATCTATCCTTAGTGAGAATTTAAGAGAAATTTCAAAAATAAAATAGCGCAAAAACAATCACTTAATTTGACAAGGCTGTTGGTTGCACGTTTTTGTTAACAGTTCGGGTTTTTCAATAGTTTCACAAAATTTATCGGCCACTTTTCCTGATGTCTCTTCAACACAACTGTAGAGAGCCTCCTGGACACCACCACCACACCGAACTGGACATTCGGTCCAATCGAATTGTTCCCAATGATATTGGGGTATATAACTTTGATCGGTTGATGGTGTCGAATATTTGTAACGATAGCCCACGTTTTCTCGTTTATAGAAAACCACCTGGAAATGGTTAAAAATAATAGATTTATGGAATAATTCCGGTTTTAATTGGACGATTTTTTACACAGATTTACACAAGAAATTAATTCAAATATTTACATGAATAATTGAGTGAATTAATTGTTATTTATTGTCGATTAAATCCGGTTCTTTTCACCGTAAAAATTGAGTCGGATAAAATCCCTTTTATAATATCGATAACGTTTTATGTGTTTGATATTAATTATTTCGTTGTAAAGTAATCGCTTTTGTATATCAAAATTTAATGTCGTTCAAAGTTTTCAGTAGCTAGCACCCCTTAGGGAGACATTATTCTAATAAAGATTTGGTGTTATTCCAAATCCCCTATGGCTCATCTTACTGTTATGTCTTATCCAACATTGAAAGTATCGAACATCGCTATAGATTAATTTCAAATCTTTGTTTAATTAAATAATTCGATTAAATTATTGGGGTAGATTTGATGAAGTTTGCGTTTTTTTCGATAACCCAAAGTTAGAATCAATGATTGTAAATTTCCACCGGAATCAACGATTACATCTCAAATGGTGATAATTCTTAAAGACACCACCACAGTCGTTTTCCGTAGTATTTCACTAGGATAAGGGTGGCACACTAATCCAACAGTAAATCTTTGCACGGTTTCGGTGCCAACGTTTTTACGTTTCTTTTGATAATTAAGATCGGTTTCATCTACCAAAAATACAAGTTATTAACTTAAATAACTTGTAATTTTCTAGTATTTGAACAAATTTAGAAATAAACCGTTATAGCTATGTTGGTTTTAATATGTGTATGTAGATTTTACACCACTACGGTTTTAGTAAGTGTGAAGAGTTCATGCATAATTTATTTGTAAAGCTACTTAACACACTAACCTACCCCTTTGCACTATTCTGATAATAATCCGGATATCGTTCCACTTAATTTGCCTAATTGTCCTACTAGAATTAATCACAACATTGTAATTTTATTATTTAGTAGAAATTGTAATTAAACCGTCTTTACTTACGTAAAGTATCAAATCTTCAGTAAGAGGCCCCTGGATGAAGAGTCTTTCCACATCATTTGCAGAATGTGCGTAAAGACCGACTGTCTTACCGAAATCTTTATCACCATCATTCTCCTCCTGACTATCATTCAAGTTTAATAATTAATTAAATTTAATCGAAATTGAAAGATTCTTACAAATTTCCATTTAAATAAAACTTTTTCCCTGTACTATCACTAACAGCAATCGTATTAACCGATGGTGATAATTCTTCAAATACAATATTTCTGGTATCTTTTGGAATTTCTACAACTTTCGTATATCCATTACCAGGTGAATTATCATAAACTTCTTCAACAACCGTACAGCCAGTACCATCACCGTTACATATCCCACAAACATCCTCAACAGCATTCGAATCTAATTCATTATCACAACCGACTTTCTATTTATTGTTACAATAAATAAAAAATTAGAATTTTTATGAGGGTGGAAAGAAAGAGAATTTAATGTTAATTGGGATTATCCAATTAGTAAGAAAGTTCTTACCAACCCGACATACACCACTAATGCACATATTCCTAGTACCCTTTTTACAACGTGTACCATCTTTAGCCCTTGGTGCTAATTTGGCGAATACGTTCTCGTTATTCAAACAGTATAAAACACACGGCTCCTCTGCAAGAAACAAAAATAATTGTCTACTGGAAATTATTTAAATTCAGTCTTTTGGAATTCGTTAACGTCAATTTAAAATTGTAAATTTGAAGTTAAATCAACTAATAATGTTACCAATCAGTATTTAATATCGTGGGTAATTACAAATTTAAGGGATGTACTTCTATTTTATTGTTGTAACGATAAAAGTAAAACGATTATAAAACATAAAGACAGTTATCTTTGTCTTAATCATCATGACAATTTAGTTTTATATCTAGAAAGAGAATTAAGACAATCTTAATCGTTTTCTTTGGTGTTAATTTTCGAATTTAAATCATAATTTGAAACATTTCCGGGATTAAAAGTAAAAAATTTTTGAAAAATTTATTAAATTCAATTCAATTTTACTTAATTTTACACAATCCCAAATTTCAGTCAAGATTTTGGGACTTTTGCTCTTGATTTTTATACAATTTTGCTATTATTTTATCCTTTTTTTGATAAATTTGCTATTTTAAAAGGATTTACTTGATTTTTAATAATTTCTCGAGGCAAACTGCCTTAAAAACACATCTTAAATTACCTAATTTGGTTTTTTTAGCTGAATTTTCGACGTTTGGGCCAGATTCAAATTTGATATTAGAATTTTAAAATAAACCCGATTTTGCTACTCAAAAAATTTAAAAGTTCATTGAATTTCGATAAATTTTGATAGTTTTTCCCAAAATTTCCTTTCATAAGAGACCTTTAAAACACTCATCTCAAATCAGACAGCTTAGAAAACTTGAGTCTAGTTTTTAAACTGAATGTCAGACTCTTAAGCTCGACTGAAAATTGATTTTAGAATCACAAAAGATCGCATTTAAGGAAAACTGAAATTTCAGTTGAATTGAAATGGATTTCTCTACTCGTTCCTTCATGAGAGAAGTTTGAAACACTCATCTATTTAGAAAAATTTGGCCTGTTATTGAGCTGAATTTTCGACCAAAATCAAAGTTGATTCCAGAACTGTACAAATCCCAATTTCAACATTTAATGAAAGCGAAAATTTCACTCGCATTGAAATGAATTTCTCTACTCTATTTCGCGAAATTTCCTTTCATGAGAATTCAATTTTTCACATGTAACACACCATTGATTCGTCAACTATAGTCAACAATATACAACGAATGCTTGACACAACGCTAAAGTTCAAACGTATCACACATTTTAATGTATTAGACGCTACATTGTTCTCATAAATATCGATTTTATCAATGACTTAAGTCACGTGTCAAATAGAAATATATCGGAACGAATAAATCGTGAATTTTTAAAGCTCAAATCAATCAACTGGCACTAGAATTGTGCAATAAAAAGTAGTAAAACATGGGTAAATTTTGATTTTAATATGAATATTGTCTTATTTATGTGTGTAGTATAAAATTGATGTAAAGTTTATTGAAATTACTCGACAAAGAGACATAAAAAAATAGAGAAATATATTTGTAATCAGATCGTTGGTGAGTTTTATACGTTTTGTTCCATTGTAATCGTTTACGTTTGTGTCTATACAACAATTCCACATCGCAGGAACAACGAAATAAAAATAAAACATGCTAGTGTTCGTTTCAAGTGATTTAGAAATGAGATTGTTATTATTGTGAATTCACACAAACGAAACCACGAATCGAATAATAGAAACACGACAATTTATAAAAATTTAACTCTTGAATTAGAGTAGGAGATTATAATTGAGACTACATAATCCGCTAATTTTTCAAAACTAATTAAAACATTTACCTTCTTTTATATAAGGTTTCCAGTGATAAAGTTTCCCTTGGAACGGTTCTTTATTGAACGCCGTACATTGCGAATCACGGTAAGATGGTTCGCCTTCAGGGCATGGCTGAAATTTTTGAATTCGCCTCAATATTTTGAGTAAATTTTCTATAAATTTACCTGTATATTACAAAGTTTGATACGTTTACGTTCACCAAGACAATAACGGCCACGATGGGCCGGTACTGGATTGGTACAATCACGACTGGAAATTTGTACACCACCGCCACAAGTACGCGAACATTCCGACCATGAACCCCAATCGCTCCAACCGCCGTTGATTGCTTCCGGACGCTCGCCAATTTCCACACATTTCTTCCTATAACACCACTAGAATCATAAATTTATTATTATTATTTATTAATCTAATTGTAAAATTAGATAAAACCATATTTTCACCACATTTTGTACCATCAGCTGGTGGTTCACTGATACTACTACATGATTCCGGTGATGTTCGACACATTAATACTTCACAGAAAGTCGCTTCATTGATTATACAAACTTTTGAATTTGGAAATAAAATATTGCATTGTTCATCGGCACCATAAACACTACCAGGTAGTAGATTTCTGGTTTTGTATATAGAAATTTCTGGTTCATCATTTAAACATTCACCAAGATTGTTTCTGTTGAATAATGAGAACCGAATCCATCACAATTAGATTACACAAATAGAATAAGATCTGTTTGGTTGTTTGGTTGTTTGTTTGTTACTATTACTAGTTGAAATTTAGAGTTACAGTGCACTAAACCGAATACATTATATACAGTTTCAATTGTAGTGCAATAAAGGAACGATTTTGGGCTAAATTTGTGTGTCCAGAAGTCTAATATTCAAAGAGGATAATTTTAAGATAAGTTGGCAAGCTATTCGAAATATCTCTTAAGAATTTGTAAACGAGCCTCAGGGAACATTTTCTCAAAAGTTGGATCCCGTAGCTCATCGAGAAACCCCTCAAAAACGCTTCTTGGACAAAGTCGCTATTTTCATCGCTCAATTACACACATAAAACGACTAGAAATGACCCAAAAATCTTCCTAAAGATTTTTCAGAGTACAATGTAAAGAAATAAGGCTCTTTTCACCGTTCTTAATCATTTGTAAGCATTTGATGAAAATTACATTATCATAAAAATTGTGTATTGGCCAAATTACCGATGATTGAAATATTCCGTGAAGATTCCTTTACAAATTTACAAAATATTGGAATCTTTTGAATATCCGATATACCCAGACAGCTCAATCAAATTTGAAAAATTATAGACAAAGTACGCATTAAAATATAATCAAAATGAAAATTTACCTTGATTTAGCGGTCCTGTAGACCCGATTGTGAGATAATCGCTAGCCACAATGATTGTAAATTTTTGAAGGAAAATCTTAAATATCGATTAGGTTGGAAGCTAGTTACGAAATTTGTACAAATAGAAACGATTTACGTAGCGTTGACGTTTCAATTAGTATTTTTGTTTGAAATCGACGAAAGGGAAATGTAAATATTGATTTATTGTCTGTATTTATTTCTTATCTAAACAACAGATTGAATAATTCGAATTTTTTGTTCGATTCTATTATTAAAATGGAAATAGGTACTATCGTATGAAATAATCAACGTTTATTGACAATATAAATAAGTAAAATTTTCTAAATATATTTCTAATAATTACACCCTTAAATAGATTATTATATTTATTAAAGACAAGATAATGGAATAGAGAGTGCCCAATTATTTATGTACATAATAATTTCGATTCAAAGAAACAAGTTTCAATTTAAATGTCACTTTTACGAGATAATAAAGAATAATATAGTTGGTTAATGCTTTCAACAAAGCCACATATACAATCGGTAATAGTAGGTGGTAAAATAATAATATTTATTACAATAGAAAAGGTGTCTTTGTTGCACTATATAGCAACTTGTAACGATTCAATAAATAGTCTAAAATGGGTTGCTGTTATTGTGTCACTATTAGAAATCCCCTAAAGATTTAAATGTCTCTTATAGTTTCCGTATAGTTAGTCAATTAAATTAAATAGTAGAAATTAAATGAACTTACTCGAATAGAGATGTTATAAATGTTCGACTACAAGTCGACCATCTTGTTGTGTAAAGATGCACAAATGGTGCCATTACAAAATACGATTCATCTTCATCTTGTGCGGCACATTCAGATTCGCCTTCTTTATCGTGTCCACAACCCATTCTAAACAACAAAAAACTCATTAATTATTAAAGAAACAACAACAAAAAATACAACTACACAACTCTACATAAGTTCATCAAAGTTTATTTGTTATACAGCTGTTACAGCATTGCGTTTATAACGTACAATGCCTCACATCACCCTTTATCACAAATTGTTTTTCAGCATCAACCCTCAATGTGGTATTTGATTAAGTATAACGAACATAAAAACAAGTACCAGTATTTATAACACGTATCCATTCGAAAATGCATCCTATTTATCAATCATAATAACGATAATTTGTGTATTTGTTCCCAAATCACGTCGACTTTTCATATCAACACAATGCAAATGTTCAAGTTGACGTCAATTTCTAGAATTTCCCCTCGACACGTTCGTATTTTTTTACAAACAACTTAATAAGGCAACACCAACGAATGGATACGTGATATAGAGGGAATATAGAAAAATTTAAATATAAAAGCAAAAAACGTACACGTGTCCCATTTCATGGGCGACAACAATACCCAAAACTAGACCACCGTCTTCATTGATGGCACAATTTTGATCGGGCGTACAAGCTGTAGCCACGTACGCTAGTCCCATAAGTCCACAGTTTGATAGATTGTCGGAACATATATCGTACCTAATAACAATAAAAGAAACTTTTACTATACGTTTCTATCGTATAAACTACATTGTTTTTAGTATTTTTCAACAAACGTATACAATACGAGTAGTAGAATCGCCTAACCGGATGACAACGAACATCACTTTTTTCTCTGCTTTATTGAAGATAGTTTATGACTTTTTATAGATGGGGTTGTTCCAGGCTATATGAACATTGTTGGGAATCGTATAAGCGAGACGTAAGATATGGCAAAAGAAAAGAAACGAAACGAAAGCGACCAACATCAGTTTGAACCTGAAAGACGTGATTCCTTCAGGCGTTACAACATAATAATAAAAAGGTATAGTATATGACAGTATGGCGTGTTGAGTTAACCTGATTATACAGAACGATGCTAAAGCCATACATGTAGACAGTATTTATATATAGATACACATAGAAGAAAATATTGAGAAATAAAGCTACTTTGCATGCTGACTCTCATTTTTCCCTACCATCCTCCAACAAGAATGAATAATAAAATATTTGTTGAAACAGGGTAGAGGAGATCATAATACTCTAGTACATGTGAGGGGTTGATTTTATAGGGTTGTTCAGGTCATTATTAGCAAAATAATTGAGAATGTTGCTAACAAAGTTAATTAAAAACAAAGTCATGACTATCTCCTACTAAAAACAACCCTCTCTTAATACAACTAGATACTTAAAACTAAGTGTAGATGAATTTTAGGGGGAAATATGACGTTTCCTGAGAATTGATAATTAATTTGTTAACCATAAAATATCTTAAGTGTTTAAAATACAAACCCACCAGGGAGGTATAAGGGAACATAAATTAAACAAACACTCCACAAGACCAAGCCCTGTATCATTACACATATATTCACATAAAATTGAAAATTCAAATATAATTCTACCACTAAATTGAATTTATGCAAAAATGGAAGTCTCCTCGACCTCACCCGGCTCCCATTCAACCCCGCAACACTGCACCGGCTATGATAAGATTGTAGGAAAATTATTCTTAATCAAAATTGCAACGATCAAACTAGTTTTTACAAAAATTTCGAAACACAATTGATTCTTCTATTAAAATTTTGAAATAAGATCAAATTAATTCCACTTGATGGCATGAAATTTGATATTTGATGATCAGTCAAGCAAAAATGTTGATTCAACAGTATTATTTTTTGACTGGAACATCAACACAGGACCCTTACAACCTCGTTTCGAACTGCTGAAAGTTGACCATAACGAAATTAATCAAGCGTATTTGTTAAACGTGTCCGTTAAACGAGTTTGAGGGGATTTCAAATCAACAACGTGTCCATCAGTAACAGTCTTTAGTTGGGACAAATTTTCTCATGTTACTTTCAAAAAGTTTACGGAAGAAAGGAGACGAGAAACTGGCCTGTAGATCAAATTATTTTTTGGTAGAATTCGACAAGGCTTCAATTTTGTGATTTTTCGAATATTTTGAATAAAATTAGCTTGAAATAATCAAAAATAGAAAAGAGGTACTTACTTGAACGAATAATTCACGAATTCTTGCACCACGACAAGACTAAGACTGGCACCAATCAAATTTGGGATTTTAAGGTTAGAAATTTAGGGAATTTAGTGGTACCAATAGAAATTCCCCGGAGAAACTGGGTTGTTAACAAAACTCCCCCAATTTCTAACCTTACAATTCCAATTTGTGTTGTTTTTGTTGCAATATTTCGAAGAACTGGTCGGTTATTTGGGAAAATAATTATTCTTTTTCTCAATTTTAGTGATCTTTTTGATTCAAATATGAGTATTCTCTTGTAAAAATTGTAAATTATCTTACTTCTATGGTTAGAATTTTCGAATTTTTGTCGAATAGAATTACAAAATTGTTTGCCGGATGAGCTAGTTTCCTGTTTTTTGCGGCCGAATACACCCACCTTGTCAGTAGAACGGCAATATCATGATGATTGGGATTTGACAAATCTTTCGGGTTGATTTTCTGCTGCCATTTACAAAAACTGGCCAATGTATCTTCAGCATTCTGATTAATAGTCAAATCAATTTCTTCTTCCTCCTTCTCTAAATACATAATTCGTACAACAACAACATCCATTTGATTTCCACTACTGGCATCGTGATAATAATCGGCTACCTAGAATAATTTATTACAACAGAAAAAAAATTATAAAACAAATATAAATGTTATTTAACCAATTAGATTTGTCAACAAGTTTGTTTATATGCTTTTTTCGCGTACATTGTTTATATTTAATCAAGATAAAACAAGTTGTTTTTTTTTTTCTTTCAGTTAATAGTAGCCTGAAATTTCCGTATAAATCACTATTAAATAATATCACCGAAAATCAAGATAAAAGAGTCTTTATGGTCTTAAACACGCTCTAAATTCTTTTTAAACAAATCACGAAATTTCCTTCAAATGTCGCTAATTTCTATCGTTCAATTCAAAACAGAACTCCCTACTCGATGCAAGATTCATAAGGGATGTTTTAAATACAACTAGTGAATATTCGATTTGTCATTAATTCGATAATATCACCCTCATTGTGAACGTTTTTTATATAAATTTAAAGACCGCTTAATGATTGTGATGCGAAAATAGGTGAGATTTACTTTTAGATTTCCTAGAAGCAGGTTCGATTTTTCAAAGTTTGTACGTAAATTTTCAACATCTATTCGTGTTATCTTAACAACCACCATTTCGTTTTGAAATTGTTGGAAATTATTGCATTATTCATTAGTTTAAAAACACACCTACAAGAATTCCCTCATCTTGTAATAAACCGAGCCATCACCTCAACACAATTGTAAAATAAAAACACATCAATTCTATGAAATGTTGATCGGAAAGCAATTATAAAACTGTCGACAATCTACTAAAAATCTAGTAAAATATAAATCTTTAAACGATCATAATTGTTTTAAAATACAATAACAAAGATGATGGTACATTATTAGCCATTCACCATATAAAATTAAATTATAATTAATAGTTAGAATGTGATTTATTTCAACTGGTGTGTTTCGAACGCTATTTAGTGGTAATTTCGAATTTAAATTTTAAAATAAAGGCAGAAGAAGAAACAAAAAACGAAGAGGGAGTGAAAGAAAAATTACCGGGAAGTAATTATCAACTAATGTTTTATTCATAGGTTAATAATTATATATCTCTCTCTTTTTGTTTCAATATTAATAATAATAATAATAAAAAGTATATAATTATAATTCGAATCAACTACCAAACAAGATCTCTGTTAACTTCAAAAAAAAGTTGCTCGTATTTGATTAAATTGTTCCATCTAGTCGTACTTGTCAGACTTATAGTTAGCAATTTTCGAAATGATTAGCATGAATTTATTTATTTTCAGTTTCAACTTCCTCTATTCTATTTCAATTTGATCAATCAACCTGTAATTATAGTGAGGATAATTGTTTCTTTTTAGATAAGAAGAATTAACGACCACACACAAAGTATAATGGCATTAACAAAAAAAAATATAAAGAAACTAGTTATAGGAATAAATACCCAAGAAGACTACTATTAAAATGATAAAATGATAGGTTTGTGTAATTTTCCACATCATTTACATCGATTTATTAAACAAAAAATATTTATTACTATATTATGTCTAAAGGTTTAAGAGAAATAGAGTGTACAGTTGTGAGAATTTTAAGAATTATTGTCGGTATACGGTTGAAAAATATAATAATTTCGATGGAATTTCTCATTTAAACTAGACAAATGGAATATGTTTTTAGATAGAATAATTCCAAAAGAAAAATGTTTCCACAATTTCTCTAATTTTTATTCTACTTCCTACAATCATTATTATTACATTTATACAAACACAAGATATTTTATTCTATTTTTCCATCCAACATAGCGAATTCTTAATGAAGTGTTGTTAATATGAGAATTCAACATTATACCAATTAGTCTATCCACACGTGCAATAGATTATAAACTCGTATTCTTGATTGCTTGTATTTTAATTACAAATAGATCATTTTTATTAAACCTCTCCCCAATTAGAGCCACATCAATAGAAACTTTACCTAACTAAAATTAGGACAAATCTCCGAATATTTCCAAAAATTTCCTCATCTTGTTTCTACCAGGAGATATTTGAACTAAATTGCAAATCGAGCCGAATACGAACTGAAAGGTTTAATTTAAGAAATGAAAATTTTGGAATCTAGCCATTCTAATCTATTTCTGTATTTTTATAGATAAGAAACGAAAATTCATTCAATTCGATATTGTCGAATCTATTCGTTGAAATTTATCGCATTAATTTGAGTCGTTGCTAGAATACGGCTTCTATAACGAAGTACGAGTTACAGAATAGCACTCAAAAACCTCTTCTATAGAGATACATTCGAACAAATTAATTAATTCTTGTTAAATGTACCGTTTTTATAGAGCCAAATGTATGATTTAACACGGAAAAAATGTCATCAAAACAAAATGTTCCATTAAAATAATAGATGTTTCTGTCACAAATGTATCTTTGATGTTTGATTAATTAATACAAATGATGGAGATTTATGAATTTGAAAAAAATAAAGCACATTGTAAAATGAACACCAAATATTGATATCAAATGAAATGACAAATAAACAACGCCGCAATTTGTGTTTATTCGATATAATTATTGATAATTTAGAACTGTATTGACATTTATGAACGATTCAATATTTTATTGCATGTTCGAAGATATCTCACTTGTTAATTAAATGCAACTAGTATCGATAAATATTGATAGAAACGTTCTTTTATTATCATCATCTTGTATTAAGATCGATCTATTTTTAATTGATCGAATGTTGTCGAATCGATAACGGTTTATTGATAGAAATACATTGAAATTATGATTAATTAAAACTTCTATATCGTTGGATTTTACAGATTTTATCGTGCTTGTCAAAATTAATGAAAGCTTAGTTAACGATAAGATAAAAAAAAATAACCGGATTAGTTTATTATACGACTTACCATATTCATTATTGTCAAAACGTAGATTTCATAGTCGATATTCTTATGAAATTCTATAAATTTTTTATCGCATACAACCAATGTTTCTAAATAACGATGTACACTAATCATGCTACGTTTCTCTTCATTAAAACTCTTCTTATTGTCTAAAAATTGATTATAAAAACGCTGTTTCCATGCTGATTCCCAATCGGAATTTGTACCGCAACCTTTCATTTTTAACCCTTTATCACTATCCAAATTATTAGAACGTTCATAGATGATATGAAGGTATTGTCCTTCGTGATTTGGTGAATGTTCCTCAATTGGCTCGATAAAATAACGTTTACCATACATTTGAATATAACCAGCCTGGACAAACAAATATTCAAATTATTGGAAAAATATTTAATCAATTCTATTACCAAACCGTGACATGTTGATAATGCGACTTTTGAATCGTTAACATTACGAATATTTCCAATATAATAACATTGTTTATTTGGATTTAATTGTCGTAATTGACGATTTTGTATTCTCAATTTCGGTTGATAGTTTTCTGATATTGCATTCGGCGATACTAGATTGTAATTGGGCCATAAATCAGCTTGATATTGTACATCATTCAAATTAATGATATAGTTCACCATATCTGGATTAGTTAAGTCACGTTTAATCAAACGATTTTCTTTCAAAATTGCATTATTGTAGAAATTTGGTAATCTAAATGTGACAAAATCACCACCAATTGTCGCCTTGTACGGCAATATTAACGCGAATTCGTCGATATTTCGCGTGTAACGACCTAAAATTGAAGAAAAAGAATAATTTTTAAAATCATTTTCGTGATTAATTTGGCCAAATTTGCCACGCCTGTACTTTAATTAAACATAAAAGCTTCAACTCGAGCTTTGATTCGAGTATAAAAAGAGTTAATTCAAAACGTACATAAAATAAGAATATGGCAATAAAATCAATCGATGATTTGCAATTATTATTGCTCTGTTCTATTTATCACAACCTTTCAACGGTTGTAAGAGCAACAAAATAAAGAATTCAATGCGATTTCAATAAATATGAATCAGAACAGGCTGGAAGACGGCGGAATTTATCTTGATAGGTTAATTTCTATCGAGCAATACCCCACAAGACGATATTCATTTAGAAGATGATCGTTGAAATTAAATTTGCGACCATTTCGTACTTGTAAGGTGTGGAGAATTCTACAATTGCGACCTTCCAATCAAGATTCGAGCTCATAATTATTAATAGACACCGTTTTAAATTAATGTCGTTTATCAGTTGTGATTGTTAGAAAAAATCCGAATTTATTATGGGAAAAAGTTGTTTAGAATAACACGCAGATTCTTTAATTATACATTTAATAGTATGTTTTGTAATTGACAAATCGTAGGTAGGTAAATAAATGACAAGGTATGTAGTTGTTGTTGTTGATTTGCTCAAAGTTGCGACCGGATTACGAACAAACAACCAATCAAAAACCAACTTTTACTATTTACCACACTATATAAGTTACCTATATACTTTTATAATTATATATTTCCAAGAAATTACAAATTATTCCCATTTACTTTCCTATACGAGCAATAAAGATTAGTTGTTTGCCTTCGGTAATAATCAAACCAATATGGCTGCTGATATTTTTCATATGGATAAAGTAAATAAATTAAACGGATAATAAACGGTTGACGTTCCAAGATTTGTTGCAATACCGCTAAAAATGCATCACTAACATCGATTTTTCCAAGAAAATTCCAACTAAATTGAGTATTAAAAGCGAAACGCCCCTCCGAATACGTTTTTTTCTATATCGTTGTATCATTTACTAAAATTAATCGTGTGGTTTTGGTTACCATTAGAATAACATCGAAGAAAGAAACCGACATTATAACAGCAATGACAATCTGATGACCTCCACCATATATCAAACTAAAAAATGATTTTCGGAAGAACAAGATTGATTAAACAAGCGATTTTCGGTTGAATCACCTTTTACATTCAACAACGCCCATAAATTATCGCGAATTTCGAATTTTTATCGATAAAGCCACAAAAAACAGACTTACCGTTAATTATCGGTAGTGTTGTTACAACATTGTTAAAATCCGTTAATAAGACAAGACAGATTAAAATATCGGAATAGAGACGTGGTAGCATTTTAACAAATTAGTTTTGACAGTGGTTTATTTTTATCGAAAATCGACTACTAGATCCCATTGAATCACCTTTTTTTTCTAAACTTCAACATATTTAAAAATAGTACAAGTTGGGTGATTAAAGTGGGAAAAAATTGGAAAATTCTCCGAACAAACACGGAATTTTAATTAATTTTAATTGAATTTTACCCGTCCCGTCTTTTTTTAATTGTCGTTTAATCGGTCCCAATTGTTTCGTGTTAAAGTTTCAGAAGTTTTATTGATGAATCAATTTACAGGAATTATTTTCGTAAAAAGTTAGCACTGAGCGCTTTCAGCTTTTAAACAATAATCGGCCGAGCCAGATTTTGGGTTTATTGATAACTAAATTGTTAAAATTGTGGTCTATTTTGGATTAATTTCTACAATTCTAATGCAAAATAATTGTCTATTATATTCGAAATGATAAAGTTGGAAATTTCGTTTATTTTCCCTATTATTTCTCATCATCGTTTCGCTGAAATTCTTTATGAAATAACAACTATTCCAACGTAAAGCTTTGAAGTGTTATTGCTTATCGATTTTCGATTTATATAAATACAAAATATTTGGATGGTCGAATTTTACGTACATCCATTTGAGTTTTTACAACCGTTGCTGCGTGTCAACAAAGCAATTAATTATCGATGTAGCTTTTTACGAATATCGTTGAAACGATAATGCGAAAGAAACTAAGCAATGTCGCTATAAAGATTGATATCGTCGACTCACTTTTTCGGCCAATCTTGAGCCCCAAGACGAATCTAAATTAACAATTTTTACCGAATTCTGCTGATACAACACGAAACTGGCTAGAATTTGGGAAATTCGCCGATTATTTCGTGTCGAATCTGTCGAACAAATAAATAGCAACAAAAATGAAATTTTCAGTGTTTTGCGAGCCTGAATTTGCACAATTTCCGCTTGATCGAATAAAATTTGTATTTTCCACAACATCGAAAGACATTTTCGAAGAGCATTTAGTTGTAAGCCAAATAAATTCGCCCTAATTTATTTTATTTCGAATCCGACAAAATAAATCCAACTTTTGTGTTCCTTTTGTACTCAATAAGTCGTTTGATTTGTTATTTAAAATGAATCTATGGCGATTTTACAATAAAAAGACGCTTTTAATTCTAATTCTAATCGACATTAGGTGGAAATTAGGGGATTATTCTATCAATTTATATATTGGTATTGGCTAATTCAGCGAAAATTACGATTTAATCAATACATTACACTAAAATATTGAATTTCATGGTAGCCTGTATTGAATTGTATATGGAAGTATAATATTTTGACTAAATTCAGTTAAACTCCGACATAATTAATAATTTAATCTGTAAATTGATTCCAACAATAGCAGTTGAAAAGTATAAGAAAAACTAAAAAATCCAACTTAATTGGAAATGAATCATGCAGAGAGAATTCTAACTGGTATCTTGTCAGGAATCAGACAGAAGCGAATTCAATTCAGCGATACATTGAAACGTTCTCTTTTTTTCGCTTCTTTTCAAAGCGAAAAAAACCCGAAACGTTTTCGATTACTTTGATCTAAAAACAACGTTTCGTTCAATTCATAGCCGAGCAAATCTATTGGCAATAACAGACAATAGATCCATTAGATTTCTTGAAATTTTGGCCCGCAATCGAAACGTTTTATATTTGGATATTAGTCATATCGGTGGTATTATCGAAAAATCCGATTGTCATTAATTTAAAACATTCTATTGTTGTCATTGATTCCACGAAATGATATTCTCCTATTTTAGTGCTAACTAGCGTGGAGTTATTTCGTTAATTGATTGAATGATTGATTGATTGATTAAGATTGGAATAATACGAATTGATTGGAACTAACTTACACAATATAAGGCCCCTTTTTCTATATAAAGACATACAATATTAGAGGTCATCGAATATCAATCATAGTAATCGCATAGTCAATTCGTATTGGTTACTTATCAGATAATGTTGATCTTACAGGAAATTAGTTTGTACTGTTATTATTATCGAATATAATCAATTGTTATATTATATGTGTACATTGGATACAACCAATGTCAAGTTTCAACATTGAAAGATATCTTCTTCCTTTTATGGCTCAAATACTAGCGTGCAGTAGACTGATAACCATCGTATGGACGACAGTAACAACAAATAGAAATAAATACAATGTTAGTTATAGTGTTTCAATTTATCTTGGAGTATTTTAGAGATGATGGATAAACCGAACGATATTTGATTGAATATGGGAAAAACTCCACTTTTTCTCGATTATTTCTAAAATATTTCAATTCTATCCAGATTTACTGTAGAAAAAGAATAGTAAGATTCAAGTATGACTGTGAAGAATTCGAGCAATCATTCAAACGATCCTCTTGACCACCATGTGACACGAACAAAGCCCATTTCCTACGACTAGTAAACTAGCGGCTATTAAAAACGAATTTCCGTTCAAAATATTGTTGACAGGCAATAATCGATAATCGATTTTTGTTTGCCTTATCAACGACATGAATTGTAGAGAAATTTATGGGGAGACTGAAAAAATATCAACTCAGACACACCGTTTGAACGATCGACACAACAAAACAGGGATTATTGTGGCGGTTGTATTTGAAGAAATAAAGAATAATGGCGATAAATTTAAGGAGTGAAAAACAGAGTGGAAAAGCGGGTGGATTTGGCAACTGTCACTGGGTGTGCCTTGCAGAAATATTATCGAAATACTGTCAATTCGTGTCGAAATCAATAATTTTTTTGTTGAATCATCGAATTTCGAGCGATTTTCACTCGCATTATCCCATTTATTTATCAAAAGTTGACTTAATTCTAGTTTTGAGTTAATCTTGTTTTATTTTGGTAAACAAGTTTTTGGATTTCCACAAAGATTTGTGTTCACCTCTAATGATTCGGCATATCGATCGAAGACAAAACTGCTATTTTTATCATTTCACAGTTGGAATTTTATTTTCATCTTATTTATGGAGAGTTTAGTGAGGCTGAATATTAGAATACAAGATTACCATTATGGTAATAATTCTCACATATTGATTTATTTCAAGTTTCATATAGGCGACTTTTGTAAAATATAAAACCAGAAATCTCACCTCAAAGATCCCAAAGGGTAGACAGGCGTGAAATCGAAACAGCTGTTCCAATGGATTCATTCCGTATTACTATTGTTGAATCTTTGTTAGATGTGTTTGAATTAATTTTTCAATAAACATTACGATATAGAAAATATAATCGATAATTCGTAGAATAATAATAATAATGATAATAATAGAGATAGATATCACACCACTGTATTTATAAGTATTTAACAACACTTAACATTCTCAAATCATTTCATGCTTCCCAGCAGGAAACATGCCATATGTTGTTTAGATTAATAATAATGTTCTTATTATATTCGTTTTCTGAGAAAATTAATTTTATACGAATTAGATTTTGAAATAAATAATAAAAAAATGTGTATAGAAACAAGAATCCTACATAAACTTTATATAAAATTGTTTAGAGACTAATTTATAACATCTTGTTAAAACTGAAAATAATAAAACTTGCATGTTTACAATCGAACTTTCAAATAAATTACCCAATCTTTCCCTATTTGTTGTTGTTCTTTTTAATTGAATTAAATTAATTTCGTTAGCAATCGATAAAATTATGAATATTGTAAACATAATAATATTTCATATCAATTTTGCAGACATTTCCCATAAATACTAATTTTATTTTATTTAAAACAAATAATTATTGAATTGTCCCGATATAAAATATCCACAACACAAATCACAATTTTCGTGGTTTAAAAAATTTGTGATTAATTCCAATGACAATGGTCAAGGTTTCTAAACAAATTCTAGTTCAAGTCCACGTGTTCAATCTGAGACAAATTGACTGATCGGACCGATAAGAGCCAAAATTAACTTTAACTTTCGCTCAGAAACTGTTCGTTTTAGGCTAATTAGACGATCTCGACCATTCCTCCAATAAGCGAGCTTTAATTTCTTTATAGCGTCTTATTTATTACGCTATAACCGAGCTATTTGTACAAATACCCGTTTCTCAACTAGTTCCATACCGGTACTGTATATGGTAAAGTTTGGTCGAGTCCGAAAATTCCCGGTTATTAATGTTGTCCATCGATCATGTAATTTTTCTAGTTTGTAAAATCGTGTAATGATGACAGCCGCCTCAAACAACAATTTTTACCAGTTAAGGATGAACCGGTGAGGAATTCCTATAATCTACATCCGAATAAATCATTAGTTTGTGTCCAATTACTTCTCATATTTGTCAATTTTGTAGTTGCCTTAAAATTCCAACCGAATACGGGAGTTTTCCGAAACAAAACCGTACTCTATTGAGATTCTTTTGATTATTATCGAGAATTTTTGGAGCGAAAGAATTAGTAAACAACCCGAAATGTTATAGAAGCAGGAAAAAATAATACGCAGACGTTGTCCGTGATGAAATTTGATCTTATTGTTGAAAACATCTGGATTGTTTACGTTTTATTTGCATCGAAATCTTCTTATTTTTGTCTTTAACAAAAAAACCAGCGATATTTTAGAATTCACAATTTCTAGTTTATACGATTGCTTACTAACCAAATCTTAGTTTTTATTGATTTCAATTAAATAGCAGTACCTAAATGCTCTACAATTATCATAAAATTGGCCTTCTTTAGGCTGAGCCACACAATTTTGCGTTGCGGTTGGTTCGATTGTGGGCCAATTCGATTAATATTCTTGACGCAATCGATAATGGGGAATTCAAAAACGCAATTTTACTACGCTTACGTTTCCAGGGACACGTCTACGGCGATCTTCTAGGAAAGACATAAAAATGGGAGACTAAATTGAAAATTTTACCTGTTTGTATACATTCATCTAGACCTGAAATTGGCTGAATTTTCAAGAATCTTACTCTCTTACGCACATTTTGATCATTGTATATCCAATGAAATGAGAAATATTTCGGAAATTTTTAATTTTTTCTTTATAAAAATACTTCTATACGTACCTGTGTAACAATAAATTCCTCTCAAGACCTTTCAGATTTAATAAAGTTCTCACCTACCGTCTACCTTTATTTCGTTATTGAAATCGACAAAAAATGCATGTACCCTAAAATAGCAAAAAACCAAATACAAATAGAAATTACAGAATATTTCATCAACCATGAGACACGAAATTTTCGAATTTTTCACCCTTTTTATAGTGGAAGAAATTCAGCAAATATCGGCAAACATTTATGATCAAATAGCAATAAAACTTAATGGTAGATTCAAATGTTTAGTTGCCATTATTACGTATTTCTTTCCCATTATAACCATTAATAATAGTTCTAATGTCGTAACTACTTGTTCAACACAATGTTTAATTGGTTCTCGTTAGGTTTGATTTTGTAATTAAATTAAGTCTGCGAGCGAATTGCTTACTTACGTGTCCAGAAACAGGTCGAATTATGGTAAATTTTACAATTATTTTAATTCGTCGGCACTGGAAATTATTAAAAATTTATGTTGAATAAATATTTTTAAAATGTTATAGCAAATTGAAGCGATAACGAGCCTGATAAGCGTCATTATTGGATATAATGTAGAGAGCGTAAAGTGTGAATTATTGCTAAAAATAAGGAACAATATTTATAAATCAAATATTGACACGTTAACCAAATTAAAACTGTCCAAATATTTATTTAATTTATTTTGGTAATTCAAACAATGCTGTCGTAAATTGTAGGAAGATATGAACGAGTCTATCTCACAATTCGAATCGATTTTCCAGCGAAAATTGCGCGATTATTTCAATTTGTTGTTGAATTTTTTGGGAGTTGTATCAATGGGAAGTGGTACTACTACCTCTCTGGGCCCCGTGGGTGTTTCAGTCATCTGGTGGTCTGGTGTTATTATTGATGTTGTTGTTGTTGTTATTGTTGTGGGCACGGTCCATTCTACATTGGAAAGACTTCTCCAATGAAAAACAACCAGTCGTTCTAGTAACTCTAACTAAAAAGACGTCGATCGTGGCGGACACAGACAGAACGGAATAATAGTAACAACAACAATAATAATAAGATACCAGTCTCTTCTCTCTTATTATTATTGAGACCTATATATATAGAAAATCAACTTGCATTCTAAACATTCTCCTGATTCGATTTCTACATATTCACACTGTAAAATAGTCCAGTGTTTCGTATAGTAACAGTATAGTGCCAATCAATTTGAGAGTGTTTGTGGGTTAGTGTCATTCATTTTATTTTCTTATTCAAGTGCCAAAACTATTGTCAAGTGCGATCATTATTTTTCGTAGATTTATTGTGAGCTTCCTGACCTATTTCCCTTCCTTCACATTCCATCCATTCACAGTCTTCTCAATCGGCGAAATTTAAAATTAAACCACATACAAATTCAAAAACTACAATTCGAAAATTCTATTATAAGAAATTCTAGACGTTTCCTTCATGGTGACCTACACGTATTATCATCAAGGCCGATATTGAGATCAGATTTTAATTAAATCGCTGTTGATTAATAAGGAAAGTCGGCAATTAGAGCTTTGAATTTGCCGAAATTCGAAGCAAAAACCGTATTTATTTTAATTTTATTACCTAATAGAATTGATGATTTCCGTGGATTTGCTGTAGGTATGGATAAAGATTAATTACAACCGCCTCCAATCACCATCCACTACCATTTCCATGTTGATAATTCAATGTAACACTTCTAATTTCGTAATTGATATCTATTTCAACATCCATTAAAGGCAATTTTAATTATTATTACCTTTTAATTAATGAATTCTATGTAATAATAAACACGGTGATTGTGCCAAGTGCAACAACAATGGGGCAATTTCTCAAAATCCTCCTATTAATTACGATTTTATCAGGAATCAACAGTTACATCCATCAAGGTAAGTCGAAAATTTACGAAAATTATCAAATATTTCGCTCTAATAATGATGTTTATTTGATAACAATTCGTATTTATTTACAAACATTTTGATTTTATCTTGGGAAAGTGGTGGAGATAAAACGATTACTAATCCGTGTGAAATTCCAACAAAAAGCACAGAAAAATAATTACTCGATGATCCATTTAAACATACTTAAATAGATTTTTATGGATTCTTAAACGGTTAAATTATACAAACGTTAATCTGTGCCCATAATTTACAATTTACTGGCACCATTCGTCTGAATTTATCCTGTATTACTCCTTAGAAATCTCCGTCTCTATCTTAATCTCAAATCGAGAGATAAATTAATTAATTTATCGCTAATTAAAACTATTATTCTTTATTGTTGTAGTTTTTTCTAATCTAAATTGATTCTAATTGATTTTATTACAGTACAGTTCGTTGAAATCGGTATAATTCGATATGTTGTCCTCTAACCGATAGCTTTTGCGTTTGATAAAAAATCACCCACACGATTTGATTGATTCTAATTTGAATTTAGGACAATTATTGGGAATTTGTTCGTTGTAGAATAATTTTATTTGTTTTTATTTTCGGAGAGAAATCTTTTCCTACTAGAGGAAATTCTTGAATTTAATCAAGGCTGTAAATTAAAATGCTACGTAAATAATAATAATAAACATTTATGGAAAATGTCGTATTTTACAACATAAATTATTCAATTTTTGTTTGCTGTTTATAGTGCCAAATGTTTTCCATTAAAATTATGCTATAGAAGAAATTAAGAGATGGAAAAAATACAAACGACTCCTGCCTAAACATTCATGATTTAATTTGTTCCTCATTTTATGAATTCCCAATTGATTCTATAATAATCTCAAGGATATTCAATGCAGTCCAGCTCGTTTATAACGAATTGGATCGTAAATTGAGCGCATTACAACGCTCATTCGTTATAAGCGGACGAATTTGCGTCTTATAAATGATTAGAAACAAAATTTTTCTTGAGAACGGCTGCGTTTCAACGATTTCCAGCTTTCCGAGAAGCGAAACAATTATCTAAAAAGCTGTGTGCTCGCTTTTTTTACTTAAAACGGCAATACAGGGGCAATTCACAACATGAATGCACTGGACTAAAAATAAAAAATGATTTTTTGAGTCTTTATCGTCTTTATTCGTATTGTTAAGTTGTGCGTAATTTCCCGAAGATTTTGAATAAAATTCGTTTAAAATACTGAAAAATAGGAAAAGACGTACTTAGTTGAACAAATAATGCCTAAAATCTTGAAATATACCGACAGCACTCAAGAAACAGGCAGAGTAAGACTGACACTAATCAAATTTGAAATTGTAAGTTCTAAGTTTGGTGTTCGTTGTGCCAGAATTTCGAAATTATTTTTACAAATTTTTCTATTTCAATAATTTTCGATTAAAATTTTCACGGCAAATGTTCTCTTTGTCCTGTTTTTAGTAATTTGAGCGGACAAGCTCTCCGTTCGATTCTATTATAAAGTAATTCGACTTCTAAGCCAATTTCTCATTTTCTGTCGCCGGGTATACCTGAATCTCTCCAAAGTGCATCGGTTAATCCACTAATAGATTTCCTCCTAAGAAACTAATTGAATTTCTTTCGAAATTGATTTTACGAAACATTGTAAAGCTCAAAGCTGAACTTTTATGTAATCATTTCGAATTACCGAATCGAACATGACTTCACAATACGAGCTTAATTGAAGACTTCCTCCTGTTTCGCGGCCTCAAAATTTGCATCAAGTATGTAGAGTTGGTCTATAAATTGCGAATTAAATTGGCGAAACCACTGCAAAAACTTTCACTTGCCTAGTGAATCATTTTTTACGTTTATTGTGGATTTTATGTAGCAGATGTCGTCAATGTTGAAACATCTTTGACGATAACGTAACTGTTGGCAAAATTGAATTTCGTCCAACAAAATTCGCATAGACTGCACAAGACTTTTCATCTAAAATTAATTAATGAACTGTAAACGTTGATATGTGACCTAAATCTATTTTCTATTTGTAGAAATACCGTAAATATTGTAGCAAAAATCAATTAGAAATCTTTCTACAACCACCTACGCTGGTACAAAATACGAAAATACTATGAATGAACGTTGTTTCTGTCGGCGACCGATCAAGTGTACTGACATAAAAATCGAAAACATTGTACCGAATTCAATAGGAAACCAATTAGGGTGAAATACAGGGACAAAATCGTTTAATTAATTATTTAGAATTGTTACTCGATAAGAATTCGTGATGTTATACAAGATATCGAGATGAAAAGAAAACAGATCGATTAAAGTTCGCCCACAAGCACTGAAACAACAAAAATTGGCTTTTAAGTGCTTGTTAAATAGCTTCTTTTGTGTGGGATTCGGTGATGTTTACCGGAATTTCACAGAAATACGTTTCAATACGCCCATATCGTTCGATTATTATGGAGACAGAAAAAGAAGAAATGGGAAATATTTCATCAGAACTGTTGGAAACGATAAATTTGTCCAATTTGGAAACTAGTCTAAAGTGTTCGTGAATAGTTGCACGATTTCAATTCTAATTTTAAATGATAATTTTTTTCTTCTATTATAAAGAGTATAATCGATCAATTTTTCCAAAACAGCGAACATCTATTATGTCATTTTATTTATTCATGATAAATCCATTTAGATGGTTTGTTCCAAGTTTCTATATGAGACCGCTATTATTAAAGGCCTTCAATTCGATTATTATTCAATGGTAACTGATGAAGATTGGTCTCGTCGATATGATGGCAAAAAAACGACATTAAAATGAACCGTTCGATTGCAAAATTGACTCTTGAACATTCTTTTACGTACGAGCTAATGGAGATGTTATTGATTATAATCTAGGCATATGTATGATGTATTATTTGAATTCTATGCAAATATTAAAGGGTTATAATCTATACTCATATAAGAAGCCAATATTGATGGCTTTCGCCTACAGATTATCGCCTACAGGTCCTCGTTACAAGACAACAATGCAGCTACTTGCAATCGTACAAAAACTAGATGAAACATCAATACCCAGTCGATTAGCGGGCTAATTTAATAATTTGACGCTTTCATTAATAGGAGGCCACTTTATATTTTTTTCCAAAGCCTCTCCACTCTTTATTCGCTCTATTAAATTGAAAAGCTTGTATGTGTATAGCAGCGTTTTAATTTCACTTTGATCAAGAGCAGTACGAGTTGATAATCCAATTAGTAAACTTTATTCTATCTAGAAATTTATAAAATTACGAATAAATACAGCTTATTTGAAAATAACCGATTAGTTAGAGCCTAGAATGGGAAATAACAAGCGACTTAGCCTTGATTTGAATAAGCTGTCAGTTAAAATCGCTTGAAATTGATCAATAATCGAATCAATTTCAATGTCATAAAATATTTATGTTTATATATTAGATGATGATATTCTAACGAATGTCTCTAGTATACTTACGGCTCTATTTATGGATTGTTAGCCTGTTCTATAAGATTAAAGTTGCAATATTTTAAAGACTTATTGAGCAGGTTGGAGATAATGCGCGCATAACGAGCACCTCTCTTGGAACATGTCAACAATTTTTCGAAATTTATGGATATGATTTGCAAAATGTCTATATTGATGGGGGGATTTGCAAGATTTCTTGTTACAGTTGACCAAACACAACAATTGAGCGATTTTTTTAGCGATCAACATGATGATGATGATGAATAAGCGAATCCTTATTGTAGAAAATTGAGATTATGATCGGAATCGGGAATGAGATCGTGACTTGATCATCAATATTATGATCTCTATTAAAGTAAAATATCGTCAACTTGTTACGGTAATTAATAGGAGAAAATAGAAATAGTGGCGCCAATACAGGTGCAAACTAGACAATTCTATAATTGTACAATGTAAAGTTAATTATTTCTTCCATATAAAAAATATAAAAATATATATGGGAGAATGACTGGCTATAATAAAATGGAAATTTTAATATCGTTACTGAATTATACCTATAGGAATTCTCGTGTTTCCGTAAAATTAATATAAGGATGTACAGATAATGAAGGATCCCCGCATAAATCTGCCGCTATAATTTTTCATTTTCTTTATTTCATTTTGAATAATCCTTTTTAGGTCCACAAAATAAATTCCATACCATTTACGTCCAATTCACATAATTGAGTAAATATACAGGGGAGTTGCACGGCACGGAAATACAGCTTTTAGTCCGCATATAATACCTACCAACTTTGATTGAAAGCATAACAAAATAAAATGCAATAGAGAACGGCTTAGATTTCGTAAAAAATCCGGTTTAATGGGGTTATTGAATTTCCATAAATTATTCGCAAAAATCGTACACAACACAATCAGTTTTAACGAAATTTCGGTTCATTACGAATTACCATCGTTGTGTACATACACGAAATCAATCATATAAAACACGCAACTATCGATAATCAATTGCGGTAAATTTCAATCGTTCCAAACCGGATAAATGTCGGTAGTTTCATACCTGTAATGAAGCCGCCTGTTATCTTTCAGCAATAACGAGAACAGAAAAAACCGGGTAGAAAATTACATAGAACGAATGAATAAAAAGCAAATTGCATAGAATGCATTATTTTCTTCTACTATTTCATCGTTTCAACGTTTTAAAAAATTCTAGTAGCGTATATGCGGCATTCAAGACACGTAAACGTAGTTAACAAGGCGTTTGAAACGTTACTGTATTGGAGATTCCAATGCTGCATCACGTTGCATCCAAGAATAAAATCGTAAACGCACGCAACGAACTCAAAAAATCGCATAAATAAAAACTGATAATGCAAAAAAGAAGCGCCGATATTCAATTTTTTCCAGTTGTTCCAACAGGCTGGCTATTGTTCGTAACAAGCCATAAATTATTTAAATGCGTCCATACGAAAGAATAGCGTCACATGAAAGAAAAGTGTACGGTATTTTTGTCTCATCGGAGATTTCCATCGAATTTATTACAATAGATTTTTTCGGGGATAATTTTGATTAATGGCGACATCGATAATTGCTTTTAACAACGTTTCAATCCGTTGATCTGGTATTCAATTGGAATACGTGTTTTATCTGAGAGAAATAACAAAATTTCGCGTGTTTCTAGTTAGAATTGCCGGAAACTTAGCAACTATAACAGCGAGTCTTTTATGGTTTATATGTGCGAATTTGGTGGAAGAATTGTTACAATAAAAGAGTTGTATAAAATATTACAATGGAAAATTTAAATGTTAGAATTAGATCGTAGACAGGGTAATAGAAGCGTCTGGTAAGGGAACTAATTTTAACAAAATTTAGAGTCTCTTAAAGTAGTTTTATTGCGAGTGCAACCCAGATAAATAGACATTTGCAAGTAAATGCAGATAAACGGGCTATTGTTTAGAAAATTCTGAAATATTCGACTGAAAGAATTGGCAAATACGTGTTTTTCAAGTTTGTCTTTGATATACAAAATAAACCTGCCGACTGTTTAATCAAAAAAGCCAACAATTTTTCCAATAGGCGTTGGCAAATTTTGAAAAATTCAATACTTGTTGATTTTATATGAGCGACAGATAAACTGGTGTAATTTTGAAATTCATATTTAATTTGTAACGTATAATTATGTTGTATCATGTTAATTTAGATCGTTAAAGATTTGTGCTTTTATTTATGGCATTTTATAAAATATATTTCTCAATTAAACAAGCCACAAAATGCAAATAACTATAATATAGATATAAAATAATAATTGTTAATTGTGGAGCGGAATAAATTACAAAAAGATCAAATAATAATGGGAATGAAAGCTTTTTTTAAATACAGTAACAAATAATAGCAATGTGTCTAGAAGTGGAAACACCCATTCTCCGTCATTATTCGCTTCGAGTTTTTATAATTAAAATACCTAACAAACCAATCAATTTAAATTAATGTACATGAATTAATCTATATAGACGTATATATGTATTTTAATATGACGGCTCAAGTGCACCTGGATTCGTTGTTTACCATTTTATTGTTCATAATTATTTATTGATATGACGCACAATCACAATTCTGCTTTATTCGCCTTTAGGGCTCTTATTCAGCAATAATCCAAAGTTTAATCTGAGGAAATTGTCTAAAATTTGCGTGTAAAAATTTATATAGAACAATAAAATGATTATTCGTAACTGGGAAGGTTTTGATATTTATATTAAAAACAGGTTTATAATTTTCGAATTTTCATAAAATTCAGGATATTGTTATTTATATCCCGTATAAACGGAAAAATAATTTTCGGTATTATCAGATTAAAATGAATATATAGGCTATAAATACAGATAAACCCCTTTTAAATTTGGTTAATAACGATTTCTAATAAATTAAATATTTCATCAATGTAATCAGATGGAAAAAATTTCCGAAATTAATCTATCAAAAAATTGAACATAATTTCCTTTATGGTTTTCCAAATACCATGAATTATTGTTGGGCGAAATAATTTCGAATGTGGAATGTTGTTAATTTCGCTAATTTTCCAGTATTTGATTCATTACCATCACCCCAAACCGTCGATTTCACAGTTACCAAATTTTAAATACGAAATACGTCAAGTATAAACGTTTCGAAAATACAAAACTACTGGGAATATCCCGTTTTCATATTAAATCGACTGTAACAAACACCGATTAAAGTCATATTAAGCTTATTTGTGTTTATTTGTAATTTCTCCAATTTTTCTACCATCGATTCGTTGTTGAATTGGCTTCTATTAAGGCAATTTTACAAATCTAATATCAATTTATTGGTGATAATAGCGTGATATAAGAGGGGCGAAATTGGTGAAACTTTCCGTTGAAATTTGAATAATTCATCAATAAAAAGGCGAATTTTTCACTACGAAGAATTTCAGTAGAGTAACATTCAAGATAGTCGATCAGAATCGATTATCATATTTTTAAGTTGATATATACCGTTTATCAGGTGTACATATTAATTTTCTTGTAATATTCGAAATTGAGTGTATTGTTATTGCATGATTTAATACTGTCGAAAATTGAAAGTTTTTCTATTAATAAATTTCAGGTTTATATTCGAATCGTTTGGATGTGATTCATGAAACAATTCCACGTAAAGTAACAGCGACAGGTAGACATATTTCGCATAATTTAACAACTTACGACAATGACGGCCCTATCGTCCATTTCAACATATCAATAAACGAGAACGACCATCATCTATTGATACTTGAGCCTGTACGGCATTTTCTTGCCCCTAATATTATAATAGAAAGACGCCGTCGTGATATCCATGCAAGAAAGAAACCGCCGTATAAATCAGCCAACTGTCATTTTCAAGGCATTGTCCACGGTCAACGAAATTCTCGGGTAGCTATATCGGCCTGTAATGGATTGGTAAGTTAGCCAATAGATGAAAGAATATCAGTTTTTTTTGTAGAGAAAATCGGTTTCAAATACCAAACTTGGCTATCAAATTTCAGGCTGGTAGGTTGCACACCGATAAAGGTGAATATTACATCGAACCAGCTGACCATCATAGAAAACTTGTCGATCCTGGCCACCCGCATTTAATCTATAAACGTTCAACTATCGTCGATAATAATAATAACAGTCCGAAGAAGAGGAAACGTAAACGAAAGCGGAAGAATTCACGGGATTGCGGTACCCGAGATCCGAAAAAAATGACCGAGTAACTGTTTTACATAAATCAATAGAGATTCGCATTGGAGAATAAATGGTGAAAAAAATTGTTGTTTCTCATTGTTGTTCAGATTGGAATGGCAACGACAACTGGGTAAAGTTCGAGTACAGGAGAAAAAGCACAAAACCAAACATAAAATTGATATCCCCAGTGTGCAACAATCCCAAATGAAAAAACATAAATATAAGAAAGTTGATGGGAGGGAAAAACGATCCGTTAGTAGGCCGCAATATGTCGAAACATTGCTTGTCGCCGATCCAACAATGGTCGAATTTCATGAAGATGGCGATATTGAAACGTACTTACTCACCATAATGAACATGGTAGGCTTCACTGTATTTTTACTACTCGACTATTATCACTGATAAAAAAGAAAGTTGCCGTCATTAAGAGCTTGCAAAAACTGTACATTAGCATTTTCAGGAAGTTTACACAAAAATCTCCCACCAAACTTGAGTGTTTATCTCCACAAAAAAATCAGTCGGTGTAGAAAAACTGATTCCGCTCAGCCGTTCATTTCAATCTCTATTGGAACATTTAGAAAAATTACGTGATTTTTGGCGGAGATAATCGGTTTATTTCCTCCGTCAATGTTGACAAATTCACCGATAAAAAGGCTGAAATTGATCCATAAAGTAACGATAGTTTCCAACCTCTTCCTATATTTGCATATCGACAAGACAGTTACACAAAGTCAACATACTCCACACAGAAATCAAACCGATCGGTGGAAAAATCAACAATAAAATACGGAAAATTTCAACGAAAATCTCCCACTTTCTGCCTAAATTTCGCGGTTTTTATGTTGTAATTGGCAACGTTTCCGTTACACTAGACGCATAATAAAAAAACACACCACTAACACATTTCGGATGTGTTTTATTTTTAGTTTTTAATGAAAAAACTTCACTTTTATATGGAAATGCATAAAATTTGCGTCGTAAACTTTTCAAATACACCACAATTCCCACGTGTAAAAATGAAGAAAATCCAGTTTCGAATTAAATATTACAAAGTTGTTGCTGGCATTCATCTAAATCACAATGTAACAAAAATAAACCAACTATTTCGGTATGTTTGTCCATTTACAGTAGTGTCATTTAAAAATTCACAACATCGCCGTCATCAAAGCAATACAACCCCTTTGGGGCGGCACTCCCTTAAGAATCTTCCCACTCGTAAGCTGCTATAGACACCCTCGGGACAATTTTCTGTGAAAGCTCTCCTCACAGCTCACGTCAAAAAAAATTGCACTAAACTCTAATAAATTAGTAAATGACGCCAACTTTTTTGAGTCTGTTTCGGGAATAATTAAATTTGGGTGATAGAGTGATAAGCGATGTTTCTTGTCAAGGTATCGTCAATCTACATGGACCCAACTATCGGTAATTTCATCAACGTTGTTGTCGTTAAGATTATTCTAATTGATGACCCGTTGTCGGAGCCGGAATTGAATGTAACAATCAACGCCGATGTAACATTAAAGAATTTTTGTAAATGGCAAAAGAATTTAAATCCATACAACGATTCCCATCCACACCATCACGATGTTGCTATACTAATAACACGTAAAGACATTTGTGCTCGCCATAATGCACCATGTAACACTTTAGGTGTTGCACATGTGGCTGGAATGTGTAAAGCTAGTCGAAGTTGTAGCGTCAACGAAGATAATGGTATCACATTGGCGCATACTATTGCCCACGAAATGGGCCACAAGTAAGTAGAAACTTTTGTAAAACTATAGATTGGAAAATAAAACGGTTAAAATTCTAAATAACACCAACAATTCTTCGTATAATATCCGATAATTTTAATAAAATCCTATCGATCCCGGTTTTAATGCGATATAGAGATTGTATTATGTACACAAAAATTGCTAAATGCATTCGTGTAGAAATTCTAAGCTGCATTTTATGGTAAACTATACATTACCGATCGCGCTTACAAGAACTACAGGAAGTCATTAAATCTTCCAGAGGAAATCTTATCTGGATTTTTTCCCCAAGTAAAATGTCCTTTATATTGATACCTCTCGGTAATATCGGAGAAATTCTTACAAATTCTTCTAGTTGAAGCGTAAAAATTTCGATTGTATCAAGATAAGTTGAATAATTACGATGTTATCGAACAATGAGAAATCTCTCTCGATCTTGGTTTACCGCTGCGATTTATTGCAGGTTTTATTATTAAAAATGACGATTAAACTGATAAAAGCGATGATTAAACAGATGGTGGAAGGTTCTCTAAATAGCATTGAATTGAGTCATTACCAAGATTTTGATCGACATCATTTGATTAGATGCACTTGCGATATAATAATTTATATTTAAAATTCAATTAAGCGAAACGTTTTAAACCTTTTAAGCTATAATCGTTGAAATGAAACGTACACATTAAAAACGTACATTAGTTTTTTAGTCTAAATGCAATCTGCTTTTAAGCCGTGTCAATAAAATTTTCATATTAATCGAATGCACTTACAAATTTTTCTAACTAATTGTAAACCACCATATAAATCTAATCAATTCTATAGAAAAAACCGTGAGTAAAGAACATAATTTATACGTATATTGTTTATGCTTCTACATACCATTCATTGTAATATTTAATAGAAAGGTCCACTATATAACAACCTATCACACATAAATCAACTATAAATACATTAAACAAGGCCCATAGGAATTATTCGCGTGTTTTCCAGCTTTGGTATGTATCATGATACGGAAAAAATCGGCTGTAAACCGAAACATGGCAATATGTCCCACATTATGACACCTAGCTTCGATGCAGACACGGTTGGGGTCCGGTGGTCGAGGTGCAGTCGACGCGACATTACCAACTTTCTCGAGTAAGTACAAAAAATAAAATCGAAAATGTAGCAATTCGCCCGGCGCATCCACCATTTTTACCATCTCGTCCGTGATGAAATTTAATTATCGATTATCAATTCCCAGTAAGGGTCTCGGTGGTTGTCTGCAAGATAAACCAGAAGAGATCAACGATTACGAATACCCGGAACTGCCAGCTGGGGCTGTTTACAATGCCGATTATCAATGTCGTTTTCAATTTGGTGAAGAGGCTACCGTCTGTTCACCATTAGATGAAATCTGTTCACGTTTATGGTGTATGGTGAACGATACTTGTACAACACAACTACGGCCAGCTGCTCCCGGAACACATTGCGGTAAACACAAGGTAACAAAAATTCGAACCGACATCAAACAGTTCGAAAGATGAAACCGTTGTGATTGAAATTGCAAATTTTCTGTATTATTATAACAAATATTTCGTGCAAATTCCCGGTATTTGCACAATCAAATACAACGTTTTTTATGTAGGTAAAACGATATTACAACTTGAAATTGCCATATATGGATTTACATGACTTCCATAAAGACGAATCTTTTATGTATTTATAAAACAATACGGTTCGATCTCTGATAAAGAGCCATTTAAAAAACAACAAAAAGGGGACGTATTGTTTAGACAAAGGTTAAATTTAAGCGGCAGATCAGATCTCCATCGATACAGGAAAGAAATTATAGGTTACGTTAAACGAAACGTCGTAAAATTGGTAATAATATAAAGATTGTTTCACATTGGTGTGGGTCTGTTGTTATCATCTTTTTTTATATTTATCTGATCTTTGTATTGTTTATGTTGGCAACGTAGTGGTGTCAAGACCAGAGATGTGTACCGATAATGGAGCCCCCTGTGGCGATCGATGGTGGTTGGGGTGATTGGAGTTCGTGGAGTGAATGTTCACGCACCTGTGGGGCCGGTGTGTCCATTATGCAAAGAGAATGTGACCATCCTACGCCAACGGCCGGTGGACGGTTTTGTATCGGCGAACGGAGACGTTATCGTATTTGTAATACAGAACAATGTCCAGAGAATACACCCACTTTTCGTGCTATACAATGCTCACAATACAATAATCGTACATATGAGGGCCGTCTATACGAATGGCAGCCGTATTTCGATCAAGGTACGTGCGAATATCGAGAAATATTGAAGAATTGCGATAGAAATATTCTTAATATACTGTCTAGTCGTTCTTTGAGTTGGAAAATAATAAAAACCACCTCACATTTGACTGCTTTCAAAGCAACCTCTTGATATTGTAATCTTTCCAGACCGAGCACTTTATCCGTAATTCAAACTTTTCGTAAACAAAAAATTTTATGAAAACATCTCAACATCAACATTAAACATTGAGAACAACTCGAATTCGTCTTGTTTTCGAATTATTACAACATTAACAAGCCGAATGTTAAACGAGAATAACATTTAAAAATTCCCCTTTATAGATGACCCATGCCAGCTCTATTGCAGTGATGCTAATGAAACTGTAATTGTTCCTTGGGGCGAATATGCAGCCGATGGTACTCCATGTAATGTCGGTTCACGTGATGTTTGTATATCTGGCATCTGTAAGGTAAAATTATTCCGACAGTTATAATAATTCATGTTACCACTAGGTGGTCTTGTCGGTTAATTATCGACAAATTTCCCGTCTTAACGCGCGTTCACAAGGTGCTGTATCCAGGTTGAAAGCATCGAGTAAATGCACGTTTAATTGTAAATTTGTTGTAATTTTTTTCGTTAATAATAGAAGGTGGGTTGTGATTGGAATGTCGACTCGACGGCTACTGAAGACGATTGTGGTATCTGTCAAGGCGATGGTACCAAATGCGATATAATCGCCGGTATCTACATGAAACAAAGCCAAACGCCCGGCTATAGAGAAGTGGTTGTTATACCACCCGGTGCTCGTAATATCCGTATTGAAGAGAGGAACCACACTGAGAATTACATCAGTATTGGTAGTGCGTTAGATAAAAAATTCTATTTGAATGGAAGACGGTATGGTTGATTTTTTTACCGGTAACAAAAAATCTATATGTTGTTTTGTAGACATATAACGCTGCCTGGTGAATACACAATAGCCGGTACTCAAGCACTCTACGAAAGGGATAATGAATTGGAGAAGATCCGTATACCTGGACCGATAAAAGAACCGATAGTTGTCTATGTAAGTTTTCTGTCAAAATTGTCGAATTTGATTCATTTTTATTTGAACTGGACCTGTTTCAAAACTGATAATAATATGAGACATGTGTCAGCAACTTTACTATAAAAGAATGGCGATTTTGTCCGAATTTCCTACAAGTTGTCGAAATTAAATTGATAACGACTCTCGTGGAAATACTGCAACAACAGCTCTATTGTAATTAACAGAGGTTTAGATAAAAACCTGTTTTTCGAACAAATACACGAGTAATCTAGCCAATTTATCATTTAGAAAAATCTCTATTTATAGGTGTCGGTATTCACTATTCAATCACGCTGTTTCCTTATCGTTTTTATCGCGGTTGAATGTTTGTTAAAGGTCCTGTTTCGAGGCAAAGTGGACAATCCAGGAGTTGAATACAAATATTCAATATGGAAACGTGAGACTACACAACAAGTCAAATACACTTGGATAATGGGTGATTGGTCACAATGTTCGGCAACTTGTGGTGGTGGCGTACAAGAACGCCGTCCATTATGTCAAGAATCGAATGTATTATCAATACCAACGGCCGTTGATAGTTCGTCGACAATAGTTGAGGAGCTTATGTGCGAAATAACAGAACAACCCAGTAAATTAATGAGGGCATGCAATGAGGATCCTTGTCCGACACATTGGTGGGTTGGACCCTGGCAATCTTGTCCTGTCACATGTGCTAACAAGGTATTCAAATAATTCATAATTCGATTCAATAAACAACACAACTATTGCAATCTAGACGAGTTTGTTGAAATTTCTAGATTTTTATAGAGAGTTCTTGTTGTAGAATGAACGCCCGATGAAGCGTCGCAGTGTGATGTGTGTCGACGGACAGGAGATGGCGCTACCCGATAAATTCTGCGACAAGAACGCTAAACCGTTAGAATACACCCCTTGCAGGAATTTACCGATTTGTATAGAGGATAGATAGATACTAACTACAATAATGCTTCCATCTAACGATTTATGGTTGTTTTAATTAATATTTCTTTGGATAAAACGATAGAATACTACGATATATAAGACTGATTTGATAACAGATTATATTTTTTAAATAAACTAACAACTAAGAGAATTCGTTTTATTCGGTTTTATAGGCGAGTAGACTGGCGAGGATATAGTGCATGAAAGGAATTTCGCATTCGGAAAACGTAATATTGTCGCATAATTTCGGATATTCAATACCCAAATCCAGTTCTGGCGATCTATCAAAAGTATTAAAAATATTTTCACAATTCTATTGTAACGAAATAAATCGACTTACTCGAATATTGCTGATAGAAGATCGCGAACCAACGATTTCTCTTCCATATTGACGTACTGTTGGGCTTCGCAAATCATTCGTTTTAAACAAGCAGTCCCATTAAGGCCATTCCTGGAGAAAAATTACAAATATCGCTATTCAAACGACTCTTCAGTGGTATAATCGATAATCTCGGAAGTATCAATCGTTGTTGTTGATATTATCCGATTGCGATTACAAACACGTCCAGTATAACAAATGTACTTACTCGAAAAACGACGTTTCAATTTGATTGAAAACCTCTCTACGCTGCAATTGCCGATTATTACGGCGGTTTTTAAACCAGCGTGTATCATTTGGGAGAGCAAACGGTACATCGCACTCGCCCAAAATATTCCAGCCTCTCGGTGTCGTTTGCAACAGGGCCTTAATAATCGACAATGTCACCTGCAACATTGCCCC
The DNA here is from genome assembly GCA_020740385.1 of Mylabris phalerata. NCBI lineage: Eukaryota > Metazoa > Arthropoda > Insecta > Coleoptera > Meloidae > Mylabris > Mylabris phalerata. The sequence goes on along the minus strand of JAJEOX010000299.1, from coordinate 2,643,527 downwards.
TAATGAATTCCTAAAATAAACACCCATCTTTTGTGCTGTTGTTGTTGTTAAAACGGCCACGAAAATCTCGTTATATTAAAATTAAACTGATTACTTAGGGAGTAAATGGTGGCGTCTTTGGGATACAAGCGACTAATTTCAAATATTTATATTTAAATTATGCAGATTGAATGTGAAAAACGTTGATGAGACTCACCACGAAATTGCTATTTGATGGGAAGGCTAAATAACGTTTGCGTCTTTGTAGAATGTTGTTGAATCGGTCCCGATTGGCGTAACTATTGGTGTGAATTATCAAAAAATTCAACACAAACAATCGAACTATTAACATTCTTCTTTATTGTGTTGTTTGAACGGGTAGACGTAGAGCTGAAAAATCGATTGTGTAGCAAGTGTACGGTAACGATTATTAAATATTGACACCAAGTTGTGAACTTTATGAGAAATTAACACCAACTAGAGTTGTTTGAAGATCACATTTGTGTTTACCGAGATGATTTTCGAATTTTTCCAAGAAAATCCACCGTATTTAAAACGAAAAATCGATGATGTTTATTGCGGATATACAAACGGGAAATTCTAGCTTGTATTCCGGAAAATTGACATCATCTAATTATGACCAATCGGCAACGGGAATTATATCAAAACGAATCGATGATGGAGCGTTTCACCGCTTCTTTCCAATATCATCATCAATTTCAGGATAACGGTTTTTTCTCTCCCCGTTCTGTACGTAAAGTAATTTCGATTTCATTTCAGTGAAAGCAGACTGGATAAATATGAATTTTTGATTTTATTGGGAAAGCTGACTGTGAAATTTAATTTAATATTTACCATCTAAAAGCTTACAGTTACTCCAATAGCGCCTCAATCTCCATCCTTATCGCCTATCATTTTCCTGTATAATTACAACTTATTATTGGAGGAATTCAGACAGGGACGATCCGAGAGTGGGGTGTTAAAGGGTGCAACACTCCCCCAAGCATTTTACAGTCGGCATATTTTGTAGTAGTCGTCAACCATTATTTTCTATAATTCCACTAGAAATTTTTTTACTAAGTCCAGAAAAATAAAGAATTACATTTGCCAATTTTTGTTAAGGGCAAGCAGTACATCTCATAGTTTTAACCGGCAAAAATGTGAATTTCTAACTCGCGATTTCTCACTCGTTCTTGAGGCTACGACAACCGCAGAGAGATTTTTGAAAAGAGCATTTCTTATAGCCTCTAACAGTTTTTTCCGTTTTTCCAAATATTGATACAATTTTGAATTACAGACGAAAATCTCACATGTTTTTTGTACAATTTTTCGACTTTTTCTACTTTTTTTTTATTTTCGCTCATAACTTGGCCAATGTTGATTATTTTGCAAAAATTCTTAAACTGTTAGATAGCAAATAAAAAGTTCTTTTCAGAGCTTTAAGAAATTTTCCGATTCCACTGTTAGTTTTCTGGAAAATTAAAAAAACTTCTGTAAGCTACAACAGGTTTTCTTCTACAGTTTTTATCAACCCCTCATTCGAAAACTGATGTAAAGACGGAGTACAAAATAGAAGGCGTTTTGTGAAATGTTAAAAATTGCCAGAATTATCGTAGAAAAACCAAGTGGTTTTTCTGGCATTGTTTTCACTTATCAAAATTAATTATTTTGCTTTTAAATACATACGGTTATGTAGACAACTTTGTGCTCGATCCGATTGGCCCATTATTTTTGATTTCTCGAAGAAAATTGAGTAGAAATTCAGCGTCGTCATTTTGCCAAGATGGCCTTACACGTAAACAGTGCAGATTTACCAAATTGAAAGTTTATTCAAATCCAAATCCAAAGCGAGGCACACAATTCGATTTAGCAAACTCGCAATTTCTACGTGTATGGTGGGTTATCTTGCTTGGTAATGCACAAACATTTTTCTTCGAAAAATCAACACTTTTAACAAAAATAATGGGCTAATTGGAAAAAGAACAAAATTATCTACCTAACCGTATGTATTTTAATGCCAAATAATCAATTTTAATAAGAGAAAACAGTGCCAGAAAAACCACTGCTGTAAGATAAAAAGTGTAGAAGAAAACCTGTTGTAGCTTGCAGTTTTCTTAATTTTCCGGAAAACTAACAGTGGAATTGGAAAATTTCTTAAAGATTTGAACAGAACTTTTTCTTTGCTATCCAACAGTATAAGAATTTTTGCAATATAATCAATATTGGCTATGTTATGAGCGTAAAATTTTAAAAAAAGTAGAAAAAGTCGAAAAATTGTGCAAAAAACATGTTAAATTTTCGTCTGTAATTCAAATTTGTATCAATATTTTGAAAAACAGAAAGAACCGTTAGAGGCTATAAGAAATGCTCTTTTCAAAAATCGATCTGCGATTGTCGTGGCCTCAAGGGCGAGCGAGAAATCGCGAGCTAGAAATTCACATTTTTGCCAGTTAAAACTATGAGATGTACTCCTTGCCCTTAAATCATACGTTCGGTAACAAAAATAATGCAGCTGTTCATAAAAAATATTATGCCGTCTATTTTTATTTAGTTCACAGAAAAAGAAGATTATAACTACTACTCGGCAATTTCAGTGTTACACCCCCGCAAAAGTAAGGTTTTCGAATCGTCCCTGAATTCAGATGCAGATGGAGATGCAGTTTTGGGGAATATCACTAATTGGCTCCATTGTTCGAAATTTGTCGATAACGTATCAGACCGTACTCTATTGTTTCGACATTCTTCATGACTTATTTCATAAATTTTCAAGTCGTAAATCAATATTTGTTCACGAATATTGTTGACTATTCAAATTATTATCGACAGTATACAATATTATCGACAAAAATTGTGTTTTAAAATTATGATGTGGTCAAATATTTATTGCGAATTAATTGCTCGAAATTTTCTAATAGAATCCACCATGACTATTGTGATAGTCGATCGTTAACAAACATTTAAAAATAGATCATCTAACGCTTCAACTCCGCTGAAACCGCCTGTTTTTAATTTATCTTTAATTATAACCAAATGACAGGCATTAAAATTTCGTCAATTCCTGAAATTGACTCGACTGAACTGGATAATCAAATCAAACCAGTCAAATATCGTTTCTTCAGCACGATAAACATCGGTAAATTCGTATTAATTGTCCAATTGGGGATTGTTGCGAAGATATTGGATGGAATCTCCCGAGATTACCGTGAATTTTTCCAATTCTACGCAGGTTTTTGTTGAAACAATTGTTATTGCTATTATCGTATGAATAATATAAAATAAATATTTGGATATATCCCGTGTTGAACCTGGAGATTTACCGCTACAATTAACAAGATTCAAACAACCGTAAGGTCAGTATTTAAACAATTTTCAAATGATTGTGGCGTAAAAATAATTGGAAAATGCCGCCTATTAGAGTAGTACAATTAATTTATTTTATTTCTTTATGTATTTTGGTTATTGATTGTAGTAATTCGGTGATTAAGCATCGGATAAAGCGGAAAATTATCTTCAGTAAAAGTAGTAAATTTTTCGTAAGTACCCCCGATTTTATTCTAATAAATTTCTAACACTAGCGATTTTAGTTTAGATTGAATGGCAGAAATGATGTTCTCGAATACACAAGTGTCCTACTTAACGGTTATGCGATACGAATTAATTATGATCTACCTGATAGTCTACCAAAACGGCGAATATTTTTCAAACGAAGTATAGAAAATGAAGTTGAGAATTTAACAGAGAAGTATGATTGTTTTGATTAAATTTACAAGTGGTTAAGTTTTTCTTGTCAATTTAGGTCTGAAATCGGTACGTTTCCATGTGTGATGAGGAAGCTGTGCCAGATGATTGAACAGTTCCGGAATTCGCAGAATTGCGGCATGTTTTGCAACATTGGCAACATTATTTCGAGGTATTAACTGTTAAATAGTAGACTTGATTGAGATTGTTTTATTGTAGATCGAGGGCGAGTGAGGCGAATTTTTTCCTATCGTTCCTTGAGAAATGCGAAAATTACAATGATGGTTGTTTGTCGTCACCCAAGGACCCATATTTGTCCAATTTCGATTGATTAAACGATTTAGAAGCGATTTGTATTATTAATCCCTCCAATCTTCCGTGGATTCAGATTTGAGTAAAGTCCGAGTAAAATGCCGACCTTTTAGCATAAATTTTTAAAAGACACAAATTGTGTCTACAAATACAAGAATCCGACCCGCTGTAAAACTTTCAAAATCAATCTGTTATCGAGAAATTCTCAATGAAGCCTTATCGAATTTCGAGCCCAGCTTGTAAATTTCCTCCATCGGGTAAAAAGAGTCGCAATGTCGTTCTTCTATTGGCACTCAAGAGCATTTCTCATTAAAATGGAATTATTTCCATCAACTTTAAGCCGTTTTGTTTGATCTTGAATTTTATAAACAACAAGATTCTGTTTGTTCTTTTTCTTTTATAGAAAAAGTGTCATGACAAATAATAACCCTGTTGATTCCGTTAATAACCAAGGACTTGATTCAATTAAATTTCTGACATTCTTATTAAGAATTTAATTAAAATTTCCATCAAAGAAACTGAACTGAAAAATAAATGGAGTATTATTTAATCAACAACAAGGTTACATCGTGTTTTTTTTAGGGTATCAAAGGGGGCAATTCAACATTAATTTAGCGATGACAGTTCAAATTAAATCCACAACAATACGTCTTTAATATCGAGATGAAACTTGATAATTATTAACATATGAGATGACAAATCTTGAATAAAGTCATTAGTCTTTGCTCACTAATTATTGTATTTGTTTTTCCCGGTTCAAACGAAGTCGTTGATTTATGCTTTACTATCGTTCAAGTGTTCCCAATATATTTGATTTAACAATCATGAAGTTTTCTACATTAATTATTCTTTGTGTGGCTCTCATAAATTTAACATCTTCGACAATTCTGGATACAAGTGGTGAATTATTATCGAGAAAGAAACGTTTTCTAATCTGGCATGAAGGCGTCAATTGGGTTCAAGTAATTTCAAATTAATCAATTTCGATAAATTGTTCACATAAATTTTCAGTTTATAGCCGGTATAGGCTTACCGATGGAATTACGCGAACAAAGCATAACAATCGGGAGTGTCTTTAAAGCCTTCTACACACTACCAACAAACGCCAGTGCTTATACCCGTCCATCAATTGATTATTTACGTAGAAAACGTACAGTGACACGTTGGACTATTTACGATTTAATCGAAATATCCATCGATCGATATGGTGACGGTAAGGCCTGTCTATTGAAGAGTATTTGTGAAATTGCAGCCAAACCATTCGAACGAAAAACTGGAATATTGGCCGAAATACTACACGAAATCTTAACGTAAATTAGAGATAATTGTAGAGATAAAACCGGTGATTTGTGATTTTTCAGGCCGTCATCCACTGCAGAAAACCCCGATAACCATCTGGATAGCGTCTATTTAGCCGCTGAGAAATTAGGGAAGGAAACCGATAATTGTGCGGCTCTATATCCGGAATGTTCAATCAATATTTTACAACAATTCACAAGGTTTATGGAATGAAGTCTACGATATACTAGAAAATAGTTTCAATATTTTAATAAATTAAAGCTACAAAGTGAACATGTCGATTAAATTAACGTTACATCCCGGGTAATGATAGCGGCAAAGATCCCCAGATTGCCTCCCCAATTTTTGCGCAATGTGATAATCTTTATTGGTGTAATGCTTCAATTCTTCATCTGTAGTATCCGGGCTGGAATTTTCAATATTTCAACATTGTAAATTTTTAAAAATAATCCGGCTTACTTGAAAATCAAATGCAGAAATTCCTCGTACAATCCGTTACTTTTCTCTAACGGTGTATGAGACAACTGACAGATGGTTTGAAGAACGCAAGCTTTACCATCACCAAAACCGCGCCTGAAAATACTGAAATAAGTCGCGAAAGATTCTAGCAAATTCTTACCGACATTTGTAGAGCTTGTCCTAGAAAATCGTAAACATCCCATCTGGATAGGGCTCGTTTTCGTCGTTCATAATAAATGCCTGGGAAAAAATCGGTGGCATTGTGCGGCAGTTGATAGTATGCTTTCATAACATAACCGATAATTACAGTCTCCAATTCGAGATCTAATGGAATACCGAAGCCCCAAATCACCTGAAAGATTAACAAGTTGGAAATTTGTCGGATTGTATCGCAATTTCAACCTGAATATGGCTGTAACCGTTGCGCCATACAAGGAATCGTTTATTTCTCGTATGCATTTGATTCGAATTTGCACATATTTGTATTGACAATACAACGACGAATAGAATTAACCAGTTTCTATAACAAGCCAACATTTTGCAAAACTGACGAATTGAACGGTATGTACAAGTAGAGTGTAAATTAGATTTCCAGTTTAACGAATTTAGTTAATTTTTCTTGCAAATAAACTTACTGTTATCCTAACGGATAATTCTATTTACACTACATTAATTTCAATAGCCGATCAATATTGTTAGAGTTAAGAAGATGAGTCAATAATTCAATGTTTATGGATAACTGTCCATCCTTCTAGAACTGGAGTTTTGAGGGGCTTTGTTCTAATTCGTGTTTTTTACGGTTCGAATACCGAATTTAATTAAGCTCGATAAAAAATTGGAAACAAACGGCCACTAGAGTAAATTGTATAATTACTTCTACCTCATCCGACCGAAATTACAGTATGGCGGATATTCTATTGTTAATCAATACAATTACATCTCGATAATGATTGGCAACTAGTTCAGCAACGGATAGGAAATTAAATACCCAATCTGGATTGACAATTATCAACAGTAATTGATAGTGTATGGATTGCTTTAAATTGGAAACAATTCGGTGAATCTTCATTATTTTTAAGTCTATTATTAGTGTCTAGAGACTTGGATGGTAGACAAAAATATAAAAGTGGCTTGTTGTACGAACGACTCTTAAACACCTCGAGACGTGAATTAAGTAGAAAATTGAACAATAAAAATTTTCCTCGGGAAATATTACGACTCTCTCAACAACATACGAAATTGCAGTTTCATCAAAATGAATTTTTTTACGATTACCACCACTTTCTCGGCTCGTGAAATTTGCTCATTTCATTGATAATAAAAACAGAATTCATCATCTAACAATCATATTTTATTAGGATTCTTTTTAAAACAGTAATAACTAGGAGAATAATCCATCTAGACCGGAATGTTGACAATTTGGATACATTTCTGTACAATTATGTTGTTTGTTTGCTGCTAAATCGTAGAAATCTTGCTCTTCATTGGAATTATCCTCGTAATGTCGTACACTAGACAAAATATTTAGAATTAAATTGTCGTATTATGTTGAAAGTTTCAGTTTTACCGAAAAATTACTTTAATTATTTCCTCCATGAAACTACCACGCTCTTGTGTTGCTTTGCTAACTTGACAAATCAACTTTAGTAAACACGCCCTGCCGTCTGTACTCAAACTGTAAACATGAACAAACATACAAAGAGATAAATTTAACGTTCCAGCCCCTGTTCGTTCAATATTTGTACAAGAGGATTGAAACAATTTAGAAAACTACTCACGCTGTAAATAGTTTCTCAATTTTCGTATAAAGACTGCGTCTAGTCCGGCGATAAACCCGATGGTAGACTGGATGGACGTATGTTGTAATCGGAGTTGTACGTTGTTGATTGATTCTTAAAGAAAATTGGAAAATAAACATTATTTGATTGGAAATATACGGATTGAAGTTCGCTCTAATTATCGATTTCCTCGAAACTAATTATAAAATCATCAAAGTTGTTCCATTAGTTTGAGGCGATTATCTCGACGATTATAGTAAGGGAATTTTAATTCAAATTACCGATAGTTGTTACTGAGCGAATTCCGTTGTTGTAACCATTTATTATCAACCGTTGACACAAGTTTGGGTCCTAGCGCTGTATAGAATGGGCCATACTTCAAATTACCAGTTGGATACCCATTCATATACCCAACTGTTGGTGGTTTATTACTCAAGAATGGATTGTAATAGGTTTTCATGTAGTTGACAGATCCTGGCGATTTAACGTTGTACATTGTCCAACTGGAGGATGCCGGTTTAGTTGGTTTATTATTGTTGCTATTGGCTTTGTTGTCAATGCGATGGAGTAGTTCAGATGGACGCCGGAACGGTACGAATGGATCATGTGGTAATTCCCAGGCTAATGCCACTGTATTGCCAACAGTGAATATTTGGCCGACGCCCAACGATGGCATCGTAAAACAGAAAACTAGAAAAAAAAACGGAACGACAAATAAGATTAATCGACAAATCCAATAGTGTCAATTCGGGCGCATCCACCAAATTTCTATTTGTTACGCGTGAACTACAAGATTACTTCTATTCTGTCCGATATAGCGTAACTAAGCGCAATAATTTGAGATGAGAAAGCGACTGTCATCTGCTTTTATCGAAATAAAGCCAATGTTATTTTAATAGAAACCAATCGATATGATATCTATCCAGTTTTTACAACTTTGAAATTGCTGTGTTAGAATAGGAACAAGCTACAACTACTTTATCAATAAAACGCCCAATTTTTATCGGAAAACCAACGATAAATAGACATTTAACGAAAACTAATAAAGATTTCATTGTTTCCTTTTTACCCTTATTGGCGAACATTTAAATAAAACATCCCGATTATCAACGCAAAAATTCCCTTCCATTTGGATAACTTTCCCAATATGATTACAGTATTCAACATATATCAACCATTATCCCTTTTCATTTTCTTTTATATGTTTCCGTGAATCTCTCCGAATGGAACCTTACAGATATTAGATGAATATATTGAAAGTTTCTCGGTTCTTTAGCAAAAACTCTATAAATACACCGCGATAGGATCAGTGTATAAATGAAAAAAATAGAAAGCTATCATTAATAATTTTTTTCTTAGTCTCCGTTTATTCTAGCAACGATTCGAATGACCCACAAAACTCGGGAATAACTTCAATAAATTCCGACATAAATTTAATAGCGTTGGCTACGAAAATATAAAATTTCTACTAAAGAAACACTTGCGAATTTTCCCATCTACACAACTAATTCAATATTCATTTGATTATAGTTAATTCAATTTAGTTTAACTGATGTTAATTGAATCCCTTTCTAGAATGTTGTAATTTTACGTTAAAAACTACGTGCTCAATATTGGATTCTAATGGTAGAGCTCTTTGAAATAATCCCGTTAAACTAATAATAGTTTTCGAGTGCTTTCTGTACATGCACCCCAATCGAATTTGGTAGATTCTCGTATTATCTGACAATTTAAATCTTCGATTTTCTTCCAAATAACCCAATCCCCAATTAAATTTCAAGATTTATCGATTTCCGTTTATTCTGTTACGTTAACGAAGTTTTATTTGCCACAATTCACACGAATAGTGCTTCTTTATGTAGTTCCTACTTTAAAAATTACATTTTTGTTACTTGGGAATTGTACATTTGCAACACTAGACTTGGCAGGCTCTCAAGGGGGCTGCAATCGACTGTTGGGCGAGAATATTGCAACGGACAAAGAATCGTGCTTAGTTGCAACAACAAGAAAACTATTGCGATAAAGCTGCATTGAAATTGTATAAACTTTAATACAACCGAGTATTCAAATATTAACGTATCAGTGAGGGTAATCAATTTAATTGAATCAAAGACGAAACTCCAATTTTAACGAAGAAGAAGCTAAACAACCGTTGTCAAAATTTTGATATTTCGTTCATAATCATTACGACATGTAATATTACCTCTAAAATGTTGAAACAGCGCATACACGTTTTCACCCCCAAAAGTGCCGTTAAAACCATCCCTCATACAATTTATTCGATTCTTTATAATTTACATGAATATTATACTAACCCAACTGTAGTGAACTACCCTCGGGGAAGATAAGGTATCTTCTATGTCTGTGCAGGATCTTTTCACTAGTCGTATTGATTCGTGCCTCAATTTCATCGTTTAAATTCTGTAACGTTACTTTAGTTAAAATCAAAATCAAAAATGTACACAATTTCATTGTAAAACTATTAGAAAATAACGAAAACTAGCGTAAAAATTCAAAATTCCATCCGACTAATTGGCTGATGAACGGTACTTACGATTTTATCGTTGTAATGTTAAAATTTAACGTCAATATTGGTTGAAAGGCTCTGTTTCAATTAGAGTAAGACGACTAATTTGATTTCAATCGATTTTTCCGGTTCTATCGCCTTGATACTTCTGTATTTTTGTTGGTGTAATAAAATGGACATCACCAAATTTTGTGGTTTTTTTATCTGCTCGGGATTTCTGTTTGTTTTCAATGGAATTGAATCAAAATATAGTAAAGGTATTTTATCGCGTCGTAAACGATATGTAGCCTTCCCTGATGGTTCAACAGTGATTGTAAGTTGTATTTTTATCAATAAATCCGTCTTTAATATTGGTTTATAGTTTGCTTACTGTGTCGTCACCGATACGATATTACCCTTCCAATTATTTACTGAAGGTGTCAATTGGGGGGTGGCTTACGATCTACCAAATCGGACAGCTTTCACGTCCTATTTCGATAATAAACCGCAGTACGTTAAGAAGAGACGCCATCGCCGGGATTTGTACAACAAAATCCAAATCATCATGGATTCGTAAGTTTTCCATCAAAAGAAATTGAATTGATCGATACTGTAATTACATTAAAGATAACTTAATATAAATTCTACTAATCCACTAGAGACTGCGATTAGACGCTTAAACCGTACATTTATCCCCCGATGATTCGTTTACTGCAATAAATTCGAATAGTTTCCAGTTTTTCTCTTTGTAAATTAGATTGAAATACCAGCGTGCAACTGTTATCGTTAGCTAGAAATTTGTTGGAGATTTACAACGAGTTAACTGAATTCTAGAAGTCGTTTAATTATTGTCGTTTCCAACAGGATGGGTTACGATGGCCGTGCTTGTATATTGCGTTCATTATGTGAAGCTGGTCGTTATCGAAAAACCACAACTACAACCCTATCAGACGAAATTATTCGTTTACTTTTCGAGTAAGTTTAATGTAATTGCGTTAATTAATTTAACAATTGTTGATTGATAGGTTTCCACAACAGACTCTATTAGATGTTGAGCCTGATGAGCATCGTGTTTATCATTGGGCATACCGGCAAGGCCGTGAAAACAAGCAACAGGGTTGTAGTGAGTTGTTTCCTGCATGTTCAATATCGCTCCTTGATCACGGTTTAGGATATTATGATGATTTTATTGAGGAACTCTATCGACAATCAACAAATCATCAATGACAAGCGAAAGAAAATCAAATTGTTTGTATTTGTACAATTGAAATTAAATTAAATTGATTCCGCTGTTGTTGTTTATTCTTCTGCAACGATACACGGAGATCGTTTGGCTCCAGTTTCTCAATGACAGAAACAGACCGTTGTAATTCAATAGAACTCTGTTTTCGGGTTGATAAATAGCAAAATAAAAGGCGGATTTTATTAAAACACTTTTTTGTCCAAAGGGGCTTCATTCTAAATGGTTTATAATTGATAACTGTCAGTTTTGTTAGCGGTAATGAATTCATTTGCACGTCTTCCTGTCCAAACTTGCGCTAGAATATTGAAACGTCAATAACAACCGTAAATTAATCCGAATTTTGATTTATAATTAATACAAACAAACATAAATTTATATCAAAGTAATTCTCTTGTAAAATTCATTCGCTCGATGTTGGTTTAGTTGGGGTGAAATGTGGAAAAGATTGACGTTATTGCTACTTATCAATGAACCTGAAAACAAGCCCCTCGAAAGTCGTTATATTGAAGAGAGTTATATTCTATCATCCTTAAGGGTGATTTTTACTTATCAGTCTGTACAAGCTTGAACTGTAGACGACTATTTTGGAAATAAAGTTGACTAAAGTTTATTAATAACTGCTCTAATCGTGGCAAGTTTAGAGAATTTGTGCGGTAAAAAAGTTATTTCAGTAGTGTTTTTATGGTAACAAGAGATTTAAAAGCTTTCTACGAGACAATCGTGTACTCGTTAACAAAAACTGTATAAACTTCCAACTATTTTTTTATTGTTAACATTAGATTTCCTAGAAAATCGTCCACAAACTATTGTGAATTTTATCCACAAACATAAACAACAATCGAATAAATTTACATACATTCGCTATTCGATCTACCGTTATTTTTACAGCCGGCGAACATCAGTTTGAAACAATCTATTGAAAAAGTCATTACCTATAATAGTGATGTATAAATCGAATTTATTTCTATTGTTATCAATAATAGTTATGGCAACTGGAAGGAATATTGATCGGCGATTATCCCGACAAAAACGTTATTTAGTATTTCCGGAAGGTTCGAGTTTATCAGTGAGTATAAAAATCGTTTCGTATAAATTCCAACGATAGTTTCGAACAAGGTTGCAGTTTGTATGACCGCACAAACCGGCTTATTACCAGGTGAAATCTATACAGAGGGCGTAAATTGGGGTATTTCCTATGAATTACCGAACGACACTAAAGAATTTCGTGAATTGCTCAATTTATCTAAAGAGACAGTCCAAAGGCGACATCGACGTGATTTGTACGGGAAAATCGAAACGATTCTATACTCGTAAGTTCTTCCTTAGAGGCCAACAAAAAAGTCGTATTGGAAATAAATCAAATTTCCTCTCTAGCATGGGCTATAATGGGCGCGATTGTATTTTGAGAGCCTTATGCGAGACCCAACGCAATATCCAAATGAACGGTGGCAATCTTGTGGATAAAATCCTTGGAATAATATTCAGGTTCATTTACATTTTTTTTCTGTTGCTTTGTTCCTCAATTGATGCTAGATATTTTCCAGATATCCTTACGGGGACGATTCAACGAATGAAATCGGACGACACCATCTCCATTATAATGCAGCCAGTCAACGTGGAATGGCAACTTCAACACATGAATGCTTTGAATTGTTTCCAGATTGTCCATTCTCATTGATTGATTTGGTACTTGGCTATTATTCAACCGTTGACCATCCACCGGATACATAGTGATTTTATCACGGATCGAATCGTTTATCAAATTGTACAAATTTTTAATAAATCATTGTAATTTTCCATTGTTGTTGTAAAAACCGCATAGTTGTTTTGACAAATTTATAATTTTTAAAATAGCCTGTTGCGAGCAGTTTCTACAATCGATTGACCGTCAATCTTAAAAATTGATTGATTGTAATGGAACTTTTTGCCACTTTTGAAAGTTACAATGAAGAATACTTTCGATGAGAGCTTTCTGTCAATACAACTTCCGCCAGTGCCAATCGTGAAAATAAACTGACAACAAGAAGTCGAACGTATCGAATACTTTTCCTCTAATCATCGCTATTATCAACAAGAATTGGAGCGATTTTTTGAAAGTAGCAATTTTCAACTTTCAAATCAACAAACAGTTGTATTGATTCAAGTGAGAATACAAGACAAATGGATTTCAATTCGTGTTTTTCCCCGAAAAAACTGGTTTGTATTAAAATAGAATTTGACCTAATTTTTGGTAGAAGTCCCCATGTCCAACAATCACCGAAATCAAATTGTTGCCAGTAGTATTTAGCAGATATCGTCAATTAATAACCCGAGGAAATTGTAGGAAATACGCAATCTATTTCCTGGTCTAGCCAACTAATCAACATTAAATCATATGACTTTATATTATTAATTAATATCGGTATAAAGTGGTAGATTTCTGGTAGTGATAGTGGTGGTAGTAGTAGTTGTGGTGGTGGTGGTGTATCGCATTGCTGTTTTGGTGGATCCTTCATTCATAGTGTTGGCGATAATTCCGGTCCACCCTCCGGATCCAGTCTCTCCGACCGGGTATTGACTAGTATTTCTCGGGATCGTTCGCGTACGTCCGCCATACCAAAGAACTGCTGATGGGATGCTGCACCCCAGTAGCTAGGGATGTTTGGCCGGCAACAGAACTCTATCCGTATCCGATTAATCCAACACTGACCCGTGCGTGGTGTTCCTTGGTGAATAACAAAACATCCAAACATGGACAATCTTATTAAAATCTTCTCAATGATCATGTAAGAGGTGAGTAGTCATTTTAGAAGACTATTGTAGATTGTTTTAAAGGAAATTTCGAAAATTTTCTCTCAATCTAGTAAAGTGGGCGTTCACTCCTAATCTCTCTATTAAGCTTATCCGGTGAAAATTCCACACTATTCACCACATTAATCACGCTCTCCAATACGATTTTATGTTGATGAAATTAAAATTGACGATCTGTAAAGAAAAACAAACACTTGAAGCTTTTTGGATTAGGGCCAACCAAATACCAATTACCAAATATACCATTGCGTTGCTTCAAAAAATGAATTCTTTGTAAAAATTCCACTTTACAACTTTAAATTATTCCAGAATTAAACTTGTTTCCCTCTTATGTTCAATGATTCTCCAACATAATCCGTTCAATATAAAAGTTTAATACAACTTTATATTTGCTTGTCAAAAGCGATTTGATTCAACAAATCAAGAAAATGAAAAGTGTAAATACTTTAATCTATAAATAATTGAATAAAAATACGAACTCAGTAGACAATTTTCATTAATTGAAGGGTGCTCTAAAGGTGGTGTATTTCTAAATAAATATTTATAGCCACACGCTACACATCCACTCGGCTAAAATAAACACAAATTATCTACAAATTTAATAATTTCAACAAATTCAAATTGGAATTCTTGTTTCCCCCGAACCGAATCAATTCAATATTTGTCCATTTTCTTCTTCCACTGTTCTGTTTAGTATCAATTTAAAAAGACTGGTTTTTATAATGGAAATTCTGTTTGTCTTGCTACGAATTTGATACAAAACAAAGTCATTAACAATACAAAAAAATAATCACAATTCCGAATTGAATAGGAAACGACAAAATACGACAGTGATATTGAAACAATTATTGTACTTTCGCTCGCTTAAAATCGACAATATTGGATAAAGTTTCAATTTTACTATTGATTTTCCTATTATAATAAAATTTATAACGTTCAATTTTCATAAAATTCAGACTCAAGTTGTGCTTTGAGAAAGAAAAGTAATAAAAGATTTCTCTAGTAGAATAAACTTTGGAAATTCCTATTTCGGTTATGTTTAGACAGTTGATAGATAATCGGGATGAATCAAAAAGTTTCCAAACTAAAGTCATAAATTTCTGTACATCAAAAAATTTTATAGATCGAGACAGATCGACTTACCAATACAATATAACAAGTTGGCAAATATTTGAGAAAAGACACTAGTTTGGAAAAGCAAAATCTACATAAAAAACGTACAAAGTAACGAAAATACAAAAGCGAAGGAGTCCTTCAACTGTGAACAATACAAACGAATGTCAAGCTCGTAATACTCAACATATCTCGTTTCTATTTCCCCCTACAATGCTACAAAAGTTGAACGTATAAGGAAAATTAATTACAACTGAAAATATTAGAACACGATAAGACAAGCATAGAAATTTATACAATTTACCTGACAGTTCAACTATCGGTGGAAAAATTGTTGTCTCAATTCTCATTCCGCGATTATTACAAAGTCATAATGTTAGTGAAAGCGATATAAATTTACAAACATCTCAACAGCATCATTAATTATTATTACGGTTACACTGACATTCAACATTGATAAATTATTTACATGGAAAACAAGTAGATGTGCAAAATCTTTGTATAAAACGTTGTTGATTGATATTTATAGAACGGTTATAATATGGAGCGATTGCTCGCAATTTTATGGTTGTTGTATTTATGGGCCAGTCATATTGTTGTCGGTAATCAAGATGCAAAACGTCTCTACGATGATCTACTATCAAATTATAACCGCCTCATCCGACCTGTTGGTAATAACTCGGATCGACTTACTGTAAAAATGGGCTTACGTCTATCGCAACTAATCGATGTTGTAAGTTGGACATTTATAAAATCTAGAAAATCCATTCATATTCTATTTGATTATAGAATTTAAAGAATCAAATCATGACGACAAATGTTTGGGTTGAACAGGTACGTTGTTATCGATGTTGATTGGAACGGTTAAATCCATGTATGTCCGACTTTTGTGCGGGTATGTGTTGCAGGAATGGAACGATTATAAACTCAAGTGGAATCCGGATGATTATAACGGTGTAGAAACTTTACATGTACCATCTGAACATATATGGCTGCCAGATATCGTCCTATATAACAAGTAAGTTAGCCAATTTGCAATGCTAAAATTTGGTGGATGCGCCGGGTCAAACTCCCAAAATCCACCAAATAAAAAATGTTTAAATTTGGTGGATGCGCCGGGTTAAAACTTTCAAAACCACCGATAATTTTCAGTATTTAATTGAAATTTTGGCAATTTTGCGCCGATATTGATTCACTCTAAAATTCAACGATTGCCTCACCAACTTTCCTAATGGATGTGTTTCCATCATACCCCTTGAACGTTTTTCATCTGTTAATCCTCTCCCCCTTAAATAGTGTCGAATTTCCTATATTTGGGGCAAATTACCAATCTACTGCAACATTTAGCTTGTTGAAATCTTGATTAAAAGTAAACAGCAATTAGCGCAATTTCTGAAAACGTTTAACTTTATTCCGTGTAATTTGCAGCAATTTTCAAAAAGAAAAACGCCCACAATCGTTGATATAGAAATCCCGCGTTGAAAGGATGTTTGTGGAATTTCTTATAAGGCCTATTAGTTGACGCCGAAAGATCAAATGAAAGAAAACCGTGATCGAAATATAGAGAGACGTCAATAGAGTCTACGGAACAAACATTGGCTCCTTTTCCAAGCTATTATTGCCACTTTTATGAGGTTGAAGTGGCACAATTTGCAATATTTTTGTCAATAACAATACATGCAAAATTGTGAATTGTCGACAATCTGTGTGTAGATAAGCAAGATTGGCGAGCGTTATCAAAGAGAAATGGAACAACATTATTCCGAATATGTCTCGTGAATTGCTCTCATAATATATAAACAACTGTCAATTCCAATTCCCTAAACTATTTCAGCCATATATCTTTCCAAATATCTGCATACGGAAATCAAGATTTAGATCTTCATGGAGCTGGAATTATCCATTCGGAAAAAACGAATCGATAAATTCCATAAATGAACCTCTCTAGCACTCAATTGTCTCACAATTGTAATTTTTTCGAAATTTAATTTACACATCATTAACACCGCATGATAAATTGATTGCTGAATTGTCCGCCCAAATTATCCATTATAGTGGCGGTTTGTCTAATTTAAATTTCATGAAATGATGAAATTAACAACACACGCCATTTTCCATTAAAAAATCTAGCAAACTTTATACCTACTTAGAGGAGGAGGAATCCAAAAAAAATCTACAATGGATCATTATTTTTAAAGATAATAAATTTGTATCCCGGCATTCTTATCTGGCTTCCAGTATACTCCAACAATGATTAATCACCGGTACAGTTCGCTCTTCTTTATGCTTCTTGTATTCCATTTATTATAATCCGTTTATTAGAGTCAACTTTCCTATTTCACCAGTGTTCGCCTAAAAAATTACCAAATTCTGTATCTTATTACCATTCTATTGTGCTCAATTCGTATATCTTTTCGTATTTTGATGTAGAGTTAATCTAATTTTACTGTAAATTGTTGATCGCTTTAATAATAATAATAATGATTTAGATGAAAATCCGCGATATTAAAGATTAATTCAATTATATTGAAGACGTGCAAGTATTTAATTATGCAAAATATTCAAATCAATTGACGGCTTTTCCACTTTTACAATAATCGTATTCAATTATCAAATTCAATTATCGAAAGCCAACAAACTCGATGCAATTCGTTTTGTAGATTTGCTCAATTTTTCAGTGCCGATGGGAATTATGAAGTAACCATAATGACAAAAGCCATCTTACATCATACGGGCAAAGTTGTATGGAAACCGCCAGCCATTTATAAATCGTTTTGTGAGATTGACGTTGAATATTTCCCATTTGATGAACAGACTTGTTTTATGAAATTCGGATCGTGGACGTACGATGGTTATATGGTAAGTTCTATTTACATACATGGATATTATTCGAGTTTTCGGGGATAAATCGATTTACGTATCTAACTCTACACTTGAGTAACTTTAATATAGACCTATATTAAATGATGCAACTTGAACATTGATCCTTACTAGTTCGTTTTAAAAGCTACTCATTTGCAAATCAATTTAACTAATGCTAAATTCACGGTTTCGAGATGAAACGGCTTGGATTTTAGGAAAATATTAGTATCGTTTCGAATAAATAGCTTTAAACGATCATTTCTGTTGCTCTCTACAAATTCGACTGTTTTCTATGGACCATTAGTGCCTTAAAAATGTAAGCCTTTGATACTTTGATAATAGTAATATAGCAATAGAATTAATGATAGTATTCAATAGTAAAATCCAGTATAAAGAAACTTCATAGAGGAAAATGTGGATCACTTTTCTCTGAAACAGTAACATAAAGAGATGTTTTTTTGCTTTGAATGTTGCTTTTAAGTGATAAAAAAGACAGTTACCTACTTTATGTCACATTACTCTAGACCATTAATGTCTTAAAAAAATCATCCCCTGATACTTTAATAGTAATAATATAACAATAGAATTAATGATTCAATTGTAAAAATGAGACAATTTAGTCGCTTTTTGACGAAAGCTTTCAACTGGAATCTCGAAAAATAAATCTACTGGGAATAGAAGCGAGAAAATCTGTCTCCAATTATATGGAAACTTCATAGAGAAAAATCTGCATCGCTTTTCTCTGAAAGAGCAACGCAAAGAGATGTTTTTTATCTAAATTAGCTTTTAAGAAACGAAAAAAATTGCAATTCTCTATTTTTAGTCACATTTCGGCTCTTTAAAGGATAATTGTCGCTTTTTGACACGAGCTTGAGAAACAAACCTACCGTGAATAAAAGCGAGTAATGAAGGCTTAATAGAGAGGCAAAATGAAAATGTTTTTTGATCTAAATTAGGACGTTTACCTAAAATTTTGCTTCTAACTGATGAAAAAAGGACCGTTTTCCATTTTTAATTACAATTGGACTTTTAAAACTTGTAATGTAGCAGGATTAAAGGAAATTTCGACTATTTCTACGGGCTATTAATGCCATACTTTGATAACAATAGAATTAATGATAATATTCAGAAGTAAAAAGGAAATAATTTAGTTGCTTTTTGACGAGAGCTTTCGACTAAATCTTAAGAAACAAATCCACCATGAATAGAAGCGAGTCTGTAATTACATAGAAAAAATCTGGATCACTTTTGTCTGGCGAAAAAAACGAACAGTTATCCGCTTTTTTCGCAAATTCAAGCTCTTTGAATTTAAATTGTAGCATGATCGTAGGACCTACACAACACAGAATTTAAAGCTCACACAATCCTCGTGACTGGTTGCAATAAAAGTGGAGATTTTCTCATTTTGTCGAATAGTAGAGACGTTAAAATAAACGTTTATTGAAATTCACTTAAAATTAAATTAAGTGTCTTAAAGTCTACAATAGAAAAGTCCCGTTCATAATGCAACGCAAACTGAATTATCTTGGAAAGGGGAGCGAGAGATATAATTTAAGCGACCATTTAGCACATTCTAAAGTGAAAGTTTCCCCTATTCATTTATTTATATATCATGTTCCCTTACAGACATAAAAATATAGAATTTGGACGTAACTTATCTCAATATAGAAGGGTAGGTTGTTGCAATCCTTCTTCTTCTTCTTCTCCTTCTTTCTTGATTACTTTTCGTGAAACTTTCAAGGGTTCTAAAGTATTACAACAAACAATTTTCTGGATGACTCTAAACAATGGAAAAATTGTTGGAAATGTGTGTTAGTTTTATATGTTTGTTGATAGGTTGATTTGCGGCATTTATCCCAAGTGCAAGATTCCAACCAAATCGATGTTGGTATCGATCTACAAGACTACTACATATCAGTTGAATGGGATATAATGAAAGTACCAGCTGTACGCAACGAAAAGTTTTATAGTTGTTGTGAAGAACCCTATCCAGACATCATCTTTTATATAACATTAAGACGAAAAACACTATTTTATACGGTTAATTTAATTATACCATGTGTTGGTATATCATTTCTATCAGTTTTAGTATTTTATTTACCATCAGATTCTGGTGAGAAGGTATCTTTGTGTATTTCAATCCTATTATCTCTAACTGTCTTCTTCTTGCTGTTGGTGGAAATTATACCACCCACTTCCATTACAGTGCCTCTGTTGGGTAAATATTTACTCTTCACCATGTTATTGTGCACATTATCAGTGGTCATAACAATTGCTGTATTAAATGTTAATTTCCGTTCACCAGTTACCCATAAATTGGCACCATGGGTACGTTTATTCTTTATTGATATATTACCAAAATTTCTGTTCATCGAACGACCAAAAAAAGATACAGACGATGACGATAAATGTCAGGACAGCATGTTAACGGACATTATCCAAGTACCAATGATGGATAAATGTAAATCATTTGAGAAGACATCATTCGATAGTTTCGATTTGGGCCTGCCGCCACCGTCACGTTTCGATGTGGCCGCATCAGGTGGTATTGGGCCATGTTTTGGCGAACCACCATTCCCATCGATGCCGTTAAGTGGCGGTGATGATGATCTGTACAGTCCGGCCAGTTGTCGGACTAATACTTTTGATGGTGGCAGCGATCCGAGTCCATCATTCGATAAATTAACCTATCATGATATGGAGAAAACAATCGCCGATTCTAAATTTATTGCTCAACATGTCAGGAATAAGGACTCCTTTGAAAATGTAAGAACACCAATTCAAATTACAATTACAATTAATTTTTATATAAAAATAGGTAGCAGAAGATTGGAAATATGTAGCGATGGTACTTGATCGTCTATTTTTATGGATTTTTACGTTGGCTTGTGTTATTGGAACTGGTATAATCATCTTCAATGCCCCATCATTGTATGATACGACAAAACCAATCGATGTACTCATCTCGAAAGTGGCTAAAAAGAAAATGGCATTATTGAAAATGGTACCCGAAGAACTCTAAACTCATATTTAATAATGAACTTGTATAATTACAAAATAATCTAAACAATAATAGAAATACAAAAATCGACTTTGGTCTATAACGCCATCAAAGACTCGAAATAACGATGATAATCATTAATTAATAGTCATTGTTGTTATTATTATTATTATGTAAAAAGGGTTGTTTTTAATGATTTCTTCACGAACTCTTTGTTTTTTCTTCCCTACTAATGTTGTAGTCAAATTTAGAAATCATTAAAAACATCCTCTTAAGAGTATTATTAAGACAATGTTGATGCTCTTTAATTTGTAAAATACTGTAGTTTGCTCATAACATTATTGAATAAATCTTTTTCAACATTAACGTTGGTTTGAAACAATATTCCTTGCATAAACTTCCATTAAACATCGCTTTAATTATAAGAAAATAGTCAACAATTGGAAGGTTTTAGAGTGTCCATGTTTGAATTATAGACTAATGAAACGTCCAATTTTGAAGGTGTTCTTATTAGAGAGCTATTGGTAATGAGAAATATCCCTAATTAAATATAAACAACTTAGGCAAGTTTATCAAATTACCACCTTCATCAACCCTATAAAGTCAATACGTTGAAACTATCGGAGATTTCAATAATAGACCAGAATGAATACCTGTTTTTGTTAATAATTTTGCAAAATTATAGAAAACTAAATAAAAATAATTCCCTTTGTCAGCAATAATGACGCCATGCAATAACAAAAAATAACAATATCTGATATTCGCATTCATTGATTATTTCACGATAATCAATTAAAGTTGACTGTTACAAAGACCAAACAATAATTAGATGTTGATCACATCTAATTATACCAAAAATAGCCATAAACTTTGTATTTGTTTAGAATAATGTATTTGTGTTTATTCATCAATTAACATAATTCAATTTACATCACAGGAATATATTGGATATATTGGAATTTCAACCAATAAATAAGCGACGCAAAATCATTGTAGCTAGTGATAAGATCATTAAAAATATTAAAAACACCATAAAAATTGCCTTACAACTCACTACTTGCAATAATTAAGGCGACTTAAACCAGTTTAAAACGATATTGTTAATTTTTTTTTGTTTTAAACGATACAGTTAGTGATGCGGAAAAGAAAATAGATTGGATTCGTTTATGAACGTGCCAATTTTTTTGTTGTCTGATTCAACAGAAGGCTGCAAGTTTCACCTTAAGAAAACTATCAGGTGACTCAACAAGGTAAGCCAGAAAAAATTAATTAAAGGCCGTGATTTTTCATTAATTTTTTTTGAAAATCAACATGACCTCTAGTATTATTTGACACAATAGATGACGCTACCATTATAATAAAACTAGCGCCATCTTTTTGCTTTAACTCTAACTATATTGGAATTTCACCCAATAATTGAGTTAATTATTGTAAATTTCTACCGATTGCTTTGTGGTAATTACAATCGGTTTAAATTGATTAAATTAATCCGTTTGGGGTTTAAAATGAGTTATATTTGTGGGTTAATTGTTGGAAATCGCGGGGAGCTACAGTTAGTAGGTGTCGGTAATTTAGGGATTTTTTGTTGTCTTCTGTCAACTGTCAAATTTCTGAAATTGTCAAGGTAGTCAAAGGACTGAAAAGTACTAGAAAAATGTATATTTATAAATAAAATAATACAGAAAATGTCCGAAATTTATCGAATGTGTGTGTATAATTAATCAAATTGTGTATTGTTAAATTTTATAAAAAAAACCAAATTGCTTAAGGGTACAGTGCAATTATAATGATGACTCATGAACAGCATCAAAAAACAATATTGAAAACATTATAGAAACAAGAAAGTTTATAAAAAAACAACCACCAACACAGAAATAAAACTAGACATCTACAAGATACAAAGACTTGGTAGTTCAAGTTTTGTAAACGATGCGAATTGTGCCTTAATTTCAAGTACTAAAACGATAATCCAAATCGTAACATTAGTTTACGTTTATTCTATTATTGTATTATTTAATTTATTTAAATTATCAAAATATTAGCATGGATGATAGACGTGTGGCTGATTATTTCGTCATTGCCGGATTACCGGACGATCCAGAACCGTTGGATGAGACGACATTATCAGAAGGTGGTAATTTGAAAGCTAGCCATGGCCAGCCACCAATCACCGATATTGGTGTTATATTTCCAAGTCTTGGTGAAACTTTACCGGATGATTATGAAATTATAACGAAAACACCAACGGGTCTTGTTGCCGATTTAAATCACGGCAGTCTACGTACGATCGATTGTTTTTTATGTTATCGGCGTGGACGCGATAAACCGCCCTTGGTTGATATTGGTAATTGATGCATTTCTAAATCTTGTAATTATAAAATTTTGTGTAATTTAGGGGTGATGTACGAGGGTAAAGAATGGTTGATGCCTGATGCTGAGGTGGTAAAAGAGAGTGTTGGTAAACATGTAGCCAATGTGAATAATTCGACATCATTAACTTTTATAACGTATAGACGTGGCCAGACAACAATGCCATGTAACGCCCTTGTTGTTACCGATATTTGTGTTGTAATAGCTAGTAAAGGTGAATCACCACCGCATGCTTTCTGTTGTATAAACAAAAATCTAAATAAGGGTATTGTTGGTAGTGATGTATTCTTATGTTATAAGAAATCAATGAATCGTGCTAAATTATTAACATATAAACCTGATGTACTATTAAGATATCCAATAACCGATTTAATCGATTTCCCATTTCCACAATCTGTGCCTTTATTCTGTTTACCAATGGGTGCAACATTAGAATTATGGCCAAAAGAAGCAACACGTCCAAAACCAGTATTTAGTACATTTGTATTAACTGTATCTGATGCTAAATATAAAGTTTATGGTTCATCGATAACATTCTATGAGAAATTCCCTATAGAGAATCTAACAGATGAACAAAAACAACTATTAGATTATAAAGAAGATTCCAATTATATTTTAAATATGAATAAATCTATTTGTATATTGTCGCATTGGCCATTCTCCGATTCCTTCGAAACTTGGCTACTATTTCTACATGTAAGTCGCTAATATAAATTATAAAAATAATTAATAATTTAATTTATAGAGGATTATTACAAGCGGTGAACCACAACCGATACCAATTGAACGTTATATTGTACAATTATTAGACGAAGTACCGTTTCCATCGCCACGAATTCTATTAGAATTATCCGATAATAATCAAGATAAAGTTATAATGACACAACCGGAAGATCTACCATTACCGAGAAGTGCAGCCGGTTTCCGGCAATTATTGTTAAATTTAGGATCAGAGAATTGTTTACAAGTTCTATTATTAGCATTAACTGAACAGAAAATTCTAATACATTCATTACGTCCAGATACACTAACAGCAGTAGCTGAAGCTGTATCATCACTATTATTTCCATTCAAATGGCAATGTCCTTATATACCGTTATGTCCATTAGGTTTAGTTGAAGTCTTACATGCACCATTACCGTTTCTAATTGGTGTAGATTCGAGATTTTTCGATCTATACGACCCACCACCGGATGTTAGTTGTATCGATTTAGATACAAACATTATAACCGTATGTTTATTATTAATTATTGAATTTTTGTTATATTGAGAATATTTTAGGTAGCTGAATCGCAACGACAAATTTTAAATGTTAAATTATTACCGAAGAAACCAGCAAAAACTTTAAAATCAAGTCTCGATTATCTCTACTATCAAATTCGAAATAATCCAACAAATGAGACTACAGTTAGCGATAATATTGAAATTGAATTTCGGAAAAAAGAACGAGAGGTATTTGAATAGTGAATGATTGTATTTGATGAGCGATTTAAAAAGTATTTGGCTAAAATTTGAGCCCCGTAGCGCATCGGGGAGTTGCTCAAAAAACTCAATAATTCAATTTCTTTCATTCTAGAATAAAATGGAAAACTAAACAATCAATGCTAAAGTCATTTTTGAGAGTCGCAATATCGCCAAAATTTGCTTAAATGTCCAAATTTTTTTCAAATCAATCGTCAAATTCTACTCGTTATTATAAGAGGTAATTATTAACAAAAATTGTTTATAGCAAGCCCAAGAGTTGGAAATTCAGGAAGCCTTCCTCCGTTTCATGGCTTTAACTTTGAAAGGATATCGTTCGTATTTATTGCCGATAACGAAAGCTCCAACTGTTGGTACAACCGATCCACAAGCCTTGTTTCAATTGAATGATTTCTTAAAAAGTCGCGATAAAACGCATCATAAATTCTTTCAATTAATGATGCGTACACAAATGTTTATACGTTTCATTGAAGAACGCAGTTTTGTTGTTGACGGTGATCAAGGTTTAGCGTTCTTTGATGAATGTACCGAAAAATTAACATACGACGATTGTAATGAGATACGTTTAATTGAACCGGATGCGTTACATAAAAGCGATAGGACTGTATTTGTATTACCACCAGAACCGACATTAGATGGTAATTTTAATAATTTAGTCTTCAAAGTATCTAATTTCGTTAATTTTAGAGTTGCATATTTATTCAAATTTCACACTAGATCCGAGTTTATTATTAGGTAAAAGACGTAATCATTTATCATCTTTACATACGAATATACCTGGATCACCAATGGCTAGACGGACGAAACACGAAATTAAATCCGCCCAGAAATTAGCCAGGTTTTATTTCCTATTTGGAATATTTCCCCATAATTAAAGTATAAATTTTAGAAAATGCCTACATAATCCGGAAATGTGGGCGCGTTGTCTGTGCGGTACTTGTCATACTTTATACTTTATGGTATTACCGAGCATGTTATTATTGAATGCCGGTAAAGAGAAGGCAATTTTACAACAAGCTTATGAATTATTAGTCCGGGCAACACAACAACGTCTTCCATGCGATGAAGTTTGTTATCGTTTAATGATGCAATTATGCGGTGAACATTCACGACCTTTATTGGCGGTAAAATTGCTTGTTTTAATGAAAAAATACGGAATACAACCTAATGCTTTAACTTACGGGTATTAATTTTTATTATAAAATAATTTAATTGTTAATAATGTTTTATTAGGTTGTATAATCGGTGTGTATTAGAAGCCGAATGGCCAGCCTATTCCGGTTCTAGTCAATTATTATGGAATAAATTACGAAATGTTGTAATGGGTGCTGCACATTTTCGTTGGGCTGTTAAACAGAAAGCCAATCGAAAATTATCGGCATCTACAGAAGGTGGTTCGAGTCTTTTAGATGTTAATGATCGTGCCGCTTCTAGATCATCATTAGATTCCCATGAAGCCATACAGAATGATTCGAGTTTTCTAAATCGATTCCGTCGTGTTGCCAGTATTGTTAAAGGTAGTTTGAGTGGTTCCGATCAATCGGTAGCCGATGTTGATAACGAAACAAATAATGAAAATGTTGGTGGAACTGCACCAATAGCAACGACGATCATTGAGAATGTTGATGAAGAAAAAATTAGTGAAGATGTGTCTGCTCAAAATAGCCCATCAGAATGTCGGTTATTATCGAGGTCGGAAAGTGCCGGTGATGCGAATATTATCGATAAATTACAACAAAATAAGAAGAATTGTTCGAGAACTTTACAATTTAATGGACAAGATGAGAATTCAACTAAATATCCCGGAATGTTTGTTTGTTTTTTAATTATAATTCTAGTTATTTAAATGGAATATTTGTAGGATATCTCCACGTATGGTTGTAACACAGAATGATCCTTTAGGGGCGTTTGAAGAACCGGAACCTATACCAAGAGCACAAACACCACCACCACAATTACAAATCAATCAAAATCTACCCCAACAACATCCAATAACCGATGAACCGATTTTATTTCGTTCATCAGTCCATCGATCGGCAACATTTGAAGGTAGTCCACCGGCACAAAATAAATTACATCGATCGGAAACTGTACCAGCATCTACAGTTACATCAAGTCTAGCTAGTCTTGGTTCTAGTTTTAAAATGGGTTTTAGGTAAATTTTGCGTACAAAAATTATCTTAATTTCAAGCATGTTTATATAGCTTTGCACGTGTGTGTGTGTTAGATTAGTAGCTTAGATGTTTTATTTTAGCCGCTATTCACCATCACGCCTTTCCCTACGTAAAGCCGATCTCAAGATGCCGCAACAATTGATCGAGAATGCCATCAATAATTTAAGGTATGTATTTAAGTGTTGTACAATTTATTTAATTTTGTATGTTTCGATTATTATTTCGGATTGTTAGTAGAATTTTTGGTTTTTTTTTCTTTGTTTTATGCATCTGTAGTCCGAGCAGTTTGACTGGTAAGAAATCCAACGAATTAATCCAAGGTGGTATTAGTTCTATAAAATCAGCAGCCACAACAATGGTGAAAAAATTGGATGAAATTAAAGAAGCAATATCAACATCAACAAATTCAACACCAGTTAAAGTATTAAATAATGAACGTTTAGGAAGTGGTGATATTAATTATTCAAATGAAACAACTAATAATAACAATAATAATAACACGAATACTAATAATAATAATAGTAATAATGGTGGTGGTGAATGTGAATCAACAGATGGTAGTGAGGGTGGTGAACGGCATCGTCGTATATCTGGTGAATTAAGCAGTAATAAGGGTAGTTATACAAATCTAAAAGATTACGATGAAGTATTACCCGATAGTCTATTCCCACCACCTATTGAAGAGAAATTCGGTTCGATTCTTTTATAATGGAAATAATTTTATAATTTCTAATTATTTTACAGATAGTGAACTTGAAATTACTATAACATCATGTTCACAATGCCATAATTGTATGTGTTTATTATACGATGAGGATATTATGGCGAATTGGTTTCCTGAAGATTCGAATTTAAATACAATCTGTCAATCGTGTAATAAATTAACCGTACCATTATTAACAATACAAATAATTGGTAAACATATCCCAATTTATGATCCATTTAGTGTACCGTATTTAAATCCGTTAGTATTACGTAAAGAATTAGAAAATATTCTAACACAAGAGGGTGATTTGAGTTTAGCCGATGGGAAATTTGTCGATGAACATCCGATTATTTATTGGAATCTAATATGGACATTTGAACGTATTAATGTACAAACACATTTACCGAATTTATATTTGAAAATACGTACGAACGAACAACACAATGATACAAAGAAAGACAATAAAATTTGTAATGATGATGATAATGGTGGTAATGACGATAATAGTGGACAAATGCAACCGGTAGAGGAAGGTACCGATCCATTAACACAAGAATTGGCAGCTTTAGGTAAATATATTTTTGTTTAAAAGAACGAGGATAATGAAATTTTATTTTGCTTTATGAAAAAGCTTCAAGTAAGGAAGATGATCGTAAGTTGTTTGTTTGAATCTATTATTGTAATTTAACAATAACACGAATGAGTCATTCCGGAAATTGTTCACAAGAATTGACCCTTGCATTATTGAAATCTTCATGCAAATTATTGATTATTGAATCATTTGTGACACATTTTTAATTCCATTCCTGTTGTTTTCAAATACAGTAAGTCCTCTCTAAGATTAGATTTTATTTTGTAGTTTATATAAATTGGTCGTTTTATAGAGGATATACTGTAATGTTTTTAATTCTAAGTTTACACAAACTATACAAATTGATTAAAATTAGTCATATTTTGATTTAAGTGATGACGCATTTCATTATTAAGATTAATTAATATTTCAATTTAGAAAAACTGGCAGCCCAAGTGAATGTGAAATGTTTATGGGATGAGCCACGTTTACATACAGAACGGACTCCTATGTATATTTTATGGAAATTACGGGATAGTCCTCAAATGAATTTAAATAACAAAAATATCATCACAAAATCGTAATTAATAATAGTTGATTCATTATTGAAGATAATTGTTAATTTTTATTTTTAGATTTATGCAAAAGATAATCAACAATATCCGTTTAAATGATTTAGTTGAACCGTTAAAAAGTCTAGCAACTGAACGTGAAACACAGAAAAAATTACAAGAAACCAAATATCAATCATCAATATATCGGGATATATTATTTTTGGCCTGTAAAGCCCTGGGTCGTGCCCAGATTGATATCAATACATTTGATAAGGAATATGCAGCAGCGTATTCTAGAGTGACTGAACGGAATAATCGTCATTTTGGTCCACAGGATCGTCCAATCAGTTTGAGTTCGTTGTATTGCCGGCAATACTTCCGCCCATTATCCTTGCCTTAAACGAACATACAGCCATCAATTGGAATTTTTTCCAAGAAAAAATTTCAAATGCACTTTGTTTCATGTTTCATTTTTAAACTAATTAAGTTTTTATTATTATTGATAATTTTGTCTTTTCATCGATTTAATCGAACTCTATAGTTTTCAATAAAGTTGTTGAAAATATAATGAGATTGGGATTAATTTTATCAAATATTTATCGGATCTTTAGTAGATTTTTTTATTAATAAGAGAGGTTGTTTTAGTAGTAGATATACTTATCAACTAAATTGCTACATATATTTTTTCTTTATTTTTAATCATATTGTAAAGGCAAAATTAAAACTATCATAGATTAGTAGAACATTAAGAAAAATTTCATAATAGAAAAGACAGTTTTTTATCTTTTTAAAAAGAAATTTGGAATAACATGTCATCCAAAAATCGATAATCATTATCGTCATTAAGCTATAATTGGCAAAATCCATTATTTGTAACAGTTTATTTTCAAATGAATGTCCTAAATTAATATTTTAAATAAAAATTAACGGGCAATCTCATTAAAGAGGATAACTACAATTTAATATCAATAATGTAAATAAGAAAACGAGAAAAATAGAGAGTAGAGAAGCGTAAAAATTGCATAAATCTTCTCTTTTTATGTATTCTTTTGAGGCACCTATATAAACTTGTGCGCAAAACATCTTGATATGCTATTCCTGAGATATTACGTGGAATAATCAGAGAAAATTTTTGAAAATTTCAGCTACCAATTGCAAATTACACTATTTGTTTCTGTTAACATTGATAGATTCAAAAATTCAAGAAAATTATTGTACACACAACACGCGAATCTTTCTCAATTTTAGTTGTTGTAACTCGAATTCCGGTAGAAAAGAAATATATTCTAATAATTTTACCTCTAAATTGTCGATCAAAGTATTGACTAAAAATATACAAAAATCTTAATTTTTACAACCTCCTCACATACAAATTTTGTAATCAAAACTAAAATTTATTATTATTAATATTATTACTAGTATTATTAAAATATAGATCACAAATATTTTTGCTTTTAGAATATTTATAGCTTTTAATATCTGAAAAATGTAGACGTATAAAAATGTGTATTTATCCTCTTTAAAATCAAGCTAAATTATTTTTAAATAAATCAACATAAAATACGGTCCTGTTCTAATTAAAAACAATTATAAAATGTACATACATGTAATAAAAACAGGACAATTATTACTATTTTTCAATTGAAAATCAAACAATTTTGAGTAAACCTTAATTGAAATTGATTAAAAAGAAACCAAAGAAAGCCGAAAAACGTAGAGAAACCGCAACTGTTTAAGCTCCAATTTCATAATTACACATTTTCGCACTTTTATATACCGAAATATGCTGGATTTTTATTTTAAAAAACACTCACGAAAATGTCTTTTTAATTTTTCTTATATTAAAATAACAACCGATGCTGTATAAATAGCAACAAATAGAGATGTCACGCACGGCCTCTTCATCCTTTTCTTCTTGTTATTTGTTAAATCTTCGTCAATTATTAAATTTTTAATCATAAATTTAGACACTATTCAATATACTTCACAGAGGAGAGAAATGCGAAGTCAAAACAAAATTAAAATTAAAAAGAGAACAATTCTCGTAACGCTTATTAGAAAGAAGTTTATCAATTTCTGTCACAATATACCTAGATTTCTTTTTATCAATATTTTGTTTGAAAACTTGTAGTTATTTAAAGGATGCTACATCTCAATTTGAATGGTACCCGGCCATGGCCACCGGTTATCTTGTGCCGTTTACCGCGACTTGTTTTATCCCTACGGATCTCTCTAACTAACGTATAAAATGCCTCATCGACGCCCATTCGTGTTTTCGCTGATGTCTCCACAAACGGTATACCGTACTGTTTAGCAACCTGAAATAAAATTAATTAAAATTCGATAAACTGTCCCGACGGATCGATTATTCAATTGTATATTTATCGATTTTAAAATTAAATTCCGTTTGAATACGAATTAGTTCTAGTTAACGTTGGCAAAGTACAAGGTTTTTTCGTTCAAGAATCTTTCCGTGTTGGTTTTCAATCGAATAAATTCGGAATTTCCAAGTTGAACATGCATTATCGTCATCGTCTCGATTGATCTTCTAGCCGATTGCACTGGAAGGAAATTGAGACGAATCGAAAATTGAGAAAAATTTTCGGTAGAACGAATTTAATTTTGTGTTTCCGGATTAAAATGGTATTGGGGCATATTGAAATTTGAGCCGGATACAAAAAATTTACTGTATTTTTTTCTGTGCGGAATTTAAAGATGTTTTAATGGGTTAATTTACCTCTCTGGCTTGGTTCATATCGACCGCCCACGATGATAGATCACATTTATTACCAACTAATACCATTGGTACTTCTTCAGCATCTTTAACACGCTTAATTTGTTCCCTATATGTACTTATATCTTCAAAACTTTTCGCTGAATTTACAGCAAATACTAATAAAAATCCTTCACCAGTTCGCATATATTGATCTCTCATGGCACTATATTCTTCTTGTCCTGCTGTATCTAATATATCTAATAAACATGTTTCACCATCAATAACAACTTGTTTCCTATATGAATCTTCAATTGTTGGATCATATTCGTCAACAAAATGATTCTGTATTAATTGTATTGTTAATGCTGATTTACCAACACCACCAGCTCCTACTACTACTAATTTGTATTCAGTCATTTTCTTCTTCACAATTTTGTCGAATTTTTCAATTACAATTGCAACAATAATAATACGTTTGTTGTTTTCAAAATGAATCGTAAATCAAAAGGGTGGCTTACTGAAAAACGGTTAAGCGGGCAACACAACACACACAAAAACACACATGGGAAACAATCAAAAAAGAACATAAACGAAATAATTACGAAACAAAGCTGAGACGGATAAATTAGAATCTTTCGTAAATTGTCGTCTCTTCAAAAACGTATCGTTATTTTTATACTCGTCAAATTGTATTTTATTTTTCTTCTTCGTCTTCTTGTTGCTGGTGTTAGAATTACTACTTCTTCTTCTTCTTCTTGTTCTTCTTGCGTAGAGACGGGGAAAATGGTGTGTGTATGTGTGTGTATGTCTTTATTATACGAAAATGTGGGTTGGTTCGGTTGCTGCTATCCCAGCATGCTAAAAAACAACACACACTGTACACATTAAAGAATTGAAAAAATTAAGAACATTTATATTATAGTCAGTAAATTACTTCTAATTAATTAATAAATGATGAACGAAAGAGTAACACAAAAGTTACATCAAGACGGTCAAATGCGCTACTAAAAAAATCACGGGTACCAACATTATAACATTGAATTTTACTACGCCATCATAAACCCACCCATCATACCCAAGCAACTGACATACAAAA
This sequence comes from Mylabris phalerata, assembly GCA_020740385.1. Lineage (NCBI taxonomy): Eukaryota > Metazoa > Arthropoda > Insecta > Coleoptera > Meloidae > Mylabris > Mylabris phalerata. The sequence goes on along the minus strand of JAJEOX010000299.1, from coordinate 2,610,778 downwards.
GTATAGATCGCCCATCCGGACGAAATAACCTAGTCTGTGCCCTACAAAACTAAATTTACCATATACTAGATTTTTTTAATTTCAATATCTCCTAAAATTATCGCTGTAATTGCAGTGATTTGATTGTAGTTCAACAGTCCCATTTGAATTAACGCCACGAAAATCATAGAACTGTTAAATATATGGATAGCGCTTTTCCTAGTTTTACCTATAGCGCCTAGCATGTCAACAAGATAGGCAACACATTAAATTTATGCTGGAAAAAATTTACAATTTCCTTAAAAAAAAACTGTTTGACTTGCTTTTCTAAAAAAATACTCGCCTACAGAAGTAATTTTGTTTGCTTGCTAATAAATTCCACGCAATTTCGGAGTAAACCGCTATGCATAATTTTAACAGTTTACAATTTCCATATTTTCGAATTTTTATACTTCTAAAATGTTACTTCCGAAAATTTACAACTCCTGAATGTTGATTTACCAGAAATAGAACAAATAAGTACGTTCATTAAAGGAAAATAAAGGAAATGTGCCTTAAAGAAATGAAAATATAAGATTTGAGGTTATGTTTATTTGCCTCCGAAAATAATTCGTTTATTTTCAAGAATAGGCGTGAAAATGAGAAATTATTGCATATTTAAGAAATGATACCAGGCACGGAATATAATCGTCGACAAAAAGCCGACCCAAATTGTTCAGCTTGCTGGAAAATTGTTGAACACTGAAAACTTACAATCACCTGAGATTCTATCTGAACCAACAATTGGATATATCAGCCTATTTATTTATTAATTTATTGGATAATTATCTTCAATAAATCCAAAATTTAGCAATAAACTAATAAATTTCCATAATAACATCAATTTTATGTATAATTTTAATAAAAACAAATTATGAGGTTAACTTAAAAATTATCAAGCGCAAATTCAAGTCCAAATGCGGTGTTGCCATATTCACTGATTTTTCAGCAGAATTTTTCTCTAGTTATTCCTTTCACTGGCTTTTAAAAAAATCCGACAGTTTTTCTTATATTTTGAGGTTTTAAAGTGGGAAAAAGAACATATTTCACCAAAACCATAACATTTATTTTGATTTTACACAAACTGCGATAATTTTAATAAATTTAGCGTAATTCTGACTTATGAAATAACATATTTTAGAATTTATTTAATAAAGGTGGAAAATATCACCGTACTTATTTGAAATAATAATTCAAACAACTAAAAATTGAGAAAAAAAGGGATGATTTCATTATGAACCAAGTACTATGAGAATAATTTTCTAAATTATCCCCAATTTAACTACTGCTGTCAACTATAACGAGTTTTCCCGATTAATTTATCCTTCGAAATTTTTTATATTTTGCTTTTTAATCATTTTAAGTCACCCCCATTTTGTTCACTGTTTTTAATTGTAATTACCTCGATGTTTTTGTAGTGTCTCATTAAATTCACCCCTTCATAATCTTCATATCTTGCATTCTAATTGTAAGTTGTACTGTTATAAGGGTCCAATTATTATTATAATTACTGAAAAATGTAGAAATGTTAAATTTCTTTAATAGGAATAAATAATTCTTTTAATTTTCAACAAATTCCATTAAAAAAATAAAGAAATTTTAGTAATTTTTGAAACAAATTTAATCTTATTTGGTTTAGATTGAAATAAGAAACTATTAACGCGCTAGTATATGATTAAGATTCAGTTAAAATAGTTAACCCTCGAAATTACAAAACAAATAAATTCTAAGGTAAATAAAAATCTACGGATTTTTGGCATTTAGAGCCGGCAACATCTCAAAAATAAATAATGTTTGGCGGAATTCTAGCTACATTATATCCATCTCTTTTTAACATATTAGATTCGTATTTTCTATCTTTGTTACTATAATTTTGACAGTTTGCAATTTGCATAACCTCAAATTTTTACACTTCAAAAATTTTATTTTCGAAAAATTCGCAACTACTAGATGTTGATTTACCAAAAATGGACAAATTGGGGACTTTCATCAAAGGAAAATGTATGGAAATGTGCCCTAGGCAAGAAATGAAAATGTGAGATTTGCGGTTGTGGTTATGTGCCTCCAAAAATAATCGAATTTATTTTCAAGAATAGGCGTGAAAATGAGAGATTATTGCATATATTAGAAATGGTACCAGGTACCGAACATAATCGTCGACCAAAAGCCGACCCCAACCGGGCTGTAAAATGTTTCAGTCGTTCGGCTGCTGGAAAATTGTTGAACGATGAAAACAACTTACGACCACCTGAAATTCTATCAAAAACAATCAGCTACTTATTATTCGAGTAATCTACAACAACCGTTAATAACAACATTGAATAACACTGAATCTTATTTTTTAGAGTAATTGATGCACCTTTATCATGGCACATAAAATACGAATTTATCGCAGATAGATTACGTGCAGTCAGACAGGATATGATCATTCAGAATGTATCGTTAGACGATTCGATAAGTTTACTCCAACCAATTGTTAGATTTTATGCATATGCGGCCTATAAATCATGTAAAGAAGAAATCAATAATTTCGATCCTGTACTCAACAAGAATCAATTACAAGAGTGTTTAAAGAAATTATTAAGCTGTTATGATTGTTACGATCAACTATTAAATAACCGTGTTGATATTCCTGAAATTAAGAAACATAACGAGAAACTAATTGAAGATAGACCAGAATTTGAAGCTTTATATTTAATCTTCAATATTGGTAATGAAGAGGCTCTATTGAGAGCTTTAAATCTTCCACAATTCTACAAGTATAACGTTTATTATGCTTTTATTATCAATAATAGTTTTATATTTTAGTAATTCTATAGTGAAATTATCATTCGAATTGTCGTTAGCTTATAACTGTAATGATTTTGTAAAAATTGGTAGAATTATACCGAAATTACCGACATTACTAGCGGCAGTTGCTTCATTACATCTACCCGAAATAAGAAGGTAACTCTTAAAATATTTATAACATGAATTAATTTATTTTAATTTAGGAAAGCTTTATTGATAATGTGTCAAGCTTATCATAGTCAAAATTTATATTTTCCATTAGAAGATTTACAAGATATTCTAATTTATGGTTCGCAGGAACAAATTGTCAAAGAATTGAGATATTACCGAATTAACGTTGATGGTAATTGTGTTTATTTTAATAAGAAATGTGTAATTGATAAGAAGACAGTTCGTCCAACACACGAGCGTGTAGTCGAAGACAAATTAAGCGAAGAAATTGTACAGAATTTATTGTTAGGCTGAATTTTTTATAAAATAAATTCTTGGAAACAATTTGATAAATTGAGCAAATTTCTACAAATTTCCGCAAAAATTGTTGGAAATGAAACTAATTGGCTTTTTCTTCCAATATAGAATTCTTTAAATACTCTTTTGGAGTTGTTTCTGGTGTTTAACGAGTGGAAATTAATTTTTTAAATACTCGATTTTACACAAACTCGCCTGCAGAAGTAATGTTGGTTGCCTACCAATAAATACCACACAATTTTAGAATAAAGCGCTATCTATAATATAGTAGATCTATGGGCGAAAATCCACAGGTGCCAATTTCGGATTAAATAAACAAAAAGTCACTAAATTTAATATGTCATTGTATGATTAAGATAAAAGATAATCAGATTCTTTGGTTGTTTTTCACGAAAATAAAAATAAATAAAGAATTTAAATAATTAATATTAATAGACTGCAATTGTTGTTCATTAGAAATAAATTTGAATTCGTTAAAAATAATGCAAATCTAACAGTATTGACATTAGGCTTAATTAAACAAAAAATTTCTGTATCATCAAGGTAAGTTTCAGGTGAGCGATTCGTATTACGGAAAAAATCTAAATGATTCATTATAGATTATTAAAGTAAAAAATGACCAGTAAATCTCAAGATAATCAATCAGGTTATGTGGATGGTGTACGTGTTAAAATATCGGAACGTTATAAACCACCACCACGTATTAATTTAGCTATGTCGTATGCACAACGATTAACACTAAATAAACATATAGAAGATAATATACAAAGTTACGATTTTATATTAGAGAAGACTGTAAAAGACAAAATGAACGAATGGCGTTTGGTTCGAAAATCGCTAAATGAAGAACAGAAGGCCCGTTTAGAACAAGCTAGAATTGAAGAAGATAAACGTTTAGAACAATTAGACAACAATAATGACGACGATAGCAATGAGAACGAATTGAATAAAGATTTGAACAATTTAACAATAACAAATCAAAATTATCAAAATCTACAAGATATATTGATGCCAATTCAAGTAACATCGACTGATCATTATTCGACAATATTAAAACCGATACAATTAACCGAATATAATCGAACTTTACCAAATAGTAATATTGATAAAAGTCCGTTTAATATATCGGATTTCGAGGCCGATACGTCTAGTCCGTTCGATAATATGGAATTAAAATCGATTAACGATATGGAAGAATTGGCGTTGGTACTAAAGAAAGACCCAGTTGGGCCCAATTTTAACAACACAAATATCCCACAACAAAACTATATTTATCCGAATTATTCCTACATTCCAAATAATATCTCGTATATGAATCCTACGTCTACTTATAGTCAGACGAACGGTTATTATTACCCTAGTACATTCAATAATCCTACAAATTATCCACATTACACTACAGCATCATCATCAACAAGTACGCTAGTAAATCAAATGGATAAAGATTTGAATATATCAAAAATTAATAGTAGTGATAGAGTAACGATCAATAATAAGGTGCCAGATATTTTGAAATCATTAAATGATCAATTAAATACTCTACATTTAGACAATAAAACAACAAATTTAAAACGTAATAATGAGCCTGTAAAAAGTGATAATATTGATAATATTAATGATACTGATGAGAATCCATTTGATCAGTTACCAAAGAAATTACAAGATTGTTGTACATCAATTAGTGCAATGGGATTTCCGTTATCTAGGGTGGCTAGAGTTTGTAAAATCATTGGAAATGATCAGAAGAAGGTAATTTTTCGTTATTTAATCTAATTGGGGTGCGATTTTGTATATTTTTCAGATTGTCGAACATCTTTTAGCAATGTCAGAATTATTAGTATTAGGATTTCCTGAAAATAATGTATCCGAAGCATTAATACAGTGTAATAACGATACGGATAAAGCATTGGATTTACTTATTACATTGTAGCACTATTATTATAAAAACTTTGGCTGTGCTAAAAACGATTTGTATATCATAATGTACTCAGATAGTTTATTAATTTATTTATTTGTAAATATTGGATCTTTTTTTAAGAAAGCAACAATAATGAAAATTATATACGCCTATATTGCAATATTGTTATATGGTTATAATGCTGGAGTTATTGCATTTCATTTCCGAGGTATAATGTATATTTAAAGGTGAGCGTAACCTATTTTCTGTTATTTATATGAATCTTTTATAAATCCTTATGTAAAAAAATACTCGAGCTATTAAATAAAACAAGGCACTTTTATAGTTTGTTTGTCCAACAAATTTTGGATTTTTTGATCAAAATTCAGCCACTAGCCGCGACAATCAATCTGTTCAAAATTCCATTTCGATAAAATTAAACGAAATTCTTACATATTTGTAAATTAAGTCAACGACTTACACTTATTTACTGTAGATAAGATTTTGTTATATTTTTTTACGAAAAAAACAGAAAAACGATTTAAAATAAATATTTGTAGCTGGCAAGATAACAGAATGAAGCAAAATATACCTGTCATATTGTAAATTCTTTGATTTGTGATAACACTGATATTTTCACATAATAAGGTGTGCCGTGTTATCATCAACGTCAATACCATCAGGTAAGTACAAGGAAAAATCGATAAAATTCAATTTATAAAAAATAGATCTATATTTCTATAAAATTGTCCATTATAAAATTATTGATTTAAATTCGGTTCGATTAGATTCAAAACGGCGCCGATTAAATGTAAAGAACCGGTTACTAATAATTCCGATTTACCTTTAGTGTTAACGAAATTGATCGCATCGATTACAGTTGGGAAAACTTCAACAAATCGAGCTCTATTGCCGATATCGTGTTGTTCCAATTTCAACCACAATTCTTTATGTTGTTGGCATCTCTCTAATTGCGCATCTGCTGATAAAGAAATATTATCTAAAATTAATTTATCGATAACAACTAAATTGTGCCCTTAATGCAATAATTTACCAGTTGGATTATGCGTAGAGACTGAATTTGTAACAAATAGCACACCATCAAAATTACACGTTGAATGTAATAATTTCAATAAATTCTCAGCATTTCTATTACCGGTTATATTGAACATTAATACACGTAGATTATTTGTAGTTTTCGTGAGATTGCTGTACCAATTCGAGCAAATTTCGATACTTTCAAAAGTATGGGCACCATCTAGATAAAACCTAAAGAATAAATAAATCGTTTATTTTATCAAAATTGCGAAATTCTAATTACGTAATATTCTCGGAATGTTTCACATGAAATCGTCCGGGCCATACACAATTCGATATAGCAATTTCTGTAATTTCTTTCGATAATTGTCGATGATTCAGCGATAACCAAGGCGTTACACAGAGATACGGCTAGATTTGCGTTTAAATTCAATATGTTCCTTGGACAATTTGTATTTTGTGGCAATTGTAAAAGCGAATTTTCCACAATTTTCAAGCTACACTGAAAATTGTCGTTGATTTATTATTTTTGAAAGTTTAGAGTTACGTTTTTTTCTTTGCTGCGTTCTATCAAGACGTCCATTGCAGTTTCCGGTTGGGGTACAGTAAACGCCAAACATCCCTCTTTCATTATCCCAGCTTTATTCCAAGCTATCGATTCGATACTATCACCTAATAATGTTGTATGATCGATACCCAGCGATGTTATACCAACAACTGGTACTTTTCTGTAAATTGAATTTTATCTATAAAGCACGATAATTATTCGTATAATTCGCATTTTAAAATAATCGAAAATTACCTTAAAATATTCGTACAATCGTATTCGCCCCCAATTCCCACTTCAATTATGGCAACATCAACTTGTTTCTCTAGGAATATCGCAAATGCCATTATTGTCAAAAAACGAAAATACACCGGCATATCGTCATCGTATTTCTACAATTACAAATGGAAATTATCGAAATTTGTTTCAATTCAAATCGTATACCTTCGTTTGGTCTAATCGCCTGAAAATCTCCCAAAAATACTCACTGAATTCGTTCTTTTCGATCGGTTTACCATCAATACGTATACGTTCGCGTACTTCTAACAGGTGTGGCGATGAGAAAAATCCGGTTTTATAGCCGTGGTGGCGTAGAATTGATTCGGAAAAAGCGCAAGTTGTGCCTTTACCTTTAGTACCAGCTACATGGATAACAGATAATTGATCCAATTTATCCAGACTAATACCAGTTCTAGATATTTTTTTATTATTTTATTTATTTATTTATTTGATAACAAAACAAGAATGTAAATATTTTATTTTAATCTGTATTGATTTTGATATCAATTCTACTTAAAGATAAATAGCATGTCTAGTATTTGAGTTTCATTGAAAACGCATCAATACAGGTTGTCCATTGTGCAATAATTTAGAAAATTGAACCCCCTCAAATTAGTGAGTAATTTTTTAATTATTATTACTATTACGAATCAATCTACGACATACTATCTACTAGTTGAATAGATCCTCAAAAATTTTAATAAATTGATAAAAATCTTGCCTTGTTAAATAGCCCTCCACTTGTTGCAACTGGTTTCGATTATGATTCAAATTAGCTGTCTTAATATAATTGGCATTACTTTGTAACGTATTCAATAATTCTATGCAAGTCTTAAAATCAATTCAAAAATTAATAATCGATAATTATTGTGAAATTTATCTTACATTATAATCAGGTTGAGACTTTGGCCTTATACCATTTCTAACCTTATTCGAAATTGTTCGAGTTGTATTCGACATGGCACGCTGTAATAACATTAATATTGAATTAAAATCAATCGAATTCGATATTCAAATTAATTGTTATCAGTAATTATCTGATAATAACAAATAGCCTTGATTTGTATGGAAAGAATTTTTAAATTATACAATAATTAGAAACACGCGGAATTAATATTGCGCCATCTACATTGACGTCAAATAGGACACAGTTGTCAGATTGTCTATCGAGTTGTAATAATTGCCCATAGATGTCGCTTTATTTTTTTTAATAAGTTTAATTGTTGCAATTTTTGAAAACCTAATCGACTATAATTGCGAAAATTATATTGTTATTTAATTATAATTTTATGATTTATACTTTGATATAATTTTTAATTGATTGTAAAATTAATAGAACGTAATGTATGGCAACGCTGTCAATAAAACAGTGATTCTCAAACTGAAATTTAGAATAATTTCGATATTTAAAAATCAAATTATCAAAAATCAGTTTGTAATTATGTTAATTTTATTTAAAGCTTTAATTTATAACGATATTGCGCCCGTTAGTATTCTAACATCTATTTTAAGTAACGGCGGTACTCACATAATCGACTAATTATAGCTCCAATTGTTTACCTTTAATTACAAGTAATTTAATTAAAATTAATTGTTTCGATGATTAAAACTTCTATCAATTTTTATAATTCTCCAATTATTCGCTATTATCGTGTATATTTAACTGTGAATTTCGATAATTTCTTAAAAAAGTATGGTTAGTTTAACCAACTGTCAAAATTATCGAACGGTTAATATTTATCGTATCTCTCCAACGTTGTTTATTTAAATTTACTTAGCAACTATAATTAAACAAAACACAAAAAATGTAAATAAAACATCGGTTTTCCTATTGAGTTTTCCACAAAACGAAAGGGCCCGGTAAAAGATTTGAAGATCGTTTACGAAAATATGAACACAGAAAAGAAACGTGCACGTTCAAAGAATTTTACCGATTGCGATCGTGTAAATCTATTAGAAATAACTGCCGATTATTTGAATATAATTGAGAATAAGAAAACGGATGGTGTGACAATAAGAGCTAAACATATAGCATGGGAGAAAGTTTGTAATCGTTTCAATAAAATTGCGCAAACTGGGGATCGTACACCGATTCAATTAAAATCGTTGTACGAAAGTATAAAGAAACGATATCGTACTGAATTAAACGATAAGGTATTCGTTTAAGTACCCAATAAAGATGTTAATTAGAGATTGTTTTGTTGTAGAAACACGACGATACTTTAAATGTACCGTCAGTTATACAGAAATATCAGGAGATTATAGCCAGGCGATCGAACGAATTTACAAATAGTCACGATAATTTAGAACAATTTGATGAGACTGTAAGGGCAATTAATTTAAATTAAATTACAATAATTACGAGATTGATTCGTGTTTAAGGTGGAAGAAAAAGACCCATTAATTGCGATTAATGAGAATAGCCAAAATTCAATAAACGATAGTTGTAGTAATAGGAATACAGAATCTATTACAATGCCATCGTCGACTGAAACTCGTGATAATATCGAAAATCGTATTGAGAATTCTTCAATGAAAATAAAACGTAAACGACACCATATCGACGAGAAAGAACAATTAAAATTAGAAATTTTACGTATACGAAAAGAGAAAGAGGAGATCGAACGGGATATTTTATTACTAAGAAAACGCGAATTAGAAATCGAAATTGAAGAGAAACTTAAACGATTCAAACAATTGTAAATTATTTAATTTGTAAATATCGAGTTAATAATAAATTTTCTAATTTTATCGCTATCATTATCACCTCTATCATCGAGATTATTAAAGTGTTTAATTTCAAGAAATTTACGTTCATTTAAATCGACATTATCGTCGAATTTGATTGCTAAATTGTGCAGAAAACACGTAGCTACTATAACTGGCGGTATTTTCTTAATGAAAATCTTTAAACCCTGCGATAGACACGGAAATCGTTCTTTTAGAGCCTTTATAGTTTTATCGAAAATCTCACAAGTCTGCCTATGGGCTAGATTATAGCGTTTTTCTGCGATAGATTGCGGTTGATTTATCGGCGTTAAAAGATATTCTTTACAATCATATCGTGAATCGCCCAATAGATAATAATCGTCGAATTCACGATTCTCAAACCGTTGTTTAATTGTTGATTTATTAAAAATTTCGTTATTGTTAATTGAACCAGACGAATCGGCTTTTATATCGCAAATTTGCATATGAGAATCGCAAATTAACTAAAATTTAAAATATAAATAACGATTATTAAACGACTAATTGAAATTACTTGGGCTTTCATTGAGAACCATTCATATTCGTTGCGGTAATATTTGGCGATTTCAACAGCAGGCGATTGGATTTTCACATGCATGCAACCAATAATACCACAAACATTCGGAAATTTAGCCAAATTATAAAAATTATTGCAATTGCGCCTTTTCTCCTCCTCATCCAACGGCATTTTAATGTGTTCCTGGCTTTCTAAAGCTAAAAATTGCGTAACTCTGTGCACATTTCGGGAGATTGTAGCTTTCGTTGCCCCATATTCCTCGTTGACGATAATATGAAATGAACCACAAACATAAAACCGTAACGCTATCAATAATTGATTGATTGGCGATAATGGGTGGTTTCTTTCAGTGAATCGTTTCAATTTGTTCTCGATCAATTCTAAAACATAATGAACGGTACGTTTCGATAGATGGAAATTTCGTTTGAAATAATCATCGTCGTATCGATCAAAGGGATTGGTACGATCTCGAAATATACGTGGACGTTTTAGAGGCTTTTGTTGGCCATTATCGGATTCCAATTCTGATTCGGATGATGATGTTGATGTCGATGAAGATGAGGATGAAGATGAAAGTGATGATACTGAGGCTATTGATGAAATTGATGAAACTGATGACACAGATGGTATCGATAGTCGTCGTTTCTTCCTCATTTCTCTATAATCTTAAAAATTACTCAATTTAATATCAAAAAAACGACTCTATTTTTGAAACTTTTTCACTATTTAAATGTCAACCATTTTTTAAAATGTACCTAAGGTTACAACCAATGTTGCCAAACTTGAATAAAAATCTAATAATTTCTAAACTGTACTTACGCATAAAATTGCATACATTTCGTCTCAAAATGCAAAATTAATCAAAAATTTAACTGAATAACTAACATTAATTCATTCAATAAAACCAATTATTGCAATATATGGAATTATCTGCGTTTGACAACACCGATTTCAAATCTAGCATACGGTGCATTAAGCTACATTCCCACTAGAACAACGTTGCCAATTTTTTAATAATGACTAAATTTCCCACACCCTATTCTAATAATTACACCATTTCTAGTTTACAGTTAAAATTGTATATATTTTCTACCAATATAGAATAATAATCATAAATATTACTCCTCAACCGTTTTCCAGCTATTGTTCAAGAAAGTCCGATTTATTAATCAACAATAATTACCAAAAGATAATATTGATAATAATATCGTCTAAATAACTCAACCGTATAATGGTGTAACGAATAATTTAACCGTCCGGTGACATTGTAGTATTGGCCTAATTTTAGTATAGGCCATTCCGCCATAAATAAATATGACATCAGAATGATTCAGTTTTTTCTATAGAGAATTCCGCACATTACAATACTCATTTATTAAAAAAGTAATAAAATAATGTGTAGAAGCACCTTAATGTGGCCTCATTCAAACGTCTTTACAGCCGATAGATGGCTCTATTTACCCACATTTTGCAGGTTAATTTTGATTTTTTGTTCAATAAATCATCAAATTCGCTGTTATTACCTACTTATGTTGGAATTAATTCGTTAATGCATTTTTATTACATTAATGCATTCACTTATGCATGATTATTATATTAATGCATTATTGTAAAGTTTGTAAGGTTGTTTCTTAGAAAATGGCAGCAGTGGCGCCGGGATGGATAACATTATGAGCCACACTACAATTTATTGGATCTATAAATAGAACAATTTTGCGCAATTTTGGTTAATTTTCGGTTATAATAATAATTAAATTGAGTAAATTTGGGGAAATTTATAAAAAATAATTTATGAATACACTACCGGTTAATTTTGGTTACGCCACTGTCTAATGTCATTCCGATAAGAGGCGATACCAGAGCCACAAACATATTTTAATTGATATTAATTATATCTTCGATAAAGAATCATTTTATTTTGTTGTTTAATTAATTTTCTAACTATTTAATAGAAGAATCGTTGAATATTTGTGTAATTATTCGAATTTAATTGGTAATCTGTTTGTATGTTACGTTTATGGTGTAGTTGGATGTGTCTAAGGTTGTGAATTTTCTAATACGCCGTTAAATGGCATTTAAATCGACCGATCAATACCGAACTGTTGTATTTAAAAGGACTAGAAAGATTGTGTTGTCTTTTGTAATTGTCGTGGATTTTCATTATTTTAGTCGATAAGTAACATTCCAACATTCAACACTAATGCTTCAGTAAATCCAGTTGTAAGTACGATTGTGTTTTAATAAATTCGGAATATAAGGTTGTAATTCGATACCATGATGGTTTGCTACATTTGATCGGCCCCCTATATTAACGTTGAAATAGAGCAGAATCTGGCCGTATTTGGTGTTGTTGATTGATCAAAATTAATAATTAATCAATGACATTTTGACTTGTGTTTATCATAACAAAATTTACACACAGTTTACAGAATGCATATCCAATAAGACCCTTAACCTCCTACAATTTATTCGATTGGTTTTCTAAATTTTTCCATATTTTCCAGAAAATGTCGGTGGAGAATATCGATGAGCGTATATTACGCCAACGTAAACTATCCGTAGCCAAAGATCTATTTGGTGTGAAACAATTTAATGAATCAAAATCGTTGGCGAATAGTGATCGTTTTATACCAAGACGTGCTTCGAACAATTGGGAGACAAATTTCGCTACACTGCCAGATTTAAATAAGCAAAGCCAGAATAATAAAAAGACGACAAATACAACGAACAATTCGACAACAACATCATCGACGACAACACCGGGCGGTGGCGGTGGTGGTGCCGGAACCGGAGGTACAACAGCCACCACAACGACAACAACTAGGGAAACTGGTGAAAATTCTCGTGATTCCGGTGTTTATAATATTTTATTAAGGAATGAACTATTAGGCGAAAATACTGAAGATATAAAATCACAATGTGAGGATCGGCAAGTTTTAACGCCAATTAAAAATAAGAACCTTTTCAAATATGGTACACCAACTAAGGTATGTGTTTTGTAATAATAATAGTCTTATAAGACCTAGAAACATAATCGATAACTGTTCTTTTTACCGGTTATTAATGCATTTTATCATCGTCAATTGTCAATAGTTCTCAAATAATTATCGAATATTTAGTAATAGTAGTAGTCGAGACGACGGTAATACCAATTAGCCCCTGTATGTAAAATATTGGTTTTTTATGCAAAATATTGGTAGCTTTCTCTTGGAATTATTTGAACGTTTTATTATACAAGTAATTATTAGTTGTTAGAACTATGCACCCAAAAAAATACAACATTTATTTTTAAACATTCCCAATTTAGTTACAAATTTAGAATACAGCGCACGCCATTTACAATATCCACCTAATTGTGTACGTAATCTATAATACTTTGACCATTAAAATTGGTACTAAAAATGCGCTTTAGTTTGGGTAATTTGGGCGATTTCTCTAGTCTAAAAACGATTGGAATTTTCAGTAGTAGATATTTGGCATTTTTCTAATGTTTTGCTAAATCTGTCACCACACAGAGTATCTGAAATTGATGAGGTAGCCAAAAAAACAACTTGTCTAGACTTAAACTTGTATACTAAAGTCTATTTTGAGACATTAATATTAGCCTACAATGCAATATTGTAACGTCCTTCCGATATAACGGTTAAAAATTAATAAATCCCCTCATGTTCGTTATAAACATCTTTGCATATTTCCGTTTAATAGATTTAGTTTAATGACACCTCAGACGGGAAATTGTGTCTTGTGTATTTATCATCGTAATTTCCTTGACCATTTTTAGATAATTTTTGTCTATACAATTACTCATTTATACCTTCTTTCTATATTGTTATCGTGTTTGTTAAACAATTCAGTCCTTTTGTGTCAACAGAATTGTTAATTTTTCTATTTTGGTTTTCAAATATGTAGATAATGAGGGGAAAATTTGGAATTATTAAACATATTTGAAATTTGTAATGCATTTAACCAAATTATCCTTAATCATTGTTAATTATTAATATTTACAGATTGGAAAGTTCAATAATTTAATTGATAAATTTTTGCTAAATTAGATAAGTCCATAATATTTTTATTGCAAATAGAAATTGCATGTGCCAAGGAGAAATACAGTAGGAGCTAAATTGAACTAATCGTCTTGACTTTCATATTTTACCATTAAGACCTAATAGGAGTGATTCCAAATTATCCAAAACGAGATAACAGCTATTTTTGAATTGATTTTCTATTTTTAGTCCTATATGAAAACTGTACTACAGTTTTATTTATTCAAAATTGATAATGTCGGTGGTTATCAGTCATATTCAGTGCCAATATAATTTTTATTTTAAATTGTTAATTATTCTGTTTGTTGTTCATATTTGGAATAATTTATTGTAATCTAGGGAAAACACGTACAATTTGAACGATAAATTGTAAAATTGGAAAATAAACGTGAACAAAACGAGCTATCTTGTTTGCGATATAGCAGGCATAAAAGGGTGCAAAATTAATAAAATTGCATTAACATATTATTAGTAATTATTATTCTCTATTATAAACGAATCATTTCCGGTATGTTTATAAATTAGTATTGATTTGTTATATCATTGCGTTGTTGAAAACCAGGTATCGGTTTTAACGCGAATTTTGCAATGAAGGAAAACAAGATAGTTTCAGGAGAACATCGAAAGTGTTTTATTCCTCGATTTCTTGAATAGTTTTCGGATATTTGAGAAGTTTTCCTGTAAAAACTGTTTCTTTGAGAGGAAATTTATCGGTTTTAAGATTATTTAGAAACTCGTTATTTTATAATAAAATAACATAAGCTTCTATAGAAAAAATTGTAAGAACTGTAATTTTGATAAGTGCAGAAAAATTGACCACAAATGACGAAACAATGAAACTATTAATTCGTTATAATAAAAAAACAATTTATAACTAGGTTTACTACCCTTTCTTTCGCATTATAACGAATTTAAAAAAATTGTAATATAAATGTAAACAATTCGTTGAGTTTAAATTAATGTTGCAATATAAAATTTATCAACTTACGGAAGTAATACACAATAGATGATTTGGATATTTATTATCTTAATTGTAATTTACATAATAATTGCGAGTTTCTTATCGAACATAAAGTTAACTTGACCAGGTCACATTAAATTTATTGTTTGGATTATTTTCTAATGAGAAAAATCCAAAATGTGCATACAACGATAAAAATATTTAATTTAAATTTGGCAAAAATAATTGTAAGTGAATCATAATAAGAAATTGATAATAAATAGTAATAATGATAAAAGTTAATTAAGGAAGAGTTCGGTATCGATTTTCTTGTTTATAAGAATGTCGAAAACAATTTTGTTCCTAATTAGCAGTAACTAATTGCACATTTTTAAAATATTTTACTCAATCAGATTAAATAAGTCTAATTATAAAAATAACTAAAGAATAATTTTCGGTACGGAAAAATAATTAACATCTGTTTAAGAGATTGTTGTTAATGTTTTTCTATTTAAATTTGAGCGAATTTTTTCCATTGAAAGGGTTCAAGAATATTTCCGCTTAGAAACACCTTTAACTATTAATAGATGAAAGACTCCCCTAGGAAAATATCCATTTTACCAACGCGAAGTCTAGTTACGGATCTAAAAATAAGTAGCAAAAATGTGCTATTTTTTTTTATTGTTTAGTATTTGCAGTAATCATAATGTAAGGTTGTAGAATTGTTCTTTTCAGACGTGTTTTCCACACAAATTCCATTGAAATATGCAGGATTTTCCTTCTTAAGGCTACTAAATCTATTAATATGCATTAACAATATGATTTAATCGAATAATTGAAGTTTTACTATTATTATTATTGTTTTTAATTGCGCTTCAATAGTTTCTAATGTGTCATTATCTAAGTTTGATGTTAGATAAGATGAGATAATTGTATAGATTAGTTTAATTGCCATGCAATAATTGCTTATCTTTATTTTGGATAATGCACTAATTATTGGGCGATATTAGGGATGATTAGAGGTATTTAAGTTTCTAATATTTGTACGTAAATCAATCATTTGTGGTCTTTTCGAATAACAATATTGAATATAAATTATTTAAATTGTTTGTAGAATTTATTTTATGGTTTTTTCAACAAATTGTAAATCTTGAAAATTTATTTAACCTATTCTATTTTAATATTAATCGATGACACAATAGAAATATGATAAATACGACGGAAATACTTGTACTTTCGTAATATATTTTTCATTTTGTAGAAAATTTGCAATTCACCACGTATATGAGTTTAAATCAAAAACAAAAATTGCTTGTTTTATTGTTTTGAAGTTCATTAACTTCTTCAATACAAAAAACAAAATGTTTTGTCTTAGTTTATAGTTTTAATTATTCAGAAATACGGTGATATTTATATGAAGCACGTGCCGTTTTTCCGGTTGGCAATTTTTGTCTTCCTACAAGGAAATACTATATTGGGAGTGTATTTCCGAAATTTGTTGTCTCATTCATATAAATAGAATTATTATTGGTAATTATTGTGGATTATGTAGATTTCAACCTGGATAAATTTGAAGAAAATTCGTGGATAATAGAATGAAAACCGCACATTTCTTATTTGGCCTTTTCTATTGTTTAACCAACTATGTTAAATTGATTCGTTTTCAATTTTTATTTACCCGTTTTGTTTAAGTAGGTCATTGTATAATAGTTTTACTGATAATAATAACAATATGTATGTCTTTCTTATCAAATAGTAATATAATGCATAGTAAAATTAATCTATTATTTAGTAATTTGTTTTCTCCATTATTTCCAGAAGGATCGAATACAATCATCAAAATTACAATCTAGTCCATATTCATTATCACCATTAAGTATGAGTAGTCAACGTTTATTAAGATCACCACATAAGGCAACAAGGAAAATATCACGAATACCATTTAAAGTGTTAGATGCACCCGAATTACAAGATGATTTCTATTTAAATTTAGTCGATTGGTCTGTACAAAACGTCTTAAGTGTTGGTTTAGGTAGTTGTGTATATTTATGGTCAGCATGTACAAGTCAAGTAACAAGATTATGCGACCTATCAGCTGATGGTAATGTTGTAACATCGGTAGCATGGAGTGAACGTGGACATTTAGTAGCTGTTGGTACCCATCATGGTTATGTTACTGTATGGGATGTTGCTGTTAATAAACAAGTTAATAAATTACAAGGGCATTCGGCTAGAGTTGGTGCATTAGCATGGAATGGTGATGTTTTAAGTTCGGGTAGTCGGGATCGATTAATTCTACAAAGAGACACAAGAACTCCACGTAAGTCTCAATTGGAAATTGTTGTAATTCGTGTTAATTGGAAAATTTTCAGCGACAGTCACAGAACGACGATTGGTTGGTCATCGTCAGGAAGTGTGCGGTTTAAAATGGTCACCAGATAATCAATATCTAGCATCTGGTGGTAATGATAATCGTTTATATGTATGGAATATGCAATCATTGTCACCAGTCCAAACATATACCGATCATTTGGCTGCTGTTAAAGCGATAGCATGGTCACCCCACCATCATGGTTTATTAGCATCAGGTGGTGGTACAGCTGATCGTTGTATACGTTTTTGGAATACATTAACTGGCCAACCAATGCAGAGTGTTGATACTGGTTCACAAGTATGTAATTTAGCATGGTCGAAACATAGTTCTGAATTAGTATCAACACATGGTTATTCACAAAATCAAATATTAGTATGGAAATATCCGAGTTTAACACAAGTAGCTAAATTAACTGGACATTCATATAGAGTATTATATTTAGCATTATCACCAGATGGTGAGGCAATTGTTACTGGTGCTGGTGATGAAACATTACGTTTTTGGAATGTATTTAGTAAGGCTCGATCACAGAAAGAGACACGATCGGTTTTGAGTCTCTATACAGGTATTCGTTGAAATTCTATCGGCATTTATGTAGTAAGCAGATATACTTGAAGAAATTATAAAGAAAATTGATGATCTCATAGAAATTACATGTTTCTAATAAGACCGATTCAAATAATTGAACTATTTGTGTACTTCTGCTTACGTAAATGTTATTAGTGGATACGTGGGGATTTATTTATGTATCATTTTTGTTTTAATTAGAATTTATCTACCATTTATTATTGTTTATCATGTGATATATACAGATTTTTTAAATATATTTTTTAATATATTACAATTATAAAAATATTGTGTTCATGTACGATAAATAACAAATTATCTGTATCATTCGTACTGTTTTCAAATGGTATTTTGGGTAATTTTCGGAAAGAAAATCTCGTTTGAAATGGATCATTTTATCAAATCATTATTGATTTTCGAAAACCGCCTCTTATGGAAACATTTTAATTATTTATTTAAGAATTGTTTTAATTTTAATCAATGTAAATTTTCGTATATAAATTTCAAACGCTACAACATTTGAATTACGTTTTGTTTGTCTAAAACTAATGAGGCAAATTTATTGTGAATAAAGCAAATCAATTCGACTATATGCTTCTTATTTATTTCTAACTGTATTACAAAAATAGATAGAGATCACTTAATATAATAGGAGTCAATAAACGAACAAGTTCAATGCTTTAAATATTTTATCAATTTCAGCAAATTACAAAAACAAATTAATATCTCTTCCGATTAATGCATGGAAATTATCAAGAAAAAAGTACTAACGACTAGACTATTTCTGACTCATATTATCGAATTCCATTTCTGATTCAATTTCATTCTCTGACAATGACAATGAACCACCAGCCCGTCGTAAATGAATCTTATCTTTGGAATTCTGTAAATTTGTAAATAATTATTAATTATATTGAAAATATTGCGAGTAACAATAATGATAAATCAACAAATAAAGCGATATTACAATAGACTGAACAAAGCATAAATTATAAGATTACCGCAATTAAATTCTTTAATGAATCAGGCGTGCTAGAAAATCCATGCCAGCTTAACTGTCGTGTATACTAAAGAAAGATTATGTTAATTCAATACCTAATTTTTGTGCAAATTATACCAAACACTATAAATAAAATAAGATAATACTAACTTCAGCTAGGCCTACAGTCGGTTCGGATGCGTAACCATCACGGCCGTCCTCGTACTCATCATCAGTCGAACTGGAACTAGATGAATCTTCATACGTTCTAAAATATCAATTTTTGGTTAAAAATGTAGTTTTTGATTGAATTGTAAGTTGTACCGTGATACTTTACAGACCATTTGAGCTAAATCTGTGAATTTATATTCAGATATTGTAAGATCTGATGATGGTTTTTGATCATGTTGAACTTTGAATATTGGTAGATTTCCAGCACGCATTTGCCCTTCGAAATATTGTTTACCATGTTGATAACCAACTTCACGTATCTCATCAAAACTACCAAATTGTAATGTTTTATATTTATCGATCGGTGGACGGATATATTCACAATAATCACTATTTTTCACCTCCTTATATTAAAACAAATTTAATTGACAATTACGATAATTCGATTAAATTAAACTTACTTCTAATTGTCTAACACAACTAACATAAGCTAGACGTGATTGTATATCGGGTAGATTTGGTACTTTAACTGGATGTGTAAATGGATTCCAACGTTTCCATAATAACCACCAACCGGATAAATCATCGCCGTAATTTGTTAAATCTTGATCATCAACTGAACCAACATCAATCGCTAAGATGTGATTAGCACCCCAACTTCGCATTACATCAGCTAATAAATTAATTCGTTTTTAAATGATTATTAACAGAAAAATTAAATTAAACCAAATAAAAACAATAATGAATTAAAAGCCTCAATGCCAACAAAATTGCGCTATCTCTCAATCCTGATTTTAGATCTTTCGAAAATAAATACCTACCTGGTGATTATAATAATTATAATTAAATGATTATGATAATGATCCTTTTATATGAATTTTACCTGGTACATTGTTGATATAGCATCCATCGGCTAATAAATGGCCATCTAAAGGGTCACATAATGGTGGAAAAATACCAACAATTGACATACTGGCCCTCACATATCTCCATACATGACCTGTCAATTAAACTATGCAAATATACAAAAATGATTACACAGAAATTTGCAAATCACTAAAATAAGAAAATTTCGTGTCTTTCTTCAGCAAAAGAAATATAAAAAAGCTTTGAAAGATTCTCAAATTTCCAGTAGAAAAAATAAACGAACATTTATTGTGATTGGTTACCTTATTAATTGAGTTATTCGTTTTAATCAGGATGAGAGATTAAAGTTTTTGTTTGAATTTCGAATAGAGAAACTTACCGTAAATTTGTTGGCTGAGGTTTGGGCATGCATGCAAAAGTTGAATACAAATAAAATTTATTTCAACAAATCAATTATAAATTAATGAATTTACCTGGTAAATTATTTGTATAGCCTCCATCTAGAAGTAGATGACCATCAATTGGATCACATAATGGAGGCATATATCCAGATAAAGACATAGATGCACGTACATATCGCCATAGAGATCCTACGGAAATCTTAACTAAACTACATGCTTTTTATGCTTATACCTCTTAGTTTAGTATTCGTACATTTAGCTACTACACAAAAAAGCATCGAAATTCAAAATGCAACAATACAAGTGAGTATTTAAGTAGAAATTATTGTAAATATACAACAAAATATAGTGTGTGTGAAAAATGGAATAAAATTGATCGCTAAATAGTACAATAGCCGTAATTTAATAAGGTGAAGGAGACTCAGAACTTTCCCAAAAAAGTCATAAAAATAAACTACACCAAACTAATTTTATGACTTTTTATAAAACTTACCTTTATTTTTAAATGTATCCCCTGAAATTTCCCTTTAATTACACTCTAGTGCAAAATATTTCTCCTTCACCATAAAAATTACCAAAATTCTTTGTAGAAAATTTACAAGTGTACTCAAAACTTTCTAGAATAAAAACAATACTCTAAAATACATACCATTGATATTTTCGACACTTGCATCATGAAGTGTTTTAAATATAGGAATTTTGAAATATACAATGTGGAAACATAAAAGTAACCAATCACAATTTAACATTCATCTTACACACACACGTATCTAATCTTTAATAAATATCCAAATAATAAAAAGGTGCAATAAATAAGAGAGAATTGCCACTATGATAAGCTAAAAAGACTCAAATTTCTCCCGAATATTTCCAACTTACCATGCGAATGAATTCGCATACAAGATGATGTAATATCTGTAGTTACAGTAAAGTAAGGTAACCATAAATCTTCAATGTACGTATCACCAAAAGTTCCTTTAATAGTTTGATTAAAATCCCGACCACTAAACATCGAAGTCATTGGATATGTTAAATCCATAATTTGTCGCCACCATTGTGTCATTTTCTTAAAAAAAATTCCACAATTAAACCACAATAAACAATAATTGGAGTATACCTTTGACCATTCTCTAGCTTTTTGTGTAACTGTAGTAATATTCCGTTCAGTACACCAAAGTGCACCCATAAAAGCACCAATACTAACACCACCAACCATATCAATGGGAATTCCAGCTTCCTGTATAGCTTTAATCATACCAACATGAGCTGATCCACGTGCACCACCACCACCTAATACTAAACCAACTGATTTACCAGTCAACCAACGTGCTAATCGTGAAAAATCCGAATGGATATTCGGCTCAGATTGGCAGACTTTTTGATATAATTCATTCTAAAATTTGTTTGAATTAATAAATTTTATAAATATTCTCGTATTGATTTACAATTCTATATAGTGATTTTCTTGAAAACATACGATTCGGAGTTAAAATATGATGATGCATAGATACCCAAGATCGCATATTAATCCAAGCTATTGTATTATGTGGTTTACCACTTTCACGATGCAATAAAACTAATTCTTTTTGTGTACGCATAGCTAAACGTTCGACTTCTTTCTCCACTTTACCAACAGTTGGATTATTCTCACCTAATCCAACAATTAATATACAATCAGCTTGTCGGATACAACGTTGTGTCCATGCACTAACTGTTAAATCGCATTGATATAATGAGATTTTATGTTGGTCTTCTTGTTGTGCTAACCATGAACATAAACGATATTCATTATTTGGATCCATAATTGATGGACCTAATGTTTTACGTATTATATCAGATGTCAGTCTTACTGTTGAACCAATGGCACATAAACAATGATATAATTCATATGTAAATGCTGTTAATGGTACATCATCAGAGGCGGCAACTAATGCCACCGTTGAAAAATTTAATTGCGACGGACGGCTATCTATAGCCGAATTACTTGGTGTATGTACATTAATGCTTGGCTTCTTCCAAGAACCTATAAAATAAAATAAAAAGTTTAATTTAGCATACTGTATTTCCCGTAGTAAGTGAACGTATGTCGATTTCTTATTTCAACCATTTTATTGTAAATAAATTCCTTTCAAGATTTATTCGAAATACTAGAAAGTTTTGATAACTACACAATTTTTTGAAGGAAATCCTGTATTACCGACAAAAGGTTGAAATAAGAAGCTGACCTACGTCCTGATGTAAGGAAGATTTATTTCAATTTACCTAAAATACGATGACCTAGAAGATTGATCAGTCTTGTAACAACAATTGGAAATTTCAATTTAATTGCATTGAATAATCCTTCCGGTAATTTTGCTAATTCTGAATCTCTTACAGCTATAACGGTAGTACTACGTTTTGTATGTGTTACCATTTCAACCTATTAATTAAACTAATTAGAATTACAAATAAAAATCGATAGAAATCCAAACTTACAACACCAATTAAATCACCTTTACCGTATTCACCAACTAATTCTTTTTTACCATTTTTATGGGTAATAACTGATCTTAAACGACCAGATAATACGATATAGGTTGAATCACTTTCATCATCTTGTCGATAAACTGCACGTCCTGATTCAAGAAATAACCAATCCAATGCAAAATCAACTTGACGTACAAATGGTGATAAACGATTAACGACTAAATGGGCGACATATAGAACAACATTCGGTTGATCCTTTAGAAGACTATTCCAAAACAATAAATCAATAAATAAACAAATATTTACCCACAAAAATTACCTATAGAAAGTACTCTTTGATAATAAACCTAAACGTGTAAAGTGTTTCGCACGAATTGTAAAAAAACTCGGTTCTCCCGTTAATACAGCTAGACCGCCAACAATTTCGCCAGGATAAGCAGTAAACATGTGGACTTCTTCATCACTTTCGGTCGTCTTTTGGGAAACAATCAAAGTTCCAGATATAACATAAACTAAAGCAGCATCCTAAGAATTATAATAAATATTGAAATATACGAATCATAAAAATTTAAATAATTCGAACTTTATTTGAATCTTCTTTCATCAAATAAGTACCAGCTGCTACTTCTTTTATTTCAATTTTGCCTTTAATCATCGATTCATCTTCTAAACCTAATTCTTTAACAAATGCCTCACTTGCTATCTCGATTAATAGATCTTCATCTGCATTATCTGGACATGATGGTCGTTTCTTTTGTAAAGTCGTCAAATCGGGCGTCTTTAACAAATTATATTATTTCAATAAAATAAAAATAAAACAAATTAATTACCGTGCTTGGTGTTACCGTTTCTATATCAGCAACCATATCGGGTGTATTTGGTGATATTGATTTTGAATCAACTGATGATTTGCTACGTTTATGGCCTGGTACTGGTATTGGTTGTGAACTTGTTGATGGATTATCAGGATTATCGTCGCGTTTTTTGATTTTACTCGGTGAATTTGTAATAATTTGGCCTTTATTTGATTTATACTTTGTACCCTTTTTGATAGAAAATCATTAATTACATTAAAAAAATCTATAGATTGGAATTATTACTTGTTTGACTAATTCGGCGCTTAATCCCAAATATTGATGTAATGCTGTAAATGTGACTCGTTGTAAACGTACCATAATCACCTGTATAACACGAATAAAGATTTCCGGGTATTCGGAGAAGATTTCATTGAAAGCTGACATTGGTAGTTTAACAACAGTTGAATTTTCGATAGCTTTAGCCGATACAGTTTTATATGGACTAACATGACCTGTTAGAACATCAGTAAAACTCAATAATGAAGTTACCGATTCACCTGGTTTAACAATTTTCAACGACAATATCGAATTCTCATTGCCAGTTATAAAAACGTTCAATTTTCCACTTTGAACTATGTAAACATTCTCGTCGAGATCACCTGAAATAGTTTAAAACATCTCGATAATTCCATTTTAGTTCAAGTAGAGGAAAATTACCGATTCGAAATAGATAAGAACCGGCGTCTAGATTGATAATTTCAGTATGTTTGCATAGTTTTAGAAAAATCGGCTTTTCGAAATGACCAAAAACACGAATACTTTGCAACATATAGAGGACATCAGGTGGCATCCGATCATCATTCAACATATCCTCTTGTAAATACTCAGCTGGAGGTTCTAACACCTATAATAAATAAAAATATTCACTTAATGAATATTAATTAAACTAACATTACATAATGAACAATAATTTAAATAAATGCGTATTCTCCTCGTTTAAATAAAAGTAAATAAACAATTACGTAATAAATATTAGAAACTATAATTGAAAATGACAATCACCTTTAGTTGTTCAGTATCCGATTCTTTCTTCAATTGTAATAATCGTCGAGCGAATTTCATCACCATTTTGCGTTTTCTACCCTGTCCCGAATTGCGAACTTGTCCCGAGATGTTTTTAACTTTTCTCAACATTTTCCTACCGTAAAACAACGCTTTATCGCGCTTTCTAAATCGTGAAACCACCTCATCTTGTTGTAATTCTCTCACATTAAACGCTTAAAAAAATAGATTCATATTCGAGTAATTTTGGATTATTTTCAATGAAATATTACCTTTCCGATGGCATTTCTTTATGCAGTATAGAGTAATTGAAGTGATCGTTGCAAGGATACTTGTTATGGTTATATAGAACACCTGTAACAATTCAAAATTACCAATTATAGTCTTTACAATAAGCAAAATCGATAGAATTCTCGATCAACTTACAATGCATGATTCTTGCGTTGTGAAAAATTCGAAAATCACATTGACCAACCATACTGATTTGTAACTTAAGTCATAAACCGCATTTACGAGATCCATATTGTTACAAACATGATAATATTCAACACTGATTAATTTAAATCGTTTTTTTAATTGGATAGATAACAATTTTTATTTCACACTGACATTTATCACCTTTGAAAAATGTCAAAAATCCAGCATTGCCAACGTGACGCAGTTAAAAAATGGTGGGATATAACTAGGACTGCGTTCGAGAATCGGTACGAACAGGACCGGCTCTAGATAATATCGAGCCCAAAATTGGGAATATCAACAATTTAAATTGTACCAATCCTGTATTTCCTGCCAACAATAATAATATTAATAGTATTAAAATAGTTTGTACAAATTCAATTAAAAGTATTTAAAAACTAGATTACATCACAGTATTTTTGCCCATTAATGAAACATGACAATCGTCACAAACGCGTACTGGTTTCGCTGATGACGGTAAAGACATCGAATTATCCGAACATGAATTACAAAATATCCCCCCACAATTACGACAATGGTGTTTACGTCTAGTTATATTGAATTCTTTACTACAAGCTCGACAATTCGTTACGGTTTTATCACTCGCCCAAATACCACCATCGCGATTCCGATGAATCTCCTCTTTCATTTCGGATATTTGCAATTTCGACGTACTCAATTGACCACCCAATTCTTCAAGGGTTTGCTCCTGTTCCAAACACTGCTCTTTTAAATTATAGTAATCCTCTTGCAAAGTAGCGTATTTCTAAAATTATCCACATTATTTCTAAATTATAATCATAATTAATTACAAACTTTTGCAATGATCCGTAATTGGCTCATTTCACTTTGTAGTTTCGATATACGTTCACGGTCTTGTTTTAAAGCTTCCTGTAATGAAATCCTCCATTCGCGTTCAACTTTCAAGTCACCTTCAACAGTATTGGTTTGCTCCTCATGTTGGGCGGCTTGGACGTCCAATTCGCGCTTCAATAATTCGGCGGCGGCACGATTCGATTCACTTTCACGGAATCTGAAATGTTTCAATAAAATAACGAAAAACCAAACTAAAATAGTGTCGAACAAAAAAAGAGGAAATTAATGGCAAACCTATTTCAAAACAAATATAAAAATCAACAAAATAGGAGGAATTGAAATTTTAGGGCGAATTTAAAAATACGTATTGTTGTTTACAATTGTTTTATTTATGTTACATAAGCGAAGAGATTGTAGGAATTTAATTAAAGGTGCACTATAGTATCGAACATTGATTTCCCTTTTCCAGTTCAGTTTTCGTTAATTGTTACAAGAATAACATTCAGTTATTATAAGAATATAACATCTATTTTCATTAAACTTTGGCTACGATAACATGTGGCTATCGATAAATATTTACTACTGGTAGCTGCTTGTAGTGAAGGTTTGCCAACATTTCCAATATAAATATCTTAAAAACTATTGTCTAAATATTTTACAATTTTATTTGAATAGATTTGAAATGTTATTGTAAAATATTTAAATTGCTTATTACAATTAGTAGATTAGTTGTTATACATAGCGGAAATTATTAGTGAAAATTAATCGTTAAAACGACAATAATAAAAAATAATACCTACTTAATCTCAAGTGTTTGCATTGTATCTGTCATTGACTGTGCTTTAGCCTCTAATTTCATAACAAGTTCCGTTTTATGTTTCAAAGACGCCTCACATTCCTGAAATAAGCCACACAATTTACACAATTCTCAGTCTTTCAATTTCAATTCTTATCAGTTAACAAATAAATCACTCAATTGAAATATAAAGAAACAAATTAATTGTGCAATAAAAATCAAATTAATTATAATAATAGAGAAACGAAATTTTAATTGGTTGTAGTAATAGCGCCATCTGTTGTTGCATCATCTTGTTTAACTTCCAATTCGAGTTTAACAAACGATTCAGTCGAATCGGATTGTGTTGGTAGTTTATTTGTTTCATTATCAATTGTTGTTTCATTTATTTTTGTAGTTTCATCTGTTTTCTTTTTATTAACAACATCGATATCTTTCTTTAGATTTTCTTTAGTTTGTTTTTGTATACGTTTATTGATTGTTGGTTTTTTCTCATCTTTTAATAAATGATTATATTTTTCTAAATTATTTAAAATTTTGCCAATCTGGCCAGCTTTCGCTTGCAGACGGCTAACAACTTCACCTTTTTGCGTTAATTCCATTTCACACTCCTATAATCATATTTTAAAAAGCAATTATCAGATGCTATTTTGAGAAAGAGAAATTTAGCACAATTAAATCAATCTAATTTCGGTGTTTTACACAAAATTATTTGTAAATTATTAAAACAATTAAAACAATATTAATGAATACCTGTAATTTTCGGTACATTTCCAAATTGATTAATTTAATATCGTCCAATTGCCGCCTCAATGAAACTATAGTATCCTGTTTCTCATGGATATCTTTCTCTAATAATTTCATAGCAACTTCCATTTCAGCCTTCAGGCAGATCTACAATTATCGATTGTAATTTAATTAATTTTAAGAATTAATAAAATTACTTGTAATTCTAATTCTTTATCAGCCTCCTGTCTCAAACGTCTCTCCTCTTCTAAACGTTGTTTCATTTCATCAATTTCCCCATTCGTTATAGTTCTACCACCATGTTCATTTTCTGTAATATTTGTTATTTGTACACCACTAGCACTCATACAATAACCGCTAACATCACGTCCTAATTCTTGTTTTAATTGGCGATTCTCTTCATATAATTGTAATAAACTATTTTTTGCAATCGCCAAATCTTCTTTCATTAACGCATTCATTGTAGTTAACGATTCAACTTTATTTTGTAGATTTGTAACAGTAGCACTGTAAATTAACGATTTATTTATAATTTTAAATTATTATTTAATTTTGTATACTTTAAATGCCGATTTAATTCTTCAATGTAATTCTTTTGATCTAAAACTGTTATCATATTATCACCTTGATCATCATTACTGGAATCACTAGATACAGGATTTGATGAACGTAAATATAATGAGAAATCAATCACACCTTGGGGACAATCCAGATCTTCTTCCTAGAAATGTTTTAAGAATTACTAGAATTTAATAGACAGACGTCGATTATTTTTATTTAATAACAATAACAATAATGATGAGTCATTTTTATCAAGGTAAAAATAATTGGCGCCTTATAGAGAGTTAGTGGGTTTGTCGAGTTGTTTATCATAGTTTTCATAATTTATTACGTGTTAGAATTTGGATTTTTTTAATCGAATTTCAGCGAATTTCAGTCGGGAATTCTGCTGAAATTTTGATAACAGATGACTCACCCGACAATGATTCATTAAAGAAAATTTCAATCGAATTTAAATACATTTCCGGTGAATTATTTGCCACACACAAGTTAGTTTTGAAAATAAACTGCGCTTTAACTAGCGTTGCACTATATAAAAATACAAGATTGTTAAATTTACATTACTTAAATAAAGTTAAGTTTCTTATCTGAGAAAAAGAGTCTATAAACATGATATATCACAAACATAATATGATAATAAAATATCCTATATACACGAAGATGCACTCAACTTAATTGAGTCTATAATTTGTACAATGATGAAAAATTACGATAATTCTAATTAAAAATATTAATTATAAATATAAATCAGTATACCTTAACACACAAATTACAATCGATAACATTTAAGCCGACCAATAATCCAATAATGATAATTGCCTCATCGCTAAGCATCAAAGCATCAGGTTCGAAATATTCAACTAAAGCTTCATCTTTATGATCAATCAATACTTTTAAATAATCGGCCAATTTCTTTTGCATTAAAGCGATACGTAACCAAGCACGGGCGCGACCCATGTGTGTTCTAAATTTTCAAAAAAAAATCCAATTATTTTCAAAAATCTCAAATAGAAAATAACCCACCTAACTGTAGGTAGATCGCGTACACTTGCTGTAATATCTTGGGCTTCTGGAGCGTATTTTTCAACCATTTGCAGTATATCCCATAGTTCTTTTTTCGGTCCTAATAAGCCCTGAAATTTTAATTGTTTTCAAAGCGAGGAGTTGAATTGTTGGAAAACTAGATAGATAGGGTACAGTAGTTAGAATGGTGCATTGGTACCTTTTTCGGACGAAGACCGTGACGTAAAACGTGCTCTAAAACTATGAAGAAGTGCTGTAGGGGCATGTGATCGGAATCCAACATTCGCCCATACCTCAGTGATTGTTCAATTAATTCCTTAACGACTAATTTACTAATGTTGACTAGATTACTGCGTTCTATCACCACCGGATCACGACCTGTAATAGAATATCGATTAGAATTTCTATAAATTCGTGTTTTTTTCGAGAAATTTTAATTGATTCAATAGTGTGATCTTCGGCAACTACCGAATGGTTGTTGTACAGGAACATCCGGTGATGGTGTCGATATTGGTTGTGTTATAGAATCTTGCATATTGAATTCAACATCGTGTAATTCTTTAAGACACAACCATTCCCCATCGACAGATACGCGAAAATTGCACAAATAGATTGTATCTTGGGCACCGGCCATCTCTTGTTCCATGGCCGTACTGCCACTATCTACAATTTCTTGGACTTTCATCGGTGTAATATTTTAGAATTCACATCAATATCACAAAGAGACTTCCAAATCATTCGATAATTTAAACCAAATAGAGGCAAAAGAAATGGGAATTTTGTCTATCGGTTATGAGTTCTAGGATTATTTTCGAACTTTCTCGTACATAGCACACAACAAAACCGTGCAACAACAAACTGTATTATTGATTTTTCGATAAAAAAAGCTTGAACTTTCCTTCTATAAGAGAAAATCAATAGCTTCAATAATAGCGCCATCTACCGGCATTTTCCGAAACCTAAACATAAACAACTGAATTATCTCGAATTGGCAAGAGATGGTACAGCATATGTTAGCAATAAATTTAATTAAATAGCTAATAAGCAACCGACAATTGATTTATTTACTGGTTGGGTTGACAATAGGATGAATTTTTGAAAATTTTAGTTTACCTCGACTTTTCAAGATTTTCTTTGTTGAAGCTCTTGAGAGTAATAAACCACCCCATTCGAATTCTTTGAATGAGGCAAGTGATGGTGATCTAGAGGCGATTTTATCATTTATTGGAGTTGTTGGCGAATCTTCACTACCAGCAGCAGCCATTTTTGACAATTAACTGTCAAAACAAACAAACGTCAAAAACAGCTGTAGTTAATTGCAGCTTTAGCAAACAAAACAATTTTAATTTATCACTAATATTAAATAAAGTTTATAAATTGAGATATATCCATATTATGATGATGATGTTATATCCCAATTATAAGCTTGTAATATTTTTTATTTAAGCTCTCAAAACAATGTCAATGAGGCTTACTTGTAGCGCTTGAACTGGAGGTTCGGCGGGAGTTTCAAATACAAGATTAAACAATTTTTATCAATTATTATAATTTCCATACAAATTATAAACATGTTTTAAAATACTGTACACATACAGAGCAAAGTATAAGATTTATTCTTTTGTAATAATTTCAGCTTGATATGGCATTTCCAGATATGGATTCAATAAAAGAAAACTCATCTTAAATATAGCACACTTTTTCTTGTTAATTTTCTTTTTTTTAAAACAACCTTATTAAGACAATAAAAATATTTATAGCCGCCATTTCTTTATAAATATAATATTTACAATTTAATTCTGTATATTTTCTCAATAGAATTTTTACACTGACACTTGTTCAAAAGTGAATCGTTTTTCTTTTATTAGCTTGTCTCAATCAATTACAAATACAAATTTTATAATTAATTATTGTTCGTATGTCCTAGTCTCTAGTTGTTAAAAAATTTAAAATTTAATTAAGTAACAAAATTATCTTTTAAATACAAAAAATCGTCTTCATAGAAGATAAATACGTTATCCCGTGCCAGTGTTTTCATCAAATCTTCATAATTATTTTATATAAAAAAATTAGTTACTTGAAACGATTTGAGTAAATTTAAAATTTCACAAAATAATAGCTACCATAATTATACCGATACACACACAAAAATAATTAATAATAATAATAAAATAAAATCTAAATTGGAGATCAAAAAAACATTGCCACTTTGTCATCAATTAATATCGTTACGATTTTCTTATTTCCATTTTCGTTATATTTTTGTCTCTGATAATTGCACAAATTGCAAAATTTTTGTAGATTGTTCTATTGTCTACGAAAATTGGCGATTTATTGGCTGCCAAATGAACACACGAATACTTTCACGAAATCTGCATAAAATCAAATCTTATTCTATTTTATAGAGATTTGGTCAAAATATTTCTTCAAAATACTGCACACTCTACGGAGTATGAAGATACAATAAACACGTTATACAGTAATTATTATTAAAAAATAAAGTAAAATAAAATAAAAACATCACATTTTTTTTTTGATACAATCAACTTAGTCATCTTTAATGATCTTGCTCTGAAATATTCTCAAGAAAAACCGAGAAATGCCTTAATTTGTGTTGAGTGAAGAGTCTTAACGATCAAATCTTAAGCTCATCAAAGATCTAAGTAGTATTAATTAAAAAAAAGAAATTAAACGAAATTAAAGCAAATTCTAACAACTAACTAAAGTACGATGAGACATAATTTGTATTCAGTGATAATATTAAAAAAGAAAACAAAAAATATAATATGTATATATATTAATTAATATAAATCTCTGCAGTATTTCATATTTAAAATATTCAAAAGCAGAAACTCAAAGATTTGATAATGAAACAAAAAAGTGCAAAAGGCGACTTAATTATTCTTTTCCAAAATTTTCACATTAAAACATCCCCTATCTTTGTTGTTTTTGACGTATCAAATGGCAATTTTGTTCTATTTTATAATCGAATTTCTTTTTAATAATAATTCTTTTCATTAATTTATATATTTAGCTACTTACTAGACGTATGTAACTAATAATAATACTAATATTGTGAGGGTGTAGGCACTGAAGTGAAGGGAATTAACCCATTTATTCCGCTAGTCTTTCACAAGTCGATAGATATGGTGTTGGGCCCCATGTTCTGATGTTGATACTTCAAATACATAAGCTGTACACAATAGCGTCTCTTGTGTATCTCGATTGCTCACCACCTACAATTCAAAAATAACCAAATCAATACGATTTGAATCATTCAAATGATTTTAAATACTTGTAAAATAGTGAAATTCTCCAAAACACTATTCATCATATATTTTTCTGGTAGGTGTTTCAATTTATGTATAAAATTTATCATGTATTCACACATCGGACTTCGATGGATTCGGTAAACAAAACGTCCATTCTCATAACGGGCATATTCAGTTTCTACTTTTTCTACAACTTGTTTACCAAACGAACAGACTTTCGTTGAACATGTAATAGTCATGTTTTCGTTACTTTCATATCTGGAAATAGAAAGACATCAATTATTGCGCAATCATCCGGACGAAATGTGCTGAAAATACACAAAAGTAGGAGGCGAAATAGATTCTAATTGTGATTGAAACGAATCAGTTTTCTTTAGTTTCAGGATGTATGGAAAGTGTGATTTCTATTTTTCTCTAGAGTATTAGTGCTTGAACTGCATGAAAAACTCTTAAAATGCTGTTGAAATGAAAGAAACGAGTTGATAATGTTTCTCTTAAACACGTTAAGCTGAAAAGATTGCAACGTGAAAATTGACATCGTCTATTTCCTTCAAATAAACCAGGAAAAACTGTCTAATTAGCTCTTATTGCTCTATTTTGAGAACAACACAGATACCCAGACAGAACGTCATTATTTTAATGATCTCTCCAGAAAATTCATAATAACTATTCTCCAACAGTTTTTAGATTTATTTATAATCTTTAGAATTTGTTCCAAATTGCCAATTTTCATTTATTATTGAAGAAAAACAAAACTTACAAACTTGTAACTCCATAGAAAGCACCGGCTTCATCTTGAATATTCGAATTGAGGTCGGCCCAGAATTTGACTAAGAAGAAGGCATTTTGTGGACCTTTATCGTACAGTTCTTTTAGGCCGCCTTTCTTCTCCGGGAATTTATCGTAGATTTGTCGGACATCAACAGCCTTTTACAAAAATAACGTTATCAATTTTAATTATTAACTACTATTAAATTACCTCTAATAATGGATCTGTGTACGAAAGAGCCGGACCTCCTATATGCACAAATAAATGTCGCTGGTACTACCAACAAAACAAAATATTAAAATTAACGATTAATTCAAAGGATAATTCTTACGGCTTCATCGCGATTCTGCGATTCCATAAAAGCTGAATATTCAACAAGTCTTAATTTGTGTGTAGCTATAGCTCTGCCCTCCCAAACCGGCGGTGGTGCCGTCTGTAATGGTCCAACTTCACCCGCCGATACCGCAGTTGCCGGCTTACCAGCAGGGTACGTAGATTGGGCAAAAGGTTTAACACTTGAAACAGATTAAAATTAATATTATTGTCGATTATAGAAATTGAAAAACTTACTCTTGACTGGTCCCCGGTTGTAGGCCAGGCTGCCAAAATTGCTGCAATTTCCGAAAATCGAATTAATTTCGTTGGGTTAAATTACAGAAAAAAAGTACTAACACAACACGTTTGAAGCGTTTTAAAGGGTGTAATTGATAGTAAAATTAATAAGAAATAAAAGAAAGCCTATAGCGTCGCAACACACAGCAAGTAAGCTGAAATGTGATGATGGTTATTATGGAAGGAAATTAGTTAAGAATTACAAATAAAACGATCCTTAGCTACTATCAGCAAAAGCAAGTCTTCTCTTTTGAATTTTTAAGTTTTAATAATGGTAAATTAGGATTGGGATGGTTCTTCTTCCTGTTGACAGAATAAAGGATCAAAATGCATGTTTTTTTGGTTTGTTTTTGTTTTTCTTTTTGTTGGAGGATCAACTTACCGCTCCAGTATAGGAGACGGGGGGAGTTAGACCAAGACTCAGACCTGCTGACTTGCTGTGCATTGCAGTAGCTGACACTATCTGTGCACTTGACATGCTTGACATCGTTTGGAGTGCCTTTTCCTTGGCTGCATGGTCCTAGCAAACCACATACCATCACCAAAAATATTTCCCAAAGTTATCAAAATAATATTAGTCCTACATGGGGCAATGAAGTCTAAGATTTGCCAAAAAGAAAACTACCCCCCTATATATCGTTATACAATAAACTCTAATTAACAATAATATCGTACGTTCTTTTTAATTATTCCAGAAACAATAATTGTTGTTGAAAAAGCTAAGCGATAGAATAATGAGGAAAGATTAAAAAGACAAACAACGTACTCTATTCACAAATCAATGTAATAATTCACTGTTACAACTAATAATGTTTGATAATGGATGTTTACAAGTAGTCTTCGTAATAATTATTAGTGCCACAGGAAAAGTTTTATCGTACGCTCCAATTACACTCGATTTTATAAACGGCTCAATATAATATAAAGATTTTATATACTAATTATTAATAGAGGGAGAAAAACGATTGTTTCTATCACTTTTCCGGACTTTTCATCAAATAAATTCAAATAATTCAACAAAACTGATTAAATACTTACTACCTTCAATTTTGCTTGGATTTCGCGTAATTTTCGCCTTGCCAAAACTTGTATATGTGAACTGACT
Organism: Mylabris phalerata; assembly: GCA_020740385.1. Taxonomy (NCBI): domain Eukaryota; kingdom Metazoa; phylum Arthropoda; class Insecta; order Coleoptera; family Meloidae; genus Mylabris; species Mylabris phalerata. Next base: position 2,575,655 of record JAJEOX010000299.1, on the reverse strand, counting down.
TGTTTCCTTGTCCGTGTTTTGCCTGTGCGTAATTTTATATAACGTGCTATCAATTCATTACGGCCTGTAACAGAAAAACTATTATTTTTGATTCTATATTAAAAAAAAATTGGATCTCAATTTGGGCAATACTTGCACTTATTTTTATGCTCTAGTAATTTTTGCAATCACCTTGATTTTGATGACTTTCACCCGAAATTCGCGCGAATCAAGAGTGAAATTGAGTTATTCTCTAAAGATTATCATCTATCATCGGGATTATAATGATATGAATTAACGAGAAATCAGACAATTTAATAGTGTAGACGGTTAGAATAATAGAAGATAGTTTGAGAGATGACAAAACAAGAATAAACAACAGTAGCCGGGTCATGAAGTCAAGCATTAATTATAATGGCTAGAGAGAAGGTTCTGTTGTATTTTCTTCAATGTATTTATGTGTTGTTGTTGTCTACAATCTGTCCGTTGCTACAACATATTTATGTGCCATTTGTCCAACCCGAAACACTTGCCGTTGTTTTACGCGAAAAGTTTACTTTATTACTACACCAACTATATAAGTCGTTATAAAATATTTATACAGTACAGAAAGGGGGCGAATTGTTAAAAATTTGGCCGAAATATTCAATCTAAACAGTCATACAATTAGATTTAATTCATTTCTAATATTGTTAGAAAGTTGTAAGCATGCTAATTAACGTTGCAAATAGTGATTTTAGCGGAAACGTGAAAGTGTCGGCAATAAAGTCTAATTAATAATTAAGAATAATTCGCAATAGTTATTGTTCTGTACACTTATAACGATAATCTTCAATATCTTAGAAGTATTAAAGTAATGATTGCTACTTTCACCGTTATTTTATTTTACGAAAAAAGCAATGATGGTAAATTGAATATATGAGTAGTGCGGGTATGAAATTAAATATTCACTAAAGTTGTTGATAATTAAACTTCCTAGTTTTGAAATAATTAAAAGCTCTTATTTAGTTTAATCATCTCTAGTTCTATCTCTGTGTGGTATCAATATTCGAGTATGTATGTGTGTAAATGCAATTTATTCGCTTAAAATTAATTCCAATGTGTAGATTTATTGTAATTAAGCTTCCAATATTTTTCCAATTTCTACTTGAAAATTCGATTGATATTGTTGACATTATTAAAGACATAATTGTCGATCATTATCAGTATCATGATTATCAAGATCGTCATCGTGACCGCCGCCGATGCCGCCACCACTACAACTACCACAACACGAGAATCTACCCTTCTTTATATTTTCTTCCAAGCATACATATACACTCACACTTGTTCAATATTATCTATACACACACACATATACATACACATTCAAATACACACAGTTAAAGCTCACCCTAAAGCGCGCTCGCTCACTAATTGCACATTCTTGACATAGTTTCGGGCCCGAACCCGCTCGCCCTCCCCTATATTTCCTTCAAAGGGATCATCCCTTTATATTTTACTGCGTTTCAACACCCTCTCTTCCAATCTACCACCCACGACTTCAGTTTAACATAGGAATATAGTGATCGTTGGTTTTCGTAAGCTCGTTCGTTTCGCTATTCTGCCGCCAACCACCCTATTGCTACTGCTGCTGCTGCTGCTATTTAGAATCTGTTGTCCCCCTTCAATCTTCTTTATTCTTTAATACTGTTCTTGTCTTTTATATAAAAGTAAATGGGTGTATAGAGTCGCCGTTGCCACCATTATATATTGGTTGATGACGCCACTCTCTATTCTCCACCACCGACGACTGATGCCACCCCACATTCAAACTGCGCCAACGACATATAAATAAAGATGTGACAAGATAACAATAAAACCACCGCAGCGGTTCACAATGCCATATCGGAAGAGGCCGCAAACTCAACTAACTCATTATACTGATAATAATGGCAGTATTAAGTTGAATTCTGTTGTAAATATACCGTAAAAATCAAAGAAACAAGTAATAAACCATCCAAACGAAAACGTATAAACAAATATAAAAGGAAATATTAAATCGACTCGATCTAATTATAGAAAATAACATCAATTATCGCATAGCTAATGTTTTATAAATTGATAATTCTCAACAAATATGTTAAATATCCGTACAACAAAACGAAAAATAAGTTATTTAGCAGAATCATAAATACAGTTTTTTGTGAAAAAGCACAAATTTAATCTAATGTTGATACAATTAACGGCCAGATAATGAACCAGGAAGTGTTAATTAAATAATCTTTACACTCTATCCATAACAAAAAACCTTAAAATCATAAATTTATAGACAGTAAATTCACTAGAATTGTAGTAAAATTTAGATTACATTTCCTACAATAAAATTTATTATCCAGATTAAATTTCAAACTTATAATTTCCATATTATTAACCGAATAAAACCAGAAAAATTAAGCCCAACTCATTTAACGCTACGTTAACGATTCAAAACAAAGCTATAATCGATACAAATCTTTTTTGGTTGTTGTCGATATCGAGAGACGTGTTTTTATCGACAAAACTTATAAAGTTGATGGTTTAATAATAAAATGTTTATTTTTGTGATCGTATATCCTCAACCTGTTGATTTGCTAGTTTTTCGGTTTATATCAATCGTGAATCTTCAACAATATGTTGAGCAAGTCTTGCTAAATTGCCGACGAATTGGTTTCAAATACAAATAAGATATATTAACTTCATATATGGTTGTCAATATAATATATTTGCATCACAATTGAAACTCAACGATTCACCGTCTAGTTGGACGAAATAAGAAGTATTACTGCTGAATGTACACGAGAACAAGTAACGAAACGGTAAAAAGAAAACTCGTGGAAACAATAAAATAAATGGAAGAGAGAAATTTTCAAGTTATATAGAATCTCGTTTGTTATTCAAGTGGAGTGAATATCAGATACCCTACTGTGGAGTGCTTTTTACATTGGTGGCTTGCTTGCCACCTGTAGATACGTCTGATTCCCGATCGCCAATTTAACCAACACCACCAACCTTTACAACTACTGTTACCGATATTCTTTTCAACATTATATTCGCTTGTAATTTCGTGGAAATTTTCGATTATTGTTATTGTTATTCGGATAATTTGAAAGGTTTCAATGGTGATATAGTTGGAAAGGAAAACAGACAGCATTTTTCAAATCCACCTCAATTTAACGTATAAACTTTTAGAGCTTTTCATACAAAATAGATTTTCGTTTCGATTTTATCGGAAGTCGATAGAGATGAATACAGGTAGTTAAAGTACTCAATATGGTAACAGGAAATTTAATTTTTTCCTCCTTCAATAGAGATTTTCACGAATTGAATGCAACAAATCGAGAAAAAAATATGTGAAAGGTGTAATGGTTGAGATTTTAGACAAAGAAATCGTTTAGGCATCGACAATAGACGCGAATACAATCGTAGATCCAAGGCGCAGGCCGTGAAGATATTGACCGTGTTGTGTCCAGTGACCAGTCCTGGAAATGTTCCGGATAGTGTCTGGGTGAGTGAAAGGAGGAGCTTAAAGTCCGGTGACAACAACTGGACACTGGCACGTTTCTACGGGCCACCTAACCGGGAATTGCTTTAGTTTTCGGACGTTTCAGGCACGTCTTCCTTCTAGACATCCTATCCTTAATAGGGAAAAAAATCGAGAAACATGCGGAAGAACGGACGCCACTTCTGAACATTCACTCCAATTGTAGGAGAGCAAAAAAAGGCAAAATTGAATGGGGGATATATATTGGACGTGAACGAAATCACTAAAACACAATAATAACACATTCACAGAGTCAGTCGCCACCGGTCAACTGGAAACTAATAACTGTATTTTACTGCAGATGACATTTAAATTGTCACCAAGGGTTGAAACGTGTCGGCATAGAAATTTCAATAAAAAAAGCCCAAACACAAAAAGAGGGTAGAAAAGCGCTTAACTTTTCCATTGTTTTCAATTTACTCTTTGATGGTCTTGTTGTTGAAGAACGGCGAAAAACTTAAATTAACTTACCGTACATTTTTCCTTCATCTGATAAAATGATTTTCCGTCGGCCACAAGGTGGATATATAGCTAGGGCTTCTTGAAAACTTTGTTCAATGTCCGGACTCCAAACTCCCTCGGCATCTGCAGCTGCCATATCCTTTTCATCCTTAACATTCAAACAGATTCGAATCGATACGGAGTTATGAAGGAAACATTCTGATTTACTTACATCACTGACATCTCCAACGTCCAGATTTTTTGTATCCGGACCCGTGCCGTTGGAGTCGGCAGGCGGGCCGGTTACCGGTGTCCACGGCGAGGAAATGGTGCCGGCTGAAACCACGTTGCCTGTAATTGAACAAGAAAAAATTTAGAAAAAATACAATTTTACCGCCATCCACCTATATACACACAATTCACGCAAGTATTTAAGTACAAAATTAAATTCCTTCAACTTGTAATAACTTAATATTAAATGGCACGTAGTCATAGTTTAGCAATAACATTGTTAACGGTTCATATTACCTGAACATTCCTTGAATATTAGGGAGAAATATGGGCAAAATAATAAACAATACAGATCTTATTGGGATATTGTGTTAAAAATAAACGTTGATTTTTCAAAATTATATCCATCAGCTTAATTAATAAACTATTGATGATTTAAGAAAGTGGATGTTTTGTAAAATAAAGTTAGTTGCAAACGATTTCAACCCCTAAAGCAATGGATGAGATTCCAATTGGATTCCTGTTGGATTCCAAAGGGAGCTTCTTGTTTCAATTATTCAATCACATAACGGATTCAATCTATTTAAAAATTCGATCATCCGATAACGGCCAATAAGGTGAAATAAACGTTATAATTTTTTAACGTGCAAAAATGGTGGATGCGCCGATATTTAAAAATCTTCAAATAATCCACAATTTTGCAACATTTTCGAATGCCGCTCACCTTGTAATTTGTATTTATAACCAATTCGTATATCGAATCGATATTATCGTATGAAATACATAAAAATTTAATTTCCCATCTGATCCCCAATGTATTTCTTTCGATATTCGTTCGGCACAACAGGATATAAACGCATTATAAAATAGACGATGACATCAATAATAATCGTATCCTTAAGCTGTTATCGTATTATACCTGTGTGCTCTATATACCTATATATCTTGTGCTATATTGTAAATTTGGGGTGTGTGAGTTTCGTCTATACTATATATGTATGTAATATTAGTTCCACATTCCAACGTCGTCCACACCATCATTACATAGAAAATTTACAGCGTAACTGTGTAAAGTTGGAATGGTCCAGCCTGTAATGTCCAAACGTTTTACAACATGTACAGAATAGAGGACACGCTGAGTTTTTGTCCTTTCCATTCTCATGTACTACATTAAACGCACACAAGACCTCAACTTTTATAGCCCTTACCAAATAAACTCTACAGTATGTTAAAGATAATTAATAAAACAAGTCAAATTTTAAAATCAAAATTGATACAATTTTCGAGTAGATTGTGACAAATACACATGACTTAAGTCAATAATTATCGCCTTATCACGGCTAACATCAACGTTTATAAATAAAATTTCGTGTAATCAGTAGATAAAACAATTAATCTCTATCCAATGATTTTTCACCGGAAATTTGATGTTTAAATCTTTATAAATAAATAGAAAACCAAATAAACCTGTTCATTCGATTTCACTGTAATCAATCGAAATATCGATAAGAATCAAATCATAACGAGACGATTTTGACAATGACCTCGCATTGAGTATTTGAGAAATTTATCGGTTATAACGATACTATTGCCCCATTGATGACTTATTGAATTATCAATAAAAATATTGTACAATTGAAGATATAGCAAGTTCTATAATTATTGAACAATAATTAGATATAACAAATAAATCAACACGAAATATAAGTAGTTAAGCACATTTTATTTGTGTATATTGGCAACTGTAGTAGTTTGACTTGAATCATTCTTGTGATTACACACGTACGGTAGTATAAATAAATAAATAGAGGAAAATCAACAGAAAAAACCGTCCAGTTGACTATTTTAAGACGGATTATTTCCACATTTTCTGTTGACACTATTTTGGGAGTATTGTAATTTTTAGAATTGATAATTTGAGGCGATACGTTTTGAATCTTGACCCTCTCTGGAGATTTGTATTTTCGTTCCAATTAAACACTTGATAATTAGCAAATATTATTGCAATTTTATTTAGGATAAATGTTGACAAAAGTGAATGTAAAAGTAGTTGTTTGAGTTGTTGGAAACGATCACAATCCCTAGTGACATTTACATAGAATATAAATAGCATTTAAACTTGTACACATGGTTAAAATCCATGACTCATACTCTATCTCTAAAGGTTTTATAATACGTAAGTTTATGTATATCGTATGATATATGAAGAAATTACAGGTAAAAGCAGGGTTATAAACCATCCATATTCACGATAAGATAAACTGTTAAAATATCCGTCATTATAATTCCTTTGTTTAAAGAAAATATTGAAAAAGTTTAGATTATTGTCTCATCTCCAGATTCAATGATCGTGTTGAAATTACAATTACAAGGTTGAAATGCGATCAAACGTAGCGCCACTGTGTCCAACTATGATCATTACAAAACTCATACAGGCTCTATAGAACAAAAAAGGGTTTTAGAACGAACAAGTTTTTGTATGAGTCACCATACTACATTCAGACTGTATTTATATAGAGAGAAAACTACCTCTATTGGTGTAGATAGAGTTTATGTCCAGTATTAATTGCATTGGTGCGGTTTAGAGGCTAAAAGCCAACGTCGAGAAGAGATGACCATCAAACACTATACTCGTTTATAAATTGATATATCCATCTTTATCCAGTATAGAAACAACTAACAAACTAATAACTAGTGTTTGAATTAATTTAGTTGAATTTAAGAGGAGCAACATCAGCATCCGATAGTTATATAAAATTGACTGTTGGGAGATAAAACCGGTTTCTTGATGATGAGAGGAAACGAGCCGATAGCCGAGAAAAAAACACCGAAGAACCACCGACCTACTAAACTGAACCGTCTTCAAAACTATCAGAAAAAAAAAACTAAACAAACACCAACTCTAGATCAAGACACAAAATCGCAAAGATTACCGTTGATTTTTTCGCAACGCTAGAATTTGTCCCACATTAAAAAACCACCGCTGCTGCTATTGTTACACAATCAAGCCCCACCTAATAACACGACCGGCTGTGATTTAAGACCATGTCGGTTCTTTGTGTGTTTTAAGCTCAATGTAAATTTATCTCGTTTAAATACACGATGATAAAATCTTTGGAGAATTTACTTAAACTGGAAGTGTCTGGACTGGCCGTGTTCAAACAAAAATAGTTTGATTCGAATTATTTCGCTGGGATTATCTCGAAGATTGATTGATAACACCCCTAATTTCTGAGTATTTGTGAGAGTTTGATCAGATGGCAATTTTTGTGAATTTGTATGAAAATTGCGATATGAATCGGGGCTAAAAATTGGAGTATTGCTGATAACGATATGTGTACGAGAGAGATATGGATTGAAAGACAGACAGGGTGGTGGCGGTATAAACTGGGGAAATAAACGGGTAAAACCAGGAACGCATGGAATGACGCCATGGCCAGGTAGAACACAGAGTGGAATCCAATCGGCAGCCATAATTAATACAGCCCCAAACAATACACTGTACACATACATATACGATGAACGGGCCAGATTCCGCCCGGGAAAAACAAGCTTTTGTTTTTGCTATACTGCTATTCAAACATTTATGGGAATGTAATATTCCCCCTGCCCCTATACCAATTTTGTTTTCACTTGTATATGTGTTAGTGCAATTCGTTTGCCTGATGTATAATACACAGATTGGCTTTGATTCAATAAACTCCTTTTTTTCCTCTCTTATTGGTGGTGGTTTTGTTGTTATACGAACACATCCACATACATACGCGTCTTTTAAAAAGAATTTAACACAAATACACACAAAAAAAAGATTACTCTTTTTACCCTGTATCTCTGTTTACAATTTTTAATAATTGAAAGCAAATAAAGTCATATACGTACAGTGAAAGGGGGACAAGTATAAAGGACTGTTAGTCGATTTGGTGGCATTGATTAAACTTCTTTAAAGCTGAAAGCAAAAACTTTGATCCATGGAAATCCAGCAAAAAACACAACGATCACGAACATCCAATTGGGGATGACTGTCGGGACGTGTTCGAGCATACTAGGTGTTATTAGAAAGCCTTAATGGTCACAAATATTAAAAACGATCCCAACATTGAATCATTCATTTTATCAAACAATACGAGACCAAATCGACTCGAATATAAAATAAACAACAGGGTAGTCGATTTCAATGGGGTAAACTAATTGCAATTGGTAGTTACTTACCACCCGGTTGATTATTGATAATAAATACGATGATAGTAGTAATAATAATAATAATAATATGTTGTGATTAAAAGATTATCGTTGTTAAATTGGTCGTCATTATCCAGGAAATTAAACTAAACAAAAATAAAACAAATTATATGTATATGTATTTAATTTCAATGTTATATTTATGCAAATTATTGATAAGAAACCAAGGCTTCTTTGTTATCAAGAGACCTATCCTTCATTATTATTATTTGACCTTTCCAACAATAAACGCCAACAATTTGATGAAATTTCGTCGATTTACAATAACAGAGAGATATTTTTCATTGATTTTAATTGTCTATATTTTAAATTGACATAGTCATAATTGGGATTATTATTAGAGATGGATCTCGATGTTTCGTGTTTATTTTATGATTATCGTACGTCATATAAAGGTTCAAATATCAAAGTATTTTTAATATTCATAATTGATAATATACAATAATTATTACATTATTTAAATAACTTTGTCTTCTAATTATAACAATTCCATAATCGTCAAAATTGGAAATTTTATAGAAATTCGAGTTTTTAGTGTTTTGGGGCTCAATTCTCGTCAATATACGATTCTAATAATCAAAGTTGAAGTTGTAAGTGTCAATTTGAAACGTCGATTGATCAAGGTTTAGTTTTTGTGAAAGTAAAACGTTAAATGCGGAAATGCTGCACCAATTTTAACCAAAAATTTTTAAACCTTGTGTTCTTTGTTGATAATTCTGATAAGTGAAATTTGCAGCAATAAAATGTAGATTTTACAGGTGGAATTGTTTAATTTTATTCAAATTGTTAATTATCGGAATTTGTGGGCGCTTTTGTCAACTTTCACTCAAATTACGATTGTTAAAATAAAATTACAAAACAATTAGTAAATTCTATTTTGAAGACAATATTAGAACGATTAGGTTGCTATTATAATAGGATAATTTGCCGCCAATTAGTATGAAATTTCAGCGAAATCTTTTTAAATACCACCAAATACGTCTAAATAATTAATTTGAAAACTTGAGATCAAGTGTAAAATTACTTAAACTGTTTCACCCACATCCTCGATCTCGTCTTCCACTCTTATCTACTCTAAAGTCGAATGTATGTACATTTTAAAGCTCAACTATCAAAAACGTTCTACTATAAAGCAAAAGAGATGAAGAAGCCTTTGTGTGACTTTGTGTTGTGGATTAAAAGCTCAAGTTTCATTTTAACATTGTACAGAGATATGTATATATGCCGGTGTTCTCTAAACTTTATCAGTCAAAGTTGAAGCTCTAAAATAAGCGCAATCCAACAAAAAAAAATTGAAACGCAAAGAACACGAACCAACCACAAATTAGTCCTTACAAAACTGTACAACAACAATGGAGAAAAAAACACGAATAAATTTCTATTATAACGGAAAGCTGTGTGTATAAATTAAAATAAAGTAAGCGGAAGAATAAGAATATGGAAGATTAATATTTAACATCAACACGGGAGGAAAATATGAACTGATATTCTTTAAAAGTTTCCATATTAAACAAGCTGTTGGGAGTAATGTTGCACGCTCTTGAAACAAATAACTTTTATAATTACTTCATCTATGATGATGAGAGATTTTCCGTTGATTTTTCGGAAAACTTATCCGTTATAATTAAATTTGAATATTCTTAACGTACATTTCGTTTATTCCAAAATCATCAACTTCAATCCGGCTACCGAAATCGACAAATTATCAATAAATGTGCTGCTTGTCATCGAAAATTCTACAAGAACCAATTAAAACATAATAAAATTGAAGTATATTATATTTATTATTGGTATTATATTCATTATTCATTCTAACGTAAAATGAATTACGCCATAATTACAGAGAAACATTTACAAAATGTATGTTGCGTGTTGAAGAGTAGCAAGCAAAGTTACGTGAATTTCTGCGAAATAAACTTAAAGAATACAACGTACAACAAAAGATAAGTTACAAAAGTATGTTGTAAAGCTGAAACTATAAAGGGATAAATTTCAAAATCCACCCCCATCGATATAACAGACACCCTATATTAAGTCAATTCAATTTCAATATAAAATCATCTAGTGGGTTGCAATTTGAAAGTAGTAGATCAAATTTACGCTTCAGTGGATTAGTTTTAGTTTACTGTAACAGTAGTGCATTTAAATTAATATTATTTATGATTATTTATCATATAACTTATTGGTTTGTTATATAATTTTATTGTTTATACGTTTTTTATTATAATTAATTAAGAACTAGAAGCCATAATTTCAAAACTACAAACAGTCCGATTTAAAAGTCTTTATCAAGGCAACAAATCGGACTATTATTAATTGATGATGATTTTGGGATAATTAACTAATGGTTTCCGTTCTATCATTTGGCCTAGAACTTTTGAAAATAGAGAGAGTATTGCTGAAAACTAATTACCCGATTAATGTGACTTTCAGGCCTCTTAACGACTGTTAATTTACTGTACACGTACAGCCTTTTTTCGACAATTTTACAACCGGACAAGACGATATTTCAGAAATCGTACAAGTACGGACCTACATGAGCGTTTCCATCTATTATTACCAACAATTTAAACATTAAAACCTACTCAAATCTTCACAGACCTGTAATTTAACGATTACAAAATTTCCAACGATAAATATCAATGAAAGTCGTCAAGTTCAAAGTATTAATGCTATAAAAAGTGAAACGTTTCAACTAGTGCTACAATTATTTAGGCAATTTTATAATTAATAACGCCTAAATTCGTTATTTTTGCAACGTTATTCTAAATTGATTTGCATAAATGACCGTTAATTCTAGCTAATTATTGACGATTAATTGAATAAATAATCCTGTGAGAATTGGGTGGCTGTATTTATTTAACAGGAAATATGACAAAATTAACGTCGTTTGTAATTATTTATAATAAAGTGTCAAATCAATAAACAAATTAATAATGAAAATAGTTATTTTTGAAGAGAATTTCTGAGTAACGCTGAATTTCCTATTAAATTTAATTAATAAACGATTTAACTTGAGGTTTTCTAATAGTTATAAATGTTTTTATTTATGATTTCCTGTAACTATTTATAAAAGTACAAGCTTTAAAAATATAACCGTTTTATTGTTGGACCCTGCCAAAGTTCTCCAAAATTAATTTTCGAAAACATTCAATTTGTAGAAAAACTCTCCGATAATCGACTTCATAAAATGGTCATATTTGAAAGTGGAAAAAATAGAACAATTTCTCATATTTACAATAAAAATTGTGTAATTCGACTTGTTTCACACAAAACTTCCTATATTTATTTACTTATTTTTATTATTTTTTCGAAAAACAAAACACCATAAGTTGCAATTTTTTTTGTAATTATTAAAAATAATAATAATTGAATATTGTAAGAAAAAAAGAAATCACGACCATATTTCATCACCATCATGCAATTATACTGGTAATTGTAACAGTTACGTTAATTATCCGATATACAAAGTGTACCAACTAATTTGATCAAAAAATCGAAAAATTTCCAACTATAAATTCATTCAAAATAAACCTCAAGAGAAACGTCTAATTAGCGTTGCGAGTTGGTCAATTTCGTTGGATTTAAATATCAGATATTATGTTTTTATGCATATTTATACAGCCGGTGTAGAGAAAAAGAACGGAAAAAACCACTCCACTGGAAGATATTCGAATGGAAAAATATATCTTGAATAGAAAATAAAAATAAAGCTTTTTGATGTATTTTGTCTTTGAAATGCTACAAAAGCTTGTCCATTAAGCACACGACTTCTACCCCACTTTTTGCGTTATTATTAATATGGAAAATAACCACCCTTCTATATTTCCTCTTTTCAATCGTTGTTTGAAAAATAAAATTAATTTAAATCGATACATAAAGGTCAAGTAACAGGTGTTTACATGATTCACAATTGGAAAGACAGAGAAATAGAGAATTATCATTTAATAATAACAATTATATTACAAAACTGTAAAAATAAAGGTCAAATTTATAGATATTCCAGTTGGAAAACAAAAGAATTCAAAAAAAATACACTTATCCTGATAAGGGAATTCTTTAAAATATCCTTTGATAAAATTGTGTGTATTGTAATTTTCTATTAAAATCGTCTATTGTTTTACACTATTGTCTTTTATCTAAATATGTGGAAGTGAATGAAAAATTGTGAAATTTTCAAGCTCACTCTTATTAAACCCTTAAATCTACATTCTTTCTTGACTGATCAAGTTCTAAAACTTGGACGACATTTATTAGAAGCCACCCTCCGGCACCTCTAAATCACCACTTTTTCGCGCTATTCACAAGATAATATCGTCGTGTTCGTGTAAAAATTACAAGAAATTAATTTTCTTGTCCTTCTATATATGTGTGTGTGTATTTTATTTATTAGATCATTACAATTCCATCCCTCTTTCGAAGTTTCTTCTAACATCAACGATTTCTCTACAAATACCAACAATATAGACTTGAATAAGGGTTGATGGTTTCTACAACTAACGAAAACTATAAAGTTGGAAAGAAATCAACAAATCTCAGTGTTATTGTTGATGTCGGTGGTAAGAGATGACAATAACAATAATAATAATGATAATAATAATAGTGGTAGTAATGTTGGGAAGCAACAAGTAGCCAATTCCATTTAACGATTCCCAATGGAATTAACCCGCCGGAAAAAGACGTCAGAGAATTGGGTAGTAGAGTGTAGAGAGATAGAAAAGTGTATAAGCAGGTTGGTTGGTTGGTTCTCTTAACACCACCACTTTTTCTACCTTGGTTATTGTATATCTATATAGGAACATACAGTCTCTTTTCAATTTACACAATATACAGATAGTACTTTAGGAATTTTCCCAAGTTCCAACCCAACTATTCGCTTGCAATTAATTTTATTGTAGTACAAAATAATAAAGAGGACAAAACGAAAAGCAATGAAGGCGTAAAGACAACCCCCCAAAAAAATAATGGAGAAACGAAGAAAACCGAGCGAAATCTCAAAAATTATTCCGTAATTGAAATTGTGGAATTCAAAGAAAAATAAAAACACTTGTAGATGGAAAATTTCAATTATAGGAGAAACTAATGAAAATTCGCCTATAGTTTGTTGGTCTATTGATATACCGGGGCGGCTATTCGCTAAAAAACCTAAAATAAAAGAAAACAAAACAATAATGAATTGGAAATCTTTAAAGAATCAAGTAGGCGTTGTGTTTGAAATGAATAATTCTTGATAAATGAAACAATGCCAAGCCTTTTTGTTTGACTACAGGAAGAGATCATTTAGATACAGATGCTGCTGCTGTTGTTATGATTATCTCCATTTTTCTGTTCGCATATTGTAGGATGTTGATTTTTATTAAACGCGCAAAGTGGAAATTCAAAGAAATTCGTTTATTATATTGTAAAGTATATTTCATATTACGCACCTTAATTTAATTCTCTTTCACTAAATAAGAACACGGACAAAAGGTAAAAGAGTATACATCTAGGTAGATGTAAACATACAGATAAAGACGGCAAATTTGCTGTTGTATTCGTGTAGGTATATAAAGAAACAAGAAATGTAATTATTTGGAATTTCGCTTGAAGCGACGTATCAAAATCAAATTATATCGTTTAGATTGCAAAGCAGGGAAGCTATTCATCGTTCATTCATCCATACATCCATCCACCCCGATCTGTCTTTCTTCGTTCTATTTACGTTGATTTTATTCCGTATACGATAGAAAATGAGAGACGATATCCGTATAATTCAAAGACACTTATTTGATTTGCAAATATTTTATAAATTTGGGACAAATTGTTTGGATAATTTTGCAAATATAGCGCGCAAAATTGAAGAATTTCATTGCTGAAAAATTATTCAACTTTAATTAACAATCACTTCATTTCAAACAATAAAACCCCTATAAACAGTATTTTGGGGCGGTTTCGCTGTTGCATTTCAGCCAGCTCCCACTGTAATAATGCTGGACGTTCCACTTGTGGAGGTAATTGCCTCTTTTTTTCCGAGAAAGATTGGCTCTAGTATCTAGAGTTTCAAAAGAATTAACGGTCAAACAAACAAATTCTATATAAAGTAAGTAGTGTCGAAGAAGGAGACGAAAAGTATAAAGAGGAAAGAAGAACGATTCGACGTTTATTGAATAACAATTTCAAATTCAATATGTATCTTGAATTACGATTGGTAATGTTTGGTTTGTGGTTTAATGTCATTGTCTTCGTGTCTTCTTATTATTCGTCGATTTTACAAAATGAAAATAAAAGTTAATAAACAAAACATTAATTTTCTCGTTTTGATTGAATTTTCTGTGTAAATTTGCCGTTATTCGAATGCAACACACTGTATATTCGATGAATATAAAGAGACGTATCAGTGACAAAATTTATGCAATAACTGCACTATTCAGTGGCGTACACGAATTGTTTCGATTGATTGATGTGAGAATTGATTGGAGTTGAAAGTTGGTTTATTTATTTAGCAAGAATCGCAGAGTATGCTACTGGTAGAGCAATAGAAAAAGAAGTTTATACTTGCTTTTACCTATATAATATATAAAATACGTCAAACACCTGTGAGATTGCTTTACAAAGTTGTTAAACTTGTTTTAAAGCATTGAAGCCTGAATAGACAGAAATAAAAGCAACATCAACAACAACACTAAATTTGTGTTTTATCAGGCCGTTCTCCCAACCCTTTTACAATTAACCCTTTGAAATTGAAATCGAATAAAATTACACCTCAATAAAGGTCCGGTATTCGAATATTAACAATAATTTGTTGAATTGTCTATTGATTTAGTGATTTTTATTGAAAAGTTCATCGATAGTTTTAATGAAAAACTAGCCAAGTTAATAATATGGGTAGGAGAGGCGACAACATTGTCCCGTTAGAAACCGCACCCGATTATAAAGTAGTGAAGTATAAAACATGATCATGTTGGTTGGTTACTAGAAAACATCTCCGTAAAGATGTTTTTGTCTTTAATTTTTTTCCCGTCCGCCTCTCATCTCGCGCCTCTTTTACAACACGCATCATCTAAGATGAATATGTGTAAATTAAGTTTGCCAACGTTTTATTTTTGGATTGGAAACGATGACGCATTCCTCGTTGGTAGTAACCTCCACACAATTTTCTCCAACAAGTGC
Source organism: Mylabris phalerata (assembly GCA_020740385.1). Classification (NCBI taxonomy): domain Eukaryota; kingdom Metazoa; phylum Arthropoda; class Insecta; order Coleoptera; family Meloidae; genus Mylabris; species Mylabris phalerata. The sequence continues at coordinate 2,560,054 of JAJEOX010000299.1, read as the reverse complement.
ACAATACAGAAGGAAAAATGACGATTTTAGCGATATTCCAGTTGAATTAAGCGTTACAAAATACACAAATGTGTGTGTCAATGATTGTTAAATATAAATCTAGACGTATAATTTACTTAAAGTAGATCTCCAATTAACTTAATTGATTTTGGCTATCAAGGAAAAGGTCAAACTAAATTAATTCACTATGTAATCGTAACTATCGTACAATATGTCCCAGTCAAAACCGGCCTGTTATTGAAATAAAACGTAAACAAACACGAAGAAAATCGGGTTTCTTCAATGATTCATAAATACGTGTTGTGTTACACAATACCAGAAGTTTTGTTGTTTTTCCAATAATATTAATTCGATATTAGCAATTCTAACAAAGCGTTCAATTTCAAACTACTTTTACTACAGGAAAAAACGTACCGAATGTCGCATCTAAGCGAACTATCCTGTATAAACCTTAGAAAAATATTGATTTAGATCATTGTGAAGATACAACCTGGTCCATTTTCGGGGAATTTACGGCGATTACTCAGTGCCGCAATCTAGGAAATGTAAAATTCTATAAATATTTTGATAAAATATCAAACAATTGTACAATAAAAAGCTTTAAATGATCTCATATTATTGTTTTGATAACATTTACAATAGCTGATATGGGAAACGATAAGAAATCGCGTGCAATATTCGGTGATTCTGTTGGAGAGACTATTGGAAAAAATGATTAAAAATTGACCTAATGACTGTGAATTTTTTGTGCGGTTGTACTGGTTATTCAAATGATAGTTGATGAATCATCGAAGTTTTAAAACAAAGCAAAAACATTTACATATTAATATAAATGAGATATGAAGAAGAGAGGCAACGTATGTGGATATAGAAGAGACTGTCAACAGGTCATTCCCTACTCTTTTATGATCTTCCGTTTTCAGTCGTATATCCAACAGTGAGAAATCATTGTTACTCAACTTAAGAAAGAAACTTGTTTGGTAACTTGACTTCACCAAACAGTTCACTATAAATTATTGTTGGAAAATAGAATGTCATCAAAAAGGGTCATCATTATTTACAATATTTCAATTATAACAAAAATGAGTAAAATCCGATTTATGGTTATATATTTCTAGTCTTAGAATTACAAAACGAGTCGTAAAGTCTTGCGAAATTATTATTTTCAACAACAAAACGCACGTGTTGAAATTAGATCGGATTAAATTTACAAATTCGACTAGTTAATTAATCCATTTCCGACTGGAATTGTCTTGAAGACGCCAATATAACCACCGAATTTTGTATTTTCTTGATGAAAATGAGCGTATCTGTGAGCACAGACATTAGAGTTAAGCCGATTTATTTTCGATCTGTTCTAAATTTATCTGAAGCAACATTTAGAAACTGCACTGTTACGTACATTTAACTTAAAATATTATCAAAAAAAGGACGAAACAAGATGGAAAGGCAGACGAAAACAGAAACAAATTGGAAAATTCTGCCACATTTTAAATTTGAATTAAACCACAAAAAATCAAATATTGCAAACACGACACAATTCTTGACCGACTTGTTCTACTTAAATTTTTCAGGATATTTCAGTAATTTTCCACAGAAATCCAAATATTCAACAAATGTCGGAGAATTACAAGAAGCAAAGAAATTTCGACAAATTCGAAACTATAAAGCCTGAAAATTAAACTTTCTAAGTTGAGTAAAATCACAGAATTATAATGCAAGTGCATTAATTACCATCGATAATTAAAAACATCATCGCACTAGATGGTGTTTATTATTAAAAATACAATTATTTTATTTAATTATAGTGGCGGTACTGGTGCATAAAATTGATAACACCATCAATGAATAGATAGTTTTGTTCGTAATGGACCGGTTTCATTAATATTTCGATTGGATTTGTAAATTTTTAGGGAATTTCAGAAATACAATCCAGAATAGATAGAATGGGGCCTAATTATCTTTCTCACACCTATTATTTCTATTTGAACGCATAGAATTACAAATATGCCAGACAAGGAGCAGACGATACCCAAGGAACTATGTAAAATTAGTCAATCTATATTTCTCAAAGAGCGAGAGTGATTCTCGTTATGCCTATACTTCAAACTGCCAGTCCAGTATACGTGATTTGTAGTTAAAATAAATCCGTAATTTCGTCCAAAAATCCCCAAATTTGCGGTATTTAAAATCGTAAACAATTCCGAAAACTACAAGAATTAAATCATCAAAACACCTAGCAGGTGATGCAAATTATGGACGTTTTTCTCTATCGGATATAGCGAACTTTTCAGAAATATTATAGCGTTATCGGGGAATAATAATATAAACCTTGTAAATCAACGTAAAATTGTGAAATTTCAACAACACTGGATCAGATATACTTGGAAAATAACGAGTAAATTTCGCAATATCCGTGTACCAAACAAATCTTATAATAGTTGACAAAATCAATTTAATTGTAGAAAAATAATTGTAATTGGAAAAATGCACATATTTATGAAATTCAAACAAGAAATGATCGCTGCATATAATCTGAATAATATAAAACTATCACACATTAAAAAAATAATTTGCAATTAAAATTTGTACTAGCAGGAATTTGTAATTTTTTCCTCTAATGTCGCTGTTGCAATTCATATGATTTACGTATAAAAATAATAAAATTCATACAGTTTATGTGGGGTTTTTCGAGAAAATTTTGAAAAACAATACCTAAATACATAGTCGGCTGTGATCACTAAATTTCAACAAAAGCCAATCACATTTTCATTTGTTTCCTGATATGTCCGTTGATTTGTTGTTAAATTCAGGTAACAATCGATCAAAAACAATAACAACACAGAAATCATGGCCACATTTGCTTTTACATTGTGGACTATATTTTAAATTTTTTTTTGAATTGATAATTAGAAAAGAAAATAAACCGGAGAAATCCGATGTGTCCACTTCAAATACTGCACTCTAGTTTTGTTATTAAATCACAAATTATTGAAACACATCAATGCGGTGACACTTTTCGTTATTATGATTTGATGATTATTTTTAATTAATGGATTTTTTTTGGTATGGTTTCGATGCCCGCCGTTTCTCAATTCAAAATTTCGTATTTCGATATGTAATAAAGAAGAATGGAACCGAGACCCGCCGACGCTACCACTCGTCACAAGTTCGTAACAACAAGCATGACAAGTATGTAAAGTATTGGAGGAATTGTGGACACATTGCTCACATTCTAAACATAATTTTATTATAAAAACACTACATAAACTGTATGAAATTTATAATGAAATTAAATTAAACTTACCAAATACAATTTATACAGGTCGTCTAAACGACACTAATAATAATTAGGACGGATTTTGGTCCGTAAATATGAGGAGTTTGGCTGTTATTGGTATGCCAGGAATGGTACAAAGAATCTAGACAACGCAATGTTTATAGCGCACATTGGGCTGCGCATGGTGGTAGTAGTAGTAAAGTGAAATGTTCACTCCATTTGTAAAGTCAGTTTTCTTCCATGTTTATACCAAGTTTAAATTGAACCAAACACAAGCCATGTTCGCCACAGGTCTGTCCTCTAACGGCCGACACCACAACTAAAAATTTCACAATAACAGCACTCTACATTATCCACAAATTACACAAACTAAACAAATATTTGCATAATTTGCACTACAGCAACTACTCTTATAGTTGCTTTTATTATTAATGTTTTTATTATTATTAATTATAGGCTATTCAGAATTATATTTTAATAGACAATATTAGCGACATCTCTCGAGTGGTTCCACAATTGCAATTTGACAGCTCATCAAAACAATGCAATTCGGCGATAGTGCCCAACAAAAATCGACTGAAAATGGGTGAAAAACGTGTATTTGTGACTGTCGGTACAACAAGATTTGAGAAACTCGTCAATACGGTATCGGAAGATTCAATTTTACAAATTCTAAAAGATTTGGGTTATAATACGATACAATTTCAAATCGGTACTGGTAGAGTAGCGAGAAAACGATCGAACATCATCAATTTAATCTACAATCGATATTACGAGCGATTTTTGGATGAAATTACACAATCAGATCTTGTAATCAGTCACGCCGGTGCTGGGACTTGTTTAGAAGTGCTGAAACGGCGTAAACCTCTAATTGTTGTAATCAATGAAGATTTAATGGATAATCATCAAATTGAATTAGCCGAACAACTAGCGAAAGATTCGTATTTATATTGCTGTACAATTGATACATTGGAGGAACAATTGGAGAATTTAGATTTAACAAAATTGCAACCATACCCTGTAGCCGATCCCAATTCATTTTCAACATATCTCGATAAATGTATGGGGTTCTCTTAAATCGTCCAGACTTTTTTTATTTTTTTATGTATTTAAATTTACAAAATAAATAATTTAAACGAGCTTCTTTGCTTCAAAGAAACCTTTAAGATGCTTCATCTGCCATGCACCCATCGCTAGAAGTACCGCAGTTTGAGTGACCGACCACCACAAAACTCGAGCATTTGTACTTTCGCTAGTTTGCCTGAAACGCTCCTCTCGATACTGCAACAAATAACGTTAAATCCGAACGAATAAAATTCCAATTAGATTACTCTTTGATAGTTTTGTTCCTTCGTGATCTGTTCAACTTGATCTAAGAGTTGGCGTACGCGCAATTGTAGCTCTGACAATTTCTCTTTCTGTACAACTTCACCGTAATTTACGGCATGTTCGCCGACTTGTATATCGAGATGGACGCGCAATTGGGAACCGCTGAACCAAGCGGTACTGTTCGAGTACATGCAGATGACATGTTCGCCAGGAGTGTGTGATGTGAACGAGATTTTCCCTTCAGAACTGTAGACTCTCGACAGGATTGTTTTATCGTCCGGATCGCGAACCTCCACGTGCATACCGATACCGGGCGACGAGGGCATAAAACCACCACTACGGGGGTCGTATAACTCAACCTTATAATTAACTGGAAGGGAAATTTAGTTAATTTTTACATGGTTATTGATGTTTATGTTGGGATACCAATTACGTTGGTTTCGTCCGGAATTTCTTCAATAAAACATTTTCGTTCGGTTTCACCGATATGGAAATACAAGGCGTTGGTGTGATGTGCAATGAATAATAGAAAGAAAACTCTGAAAACTGTAATTTCGGACATTTTCCAATTGCAAGTTTTCCACAGCCTTTAGACACGTCACTATAATTTGACAAACAAGAATACCAACTTTGATTGAATTACACTAAAATATCCCTAGTCTCCCCAGAATATTTGCAGCTCTCTTGTAAAAAGAGGTTTATTAAAATCAATAAAATTTAACAATTATGTCAAAAATACCAATTAATTTCAATAATATAAAACTATTTAGCTTATAATTCATTTTAACTAATATAATAACATAAATAATCTTCGATAATTGATGAGCTACAATTAGACAATTCGATTGTTATTTGTAATTGCAAAAAGATAGGTTATGTTTGTTTGGTATCGTACAAGATTTTTCTTAATTATTAATTAATCCACGATAATGTCAGAATACGATAATGTGCGCCGTGGTAAACTCGTTTTGAAAGGCGAAAAGAACAAGTAATTATCCACACAAATATTAACTTAACCTTAATTGATTACTATTGTTAGGTCGAAGAAACGTAAACACAAACGAAAACACGTAGAAGACAGCCCGAAAGTCGACGCAGACTGTTTGGCTCACGGCAACTGGTGGCGAGTTACGAAAATCGAAGAAATCTGCGGTCCTGTCGCTATCGAATTCGGCCAACATACCTACGTGAAGGCGTTGGATAACGGCTTGTTTACATTGGGCGCCCCCCATGATGAGGGCGAAGGTCCGTCACCCGAAGAGATCTTAACCGCTGTCGTTATCGATGAGCGTAAAATTGCCTTCAAATCCGGTTATGGGAAGTATTTGAAAGTTGAAAAGAATGGTACAGTGACCGGACGATCGGATGCAATTGGACCGATGGAACAATGGGAGCCGGTATTTGAAACCGGTAGAATGGCATTGCAGAGTTATACGGATTGTTTTATGTCGGTTGATGATGATGAGGATACGGTGGTGGCCAAAAGCAAGAAAGCCGGACGTTCAGAAATGTTACAAATACGTTCACAAACTGTAAAAGATGTGAATCCGTTAAAAGACGTTCCAACAGAAGAACAAGGCAATTTGGAACAAATCGAGGTCAATTATATGTAAGTTTTAGTTAATAACCGATCGATACGATTTAATTCCGATCAATTCCAGTAAAAAATTCCAAAAGTTTCAAGATAAACGTCTACGAATTTGTCCGGAGGATAAAACCGATTTGAAGAAAGCTAAAGACGAGGGTAAATTCCATGAAACACTGCTAGATAGACGTAGTAAAATGAAAGCGGACCGTTATTGTAAATAAAAAATAATAACAATTCACTGAAATTGTTTATTTCTTTTCCCTAAGTTCTTATAACATAAACTTATAGTACAAGGAAACATGAAAAATAAAAATGACTTTCCGATTGTTTACTCGTTTCATTCGTGTGAGTATTTCCCTTAAAACCGGGGAATTTTCGGCAAATATCGACTTACATTTAAAAAATAAATAAACTAAATCAGTTCGATTTTTTGTTGTCTGTTTTTTGAGTTACAATTATTACATGGAAGATGGATTCTAAACTGGTTTATTATTGTTATTATCATTAATAGTAGTATTATTACACAAAACTTCACAATTTTACACGGAATATAAAGAATTTTCAAATAAATTCAATAGGAGTTTATAATATTTGCAATCGATAAGTTTAGTTTGTTTGTCTAGTTCTAATAATCCTACTGAATTTATTTTTTATTTTTTAATTCTTTTATCTTAAACCAAAAAAATGATTAAATGACTCTGTAACAAAATAATTTACAATGTGTTATCGTGTTGTTTTCTTGTTTTGGATAAAATGGGTGTATTCTGTAATTATTTTTATTGTTATAATTAATGTTGACTAAATCTCAACTTATATCGACTTTGGCCCTTGATGCTTTCAACCATTCTACAAATTCATCTAACATAACTGGCCCTTCAATTTTCCCAAAATTAATAAATCAATTAAAATTAAAAAAAAAAGATACTTACAAGCTCCATCTACATCATAATTAGATAGATCATTGTAGATAGTACGTGAGAATTCAAGAATATTACACCACTGGTCCTTATTTATAACTTTGTACTTTGACTGATCAAGGAACTGACTAAATTGTGTGTATAGGGGCCAATGTTTACCCAACAATAATTGTAGCATTGCTTTTGCCGTATCCATATCCATACTTCTTTGATCTTTATCCTAACAACAATAAAAAAAATTACTATTTAATGATTAATCGAGAAATATTGAAGTTTTTGAACTTAAACTTCCTCTGCATTTTTAGTTTATTTGATAAAACGGAAAGTGACAGCCGGCTAATTGGTGCTACAATTCAAAATAGCAAAGTACAAAGACTAATGTTCAAATTATTTCGAGTGAAGGACTTTAAAATAAATGTAATTTTACAAAAAATTTAAACTCACCCTAGCAAAATCATAAGCATATCTGTAAATGGCCTTGAATATGTTTTGATCATTCAATAAACACCGTAAATAATCAAGTCTATATTGTAGTTTTTGTATTGAATCACATTGCATCTCACCCAAACCCCTCAACCATTCTTCTTTTGTAAAAAAACCCATTTGACGTGCCTGCATTTTAAATGCTAACACTAACATAACAACATTCTCCGGTTCAACACCAATATCTTCACAGAATTTCTCCATACCATCTGGACCTAATGTATCTGGATCATCTGGCGTTGTATATTCACGAAACCAAGCTAAACAACGTTTCTGACTAAATGATTGTGCTTCTTCAACGCCTCTAGATACACGACGCGAACTACTACAAACAAAACCAAAAAAAGAACGAAAGTTAAATTAGATTTTTATTTAAATTACACTTCATCATCATCATCGTTATTATCCATGTTTAGAATGAATAAGACAGGTAGAATAAGATGGGAGAAATCGATAGAAAGACGAATTGAGTGAAAGAAATTGAAATTAACGTTAACTGAACCTTTCATCTACTAGTTTAAAAATAGGTCGTCAATTTGGCTGAGAATATGTTTAAGATTCAGGTTCACTATCTGAATTTTGGCGGTCATCCATACATACACAAAAACACACCAATACAGACAACTCTATTGACAATAACTACAAACAGAAAAAACACAACAAAATTTAAAGCAAATCTAATCAAAACGAATGACATCACGGCGATTACAACCCACCCAACTACAATTAATAAAAACGCGTCTAAATAACACAAAGTATAGTGAAATATTGAAATAAAATAGAAAAAGTCATACTTATTGGAATTTCGGAGCCGTTTCGAGGCATATCTCTCATCATCGTTACTGTTCATCTCTGTGGTTGATCGGCGTTTACTACGTGGCATTGCAAATTACAAAAAACACCCTAATTGACGACAACCAATTCTCCTGTAAATCAAACACAATCGAATAAATCGAAGCAATTCAAATCAAAAAAAATTCTAATAAAACGACATAAGAATTGAATTATTCAAACAGATCATTGAGGTTATGTTTGTAATGTCAAAAAAAAAATCAAACATCAATTAATTAATAAATCGCCAACAAATTTCAACGATATTCGCAATCGTACACTATTGTCCATCGATTATTCTCAATTTTCGATAAATTAATAACAAAACAATAGAAAAAAACTGAATTGTTTTATGAATTCATTACCCCTCCCAAATAAAAAAAATCCGATTAATATTTGGACAATTCACAGCAACTTACACTATTATTTTTATTTTTCGATATTGAATTTACGTTTAATAATTTAATAAAAGTTTGATTAATTTCATGTAGTTTTAGAAGAATTTAAATTGGAATATCTAAAACTGTACGATCTACTCATCAGCTGTAGCATATTTAACCTTGAAAAATCTAGGGAATTTCGGCGTGCTGTTATGACAACACTGTCTTGAATATTTTAAAAATAAAACATCGTTTTTATGTATACAGAATATTCTTTATAACTAAATATTTCAAGGAAAATAGACGATTATTGATCTGTGGATAATTACGAGAATTTAGGTTGAAATTATTATTTGTCCATTATTCAAATTGTACATTAACTCAGTGGCGTAACTTGCCACCAATAAAAAAAAACAATCGAATACTTAAAAATTTGGAATACTTTGGTTAAATTCCACCGTCATTATAGCTAAATATGATTTTAATTAATTATTACCTCTATCTATATTTCAGTTATTGTATTTCAATCAATATGAAGGATTTAAATTGAAATAGTACAAAATCAAGCACGCTACTGCTAATGTTGAATTAGAGCTGCAATTAGAGATTTACAGTCTGTCATATTTACAAAGAGAAAATCACTAAACGCACCAACTACAGATCCGCCACGTTGCCAGTTTGAAAATAATCCTCCAATGTTATGGCATTTTAATAACCAGAATTTTACAAATTATCATTCTATTTCACATTATTTCTCTTTATTGTATCGATAATTATAGATTTTGTATCTCCAATTTAGTTGAAATGATTCGAGTAATTGTAGACATTTATAGAAAGAATTTAAAGAATGAATTGTTGTATAATTTGACAACAATGCCAAGAAAACCATGTGACGCTTGTTATACAAGTGGGGCCAACTTAAATGTTTGTTATTATTATCTTATCAATATTTTTATAAACAATTGTATATTTCTTTTTATTTAATACATGAATAATGCAAGTTATTAACTCGGAAATTGAACGTGTTAATTACAATTAAACGGTTTCTTAATTAATATCAATTGTTTTGATTAATCTGTTGTTATTTTTACGTCCCTTCAAGGTAAATATTTTTACTTTCTAGTATCTCATTCTTTATTGATAATTAAATTAATTAAAATAAACGAGAAATAATTGCATCATTAATTATTTTAAGGTATTTTGTTAGAAATTGAAGAATTTTTTGTTTTTTTTTTTGAAATTTATAATCATTTATTTTATCATTCTTTATGGAAACGATAACCTTTTTCCAACCATTTTCAATAGAAATTATAACCTGGAACGTACACAGAGTTCTAGCTAATTTGGTATCCGTTTCGGGGGTTCCCAGAAATTATATTCACCATTATGATTCAGTGAACTTTGTTTTGATTTGTTCAGCATTATGTTGATTTAATTCAGCTTTCGTGTAGATACAAGGCGTTCCTTTTGATAGGAATTGAAGTTAAATTAGACCTATAAACAGTACTTTTATATCTATAAACGCATTATTTCTAGTGTTGTAATTATATTCAAATTATGTTAAATTAACGTTACGATTATTTGGAAATTAGATTTCTAATTGTTGTTTTTCGTTTATTTTTTGGAGAAATTAATTTAAAAATATAAGAATTAGCCTCGATTTCAAATTTTAAATTTCTAAAGTTTTATAGTTCCTTAAATTTAATAATCGTTCACTTTTACTGTAGATATTTTGATTTGTTTGTTTATGATACACGCATTTATTTTTATTTCCATTAAAATTAAAATTATCTAAAAAATACTGGATTGTTTAATAAAAGATAGGAGCATGAATAAGAGGAAAATCTCATGCCTTTCAAGTTTTCAGTTTTGTAATTATAAAAACGAAAAAATTAACGAGATATGGAACATTCTATATACAATAGTGAGTTTATTCCATAATTATGTCGATAGAAAATGATAATATTAGATAATTGCAATTATCTATGAGTAATATAATTAGAGATTTCCCCGATCGTTAATAGGAAATGATAAATAATTGCGCATATAAATAGTGTAATATAGACAAAGAATTGTTTATTTGAATTCAATTCAGTTATTTATCTGAAGGTAAACAATTTTATTGCAGACGTTTTATTTAGAAATAAATAAACATAAAAAGTGTTTAAATAAAATGAAACTAATTGTCGTTTTATTACAGAATCATGACAACAAAGAAGAATAAAGAAAACACCCTCTGTCATTTACAAACAATTTTTGGTACAGTATTTGATAAAGACATCATCAAATCTGTTGCTACGAATTTTGGATATGACGGTATAATTTTTACGATTCATCTAAATTTGACTAATTCGTTTTATTTTAGTTGATAAATCATCAAATTTTCTCTTAGAAATGACTAGTAATAGAAATGAAACATCAGTGGCTCAAATTGTTAAAAAGAAGAATAAATCACGAAAATCACCACAAAAGAAAAAAAATGATACACCATTATCACCATCAATTAGTTCAAATTCATTAATAAATAAATCGAAACGTGGACAACGAATTAATGATGTAATTAATGAAATTTATAAAGGCTATAAAGTATTGATATTGTTACGCGGTCCACCTGGTAGTGGTAAATCATATTTAGCTAAAACAATAATCGAGCGTCTATTTGGTGATTTAGAACGTTACAATCAACATATTTTTAGTACAGATGATTTCTTTTACAATTATAATAATAAGATTTATTCGTATAATTCAAGTCGTTTGACTGAAGCCCATGAATGGAATCAACGACGTACGTTTACAGCTATGAATAACGGTTATAGTCCTATTATTATAGATAATACAAATACCCAAATGTGGGAGATGAAAGCGTATGCAATGATGGCGATAGATTTGGGTTATATTATTGAAATTTTAGAACCTGATACCCAATGGTTCTATAATGAGAAAGAATTATCACGTAGAAATCAACATAATGTACCTAAAGATAAGATACGTGATATGTTGGATCGTTATGAGAAAAATGTAACAACACAAAAATTATTAACGGCTTATAATTTATCGTATCGTAATAAACGTATACCACAATTTCGTTCACAACCACCGTTAAATTATAAATTCAAAAATTCTATTGTAAAATCGAAAAGTTGTTCAGGTATCAGCCAACAATCGAATGATAATATCAATTTAATGGATTTTAATGATACTGTATCGGAAATTGGTGGAAATTCGAGTAAAACCGATGATACTGCCACCGAAATTGAGGAGATTTTGATGTGCAAACCGGAAGATTCATCAACAATTCTAAAACCGAGTCAAGTGAATCAAACGAATCCATTTGATGATTTCGAAAATGCTTGGGGCATAGATGAGAAAGCATTACAATCATGGGATATAGTGACTCTAATTAATACACAACACAATTTTGATAAACTTAACATTAATAGTAATAATAATGTTGAATTTAAAACAACAATTGATAATTCAACTATGACCGATTTTAACGATTTCAATTTGGAAAAATGACAAATTACCGGATGGTTATAAATTAATTAACGCTAAAAGTCGCGATTTAAACGGTAAATATCTACAAAATCATTACGAAATACCGAAGAAAACATTAATGTTGGATAAAAGTTGTTTGACAGATGATCAAATAATCGATGAACGTGATGATGATTTAAAATTACAACATTTAAAAGAATTATTCACATCAGTACCACGTTCGTATATTAAAGAATTATACGAGAAATGCAATAAAGATTTCAATTGGGTTGTCGAATTGTTGCTTGATAATAACGAGAATGAAATGAAAAACGATACGGAGATTCCCAGTGATGAAGAAACGAATCAAACTGAGACTACAATGGAGATTGTTGATGTTAAAACCGTTGATGACAGTGGAAATAGTTCGGAAACTAACGAGAGTTTGAAGAATTTCCGCCAGAAATCCGTCTCAGAGGAGTCGAAAGAATTGAAAAAATTACTTGAGAGTAAAATCGATATTAATAAAGAACACTATTCTGATCATGTATTGCGAGTTAAGCAAATGAAATTCGGTTGTCAACCGTCAACTTCAAAGACACCAGATAATATTGATGATAATGATGATGATGACAGCATATCGGATACAGATTCAGATTCATCGTTTGAAACAAACCCAAAGGAGATGGTTGAATTGAATTTGGGCGATAATTTAGTACAACAATTAGAATTAAAATTCGGTGGTAACGATTTATTATTACCGCAAGGTTTCCAACCAATTGTTCAAGTCCCGATAGATCTAGCTAGACAATTGTTTATGTTACACATAGAATCGGTATGTCAACAAATGGAAACACAAAATACAATATTGGAGGTTTTAATTAACGAAGATGAGGAATTTGCAAAGAAATTACAACAAGAAGAATTAGAGAATTCGTCAACCAATACAACTGAAGAACAATCGATGAATTTTGATGAAATTATGGAAGAACAAGCTATAGCTAGCCGTTATCAAAAATTGAACGAACAATGGAAATATGTTAATGTCGATACGTTAGCTTTGAAATTAACCAAACAAAAATTATTTGAAACATTTCCAACAATCGATAAGAACGTCCTTTTAGAAGTTCTACATGCTTATAATAACGATTATTATAAAACTGTTGAGGATTTATGTGCGTCATTTGGAGTACTTAACGTTAAAGAAACCCTAAAAGAGCCGCCGTTATCTCAAATGGCGATACAAGAAATGAAGAACGATGAAGCTAATTGTCAAGATTTTATGGTAAAATTTATAATTGTTTAATAATTTATTAAAATATCGATTTTAGGAGAATGCCGAAGAGATTAGTGATCAACCGGCGATGTTTTTATCGCGAAAAAGCCGATAAACATCTAAAGAATCGTTTGGAATTATACCAGAAAGCTAGGGATTATTACCAGAAGGGCATGATAGAAGTTGCAATGTTCTATTCAGAATTGGCACGTAAAGAAACAAATTATTATGATCGTGCTAATCATTTGGCTGCAACACAATTTTTAAACGAACATTCGAGACGTTTACAAAAATTCGATACGTTAGATTTGCATTGTTTATACGTTAAAGAAGCAATATCAGCCTTAGATTTATTCATTGATCAAAATATTAATTTATTACAAGATAGTAATAGAATGGTACAGAATTTGTTTATAATAACAGGACGTGGCAGGCGTAGTGATAATGGTGTTGCTAAAATTAAACCAGCTATTATAACAAGACTGAGAAAACGAAAAATCAAGTAAAATAATATTTATAAAATAATATAAAATTGTAATTATTTCGTTTTAGATTTGTTGAATTGAATCCAGGATTGTTGAAGATTAAAGTTGGGAAATATTCATCGATTACAAGCGATTTATCGTAAATTAAAGGTTTTTTAATAGTAATTACTTAAGTACAAATTTTAGTCTTAATGACATTACAATCAAGATTTAGAAATTTAAGGGTTGTTCAGTTATTGAAATGATTGAATTTATTTTTTTAATTCGTTACAAAATGCTACTTTTATATCACGTTTAATTAGTTTTATCCGAGTCGTCTACGCTTAGTTAATTTCATTCACCGCTAACTTTCAAAATTTGATTTCTATTAAAATTAACCGAATTATAAATTATTGTTTTAAACTTGAATTAAATTTGATAGACTCAGGGATCGGCTAAGAGTAGACGACTAATAAATATTGGTGCAAGTTTAGATTTTATACATTTTTAAATATACACTAGAATTATAAATTTTAACTTATCGATAATCCCGTCACAATTTGAGTTCCTTTAAAAAGCTTCCTATTAACATAATAGACGCCATAAATTGAAATCGCTAACAAAATCGGGCTCGTTTGTTGATCAAACCGGTCCTGTACTGAAGTTGGAGCTAAAATTAGGTTAAAAAAACTTTAAATTTTCATCTATCGTTTAATTAACTTGGGTAAATTAAGTTAAAATTGTAAGTATATGGATCTAAATTTGAGCTACAGTTAGATTTAGAATTTGAATTTTCGAAATCGGGTCAAGTCGAAATAGACAAAGCATCATTCCCCTATTTATATTTTGTTGGGGGCGCTACAATTATCGCCTAAATTTTAAGGTTAGCTTTTTTGTTCACGAAAACAACGTTTTACTAAAAGTATGTTATCAATTATCGCAAATAAATCAGTTGTTGTAGTGTTTCGTGTTCCAAACTACATGAGATTTATCAAAATATCCAATCTGAAAACTATTTGAATATTCGTTTCTTTAATGCCAGCTAAATATAAAAGGCTGTTAGAATTGCCAGTTATAAAGAAACGTTCACAATTTCTGTAAACAAAAGGCGAGATAGATTCTTTGTTAGAAATTTGAAAGGTATATTTTAAAAAGTTTGCAACAATTAAACGAGAAAAAATATCCGTTGATAGTGATAAAAGTGTCTATCGGTTAAAGTAAAAATGGCAAACGATTTCGAGAATTCTGTATCACGTAAACGACCAATGAACTCGCCATCTGAAGGTAGATTCGCATCGATTACATTTCAGTTGATTGTATTATTTTTCTTTTGAATTCCAGACAGCATGATCAAAGAGAAGAAACGCCGCAAAAAAGAGAAGAACCAGCAACAATTGTTATCGGATATCAAGAATCCCGTATCGTTATTGAACGAACTGCGTATGGGTTTGGAGTACAAATTTTTGGAACAATCCGGGCCCCAACACGCCCCAATGTTTAAAGTTTCGGTTGAAGTCGACGGTCAAGTCTATTACGGTGTCGGTGGATCCAAGAAGAAGGCGAAATGTCGCGCCGCTGAAGAAGCGCTAAAATCATTCATACAATTTCCTGATAATACAGACATATTGTATCCGATACCGATTGATGATGGACAATTCGATTTTACTAGCGATGATCCATTCGAAACAAACGATAGTAAATTGATGTCAATACAGATGAGGCTCAATAAACGATCGATCACAATGAAACATCCAGAGAAACAAATCTTAAAAGGTCCGGCGATGTTATTGAATGAATTATTCCCGAATGCTGTTTATAAATATACGGAAAGCGATAATTGTTTGCAATCACGATTCAAAGTCACTATAACTATAGATGATGAACAATACTACGGATATGGTAAAATAATTGTTGTTAATTAAACAAAAATTAATTGATAATTGCAGGTTCAAATAAACGTTTGGCGAAAAATGCAGCAGCTACAGCAGCTCTATCAAAATTGAGTCTACAATTATCCGATTTACCAAATAATATAAATGATTTGGAGCGATTCAGGAAACCGAAATTACAAATCGAGAATCAACAGAAAGCCGACCATATTTGCAGGTAATTCTAACAATAGTCGCTTATTTCCATCGAAATAATCACCGCTTTATAAACTTTATGGTTGATTATTAATCGAAAAATGGTTTTCTTTACAGAATTTTAATATTTCTTTGAGCCCCCTTTAGTAGAGTTATTTTTTGTTGTTTGTCCTATGTACAATTACAACATTTACAAATCGACTTATTGACTGCACTTTTCTTATCAATAGTTGTAAATGTTGTAATTATAAGCATGATTGTTGTGTTTGTACTCTGCAAAGGTGCCATAGTTTTGGCAATAAGTGCGCTCGGAAATAGAATTTTCCGTGTGGTCGTCGTGTGGCATGCATTTTTACAAATAATTGGCCGATTGAATTCGACATTTTTTCTGGGTATACACAGGTGGGTATTGATTTTATTTAAATTGTACATTTTTTCTATGAATAATTTATATAAACGATCATTATCTATAAATTTATATATGTGTATAGTTTTAGGATTTATTTGGAATTACAAAGAGGTATTTTCGTGTTTTGGTATCGTGATGAATACGACTTCAAATTTCGCTTTTATTCAAATAATTGTATTATCGAATTTTATTAATCACGATTTTAGTAGGATTTAAATTGATAAGAATAGAATTAGAAAAATAACCGAAATTATTTTCTAAAACAATGGATAAATTCGGTATTAATATAAACAATAATATCCAAATTATCACAGGAGATAAGCTTATCTTTGGATAAACAAAAACAAAACCAGTTGATAGAACTATTTGCACGTATCAATAAATACAAATAAATATTCAACGTTTTTAAAAATCGTTTGGAGAATTAAAAAAATGGATTATTGATTAGAGATTTGGTTCCGTAAATGCGAAATTTCGACAAATTTTGGGATCTGTTTATGCTTTTCTTTCCGTACCTTTTTAAACGGATAGCAAATTGAAAGAACTTTCCAGAAATCTTACAATAAATTCGTTAATTTTGCGAAATTTTTTCGATGCGGTGCTTGAAATATGCCAATTTTTAATAACCAAAATCTCCCTTGTTTGATGAGATATTGTAATGAATCTAGTAGTATTAGAAAGAACTTTTCAAGGAGTACCTTTAGCATTTTTGCTTAGAATGTGCCGATTAAATTCTGAGTTATAGAGGGTAATCTTGAAACATATGTTTTCTTATATTATTTTCATATTTTCATCTATAATTTAGTCAAAATTTTCAATGATTTTCTTACAATACAAGGAAAATTGGGAGCGTTTTGCAAACCTAGAAATTTTCCAGGAGGCTTGAAAGATTTCCAAAATATCCAAAAATCGATCTTTACTACAAGTTTTTTTTGTTTTCGCTTCTGTTTCCGTTTCCGTTAAAATCGATTCCAAAATTTTACCATTTAATATACAGAAATCTTGTAGTAAACGAAAAAAGGGCAATACACCGCCCGTCACCTTGTAATCAAACCGCCCAAAACTCTTATTAATTGTCGAGTGATTGGAAACAAATTTTAAGGATTTATAGGGGGGTCCCTGGTGCACATTTCAGTGAAAGTTGGACCATGTAGCTCGTTGGGAAACATGAAAAAAAGGGGATTTTTGTTGAAAATCTTAACATTTTCGCCAATTAGTTTTTTACATAAATGGACTCAAGATGACTTGAGGATTCTCGGAAAACTGTTTTTTTCGGTTTTCTGACACTGTATTCCGAAAAAAATTGAAAAACGGGTTTCTCGTACATCGATCGTAAATGTGACCAGTCATTCGCCTCTCAGTTGTTCAATCCTTATCTTAATGGATGTTCATGTTATCGTATTTGTTTACTTAAGAAAAACTCCTTGACATTCGACGATCCTCTAAAGAAAGAAAATTAAGCCACTGTTTTATTTTCAATTTGCAGTTAGAAGAGAGCGACACCATAAACTTTAAGGGTGACAAAAAAGAATGATAATATTAATACTAATATTAATAATAAAGCTACCGTATTACTGCCTCATTACTCAAGATAAGTTGATACAAATCGACACTTTTGAATAACAATGTTGGGGGTAGTTCAGTAGATCGTTTAGAATTTCTCGTAAAAATTTCGTTTGAAGTATCTGTAACAGCACAAAGATCTGTTTACAATTATTACGGTGATTCTTCCCTTCTTTTCTATTGTTTATTTTTATTGCAGTTTTTAGACTTTGTATCAACTTACTAGTAAAAGCAATCGTGTACTATCGTTTGTGTTTAACCGATGGGGCATTAGAAATGTATTTTTCGTTAAAAAATAACGAGATCTAAATTCTTTCCTTTTTGTATTTCATTAAATTCCTTTGTCTCGTTTGTCCCGAAGAAAAAAAAAATAAACATGTGTCGACAATTATTTATTGTTAGGGTCACGTATTGTAGGCTTGTTTTTCTTTAAATAAATAAACATTGGATCGTTTTAAGAGACTACACCAGTGGTTTTCAAACGTTCTGGAAGTGCCGAGCATGTAAATTATTTATTAATTCATTAAGGACACTTCATTTTTCACCAAAGACACCTTTTTTATGTTGTGGATATGGAATATTTCACGCTGAGCCCGTTAAATCGATTTGCGGACTAAAAAAATTTACCAGATCGACTGTTGAGAATCACTGGTTTAAAACTTGATACAAAACTACTGTTACCGACAAAGGGAGGCGAGCGACTTTTGCATTTCAATTTTTTCACGGTCAAGCTCAGATTGTACCTTTTTTAATTTTTTTCGAAGTCTTAACGGCAAATTGCAAAAACCAAAATGTTACGAATGTATCGCATTAATTCAACACTTTTAATGTGTGAAAAACCCTCTTGCCAATTGTTGCATATTCAAAAGTTAGATTTGATGTCACTCATTTCCCAATGAGCTACGTGGACCAAATTTTGCTAAAATGTTCTCTGAGAACCCCCCTATAAATCCTTAAAATTTGTTTCCAATCACTCGACAATTAATAGGAGTTTTGGGCGGTTTGACTACAAGGTGACGGGCGGTGTATTTTTGAAATATTCCTGAAAATCGGTTTGAAACAAACTTTATAAATACAAAAATTGTAAATAATCTCCATTTTGTATAAAACTTCTTTTTCAGGGACCTCTAATAGCTACAAAATGTACAATAAAATAGTTTTCTTTAATCGATAGTTTTTTAAAAGCTTCAAATTCCTTCGATTCTACCTCAATATTGTTGTTTTCTTTCTATAATTCTATTAATTATGATTTTATTTGTGTAAAATAGGTTGATTCATGAGAAATTTGCTGCATTGATGGTGAACGATGAAGTACACGCAAAACGTAAAGTATTAGCTGGTATTGTAATGACCCATGGTAATAATTTAGAAGATTCAGTCATTATATCGGTAACAACCGGTACAAAATGTGTATCCGGTGAATATATTAGTTTAAATGGTTATTCATTGAATGATATGCACGCTGAAATTATATCACGTCGTTGTTTAATCAATTATTTATACGATCAATTATATTTATTACTAACAATCGATGCCGATAAATCAATATTTACATTACGTTCAGATGGTTGTGGTTATCAATTAAAAGAGGGATATGAATTTCATTTGTACATAAATACAGCACCATGCGGTGATGCTAGAGTGTTTGGGCCGCATGAAGAAAGCGGCCCGATTGATAAACATCCAAATAGGAAATCGCGTGGACAATTACGGACGAAAATCGAATCGGGTGAAGGCACCATACCGGTTAAAGGCCCTACAATTATTCAAACATGGGATGGCATCTTACTTGTACAAATCAATCAATTCTATCGAATGATTTTTGTTAAATTTAAACGTTTTTTAGGGTGAACGTCTATTGACAATGTCCTGCTCAGATAAAATCTGCCGGTGGAACATTGTCGGTCTCCAAGGGGCTCTTCTATCTCATTTCGTAGAACCAATTTATTTGAAATCGATTGTACTAGGTAGTTTATTACGGGAATCACATCTATCACGGTAAATTTACAAATTTTTCTAAATTATTTAATTTTCTATTATAATTGTTGAATAAGGGCTCTTTATGGTCGTATCGAGACAACTCTACAAGGTCTTCCGCCACCGTTTCGTTTAAATCGTCCCGAAATGTATTTGTCAACATCCCCAGAGACACGTCAGATTGGTAAGGCGCCGAATTTCAGTGTAATTTGGGCGCATGGTTTTCAAACACCTGAAGTTGTTAATGCCAATACAAGTAAATTATTTGATGGATCTATATCGAAAATTTGTAAGAATCAATTGATGAAACGTTTCGTTGGACTTTTGGGGAAATTGTCAAGTATTACCGGTGTTGAACAGCATCCACCCATTTTGTATTGTGAAGCAAAAAATTCTGTCACGTCTTATAGAGTAAATACCGTTATTAGTTGTAATATTCGTTTGAAAATTTATATTTAATTTTAGATCGCTAAACAGTCGCTTTATCAAGCGTTCGCTAAAGCCCAACTCGGCAATTGGGTAACGAAACCACTTGAACAGGATATGTTTGAATTGGATTTAGAAGACAACAAACGTGATGTGGGTATTGCGGAATAATACAATACGAGAAAAATTGTTTAGGTAGTTTTAGCGAACAATGGATACTTGAATAATTTCAGTATTGCATTGATTCCATTCTAATTCTAGACTGTACAGAAATTTCTCTTCTAATTTGTAATGTATTTTTTTTTGTCTGTTCGAAATAAAATTATTTTTTAAGATTCCGCGCGACGTCTAGCATTCGAGGCTACCTATATCCGGCCTAACCTTCAAATTGATCAAAAAACTAAAATTTAATCGTTTTCTAGGTATCTATAATAATTATAATTGATTTTCTACAACATAAATAATGATAAATAATTGAGAATATCAATCAATAATTTAAATAATTGTCTATTTTAGGGCGACAATTAGTGGGGTTTTCGTTACGTTAACCGGCCCTAACCTCACTTTTACTCATAATGCAACGATTTAAAATCTCGAATTTAAGCCGCAATTTCAACAAAATCCGCCAAGTTAACGCCGGTTATTCAACAATAAACACCCGTAAATACGCCGCAACGATTAGTTCAAGTGTAAAACGGACGATTTTCGAACCTAACCTTAAAAATCCTGTGATAATCTTCAACAATTCTCTAACAACTCCGCCGGTAGAATCCGTGCAAATTGACCAGATCGGGTTCGAGAAGGCTTGCGAAGAGACCCTTGAATCTCTGACTGAATATTTGGAGTGTTTAATTGAAGATTCGGATAAATTAAAATCTGCGGATGTTTCGTACAGTGTAAGTTTGTATTTTTTGATAATTGGCGATTAAAATTTGTTGTTTTAGAGTGGAGTATTAACGGTGAATTTGGGTGAAGAGTATGGTACTTACGTGATAAATCGCCAGTCGCCAAATCGTCAAATTTGGTTGAGTTCGCCGGTATCAGGACCGAAACGCTATGATTTTATGGACGGTACGTGGATTTATAAACATGACGGCGTCAGTTTGCATCGATTATTGCAAGATGAATTGTCGAAAATTGTAAAGGATGTGGATTTCAATCGATGTTCGTATTCGAAATTATAAATAATTCGATCCATAGATGATTTTATTGAAATTTGTATATACAACACAATTATTACATGGAATCGTACAATATTTACACCTTTGATTTAAATATATTGGGATGTATCACATATTTGGTCACATAAAATCTCCAACTGGGTCTTGATTAATTGTATATTATATTGATTAGATAAAAATCGATAAAAGATAGAAACTTAGAGGAAATTCAACATTTAAAGCTCTAGATTTTCGTACATTTTTGTTAAAAATAGTGGGCTTAAACTTCGAAGCGTTTGTGTTTTCCCAACAGAGATATAACTGGCCATCTATAAGGATATTTTTTGTTAATTACTAACACTAACTTAACATTAAATTCTCATTGATTTTTGTACAGTTATTGTTATTAATGAGATTATCGGGACGTAGTCCGGGATATGTGTGATTATTTTCCTAAAATTCCATCTGAATATTACCCTGTCATTTACCCAATCTTTTCTATTTTCTTATCCAATTTCTCTACAAATATCACAGTCCTTATTAGCGCCTGTTTTCCAATAGAAAATTACTGAATTAAAATTCTAAAAATCTACATTCTGGTCTCCAAGATGTTGGTATCGAGCTCTTCTTCGGTTTCCTCGCGCGTCCAAGGCAATCGCCGATTGGACCGCGAGGTCTGGCACTATATCCAAGTGTGTCGTTGTCGTACCGTTGTTGTTTTGTCCCCATTATTGCAATTGTTGAAATGATCAAGCGGTGTTAGATGGGTTTTTTGTCAGGAGATCGATGTGTTACTCTTATTGCGTTTCAATTCCAAACCACCGGTCCGATGATGGTAATTCATATCGTCCAAGTTTGAATAGCATGTGTTCGTGGATGACGTTGGACTTGGACGTGTCATGAAATTCATACGGACAGTTCCTGGAAAACATACACCTATTAGAATAACTCTAGTCGATTTATACAACCGGTTGAAAGACGTCTGTGTGTTTTATAGAAGAAATAGAATAAGTGTTTCCTGAAATCCTTGACAGAGAACCTCTTGTGATAATAAATCAACACGGACGGCTCGAATGCTGCACGTATCCCAGCAAATACAATAAAACTACTGTGGGTAAATATAAATAAATAAAAGTATAGGTAGTTTCATGCTGGAAATTCGGCATGAAAAACTCATAATTGTACAATTATTAATTAAAGATCTAGCTTGGAATAAAAATTTAATTAACGAACCGCGTATAAAACAACGCGTTAAAATCACATATTTTTTATCGTCGAAGTTGGGTATAAAATCCGACTGTTATGGAATAATAAAATTATGAATTCACGACTTCTCCTCAATACATAAATCTATAAAAGTCGAGTAATACTATTAAAATTTTAATAAAGTATATCAATGGAACAACAGCCGTACATTAAGAATTAAATTATTCATAAATTTATTGTCGGAATAAAACAAGATACTTTGATTATATTGGCACATTTTCCGGATTAAATTTTGATTGAAATTATCGCCACTTTAACGTTGGTTTTTAATTAAATCGTTATTTTATAACTCGTTAATTTTTCTGTCGACTACACCGGAATTCGTTGATTCGATTTAATTGCTTGGAATTTGGGAACAAATCGTTTACAATTCCATTAGGGTGTATACAATTTGTCTTGGCTTTCGACAATATTGTGTGTTATTAGAGTACGTACAAATCTTATTGTTGCTATCTAACGTCCGAAATTTCCGTTCAGCCGTCCATTTAGTGCTAGTTGTTAGTTTTTTGCGTACTCTACTCCCACCTAAAAGTTAATAAATAAACAAACAAAAATGAGAAGTGTTAAGACGACTAAACCACACGTATAGATTTTTGTTAATGTAGTTTTTATTGAGGATTCTTTTATTGTTATTTATAAAATTTATAAAAATAGGGTTTGTTTAATATGAAAGGCGTCGTCAAGGGTATTTTTCAATGCCAAACTTCACCACAACCATTGTACATTGTTGACAATTATTTTTTATCTATTTTGCTTATACAGCGCCAGTTGTTAATTTTGCAGACTTTATTTTGAAGTTGTAAACTCGGAACGTTATTAATCAAAATTTGAATGTAGATTTAGAGTCGTGTTAGCACATAATGAATAATAAAAACGATTTTGCCATGTTATTAAATTTCTATTGTTCTGTTAATAAAGGACGAAGAAATTGATAAAAAATTCAATAGGCTAAATATTGGAGAATTTTATTATTTCATAATGTTTATTGGCCCATCCACCATATTCCAATACGCCCACAAAAATTCTAAGTGGATTGTAATAAAATTCTTGAATCAAATCGCGAATTTTCCAGGAAGTTTACGACAAAATTTAAAATTTCAAACGCCGATTTCCGACATTTCCATCATTCGATAATAAAAACAAGCTAAACTTTCGGATATGCTTATACCAAACTTTGAAATTTGACTATTTACTCACTTTACACTTTTTTGTAGATCCACCTTTAGATAATTTTTCGGTTGTTTTAAATTTTCTAAATTGTTCTTTAAATAGACCGAATTTTGATGATTATGAATTGCCAGGATAAAATTACTTTTTAATGGCTTAGTAGCCGATAGATTGTCGTTTATTTTAGAAAGCTTCAGAGTTTATAAAAAAAGACCGATCTAAATGTGCCGTTTATGATAAGATAGATCGTCACAATATTGATGTTCTCCATGAAGGATAACACCTAGAATCTAATAGGTTTTTTATAAGTGAAAAGTCTTCATCATTATCTTTGTTTTTCTCGCTTAAAAAGCTTTTTCCAGTCATTTTAAACCGTTTTTTTAGCGTAGAGTTAAGAATCGAAATAAATTGCTTCACTTTCAACACTACATTCGAAAAGATTAGGTCATTATCATTGTTACCACAACTTTTTTTATCGTCAAATTTAATGTAGACGTATTTTATATAAATGCAAATTTCTTTAGCTTATATTCGGTGATATTGTAACTCATTTTCACCCTGTCAAATCATTTCAAAGCTTATCCAAAGCTGCGCTGTACCTTAATGCTTCTGAAAGTGTGTTGTGTAAAGCTTGGCAAGACATGCAAAATAGGTGCTAGAATTATCCGTTAAGTGCTTATAAAATATTCATTAAATCTACTAAGATATCTAAATATATCTACTAATAATAATCATACTAACCGTTTCGAATGATACGATTGTGATCCGGTGATCCGGAATAGGATCGTCGACGGTTCGTTAGGACTTCACGGCGTGTCAATGCGCCTGGACTTACATGGACAAACGGTAGACACGAGAAGAATTGCTTGAAACCACGACGAAATCTGCACAAAAAATTGAAATTTACAACTGTATCTAAGGGGAAAACCCCAATTTTGTCGCACTAGACGAGATGAAATCTACCAAACAAGAGCGTTGTAGTTATGTGAATTGTTCATATAAAAATCATAGGGTGAATTCATCCCTATTGGATCGTTTGTTGTTTTTCTACGTCTACTTGTTTAGTGTTTTTTTCGTCTTGTCGACAGTTTTTATGGCATAATAAGAACGTTGCCGAAAATCAAAATCGAAATTCTATTTGTTGGAAAATCCGTTATCGTACAGTATCCAAGAAGTTTGATATAATTTGTCGAGTTGAAATTCGATTCTAAATTAACGTCAATTAATTTAGCTCGGTTGTACATTATTATAATGATTATTATGGTAATATGAAGGCAGATTTATCAATTTTGTCTATTAATTTTAAAATATAAAATCGTGTAATCTGAACTTGTCTTGTTATCGCTTTATAAATTGCAACAACAGGAATAGGGCACGTTATGTTGTATAATCCGCGTTATAATCGGTAGTGCAATTGTGCTACTTCAATTTGCACTCAATCAGCCAATACTCGGTGCAAATGACAATGACAAAGTACTGTCTCTACTGCAGATTGGTTTGCTTTTCAAAAAAAAAACCGTCTGTTTTCGACTTCTCCATCTTCGATATCGTCTCGTTTAGCCGAAAAAAATAATAATGAATAAAAGATCGTGTCTTGTCTGTTTATTCACTCGAGATGTTAACGAGAAAGTCAAAGGCTCGATGGAGATATGTTTGATTATCGTACAGAATAGTTGGGAGAATAAAGCGAGAATTTCCCATTGGAGAAGAAAAATACACCCGTGTTATTGTTTGTATTCAGCCAAGTGCTAAAGGTTTATCTCCTAAAACCTATTCTTTTCTACTTTTAGTATCACTGTTTTGTTGTTCTGAATTTATATTGTTCTTAAATGTATCATTAATGGTATTTTATCTATCATATTTCAAATTCTCAAGAGAATATTCGGAATTTGTATGCTTATCCGAACTTCCTTTATAGTGAAACATCCACGTTTTTCCATTGATTTATCAAACATTCACTACAAAGTTAACATATTTATCCTGAAGAAATTCCATCTTTTTCTTGTCTAGATTCGAATAATTCGGGTTCAATTTTACAGATTATGTAAATTATAGGTCTAAGCGATTATTTCGAGGTTCTTCACCCGGGGTAGATGCCCCAATTGTGTTAAATTAAAAGCGAAAGATCCAGATACCGATAACGCCATTATAAAGAATACCGATTCTTTTTCACAATTGATAAAAATCAGCAGTATTAAACCCGATTTGGTAGATTTAACAAGTCACGAAAGGCTTGAATAAGTGAATTTCATATAGAATTCTATACGATATTGTGATCGTGTCGACTGTTGTTTGCTTTAACAAACTTGAGAAAAAATATCGTCTCTTTGAATCTGTAATTCCATTGAAATTTTTTATACTCTTTCATCATTTTCGTAATTTGAACAAAATGATGACAAACATATTTCCATAAGATTTTTAATAAAAAAATTCTACAAGAACAGTCTATAATTTATTGTGATGTCTTTTTTAAATACAACGTCTCCGTATAATTGCCCCTGAATAATTTATGTTTTGTCCTTTGAAAGCATTTTTAACGATAATAAGTCTGTCATTCTTATTAATGAATCGGATAAAAGACCCACAAAGAAACGAAACGGCACTCTAAACGATAGTTCCAATTCCAAATTAATTTCGAATCGTCCACGGCAAAAACACCGGATCCGGATTCGACGACTGTAATCAAAATTTTATCATTTCCATACGTAAATTGAGTTGCAAATACCTTGGTTAGTATTCATGAATACATGCCATTTTCTACTTCAATCACACCAAAGATGATCACAATTCAGCAGAAAGAACTGAATCAGTCATTGGTAATATTTTTAAATTAACTACAAGAATCTTTTCTTATTCAAATTCGAATCGATTTGATTACAACGAATTTGTGCTAGTTGTGTGAAAATAAGGTTTGAATCGACCATTTGCTGGTATTATGAGAAGTATTGAAGTTGAATTGAATTCTAAATAAATTACGGTCTAGTGATTTTAACAAAAATCTTAATTATCTCAAGACCGCAGATATTGACCAAGTTTTCAACTTGTGATCGATTCTTAAATTGTAACTTTCTAAACAACCCTATAAATGTGCGACATTTTCTCGATATTGTGTGATATCTCGAAATTTTATAGTAATTGATCGTTTTAAAAATTTACGGTGGTTTATATGAGCGCTGATCTAGACGATCGATTATCAAAGCTAACAATCTCTATCCTCGTTTCTATTGATTATTTATTGGGCCAAATGATAATGGAACGGTGACAGTGATGTATCGAGGAAGTCTATTGAACAACTGATCGATTTCAACTCATCTACTAATATAAAATTAGTTTACTCCAACTCTGTTCTATTGAAACCTTAATTCGTATTCAAGATTAGAATCGAAACAATTTCAAAGCGATTGATGTTGATGTTGTTAATTGTAATTCCCAGCACCGTTGTTATTTGAACTGGAAGATTCCAAGTTTATCTTAGTGGTAAATTGTAAGTAGGATTGATTTGTGACTGTTATTATACAACTATCAACACAATATAACCACACAAACTAGTTAGAAGTAATCTAATTTCTCGATAATAAGTTTCACCCGCTATTGTTATAGAATAGATCGGAAATTATTCGGTTTTGAATCAACCACAAATCTGCAATTGTAAGATTTATTTTCTCTCCTAACATCTAGCAGAATTGCAATTATGATACGCAATCTTCCCCTAGAGACTTACAAATTGTAAGCTTTCGCGAGTTGAATTATGCAATATTTTCTCAAGTCTTAAAGAAACAAGTTGATAATTAAACAATAAGAATAAGAGGATTGGAGGTAAATTTGTTTACTTAAATATTGTTTAATTTAATCGGAAAACTTGAAATATTTGTGAATGTTTCATCGACTGTCTTTGCATTAATTTTAAACATGATCCTCGTACTTTAAATGCGAAATAACTTTGGTAAATTTCATATGGTAGGCCTGCTTTGAAAACTATATAATCCACCCACCATGTTCTATAAACATATTTAAAATGTAAAATCTAGTTAGACCTTTCTGTTTTAACCAAAATTTGCTTTATGTGTCGAGTATGTTTAATATTCTAGCCATATACATAAAAAATTTACTACCAACTCTTGAAACTGTTGAATTAAATTGATTTCTTTAGAGACACTATCAAAAATGTTGTTTATTTTAAAATATTCAGTCGGTTTGTTGAAATTTATAATAAATGAAAAATCTTACCTAGCATTCATCCAACAGTAAATAATTGGATTATACATTGAATTGCTCATTGCCAGCCAGTAGATGGCTAGATAAGTTTCTTGAATGTACGGTGAATTTGTTATTTCCGGAAAATATGACGTTACTATAAAATAGAGATGATAAGGTAGCCAGCATACAGCGAAAATTATCACCACTACCATCATCATTTTCACTACCTGTAAAAATAGAGCTATTTTTTATACGGAAAATAATTAAATTAAGGGCATACTTTTATAATGGAAATATGCCCGACGTCATGCATCATAAAAGACTGCATTATTACGATGAATATTTATAATAATTAGTCGGGACAATCTCCCTAGGGTCCTGCTTGGTTTTCAGTCTATTATGTTTCTTATTTGTAACTCGATAATTAATAGAGGAGATAAAAATTTCACCCATTGTTATAGCGGATTTTTCTAAATATAGTGGATGAAACACTTAATAATGGAAGTGAATTTATTTTGTGTCTTGAATAATCTACAATCCTCGACCAAATGGTGTATAATTTGTTATATTTGTTATCAACCCTTATACAGTACGAGCTGCAATCCCACATTTACTAACTTAAATTAACTATGGACACTAGCAACGAAATACGTGCTTATAGCAACAATACGCCTGAAAATTATCAAAATCCGACGTGCCACCCTCTACTCACGCACTAACATTGCGTTATCACAACTTTCCGGGTAATTATTAGAAAATAAACGTGATTTTTCCCTTTTTTGTTGAATGAATCGAACAATTTTCCATCGAGAATTGTTGATTCAAAACGAGTCTATCTTTATACTTGAACATCCCCGAAAATATATTCTCCTTTACCCTGAATAGTTCAATAGAAGAAAGTAGAGGCGAATTAAGATGATTGAATTTTCTTGTATTCGCGTACATATATGTGAATAGTCGTGTATTTCAATCAAATTCTTAAAATTACAACCGCTTCTATTTTAAATTTTATTACGAACGGTATTTAAATATTTTATTGGAGATGTCTCATCACGAATATCAACGAGTAAATAAACTACTTGAAAAACTAATTTCAAAACAGCTCAACAATCGAAATCTCCCCCATTATGCAATTGAGATGGGTTATTAAAAGGTCTCCATCGTCTAAGCGAATCGAATCGGTGAGTGTTCCAGTTCAAAGAATGAATTTAGATTCTAGTTGGGAATTTTTGATGGATTTCGAAAAGTTAATTTGGAGTGAAACTAACGAATCTACACACAAATTGGAAGAATCTTGCTCAATATTGGTAGAAAGTGGAGAATTGTAGAGAGAATGGCACATTTTGGGGAGGAATTGACGATTTTAATTAAAGTTTGAATGCGTTTTTAACGTAATTTTATGTCTCTACTACAAAATTAGGGTAGTATTTTAATATATAACTCCACTATAAACTCCATAAATAAACGAAACTTTGCTGTTATTAATATTGATTCTATCAAACTTATTGTTTATTTTCGAATGTCTAAAATTGGATTTAAACATGAAGGATTGCAGCAATGCGACTAGATTATACTCTCAATTTCTTCCGCCACAATTTACCAACAACGTTAAAGTTGATATTTTCGATTGTGGTACGAGTAATTGGGGAACAAAGCCAAATAAAAACGCCATATCCGCTCGAACTTGTTTATGAAAGTTTAAAGCCTCCAGGTGTTCGAAATAATACCAACAGAAATGCAGGCAAAGATGAATTTTTAAGGTTGTTAGCTTACCAAACAGTACACCCTTATTTTACTCTTAGAAAATTTCAACAATGTGGGTAATAAACAAAACTAATTACCACCGGTATTTAATTAACACTGATATTTGTTTAGTGTTGTTAACTGTGCTGTAGTCGAATTAAACTTTAATATTGTACGATAATTTATGGATTAATAGCAAAAATTTCAACACCTTACCCGTCTTTTGCTTTTAATATTTTCGATTTGGCGTTGCGTGCACTCCCCTATACTCTGCGATCCCCAGAGTTCTAGTCCAATTCGAGCGTACGTGTATGTCATTGATCCTATTGGAACGACGTACGTTACGAACAGGAATGCGACATTATAACTGAAAATAGAATTGAAAAAAAAACATTGAAGATAAATGGCAGTAATACACGACAAAATAAGAAAAAATCATCGTAGATAAATTGATGTTGACTTTCTGAATATAAATTGTGGATACAATCGTAAAAAGTGGTCGTGTTATAAAAGTGAAAATGGGATACATTAGTTTTATTGTACGAAAACTGTTGTCCAAGTCGTTCTATTCTATTTACTTGAGGCAATGTTGGGGATATGTACTTTCAGTTATTGTGAAAGTTTAATACGTTTCTCGATCGTTTAATAGGATGGTACACTTTCAACTTCACAATCAACTAGAATTTTTTTGTTTACAGCAAATTAAATTGTTCATCTTCGTGGATTTGTGTTGTTTTTGCCTCGAATTGAACAAATATTCTTTCAAACTTCACCTGATTCGTCTTGGGAATACGCCGACTATCGAATTAATTCCAATTAAATTACGCTAAAGTTAGAGCGACTAGAATATTATGCATGCAGTCAATTGATTTGCAGTAGATTCACAATGTCAAGCCTATTAAACAATTAATTACCATCAACTTAACAAACTGACAACTACTGCAAGGAAATTGAATTATAAAACAGAAATTCTTGGATCAATTTGCAAGAAGATCTCCAATTGATCGATACAACTTTACCGGCATTCCGGTACTCTGGAGATGTATGTTGTAAAATTGGTGGATGCGCCAATGTATAACTGAATTTACTCGACTAGAATACAAGTTGTACTATTACCAATTCAATTCTAGTCTAGATAAGTGAAATGGAATTCTAGAAACTATTCGAATCAATTTTGAATACTTTACGGATTTTTGCCTTGTTGTAACTTTAGAGATAAGTGGCAAAACCGCTGTCTGTCAAGGTATGCGGTAGTGTTCTAAAATTTGTTCGATTTACAAACGAATTAAAATTGCGAGAGAATTTCCACTGTAACTGTCATATTTTGACCAGTATTGCTGTTTTTAAATTTTGATCAGTCATCGTTATCTCGCATGCCCTTAGGATGAGCGTGTGATTTATATCGCCTCATAAATTTCGGTGAAGAAATCGATTAATATTATGACTTTTTAAGCTATTTGTGACGAAAATTAGCAAATTTCGAGGCTCTTCCTTTATGTTAGTATTGTCGAGAATTGTGGTCGAAGAACATTTTCTTAGAAGCTAGGCAATTAATGCGCGTTAATTCTAATCTTGATCAGATTACTTAAAATTGCTATTTCTTCTAGAATGCTTACAATGAAATCAAGTAATTTCACTCTTTCATCACGTCTCAAATAAAATAAACAGAAGCTGTGTGACTTGAAGATACTTCAATCCTCGTCTGTTGTCTTTAATTTGTCTCAAAGTTGATCTTAATTGAATTTTTTATTCTCTACTTACATGTACTCCATCATTGATTCGTTAGTGTTACCATCTGGCCATTCTGGATAACAAATTACTCGTTCCTCACCGTCTTTATATGGCATTGTGTAAGTTTTAAAGAACATCAAATATGGACTACCGATCAATATTCCTAACAGCCATGTAGTTACTGCTAAAAGTAGTGTTACAGTTCGTCCCATTCTCGGTCTTAGAGGTGTCATTATTGCCATATATCTGTAAATGGAACGATAAAAGGCTAAATTACAGTCAAGATTTCAAGGGATTTAGCGCGAAAGAGGGAGGACTTTACGTCAAATTTAGTCTTTTTGAAACTATAAATCGTTATATTTTTTCGAATTTTACAGCTAAATTTTGGAAAATAAACAATTTAGCCAGTTTTTGAATCCTAGTCACCCTTTTAGGTTACATTTAGAGACATTTTCGCTCTAAATCATCTATTTTTATAGCATTTTACCCTCAAATTGTCGTTAAATTTTATTAAATAGCTTTAAAACTGAAATTTTGACCTTTCTCCTAAATTAACGTCAGTAACGAAATTCTGTATTCTTTTGGGACAGAATATCCTCTTTTTTGAGGCTCTTTTACTAGCTTTTTGGACAAAATCTATTCTTAATCAATATAGAAAGACTCCAGAATTGGTAGTTTTTATTAAATTTAGCAATCCAATTTTGTAAAGAAAGCAATTTAGACAGTTTCTTAACTCATTAGTTTCTAGGAAATTTGCCCCCAAAAGCAAGAAAATAAACACATTTAAAACTGAAATTTTCACTTTTATTTAAGCTTTTACATATCTTTATCCTGAACCAGCGGTTTATAAAAATCTGTTAAGCCCTAGAAGGGAGACTCTTTAGTGTCTTTTAGGGCAGAACATTCTCTTCAAATTTAATCAATATTTAAACAAATTTTGCTAGAAATACTTAGTCTCCTTATCAGATTTTTCAAAAGAATGTTTGACAATTAATCAATTTTCGGCTTAAGTTTTATGAAATTTTGAAGCTGAACTTTGTAAAGAAGGCTATTTCGACAGTTGTAGTCAATTTTTCAATTGTATTCGTATTTTTAGACTACGTTTAGTCATTTTTTCTATTTTTTCTCAACTCATTAGTTTTTAGAAAATTTTGCCCCCAGAAGCACGAAATTAAGCAAATTTCGAACTGAAATTTTCACTTTTATTTAAGTTTTTGACATATTTCTATCCTAGCAAGGAGTCTACTCTCTTTCGGAACAGAATAGTCTTCAAATAGATTTATACTAAAATTTCGTAGTAATTTATTAAAAGGAGGCTATTAGATTATTTTATCAGCTTTTTAACTAGAATTTTGGCTTTTAATCAACATAGAAAGCCTCCAACAGCTTAATTGACTATAAATATGAAACAACCGCCTTTATGATCATAAATTACCCGTAAGCAAAGCCAAAACGGGCCTTTAGTCGTTATTATTATTCTGTATGGAACTCGAAAATCGCCTCCGCTAGGGCCGCTTGCAGTTTTTGATACTTTCGGATAGCAACGTTAGTAATAAAATATTTAATACCGCTACAGTTCTGTTATGATTTTATAATACCGTCTAGACATTTGAGATTCCTGCCACAGAAAGGTGCGGTACGGCTAGCGATAGGAAACATAAACTTGTGAAATTTATGTGAAGAAGACCGTCTATTTCCGGTCTAGTTACAAATTTATCACGACTACCAACAATCTAAATTCCTAAAAGCTGATACCATTCGTTTTACACATAAAGTGGATACTGAGGTAACAAAAAACGGTAAATAAAAGCGACTTTCCTGAATCTAGTCAGGAACATTAGCCAATCCAATTTAGTTTATGATAATAGTGATCTGTTTGGATGGAAGTGTTGTAATATACGTGCTATTATTATTATTGCTTTTGTTCAATAGTAAAGTGGTTCAATCTATGTTAATTCAAATTCAGTATAGCGTTACAAATGCATTGATTTCACGTTAGTGTAAGTTTTAAATAAATTCGCTCATGTATTAATAATAGAAAACAAAGTGGAAACGGTTCAAACGACAGTCTAGAAAAGATAATCACAAGTATCTTGAAAGTTGTAATATTGTATAGAAGATTTTCATTTATCTAATGAATTTAATTCAATAAAGTTGTGATAAATGAATTTCGAGATATATCTCCCGAACTATTGTGAAGCTTAAACAGCCCTCCAAAAATTCGGGCCATAAAACCGACTTAAATTTGTGCCGAATTCTAGTGAATTATTTTAGATGATTTAGCATAAATTTATACGAAATAAACGTTGAGATGTACGAATCCAATTTGTTAATGTTTTGTGGAAATTTCATCATAGATTGATTAATTTGATAAAAGGTTAATCGAAATGGATTCTAAACGGATAATGGTCGTTCTAATGAAATGATTAATGGTAAAGTAAATTAAATCGATTTCAACCGATAGTTTTACAAACTGGAAGTTGTCTTACCTGTCGATCGAGATGGACATTAATGAGAAGACTGAAGCACAAACGGACAATACGGCGATGAATTGGGTGATTTTACAATAAAGCTCGCCGAACGGCCAATGCGAATTCAACATGTAGACGAAATTAAATGTCACATTCAACGTTGAGACCATTGTATCGGCTATTGACAGATTCACTAGAACAATACAGCGAAATTAAGCATTCGAATTGTCTTTTAAATTATTCGGACTTACATAGGAAATAATTCGTTACAGTTCGCATACGTTTATGGGCTAAAACGATCCATATTACGATCAAATTGCCGCCAGTCGCTACGATTACCATACCGGCATAAAGGATGCTCCATAAAGCTTGTCGCCATATGGGCAAAATGAATTGATTGCCATCTATAAAACAAACAGGTAAACATCAATATTGTGTGGAAGCTGTCGAATAAACGATTACGCTTGTTTCGGATTTTTCACAAATCTAATGGAAATTGGCGGTTGGCAATAATAGAGTGAGCACTGCCACAAAGCCAATTAAACATCCACGCCAAATGAAGCACACATATTTTGATAGTTTGGAAACGCTGAATTACGGCGTTTTTTCAGCGAAAACTCGCCAATTTGGCGTTTTACACGTGTTTAAAAATAGAA
The DNA here is from genome assembly GCA_020740385.1 of Mylabris phalerata. Classification (NCBI taxonomy): domain Eukaryota; kingdom Metazoa; phylum Arthropoda; class Insecta; order Coleoptera; family Meloidae; genus Mylabris; species Mylabris phalerata. Next base: position 2,525,179 of record JAJEOX010000299.1, on the reverse strand, counting down.
CCGAAATTCGATTTAAAGCCGGCATACAGCGTTCTGATAAATCGTCCATTTACCTTGTTCTGTATCATTTTCGTATCTGTCAATCAGGCCGTTGTTGTAATTCACTGTTGAACTTTCTAAAATGAATTCTGTTGAAAAATTCATTGTTTTATTACTAGTTGGAACGAAATTCCCGCAATAAATCTTCGTTAAAATGGTGAAATTTTGCGTCTTAATTTCATTTTATAAAAATATCCCATGTCGGTTGTAAAATTTCCATTTCAATTACCATTCATTAAACTAATTCAATCCTGGAAAATACAAAAAATTAATTCTACAGTGTTAATCATAATTATCCTGAAGATTGGAATTTAAATTATAGTAGCTTAATCGTGAAAAATCGAATTTATTATAAAATTATTTCGATGTCAACAAGTTATTATTGCCGAATTTGATTATCGCACACTTAATTACAGCTATTGTGGTAAAATAAACAGACAATATTGTGTCCTGATTATTCTCTTGTAGACAATAAAAGTGTCATCATAACGCAGAATTCACCGAAAATTATTTGTAGCGCCATAAAAAACTATTATTTAGTTCGTTATGGATTGTTCTCGTATACAATTCCCGGTTATTTTTCACTGTCTATTCCTAAGCCGTGTAAATCCTATTTTCGAAATTTTTCTTCCTAAACAAGCGGTATCATTTCTTGCAGAATTTATGTTGGAGAATTAAACAGAATCTCCATTCAAGTTGGTATCAGTTGCAGTTGCAATTCGGCAATTTCGTCGAGAATTTATTTGAATCAACACGGTTAAAAATAAACTTTTTCCAGTTAGAGGAGTGGACAGAAATTGGATATTTCACCTATCGCTGGATATTCATGTATGCTATTCTAATTTAACCTTTTATATCGGCAATTATTTTAAAATGTTAATTAAAACAGTACTAGTTTTATAAACAATTGTATCTGATATGTCTGATAAATATTCAATCGTCTAGTATTAAAAAAATAACGATTATTAAGGGAAATCGGCGGATTTAAACAATATTCTCGACTCTTGTTGCATTACGCCAAACTAAACCTTCACATTGATTCGTTGGTCATTTTGATTTATATGCCTGTAGAACTTGGGCACGCAACATTTACATAAAAGCCACTACTTGTCCATGTAAGCCGATTTACATTTGGAATTTGTTATCTTTATCCTCTAGATCGAGTTCAAATCGGTTTAGATCCACCTTATGAAACTTACCAATTCTCCTTCAACTAATCGAGCTTTAATTTTTCTAAGAATACGGAAATATCTAAGATTGTAGGGTACTCTAGAATTACAAGAACATTCCAGGGATCGTGTACACCTTTCTAGGCCACATACTTATTGTCAGTTGGTTTTATAGCTGTGTTCTCTTATAATTAAATTTCTTGCTCGTAATTCTAGAACAGCGAAGGATCTTGTTCAGTTGAAGAAATGCGTTTCTGCCTCTGTTTCCGTACCTTATCAAATAGATAAATAACGGAAATTACTAATATTCGGGAAGCACGAATTCGTTGAAAGTTAAAAGTCCGGAGTATATGTTTGGATTCGCTGATTGTGAATTGCAAATATTTAATAATCGATATCTCAAATATTTTACGAGATATTTCAATGAGTAAAATGCCATTAGAAGCAGCATTTTAAGGCGCATTTAGAGAGGTTTTTGTTTTGAAAAATTCCAATTGACATATGAGTTATAGAGGAAAACTTCGAGTGCGTGTTTCTTTCAAAAAAATTTCTTATTTTCCCCTATAATTTAGTAAATATTGTCGATTTGTCAGCGATTTTTTTTATCGTAAATTGCAAATTGAAAGAAGTTTCCAGATCGCTGAGAAATCCGCGAATAAGGTTGTTAGTTTTCCAGAAAATTGACAGAAATTTGAGACATATATCATATCTTTTTTCGACGCAGCGTCTGAAAAATGCCAATCTTTCATAAGAAATATTTTTCTTGCTTGATAAGATATTGTAAAAAGCACATTGGCATTATAGAGAGCATTTCAAGGAGTATCTAAATCTTTTTTACTTTGAGAAATTTTGATGGGATTGTAAGAATTGCAGAGGATAATCTTGGAGCATATATTTTGTTATATTTTTACATATTTTCCTCATATAATAATTACGATTCTGTTATTGACGCTATCACTAAATGGAATATAAATCGTAAAGGATAAATGTACAATCCTAAAATTAGCGTAATCCCACTTAGGTCTTTACAAATTAAATTTTACCGCACTGATAACAGCCACAATTCCCTCAATATTCGATCTTTTCACCCTCAAAAGACATCCCAGTTTAATCTAAAACCGACATGTTCTATTGTATAATTTAATCACCATTACAATGTTGTCAAAAATAGATAAATTAGTTTGAAATAATCGATAGAAATTGGCTTATATTGTGCATTTGTAAATTAGGAGTGTTGCTAAATGGAATTTTCACGCTTTTATTGTTCTTCGTTTTGTGTGCTTATTGAATCGATTCGATTCGATATTCGAATAGAAATTAAAACAAATCCGAATTATGAATTTTAATCAACTTTCATTCATTGTTAATTCAACTGGATTCGGAAAGAAATTCATAGCGATTTTGTAGAAAGAATAATGATAGAGGAAATTGAATTGAATTTAGATGGTGGACGAAGATATGAACGCTACTTATTCCCAACTGATTTCAATCCAAATTCCTAATTAAACTATTAATATCTAACATCAGGTAGTTTCCGAGATAATCTTTATTGTTTCGTGTAGATAAAAACGAGCTTTTCTGTTGTTGTTTCTTTATCAAACGAAAAACGAAATACAATAAGCCTCAAGGTTGATCCGTTTCGATTACACCAAGTATACTCTTGATAATTCCCGATCCGTGTACTTCAAATAATGTTTAATCATTGAGAACGATCGATTTCGGTGTTCCGTAAATCGAACGTTCTCTCGTCCATACAAAACCGGAATTCGATTGAATTCGTTACGAATTTCCTATGAATTTTCAGAAAATCACTAATAACCCTGAAATCTGATCTTATTAGTAATAAAGCCGGCCTTCCTGCCTAATATAGCTTCTTGTGTTCGGGTTTAATGGAGTTTCTATGTTCGGTTCATTCAAACAGGCGAAAAATTGATTCGTTTTAAATTTTTATTTGCACAATTGAGCAAATTTCTATAAAATTTTGTAAAACTAGAAGAATACCCCTGCCGTACTATCAATTCTGGTTTCGCTGCTCGGATTCGAGTCGGATGAAAGCTTTTAGTTGGCGACAACATATGGATAGTGATAGTTGGCTAGTGTTTTACAGGCTTTTAAGAAACAACGCTTTCAGGACAATATTATTAAATTTCACTCTCCTTGCCATAATGATAATAAAAAAATATTTGTACAAGAAACCGGAAACTAGTTCTACAGTTTACAGTTGGCAGGTATAATTTACTTTGAGAACTAATTTGACAACTTTCTGTAACGTAGTTTCCAACTATCTTGAATTAATATGGAGTGTAAACTAGATGAATATATTCAGCTTAAAATTATTAAGGGATAAGGTAATTGTTCTTTTTTTCTGCACCATTAACTATTTTAAAGTTTTGCAAGAAAGTCGACCTTTTAATTTATTCAATTATTGAATTTATGGTTACTTTCCTTAGTTTGCCCACTCAGATCCAATATTTGGGTTCTTTCTGTGTCCGTCATGATTTACATTATCCACATCATTTACAAAACCCACCAACGAGCGATAAATCTCCCTTATTTGTTGATTTATGTAATCTGGCAAGTATCCCTGGTCCCAGTCTACTACAGAAAGAGTGAATTTTCAAGGCGTACAGACTAAAATATCGATCATATGTGGCTATTTTTAGTCATGTAACGGAAGTGCCATAATAGAAACAGCGCCGGAAACACGTCTTTGAATTTATTTCAACGAAAACAGAACAGAAACGGAAGTGGACACAGGAACTGAGACGAAAAAACGAATTAACAAGTACAAAAAATGCGTAGCAAAATTGTCAATATCTTGGACAATTTCAATTTGCAAAACGCTCTCAGTTTTCTTTATTCTCAAAAATATCATTGAAAAGTTGACCAAATTATAGAGAAAAATATATAGATATATCAATACACATGTTCCAAGATTATCTCCTGTAACTTGGAATTAAATCGGCATTTTCCAAAGAAAAAACACGAACAGATACTGCTTAAAATGCCCTTTCTAATGCTACCATACTCATTTTAATATCGCATACAACAAGGGAGATATTGATTATTAAAAATTGGCTTTTTTCAGATACCGTATCGAAAAAAAATGATATAAGGGCCTCAAGTTTCTGTCAATTTTCTGGAGAATTAATAAAGTTATTGGAGGATTTCTTGAAAATCTGAAAAGTTCTTTCAATTTTCTGTATACTAGGAGAAAATCACTGAAAAATCGATAATATTTTCAAAGTTATAGCGGAGAAGATGAAAGTTTGGAAAAAGCACATGCCCGAAGATTGTCCCCTGTAACTGAAACGTCGATTGAATTTTGCCAAAAGAAAAATTCTTCTAAATGCTCCTTAAAATGCTGTCTCTAATGCTATTTTATTCATTATAATACTTCATTATCAAATCCAAAATGTGTTCTCTGGATCTTTAAATTTTAATGACTTCGTATTTCTCTAATATTAGTAATTTCTGTTATATATTCTATCAAAAATGTTGCGGAAATTCCGTAATTTTTCAACTATTACACGGTTTCTATGGATTTCAGTGATAACGTTGCGTTAACAAAATTAGTAATCTAAAAGCCGTGAGGCTTTCAGATTTTACTAGAAAATGGAATCCAATAAAACTTTCATTAACATCGCATCCTGTTTCGTTAAATTGATTTTCTTAGAGTTACGCAAAGATTTGAAAATTTCAAAATGTGCAAATTTCCATCGTTAATATCTCTTTTACAACAAACACAAATTCCGTTACAAGAAAAGAAAGTGTTAACAGGTTGTAAAATAAGTAGAAAGGTAAAATTTTTATAAGAGAATTTCATGAGATTTCCTCTGGTTTCAACGTAACGAATAGAGGCAAACAAACCGTAATTGTAGTACTGATTCAATATCGCTTTGAGTTATAATTAAGGTAAATTACTAACGCTTTATTAGCGAACGAATAGGTGGAAATAAAAGTGTATAAGTTGTATAGTTATGGGTGCTTTGAGAAGACTATCGTTACCAATGAAACCGCGAATAGAGCTATTCTAACGAGCTTTGCTAATGATTTGCATATTGTACATTATGTTTCTCCATCTATAATACACAATTTGTGTTTACCACCCTTAACAAGCGTTAAGTTATTGTTAACAGCATACACATATTAATTATTCCAGCCTACAAAGCCAAGGAAACAGGTTAGCTTTGATAGACAGCCGACTGTTTCGAACACACCCCAGATATACCAACGTTAATATCTCCCCTTATTCCTCGTTATTTATCAATAAAAATCTAGATAAATTGCCGATTGTAATCGCCAATTCGTGCTAAAAAACTTGTGAATTATTACGGGATATGCAATTAAACACCGACAATATCCCTTTACAAACGCATTGACGATAGAATTTGTTATTTAAGGAAAATTCCCTTCAGAAAGCCACAATATAGAACCTTTGAAATTTCCCATTAGGCGTTCAATAATTCTGTTAATAGGTTGGTTATGTGTGTGTTTATATGTGAGGAAATTTCACAGACAAAAGATAATAGGAAACAACTGTTGTATTGTCGGTCTGTAAATAGAATTCAGATTTCGATTAATTTTAGGTGTAGATCTAATCAACATTGTTCTTGTTAATTTTTTAATAAAACGTCACCTAAAAATAAGTCTCATATTTAAACTAATCCAGAATTAAATTTGAAACGTTGACGTTATATTAAAATACTTTGTATATGAGATTTAAAGGATTAATTAGAGCATTTTATTTAAAACGTTGAGTTAAAATTAAATGTGCCTGTTGAGAAAATTATTAACTAAATTTTGATATTCAAACATAAAAATCGAGTTCTAATAACGATCCTTTGAATTATCTCACTTAGGACAACAATTGTTAAATTCGAATAGGGGGCGTTTTCAATTCAACCCATCCGGATCGTTTATTAAGTCTAAAATTTATTGAGCAATGGTAATGACGATAATTGAAGGGTTAATATCGATCTATCAAATTTTCTAAAACGCTTTTATTAATTGAACCACTAATTATAAATTGATTTTATCACAATTAGACCACAGTGTGTAGTAATTATCCCGTTAGAAATTTATGGACTGATCGTTCGAAAGGCTGAATTGCCACGATTTTAAAGCACATTTCACTCTAATCATGCACAAAAGTGTGGACGAAAATCTGAGAATTTCTCCGTTAGATTCGTTTTATTTGTTTCTTTTATAGGGGCATCGCTTTTATCTGTCAACAATAAGATTTTCTCTTAGCTAAATAATCACATTCTTTAAACCATTTCTAACGTTGAAATCCGTTTTAACAATTCTCAATAATGCCGAAATTCCGTCTATCTTTATGAATATTCAAGAAAACCGATGCAATTTGTTGAAATTTTGCGCAATTTAATCATATTTTGATACTGCGGTAGATTTAACAAAATAGATTGGTATAAATTTGAATAATCTGAAAAGTTTAATTAACTGTTGGGGAATATTTAAACAATATTTATTCTATTATCGTCTTATTTGCACTAAAATAAATTAATTTTTATATGTTTTAAATTAGAAATTTTTTCATTATTGTCCATTGTAACAAGAACTCAAACTTTAATTTATTTTACAAATTAAATTCCGCTTTAAATTAACCAAGATAGAGGTTCTATTATAAGGAAATGAAACCGCAACTACACAAAATCTCCTGGTTTCATCAAGAGCGAATTTAACCGACTCCATAGTTTTCCAACATTCAACACCTTCACTAGAGTTGAATTCTCATCGATTAAAAAAAATTTATAAGCATGCTTGTGATATTTAATCTATTTGATATGAAAACTTCCTGAGGTGCGGCTGTCGATTTGCCTGTATCCATCTCTATTATTAAATCGATCGAAACTATTGCTATTAGAATTATTAAATATTGACGTGTAATACTATCGTAGTGGAAAACAAATAGAATGATGTTTCTCTATTATATTAGTGCCCTGTAGTTTCTACGAAGAAAATTCAATAGTGTAGTTGAATGGTAAACAAATTTCAAAGAAAATTCTGTGACAAAGCATCTAAAACATGTTTACTGTACTTATACAGAGATCATCGTGCTGTAAATTTCAATATTTATACGTATAGTTTGTTTATTCAATAACATTTTCTGTTTGTTTCTCTCTAGTTGGAGCGTTTTATCCTCTATACTATAACATTAGTATTAATCTGGATTAGGATTTCAATAAAACTTTAAATGTAACTTAAAAACAACTCAATAAAACGACGTATTTCAATCGAAATGCTCATTTTTAGTAAAATTGTAATGATTTTCTAAAGCAACAGAATCAATTCATAGAATAATAAATCAACATCTTGCGGATTTTGTATTGAATATCCAATAAAACCCCTTTATATCCGAGTTATAAAGAATCCCGCAGAATTCCCAATTCAACTGTAAAATATCAATATTAATTGCCATAAATGGCTCAAGTTGAGTTCACATTTGGTCATTTATCACAATAAATGTTCAACCATAAAATCGGAAATTTTCCGCATGTGTTTACTTTATTATTACCGATGAGATCCGCTGCGCGATTTCTCCCATGGAAATTGGAAAATTTCCCAAACACGTCCAGCCGATTTATCTAACTCTATGTGCCTCATTTTTGGCTTTATAATATAAAATATACACACAGATATCGGCCCCACTGGTGCTATCTTTAAGCCGGAATGTACACGTAGAGAAAATCGTAATAATGTCGAGTAGAGATGTCGCGGTTTATTTTAAAATTTACTTTATAGTTTTCTATGTAAATAGAAACGATAATTGTACTTTTGAATCAATTCAATATTATGTTATAATAACGCTCAACACGTGAAGCAATTTAAAATCCATCTACTCTAAGAGTTCTCCAGCTTGTTCAATTTAGTATTGATATAAGATGAATATATTGATATTGGTTGTATAGGAGTCGATAAAAATTTTACGAAAAAGCCCTTTCAATTCGTATTTATTTTATATATTGACTCAATGGGGAGGAATCTATTTTAAAATTTGAAAATTTCAAGTTGGAAAATTGGTGGATGCGCCGGGCGAATTTTTCTCTATTTGTAAATTAATTGTTCAACCACAGTGGGGTGTCTTGGGAATTCTCTATTAACCTAAACAATAGATCTAATTTAAACAAGATTGAGCCGTTTTCTTTTCGGTGTGAAAATCGGTTAAATTACGGTAATAAATCTTTGATAAATTAATGATGAACTATTGAAAGCGATCAATATTTTCTATGGTGTTAACGGTAAATATTTGTTGAACAATCTGGTGATTTATAATGACCTGTTTCGTTTCGACATCAAGATTCATCATTGTTTGCTGTTATTGTCCTGTCAGACTTACAACAAATAAGCTACCTTGTTTTTTTGAAAGCCTCTCTCTTGGGTTTTTCAACACCACATACTCTTCATAATTTATGCTTTTTCCCCGTACAGCGCTAATGCTAACGTGAAATATATAATCCAGAAATTTTGATTGGTTTTGAAATTTAAATTCTTTGTTTTCGAGCAATTTTCCGCCGATTAAAATTAGTCACTGTTGATTGAAACTCCCATGGGATTGAATTGAAAACACAATTTAAACTGAAACGTTTTTCAAATTTACCCAACTACAGCAATAATCTCCGATTTTAATATCCCCAAGTCTGCAATTCTGCGATAAAATTCGAAGATTCTGCGTTGCTAATAAGACGCATTAGAGCCTGAAACTGGAGTCTTCGGACAAATAGAACAATATTTATAGGTCAGCCAACTGACTTACGCCAATTGTGTATAAGTAAAATATTGACATAAACTGTTAATAAAAGACCCACTCCAGTGGAGATTCGTTCTACATGAGCCTTGTCGGATAACCAACAGAATTAGAGTAGAAACGGCGAATATTGTTGCAGATAAACAATATTAGAAGACCAATTTGTGGCTGATAGAAATTATAAGATAAAGGGTATCATTCGGACAACAATTTCGCCGTATAATTCGGTTTTTCTGGTCAATAAACCGGCTTAATTCTTGTTTTTGTACAACAAAATTCTCGTGTAGTGTTGCTATTTTTGCAAATTCCACCGACAATCGTAATTGTGGAAAATAGACTATAGTTGACCGTTCGATTTTAACAACTTTTTGCCGTCTTAATGGCGGCTTTTAATGGTGATGTTTTGTAAAACTTGTGTGCGATAATAACCCATTGTCGACTGTCCTCGTATATGGAAAAGTTTTCTATTGTTGGAAAACTACAAAATCGCAAAATTGCGAGAGGTTTAAGGATTTCCAGTTATAGTCGAACGAAATCAACACGTAGATGGATACAGTAAGGAAACACGAAGTCTCAAGGGAATTCTGTCTGTATTTCTGTAGTTTTGCATGGGAATCGAACGGACACGATAGTTCTTCCGTTGAGATTTCCAGAAAGAATAATTGATTTAGCAGTCTTCAACTTTAATCTTCCGTGAAATTTCATTACTTACAAATCGATAAATTCCCACCTAATTTCGAACGGTATTAGAGTTGCACGTATTGATGTGAAATAAGTTTGTTGTTCTTAGACAGTTTAGATACACGGTAAGAGGATTAATGAACAGAACTATCTACAATTTATTATCTGGCATAATATTGGCACGAGCTTAATCTAATTGTGAATAAATGATGTGTCTTGTTATCGATTAATTGAAGATTAAATTGTAGTTTTTTAAAGACAAAACCGTCAAATTTCGTACGCTATAAATTATCGATGTTTATGTTTCAATTGTTCGGGGGTAGATTTGGGGTGAGTTGGTGGAATTGGGGTATTAGTATTAAAAATTTCCATGTTTTATTGCAGATTTTACTGGATATAATTCAAACGAATTGCTCATATTTATAATCCGGTTGTATGGAGATCAAATAAAATTTTATGTTGTAGAAATTTTCCAAGATTGTAATCAATTTGTAGTTTTTAACAAATTTGGTATATTTACACAAAACTTTCAGCATTTCACAGGTTAAAATTACGATTTATGCTCGTAAATCGTGAGATTATAGGTGATTTTCGATAGTCGCCGTACGACTAATGTTGCCGTATAAATCAGACCGGAAAACCTGAAAAAACGAACTATACGGAAGATAAATTAGAGAAAAAAAAGTAATTTGTACTAAAATAAAGTGTATTGAAATCGTATAAAAGTTTCCCTAACAAACTCATAAGTTATTACCGATAAATCGATATACTGCGCTGAATATGCTACAAGCCGCATTATATCAAAAATTATCAATGCTGGGAGCATATTGTTTTAAAGTTCACTTTATTGAGCGACAGTTCTCATGTTACGCTTTTACTAGAATTCGCCTAGGAGCACTTTAGATCTTTCTAACCCTCTCATTCTCCCCTACTTGACTTTTATAATAAATTGATTTTATTTACAAATCTATTCTGATGGTAACAAATAGTCGTATAAGTTAGACTAGAAATTAGTTCATATTAAATTTTAGGTTTTCGTCAAATATTCCACGGGTTTATAATAATTTCAACATAAATTTGACACATTGTTGCAGATTTCACACATTTAAAAGTCGCTGAAACTATTTGTAAACTGTTTGATAGTCAACTCGATAAAATACACACAATCTTTGAACTGTTTCGATTCAATAATCGCCGGTATGAATTATTGATGAGCAGATTTTCAACGAAAACTGCGCTATTATGAAACAGTTATCAAGGGATGTTTATAGAAAGAAAGCGCAATTTAAGGATATTTGAATGTCTTGGCGTTAACTACAAAGTTAAAAAGTTTACAATTTCGTTAGTTTCGTAGGACAATAGGGAATTATGATCAGTTTTCAACTAGTAACATTGTTAACAAATTGTCTCCTCAGTAAACTTTTAAAGTAATTATTGGAAATTTACAACAAACCAACTATTTCCAGTTTGTTAAACTTTAAGGATTTTATTCATGGCAAATATAAGAGTCTCATTAAACTTATTGAGTCAGATTCAGATTCTTCTAGTAAACATCCAGATAAAAAGTTTTTCATCGATCGTGGTACAACCCTGCGACAAATACACGTGCCAATCGGTAAATATAACCTCTTTTATACAGAAAACCGACATCTACCATATTTGTTGATGTACAAACAGAGAGGTGTGTCCGAGTTTATCGACTTTACGCATTAGTTGTAGTAAAAATAGGAAATTTGGGCGTAAGAACACCCATGATCGGATCAAATTGTCCACATTCGCTCACAATTGACCCGGACGATATCTGAATTTAAAGCACACCGGAATTGACCGGTCAAGAAAAAGTTACGCAAAAACTGGAAATGTCGTTAAAACTGTCGGGGTAGTTAGTGTTTAATATGTACTTGTTGGTGAATTTTCAATTTTTCCAACTTGAAATTTACTTTATGCTGCTTTTTTCTTTATTTCAGTACGTCAACTCTTTGAAAAGTTGGCAAACGTACGAAGCCAAGCTTGCAAAGTGGCTTTTATATTTTATTAATAATTTAATTAAACGATTGTTGGTCTTGGGAATGAGAAAATCTGTTTTTAAAATATCCAAGATACATTTAAATTATATTACAGTTGATGTTGTCGATGAAGGAAGTATGCAATTTTTTAGTTCGATTTCGACAAACGCTGTGGGCTACCAATGCGTAGTTTATAATTGTTTACGGAAAAAATGTAACAAATTAAATTCTTTACATCGAAAATATATTGATAGCAATCTGTTGAATCGCTCCAATAAATTTCTGTTTCTTATTGAAAATCGAGAGAAATGAGCGCTCATTTTAACGGAAATGAGAAATTCAATCATCTTCCTGTTATTTTCTATAATTAAAACAAATCTCTTATTCAATTAACAAACATTCAAATTGGAGAATTCAATAAATTCGCTGCACTAGTTTATGATAAAGAGCATCTGTGGAGGACAACGCAATTGTGGGCTTTCATCGACAGTTAATTAGAAAAGGTTTCAATTATTTTAGTCTTGACGTTGAAAAAACGATACGTCGTTCGATCTTACGACAATTTCGGGTTTATAAATATGCAGATTTGAGTTATTATAGGTGGGAATTAGCACAGGTGGATGCATAATTTTCTAATATAAGATGCAAATAGCTGCTTCAGCGGCGTTATTAGAAAATAAGGGATTTATCTAAGGTGATATTGATTCAATTTCGAAAAATCGAGGATAAAACTCCCGGTAGTAAAGTTTCTATTGGCGTAAATTATGATCTCGTAATTGTTAATACGTAAACTACACAATCTATAAAACATCGAAATTTATGTGGAAATACTCGTAGACTTGATGTCTATATTTTACAAAATAATCCATCGTAAAGAGCCGGTACAAAATTGTCAATAATGTCGAATTGAATTTATCACTTTGTCTATGCGATTTTAACAAAATTATCAAACCGTCATATTCTTCTATTGTCAGGCGTTTCATTAAAACAAACTATCTCAAAACAACAAGCATTAATTGATTGTTGTATGGAGTTTAATGAACCACGTGCCTCCAAGAATAAGCCATTCTGTCGCTCGTATAGAGTTGAATGTATCGTTAATATTCATCATGACAAAATCATCTAACATACGGATGTTGGGATGATATTTGAATAAGCTACTATTGAATTAGATTGGGTAATGTGAGATGGAACAAAATTGATCGTTTGAACTCTATTCTGCAGATTAATAGGGAGATTTTTACTAAAATATTAACAAACTTCCACTTGAATTCTCCATGAAAAGAAACTATTTTAGCGATCCCATTTTAGATGAAGAATAGGAATGCATCAAGCCCTGGGTTGTAATACATTCAAATGATAATAACAGGGATTTTACTTTTGAAAAGTGGGAATTTTTATCAATGAAGCTTTCGAGAATTTCATCGGATATAAACCGTAAGAAAATTCCGTCTTTATAAACTTTTCTCCACAAAAAACGAGTATTCCACAAATATAAAGGTGTTTAGTTCTCTTAATTCGTTTTTTATACGTTCATTTTTACATGAATGGCAGCAAATTGACTCGAAAATTGGATCTTTTAACGGCAGATTTGTCTGAAAACGAGCCCACATATTGAACGGTTCCTGATAAACATGTTAGTTGAACACAAGGCATCATTGTAGAATTGTTAGAATTTGCCATATCCAGAGGCAATTGTTGACTTCAAAGACACAAATATTTTCTTTGTTATGTTAAGGAATCCAACCGTATGAAAAATCTACACATTTGTAAGCATAATCAAGTCGGAAAAGAGGCATTATCCATAGAACAATAGGTGAAAGGCATCGAAAACAAAGTCATTTTCCCAATTAAAACCAAGAGGGACGTTTATAGAAGCACACAATAGAGTAATTATTTAATTATACAGAACAAATATCGGGTTGAGATTGTTTAAAAATATGAATAATCCCTCTAATCTGGTTAATTATCGCTAATTGTACGGTATAAATTTACAGAAAAAACGGCACACTTATCTCTAGCAGCGGCCAATTTTCTCCCAAACTAATCCCACGTCTCGTCCTCCAGTTTGTATACATAACGGTGAAGTAATGTAGCCGATATCAGATTTAATTAAGCGCCTTTTATTAGTCCGATGAGTATTGTTCAACGTTATGTGGATATAGTGTGGATATTATAAATTCAAAAGCGTTGTTCGATACATTCTCAAAAGGCTATTATTATAGTTGGAATAGTGTAAGAGTTCGGGCAGGTGAGCGTTCGATTTAAAAGCAATTCGTGAAGTTCTACATGGTCTCGATACTAGAAATGTGTGATGGAACCTGGGCAAATATTTGCACTTTTTCCATTTGAAAATCTCCGCCAAGCGACTGTTTACTTTCGAAATATGAATCGATAAATCTATTGATTGATATTTTGGTAATTAAGTTCGAAATTTTGGATTCAAGCCAAATAAATTAGCTAACATAAGTAGAGCTTTATTGACAATAGTTGGGATAGTCGAAAAATTAAAAAAAATCGGGATTATTCGTGTTTGTTCAATCAAAATCCGATATCAAACAGGCTTTATTACTTTTTCTACGCTTTGTGGGATCGAAATTCTCATTCACCAATGTTTTTCATCGAGGATAAAGAAATTTAATAATTTTAACACGTAGATGGCCATTATTAAACAACGCTTAATGTTCGTTTTCATTATTAAATTGTAATTATGCCGCAACTAATTGCAAATGTGGTTTAATTGTTCCGAGGCTCTCTATTAAAATTGCAAGGCGGTTAGAGTTGAAATGGACGAATGAAATCGACCACGATTTATGAAATAACTTTAACCTACTACCCCACAATTTGCTTCTACCTATTTAATGATTATTTTTTGTACAGTTACAGAATACCACTCCCGTTAATAGTTTGTAGCTTAAATTTATCGTTAGTGCGTACTGCGCCGATTAAATTCCTGGAATATCGCGAACAATTTTCAAGCCATTATTATAATCGAGTATTAATGTTTTCTAAATATAAATATTTACATATGGATGTATATTAGATATAAATATCAGCTTTACATCATAATTCAGTTCTGGTTGAATTTAATTATTTTGTTGTAAATATTACACGCTTGTTTCAATATTGAATAATTCCATTCAAAATTGAATATTGTAAAGCTGAAAAGCCATAAATCATATTATAGTACACTATCCATACAATATATTTTATTTACAAAATGTGTTTCATAACAAATTTGTAAACATATTGTAAGTTGTATCGTTAATGCCAACATAATTTCCTCATAAATTATTTTATTATTTGCAATAAATTCGTATTTGGATCGGGGGTAGGAAAACAAAATATACGACTGTTTTCCAATGTTGCTTAAACCGGATAAAAATAGGGGTCGTATCGGGAATTTCGCCGAAAAATTAACAAATAAGGCTCAATCGAATAATTCTTTTGCTGTAGAAAGCGTTTGGATACAGACAATTACCGAAAAGTTACACAATATGTGTAATTCCTGAGAACAATTAACTATTTGATATTATCTGTTAAAAGTGGTTTGCAATCGATGGATTTGTGCAATATTAATTCGAAATTCCATTAAATAGACGAAATTAGATACATTTCAATGAAGGGGAAATTTAGTGTAAATTACAGGTGATAGCGTTCGGTTCCTATTTTCCTACACAATAAGCATCGAAATCTATAAAATAGCGCATTTCGATCATCAATAAACCGGTTGTTATTAAGCATATTCATAAACAACCGTACTGTTAATTTTAATGGTGTGTAACGATGAAATATTTCGTTGATTTTTTCAAATTATTACAACTCTCGTGTGGAGGATTTATCAAAAAAAAGGAATTCACAAACGAATAGTTGCAAAATACTGGGAAATACTCTAAATTAAAACGCGCCTAAATTAAATTTGTAAACTTTTTGATTTGTTTTTTTGTATTTGGTTGGTTTTGAGGCTGTTTTGTTCCATGAATTCCATCGAGACTTCCTCTCGGCCACTTTGCTGTGGAATTACGAATGATCGACAAGTAGCTTTAATAGTCAATTGGCTTGTCATAAAGACTTTTTGACGGTGGCTGACAATCGAGGGGAAAATTGAATAAATATGTTGGGAAAAGTTCGAGCAAAGCGGCTTAAATATAAAAATAATTGTGTCTAACAGTTCCAATTAAAGCTCATTGAAAGCCTCAAGCGAATAGGAATTTGTACGAATGTAAATATAACAAAATTATTTACTATTGAATTAAAATTTGGAACTTTTACTCTACTGAAACTACAATCTTAGAGTATCGTCTTTAATTTTCAGGATATTGAGAATTTTTCACGTAGTGCTTTTACATCCAAAAAATAAACGGCCAGTTTCCGGCTCGTATATTTCGAAATTACACGAATTTTAGAGTTTAATAATCCAAATAAATGGTCTAATATTATAACGATTTGTAAACACCAAATAATAGGCACATTTATAGGGTTCTACGGTAACTTAATGTTTGTTAAGTTCATTAGAGCAAATTAAAATTAAACATCATCTTTGTTACGAAATAGATCTACAATTCGGCTTATTTGCCCTTGTAATCGGTGTTTTGCATAATTCGATTATTTCTAATAAGCTCAGTGAGCTCAACAATCCCGATTAGACACCGATAAGCAGCAGATTTGGGGGGTTGTAATTGCCGAAAAATGGCCAAATCTCACCAAATGTACTCAAAATTGGCACGAATATCTTTGACATAAAGTTCGTCAAAAATGGACGATTTGTACGTCACGAATTTGGCCCAGATTCCGCCCTTTTGAATTGCAACGTTTTTAATCTAATTTCCACGACAGCTGTTCGAAAAGCTCTGAGAAATTAACGAGAAACTGGCGATTTAAATAGGAAATTATTTAGACTTGCTTCAGTGTTTATTCCATTCACTATTTAATGGATGGTTGTTAAATTTATTTAAAAAAGCATCAACAATACCGATTTAGTCTAGTAATTAATTTACAAACAGCAGTACGTTGTTGAATTGCTCTCAGCAAGCCTTTTTCTTTTCCTCTATTTGAGTTGTTTTAAATTTAATTCTGTTGATACTAACTGGAATACTGTAGTTGTAAGACTGAAGATAAGAAAATAAGAAATATGTGCTTTTCTTTCATTAACTCGAAATAATAAAGTAAACAATAATTAGAGGGTTTCCTTATAATTTACTATCACAACTATTTGTTTTAAACTACTCCATCTTCACTGTAATATAATTGATTCTTTTTGATAAAATTCGTATAAATTTAATTCAACTTCCGTTAGAGCTTTTAAGGAGTCGTGTAAATTTCCTCGCTAATGATTGTTGAACAATTCAACGATACTCGATTTTTACGTCTCTACAGAATCGTTCTAATGTACTGTATTTAATTTACATATTATTATTCTAACAAAATTCCAACAGAATTGCTATTAATTTAATGAGCGAAAAATTATTTATTATCGCGCAATTAATATAAATTTCAACTTGTTTATATTTCTACTTGAGATCTCGTATCAATTTACACGCATAATTACCTGTCTCTTTAGAAATTGAATCGGTAATTTCAACATGTAAAGTATACTTTGATTGATATTGAAGTTCGAAACTATGCAAATTTGTGTTTATTCAATGACTTGGAGACATTTCTAATCGTATTGAAACTTTACTGTAACTGGTAGATCAAACAGAAAGCTCTAAAACACTCACATCAAGGAGCTGTTTGTAAACGGTCGTCAAACTTTCATTATACCCCCATTAATAACCACTCAGTTTTATTATTCAATTGCAAATTAAGAATTTTTGAATACATTTAAAATATTCCGAATGAAAGAACACGGGGATATCGTGCAGAAAGGACGATAATAGACAATATATCCTCCAAATTTTGTCAGTTTCGTGTGGTTCAGGTCGAAATAAACGGGGAGGGCTTCAAAGAAATTCTGCAGCTGAAGCTTTTCATTTTTGCTGAATTCTGCCCCTATAAATCCTCGAATCTGTTTGCACACAATCTGATTCAATTTCAGGGAGTTTTTGAATACAAATAAACCATCATTGTTTACGTCAACCGTTTGTTTAATTTATATTCCAACACTATTCTTTCTATTTACTGTTGTTACAATTCTGATATAGTACAGACTTGTACAAAAACCACCCTTTGTTTCCTTATGATTGCGTGTGCGAGTTATAAAAGCCTTGAAGTCGCCTAAAATTTATTACAAATATTCGTATAATAAAATGGCAGTTTTCTCGCTTTTTCTCCCGATAAAAGCTCTATTTTATTTCAATAACTCAGTCAAAAAGAGACTTAAAATTAACTTTTGATTTGATCAGTTTGAAATATGAAACATGCCTTTTAGGACTCCCTTATTACAATCAGTCAAAAGTGGATTGCAATTTGGCAAGATTCAAATATTGCGAACTCCTTTGTTCTTGCTATTCACATAAGAATATCGCAAGATTATTATTAGAGAAACTCCGATAAATCAAATTTTACATCGATATTTCTTCTAATTAAATTCGCATTTCTCCATCTCAATTATAACAAGAAATAATTGTTTGGTAAATAATACAGCTTAACGAGATTTTCTCGGATAATCAACGAACAAATTGCAATCGTTAAAGTTCAGTTACATGACAATTTTCGAAGAAAACTTGTAGAACTAAAATAGAACGAATGATGTCTATTTACAACGCGTCATTTCCACTGATTAACGCTATTCGGACAAGTTGGACGACATAATCGAATCGAAAGCCGATATAATTTTATTGAACGACATCTGAAATTGATCGAAACGAATTCGAGAATCGTTTATCGATTCATTAAAGGAAAAATCTCGTTTGAAGACGAAATTTCGAAATTGTTGCTCGACAAGCATCACTCTAGAGAATTTATAGTTTTGTTTGGTCGTATTTTAGACGAATCTCAGTTTCAGATCTTGTGAAAGCGTATAAATTAGATTGAAACCCTGAGCCAAGATTCATTAATTGGAACTGTTTTCATATAGAAAAACCATTTTTATTTCGTTATTAATGTTCTATAATCGATTCTCCAATATCGCATCATCGGATATCTCGCTTAAATTGTTTTCCTCTGTTCCATATATTGGAGCGAATTGATGTCTCGCTTTTGTACTCGAATATTGCACCTTTCAATCGCATTTCAGCCACGTCTCTAGTGGTACTAGCGGTAGACCCTCCAAACAAACAATAAAGTATTGTTCAAGTGATGTTTAACAACGAACAACACTGTAACTGTACGGATATTGGAACACGATCAAGATAAAATAACAGTTGTAGTTGGCTAATTTTCGAACCGACTAGTATTAAACGGGATTATTCGATCAAATCGTGAACACAATAAGCTATCCATCAACTTTTATCGGCTGAGAAAAGACGATTTTGGGCGAGATGAAAGGGAATTTCTATTGAAAGACTGTCACACATCATAAGTTCGACTATTCACATCCGGGTTCATTCATCATGGAATAATTTCGATATATCAGCGATCATTTTCTGTTAGATTGATAAGAATAAAGGCTAGAATTGCGGTGTTATTTAATAATTTATTCCACCATCTGTCGTTAAATTTAAACGACGGGTATCACTATAACTACCAACTTTAAGTAAATAGATTATGTCGGTTTAGAAACATTTAGGGAATATTTCTGATCTGGTAGCGGCAACTTTATAACATCTGTCAGCATGTTCGCTACTTTATAAACCAAAATCCGATATGACACTTTAATATAAGGAATTTTTGCAAGAGAAACCCAAAGACGAAACAATTGTATTGAATTTTTTGTTATTCTGTATGGAGCAACTGACGCATATCGCATCTTCACCATCAACTTTAATAAAAATTGAAAGATTTTTTTACAGCATGTCAACTTTCTCTACATCATCTTCATCAAATTACTCAACTGCCTAAAATGGGCGATTCTTTTATTCGTTTAAACAACCCAGAAAAAGTCGGCGAGCATTCAAAATTTCGTTGGGATTTTAGTAAAAATTCTATTTGTTGAACGCTACTTTCATCTCGTTTAATGTTATTAGTTTCTTTAATTTTTTAGCCCGTCAAACTTAACTCGATTAGTCGAAAATAAGCATGTTTCCGGCGTAGAGGACGCAATCGTTTGTAAAGACCAATGTCGGGATAATCAAGGAATTTACATTCGAGCCGGAACATTAAATTAACAAGATTAAAAACCGTCCAATGTTTTGTAGTGTAAAGACAACAATAATAACCCGAAAATTGCTAGAAACGAAAACAGGATCAAATATTGGATCCCCATTGAAAGCCTGTTGGGAGCTGAAATTCGACAATTCTACTCGCTATCCAATGATAATCACGCATTTTTATGACCGCAAACTCGAAATTGTGGAGTTACAGGAAAAAATAACTGTTAAGCGATGAAAAATGAACTTGACTTCAAAGCAACTAGTCTCCTGAATACAACAACCTATTTATTTGACGATGATTAATTAATTTTGATGTAGTTTTTGCAGCGTTTCCTCCAACTAGAGATAAATTGTTTATAAATTTCGATAAAAACGGTTAAAAATACAATTTCCCATTCGTTTGATGTACAACGATAAACAAAAATTCCATTGAGATAATTTCGTTTTGATTGAGAATATTTCACGACATAATTCGTAATTTACATTTACAATTAATTTAAATTAATTCCATAATAACAATGATGATGATGAAATTTGCTACGTTTCTGTAACGACATCATTGTCATTGAATGAAAGCGTTACAAATTATGGTAACTCATTTTGTAAATAGAGAAATTCAAATTACTCATACAGGTGTTGCGAGAACATTAAAATTGTAGGTGTATGAATTAAATTGGAAAAACAACTGCGAAAGAAGCCGTTTTGCAAGTCAATATCCTACGGGAATATTCGCTCATATATCCGCCAAAAAATAAATTATTCAATGAAAAATTGTACCATCATCATGGGTGGATTTCGATTTGTTTAGAGCGTGTACCCGTGTGATGAGTATTGATTACGGGAAAATATGAGTCCTATAATTAAAGTTTGTCAGGATGATGGTATTGCTGGAATTATACACCGCATCTCCAAGATAATGCTCAGAAATTTACGAAATGGAAGCTTCTCACATATTGGAATGATGTGTGAATATTTCAACAGCAATGTCGCTCACATTTTTCAATTTAAACGGATAAAATATTTATCAATTTTGCTTGTTTTTCTATTATCGCTTGTTCTATTCAATAAATACATCAATCTGTGAAAATCAATGAATGTTTCACTGAAAAACTCATAAACAAGACGTACTCTCTCAACGGTGAATTGCTTTTTAAATAAACTCCCCAATCTCCGCACTCTAATTGTGCTACGATAAATGAAACATCCTTGACCGGAACGGAGCTGCAAACGATAAGAGATCTAAATCAGAATCTTAAACGTTTTCTATTTAGCGACTCAAATTGTAGGCAAACCATCGAAGAAAACGCAGAATTCCCGTGGAAATACTCAGAAAAAATCGATGTTTGACTCAGAAGAAGGCCCAAAGTTAATTAATCCTGAAATTTTCTCCAGTAGAATTTCTGAGAGATTGCTGTAGATAATGAAATCTGAATTCAAAGACGTTCTCCAACGATTTTTGTCAAGATAATGCCCCTTGTTGCCCTCATTTATAGCCGAAAAGTTAATAATAACTCGGATATTATTAGGAAACAACGCTAATTATAATACAAAGACAGCTCCCTGTACAAAAGGAATTTATAAATTTTTCATGCTATTGAAACCGTCAATAATGGTGTCAATTTTTATATTATGAATTCATGAATTTTTAAAGAATTCGATATTTCAAAAATGTTCATAGGAAATTTCCAAGAACCGTGTAATTAATTGAATTTTTGTTCTAATTAACTTTGTTGCTATATTTTCATTGTTATGACTTTTTCATTATTTTCATTAAAAAGAATGAAAGCACGGAGCAATGACTTTCTCAAATTAACAATATTTTCATGAAACTTTGGCTATATTTTTGATTTAATTAGTGATCTAGAAAATAAAACAATAGTCAAGTGAGATCCAAATACAGGAAGCAGTTTGAATAGCATGAAAATCTTTCTTGATTGACCGAATTGCGAAGTTCTTTCGATTTGATCCTTGATTTCCGCTCCAAATGCCAGATTGAAGAAATCTCGAAATATTCAACAATAAATTCGCTTATTTGTTGCGAAGTCACTATGAAAACGTACACTGTTTCAAAATATACAACGTTGAAATTGCTGTAAGATTGTATGAGATTTTCATGTATTTCTGTCAAATAAACAGAAATTTCTAAGCTCAAATGAGCCCTAGGTGGATGCAATATAATCTCGATAGACACGTTGCTATAATAAAACTGTGTGTTATATTTTATTTTCCCCCTATTGAAAATTCAAAGCATTATTAAATGAATGATATAGAAATCATTGAGCTTTACATGAAGGTTTTTCAAGTGATCTCTCCAAAAAGGCGCTATATATACCTATCATTTTTGTATAAAATATCAAACACCCTCTGAATAATGATACAGTTCGTTTTTATTATCCGTTGTTTGTTTAAAAGCCGGCTGTGTTGAGGAACTTTCAGCATGAATGATTCCTTTTCTATTACTGGTATTGTATGGCAAAAGAAAATTCCCGTATTGTTCGACGACTGTCGTATTTCCACACACAGGAAATAGCTAAGTCGAAGATTTCATAGTTGCGAATCTTAGTTACAATCGTCGATATTCGTTTCTCGATTTCATCAAAAAATAAGCCGAATTTTGTAGTTTTTTCAGGTTTCGATGAACGTTGGAGTTTTCCATGAGTTTCAATTTTAATTGACGGTTCGCTTACCTCGAATTACAGACAAGTTAAATTTTTCATTAATAAATAAGTCTTCATTGTTATTTTGTGTTGTTAACAAGAAATAAGAAATTCAATTACTTCAAGTTTCTGGATCTTGGGAAATTTCCGCCTGAATTATTAATTTCCACACCCTCGACATTTTCGATCATTCTTTTCTCTAGCTGAATTCTCAAAAAAAGAGATCTCCAGCTGAATTTCCGATATAAACAAAAATATTTCCTTCAGCTTCTTTGGCATGAAGTGGGGTCTTGTAATAAGAGAATTGAATTGCAAAAACAAAATTGCGCTTTATTTGTTGTTATAAGTTGGTTCAACTCCTCATAGATTACAACTGTTGGCGAAAATTCCAATTTTTTATTCCTTTATTGGCCCTGTTCGTTACAAAAATATTGGTGGATTCCGACAACCGACTATGAAATATAGAAATCATTTCCGACTTATCTGATGGATATTTTAGGAAATTGAACGCAGGATGGAATAATCTTCTCATTATTGCTTACAACAAGCACAAAAACAACAATATCGAGAAAGCTGCTCGGCTTGAACAGCACATCAAATTAAAATTATAAATTTCGGCCGTTTTTCTCTTTGGTTTAAATAACGTTGAACTTTTATTCGCCTTTGTTCTAACGTAATCCCCCTACAGTTGAAAATTCATAAAAATTAAGGGAATTCACGGAATTCAGTCAACAAAAAAATTGGAATAATGCGAGCTCTTTAGCGGTAAAGTATTTCAAACGATAGCAATCAATTTTAATGTTTAAGCGATCTAGTTTACATCTAATTAAATCGTAATTGTTTTTAATTAAAGTTTACGCGATCGGTGAATTTTATCGGTACAAATATACAAAAATTCAAATAAAAGCAATTCCGTCTAAAATTAGACTCATTAAAGTTGGCACAAAACGAACATCCAGTAAGCTTTTTAAAAACCGTTAGGATAAAAAGATGCACAAAAAATTACAACAATAAGCCGTAACAACTCTTATTTCGTGTATAATTAAAAGAAAACAGACTTACTTGTACTGTAATTAAACCTTAAAGTTTATCTGTAGCAAGGAAGGCAAATTGTAAAGTTATTAATTAGTCCTTTATCTAAAAACAATACATAAATATCCAAATATTAGGTGTCTAATGGAGTTCAAACTTTCATTCAGGCTCGATATCGTTCAGTTTTCAGTAATTTTGATTTTATCGACTTTAACTGAAATGGGCAAAGTTCGGCTAGTTTGTACGCCATTTCGACGTCTGTTGGAAAAAATTAATTAAAACTTGTGCTCTAAATTACAATCAATTATTTAATAAAATACAGCTGAAGTAAACTAATTCGTAAATTATAAAATTTGCGTTAACTTGAGCCTTTCAGATAAACTTTCTGCATAAATATACAGATAAAGATCAATGGATTTACATAAAATCCGACCATCAATCTCCGGTTCAATTAAAAACTACCCAAACTGCATACAAAGATTGAGAAATTATGAATTTAAGTCCTGGAAAATCTGTAATCTTTAATTATAACCACAGATTTATTGCGAATTTTCTATCTCTCATATTTCGAATCGATGACAGACTGTTTGCTAAACTATCAAAATTCTAAATTTGAATTGAGTGAGTTTAGATAAAAAATTGACATGAAATTATACACATAGAGTTAACTGATTGAAAACAACTTGCATGTTGAATCAAGTTATATCAAGTTCAGATGGTAGTGCGCTTCTCTTGATCTATTTCCTCTTGAAATAAATTGAACAAATGTCGACCTCATAGCTAGACAAACATCGAAACTATCCCACGGACAACCCCGGTCAATATCGCGTATCAATTTACATTTAAATCAATTTAACCGACTAATTTAGATAATCACCAAATAAACTGCGGCTTAGAATTTAGTTCTGTTGTAGTGGATTTGATCGAAGATAAATCGCTTTAATTAACAGAAGAGATAAATGCGAAGACACTTACCTGCAGTTGATGTAACTTGAGGGGAATTAACCACGAAATAGTTCGATTAGGATGCGAATTTTGCAGAAAGTTTGATAACACGCACAATTCAAATTGTCTTCTTGACGTTATTCTGTGCCTGTGGCGCGCATGTTACTGACTCCTGAAACAATTCTGCGATACTTCTCGTAATATACGTTCTGTACATATACGCAAGTCTCCATATTTAATTGGCAGATTAAAATGCTACAACATGATAATAATAGTTGTAATCACAATGATTGTTGGTGTAATAACAAAATAATGTTCGAGATAATTCCGGTTTAATTTTTTCAGACGGATTTTTAGAAAACGCTACAGATTGCGAAATATTCTTGTAAGCAAAATGGAATCCATTATCGGCTATTTACAGGCAAATTGTCATGTTTTGTAAACTTGAAACGCGTTCATAAATTATTCATTCATCATTTAGAATCTTCTGTTTTCTTCACCAGTTTATTCCGTCTTCAGGTGCAAAATTCGCGGAATTACGGCGTTGCAAGCGATTTTTCAGTATTTTTGTAAATAAACCGGAACGTCAGCTCGTATTTTAATATAAATTGAATAAAATGAGTCATTTTATTTTCTTTGGGATTTAAAGATTAACAGTCACGTAACAAAATCACGCAGTTTAAAAAAATCCGACATTTAATCAAATAAACACGTGAAATTATTCTTTTTAATTAACTCAGTTTAAATATAAACAAAATCGATATATGGGGTGTTGTAGTTTTAAAACGTGGTTTGCTAAACCTGTATAATCCGATTCTACACACGGATTTCTAACCGTAAATCTCTATTTTGGTTTAGTTGATTTTCGAGTTGAATTATCAATTGTCGTCAGTTTTTAACTGCATCATTATCGATTAAATTTTTTGTAGATTCAACTGCAGACGGTTTCTTTGTAGAACGGAATTTTCAATTAACGGATTTCTTTGATGTTTGCGTTTATCTCTCAGTGTCTCTATTCCAATTGTCAGCGATTTGTAGGCGGATTTTCAAGGCGCAAACATTTATTTATCGCTTAATAATCTGCAATTTGAATTTTAGTCGAATTGTAAGGCAATTATTATTATAAAAACTTTAATCCGACAGGATAACCGAATTAAATCCACAAATAAGATTAGAAATAATCGAGTCTCGGCTGAAAGTTGAGCGTATGGCGGAAATTTAATCCCGTCACTTTGCGTTCTGTTGTAAATATGGGAAAAATGCGCCGGTTCAAGATGTCGAACTGTCCAACAACTTACATGTTGTACGGTTTGTGTAAACTTTATTTAACACCTCATCTTTTGTGTTATCGAGTTTTCCATCGGGACGAGCGAGAATCACGTCGATAGTCCACAAACAAGCAAATCGAATTAAGCGATAAATTTGGCGTTTTTGTGATTTTCTTCTTAATTCGAGTGAAACTAACACGATTATTGATGATATCGATATTGTTTTGACAATGTTTAAAATTTTAATTAGTTTACTGTTTGCAATATTGATTCGAATTCAACTTGGATCGCTCTATTTGGCATCCGAATCGATCAACGCGTA
Source organism: Mylabris phalerata (assembly GCA_020740385.1). Classification (NCBI taxonomy): domain Eukaryota; kingdom Metazoa; phylum Arthropoda; class Insecta; order Coleoptera; family Meloidae; genus Mylabris; species Mylabris phalerata. The sequence continues at coordinate 2,499,100 of JAJEOX010000299.1, read as the reverse complement.
CACCGAGTCTTTTTTAAATCGATTTACCGGATTTGTGGTTGTTAAAAATTTGGAAATTTTAATAAATCCGAATATGCAAATGCGCTTTTTCAACTTGCTCGTTAAAGAAATACTTCACAATTAAACTTTATGTAAGCCAGCAAAATGCAGATTTTCGGTGATTAGAGAGAATCAACGGATTAAACTTCATCTAAATTCCGCGAATCAAACTATTAAATTTTCCATTAATTCTAGTTTTGTTGCAAGTCTCTAAAGGTCGATAAATTCGTGTAAAAAATGCATGCATACCTGTGCTGTTCTCGACCGTTGGCTAAAACAGTCACGTCGATGGTACCGTCTTAAAGCCATTACCATCGACGATGATATTCATAAAAAGCGCAAGACATACGGTCTTGTTTCGTTGGAATTTATCAATGAAATACCGTCAAGGTAGACTTTATTAATACAAAACGATGAAATAAGGAGCGTCCGGTCTTCTTTTTTTGTATTTTATTATACGACTTACATGATTTTGAACTTGTCCAATACGTTAATTATTAGAAAAAAATGGTGGATTATTTTAATAATGGCACGTTGAATCTGAGCTATTTTCTCTAAAATTCCTAAAAAAACTTACAACTAGAGAATTACAAGGAAGTTAAGACATAAATCTAATCAATGGCAGTCAATAACGATCAATTCTTGATATATTTTCTATTATTACGATTATTGATAATATGATTAAGTATTACGACATATTGGACATTGACATTTCGCTAATAAGTACGAATATTGGGTTGAATAAATACAAGTTTGCTCGGCCGAAATTTAAAAAGAAAAACGAGTGATTTGTTTGAATTGAGCAAAAATCGTGATGCTTCTCCACTAACCAGATGGAAACGCCATCTGTACATCAGTTACTAAATTTCAGTTTCAGTAATTTCAGTCAATCTTTAGATCTCTACTTCCTCTTCACTGAACGATATATCGACAGCTTCGTATACCATACTGAAACCTTTACTAACGAACGTATCATCGGATCGGAAACGCACCAATAGTGCATCATGCGGTGATATTATATCGAACGGTTTCTGGAAATTGCCCAAAGTTAGTCTGAATCGAAATTAATTTGATTTAATGTTACAGTAGTGCCGCAGAATTTGCCATACGAAGGTCCGCTAGAATCTAATCCGCTGAAAATCTCCACGTAATCGTATCCGCAATCTTTCTCCTCTTCTAATTCAAAAGTTAGAAACGATAATTTGACGTTATAGCCGGGTATTGCTCGAATCGTCCAATCACAATCGGCTTTATTCTCATAATTAGCACTGCCGAAACGTGCATGTGAATAAATATGTTTTTTTATTAATTGTAGCCTGTAGAATACCACCACAGACTGCGGCATGTGTCGCCCAAAAAACCCTTCCGTTGTACTGAAGCGTCCGATTTGAACGTCATATACAATTGATTACCGGACGATACGATCATATGGGGCAATTTCGAGCCGCAGAATTTCCCCAAAGAGTGCGCCTCCGGTGATGGACCATCGTAGAAATCGACATGGTCGTAATAACACTCCTGGTGCGGTTCAACTTCGAAGAATAAAAACGAGATACGGATACGGTGGCCGGGTGTTGTTAGGAATTGCCAAACGCAATCTTTATGACTCGGGTAGTAATCGGGGTAGTTTGGACTGCCTATACTGCCGAAAGGGGTGGTAATTTCGTATTTACAATCGCCTTCCTTACAATCGCGGCCGTTTTCGTGTAAAGTAAAGCCGTTGTGACAGGTACATTTGTACGAGCCGTGAGTGTTGATGCATTCGTGCTGACAACCGCCGTTATTTATCGCACATTCGTCCATATCTTCAAGCAAAATTGAGTTAAAAGAATCCAATTTATAGTCGTATTCTCTAACTTTAAATCGGATGGAAATTAGAGAATACGACCTTTAAATAACAATTAATTACCAGTAAAGAATACGGCGGCGAATCCGGTTTTTTGCACGCTAACATCCGAACTGAAGACGATTCTTAAGACGTTACTTTCCGATATGATCGGATCTGGGGCTTTCGATCCGCAAAATACGCCGTGTCGTTTCATTTTATCCTCGCTCAATTTGCTAATAACATCAACACGATCATAATCGCAATGTTGTTGTTGGGCATGATGCATATTATTGCCTTCTAAATCGAAATGTGTGAAATTCAATGTGATCCGATATTGTGGTTTGGCTATAATCTCCCATACGCAATTCTTATTTAATGGATACAAATCGGGAAATGATGGTGATGTTATTGTGCCGTTCGGCGTATCCAAAACACCACCGCATGCATCTATAATTAATCGATTATCGTTATGAATTTAGCACAATTTCGATAATTACCTTCGCAATTCTTCCCATCTGAATGCAATTCGTATCCAATCCGACAAGTACACTCATAACTCCCTAAAGTATTGACGCATTCTTGAGCACAACCGTGTTTAATCATCATACATTCATCGTATTCTTTCATAATAGTCGCCGAAAAACCGCCTTTCTGTACCGACCCATCCGATACGAATTTCACTAATAATTGATTCGATGATGAAATTATATCGGATGGCACTTTGTAACCGCAATGTACACCGATTATTGGACTATCTAAACTTAAACCATCACGTATTTCGACATAATCATAGACACAACCGTCGTGGTTTTCCACTTCGAACGATTGGAATCTGAGGGCGACTTGGTAGTTTTTCGGTACTGTTATCTTCCAAATGCATTCTTTATTCGGTTGGTATTCTTCCGGGTAATTTGGCGATTCTAAATGGCCCTCGTTGTCGATCATCAATTCACCGCCGCAAATTGCTGAAATTATCAATTAGTATTTAAATATACAGGATGAACCGAGAGGGTGGCCTATTAAAATACGAGTTCTAATTGATGGAAGTTTAAAACTCAAATAGCTCAAACTATGAACTTTGGGTTGAATTTTACAGAATTGAATTATCTCTCAACGTTTAGCTGAAATTAATTATTAATTAAATAGAACGCCCTATGTTTCTTTACTCGGTTAAATAGAGAAACAATTCTGTATTGAAATGTATTAGCATTTCTTATAATTATCTAATAATTTTTCAGTTATTTCAGATTTTCAATTTCAATTCATTTCCTTCCTGAAAGAAAATACTAAAACATAGAGGGCTTAACAAAACAACTGTCAATTCAATTGTCACAATTGACATTTTTAATAATTAATTATTTGTGGATTATTTAAATGAAAAACAATCGAAGAAACTTATAATTAATTAAACCAAAATTAATTCGGCTCTATTTTTCATGAAATATTTAATGAAATTACTGGAAAAACATGAAAAATATTCGATTTTAACCTCAATTGTCAGTTAATGTCATTTTGCCAGGCCTTCTATGCGTTTTTATGGGTGAATTATTTAAGCATTGGCGACTAGATTCCAGGCATTTTCAGGAAAAATTGAAAATGTTAAATAGCTGAAAAAATATCTAAGATGGGTATAAGGCAGCTAGTACAGTTCAGTATAGAGTTTTTTTCTCAATTAAATCGTATAAAAAAATAGGGTGTTTCATGGAAAATAAGCGAAAAATTGAAGTTTGAAAATTGTCTGAAATTAAGCTAAACGCTGAAATATAATTCAATTCTATCAAATTTATTAGAAAATACAATATTTATACGATTAGAATTCCAAATTTTAATTGTTCAAACGCTGTAGTTTCTGAAATATGAATTTTTCAAACAAAGACTGCAAAATTGAAAATTTTAGAAAAAGTTAAAATTTCTGTTAAGAAAACCCCCTTTTAATTCCACCCTAGAATCTAAACATGTAGTAAAATAAGGCAATAAATTGCAACTACATTATATACCGGAAGTTATAAGACAAATTTCAGAAACTTCCATCATTAAAACTTCTTATACTTTTAATACGCCATCCTTTTGGTTCACCTGTATTTATCAGTCGTATTCTCTAACTTTATGGAGATTCGTTACCATGACAACTATTTTCTATGTCGCTTTTCACAATAAAACAGAGTCTAGCGTTGTCATGGTAACAAATAGTTAAAAAAATTAGAGAATACCAATATGTAATTACCTTCATAACTTGCTGTAAATCCGCGATGTCCGTTCACATTTTTCGCAACATAAGTTATCAACATTCGACTACCGGTAGAAGTGATCGATTCTAATTTACCAGTACCGCAAAATTTACCTAATAATGGACTTTTATACCAATAACCATCACGTATTTCGATATAATCGGTAGAACAATCCGGTGATTTTTCAATATCTAAATCGGTTATGTTCAATACGATTTTTTCACCGTGTGTTGCCGTTATGCGCCATTCGCATTTTTCACCGCTATCAGGACCATTTTGGTTTAGATACGATGGGGATGAGAAGGTGGCAGAATTTGCCTGATATGTACGGCCACATTCTACAAAAATTTACAATTATTAATCGATTAAAATAGAATTTATAGCGAAATAATAGCGGAATTGGGGAAAATTTGGGTATTATTATCCCTATTGAGTCGGTGTACAATTCGATTGTACTAATGGATGTTGCAGTTAATTGAATTAATTTAAACAATCGCCCCTTTCCCTTCAATCTAGGTGTATTATCTCTGTATATGTAAACTTACTAGGACATTTATATAAAAGATTAGTTTGTGATATATCGCCTTCACTTAAACGTATCCTTTGTCCGATTTCAGGCCGTTTTCTATTTGGCATATCAATAGGTTGGATTGTATCTAAATACGTTCCCTTTGAGAATGTATTTCTGGCGTAATGCATTATTGAATCATAATCGTAGATTAAACCCAACGAATTCACTTCCTCTTCGTTCAACTTATTAAAATTATACTCTTGACCTAAAAAACGAACGAACATCAGTCGTATTCTGCAACTTATCGGTGATTGGTCACCATGACTACGCTGCAGAACAACCGTCTATTTTAAACGTGTCTCTTCAATTATACATAAGATGGAATTGTAACGAGTAACAAACTGTCAATTTCCAGCGTTGTCATAGTAGCGAATCGCCGAAAGTTACAGAATACGACTCTATAATTGACCAACATTGGTGTTCGTGACTATAACAACCCTTGACTTGTCTTTTTTCAATTTAACATAAGATATAATTGTAAAGGATAAGTTAGAAGTTGTTATGGTAACGAATCGTTAAAAAGTTGCAGAATACGACTGAAAATTTAGTAGTAGTAAATTTTAATTGATACTAACCGCTCATTATATTCTCTCGGATAATATTGACATGTTTATCGCGGTCAGGTCTAGTGTGTTCATGCCAAAAACCGACAACATGACCCAATTCGTGGACAACAATACCGAATTTATCGCAATTTTTCCCAATACTGATAGCCTGCCCACCATTCCCTCGTTTACCAACGAATGAACAACACCTAAATTGGTAAAAAATTAAATAATTTCCCAATTGTCGACAATAGAAACCTACCCGCATGGTCTTTCAGTGAAGATAATGTAATTAGGATGTTCATCGCGATTCCGTTCGACGAATTTAACACAAGTGAAATTCTCCCAATGGCGCATCGCCTGTTTGAATAACGCCTTATGGCCCCCGCTGAAATTCCCATCGATCTCGTATGGTATCACCCCGTAGTCCCAAACGCGCTCCTTTCGGGCTGTTGCGGCTCTGGTGACGCGACGCCGGTGTAGCTGTTGATTATCCAAATAAGAAATTTGCAAATTTCGTTTCCTCTTCCGGTTGCGTTTGTTCTGTTTCATATCGAAATTCGGCTCGAAATCGTGCACTGGCGGCTCTTCACTGGCCATTAAACTACCTGAAAACCTAAAATCAATCCATGTCGAATTTTATTAATTTTTCAAAGAAAATCGCTCACATTTCGCTCGATTTCCGGCGTTTTCTGTGATGTCTTCTCGTACGTTGGACGTCGACGTGACGTTTCCTATGGCGGATTCTCTTCGATTTCGTTTCGATCTCTGTGGCTGCATCATTTTGTGGATTCGTTTTAAGTATTTGGCCGTTCTTCGGCGATATTCCCCCAATATTTGGTACATTATCGAATGGATCATTGTAGCTTTTCGGTGTTGGTATATTTGCGGGTTGTTTAGTTTTCTTGCGGATGAAATCAGTCAGACCTTCCTCTTCAATTTGGAGACCTTCAAGGACTTCTTGTTTGTATTTTTCGACTTCTTCTTGTAAGATCGTATCCTTAATTGGTGGTTTCGGTATTGCTATATCGCCTTGGAATTCGCCTGGAATTTTATTTAAAAATTCACGTGTATTGTTCGATTATTTACTCATACAAAATGGAAAAAAATAAACGACATAGAAATATAATCAAATCAATTAATTTTATCAATTCGGAGAAATAAATTTTACATGTGGAAAAATAATAAGGTCAAAAGTAAAATTAAACAATTCTTGCACTCTGCTCTCTCACAAATCTAACAATAATTCCAAACAAAAAGAGTTTCCTTTGAGAAAAAAATACCGTTTATAAGGCAATTTAACCAGATTGCATCAAAACAATCATCCGACTGTAATAATGATAAGGAATAACAAAAAAATGAGGTGCAAATTGAAATAACCGCCCTTGATCTGTGCTTGTTATCAATGATTTGTGACCCATAAAATCGTAAATGTGTGTACTGTCATCATCATCATCATCATCATCATTATTCAACAGATAGGATATGTCAACTGATAAAAACATCTGTGCTATCTATTAAATTGAGACAATTAGTCTGTTGGATCACTCCAGAATAGAATCGATACGTTCATAGATTGACTGAAGACCAAAAATTGGGTCTATATTTGAAAAACAGGAACTAGGAAGGAATAATTTCGAGATGACTGGAAATATCGGATTTTTTATGATTTAACGGGATTGAGAGTTCGGTTAGATTTACGTTTTCGATTTTACAGCTGCAGCTCGCTTTTAATTAGTCTGAAATACCCGAATTCACTAAAGACTTCGATAGAGTATAGAATTTTGAATAAATCAGAACGTCTAAACAGTATTCAGATTGTAATTATGGAATCTTGGCTCTATAATAGAATTTCAAGACTTTAATTTTATAGTTTCATTACACGGAACTTGCTCACCTGACAAATGCAGAACTTATATTACTATGTTAACATACTCAAAAGAGATTTAATTATTCTATGTATACGTAAAATGGTTGAAATAATAAATACCCTAAGCTGTTATATGTCAGCTTATGGCCCAACATTTCAGTTATCTATCCCATGTCACTCCTTTAACTTTGAGTAGAACAAGGATTAATTGTCCGGCATTTCTGCTAGATTTTCATGATAACATTAAACACAAATAAATATGATGAATATGTACTTAAATGCAAATATATCGGCTTAAGGATAATCACCAATTTAACGCCCATTCGCCATTTAATTGTAAATACCGCAAATCACAAATCGGTCTTAATTCAACGTACCTTAATCCATAATTAACGACAATTAGATGACAAATCTTGTGAATTTGTAATTCGATTTGTATTGTTGATTATTTGTTGGCACGCTATTCTAGTTGTTCTACAAGCCATTAGATTTTATGGCGTTTTTTTCGGAAAATCCAGGTATTTATTGCTCGTGTACAGGAAAACCTTCAATCGGGTTAATATTATGACCTAGTTTTGCAAATATCCAGGCCAAAATTGAAATTCTATAAACAATTAAGCTTATATCAATCAGAGCTTGGCTGTTATAAATTGCTTTACTAAATAAATAAATAATTAAAATTTCCAATATTCGATCAAATTTAAGCGTTGGACAATCAAAGAGCACCTGAAATGAGCGAATTCGCTCTTATCTCTAGAAATGTAGTCTTCAATTTGATAATTGGGGCAATTACGAGTAGTTTAAAGTTGGTAATTTGGATTAAAACAGGTTTTAATTTATTATTCTGTTTAGATTTGTATGAAAGCTATTACGGAAGTTAGATTTAAAGACATACATGATGTTTATGTATGAGTTGTTGAAAAACAAAATTTAAATAAAACACGAGAATTTGAATAAACAAAGAGTTTATGTAAAATATCGATTCAATTTCGCAATTTATTTACTTTATTGGAGTAGTGATAGTGAATTGGATAGAAATCGCACACAATACGTCATTTTTAGATAAAATGTTTACAGTTAACAGTTATCGGTCAAGTTTTATTTGCTTCGGTTCTTTTTGATTCGAAAAAAAAAATTAATTGCTAATTTGCTTGATACAAAGTCAATGCTAAGATCGGCGTATTATTAATTTAAATTATATCGAATATCAATTTCAAGGCGAACATAGACAATAAATCGATGATATTTCTATTGAAAATTCAATTTATTTCGACAATATTTAAAGTTGATTAAATTGCCAATTATCGCCACAATGAAGCAACACCTTTCGGCAACAATTGACAATTCGGAAAGTTTTGAAAATTTAACGACACACAATTTAAAGTTTCAGCAACCTTCAAATTAATAATAGCCGTTGAGTTTTGAAACTTCAACGATGACATATACAATGTGTATATTGTATGTATCACCATTCTAGATTTATTATTCGCCATTTATATTTTAAGTTGAATTGTGGATGGTATTATAAAATGTGCAGGGTGGTTTACCATAAGTGGAGAGAGCAAAGGGTGGAACAACACAGCCTCAAGGCTTTCCATGGCGCAATAAATGAACAGTTAATTGAATGTGGCAACAATTTATAAGGGTGTACAGTTCTAAAGTCGTTCACTATCAACATTTAATGCCCCAAGTTTAATGACACTGCCACACGGTTAATCTCTTCGTCCCTTTAAAATCTCGCACACACATCAGACTATGTTTACATTAATTTTGTATAAAATTAGGTGTTAGCTAGCGGTACAATAGTTATATGAGTTTATTTATCATTATTATCGGAATTTTATTGTTAATTTCCATCGATTTTAGCATATCGAAATAAATGGTTGTTGTAAACGTGGATAAACTGGGCGATATTGCCACCCTTGTTCCTGCTCACTTATGCATTGCCAATCAAAATGCCAATTAGTGGCGATATTTCGTTTTAATATTGGCAACACTAATTAGAGACTAATTGCCTTATACATGTGTACATCGCTAACAATCCCAACAACAATGCTCATTATCATTATCAAAGCCTATTTAGCAGAAATCTCCACCAATTATAATAAAACATCGACAGATAACAATAGGCGATATTTGAATTTATCAATTTTTAGACAATCAAATCCGCCTCTATCTGGTTTATTTTAGTTAAAAATTTTAATTCAACTAAATCTAATCGAATTTTTGTCGAACTTACCAGCTTTACAAGGGTCCAAGTCTAGATCGTTGGAGATTTTCTTCGGGAAAGTTGTCGTTAACAGTTGTTCGATTGTGAATTGTTTAGTCCGTGCCGATGATTCTGTTAGCGTCGCGACGCACCATAATAAATTGAAAACAATCAAAACTGTAACACTCGGCATAATTCAAACTGTGAACACTTCATTCACACAGCCACACACGCGACAAACACACAATTTCCTTTAGAATTATCCTAATTGAACGCAAAATAATTTTTCTACGGTTCAATCTGTCCACATATCGGTATTGGATGGTAACAAATTCAAAATCGGCATTTTATTCGAATTTATAGAAAAGAATTCGTCACTATTTCACCGTAAAATTAAATAAACTTATTAGTCTTACAACATTATCAATAATAGAAGATGTTTATACATTTGAACAAAGATCACTTGGCTATCTCGTGGTTGATTGCTGCATTTTCCATCAATTCGGTATTTTATTTTCTCCTCTCAACAACAATAGAGATATTCCTGTAATTTAATTTATTTTAAATCATCTATAATGAATCATTATTACTAAATTATTATACAAAAATCCAATATTATATCGCTTTCGGTAGAATTTTATCGGAGTATTAACGACTGAATTAATTCAATTAACGAGATTTCGGATATCAATGCACCGATTAAAATATTGATTGGTTTCTCGGGATTTATATTCTTTCAAAACATCCCCATCTTCAGCTCCACCAAACACCAACAGAAATTAAAGAGTTTGTAAGCATTCAAACTTTATTCAAAATACTAATTGATTTATACTCTATGTTCTAACGCTAGAAAAGCCCTTGGATAGCGCAGAACGGGGAGAAAATCAAATTATTCGATCAACGAAATTTACGAATTTTCCAATATTCCTGAGCTTTCGGCAATTTCAGCACCCAGATTTTGACTGATGGGGCTAAAGTTGTTTCAAAATTTTGTAACGCTAAATTAGGAATGAGATGAAGATGGGGATGTTTTGCTAGAGGTAAAGATTTAGGAGTTTTACAATAACTGAAACAAAGTGGAGTTAGTTGATATTAGGGGTGCATAATGACCGCCAAAAGGATAATTATTGAAATTGCGAAATATTCGCTTGAAAGTGCAAGATTAAAATTGTAATTACGGATTTCTCTAAATGTGATCGTTTAAATTGCATGTCATTGAATTTGCGGTAGCATCAATCAAATTTAAAAAGATTAAATTGGATTGGTAAATTCTAAAACGTTTAGACATTAAATTACTTACACGTGAAAATTTAGATTCGAATTTGGGCCTATCAAGAATACCGTTTTAAATCACATTAGCACAATAATTTTATTTATTTGATATTTTAAAATTCAATTACCAATTTATAAACGAACATAAAATAACCGCGTGTCATACAATAATACTAATAATAAAAATGTTAATAATATCTAATTGGAATCTATTTGGAACACGTTCTATCCAGTGAGCGGTCCCGATTCAAACTAGAAGCAGCAGCAGCAGCAGGACTGACTAAAACTCTCTGCTCTTGACTACTACCACAAGCTCGTGTGTGTAAACAGAGAATAAAACAGAGGACAACTCGAAACTCACCAACTCATACTATTATAATACACACACATGCATACATCGGTAATAAAATGGATAGATGGAAGGCCTTCGTTCTATTCTATACTCTATCTATGTGACACCCTCCTGTTTTGGGGGAGGCGGACCGGCCACTATCCCTCACGATACATGATTGTTGTTGAATGTATATATATGTTGAATATGTATATACAGGTATATAAAGACAATAATATATACACGAATACATTGAAACGCATACAGAGAGGCCTGTCACACACATCAGATTAAACCATTCAAATAAATTACGGTTGCTTAGACGGTGACAGGATTGTATATGTGTATTATCGTTAGAATGAATTTGATGGTGTTTTTGTGTGTGTGTATGGCCATCAAGAACTGGCCCGAAAAAGGGTTGAACATTGGCTATTGTAACATTATTTAAATTCAAATTGAAGGGTGGATATTGGTACTTTTACAACGTACCCTCAATTACTGATTTATATACAGTAGCGTGACTGACAATTTCAGCAAAGCAGGTAGAGAAACCCCACTAGGTTTAGAATTTCAACTACATTATTGTCTTTTAGATCTACCCATCAATCGACTCTGCTTGTGTCAATTTCCCTCGTAAATCCATAAAATCAACACAGTAGAGCTGCTTCTTTTGAATTCTTCTAAATCGCTAATTGGCGTTAATTTTGTGTTTTCAACACAGAGTTCAAACTAATGGCTAAACTTAACGGACGATTTTGATTGATGGTAAATTAGATTGTGGTCCTTGGGCAACCATAACAGGTATATTTTTTTATCTAAACAACAAAACCAGACTACCTGTCTACATCAACATAGGTAGATTTTTTAAATGTATTTATAACGGATCAGTTTTCAGAAAACATTCCATCACATACGATTATTAACTATAGCAAATTATAGATTGAATATTTATAAAGGTAAATTAAAGAAAAAACCCGAATGCATTCTTCAATTGAAATGGAAAACGTTTTATAGCCTTGAACTTGTATTTCTAGTGAAATACAATTAATAAAAAATCAACAAAACTTTTTTCTCGTAAATCAACTTTTTTCGAGTTGAAATACGACAGATCGGTCGTATAATCGCTCTACTAGAACTTCTCAAGTTTAATTTTCTTTTTCTTTGAAGAGTTAGAAGTGTAGTTGGCGGATAGCCATAGTTCTACAGGAGCAGTCAACTTTTTCGTAAAAACTAAATAGACAAAATCGGAAAAAAGTCGTTAGACTATTGTAAAAACCGAAAACTATGCATTATGAAGCCAGACATTTATTTCTTTTTGTTTGATTTTATTGGATGCATTAGTTTGTGGTCGTTTTCTCCCCTATTTCAAATCAATGTAATACAAATAGAATTAACAAACGGGAATCGTATATAATCCGGATTTGGATACGACGATCGGACTGTTATCGTTATCCCGAATGGTCGAGAATTTCGGTATTAACTACAGTGGATTTGAATTTCGATAACCGACAAGCTTGTTAAATTCAATTTTTCGAAAAATTGACGATTTGTTAAAATATCGACACCTGAGGATATCAAGAGATAAAATGATTATTAACGCCAAATGTGTCTAAAAATAAAATGAGCACCCACTTGGTTCTCATTAAAATTAACTAGTTTGAGAGAAATAATTAGATTCTCCCTTCAAGAGAAATAAAGTCCAGATATCCCTCTAACCGCAACGATGAGTAAAATAATTGTACGACCACAATGAGACGATTATTCACTCAAATCTACGAAAATATGATAAACGCAGTTTTAACAAGAATTATGAACGAAATAGGCAATAAACAAAGCAATTTTCTCTAACACTCAATTTTAGAGAATTTTATTTTTTCTTGTTACACACGAAAAATCAGATGTTCAACTTACCTTCCGATTTTCGTTAATGGAAAAGTTTCAATGGAAGGAGTAACGGATTTGGTAGGATTTCTAAAAGAGATAATCGAATTAATCAAAAAATAATTAACATATTTATTAATTTCTCACTATCCCCTACTTTGATTGTCACAACTTATGTTTCAACTCCTCAATTTCCGATAATTTCGAAAAATGACTATTGACTAAGGTCTCTGTAACGTCTTCAAGTCTTGCCGGATCCCAGGCGGGTTTCTGGTCTTTATCGATCAAAAGAGCTCGAACTCCTATTAAAAAATATAATTAACCCAATTAATGATTTTTAGGTACGACAAACCTTCATAGAAGTCTTTATTAGCCAAACAATTCACAGCAATTCGGTACTCCATTTGGAGGCATTCATGTAAATTCATCGATTTGCCCAATTGTAGTTCTTTGAATGTAACTTTAAGGCTTGTAGGCGACATTTTTTTCAATGAATCGACCGTATCTTTGGCCCATTTCGATCCGTCTTTTTCCAAATTTATAAAAATTTCCTCTACTGTAACAGCACTAAAACATTTATCAATCTGTTTTAAATACGGCTGTAAACTAAACGCATTCTTATCGTTATCTCTATTATATTTTTCCAAGACTTTAATAATTCCTTGTTCATTCGAACAATTTAACAATTCCTTTTCGATATTTTCCAAATTTTTACTATCACAATAATGCGTAGCTAGACCGGCTTTTTTAACATCTAAACCTTTCAAACGATGCCCAGTTAAAGCCAGATATAAGCCCAATTCGCCGTTGAGTCTTGGTAAAAAATAGGAACCACCAACGTCCGGAAATAGACCAATTTGGGTTTCCGGCATTGCAAATACTGTACGTTCGGTTGCAATACGATAACGACCATGTACAGATAAACCAACACCACCACCCATTACAATACCATCAATGAAAGCAATATATGGAATTCTATATTGTCCAATTAGGCCATTCGTCATGTATTCACGGCGGAAGAATTCGTGACCGAGACGGTCGCCTTTCAAGCCGGCTTGGACAACGGCCCGGACATCGCCGCCGGAACAAAACGCCCTACCACCGGCACCTTTTACAATCACTAAAGCTTTCTCGTTTTCCCATCGTTGTAGAACCGGATAGATTTTATTAACCATAGATAGATTTAAAGCGTTTAAAGCTTTTGGGCGGTTTAATGTTATAACGCCTTTATCTTTGATATTTTGGATAATCACGTCTTCTTCGGTGTTGATCGACATTTTTCTGGTTGAAACGCGAATATTCGAGTTGAATAACGTTTTGTAAAGGTTTGAGGTTATGAACAGGGTTCCTTTGAACTAAAACAAAATACAATCGATTTACACTTATCTAATGATTTAGATTAAAAACTAATTTTTACCTTACTCATTTTCTGTAATAAAACAAAATGATTCGGCTTTTTCCTTTAACGACCAAAGTTCAAATGTGAAATAAAAAACAATTTTTTTCAACTATCAAAACAATTCTACAGATAAACTATTGTCAACCATTGAACTACTGTAGCAACGTTGCCGATTCGAAATTTATAGTCGCACTAGATTGACAAATTTCGGTAAAGCTAATTTTCTAATATTTCCACTATTTTCCTCTATCTTAATCGATATTTTAACGTTTAAGAATATTGAATAAATTCAAAAATTACAACTGATTAAAACTGACATTTTGGTAGCTCTAGGGCAATGACAGCATTAAAAGGCGCCAAATTTGAATATTACCAGTTTTCTTGTACATTTATTAAGTCATCTGGCAAATAAAGCATTATGGAATGTTAAAGTACAATTGAATCAATTTAAAAATAATTTACAATGGAATAACAATAAATGAACATAAATATAGCCTTCACAAATCAGACTAGTCTATAAATACTTAACAATTATAACGTCAAGTACAATCACCATATTTTATTCATTTTATACATAAATGTAACATTATTTAAAATTATTTAACCAATCAACAAGAACACCATTTTATTTTAATGTACATATAAATAAATTCGCTCTATTCGAAACATAAAGGAACTGAATTGAATGGAAGTATCGGATTGTTCTTCTCTTCCATTAGAGCTGTAGCCATTGCACTGGCGGCTTTCTCATGTTCACCCAAAGCCTCCAGGACCTTACCGAGATTATACCTAAAATTCAAATCAATCACAACAATAATCAAATGAATAATCGAACAACAACCAAGTTATGTGGTCTTTCGGATCGATTCTCGCCGCCTCTCGGAACGTCATCTCGGCTAAACCTTGTAAACCTAAATAATGGTAAACTAAACCTAATTCTTGTAGTGATTTGACGTGTTGTGGATTGATTGCTACAGCGTTCTGGAAGCACAATTTCGCTTCGGACCATTCTTGCCGGTGCATGTGCAATAAACCTTTCTAAAATCGAATTATAATTGAATTCAATAGATTAATTTAAAATACTACCATATGCATTATATGATGGCTTAATGGGTAGATTTGAGTTGCTTCATTAATGCATTGTTGTACATCTTCCGGTTGATCTAAAGCTAGATATAATTCAGCTAATAATAACCAGACTTCTACTTGTAATAGCCATGCCCGTTGTGGTCCAGGTCGTGGATTAAAACTACTTAAACTACTAGCAACTTCACTTAAAGCCTGTTCAACACGTGTTGCTGCAGCGTTTTGTAATTGTAACGAACTTGAATCTTTATCGGACATTTCCGATGTGTACAATTGGAAGACGGATCGTGTATCGCTTTTTCTATCACATTCGGGTACATCTGAATTCGTTTGGCCTTCATATAGATTCTTCCACAATTCCAACATTTGTTTGGCTGTATTTAAGGCTTTATCGCCGCCGATTTCGTGCAATTCTAAATGTGCTTTAACGTACATTAGATTTAAACAATCCGGATATTCTTCTAGAGCATTTTCGACGATTGCTAAAGCGGTACGATGTTGACGTTCTGATGTTAATAACAATACTAATAAGTGTAGAGTTGAGGAATTTTCCGGGCGTAAATCTAACGATATTCTTGCATGTTTTTGTGCTTTATTAACATCACCAATTATCGCCAATTGTAATGAGAGATAATAATGGGCTAGATGATCGTTTGGATCAACATCAACGGCGTTTTGGAAATTCTCCAAAGCTTTCTCCATTAAATCTTCTTTATCTTTTTTCAATAGACATATTTCGGCTTGTAGATGATAACCGATACCGATATAAATATAACAACGGCCTAATAAACCCGAATTCGTATTGATATCACTCTTTTTTGCTTCAATACTAAAATCGGTGCCCTCTTTAGCCAAACCGAGATGTTCATAACATAATTTAGCAGCGAACATATAATTTGACACATTATTCGGTTCTAATCGTATAACTTCACGTAATAATTGTAAAGCGTGAACATAACGACCGGTTGAGATTAAACTGAAAGCGTGCTGTTTCCATAGGTGGAGTTCTTCGAATGAAAACTTCATCGAACGCTCCAACGACTACAAAAATTCAACAATAATCAACTAAAATAACAATTAACCTACCGTACTTCTTGTAATAAAGCAACTTGTCCCCATCGTACTGTCGCTACAGTTAACAAATCGTAAACCATTGCGGCATCTTGATAGGCGTTAGTTCGGGCGTCTTTAAATTCCGGCGATTGGGACAGGACAGCATTACGGACAGCCATCGATTCGGCAACTAACAACAATAGGATAGTTTCTTCGCATTCATTCCTCGGAACGAATTGGTTTAATGATGCGTAATATTTCGGTTTCCATAAAGAATTCTTGTTTTGTATAATAGATGGTGGTTTATATTTATCACCAATTAAGCCTTGTAGTAATAATTCGGCCATTTGGCACATGAATTTTAACCGTACGGCTGTTATACCGGTCGCTTCAACGGCACATACTGAAGCACGATATCGTTCTAAAGCTTCATTGTGTTTGCCTTGTTGTAATAGGACACAAGGTGCTTCTTGTAGGGCTTGTTCTAAGACTATGCTTAAAGTTTTCTGTGAGGATGGTGGTTGGGGTGAATGGGTACCAGTATTTGTGCCAGTCGTTTGTTCTTTTTCGACTTTTTGCATGTAGAGAAGACTTAAATCGGATGCTAGATCGAAACATTTGAACATTTCCTCATTTTTTTCCGCTTTCTTAAATTTACTCGACGCTGATGAGTCTTTTTGCAAACAAAGACCTTTTATCGCATAAGATTCAGCAACGATTCTTAAACTACGCCTAAAAACTTTAGATTTATTTAAAATGATCGCCACCAATTTTAAAACACGTACAAAGGTAGCTTTTTTTCGGATAAATTCTGCAAATCAGCCGCTTTAAAATGCTTTAAACCTTCAGCATACTGGCCACAGGCGTATTGGAGTTTACCTAGTAGAAGGTGAGCATCCATAGCCACACCAGCCTTACAATAATCCTCGATTTAAAACAAAAATTAGACAAACTTGTAAATTTACCTTGATTCCAGCCTCATTTATGACCTGATTCAAATACCGTTTAGCTTCAATTAAGCCGATTTTTGCACGATTTATATTCGCTTCAACTGGTGGACATTCCTCCAAATAATTCTCTAAGCGACCTTCGCCGATTAAAAAATCCGCAAGGTAAGCTAAAATCGACAGTTTGATTAAAAATAATATTAATTTACTGGTTTTTTGGGTATTCGTACAAGAATCGGGTGATTTATCTTTTAATTGTTCAGCCAATTCGATCACTTTCAACCAATTGGACTCTTCCCTATTTCGTTCAATATCTAATTCAATACGTGTTGTAACGTTCTTAGTGCGACTGGTCATTATTTAACGATTTTTCCCCGTTCGTTAGCCCTGGAAAATTATAAATTGTTGTTAAATAATCATAACATAACCTAAACTGGAATTTGACAGGCGAACTGTCAAAATGTTAATGTATGTAGAGATTGTGACACGCAAGTCGGTTTTGAAATTAAAAATTCTACAAATTTTAAAAATGACTCCAATTAAACAACAAATTAACGAAATTACCGGTAATTAATAGAAATTGTCGAATTTTCGATAGCTCGAATCTTGGTAATAATGATTGTTGATTTTAGACGATTGGCAACACTTCAGGGAGCACATATAATTTCAGTGACCACTATTTGGCGGAAAATTCAAAATTTATCGATAGATTATCGGCAAAATTGTACGTAAATTGTATTTGCTTTGAATCGAATATTCAAATTGTTAATTTATACAAATCAATTCTTGACGCAAATAAACACGATTGTTAAATTTTGCCTTGATTTTGAATGTTAAACGAATTAATTTCTGGTTTTTATCGACTCTAATCGATAGAAATTTTATAGAAAATCATTTCATCTATATTCGAATTTAACCAGAAATGACTGTTGTAAGTAAACATGATTTTTATCAAAAATTACCGGATAATATCGATTGTAAAGGGTTGATACATCCGCAATGTGATAATTGTTTAAAAATGTTGTACATACTCATATTTCAATATAGTGTCCTTGGGGGTGTTCTAAAATTTTTCGCCCCTATTTATTTGGTAAGTATTATAAAAACTTTAAAAATCTAAATAATTTCCATTAATTTGACAGCTTCGATGGATAAACGCAAAGAGGAAATTTGATAAAAATTTTATTATAAATTTAATTAAATCTTTCTTTAGATCAGTGCTATTCGCAATAGGTTTCGAATCTGGGGCCCTTCTCAGTATTTGCACCATCTAGTAAATCTCCCAAATAATCGCACTGTAAATTTAAAAATTTATTCTCGTTTTTCCAGCAAACTAACCACTCGAATTTACTATTATTGTTACGGTATAGTGCCGGGTTTCCTTGCTGGTAGTTCCATTTTTATCGAATCCAAAGAAAATCGCCAACTTTTCTCATTATTATTCTTCAATTTGGTAACACTGCGATCAATGAAGGGGATTTAAATACAAATTTTAGTTGTTCTAGGTGATTGAGAGTCTATTCCGCAATTTAGATTATTTTAATATCTTTAAATTAACAAAAACGAGACAAATTATAATTTTTATGATAGTTAATAGTCTATTAATGAGAGAATTATCGCAATTTCACCACAAAGAAATCCAACCAACTTTCTGGTGAGTGGTAAAATTACAATTTTATAACAATTTAAAAACGTCTAATTTTAGGTTTTTCTTGCCGAATTTCCCCAAAATTTCCACCGAAAATCCGCAATGTTACCACACAAATCAAGCAAATAAACCCAATTGTTGGCTGTATTGTTTACAAGTAACTAAATCAGAGTTTTACTGTCCTTTAATTAAAATTTCAATCACGTTTCGTTTAGTTTAGTCATTGTTTGTAAATTTTCAGGGTGTTGGCAAATATTTTTTCACCGGTTATTCTATCAATATCATCAAGACTTTAATACCTGTCTTGAATAAATTGATGACAAAGCCTAGATTAATTTTTAAACATTTATTTAGGCGAAGTCATATAGAATTTGGACTATTTTTAAGCAGTTATATCGGCCTATTTCGGGTAAATATTACTTTAAAAATTGTTCACGAATCTTAGGTTTTGTTCCAGATAATTTCGTGTTATTTATACGGCTATAGTAACCGAAATATACCAATAATAGCAACAATAGCCGGTTTTCTATCCGGTTTATCGATTATTATCAAACCTAATATCAATACGATTGCGTTAGCTGTAACAACGCTATTACAGGTAAGTTAACGTTAATGTTAACGTAAAGTTTACTATATTTCTTGTTTTTCTAGGTTTATTGTTTTAAATTGAAGAAATTGGGCAAATATCGACAGAAATTACCGTTAAATCAATTATTATTTATGATATCAAGCAGTATTTTGTTGCATAATAGAACAATATCACCTGAAACTTGTCCGAAATATTACACCTACATTACAGGCATCTGTACATCGTTCTTGTAATTTTTTGTTTAATTTCTAATTATTTTTCGATAATTTTCCTTAATTTTCAGTATTGATAACGCAATTAAACGCTTAGATAAATTATATTTTACATAAATTCGAATAAATGAGACAGCGATGGGGATTTTGTTGTAGAATATCAATTGTTGTTTCTCTAATTAACCGCTAGATGGCAAATCTATAATTCGCGGCGCCGAATTCAAATTATAGTGTAGTTAAATTTCGAAAAATAAAACAAATTCATACAAATTTGAGCGTAATTTGAAAATTTATTTCAAAAATGCCCCTTAATCCTCTTCACAGTAGACAGTTTGTGAAAATAGCCATTAATCTAGCTGACCTCGGCCCCACTTTGTTACAACTTATAAACCATTACACGTTTTCACTTGGTACTTTTATTTGGAAGATTATTGTAGTTTTGATCGTACGTCATAGCGGATTTTAATGCAATTAAAACAGTGGAACGTGATGTTAATGAAATCGGATTGATTATCGCGAAATTCTATAGATTTTTTTGCATTTTTTATGGTTTAATATAAAAATGTAACGTACATTTTATTGTTAATTTGTGTGTTTTTTATGAAATAATAGTGTATGATGTTATATCCGTGTGGAGACGTGAATAGAAAGTTGAGAAGAAGCTATACAAGTTTCACTTTTAAGTTCAATCAAATAAATAACAAAGAAGTATTTGGCTAAACATAAAGTGAGTAATTAATTTCCTTTTAAACAATTAGTGTTATTGTTTAAAACAATAGCGATAAGTGGAATTAATACTTCGTGTAAACCCCGGTGTTAATCAAAATTAACCAGTGTAAATACTTATGATGATATAATAAATTTCGGAATTCCCGTTATTTATTTTGAAGTTCGAATTTTCGCTAAATTCGGATTATTAAATAACCAACTTCCGATGCCTCGAAATGGAACAGTTTGTATACAAGTTATTTTGGTCCATTTTTTAACGTAAAAGCGTAAACATTATTGTTTATACTTTGAGTATTTTTAGGCTGAAATAACGCAAAATTCGAATAAATAACCGGTCTGTTGATCAAGGATTCACCCATAAAAAAATACAAAACACATTTCATCAATGATTTTTCAATTATATCATAAATTTAGGATTTTCCACCGAACTTCCCGTCAAATAAACCCGTCACCTATTCGAATAACCCGATATTTTTGATAAAATTTCCAATTATTTTCCAGATCGTTATCATGGTAGAATTGTTAAAAATTCTCCCGGTGTTATGGTTGATTTTTGATAAAAATCTAGTCGAATCCTTCGCTAAATGCCCACCGAAATCGCCAAATTGTACATGCCTGCAACTGGGTGGAACGTTCGAAATCACATGTTTAGAAGCCAACAAGACGAACAACAATATTTTAATCGAATATCGCAACAATCACGTCAAATTACACTGTACGAATGTGACAAATCTGAATCAAAATCTACTACCGAACGGAAATATTTCGGAAATTGTCGAAACGATCGAGATAAAATTCTGTCCACTACCTCAGGGAAATTTCCGCGATCTTTTCACAAAAATTTTGAATATTTCCAATGTGAAAACGTTGAGTTTCCGTTTTACAACAAATGAGAACCAGAGACTACACGAGAATATTTTGGACGGTTTCGAGAATTTGGAGACATTCGATTTTTCCAACAATAATCTACTCGATATCGACGAAAATATTTTTAGAAATTCCCCAAAATTGAAAACTATCAACCTATCAATGAATCGGATCAAATTCAAGCGTGATCATTTCGAATCAACGAAAGAATTACAGAAATTGAATTTGGCTAAAAATCAAATTGTCGAACTACCAGACGGAATTTTCAAAAACTTAACAAATTTAACACAGCTCGAATTATGGAACAATAATTTAAATAATTTAAATTCCGATATTTTCGGCGATTTAATCAATCTGAAAATATTGGATTTATCTTGGAATCAATTAGAGGATATTGATGGGAATTGTTTCAAAAATTTAACAAATCTACAACAACTCGGCATGAATAACAACAAATTCGTCAAACTATCACCGAATCTATTCGCGAGCAATACAAATTTGGAGATTATACGATTGGAAAACAATTATTTCCACAATCTAAACGATAATTTATTTAGAAATTTAACAAAATTGAAAGACTTAAATCTAGCTAATTGCACTTTAATTGATTTACCTCCGGAAATTTTTATGAATTTAAACCAATTACGTACAATTAACCTACACAGCAATCAATTAAGAAATCTATTAGTAGACTGGTTTAAATCATTAGTTAAACTTGAAGAATTATATCTAAATAATAATTTTATTGGAAATTTGATCGATTTCCCCGTAATGAAAGAGTTAAAATTGTTGAATTTACGCAACAATTCGTTAGAAGAGATCAAGAATGATAATTTGAAACAATTATCAAATTTAAAAGAATTAGATTTGTCCTGGAATCGAATCAAACAAATACAACACGGCGCCTTTATTAATAATCAAAAAATGATCAAATTAAATCTATCGCATAATAATTACAAGATGAATACGAGATTTTTTGAATCTTTAAACCCGTTTAGTTACTGTACGAGTTTACAGGAATTCGATTTAAGCTTTAATGAAATCGAAAATGTCGATCAATTTCTCATTCTTAATATGCTGGATTTACGGTCTATCGATCTGAGCCACAATCGTCTACAATTTATTTCTGTAAGTATTTTGAATCAGTTCTAATTATAAGTTTATAAGACGAAGATGAGGATTTTGTTTAATAATATTATTGAAATTCGTATGTCTAGCCGATAGGTGGCACTGTTCAAAACGGTTAATCATCTAGAGCCTATTCACTTTAAGTTGACCAAATTTGAATGAAATAACAATTAAAATATCACAAATTATTGAATAAACAACATCTGTGGCTATAATTAGAAATATTTATACAACAAAAACTATCATAAAATCGTAATAATTATTATTTAAAGTGGGCTATGATGAGCGCTAGCGCTATTTTTACTGAATTATTACACGCGCGAAATTTGATTTAAACCCCGTTAATTGCGTACATTTTGCTAATTAAATTATAATTTCAGTCGGATTTTATGACGACACTAAGTGGACACAAAGTTGAAATTGATCTATCGAACAACAAAATTACAACAGTCGATTTTAATTTGATCGAGCTCGAATTGAATAGTCAAGAAAGCAATAACGGACGCGGCAGTATTGTTAATTTGAAGAATAATCCAATTATTTGCGATTGTGATTCGTACAATTTATGGAAATATTTTAAACACAAACTAATTTCATCTATACGCAATTTTATTCGTTTTGTCGGTGACGATATGATCTGTATGTATCCTGAAAAATTCCAAAACCTATCGATTAAATTATTACGAGAAGATCAGTTAGTTTGTAATTTACATGGGGTGGAATGCCCGATGAATTGTGATTGTAATTGGCGACCGTCTGATCAGTCGGTTATTGTTGATTGTTCGAATCAAAACCTAACAGAAATGCCACTTCTTCAGCCGTTCAACGGGCTGGATTTTAAGCAAATTGAAGCCCACTTAGAGGGCAATAATTTACAAGAAATCTCACAAATTACAATTCCGGGATATAATAATATAACAAAATTGTTCCTGGCTTATAATCGAATCGATCATTTAGAATGGTTACCGCCTAAACTTCAGGTAATTATCAATTAATTTAAAATATTTCGATTAATTTGTCTTAAAGGTTCTAGATTTGACGGGTAATAGAGTCAGACGATTGGAAGATTCGATTTTGGAACGATTCAAACGGCTTAAAAGTGTATCATTGGATGATAATCCGTGGATTTGTGATTGTTCTACTGATAATTTTGTTCGTTTCCTACGAACAAATCTCGATAAAATCAATCCAATCAGTATTCGTTGTGAAAATAACACGACTCGATTGATTGATTTGAGTAAAAACGACCTTTGTAAAGGGAAAATTATAATAATTTACATATCAGTTGTACTATTAATCATCGGTTTATTTATTAGCGTTATTATAGCATTCTATTATCGTTATCAACAAGAAATTAAAGTCTGGCTTTATGCGAGAAATTGGTGTCTATGGTGGGTGACCGAAGAGGAACTCGATAAAGATAAAATCTACGATGCTTTCATCAGTTATTCAAATCAAGACGAAGAATTCGTAATGGAGAATCTCGTTAAAATTCTCGAGAATGGCCGACAACCGTATAAACTCTGTTTACATAAACGCGACTGGATTCCCGGTGAATTTATAACGAAACAAATTAGCAATTCCGTTCAAAATTCCAAACGGACTATTGTTGTATTATCGCCGAATTTCTTAGAGAGTGTCTGGGGCATAATGGAGTTTCGTACAGCTCATACTCAAGCCATGAACGAGGGACGGGTACGTCTCATTGTTGTTCTAGTGAACGATGTCGATTTAAATAAATTAGATGATGAAATTAAAACTTATCTAAGAACGAACACTTATGTTAAATGGGGCAATCCACATTTTTGGGATCAATTACGGTACGCTTTACCGCATTCGAAACGAATAAAACAAAACGATTGTAAACGAATTGATGATAAATCAATGTTTACAAATGGATTTACAACAAATCCAAACTCTACACCACCTGTAATTAACATGGAAAACGGTTTATTAAAGAATAATCCGATGAATTTCACTGCAATATAATTATACGTACCTGCATTTAACGGTAATTGATCTCTGAAATTTGATTGCGAAATATTAGCAATATATTTGTTGTAAATTGTGTAAATAACCAGAAATAAATGTTGTTTAATTGATTAGAGATGAATTATTATTACAACTTGGTAAAAAAATGGAACGATTTCTCATTCATTTTTCGCTCGAAATTCAAGCTCTTGGGTTCGTTAGATAGAGCAATTTTCACCTGTTAAATATATTTTAGATTGGAGACAACTCTATGAACTCAAAAATTCTGCTTTTGTTGTAAGAAAAACTAGTTTATTTTCCCTGGAAATTGTGTAGAAAAACAATTCAAAAAATCCCACTAATCAGTTGATTGATAGCTAACTAATTGTATTTTCAATGAAAAATAAATGAGAAATTAATCAAAGACCCGATTCGTTAATTTATTGGACTCCATTAGTACCATTCAAAAAACGAATTACATAAAAACGTTTAATTACAGCTACAAACAAGTATCACAAGACTTTCATAATTAGTATTTGACAAAGATTTTGTAATAAATGTTGAAAATATAATACTCTTTCAATAAATAATTATTGGTAAAAGGTACACTTGGATTAGAATTCTAATACATGTTTGTTACTGCCTCCACAGCCCAATGTTGGTGTAATTTTATCATTACTTTCCTGTATTGCTATATAATTTAAATTAATTGTTAATTTAATTTAGAAAATTAGAAATTACCTGGAGGTAAATGTAACTTCTCGATTTCGAATTTTTTACGTTTCAATTTGAAAACATACTCAACAGCTCCTGGATGTTTCGATGCAAACGAATTAATTGCTGCTAATTTAGTTAAATGGAAAAATCCATGATAATCTGATAAACTGAAATTATTCTCTAATTCTGTACCACAAAATGTTTGCAATCTCATTGCAATATCACTTGAATGTATACAACGATCTAGAGAATTCTAAAATAGAAAGAATATTAGTTTGTATTTACGAAAATTTTCTAATTTACTTCATGGTATAAATGAGTTGGAATAGTGATCACAGCAACAGCATACGCCGAACGTACTAAAGCCCTTAAACAAAAAATAAACAGATCTAAATCACGACTATCGTTGGCAATCATTTGAAATGATTGTTTTTGTGGCAGCCACATCGGCGACCCCAACGAATGTACACCAATACGTAAGATTGTACGTTTCGATGTTGGTGGATCTTTTAAAAAGAATTTCCCATCTTTTATTTTATTCTTAATTGATTTTAATAACTCATTATATGCGGGATTTGTGAATGTATTATTGTTATTATTCTCTATTCGTTGACAATTCCAATATAGAATATCAGAATTTTCAATATCATTCAATGTTATTGTTTTACTTAAATCGAAATAATGACCAATTGAATTCGTTTCTTCTTTGTGTTTTTTTGGTAAATTCTGATATCTAAATGCTATTGTCATCTTATCGTTAGTTTCTAAACTAGTTGGTTTTGATATATTCGATTCAGGATCATTATGAATCACAGCTGGAAGTCCTTTGATCTACAATTAAAAATGATTTAATTCCAATGCGATTTATACAATTTATTTAACTTACTATGTTTTGTGGATTTACATCTAAACTGGCTATTAAAGTCGAATGTTTACTTACAATTCCTTCAGCTAAAAAGTAATCTAACATCACCCGGGCATGGGTACCGTGCATATCCTCCTCTAAAAACCGGAAACAATTAATTTCGATATTTTTTTTAGAATTACCAATTTAATGACCAACCGATTATTGCAACGGTTCCGACAGGAAGTCCACCTCCTGCAATCAAATTACACCGCAAACATTATCGAATTGGACGAACAAAGAAAACCTAACCTCAATTCTCGTTAACAATCATAACGAAAAACTACTCACCCAAAATTGCATCCAATGCATGAATACCAGATGAGACTAATAATTGGGCATTTGGACCGTTTTTTACCGTGCCGGGTATACTCAGGGGACCTTTAGAGGGTTTTTCCATTTAATTTCGCGTTTCGAAGGATTCAATTCGATTAACGACCTTCACACACCTGTCAAATCGGTATGAAACAGCTGACAATCGGCAGGAGTACCACACGATTTCGACAAAATAACTAGAATTTAGGCGATTTCAAAGCTTGCATGTATTGGTGATTGCATAATTTAGATTTTCAAAATTTAACTTGTAAACGGTTTGATTTTTAAATAAAATGGGGGAAACTGGAATTTAGTGATCGAGAATCCGGGGAATTACAAAGATAATGTAAGTTTCAATATTTATTAAGTCATAACACCTCTTTAAAAATTTTCAAAATATTAAAAATTATGTAGATATAAATATTTAAGAAACAAAGCTATTATAAATTTTGTCCATTAACAAATTAAGGTGGACATAACCTTTTCAATCGAATTAAAAGAAACATAATTATGATAAACAATAAAAACATCTTATATTCTAAAGAAACCCCAAATTAGCGCAACTTAAAATATATGTACGTATATAGATAGATATAAAAATAATTCACACAACATTTACATTTCTATAAAGAAAATTCTACTTTTTAAGCATAATCTTAAACAAATTATTCCTAAAATTATTGACCATCTTTTCAAGTTCTTCAACTCGCGCTTTCAATTTAATATTCCTTCCATTCAATTCATCAGCTTCCTTTTCCAATGTCATTTCTTTCATTTTCCGTTTTAATCTCGACCGCCGTGAAGCCTCATTATTTTTATCGCGTAATTCACGATAACGTGAAACATCTGAATAATCGGAACTTGCAGATGATGTACGTCTTAATTTTAACGATTTATTATTAATTGTTGCACTACTACTAATTGATGAAATTTCCGTATCATCACTACCAGAATCGGAATCTTCGAATTTAACTTTATTACGTTTGTATTTTGTTGTTGTTGATTTAAAACGTTTCGATGATGATTGTGGTGGTATGTAATCTTCATCAGAATCATCATCTTCGTCGCGTTTTAATCGTCGTTTACGTGAACGGGAATTTTTAACGAATTTTGTATTGGATTCATCGTCATCAATTTCCAATTTCGGTCTATTTCGTACTATTGTCGATGATGTTGCTGGTATTTCAAATTGAATATCTTGTAAATTTATCGTGGATACCTCCTGTTAACAAAATTAAAATCAATATTATTCGTTAGAAATTTGATTTTAATCTTACCTTTTCGTTAACGTAATCGAGAATATTGAAGCTACGTTCTAGATCAACAACTGAATCAATAACATCCGGTGTATTTAAACTTGTTGTTTCGTTGATTGTATTGAAATTTAATTTTAAATTTGGCATTTTGTAAGAAACTTCAGATCCTGCGCAACTATTACTATCGTCTGGTGTTTCTAATCCAGCATTACTTGGTGGTGGTGATAATATATCGATTTCACTTTTTATGTCTCTTATATTAACTGTATATTCATTATTATTATTAATATTATCGTTAATTATTTGCACATGCATTGGGGTTTCGTTTTCATTAATTATATAAAGATTTTCTTGTTGATTAACTTCATTTGATGTTGAAATTAACAAATTAGCTTCAGAATCCTGTATTATATTGTGATTATGATTATTATTGGCAAATGTTTGCATTTGAACATGCATTTTATTTAAATTGTTATTATCATTACTATAAGTAATAGAATCATTAGATTGTTTATTTGTTTGTACGCTATCCATTCTGAGTAATTCATATTCAAACTTAAAAGGATCATCAGCTGTTTGTGTGTTTATTGTTGTTATAATTGAAGACTGAACATTTGTATTTTCATATACCGTAAAATCGAATCCTTTTCGATCTGTGAACAATAAAAGAAATGAAAATTTTTGGAATAATTTACTAGTTTTCGAAACAACTAACCAAAAGTTGGCGTATTAAGTTCATCTATAACACTTGGAATTGGCATTTTTCGACGACCATCCTCTGGCAAATACGGCTCGAGATCTCTGAATTCTTCCATCTCGAGTTTGATATTTTTGTTGTTGGTAATTTTGGAAAGTTCGCAAATTTTGTTGTTGTTGATTCCAATATTTATTGGATTCACATCGTACGGATTGACACAATTTAATATTGACGCTTGTTCTATTAGATCGTTGATTGATACCACACCTAATATATCTAAATTTGGATTTATCGGCTGCTCGTTTAGATTCAATTTCTCGCCATGACGGGCAGGTAAGGGCTGATAAGGCTGCAGCGTTTTCCATTTCGACAGGGACTATAAACCATTTTAAATTGAAGAAAAAATTAAATTAAATTAAAACGAAATTACTTGATATCCTGAATTATATGACGAAGTGTTATAGATATTGATGATAATGAAGCACTTCAATTTTTTTTTTTTTTTTGTAAACTAAAATACTTACATTAGATTCGCCTTGTCTTGTTTTAAAAATGTTGACTATAGGTAGGGGCTCACCAATTAAAGAGTTGAGTGTTTGTAACGCTCAACCTAAAAAATAAAAAAATATCAAAATTGATCCATAAATAAACAACATGATCAATACTCAATTATTTTCTCGGAAATCATTAAATATCCATTAATAAAAATAACCTTGATAATGTTTCACTATAATTATCATATAATAGAATCTAAATTTAATCCTATTTAATTGTAAAAAATACCAACAATTATTTATAATAATTAAAGTAATTTTAATTAATTTATAATTGCATTAGGTATAGATTACCAAATAATTGTTGCTATTAGAAGCTTTAAATGTTAAAACAAACAAAAATTGGGACTTTGAACTACAAAAAATACAACTGATAAAAACGACTGAAATGATTAGAAAAATACTGTTATCAGTGAATCGTCACCAGTGATTCAGCGAAAATAATTGATTATATAAGCAATTAGTGCTTGCAACAATTAAAAATAATCAATTATTGGAAAAAATTACAAATTTCCATTAATTTTCTCGGAAAATTCGAAAATTTGAGAAATTTGTGACGTAATTACCGCTAAATTCCTAGAAATCTCCCAATGACGTCATTAAAACACGACACGTTCTAACAAGTTACTGTCTCAAGGTCATCA
Organism: Mylabris phalerata; assembly: GCA_020740385.1. Classification (NCBI taxonomy): domain Eukaryota; kingdom Metazoa; phylum Arthropoda; class Insecta; order Coleoptera; family Meloidae; genus Mylabris; species Mylabris phalerata. Next base: position 2,469,610 of record JAJEOX010000299.1, on the reverse strand, counting down.
TTGTCTACCATTTTTTTTTTTTACAAAACAAGACAATCAATAAATTTGTTTTGTTCGGAAATTATCCAAATATTGTTATTTAAAATCGAATAGAACCAAATTTGAAAGAAAATCGATAACTTACTCGAAATAATTCCGCTTGATTTAACGCTTCTCGCTTTGTTCGTTTGTTCCTATATTTTTATCAAATTAATATGGAACGTTCTCGTTAATTGATCTCGTAATTTATATAATCGATCAATTAAAATTTGGAATTGGACACACTAAATTTTACTTATTTGTTCACTGATAAGTTGGCTCTCTAGTGCGGTGAGAATTCCACCTTCACCGTAACAACGTCACTGGTATTCTGATAGAAAATGGCGATTGACACTGAACTTTAGAAAGGATTCTCGTTCTATCTATCTTTTTCCAACCTATAGATTAGAATAGATACGTTGTAAATACTGGTTTTTGATTTGTTAAAATGACGTCAATTTTAACCAATCGCCTGTTTGTTTATCACGAGATCCCGAAATTTTTCTATGAATCACCATTACTTTGCAATTTTTTTTTTTATATATATACTTGGATAACTCGATGTTTTCGATTCGATTTATCAGTATAGTAATTCTAAGAATTAAGGGTGCAAATATGTGGCTCGATAAGTTATGTAATCTCTAATTTCTAGATAATTACGATAAAATTGTAATAATTCCAACTTACATCTTCATTGTCCCCATTTTTCGTGTTGTCATAAACTTTCTATAGCACTTTCTTTTAATGACGCAAATTAGAATTTGTTGATTATGGTTGTAATAATAATGCGTTTGTTGATTTAATTGAGGAATGTGCATAACAGGATCCCAGGAAATTTTCATAGTATTTTGCCCCAATTCGAATCGAATTAATATTTTTATAATAACAAATTATCACTAATTTCAAAGAATTCGATATTTATATACTAGAATTTTTAATGTTTATACAATTTATATTTTAATCTATCGAATTTATTCCACTCAACCAACTGATAAGTTCCGATACACAATACTATTGTGATCCTGTGATTCTAATTCGAATTTAGAGGGACTATAGTCTATAATGTTGCACCATTGGATGCTTTGTACACGTACTACGATAATTGCTTGAACCAATAGCAATGAAGCTGATGCAATTCGTGCCAGGATGATTTTATTTGTTTTAAAAAAAACGATGAACCAAATATTTTGGGCTGAATGTCTAGAAACACGATTTGTTTTTTTCCGGTGCCCATGTGTCAGTGAACCTGGAATCTTCGGGAAAAACTTAATGGTTTCCCAGAATTTCAACCAAAATAACAAACAAGTTCCTTATTCTAAATTGTACAAGAACCGATTTTGATTTGATTTATAACTCGATTGTTGCTTGAAATTTCCGTGTAAAAAAAGGGTTTTTCTATTTTTTCTGTTGATATTGAAATACCACAATTTTTGGAAAACCCATCGGGACGAAGAGTATAAATTTAAAGGAGTCCATTCACTTCGCATCAAGTTTCTACAATTATCTACTAATTTCCGATAAATGTTGTCATTTTTATAGGCTGTAAAGACAAAGTTTTATGGGCTTAAGTCAAATTTAAAAAATCCACGTTAAAAGGTAATTGTACAATTTTAGTGATAAAGCAACCAGGTGTTTTAATTTTTTATTAAAATTAGTCAATTATTTTAACAATTTTCTGTATAAAGGGTTCCCTACTTAACTGTTGATGAGATTTTAATGGAAAATTTATGAATCGTACATTTTTAACACTGGGAGATCTATAAAATTTTGAAAATACTTCTTCGTCAAATTTAGAGTCTAAAGAGGTCGATTGAATATCTAGTAAGTTTTACTGTATATTAAATTCAGGTTTCTGTGATAAAATTTAAAAATATTCCAATGTTGTATGATTTTAACTTGTAAGAAAGAGGAATAGAGCGGTATTTAGACCAACATAAGGTATTTTTCTTTTACAAGCTAATATCAAAAATCTAAAAACGTTTAAGGCAATAAATTGAACCTTTTAAAGTTCCAAGTTTGATAATTTATGGAACTATAAAAACAAAACAAAAATGTATATAATAATTATAGATATTTATTATTAATAATATTTATATAATCACCTGAATTGATAGATCTACAAAACATGGAATATATTTATATATATATATTTTTAATATATATACTTTTTTATAATATAAACTCTTGTATGTTTGCAAAAAATTACACTATAACAATGTCCATTTTATTTTGCTGTTTTACCTTTTAATTGTTTCATCTAAGTACACAAACACACAATATAAATTTAATATAAAAATAATCGTAATAATAAGAATTGGTAAGAAACGATAAGAAATACTGAGAATAATGCCTTTTTGTTCGATTTTCTAATTCTGTTCTCGGACCAAAATACTGGTTGACAAACATGTTTCGGAATGTATACAGAATTATAAAAACAATTCTTGAAAATGATACATAACTGGCAATGTTTTCACAATTTTTTTCACATTATTAATAAATGAGAATATTTAAAATAATAATAATTAAAACTATTGAGATCAGTCCTCAATTGTTGTCGAAATAGGTTCTGATTTGAATATAAATCTAATTACGGTACAACGTAATACTTGGAAAATTTATGAAAAAGCTATATTCCGTTAGTTTTTAACTAATTAGTTTTACTATGAACAATTATTGTTCTGAAACAAAATAAATTGTCGATAGTAACAATACATTTACTAATAAATTGATTACAATTTTGTCAGTTTTGTTAATATTTCACTAATTTGTTGTAATTCCTAATTAATTACATTTAAACTATTTACATGTATTAAATAATTTACAATTGTTCTCGTGTCAAATAATATAGACATTGTAAATTATTAGATTAGGTCCCTACAATATTATTGATTTGTTGTCATCTACGATTTTTATCAAAAATTTTGTCATTTTATTAAAAAGTCATGATATGACATGAGATTCACGTTAATTATCAATTTATCTTTTAAAAACGAAAAATAAATAAACAGTGATATATTTGCTGATAAAACTAGAAGATTCACTCCAATTATTTCACAGCTCTGTTTTCCTCTTGTTGTTGTTGTTGATGTTACAATTTTTATTTATTTTTGTTAATTTGTTAATTATTGGCAGTGTATATGTTGCAAAATTAAACATTCAATAATTACATACCTACATTGTCATTAAAATATAATAAAAATTTGTACAATTTCCATTGAAATGGAAAAATCGACGAAGAAAAACGGACGATTCTCTTGTAAAAATTCTACAAATTTTCCACTGATTCATAATCAATAATCAATAATAATTAATAATAATAATAATGTAAAGATATATACAAAAATATATATAATATAAAAAACAAATTTAACAAAAACGATAAATGTAGAGTTTGATTAAAAATCTAAATTAAAGCCAGAATCGCTGTCAAACGAGTTCAATAATTCTTGATCGGTAAATGTCGAATCTGTTGTTGGTAAATTGTCTAAAAATTCTAAACTAAAATCGTTATTATGCGAATTAAAACTGTTTAATTGGTTTGTTGGTGCTGGTATTGAATTATTCATTAATTGATTTTGTTGTTGTTGTTGTTGTTGTAAATTTTGATTACTTATAGTTAAAGATTGTGTCTGTTGCATATGAAGATTTGTCATACACATCTGTAATCGTTCCAATTTCAAAATTATTAAATTATTATTGCGATTATAATGAAACAAACCTGAGAATTTTGTTGTTGTTGTAGCATTGTTTGTTGTTGTTGCATATGTGTCAACATTTGTTGATTCATATTGTTCATCTGTGCCATCGGATTACCAGATTGTCCCATCATTTGGTTCTGATTCATCTGATTCGATATTAAGCCTTGTTGATTACGGATTTGTTGGTGTTGCAATAATTGCATATTATTTGGATTTATATTAAAACCTACAAAAACAACATTTTATTATTTCCAACAACAATAATAAAATAAACAAACCTTGTTGTAAATTCGGCCGCATTTGAGTCGTAAAACTAGCACTTTGTTGTTGCGCCATTATCAAATGACGCCATTCAGTATTGCCGTGTTGTTGTTGCTGTTGTTGTTGTTGTTGTTGCTGCATTGCTTCCATACTATTACATAAAGGATTAGGTTGTCTTGGATACATATTCCTGGGTATCATCTGTTGTTGTTGTTGTTGAGGTGGCGGCGGTTGTTGTTGTTGTTGTTGCTGTTGTTGTGGCATCATATACATATTATGCGATCGTATCATCGGTCCCGATGGTGGCATCGGTTGTTGTGGCATTCTTCGTATATTCGGTGGTAAACTGGCATATCTAGGTGGCATATTTTGCATCATACCAGCTGTTGTTTTATAATCTGGCGGTGGTGGTCTAACCATATGTTGTTGTAATGCTGCCGCTTGTTGGGCACGTAATATTTGTTGTTGTTGTAATAATTTTTGTTGTTCTAATTGTTGTTGTGGTGTCATTAAACGTGGACCCATATTATTTTGATTTGCCATAACACCAGGCCCACCCATTGGTACTGTTGCACCCATCGTATTTGGCATAACTAAATTATAAAAATTATCATAATCAATAATAAATTAAATTAAAAAAAATAATACCATTGGGACCATTAGCACGTTGTCGTAAAGTTTGTTGTGTGAAATTAATAGTTTGTGTTTGTGACATTGAATAAGTTTCCATCATTTGTCCACCCATATTATGTTGTTGGATACCATTACCAGGACCACCCATTAATCCATTTTGTATACCAGCATTACCACCATTACCATGTGAACCATTAGGTGGTCCTTGTTGAAGATTTGTTGGAAGTGTACCAGTATTTTGCATTGGATTATTTGGCATTTGTTGTTGATTATTCATCATTGAATTTGGTGGCATTTGGGCGGTAATATTTGGATTTTGTTGTGGCGCCTGTTGTTGTTGAGGTTGTTGTTGTTGCTGTGATTGCTGTTGCGTTGACGCTTGTTGTTGAGGTTGTTGCTGATTATTGCCATTGTTATTATTATTATTACTATTATTATTAGTATGAATTTGAGAATTTTGTTGATGTTGTGGTTGTTGTTGTTGCTGTTGTTGTTGATGATTAGAAGTCGGAGTGTTTTGTTGAGATACTGGCGTGTTTGTACTTGAATGTTGAGTAAAATGCATGCCTTGTTGTGCTGCAATCGAAACGTTTCCTTTAAAATCGCCACTAAGATGGACGTGTTGACCAGCCGATACCTAGATTCATATAATTACAATAAATTATTGTATCCTATAAAAACGACTTCAAAACTAGTAAATAAATTGATTCTATAAACAGACAATACAATTCTCGTGTATGGATATCAGACAGAGATAATTGCAGCGATGACGACGACTATCGAGACGTTAGAGGAGGTGTACGACTTGCGACCAGCCTATGGAATTGTTAAGATTGAAACTCATATCTATACAATAATTTAATCATATTGCAAATATAAAAAAATCGTCCAATAATTACTCTCTCATTCGAATCCATTGAAATAATAATTAAATTGATGCCCACGTATAGCTATTTTGAGTATCCACCCTCATGAAATAATAGAAGGTAGAGAAGATAGAAAAAAAAAGTACACCCACATCTAAAGTGTTGAGTTTTAAAGGGCGACGACTAATGAAACAAAAAAAAAGTTTTCGCCCAAATTAAACCACCCACACAATACATCCCTTTCAAGTTAAAATAATCAAAAAATTGATCTTTATTTGTTTCTGTTTTTAAAATTGGAGTATTGCAAAAGGAATTGCAGCACAATACAGGTTGCTCCACCACCACCTTTCATTGTTCTAGTTTCTATTTGCAATTTGATTAAAATTGACGATGATGTTTGTTGGTGATGATGGGTGGGTCGAGTTCATTGCACACAATTACCTATTAGATTTATTTTATTATTATAAAAGTTACATATTGATCTTTCTAAAGGTATCGATAGAATTACACTTGTGTTCTTAGACTTATTGTTATTATTATTGTTCTTTATTTTTGTTTTTGTTGTTGTTCGTGGGAAAAGTACGCGCTACTTCCTCATTCAAATAAGTGGTAGGACCGTTAGATAGTAAACCGTAATACAACAACCTGTAATGGACAAAACGGCTCGCCTACAAAACTGTAATTACAGCCGCAACAGATGATTCTAATATTTCTTAATTTTTCTTAAACATTCTATCGATGGATACAAAATAATGATTTGAAAACAGTAAAGAAAAATCACTGGATATTAATGATGAGAGGCAATGATCCCACCCAGAACGTGACCGTTGGTATAACGCCAACAACAATCTACATCATCATCATCATCATCATCATCATTATTATCAGAAGAAACCACTTACTGTATAGTTAAATTAAAGATAGTAGTCAACTTTGAAAGTGTATTTTACTCAAATAACCTTTGAGGAAGGTTAGAAAGCTTCTGGAACTCAACCTGGATTTATTAAATAAATCAACTCAATTGGATATAAATTTCCAACATAGAACAGATAAAAAAAAACTGTATTCAAATCAAAGAGAACGTGACTAGTTTAAAAGAAACTGAAATCGGAAGAGAAAGATTTCAAAAAGAACCACCGGAAATCTACCGCTATCATTTCATTCATAATTGACTTGTTGATATTTCTTATTATTTGATTGTTGATTTTATAAATATTTACAATATTCAAATTTCAACGGAATGTCTTATCAAATTTTTTAGAAATAATAATTAGAAATAGAAACATCCCGTTTCGATAAACTTGATGTCGATAATATTGGTGGTGATCATGTTTAAGAAATAGTATAGAGAAAAAAGAGAGGGGTTGGTTTTTTTTAAAGGGTGACTTGTGTGGCCGTTGCGCACAATCGATACAACACCAAGCCGGACGGACAGACGGCTCTAGGGATGTTATACAACTAAAACCTTACAGATAACTATCGTTGAAGATTAGCCGAAAAGGCTACTAAATCGATGAAAAACAACACGTTTTCGTTATATTATTAACCATTATTTTAAATCGAATAACTTTACAAAGGCTTGTCTTTATATACAGTCGATCAAAGCTGATCTGGACGGCTTGACTTGTATATAACTCAAACAAGGTGCGTACGAAATCGGCTAATTTCGAATTTTTGATAAGAAAATAGCAAATTCGTTTTTTATGCAAATCTAGGGGGATATTTTACAGTTTTAGAGTCAAGTTGATGTTGTTTTACTGTAATGAAAAGCGACGAAATCGATGTTGATTGTATACGAAATTTGTTTCAATTCTTATTAACAAACAATAATACCCGTAGTTCTTTGATTAAATCGAATCGATCGAATTACTAAACTATAATAATCAAAATGAAATGCTTATATCCCTCTAATAATAGTATAAGCCAATCAGTGTGCCGCTTGTTGATTAAATATTGATCCGGTTTGTCATTTGCACTGAGGGTCAACAACATCATAGGGGTGCGCGCCAAATAACTTCTCTACCATAGTACTGACCGTCATGAATAAAATTCTTGAAAAACTTTCAAAGAAATAAATTTTTTAAAGAAAACTCACCTGTATGGCATGATTCTGTTGGTTGATATGCAACTGTTGTGCTTGGTTAATTTGTAAAGTTGCCCCTGTATTATTACCGCCACCCGGTCCGGATGGTGGTCGTGGCGGTGTACCACCACCAAAAGGCCCACCCGCTGCTGTGGCACCACCATTTGGACCGTTATTCGTATTTGGATTACTACGTGGCAAATAACCAGGACTACCATGACTACTTGGACTACTGTATGGTGAATACTGTTGCTTATAAATACCAGTTTTGCGTTTCATATCAAAATCATTGGCGGCACCACCACCGCCACTAGCACTACCACTATTAGCACCACCACCACCACCGCCACTTTGATAAATCATTTCTTGTTTGATCATATCAGCGGCATTTGTTGATTGTGTGAAATTTGGACTGTTTTTATGGTAATTTGTATTGGATGATGGACTACCATAGTCATTTTGGAATTGAAAATCTGGATATGGTGAACGGGCAGCAGCAGTATTTGGGGTTCTTGTTGTTGTTGTTGCTGTTGTATTCGGATTGAACGACATACTGATTTGATTTTTATGTTGGTGTTGTTCAGCCATTTGTTTCAATGTTTGTGCAGCTGGACTTAATTCAGTCTTACAGAAATCCATATTCGAATATGGACCAATACGGTTTTTATTCAAATTATTTTGATTATCAAACACTGGTGGTGAATAATTATTTGGATTTGTCATTAACGGACTTTGTGTTGTTTTTGGATGATGATGCGGATGGGGATGATGATGTTGATGCTGTTGTTGTTGTTGCTGATGATGGTGATGATTATTATCGTTGAGATTCTGTTGTGTTGTTTGAATATCTTTAATATCTTCAACTTTTAAACCATTCGTATTCAATTCAGATTTATCTTGATCAAAATCGAAATCTTTCATCAATTCTGGATAATTACTAATATCGGAGATTAAATCATTAAATGCATCTGATGTGATAATTTCATCATTCGCATCTTCACCAATCAAATCGGCGAAACCACCAAAACCGGTACCACCATTAGCGGCAGCATCCTTCTCTAATGCAGCCGCACATTGGTCTAAATCGGCGAAATCATTATCCGGTTCTTGTTTCACACACTCGACCAACGTACCAACATCTAAACCGATATTGGATTTTTGTTGTTGTAAATTTGATGATGGTGGTACTGTTGAGGCGGGCGTTGAAGGATTTGATGATTTCGGTGATGAAACATCGCTCTTCACTGAAGCGTTCGTATGTGCCTTTACTGTAACATTAGTAGAGATTTGTTGTGGTTGACTGTTGGCTGCTGATGTTGTAAATTCTAATTGTTGTACGATTTCAACCGAGAATTTCGTTAGACCTTCATTTTGATGTGTTGTACCATGTTGTTGGGTTGTACATTGAAGTTTCACTGGTGGTTCGAAATTTTCCGTTGATCCACCAGGATCAAGCTCTTCAGAGGAGCGTTTCAAAAATTTTTGTTGCTGCAACATTCCAAAAATTATTCAATTATAATAACAACGACAAATAAATAATTAGTATTGAAACAAGAGTTTTGTACACGTTCTGTTGCGATTATATGACATCTATTTTGTTTTATATCTCCATACGAATTACGTCATTTACATACGGTAGTTATTGCAACATTGAGACCACAACACATGCCTTCGAAAAATTGCCAATAAAACAAATTCTAATACATGTCCAATGTCTTTTTGTTTGTATTGTTATAGTTACGTCAATTTGTTGATATTTTTTTTAATATAATTCCAATGAATAGGAAACAAACGTACGTCATAATGCAATTAAACAAAAAATATGGAAATTTTTTAACAAATATACGTTTCATCCAGCTGGACTTGATCAACTTGACCGCAATATTGTAGACAACCATTAGAGCAGGATATATGTAGAATTTTATAAATTTAGCGTTCGTTAGAAGGTTAAAGTAGGTATTGTTCTCGTTATTTTACAAATCAAAAATTTCTTGTGAACAGCCACTTAAATGGTCCTGGCTCTTATGGAAACACCTATTATTTTATGAACAATTTATAAAATATTTCAAAGATTTATAGTAGATTTTACCAAAGTTTCAACCATGAAGCTTACTGGAAAGTTGGTCAAAAACGCTCGTTTAAGCAAATGTTGCAATTTTGAAGGTGTCCAATGACTCACTACTTTTCATCATTGCATTCTAGAATAAACTGAAATATTTCGACCTAACCCCGAATAAAATTGAGAAAATCGAAAAAATTGATATTAAGAGCTTCTTTGCGCCGTTCCCAGTTAAGTGTGAAATTCGATTTTGAAAACCGCTCTTTAGTTCAAATTTTGCCCAAATAAACGCCAGAAGTTCCTCATGAATCCTTGGAGTATTTTTAAAACGGTCGCCAAATAGTAGGTGCTGATATTAGAGCTAGGATCATTAAAGTGAAACACGCGGTATAGAAATATCAAGAGCATTTGTGGATAAAACTATGAAGTTGAAGAAGTCTTCTAATTCATAGTGAATAAGTAGACAATTGTTTAACAATTCTATTACAACATCGACTTATCTCTGATTGATAAAGGAGTTATCCTGAATGTATTATTGAAGAAACTATAGAGGGAATAGAAGAGACGTATGCTACTATCAAGATCAATTCAAGCACGAAACTCCTTTGCAATAATCAATAAACGACGACAATTTGCCACCAATAAACTCGAAATTATTGGATGAAATCTCGAATTGAATATAAGACGAAAACGAATTAAAATTAATAAGGTGAGAAGGAGTACAAGGAGACAACATCATAATCAACATCGTCACCGTGTGTTCTCTACGTTTACACTATCTCTGATCGGTTACAGTTGGCAACAATGCGCTCAGACGACGTCGTCGTCGACATTATAACATCCTCGACAACAACACAACCAGCAACAACACACACACATACAAATACATACATAGATATAATTAATATTCACTCACAATATAACGAATAAACGGGAACTTGGTGTGGAGTTTATGAGTAGATTTTGCAGGTGTGCTATTTTATTAATCTGTAATCTGAGAATCTAAAGCCGTTGTTCTCGATGTTTATTAAATCTATCGTAATTAGGACAATTACTCTTGAATAATTTAGAAAAATTAGAGTCAAATTCGAAATTATTCTACGTATAAAGATAGAAATATCGTATATTTTGAGAATATTTTCAGCTCTATCAACAGGTAGAAATTGTGTAAAAGATTTAGATGAATTGGTGATGAATAGAAAGTTGGTTTATTTAAGAATTGAAGGAAATAAAACGGATAGAAAAAAACTAACGAGAACGGAATTTTTGATGCAAATTCTCTTCAAAAATTTTTGAAACTCGCCATTCAATTTTATAGAAATTTATGAGTCAATTTTAATTTACATTCAAAAAACTAATCAAAATAATAACAATAGAGGAAACAGTAAATTTGATTCTTCTGTTATATTCTCCTATTGTTCATATATGTAGAGGTACTGATGCATTTTTATTCAAATATATATTTAAAAAAAAACCTTTGTCATTCAGAACACTTCAAATATTCTAAACTGGTTCTTGCGTCACTGTTCCAACATTGTTGGAAACTTATGATTTTTTATTTTATTGTGGCCTGTTTTTTCATCACCTTCATTTCAATTAAGAAATTGTTCAATACTCGATTGTTTTTTACAAAAAAAAAAAAATCTAATTAATATTTACTGTTAATATACCGTTAAAATTATATTTAAAACGATGATAATGGAGAAGACGAAGAAAAAACAGTTTATTTCCTGTTTGGTCGTAGAGAGATTAGTAATCGAATTGTTGAAATTTTCACGCTCAATTTGTATATCAAATCGTTCGTTTTTAAAAATATTTCAAAATTAATCGTAATTAATCAATTAATTAAGAAATCTCAATCGAAATTCTATTTGGTATTTGAAAGAAATTGAATACTACAAGGCTGAATCAATTACCTACGCCAATTTACGATCTCATTGTATTAATTAAAGGAGATTCTATAGTAGTTTGTTTATTTTCTAAATTTATTTATTGAAAAAAATCGAATTTATTGTTTCCTATATGAATTATAATGAAGAAGTAAAGGTTAGATATTTATAAGCTTAAATAGTCGAATCTAAATTGACAGGATGTCACAAATGGCGCTTAAGTTGTTGTTGTTAAACACGCCTACGCCAAGAAAAATAGTTCTTTCGTAATATATTTACAAAAAATAACTAGTTTAACAAATTGATAATAGAAATTAACTATTTCCTAACAGAAACGATAAATTTTGAATATTCTAATTATAGATTTAAATTACTATTTATACAATAGAGAAGTTACGAATCATCACGCTTTTTATAGAGTTGATATCTTAAAGATTTCAAAATAATAACCTCTATAAAACTAGTCCATTACGTTAAATAGTTTATAAACACAAATAGTACAGAAAATATAGTGAGACAGATTAAATTATCAATTTTAGGCGAAAGAATCGTAGAAATTATGCCTACAAGATTATAACTTCATCATATTTCTTGTACACTAAATTATATTGACTCAATAGAACGTTCAATTTTCTAGTAAATACATTAGGGAATAGTATGTAGTATACCTGAACGATCAGGTGTGCCAATATAATGTTTAAAATCCCTATTTGTATAATTATAAGATTCTCAATTGCAACAATATTGCGTTTACGACACCCGATTGACACAAATTTTTGAAGGTAAAAATGAAATCTTGTCTATTATTGGTTACTGTTTCTACTTAATTTAGTTTTTTTTCGATTTTGTTTTGTTTTCGATTAGTTTCCTTGAATCCTTTCACCAACTACACAGAGGAAACTATAACGTTTTTGTCTTCTTATTTTCATTCAATTTCCTGTCTTTGTTATCTTATTGTTTTCTTTTTTACAAATAAACGTTTCAAAAATTTCGACCCAACATTAATAATAATGGAAAGACTCTATAATTTCTGCATATTATAGAGATCTATACAGGTTCATCGAGGGTTTATTATAAATGAATAGCCATTAGTTTTCATATAAGAAGAGAACTGCATTGCGTGATCTGGTTGGTATTATATTGGCGGACATGTGTATCGTATGAAGGGCAAAGAGGGACCATTATGGAATGCTATGTATACACTTATTATAACCTTAGTAACAACAACAAAAGTAGACAATTCGTAATATTATAGAGATTATAAAGTCTGATGATTTTTGGTAGTATCCAGCAAAAAAATGTATAGAACCACACCCAAATACTTAATAATTCATGTATGAAAAGGTCGTTTTTTTTCGATTTTTTTAAAAATAGAAAAGCAACAAAAACAGCAATCTTTTAACCTTTGAACTTGCCCAACCAATTGTAATATTTATTTGAATAAGATGGAACGATTTCTAAAAAGTTGTACTGATAAATTAGTCGAGTTGTAATAGAAATTCGATTTCTTTATAAACTTGTTATGTAGTTAGAATTTAACAAATTGCCGGAGAAATTTAATCAAAAACCTTAAATTTCACACATTGTTTCTTCGCTAAAATTTCTAAATTTAAAACAATGAAATTTTAATATAAAATCGAGAGAAGTTGCGAAATCTATCTGATAAATCTTGATCAAATTTGCTATTATAATCATGTAAAATGGGATATTTAATCCGAGAATTACTTAATTTTCGTTTAATATAACATGCATTTAGATTATGAAATTGTAGGAAAAAAATAATACCGTTATTCAATTTTTCTTATGCAACAAAGAAAAATAAAATTAAACTACATTAGTTTATAATGACAACAAAGATTAATTTTTATTAATGATTGTTTAAACAAATAAAAGACACACCTCTTCTATATATTATTGCATGAATAAGCCATTCCTTTTCCGGTTTTTACACATAAGAATATTTCATCAATTATGATTACTTATAAATAGGAAGACGATAATTCTAATCGTTTTAATATTTTTGACGCAAATTATTTTAAAATTGCCATTGCATGCTTAGAATTCAATGTCTTCTATACACTTGGGTGTTAGTAGCCTTAATATTTCAATAACAAAACACGAATTTAAACCGAATCAAAACTGGAATTTCCAAACTCGAATTTAATTGAATCTTCAAGATAACAATAAATGAAAAAATCGTAATAATTGACATTAAAACATATCGATAACGGTGTATTAAATTTACCGTAAAGTCGGATCAATACGGTTACGGATGAGTTTAACAATTCCACATTATAACGAATAGTTATTCCAACTTGTATCGAACTATTTACATCTTATTGTTAGAAGAAATTTTAAAATTGTATTCTGGTAAAAGTTGTTGCTTTAAATTCGTCGATAACCGGAAATATTTTTGAAATTCTAAAGTCAATACTTTTGGAACGAATTCTTCAACAGTGACACAGTTGGACAGTTTTAAAAATTCAACTTTATTGTATACCTGGACGGCTTTCTTGTTTGGAACAAGACTTCCAGGATGTTGTGGTTACCTTGATATATTTTTTTTTTAAATCTACCTATCGAGGTATCTATTCTACAGGTATTTCTCAGGAAGACGATACATACCGAGACTGTGGAAGTCATTGAGTTTTTTCGTATTTTTAAAGTTAATAAATAAAATTAAATATCCACAAATTATGTCTTAAATCGTTTAAATTATTAATTTCCGGTGACGACATTCCTCCACTCAACTCGAAACTTGAACAGCAAGCAACACGTCAGAATTTATAATAATACGAATCTTTCGAAAACTTTAATTCTTTATAACTGAACTCTTGTTAATTTTGCTAGAATTGAGCATTAAATAAAATATACAAACTTACCACGTGTACGCTGCTCTGTATCGATTCTTGTTGTTTTTTATCTTTGCTTTTCGGTACGCGCTTCGATTTCGTATCAAGATAACGCTGTTTCAATTGTAACGTATCCTGTAGGTTTTGTTCACACAGTCCTGTAAAGGACTGATCGAAGCGTGGCATACAATCGTTTTGTCGTCTACGGTACGATTCAATCCTTCGACGCAATCTGAAATTATACAAAACTTACACAACTCGAAAGAAAATTGTCCTAAAAATTTAAACAAATATTCATGAACAATTGGAGGAAATAATAAAAATAATAAACGACCATACAAGCAAACAAAAAAAAATTATATAAATTATTCATATCTCCTGTAGAAATGTTGCCAATTGAAGTTCATACAAGTTCACGCATTTATACAGGGCGTCCTGTCTGACTCAAACACCTGTCGATTCGTTATCGTTGACATAAATTTCTCCAAACGAACATCCTGTAAAACCCCAGATACAAAAGCGAATAATTAAAAGAGTGAGTCAAATTCGGCCTATTTAATGCCTATTTTAATAAATTATTGGTGGTATTGTAGTATTTATGTACGATCTCTTTGTAATGAAATCAATAATTACCAGTTTCATTAAATAATTTATTTACAACGCCGTATTTGGATTAAAATAACATTTCTTCTAGCACATATTTTATATCTAAAGTGTAATTATTCAAACGAATCCCAATGGATTGTCTGGATTAAATTATAAATATGATATCGCTACCATGCATACATGAGGAATTCATAAACACTTACAAGGTCTTATTTATAATTAATTTTGATTAAAATTATTAAATATAGAATTGTCGACTTGCTTCAACAACAATAATACTAACAATTTTAGAAATACATATTTAAAATCGTGTATAAATTTCCGATAATTATTCAACGTTCATTAAAATATTGATAAAAAAATAGAGACGTTAACATATAAACAAACAAAAATTGTTGCTTATTGTAAAATTATCATCAATTAAAAGACAACAGTTGAAAAAAGGCACGATCATTTAAATTCTGTATGGATTTGATTGAAATATTCAAGAGTTTATTGAAAATTTGATAAAACATGAGTAATTAAAAATATTTTTAATGTGATGCCATTTACATTTACCAACAGAATAATTTATTTATTATCGAAAGAACAAGAACACCGAACACGAAATTAAGTAAAGAATTTACAATTTACCATAGTTGGGTTTCCTGTATTAGCCGAAATACAGGATATCCCCCATTATTGTAAATCCCCTTTTTATAATAGGCAAAAATAAATAAAAAATTATGTAAATAAATTACAAAATTCTCCATTCATACATTGAATTGTTTCAGATGAGAAAATCTCCTATATTGTGAAACGTTTTCCTTATTGTGTCTATTTCATATCGGTTTATCGTAAAAAATTAAATTTAAAACAACGAATTTATAAATTAGCCTTGTTATTTGTGATTATTTCTATGAAATTTTGCGTTTAATAAATACCAAATATTTGTGTATTTTGTTTATTTGCTTATTTTTAATAAACTCAATTTGATTCGAATTCTAGTAACGATTCAGATCCAAAAATAGCACGAAATTCTGTGAGCCAATTGCTCTTTTATATTTGATCCAGACTAAAAATTACCCCTTTTTGAAGTACTTAAATATTTCTGGATTTTGAACCAAATAGAACCCCATAAAATAACGACCTAGTATAGAAAAATACGATTGCATGTACTCTAAATTCGTATGCTATGTTCCAACTCTTGTCTCATTTTTGTATTTCTACTCAAGAAAATTAATAACAATTCAAATACGTGACTTTATTAGAGAAGAATTCTAATTAAGTTTCGAGTATATTTTAATTTATTTGAATCAAATGAACGTGCCCGATCTAGATTTGATTTCCGTATTCTACATTCAGAAAATCTACTTGCTCATTAGTTATTTCCAGTGCTTTCGTTGCAGAAGAAAAGTAGCTAGGAGTTGAATCTAATTGAACAAACCTAGAAGAAAGAGGTAAAATCATTTGTACTTTTGTTGCGTTAATGTAAACATTCTGGGATAGTGAAAGTAGAGCAATCTAAACAGCTCTATTGTGGTAGAGTATAATCGTGGTGTTAGATGGAAATATGTTAAAAGATTGTATTAGTGAAGCCTAATTTTTATTGGCAGGGCAAATTGAAATCTTCTACTAGTTTATCGAGAACATTTTAGAAGAATATACGATAAAAAATAAGTCAAATTGATGATAGTAGTCGGCAAAACAGCTTATCTCCTGAAATCACTGGCTGTAAAAATGCGATAATTACAATTTTTCTGCATTTTTACTGGGTAGAAATGAATATTTGGGTATTTAGTAAAATTTCTAACCCCAAATTTCAAGTTAAACTCCCTTTATTCGATCAATTCACTTGAAAAAAATAATTCACAAATTCTTCAATGACAAGAACAACAACCAATGGACACACAGAGTGACACCGTCATTGATCAAATTTTAAATTGTAAGGTTAGAACAGCCCTTCAAAAAGTGGGTTGGTAACAAAACTACCTAGATGTTGTTTATAACCTTACAATTCCAAATTTGCATTCGTATTTCTGTGCTGGTGTTTCCATATTTTGAAGAATTATCCACAGTATTTCTTTGTCTACCTTACAATTAGTGATTTTCTATTAAAATATGTTGGTTAGTTAAGGCAATCATTTTGATATTTTTAGCACATTTTTAGGTCTAAATTATAAAGAATATTCTTGACTTTCGGTTAAGTTTCTAGCAGTTTCACTCTAAATGATCATTTTTACCTAATTCTTCTACAAGAGATTGAAAATTCTTTAATTAAATCATTAGGTTTTAAGTTGATTTTCTTGTTTTTTATATCTAGGTGTCAAATAATCTCGTTGTAAATTATCCATTTTTTGCCAATGTCGCTCTTAAATCGTGAAATTTTCTCGTTTTTTAGCTGATCTCTCGACCTTTAATAGTGTAGTCTTATTGTTAGAAATTTTTGTCGTAAATCTAAAGTAGTAGAAAGGGAATAATTTAGACGATTTTTGGGCTATATTCTTGAATTTCAATCTAGGCTTTAAATTAGTTTTTAACGAATATTTTGGCTGAATTTTAAATAGAAAACGGCTAAAATCTCTTTTGGGGCAAATTTCAAGGTGTAAATTTAAATACACGACAGGTGTTTGCGTGTACTTACAGCTTTAGAGCTTTCACTTGGGACGTGCTGTACATTTTACACTTTAAAACTGTAAATTTAACGTAAATTCTCTACACAATTATGATTTAATTACAAGATTTTTCGCCAAGTAATTTTTCTACAGATTTAAATCTAATAAACAAATCGACAAATAAGAATAAATAAATTAAAAGTTGTTTATTTGTTGTTAATTATTATATTTATCATGTACAAGTTTTTAAATGCGTACCCACACATACACATACATACGATAATTATAGAATGATTAACTTATGTTTTCAATTAAATAATAATGATTTAATGAAGGTGACAAAAGGTCAAGCGTACGTTCGATATTTTATACACTAAATACTCAGATTGTTAGAGGGCCGTTATAAGTTTAAAAATATTCTCGTTAAATATAGATCCAAAAAATCTTACCACCTATAGAAATGTTTTCGGAAGGGTGAATAGATAAAAGGGTGCAATTATACAGAACGTCCCACCAAATATACCATATCTATCGATACTTTTTAAGTCTAATAGAAAGTATTGTGGGACAACCTGTATATTTACGAAACGGATGTAAGAGCACCCACCTGTCCACCACAGCTTGTCGTTTAGGTGTGTTGATTTCAGGATGTAGGGTAGTTGTTGGTAATCCTGGGGGCTGTGAGACGACGGAGGGAACGGTCCCACCACCGTCAAGGCAACCCCCTGGACCACTACTAGCTCGATCCAGTGTGTGGTCAATCTATTTCTTTATTATATGATTCAATTATTTTAACACAAATTTAACGATATCACATTGCACTTGATAATGATAATAATTTAAAAATTCTTAAACAATCGAAGAATGTACATAATTGTTATAGATAGCCATAACTTCGAAATTATTCCAATGGAATTAATCAGTCTTTAATCACTAAACACCACGATTATTTAAAAAAAAAAACTGTTTAATTTTTAATTTAATTTAAATTCAAGACATCTTCAATATCACAAACAAGATCAGAGTCACTCATGTGGTAGATGATTGTTTTGTTTCCTATTGAATTTTTGTTTATATCAAAGGTATTATGATCACTTTCTTCTATTAGTTTTTTTTATATATTTTTTTAGTGTTGAAGGTTAACTTTGCGTTGTATCCATGTGCATTTTGAGCACGAGAAGAACATGTGGATTCATTAAATACTTTTTTCTTGTTTTTAATTGAATTTATTTACAAATTTCTAACATGATCTCTCTACACACGTCTTTTCAACTGTTTTGTGTCAATTGTTTTAAATATACAAACGCTGACTTGATGTAAACACAACAAAGTTCACTGGACTTTTTTAACAGGTTGCTACCGTATTTTCTTGTAGATTGTCACAATTTCGGCGATTTGTACGTACTTGTTCGATTAAACGAGATTTGATGAATTAAACATGATTTTAATTTGTATTTAACGCGAATATTTGAGGTTAAAATTGATAATAAACAAGGTGAAAACAATCACTTTCGACGAATTAAACATCAATTGTTCTAGATTTTCAAAAGGTTTTTATTAGAATATCGATTGTTATAAAACTTTAAATTTCACATAACAGACAATCTCTTTTTATTTATGTTTTCGTGTATTATTAACAAATCATTAATAAAAATAAAATGAATGAAGGTGGAAATGTACACATTAGAAGACACAACAATAGTTCTCAAATTGCGGATTTCTCTCAAAAAAATCTTTCACAATTTCAATGAAAATAACAAATAATACAATACACACATATACAATTTGTGTATATTCAATGGACATATACATATACAAAAGACACACACACATATACACAAAATATAATAAACATTTATGCGGCCATTTTTCTCGAGCCGATAGCGTGCCAGTACTACCACCTGTCACATGCGAAATGATGTTGATGGGCTGCTCTTATGCCACTAGATCGTCGCGTGCGCGTCCTCGCGATCCTGCACGACCGGCACACGAATGAACTAGATCAGGACCGGATTCTTTCAATTTACAATTCATTAATTACGCAAACAATTCCAACACAAATCTATCCAATCAATTCGATATCTACCACATAATTAAAAAATCTATTATTGAATTCGTTTGTTTATTAACAATGGACTATCGCAATAAATGAATATCGATCAATTCATAACCTTACTCAAGGTAAATTGATTTTTATTAATCCAGGTCAAGGTAAGATATGCAACCAATAATACACTAATTTACAGAAATTTCTAGTGCCGCTAGATGGTACTACCTGTTTGTGTTTAAATTACAGAAATATACCTAAAATTTGCAATAATTATCCATAATTACAATCAACAAATTAGATAGGTTCGTATATTATATTAAATATCTAATTTTGTAATTAATTAGGGTTTATTTGATGAATAAATAAAGATTTCTGTTATGCAATAATCCAATAGATGTCGCTGTTTAAATTATTGTCACCTGTCATTTACCGAAATGTCAAACTTAACAAACAAAGGTGGGAAGTTGTTGGACAAATAAACAACCTTGGCGGTTGCGAATTGTTCATCGTTAACAAATTTTGCCTTTATATTTAAGTTTTTCACACTTTTATTTTATTAGTAACAATTTTTTTATATGAAAGTTTATTGACCGATTTGAAGGTTAACCAGATTTGACGATTAGTAAATTAACAAATTTTAGATAAGTTTTTCGACAATCGCTACCATTATTGTCGATAATTTCGTGTAAATAGAGTCGAGAATTGTTTGTGTTCAATATAGGATTTTAGTGTGCCAAAACGACCCTATTATCGAATTGGACAAGTTCAAACTTGTTGCTGTCCAGTTGTAGGGTAACAGGTGAGTTTTTTAAATTTTATTTTCTAATTATTCAACTGTGCGATGATCCGATTATTATCAATGCCTTTGTTTTAGTGTCTTTCATTCAAGTGCAATTGTTCTCTTTTCATAATAATGAAAATATTGAAAAACTATGACGATAAATCGGAAATTATTGAAACAGTATCGTAATAGAATCGAAGCTCGTATTGGCTTTGATGATGTGATCGATATATTGATATCGAAACGTATAGTTGATCAGAAATTGTATTACAACCTATATTCTTCTGAATCTAATGTAAGGAAAATTCGTTTATTAATTGATGGGGTATTTGTAAATCCAAAAAATCAACTTCTAAGGGGCAGTTCTATTAAGGTGACTAAGTTTTTTGGAATTTCTGTTGCATCCTCGATAACTGTTCATTTTTGAAATCAATAATTTCGATAAAACAGGTTTTTAAGTTTCTTATACTTCCAAATAGTAGGTCATCTTGGGGATTGATTTTTTGAATTATTTCCATATAATAGAGAAATCTTCGAAATTTCACTCGAGATTATTGAATTGTAGAAGAGTCTCACAGCATTATTCAATTGGATTTTACAAGATGATCGAGTATCGGGCGAATTCATCGATATTCTCCAACAGATTTTGACCGAAACGAAACAACCAATCGCTGAAATTGTCAACAAAATCGTTGAGAAACGTGAAGAAATTCGCGATGTTATCGTCCATGCAGGTTTACCGCATTTTCCTTTGAATTACGTAGAAAGGACATCTCAGGTAATCCACGAAACTATTTTTCAAATTCAAATTAACATTAATTTTCCTATAATTTACTAACAAAAAGGAGTGGCGTAATATGGTAATTAATTTCGATTTTTCTATACAATTGATAACGATTATTTTCAATTTTATAGGAGATAGTAATTAAGAAGAAAATCCATGATCTCAGGTCGGAATCACGCGAAATTCTGGTCATTTATGGTATGACTGGTATTGGTAAATCGTGTTTAATTAATCAAATCTTACAAGATCCATTATTTGTTGATATATCGAAACGTGCAATCTTTTGGTTGAATTTAAGCCAACATGAAGATGACGAGAGTATTGTTCAAGCAATATCCGAGTAATTATTTTATAAATGGAAATTGAATTTTTATTAAATTAATATTAATTAGGTTATATTCAAATGCTGCCAGTTTATCGACACGAGTTCCTGTATCAATCTATCAACCGTCTGATCTCAATAGTTGGAAACGTGCATTAAAATTATTATTCTTAGATCAAAATCTACGACAAGCTATTCTTGTTTTAGATGATGTTAAATGTAGGAAAATTGTCGAGGCATTCCATTGTTGTCGAATGATTGTTATAACGCAAGATAAAGAATTGGTACCGCCATCCGATTCTGTTAAATTCCATCAAGTTTGTGTTATTTATTGATATTTCTATTGATTTTTATTGATAATTTTTCTACAGATCGTGCAAGGTTTTTCCGAAAGTGAATCTTTAGAATTGATTAAAAAATCCCTAAATACGGACACTCCACCACCGGAAGCTAGGGAAATTCATAAATTATGTGAAGGCTTTCCGATGTTGATCAATATGATTGGATCGTTTCTACACGATAGTAGAGAGGAAGCATTATCTGATAATCGTGAAATTTGGAAGTCAATTGAAGCTGAATTACCACTGTAATGTATTTATAATCAATATATTTTTCTTTAATTCTAGATTAATTTTAGATTACAATCGTATAAAGATGAAATTGTATTTATGATACGTCGAAATGAGGAGAAATTATCGGAAATTTATCGAACTTACTTCCACGATTTAGCAATTTTTCCACAACATGTTAATATAAGACCGGATATATTGATCGAATTGTGGGAAGTTTCATCGTATACTTTACGACAAATCATGCTGTCTTTAGCAAATAAATCGTTAATTGTATCATTTTATCACAATGATCTACAATCGTTTGTTTATAGTATACATAGTTTAGTTTATTATTATTTAGTGAATAATAAGAATGATGATAGAACTATCGAATTACATAGGAAATTGATTAATATCTACGACACAAAATCGAATGATGTTAGATTTAAAAATTCGGCAAATTATATATTAGGCTATTTTGGTTATCATTTGAAACATGCGAAATTATTCGATAGATTTAGTATTTATTTTGATCTCAATTTTTTGGAGAAGAAATTGAAATCGGTCGGTAGTATCGATTTATTACGCGATTTTGAAATTTATAAAGACTACATAACGAAAAGTGTAAGTTTTAGGACATTTACTAATCGTTTTTATAACAATTAAAACAAGCTAATTTCTAGGATCCTCTATTAGAACGGAAAGCAGAGGATTATAAAAAGTTCCTGACTAATTACAGTTTATATTTACACCAATTTCCCGAGTCTAATATAGTACAATATGCTTTATATAATAAAAAAATCAATAGTGTTTTTGAGACTGGTGCAGAAATTGCGAAGAACAATCCTGAAGCTCTCTATTTTGAAGTATTGTAAGTTACCATTTAAAAATTAGAATTATCTCAATTAATTATTCAATTATTAGACTTTATTGTGGCGAAACTGAACAATCAACATCGATTAAATTAGACCAAGAAGTTACAGCGATCTGTTGTACAGATTCTACAGATATTGTTATCATTGGTACAAATCACGGTGATATACGTATTGTAAATTTAAAAGTAAGTAATTTTAATTAATTGTAAATTGATAAAATGATAATTTGTTAAATAGTATGGTCATTTTTATAAAAAATTCAATGGTCATTCATCGAAAATCATCAATATACGATTCAGCCCGGATAAAAAACGTTTCTTATCAATATCCGATGATGGTAAATTGAAATTATGGCGACATAATAATGATATTGATTCACCAAGTAATAAACAAGATCTATGGTTGAATCCACATACTGGACGTGAATTAGAAATTATAATCGAAATGGAACAGAAAGATGATAAAATTTTAACTGCCTCCTTTCCGAATATTACCAACAAAAACAACAATTATAAAATTATCAATGATAAACATGAAATATTAATAACTGGTTCAAAACGTGGCTCTATCATCTTATGGGACATTAATACAAGACAAAAATTAATGTTAACACCAGTTACTGGTATTCCAATTATTGATATAAAATTTTCAACTAATAATCACGAAATTATTGCCGCACGCGATAAACATATATATTTCTATAAAATTGGTATGAATCATTTGATTTATTCGAAACAATTACTTGATGATATAAAAATTAATTATTTATTGAAATTCACAACAAACGATCAATTAATCGCCGTACATAACAAATATTTCAATATATGGCACGAGAATCGTACAAAATCAACAGTAAATTTTCTAAATCACATCGAAATTGATGACGATTTAAAAATCGTTTGTGCTAAAATCACACCCGATGATAATTATTTAATATTAGCAACAAATAGTTTTATTTATATTTACAATTTGATAACGAAAGAATCTTTCAATATTCGCAACGATTTCAGGTAATTATAAATTTAAATGTCATTTGTTTCGTTACTATGACTACCATAATTATGACCAATAAGAATCAAAATAATAAAACAATTTCGTTGCTATAACAACCGTAATTATGGTGTCAATTTTCTACCAATTACAATGTTGGCGCTAATTTTGATTGTTGTAGGCTTTCTATTTTGAATTTACGTATTGTACAGAATGTAATTTTATTACTTGGTTGTAATAATTTGAAATTAGAAGAGAAACGTTTACAATTACAACAAGAAGATCGTCCCGTTGTTAAAAATCCAACCCAATTTACGTGTTATTGGCGTGAAGAATTACCAATTTATCCAATATTGAATCGTTACAATAAAATTAATTTATTTAAAGGTAATGTGTTATTATCCGAATATGATTTATTGGATAATAATTATAATATGAGTGAGAATAGTGAGATTGTTACAAGTACATTTTCGTTATGTGGTAATTATATATTTTTCGGTTGTAAAAACGGTAATTTAATCGAATTTAAATATAAAAAGAAAACGTTGAAAACAATACTGAAATGTAATGAGGAAATTCGAAAAATCCATTGTTTCAATAATGATTATACAGATAATAATTATTCGTATACAAGTAACGATGATAAACTTGGTTTATTGGTAATTTCAACAAAAACAAAGATAATTTTATTGGAAAATGAACCGAAAGAATACAATTTTATTAATGGTATTTTCGATTATTTCTACATTAATTATGAATTGGTAGTAATTGATAATTGTGCTAATATAACATCATTGAAAAATTCTAAAATTTTATTCAATTGTAATGAAAATTGGTCTGTAATGACTGCCGATTTCGATCAAGATATTTTTGTAATTACGTTCAATAAGAATGACGAATATTTTATAAAAATGTTCAACTATAATCAAGACGATCAAATATTGGATGAGCGTTTTTGTGTTGTTTCGAAAGTCATACCGACAGTTTCAAAGATTTCTCCGAATGGTAAATTGTTAGCCATCGGTTCGAAGGATGGTAGTATTTTGGTAATTATTTCATTAATTAATTCGTGTTCTAATTAATTTGTTTTGTTTGAAATTTAGCTTTTAAATATCGACAATTTGGAAATTACCTATTTATGGTTGCATAAACAACCAATACAATCCCTGATGTTTGCCCCAACTTTGGAGCCGATCCTTGTTAGTTTGAGTGACCAAATCGCATTCTGGAACTTGAAAACTTTCCAAAATCAAAGGTAATATTGATCCGTTTTATTTGTGTGTGATTCTAATAATATTTGGGTGATTTAGCCGAAATTCAACACCAACATCAAGTTACAACAATTTTAGTGTGTGGTGTTATAAGAAGACTAGTGATTCGACACCGTACTTGTTATCGGCATTGAATTTACACGGGAAATTATTGCGGTTTGTGTCGGCATCGAGGGATTTTCTCCATTTTATTGTTGTTGACGTTGATGGAAATATCTACAAGTTGGATGTTATTTGATTATCGAACAAAAGGAAAGCCAAATATTAGACATATTTGCTCAATTTTATTAATTTCTTTTTTCATATATACGTTATATTTATGATATTGTGATCGATTAGTTGTGTAATTATTTTTGATATCAATACCTCAATTGTGGGTTGTAATTTTCTAACATTTTATATTGCAATTTTGTCTATAGATGAATTTACATCTTTTTAAAAAATATATATTTTTCGAATCTGGCCGGTTGCGATTTAATATTTCTTCAATGGCAAACTCCTGTTCTTGATCGATTTGTGTTTTTCGCACATCCAACCATTGTAATGTTTGATTATTTTCCAGCAATTGAATCAAAATCTAAAACTCGCAGTTAAATTTCCTGTTTTCTCATTAATGCGAAATTACCTGTGCAATATCCTCACCGATCGTATTATTGCTGATATCGAAACGTTTCATTGAAGTGTTCAATGAGAGCATTTGCGCAATTCGTAAGGGAGCATCGCCTTTAATCTGACAGCCGGCTATTGAGACAGTTTCTAATTGTTGTCGGTGGACGAGTATTGTTAAAATCGCCACACAACCTTGTTCGCCTAATGGGTTAAATTGGATGTATAATTCGCGTAATGGACAACAATCTGGCCGTAGTAGGGCATAACTGATGGCTCCAGCGCCCTCCGATTTAATCCGATTAAACGACAGATCTACAATTTCTAATGTCGGATGGGTCATTAGAACTTTGGCTATACAAAAAGCCGAATTATCGCTGATTAAACAATGCGATAATTCCAATTCGGTTAGGGTTTGATTCAGGATCAAGCCATGGCACAATTTTTGGACGTGTTCGTCGTCTAACCGACTACGGTGGATTCTTAGAATTTTCATAAATTCCAAACTATTGACCGACTCAATCAAACAAGAACAATCTTTCGGCGATAATTGAAACAACTTCGCGCTAAAAGACTCGCCAACATTCCTCTCACCTTAACAAAACAATTAATAAATTCAAAATTAGTATAGTTGAATTACCGAAAATTAGGCCGATTTCTTCTAGGTTTTGTAAAGCTTGGAAAGCTACTCGAAAGTCTATATGATCAACAGGTAAGACTTCAGGAAGTTCGTCTTCCGACAGGTGCAAACGAGGCCGCCACACTTTTAATTGTCTCAAAACTAAACATTTGATGAAAGGCGAACACAATTTCGCAACTTCTACAATGTCATTCTCGTCCTGAAACTCGGGCTGGGCCTCTTCCAATAGGTCTTCAATATATCTTTTCAAAAACAGCGATCTCCACGTCCATTCCTCAATTTTAGGCGTGACTACGTAGCCGAATTTGGTGAAATACCGCTTCTCCCAGTAGAATTCATCCTAATTTGTTTGTAATTTGACATTAATTCCATTGACATTGGATACTTACGCAGATTAGAGCGACTGCAATTTCAAGGGGTAGTTCAGTATCCAGCAATTCTAATAGGTATTCTTGGTCTTGTAAGGGTAGTTCAAAAAATACGGGATTTCTTTCAAAATATTTATTGATAGCTTTGACACAATACGTGATTAAATCGTCGACTTCACCCTGGTCCCATTCGAAATTTTCGGATAACAACTGCCGGGAAGCCTCCCCTAATAATTCTAAACATTGTTTCGACGGCTTGTATGCTTCTTGTGTGTTTTTATTAATTTTTACCGGGATCCTCATTTTATTTGCTGGGAATTTGACGTTCAAAATTTTGGGAAAAATCAATTATAGGGGGAATAAATAAAATAACAAGCTAGGTCGATAAATAAAGGTTGCAACAAATTTCAAAAACTGTTTAACATCTGGATTAAGTCGCACAGGGGTGTTTCAATAATTCAAACATTGATTTAAAGCTGCGTTTACACGTGGAAACATAGATGATTTATGTTAGGTATATATTGTTGGAATAAGGGTGTTCCAAGTTATTTTTTCAAGAATTTTAATCTGCGCCCAGAACTGTACATTCATTAAAAGTTTTAATGAATCGCCCCTAAGTTGTTCGAATTCCCCAACTTCAGGATCGATCTTCGAACAACAGAGCCAAGTTTGGAACACCTGTCCGATAAGGGCGCATTGTCGCCAAAATAAGGGTGGATTCTAACTATCCGCGTCACATATACGCTCTTCCTCCTGCTCTGCTACCCCTATGTAATTTTTCTCTTCATGGTATTGTATAGACATTATTATTAAAGGGGATGGCTTTTTTCCGTCCTTCAATAGGGGATGGTATGATGGCGATGATGTTGATGATCATCCTCCCCGGACACAGCTAGGGGTCGATCTGTTTCCGATTGTTACCGAATAGGGAATCGTTGATAGTACGCACGTCCAGTTGAGGACCGGCGTCGAGACGCGTCGATCGTACGCTGATTGTGTGAGAGAGTGTATCGCCCTCGGACTATTGCACCCCTATTTTAATTGACAAAATAAAACACCATATAGATGTGTTTTAGGGGGACACCGATAAAAACAAACAGTTTTCAGTAGCTTTATAACTGTGCCAAATAAGAATTATTAATAAATATTTAAATAAATCAAAAATAAATTCTGCAATTTATTTACTAGTGCTTCGTTGGAATATTTCGGAAATTTGTACCAACTATTGAGGTAAAAATTTGTGGAAATTCAAGTGTTTCCCACCAATATAGAGGTAGGTCTGCCGCTGAATTCTCGCATAAAATCGAAACTTTATTTTTCTACAAAAAATCGGCGATTTTCCTTGTAGTTGGGCGATTATTTTTGGAATTACAGAAAATAAACAAATTTGACAACATTATAAATTATCGATGTATATTTTAATAAAGGAAAGTTAAAAATATTATAGAAGAAAAATAAATACAACCACAAGTTGAGTAACTTTGCACGTAATAAAAACAATAAGGAAATACTACCGAAATTTCCCCATTCTTTCGGCTTTACACCCAAACAATACGGACAAACAGAAAATCGGGCTATTGTTCCCATTTATTTGACGATTAATTTGAATTTCTTTGTTGTTTGTTTGAATTGATAAAAGAGACATTCATTATCATTAGCATAAGTATTGTTAAAATATTGATTTAATTGTTCAAATAGAAATTAAAAACATCATTTCCTATCTGGTAGAAGGGAAGTTTCCGATTCTAAAGAAGCCACCATCTCGAACGCATACAATTAAATTAGCTATAATATGATTGAAAATGTGCCCAGAAGGAAGACAGGTAATAAACTTTGAGACTCAATCGTACAACGTTTGGCTCCAATAATTTTCTAATTATAATTCCAAATAAAAGATTAAATCTTAACGTACATGCCCAGCTTTATCTTTGCTGTTTAGGCCTAGATTAGACATCAAGCTAGAGGTAATCTAGATGCGATATCAAAGCCAAGCGAACAAATCTTCCCTGTAAGCACAGCTTTATCAGAATTATTTATTTTCGTGCATTTTTATTGTACAATCCATAATCGAATTTATTGGACGTTTTATATTACACGTATTTTAATACGTTTCCACTAAAACTGAATTTAAGTGGGATATCATCGTTTAGATGTCTTTTTGAAGGGTAAACAATCCGAAATAAGAACGACAATAAAATCTACTACAATGTCACAATCCGGATTGTGTTACATATGAGCCATATTGATTATATTGATTAATAATATGAGCCATATGATGGTTTCCGTAGATGGAATTCCACATTAATGATTCGTTCCGTTAGAATTAATTAAACTAATTATACTAAAATTGGTGATCTTATCATATTTTGCTTATTTAGATTTAGATTTAGATAATGCGCCAGGAATTACTGTTAAAATTACCAATTAACTATTGTTACTGTAAAAATCGTCCACTATTCTGATGAATTCGTAATAATTGGATGGAATTTTCAGTATTTCCCATTGCCTCGCCAATCTCTCACTACAGCGCACCATCGTCATAAATAATTCTAAATTAAATTGTAACGGGGTTGAGTGTTATAAAACGAGAGTCATGCCATCGTCCAACTAACAATGGAATAAAAATAATCTCTATGATAATATAAATAATTACACCCACACCTATTCAGGTGTTTATTTTAAAATTGAACAATTTGAATACGCACTAGTTAATTTCAATGGGGTAAAATTGCCAATTATAAGGGGTTGGAAGATCAACAAATACTGTGGTTGACCAAATCGAACACAATTGACCTAGAAAACGGGCTGGTATTGTATGGCGGAATCCTCATTTACGCCTCTATTTGATTTAGTCTTTTTCTGTATTTTCCGCTATTACAACGAAAATCTAGCTTAGTGGTGGGTTTTCATTCAACAGACTCTATCGAGGGAGAATTAAAACTCTTTCAGGTGCAAATTAAAAGAAATGTTAGTAGCACGCTCCTCGAGGGCGTAATAAAAATTTACTTAAACATTAGATCTTTTTTATATAATCGGTATTGAAAACAATAAATTTTTATGGAGTTAACTTTAAGATAATTTCTATAAAGACGGAGAAATCGATATTCTGATGTTCCGTTCGTTGATGTTTTGTAACAATATTTCGCACATCATTTAACAATTGTGTTGTGCTTTATTGTGCCTATTTTTATAAAATCTTCCTTCTAACGTCGATAATTTGTGCGTTTTTTATTATTATTATTTTCTAGATGGCATCATTATGGAAAGTTCACGGTCAATTGTTAGATTGTGATGTTGGTTGATCATCAATCGATAAGAAAATGTAATTACAATTTTTTTCGCATAGAAATAAGGGTGTCAAATTGTTTGCACCCGGTTTCTTTTAATTGGCGTTATAACAATGGGCTGTGGCCACAGTAAGATCAATATTTATCCAAGGAAATCAAGGAACAAAACAACCAGCAAAAAGACTGGTAAGTTTTTACGGTTGAGGGGGCACACTTGTTGAATTTGTCGAAAGAGAGTCTATCCAATAATTCAAACTTTCAATTTTATCGTGTTTACGTTTGTTTATTGAATTTATCGTTTTTATTTAGATGAATTTCGGCAATATATTTGTTTTTTGTTCAATTTTTGTCTATATATAAATAGAATTTCCGAAATAAATACATAAATTTGTTGTTTAAAATTCGTAATCTCCGCTGTTCGATCG
The DNA here is from genome assembly GCA_020740385.1 of Mylabris phalerata. Classification (NCBI taxonomy): domain Eukaryota; kingdom Metazoa; phylum Arthropoda; class Insecta; order Coleoptera; family Meloidae; genus Mylabris; species Mylabris phalerata. The sequence continues at coordinate 2,439,101 of JAJEOX010000299.1, read as the reverse complement.
ATTCCGATGAAATTCCGAAAAACTGTTATATCGATAAAAGATTATTAACGTGATATCGCAAACAGATAGATTAGATCATGATTAATAAGCAAATCAGTCCTATGGCATGTTCAATAACACCACAGAACGCGATTTATAGTATTTAATCTAGAGAGATAAAGCCGATATTAAATGCCATTTACATAATATCGGACGCTTATTTCGAAATTATACGATTTTTTAGTATCGATTAGAATATCCCTATGCCTCGAAATTATTTTTTTTGTCCCTCTAGTTGCTTTTATCTACCTACAAAGGTTTCCGTTCTAACAGGATTACCTATCTATCTCTAACATATTCCAATCACAGAAATCTATTTTGTAATTTAAGCTCGATTTAAAAAAACGAAGAAACTAGCGAAACGAATTTAGTAGAGATGCGAAATTGAAATCGACATTTCATAAATGAATTGTTGTCGCTATTGAAGACGACGCGAGAAAAAAATCTCAAGAATACTCGATCGCATCTTTGAAATTCAAATCGTTCCAATTTGCTCGCAATAGACTCGTTTCTAAAATAATTTCCAATAGAGTGTGTCGTATTTGCCCCCAGGAATAAAAGTTTCAAACGAATTTCGTTAAAAATAAAATCAATCAATAAATCAACCGAAAAATTATAAAGTAGAATTGACTTGCGAAATTTGGTGGATGCGCCGGGTTGATTTATTGTAGTTACAATAGAACTTTTCTAATATTGGTTTGTTGTTGAATCACTTCCAGTTACACCTGAAAAAGCCGATTCGGAAGAGGAGGACGGAATAGAGGCGGAATCTGAAAATACCGAAAATTTAGAAGACTGCGACTTGAGGAAAACTATCAAAGTTAAACCGTTCGGTGGCCCGTTATTGGCCCAAATGTAATCGAAAATTTCCTTGTAAATTCGCTGAAATTAATTGAATTTTGTTGTTTAGAGAGATTTCGACGAGTCAACAGGACTTTTTCAGGATGTTGGATGAGAAAATCCAGAATGTAAGTCGGTAACGAATCGAATTTTACGATTTATTTGCGCCGGTTTCATTTAATTATAGGGCCCTGACTATAATTCCGAGAGTGAAACAGAGCAAGCGGCTGAAATGGCCCGATTGAATGCTTTGTTGAAAGATTGGGAAACTGCAAGTGCTGGGTGTAGGTCGGCGCCGGTTACGCCGAAACGTCGACCGAGGACTGCCGCCCCAACTACAACTAGTGAAACAACAACTGAAAAATTACGGGATGGTGTACGGTCAGGTGAACTCATTAATCGTGATGGTCTATCACGATTACCAACGGCGCAATCTGAACGCAACTATCCATCACAGGTAGAGATCGATTCGTTTTTAAACAGTTCTTCTGTGAATTGTTGGTTTTTAGATACCACAAAGTGTGATTCATCAATCGTATGGTGTTACTCAAGTGTCCTATCGTCAAATAAATTACAATAATCCAAATTATATAACACAAAGCCCATCACACCAAATCTCGTATCCTTCAGCTTTACAATATCAAGCTATTAGTCCGATGTATACAACAAATCAAACTAATTATCCATCAACACCAGCATTACGCCAATACGCCAACTATAATCAATACGGTAGTCCATTAAAGACTTTTATCAATAGTAATAATTCACCTAAACACATTCCATATGAACAACAATCAGCAACAAATTATAACACTCCTAGTCATAAATTATATGGACCAGTAATAGTTCCGGCGACAACAATAACAACAACAACATCCACAACAAAACCAACGTATAGTAACGGTGAGTTAGTTCAACAACAACAATTATACAACCAGTATCAGCAGTACAAAGATGTAAGGGAACAAATACTTGTACAAAATCAACAACAGACTGGATATCGAAGAAATTATCAAACTAGTGTTACAATTCCGATAATACCGAACCAACAAACTGACATGAATGTTTTACATAGGAAACAGTACGAACTCACGTGATCATATCGATAACAATAAAATATAATAAGAATAATAATAAAAATAAAGTGCTACGATCTCCTCTCTATGGATATAACTGTAAAAAAGATCACAATCTACAAGTAGTTGAATTTAGTTTCTATATAGATCAATAACGATACGCAAAAAACTAATTTGTTACCTTGAGGGTGTGTTCAGAGAGTAGGGCGCAATTTTCCATTAACAATAATTAACAAAGTTAACAGAAGCGATATTGGACCAGACTATATAAATAACTCCACTATATACGAACATAATGAATTGATTTAATTAGTAACGGAAACACAAGTACAAGCTGCAAAATTTTCCATTAAAATTTGTGTATTCGGCTCAAATTTGACCAAATATAGTGGCAAATTTGGGATATTTCCACGTATTGATAAGCCTTAGTCTTGACTCTCGTTTAGATTCGACTACCGTCAAGGAATCAAATTTTATTAGTAAATTTATAATTGTTAGACAAATTCTTAAGAGAAAATAAAATGTGATATTGTAGAATAGAGAGATTATTTAAATGTATTTGAGAAGATAATAAAGTATATATGAATGTTTTATGTAAATGATCAAAATTTAAAAACGATGTCTTACGTTCATCTGACTATTCTATTGCAATAATTTGAAGTAATTTTCAACAGTATTATCTTGTAAATCATATCATATGAATTTTAGATAATTATTTGTAAAATAAAGTAAATTATTTAAAGTTTTATGTAAATAAACAAATAAAAACAATGTAAATTTCACGGTGTCATCGTGATTTGACAATTTGTACCGCCAGAAATGAATAACAACATTATTAACCCGTCACAAGTGCCCTATTTGGAAAAACACCGAATCTTTGAACTGTTCCACGTAAGTAGAACGATTCAATTAACGCAATAAATAAAGGAGCCTTCTAGGAATTAGGAAGAGAATTGATTATCCAACAACCCGACGATCATGTTGAATTCCTCAAAAACATCCTAATCAATGCCAGGAAAGCAACAGAAACTTCACGTGTTGTAATCTTAGCATCCCCGAGGATCAACGTTCACAGATTAGGGAACGCTATAGTCGCCCATACGAAACAAATCATAATTACCCCCAATGAAATTGCGGTAATAACTCTATTTTAAAAAAAAATTATTGTAATTTATTGGTTTTAGGCAAATATGCAAGAATTACCGCCCGAATTAAAAATCGAATACATCCAAAACCTGTTACGTCAATCTAAAGTCTACGAATCCGGTTGGATTCTAATTGATTGTATTCAAACCCGCCAAGACGCTGAAATTTTAATTAAACGCGGAATTCTACCAACACATGTACTGCATTTAATTGCTCCACACGAACCACCCTTAGATCGACTATTGTACTGTAATGTGCCGCGATATTGGCCGGATTATAGACGGCAAGTTTCGCAAATTCGTGACGTCTTCAAGAAAGTCCTGCGAGTTATTCGCGTCAATAATGTGTTAATTAAAATCATAAAATTAATGAATTTCAGGAAATTCCACTGTTGAATCGGAGATCTGGTGAAGTTATAAATGAGTGCATTAAAGTGATTAGTTTGAAAACGTCAATTTGTGCGATAAAACCGAGAATTTTAATTCTCGGGCCCCGGGGCAGCGGACGGCGGACTCAAGCGAAACTACTTGTTGAAAAACTGAACATTATCCACGGTATTTCGGTGGAAGTTGCAGTAATTGTTTAATTTACTAGACAAATTTTAGTTGATTTCGAACAATTATTCCATCAGCTCCGACAATCTAGAGGGGAACTCGGGAAAAAATTACAGACATACAACAGCCCAACTGATCTAGATACGGAAACTTCAATAGAAATAATTAATAAGAATATTTTAGAAGAGGACTGTCTGTTTTACGGTTGGGTAATGACAGGATTTCCCTCAACAGAACTCGATTTTAAACATTTAGATTCCCTCGATACGCCGCCGAACAGGTTTGTTTTAATAATTGATTTCAACCAGAATAACGGATTAAAAATTGATTAGGGCAATTTTCTTGGAATGTGATTTAGCCATCTGCAAGGAAAGATTACAAACCGAGTGGGAATCTATTGAATCTATAGAAGAACAGGTAAATTTCAATCTTTAAAGGCGCTACGATTTGTCCACAGATTAACAATACATTTTACCAATTTATTGAATAGAAATGTTTTTCCAAATCGAAAAGCAACACTTAGGGCGATTTTATCAAATAATTGTTAAATCGTGGACAAATAGGGTTTTGGAATAGTTTTCAATGTTTGAATAGTTGTTGTTTTATTGTGAAAATTACGGAAATTTACGAAAATATTGTGAAAATACCGCCCATTATATCGATGCAAATCAACATCAACGTTGTATTCATGAAAATATAATGGCAACTATTGCAAATCAATCGAATCCAGCACCACCAAGATCGGGTATTGATAAAGAAATTGTTGAGAAATCTAAAGTACAAAGATAAAAATTTTTATTATTTATATTGTTTTCAAATTGAAACAATTTAAAAAAATAAAAACTTAACGTTTCTATTCCATATTAATTATTTGTTTTGTTTATAATACAATTTTTTGTGTAATAAGTGGCAATTCTCTATTATGGAAAATTAATAAATAAAATGCCACTTTGTGTTATCTTTTTATAAACAGGGGAGAAAATAGTTTCACCAAAAGTTATAAACACGTACCGGTATATTTTAAGTGTCACTTTTCCACAATTTTATAGTCTTATCGTTTTCAAGGGCCGCTGAAGCTATGATATTTTCAGTTGGGTGGCAAGTTGTACACAGAACAACATCTGGAAATAATAAATTCAACATTTCTCCACTAAATCTTCAATTTAAACAATTTAAAAAATAATTCAATAGAGAAATTAACGGTTTCATGAAAAACTCTAATTAATTTCAAATTATTTTGTTTCTAAAGTTATAAAACCTTTGATTAAAATAGAGAACTTACCTGTGTGCCCTTGTAATTTCTGTACAATTTCTTTCGTCTGTAAATTCCATATATAAACTAGATTATCTTCCGAACCACTAACAATCCATTTACCACCAGTTACAGAGAAATTAGCAAATATACAATATTTTTCATTTTTATGTCCAGAATAAGTTTTCAAACATTTCCCTTTCGCATAATCCCATAATTTTAATGTATTATCTAATGTTGCTGCTAAAATATATTTGCCATTTGGTGAGAATTTAACAAACGATACAGGCGGATTATCATCATCAATTAATGTTTTCAAACATTGTCCAGATGCAGTATCCCAAATTCGACTAAATTCAAATTTAATTAGTAGAAAACTTTAATATTGGAAATTGTAAATAATTTACCAAAGTCCATCATAACTACTGCTAACAATCAATGAACCATCACGATTAAAATGTACAGCACTAACAGGATCTGAGTGTGCTGGTAATGTTTTCAAACATTTACCAGTACGTACGTCCCATATACGTACAGATTCATCAAATGATCCCGACACAATTAAATTCGATTGTGGATTAAAATTACAACAAAATACATAATTACTATGACCTTTTAATGTTTTCAAACATTTACCAGACGATAATTCCCATATTTTCAATGTTTTATCATCACTAGCTGATACTAATAAACGACTATCACTTGACCATGCAACATCACTTATACCTAATTTATGACCTGATATGGTTTTCTCGAATTTACCATCATAAGCACCCCAGATTTTTATCAATTTATCAGCAGCTACAAATTATCAATTAAAACATAATCTTATTAAGTAAACAAAACAACTTACAAGAACTAGCTAACCATTCACCGTTTGGACTAAATTTTACAGACGATACAGCTTTTGTGTGGCCCGCTAACGTAAACTTTAACGTATAGTTGGGCTTCTAAAAAGTGAGGTTATGTCAATATTACAAATTGTTTAAACGAAACAAAGCAAATAATTCGATTTCAATCAACAATTTGATATTTCCTAATCAATAAACAATAAAAATAAACAGATATTAGGAAATTTACCAAACTACTGCTAGATTTATTGGAGGTTCCCGTTGGTGTTGATAGATTATTCGATGATGAATTGTTCTGTTGTTGGGTACCTCCAAGGGGCATCATTTTTGATTACGCTGAATTACCCCAAAAACCACCTGAAATCGGGTAATTTAACCGAAAATATCAAATAAATCCACGTTCACTCCTCACAATTGTACATACTTTTACTTTGTAACGTAGCTCAAATTGAATTTAGATTTAACGATAACACTTTAACATAATATTAGTTTTACTTAAATTTAATTGTTTTTAAACGAGTTTGCTTTAATGAATCACTAAACAATTATATTTTATCATCTGAAAACTGAAGCGCTGAAGCTCTCACCGCCATTTTAGACCACAAACAGACCCAAAATACAATGTTGTCATATTTTTATACAGTTTGTCAACGTGATTATACATCAAAAGCATCAATCAAATAAATTATAAATACAAGAAAATTGCACTAAAATAATTTCTCTCCTTTGAAATAAATTATCAGGATTCAGAATTCTAAATTTATTAATTTATTAATTTTTAAAAACGAGTATCTTTGGCAATGCTGCAAACAAAAGCGCCATCTTGTAAGAATAATGACGTAGCTACAGTTGATGCGCACGTGTATTTTCTACATTGGAATGTTAATTTGAATTTAAAAACCAAGTTAATTGTAATAATAATAATTAGAAAAATTTACCATGATTAACGCTTTAATTATTTAAAGTGAAAGTCTAAAAATTTTTAGAACGAGCTATAGGTAGAACTAATTAAGGTGAGAAGTGCTGTTTTGTAAGAGTGGCGCTATCTGTGGTGTTTTTGACTAATTAAATTCGTTTATCTTTGTCTTTTTTACTGTTATTGTATTTGTTGATTCTCGTCTATTTTTACAGTTTGTTTTATTACCGGCATTGTATAGAGGCACGTGTGTTTTGAGGTTAGGTCGGCGTGAAGTTTTTTCGCGAAAACGAAATTACAAATTCTTAATTTAATAACAAAATGCAGCACGATGATGTGAGTTATTGTTCAATTTCAATAAAATCCAATTAAATTCTGTGTATTTTAGGTTGTTTGGAGTGTTATCAATAAATCGTTTTGTTCATTCAAAGTCAAGTAAGTTTCATCGAAATTACACTGGAAGTTTATTGATTATTGTTTTATTTGAAGCACAAAAACGCAACGTTTCTGCCGTAACGAATATAATTTAACTGGTTTATGTTCGCGTTCATCGTGTCCTTTAGCAAACAGCCAATATGCAACAGTACGTGAAGAGAACGGTATAATTTATTTGTACATGAAAACGGCCGAACGTTCCGCTTTTCCAACTCGAACATGGGAGAAGGTGAAATTGTCGAGGAATTTCGAAAAAGCCATACATCAAATCAATGAAAATCTGCTCTATTGGTCCGGTTTTATTAAATCGAAATGTAAACAACGATTCGTTAAAATTACACAATATTTGATCCGAATGCGAAAATTACGATTGCGACGACAGTGAGAATATGATTGATTTGTAGCTTGTTGTTTGTTAATCGATTTTCGTTTGTTAGGAAATTATTGGTGCCATTGCAGAGGAAGATTGAACGACGCGAAAAACGGCGTGAACAGAAAGCTTTGATTGCTGCTAGAATCGAGAAGGGTGTTGAAAAAACTCTATTAGATCGATTGAAGAAAGGAGTCGTATGTAAAATTATATTTCATTTTCCATTAATTGATTAAAATTTAGTATCAAGATTTGTACAACATTCCACAATCAACATTTGATGAGGCTTTACGTGAGAATGAAGTTGAAGAAGAGGATGAGGCACAAGTTGAATATGAAAGAGAGTACGAAATGGAAGATGAAGACGTAGAAGATAATCGAGAATTCGTACCGGCTGATACTGACGATGAGGTAATTTAATTATTTATAAAGAGAAGAAAACGAGCCAAACAAAACGGGGACGTTATTTTATTCGTAATCTGGCCGGTTATAAAAGCATCAAGTTTTAGAGGAATTACTCGAATCTCTCGATTTCAAATAGGATTTAATTTATTTTACTTTCCTCTATAATTTTTTTTATGTAAGAACAAAGAGCTTTATTGCGTACTGTTTAAGTTAAAGGGACTACGGTTTTTCAATCTTCACCACAATCTTGTTTGGATAACGAGTTGTTTGAAGGTTGCCATTAAATCATCAAGATCATTATCAAGGGTTGGAAATTTATAAATTTGTATCAATCTTTGCATAGAATTTCGTGTTTGACAGTCTACAAATTAGCTTTACAAAAAAATCGCATTGGAGTAAAAGTTTTTTTCGTTCTATTAAATTCTCGAGTATTCAAATTTTAGTATAAAAACTACAAGTTTCATCAAACGACTTATGTTAACGGTTTATTTGTTGATTCGATTATCATTCAATAAAAATTGTAAACAAATAATTTTTAGGAAAGTGATAGTGGACAGGTGGAACAGGTCGACCTTGATAGCAGTTTTGAATCATCCGATTCAGATATTGAGGTACTATTGAAATTGCTAAAAATAATAAAATGTCGTTTTGAAATTCGTAATTGTAGGAGATGGAAGTTGATAGTTCTAAAACTGATATTAATGTGAAGAAAACGCCGAAATCGAAACATAAATTGCGGAAACCTCGTATTGAAATCGAGTATGAAGTGGAAAATGCTACTACTAGTACCGTTAGTAGCAAGATTCATTAGATCAATTGTAAATATTTATAATAATAATAAGAAAAATTAAATGAAATTTATAAATAAACTGTTCTATTTGTTTATTTGTAATTGCCATCACGCCCGTAATGGTAATATTTACAACTTTACCTGGTTGTCAAGGTTATTATTTAACAATATAGAGTCTAAACATCGACCATGATCACAGAGTTGCTTGTGAACAAACAATCTAAACAATTCTGTTTTATTTTTATTTATTTTTTTAATAATTTTATAAAATTGTGCAAATTACTAAAATGAAATTCTTTCTAAAAACTTGCCTGTTTCGCAACAAATATGGGTAAGTTTTCCACAATACGCGTTTATTCCAATTAAATCCGTCCAAAGATCGTCGAGTTGTGTTTTTTTCCTTTTTAATTGTAGGGTGGCAGGCCGTTTTTATAGAGTCCAATGAAAATTTCAACAATTTTCACATGTAACCAAAATACAAATATACACCAAAGATTTATTTATTTTTGGAACTTGTCGCATTAGTGACTGTCTCTTTATAACAGTTAGAATTTCGAGTTTGTTTAGTGTGCGTTATCTCTAATTTAAACACGAAATTTTTCAACTTTGTTTTCCCAGTCGACGAAATATTAATTCTATACACGAAATTATGGGATAATTTATAGGAGATGTATTCAATCAATAATACAGGACAATATAAGTAAGAATGATTGAAGTTTGCTGATTATGTTGATTATTTATTAGTTGATTTGTTTGCCTGTGCGATGTCTTGTAAATTTTGGAAAATTGGGCAATTTATAGGTTTCAATTCCCAACTGTATGGTTTATTTTTAGTGTATATTTGTGGCCATTTTATAGTAGATTTGATTTTAATTTGCAAATATGAGCCAAAACATTTGTTTATTTGAGAATTTCACGTAAAATCTTTCGTAAAACAAAATTATTCGCTCATTTCGTTCCGTACATTCAAAGTATTTCGAATTTTTTCGTCTGTACAATTACCTAAATGAACGCTAGGAAGATATTTATAAACAATGATGGTGCATTAAAGTAGAGATAATAATAATTAATCTCGCTGCTATTAACATTAAAAATAGATGCAGGCCAATTAACATAAAAGCAGAAACAGGTAGCCGAAGATCAAAAGTCATCTAAAAGATGCATTAGGAGAGAACTAATTACGATTTATAAATCGTTCCACGATTCAAGTACACAAATCTAAACAATTTCGATCCAAGATTTTGACGCAACAATCACATTGCGTTATCATCAAGTACGATTGCGTCAACGTTAATGCATCTACGGTGGAAATTGGCGTATTTCGTTACAGGAAGTACACTCTAATTTTGCGGTTGTAGTCGAAAATACAACCGACAGCAAATAATAAATGGAGGGTCCTGAAACGTTGCGACTTTTCCCTTGGGATATTTTACAGCCGTTTCTGGATTTACAGTACGCTTAGCTACTGTTTATTGTTCTCTACGAGCTCGGAATTAGTTGATTTTATTATACGTCTCAATTTTTCATTTCTGTTTAATTTCTATTGTAAATAAGCTGGCAGTATGAATGGAATCTAATAAAATTTTTATTCATTGTATTCTCGAGAAATCATTGTCTCAAGCTTCATCTCTATAGTTGTTTCTAATCAACATTTGCACAAGAATTGAATCATCTAATTTGTAATGTTGATAATGTTATCGTAATCGGTTTTATTTGTTTGAGTTTAGTAGGAATGAAGATTAGGATTGTTTGAAAATTGTTCTAATTATTCCAAAATCGGTCAAGATTTTTATTATGAAGGCCTGTTAGTTTCTAAATATGAACAAAAACTTGTTTCTTCTCGTTCGTTAGGAAATTATGTTTTGGATTTTTGTATTTTTTAAGTTTGTACTTTGCGCGCGCACCTTTTACTTAAATGAAATCATCAATTAAGTGCCGTATTGTTATATGTCTTTCTGTCTTTATTTAATTGTTATTGTTTGTTTTTATTGTTAACGCAAGAATAGTTAAAGTTCCGCATCTATTAACAAGTTGTGTTTAATATTAACTATGTGATTTTATTAATTATTGTTTAAATCATTGTAATTTTCGACGGGAAGACATGTTGTTATGTGTAGCGTAAATTGAATGAGACATACACTCATACATAAACACACACAAACAAACCAACTATAATAAAGTTTTTCAAACTGAACAGATGCGGTTACGGCTAACGACCTCAGGTCTGTAATATAACGTAATTTCTATTATTCCATCGTTACGCAAATTTCAAAGTATGCCCTTTAAATCCTGCAAATCAACATCGAGATTACGTTATTCGTAGGACCCTCTTGAATTTCACCCTTGTGAAATAGACAGGAAAATTAAGTCTTTGAGCTACTTGCGGCCGCCCTTTCATTCAACATCCTCTGCCTTTGTATTTCTGCATTTTTTTCTCTTCTGTTTCGCTCCGGTCGTCGATAACGACGTTGAATACTTTGGAATCCACGAACGAATCCATTTTCATTATTGAACATTATTTCTCATATTTACCGACATATTTGCTGGTATATTAAGTTTTTTCCGTCTCATTTCGTGAATTTTCCAGGATGGATAAGCCGCCCAGTGGGAGATACTGTAATTTGGATCGACATCCGCCCGTACGTTTAACTCGTCATCGATGGTATGATTCAAGTAGGTACGTAATCGAGCTATTACCAACCAATCTAGATCTCAATCTCTATATTGAATTGAATTAAATTGATTATAGTTGATCGAGATTTAGATTGGGCCTTGTTCCGAATTCTACATAAATATAATCAATTTAATTCGTATGATCGTGGGTTACGTGAAATCAACCCAAGGGACACGAGTTTTCTTTATATCCTTAGCTAATATATTGATGACCCCCAAGAACAGTATCTATTCGACTATAAAGTTGAACTTAATCATGTTTAGAATACCTACTAGAATTTTAACAAGATTTAAAGATTATTAAGGGGAATGGGTAATCTTGTTTGAGTTTAACGTGTGTACAAGGACATGATATTAATGTGTCTCTCTATTTTCCCCTATCAATTTTTAATAAAAATCGTTCAGTGGTGGTCTGTTTGTCGAGTTGAAGACGTTTGCAAAAAGTTTCACCAACAATAATGACAAACAGCCCAAATCCTTGCGCCAATGGTGAATCCGATGATAAGAACGATGACAATGGGGAGATTGAAGAAGAAAGTGACGATAACAGTGATAAGGGGTTAGTAGATATTTTTCAAATTTAGAATTTAGCCAATTTCCATTGTTTTAACGTTTTTAATAGCTTGTCCGTTTATATTTAAATGATTCCGTTTCGACTTTAGCGATAAGTGTTGTTTCCTTATAAACTTCCAGAATTTCAATTAAGATCCAGTTGATTTTATTTATGTTTGAAGAGTTAGATGACAAGTAACTAGATTTGTAATTAGATCTCTTGATAAACAACTCTTATCCAAATCTAAGGTTCTTTAAACAACAAAAAAAAGGAGAGCTCATAGAGTTTGTCTCTTCACATACAAAACACTGTAAATATTAGTCTTGTTATTTATTATTAGTCGATCAATATCATCGTCTGGAACGAGCACTGATTATTTTTTTCTACAGTCATTTTTGTTAAATAGACCGTTATCCATATCCCATTTATTGTCATTATATTGTGGGCCAGTCACGTGTATGTTTGCTACAAAAAAGAACAAAATTAGCAATATTCTTTTTTGTTTACCAACCACTATAGAAGCAAACTGGCTAGCTTTTAACGGAATGTATCGAATTTCCTCTCGTTGTTCTTATTTTTCTACTACTTGAAACTTCCGTAAAGCCTAATTGAATTATTGATTATGCTTTTCCCAAAAAAATTCAATACTTACTCAATTGTTACCGTTAACGAATTGTGTTCAGTGTTATCGATTCATATCAACACGACAACGAAATAAATCTTTAATCTCTATTTGTATTGTAATCCTTTTCAGATCAAATAGAGATCGGGTTGAAGATATATTTGCATATTGCTCGACTAATGAGGACATAAAAAATCGAATATTTTGCGCCGGTGCTCTCGTCGATTTGTTCCACTCTCTATTATTTAATTTAGAAATTCAAAAATTTCTAATTCTCAATTATTATTTAGTTTACTAAATCTGGCAAAGATCGGCCGGCGTGTACGATTCGATGAAACCATAACAAGCAAGTGAGTTGATCGCCTCTTCAAATCTATATTTTCCCCTTTATTACCCTTCTATTATTTTTTTAAAATAAATTAATTCGATTTTATATTGTTTCAGGTAAGTGTTGTTCTACCTTGTTTATCTAATAGTAAGGGTAAGTTGTATATTGGCGCATCCACCAAATTTCAATCAGTTTATAGATTAAATTTCCAATGTATTTCTAAGAGGGTGTAGAATCACAATTGTAAACACCTCTACCCTTGGGCGAATTTAAAAGAGATGTATCTACACCAATAAGTTTAATGAATTTTCTGAAATTGAATTGGAAAACTGAATGTTTTAGTTGGGAAAGTTTTGTATTCCAACTGGAAGTTTAAAATTTAATTACAATACATACAACCAAAGGGAAGACGGTTGGTATGATCGAAACCTAGGAAATAAGGATAGAGATTAATTGTTATTCTTTGAATTGTCATCGTAAAAGTGATTGTGGTAATTGTTAACAATGAAAATTCGATAATTTCCCCACATAAATCCCAAAGTCTTATCGATTTATTTAAATTGGATTCGTAAACGTTAAAGTTTGTAATTTAGAACGTTTCTCATATGTTTGTTGGATTTTAAATTGAGCTTTTCGTTGCGCTTTCGTTTTATTTTCGTACTTTACGTTCGATAACTAATAGGAAAATTGATTGACAAGGGATTTAATCTTGTTTTTTTGATAATAGAACAACACGCCAACGTATCTGCGGACTGTAATTTTCTTTATCTTGGAAAAACAACAACAGGAAAATTATCAATTTGATTAAATTTATTCTATTTTTCTTTTATATCCAGTATTCAAATCTTGTTTGATTTAATTCTAACACTATTTTCTTTTATTATTCACGTCTCTACCGTTTTGTTATAAATTACATCAAAGATTCTGTTACTAGCTAAAATGAATAAAAGTATGGAAAAAGTTCTTTATTATCCTGTCATTAGTTTTGATAAATTGTTGCATGTGAAATTTTTCATGTTGGGCTGTTTCTGGTCTTGTTGAATGAATAAATTAAAAACACCGGCGTTATTGTTGCTTTTTCTTTGCTTTAACTCAAATATTGATTTAAGTTTAGCTTTATAGAGAAACAGAAGCATTGAACGACTGTACTACTTCGAATCCAATTAGAATTAATATTATTTACGATTGAATTATGAATTAAGTTAGAAATACAATGATTGTGTGCTTTTAAGAAGCTATCCAAATGAAAACTAAACCGGCGTTGGAAATTGATTTGAAAGACATCCAAGGATATTAGTTTATCTCTCTTCAGCTTGTTTGATAATCCAATTGCACAGTGTAAATCCATAGAGGATCACAATAGAGGCATAACAGATGCAATTTCTATTTCAAAACAAAACTCCAACATTTAATTGTTTGATGTATCGAGAAAAATCAATTCTCAGGTGGTTTTATAAACGAAATTTTAAGGGTTATTGATAATATTGAACAATACTCGAACAATTTACGGGGATTGTTTCGGTAAAACTTTGAAAGTTTTCTCGTTAGACTATTGATTATAATTTAAATAAAAATGTAACGAAACAATTTTCCAAACGAATTTTATCGAAATTACAAGAGTCTTTCCGTATTGCTACCAGAAAGTTCCTGTCAGAATTGTAATTATAGCTACAATATTAAAGATTATAAATGTACAAGAAACAAGGCTCGTATTCTGTAACTTTTCAAAAATAGTGATTTTCAGTTAACACAATACAAGTCTAATGTGTCAGTTTGATGAGGATCAAGTATCCCCGAGCCGAGCCTGTATTCAATTTAACTTTCTTCTTTATGGTCAGATTTTTACATAATGTGTGGGCGTTTAAATTATTGATTTTATTAAAATATTCAAACAATTGTCTGCTTCTATTCAATAATTTGTGAATTCTGTGGAATTTTCTGAAAATTTCGTTTTTGTTTCCAACAAAAAATCAATTGATTTACTTCTATTGAAATGGCTAAATTGATTCTTAATTGTTTTAAAATAGTCTCAATTTAGATAAATGTCTTGATCGAATTATCGGATTGTGTGAAATTCCAATTAGAATTTCTACTGCTACATTTTCATTGTAATTTATTTACAATTAGCGCAATTGAAACAATGAAGGGAATTATTAGAGTTACTGTCGTTTGTAGTGTCGTTGTCTTTTCCGCCGTCCCTTATTTTTTCAAAATTGATTGTACCCCCTAATACACCTGTCCATTTAAACCTGTACACCATCTACATACGTCCACGATCCTGATGATATTCAAGGCGCAGGATCCAGACAAGCATACCGTTTTCTACCACAGTTCACATCCGAAGTGTTTCCCGTGTATTTCAGTAGTGCTTTCGGCGCCGTGATTGTGTACGGAAACACCGGCGACAACCAGAGATAGGCTAAAAAAAGAGAACGGCACGGGCGATAAATCGAAATTTTTCCATCGAGTGATAGACGTGCATCAAACAGCTCCGTCTATTATTCCCGAGTCTCGATGGGGTTGATTCGAAGATGAAAAGGACATTGTTATCAACAATCAAATATTAATAAGGACACTTGTGATCGATCCAATTGTTTGTTGACACGAATTTCTGGCAATATGTATGTGGTATATTGTTTTTTGTAGATTTCCATATATTCGAATCGTAATCTTTACATGTTTATTTTTCGGGGGTTTTGAGGATGATCTCTGAAATCTGCCCTGTGGTTGTATTTGTACATATCGGCGAATAGCTCTTTTATAATACAACTCTATTTGGTATGCTTTTATCGCCATCCACCCTTATACAAACTGATTTGTTTACTTACAGTTTTTATGTAAGTATGCGTATATAGATAAACCATTAATTTTGCTTTTGATTTAAATGTAATACAATTAGATGAGAAGATTCAATTACAAAAATAAACTGGAGAGGATTCTACATGTTTACAATAAAGTAACGAATACGTTTTCATGTAAATATTTGATTCTTGCTTTTGTAAAATTGGAGATAAATCCAGTTCCGTTAGAAATAACACCACTTTTACTAATTTTTCTTATAAATATTGTTAAAATAGCCAATTAACAATATTGTAACAATAAACATATTAACAATAACCAGAAATTTAGCAATTATATTTGAAACTAACCAAATTGGAATATAGTCGGTCTATCTGGATTGGATCAACACAACTCGATTGTAATAATGGTGTGAATCGAGCCGATTCGGTTGTAACAAACCGACTATAATCGATAATTTACCAATAAACACCAAAATGAATTATCTATTGATTGATTTATAACAGTAGCTGCCGATAATTGGAATTATAACGATGAATTTTTGATAGTAAACAAGAAAATTCGTTCATTTGAATTTTATTACAAACGATACAAATTTCTTGTGTCACTGAATATTTGTTGGTCTGTTGAAATTGACCCTTATCAAAATTTTGACATTTCATCCGATCGCTCTAGTTTCAATCCAAAATATAAAATTTAATACAAATTGACTCAGCTCTGCTGTGTATAAATGTTGAATTCTATAGAAATCGCTAGGGAGAGAGCAAATGTAGTTTTGAAAATTTTTCAAAGCCACTTACTAGGCTTATTCTAGTAGTAAATTTGAAATGAATTAATTTATCCTCTAGACGGCTTTAACGCAGCCCCTTAGTGGTGTACGAGATTGTGGATGTTATTTAATCAAGCCTATATTGTGTGTAGTTGCAATGACCTAAACTTTGTTGATTAATTTAATAATTTTCCGGTTGGAATTAGGAGAAATGTATACGTGTTAAATTTACAATTCACCCCTTCTCTGTGTCTAGTTACTTGTGGTGATAATTGAGCAAAAACTCCATCCTTTGGAAGTTTTTCATCTCTCCTGTCGACTCGACGACGTCAATTTGTAAAAAATAAATAAACCTTTTTATGTTAGACGATGACAACGATGTTGATATTAAAAGACTACTAGAATGAATGGAATGAGAGAAAAATTGAGTTTGTAAATTAATATTTCCCTTAGTGGTTATTGTGACGCTTTGTCTGTTTCTTTGAAATGAAAATACAGTCAAATATAGAGATATTTTTGTAGAATGTACCGAAAGAAGTCGTAATAAATGGCGGAATTGTATTAACAAAATAGTCGGACGAAACTTCGTAAGAGTTCTCCAAGGAGTAAGATAGTGAAGTGGAATTAAGATAAAAGCGAACAAGAATAATATATAAAAGTGTTCTACGCCATATCCTTAATTATTCTTGAACTCAATTCGACTAGTTCTGACTTTAATATAATTAATAAAATTGGAGCCAAGTTGTTCGTATCGAATTCGTTGGGCTATATTTGTAAACATGCCAATTGAATGTGAGATATAATAGAGTCTTAATTGCAATTTTCGTGTGTAGGTTTGCTTGTTTCTTGTTGGTTCACGAAACGATCCTGTCGATAATCTTTAACGTTGATCTTGTGTGAATTTCGAGGAAAATTCCGGCTTGTTTCCATTTAAGTTTTCCGGTTGATTGCTGTAGGAGTTTAACACCGAACACATTTCCCAACCAACAAAATGAGCATCAATCGTAAATTGTTGCGTCTCTTTGAAGAATCGATGGTGCGGAGGATATTCGACGAAAATTGTCGATCAACATTTTATAGATTTTTGCCTCTCGATAGATTGCCGAAATTTTAGAATTCCCCACCATCATCATTCATTTCTGATTTTGATAAATTATCTTGATTGTTTTGTTCTTAGTCTGATACAGAAGAAATAAATTACGTTTCTTTTGACATATAGTCACGCGATCCACTACTATACATTATTGATGAATAAATTTCTTATTTATTTATTAGGTCTCGGTAGAAATTTGGTAATTTTCTGATATTCTAGGTATGTTTACTAAAATGAACCCTTCTAGAATTAATCTACGATTATTACTACAGTATCAGCAGAGAAAATAATGATTGTTCGTACTGATTTATTAATGAAACGACGATTTGTGTTTGTGTAAGTGTAATGTGATTAAAATGAATTACGAAGATGATGAGAATTATTTTACGGCCTTTGTGCCGTTTCTACGAAATCAACTGAGCATCCATCGGGCCGTTTCCACGTCGGCTCATGTAACTATTTCAGGTAATTATTCTATTCCTAGATTCTACTATTATGAATTAAAAATATGTTTAATGATTATGTTGAAAACATAATCAATTAGATAGTAACGCTCATATGTCCTTAATGATAACCATCACACAATCTATTTGTTTATTGTGCTTACATAATCGATTTTTTTCTAATGTCGTTGTTGCTATTATTATTGTAATATTGTTGTGATAAAAGCCGGTAGACTACCTTCTCTTATCATATTCTCTCATCAATGTGAACAAACAAATAGGATAATGTGTTTTTGATTGATTTTCCAATAAAATCACCAATTTTCCCTTCAATATAATTCGATACTGTATTAAAAATATCGTTACTTTTACATTAATGCATATCGATAATAATATAAAACGGAAATTGTGATTTCCGGCATTTCCTCTAATCGTTCTCCCATTGATAATAGAATTATTTATGTCAACATTTGGTGAACGTTGGAAAAATCTCGTGAATTCGCCACAAATCTAATCAGTGAACAAATTGAAAAAATCGCGGAGTATTTGAATTGCGCGCCCACCTGGAAATTGGGTCGGTATAACCAAATTCCCCGGCTGTTCTAACCTTACAATTCCAAATGTCAATCTTGCTTGTGTTGTAGTCAATTATTTGACCAGTATTTTCTGCTCTATTTTATGATTATTTTAGACTAAAATTAATTATTTTGTTTAAAATATTCGAAAAATTGCACGATAATAATGTTTAAAGATAATCGAAGTTTGGAGGTTAGATACTTTAGTAAAATAATTTAACTTACAAGGCAGTTTCTTGTTTTCTGTCGTCCTGTATAATTTAGAACGCATTTCGGTTCAATAATCGGCTAATATAGTCCCGAATGTTGCACTATTGATGTCTACTAGACCGAAATTTATTAAGAATATTACGAGAAGTTTACAGAACCGATGTTTTATGGTTTAGCGCTTCTCTATTCTACGCTTTTTTTCCTCGTCTTTTATATGAAAGAATTTGCAATTTTATTGTTATGCCGCTGCTCTCGTAGACGATTAGGAGCGATTACAATTCAATCTACCGAATTTTTTTCGCCTCAAATCCACAATTTTGGATGTATTATCGAAACAGCTCATAAAAAATCAAATTCATTCGATTCAACAAATCTAATATTGGATATTTTGTGTTTTTGTTTATAGTAAAGTGTACGATTTATTGTGGTTCATTTTAAAAGTCACGGTTTTCTTGAATGTCGATTCGAAATAGATTTCCAGTCAAGAAGATTACATCAATTTGTTGTGTTTTTTAGGAAACGACAAGAAAATCGCATTTCAATTGCCTTATCATCATTATCATCATGAGAAAACGACCAATGATATTTCTAAACTTGAAAAACTCTAGACGTTTTTTCAATATAATTTGTTCGTGTACAAGTCAGTTGTTCAGAGCTGTTGTCAAGTTGTAGTTTAAATTTAACGAGAATCGATTGTGATTTTTCCCAATCCGTTTTCCTCACATCTAATGCGTTGTAGTTTTTTGGTATTTCTTCGTATTTTATTCATCCTAGATGTGTCCGATAATCATTCTACACGACGCAAATATTTCACCATCTGTTTCATTTTATTTTATTTCACTTTGGCCGATCTACTAGCTTTTAAACAAATTCTCACCCTATTTTGCACTTTTATGCGTTAAATATAAAACTAATGTACTCGGTTTTGATTACAACTAACCAACAAGAGCTACTCAAAGTTGAATTACCTTGCAGAAAGCTTTCAGCTGTATTGAACTAGAAAAAAGGCTATTTGTTTAAAAAATAAATAAATAAATTCAACGGTTATTGTATGATTTCTCTTTTTCTAAATAAGCAAAAGCGAGTTAATCAAATTCGCTTCTTTTCTTACGGATAACTTTAGAAATGTTTGAATAAATTAGAATTAATTATAACTGAGTTTTTATAGGGATATTTACCTTGAGGGGTGTTTAAATAACCTAACACTTATATCCAGATTATTTCGTTGTTGAAGAAACTGTCATTTTTGATTAAATTTGTCGAATGTAATTAACGTTTAATTGACCTTATCACTCGAAATAAGTTATTCAAATTAAAAGCCTGCTTTTTAATCTTTAATAATACAGTGAGTTTATTTGATATTATCGCGACTTCCATTAATTTTTGATTCTTTTGAAAGAATTATTTTGTTGGATGTGTTGAATTTTAAAATAAGGATCAAAAATTAATTTCAGTTCATGTGCTGTATTTTTTTTCTCTTTATGTTCGTAATTCAAGAGACGATGGCAACATACAAGCAACTTTGGTTTATTTAAGAACAAGATGTTATTGGCTTTTATTGCTAAAATTAGCCACAGTCGATAAAATTAGAAATATCCGTTTATAAACACAAAGATAGCACGGTTATTTCTGTTGAATCTGTAAAAATTATTAATTGTAGGTTAATTATTGGAAATTTTCTAACAGCTAATTGACTCCATTTGAGTTGTTGGAGAAATTTTTGTGATTTCATTCAATATTGTCAATTTGGTGTTCCGTTGAATTGTAACGAATTGATTGAATTCCCAAAACGTTCTGATAATTGTTTGACAATTCTGCTTTCTATCACCATCAACAACGATACAAAAACTTGGAGTTTTTGATTTTTTTCGAGCGAAATTTTATTAAACAATTCTCCTTAAATATCCCTAACAGTATTACAACTGGGCGCCCTAAGTAATGAAATTATTTAGTTGCTGATTTTGCAACTCATTCAGTAATTTCAGCCGGTTTTAATTTACACAAAAAATAGGGGGAATTTGATAATTAATAATTGAGCCCGGCGCATCCACCATTTTTCGTTATCCGGAAAGTTTCGTTGAAAATTGAGAAAATTTGTTGTTATTTTCGTTTACAACAGCAACATTCTATGAATTTTTTATTTTTTGTATGGAAAGCATTTCTTTGTTTGATTAAATTCAAGTACCACGATAAACGTGGCTTTGCACGAAACACATTTGTTCATATGCGTTGAATATAAAAGAATACAAGACAGAAACGAAGAGTAATTTTTCTGGGTTAACATGAATATCTCTCTTTATGTAAAATTGTTTTGCGTCCATTGAAAAAGTAAAGAAGCTGATGTATTGGCAGTACTGTCTTAGAATTTTTTACATTTGTTTATTATCGCCGTCATCATCATCATCAATGTTATCACTATATTTGTTCGACGGCGACAGATTTCGTATAGAAATTCTAAAATCGCTCGCCTGTAATGATTTATAATGGATGGCTGTTGGGATGATTTTTTTATGAGAAAATAAGCCGATTTATAGTTATTAAAGTGTCATCTAATATTAGTTTGCTTGATCGTTTTCGTTTCCGTAATTTATTTCTCTTTTCTTGTTGAAGATTACAATCGTAACTGACGCTGTCGGCATCATTTCAACGATCATTATTTTATTGTTTTTAAACTCCAAGTCTAGATACCTGAAGTACAACAATCTCTGTTTTGTTATTATTATGAATGAATACACTAGAATGTCATTATTTCCGAGTTAACGAGGCAGCGAACATTCCAGTAATAACAGTCCGTTCCCTCGTTGATTTTTCACACTCACTTGTCTAATAAAATCTATTGTTTAATACTTTCATGAGACTTTTAACATTCATAAAATTGATTTATAAATGATATAAAGTTTGTCAAATCTATTTCTAAGTTTGTCTTTTATCTTGTGATAAATTAATAAAAGGGCGCCTACGTAGACGTCCAAAATTAAATTATCAAATTCTACAGAAATGTGTTAATTCGAAATTAAAATCGTGCTAATTTCAACAAAATCGAATACGTACAACTATTAAATTAATTAACAAACTCTTAATTGATATTATCGATGTTTTCAGTTTTCGAAACTAAATTGTAACTATTCAAACACGATTGCGGTATGTTTGTTTCAACGCAAAAACTTACCCCTTACTATTTGACTGATGGTGGTTTTATGGAATTTACACAAATTACAATCAGTCTAGTTAGACGATCAATAATAAGAAAATTGAATCAGTTAATTAAAGAAACATTGTCTCAATTAAATTACAAATTGAATGATAAAGAAGATTTTTGATATTCAGGCAGTAATTTTTTAGGGGATGTTGGACGGGTTTCTAGGGATAACAATTGCGACTGAAGAGAGCTCTTGGTTATTTAAGAATTAGATTGAAGATTAAGATTAAACTTTTTATAAAGATAGGGATTGAGACTGGAATTGTGGGTGAGAGTGACTTTCAATAGTGTATCAAATTTTCGATTTCGATTCTAGGAGCTGTCAGTGACCCCTGTTATGGTCAAAGACGATGCTGTCATCTTAAGGAAAACTTTCTATAACTCTGATCCTTATACAAATATTGATTCAAACATTTCATTAATGGCAGTTGGTTTTTCGTTATAAACGAACATGGCATTAACCTATTTTGCTACCTCTATAACAATATCGACATTATCAGTAAAGTTACATTTTATGTTTCACTGTATCTCTAAAACCGAATTGTATATCTGTGTGTATATGGGAAGTAATACACATGCTATAGTCAACTTTACACCACCAACCCTATATGGAATTTCACGATAATATTCGCCCCTTTAACAATCATTTTATTTTTATTGTTATCGCATAGAATTTTACTCAATAGTATGAAACGAAATTTCCATCATAAACTCTTTGACCGGAAAATCGTCGACAATTTTGGAGCATTTTATCTGTCCTGTGTATTTTTTTCTACCCCCCACTTTGGCTCATTGTTGATGATATAATAGTAGAGATGTAATATCATCATTTCAAATGTCAACTCACGTATCATCTGAAGAATGTAGGATGATATTACGCTTATTGTAGTCGGTCTAGGCTTTGTCGTCGTCAGCTTTAATTCATTAAAAATAAGCAGAAGTGCGTGATCCAAGTTCTAGATTAAACGTATCAAGACGACGATAACAACAACGATGGCAGCAGTCTGTCATAATTTATTTTCAAGAGACCCACTTATATAACCTGACTCAATTCATGTTTAATAAAGGCAAAGTTATAAACAACATGGAATATATGCTCGTATTACTCAACAATATTAATCTCAGACTGTCAAGGGAGTTTATTAAGTTTTTTTTGATAATTAAAGACGTTGTTTGCTTGTTTCTACAAGTGCGAAAAAAAGTCTCATAATCCCCATCCTCATCGAGATCTGTTTCTATTTCAGCGACGAAATTTTTAATATACGAGGAATACTTCAATACATCCGCAAATTTTAATAATCGATATTTCGCTTATTTGACGATACATTGTAATGATTCGAACGTCATTAAAAACAACATTTTAAGGAGCACTCGAAGACGTATTTTGTCTTGAAAAATTCCAATTGAACTTTGAATTATCGCCGAAAATCTTGGAATGTGTGTTTTTTCAAAATAATCCATATTTTCGCCCATAACTTAGCAAATTTCATCGATTTTTCAATGATTTTCTCACAGTCTATATCAAATTAGAAGTGTATTTTAATTCTGTTAGAAATTTGGCGTTTGTTCCGTTTCCTTTAAAATAAAAAACTCTATTTCTGTGACGTATCACCTTTATTTTATTGAAGTTTTGTGTAAATGTTATAACATATGTAATTCAATATGGAATTGTTCGAACTTGGGGCAAATTCTCTTATATACACCTGTAATTATCTTATAGAATAACAACAAAAGAAAAGCTTTGTAATTTGATAAAATAACGATCTGCTTTTGTAGACAAATTCGCCCTATATACAAGCAGCGTAAAAAGAAGCGATATTAAAGCACTTTATTTTATTCGACGAAATTCTATTACAAAACAAGAATTAATGTCACCCCCTGGAAGATTTATATTACTTCAAGCTGTTTTTGTTCTTTGTACCAGTCATCATCATCATCATCTTAACCTATTTGTTTTCATTTCTGTGTCGGAGAGGCTTAAGCATTTGTACTCATCATTTCAATTTATCGCAATTGATTTCGGTTTGAACAATTCTAACTTTAAATATTTCCCGTTTTCTTTTTTTTTAGTAACTAGAGGGAAAAAATAGAGATTGTCGATTGCTGCCCGACACGTCACTGAATTGACGTCGTCCATTATCGATAAAATATAGGCGTCGTTATGTCGGCGCAATGCATCCGGACAACGGCCTTTTCAGTTTGTTCGTCTTATAAAAATTTATCAGATCACCAACGGGTTTGTTACACCCATAAATTTCTAGTTATAACATCGTAAATACAGACCGGTGCATATGTTAGGAGATACTACCAATTTGCGTCATCACCATCGTGGTTATTGACTTTAGATCGAATCAAAAACTTGGAAGAAGGAGAGTAAGAAAAAAAGCCGGCGATACATTCGAGATTTGATTGAATTCCAACGTGAATCGATTGAATTCAATTTTAAATTAACCACGAATTCCCCGATGTACGTTCAACTTTTCGAATATTCATAGAATAAGTTTATTCGTACATATGTTAGGAAAAAAATAACGATTCT
Source organism: Mylabris phalerata (assembly GCA_020740385.1). NCBI lineage: Eukaryota > Metazoa > Arthropoda > Insecta > Coleoptera > Meloidae > Mylabris > Mylabris phalerata. Next base: position 2,414,624 of record JAJEOX010000299.1, on the reverse strand, counting down.
CTAGGGTTATTATAACTACAATTCGTGAGTTATTTACGAATTTTGACCGACTCTCCTGACGCAAATACAGTTCCAAATGTAACCCAATTAATTGTTTATTAACCAGAAAAACTATATCGACAATAACGTATGGACGATTAATAAAATATGAGCGCGCTTCAAGGGTCGATTCTACGAAAAAACTCTTATTTGATCAAAATTAGTTCCTCTACCGATACTTGCATTATAAATTTAGTTCAAACAACCACATTGGAGTTTTTCTTCGTTAATACAATATGGGAAATTCTAAACGATTTTGTTATTCACAAGGTTCATATTGCGATATTTGTTGTGATTTATGGTAGTTTCATTAATAAAAGAAATGTAAGAATACGGACTTGTATGAATAGTTTAAGCAACGTAGGTGGTTAGATCTGGGATTTCTGAAAGCGACAATCGATATTAACATTATCACTTGTATGGCGGCCCACATATTGTTTGAATATTTCAAAAATTTCGTTATAATTCGGAAATTTCCATTTGAACTTTTCACATATTTTCATTCTTTGTTTTCTAGATTGTTTTCAATTGTAGCTAAATTTAATTGTGTACGAATTTGATGGAAAAAATCAATGCTTTCAGTTACAACAGTTGTTGTTATTGTTGTTAGATCGTTTAGAATTGAATGTTAACATTTTGAAATTCGGCAACAATTTCTATTCTCATCAATTAATTTGGACTTGTTTCAACTTACGTCTGTTCAATTTTAATTCCAATCAATCTTCGTTAGTTTAAATTTACAGATTGTACAATTTCGTTAGAATTACACAATGCGCATTTCAACGGAAATCTCAGGTATTTATCAATTAATTCCAGTAATAATATTAATAACGTACTGTATAATAGATGCGAGTAATAGTGTGGGTGTTAAAGGCTAGAATACGCTAATGGATCAATTTAAATCAATTTAATTAATTAACATTTTTTCCTACTTTGCCGGGAATAAAAGGATTTTTGTGGTAACGTGTATGTTAACGGTATACCACTCAAATCCCTCTCTAGTTCTAGTTTTTTTCTCCTTGTAAACATATAGCGTGCGTATCAATGGGTTGGCATTAAAGCGACACTATTCCGTGTGTTACAATGATTAAGTGGACTTATTTAGTAATTTTCCCTTTATCCAGTTCTCTCTCCAAATGCCGGTTTTGTCTCTCGTCTCGTATTATTTTCCTACGCACATTTCTGTTGGAGCTAAGTAGATTTCCACTGGAATACATTTAACCATTCATTTTCATGATGTTGACAATTCTTGCCGTCTCTTGTAGAATTTATTTCGATAACTTCAAAGTTTCTATAATTTTAAAAGTTTATCGTTAAAGTGGGATAAAGTTGAATTTTTATCAAACATCTAATTTTCAACAAAATTACAATTTCCTGTCATATTTTCTCAATATTACGCTCATATCATCTGCCATTTTATATTAGAATAACATTTCGTTATTACTTTAAATGAATTTGAATTTTTAATGGGAAAATTGAATTTTTCATATAATGCAAGTCACCCGGCGCATCCACCAGAATTACACGTCCTCTAATATCCTGTTTAATATTGATAAAGGATTAATTAATTAGTCTGTGTTGTAATAAAGATACAGTATGACAGAAGACAAAGCATGCACATTAATTCAGGTTTTTCAGTTGTGAAACAATTCTAAATCTGAAATTATTTTTTTCCTACTCTGCCAACAAATATTTTGAAAACAGTTATCTTGTATATTCTTGTACATATCACAAAAGCAATAACTACAATAAAATAAGCCCGAGAAACGTTACGGTGGATTGTAAATTTTCATTGTTAGAAAGTAAAGCAGACGGCAAGGATGTATGCTGTCGGTTTTGTTATAGACTACCTGAAGTAAAATCAATAATGTTGGTAGATTTCCCATTTTCTGTTGATTTGAATGAACTGTTATAGGAGAGTGTCGTTTCAATTGTATATTCAAAAAACGAATATATCATTAAACGGGGAAATTTATAGAAAGTCAGCTATGATTTCATCGAATAAAATTCCACTGAAAAATGATAAATCTCATTTTATAAACTGTAAATTTTGTTATTGTGACTGTGGTGATTTATTTATATTCTCTACTAGATAAGTTAAATGTTAATTCCACAAGAAAATTGATGAATTCTCCAATCTGTTGGTGTCTTAAACAATTTACATTGTGTCCGAGACGTGTAAATTTCCGTAAATTAGAGACTTGTGTCTTGTTTTTCTCCTCTATCTCAATTAACATGGCTCAAAATACAAGTTAACTATCGTCTAGAGTTTGAATTGTGCAATTTGTACAACAATACCCATAGCAATTCACCATTACAATATCATTTCAATTTGAAACTTTTCTAACTAGGATCTTGAATATAAAATTGTAATTTTTCATTTTCCAATTTTAGTTATCGTTAATATAATGTAAGTGATTTTACAGGCTACAACCAACGTTTAATTACGACTATGATTTTATAATTAAATTACCCTATCAATATGAACCAACGTTCTCTGCGAAAATTGGGAGATATCTCCTCTCAAATTGGAATTATCCCACTAATTACAGCAGTGAATTGCTTATTGGTTTCAGATAGGATTAATTTCTAAATTGCAACTACTTAATCTCTAGATCTATTTTAATTAATTACTTTTTTTCCAATAAAAATAAGCAATTTAATCGATTTCCCTAAGGTAGATCATCTCTTGAGTTTTACGTCGATTACATGTCGTTTAATGACTAAAAGAAAGAATGAACATTTCCAGAATTGGAATTTCAAATTTAGAAGAAGGCTATATTAGAACTGAAGAGAGGTCGGATAAACTAAATGTAAATTTCGGTACTTTAATAGACGCTGAAAATTTGAGTACACGATAGACTCTATTAAATTTTTTGCTCTAAATTAATTAATCATCAATTTTCTAGTGGAATTTTGATTAATTTGGCATATATTTAACCGGCTCTACATGTCTGTCGACAAGTTATTTCCGAAAAAAATATCCTAAAATAGAAATATGAAATACAAATCGATGATTATACGGTTCGTTGAAAGAAAACGTGACAGTTGGGGAATAAACACGTCGATTTTATAGCCAAAGGCTGGTATATTTCCTATTTAATGGTTTTCTTCCAATGTTAAGGACAGTCGAATTTCGTTAAAATGATAATAATTAACGATAGAAAGAAATGGGCATTAGATTAGGATTTGTATTTCGTAAAGTAGTCGATTAAAATTCCGTACATTTCTTTATTTAGAGCGATAACGACCGTTGAGTCTCAACTATCATTAATTTAAGCTTTGAAGCGAAGGGCTGCCCCCTATTCTTGAATATTGAATGAAAAAAAGGTCACCATCGGCATCAATTTTCCCACTAAGCCTCACGTTTGTAGGCCTGTAAATTACTTATTAATCTACTAGAAATGTGTAATTTATTAAGGTTTGTCGATTTCGATAGCGTATCGTTGGGACATATGAGCACAATTCAATTGTATCTGAATGCGTGAATGTCGTTTAGTTACAGAATGAGTGCCAGTTGGGGCAAGGGCGGCGGTTCAAGCCCCCGTTAAGCCATGCACCGTTTAAGGACCACCTTTAAGCGGTCCCGTACACCAACAGGCGCAGAAATGAAAACACAAAGCAGTCTTGAAGTACCAAAACAGGTACGTTCCGCTTCATTTGATGAAATCCAATTGGAAGCGAAACGTTTACAACAACCCAATGATCCGGGTTCATTATTACGTGTACCACAATTATCCGGCCAACGATCACGTAGTGTTGATTCGGGTGGTAGTGGTGGTAGTAGTAGTGGTAGAGATGGTAGTAATGAAGAATCTGGTAATTTCTTGGAAGTGCCTTCAAGACGTTTCCAGAGACGTCGTTCATCCGGTGGTAAAAGTCCTGTTTGTGTTCATTGTGTTTGTTTGGAAGAATATATTCGGTTACATCCACCTGAAGAACCACCACCAGATCCACCCGATAAACCACAATCGATAACGACCAATATTAGTGATTCATCTAGTGAATATGAAGAAGAAACCGTACCAGAATGTGCAATCACTGTTACATTATCACCGATGCTGCCATCGCCCCCTATACAATCACCACCACCGATGCCTTCATCACCAACTATCGAATTCTTTCCAACTGATGATATTGCAACACCACCAACACCAGCTAGACGGAAATCAATACATCGACAAGAGGCGTTCTTCGCTGATCCGACTGGTACTTCATTGGAGAATGTCTCGGACGGACCATCGGAACTTTGTTCCAATGCTACATCAGAGGGTGCTCTATCCGAGGGTCGGTAACATTTACCAAAAATCGATTCTATTCTACAAAATCCTCCCCCAATACAGGTGATGCTATCAATACTACAATACCAGGCTTAGTTGTACGCGACATTTACCTTCAAGTACCCGATTTGAAACGTGATCGTGCCGCATCAGTTGATTCATGTTTCTCGAAAGTATCACAAGGCAAAACTGAAGAATTACAACATTCCGGTGTTAGTTTAGAAGTACCAGTTGGGCCAAATGTTGCATTACGCTCTAGATCCGTTGATATTGTCTTACCGACGGATGAACAGGCACGCTATAAAGCATTGGCAATGGCAGCACCACCTGGAACCTCGACAACAACATCCACATATTATAACAAAGGGTAGGTGTCTCTTTCCGTTTGTTATATTTGTTGTTGCATGGGTGGTGTCAAGTAAATGTCGCAACGTTTATTATAGATGTTGTTTTGTTGTTGTTTAGGTTGGGGGTAGGAAGCTCTATTGTTCGTTACGTGCAAGTTGAGAAAATGGGCGAGATTTTACAACCCTTGTCGATAATAAATTTTACAAGGATTTAAACGATCGTCTCATAAAATAGATATATATTTGTTATCTGACATGGGAGATTATCTTGTTATATTGTACCATAGAATTTACTGTAAACTAGTTCGAATTCTCCTACTCAACTATCAACCTCAATCATTTTCTTTTCGCCACACTCTTCAGTTGCTGGTTAAGAGTCGGTAATTTTCTGTTAACTTTGAACTTATACTCCATCAACAAGCACGTTGTTATATTTTAATTTAAATTCATTCTACATTCCGGTTTTTCTTGTGTTGTTTCCATTGTTGTTATGTTAAGATCTACGTTGATGGTATTCTAGCAGCAATATAAATATCAGTTAAATCCCATGTGAAGCGTCACGCAATAAAGCTTGTCGCCATTTGGGTTTGCGTGTAGAAAACTTAACCGTCGCCTCTTATTCCGGGTGTTTGGTTTGTACGTGATCTAAATAAATCATTCTATAAATTAACCCACATTCAGTAACGATGAAGTGATGCCAACATGATGAAATGCAATTAAAAAATAACTCCATAGTAATTTTAGTAGGACCATAAAGTTGACAAGAAAATGACAAAAAACCATTTTAACAACAAACGTAAAATCTTAATCGTACAACCTCAGTGTTTGTTCGGATTTAATTGACAATTAAACTATCGTTAAACAATCGGTTTATCTTCGTTCTTTTTAACGCTTATTTGCCTTATTATCTTCTTAATTAAATGCTGGAAAAATTAAATGATCCTCACTAATTTATAACAAACAATATTTTAGATTGTGTTCTTCTCAACCGGATGTCATTAAAAATAATGTGTCTTTGTTGTTTCAGTAACCGTATACTTTGTTATTTTTAATTATCCCCCGTATAGTTAACGTTTATTATCCTCTATTGCATTGAAATAACAAACTAAATATTAGTTTCGTTAACAACAAAATGATTATTTTCAACTTGTAGCGATACAGCTGGAGATCAAAACTATTAAAGAATGACACACGTTACAATAGAAGTCTGTTTGTGACAATTTATATTATTTTTAAACTCTATATACAGAGATTTTAGTAGAGATGACGTTTATTATAACACGAGGAAGCTCGACAAAGGTGTCTGTTATTTTGTAGTATAGATAGATTGAATGCTTTCGGTCTGTTGGGGAAATTTACAGTTTCCCCATCTTCAACACTAACGGTTTAAGTGGTTGAAGTCTCTTTGACTGAATATTCTAATGAATTACTCAAACTATGAATAATTAAAAGGTGATTAAACTATCGATTGTAGATATTGAAATAGTAGGTGGCAGTCGTGTTTAATCAATAAATACAACTTTGTTGTAGTTTTATCGAATAAAAACAGGGATTTGCGCCTTGTAAATGTGTAACATTAGTTCAAAATTAGAGCAAATTCAATCTGTCATGAAGGATTTATGTGTACTATGTCAGATTTGTGGCTTCTACATCTTGTCTTTACATTAAACTACCATTACGCCAAGCAACAACCTTTAGAATATTCACGATAATGTTCTACCATTAATCTTCCACGGCTGTACTTGAATTTTTCAAATATTCAAACAACTTCCAAGTGCTAGCAACACACGAAAAATACATTTGACTTGATCGGGGGAACAATAATGCATATTCAACGAATTTTAAATATGTCCCCATATAAGCCGGTTTATTATTTCCATATTTCCCGTTTTAAAATAGAAATAAATAATAGAAAAGCAACAACATGCTATTTTAATTACAACAAATCACGCACAATTTTTTCTAAAATTGATACCATAATAGAGTCATTATGAGAGTAAAGAGAAGCGTTGTAATTTTGGTGGATGCGCCGGGCGATCGATACGCTACTTGTACACTTGATTCTCATTAAAATAATCCAATTTCATTTAAAAAGTACACGGTGAAAATGACTGGAAACACGAGAGAAAGGGCGGTAATTACGACATGTTAACGTTGTGCATTCATTAAATTCTAGGGATTTTTGTGTTAATGGTGTTGTTGTTTTTTGCCCGAACCAATAATTTGCATAATTGTAATTTCTAAATACGTTTTTCTATTATGGCGAATTTTAAGAGTTTTATATTAAAATAATCGGCGATATCTGTTATAATGAACAATCGATCCATGGTTTATTAATAGTGATTCAAAATGCACGATTCGATCAAGTAATAGAACACTGCTATTATTTTAATTGATTCACAGCTTACGTCTAATGATGCTTTAATTAAATTTACAGCTCATTGCTCGTGTGTGAATTTATCTTATACGATCCGTAATTGGATGGAATTCTAATTAATTAAATTGTTTATTATTGGCAACATTTAAAAAATATTACAAATGAATTATTGTATTAAAAATAACCGAAAATCATATCTAAACAATAGGATTGAATTGTATGTTGGCAAATAGAACAAATATTTGATCTATTATTAGAAATTATATGAATGTATTTATGCGCGTATAAATTTAAAGAATTCTCATATGTTGAAATGTCTATTAATTAGCGTAAAATTGGAAAATTTTCCAATTTTCATCTATTTTCAATTGGCTCATTTTCCGGCAATTATTCTTTACGACTTTTCCAAAATACACCTCCGAAATTTTACCGATTTATTTTAATGGTTTTCGAAATTAAAAATGCACTTTTTCTTTCCATTTTCCATGATCCTCTCAACTTTCCACCTCTTTTTCTCTATTTTAGTATCGTTTATCTCATTATTGCCCATCTAATTTTCTGTATTCCTGTATTCTTGCGGTTTCTTTCTAGTTGTTATATTTTTTTTCGAAATCCTATTGTTATTCTATTCACGTTTTGTTGGAATTTCTATTTCTACCGTTCTGGCGATTCTTTGTAGTTTTACGGTTTCTCTAAAGCCATTTCTTCATCCTCTTATTTCCCTACTTTATATTGCTTTTTTACGTCTTAATTTTTTTTTTAAGTAAATTCAAATTACTTCTTAACAGAGAAAACAAGTGCAGAATAAGATGAAAGGAAATGAAATTTGTGACAATTTTAATTATTTTTGTATTTTGTTGCAATCTGTGTATTTAGTGAAATGTAGGAAGTTTTAAGAAGATATCTTCGTAACATCCTTTCGGAAAGATTCCCCATTTTATTCCGCTTTCTTACCCATCCAAGTCGGTTTTTTATCAATAAAAATTAATTTGCTTGGTTTGCAGTTTTTTGGGAGACAAATAGGGGTGAAGATCGTTAACGCAATTTCTTTTGTGTACATTTTTTCTTTTCAACGTCTCCATTATGTTTTTATTTTTGTATTGTTTACGTTTTCCAATATTTTTCTGGTCTTTTTACTCAACGTTTGGCTTTTTTGTTTTCCGCCTCGCGGTCTTACTGTTGTTTATCTCATTATTATCCAGCATGTTTCTGCATTTTTGTCTTTTTGCGGTTCTCTCTAGTTATTATTGCGTTTCTCTAAAATCCTGTTGTTATTCTATTATAATTTTGTTAGAATTTCTACCTTCGAGTCTTTGTAATGCTATTTCGTGGTTTCTGCTTTCAATTCCAATTTTAATATTTTAAATTTTCGCTTCTAATTCTAAAGATATTGTAAAGATGAATTACTCAAGAAGAGTGGAAATTCTAATTATTTCTGTATTTTTCGGCCTTATCATTTGATGCCTTGTCGTATCTTTAATCTTTCTATTTTATTTTGTCGTGAAATGTACCAAGCAAATTCCCAAACATCCTTCCGTTCTCCATTCGAAAAGCCCGACGCTTCACGATTGTTCGACTAACTGAATTTTTTGATCATCAATGCGAATTAAGCAACAGAATCTTCATATTTTGCCGTCATTGCGCCTTTTCCCCCTATCAAACGTGACGTTATTCGTGTCATCCTGTTTCAATTAAACCGAACAAAACGATTTCACCGTCTAGTTGCGGTTGTATCCTAAAATTAAAACGATAATTAAATCCGCGTCTATTGTTTTTATTATGATTACATTTAGTCGGCCATAAAATAACACAAATAGCCTGATAAAATTTCGTCGTATAATATTTAAATATATAATCCACCGCTAGTTCTAATCTGTTGAATTTTTGGATTGTACCGGTGATGAGAATGTTTTAGTTTCAGTTCTCTATCTACATGTATACTCATAGCATATTGGTTTGTTTCAAATATATACCGAAAGTGCGTCATTGCGGATATTTGACTATGTAAAATCCGATTTTTTTGCACTTTGTCTCGATGAAATTATGAACATACTCGTCAATTCAATATTATTATTGTTATAGCGATTTTTGCGAGTTATTTCTATTTTATCGTTCTCCTAATTAACTGATGGTGTTTACAACATGTCCGATGACAACAACAGTTGTAGTGAAACGACGACATTTAATTAGACGCAGGACTATTTATTACAAAAATTACAAACGAACAAGGTAATTATTTATCTGTTATTGTTGTATTGTGGTTGACCTAAAAAATAGAATGACAACCGCCCCTATAGGTATATTTGTTTCGTTGTTTAAACCACATAATTAGTTTTATGTACATACTTATCCAGCGGCATTCCCCTTTATTTTTCTGCTTCAATAAAACTTCTTCTGCAATTTTCTTTCGTTATTTTCCATCATTAATTCCCTTCAAAAACATATCGCTATCTCTGTTAATTTTCCATTAATATTTAGCCAGAACAATAGCAATATTGCACCAATAAAAACCGATAATATTTTAATAAAAGCTTATTCATGTATGTTGTATTTATCTGATTATTTTTAGACATCGATTACGTTCAACGTTGTTTGATTTTCACATGGAAAAAACTCCAATAATTTGATCTAAACGAAAGAACGAATCATTAACAATGAAAAAATTCGTTTTTTATTTACAACAACAAGAAACGGTACTAATATTAATCTTGTAGCTTATTTTATAATAAAAACTCATAAATAATAATGGAATATTAAAAAAAAACCGGGCTAGATGAGGGGAATTTGAAGAAGCCACATGCTGTGACTTTAATTAAAGTTTATAAATTTTGTGTTAAATAGAGAGAGAATTGTGCCAACACTATAAATTTGTAATTTTATCGATTTAAAACTATAAAATTTTCAAGTTTTAAATTGTCGGCTAATGGATCGTTGAGTAAATCGTGTTCCCTCTCGACTTGTCGCAATTGAAAATAGTGAAAAATCACATTATTCGCTTTTCTTTTGTGTCACTCTCCATTGTTCTTCGTCTATACTTTGTTATCTACAAAACTAATAATTTCTTATATTTACTGTAGATGAGTAGATAGATGGAAAATTGGGATTTGTGACTACTTACCCATCAATTAGATTATCTGAAGGGAGAAAGAACGCTTTCTTCCATTGTAAAACGGACTATTTCTTTTCTGTTGCAAGACTTGGTGGGTGTTGTGAAATAAATGGAGAGTTTTTATTTCCTTTTGTCTACATTTTTCCAGAAAATGCACATATTTTAAAGTCGTTGCATAGCGTTATTTCATATTTTTCTTACTAAGATTAATATTATGATGTAATGATAAATTGTTAAGTTCTCCCCCATAGTGATTGGAATTTTCCGGTATTTTTGCGATTATTCCATTCGATATACAAAAAATTCTGTTTATTTTTCCACAAATATCTCAAATTATTTTTGATGTTCGCTATATGAAACACAAATATTCCGAACAATATTTGTATTGTAAATTTACTTTGTAAACAATTAATTTAATTCAATTTCCACACGTTGTTGTTATTGTTGTTTGAAGTAAATTGAAGTTATCGTTCGCTTATCTATGAAACTAGAACGAATAATAATTTCTTGTTATCTAAAATTTTTGGTTTTATTTCCAGAAAAACTGCAGGCGATGTGGGTGAACGAGTATTGCGAAGTACGCCGGAATGGAGCGAAAGCGCCATCAATGGTGATCATTTATGGGTGCCAACGTCGGTTTCTGGCGATTTCTGCTATATCGCCGACATGGATTGTACAGTAAGTCAATATTTAAACTGTACGATGGCACGATTTTGCTTGTATAAAACTTTACCTTTTCGAAAGTTTGTTAATCGATCTTCTCATCAAGACTTTCGGTTGAAGTTCAGTCAAACTTTAGTCTCTTCTCTCGTTTTTCCCCGTCGGTTTTTTTTTGTTCTTCGTGCATCACAAGTATTTGTTGTTTTTATGGCGTCGTAAAGTTGTTATTCTTGGAATTAAGAGTTAAAGTTTTGAACGTTATTACATGTGTTAAAGACTTACAAATCGTATAGTTTTAGTAAACATCAAACGCAAAGATCAAACTCCATTAATGCCGATTTTATTGATTTCTTTAAAATTTTCAAATTTATTGTTTTGGGAATAGTGAAAGATTGAAATGGTGTACAAAAAGATGACTCGAGGTTTTACGATTTTATAGAACTGTATCGGCTTGTTCGCCGTTTTTTTTTACAAACTAAACCCATCCGTAAGTTGTGGAACTTCTTTTTTTGGACTAGAAGTTTCTTTCAATTTTTACGACTGACGCCACACTCTTGTTTCAAAAAGAATAATTTGTTGCCAACTTTGAGTTATTTAACGTGCTAAAATTGTAACTTTAAGTTGCGTAGTTTGCATTTGAAGCTTCTATAAAATCTTTAAAACTAACATTTTACGTAGAGCCCCTAAGGCAGCAGATTTTGTTGAGGGATGCGCCGTTTACAGATACATTTATGAGGATGACACGATAAAAGCAAAACAATTTGGCTGTGATAATCTAAATTTTGTATTCGTTTAGGTGTATTCCAACAGTTTCCCAAACATTCGGATTTCATAAAATCATTTGCCGTAAATCTGAATCGTTGTCAAATACACTCGTTACCGCAACAATATTGTAAACGACACAATAACAACTTTCGATGTTGTTGTCCTGGCCGACAGGTATCTCCCTTAACACTTATATCCGGTTCATTTAACAGTAAAATTTCCCACCGGATTCATTATTAAACAAGTACAAAATTTTAAATTTACACTACTATCGATTTCTACCGCAAGTTTTAATTATTTTTCTAATATTGTGTTCGAATAGAAACACGGTTCCCGGATGAAATGTTCAGCATGTAATGTTGTGGCCCACCAGAATTGCATCAATATTTTAATGGATCGTATGCGGTTTACATGCAAACCGACATTTCGTGATGTTGGCGTACGACAATATCGCGAACAAACGTCCATACACCACCATTGGGTCCATCGGCGGTCCGAAAAGGGGAAATGTCGCCAATGTGGCAAAGTAAGTACGACTACAAATTCAAACTAAACAATGAAACGTCCCTAATCTTGAACAATTCAACAAAAAGCCCTATTAATAAACTAGTCTCACTTGAAGGAGTGCTTTTGATGTTGCTTCAAGTTCTCGTCTATTGTATCGTACTGTTTAAATTTGTAAAGCTCAAGAAAATCCGCGATAAAAATAATACAAGAGCTTGTTAAATTTAGAGTAGAACTGATGGGACTAATTTCCTATACTTTCCTCCCTTGATATTCCAATTTAAATTGTTTATATTGTAATGTTTGGAGGGTTGAAATTGGCCTCGGTTACAACCGTATACGCATGTTGAAAAGAAAAAATGGAATTTATTATTAATTCATACGTTCTTTTTACCGTGTTGTTTATATCTTTTTTCCAGTCGTTCCAATCGAAATTGTCATTTAGTTCAAAAGAAATTGTCGCCATTAGTTGTTCGTGGTGTAAAGCAGCCTATCACAATAAAGAATCGTGTTTTAATAGTCAACGAATCGGTGAAGAATGCAATTTAGGTAAGACACCATCAATTCTGAGACGCTTTAATATTATTTTGTTTGTTTTAATTTGCTCTAATTTCCTATCATCGCTGCTATATTGAGGAAATGAACGTTCTAACCCCCATTGTTGTTGATGTTGTTGGTAATAAAGCCGGGGGTTGATTAATGTTGAAATTCATGATATTTAAAGACGTCGACTGTGAGATGAACAAACAGTAGAACTAGAGATATTAAATTCAGTTTATCTATAGTGAAGTGAATTTAATTTGACTTATTTCACATATGAATTATACAAGAGTCAAGTCCAATTTACTCCGATATATTCCAATTTTGTGATTGTTATTATCAATTGAATTGTTTGAATCGCAGGCGTACATAGCTCGATTATTGTTCCACCATCGTGGATTGTGAAATTGCCGAAAAAAGGTAGCTTCAAGTCGAGCCTGAGGAAATCACCAAAGAAACGAACTTCAAGTAAAAGAAAAACTAAAGATAAGGTGTGTATATTTGTAAATTTTCTCGCCATTGATCAAAGTAAATTGTGAAAAAATGTTGAAACTACATTAACGACCCTTGTTAAATCGTAACGATTATCTATTGAATCCCAAACAGACGGCCAATTAACGTCAGCTATTAAAATATCAGTCAGATTATAAGCTGGGTTTTTGCTCCAATAATTCCTCTCTATACCGAAAGAGGCTTAGCGCGATCAACGATATTGGCAAAAAAATAGAAACAGTTTTTCGTAGACTGTATTTTACTCGAAAATAGAAGGTTGTTTTCGCAAATTTGTATGCAATAAAGCGAAAATATTTATTATTTTTATTTGTAATTACTCGATCAACTACTCCAATACAAATATTTTCCAAGTACAAGTCAAACAAAACATCCAAATTAATGGGAAATTTTCCTGATTTTGGGATAATCTCCAATTAGCCCCCAATTAATCCTCTCGAAATGATATACTTTTGTATTTTTTCCCATTCGTCTCTCATCCATTAAAATATTCCTATTTTTATTTTATTTTGTCTACTCTCTACAAACTTCAATGGTATCGATTTCAAAGGATAAATGTAATTAGTCGGCCTGTTTTCGCTACATATCTGTCTTTTATAAGAGTAGTCCTTTTACTAACTACATCAACATTGATAGAACTTTCAAAATCATTAAAATCCTCCGGTATAGAGTCGCACACACATTTATGTCAATGCTAATTTTCTCTCCCTCTTATCATAACGGATTTCCATTCAAATTACAACACACATTCGCATGTAAAGTGGAAGATCATCAATAGAATGCGAAATATTCAAGGGATTCCCAATTTAAATTCATACATTGTGTGACTTGTTAAATAGCTAAAGAGGCGATTGATTCTTTTAAAATTTCATATTTTCATCTGGTCTTATTTTTTACGCTCGTTATTTATTTATTTGAGAGTTGAAGTTTTATTTTCGTCATTTCTCGACGTTTACGGGGAAAGTTGGAACTGTTTGAATAGACGATTGCTGAAACTTTTAAATGTCATCTATATTAAAAACGACCGAAAAAACCGAGAGAGAATCTTAAATGTATGGGCAGTTTGAACCGGGCAAAAAATGGAAACTAAACATTTGGGCGTACAACTTTTGCAAATTCATGAACAGCTAAAAGACGTGACAAAACTAACAAAATGCCAATAAAATTTATGTTGGCGTGTTTGAAGATAAATTAAACAAAATAAGACAACGAATCCAACTTTACATTACGTTGATTACAGGTGGTATTGTGTTTTGATAACAATTGGTGAACAACACAAGCCTTTCAAAGATAAAATTGACAACGTTTTCATTTATAACATTGCACACCTAATTTTATTCTAAAAAAATCATTTGTCTTTCAATTATAATAAACCGCCTACATGTGGAAAATTTAATTTCCTTCTCCATCCTTCTGGTTTAACAAGGTCTATTCCTCGTGTAAATAACAATGGGGTTGTTACAATAAACTCTTTATCTTTTTTATTGACAAGTTATACGGGTAGGTTAACATATTGAAACGTTGTAGGTGGATAGAGGGTTTTTCTTAGAATAAAAGCTTTTATATCGGTGATAGTTTGTAATATTCCCCCACAATCGATTCAATATTTCAAATTATTTCGATATAACACATTTTCGGTGATTTTTACCTATATAGCAATAAATCTTTAGTAGAGTGAACGTGAAGAAAGTAGCCGTAAGGGAAATCTGTCGATAGATCTATCCATTCGTGAAGGATTCTATCGCTAAATCCCTACTTTTCTATAAATTTTCTTCCATCTACATTGACCCGCTTTTGTCTTGATACGTCCAGGAATGTCAAAATTTCCAACCTTAGCATATCCCTCTAAAGCTCGCAGATTATTCCGAATTTCAAACGATTTCGTTTTATTTAAAGGATAAAGAACATCGAACGTTTGCTATAAAGCCAATACCGTCAGCGAACGTTACCCCCGTCATCGTTTTCATCAATCCAAAGTCCGGCGGTAATCAGGGTTTGAAATTGTTACAAAAATTCCAATGGTTGTTGAATCCACGGCAAGTGTTCGATTTAACACAAGGCGGTCCGCGGATGGGTTTGGAATTGTTCAAGAAAGTGCCTAATTTGCGCGTCTTGGCCTGCGGTGGTGATGGTACAGTTGGTTGGGTATTGAGTGTTATCGATCAAATTGGCATTTCCCCAGCACCGGCTGTTGGTGTTTTGCCGTTAGGGACCGGAAATGATTTGGCTAGAGCCTTAGGATGGGGTGGTGTAAGTATTTTCTAGTTATATTAACACAAGTAAAGGCAAACAGAAAAGTTTTGTTCGGGAAACTTTACCGAATTAATGGTAATTGATAGATGGATTGATTCTAGATTAAATGATTTATACACCAATTAAACAGTAAGACAGATAGAAAACTCACATTATAATTTTATTTACATTAAAGTTTTATTAATGGTTCAATTTTTAATTAAATTCTTTTAATTGAAAATTAATTATTAATCGAATACTAACGGAATTTGTGATTATATTGAACCGAAACTGCAGTAATTCCATTCAACAATACCTGTATTGTTTGTTTAATTAATACTTGCTTTGTCCTGACTAATTAACTTTTAATAAAGTTGCCTGACAGGATACCATTAGAAAAAAGAACACACCGAATAGACCGCAGTACATTTCGAATATTCGTAAACTTTTCAATCTTTTGATTTATCGACTATAATAAAAGCTTTATCTTGATTCAAGCCCCTCAGGGCAACGTTTCTATTTGTAAACGCATTTGAATGTAAATTTTTGTAGCCTTCTGGAATAACCGAACAAATCTAATAATTCTAACTCTATTAGGGTTATACAGACGAACCAATCTCGAAAATACTCACAAATATCAGTGCCAGTGAGACGGTACTGCTAGACCGATGGTGTTTAGAAGTTCAGAAGAATCCAGAAGTTGAGGCTAATGAAACCGGCAAAGAGAATCTACCATTGAATGTTGTCAATAATTATTATTCGTTAGGCGTTGACGCCCATATTGCTCTAGAATTCCACGAAGCTCGAGGTTAGTTGCGTTTGGAAATTTCGTAATTTTATAAAATTTTTGAACGCTTGTAGAGGCCCATCCGGAACGTTTTAATTCACGGTTGAGGAATAAAATGTTTTACGGACAAATGGGCGGTAAAGATCTGTTGAAAAGGAAATGGAAGGGTCTGGCTGATTTTGTAACGTTAGAATGTGATGGTAAAGATTTGACGCCGAAATTGAAAGAATTGAAAGTGCACGCTATAGTTTTTTTAAACATTCCCAGGTGGGTTGGATTTTTTTTGGAATACCTTGGAAATAATCGCGATTTTTACAGTTATGGTGGTGGGACGCATCCATGGAATCGATCGATGGGCAGTTCAGATCCTAGCACCGAAGATGGGTTGATTGAAGTCGTCGGATTGACGACTTATCAACTTGTAAAATTCACCCGCGATTTATTCGAATTAAAAAATTAATTCTGGTTAAATTACAGCCGTTATTACAAGCCGGTGGGCACGGTACTTGTATAACACAGTGCCGTTCAGCTAAGATTGTAACATCCAAAACAATACCAATGCAAGTGGATGGGGAAGCGTGTAAATTGAAACCGTCAATAATTAATTTATCGTTGTTAAATCAGGCACCAATGTTGGCGAAACGCAAATGTGGCAAATTAAATACACCACAAACGGCTTTAGATAATTTGAAGATTTCTATTTACAAGATTACAATGGCCGATTATGAACAACACCACTATGACAAAGACTTATTGGCGCAAGCAGGTAATTTAACCGTTCTAAAAAATCGTGTGTAACGAACAAAATTGTTCAAACATTATTTAATTATAATTGACAAGTTTGAGATCAAAGCATTTAAACTGCCGATAATTTAATTTTTAATTGATTTTTCCCCAGGAATCTCCATAGGTACGATTGAAGTCAATCCAGCATCAGATTTGGAGCAAGTCCGGGCGTTAATTAACAAATTCATCGAGGACTGCAAGGAAATTCCGAATATTTCACCCGACTGGTGTTTTCTCGATTGTAATTAAATCAACGAATTAACGATACGCTTTTATTAATTCTCTTGTATTCGAATAATTCCAGCCTGTACAGCTGAACGTTTCTTTCGCATTGATAAAGCCCAAGAGAATCTCCATTACGTTTGTGATATAGCTTGTGATAGTTTATATATATTGGAGTGTGGCGGTGGTACCATGCCGCAAACACCCGAAGACGAGACCGCTAATCCATCACCGAGTTCCAATCACCAACAATCGTACATAATTCCAGAGATGCGTGTTAGGTAAAATCCACGAATCGAATTCGATTCAATTAATCGAATTTTGAATGAACGTTGCAGCGATGAAGGCAGTTTAGATTCACCGAGCGATCAACCACCAATGAGTCCGAAAACACTCCAATCACCCGACGATATTTTGGATGATGATGGGATTGAAGAGAACGGTGCTGATAAGCAAATTGCGCGCATCACGCCCGATTCTAACGTGAAAATTCGAAGGTATTTGAATTTTATTTTAGCTTTAATGTATTTTTATACAAAACCCTTAATTGAAATTGAATGAGAGAACGCTTTTCCTATCGATTTTCATCAAATCCGTCTATAATTGAAACGTAAGGCTGTATCTACACCGATTTTTTTTTAACAAATAAAGAACAAAATACGAAAATTGTCTAGATACGGCTTTAAATATTTGAGTATAGCTTGCGATATTTGTAAGTTTAGAAAGAATCCGCCCTTGACCAACTATTATTATAATTAATATCATTATTATTATTGTAATTAAATAAGGGTCTGCATGTAGAATTTGTTCAACTGCAAAACAAATGTATAGATTTAATCACGATAATCTTGTTAGCATGTTGTTAGAATAAATCTCCTTATTATTAAACAACAATAATTAGTTTGATTAAAACAAATTCCTTCCATCTTTCTGATTATATTCTTTCGTTTGGAAATTTCAAAAAAAAAACACCCTCTATTTTATCTTTCCGTACAATTATTCACACTGAATTAATAATGTGCATGCAGCATCACAGAGCGATTATTTGGTTTATCTCAAGAATCTTTCAGTACTTTTAGGTAAGATCTTTACTTTTTAATGCACACGAACACACTCCAGTTTCCGCCCTATATTTATAAAATTGTACTTCCAATCGAATTGACACAAAATCTATGTTTCTTTTTCTTTATGTTTTCTAGAGATTTCCCGGATAGACCAAATGAAACACTGTTGAAAGCAGCTAAATTGGGTGATTTAAAAACGGTGAGTCTTCAAATTGTTTTCGTTTTTTCGCTTGTATCGTAGAATCGATAATTACATGTTTTCCTCCCGAAAGGTGAAAGACTTGCACAGCCAAGGGTATTCATTATTAACGAAAGATCCAGCTGGACAAACAATGCTACATTATGCTGCCCGATATGGCCACAAGGATATTGTGAAATATCTGATTAGTTATGCACCCTCATCGATACTCGATATTAAAGATATCAGTCTGTAAGTTGGCTTTCTTAATATTAATTTCAATCGATTTATTTGGCAATATTTAACTGATAATTTCGTGCGTTTAGTAGAAGTCCTGGTAGTTTGTAGATTGTATAAATCATTGTAAATTGGCTAATAATGGGGCAACAAATCGCTACATGTGCGAGCTTTTCTAGCCTGACAAACACAAACTAGACAATGTAGATAAATTAGTGAAATTTACGTCTTATTCGAGCTTAATGTCGGAGATACACGTAACTATTTTTTATGAATATTTTATGATATTCAACAGAATACTTGAAGAGAAAAATTGCAAAAATACCCCAACATTCACGTTTATTCTCCACCATCCGTCATCTTAATTGAATCTCGTATTGTATCTGAAAAGGAACTTAAAGATAGCAGTGCGACATTTGGAATTTTCCGTTTTTTTCCCTATTGATCGTTGAACAATTTCGTTGACACTCAAAACTGTTTGCCTCGATGATAATTTATCAATTGCTGAAAGTTTTAGATGGCAGGGAATTCTCCATCGTTAAGTTTCAAAAAATAATGGAAAAAATCACAACCGGAGCCTGCTAAACAACAAAGTAAAAAGTTTCATTTGTACTCTATTTGGCACAGTTCCAAAGAAAATTAAAAGTTTCCTCGGGCCAATAGCCGCCAATTTCAGCGATCACTTTCAATAAAAACTTTGTTGTTGTGTTATTGTGTTTACAAGACTATTTTTATGGAAAAATAGAAAAACTCGCCCCAGACTCGAATTTATCTTGTTTTTTTGAATAAATTCCAGCGGACAAACCGCCCTCCATAAGGCCGCAGCGTACAAATGGCGGAGTATTTGTTGTATGTTAGTAGCCGGTGGGGCAGCTTTAGATATCACCGATCATCGTGGATTAACTCCGAGACTATTAGCAATACAATCCGATGATCACGAATTGGCGACTTATCTTGAACGTAATTAACAAAAACTTAATTAATTTAATCGAATTAATTGGAACGAATTCGATTTACAGGACAAGAACAATTCAGACTTGTCTCATCGAATTTAGGAACAATTGTATAGGAAGAAGAAACCCAGAAGCAATAAAAAAATTTAAAAAATGATCATTTATATTCTACCGATCGTTATCAATCACTATCTTTCTCTAAAATTAAAAATGCCTTAATACTACTACCATTATTATTATTGATCAATATTCAACGGTATTCTACACAAATCTTGATCTTTTGAGACTGCAAAATAAAGATCGATAACAAGATCGAAACTTGTTTAGAATCGTACGAATATATCTAATTAGTCATAATATCCAAAGAAATAATTAAAAATCAATTGTATTGTAGTACCTAAATATTAAAATGTGATAATATTGAGTACTCCCATTTATTTTTTCATTTATTGTGCTTGATTTTACCAAAAACTATTATGGCTCACTGTATAAAAAATTACTTCATGTTTCTAGATAACAGCATATATTTTTTCACTAGAGAAACTTTGTAGAATAATCCTAATAATAATAATAACGATAATCCAAGAAACTATTTATTCTTCCAATTTTAAACAATCATTAAACTTGTAAATAAATAATTAATCGATAATCGAAACTTAAACAGGGCGTTCCATCTTGAAACAATCAAAACGACATGGAACACGCTGTATTTCAGTAGGAATATTATGAAAGACATATCATGCATGACATTCCACATTTCTATTGTTATTATTATTGTTGTGGCAATTTTTGTTGATATTCCTAATTAATTTATTAATAATAATAGAGAAGATAATAATAACAATCAATTTTATTAGTAAATTAGAAAGAAATTAAAATTCGAAAACAGGGCAATAAATTCGTAGTCGTATTTGTGGAAATTAGAGCAGATATTCTCGAAAATCTCAACAACTGATTGTCTTATCTAAATTGAGCCCCTTTTGTTGATAAGGCGATCGATTTATCAATTTTTGGGAAAATTTGTTGCCCATTTCCCTTCTATTGTGTAAATAAATTTTGGAAATAATTAATTTTAAAGAAAGTATCGCAACGAATCACATCAATATTTCCCGAAAAGACAATCTAAATGTTTCAAAATATTGTATAAATAATTGTATAAAAGTGATGAATTCTTTCAGTTGTTGTAAATTAATGATTATTTCAATTTTTAAAACTGCATTAAGCATCTAGGATTTGAAATTATTACAATACTCTGTACATATTTAAAAATAATTAAATTTGAAATTAGATTAGTGTAGAATTTTCGTTTTAGCTAAGATCGGTTGTAGATTCTTTTGACAAACTACAACTCTTCTTATTAATTCGTTAATAACAGTGTTAGGAGCGTATCATCATCAATAATATTCAATGATAATGATGATGGGACTGCTTGAATAGCACTCGAACTTTTTCAATTTCTTTCTCCATTGGTAAGCTGGATAACAATGGAGAGAATCTCGCTCGATATTCTTTCATTAGCTGCTAATATACGCAAGACATATTGTGATTATTGTAAATATTTAGCAATTTTCCTAGTCATAATTTTAACGATTGAAATTCCACCAAATTGCACCAATTTTTCCAAATATAATAATAATAAATTAAAGAGAATCAACAGGGAATTCTGATCTATAGTGTCAAATTTTTCTCAATTTGAACCAATATTATTCTAGCATTCTAGTTGTGTATTATAATAATCAACACCAATAAGAGAATTTTATTGATTGCCTAATTGCATGATTTCACCCATTAAAAAATTGTCTCAATGTGACTTGTAAACATTGAGCCATTTTTCACACCCCCGATACACCCTATCACAATTTTAATAGTTGTTTTATCAAATTCATTCGATTTTCGTTTTTTAATAACTAAGGGTCCAAGCATGTGTCTAGATTTTAAATATTTTCGAAACGAGAACTTTGTTTTCGATGAATTTTAAAAAAATTTCAGCACTATTAATTTCAGCAAATTTCAATATAATAATAAAGAACAATATATCGATGTTAATTTCAAATAAAAATTGAGAATTATTACTAAAGATAAAACTGTTTCAAATTTTTTAATACCTGTGTATATTTAAATAATTCAAATAAATATCTTTAAAAATACCCGATTTTGTATATTTTTCCGAAAATCACGTCTTTAAAACCCGACTCTCAGTCTTCTGTAAGACTAACAATTTTCCAGATTTCCTCGATTACCGCTTCCTACATTTTTACATACGCTTCCTACATTTTTAAATAAAATAATAGGCGAATTTTCATATTGTAAGATCAATAAACTAGCAACATACGCATACCTAGATAGAACGAAACAGTTTCCATTATGGATTAAATGTTGTCATGTGTAAAATAATTCATCAAAATTCCGCTTACGTCCTATAAATTTCCATTTATATCAAAACGGGTCATTTTTCACATTTAAATTCGATACAAGTTTTATAAATAATGAAGAATTCCCATACCAATAAACGTTTCTAAAACAAGAAACATGCTGAAACTTACAAATCAATGATGTAGCTAAGAGTCTTTCTAATTAGGCGCTCTCATTTTCATTCAGTTGACAGTAGGGTTATCCCTTTGTATAAGTTTAGAACCCCTCTCGAATTCAGCAAGTATAGCTTGAAACAATTAGAATAATTGCAAACGGTTTCTTTGAAGAAAATTAACTTGTAATTTGTTCGTATTATTTCAACAAAATTGACATCCTTTGTACAAATAATTAAAAATAGCCAGTGATAATTGCCTAATCTGATAAAAAAAATGTCAACAATCAAATGATAACAAGATAATCTAATCAACAAAACCAATTTTCCAACTGGGGCGATTCAAACTATTCGAATTTTCATTATTATAACAACTGGATTATTTAGAACATGAAATATTTTCCTCATAGGAAAAACTCATTGGGGAAAATTCTCGGAAAATTCAACATTAAATAGACGTACCGTTAGTTTTAATTGTACGAACATTAACCATTTGTCAAACGTTCAATTGGTGGAAAAACGATCGATTCTATCAACCTTCACGGTGTTTTAATCACGGTTATTGTCCTAATTATATTAATTATGGTGAATCGACTTTAATTTATTTCTTGATAATAGTGAAAAAGACACGATCATTATTCGAATATCTTTGATTATTTGTCAATGAAATTAATCGCAATTGATGAACTACAGGTCAGTGATATTTTCTAATTTTTCCGGTTTATCGGTCAATTTCTACACCGATAAACTTTAATTGTGGTCAAATTCACCTACAAGCCGGTCATGGCCACTTTTTAACTCAATTGAAATCATAATTGCGAATATTCTTAGAAGTTATAAGCGTGTATTTTTAGTTTTATCTTCCACGTATTGTTAATTTAAGATGAAGTAACAAGAGTGAAGGTGTAGAAATTCGGCATAAATAGAGGTAGAAGGGTGATTATTCAACAGGGAATTCATTGTTAGTTTTCCGTTATCTGCGTGAATTAAAAATGGACTTTTCAAATCAAATTTATCTTATTTATTAATTTTACGTTACTTAAAAAAGTTTATCGGTTTCAATTATTATTGTTCTCTAAGTTAATAAATAAATGTGTAAGATTTGAATTGTTCATTATCGCAACGTTCACTATGGCACGAACAATTATAATTTCGTTACTGCTAACAATTACACTACCAAATGTGCTATTATTTGAGTTATCGGTGATACACCTCAACGATTTCCACGCAAGGTAAATTTAATTGTTTCAAAATAATTTTTTATTAATCTAGAAGTTTTAAAGGTTCGAAGAGACTAATCTCGATGGTGGCACATGCAAAGAGAGCGACTGTATTGGCGGCTTTTCCCGACTTTATTCCCAAATTATGACGGTTCTCGAACAAAAACCGGATAGTCTACTCCTGAATGGTGGTGATAATTTCCAAGGCACCCTCTATTATACCATGTTCAAGTGGAATATTACACAGGAGTTTATGAATAAAATCCCCTTCGATGCTATCGTACTCGGCAATCATGAATTTGATGACGGTATCGATGGAGTTGTGCCGTTCATTAAAAGCTTAAAAGCGCCAGTAATCGTGGCGAATATCGACGATAGTCAAGAACCATCAATACAGAATTTGTACAATAAAAGCGTGGTTGTTGAGAGGAACGGTAAAAAAATCGGAATTATCGGCGTTCTAGTCAAGACCACAAATGTATTTTTTTGAAATTTTCATTGAATATCCAATAATTTGTAATAATTTAAGGAAATGTCGAGTACGGGCAAGTTAAAATTCCAAGACGAAGCCGAGGCGGCTATCGCTGAAGCTGAACGTTTAGCCGAAGAGGAAGGCGTCTTCACTAACGTTATCCTATCGCATATCGGCTACGATGTCGACCAACAAGTGGCCGCGAAAGCGACGAACAAATCCAAAATCGGATTGATTATCGGCGGACATTCGCATTCGTTCTTATACACCGGAGGTTCGATTTTTCCCCCAATTTGATAAAAATAAATCATCGAATTTTTAGAGCCTGTACCCGGTCCGGATACCGTCCGAGGACCTTATCCTACTGTTGTTAATAGAACCGATGGTGAAATGGTGATTGTCGTTCAAGCTTCAGCTTATTGTAAATATTTGGGGAATATTACCGTAAATTATGACGATTTTGGAAATGTTGTCAACTGGACTGGAGAACCGATCTATTTAGACACTTCAGTGGCTCAAGGTTTATTTTATTATCGTATCATTGTTAAATTATCAAAAGTAATGGTGTTTTAGATGCGGAAATCAACGCAGATTTGGAGCCGTGGAAGAACGAAGTCGAAGCTTTTGGTGATACAATTATAGGCTCAACTTTGGTCACTTTAGACAAGACAAATTGTTACACAGCTGAGTGTCTTTTGGGCGATTTCGTTACTGACGCTATGGTCTATTGGGTAAATTGAAAAAAAAATCTAATATTTTTAAACATTAATAATTGATCTTCCAGTACACATCCAACTCTAGTTCCGATTCTTGGGCCTATGCAGCTTTGGCTGTAATGAATCCGGGCGGTCTTCGCACAACCATCGAGAAAGGAAGTACGTCTTTATCTATTTTAGAAATATTGCCTCAAATATTATTTTTTAGATATTACTTACAATGATTTGTTGACGAGTCAGCCGTTCGGTAACACGGTTGATGTCGGCGAAATCCAAGGCAAATACCTGAGGGAAATGTTTGAATTCTGTGTAACATCCACGTATTATTACGGACGTGCTTATGCAAATCTAAAAATGCTGCAAATTTCCGGTTTTCGTGTTGTTTTCAATTTAACACAACCGGCAAATTCACGTGTTGAATCGCTTCAAATCCGTTGTAATGAATGCCAAACACCAACATACGATGATCTAGATGATGATAAATATTATCGTTTAATTACACCATCGTTTCTAACAAATGGCGGTGATGGTTTTACTGTAATTAGTAATAATTTAAAGAATGTTACAACCGGTCCGTTGGATGTTAATGTGTTTGTGAAATATTTAGCTGCAAAATCGCCGATTTATGAAGAAATCGACGGCCGTATAAAGATTGACGGCGAGGAGTTAATTGAAACTAAAAATATGTCTTAACGGAAATACAGAAAATAAATAAACTGTAATTGTGTTCTATTTATTAACTACCAGAGTCGCACTTAATTTTACTTCAAGTACAACTCTTTTGAAATGTTGTATTCGCGAGATTTTAGTATGAAATTGAATGTTCTAAATTTTTCCGTCAATAAACGAGAACAGAAACGAGTAAAATATGAGCAATATTCCGTTTATTAGACTTTCCAAGTCCGGTTCTGTTGAGTTCCCCCAGAAAAACTCAAATTCTATAAAAATCAATGTGCCTACCTACACAACTTTCATTCAGTTGAAACTTGACCACACATACGTCCGTACAAGTTTGCCTTTCTATCAATTGTTCTTAAAATTGTTAAAATTATTTATTTTGAATTAGCGGGTTAATTGGCACGTGCGCACAATGGAACATGCTCCCGTATCCTGTATTCCAAATACTGCCATTAATAAAATGTCGAAAGCAAAAAAGGTATTGGAAGAGGCTCGGGATATTAAAAATCCCGAAATTGATCTTGTCGATAGAGGCATAGCAGCCTTTGAAGAATTACCTGGCTTAGGTGAGTTTCTATCTACAGTTACAGATGTATTAATGAACTATTACCAAATTTGGTAAGTTGTTCAATACTCGTTCGTATAATGTGGGCGGGGCATTCGTTTTATTTACTTCATTATTAAATTTGAAAACACGAAAATACGAATTTTCAGATCGGATGAATTTCATTACACGCCTAACATTGAGCCACAACAAAATCAAATGTAAGCAACTACAATTTTTATAAAAACAATGACTTAAATCGAATTTAACGCAGCTGTATCGCCGACTATCGCCAATTTGGAAAACTTGGAAATTTTAAATCTCGCCAATAATCATATTGAAGAACTACCATTATCGTTGTCGTCAATGCCAAAATTGCGTATTTTAAATTTATCGATAAATCGTCTTTATAATCTACCAAGAGGATTTGGCGCATTCCCCGCTTTAGAAGTGCTCGATTTGACTTACAACAACCTAAAAGAAACCTCTTTACCCGGCAATTTCTTCATGATGGGTATTCATTTACAACTCAATTAAAAATTATCGATTACAAACTAATTTTACAGAAACTTTACGTGCCTTATATTTGGGTGATAATGACTTTGAATATCTAGCACCCGAAATAAAGAATCTAAAAAATCTACAAATTGTAAGTATTTATTTTTAATTTAAAACAAAATTAATGAATTGTTTATAGTTGGCACTTCGTGAAAACGATCTGATTGAATTGCCGAAAGAATTAGGCGAATTGATTCGTTTACGAGAATTACACCTACAAGGCAATCGTTTAACTTTAATACCGCCAGAATTGGGTAATCTCGATATGGTATCAAATAAGGCTGTTTTTAAATTTGAAGGCAACGAATGGGTGCCTCAAATTGCAGATCAATTACAACTAGGCGTTGGTCATCTTATGGAGTATCTCAAATCGGATACTTATCGAATGTACGATTTTAAATTAATTTAAATTAAATTGAATTAACTGAAAAATTTTCAGGGTGTATTCGAGGTATATGAAGGATAAACCACCGGTACCACCATCGTGTATTGATAAAGCTAAAAAAATCTCAAGAATACGTTGAATTATCTAAAAATAAATAAATATTTTACCTTATAAAACTGCCTTATCTAGATTAATAGGTACTAATTTTTTACAATTTACAAAAATACTGTATTTCTGTTATTGATAAATAACAAAATAATAAAACAAATTGACTATTAAGTCTCACTTTCATCATCAGTCTCATTTTCTTCATTATCATCAGTCAAATAAGTTGTTTGAATTGATGTTTCATATTCCAAAATCTCTTCATCGCTCAAATGAGAATTACCCTCAACAAATGATGCAAACCTACCAAAAAAATTTATTCGAAAAAATCTTGACTTTTTAAATACCAAAGAATTTTTCAAAAACAACATGCAAAAACTGGCCATATCAATTAAAATCTTCACAAAAAACCAACATTTATCAATCAATAAACTCGTTTACAATTCAACAATGCTCACCTTTTAACATCTTTAAGTTTTAAAGCCATTTTCCATTGATTACATTGTGAACTTGTACAATATTCTCTCAATTCTTTTAATGCTCTCGCCGTTTCACGTACACCTTGTGCGTAATATTCATCGTTTGTTATCGGTTTAATTTTTGGTGGAAATTTTCTTCGCCTTAAAAAAATTCTAACAGTTATTAGTCATTTTATAATCGGAAAACTTACCAATAATTCCTCGTTTTTGTTAACCAAGCTGGTGGGATATTATAGAACATCAATAATAGAACAATGTGTCCCATTGCGGCTTCTTTAAATTGTGTACTTAAATAAATGCATAATAGACCGAATAATTGTAAACTCCAACGGATTAAATTCTTCGTCCGTTTATTCTGAACAGGACCCCAACGATAGCAAACTTTAATAGAAGAAGATTAATTAAAATTACAACTATCGATGAAGTAATCAACGATATACTCATAAAACTAAAGAGACTTGTTGCAATAAAATAACCTGCAACATATGGTTTATAGTTCAATACGATAACCCTGATATTATCCCATAACAGTTGAAATAAATAAATTCCAACAGTCCAACCGCAAGCAGCAACACCATACATTATCGGTTTCTATAACAAAACTTAATTTTACAACTGTATTTTTACAAGCCGGTTCGATTACCCTTGGAAAGATTTTGCTTATAAAATAGATCAAAATTAAAAAAGAAGTGCACACGCCTAGAACAATCCCGCATAAATAATGAAATACTGAATTTTTACTCAATTTCGCAGCGGATATATAAATAAAAACTCCAGTTAGCAGCAGCATAACTTTCCAATAATCAATACCTAAAATGAGGCCGATATTAGTACAATTTGCATTACAAAGATTGCTGTAAGGTTACGGATCAAATTTAGAGAGATTGTATAGTCGTATTTACTATCAATTCCCACACAACTTTGCTCAAACGGATTAATATTGATCTGTTTCTGTTTCCACGAAAATAAGTACAGAGTCCAACTATAATGATTTTCGTTATATTCATCGAGTACAGCTTGTGGAGAATCGCCATCATAACGTGTATAATCATTCGTTGTGTGATCTATTTGCAACTATAAAAAATTGTAATAAATAAACATAAAGTGAGGTTATGTTCGCTATTTACAATAACACTCTGCCAAAGGTGTATCAGATATTTTGGACGTCCTGTATAGCAAAATATTTGAAATTTCTCGCCCTTTCCATGTGGTTTATACACAAAAGTTTCACCAGGTTCCAGAAATCGAGCTGAAAATAGATTAGATTTGTATTATTTTAGGTTATGTTTTGAAAAATCTTACCTTGATGGGCATAACAGTTTGTAATTGCGCAGATTAGTAAAAACAATAGTTTTAATAACATCATCACAATTTTCGGTTAACAATAATAAATAATTTACTTTTTTAAAAATTTTGAAAAAACGAACAGTCAACTTTTTTCAAACAGTCGTACCACATATTTAGGTTAAAATCACTAAAAATGAGCGTATAATATTCGTGGATATATAGGGGAATTTGCTGTGTTAATGTTGGTGGTCGTGGAAATTCGTTTGTTGCCAAGCCGCCTACTTTTTGTTTACTTCGTTTTTAAATTTATTGGTTATAATTCCGTGAAATACAAAAATTATTAAAAATCCAGTATTTTAATGTTTTTGAAATAAAATTGTGTGTGTCCACGTGCTAATTATTTGTTGACGTGAGTATTACTGTAAAAATATTAATACAACTATATTAAAATTAAACAATTTTACAAGATAATTTCGATTTGTTTCAATATTCTTAAAATACTTCAATTGTTTTTAAATTCCTAGTACCAATACCTTAAAATCAAAATTCCCGAAAATTTTTAGGGGAAGTGTCGGTTAAAGGTTGGTGTTGATGAAATTTCGTTTGTTTTACAGCCGCCTTCCATTAGAATTTGAAACAAATCTCAACAATTACCAATGGGTGAATTTATTGTAATTTTAGGTAATTATTAAATTTTGACGAATTAAAAATAATTATTTTTAATCATTTTTAGTTGGACAATGTGGTAATCAAATAGGTAGTTGTTTTCTCACACAAATCATTGAAGAGTATCGACAACAAAAATCCGATAATTTATCGCAATTTATGAAGAGTTTCTTCCACTTAAATCCGAAATATGACTGTGGCGATAATATAAAAAATTTATTAGCTGATAAAAAAACAAAAGCTCGGGTATTTTTGGAATTATTCACAAAATTCCTCGTGTATAAATGCTTTAATTTTAGTTCATTTGCATTGATATGGAGGATAGTGTTGTTGCCAGGTATCGTAACGGTAAATATGGTAATTTATTTGAGAACAACTGTTTAATAACGAATTACCCGGGTTCTGGTAATAATTGGGCTGACGGTTATTACCACCATGGGCCGGAATTTAAACAGAAAATACTCAAATCTATAAAATATTGGGTCGAAAAATGCAATCATCTACACGGTTTCTTATTGTTATTCTCAGTCGGTGGTGGTACTGGTTCTGGATTGGGCAGTTTTATCGTACAATTATTAAACAATTATTATCCCAAAATAGAACGGTAATTTTAGTAATTTTGCGAAATTATAAATAATTGAATCATTTTTAGATTTGTCGCTTGTGTCTATCCAACTGGTACCGAGGACGTTATCACTTGTCCATATAATATCGGTTTTGCCACAGAGAAATTAATTGAAAATTCCACATGTACATTTCCTGTTGAAAATCGTAATTTGTTGGCAATTTTAAACAATCTAACCAACCAAAATACAACTAAATTGAAAACAAAATCAATATTTAATCCATTTGAAGATCTAAATAGTATTATTGTCGATATGTTGTTGCATCTAACTAGTGGTTCACGATTTTTGGGCGATCTAAATTACGATCTAAACGAAATTAATACAAATCTTGTACCTTTACCGACAATGAAATTTCTATCGAGCAGTTATAGTCCTATTAATCTAGAAACAATTGGAAATTCAACAAGGAACTACTCAAAAAACGAATTATTCAGTGATGCAATCAATCGAACAAATCAACTAATCAAAATCAATCCAATTAGTGAGTATTGTTGGTATAAACTACAAATTATAGACTGTTTATTTAAAGGTAATAAAAATATAATGTTGAGTAGTCTACTGTTGGGAAGAGGTGATTATAATTTAGACGATATGAGGAATTATGTTGGTAAATTACAAACAAAATTACGATTTCTGCCATGGTCGAGAAAATCGTTTAAAATCGGCATATGTAGTACACCACCTATAAATTCGGATTTTGCGATATTTACATTGATGAATACAACCGGAATGTCGAGTTTATTCGAAAATACCCTAAATCAATTCAATAGATTGTATCAAAAAAAGGTAGCGTTTTGGATTAGTTTATTTTCAAATTTAATTGGAATATTTTAGGCACATGTTCATCATTACGTGAATATCAATGGTTTTGAAGAATCTTATTTTAACGACTGCCAAAATACTCTTAGTAATATTGTTAGCTTATATCAGGATTTAGAGAAAAATTAAATTACAGTTATATGTTTTTAATTAACAATATGAAAATAATTATTAAAAAAGCTTACTCGATTAGTTGGAGTTTCCACAAAACTATTTGGGTAAAATTAAATACTATCGAAGCGAATGCTTTTTTGTACCTAACTAGAGAACGATTTAAAATTTGTGCAAGTGATGAAGTTATTTTGCATGTGTTTTAAGTTGTGGTAAGCCGAATTCATCAACTGGCACACGTCCCTATAAAAATATCAATTTTTTAGCAAATCTATTGTTTATTTGGCAAGAAACGTTACTTTCTCTTCTTCAGTTTTCGGTTCAACTTCGGCTGTATCCTTCGGTGCAGCTGGTGCATTCATCACTTCATCTAAATAACTCGAATCTTCATCTAGAGCAATTTCGTCACCTAGTGCATCCAATTCGGCGTCTAAATCGTCAATATCGACATTATCTAGACAAGCTGGACGGCCTAGGGTTTCTTGAACTTCATCAGCGTACGACATTAGATCGGCTAATGAATCTTGTAAGTCCTACAATAATTTTAGTTTTTAACGATTTAAACAAATTTGGAATGGGATTTACATCGATTTCATCGAGTTTAACATTTTTGAATTCTTTCTCCATCTTCTTCATACCGTCCTTCATTGCAACAACCGTTGTACGTGTATCTTCTAAGGTTTGATTGGTGAATTCTACTTGTTCCATATTAAAGCACTGATTTCGTAGATTTTCTAATTGATTATCGTAGATTTTTTTCTGTTTTAAAATACGCATAGCTTTTTGTCTAACGGCTTGTTTGGCTGGACCTTCACGCATTTTCGACATTTGGGTTTTATATTTCAACAATTCCTTTTCTAAATTATTAACTTTAGTCTCCAAGCCTTGTACTCTTGTCTCAACCTGTACCAAAATATTCATAATTTATCGAACAAATCGGGCTAAAATTTGGCATTACCGATTTTGTAGCATCCGACAAGCTTGGACCGGGCTCTGCAGGTTTACCTCGGCCAAAAAGTCGGTTCATTTTAGCGAAATTGTTAATTTTCTAGAAAACCAAACGGTGATTCACAACTTAATTTGCACAAATTTTTTGACAATCAAAACTGACAGTCTCATACTGGAACCTTAACCACAAAAAAATCGAACACTCGAAAAATAAAGCAAGCAATAGAGTGTACCTTTCTATCTCTATTTAACTTGCACACAAAAGCTTGTTGTTAGACGAAGATCGACAGGTGTTTATTGTTTCAGTCACAGCCTCATTTTTCCAAATGTATTTATTTTTGACGAAAATTCCCTAAAAAATTGCGGGTGATTCGACTTTTCAGATTTCAATAATTGAATATACAAACTTGTTGGTCTATAAATATCACAGGAAGTGTTATTTATAATCAAACAAACATATTAACTTGTGGTTCATTGAACTTACAATATGATAAATTTCAATAATCATCGTTAATTAAATTAGGTAGATTGGGTGCAGTCGAAAACTAAATTTGGAATACGTGACGCGTCTCATGAACAGACGGTACAATTTAATAGTTTTGTTTAAAAAAAATCATAATAAAAGAAATTGTTGGCATACTCTTAAATGATCACGTACAAGAGGTGAAGGAAGAAGTGGCCTGGATATAAAGCCAGCCAGAGAGTTTCAATTTACAATTCACTATAATGCGCCGATGTTGTGATATTTATTATTTAAATCTATTTAAACTTATTAATTGAAGTAAAATCAGATTATTTCGATAGTTGGCGGTATTTTTCAAATAATTCTCAATTGTGATTGGTTGCATGTAATATCAAATCACCAATAGAAATTAACACAAACAAACAACCCAACGAATTGAGGTTAGTTGACTACAATTTTTATTTATTTTTATTTAATTAAAAATTAATCGCAATTTTGGCAGAAATGTCGGTGATCTTTGCAAATTTGAAGAGTAATCTTTTAAGTATTCGAAATGGTTTAAAAAACCGTTATCAGCATATATCTGAAGATATTAATAGCACAAGGGCAAATCATAAAGTGAACAATTTGGAGAAAAAATTCCTGGTTTGGACTGGCAAATATAAAACCGTCGAAGAGGTTCCCGATTTCGTTCAGTGAGTCTCTTTCAATTGCAACTAGGAAAAATTGCGATTTTTGAAACGGGGTCAGAGTCAAGGTTATCCAAGACTTTGTATAAAATCGAAATTTTTGCGATTTCTAGGCGAATTGTAATTTGTTGGTTTGTTTTCTAGGCAAAATGTAGTGGAACGTGCCCGAAATCGAATGCGTATCCGTATTTCGAATTATATGATGGCGGCCACGGCTGTTGGTTGCTTAATAATGGTGTATTTGGGCAAACAGGACGCCAAAAGGGGCGAAAGCGCCACGCAGAGAAACCTGGAATGGCATCGCCAATACCAAGAGGAAAGTAAAGCCAAATCAGCTTAGAATTGTCAAACGTCCGTTTTTCATTGTTGTAGATATTGTGATGATTGCTTAAATTCCTTTGTATTATCTCCAAAAAAATTGTATTATAATAAAAGTTAATTAAATTATAAATAAGTGGCGAATTTCTTCACAATTATCACGTCATACCGATAACAAACAATTCAACAAACATGTTTTCGTGTATACAACCAGATTGCTCAAGAGTTTATCATTAACCTCATTGCCCCCCCAGCGAGCATTAAAAACGGACGTTTCAATTGAAACTTGCTCAAAGTCCAATCGAATTAACCCGACCAACAATGGCATCAGGTGGTAATTTAGGTGAGTCTCTTAAAACGATCTATTTTTAATCAAACACATGTCTTAACCTAAAAATGCGAATTTTAGCCCTTTTATCCGTGTCGAACAAAACTGGTTTGTTGAATTTAGCCAAAAATCTAAACGATTTAGGCTTCACTTTGGTAGCCAGTGGCGGTACTGCAAAAAATCTACGAGATGCTGGTTTAGTTGTTAAAGACGTGGCTGAGATTTCCGGTGCTCCGGAGATTCTCGGCGGGCGTGTTAAAACATTACATCCGACAATACACGGTGGTATTTTGGCACGTTTAATACCCTCCGATCAGAACGATTTGAAGAAACAGAATATCGAAATGATTCGAATTGTTGTTTGTAATTTGTATCCGTTCGTTGAGACTGTTTCAAAGCCGAATGTTACCGTCGATGATGCTGTTGAAAATATCGATATTGGTGGTGTTACTCTATTAAGGGCTGCCGCCAAGAATCATGCTAGAGTCACTGTAATTTGCGATCCATCCGATTATGATTCGGTAATTAAAGAAATTAAAACCTCCAACAATAGGGATACCAGCGAAAAAACCCGGTAATCATCAAATAAATTGTAATAATTTCGATTAATTTGGGCAATTTCAGGCAAACTTTAGCATTAAAAGCTTTCACGCATACATCCGAATACGATCTGGCAATTTCCGATTATTTCCGCAAACAATACTCTAGTGGCGTATCGCAATTAACTCTCCGTTACGGTATGAATCCCCATCAGAAACCGGCACAGATCTTTAAAACTTTACCAAAACTACCACTAACTGTCGTCAACGGTGCTCCCGGTTTTATCAATTTATGCGACGCTCTAAACGGCTGGCAATTGGTAAAAGAATTAAAAGTGGCGTTGAATCTGCCGGCAGCGACCAGTTTTAAACACGTCTCCCCGGCCGGAGCGGCTGTTGGCGTACCGTTGGATGCAATACAAGCTAAATTGTGTATGGTTGATGATCTCGTTGGGGATTTAACGCCGATTTCGACAGCTTACGCTCGCGCCCGTGGAGCCGATCGTATGTCGTCATTTGGCGATTTTATCGCGTTGTCTGATACTTGTGATAAGACAACAGCCAGGATTATATCGCGTGAAGTATCCGATGGTATCGTCGCCCCAGATTATACACCGGAGGCTTTAGAAATTCTACAGAAAAAGAAGAATGGCAATTATTGTATTCTAAAGATTGATCCAAACTATACACCGGATCCAATAGAGCGTAAAATACTCTTTGGATTAACTTTAGAACAACAACGCAATAATGCTGTAATTGATAAGAATCTCTTCACAAATATTGTGACCAATTCCAAACACCTACCGGAGGCGGCTGTTCGTGATTTAATAGTCGCAACGATTGCTTTAAAATACACACAAAGTAATTCCGTGTGTTACGCCCGCGATGGGCAAGTGATCGGTATCGGAGCCGGCCAACAATCTCGAATCCATTGTACACGTTTGGCTGGCGAAAAGGCCGATAATTGGTGGCTCCGACAACACCCCAAAGTCGTCAATATGAAGTTTAAAAAGGGCGTGAAACGCGCAGAAATCTCCAATGCTATCGATAATTACGTTAACGGTACAGTTGGGAAAGATATGGATAGGAAATTGTTTGAATCCATGTACGAGCAAGTACCGAGTGATTTAACTGAAACTGATCGTACAAGTTGGTTGCGTCAATTGAAGAATGTCGCCTTGGGTTCGGACGCTTTCTTCCCGTTCCGCGATAACGTCGATAGGGCACGATTGGTAATTTTTTGGATAATCAAATTTACAAATTTTTTAAATTTAAATTTCAGAGTGGTGTTGACTATATCGCCAGTCCGGCTGGGTCCACCAACGATGATGAAGTTATTAAAGCTTGCAACGAGCACAACATCACCATGGCCCACACAAATCTACGATTATTCCATCATTAATTTGTATTACAAACAAGAAAATAAATTGATAATTTTATTAAAAAAATTGAATTTCCTATTTTTTACGTTCGTACTTCCATACGTAGACGGGAGCGTTATTTTTGCTACCCTTCTTGACACGTTTCGCCGGCAAAACGTTCTTCTTATCTTGAAGGTGCCGTTGTATTTCGATTTTCTGCTGAATTATCGCCAATTCACGTTCACGATTGATACGTTTCGCCAATTCGTCGTACAATCGTTTACGTTTCTTTGACGCTGCAGCCAACGAATCCAAATCAACGTCTTGTAGTTGCAATTTTGCCAAATGACTCGACGATTCAACCGGATCTTCTAGGTTTTCTTCGAAATATTGATGTCGATTTACACGATTGTTTTTAACACTAGTTAGATGTAATTGTGCTTGTAATTTCTCAATTTTCTTCAATTCCATTGTACGTTTCGTTACGATATATTTCAAATCTTGCGTTTGCATCAAACGTGTCTGTTCAGGTGTATCTTGCGATTCTTTATTTTTCTCGAAATGTTTACCATTTTCAGTTGACGAATTGATCATGTGATGGTAGAATTCATCTGGATTTTTATTCAATGCACGTTTATGTAGCAATTTTAACGTTGCCTTCTTTTCGTTGAAATCACGAGCACGACGTACATAATCTTGCTTCTT
This sequence comes from Mylabris phalerata, assembly GCA_020740385.1. Lineage (NCBI taxonomy): Eukaryota > Metazoa > Arthropoda > Insecta > Coleoptera > Meloidae > Mylabris > Mylabris phalerata. Next base: position 2,378,493 of record JAJEOX010000299.1, on the reverse strand, counting down.
TTCGAGTAGACCTAAATGCGTACGATCAGCCGGTTGATGGCGTTCTTTGTGGGTCTTCTGGTGGGCTTTTGCTGCCTTCTTCCACACAGACATGGTAATTTTCACAAATTTCAGCCCAAAACAACGTTTCGACTTAACCTCAAATATAAACTTGATTTTACGCGTCCTCTGGTGACATGTATAGAAACCAAATTTGGAAATCGTACTTTCGCACTACAAACGAATATTTTGTGTTGCATACTTTACCACAAATTAGTGTAATTATTTTTTTCCATCATCTTGGCTTGTTCCTAAAGTGATTTAATTTATTGGCACAGATTGTCTAAATTGATGGATAAATTATAAATAAATCACATGATAGAATTAATAATGTTAGTATTTTTGTTTAACTCTGAACTGTTGGTAACGCCATAGTGTCATTGCAGCATTGCCAGACTGTTGACAATTTCTCAAAATATTAAACAAAAATTACAGTATTTATTAATAAAAAATTGACTTGAAATTTGTCCAATTCTTCAATTGTTGCGTTTCAAATTGGATTTCAGTTGATTTAAATTTTTATTAAATTATATTTTATTTATTATATATAATGTATTTATAATAGTGACTTTTTTGCCTGTGGGTTGGCAGTTTCGTTTGTTTAAAATGTCACTTCACCAATCGCCACTTGTCATTTGTCAGTAGTGATTCGGTAATGGCGTTACAGTGGTTTTGTATTCGATAGTTTTGTTAATTTTTACCTTCTGCATTTGCCATGTCAATAAATTGTATTAAACTTTTTAATTAATTAATTAACAAAGCCCTAAATTAGAACGTGAGTATTATTTTAATAATTACATTTTTTATTGGTTATATTAAAACGATTTTAATTAAGTTTATTCATTGGAACATACTTAAATAAGATAAAAGGGCAATTCTGAGAATTAAATTTTCCACCTAAATTCACATTAATTAATAATCCTAGAAATACGATAATAAATCCAGTTCGATATTGTTGGGTAATTATTTAGATTAAATTTAGTTATTGTTTGAAAGCTGGTTGCTTTAAGCTAAAATTAATTGGTTTGGAAAAGGGGATTAAATTAGATTTTTAATTATATAATAAATAATTAATTTTCATGTAGAAATGTTCATTTTTCCAATTGCAACTATTTCAATCGAATTGAAGGGGATTTGTTTACATACTCTACACATCCTTTTGTCTTTAATATAAATTACATTGATAAAAGTGCAATTTATATTGAATCGTTTTATTATAGTTATAGATAGATAAAGTCCAATGTTCTTTATATTTAACGTATGTACGTCATATTTGTATTGTAATCCTTTTTTTATTACAATAGAATTTAATTATACATCACCTAATTAAACAAAAAAATTATAAAATTAATGGATTCGCAATTAAATTCTAGCAAGATTCGTTAATAACGACCGTTGTTTTCAATTACAAACGTATAAAACTTTCAGTTTTTTAATGTCTATTTTAAAACGAGTTTGTCGATACAACGAACGAAAGTATTTAATTGTGGAAAAATCCAAAAAAACTTAATTCGATTACAAACAGGCACACCTCGCGTTCAATCCACTTGATTAATAATCAAATTGCACCATAGATTCGTGTTGCAATAGTCCGATAGTTGCGCTCAAATTCGATGATTTTAGGGTTTCTACTAAAGTATTCAAACGATCAAATTCGTGGTCTTGTTTGTGAAATTTGATGAGAATTTGACAATTTATTAAATTTGTTTAAAAACTATCAGTTTACAAGTCAGGAAACAAAATTCCTATAAGACTGTTGTTTTAGAAGCTTTCACGAAATATTTGATTTTACACGAATCAAATTTTATGTATCGTGTTAAATTTACATTGTTTCAGTTTATAGTGGCAGTATCGTGGAATCAATAAGTCGTAAAGAATATCATCAGATAGTGTCGAACGTTGTGTAATATTGAAATTGATGCGACTTTGCATGATTAAATTCACTTTGAACACTATTTTCATGCCAGGCAATTGATTCCTTCTCATTAGTTTTAATAATGTTGAAAATAGGGGTGGGTAGAAAGTTTATTTATCAAATTAACAATTGTCAAGGGTGGTTTTTATGTAAAATAAACGACAGGTGTGCCTTATATTTAACACAGTACCAATGACAAATTCAAACCGTTGAAATTTCAAAGTTTTTTATTGTTGTACAAGTTTAAACTAGAGAAAATTACTTGAATTTTAATTATTTATTATTAGACATTTGTTTTATCGTGTCTCATAAATTACTAGTTTCCTATAAATTATACAATTTTTATTTCTAATAAGTATTTTTATTCACATGCCTCCATACAAAGTTCAATGTAATAGTAAAATACAATACTTGAGGATCTTCAATTTCCTGTAATAAAAGTAATGGTTAAAAATTCTAATTGGAATTCAAATTTTCGTGAGGAAATTTTTGTTGTTTATAACAAAATTTTAAACAAACTGAACGTTGATTAAAATTCCATTTCTAATTTTATATCGTTTTTATAATCGTTTTCATCAATTATATAATCAGATAAATCGTAAAAGTATGCAAAATAGTGTTGATAGAATTCTAATGAGAGAATATTTAAAAATACTCCATTCTTCATATAAACAAAACATCTGTTTGTATATAAAATTAAATATGTTTATATTTCGTATACAATAAATATTTCAGAAAATGTGTTTGTTAATAATAAGAAAAAAAGGTGAATTTTTGGGAATTTTCATTCATTGTAAATAGTTTGTTTCTTTTGATAATTGTAATTCCATAGAAAGTATAACGAATTCTTCCACTTTCTTCCTTTTCCCGTTCATTATTGTCTAATTAAATTTTTACTGATGTTAAAAAAAATCTATTAAAATAAATAATTTCATTACAGATGTTTGCAGCATAGCAACACTACGAAACAGACTCTTGTCCTGTATTTAAACGGAAGTATCCAGTTTTACTATTAGAGAGTGTTTGCCGAGTGTGTATGTGTGTGCAATTTTAAAACTGGCGATAATCATTTTGGTCTAATTTTATTTTCGTCTTCCGTTCGAAAAAAACGAGAATCCAAGAATTGAAGACAATCTAACATGATCTCTTGAGAAATCCAATTGAATTTTCTGTATGACAAACGGTCGAGGCGCCGGTATGGCGTCATTTATGACGAAAAAGAAGAAATATAAATTTCAAGTTGATATTTGTTTAGATGAACTATTAGAAGTGCCTTTTGTTTCTGCCGTCCTATTTGCCAAATTGAGACTTTTAGATGGTGGCAATTTCCAGGATCAAAGCAGTCGGTAAGTTCGAAATTTATTCCTCAACAGTTACAAATTAAGCATTTATTTTTATCAACATAGGTCAGTTTAATTCAACTTCCCTTCCGTTAGTGATACTATCAATTTATAGTTTTCTATAGTTAGAAATTTGGTCGATCCAGTCCTTGGATTGTTTCGTTAAGATGCGCATCCAGTTTTCCTTTACAGTTTCTCAGTCAATTATCCACACGATAAAGATCCCTAGTCGAGACACTTTAGAATTTTCTCATCAACCGTATTTATTGAAGAATTTTTTCCAAACTTTATCTCGATATAAAAGTCAATTTTATTAATATCACTCCATGATGTAATTTTGTTTTGTTTGATTTTCACGTCAGTTTTTCGTCAATATCCTTGTGATCTATTAGCGTATTTTCCATTCGAAACGCTTTTAAAAATTTAATATTTTCTCTCTCTGGCTTCTTCCGTTTTCTTTACAATTTTATAAAGTCGGAAGTTGATTAGATTGCAGTTTACTGTTATTGACCGGAAATCTGAAGCCTCTATATAACGATATAATTTAATTATTTTTTGATCAACTTCTTTTCTAAATGACTAGCATCAATTTGATTGTATCAAGAATCTAGTTTACGAAATAGGTCATGGATAGAATAGCGAAAATCTTTGGGAAATCGATAAAATTTTCGCATTCTAGTGCCACGATTTACGTATTGATGATGCCAACATTAATGTATTATCAAGATCATGTTGGCAAACAATGTTCATTGTTTCAAATTCTAAACATCAAATATAATACACTTGATGCCAACGGAAAATATCGCAATTTTAATTGGTAATAATATCAATTTTTATTATAAATACATCGATGATTGAATGAGTTCATAAATTGAGTGTGTAGGTCGTAGAATCTGAAAATATTGCCTTAAAGCAAGGTCGTGGCCTAGGACGTTTCTGCTTATTCGAAACATGTCACACTTTCGAGATCTTCTATTCAAATAAATCATAAACGAATCTTTAATTGAAATGTTTTAACGTCAAACATCACGTATTGACCTTGCAAGATTGACTGCTTGTTTTATAAAATCGCATTGAAAACGTATTTCTCATTAATGCAGAAATGTTAAATATTTTGAAATCTTTCCAAAACTACGATTAAAACAACATAGAAAGTTGGTGTTTTTAAGATCGATTTGTTGGATAATTTGCATTAGAATTAGAGTCTTTTCCTTTGTATAACAGGAAATGGTTACATCTGGATTATTATGCATTACATGAATGGATGTTTCTAAATTATTAACATATGCGTATATGAAAAGAAATATAAATTCATAGAGCTTCTAATTCGTTAAGTTTTAAATCGGCGCCCAATTGTGGACGGTTGTTTATTAAATGTTGAAATTTTAATGTTTCACTAACAAGATCTGTGTCGATTTGTGTTTGTGGGAATTACAAGTTGTTACCATTAATTTATATTAATGGGAATTATTTCTGTTATTTTTGTTTCCTAATAATTTCGAATAAATCGTGTCATTAAAGAGATAATAGAGAACTAAATTGAGAGGTCATTTGATTAGTCTAGACTTGACAATGAGAATCAGGGTTAATTATACTCGGTCGGTTTTTTTTTTTAATTATTACCATTTTGTTATAGAGAAGAGGTTAGAGATCATACGGTTAAATGGAATGCAAAATTCTCATTTCCATGTAAAATGTTGGCAAATGCTTCAACTGGTGTATTAGAACGTTGCACATTAAGAATATCAATACGGAAAGAATGTAAAGGTGGTCGTTCGTTTAATAAATTAGGTTTTGTTGATTTAAATTTAGCCGAATATGCTGGTTCTGGTACAATAAAAAAGAAATCATTATTAGAAGGTTATGATACACGGCATAGACAAGATAATAGTATGCTCAAATTTACAATATCTATGAATCTATTATCGGGTGATATTCTATTTAAAGTGTAAGTCTATTATTGCAACAATTTAAACCGAAATAAATTGTAAATATTTTAGACCATCACCATCGTTAAAACACAAAGTTATAAATACCGAAGATCAAGTTATTGAATCTAGATCGGATGATTTCTCTGGTGGTTCTTTGGGTGGATCGATAGCTAGTGGTAGTTCAGGATTTGGTAGTTTACCAAAGAAACGACCACCATTATTATCATCAGGTATTTCCCAAAATTTAATAAAGACATGGTAGAAATTGTTAATTATTTTGATGATAGAATTAGTAATTGGACATACGTTAACTGAAAGTAATGTTCCTACAACTGTGACAACGGATGGTAGTGGTGAATTATTACAACAAATCGGTTTAGAACACGATGAAATCGTTTGCGAAACAGGACATTCGAGGAATTCATCAAATACAAGTCAGTTATCGAAAGCTTCGGGTTATAGTAGTATACAATCGCATAGTCGACAATCTAGTTCAGGCGACTCAGGACATATTAGGTGAGAATTATTATCAAAAAAATTGTTGTTGAAATTGAAGAATACATCTTTGTTTTCTTAATATTATACACAATAATAGGAGGGTTGTTTTGCATGCAAATTGAAATTTTATTTTAATATAGGGGACACAGACCAGTACGGAAAACAATTACCACCACCACCACAACTACCACTACTTCTACTACTGTCACCACAAATAATTCCAATTTTATCCGTGTAAATTCCTATCCAAATCGTTTACGTATACCAAATACAATAATCCACGAGGATTGTTTTAGTACACCACAAGATACCCCAACTTGTCCACCCGAATTTAACGACGATTCTGAAATTTCACAATATTTCACACCTGAAAAAAGTTTAAATTCACAAATTAGCACCAATAGTATTTCAAGTAGTGAAACATTTAAAACACCAGACGATGATGCTCTATCAATGAAATCGGATATATTCTCAAAGAAATTCGTAGAATTACGAAAATCAACATCAGAAACTGTTGTTGATAATCAATTATCGACAACAGTACACAAAACAACAAATTTTCTAGAAATTAATCGTTTCAGTTTAGATGATACGAAAAAAAGGAAAGATTCAAATAAAGATGGTGTTGTTAAATCGAAAAGTGAATTTGAAATACCACGAATTAGTCCGACTGCAATACAAAAAAATGATCGTTTCTTTTCGAATAATTTCTTCAAATCGGATACTTTATATTCGTTTTTAACGCCGATATTAAAACGTAAAATGATTGGCAATAATGAATCAACGCCTAAAACTCCAAATAATCCCCAGTTTAAAATTCCTGGTAGTCCTGTTTTACGTAATCCGACGAAAAAACCCTATATTAATAGTTGTTCCCTCAACTCACTACGTTCGACAACCAATGGAAATGATGGAATATTAAATAATAGTGTACAAAGGTAAGATACGAACAACATTGTAACAATTTTTAGTTTTCTTCCCTTTAATTTTCCCGTTTTCATTGTAAATTACCACTAATTCTCTTCGTTTTTGTTTTGTTTTGAGTTTTTTTTTGCAAAATTTTCAGCCCCGGCCTTGGACTTCAACAAAGGTAATCGCTTATAAATATTCAGTAGTTTTCAAAAATTTTGGCATATTGCCTAATTGAAAAATTTGTGACGATAGTTCTAAAATCATCAATTTTATCATTTTTTTAAAATAGACTCCTTAAAGGCTTTTTAATTGTTTGTTTTATTGTTGTGGATCAACATTTAGAATGTGTTGGTTGGTTGTTTTCATCAAAAATTTTTGGGATTGCGTATTGATTTACAGGGGCATATCGCATCGGAAATTATTAGACGGTACACCTGGAGGTAAGCTGGCACCATTGGCCATCAGTCCTGATGAAACGCCCACAACCACCACTGTTGTATCGTCTGATTGTTCACAAATCCTCACAATACGTCGCCCCAGCGTCACAACGTTAGTCCTGTTTACAAAACAACAAAATTATTGTCTGTTTCGATCTTGTTGCATTTTTTATAATCAAATTCGAATTTGTTTTGCTCATTGTGTTGTGTTGTCTTTTCTATTTTATAAATCGTCTGTAGTAATAAATGATAGGAATCGTAAAAGGATTGCCACCATTAGTGATAGATGTTTGATAAATGTAATGAGATTCTCCAGTCTATTGTTGAAGACTTGCTAGTAAAGCACCCCTTTATAAATTCTTTGCTTTAGTTAACACAAGAATAACAAGTGCACCCTATTGTTTATCGAAATCATGACGTAAACAGTGAGGACATATCCAATATAATCTTAATTAATTAATATTAATGATCTCCTCTACTAACTACGTCATTTAATATGAATTTCGAGTCGGTACATGTGAAATTTCTGCACAGTAAGCATGTATGATGGTGTTTTAAGAGTAATAAAAGCTTTTCTAAATATGTGCATGTTAATTTAATGTTTCCTATTGATATTTTACAAATTAATTTCGATAATTTGTTTCCATTTTATGTATTTTAGGAATCCAAGTTCGAGTAGTTTAGTATTATCGGAGACTGGTTCATTAGATCGCGCCAAGGCGGCCTATGAGCGACGTAAAAAAACCCAAAGCCAAGATGGTGAAACAGGTACAGGGACACGTGTAGAGATAACTAGAGTCAATCCGGATCATTTGATAGCCGAACTTTTGAAAAGTACGAATTTAGAACAGGCCGATGATTCGGCAGAAAGTTAGTACTCGAGAGATTTATTCATTATAAAATTTCTAATTGGTTCTGTTTAGATTCTGGTCTTCAATTATTTATAGCCAAAGATGGAACGGCAGCCTTGGGTAATCATGAAGTGAAATCTCAAATGTCGACTGGTGTGCAAGTATTCAAACAAGTCGTTATGGATGACAATAGGTAGTCTATATTGATCTCGTTCAAGATTTTGTTGATAATTATTAGTGCATATTGAGATTGTTATGGAATCGTCTATTTTCTGTAGCAGTATTATAGATTTTCTTGTTTCGTTTTATGAAATAAAACGGAACTTAATTCATAACATCACAACAAAGTGTTAAATTTTTGTGATAGAAAGAGGCGTAAAGTGCAAACATCATAATTGAAACTCTTTCATTAAACATATTGACAATATAACTTATTGTAAATTATTGTATTTATTATTGAATTTTGAGTTATATTTACCATTCAAGTAGATACCTGTATATATAAACTTGAAATATATCTCTAGGAGAAAATAGCATTTGTTCATATTGTGCAATCTTCCGGCTATTTCAAAGTCAAATGAGATGTGCTACGAATTATTTATTTTTAGTTGATTACACATGCTGATAATTCTATTTATTGAGGATACAATGAATATTTTCTACACATTCAATGCCAATACATTTGAATAATCGATAAACATCTGAAACAATTCGGTTTTAGGTTAAGTACAATTTAAACTCAAAATTACAAAAAAGAGAAACTTAAAAAAGAAACGCTTATTCCGAATTATTGGAAATTTATCTATTCTTCGGGCGTTTGAGAAGCCGAATCTAATATATTCTCAAACGAGAATGGCTGGAATGCGTAACCGGCGCCTGCATAAAATTTACTTTGGAATTCAACCCTAGAAAAGTTTGCTATTAATAAAATTGTTAATGGAATAAATTTAGAAATTTACCAATGTAAACGTAAAGTGTGCAAAAATGCAGACAAACCTTCCATTAAAACAAGAATAGAGACGGTTAAACATGCCCAAACGGCGAAGATACAATATAAAACTATACCGCCAGCCCAGCCTTGTACAATTAATCCTTTACTTAGAACCATATTCCATAATACTTCTGATAATTCTATTAATTTATTGTATTAATTTAAATTTGACTGTATTGCATAGAAACTTACGTGCATGGGCGAGAGATAAGGCCCATAAACGGAGATATGAAGCCGTATGTGAAACAGATCCTAATACATATTCGATTGTGTGTATACCTTGATGGATGAACATTTCGCCTATATCTTCTTCATCGTGTCCGCCATGGGCTGGAACAACCGGTTGAGCAGTATTGTTATGAATCGGCTGTTCAGCATCACCATTACTTGTAGCATTCTGCATTTGTTGATGAGGTGTCTAAACGAAATCATTTCATTATATTTAAGTTTAGTTTTTATAAAACCACTTACAGAATGTTTCATTTTATGGATAGGTTTCGCCAACAACATCCATGGTACACACAATAAAGCGCAAACTAATAAAAACCGTTGTAAACCGATTTGACCGCTATACATTAATGCTTCACATTTGACTTCGACTGGACTCTCTTTATTCAAGACCATGTTGATAAATGTAATAAGTATAGATGGGGCACAATGAGGACTAAACACAACTTCCTCGGCTGCAAGTTAATTAATTAATTTCTTAATTGAGTCTTTATAAAAAAATTAAATTACGATCATTCGTTGGATAATACATGAACCATTTGATAAACATTAATAATACTAAATATAAGAACAAGAATGTCATAAATATAACCTGTGGGATGAATTCACAAATGATGCTGACTTTATTTTTAAAGTACCTATAATTTGAAAAAATATAAAAATTAATCCACTTTATTCAAGTTGTAACTTACGTAAAATTAAAGAAACTCATCGCAACACCAAATAACATATGTAAAACACCTAATATGATTGAGATTTTCATTTTAAATGAATTTTGAAAAATGATTTTATTCTTAGCCAATTGCCATACAGGATCCATACCAATTGGATATGGATACAATAAATAATCACCTTCAGCTGGATCTAACATATGTTCGGCATTCAATAGATAAAAATGTTTTTTTGTCATGTTATTAACAAGCCAATTTGAACCGAATATATTTAATGATTTCGAAAAGACGTCATTATAAATAAATCCTGTATACATCGAGAATAAACCCATTAATAGTATAACATAACGACCACCAAAGAAAATATTCCAAATCTACAATTATTGTTTAATTTAATGTTTTTATAATGGAAATAAATCACCTCATTGTCAGATTTTCTAGCGGCTAATGGTTTTTCTTTCAATACCATCCAAGCACCGAATGCCGCCATCAATAAACCGTGTCCTAAATCACCAAACATTACAGCAAATAAGAATGGAAACGTAATTATTGTATATGGTGCCGGATTCATTTCTCTATAAGAAGCAATACCATAAGCATCGATTAATGTTTGAAAAGCACTAGTAAATTTATTCGTATGATTATAAGTTGGTGGATTCTCTAATGTTTCCATACGATTTAAAATTGGTGGTACTGAACTACCACTACGTTCAGTACCGCGACGTAATGCCAATTGTATATTTTCAAAATCAAGTACAGGTACCCAACATTCAGCAATTAAACATTTTTGTGTTACATCCAAATTGAATAAATTCAATGTATGATAGATTGCTTTAATTTTTCGTACTTTAACGAACCAATTTTTTATATTTTTAGCAGCTGCAACAAGAACACGATGACGATGATCTTGTGTTTGACCCAAAACCTTAAAAAATTACCATAAATTAATAAAAATAATTGTTTAAAAAAATTATAATACTGTATTAAGATCTTCAATACGGGTCATGACACCCATTGCCATTTCACGGCGATCAGCTGGTGCTTCTGGACATGGATATAAAGTTGCACGAAAACCTTCACAAATTTTTTTAACACGCGTCTTCAATTGATCACCTTGGAAAAATATTATAAACACTGACTTATACACTTGATCACCCTGTAATAGATTCAATAACAATTATAATTGATTCTATTTTCAAGGAATTTAACGTACAGTAGATGGGTCTTCTAAAGGTGTTTCAATTTCAGCTTGACGTAGAAAGACATTACCACGACAAGCTCTCCATAACATTCGTTCAAAAGCCGGAATTCGTTCACGTAGAATAACACCAGCCACAAAGCTATATTAGAAAATATTAATTAGTTTTATTTATTTTTTTTTTAATTATTAAAATAAAAAGAAATATAGAAAGCTTCAAAGTAAAAACAAAACAACAAAACTGTAGTTATTAAGCAAATATAAATTAATTTAATTGTACAGTTTTGTTAAATATTGTATTGTTCTTACCAGCACGTAAGAATATTAATGTTAAAAATTTCGTCCATATTTTCCCCCCTTAGTATTTCAGCCAATTAACTATTTAATACTTTGTTTTTGATCTTTTTTTAAATAGGAAAAAATCATAAAAATAGAAAACTAATTCAACTACGCAAAGCATAAATGGGTGCTTCTATAGAACTACAATTGAAGCACAATTATTTATAAACAAACCAAAATCTTTATTTTAATTTTGGTTTCTTCATCTAATAATAATAATAATAATAACACAAAAAAATAAAAATAAAATATAGAAGATTCATTTTTACTGACCATGGATAGTACTCCTCTGGTTCAAATTGTTTTTCCGGAAAACTGTTCAAGTAAAAAAGCAAATTATCATCGGTGGGCAAAAATGACAAGTTATAGTCTAAAACTAAAAATAATAATGCGGCGAAATGCGAGGGGGAAAAGCAATATAAATGTGCTGATATGTTTCTAAATTATCTTTAAAATACTCACCATATAAAATAAATAAATAATTACAATAAATGAATGATTAAAAAATAAAATTATAATAATGTTGCAAGGATTTATGATTGGATGAGGTGATAGATTATGAGACACACAAAAAATAATAATGATACGTACCCCAATTGCACGGGGCCTAAGGTGCTTTGTCGGGCTATAGAGTCGTCACTAATGAGGGCCCTGGTCATAGACTCAGTGGGGTTAACACCCCCCTCGTGCTGCTCAACAACACAACACATTAGCAAAAACAACCCATTTTGCACCACCACAACTCAACATGATTATGTTTACAATTAATTGAAAATTATTTAAATAATAAAGTAAACACAATCATGTTGGTATAATCAAAATAAATCTATTTTCTAATAATAGTGAGTGAAATATAGAACAAACACAAAATAAAAGGAAATATAAAAGGCAAAGTCAAGCATATTCCACAACCACAAACAATAAAATTACCATGAACCAGAAAAATACTTAACCATCATCCATAGAGTGTATTAAATTGAAGAAAATATGAAAGCTTTTATTAAATTATTAAAGAAACCATTCATGCCTTCCACTAGTTTCGATTAATTTGTTAAAGAATCACGATCAATTTCCAAATATTTTCAGAAATTGATGTTCAATATCTTTCAACAAATAAGTGATTTCGGGTATTATTGTGTTCTCACATGGTCAGTACTTGTACTCAATTTTTAGTAAAACACACTAGTTAATTTGATCATAAAAACATATTAAAAAAGTCATAGTAATCAGCCTTTTTCGTTTCAAATACGATTTTAAATAGCCGATATTTTATTTTATTTATTGTTGTTAATATGGCAGAAATACAACAACAGAAAGCTTGCCTTAAAGTTGTCCGGAAGTTGACAGGCCTTTCTGCCATGTAGAAATAGTGCTGTAAGAACAATCACAATTTTTTCTACGTTTTTTTCATTATCATTTTTTGTTTAAAAAACGTTCTAATTGTTTTGTTTTCTTTACTGAAATTTAATAATCTTGATGGAACGTTCAAATAGATTTATTAATGTTGTAAATATTTCAAAATTTCAATAATCTCTAACATACAAGCTATAAATTCTATCTTAATAACTTTAAACCAATTAATAAAACAATAATGCGATAAATTAAATTAATAAGAAAAATTGATAAAATCAATAAATAAATAATTATCTTATAATAACGATACATCAAGATTTTTGAGAAAATTTCCATTTGATTTATTTGATAGATTGTAAATTAAAGAAAATAATTATAAAGTTACCCTAGCTTAAGAGCTTGACCCCCGGCACGGAGGCCCTCTTCGCCTAATAGGGTGACTTGTTCCTCTTCACGTGATGGGTCGGCCATCTGAGCAGAGGCGCCACGTTCAGCCTGGTGACACATTGCCCTTCCACTATATTAAACCCTAACCCTATCTCTACCCTCAAACCAATGAAAATTTACCCGGCTCCAGAAATAGCAAACAAATCAATAATAATTATTAATACAAATTTACAATAAGCAATACGAATTAGAAACCCGACATTTATTGTTTTGTTTTTGTTATTATTAAAGTTAATTAATTTTTCGAAATATTAACAATCAGTTTAATCAAAAACAAACACATAATTAAATATTGTTTCAATTACACATAAAGCTTGATTAATTGGTTTTTTAATTGTTTGTATAAATCTCTAAAAGAGTGCATGCAATCTCATTTATTTGATTTCATCAAAGGACTTGTTAGTTTGATTAAAATAAGCTTACAATAATTTGGAACCGTGTAAGTTTAGGTAGTGATGGATTAGAATTAGTATTAAATTAGGGTTTAATTCAAAGAAAAGATTCAGTTTGATAGTGTTGATTTTTCTTTCAAATTTTTCCTATAAATACAAGTGTAAGTCCACTTTAATTTGTGTTAATTTAAGGATAATTCTTTGGGAAGTGTAAAAAGTATTCTGTAATAGGAATATTTTTAGCAATTCTATAAGCTTTAATGACATATAGTTATCAAGGTATAGATAATTATCGTTCAGTAATTTTTAATATTAATGCGATGTATAAGTAATTGAAAATAGTGCAACTAATATTGCAAATAAATTGATATAAAAAAAGAAATCAATTTACTATCAAACCAATGATAAGTGAAAATATCTAATCAAAATTGAACTAATGGCAACTTAAAATCAACAAAATTTGAAAGAGGATTATCGACAGACAAAAACCAATAAATTATAATAAAAAAATTCAATACGAAAATATTGATAATAATCCAAAATCAATTGAAGATTATCAATTAATATGATTATAAACTAAATCCGCCAATAAATCTAAAACTAAATAATAAAAACAACATTTCGAAGATTGCTTCAAGGAAATAATAAAGGATATCTTATTATGAACAATATAATGATTATTGCTTGAGGTTTCCCCTCGGGTTAAACCATAATTTAAAGCGATAATAATAATAAGTTTAACTATACAAATTTTCGATATTATTAACAAAATAATGAACCACCACCAATTAACGAATATGTGTTAACGATTCCAATAAATACACATAAATGTCAATGTACTCGGTTTTGATTACGTTTTAAGAATTTAATAGAAAAATCAAATAGACCCTACACCAATTGGAAAAAAAGCAATTGCAGTATAATTAAATAGAAAAAAATTCATCTACCTAAATATTCAAAAATTTGGCAATGTGATACCAGGCTGTCGAATAAAGAAAATACAGAATATATCAAAATAAATTACCCCACAAAATATCCTTCGATAGACGGCTGAAATATTTTACTTGGCACAAAGAGTTAGTATTACCTAATCAACAATTTTTTTTTTTAAATATAAAACAAATCAAAATAATAATAGAAACAATAATTAACAAAAATTAAAATCTACTAGAGGAAAAAAACGTACAGAAATTACAGCCAAATGTTATATAATTAGATTGCAAAAGTAAATTAAAGATAATCATGCAATTTTAATGCTGTATTATTCGTTTTTTTTGTAGACAAAAATGTGTAAATACAGCATTATTTCACCTAGAAAACAACCCAAATCACTTCAAATCTTTAATGAATAATGATTTTTTGGTGAATTAACTGTTTAATTCCACAATAACCTTGGTTGTATCAAAATGTAACAATCAAGAGTGAAAAAACAGTAATTGGTTAATTTATAATAATAATAAAAACATGCTAATTGTGAGAATATAAAAAAAATCAACAAAAAAAAATTAACTAAATAAAGGAAGAAATTAACTAACCTCATCAAAAAATACTTGGGTTTTTCGTAGGATCTGTTTCAATTCAGTTAATTCAAGATAATTACGTTTCAAAGCTTCAGCATTTTGATTGACTTCACGTAGTTCATTTTCGAGCTTTTCAAATGTTGCCTAAAATATTTCAATTTTATTACAAATAAAAATTTTGATTAAAATATAATAAAATTACCTCTAAATCGATCATTTCTCTAGGTTGTGGTGCTTCCGGATTCTCACCAGTATCCAACATTGGTGTACCATCTTTCTTAATTTCTTTCTCCAAATAACGTAATTTACGTTCCATTTCATCACACCGGCGTACTTCATTAACGAATTTTCGTTGGAAAACATTAACATCCGGATTTAACTGTTTTGTTTTTTAATAGAAACAATTATTATAATTCGATAGACGATTATTGAGGGAGTATATAATTTATTTTTCCTATTTTGCTTTGGAAATAAAATCATTTCCACACTAAAAGTAGTGATGTAATGGAGATTTCCCAACTACTTTGAGTGTGGAAAATCTGGGATAATTTATTTTTTCGAAGTTGGTAACACTGTCGACTATCTCAAATGTCATTCTTTGACAGAAATGCAGACCACTTGATTAACGTGAAAACAACTTTTATTTATTTCAAATTATTATTCTTGAAAATTTTGATAACAATGTTCATATTTTATTTTTGATTTACCGGGAAGTAAATCATTGATACCATTTTCAACAATATCACGTAATTCTGGTGGAGTACACGATAATTTGTCACACATTTTTACTTTATTAAAAGTCATAATTAAGATGGAGACTTAAACAATTGAAAATCAACTTGTTTACAAACAAAAAGTTGAATATCGTCAAGTAGAACTTTCATTTGTTTTATTTAATACCAACTTCTACAAAATTCCCTAAATTTGAAGGGTTCAATTTTTATTAAAAAAGGGTACAAAGGGGCGCAAAATAGGAAAAATAGTATGAAAAATTCGTTTCAGAAGTCAATTCCTGCACTCGACCATTAAAAAACTCGTGCTACCGCACTCGTTTTTTAATTTTGGTCTCGTGCAGGAATCATGGACTTCTGAAACTTATTTTTCAATATACTATTTAATTGTGAATTTTCAACAATGTTGACAGTAGATTAGATCTTATCAAAACAGTATTTTTATCAAAATATGTAATTAATTAAGACGATTATAGATATGTGGAAAAATATGATAGAATTTCGCGACTCATTTGAAGTCATATTGATAAAAATATAGTTATGACGACATATTGTATTCAATTTTAATAACAATCATTAACGATAAATTGAATGATGATAACGTATAAAGAAATTTTTCTCTATTGTTCAATCTTTGAAAAGTTCCGCAATTAAAAATACATCATATTGAAAATTCAAGATAACAAAAAGTCATTTATTATAAAAATAGTTTTCTATAATACGGTTTTATTGATATGGCGATTTGTAGAAATAATAAAAATAATAATAAATGTTGGAAAATTTCAAATTATTTTCAAAGAATCGACAAAACTACATCTATTTAAATGAAGTAATTAGGGAAATACCAATATTATAGCCAACCGAATTCAACTCGACTCGGTTTTTTTATTAGCAATTTTTCAAATTCTCCAAGATTTAATCTATATTTGTATTCATCCCATTTGTAGTTCAAAAGAGAATTTCCTACTTAAATTTATCAAATACAAGTAGGATATTTAAATTTACAGATAAGATATTCACAAGTATGATCCTTTGTAACTCTAGCATCTATATCCTGAGTGTCAAGGTATAATTTTTATTTTATAAACAACTAAAAATAGAACGTTAATAAAATTCCAAATTTATCGAAAAACCTCAAGCGATTCATCGATTATTAATTCAAAGTTTCAAACTTGAATATGTAAAGAATGAATAGTAATAAAGTTTATCAGATTAACCTTTAATAAGGTAATGTGTACGTTAAGTAAATATTAAAACCTAAATAAATATAACGAGAAATTAGTGATAGAAATCAATACGATAGTCAAGTCGACCACTAGAAATTCGATTGATTTTAGTTAATTTACAATGTAAATATAACTGAAGATTTCTAATAACGGAATTTCATAATTTATCCTTCTTGGAAGAATTGACGTAATTTACAAAACTTTGTTATAATTAAATAGTTTAATAGAGGTAGCTTAACAATTTCCTTGACAAAATACGATAATCGTCCTTTTTTCGTTGTGTAAATAAATCATACGTATAAACATAAATGAATTCAATATTCAACAATGTATATTTCTATCGTATATAAATAAAAGTACTGGTACAAATTCTACTATTTCACAAGATAATTATCAATTTTTTATCTGAATTTTATGAACAATTATAACAATATGGTGATTGCTATTTGAATCAGTAAATTACCCATTTAATAATCGTTTAAAATATCGAAATATGATATAATTATGGATTATTTCATAAGATAATTGTCAATTTTTTATCTAAATTTTATGAACAATTATAACGAGATAGTTATTGCTATTTGAATCAGTAAATTACCCATTTAATTATAGTTTAAAATATCGAAATTTTTTAAGTTCCTCTCAATACAAGTCGAATATCCTTGAGTTAAAATGAGACTCCCTTTATCCTTCCTTATTCCGGATTGGCAATTTAGACAAAAATCAATCAATTGATGGTTCAAATATTTATAAACTCAATCGATTTCTTTGTATTGAACCGGATGGGGAATTGCGGTTGGTATTTTTTAAATAAGCGTGACTCCCGATATCAAACCGAAACTAATTCCATTAAACTCAATATATATGTGTATCCCTTTTTTGTTTGCTAGTTGGCCATACTTTAGGAACATAGAATCGTAGCTTGGTTCGGTCGGCTAATAAATGTCAGATTTGTCAAGTACGAACCGAGCTGCGACACTACATTTTGAATTGTGGAATAAAATTGTCAATCATCTACAACTTCTGGGTTTCTGGTTCGAATTGCCAGTTCTGTATAGAATCAAGGTCTCTCTTTTCTGGTAAAAGTGCAAATGAAGGTTGAGAATAATGACTAAAACCCAACACGATACTATTTTATGGTTATTTAAATATTTTTATGGTTTATTATATGATTATTATTATTATTATTTTGGAAAAACTTACGTCTCGAAATTGCACCAGGCCCAATTCACCCAATTCAGATACACAGGCGTATGCAGCTTCACTTTGCAAAAACAACTGACATAAAGTCATTTCAGCACTACGAAATAACGATGCCATTTTTCGGCTGTTTTCTTGATTAATTAATTAATTAAATCGCAAGAAAATTAATCAATTAAATTCAATTGAATGACAATCGATGAATTGTTTAAAATTAAAAAATTGTTAAATTAAGTTATAAAATCATAAGGAAATATGAATTTTTTCTTTTCTCTTTTAAATATAATAGATCAACACTACACTGAAATAGAACAATTGCTACAATGACGTTTACAACCCTGATTTCTCTAAATTCCAACAGAGAATAGGTTAGGAGGCATGCGCTGTATTTCTGTAATTTTATACGCAAGTGTTGATAATGCGTTCGTGCGTATTTTATCGATCCATATATGAAGAATCCAATTAATTAACTGATTATTTTAAAAATTATCACTACAATTCTAATCAGCACATGTACGGTTCAATTTACAGAAATCTATCGCTTTGAAATATTCGATTGTTACTAAAAATAAGTTGGTAATACTGTCTCTAAGCCAATCAATACGTAAAAGCGCCAAATTCAAAATTGACCATACCTAAATCTTTTAATTTAGCCGATTTTAATTGACTTTGATGTGAATTATTAAGGCGTTAATTAATTAGCTAACAAGACAAATAATTATTACCAAATATAACTGTTGGTAGCACTTATTTGTGAAGTTGTAAAATAAATATAAGGTTTTAAAATTTCGTATATTTATATCAATTAATAAATGTTTATTTTCTTTAATTAGTTTGTTCAACTAATAATTGTTTATTAATTATTTCAATATTTGGTTATATTTGATTCATATATGTGACTAAGTTGGCAGTAGTTGTTTTCACGCAATTGCTGTCAGAAGGGCGGCAATTTTAAAAGTTACGCAATCTTCGTTAAAATTAACTGATATTGTTAATTTTCTCATCTATATAGGAATAAGAGAGATGTCATAATTTATATTGGTTTAAAGAGTCATATGATCGTGTTCATTTACGTATTGAGATATCAAAAATAAATGTTAATTATTAAATAAACAAATATTAAGTCTAGTCTACCAATGTCATATTTGTTTTACTCAAAATTCTGATGTTTAGTTTTGGGAGATTTTTTTCGAAAAATGATAAAGACCAATCGAGCGATGATATTGAATTACAAGACGATTCAAGATTTAAGAATTCGGATAGTTCACGGAATGATACATCCAGGAAAAGTCGAACTAACGGTACAATGAACCAATCAAAACAATCGAATACCTCACGTAATGACACATCTAGGAAAAGTCGAAGTAATGATACAAGAAACGACTCTATGGACCAATCAGAAAGACCGAATACTTCCCGTAGTGATACATCTAGGCAAAGTCGAAGTAATGATACAAGAAACGACTCTATGAACCAATCAGAAAGATCGAATACTTCCCGTGCCAATAAATCTAAGAAAAATCGAAGTAATAATACAAGAAACGACTCTATGAACCAATCAGAAAGACCGAATACTTCCCGTAGTGATACATCTAGGCAAAGTCGAAGTAATAATACAAGAAACGACGCTATAAACCAATCAGAAAGATCGAATACTTCCCGTGCCAATAAATCTAAGAAAAATCGAAGTAATGATACAAGAAACGACTCTATGAACCAATCAGAAAGATCGAATACTTCACGTGCCAATAAATCTAAGAAAAATCGAAGTAATAATACAAGAAACGACTCTATGAACCAATCAGAAAGACCGAATGCTTCCCGTAGTGATACATCTAGGCAAAGTCGAAGTAATGATACAAGAAACGACTCTATGAACCAATCAGAAAGATCGAATACTTCCCGTAGAGATACATCTAGGCAAAGTCGAAGTAATAATACAAGAAACGACCCTATGAACCAATCAGAAAGATCGAATACTTCCCGTAGTGATAGGCAAAGTCGAAGTAATAATACAAGAAACGACTCTATGAACCAATCAGAAAGATCGAATACTTCCCGTACTGATACATCTAGGCAAAATCGAAGTAATAATACAAGAAATGACGCTATGAACCAATCAGAAAGATCGAATACTTCCCGTACTGATACATCTAGGCAAAGTCGAAGTAATAATACAAGAAACGACGCTATAAACCAACCAGAAAGATCGAATACTTCCCGTACTGATACATCTAGGCAAAGTCGAAGTAATAATACAAGAAACGACGCTATAAACCAACCAGAAAGATCGAATACTTCCCGTACTGATACATCTAGGCAAAATCGAAGTAATAATACAAGAAACGACCCTATGAACCAATCAGAAAGATCGAATACTTCCCGTAGTAATAGGCAAAATCGAAGTAATAATACAAGAAACGACGCTATAAACCAACCAGAAAGATCGAATACTTCCCGTACTGATACATCTAGGCAAAGTCGAAGTAACACACGAAGTAACACACCAGCAAGGTCGAGTTCACGTGCCGATAGACCTGCGGTAGATCGAAGTAATGATTCGAGACATCAGTCTGCGAGTCACGGTACACGATTTCAGTCAGTGGCTGACGATACAGAATATCATTCTCCCAGCCAATCGAGAGCAAATCGAAGTACTTCAAGGCGACAGTCTGTGAACCAACCACGTACCGATCGATGTGATGATGACGAGGGATATGAGGCTTTCAACCGATCAAATATAGCGAGCAGTTCCCGTACCGATATTTCTGGGATGGATCGAAGCAGTGGAATAAGAGATCAGTCATCCACTAGACCGGAAATGGTCGATTTTACTAGTATTATAGTTGTCTAATATTGTGATTTGTTCAATTTAAATGAGAATCGATCGACAGGTATGTTTCCTGAGGTTGATACATCCATTCAACAACGATCACGAATACTAATAAGGCATGTGAAGAAGAAGGTTAAACAAGCATCAATTGCAGTAAAAGAAGCAAGCAGAATGAACGGATCAACTCGAGTGATAGAACCGAAAAACGCAAGAGAAATAGTGGGAGATGATCCGCTTCGTTGTTATTGTGGTGGCAGGCCTGAGAGTTCTAAATGCAGGATTAATATGCTAGAAGATAAGGAGGAGTGTTTGAATTGTTCTTGTCCTTTTGAGCGTAAAAAATAGACGAGCAATTTGGGCACTAATTTTATTCAATACATATGAGGACACAACAAAATCTGGTTATAAACGTGTTAAATTATGTATTTTCTGGTTTAAAATAAATTAAAAAAAACTATTGGTGAATTTCTGCAATAATTCAGTTCATAGATAATGTGGTTTAATTATGTACATGGTACCATTTGATTTGATTAGACATACAAATGAACTAATCTAATTGATTTGATTTATTTGTAATAGTAATAATTATAATAAAAGGGGTATTTAATTGATAATCTAATCAAAATGGACATCAAAATCACATAAATAATTTCTAAATATAACAATTATTATTATTAATAGATCGTATCTAATACATAAATGCATATTAGGATTCTTTCACTTTTCGATTATTATTAATTAATAATAATTTTTCCCTCCATTAGTTTTAGACGGCACAAACATGAAGCTGAGGATAATTATTAGATTATGATTTTTTCTATCTAGAGCAGGAAAATATACCGTACATACACATGCTAAATTTGTATCGTAATCTCTAACAAACGCAAATTAATTAGAAAGGAAAGAATAAAAATCGTTGCACGCCTCAATTCTCCTATCGACTGTTTCGATTCAATTTCCACAAAACGAAAATCTTTATTTACATCAATAAACTTTAAGAAACTTAACTTAAAAAAAGTAATATTAGAAATTAATCGGAATTAATTATAGTAATAAAATGGCAACTGTGGAATGTAGAAGTTTCTAAGTCTTAAAATTACATCATATTTTCATCAAATAATATGAATATTGCCTACTACACTTTACCCACGATAAGGTACATTAAAAGAACGAAATTA
Organism: Mylabris phalerata; assembly: GCA_020740385.1. Classification (NCBI taxonomy): domain Eukaryota; kingdom Metazoa; phylum Arthropoda; class Insecta; order Coleoptera; family Meloidae; genus Mylabris; species Mylabris phalerata. The sequence continues at coordinate 2,356,263 of JAJEOX010000299.1, read as the reverse complement.
CTCAATTATATATTACAATGACTTTTAATTAGGAAGTTCTTTTATCCTTGATTAATTATTATTATTTTTATTTTTATAAAAAATATAAAAGCCATGTGGAAATAAGTGAAAAGTTAACAGGCGATTATAATGTTGTGTAGATGGCTGTTATTATCTATATAATTATATGAATTATTTTGTTTTTCGTCTTAATTAATGATTTCATTAATAATCGCTTTGATGATCCGCACTACCTTCAATATCTTGATCAATATCATCACCGTCTTCATCATCACTGGCTTCATTTATTCGCTGTTTTGCCGCTACTTTTCCAGATTTATTAATTAATGCTTCTACAATATCGAAAATTAATAATAAAACGATTCGATTATCAAATACAGGGTGTCACGATGGTTGGTTAATTGAATTTCCATCATTGAAATGGTTCGAAAACTACTTATAAGCTATCAAATGAGAGTAATTCCGGAAAATGGTAGCGATATTTCCCAGTTTTCGTCGATTTTCCCGAAAACTAACCCTGCAACCGGAACATTTCTTGGAGATTTGGAAAGCGCTTCTAATTTGCTATAAACTACTCGAATATTGCAAAATAAGCAATATTATGGAGGAAAATATAAAAAATTGTAAAAAAATTCTCTAATTTCTTTCTGTAACTCAAAATTGCATACGAATTTGGAAAAATAAAAGAGCATTATATGCACCTGAAAATGTTCTTTTAAATTCCGCGTTAATCATTGAAATCCGCTGTAAAATAACTGAGAAATTTTGGAATTTTCGGTGATTAATGGCCCATCATCGTGTCACCCTGTATATGGTAACTTACCACAATTCGGTTTGGCATGGGTGCGAGTATTTGCAAATTCAACCCCATGTTTATCCACACACCAGCACATGCCGATAGCACTGTGACATTGTGTTGGCCGATAATAGCCTTGACTGTCACAGTCTGGTACATAAACACCTGTAAGTTTCCCAACCACCCAGGAAAAAACGAGCAGTAATATTAACAATATTTATTTTACGAGTCGTCGAGTTTACCTAATAATTCCGGTGTTATTTTACGTTTAACGGCAGCACAAGGCCGTTCTGTTCTTTGGAAACACCGACACCATTCTAACGGTGTTACAATCACATCTCTATCGATATCGCATTGTTGTAAAAATGGCTTAAGACAGACTTCACTTTGGTCATGTTCTAAATCGTACAATTCTTGTAGTGATAATTTCGAGTCGCTGTTCATGTCTAAATGTTGGAACATCCATCTGACTTCGCTTTTACACGACGATGGAAAATGTACTGGAATTGAGTTTTATTTTCAAGATTGATTCGAAACAAATCCGGCGCATCCACCAATTTTACCCGAATTTACCTTTTGATTTATTTCTCGGTCGGCGGCGTTTTGATGAATCCGCCATCACAACAGAGAACCAATCTAAAAGACGATTACCCATCGCTTGGAGAGCAGCCGGTGAACATTGTTTTGTTGGAGAAATGGCTGAATCTAATGTACCAACCGAATTACTATAGAGTTTATTATCAGTAACTTCATTATAGCCACGTAATCGATCCTTTGTCTTCAGCATATAGAAGATTGTCCTAAGTTTCAACGATTAGATTTTTAATCAAATTGCAAATTTCATCCACAATACCTTATTGTATTTTGTATATTTGATGTATTTGTAATGTTTATTCTCATATTTAAAATCTTGAGGCGTAAATTGATAAACATCAGATTTAGATGACGGCTGGGCTGGTTTCACACCATTAATCGACCCACTGACTGTTCCACTTTTATCCAAAGTCGCCTTATATTTATTCATAAACGAATTTAAACGTTCCGATTGGCGTTGTTTTTTACGCAAATGCGTTTCATTCTCTACAAATCAACAATTTCAAAATTCGATTCGATTAAAAACAATAAAACTACCTTTACACGGACAGAAGCCTTTGCAAATAACCCGAATATTTGTATGATGGATACAATTGTGGTAGTCGAGACGGCATAATGAACTGTACGTTCGATTATCTGAACCACAAAGGAATGTTGGTTTGACTACCGGACATGGTTTACATCTGAAATGATCAATTTATAAACGAAAATTTCGAATTTACGATACACTTACGCTGTGGAGTCATTTAAATCGTCATCAGCATCATCAGGATCATCTTCAGTATCGTAAAAGACGTCGTCGTCGTCTTCGCTTTTCGATTCTTCGGTTTTTGCTGTTGTTTTCGGTACGACAATGTCACTGGAGAAGAAACGACAGTAATTTTATAATTGTGCAATACCAGAGAGTCGGGTTTATAATTTATAAAGCTTGTTATAAATTATTAAGAGACGTTTTTATCGATTTTGAGCTTGAATTTTGCTTTTAAATTGCTGAAAGATGATTAGGAATTGTCTGTTTCTATAATTCCACTCGTATGTATTCAGCCTAAGTTGGATTCGTTGGATATTTGCTCGTTATTCTTGAATTTCTTTCTCTATAATTGACTGTAATATTATACAAACGCTAAATTATATGAAACATTATTTTATTCCGATCTAGAATAGCCCATTATTTCAGGATTTATGTATAATTTTTAAAAATCTCTAGACATTTAAAATGTTCTCTTTTCTGTGTATAGAGTTAACAATAGAAATGTTTGCCAAACTTTTCAATCTGTAAATATCTTATGTGGACGTAATATTAAATTATTTAAAGTAAATAAGAAAAATGCAACATATTTTCCAGTAAAATAGAAGTGACGGCCAAGTTTTCGACAAATACGTACAACAATATCGGTAAATTTCCTTTACTGATGCTGTAAGTATAAAGTAAATAATTCAAAATAAACTACCATATGGAATATTGTTGTATAAGTAACATTGAGGTTGTCTGTTTACAAAAGGCTATACTTATTATCATTATTATTACTACCTTACAATGATACTTGTGTAACAATCTACAACATTGTAAATATATGATGAATATGAAAATCAAATATTAATGAAATTCTCCTTGAACTGTTTTGTGAAATTCAACGCAAATCTCAATCTTCACCTACGTTGAAATTTATTAACTGAAGATAATTGTGCTTGTTTCTATAGAATTTCAAAGTAATTACAATACAGACAATATGGCAAACGATGCAATCTAAATGGAATAGTTTGAGAAAAAGAAATCTTAAACTCACCCATTCTTCTTCAATTCTTTCCGTGAAACACAAACGGCAGTAAATGAATCTTCTAATAAACAAATCTCTTTCTTCTTACAATTCAAAGGTCGACAGAGGTCGCCTACAAAAAGAAATCAAATTAAAAATCTCCAACAAATATAAAGCAAGAAAAATGAATAGTTCGCATTTAATTTAAACTCTAATAATCGTACAATTACTGCTCAATAGTTGGAATGTTTGAATAGTCTAGGGTCGATTCTTTCTGTCCCTTTATCAGTGGATTTCAATTAGGTAGGAAAGAGTGAACGATAGTGGTGCAGTACAAGCCACTCGAGCACAACCACAGTTTCCGTACCCTTCGTTATTTTCGTCTCGTTCACTAAAGAGAATTTTTTTTGGGGCTTATTTCCCCTTTAACGTTCCTTTGTTCTCACCCTTTCTATTCTAACAACATTCTTGATACGAAAAACAATTACGACGAAACTTGTCGTCAGCTTAACACAATCAAATATATGGCATGCAGTTAAATATGACAGGCCAGAGGATTAATGATCATCTATATCTACACAACTTACACGTAGATTTGTTTGTATGTGTGTGTTCTTTTTTTGTTCCACCAAATTTCCTCTAGCAAGTCGAATTCAGCAGTTTTTCTGCTTGTAATTAATTTGTCCATCCAAATGTCGGCTAATTTCCCATATTTTTCCCCCAAATTGAATGGAGATATTAAATTATAAATCCAGTGGAATAATTGAATTTCGCGGATGATTTTTCGTTATTGAAATTCGAAATACAACACAAACATTCGTGTGTGTGCAGTGAAGAGATTATAAATTCTTCTATTGGTAGATTTCCGGAAAGAGATTGAAACACTTGAGAGTGTTTCAATTTTCGTTCAAAGTTTTCTATATTTTTAATATATTCAGACATTGAAAGATGTTCGATTCAAATGAACTGAAAGTTTCTATAATATAGTCTTGGTCTATCTCTGTATTTATTTAATTTCGGGCTTTATTGAAAGCTTAGATAAATGCATAATAAGCTATGGTAGTGTTCGATTCACGGATTAAATTAAAGAATCTCTCGAAAAGAGGATAACCGAGATACTCGAAATCTAGACTGATTTATTATTGGTATAATAACATCAATAATAATAATAATAATGCTTTATAGTAAATCTTCTAATAAAATAGAGTTCTGTCCTTTTGTATTTTTTAAGATTACATCCATTTTATATATGTGGATATTTTTCTTCTATACATACGATAGGAGGAAAAAATAACTGAAATGTCCAATAAATGTCCAGTCGCTTTCAACGGATCATTCCGCAATATGACAAAGTGATATATCGTTGTTCAGACTAAAATATTTCTCTATTAATACGGAATCTAATGATAAGATACCAGTAGAATAACGATAGATATTTAACCGTAAACCGTATTATATTAAAATTGAAAATTCCTACATAAATTGATATCGTACGATATTATTGGGTAAAATATAAACGTAATTAGCAAATTCTATGCCTCTGTTTGTTTTCTAACGTAAATTAGTACAGTTTTTTCGACGATAATCCGATTAAATACCGACCTGGAGCATATCTTGCAGGGAAACGGGTGGAATTTGGAACGTTTCTCAACTCTAGCCAACAAAAGATAAGAGGTTTATAAGGGCAAAAGTATGGTCAATATAGCTATCGTTGCACTTTCATTCCAAATCTATTCTTTTGTATAATTCAACGTCTGTAGTTGGCAGAATATAAAGATTTCATTGCAATAAACAACTTTTTTGGTTAAGCTGCCATCAATTCAGTAAAGTAGCCAACATATCCGTATCGATATAAAAGCCCTATAATCAATAGCATTATTCAAACCAGGGATTTTCAACGGTAATGTGAAATCGATCTAAGTCCCCTTCTATATTCTCATTAGCAAATATTTATCCATCATACTATCTATATTTTTACGGTTAATACCTTATGAAAACATCTTGTAGGTTTTCTACTTTCTGTTGAAAATGAGACAAAACCTTATCTCATCGTCGTTGTTGGCGTTGTTCAAAGAGTTGGAACATTCTGACAATCACAGATGAGAGATACTTTTGCGGCTAGGATGGCACACAAGCTAGTATTATTAGTATAACAACAGAGATTCTTTGAAAAGAAATACTAACTAATAAAATACTGCTTTATTCCTATGAATATAATGCACGCACAATATAGAAAGATCCTTTTAAAATCTATTCAAATAAATCTCTTCAATTTTATTACAGTTGAACCATCAAATTTCAAGGCTTTTCGAAAAAAATTGTATAAAACAAAAGGACATTATTGCAATAATAAAATTATTACAAACATATATTTTCAAGGAGAATAAATTTGGTGAACGTTTTACGACGAATCCAAAGTTTTATCACAAGTCATTTTGTGGGAATAAAAGTTAAACAATAACAAATTAATTTGCAATTAAACAGCAATCCCGTCGATGATTTTACAGTTTAAACGACTTCTTTTGATGGCTAAGAACGCTGAACAACAACAATAAATAACCGTGTGGGTGGGCAGTTTGTAGTATGATGACATTTATTGAAACCGCCTGATGGTAATTATAATGAAGGAAAAACGCAATAGAATTAACCTTCGAGAGCGTGGAAATGTTGCCAATTTCGTTTAAAAATCAATACAGGAACTGGTGTATTATAAATAGGGATTGTTCGAAGATTCTAGTACTGTTGTCTCTAATAATAAGTAGTTGAAATTGTAAATCTTGTGGATTTTGCGAGTTGCCTTTCATATTAAAATAACTTTGTTAAATTAACAACAATAGCGATGGAAATATTGTTGGATGAAAACGAAACAATAAAAAAAACCCTCCCCCGATCATTGTAATTTTCCGTTTTATTGTTTGGGCGAGGAATTCGATTTCTCCCATGGCACCAACTTTAAAGACAACACCATCTCTACACCAATTTCATTTGGAAAAATCAATACAAACCAATGCAAATACGTACAGAATTTCGTTTATTTCGATATTGTAAACGTTGTTAACTGAGATAATGATGACGATAGGGGGATGGAGTTGGTGATTTCTGTACATGGCCTGATTACAATGCATATGCATGTTGGTGTTGTTATACCAGTGATCATTAAATAAAATATCAACAGTGAATATAAATTAGTAATTTGCCAAGTTGTGCACGTATATTGATTACAAAATAATTCATTATTATCCATCCGGTTAAATGTTCCATCGATATTGGTAGTTGCCTTCTTCATCTTGTTAAAATTTTAAAGAGAAATGCCACACACAATTTTAGTTGAGTGCCTTCTTCTAGTTGGCAACTAACAGTAAAGGACGTGCTTCTAGTTTATTAATTCGAAAGAGGGTACTTTACTGGTATATTTCTCGTGTAAAGTCACTTGAACGGAGTAAAGTGTGACGAATACTATTAGTATTCAAATAAGGAAACGTAGGATGAAAGTAATTGCTTCTTATAGCGCGCACCCATACAATAAAACTTAGAAAACACAGGCACAATTTGTGCTACAACACATGAATCTAATAATAATGACAATTTCGTGGTAATAGAATTAAATTGGGGGTTGATGAAATTAATTATTCAACATTTACGTTATAAGGTGTACAATTGAAATCGATTCTTGCTTGGAGCTACGAAATATTTAAAAATAAACGCTGGCTATTTGCCATATTCGAATTATTCAAATCGACGATCGATTGAATTAATAGGGGTCAACTTTGAACAAATTACAATTTATATCCATTAAATATTCATCAGTTGTAATAATAGTAGAAGTAAATCTACATTTTTATAACTGACAACTCTATTCTAAGGTTTGTTCCAATCGTGATAACGAAATATTGGGGATTAAAATCCGACAAGACATATGTTTGCAATTTCCCATTGTAATAAATTCGGAATTATATCCGGAAATTTCCAACAAGTGGAAAAGTAGCAATAAAACCAGCCGTTAAAACTAGTGTCTTTACATCTTCTATCCTAATTATTGATTTCTATTGTACACGAAAAATTCCAATTTTGAAGATTACAGTCACGTTACTTCTTGCCTTTGAAAGGCTGCCCTGTCTCCTCTTCAATTCCTATGAGTCTACACCGTTGATCGTTTAAACGAGCTTCTCCCAAATTTTCTATCGTAATATTGAAGTGTTAGTGAAGCTTATGAATTTTAAAATTCACGCCAATATCCCACTATTTACGACTATCGAAAGATGTACAAAACTTTCTAATCGAACATTACTGTCTAGTTAAATGTTCTTTTTTCGTAGACCCTAGAAAACTTCTAACGTTTATCATGCAAAATTTATGAAGATGGAAGTTTGGAGTAGTTATAAATATGCAACAGATTTAATTACAACTATCCATATACTGACATTTTGTTCATCTTCACACAAAATTTATAATTAGAATAATATGAAATGTTGAATAAATTCGCAATTTATAATGGTAGTGTGGAATTTTTTAATATTAAAACAGATAATTAGTAGAATTTCTAGTTTTCTATACCAACTACTAGGAAATTTGCGTTTTAAATAAAATTTATTTGAATGGGTTGGGTGTTCTAATCGATTTACTGAAAATTGAAATTAGTCGATCGCGTGACTGTAGTGTTACTTGCTCATTTTCCTTTGATATCACCGATATTTTCGTCTATTCATCTAGACGAATAAATCAATTATTACTACTGTTATTATTATCGAAAATCTTGTTTTTTATTACAGTTTCATTGCGTTGTCGCGCCTGAATTTGATCCGTCAGTTGACTATCAATGGAAATAATAGAGCATGCTACAGAACAATAAATCACAATTTACATAATGTACGTCTGTTAATATGCCTATAGAAATTATTTAACCGACACGAGAACCGAATTAACCGAAACAATACACAAAATTAATAGAAAATTAACAACTTACTAGATGGATCATGTATCCATTTCTTCTTCTCGCCGGTTTTCGTCGTCTTCGAATCATCCTGAAATATAATTCCACTATTAAAATCTTTATAGTAATAGGGGAAATAAAATGAAACTAGAATCCTCCAATCTAATAATAAAACTGACATTCCAATTTTATATCATACGAAACACTCAAGACATGAGGACATACACATTCAAAATATCAGAGATAGAGGATTGTCGAATATCATTATTCTGTCTCCTATATAGGGATTAACTTGAATTGAATCATTTTCAGTGCAATTTTCTTCAAGCGAAACACCCTCCCGTTGATATCTAACAGGGAAAAATCTTCCATTCAACTTATTCGAAAGAAGTTAAGATGTGAATGTCTAGAATATTAATCGGGATGCCTCAAAACTTTGAAATTAATTCAAAACTTTGTAAATACACAAATACACACGCAATGTTGCTTCGTTGAAATTATTTATCGATTTATTCCCTTAAAAGTGGAGTATTTTTTTAATAATTATAGGTGAAAAATTGGCGATTAAATATCGAATATCTGGAGCGCATCTTATTTGATTTTATGGCCGTAAGAATATGACAAAATCATGAGATTTCTTTCTGTATTTTATCAAACCGAACGTAAAGAGGGAATTGTCGAGAATTTTCTTGGAAATAAAATTGAATAGCATGTCCTATTATCGGACCAAAAGAATGTTGTTTTTAATATTCCAACCATTAATGATAAATAACCGCCAGGCCCAAGGAGTGGTTAATTTCGTTAAAATTACAACCCCACAAAATTTAATTAATATAGATTTTTTCGCCGCTGAATTGGCAATTTTCATTCCCCCATTTTACGAGTTCATTAAATAGTTTTCCAAGTTGAATACTTGGATATTTAGTCAAGTCTATTTTGTCCCTTGGAAAATCAACTGTCTAGACTAACAATGCTTATCGGCTAGATCGGGAACTTGTATCGAAAACATACGGAGAAAAAACTATTTGATATCCACAAAATAGAAGTCATGTACTTTGTTAATGAAATATTTCTGTAATCAAGAGTAGAAATACACGGAATTTAACGAGTTCTATTATCGTACACAGGCAATTTGGGGTTGATGTGGAACGTATAAGTGTTGAATCAATCGAGTATTATCGGATTACGGACATTACTAGGGACACTACGTAGAAAATATTGATTTCGTATCGGGATAACCATCCAGTGAAGTCTATTCGTTTCAACTTTTGTGGAAAATAGATAGATTTTTCCCATTGTTGGCAAAAATGTTGTTGCTTGTTGATCGATGTAAATTTAGATTTGTTTCATAAAATTAAAGCCTTGGTGTTTTTTGAAATAGGACACTCAATGGATGTTGTGAAAACCAATTAACGACCAAACATATTTAATTAATGCTGTTGTGTAGGTTTTAATTTATATAAAACCAACTGATTGGATTGTGACACAAATTTAAACTTTTATGAAAATATAAACAATAACCGTTTAATTTAATTACGTATTCTGTTACAGATTTTAAAATTAAATCCAGCCGAATTCACCGTTGCTTTATTGTATTTGACAGAGTGGCAATTGTAGAAGTAATAAAACAAAATTAAATTGGATATTTAATATTTTTTCCCTTTGTCCCTGGAAATGCAGGAAAATTATACAACGCAATATTTCATTTTCGATTTATTTTTGTTTTCCATTACAAACCGTATAATTGATAAATCAAACAGATTTGATCATCTTTCTTGTCATCTAAATCGCTTGCAATTCAATAAATTCAACCATTCGATCGTATGTAATTCCGTTATTTTTCTAGAAAACAATTATGACCAACCCTCTACCACATTTATAGGAAATTTATTTAAATTATGGTGAAATATATTCAAATATAAGGCGGATATCAGTTTCAACATATACGTTTCATTCTAAAATATTTACAAATTCTAATCAATATTTTCATTGAAAACAATAATTTTCAAACATAATACTGTTGTTATATTGAAACTATACAATTATTGTTGAATTTCTATATTTTCAACACGTTCTAATCTTATTATTTTATAAAATTGGCTTCTCAATACAACATACATCATATATGGGTTTTAACTTGTTCTAAATGTTGATAATGAACCTCCGTCATAGAAACGGGAATTTTATAAGCTGTAATTACATTGACATTCAATAGTACTCTCTACCTATATGTGTGTGCTTCAAAATCAGATCAATACGTTGGAGAGTTAAACTGAAACCAGGGGCGCCTCGAGGGTTGAACGAGCCCTCGGCGATCGAGAACTAAAGGGTGCATTCATAATGATGAATAAATTGCAATTAGTGAACAATTCAGAGCGAATTTTATGGCAAAGGAATGACGAAAATTCCGCAAAATCTAGGCGAAAACTCGAAAATTTTCACGAGTCCAATAAATTCTCATTCGCAAATGACTTAAAGCAGGGCCGATTCGAGGGGTGAGCCGACATTTTCAATGTACAAAGTGGACTATTTCAACGTCGTCAGTCGAGGGGCAATTTAAGTGACATCTTGAGAATTTACGGAATATTTTAGCAAAAATTGAACCCTCTAGAGCACTAGAGAAGTAAAACAATTAAAAATGATCTAAAGATCCCCGTAAAGTTGCTTGGGTTCGTTGAAAATTGCTTTATTGTCCAAAAAAGCGTTTTTAACCGACTTTCTTATAAGCTATTGAGGTGAATTTTTGGTAAAATATTTTCTAGGGAGTTTTACAGATTTTCAAATTAGTCTTCGAATTGCTCACTTATCTTCAAACTTTTGAATGGTTCACCTGGCAGAAATAAAGACTAAAATGTCTCAAAATCTAGATGCAAAAAATCGTAAGAAAGCCAAATTTGCTCATAAATTAAGTCGAGACCAAAATTTGTTAGGAATGAGCATTGAAGATGAATTGTTTTGAAGTTGCTTTAAAATGTCAAAATTCACTAAAATAGATGACTATTTCAAAATTCAGACTTTAATATTATTCTTAAAAAAGTGACTAAAAGGGTATAAACTTTCAGTTTTTTCCAATTACGTAGCAAAATTCGTTTGAAAAACTGATGGTTCATGATGACAGTGTTTCAAAATCTGGATCTAAAAACCCAAAAATTCTTCTTAAAACATGTAAAAATCTAGATTTACATTCGAAAGCAACTTAGAATGCTTAAATTATAACTATTTTCGATAGTTAAGTGGCAAAATTTTGCAGAAATAGATAACTTAACATGCAGAATATGCAGTTTCTATTGCTTCGGGCCCGACTTTTCGAAACTAATGTCTCTCATTAAGGCACATCAAGTTAAGGAAGCATACTTGCCTCTAATTAAGGGCTAGTGCTTCAAGTTTAGCATATGTAAGCACTCTATTAATAGATATACACACATATCTCTATCTAAAGTCATTAAGTATGCATTCCTATTAAGTCAATCGATGAAACTGATTGTGAGTTAGTTTATAATCGGTAAGGGAGGCACATTAGGATCTCTATTTCAACAATAAAATAAAGCTTGAACTATTCAGAATTTGTCTTTTATAATGAATCAATTACTGAAACCTAATAGCAGCAATAATGGTATACGTGTCTGTGCATAATTACATTATACAATATAACTTCAGAATGCTATAAATTTTAGTGAATTGTACAAAATGGAACATTTAAAGTATCTGACGTCTTGTACACGTTTATTTCTTGAAAATTAATCAACTGACTGATTGTTCACTTATAAGTTTCAAGAATTCAATATGTATGAGAGAATGAGATGTATTGTATTTGATGATGATGATGGTGGTGGAAAAAAGCCTGAGACTTATAGAAGAGACTCGTTATCGTGAGATAGAAGATAGACTGGTTGGTTTTTGCCACGTATTTACGACAAAGACAATGTAGAAACTTTGGAACATTTCAATGATTTAACGAAATTAAGCTGAGCTGATTCGTTTCCAAGATTGCACTTACATTCCAGATCGAAAAACACAAACCTACTTAACCAGATAGGAGATTTTTCAGGAACTTAAAGACCACGGTAAAAGAAATGGTAACGATCTCATGAAAAAAAGAATCCATTAGTTGAGAATCCTTAACGAATTTGTTTTTACATCTTGCCGAGAAAAAAAAACAATTCTTGTAATGTAACAAGTACAACAACAACATAGGAAATGTTGTAAAAATTTTTATAACAACATAAAATTTTATGGAACATGTCATCTTTAACTATCATCGAAGGGAGATGTTTCTCCAAAAAAAAACCGAACCATCTGTCATATTATTATATTATTGGGGCCAATATGTGAAAAATGTATGTATTAATGTCGCCAGTTTGACACTGAGGCGCTTTTACGAGTTTCATTTATTTTCAATTTTATAAATTCCGTCGAAATTCCATCTAGTTTCTTGTTACACCAATTGGTGCTGAAATTTAATCATTTTCCAAGAGGTAATTTAATAAAAATTGCTATAAGGTTTAAATACCGGATGTTGGTGGAAAAATCGAAATTGCCCAAAATTACAGCCATTTCGCTCCATTATTTTTTATTAATTCCAGCACAGATATAAAGAAATTGGATTGGAATTCGCAGTATTAAATGTATGTTGTTGGCAGTTTTTCAATAATCTACGTACAAAGGAAGCAATATAAAATGAAAATTGTTTTTCTATACAATTACCAGAAATAAACGGATCCTTTGTAGATGTACAAGATTTTGAATATTTGGCGAGATTATTCCCATTTTACAAATTAACACAACATCATCAATCAATAACCGGACAGCTGTATCAAATAATTGTGTGTCAAACGTGGAAATTTATTGGGCGATATCGTGTTTCTATCATTTGACTTGTATTGAATTTTGCATAATGTCCAAATAGATTTGCAAATTGTTACATTTCCTTCAGATTCAATTTCGATCAAAGTGTTCCATTTCCACTGAAGTGTTAACTTATTGTTAGATTGGAACGAATCTATACAACACATTGTATTTCTATTTTGATAAGACGAATTTTCAAGCGAATAAAAGCGAACATACAAGAAATTAAACAGAAATTCTAGTTTTGTCACAATTTATAACAGTTACAAGAAGTGTTAACTCGACATAACGTGCAAGAATAATTAAGAAATTTTAAATAAAATGTATGTTTAACACCCTCAAATATTGTTACAACTTGACGAAATTACAAAGTTGATATAGGCAGTCTCTCATGTGTTATCTAAAACATTTGTATTCAACATTGTCGACATTTATTCAACGAAACGAGAATTAGTTTCGTTTCATTAACGTTGACTATAACTGAATTGTTTCCGTGTTTTTTATTGTTGTTAGTAAAATAGTTTACAATTTATTATAAACTCCAGTTATCTGGTTGGAACAACGTATTGTTCTAGGAATATTTTAACGCTAGAACTTGATTAAAATTTTTCTACAAAATGATTGATTATTCATTAATCTGTGTGTTCTTTTATCTAGAGACGCCGCCTTTTACCCTCGGATCGTTTGTCGAAATTAGCGTTTTAATTAATTTTAAATTAAAGGCATGTTAACGACACCCTATAATCATAATAATAGCGTTGATGATAGAAAAACAATGACACAAGTTTGTTTCAATAGAACTGAAGATGACAACCCAGATCGTCAATCTTATACTGTTTCGAATATAAAATCGTAAATCATTCATATTGAAATCAGTTTTTATTTATCAAGATATATGTACACATATGTATTTCTTTTGCTTTTTGGAATAAATTCGCGAAAATTTGATAAATTATCGTTTCATATTTACGGCGAAAAGCTTTTTTTATTATTAATCCTGAAGGCGCGTCATCTGCATTGAGCAAAACACGATTTCCATCTATATCTACTGGGGACCATTGTTCGATTCTATTCCCATTTAGAAAAAAATTGTGTTTGTTATTGAAAAACGAATTCTTTCTCCGTGGAATTCAACTAAGTAGACTCTTTAAAGGACAGGAAACCCAACGTGGATATTTTAATAACCGGACTCTAAAAGCTGCTCTAGTATAGCAATATCAAAACAAAAACTTGTATGGTTTTCAGTTCAAAACAATTTTACCCTACCCCCGGTCTATTCATGTAGGTTTCAAAATGAAAGAAACTTGTAATTTGTATGTTTTACGTTTTTTCTGTGATTTCCTGTAATTAATGGCAAAATTCTGTCTTTTCAACGCTATAAACTGGAGAGTTCTAACTATTAAAACGGCTTATCGATATCATTGTTGATTTGCATTTAAACTACTTGGGTTGATTACGGAAATTTCGATACTAAATTCGGGAATTATAAAATGTATACTTTAATAAAGAAAATCTCGCTTAGAGGCTTTGTTTTTCCGAAATTACCATACAAATATTACGATTATTCGACAATTAATTACCAGCAATTTTCATCTGGCCATTTAGTTTTGGTATATTTGTCCATTTCGGTTGATATTAGTTAATAATTTTCGAATTAAATTGGAATTGGTAATTTTATATAAATCCGTCCGAACATTTTCAGTTGTTTCCGATAATGGTTATTATCATTTGAATATAAATATCTCGACAATTTACAAACAAATTTCGATATAAAATGTAACTTTGTAGATATCAAAGATTTACTACAAATACATAGTTTTCTATGTTTCTGTGTCAGAAGACAATAAGAAAAGGGTCACGAACTCAGTTGTGAAATGAATGTTTCCCCTATCTATTGTAGATATGTATAAGGAATAAAGGCAAAGTGAACTGTTAAAAGTTTCCTGTTAGACTATAAATTCTTAAAGTGTCAAAGACTATTTCCAATACTTTTTTCTATAGTCTCTCTTGTAGTGTTTCGATTCGAAATCGATGCAGCACCTCAAATTGCTTATATAAAAAGATAGAAAAAATCGAAGCCTTAAACATGTCCAAAGACGGATTATCTCCATGTATATTTTTCGAAATATTTATATGGTTTAGGCTTCAAACGATCCAAAATTATAGGATTGTCCGGTTAAAAATCAATTAAAATAATTGGAAATCCATTAATAATTTCACAAAGTCGAAATTATCTTCAATACCGATTCTCATCAACAATTTCATAGGGGATTTGCTAAAACCACATCATTACACGCACCGATTACCTATTCGTGTTTTGTGTTAGTGTTCGATTAATTTATCTGATACATTGGTAATATTGTCTTTGATACCTGAATTTAGATCGAAATTGTGGAAATTCCAACATAATCGAAACAAATTAATATGGAATATTGAAAAAATTGTAACAATAAACGAGCTGCTTATAAAGTAGCTGCAGTGCATAATAATAACGTCTTATTTGTATTAAATAGCAGCCTGCAACACCTACAGCCGGTAATAATAGTGATTTAACCATTCATGATCTATTAATAAACATGAATGACAAGGTGTTGTTGTTAATTAATTTCGATTAGCCTTGAAAGGCCATTTTGATACGACATTAGGAAAAAAACGTGAGGAAAAGAAGAAAATTATTGCTCTTGCTCGTAAAATCAATACCAATATTGGAAAATGTGTCATTATCGGTATTTTTTTTTCAAGAATTTTTCTATGGGTTATAAAAGAGAAGTTCAACAATAATCTGAATGTTATAAAACCAGGAAACCAATTTAGACGTATTTTTACTATTTCCGGTTTTCATGATTGTCATAATACGGGAAATGTTTCAACTAAACTGATATAAATATGTTGGGTGGTTTTTTTTTATGATTTAATGAAGGATTTTTCCCCCAAGACGATTCTACAACATTGAAATTCACTTTAAATTATTCGCGAATCAGTTGTTTGTGTTAAGTTTGGTGGGTGCACAATTTTAAAGGAGTTAGAAATGTCATAAACATAAGGTTGTGTTCGGGAAAAGTTGTCAAGAACAACAAGGAATTGTATATGCTTAATGATGACTTTTTTTAGAATACAACTAATCTTCAAATTCTCAAAATAATCATCAATAGTTAGCGCTTTAGAGAATATTCAAATCAAGTGTTATATTTTCTTAACAAATAGCACTTTTTAACATAGTATCGTTTTTAAAAATAACACAATAAGTAAACAACAAATTAGAATTTTCCATTCGACTCTAATCCCAACACAGATATTTCTAACTTTGGTCATTATTGACAAAATGATTAACGGATCTAGATTCCACACATCTATCTATTGTAATATATTGCCTATTTAGAACTGAGATAATTATAGTGAACTGTTCAAAATATTTACACAAATCATTTATAATTATTAGAATTTCCCGTTGAAGAGTCCAGACATTAGGGACGTATTGTTATACGTAATTCACCCCTTCTTGTTCGAACCATTTCAAAACAAATTACTCATGAGATATTCCTAGACTATTGTTCAAGATAATGGTCAAGACAATGAGAAAATATTAGAAATTGTATAGAGTTGTTATATACTGGCACTATAAACCGAAGATTTGATAAAATCATATACGGTATAGATATACTGACAGATCTAGATAGTATTGAACGATATTTATTTGATCGTTTCACTATAGTATACGGTATACAAGTTGCCTCAAAGGAGTGGTTCACTTTGTAATTTGCAAGTTTACGATATAGACCCGATTCGACACTATGATTTATATAAAAAAAATATTGAATATTACCGTATAAAGTTCGTCGGTCGCCTATTTTATATTTTTAGTACTTTGATAGAGACACTTCCCATATATTCTCTATTCGACAGCAGTTTCGGCCGTCAAATCTTTCGAGTGTAATATGGGCGAAATAAGGGCTATTTTCTGAACAAGAACTGATAACGTGTCATATTTTAGTCTTTACTATTTTCAATCGCTTTATTGTTTTTGTTGATCAAACTAAATTGTTTTCCAATAGCCGATGATACTGGTTTCTTTTAGAAGAATTCAATGAAACACGAAATTATTGGTTGAATTTCTAGGTATATTTTAAAAGATCTTATCAGATATGTATCGGCGAGTAGATGGAAAAAAGGATTTCCTTATAAGTAATTCCCATAACGTTCTTCTATAAGACCAACAACAATAACAACAACAACAGCAAGCTTGAATAGTGAAAAAACAAAATAACACTCCAATACTTTTATTCTCGCTTGAGAGTTTTTTGATTTTTCTAGGGATTTGAGAAAGTTATTTTCAAGATAACAATTGTAAAGAGAAAACAAGTCTTTTTCATCTCTAGAGGACGGTTTTTCCACTGTGTAATTTACTGTCGTTTTTTTATTATTATTGTGGAATGCTTGAATAGAAATTAGTCGTTGGCCCTCTGTTTAATTATGTGCAAACGTGACGGAAATTATTTATACAAAAAGCATTAAGAGTTTGTTAAAAGTTGCGTCAAAGAGACTCAATTTAATATGCTACAAACATCCAGTTTGGATAGTCTTATAATTTATTCTTTATGAGAACGATTCCAATTACAACAAAAATTATATTTCTTTTTATTTATTCGATTGAACTGCACCTGTTTTACTGGAATAGAAAATTGCAGTCATCAATGAGACAGCTACCAGTTTAGAAGATGACGTACTATCTATTGATCCTTTTACACATCGATTATCTAATGAGAATTGCCTTAATAAAATAAACAACAACACGCCCACCTTTTGATTAAAGTCCAGCAGCCGACACTCATTATTGCAATTTAACAAATAGAAGAGAAAATGAAATATTACAACAACATGAATATACTAAAAAACACGATAAAAAGCGAATTACACGATAATTAATGATTTAATTCAATTATAGATAATTTCAGTCATCTTATTGTAGTTGCACGTGTTAAACGTTAAACCTTAGGCAATATTCATAATAGGATTCGAACATGAATAGAATATTAACGATACCACTTATAAAGCCAATAAATATTGCAATTTTCCCTCTTATGTAGCAAGAATATAGGAAATATTTTAGTATGTACGTACATGACTGCAATTTCTACTGTGATATTGTAATTTTAAACAACATCAGGTTAGAATAAATTACACAACATCAACGGTAACGCTAACGCATTGAACATAAAACACTGAATAATCTTAGGATAACACCAGGGTTGTTTGGAATTAATAGGTGAAAAATTGGTAATTTAGCCATAATTGTTATATCCTCAAATTATTGTTCATATTATTTGAACTCTTTTAAAAGTGGAAAACTAGGGAAAAGTTTAATTAAATATAGAAGTTACGTGGGCAGATTATGATTAATTCTTGTTAATATTCAACAATAAATCGACCTACGTACAAATAGAAAAAAGTTCAAAAACAAAACCCAATGTACGTATAAACGTTTTGGACGTTTTTCTATTACAAAAGCAAAATTGCTTTTACGTCCTGATTGTTGTTTTCCATGTAATATCGACAAAGTCAAACATAATTCCGACTATAGACCAATATTGTCTTTTATAAAATTGGCGAAAAAAAAACTAGAATAGAATGATTTCCGTTCTGTTGGCAAATGGAAAATTTCGACAAAATTGAAATATACTCGAATCAATAACTAATGTACGTGAAATAAAACTTGACTAATTAAGTAATTAACGGCGATTTTCTTGGAAGTTGCATGGAAAGAAAATCTAACAGTTTACGAGCCATTTACGTTATTAATTTTAATATCTCTATTTATAATTCATGGAAAATTGTAGGAAAATTTATATAATACTTAAAGTAATAATAAAAGATTTCCTGGTTAATCGTATTTGAATAATCGAAGTCGATGTGTACATTTTTTTAAATGTTGACGATCCATTTATACCGTTTATATTTAGAAATAATCCACTGCAACGTTCTTGAAATTATCGACTCAAACAATATAAAAATCAATCCATCTATAAAAAAATAAATATAATTGAATGGTAGACAGGTAGCGAGGATAAACTAACATAAGATTCCATAAGACTGTCATTCTTTAGTTCAAGAACATTGCGGTGTGGAAAATAAACAAAGACTACTGCTACATGACTTTCACAAATTAGAGTCTAGAAAATATCCAACAACAAAACTGAATATTTGATGCTGAAAATACGAGAATTGTTGAAATATCAACGTTCATCAAAATAAATATAACAATTTTCCACCGTTGGAACGCCTTTGTGAAATATTCACTGGAATTATCATCGCAAGTAAATCTGACTAGTTTCTAAGTTTTGCTTTTGATGGGATTTGTTCTAATTCGAAACGGATCAGTTTTGATGGAGTTACAACCAATTTTAAGCTTTATAATGAGAAAATTCAATTTAACTAAAAACAAAAACGAGAACAAATCAATATTAGTTGATTATTTTTTAGAATTAACACTGCTATAGTAGAGGAAGATTGACGAGGATTTACTGAATTTCCGGATAAACCGATCCTTTTCCAATAACAAAAATGGATGGGCGGTTGAGTGGCAATTTAAGTTTTAAACTTAAATTTCAACAAGATTGTTGAAAATTTTTCAAACACAAAATTTAATTTGTTAATTAACAGATTCGATAACTTTTTTGAGATTTAATTAAAGTCCTGTCAACAATTAAGCTCTATATAAAACAATAACGATTAACGTGAATTTGAGATAATTCAAAATTTAATGGAAACGTACAGCTGAAATTATTGGTCGTAATAGCCAAGTTTGATGTAAACGTGTATAAATGGCGTATGTCTAATCTTTGTATTTCGGTTAAAATATTATTGCGTTATCTTTAACCATAAATAGGAATGATTCAATTTCAGTCAACGAATGTGAAGATGATTGATTAAATTGCATTTCATGGGGAGTTTATCTATTTTGCTATTTTTCAACATTAATCTATTGCCCCTGAATGATGACACATTATCGTTTCTTCACTCTAGACTAGAATTTGTAATATGCTCCCTTTGACGAAATCCCCAAACCTTACTAATGTTAAAATCAATATTACAACATAACAACATAAAGGCGGATAATCAAGGAGATGAAAACTGTTTCCTTTTCTATTTCCTCGTTCAATGAACGGTAAGTTTACTGGCTCTTGAATAAAATCGAACGATAAATATTTATTTAATTTTAATTTAAAATCGTGTCTAGTTGTGAGGTAATTTTTGTTGTCCAAATCGAGAGTTTATAATGGAAATTTATTGAAAATACGTTCGAATGTGTTTCAAGTTAAATTAACGTTTATCGTTTAGAGATCTAGTTAAATAAAACAAATTCAAGTGGCGAGTTCAGACTGAATGGGACTAAACACGAAAGTTTGGCCCAAATAGGTGAAGGCCGTGTACAGGTGAAGTACATTTTCTAAATGAAACGAAACTAAAACAAATAAAACTAAATAAATATTTCTCATCGCTTTGAACTCTTATAAAACACGAAACCGTTACTGATGAAGAATCTATACGGATAATTACAAAGTTTACTATAATAAAACAAAGAATCCTCAATGGTATCATTTAGCAATTAGATGTTAAAATATCTAAATATACAAGAAAGGAATGATGTATTTTTATTGAATTACACTAGAATATCGTACATTCCATATGTGGGCAATTTCATTAAAACTACGCTGATGGGATTCCAATTTTCTCATCTTCCGCCTTTCTATACATACATATATTCAAGTTAAATCATCATCATTAATTTAGATTATGCATACATAACGCATCATTAATGAATCCAATCAATTCTTAGACAAATAGGTGTATGTATGCAGATTTTATATTCATATAACGATCCTATTTCAGTTGCATTAATCTCAACATATAGTTTATAAGCTTTATGTACACATTTCCTCTTAAAATTTGCGATATGGAATTGAAAAGCGAGTTACAGTTGGAAAATTATCTCATGAAAACACTCGTTAAAATTATATAAATTATTAATTTCACTAGATGATATCGCAAATTTGCAGATAGATATCAAGATTTTTACTTGCACTGAATATAGTTGGATAGATCTTATTTTATATAAATCCAGATTATGTTAAGGTCATTAGAAACATCTCACAAAAACTGACAGGTGGACAATAACAAACAACACAACAACAACAACAACATCGAATTCATGTTAAAAATGAAAGGAATGTTGTTTTGTACGTGAACGTAAAGAATGTGTGGGCTGTATTTAAGAAAAAACCTCTATTTTTTCGTCTAAATAACACTCATATCGATAACACCGTTAGCGGAATAATCTTTTAATTATCAATTGTAAACGATACGAATCGATAATATTAGAATGTACCGAAAATTATTGTAGATGAAGGAATTTTTATTGTCTCGACTTTCTATGTAATGTCATTAGAGTCGTTGTTAATAACATTAAATCACTTTGATCGTATCGAAAGATGGAATCTTTGAATTCTAATGTCTAATAAATTCTTTGTTTGCTATAATTGTTCATCCTACGTATTTCTCAAATACGTCCCTGAAAAGGACCTTTTATAAAATTTATATAGCGGTAATTCTAACAATTAACACAACAATACAATTTATTCTATGGCCTCTACGGATAAAATCATTTATAAATTATAATTAACAAACTGCGAAAAAAACAGCTATTATCAAGCAATATTTACCAATTATACACGAACGCTTATTTTTATTGTATACTAATTGAACACCGATTCTAAAACAATAGTTAATAAATGTATTATTTGTAGAAGATGATCGGTTTATACATCAATTCATAAATTTTTTTACCGGCACAATTCTATTATTGTCGTTATTGCCAACCAAATACGGAAAAAAAGTGTTATTCTACTGTTGTTTAGATGAGAATTTTCATTATTCAACACATGAAATGTGGAAAAGATGCGGAATAATGCCTAATTTTTTTCTTTCATATCAGAATTCTACACAAAACGGTTATTGTTATTGCCGTTCCTAGACTATCGTTTAATAAATTTGGAGAAAACTAGTCGTTTAGATGTAAGTTTGTTAATGATTAAAGAAAATAGACGAGTAAGATGGGAAGTTTAATTAATTAGTTGTCGGTCTAGTATTAACTGGTGACCAAAACTTTATAGTATCAACTAGTTTAAGCGACTATACGAATATTTATTAGCTTCAACGATAATAAATTATTATTATTACAATTATTGTGTTACAATAAAAAGCTGAACGATTTAAAATTACTTCGTGTAATTTAAATTTTCAATAACTACAACAATCTTGGGATAACAAATCATCGTTACAATATTCTTTTAAGGAATTCACAGCACGTAAATCGTTTAGAAGTTAAAATAAACTGATTAATAGTGTCTTTAATCATAACTAAAACGTATTATAATAACCGTCTTCAAATAAAATATCGTGTAATTTCTACCGTGTTATATTTTTGTAAATTTTTAACATTCGGAAATATATTTTTCGGGGGTTATATACGTGAAAGATCATATAGCAGCCCTAACAATACACCCATGGGAATAGCTAGGAAGTCCCATATGATACCTATAATATTTGCCCTTCTCTATTACAATATTTTTAGATTTTTTGCATGGGAAATTGTGATAAATTTTCACCTATTCCACGTAATCTAGATTTACGGACTTTTTTTCGCCCGGTGTGTGGAACTTGTATCGATTTAAACAGTTTTTTTTTATAACGTAGAGAACGATAATTATTGATGAGACGGTGTGCATTTAGATTAATTTTTATGCGGTACACCTCAACAATTCTCAACTCTATGCATATATAAATGATCGCAGATCGAAATTTGTTAAATTTTAAATAATGTATGCTAACGACTCCCAACACTTGAGAAGCTGAAAGACCACACAGACACATGGATAATGTAAACAACTACAAGTAGAATAAGATCTTTTGTGTAAATAATCGAAATTGTAAAGCCACACAAAGGTGGGTTACTTTTATTGACATATGTGTAAAGAATTCATTAGTTTTACATAAGAAAACATCTACTTATTTCGACTCTAATTCGGTTATAATCAGCAAACTTAAATTATAAAATGTACCAAATAAAATAATAAATCGATGTATAAATAAAGGAGTATAAACGTAATTGCAAAATCGATGTTTCTAAAGCGTTGGAAAAGTTCTGTTACCAGCAGGTAGTTGAATTAGATTTTGATAGTTTCAGCAGGAAATTGTGCTACATAATATTCGCCCCGAAAACAACAGGATGGCGTTTAATTAAAAAACAAACTAGGACATACACATTTTGGATTGCTTTAATTGAAATATTCTGAAATATCGAAACGTTCGTTTTGACAATCAAACGGCACGTGGTAATTTTATTGTAAAAGTATGCAAATTAACTTGTTTGTAAAAATATAATATTTGTATTAATTAAGAAAATTTAAAAGCTTCAATTCGATTCGGTTTTAATACTGAAAGGTCAAGGATATAAAACAACCCCTAACTCCGACTGAATATTTAATTACTCACAAATCCAATATTAACAATTTTATTTTTAAAAATACTAGAGTAGTTGTGTTTTATGACAATTTCCCCCAAAAAAAGATTGAGAACAAAAAGACCACAATATCGAGATCTGTTTTAACAACAAAACAACAAAAACCAAAGATTATTAAGTTTAAATTTATACTCTACGAATGGGGACGAACAAAAGGGAACTTTTATTATATTGTTTCAATTTTGGTATAAATTTGGGTATAAATAACGAAAAAATAACTCCTCTCTAGCAAATTTTCATGTCTGACCGTCTGGTTTTATTCGTTTTCCTTTTTGTTTAATACATATTTATTTGACCAACCTATTTATAAAGAAACTTGATACGGTAAAAACGAGATATTGATTCTTGTATAGGGAGAATAGAAAGTTTAGTTATAAGTGAAATAAAACATCAATCAAACTTTACTATTTATAACAAACAAACAAAAAAATTGAGCAAAAAAATAATGAAAAAACAAGTAAAATCTAGTAAAAAGCTTTTCGCCTGTAATTTTCTTAACAGACAAAAAAACGTGGAAAAGTTTCTAGTTTCTAAGCGGTATCTTAGATAAATATGGAGAAAAATCGATTGTTAACAATTTGATAAATTGTTTAAATATTTATTTACAATTGAATAACTCGCATATACAGGAAATAAATATTGAACATTTGCACCAATAGCTACCGGCCGATATTAATATTTTATTCAAGAATTCTCTAAATCAATCGATGTGTTGTAATCAATTTTTGTAGAAATCTATTAGACAATAAATAGTCGTCATACTGGCTGCTTATTCTTTAAAAAAACCTTTATCATAATTCTATAATTAACAAACAACAGATATCAATTTAACGCTCCCATTTCTAGTTCTAATCGAATCTGGTGAGATTATAGTTATAGAAAAGTGGAACTTTATATTCATCTCCAATTCAAATTTATAACAAAAAAATAAAGACGATATTACAAAATCTATTTGTGTGCAAAAACCAAACTATATAAGCGACCTTGCCGCTCCTTTAAAACCTGAATTTAAATTCAGGACAATCTATAATTTCAAGCAATAGACGAAATTGTTGAACGAAAGAACAGTGCATGTACGAAATGAATTTTCAAAAAGGACTTGAAAGAAAAATAAACAATTAGTTTGGACCTATTGGTTTGAAGTGGAGAACCTGCTTGACAGGTAAAAGAATAGCCGGGGCACCTGTTTTTAACCTGAAATCAAACTATTGTGTGTACAAACCCACAATATGAAGCTCTACAGCCCTTATACAACAATAATGATAATGAAAAGAGGGTGGCCTTTAGATTTACAATAATCTTACCTCTTCGGCAAATTCAAAATCACCATCGAATTTTCGTTTTCGTTTCGCATCTGATGTTGAATAGATAAGGGCCAGTACGGCCACAACGAATATCAATTTCATGGGAATTTCAGGATCACTCGTTTCCAACAAATTAATTTAATTAATTAAATTCACAAATATACGTTTTATTGATTTGTTTTAGTTAATTAATATTTGTAAATTGTCGGTTTTCTTAATCTATCTTGTTTGGAGAATTTGTTAAAAACAACCAACCGCAACAAACCACGACCACTTTTTGATTATTCGATTTCAGTAGTTAATGCCCCATCTCTTTTCCATTGGAGATTGCGCGGCGCCATACCAAAGAAAAGCTTTTGCTATTCAGGATGATGGCGCGGACTCTGCTACTACTACTACTACAACTACTACTATACAATATGCATGGAATGGTGGGGAATGTGGGGGTGGATTGTAGGTAACTTAACAACGAATACCACCAAATCAATGCTGGGGGATGAAAAGCTGGAAAATTGATGTGGATTTTACGCCCATTCCGATTAAAAACAACATAAAATTTACAACCCTCTCGAATTCTTCCAGCATAGAAAACAAGAGACAATTAAAGTAAATTGAAAAGGCTTAAAATAGACGACAATAAAAATAAATAAATTCTAGGAAAAGTTCCAATGTAATACACGAAGTTATCCTCTAATGTTGGATTTTTTGCACCAATATCCGGAGATCATTTTTAAGGATTGTTGAGATGTACAGGATGAAGGTGTCTACTTTGTAACAATACAACCATCATTTTATCTCATCTAAATTTATTTTAAATATTTAGAAAAAAACTGCAATTACCGTTTAATAAAATACATAAATGCGCACCATACTCGGATAGGGAATTGGATTAAATAGCGTTGTGGTTATTAATTATATTTACTTCAAATGAACGTAATGCCATTTATCAACTGAAAATAATAACATTCATTATTACTTACAATGAAGCTTTGGGGGTTTTGGTTTAAATTAAAGTTTATTAATCCTAGTTGTTTCGCATTTTCTAACAAAATGAATTTTGTTGACTGCAAAGATTTCGAAAATAGAAAGAAAAATCACGAAAATTTCGGACTTACCGATAGGATCTATGGTTTGGGCCGGTCCTGGTGCTGGCGTCTTACTGATAACTTCCTTTGCTTCATTTACCGTAACTAGAAACGAATTACCCTCTAAAGTTGTATTTACACTAAAACAAAAATTTAACATGAAGTGTAGTTTCTAATCTAAAGATAAGTAAATTTATCAGCTAATTTAACCTTGTATTTTCTTTGTAAATAGATAATTTTGCCATGTTATAATTAAACTCACCATGAAATCCCCTTGGCGTCGACTTCTTTATTGACGAGAGACTTCCAAAAACTGTGCACCTACGATTAGAATTATCAATCAATCGTGAAATTTCTTCAATAAGATAAAATAGAACCTCATCGATAACTTTCCATGCAAAACTAGCCGGTTTTGCTTCACCGTTAAAAGCGAATTGATTTTCCGGTTTACCATCGGGTATTTTATAAATTTTAAACCATTCAACTGACGCCTTCAACAGACCAGGGAAATGTTTCTCGATATCTGCCACATCGTTGATTTGATCAGCTAATGGGTCTTTAACATCAATACCGATGAGTTTCCAATCAGTTTCGCCTATTATTTTCAATAATTAATTCGTAAATATTTAAATAATGTTGGTTGTAGACCTTCATCGATTAGGGCGATAGTTCCAAGTATTTTAACTTGCAAGATTTCGCCCCGTTTGGCCACCCGATAACCGATTTCGATGACATCAATGGGATCATTATCGCCTTTACAGCCGGTACCATCGTCTAAATGTTCCGGATTTTCCCAAGTTTGCGGTAAAGCACCATAATTCCAAATATAGCCATGGTGTGGGAAACAATTCGCAACGAATCTCGGTTTGCCCTTTTTAACGTCTTGTTTAATCGGATTTAGAATCTCTTTCATTGTTATCTGGTGGTAAAATTCTAATAATAAAGGGTTGGTTTGTTGATAAAGTGTTGGTATACCTCCATTTTGGCGTTGGTCCATCTGGGCACTTCAACGACCATATTGAAGATTTTCTTATCAGCGTCCACCACCAAGGGTACATCGTGCAACGGTGAAATCGGCCCGTTATCGTTGGCTGTTAACAAGGAAAATCAGCACAAATTACGTTATCACTCGAGTTCCAAGTTCATGGGTATAACTTTTAAAGGTTAAATTGTGCAATTTCTTTACTTACTTATATACACCCTATAGTCGGGGGTGTATGGGGAGCCTCTTTCGATAATACCGTACGACATTGTGGAATAATTGAAAAATCGTTGATTACTCGAATACAATTGATTCGACCGGAACGACAAAAATTTTTGATAGGCGCTTTTGAACACGTGTGAAACAATCGATGTCATCATAAACCCCCTCTACCGTCGAAACGATCAACTATCCAATTTGCAGTAATCTGTAATGCAAATCGAAATTTCGTTAAAATAAACGAAATTTTTGAAAATTTCCCCACATTAATCATCAGTATTGAACAAAATTATCGTACAACAACATTAAAATCTAAAACATTAACGAGATTAAACAAAACCCAGTTCAAGGATCAGCCACGTTATCTCAACTTGAACACTTGAAATTTTTCAGCGATACTGATTAATCCAAATATATCCATTATGACATACACTCACCTTAATTTAATCGGATCAAAATAAAGCAATCTTAGTTCAATAAAAATGATAAAACTGATAAGCATTATAATGAGAGCAATGAGGTTTCGCTACAGATCAATAGATGGCGCCAGTTGTGGCAACCAAAGTTCAAACTAAATCAGTGGTTTTCAAAATATACCAAATTTACTCTTAATAATTGTGTAATTTTTATAAGAAACGCTCAAAATATATTAAATTTTAATCGAAAATTTTCAATATTATTATTCTGAATTAAATTGATTGTTTTTAATTGACACAACAAACAATAGATGACGCTTGTTGAGGCGCGATTTTTGAATTGATTGCACCAATATCAATATTGATATAATTCAAACATCAAGTCGCTTTGATATAATTTGAACCAAAATACAAATCTAATACGATTTGTCTGGTAGGCAAATAGGTTATTTGCCCAAAGCAAACTCATGGTTTTAATCAAATCTAAATCTGTGAGCATATGTTATTTATGTTAATTGTAGATTTCCACAGAATTTGATCAACGTTTCTCATATGGGAGAAAAAGCAAATTAGGGCATGAATTAATAAATTAACACCGTTATTTTTTCGTAGATTTATCAGTGGAGAGTGGAAAAAACGATTCTCTATTTGGTTGAAGTGGGACGTTTTCAAATAGATCAAAGAGAGTATTTTTCGATTTAGTTTTCTATAAACGTAAGAAATCGTCATTATAAAAGAAATATTGACAACGAGGTGTATTTACGTTGAATCGTAGATAAATAGAATAGGGAATAACAACAAAAACTAGGTCTGTATTGGAATTTTTTAAAATTGTTGACTAGAAAACTGACTGTTTTTGTCCAATAGCTCCAAAGTCAAATGGACAAATATTTACCAAAGGGATACAATTTCTATACACGTAGTGAATTTGAAGAAAAAACAACAACGCAGTAACAACGATAAAACGCTTAAAACATTTGGGGTAAATTGAAAAACCCCATGTTGGATGTAGAATAATATTTTGACTTGGATTTGGATTATTTGGAACTGTTTTCGATCAAAAACAACGCTCGGATTTGGCCGTGTTCTGGAAAAATCATCAATCACTGCGTTGGTTTATAGTTAATTACGGCTAGAATACGATCCGTTGATTATCTTTACATGCAGCGACAGTCAGAGCTTATAAATAGCTCAATTTTGTTATTTTATTATTTATTTGATCACTGTAATGTTCATCAAGGTTGCAATCGGAACGTACAATCGTTGTTTTAAAACGTTTGCCTGTTTATTTATTCTGTTAAAAAATGGGGTGGTTTAGTGATAGTGCCATTTATGATGTATTGGCGATCGTGATTGCCTTAATTGTAATTGGGGTCATTCGAATTCGTTCAATTTACAAATATTGGAATAATCGTGGATTAATTAATTTGCCAACAACGTTTTTATTTGGAAATTTATTTGAGACCATGAAGCAGAAAGAATCGCCAGGCGAATTCAGTGAACGAGTAAAATTTATTAATAATTAATTAAATGATAGAAATAATTAATTTTTTCTAGTTATACAATTATCTGCGTAGTAGAAATCAAATACACGGCGGTATTTATATGTTATGGCTACCAGTTTATTGTCCCATAGATCCAAAT
Organism: Mylabris phalerata; assembly: GCA_020740385.1. Taxonomy (NCBI): domain Eukaryota; kingdom Metazoa; phylum Arthropoda; class Insecta; order Coleoptera; family Meloidae; genus Mylabris; species Mylabris phalerata. The sequence continues at coordinate 2,327,115 of JAJEOX010000299.1, read as the reverse complement.
ATTCTCAAACGTATTCTTGTCACTGATTTCGATCATTTCGTCGATCGTGGTGCTTATTATAACGAGAAAAGCGATCCGTTAAGTGCCCATTTGATTGCATTGGAAGGCAATCGGTGGCGAAATTTACGCGCAAAATTAACACCAACTTTCACATCCGGCAAGATGAAAATGATGTTTGGTACTTTGGTAAAATGCAGTGAACAATTAATCGATGTTTTAGATGAAGGTATCGGTAAAGGACCGTTGGATATTAAAGATATAACCGAACGATTTGGTATGGAAATTATCGGGTCTTGTGCGTTCGGGATCGATAGTAATTCTATCAAAAATCCGGATAATGAATTCAGTAAATATGGACATGCGGTATTTGAATCGAATTTCAAACAGAATATTATGCAATTCTTGTGTTTTGCTGCACCGGAAACGATGAGAAAACTCGGAGCTTGTATAGTTAAACCGGAATTATCGAAATTCTTCATGCGTGTTGTCAAAGAGACTGTTGATTATCGCGAGAAGAACAATATCGTAAGGAATGATTTTATGCAACTGTTGTTACAGTTGAAAAACCGTGGAAAAATCGATGATGTTGATGGTTTAGAACGTGACGATAAAATTACTGAAGAAAATCAGTTTACTTTCAACCAACTTGCAGCACAATCCTTCTTGTTTTTCCTGGCCTCTTTCGAAACTTCTTCAACAACAATAACGTTTTGTTTATACGAATTAGCCCTAAATCAGCACATTCAAGACAAACTCCGTAACGAGATTAATACGATTTTAGACAAATATAATGGAGAACTTGTATATGAAACTCTATCCCAATTGGTTTACATGGATAAAGTTATTAATGGTAGTAATTACCATAATTGATCATAATTCTAATTGTCTATCATTCTGTTATAGAAACTTTACGAAAATATCCCCCTTTACCAATGTTGACTCGTGTCTGTACTAAAGATTATAAAATACCAGGCAGTGATCTCGTACTCGAGAAAGATACAAAAGTGTTTATCCCAATCATCGGTCTACAACACGATCCGGAATATTATCCGGAACCGCTGAAATTCGATCCGGAACGGTTCTCTGAAGAGAATCGCAAAACTCGACCATCTTTCAGTTTCCTATCATTCGGTGAAGGCCCCAGGATTTGTATCGGTACGGTTTTTATCAAATTTAATTCAAAATTTAAACATTCTCTTTCGTTAATATAGGAATGCGGTTCGGGATGATGGAGATTAAAGTTGGCCTCATCTATTTGTTGAAAAATTACAAATTTACGATCAATTCAAAGACACAAGTGCCGTTAGAATTCAATCCGAAGAGTGTTAGTCTATCGGCAAAGCACGGCATATGGTTGGATTATCAAAAAATTTGATTTTCTGTGCCAATTTGGTGGTTGTAAAAACGATAATCGATTATTGTTTACTGTCAAAATGTGGTTAATTTTTTGTATTTATCGCTACTCTACTTACTTTAACATTCTTTAATCTTTATTAACTGCATTTTTTTATTAAAAATAACACCGATTAATAAAGGGTGACGTAAATTAAACCCTACTGTCTTCATTTATAATACAGTGGTATTAAATTTTTCCTTCCTTAATGCGCTTAGTGTAAAGCTTTTCAAGTTTATGAAATGAGCTGCCATATTGCGGACCTTTATCTAACGGAACTGTCACAGAAATGCCATAACAGAAACAGAATCGTAAGCAGTTGTTCTAAAATTTATTTCAACGGAAACAGAAGGTAAAAAACAATTAATACGAAAACACTTGGAGTAAAATTGTTAATTTTTCATCAATTTTCCAGTAAAACTAACAATTTTACCGACAAATTACTGAGATTTATAAAACGCTTTTAATTTGCTATAAAATCATAGAAAAATCGACAATACTTTGCGGAATTATATGGGAAATGGAAAATGTTGTTTCTAATGGTGTTTGCATCATTACAATGTATCATCAAACAAACGAAATATCGATTATTAGAGTTGCGAACAGCGGATCGAAAAGTTCTACTTTAGACCTTCAAACAGAAGCGGATATAGAGCAGAAATTCCGCAGTTACGGAGCCAGAAATCCGCAACGTCAATAATTATCCGAAAGTCGAGGTTTTAGAACAAAAATTCCAAACATTAATTAAAACTAGAATTTCACTAGAAAACCAAACAAAATGTACCAAATTTTAGCGATTTAATAACAAAATTTGCTAAAATGTTGATTCGAGAAGATAATTTTTACAAATTGGGACTTCAGTTCGAATACTTGACACTAATTACGCCTATACGTTGAAATGTCCCTGGAAATACAATTGCAAAAGAGAGGCAATTATTTAATTTTTCTTTATTTCATTTTCTATCGAGTACAAAATCAACAATATGTGATAAAAAGTTTTAGTCATAGATATACTCAATAAAGTGCGTACATAAATTGTACTAAAGTGATAATGAAGGTATTTTGATTCATTGAATCGCTAATATTAGTTGTTATCAAGCAGTCTACAAATTATAATTGAAATTTATTCTAATTAAGGCGTATTTAAAATCATCTAAAATACAAATTCAAGGTAATTATTCTATTATGTATTAAATAACACTATCAAGGTTAAATGTGTGATTAAATTGTTGTTAACCAATTTTATCCGTTAAGTACACTAGTACTGACCTAGTAATAAATAAATGTAGAACGCAAACTGCATAAGTATTTTATGCAATTGTTAAATTTATTAAATTTTGTTTCTTAACAATACAAAAATTCGATTTTTAGTTGTAAATGAGACCAGTGAAGTTGATGTAAATTAAGGGACAGGATTAAAAGTCGGTAAAAAAGTGGAAACTTCAAGGCACGATTTCTCGTTAATTTTTTAATGAAAATTCAAATTTTCAGGCTTGTTCGAAAGAGCATGTCAAGCTGTACAGTTGGGATTTTATAGTTTTGGGAAATACTGTGGAAATTTTGAGTTGTAGATGCAAATCTAGCAGTATCAATATTTTCTTATGTGGCTTGAAATGCTCTTTTGAACAAGCCCATAATATTTAGCGAATTCTAGTATTTTTTGTAAAAATTTATCGCTTCTAATTTTTAGGCTAAAATAATGGCTCTATTGACCGATAGTTGGTTAACTCTAATCATCGGAATTGTTGCAATTCTGGCGACAGTGATAGTCGTTTGGATAAAACGCTCGTTAACGTATTGGCAACGGAAAGGCTTAATTACACCGCCACCGACATTCTTTCTAGGCAACACGAAAGGTGCCTTCACCCAAACCCAATCATTTGCCGAATTAACAACGAGTATCTACAATTATATCCGGCGTTATAACCAAAAACACGGTGGTTTTTATCTATTATGGATGCCAATTTATTTTCCAACAGATCCAGAAATTATCAAACATATAATGACAACTGATTTCCATCATTTTATCGATCGTGGCGTTTATTCGAATGAAGAAACAGATCCATTAAGTGCCCATTTATTCTCACTGAACGGCAGTAAATGGAGGAATTTACGTGTGAAATTAACACCAACTTTTACATCTGGTAAAATGCGGATGATGTTCGGTACATTAGTTAAATGCGGTGCACAATTAACCGAAGAGATGGATAAATGTTTAGATAGTGGACCGATCAATATTAAAGAGATATTGGTCCGTTTTACCACCGATATTATCGGCTCGTGTGCCTTTGGCATTGAGAGCAATTCGTTAAAAAATCCCGATAACGAGTTTTGTAAATATGGCCGTTTATTTTTCGAACCAACAGTTGTGGCAAATATCATCTCAATGTTTACGTTTATTATGCCCGATTTTATGTACAAATTAGGCACAACTGTAATAAGTCCGAAATTATCGACTTTCTTCATGAAAGTCATCAAAGATACGGTTGATTATCGCGAGAAGAACAAAGTGGACCGCAAAGATTTCATGCATTTATTGTTGCAATTGAAAAATAAAGGCCGCATTGAAGACGATCATCCTAATGAGGCAACTTCAACAACAAAAACAGCAAATGAAGACGACGATAATTTAACTTTTAATCAATTAGCAGCCCAGGCGTTTGTGTTTTTCGTGGCCGGTTTCGAGACATCTTCCACAACAATGACGTTCTGTTTGTTCGAATTAGCTTCAAATCCCGAAATTCAAGACAAACTAAGACACGAAATCGTTCAAGTGTTAAAACGACACGATGATAAATTGACTTATGATGCACTAGCCGAAATGACGTACATGGATAAAGTTATTAATGGTAGTATTTGTGAATTTCCTCGATTTTTATTGCAATAGTAATGCATTTTTTTACAGAAACATTAAGAAAATATCCACCATTACCGGCGTTAAATCGCATCTGTACGAAAGATTATAAAGTACCCGGTACTGATTTTATAATCGAGGAAGGTACCAAAGTTTTTATACCGGTAATTGGGCTACAGAACGATGAACAATACTATCCGAATCCGGACAAATTCGATCCGGAACGATTTTCTGAGGAAAATAAGAAAACCCGCCATCCGTACACGTTTATACCGTTCGGAGAAGGACCAAGGATCTGTATCGGTAAGAAAATCATGCCTGCATCTTTAACATTGTTAAAAAAATTGTTTTGGTAGGCTTACGTTTCGGTATCTTACAAACAAAAGTGGGTCTAACCAGCCTGTTGGCGAAATACAAGTTTTCCATTAACAAAAAGACAAAGTTGCCGTTAAAACTCGATCCGATAAGCTTCATTATGTCGACGGAGGGTGGAATTTGGCTTGACTACATTAAGGCTTAGGGCTGGTCGGTTTCGATCTGCGGAAAATTGCCTGTTTGAGGAGACTTCACGATTATTTTTCGAGATATTCAAATATTTGTTTCGGCTCAAATTTGAACAGTTTACAGGAATTTTAATAACCGAATTTTTCCCCTAAATTGAAAAATTCGTGAAATTTTCACAAAATCAAGTATTAGCGCAGTATTGTGGAAATTGTTTGCTGTTAATTATTTGAAATTTTTTAATAAAACCGTAAATTCCAATTCCATACAGTCTAATTAATTGCAACTACCGGCTTCAAATGCATTTTTCATGTACAGTTTTATAAATTGGACTAATATTTGCAAAAAAAAAATAGTCAGGAATATTTTTCGCTCCTCCCTATTGTGCAACTGGAATGAAAATGTCAGGAATGTGAAGTTACAGGACACTGAGTAGTTTGAAAAGAGATCCGATTTCCGATACAAAAGTAATGTTTCGATTTAGAATCGGGTTACTTCCACAAAAATACTATTTATCTAAATGCAGGATATCAAAAATGATGCTTATATTGATAAGATTTTTGTGTTGCTAATGGAAAGTACTCAATTTAAGTCTTGAGAGATAGTCTACAAAAAATTAGAATAATAGACAATTTTTCATCAGATTGTCGAGTTTTATGACACTATAAGAGTCTTCTATTGTGGTAACAATTCTTCTACAGTAGAGATGATCGATAACATTTTCTTTCCCACAGCCAGTTGTTTAAAATTCTTAAATAAATTTGTTTTTCACATGATTCCTCGTGGATGTTTGTCCAAGATTATTCAAACTTGACAGCCTTCATTATGGAGCGGAGAATTTTTTGTATACAGTTTACCATTCTTTTTGGAAGACCATTAAATGGAGCCATGAATTACATTATAAAGTTCTACTATAACGATTTTCTACTATACTGATTTAATGTTATATAATTACGAATTAAAAACTAGTCTTCAACTGGATCTTGTTGAAAACAGTGCGTAAAATTATTAAATTTTAATTGAAAATGTTCTGGTTTAGTAGTAATATCTTTTATGCAAGCTTAACGATAGCGATTATGTTAATTATATTGTTTATAATTAGAATTCGGTCAATTTATAATTATTGGAATATTCGTGGATTGATGAGCAAAGCGGCAATATTTCCATTTGGTAATCTATTCGAAGTTGTGATCCAGAAAAAATCAATATAAACGTAAACATCTCGATTATTATTCCATAAATTACCTCTTTTTTTGTAGATTTACAATTATTTCCGTACAAGAAATCAACGACATGGCGGTTATTACATATTATGGATGCCAGTTTATTGTCCAATAGATCCAAACATTATTAAACGAATTCTTGTCACTGATTTCGATCATTTCGTCGATCGCGGCATTTATTTCAACGAGAAAAGCGATCCGTTAAGGGGAAGAAGCAGCTTTTTAGACAATCGGAAAACAGGATTCCTGTTTTGTTTTCCAACGGATTTCAATGTTCTAAACGGCATTTAAAAGGGCATTCCAAGAAAGAGGGAAGTACATATATGATTTTTTGAAATTCGGATGTAATTTGGAGTTACAGAAGGAAATATAGAAGCATGTTTTTTAGCATTTTTTACAGTTTTTTTTTTTATATTTTCCCTCATAACTTGGCAAATATTGCTTATTTTCTAATGAATTTCACACAACATGTGGCCAATTAAAAGCGCTTTCCAAATCTGTCAGAAATTTTCCGATCGCATTGTTAGTTTTCCGGAAAATTGATGAAAGGTTTCGACATACTAATTTTGTTTTTTTACGGACAGTTTTCAACATAGACGACTGAACCAGGGCTTGTTTGAAAGCTAATGAATAGCAGATTATTTTGCAAATAGTTTGAGATTGAAATTCGGAAAATTACTGAAAATTTATGATGCAGAAGTTGATGAATATTTTTATCTGTTTAAAATTAATTATTTTTGTATAAAGTGTATTGCAATTTATAGATAATTTCATTACCTTTCCAACGGTACCATTGTTGCTGCAAAAAAGTGAAAATCTTCTGGAAAATTAGTGATAAACAAAACTATGTTTATCGTGTGAAAAACGAGTTGAATAGCAAGTCTCCAAACCAGAAAAATGAGTTACATCTATTCGCGGAAAGGGGGCTCCAAAGTCTGTCATCTCGTCTTTCTGCAATGTTGCCAACTTTGTTTTTGTTCCTGAGGCCACATCTTTGGCGTCTTATTATTGCATAGATAATTGGAGAAAAAAAAAACAATAAGCTGGTTGTATATAATTAACTTTAACAATTAACAAAAAAATTAGTGGCCAATTTGCTAAAAACGTTTATTTTTTAGTAAAACAAAATTACAATTTTCTTTTTTTAACATTCCAATTAAAATAGCGACTATTTTTTTTTGTTAATTGTTAAAGTTAGTTATATACAACCAGTTTATTGTTTTTTTTTTCTCCAATTATTTATGCAATAATAAGATGGCAAAGGTAAGGCCTCAGACAGAAAAAATAATTTGACAACATTGCAGAAAGAGACCTGCTGACATCTGTGAGCCGCTGGAAGAAACCCATTTTTGTGGCTAATATTATACTCTGGCGGGTTGTTATCGAACTATCACTGTCGGCTTTCCACATAAAAAATATAGTTTTGTTTATCACTAATTTTCCAGAAGATTTTCACTTTTTTGCAGCAACAATGGTACCGTTGGAAAGGTAATGAAATTATCTATAAATTGCAATACACTTTATACAAAAATAATTAATTTTAAACAGATAAAAATATTCATCAACTTCTGCATCATAAATTTTCAGTAATTTTCCGAATTTCAATCTCAAACTATTTGCAAAATAATCTGCTATTCATTAGCTTTCAAACAAGCCCTGGTTCAGTCGTCTATGTTGAAAACTGTCCGTAAAAAAACAATTAGTATGTCGAAACCTTTCATCAATTTTCCGGAAAACTAACAATGCGATCGGAAAATTTCTGACAGATTTGGAAAGCGCTTTTAATTGGCCACATGTTGTGTGAAATTCATTAGAAAATAAGCAATATTTGCCAAGTTATGAGGGAAAATATAAAAAAAAAAACTGTAAAAAATGCTAAAAAACATGCTTCTATATTTCCTTCTGTAACTCCAAATTACATCCGGATTTCCAAAAATCTGATATATATACTTCTCCGCCTTGAAATGCTCTTTCAAATTCCGTTTAGAACATTGAAATCCGTTGGAAAATAAAAAGTTACATTGTTTTCCGTTTACTGCTTCATCCACTTAAGTGCCCAATTGTTCGCTTTGGAAGGTAACCGATGGAGGAATTTGCGGACAAAATTAATACCAAGTTTCACATCCGGCAACATGAAAATGATGTTCAATACCTTAGTGAAATGCGGCGAACAGTTAATCGATACGTTGGATTTGAGTATCGATAAAGGACCGTTAGATATTAAAGAAATAATCGAAAGATTTGGTATGGAAATTATCGGGTCTTGTGCGTTCGGGATCGATAGTAATTCTATCAAAAATCCGGATAATGAATTCAGTAAATATGGACATGCTGTTTTTCAATCGACTTTAAAACAAAGTCTTGTACAATTCTTGTGTTTTGTTGCACCGGAAACGATGAAGAAATTCGGTGCAGTTGTCGTAAAACCGGAATTATCGAAATTCTTCATGCGTGTTATCAAAGAGATTGTTGATTATCGTGAAAAGAACAATATCGTAAGGAATGATTTTATGAAACTGTTGTTACAGTTGAAAACCCGTGGAAAAATCGACGAGGTTGATGGTTTAGATCGTGACAGTAAAATTAGTGAAAAAAATCAGTTTACTTTCAACGAATTAGCAGCACAATCTTTTTTATTCTTTATTGGCGGCTTTGAGACATCATCAACAACAATAACGTTTTGTTTATACGAATTAGCCCTAAATCAGAACGTTCAAGATAAACTTCGTAACGAAATTAATAAAGTTTTAGAGAGATACGAGGGTGATTTAGTTTATGAAGCACTATACGAAATGGTCTATTTAGACAATGTTATTAATGGTACGGTTACAATACTTCATAATTTTTTTAAATTTTATAATTGATAATTTTAGAAACTCTACGAAAATATCCCCCAATCCCCATACTAATCCGTATCTGTACTAAAAATTATAAAATACCAGATACCGATCGTATACTAGAGAAAGGTACGCAAGTTTTTATCCCAATCATCAGTCTACACTACGACCCGGAGTATTACCCGGAACCGCTGAAATTCGATCCGGAACGGTTTTCCGACAAGAATCGCAATGAACGACCATCTGGAGTTTTCATGCCGTTCGGTGACGGTCCCCGGACCTGTATCGGTACGTTTTCAAATCGAATTACAACCGGAATTAAAGCATTTTGTTCGGCAAATACAGGAATGCGTTTCGGAATCATAGAGGTTAAAGTTGGACTTATTTATTTGTTGAGAAATTAAAAATTCACGATCAATTCGAAGACGCAAATACCGTTGGAATTCAACCCCAAGAGTCTTACTCTATCGGCAAAACATGATATCCTATTGGATTATAGTAGAATTAAATTTATATAGGGAGTTGAGTTGTTTAAATATTTACAGACGAGGTATATGGAGAAATCAATTCTAGATACTTTTACACTGTTTTATGGTAAAAGGCACTAGTTTTATATAAAGAAATATTGTCTCGAATAGCATAAATTTATTATAGTGTAGAGTCAGGTGCTTTTACTACTAAATAAAAAGTGGATATTCGTCTTTATTTTCCAATAATATGAAAGTTTTGAATTCTGAAAGCATAAACTATCAGCTTTGTTCCATTCAGTGCAAGATTTCAGGATTAATCTTCTGAGACTGACAATGAAATATAACTTTTGTGAATACCTCAGCTAGGTTGTAGTACGTAATATGAACTTTTTCGAAAAATTATGCAACCCTCCATAATTTTTATCTGCACGCAGATAAATATGGGCTATCTGAAAATAAAATCAAAAATCTGAGTTCTTATTAAAAAAATATGATGATCTTCTTCGTGATGGTAAGTGGTAAAGTCGTTTTAACCTAATTACAAATAGAGAATTAAAAAAAAAGAAGCTACCTGTCCCGGCGTTTTTCGAAATTTTGGTAAATAAAAAAAATTAAATAATGCAGAATTTTTGGTTCGCACTATACAGAATGTCAAAAATAGATAAAATTTTTGTTTGGTTAACAAAAATCCCTTATCAAATACTGATATAAAATCAATTTAAATCTTGAGACTTAATCTGTAAAAAATTAGAATAATAGGCGATTTATTATCAAATTTTCGAGTTTTATGCCATTATAGGAGTTTTCTATTGTTCTAACAATTATAGTTGAATTGATCGACAACCAACTTTATTCGACTCATTGTCAGTTGTTTAGGTTTTTAAAATAAATTTTTCGCATGATTCACCGTGGACGTTTGTCCGAGATTATTCAAGCTCGACAGCCTTCATTTTCCATACAGTTCATTGTTTCTTTTCGTAAACAATCAAATAAAATTATCGATTACGCAACTTCTATCTCTATAAAGTACAGCCGTACAGCCTTCACGGTTAATTAATGATTAATTCCCAACTAGTCTTCAATTTTATCTTGTTCCAAACAGTGCTTGAATTCAACTGATTTTCATTAAAAATGTCCTGGTTTAGTACCAATATCGTTTACGCTATATTCACAGTAGTGATTACGGTAATTACAATGTTTATAATTAGAATTCGATCAATTTATAAGTATTGGAATAATCGTGGATTGATGAGTAAGCCAGCAGTATTTCCTTATGGCAATTTCTTCGAAGTTATGACCCAAAAAGAATCGATTGCTGACTTCAATAAAAACGTAAAAATCTCAATTATTCGTCCGACAATTAATAAAATTTTTGTAGATTTACAATTATTTACGTACAAGAAATCAACGACATGGCGGTTATTACATATTATGGATGCCAGTTTATTGTCCAATAGATCCAAACATTATCAAACGAATTCTTGTCACTGATTTCGATCATTTCGTCGATCGTGGCATTTATTTCAACGAGAAAACTGATCCGTTGAGTGCAAATCTTCTGGCTTTGGAGGGTAATCGGTGGCGGAATTTACGCGCAAAATTAACACCAACTTTCACATCCGGCAAGATGAAAATGATGTTTGGTACTTTAGTAAAATGCAGTGAACAATTAATCGATGTTTTAGATGAGAGTATCGGTAAAGGATCATTGGACATTAAAGATGTAACCGAAAGATTCGGTATGGAAATTATTGGATCTTGTGCGTTTGGTATTGATAGTAATTCTATCAAAAATCCAGATAATGAATTCAGTAAATATGGACATGCTGTTTTTCAATCGACTTTAAAACAAAGTCTTGTACAATTCTTGTGTTTTGTTGCACCGGAAACGATGAAGAAATTCGGTGCAGTTGTCGTAAAACCGGAATTATCGAAATTCTTCATGCGTGTTATCAAAGAGACTGTTGATTATCGTGAAAAGAACAATATCGTAAGGAATGATTTTATGCAACTGTTGTTACAGTTGAAAAACCGTGGAAAAATCGATGATGTTGATGGTTTAGATCGTGACGATAAAATTAACGAAGAAAATCAGTTTACTTTCAACGAATTAGCAGCACAATCTTTTTTATTCTTTATTGGCGGCTTTGAGACATCATCAACAACAATAACGTTTTGTTTATACGAATTAGCCCTAAATCAGAACGTTCAAGATAAACTTCGTAACGAAATTAATAAAGTTTTAGAGAGATACGAGGGTGATTTAGTTTATGAAGCACTATACGAAATGGTCTATTTAGACAATGTTATTAATGGTACGGTTACAATACTTCATAATTTTTTAAATTTTATAGTTGATAATTTTAGAAACTCTACGAAAATATCCCCCAATCCCCATACTAACCCGTATCTGTACTAAAAATTATAAAATACCAGATACCGATCTTATACTGGAGAAAGGTACGCAAGTTTTTATCCCAATCATCGGTCTACACTACGACCCGGAATATTACCCGGAACCGCTGAAATTCGATCCGGAACGGTTTTCCGACAAGAATCGCAATGAACGACCATCTGGAGTTTTCATGCCGTTCGGTGACGGTCCCCGGACCTGTATCGGTACGTTTTCCAATCGAATTACAACCGGAATTAAAGCATTTTGTTCGCAAATACAGGAATGCGTTTCGGAATCATGGAGGTTAAAGTTGGTCTTATTTATTTGTTGAGAAATTACAAATTCACGATCAATTCCAAGACGCAAATACCGTTGGAATTCAACCCCAAGAGTTTTACTCTATCGGCAAAATACGATATTCTATTGGATTATTGTAGAGTTTAATTTCTACTGAGAGTCAAGTTGTTTTAATATTTATAGTTGAAGTATATGGAAAATCAATTGTATTCAATTTTACAACAAGACAGTAGTTTTATAAAGAAATATTGCTTGAAATGACATAAATTTGTGACAGTATAGAATTAGGTGTTTTTTCTATTAAACAAAAAGCCATTATTCTAGTTTTACCAACATTTTAGAAGCTTTAAATTCTGAAAGTATAAATTATCAACGTTGTTTCATTCACCGCAGGATTTCAAGATTAACTATGAAATTTGTACAGTAAGTTGTGATGTTGAGTTGAATAATGAATTTCACATCAGAAGACTTATTTTGTATAAAATATGGAACAATTAGATTAGTTGTTTTAATTATTTCAGTAATAATAAAATATTAGTCAATTTCATTACAATAAAATGACGATAGTAATTAATATTGGAGTTTTAATGAAATATGATAAGCTAATATTTGGGCAGATTTTGATTAGAATTCCACCAGCTTTGTTCAGCTGATATGTTTAATGTTAAATTACTGAGCTTCCTTTATTAAGTATTGGGGCTATTTATAGTATTTATTTCATAAAACAATTTTAATTAAAAACGTCTATTTCTTGGTTGAATCGTATTAATTTCAATAAAATCACTAGTATCTTTAATGTCTCGTGCGATAATTTTGTCGATTCTTCATTCAACATAAACCTATCATGATGGTTTAACTCAAATCAACTGTAATGTGAACGGACATCGAATTATCCGAATATCTATCATGAAATAAACATTGTAATTTCAACAATTGATATCATTATCGATTCTCATTTAATTAATTCCATTCGAAACTGTAACAGACTGATAATAATAGATTGCAATAAAGTTTTCACCATATCGGCTTGTAAAGAATGAATAGGGCTCAATTTACAATTAATGTTCCACAATACAAATCCTCGTGCACTCTACTCGTTATCGTTATTATGGCGAAAATTCTAAACCGTTAAAACAAAAGCCGAATTCAACTAGAATTCATCCAACTCAATTTCGAGAACAATAACAACAGAAACAAGAATTCGCATTTACAACTATCATGATGCCGTCTTATCAATTGCGGCAATTCTAGCGGGTTGACGGACTGATAAGCTTGGATGGAAAAATCGGTCAGCATTGAATTCGGTAATGCGAGCTTTTTATAGGAATTAGCCTGGCTTAATTTCATCTATTCGAAAAGGGTGGTGATTTGACAAAGTTTAATTTCCACGGTTGTTTTTACGAATTTTAATCGCTTTAACATCAAAGCTTACAGTCAAAAATCACAAATACAGGATCTAATTGTGTTTTTGACCGTTCCATTATTGTGTGTTTGTTTAGCAGTCGTATAGCTAATTTTAATAGTTGTCAATTTTTGTTTTAAGGATTTTGATTTGAGGATTTTGCACGAAAATATCGGATAAACATCAATAAAAATATATTTATTGTAACACCGACTTAGTACATTTAGTTCTGTAATAAGCTGAATTTATTTACAGCTAAAATATCGAGATTCGCTTCAATTTTGCCACATTTATTTTGATAAAATTGCACTATACAACAAACATCAAGTGTAGCTTTAAATCTCTATTAGGAAACGTTTTAACATTGTGATAATTTCAAACAAGTGCCTACTTTACATGATAGCAAAAAGTAAAACAATTAATTAGACACAAGAAACTGGAAACAAAGATCACAATTATCCGTCCCCTATAAATCTAAATCGTATCTAATTTTCTCACCGTTGAGATTTTATTAATTAATGGAATAATTTCGATCTGTGTTTCCTGTTCAATTCAAAACATTCATTATTTATGATGAAGAAAATCCGTTTTAACCACCAAACTCGACAATCATTCTGAAGATTTTCAAGAGTTGTCCCAATTGTAGTCGCAAATTTATATCAATTGCTCCGTATGAAAAATACCGGATTCGGATAATGTACTGTAAATAAACAAATTAAATTCTGTTGTTTTATTTTTTATTAACTTGCTCTTTATTGGCTTTAAAAGTAACTCAAATTCTATATTAACGTTTTTTATTATCCAACAATTAAGATAGTAATAGATCGGGATTTCAACGAAATCCGAGACGAGCTTTTAATTAAGTTTACCATGATCTGGTACAACTTACATTGTACTATTTTTCAAAGTTTAATTAGTAAACTTTCCTCCTTAGCTTATTATTGTTATTAAATTTATCTCCACAATTATCTGCCTGTCACGTTGATGAACAATTGGGCGCCGAAAACCCACCCGCTGCGACGCGTGAATTTCAACAAAACTTAATTTTCGCACACAGAAATTGGTATTTTAATCAATCAATCTGTCCATTATTGTCGGTGCTTTTTGGGAAGGAACTTTCACAACGTTTCTAAAGTTGTGAATTTTTTTCAACCCTGTCGGATCAAATTGTAATGTTTCGTATCGGGAAACTAAATTGAATAAACACGAGTTTTAGCTAGGGGGCGAATTCAGATTCTACCAATTTACACTGATGGGGGTTTAAATTTTTGAGTCGGCTACGTTTGATTAATTTAAATTTTCTGTTGATCGGTAATTTTAATTTTAGGGGAATTTAGAGTGGTATTATTTATTAAAGTTGTTTAAAATAGAATGAATTACAAAAACATCAAAAACGGGAGCAAAATCGTCGATTGACGCTGTTTTAAATCGCTTTCAAATAAATAAATATTTTGTGTGTATAATTTGTAACCGACATGATAAATTTACCCTTTCATTAAAGGATTTTGTAACTTTCCATATTTATTTTTCTACGTTGTCTAATAAAATTGTTTTATTCAGAAGCAATTTTGATAAGGAAATGTGATAGCCCACAATTTAATATAGTCGTTTTTGCGTCTTGCGTAATTTTTCCAATTATATTCAACTCAGGTCTTGAGAATAAATAAGCTACTTTGTGTGCCAATGCGACTTTTATGTGAATATAAATGCGCTTAAACAAATTATATTTTCCAAGGGGTTCAATTGGTAATTTACATTTAGAACTGCGCGTTTCAATTTCGAAACGGACAATATTTTTAACTGTGCGAATAAACAAACAGATTACGTACTTTTGCCTGGGTTTATATTATCAAGAAGATGCGAAATCTTGTTGCAAGCTGTTATTATCCGAATGTCCATCATCTGTCTGTGGTATGGCAGAATCAACGTGACTTTTGGCACGCGGTGCAGCCGGCGTACCAGCTGCTGTAATCACTGTCTCGCAGGATTGTCGTAATTTCCGATTACTAAACCGAAAATAGCCCCTCAGGCGTTCCTTAGACGATCTATAAAAACACATTAAACTCCAATTAATCGCCCCATTTATAACAATTACCTGCTCATCTGCCAGACTGTATACAAGATCGGTGTTGAACATGTCGGTACGAAAGCAATCCAAACGAATATCGTGTAAGTTATATCGAAATGTCCGGTATTGTCGTAAGTTTCAACTAGAGCTTGTCGGGCCACTCTCAATACCATTAACGGGCATAAACACATAGCGTAAATTGTCACCATAAGTACTAAATATTTCTGTGTACGCTTCTCTTTAACAACATCCAATTCCGGTTCGTAGCTTTCGTAACGTGCCCGTCCGCCTTCATGTTCACGGTAACTATTCCGGCTGTATTGGCTCGTCAGATCGTAATCACCACGACTGCTCCTGCAAAGAGATGAAATAGATACACACAGACAACTTTCAGGAACAATCAGGGGAGACAATAGCGAGAAAAATCGGGTTTCATTTATTGCCCTCGAAAATGAACGGAAATCTAAACATTCAACACGATATTTTCACTAATTAGAACTTCATTAAAGTTTTAATTGTGACGACTTAATTAGTAGTTTTCTGAGTTTATATTAGTATGGCATTATATAACAACGAATCTATTCGAGCGTAATCTTGTACGGTCATTGATTCATTCAACGGCGAGTGAGACAAACGTGAAAAAATCTTCAAAGGGGGAAAATGACAAGAATTCCAGTTTAGGGAATGAAACGGAAATGGAAAAATCAAAAGGCGAATAAATTTGGGACAA
Source organism: Mylabris phalerata (assembly GCA_020740385.1). NCBI lineage: Eukaryota > Metazoa > Arthropoda > Insecta > Coleoptera > Meloidae > Mylabris > Mylabris phalerata. Next base: position 2,310,945 of record JAJEOX010000299.1, on the reverse strand, counting down.
TCAACACCGATTGAGAAACGAATTAATAGACAAATGCGGCAAACCAAGTAAAATCAATAGTGGAATGTTGATTAAAAGTCTGTCGGAGATTTCTAGAATTATTTCCGACTTAAATCTTAGCGATTAGACGATTTGAATTCGATTTTCTCGCAGATAATCTAAGAAATAAAACGCAATAAAAATCGAAATAGTGTAAGTTTTCGAAAATATTGATAAAATCAATGATTGTTGTGCCATAAACATGCTGAAATTGTTTGTCTCTAGACTGCATAATTGGACGATATCGATAATTATGGACTGTATTTGCTTATAATTTATCGTCTGAAATGTCTATTATTTCCACAACTAGTCGAAATAATAAATAAACATTAGATCCATTTTAACAGTCAGTTCAACTCGGCAAGAAACTCGGAAACGGTTAGTAAATAAACCATCGATTAAATTACCCTTGAAAACGGCGTTAGTTCCTGTTTCTCCTTTAAGATAACGAATAAAAAATAGCCCCCGGGACAGAGAGTTGAAGTTGAGCAATTGTCACGTCTTTTATCCTTCGTTTTTTTTTTAAACAACATCGACAGCTCTATTTACATTTGCAGTTTACGTGCAGCGAATATGTTAACTTGCCAGACATGCACCAGTATGGAAAGTTGTAGCAAATTTCCCCTTATCTATTCATCTATCCCGTTCAACAATGGATGTCGAGTTTGAACGGACGCCGACTACTCGACCGGATGAACTCTCCACATTTATTTTTTTTTATAAACTTACCGGAAATCGGTTGTAGTTGAATGTGAATCAGTCCTAGGGCGTCCATCTTTGCTACTACGCGCCTCGAACAATATTACAGCTAACGAACTCTGATGGGCTTGTAACTCTCTTGAAACTCGAACGTATAGATAGGAAATAGTAGCCAAAGGACCAGCGTACCTAAAGAATTTATAACAATTTAAAATCAGTTTCTATTTGATTGAAAATCAACGATAATACCGATAATTTATCAAAGAACTTGATTTAGAAGCTTTATTATATTTGCATCAAGTTTTCTTTTTCGTGGAATATTTTGCCTTGTTATTTTTAGAATAAATGAACGGCATCTGTTTACTTTTCACTAGCAATTTAGTCTTAAATTTTTCGATTAAATCTCCACCATTTATGCTTTTCCAGTAAAATCAAATATAATCAACAGAGACTACATTAGATCAGCTTTGTTGACGATAATCAATACGAAACCTTGATCTACATTCGTACAATTACTTATTATCTGGTTTTATTTGAAACTACACGCGTATTAAATCCTTTGGGAAACTTGCCAGTATGGAACTCTTAATTATCCGACTGTATTGCGTAGATGTATAGATACAGATCTAAATTAACAAATAAATTTCAACGTTGAATTCGTTCGGTTTAGAAAAACGAAAAAAGCACTACCGATTTTATTATTTTTTGTCGGTTTTAACACCGATCGATTAGATTTACGCTTCATAAAATCTTTACGGCTTCAAATAGAGCCGACAGTTGTGAATTATTACCGGAAAATACTGAAGTAGAAGACTTGAAAACAACAACACAAAAGCTACATAAATTACTTACATTACAAGAAAAATTCCTCTCATGTATTCCTGCATATTGTCAACCAAGTTAACAACACAAACTCCAACACCTTCCAGAATTTCGACGTATTTCTGCAACACAAATGCGATATTAATTGATGATTCGCTTAATTAATAACAGAATATTTGATATTGTTGAGAAATTTGAAATTCGCATAATTATTAGCGTTTGTGTGAAAAAATACCATTGTAATTCAAAACTCTTGGTTCGCAGAATTTTTCCAAATGGAGACTCATATCTGCCGTTAATAAAGCCGTGAATCTTCAAATATTTACGTCTCCTTTCACAACTAGTAACTAAACAAGTTCAGCTTTAATTAAATCTTGATCAAGCAGCTTGACGATGAATAATTCAATTAGGTAGTTATCCCCAGCGCTAGTTTACTAATTCTGCTACACATTTCTATTACAAATAAAGGTGAGACAAGTCCAATTGGTCGAATATTCAGACGTGAATTGTTGGCTATTTTTGGTGGATGCGCTGCAGTTTCCCCAATGGTGATATTCTCTTACATATAGAACGAATAAGTTCCCTAACAAACTGATTCTCTATCGACCGTAGTTTCATAATACAAATAACAAAATTATATTAAAACTTGAGCGAGTAATTTCGATTATTAAGAATGATAAATTGGAAGTACCTACCAAATTTTAAGTATAGCTTGAAGTCGTTTTCATTACACTGGAAAATTCTGCAATTTTCCGATATAATGAAACTTTCGCATCGCAAAGATGGAGAGCTAAAGGGTAATAATGTCAATTTCACCCCCCTACTTGTTATATTAACCCGTTAATAATGGGGGGTACAACAAAATGAAGACAATTACAAGTTGCTATACGTGTTAATAGTTCGAAACAAGTTCGATTAACGGGCGTTAATTCGAAAATTATAAAGGTTGAAATTTGGCTTTTGTTGTGATATTGATCAATACACAAAATACAACCAATAGCAGCGTTTAATGTTCTAAACTGTCTATTTTCTACCACAGAAATAACAGAAAGAGAGGCGAAATTTTCGGGAGTAATTAGTGTTTAGGGTCTGAATACAGAACCGGAAAAACGGAAACAAAAAGTGGCCTGATGGTCTCTTTTGAAGAAAACAACACATTGAGAACGCTAATATTGCAACATTTTTCTATGATGATGGTCATTATAACACGTCTCACAAATATGTTTTGTGGTGAGCTCTCAAGTGGCTAATTTTGGTGGAGGCGCCGGGATAGTTAGAGTTTTTACTCGTTTAATTTTCATAATTTTATTAAAACGTTGCCAACTAAATTGCTGCATTTTTTTTAAAGAACACTTTGAATATTATAGTTTGTATATTTGCTTCAATTCAGAAGTTTATATTTTTATAAAAGAAATTATAAGCTGATCAATAAAGAATATTTGCAATGAATTCCGCTTGCTGCCCGATCCAGTTCAATCTAAATATAACTAAATTCACTCATCCATCATTTACCAGGATATAAATAATATTGTCAAGTTTGTTATAAAGCTCCCTTTCATCATTGGAATAATAACGTTACAAGTTTGAGTGAAAATTATCACAAACTCGATCGATTTATGAACATTTGCTCTATTGTAGGCAATTTAAATGATAATTTCTATCAATTCAAACCAAATTCTATAACATTGATAGAAACTCAACCGTATTTCATAAATATTAGCTAAATATTTTCCACATATCGTATCAAATCTTATAGATAGATGAAAAATTGCAATGTTGTTTTTTTATTGTTGCCGAGTGAAAATTTTTGTTGTTGATCGAACTGAAAAACTTCATCAATCGATTTCTCTCGGGTTACAATGGGGGTGGTAGCTAAGAAAACTCGCCTAGCTTTCGTTTGACATTTTTATTAAACACTCAACAAGCTCCCAAGTGGTCGTTTTCCCCTTCAAGATTAATCTATTTTGTTGGAGAACTACAATAGATATCGGAACTGTAAAGATGTCGTTAAATTTTTAAGGAGAAATATTCCACTTCTACTGATCTGACACTATTACAATTTTGATTTGTTTGCTTTGTAGTTGCAATTCTATATAGAAAAAAATTAAAAAAAAAACGTTATCCCTCGGGATAACAGCAGCGTTTTAATCCACCAGTTCTCGGATAGATTCAAGCGTATCGGACCCATTTTTCAAGAACAGAAATTCGAGATCAAAGAAGCGAACAAAGGGCGTGCTTTTTTGATGATACACCATAAATATAACAGTTAATTACACTCAATTCAAGTTGATAATGTGGCAATAAATATTATTTATTTATTGTAGTAGCGATCAGGTGTGAATTCGGTGAATCTTTGTGCTTTGTAGAGTGAAATTTCCAGTCTGATGCGTTTCTCTATTCTTACTTTTCTATTATTGTAGCTTTTAATGTTGAAATTGTGAAAAGCTGCAAGGCAGTGAAATTTTCTTATTTTTCTCGCAAAAATCGCACGAAATTGAAATTTATGTAAATTTTCAAACAACTGTGCTATATTTAACAAATTACACATAGAATTAAAGCTTCAATTCCAAGATGTGTTTCAATTTCCGTACAAGCTATACACTAAATGCGAACTAATTGACTTGTAGAATGAAGATTAGATAATTGTTGAGTTCTCGCTTTGATTAAAATTTGAAATGATTGGTGTACTGCCAGGGATATCGACTAAAGCTCAGTATGATGATCGCACAATAGCTTATCAATGTGAAAGGGAATTGGTTGTTTATTGAACTGGTTCGGCATAAATTACCAATATTGGTAGTATAGATTGTTCAGCATAATAGCGTCCAGTTGAATCAAACTAAAATTGCAGACTAGTAAAAATTCAATTCCATACAATTTTATTTCACAACACTTCATCATAACATCGACTCTGTAAAATTCGCCTTCGAATATTAAAAAACTCGAATGTGGAATTTTTTGTTGTGCAGACGGTTTGGAGATTCTTCAACATGGAGCAACGGCTCTCAATTACACTTTCAAATCCTGTAGCATCTACGTTCGAGTTGAATTTGAATTTTCCAACGAACACTCATTAATAATTCAATCAAATAAACAACAATGTTTGTTTTGTTGGCACTCTGAGCTCTATTCATGAGAAATCAACACAAGTATAAACAATTATTATGGTAATGTTGTTTCCTGAATAACAACCACTAAAGGGTAACTGTAATTGTTTGAATTTGATTTCCCAATCTGAATTTCTTCAAAATATGTTTACTCGTCGATACAGAAGTTAATTAAAACAGTGTTAAAAATGGTTTAAAGGGCGCGTGAGTGGAATAAAATTTAATAAAAATTTTATTGGCGATAATATCAAAGGAAAAACTTTCAAACTTGTTTAAAGTTTACGTTTCAATTTCGATATTCGAACTTCAATTTTCGTCGGCGGATGATTCTTGGAATAATTTACAGCATCTTTCAAACGGCTACAATTCCACGGATTCGCATCAATTGAAGTCGAATTGGCTGTAAAGATCTACCGAAATTACCATGTAAACACGACAATTTATCCTCATCGGGATTTAAATTATCAATATCAATATCGTTGGACCAATTCTCGTTGATATTTTCAACTTCATTGCCTTGCAAATCTAAAACGCCGATATATTTCGAATTTTTGAAAGCTTTATCTTTTCAATTTTATTATAACTGAACCACAGACCGACCAAATTCTTGAATACTAGCCATATACAGGAGAATAACATTTGATAACCTACAACTTTTATAATTGATTATTTTTCTATGGAATTCAGTTAAAAGTCGATAATGAAACGTATTTTAACGTTTCAAGAGTGTGTTTTCTTCTAGATTCTCATCTAATTGGCAAGCACCACAGGTGGCATTTGAACTTGACAGCATTTCTACCAAAAACCGATTTCCTTTCCAATTAATCCAACGGTGGGCGCCAGAAACCGTAAATATCTCTGTTAAATTCAGCCAACAGATTAATCCGTCAATAGGTTCGTGTTTTCGAAATTATCTGAAAGTTGTTCGACAATATTTCACTTCCTCCACAAAGATAAACGAACGCTCCGGGGTGTTTGAAGCATCTAAAAAACGAGATTTTTAAATGTTTCGTTTATGTTGGTTTACCAGAATTTCTCATTGGAATACCGTACGAAGAAAAATCGCTCAAGAGTGGAAGATAAACAATACACAACCGATATTTGGGGTGGTTTCTGATTGTTGTTGTGGATTTTTACCACATCGAAATTTATAAAATAACAGAAAATTGTTTGAATTCTGCAATGTTTTCGGAATTTTATATCAAATACGCGATAAATTATTGATAACCTCCACTATTTTTTTATTAATCTGAGGATTTTTAAGGGATAATTAACGGTCATTCAAAGTTTAATTACAATCTAATTTCAATATTATTTCATTATTTCAAGGAAATTTTCAGTTGTCTTTATTCCTTTTGTCTAAATCAAGCAATTGTTTAAAATCTGGGGCGTCAATTCTCGCTAATTGCTCCAAATTTTTTAAATTACCACCTAGTAATTCCCCAGTAAAGCCCCTGGTTGTTGTTGAATGATAAATTAATTGTCGAAAATACAAACTTATCACCAAAAACCGTGTTTAATATCAATCCTATTGCATTATTATGTAAATCTAACATTAATACTGATATATCGTAGAAAATATCCCCTATTGCCGTTAAGTTATTATTGATGATCTCCAACCGGGGTAATTTTCATAAATTTCGGAAATCACCCAGTTGCAGCCTGTTTTGAGTTGATTGATAAATCGCTTACGTTATCAATATTACTAATCGAGACAACACATCTTGAGACCTCTTCTTGTGAATTATAAAATAAAAAAATGCAATATTTCTCGTAAATTCTACCATACTTGCAACTTTCGTCCTAATGAAAAATGATTACTCCCCGACAACTCGGCCTTTTTTCGTGTCTATTCGTGTGATACAATTAGCATTGATCTTTTCGAAAGCAATCTATCATACGAAATACGACCAACACTTAAGTTGAGCTTTACTCAATAAAAAAGCGACCAACAATCGATATTTCTAGCTGAAATTCGCCCATTATACCGCAACACGTACACAATAGGGTGCAAAGTTGGAGTTATATTGAAATATGCGTAATTACAATTTGAGGTTTCATTAAATCGTTGAAAGTTTCCTTTATAACACGTATTATTAAATCTAATTCTGATCGAGAGTCTAAGATTTAGTCGACTTTATGCGGTGGTTATTGAAATATGGTCGTCATACTCCAGCTCCGGACATTGCTTGGGTCTTTGGTTACAAGATTCTCCATGAAAACTTACAAAGTGATTTCACAATGTACGTCAGATGTTTGTAATAAGTTTCTTGCCATCAAGATAGTAATTTCCATTTCAAGTATCCTGAAACATCTTATTTTCAATATTGAGAACAGAGATAGAAAGACTAGAACCACTAAATTTCATACACTTTATAATGCATGTCATCCAACTCCAACAATACAAATTTTCCATAACAGATAACCATAACAAGTGTCTTTTGTTAATAGAAAAATGATAAGGGTACGTCATTATTGATATAGAATGTGATGTAGGATATTTATTACGTTTTCGTTTGCTTATCCTGCGAGTCTGTCGTTTAGAATTCCTTGTACTTTTATCTCAACCCCGTCGAGGAAATAAAGCAATAAATCAAAATAAGAGACATTTATATCGAGACGCAGACGGTTACAAAATCATTAAACCACCCTGATTACTAATACAATAATTTAATTAGAATATTAATTTACTTACCCCCAAATCAACGTAGATTATATAAATCGGATAGGGTAGAACAAGGCAGACTGAAGACAGCCATGTACCCACGGTACAGACAAGGGCTGGTAGACGGGGTTTTGTTGGATAACGCACATATCGAAATCTATCCCATGCCATCAATAGAAACGTCAATGTTGTTGTGTGGAGTGGAATGTCCTGAAATTTGAACAAATATAAAGTCAATTAAAGTCGACGAGACACAACAAAAAAACCGGATCAATACTTGTGATTCTTTACAAGACAAATAGGACGAAACACGCTAAGCTTTTACGTATCGTGTCAAATATTTATTGAGTTGCCCGATCATTACTTTTAATAGTTAATAGGAGTATAGAAAATAATAAACTTAGAATGGCCTTTTTAGAAATAAAAGTAGCCATCATGTGCGGCTATGATAAGCCCGGATTTGCCGACGTTATAGCCATATTCCCATACCATTTAGACGGTAATGCCGTATTCACGCTGGAATTAACTCACTTTCCGGTTTTTCTTCTAATTCTCCTGTTGTGTCAGACAAGTGCAAGTGCATACGTGCAATAATGAAGACCGCAGGCGATTCAATCGATAAACCTCAACGAATATTTCAGCACAAATGCCATTCTTTAGCTTCAATTCGTCGATTAAATTGCTCATAACGAATGGAATTTTTCTTCAAATCAAATCAATTTCAGCCACATGGAAGGCCATTCGAATACACGCCACAATTGATTAATTGACGAATTTCATAACGCAGAATTGTACAAGTTTTATTCTTAATTAACCGCAATTTTTTTGGTTCCATTTACAACGAATTCACGTGGCACGATATAATAGAACGAGTTGAATACGATTCTATTCGATTTTATAAAGTCGGTAGAAGTTGTAGGACGTGTAGAAGAGACACATTTGCAAAATAAATTAAATTCTACATACACAGATTTAGTTGGATCAACTATGTTGAATTTATAACTAAACGAATTTTATTTGTAATTGATTGAAAATCTATGATCGGTGCGCCAGTATTCATCAATTTCAGAGCTAAATTTTCACTCAGTCAATGTTTTAGGATAGTTTGGGATTTTAAGTGATTTGATTTTTCGAGCTACTGTCTGGATTTTTGCCCGAAATCGTCAATTATTGAAAGAATTTCGCTAATAAACCATGGGATATAAAATGTAGACGCTCTGAAAATCAATATTAAAAAAATTGGCTATCGCTAGTCAAGAGGAGAATATTTAATTAATTTTAGGGTAAATTGTTTATAGTTCGGAACATTCGAAGGTCTTTCTTCTAAATCATCTATTTTCCAACAGAACTGATAAAAAACAACAATTTAGACCCTTCTAGTATCTTTTCAAGAAGATCCTCGGTTTAAGTTTGCCTCTAATCGTCAGTTTTACAGCAAAACTTTGAATTATTAAAAGGAGAATCCAATCAATATTCGACAGTTAGTCCATATTTTAGAAGATACTTTCAAAGTCTTCTCATGTAGAAAAATCATCTATATGAGGGAGAACTAATGCTTCAAACTTTACTCTTTTTTGAAAATCAAAGCAAAATGTTTTATTTATTTCGTCCTTCTGACTCATTATGTGTGGTTTTAACAAGTTTTCAACGACGCTTGAGGACTGCTGCAAAAAAGCCCTCGTAGTAATTAAACCACAAAATTATCCAGCTGTTATCCAATCAACTAAAGCAGTAATTACAATGAGGTATTTTAAAACTTTGATGAATTAACTAGACTGAAAATTAGATAGTTCATCAATCTAATTTAAGGTTGTTAATCGAAAATTTTGTAGTTTGATGGAAGATTCACCAAATAATTGCGGTAAGTTTTTACAAATTTGTTGGAAAAACCCTTTTTACACGTTTATTGATTTTGATTTCAGTGACGGCGGCCAATCGAGCGAACTTTCTGAAAGCTTTATTGCCACTTCAGTTGAAAGGAATACGATTTTTTATTACAAACGCACCGTTTTCTCTATCTCTCCGTTTATATAAAAACCCATATGATTCTGTTGTGCCATTGCTTTGTTATGGCCAATATGTTGTACAATTTAATATGAGTGGTATGTGATTAATGATTGTTGTAATTTGATAAAGTATTAACTAGTACAATAATCCAGATTGTCATTAATTTGATTGCCAATAGCAAACAAGCTATTAATTTATCGCTTAATTAATTAATGAACATCTATCTAACAAGTGTAGAAATCACTTACTTTCAATTTAGTACAAATTCTAGCGAAATTATGATGGATTTTAAGTGTCAAATTTCGATTAGGTACAAAATCTTGAGAGGGCATCAACTGCTTTTTAACCCCAACGAAAGCCGGGTGATTAAATGAAATTCTAATTATTTCAGGTTAATCTCTAAGCAACTTAAAGCCCAATTAAATACCAGTTGAATGAGAACGACAACTTTTTATGAAAGCTCTAATGGTACACGTGCACTTTCAATTCGTTAATAAACAGGTAAACAACGGAGAAATTTATTGGTAAATACTCTGAGGTATCTAATTTTGCAAACATCTTTTAAACATCACAAACAGCTTTAAAAACAAGTCAATACAATTGATACAATGCTTCAATTCGAACAATGAAGCGATCACTCCAACAGCTTCTATTAAACGTTGTTTTTCGTTCAATTTGCTTTCATGTTAAGCAAAACTAGTCGACAATTCTCAATTAGTATCGCAAATGTTTCGAATTTAACACGATAGTATTGTCGATATAATTATTTGCTAAAGTTTCAGCTATTTACAATAGAAACCACATAATCGGCTTTATTTAGAATAACAGAAAATTCGCTGCAATTCGAGCGTCAATCGTTTATATTTAGAAGTATCAACATTACAGGAAACAGTCTTGTTGTAGATGTAGAAGGAATCAACTGGAACAGAAATGTTCGTTACATATAATTGCTACAAAAATTGATTATTTTTAGCGTTACACTTTGATTTCCTCCCTCTTCCTTCTCTTCTTCAATAAATAAATAGACATGAATGGTGCCAATTTAACTTAATTATACACTATGAGGCTTTGATATGATATTAATATCGGAATGAAAGGAAATTAAGTTTTGATTCGATGATAGACGGTGGGCAATTTGCCTTGAGAACACCATCACTATGGAAATTTCTTCAACATTCCCAAATTTTATTCAATTTATCTTGCCTTGTCGATAAGTTACAACAGTGGTGGAGTTTTACTGGAAGTTTTCAGAATCAAAAGCTCAACTGAAACACTTGGCTGTTCAATAGAATAAATTAGCCGTTTATTTTTCTTTTTCTGGTCGTAAGCAGCTACGAGAATTCCTCGAATAATTGAATGACTTGTTGAAATTACTCTTAATCTCTATTGATTTCGTCAATTTGTCTTTCATTTTCCACAATATTGGTGAAGTTGACAAGAGCTCGAAATGTTCAATTTAAAAAGTCTGTTTTTCAGCGAACAATTGTGTTTTTATAAGAGCTCCTATTCAATTGGAAGTATTTGAATTGTTTCGCGATTTCTGGCACATAATAAAGAAGACTGAAAGTTGCTGAAAACGTTAGCTTTTTCAAACGTTTCAATTCTTATTTATATTAAATTTGAATTCTAAATAACCATGAAAATTGATTAAAGAGTGCCAATATTGTTGAATTAAATAAAAGTTTACCGTACATTTCCCAAATTTTGTGTTTGAGAAGTGTTTTCCTTTTAAGAAAATTGTTGTTCCAAACGAGTAAACATGGATAGCCGACAAATTTTCACCATCATTTACCAAATAAAGTTCCATTTACGAGAATTAATCGCATTTAATCGACAAATTTAAGGAGCGAAAAACGTAAAAACCCCGTCTCAGTTCAAGGATTAGGCAGTCTCCAGGTGGAATTCTGGTGCCTGAAAAGGGTCAAAGCTTACAAACTCTCTGGAGGACCAACTGTAAAGTTGTGGAAACAATATAAACTATCTCCCATACCGAGTAAGGCTCATTTGACTTAATGGACACTAGACAAATTACAGGCGAACCGAAATTAACTGATGAAGGTTCGTATAAGAAACATTACAATAAAATTTACAGTAGTGGTTCGTATTTCAACTGAATTTAGGCGGATTTAATCAATTGAGAAGCGTTTGTTACACCATCTGACATTCTGTGTGAAAAATTCGACTGCAAATTAAATGGAACGTCCAATTCTCCATTTGCGTAAACGAATTATTCAAATTCCGGGAAACTCCAGGATTTTCAACATGATGTCCGCTTTTCAATTTCAATCCAAATGTTCTTAATTATCTATAGTGTAATCCTTTACCTCCAAATATTTGATTCGATGGATCGTGGGCATTTTATCAATCCTTTGTCAAAATTGAGTTGGTTTCTCAGCTGTAAATTTCAGGATACAATCGATTTATTTCGCCTAAAATCTGCATATTCTAAGTGGAATATCCAGATTTATTTAACAATAAAATCCGTCTGACCGCTAAAGGGTTGATGGGTTAATCAAGATTTAGTTGTTAGTTTAATAATCACGTTGCTTTTTATAACAAAACTGGATTATTTATGAGTGATAAAAGTTTCATTATCGATTTTCAAGACAACTATATAATTAAATAAATCGTAAAAAATCCGTCTAGGATCTTGTTGTTCGAAAATAACACTGTACGTGCCAAATTGTCTTGATCTTTGCCAGATTATAAGAGAAACTGCAGTTGTTCTTAAAGTACAATCCTTTAAGACTACAACAATGAAGCCTAACAAAATTTATCAAGTTTTAGAAAGAATTACAATAAAAATAGAGCCATTTCTTCTCATTATTGAGAACTGTAACTTTTAGATTAAAAAAATATCTCCAACTTTTATAACTCACCTGAATCATCGGTAGAAATGAGCACAGTAACTCACCCAACAACCAATTCTGTATTAGTAGCACGTATAGCGTAATCGGCAATATAGCAACACATTTAATAACATCACTGATAACATTATTTATAATGAAACTATAAGTTGGATCACTGTACAATTTATTCTTTACTATATGAATTAAAACGGCAATATTCAATAAAACACCGACAACAATCAATACGGCGTACATAAATAAAATGAATGGATAGCAATTTTCAACGGCCGGCCGAAAATGAGCCTCACGTAAATCCAATTGTGGATTCTTGATGCCCAGTAGAAATTGATGCATGATATTCCACACCTCATCTGGGATGTCATTGTGTGGATCTTTAGTCCCGTTAAAAGGCTCCATGATTCTTTTAAATTGTTGCCAAACTCTTCACATTATTATCGGTGCACGTGTCGGGAATTAGCGAAAGAAACTTTAGAAATTGTTGCTGACTGTCTGAGGCTCGAGCGTGTTTTAAACGTCCAGTGGATGGCAACAGACGATTGTTGCGCACCGATACTGCGCCTAGAAGATTCACTATTTGTTGCTTTTGCAGCTTTATAAAGTGCACTTATTAATAAATAATTAGTAGTTTTAAAACTATCAATTTTTAGGAAATTTACTTTGCTTAATTTCGAACAAAATTGAAGCTAATTTCTCGTATATTCGCTACTACGAAATTCTTTGATAAATAAGGACGCGCTTTCAGTTTTATCAAAAACTTTCCCTCTACCAATAGAGTGGAAACGCACAAACAACAAAACTATTGTTACTTTCCTAACACGTTCTTCAATATACTCTAATTTTATATCCAATTGTCCTGGTTTATTTGTAAGTTTAGACCGTTTAATAATTAATGAGCCGCTTACTCAAGGATCATCGATCTAATATTAGAAATTATTTAGTCCAGTCGGAAAGATAACACGGAATTATAAATTTTCAATTGACTTCTTCAATATGGATGATGATGATGGAGAAATGACACAAATAAATCCGGAAAAGTTTCTGTAAAAGTAATTTTTTAGTGTCAATCAGATTACCACATTTCCGGGAAAATTCCGCTTACAAGTAACCTAATTGACAGAAACGGAAAGTTTTAAGAAACTCTTAGAAGGTAAATCAATTCGAATTGTTTAATTTTTATTAAAATAAATTCAACTATAAAGCTTCTATTCCAATCAATATTCTAAACTGTTTAATTTCAAGCCGCCTGCTGCTGAAATTGACTCCTGTAGATAATCGACGAAATAATGATTAGTTGTATCAATATTCTCATAAGATTCGGGTCGCCTATTGTGCTCGTTGAAATTAATTGAGGCCTGAATATTGAGATTGTGTAAACGATTCGTATAGAATCTTGGCTTGATCTTGGCCCGATTCGTAGGCTCCATGTGTTGTTGAATAATGTGATGGATGAACAGCCTCACCAGCTAATAAAATTCTCATTTTGCCATCGATGAAAACCGGCTGTGAGAGTTGTTCAATATCGGAATTGGAGTCATCACAATTTGGTGTTATATGAGAATAAGCGCCACGTATCCAACGATTCGACATCCATTCGGATCTAAGGGGAGAAATGATTGTAATTAAATTGTTTTCTCAAATATTTACACTCAAATTGTTTTGTTTGTATTTCGGAAATCTGTCGTCAAGCGAAATAGTGAGATTTATTTAATTTTTATAACGCGAAATAGATACATTTCCATATTATAAACCGTACCGGGGATTTGTGTGAAGAAAAAATATTAATCTTTCATAGTAAACTTGGCTCGGTGGAAAATCTCTGGGATTCAAATGTGAAATACGGCGTGATAAATGATCTTAACGGCATTTCATTTGCACACTCCTATAATTTTTCATTCAATACTTATTTACTAATTTTGCCGTTTATAGGACAAACTTTTAGTTTTCTTTTTACGTTAAAAAATTAATTAGTCTTGTTTTGTCTTGAGATCCATCAAATTAGCCCTAAAGATATGATCTAAATAAAATAAAAACCGTTTTGTTTTCACTTCAATATTTATAAAAAATTTCCTTTGTTAGAGGGGCTCTTACCGAAAGACTTTGATAGGCTCGGGAATCTCTCGATCACGAACAAATCTCCTAATTATACTCATACAATGTTGGCCAACAACCTCGCTACTCAATTTTTCCATTTCAATAACACCCGAACCACCCACCCATCCCAACAGTACATTAGGTTCATTTAAAATTGAATCGAAACCTTGAATGTAACGTGTCCATTTCATATGATCATCAATTTCAGCATCTTCACTCCAGATTAATTGGTACCCTTCAACATCCCACCACCTGTAATCGAATATTAGAAATATCTTCCCAATACCGTAATAACCCATATTGTGAATACTATTGGTAATATTCTGGGGTAATGGTGGTGTTATTTTAATAAGGTCACTTTTTAGTATCCCTAATGGTACAGTGATTATCACATGATCACAGATTATGGTTGTATTGTCTTCGCAAATTATTTCGATCGGTTCATCAGAATCAGTGTTGCATTTAATTTCGGTTACTGATTTCGACAGTAATAGACTATTTTCGGGTAGATCATTGACTAGAATTTCAATGAGTGGTTTATAGCCACGTTTCAAATTCACATGGGCTTGATCATCTAAACAAACATAACGGCCCCAATTCTTTGCTGATAGTTCGTTCAAATCAAAACACGAATTATCAATGATTTGAAAACGTATATTCCAATCGAGCAATTCACGTTTGATACGAATAATATCGTCCGAATCTTCAATACAGTCATCTAAATATTCCTCGAATTTATCCTCAAGATATTCCCCAACTGATTTCGGACAATCTGTAGTCATTACGAATTCTTCACAATCGGTCAATATACGACCGACATGATAATCGACGATTTCCACTAGAGATTTATCAATAATCGTACCATCATCACGAATATAAACACCCAAACCTTCCTCAGTTCGCTCTTCGGTTAATAATTGGTGTTCTTTAGCCAATTCGTATAGAGGATTGTGTACGCCGTGTATAAATTGCGCACCAAATTCTAAAATATGATCATTCCATTCGAACGTATCAACACGGCCACCTGGTCGATTTTGGGCTTCCAATATGACAAAATCCCGACAACCCATTTCGGTTAGTGTGCGAGCCGCACCTAGACCTGCCATTCCGGCACCAATAATGGCCACTTTACGATGGTACGCCATCTCGCCGGATCTAAATTGGGCGAAAGTCGGGGCAAGAAAGAGTTATTCGTGTTTTATTGTGTTTTAAAGCTATAAGCGAGTCTAATGGGAATTTCATTACAACAACAATAGCTACATGCAGTTAAATAGAGGATAGCAATTATTCTCGACAAAATAAAGTTCAATATTCTAGAAATCGAGTGACTGAAAGCTTGTATTTACAAATTTAAAACTGTTTCATCGATCTGATGATTTATTAACAGGCGGAATCGAGACGGTAAAGAAAACTGTTAAATTTCACAACAATAGAGACAAAACGATGTCATACAATACATGAAAACATCGAAACGTTTGGGAGGTTCTCATGGAAGCTTTTATAAAATTTATGACACTATACGAGTCTTGTCAATAAGCTAGAGCACAATATGAAAAGTTAGGTGTATAAATAGTAAAAATAATACGAAAGGATGGTAGATTAAAGCTTAAAGAACAATTTCAACTTACATAAAACACAATATCTGACTTTTATTAGTTGTAAATAGATCGTTTCTATAGTAGACGAATCGATATTGGGGAAAAATTGGTAAAAATCCACTACTTGTGGTCATAACTTAACACTATTTGTTATCATTAAACTCACATGCGATGCAGTTGAACAGCTGTTGCTTCTACACAATATGCTAAAGTTAGATATATAAACATGCATAAAACATCATTTAAAGCTAATTAGAGAGGGTAGTTGAAAGCATAGAGATTTGTTGCTTTTTCTTTATTTGGATACATTTATTTATTTCACGCTATTACAAAATATTAGACACTTGCATTAGAACACTCTTGTTAGATGAAAATAGAATTTGCAACTTTTTAACAAACAATTAGACAACGTTTAAAATAAAACAACTACTAAATCGGCTGTGACCTATAAAATAAAAGAAAATAAACGTAAATAAAGAGACTCCATCACCAAAGATTTGGTAGTAAAATGACATCGTTAGTTTTCCAGTTTCTGCGACTATATCACGACGAAAAGCTATAAAATTCATCAATAAACACATGGAAAACGTCGAAAAAGAAATGAAGCTAGAAAATGTGTAGTGAAAATTGAGAACTACTATTTTAGGGATTTATAGGGAATCCGCTCCAGATCATTTGGGCAAAATTTGAACCATAAAGTTCATCGAGAAGTTGGTCAAAAACGAATCATTTGATGTAACCCCAAAATCGCAACCTTTTCTAAAACAAGCGTTTTTGACCAACTTTGCGATGACCTACGGGATCCAAATTTTGGCCAAATGATCTCTAATGACCCTCCTATAAATCCTTAAAATATTTTTCGAATCGCTCATCAAATAATAGGTGTTTTATTAGAACTAGGATCATTTAAGAGATGCAATAGATGCTGAAATTTAATAATCTAGCACTACGATAACGTCATTTTACTACATTTTAAATTAAAGCTGAAAAAAATTTGAGCAATTAAAGCCATGCAAGAATCGACCATCGCCACTATCAAACTTTTAAAGCAATTAAAGGAACATACTTGTAAATATTCACAATACGGTCAGCTTCCCTAAATCCAGTTTCAATAGCTCCATGAACTGTTGAGAAATATTTTGAATGTGTAGCCTCACCAGCAAATAAAACAGTTTGTTTAGAACTACTCGAAACTAATGGTTGTGCTAGATCATCATTTGTAACTCTTGTTTTCTCCGCATCAAGACTAATATAAGAATAGGTGCCCTGATAATGCGGATCAATCTTCCATTTAGATCTAAGATTGGAATGATTGTAGGGAAATTTGTGGAATTTAATCGTTAATTACCGCAAAATTGCGTCCGGTTCTGTGATTTGATAACGATGACCTGCGAATTTCTTCAGCAAAAACATACAACCATCCTGGACGATATTGTCAGGTAATTGTTCAATTTCTTCAATCATCTCACCAACGATCCAACCTAATAGTATCCTTGGATGGCTGTCGATTACATAAAATCCGAAAATATCTTCCAACCATGAACGGCCAGCTTTTATCGGTCCATGCGGGAATTCTTCAACGATTTGCTTTCGATCGTCTTCATCCCACACTAAACTGAAACCTTTGAGATCGTTCGGCCACCATTTCTGGGGGAATTTCAACAAGACTTTTGCCACAGCTCCAAAGCCTAAATTCTCGATTGCTAGTTGTTTCTTCTGCGGTAATTGCGGAGTGAAATTCCGATAGAATTTCTTTAAAACACCCAACGATACAGTGACAATAACATGATCAGCGTTATAAGATGAATCATCGGAACATTCAACTGTAACGCCGTTCTCATTGACCGTATTGTTATCCCAGATGATTCGTGTTACTTCTTTGTTTAAGAATAGTTTATCGTCGATTGGTAATTGTTGGGTGATATCGGGGATTTTTTTCTAAATCGAAACGAATTAAAGTGTTATTAAAGCGATTTTTGTGCTTACCATTAAAATATAGAGAATAGTTCGGAAGCCTTTATTTTTCCAATTCCAGGTCTGATAACCTTCGCATTCTTCATAGTATTCATTCGGCGAGATTTCATGCCAATTTGCGGTAGCGTTCAAATTGTTCAGCAATTTGTGGCACCAATCGGTTAAAATTCCAGCAATACGTAACGCTTCTGCATCATTACCGAATTCTTTGCGTACTTTTTCGTTGTATCTACAATAAAATTGTGTCAATATATGGAAATTTATTTATTTAAGATTACCTTTTAACGAAATAATCGCCATAAGTTCCGGTTTTAATTGCCGGATCAAGATCCTCAACAAACCAAATCTCCTCAACCAATCGAAAGATTCTATCAGTTATTTGTTTATTTAGAATCGTACCATCTGATAGATAATACGTATTATCACGGTAATCATTATACGATTGTGATAATAAATTTAAATCTTTAACTAAATCATAAACGATATTGTTAGTATCACCATGGCACCATTGTGCGCCTAAATCAACAATACTACCACCGAAATCAACAGAATGAACACGTCCACCTATACGATTATCAGCTTCCAAAATGATTATATCCGAAAAACCGTTTTCTAATAAACGTGTAGCAGCAGCTATACCAGCACAACCGGCACCAATTATTATAATTTTCGAATGTATCGAAAGACTTCGTTTAAAATTATTCATTTTTATTCAATTTCAATCAACTAATTTGTATCGATTTTATTTTCACTTTTAATACTAGAAGAAAATGAAGGTTATCAATTTGGTGATAACGTAATTCGTATATTTGCATTAGATTTTTAAATCAATTGGAAAATATATCAAGTACGTCAATTATAAATTTGATAGCTAGCAAAACGTCAGGGTCAATGCAAATTGTTTTGATAAAACAACAGTCTAGGGGTTAGAATTCGAATTATCCTACCAATTAAACTATAACTATCGAAAGATCAAATTCTCTAGAGCTTTGTTTACGACCAACCTTCATTACTGAACACAATCAATGTAGTATCGCAGAAAAAATAGATAATATTAAAAAAAAAATCACATTTGCTCCATTAAATCGCTATTTTATTCAATATTTAATTTAATGTGGTTTTTCAAATTGATTTACTACCACACGAAGGTCGACTACAAAATAAAACAATGATTTACATTGAGATAAACTTTCCACATTATTTTAAAGAATTACAATTTAAAATCACCCTTTAACAATACAAAAAAATTAATCGCTTCTAATGAACTCAATTAAGAAAGAAAGGAGTGTAAATCTCATTAGAATCGTGAAGTTTTTATGAATTCCCAACGCAAATAGCGAAGAAATTCTAATTCCAACTAATCAATTAAGATAATTAACCATCAATCAAAATTGCCGCGATATATTTGAATTGCGCGCCAAATTGTACGCTAATAACAACTCTAATATTACTTCAACTTTAATTAAATTTAAATATTTGTTTGGTTTTAATCCGATATTTATGGCGAATTAACAGATTTTCTATCGTGTTGAGCTTGAGAATTGTGCCTTAATTTAATCGATTTGTAATTGAAGTTTACCCCAATCTAGGTTGGTAACAATGATTTAAAATTACTAAATACAACAGAATAAATTCTAATTTTTCATAAATTCGCAATTTTGCGATTATTATCGAGAAATAGGGTGAAATAGTGTTGTTTTAATTATAGAGGATAGAATCTGGGATTTGTGTTAAAGTTGATCGTTTTAGGTATAACTGGACGTGTATGGACAGCTTTATTGCTACTGCAAGGATTTTTTTTTTAATAACCAGGAAGCGTTTGATTTCGAATAAATACAGTTTATTTACACAAAACGTGCAAATAAATGATGTAAATTTCCAAAATATTTGCTATTTTAATCAAGAAAAACATGGAGAATTTGCGCTATATTTATAGGTTAACACCTGTCAAATTCGCTTATGTAGGTATTTCAAAATTAATTTTTGGAAAACTTAAATTACATTATAAAATTAATAAGACTCACCAAATAAATGTATATTTACAAATCACAATAAATAGAGGTAATGTGATTATTTACTATGTGACCGGTGTATTAATATCATGTCAAATAGTAATAAAAATGTCAAAAATTCACGTTAGTCGACCATAAATCTCAGAATATTCATAAACAATTTGTGTGTTCGAACATTAAATTTCTGTTACAATACTGAATAAATGTTATCGTAAAATTTGTTGACGGCTCAATGTGATAACACAAAATCTAACCTCAAAACAATTTTTATTTGTAGGCGAATAAGAGATTCACAAATAGATCAATAAAACAATTCATGTTCCGACAACTGTCTTCATTGGATTCTTACAGAAATTTCCGTCATGTTAAAGACATAATTCGATTGTCGTTACGTAACAATCAATTATTGGAGCAAATATTGAACGTCCGTTTAGCTTTAAAATCCCAGTCTACCAATCTATTGAAATCATGGATGTATCAGTGTGAATGTGTAGTAGCCCAACGTCTACGTCGCGGACAACAAATGTTCTGTTTATATTCACGATTATGGGATGAATATCGTTTGAAAGAATTCTTAAAACAAATCCAACAACACACAACGATACGAACGCGCGATATTCTATTCGCATCTCTCGGTATCGGCGTGTACGATTGGAAAACCAATCGTATATCGGATAAAGAAATATTAGACCACCAATTCGATATAGAATACGTGTATTTATTAAAAAAGAAAACCACTTGCAACTATCCTGAAGACAAATCGTGCCAATTGAAAATGTACGATAAATGGACGGTTTTTATCGAAAAAGACGATCTGATTGTATGGAGACGTTTGGATAAATCCGGCCATTTCGAATATAAAGTTTACGGTCGTTATAACGACGTCACCGCTGAGGATTTCCTCAATGTCCAAGTGGACACGAAATATCGTAAAAAATGGGACACAACGGCCGTTAAATTGGACGTCATCGAATCCGAACCGAATACGAACAGCGACATCATCTACTGGGAGATGTTATGGCCCGTAATAAAATCGAATCTTGTTCTAATTAAAAATAACCATTTTCTCTAATTTTACAGAAATTATTTGCGAATCGTGATTATGTGTTCAATCGCCGCTACCTCGTTGAAATCGACACGAAAACGATATTCGTGTTGAATAAAAGCACGGAACATCCGGCCTGTCCGAAGAAATCGTCTACGTTTCGAATTAAAGATTACTGGTCAGTTATGGTGATTAAGCCGTTTACGGAATTCGATCAATTAGGAATCGAGTTCAGTTTAACGTATTACGATAATCCGGGTGTTAATATACCGGCGACGGTTACCACATGGGTGGCAATGAAGGCAATGCCGGATTTTCTAGCCCGATTACGGGAAGCCAGTAAACAATACAAGGCTTATTGTAGCCAAGAGGGCGTTACTTGTTATTATGATGTATCGAAATTAACATCGAAGGATGCTAATAAGGATGAAGTCGAAGAGAAACCCGGATGGGAAATTTTCGATATTGATGATGTTATTATCGATAACACAATATTTGAAGTTATTATAAATAAATCGAAATTGCGCAAACAGAAACAAACCAAAGGAGAGCCCCCGTCGAAGATCGATTGTAAAGAACCGATCAATCCAAATTGTTCAGAAAAAGAACAAACCAACGAACCGCCGCCAGTCAATCACAGTTTTTGGAGATATTTACATCCGATGTACTATTTTAGTTGATTAATCACGAAAATAAGACTGTAATAATGCCACAATGGGACGCATTTTAACAATTTTGTACAAATGAGTAGACACTCCTCTAAGAGGTAACTATTGTTGATTGAAAGTTGAAGCTAGTTATAGATAATTGTTTATAATTCATGTCATTTTTATTGTTCGTACATCAATACTACAACATAAAATGTTCAAATATTTGAACAAATGCAAGCTAAAAAGAAAGAAAAATTAAAACTGCAAAATCCGCTTCTTTTTTTAATTCTCGTTTTTAATTTCGTTAATTTCCACTTCAACAATCTCCTCTTTAATTTCTTTCTCCCATCGTGTTTTAGTTTCATCATGCCGTTTCTCCTTATCGTTCTCCTTCTTTATAACCGTCTCGTCTTTATTTGATGTACTCTTCAATACCGGATCGATTTTATCGCGAATTTCCAATAAAGTAGTTTGATATAATTTTGAATAAGCCTACAATTACAAAATTGGAAATATAAACTTATTTCATCAAGTGAAACTTACAGAAATCCTCGATAATGAGTCTTCAGTATTGCGTAATTTTTCTTTGTACTCTTTCAGATCTGAATGTAAATGTTTTATTGTCGTGTTAGATTTATTGTATTTTTCCGATAATTTACAATTCTCATTCTTCAAATTAACCATTCTAGTCTCAGTTTCAATCCGTGCCTTCTCACTTCTCTCCAACTGCGACATTAATTTACCGACATCAACTAAAGCCCCTCTAAACGTGACTAAACCTACAATAAACCAATAATAATAAAATTTAACTATAATTATAATTCTATTTACCGTCATCAAGAGATTGAGTCTCTTTCTCATTCTCCTCTTCAGTAATTTTAACTTTTTTGTTCGGTTCATTATCATTTTTAAAAATCGGTAATAATCGTTTATTACCAACGGCTAATTCGCGTAAATTGGTGTCTTTTTCCGAGTCGTCGATAACAATTAATTCTGTATCTTTCGGTTTATCTGTTAATTTTCTATAATGTAACGAATCTCTTGTTATAACTTTACTAACCAATTTCCTAACTTGAGCTCTTGATAAATTTAATCCTAATGTGTATAATAAATCTTCAATATCTTTATCAAAGATATATCCACAATGTGTTTGATCGAAATATATAAACGATAATAATAAATGTTTATCTTTGGTATACATTTTAATTCGTTCTTTACGTTTCTTATCTTTCTTTCGATCACGTTCATCATCATCATAATCATCATCTTCATCACTATCATCGGATTTTTTATCATCTTTCTTCGATTCTTTTTTCTTCTCATCATCCTTCTGTTTTTCACGTTTCTCATCTTTATCTTCCAATTTCTTATCTTTATCAATCTCTTTATCATCCTTTTTATCATCATCTTTCTTCTTTTCATCGTCTTTCTTTTTATCATCATCTTTATTTTTCTTTTCTGTATCTTTAATTTTATCATCGTCACGTTTCTTTTTTTCATCTTTCGTTTTATCAGGTAATTCATATAAGGCGCGATAAATATTAAAACCGAAATCGCGCATCAACATTTCGTTAAATAATTCAGCAAATAAAGATACTTCAAAAGAATGTTCTTTAGTATCTTCTGGACGATAATCTAATAGTAGTGATAATGACATTGTTGTACAATCGAATTTTCCCGATTTTGCTGTCCTTGATGGATGTACAATTATATGCGGCTGTTCTGGGAGACTGTATCGTTTTTCTAGTAGTGCTCTCTCCTTTTCGTCCAGTTTTTTCTCTTCGCCCTATTGCAATAAAGTTGGTTATTGTTGTGGTAATTTAAAATATAGTTTTAATATACATCTGATTTTTTTTCATCGGCACTTGAATCAACATCCGGTGTTTCTAATGAAATATCCTTACATGGATCATCACTTTTTTCACTTTCTACTTTGATGGTTTTCATTAATCGAGCAACTAATTGTGATTTGAGACCTTTTGAGTTGATATTTCTTGCTTTTAGTTCAGTTCTAAGTGCATTGACTGTCATATTTTTCGGATCCAATTGAGAATAATGGGTTGGTTCCAATTTATCAGTGGATGGTTCTTCCTCCTAAATACAAAAAAATATAGAAAATCGCTATTAGTAAAACGAATGATGATTAATTAAATGCACACAACATTCATACAATTACAATCATCCATCCACATACACCCTTACAGATCAGTCAATCAGTCACCGTGAAAGCCAGGTGGAGTTAGGCCACTCCATAGAATTATTGGTAATGTGCGTGTGTGTTGGTGATGGAATGCAGACTGGCCCAGTCCACAGCACAGCGTATACCTAGCCTATTTTTTTATTTTTTTTTTATTTTTTGTTTATTTTATACATAAGATTAAAAAGAAAGATGCCTTTTCATCAGCAGCTGATCCATTATCATCTGCCATTGTCTCCAAATCAGCTTTCAATTTGCGTTCCAATTGTTTTCTGTAGTTTTGATGTAAACCATCCCACTCCAATCGGGTTGGTACACAACTCCAAACATCTGGGAGAAATAGCACCACAGTTTCGACCCGTGCCGGTATGGCTCTGCCTTTATGGGTCGATTCGCTGCGACGATAATACAGTTCCACAAAACGGTACCTAATGGAATATATATTAAACCAGTGAACAGGTTGCTAAATTAACACAAAAAAAAGTTCCTTAACCAAAACAAATTCTCTTTTTTTTATAGATAAACACAAACGAATCTCCCGGTATTCAAATTTTCTCATCCTCCAGGATATCAGTGGAGTTGTTTGGATGTTAAATTAAATCTGCTTTCAATACATGCTACTTTGCCAGGACAAATCCTCAATGATGGTTAAAAATGGATCAATGATTTGTCTCGACAAAAGCAGAAAACTAGGCGAATATATGGATGTTTTTCTGATTTTTCCAACTTCAATTTAAGAAAAACAATACACATACTTCAGATAAATAAATAAATAGATAAATAAATAAAATTAAAGTAAATAGCTAGATAGAAGTGAACATCACAGGTAATAATAGTTGTTAACATTCCAGAAAAAGAGACAACTAATTATTTCCGCATTTTTCTGGTTCGACAACAACACCAACGATTCTCACAATTAATAAAATATTCTAATAAAAAATAAAACTAACCATTGTGTACAACATGATAAATCAATGCCAGTAAGTGCTTTACATGTTCGAATTGCCGTTTTAATTAAAACCGATGGATCTCTATCGGGATTTTCACCATCTAACGATGGACTCCACGGTCCTCCAATTGCCATCGTTTCATTTTTACCACGTAAACCAACTAGAAAATTGATCAATCTAGCTGGATGTACATAATCCCTTTCTTCACTTTCTCTATCGCGTTTATCTTTATCTTCAGCCATGGCACAACATTTTTGATATAATTCATCTAATCCTGACATACTCATTAACATTACCTAAGAGGATTATAAACGTAATATTAGTGAAATTTATTTAATTCTATTCATATACCTTTGCAGAGAAAATATAGTCAGCATCAGGTGGTTCTAGAATGGCATCATTTTCACTTATTGGATCAACCTCTTTATTCATAATATGAAAAGAACAAGGCTTATTCATTGTGAACGGTTTATCGGGTGGGAAAGCGTCCACCCAACGGAAATGACTAAAGAAGAAATCGGATGGAATATAGAGATTTGAATAACGCCGGCGAATCTCTAAGACATCAGCTTCCATTCTAATTCAACACAACAATAGATCAATTGAATAATTAATGTTTGTATAAACTTACAGATTTAGAGCAATTTTTGGTATTTGTACCATATATCTGGGAACAATTCGTGATCGTCGGCGTGATTTTGGCGAACGTGATCGTCTCCTCAACGGTGATTTCTTCTCGTCTTTCTCCCGTTCCCTTATCCGATCTTCACGGCGACGTTTCCGTTCGATTTCATCATCGTCCCGATCACGGTCGCGCGACCGATCGCGATTACGCCCAAGTGATTGTTTCGGTCGTTGATTATTCCGTCCGAAATTCGCATTCTCGGACGATGGTGGTGGTACAGCATTATAAGTATTCGAATTTGAATTGTAATTTTTCGTATTATTAGCATGTCGATTTGACGATTGTTGTCCAGATACTGGTAGTACTTGTATACGAGTAGCGTTCCATTTGAAGGGCATGCTAGGATTATAGGAGGCTTCAACTAAAACCCGATCACCGACAACCGGATTGGAGCCTTTAACGCAAGCATTGGTTTGGAAAAAAACATCCTCGTCGACAAAACCGAAATTATCATGGACTTTTGTGACGGTACCGGTGAAGACTCGTTGTTTTGCCCCGCCGCCACCACCACCGGTATTGCCGGTATTGTTATTATTTTGTACCGGTGGTACTGCTGATATATTCGGTGTTTGGAAAGCTGTCGGGTTTAAGCCGCGCGGATTTGGATACGAAACAGCACCGACTTGTTGGAAAATCTGATTGGATGCAATTTGCGAACTTAAACCGGCAGCACCGATATTGTTGGTTACTTGTTGTAAGCCTAAACCTAAATTTTGTTGTTGTAAGCCCATTGCATTTTGGAACACTTGTTGGTGTTGTTGTTGTTGTTGGAATTGCATCATACCAGATGCATTCATATTATTTAAAGCACTTTGATTCATGATTTGTTGTTGTAATGGATTCGGTTGGCTTACAATATTTGGTGAATTATTCGTACGTGTCCATGGTGGATTCTTATTACTAAACTGGCCTAAATTACTCATCTTTCTGATTGTATTCTCATTCACATGCACTAAAAATAAACAAAAATGCGTTAAATAATCGAACAGATTTCGTAATAGGTAACATGAGTCTTAATTATGAATAAAATTTAAATAAAACGAATACCTAGAAATTATCTATTTCTATTGATAATCCTTTGGAATTTAACAATTCCAGTAAATTAACCACACTTTTATTCTATTTTATTATTTTCAAACACATTATTTAGCATAAATTAACGCCATTTATTCATTTTGCTTATCGCCTCAATACTAGCATTCTGATTGGCCGACAATCACTAGAAAAACAAGATGGCCGCTTGGGAGCGAAATTCAAAAACCACAACACAAATACTATATTTAATCGTATTTAAATAAATTCGAAATACAATTATTAAAAAATGTAGATAAGTTTTTAATTATTTACAATTTCAATTATAAAAATTGTAAGATAATAGATAATCGAATTAGGCGCTTTAACCCAACCGGAACCGATTCCAATCACTAATATTTACCAAAATAAATATAGCTCGAAAACTACAAGTAGATTAAATTGGGCTTATTTTATTGTATTTATTCAAAATTGTTACGTAACATTAGTTGAATTTGTTGCAGAGATATTTGATTATAGTTTGCCATTTGACTAGTAGAGTTGTTTCCGTTACAATCATGGCACTCTTCGCTCTTTATCGGCGTGCCGGTTCTCTGTCATTGCCGTGTAAAAGCGCATTCGCAACACAGTTAACGTCAAGTGCACAGTTAACGTCTCTAACAATATTTTTGAGAAAATTTAGCGAGAAAATGGCTCTCCCACGGGTATTTTTCGATATGTCCGCCGATGGTCAAGCATTGGGCCGTATTGTTATCGAGGTATGTACGATGTTTGATAAGCACGTGTATTACCGAATATAGATGTGAATGATGGCGTGTTTTCCGGATTAATTTTTTTTTTAATTTCACGTCTAATCGTTAGATTGCAAGTCATCGAATGCCGGTATTTCTAGAAATTACTAAATTTTTTTCGTGAATAATTATCGATATATTGTTAAATTTTAAGTTAACTGGGGTGAAACAAAAACGTATTACCGGCTTTTTTGTTCATTCATAGCCGGCTGAGTTCTTTTTAGGCGTGTTTATCGGCGTCCGCCTACCCCCCTCGTCTTGATTCAACGTGTTAAAATTGATCTTATTCACTTTCTATTCATTAGAAAAATCGTGATTAAATTTAGACACTTGCAAATGCACTTTATTTATTTATATAAAAGAGTGTAACTTTTATATAAATACGAGAAAACAGTCGCAAGTGCTTATATAAAATTCATGAATCATAATATCCAATTTAGCGGTAATTTTCCATAATATGATAATGATTAGATAGTCGTATTGTGTAAATTTTATGAAGTAATCGTGTTTATTTATGTATGATGTGTGTATAAACTATTGTCAATATTAAATTTGAATCAAAAAATCGATCAAAAGCCAATTTTATTGTACATTTTCGAATTAACTCGTGATTAGTCATTGAGGAATTTCATCATTGGGTGTCGGATTTTCGAGGACATCTTGTCTATATAAAAATCTAACTTATTTTATTTACAGCTCCGCAGCGATGTTGTCCCAAAAACTGCGGAAAATTTCCGTTCCCTCTGTACAGGCGAACATGGTTTCGGTTATAAAGGTTCAACATTCCATCGTGTTATCCCAAATTTCATGTGCCAAGGTGGTGATTTTACTAATCACAATGGTACTGGTGGCCGTTCAATCTATGGTAATAAATTCGCCGATGAGAATTTCACATTAAAACACACCGGTTTTGGTGTATTATCGATGGCAAATGCCGGTCCAGATACAAATGGTTCTCAATTCTTTATAACAACTGTAAAAACATCTTGGTTAGATAACAAACATGTTGTCTTTGGTACCGTTGTTGAAGGTGCTGATGTAGTTAAAAAAATTGAAGCAATGGGCTCACAATCTGGCAAAACATCAAAGAAAGTTGTCGTTGCCGATTGTGGACAATTAAGTTAAATTTTACAATTAAGTTTGCTGCTTTACAATAAGATAAAGATTTACAGATACACCCTCGTAAAATCTTTTTCTTTTTATTTGTTCTTTTTAATAATTATAAAAACAATAATTCTCGAACATTTAGAATTGCTAACGTCCTTATCATTCCATCTATAAATTGGTGTATCATATTTAAAACAAAAAAGCAAAAAAAAGAAGCATTAATACAATATTTCCGGTAGAAATCTATGATCAATTTACTCTGTCAACGTTATAATTACCACTAACTAGGATTAGTGTGTCTGCATTTATGATATTTCTACTTTGAATCTAATTTGAAATAAATCATTAAAAAAAAGGAGAAAACAATCGACTTTAATTTCCATCCTTTTGTTTGTATTAATAAAATTCTCACCCCTATCCTTGTTCAACACCCTAATAATTCAAAGGGTTAAATTTGTTATGTAGTCAAGACCCCTCAATATTCTCTCGTCTTCCCATTTTCTCAACAAGTGGCTCATTTGCACTTCACTATCGAAAAGCGGGTCTAATTTAGAGAGATTTATTAACATTAAATATGCTCAGTAATTTCAGGTATTAATTACCAAATTGTTCTGTTCACTATCGGTCAATTATACATCCATATCAATTTCTTTTCTTGACATTAACGTTGTAATTTTCCAGTATATTTAACGGGAATTCAATTTCGATATGGATGAAAAAACGACGGTATTGTGCATGAAATATTCAATACGGTAATCGAATTGAAGCATTGATTTTATTAAGTCGATATATGTGGTAAATTTTCAAGAAAACCGCCGGCGACTTATAAAAAAAGAAACAATATTGATTCTTATGTTGACCTGAAACTGTCTACTTGAGAATGTTTTATAAAATTTACCGTATTTGTAAGTCAGATATTTTCCTAATGGAACAATAGCTTTAATTATTTCATTATTATAAATGATACATAAAGTAGTAGTAGACGATATTTAAAGATGTTCTCGATTTGTGTGATGTAATATGAATAGCAACCCTTAGGGATGATCCCCAAGGTTCATTATTGTTAGAAGTAACAGAATATCGAGACAATCCAATTTCAATTATTTTTTTGTCCGCATACAACCTTTTTAATATTAATTTAATCTACAAGGGCTAACATCCATAGACAGGATTCATTATTAACGAAAACCTTGATATTTTCAGTAGTAGAATTGGATTTGGTGATTTGAATTAGTAGCAAAATTATTGAAGATTTCAAGAACAATTCCACTTACAGACCTTGCGACGTTGTTCTAGATTATTTGCTTGTTATAAGCATCCTCAAAGTATAAGCATACAGTTAATGAAACATCCTTTATTTAAACATTTAGTAACAACATTTCTGTACATCAACTATTTACAGTAAGGGATCTAAAACATTAAACGTTTTTTTAATTTGTTTTTCTCCTGTAAATATTTAGAACATCGATAAGTATTTAAAATATACATTTTCTATTCGGTTTGTCCTGTTGTTTTTAGAATACAGCTTCAAAATACACCGTCAAATCAAAATAGATGAAAATAATTAGAAATCTATTCAAGATTGTCTATACACAAACGGTAATATGGTCCAAAATATTTAATTAATATATATACAAAAATCTATTTTTCTAGGGGAGAAACACTTCGGCCAGCAAAGTATTTTCTTACACTACCATTTCTTTAATTTTAATCCGAAGCAAATAATAATAAATCGAAGGGTAGTTTGTTAAAGGCACATGAACGAAATATGTTCTGTTGTGTGAAAACTAGAATATGTTGGTTTAATTGCGGAGAAATACGTGAATTGAATCGTTAGAATCGAGCGGATTTCAAGATAATAAATGATTCACATAAATTTGGATTACTATTATTTGCTTTTCTTCGGTTGTCTACTAATTATGTTGGAATAACATTTGGAATGAAGACATCAAAGAAATTGCTTGCATAGACGATAAGTATCGATCAATTGTACCAAAATTTTTTATCATACCATTTCTTTACATATCCAAGGGCACTTTACTAATCAATGTTATTATAAATCTAAATTACACATTGAACAGAAAATTCTTATTACAACATTTGATTGTACTCCATCAAAGATTATTTTAAGACACATTTAATATTGTGAACATCAATATAAGTTTACATTTCTAAACGTATTGCCGGTAATAAATGGCAGCACTTGATCAGGATCAGGATTTTTACTAGGGTGAAATTAGTGATTTATAAAACAAATTATTTAACAAATAAGTCTTTCAATGTTGAGCAGATTGAAGAGTCACAGGTTTCAGTCGAATCATCGGTTTTCGATGAGAACCAACTGATTTTTGACCGGCCAGCGGTGCTATTTTTCGCCTTATTTTTATTCGGCGAATGATTCGGTGACGTTTGTCCAGTACTACTACCATCTGGACTTGTTTGCCGCAAGAATACCTCAATTGCACTACCAAGGGCATGGGCATCAACTGTACTACGTTCATCCCAAACAACTTTCCCCGGTTCAGTATCGGTGGGTTTTTTATTTTTCAATATTGATTTTATCGTTTTATCAGTCTGGATTTTATTGGATTGTGATAGGGGTTGGTGGCGTTTCAATAGCCAATTTGATGGTGATTGTGTTGGTTTCTCATTTGGTTTAATTTGATCGATTGTATGGAGGATTGATATATCAAAACTGTTCGACCTGTTGCTCTTCAGTCGGCTACGTTTCTGTTCAGCTGTAGTGTTTTTTGTCGCATCAAAAGACTCTTGTTTCAGCAATTGTTGTTGTTGTTGTTTACCTTCACACTGATTAATTTCAGTTGATGATATCGATAGAGATAAAATAGAGATTAAATCATTATTTGAACAAACTATTCCTGTAGTAGGTGGCTTACTTGCACTTGTTGATGTGCAGGGTGTTGAAATTGGTGGTAATTCAGATGCCCGACGTTTAGTAGAACTGGGTATTGGCGCTAAAGTAGTGCCAACAAAGTCTGAATAACGTCGTGCTGATGAATTTGTATAACGTTGAACATTCTCAGAACTAGTTTCATCTAATGGTTGCACTTCACAAACTTTCTCATTACTTGTATTCCATAATTTCATACGGACTTTACGTGCTTGCACAATATCATCCATTATATCTAATTGAAGATTATGTACACTGCCGCGTGGTTCAGTTGATGGCGGACATGCAATTGATTCCCGACGATTTGGTAGGATACGTGTCGGGAACGATGGGAATGCAGCCACAGATTCACGACGATTACGTCCAAACAAACTGGGCGGTACACGGGAGATTGTGACAACAGAATGCCGACGACCGCCCGGTGTCGGTTGAGGGGCTGTTGATAAAGTCGCTAAGAATTCAGCCTGTCTTGGACCGGGTCCTGTAGTTTCACCACGTTCCGATAAACGTCGAACTTGACTTGCTGTTATACCGCTACATTGTGGCGTTGGTAATGAATGTTTACGTATCTCACGCGAATACGGCGATAACAGATATGGATTCATTGTTGGTGATTCTTCTTCAGAACTCTGATAACATTCTGGTTCACCAGTTTTCTCATCCTCTTCACCTTCATAATTTGAATCTTCGACGACAATTAACGGTTCAGAGGTTTGTGTGTGGAGGGTAGGTGCGTTTATCGAACGTCTCATCATGACATTCAAGTCTGAAACAACGATCAATTTTTATTTTATTACGAGAATTATCCGATTATTTATGTTGTACTCAATTCATGCTTCAAAATAGCAAAAATTTATCGAGTTTATACTAATAAGGACGCTTTTACGATCAATAGTTGTTTTTCAACACCGCATTTCGTCTTAAATCGAATTAAAATGGGGATCCGACAAGAAGCGAGCGATAAAGGAAATAAATCATCAGTCGATAATGAGATCATATTTTAAAACAACTCGCAATTATTTACAAATACTAGAAATTTCACTAAATTGACTCTTAATCAAACTATAATTTTATAAATGTGACAAGTTCACATAAATATTCATAGTTGAGAGGTGCGTATCGATTAGCTCTAAACATAGCACAGGAAGCTGGCAACATTATAGAGAACGGATGAGGATTTTATATGGAAAATTACTAAAAATTTGATGCATTATAGCTCCATAATATAATTGCGTTTGATAATTCTATTAAACTAGTAAATTATAACTCAATTTTCCCACACGCTAACATCAATTCAATTAATGTACTTGAAAATCGAACACTAATAATAGAATTCAAATTGTTAATTGAGCGATTTATGATCGGATCGATCGAATTGGAACTACCGAATTTATTCAAATCATATCAATGGATCTAAACGGGAGAAACGGCGAAAAGAATCGGCCGACATTAACGAAATCTCGTCTTGTAACGCTTTTTTATCAATCGGATAATAATAAAAGATAAGCAAATTGGATTTTTCCCTTCTCTTCGATTCGGTGAGACTTCAATTCTAATAAAACGACAAACCAGTAATATATTGTGAATTATGCACAGATATTTAGATGGAAATAGACGCATTACATTTAATAATCGATATTTTCGAAACAATACAGCGGTTTATTAAATATTCATTAATTTGGGAATCAACAAAGAGTGGTCTTTTTATTTACAGTTCTACGATTTGTATCGATTATATTAAATCCAGAATGGCTGTATTCCCCGAAAGTATCGGTTTTGATTCCGATCTTCGCAAAATAAGCTCGAAACAAGCTATTGAACTGTGTTGGAAATAGAAGTAGAGACATAGGCTTTTGTGGAATAATTCGGTTACTTTTCATATTTCTCTTGTGTGTTTCTCGAAATGAAATCTCCCGTGTATGTCGCCTTTTACAATATTCGGTTCTAGAATAAAATACATAAATGTATTCCATAAATAATTCGAAATTTTTGCGACAATTCCATTTTCTAGACTATTACAATACGTATTGTAGCGTTTCTAGTATGCTTGCATTTGATAATAAATAGACTAGTAACTATTCTAAACGACTTTACAATCTCATATTGTTTAATATGGAATTTGTGTCGGATATTACAAAGGCGCTTAACACTATCTTTTAACTACATATTTGCCTTTGTACATTGAGACCGGATTTTACCGTATCATGTTTGACAGACTGCAACGAACAACAGTCTTTTCAACGCTTAAAAAGGCGGCCTTTACGTTTAATTCCTTTTATTTTTAAAGAAAAATTCTATTCTAACATTTTCCTTTCAGTATCTCGTATTTTCCAACTAGAATAATGCCGAAAATTATTAGAACAAATGACTCAAATCCGAGCCTAATTAGCAGCTAATTTAATTTAATTTTTCAGTTATCACCTGGATCCACAACTTTTCTTTTAATCAATCATCAGCTAGGTTTTGATGAATACGGTCGGGTAGTATTTAGGTTCTCTTTTTCTTGTATTTTAATAAGAATTCGCGTTAATTAAAAATTTACCAAACAATGCTCCAGATTCTTTAATATTCCCAGCTTCACTATGAAAATTAAACGATCCCTCCATCATACAGTTGCCGGTAGTTCACAGCACAAGTGGGAAATTGGCCATTCAGTTTATCGATTTTAAACAGACACACATACAGTTAAAATTAGTTCAGTTATATTTTGTGTTCATTTATTATAAATTATACTTCTATTAAATTACAAATCTAGATTGAATACACATAGAATTTGAATAATCGAATTATAATGAGAGACGTCTAATTCGATTTAATAATTATTATAAATTATTCAAGCACGTTCTGTTTGATTTTTTTTATGTTGCAGACGGAGTAAATCGCCAGCTTGGTCCCTGGCGTGCATGGAAGCTAACGGCCAGAAACCCAAATCGTTACTGAAATTCGAAAGGATCTGTCGGTATCATCTCTTTGTTTCAGCATTGTGAACTTTCAGCAAAATTCAGATAAACTCAACTGAATTAAAAGAAAACTCGGAAAATCTCCAGAATAAGTAGTTTTCGACAAGTTTAAAGGTAAATTCATCTATCATAATTAATTCTCTTGAATCGATTGCTGCAAAGTTGCAGGAAATTGTAGATCTGGATCTTGCAATATTTCAGGTCACCTGTTTATTTGTCTGAAACAACAGATTCTAACTTTCATTGTAAACTTCCATCCCCTAATCCGTTACACTGTTTTAAAATAATCTTGTGTAATATCAATCCCTTTATAGATATTAAACATAATTCTAATAACGACGAAAAAACGTTTTGAAATATTAAAATATAATAACCATATACATTTATTACTTTGCTGTAAATCTTGATTTTAGTATTCGATAAAATCTGGATTTGTTGGCAAATATCTGTAGACATTCTTAACAAAATTTAAGATCTTTACGTGAATTCTATGGAATTTAATTTCGTAGAGATTTATAAGTTATTAATGTGATTGGCGTTCTATTCGTAACTTTCAGCTTTAGGGTGATTTTAGGTAAATTAATCATTGATATTTGATGGAAACGGACCAATATAAAGGTCGAGAAGAAACGAGAAATTGTAATAAAATCAAATTTTAAACATTAATTTAGATTTTAATTGGCTAAAGTATGATTTACGTTGAAATCACGTTCGATATACGTGTGGGTGGCAAAAATAAACCAAATAAACGAACTTGAAATCCGATTTTGTATGTTATCGTTCAAACTACGATAATAATTATAGTAATAATCATCATCCTATTGATCTGTATCTTCATTAATGTCTGTTCCTCCTAAATTTCGAATTATTAACTTCTGAAGCCCTATGATCGTTAAAATCAGATTTTCCACTGCTATCTGAACTGTAAAATTATACGTAACGTCTTCTATGGAACGATAGAGAAACGAGGGAAGCGTATTGATGTATTTTAAATGAAAGACTTTCAAAAAAAAGTAAATAACTAAAATACGTTTATAATGAAGGCTCAACAAGCCGAATCAATCGATTTTCTCTGCTTGCAATATTTAAAAGGCTTTCCTATAAGCTACAGTTTATAATAAAGCGAGAAAAAGAGGCAAAATTAATAAAGTCACGTTGCGTTACAACAGAAACGCACTTTTTCCGATGAAATTTCAATTTTCATTTATTGCTGAACATTTAGCGATATTTCTTGTTAAACGGTCTTTATATGGAAATTTAAATTTTCAATTAATCTAATTTACCGTTCGATACCCGTCTATTTATTTATTCAATTGTAGCTGTCGTTCGAAATTCTATACCATTAAGTAAATTTATTATAGTAGCACGATCGAATTAACTCAATTAATGACTAATTACAGGTAATTATTTCTACGTTTTTTTCCCCAATCTTTATAATTACGATAATTGTTACGGTCGTAATTATTTTAGAATTGGGGAAGATATCGTAATTAAGTTGGTGAAAGACTTACCGGAATTTTTCGTTTTTCATACAACTACAATTTAAGATAATGGCATTTTTCTGTTGGATTTACAACACAATCCACTTCTTAATAAATGGGAAATGTACACGAAGGGAACGTCGTGTACATTTAGTGTCTTCACGTACAGATGCTCGAATGATACTGCCCAGGATCACACACAAACTCACAGAGCGAGAGAGAGCAACCTCCTCCCTACAGCAGCGTCAGCCTCCGCCTGCGATTTTCTGGACTCCACCACGCTCACACAATACGAACTTTTCTAGTAATACAGGAGAATGAGGCGACAAATAAGTGATAACTGTAATACCGGAAAATTTCGGTGAACGAGAATAAAGACGCCCAACATCGCAACTTATGATTAGGGTTGTTTTGTGTAGAACTTTACTAAAGTTCAAGCTTAATTGGAGAAACTATGAAATATGCTGCAGGCAAACAGTTTTTTCTCTTGCATATCGCGTAAATTAAGGTCTAAGTCGGAAGAAAAAAACAACGCAAAACCGCTTCCCCAGTATAAATAAATGATAAGTTTTAATACAACTTCTAGTATTTAAATTGAGAAACATGAAGCAAAGGAATTATAATTTTTTATTAGAGATGGAGATGTCTGGAGAATTGCAAGTCTTCTTTTACGTTTCGTACAATTTACCCCAAGGCGTGGTAAGCAAAAAGATACTTAATAAAATATTTGTTCCGAATAAAAAAATTGCTCCATTGTACGCGGTTAATTCTGAATTTAACACGAATTGTTGCGACACTTCTTCATTGTTCGAATTTTACAACTTGTATTATTATCGAAATGTCGAGTATAATCAACGATAATTTGCTATTATTCTCAGAAAACAGGTCCTAATTGCACGGGTAAATGACGCAAAGAGAGGGTAATAGAACCTTTCAGTTTCAGCAGGGTGTATGTCAAGAAATTACGATAACAAGGAAGATATAAGTGTGAGTTTATTGATTCAATCGTTAAGTAATGCAGTAAATTTTAGTCTATTTGTGTTAATTTGCAATACTCCTTCGAATATTTATTGTGTAAATGATAACAAAAGGACGATGATGATATGGTGGAGGACTTGCGCTCTAAATTCAAAATGGCGCGTTTCTTTACCCGACCTATATCCGATTTTATCACGTTGATAAATATGTAATCGGTGGATATTTAAATTGCTTTCCCGTGTAAAATTAGCGAAATAATGAACAATAATTACGATGAACATATTAAAGTGCTTCCCTAATATTGATTTGATTGTTTGTACAATTTTCATCACGGTATCTCTATCGAGTAAGTATGAATTCCCCCCCGATTATTTCTGATAATATTCCGCGTATTTATCGTATGCACGTGCCAATTTGGCAGATTCGCGGGTTAACAAAACCATAATTGTTTAGTTGTCGTGGTAACACGGCACAATATCGATTTTTCCAGCCGGCAATGAGCCACAGCATCGGACAAAAGCAGCCGCTGAAAAACACCACGATCTCTGGTGTTATCGTTGCGATACAATGGTAGATGGTGAGAAATGTCTCGATTTGAGTATAAATCGCACATCGATGCAGGTGCGTTGTACAAAAGAACAGAAAAAATGCCAAGTCAGAAAGATATCAATGTCGACCAGCACGGACGAGATAACCGGATCACCGAAATTGTGGCTATTACAGAGGAATTGTACGGAGACGTGTGAACCTGGTTGTATTATTATCGGTGAACGGACGAAATTGCATTCGTGCATTACATGTTGCGATGAACAGAATTTCTGTAATGCAGGAAATCGTGGAAGTTGCCTTCGACAAACATTATCACAATGTTTGCTCGTCTATATCATCGTGTTCTATTGTCTTTCGAGAAAATCGCTGTAAAAATACACAATTTATATTAAATTACAATTGATCACGTATTTAATTTGCTGTTTGTATTCCATAAATTTCCTCGTTACATTCCACTCATATTGACCAATACGAAATTAAATTGCAGGAATTTACATTAAGCGATCAAGCTATATACTTTTTCCCTATCCGACTTATCCACTCTCTATTTAATTTTAATCAAAATACTAAACGAACTTTAACAATTTTCTTCTCGTGCACATTAAAACTTTGTAGCTCTATTAAAGATTAAGTGTCTCCGGCACGAAATCTACAGCAATAAATAACGAAATTTCCACTGAAATTACAGTTGACAAAAACGTCCTTATAGCAAAACTTTAAGACAAATCTCGATCTTCCTCAACAAAAAGACATTCTCAGACCGAATCTGGCCAGAAATCGAATGATTTGTTCCCTCCCAATTCCCAGATATTGAAAGTATTAGAATTTACGACAATTGTTCGAATCCTTGCGGACTAATCCGGCGGCTTTTCGGCTTCGGTCAGAAATCGAACGATTTTTCCCAACTTCCACACCATTTACAGCTCTGGGATAATCTTGACTGTAAAGACCTCGCCGATACTGAAACTGCAAATTTCACCCCCAAAATATGTCAAATACACTGGGATCGGGAGTTGTTCAAAAATTTGATTCAATTAGAGAGTTCGGCTTTAATCAACTGTAAGGGTAGTTGGAATAACTAAATAAACCGAAATTTGAACGCCCTCGGCATTCTCCAATAAATTTATTTGATGGTATAGAACGGAAAGTGATAGGACAATTATCGAACAAGCACAGGCTTTTCAAAATTACAACAAACTGTTAAACTTTCTGGGGCATTTTTTGCCCCAATCAGTTTCTGGTATAATAAAGAAGAAACGACAACAAATTGATTTTATAAATTATTTACAAGAAAACTCGAAACGGCGACGGGAAAGTTTCCAATGAATGCCGCAGAAGTTCTCTAAGTTTCATTTTAAAATAACAATTGTAATTTCAAACAGAACTCCAAGAATAAATGGGGCGAAAATAAGTGTCTATTTAGAGACAAGTTTGAAAATAAAACGACTATAATATAACTTCCATTTTTCTAATAAATCACATCCATAACAATACGAATACGGACAGAATTCATGCCAATTAAGAATAATAAAAGGAACAATTCGGATTTGGTGAAACCACCCCAAATTTGGTGGTGAAAATTATAATAAGAATATTGGAGATTTCAGTTCAATTTCAGCGAATATTTTCGTTCAAAATTAATTTACAAGCTTGAAATTTTATTTGAATATCGGTTCAATTTTCCTTTAAAACACAATTAATATAAATGAAGAGTGAAGTGGATGAATTACAATGATAATAATAAATGAATCAACAACCATTAGTGTTGGCAATATAGTAGTACAGTAATTAAGAAATTAATTAATGATGCTCAGTTCAAGTGCTATTATTGTATCATTTCAATTCTATCTTGAATACGAGATGAATTGGGTTGATTTCGAAATTTTCCAGTGAATAATTAGTATTTCTATATAAAATAAAATAATTAACGTTTCTAAATATAATGTGTTCGATAATATCAACGTCCATCTTTAGTATTGTCTTCTTGACGGTATTTTCAATACGTATTGAAGACGATATTCGTATCGTTTACCCTCGTTTCATTCAAACCAACCACCGCCAACGTCGCCACAATATAAACACCGACATTTCGCAACGAAAAATCATCGAAATTGGCAACTGGTTAATTGAATTGAATCACGAAAATTGTTCAATTACTAATCAACATTTACAAATTGAATGGTTTGATGGTGGAGGCGGTGATGCTGTATTGAAACCCATCGAACAACTGTGTTATCATAAATTTGGTAGAATTTATGGCTTTCAGAATCAATCCAATGTTATTTTAACTATTTGTAATAATGACACGATGATTATCGGTTATATTAATTTGAATGGGAGGATTTTCTATATCGAACCGATTGGTGGTGATGGGGTACATAAACTTTACCGGCAAGTAGTAAATTTTAATATAAATTCCGTTTGCACGATTCTATAACGTTTCCTTTATTTCACAATACATTAACTTAGCAAATGTGCAATTGTTTAGCGAACAAAACACATCTAAACTAGACAGCTCACCAATCATTGTAGTCTACTCTTTTATTATCAAAGTTCCCCAAGATAAAAGTCCAGGAAGAAAAACAACCCTATCGAAAACTATCCCCTTATATTTTCCAATTGTAGCGTGAATTTTAACGAATTGAAAGCAACAAATACACCCGCATACAAAGACCCAAAATAGAGAATTTACTACAAAGGGATTGCCACAGTTGAAAATCACCAATAACCAGAGCTTTTACCAATAATAATTGAATTTTCTATTGAATTAGCCGATCACAAACAATATCCAAAATTAATTTAATAAATAAAGCTTTGTTCTACAGTACTAGACGAGTGAAACGTTACGTTACGGATCAGATGTGGTTGTTTAATTTAACCGGCGATACAATTGAATTCGACGGAGAAAACGACAATTCATACGAATTGCTGGATGTGGGACATATCGTTGAGAATATGAACGAAACATTGATCACAATCGACGAGGACTGGCATCGAGAACAATTAAATCAAGACGAATTAGGCTACTTTTATGACACAGCATGGACGGCAAATATGCCGATAAGTTGATATTATAACAGTCGATTTTTATGGGGTGAAATAATAATAAAGTTTGTATTTTCAGTTCGTAAATCGTCAGGAAATCAATTGCCGGAACGTTGGCTAGAAATCGCCATCGGTATAGATCATACACTTATTGCTTTCCATGGTAAAGATAAAGTAACAGCGTACGTTCTAGCTTTAATGAATATCGTAAGTGTAGATGTGTGGATACAATTTAATCCTATTGATATATTTGAGATACACTTTCTAGGTGAATGCAATTTATCAGGACGTCTCCCTGGAGGCGAACATGAAACTTGTTGTAACACGATTACTGATCTACGAACATCGAAAACAATCTGTTGTACGTCCGGGCAATGCAAAGAAATCGCTAGAGAACGTCAACAGTTGGAATAATCGTCTACATCGGGCCCTAGCACCCGGTGAACAACACCACGATATAGCCATTTGGCTGACACGTTCGGATATCGGTGGACCGTCCGGCTATGCCCCGGTAGCCGGTGTTTGCGATCCGAAACGTAGTTGCGCTTTAAATCGCGATGAAGGCTTGAGTAGTGCTTTTATTATCGCCCATGAAATGGCTCATGTGTACGTTAATAAAATCCAATTTATTGTACGTTTTAATATCGGTAATTAGTCTAGGTCTCAGTCATGACGGTGATAAAAAAGCGTCGAATTATTGCGAAAAAGAAGCGCTGAAAGGTAGCGTAATGGCGCCGTTAGTAGCGTCAACATTCAATAAATTCACCTGGTCGGAGTGTTCACGGGACGAATTTAAAAATATTATAAAGTCGGTAGTTTGCTAAATTTATCCTGATTTGTATACGATTAGAATTTTCAGGAAATGGACGTGTTTATCGAACCCTCCCCCAGGCTTCGGTGAAATTGTATTAAATGCTACGCTACAGAATGCTTTCAGCATGGATGAGCAATGCCGGATGGAGTTCGGTGAGGGGTAAATATTTATTATCGGTTATAACTAGACGATTTCTATAATGAAATTATTTAATTTCTAGTTATGCCCTTTGTAGAGCTTTCGATATTATCGAACCGTGTTCACATTTATGGTGTGGTCATATTCAATCACCGTTAGTTTGTAAGACGAAGAAAGGATCGCCTTTAGAAGGCACTCAATGCGGCAATAATAAGGT
Source organism: Mylabris phalerata (assembly GCA_020740385.1). Lineage (NCBI taxonomy): Eukaryota > Metazoa > Arthropoda > Insecta > Coleoptera > Meloidae > Mylabris > Mylabris phalerata. Next base: position 2,269,511 of record JAJEOX010000299.1, on the reverse strand, counting down.
ATAAATTGCCAACACATTAAATCTATCAATGTCAATTTTCTTTGTAATTTCCTTTATCGTCGCTTCTCATCACTTGATCATTTTTCAATTTAATATAATCAATAATTGTCGTCTATAAATCTTATCCGTAGAAAAATTCAATTTTAACGACGAGATTTTATTAAAAAATTTCAGTGGTGTATCAACGGCTATTGTCAAGATATTGAACAACAACAGCAAATAGGAACAACCCCAATACTACTAAATCCTCAAGATGGTGGTTGGAATATTTGGGGTCCTTGGGGAGTCTGTTCCAGATCCTGCGGTATCGGTATACAATTCCGTATTAGGAAATGTGATAATCCCCAGTAAGTATACTTGAAATTTATTAGTTCTCTAGTTTGTTTGTTTTCCTTTTTTTAACTTAATTGTAAATCATAAAGACCTCTGTACGGTGGGAGGAATTGCGATGGGCCATCTGAGGAATGGCGCATTTGTAATCTACAACCATGTCCATTACCGTTTGGTGATTTACGGGCGCAACAGTGTCGGCGGATGGCGAAATTACTAAATTTAGAGCGTACAAGGGAAGGAAACATGACCTGGTTGCCGTATGAGAGCGAACAAAGTGAGTAAATCCGCTTAATAAATTATTAAAGCAAAATTTTAAAACGGCACTCCGGCAATAAAACTAACGCAAATTTCACTCTACTATTAACACCAAATGAATCAATATTAGTTTATTTCCAAGTCGACATTCTCTAATCCGTATAGCAGAACATTTATGACTTCTCTATTAAAATAAGCTCAAGAGTCTTGTTGACCTAAATGTAGGCCGGAAGGGTCATTTCCGTATTGTTTGCCAATGTTAACATTTAGTCATTGATAATTAAAGCAGTTTCGCTACGCAAATCTGTTTAAAATTTAATTGTGAAGAAATCATCCGCATTTCCCACTAGTTACACGACAATAAGAACAATCTTAGGAGTTGAATCGATTCCGGTATTACTAGAAATTTGCTTTTCAGTCGATAAAAAATGCAAACTAATCTGCATAAGCGAAGAAACTCGAGAAATCTACGAATCATCGGAGAATCTAATCGACGGTACGCCGTGTTCGTACGAAAATACCGACAATATTTGCATACAAGTGAGTATTTTATTGGTCGAAAAAATCGTTTTCAATCAAGAGACAAAATTGTTTTTATTGTGCAGGGCGTTTGTCAATTGCTTGGCTGTGATGGCCAATTATCATCCAATAAACGAACAGACCTGTGTGGCGTGTGCGGCGGAAACAATTCAAATTGTACAACAATTAAATCAGTTTTCAATAAAAAATTAAAACGAGGTATTGTGCTATATTATCATTGATGAAATGATAATGAATACAATTCTGATTTTTATTGTAGAAGTAACACGAGTCGCTGTATTTCCACGAATGGCAACAACAATTCAAATCCAAGCGAATGTAACACTTGGAAACGCGAATAATGATGAACCATCGGTGGCTTTTATTTTAAAAAATCGTAAAAAAAAGAGATATACAATTACAATACCGAATACGGGCTTGCGTACGGAAATTATGGAGGGTACACGATTTTATTACGAGAAAAAATCGAATAAACATCGAATCTGGGCAAAAGGCCCTATATTAGCCGAAACGGTGGTTTTGGTATTATTAATTATTAGATTTGATTTGATTTCTCATCTGGAAACATTGTAGGTGTATGCTCCGATCAGTGAAATTGAAAGCGGTCTAAATATTTCATTATATTCGGAATATATAATCCATAAAGAACAGCAAATATTTTCGAATAGATATAAATGGATTTTGGGCGGTTGGGGACCGTGTTCGGCCAGTTGTGGCGGCGGCCGGCGTCAACAGACCGTTGCCTGTTGGGATGTTGAAACGGACAAACTAGTCAGACGGAAACATTGTTCTTTATTAACAAAACCCGAATTGAAATCGGAGAAATGCAACGAATTCGAGTTGAGTTTCAATTAAAATCAATACAACAATAATTCTAATCTTACATTATACAGGTGTAATTTCCAATGGATTGCTGGTAAATGGGAGCCGTGTAGTGCGACTTGTGGTCTAAAAGGCGTACAACATCGGGAACTCTATTGTGTGCCCCAACCGCTTCTAAATACTATCTTGTTTAAAAATAATGGAACCATGATTGAAGAACCGTGGAAATATATGGTGAATCCACGAAAATGTTCAGGAATCACACCGCAATCTACAAAGAATTGTAACCGAGAACCGTGCTACTCATACTGGACTTACGGCGAATGGTCTCAAGTAATTCAACAAAATATACTTGAAATTAACTGTTAATTATTGGAGATTTCTAGTGTTCTACAAGTTGTGGTAAAGGAGTCGCGTTTCGATCATCCTACTGTCCACCGCCGTATGGTGAGAATTTCTTTACTTGTGGCGAAGCTCCACCACCAAATGAGAAACGTACCTGTTACGGTGAAACACGCCATACTAACGTTCTTTGCAGAGGCCGTAAACGGAGGAATTGTACCCAAGATCAATCTATTTACTGTTCACTAACACTGTTGTCCAAATATTGCAAAATTAGCGGATTTCGACGGTTGTGTTGTAAATCATGTCTGGATTTTCTACTATCTCCAATTAGTGATTAATTAAATTTCGATAAAAAAGATTAATTTTTTAAAGCTTTCGCTTGGATGAAAATCCTAGGCACATCGATATTCTCTCTTTTATTAACAGTCCTTCGGTGTATATACGAATTTTTTAAAATTTTATACCCAGCTTGTTGGACAATTTCTTCAAGGTATTCCAACGAAAAATAAAAACTCCTAAACAAATTAATTAATCCACCTATTGATTGATATTATTTATAATTACCTAGTACCGTCTTGTCTCATATAGAAATTTTCGGAAATTTTATGGCCTGCTTTAAATCGAATTTGAGCCATATCGTATAGACCATAGTCACGAAACAGGAGACAACCTCCAGGTTTAAGTACTTTATAGATTGTTCTCAACGTATCCATGAATTTATCCGGATGTATTGCCGATAATACAAAAATCAAAGTCACTATATCAACCGAATTCTCTTCTAGTTCCTTTTAAAATATCCCCAGTTGTAATATCGCATTGGAAGACTTTGATTCGATTCGGATCGTACAAGGGATGTTTTCGTACGATTTCTACCGCCCTTGGCGACAGATCACATGCAATTACATTGAAATCCAATTTGTCTTCGATTAATGGAAAAATAAAGTTACCAACACCACAACCTATTTCTAGTAAAGTCCGTTTCGTTTCAATATTATTCGTAGAATCGAGTAATTCGTTGAATTCACGCGTCGTCCAATGGCGATCTTTAAAGAAACGATCCTCGTTTCGTTTATAAAACAAATCCCAATATTTGCGGGCATTCCTCTCCAAATCGGCGGCTTTAAACGGCACCACCAAACGGGAATTTTGCCGCTCAAGCCGTTGATAGTCCTCCTCGGTGAGGGTTTTGGGCAATTTCGTCGAAAATTCAGATTCACTATTCATTTCCACTTCGAATTAAATCTAAATCTAAATCACAAACAATTATAATAAACATAACCTCACTTACGATTGTCAATTTTTGAAACCGCCACGTGAGTTTTGAGGTTAGAAAACCTAACCTAAATTCGTCGATTTACTTTGATTTGAAATTGGTTTTAAAATGGATGAAAAAATAGAGGAGAAAGAGGCGAAACGGCTGTTGTGCCGATTTAAGAATGAAACTGGAGAAATTACCGGTGATTTAATGGATTTACCATTCGGATGTAACGTACACCAATTGAGTTTGATTTGTAACGAAATCTTACAAAACGAGGAAGCTGTACCCTTTCTATTCTATATAAACGATGTAGAAATAACGAATACGTTACAAAAAGCCGTCGATTTAGTTAATTTAAGTAGTGAAAGCATTATCGATATTGTCTATCAACAACAAGCCGTATTTCGAGTACGTCCAGTTACAAGATGTACAAGTTCTATGCCTGGTCATGCTGAGGCTGTAATTGCTGTGAGTTTCAGTCCGGATGGTAAACATCTGGCTAGTGGTTCCGGTGATACAACCGTTCGTTTCTGGGATGTATCGACACAGACACCGTATCGGACTTGTAAAGGGCACAAAAATTGGGTTTTATGCATAACTTGGTCGCCGGATAGTTTAAAATTAGCGTCAGCTTGTAAAGATGGACGGATTATAGTATGGGACCCGTTCACCGGTGAACAGATCGGTAAAACAATGATCGGCCATAAACAATGGGTGACATCATTGAGTTGGGAGCCGTATCATAAGAATTCTAGTTGTCGGTAAATTCGATTGATTTTCATCAAAGTATTGTATTGTATTTGTGTAAATTATAGGTTTTTAGCAAGTTCATCGAAAGATTGCGATATTAAAATATGGGACACTGTATTGTCGATTTGTTTATTAACAATATCCGGACATACAAAAAGCGTGACTGTTATCAAATGGGGCGGTTCTGGTTTAATTTACAGCGCATCCCAGGATAGAACAGTTAAAGTCTGGCGTGCCAAAGACGGCGTATTGTGTCGAACTCTAGACGGCCACGCTCATTGGGTGAATACTTTAGCGTTAAATACCGATTATATCTTAAGAATTGGCGCTTTTGATCCTGTAACCGATTCAAATAAAGACACACTAAGTTCCGATAAGAAAAAATCCGAAGAATTCGCTCTAAAACGCTACCACAACATCATCGAATCGTGCGGTGAACGTCTAGTATCCGGCTCCGATGATTTCACACTCTTCTTATGGAATCCCGAGAAGGAAAAGACACCGATAGCGCGTCTAACCGGCCATCAACAATTGGTAAACGACGTGAAATTCTCGCCCGATGGCCGCATTTTAGCATCGGCATCATTCGACAAATCAATCAAATTATGGGAATCAAAAACGGGGAAATTTATTTGCACGCTACGCGGCCACGTACAGGCGGTCTATATGGTGGCTTTCTCGGCCGATTCCCGACTTTTAGTCAGCGGTAGTGCCGATTCAACGTTGAAATTGTGGGATTTGAACGCGAAGAAATTGGAAGGTGACCTACCGGGACATGCTGATGAGGTTTATGCGGTTGATTGGTCGACGGATGGTTTGAAAGTCGCCTCCGGTGGTAAAGATAAAGTCTTGAAATTGTGGCAAAATTAAATTATTTTTCCAACTAGAATAGCGTCACTTTTAATACGACCCCTGTATAAATGCGGTAAATATAGAAAAATATTGATCAGAAGTATGCGGTCGATATTCTGCTACATTAGCGGATTCTCACTAGAAAATGTTTAATAAATTCCTATTATTGTTGAATCTTTCTAATTTTCTATCGTTAGGTACGTAGAAATTTCCTTTATTAACGAATTAAAATCGAATTTTATTATAGTCTTAGCGATTGATTGTTTCAAATGTGCATCAATCAATTACGATTACATGCCGTGCGAAGATCCATTCCACAACAACCATACGACCGATATTTTCGAGTCTCCCTGTATGGGCGGCCGTAAAGGCCGCGATGGCTTATTTCCGGCAACGTCCTGCGTCAAAATTACCGGAATTTTCGGTAAACTCCACTTGAAAAATCCACAAATTTACTATTATCGAAATTTGTAGATGACAACGGCGATAGTTTAACAGTCCGAGGTTGTGCGTTGGATAGTGGAACTTTAACTACCGATACGGAAATTGTACGGATGTCGCATTGTGGCGGATTTTATTACAATAACCGGTACGCTAGGGGATGTGTACAGAGTTGTAATGATGCCGATGCTTGTAATAAAGCAACAATTTTAATCTGGGAACGTACAAGCTTCCTTTTACTATCGGTATTTTATTATATTTTTATTAATACAAAATTTGTTTAAAATTATTAATGTTGAACGCCTATTTTTATCAAAAATAAATAACTACACACTACTATATTTCGGTTTAGTCTCTTGATCGGTTACCGTTCTTATATAAATCGTATCTTCTGGTAGAGGATTCGGTGGTGTATCTTCTTCTAAAAAGTAGGAACAAGCGATTGCCAAAACCGACCCTAAAACAGCACTATTTTACAATCAAATTCTTTAAATTAAAAGTTTTTAGATTACCATTATGGCTAAAACTGAGTGATGTTATTGAGGTGTGATATTGGTGGAATTGACACAATCTCTTCTTATTGAAACCATCCCAAATATTAACATAACCGTCTGAACCACCGGTAGCGAAAGTATTATGCGTTGGATGAAAACTAAACTTGTAATTCAACATAATTCATTAAATTCTCAACTAATTAGTTATACCTGATTGCATTGACCGGATAGATCTTTTCCATTCCGTCCTCTTTAATTCGATGGCATTTAAACGCGTATTTCTTCTTTTGTACCTCGGGATTTGTATCTAAATATTCAACAGCAACTCGCCCCTCAATACTACTCAACACGAAGCCTTGTTTGTTCGGGAAACACCGTATAGCTCTCGTTTGATATTTCAAATTGGATTCGCGTTTTTGTAAAGTGTACGACATATTTCGAATGTCCCAAACTAGAATCTTACGTCCGGCTGTACCGACGACTAATTTCTCCCCACAAACGCTCATTGTATAGACTTTTTCGCCTTGATTGTAACTACCATTGCACATTGGCGTCCGTGGATCCCATAATTTTACATGATGGTCCCAACTTCCGGTCAATACAGCGTTCACTTCATTGCAATATTCAACACATTTGATTGCATTGGCGTGAACGCCGACTGTACTCTCGGTTGTGTGGTATTGAAATCGAGCGATTTTAGCGTATTATCCAAACCACCACTATACGAATGTACGGCGTCCTGTAACAATTATAATAAATAGAGAATTAAGGTTATAATATTGGGGAATTCACCGTGAAGCTGCAATCTAATACAGGCGAATCGTGCAGGTATTTATGCCTTAAATTATTCGTTATAACGTCGTATAATCGAACAGAACCATCCCACGAACTAACCAACAAAAACTGGTCTGTATTTGGGCCGAATTTTACGGAAGAAATTGCATCTTCTGGTGGCGATTTCAACTTGTATTCAGTCTGTGATTTCATTGCAATCTTGTCCAGTTTCCTTTTTAAATGTTTAAAATAAAAAATCACACAACCGTTTTTTGAATAACCAACAAATTACCAAAAACTGTCATCTGTCAAGTGTCACATAACAGCAACGTTGCCAAATTTACACAATTAACAAATACTGTATCGAAAAATATTTCAGTTTTATTAGTTTGATAAACATTAAAATTAAACTAAATTAGAAATATAAAATAGAATATTAATAAGTAGTTTTAATTTTTTTAAATAGCATAATGAGATGTAATTTGAAGAATCGGCGTAAATTGGCAACGTTGAAAATTTATAGAAAATTCGGATTACTTAAAGCTTGCAATACACGTACAGTATTGTCCTAACTACAAAATATTTTTAAATAGTCTCAAAATGAACAAATTTATCGATATAATAGATAAAGGAAGCAAAATACTACTAATAAATATATTCATACAATAAAGAGCTAATTTAATTATACAGTAACACCAACTTCGCCCAATATATCCGACAAACGTTCTAAATGTACAGTAACAGAGCCTAAATCTCGTCCACTTTGACTCCTATTCAACAATTGGAATGCATTCATGTACTCTAATTCGGAGAATTCTGGCCCCTTTTCAACGATACCATTCAAAATTTCCTAAAAAACTCGATTATTAATCAATTAAATCAAATAATCAACGTATACTTCTGGTGTTAGAAAGAATAACTCAAAATAATGCCTGGCATGATCCAATGCTAATTCTCTCGTCATTGTAATATTGGTTAAAGTCTGTTGTAATGCGAAAATATTCCTACACATTCGTTGTATTCCACCTTCATCGATTGTTTGTAAATATTGAGCTGAACTAATTAGGATTTTCGCAATTAAATGCCCTAAACCTTCGAATATGTACTGGAATTTCAATTAATTAATTAATTATTAGAGAGTAAATTATAGTGGAATACTTTGCATTTTCTTGGGTGTAAACTGGACGTCATAGCTTCATCAACGTTGGCTAAAACCCGGCTCAATTCTAGAACTTTCGGATCCGGCTCATGTGTCGCTTTATTATAATGCGTTTGAGCTAACAAATAATGGAAACATTGTACTCTTACTTCTAAATGTAATAGAAGTAAACACGTATTTGCTAATTCATCGAATTCTTGTGCGATACTCGTTAATTGTTGTAATGTAGCTACGGAAACTGTCGGTGGTGTATAATCGACATTTTCAACTTGTATACGTGGCGGCGATTGTGATGATGGAACACCAGTCGGTTCCTGTCTTAATTCACTTGTAAATTGAAACATCCGTACAGCAAACCATTCCATACTCTCTTGTAATTGTGCTAATTCCTTTAATAGATTCATATCGGATAAAATTTCACCGAAACTAACACCACCTTCACCTAAATTACTAGCTAGAATTTCTGCTTCACGTCGATTACGCATCCGTACATCTTCCGGACTTTCTTCTTCTGATGGTTGATCACGACGTAATGCACCGCGTTTTAAACGTTCATTACGTGCCTGATATTCTTGTTGGGCTTTCAAATTCAACCAATTCGGTAGCGATTTTAAAAATCGACTAATATCATCGTCTTTCAACCAGGCGGCACTACAAATACGTCGATCTTCGGTGTGCGGTTGAACTATACCTTGATAGGCCGCAAAACATGTATCTTTATATTCTTTTAAAGCTTTACACGAATAATTAGCGATTTGTTCGCTGTACAACGGTAGAGAGTATAGTACAGTCCGCCATTCTCGTACACAACGCTCTACAGTAACTGTACTCTTTATAGAAAAATTATTAAAATTATCTTTTAATAATTAAAAATCACTTACGACTAATAGTGGCTTATAATCGGCGGTACAATCGAGTAGAATTGTAGCCTTCCAAGCGTCTGAAGCACGAACTGTTGTTTCAATTTCGTCCATAATCTCTTCAGATTTACGTTTCAAGAAATCATCAACCACATATTTCGTTATATAGCGATATAATTGACATGTACCGTGTTGTACGGATAGGAAACGTTCAATTTCTTCAATAAAACACATGAATGGTATAAAAATTGTTAGAATATTATTAGGATGCGGTTGGCATATTAGAATTTTGTCTTTTTTCGTTGATTTTAATGTTGTATTCATTGTTATAGCACTCGATGAACTATCAAATTTGAACAACGACTTCTTCTTGCTAAAATTTTAAATTAGAATTAAACAAAGAAAAAGTCGTATTCTATAACTTTTTGGCGATACGTTACTATGACAACACTAAAGAATGGAGTTTCAATCTTACTTGAATTAAGCAGTTGTTATGGTAACGAATATCCAAATTGAGAATACGACGTTTAATTACCCTTGTTGTTTCCTTCTTGAAAAATACAAAGACAAATCATTAGTAGTAATCGAATTATCTGTTTGTAACTCAACTGCCATATTCTGTATATCCAAATAATCATTCAATAACGCTTCAAACTAAAATTTCTATTAATTTTAAGAATTAACTTTATAAACTAACTTACAATAATCTGTACTTGTACCCAATAGAATTTAATATCGTACGATTTTGTTATATTAGCCTTCTCTACAATTCTCAAGAAAACACTGTGAGCCTCAGCGATTTGTTTAAATTGATCGAATAATGTTTGCATCAATTCTTTTAATGCATGTCTTGTATCAATCTCATTCTGTACATTAACAAAATCTTTCACATATTGTGTTGTTCTATGAACAAGATTATTCAATGCTAACGGAATTTCATCTTTAATTTCATTTAAAGCAAACGGTAATTTATCCAATAACATTAAACATTTTACTAGAATTGCAATAAAATGCGTTGAATTCTCTTCAGGATTCGTAACATCCAAGTCTTCTTCAATATCGTTGAAACCATCGGTTTTTTCGAATTTATTATCCAATCTTAAATATAATTATAATTAAGAAATCAACATTTTGAGTTAAAATATACTTGACTGCCGGTACGGAGATATTCCGGGCAGCGGCCCGATTCCGGGCCGATAATCTCAATTCTGTGCCCCGTTGGAATGGTGTATTATTAAAATCCCTACCGGATTCTTGACGGCGTAAAGTTAGAATATATTGGGATGGACGATTGTATAGATGTTGTTTCAATTCGGATAATAATTGTAAATGGAGTTGCTACAATTATGTTGCGATTAATTTAAGAAAAATCGTGATAAAATTCAAACAAACTTCCTTCTTTTGCTCCAATTCCTGTCGTAATTCTTTGAGACTCTCGACACCTTCTAAAGTATCCAAAGTTACAGCTTCTACTAGTAATTTTGTCGCGTGTAAATATTGTTTTCGCGACATATAAGTCGCTAAACGATTCGGTACTTGATTGATTTTCTCTCTAAAATTACACGTTATTACCTCTACCCTCTTAATTATTATTAAATTACATTTCCTCTAATAATTGGAGCATATGTTTGTATTCTAAACCTTCCAACCATAGATCTTTTAACTTGTCTTTACGACAATGTAGTTTCTCCTTACAATCCTGTAAAGTCTTTTTAACTTTGGCAATTTTAGCGCGATTATCGCTAACAATCTGCGAGATTGTACCAAATAAGTGCATCACCTACAATTTGAATTAATTTTCATTAGATTCCAAATTATAAACTGAATTTACTTTAGTTAGATCTTCCTCATGTTTCGATACTAATTCGTCTAATTTACGGTCACAATTCTTGTATTCGTTTTCTAATTTAGCTTTCTCGCGGTCTCGTTGTTCGTTAGTTTCACTGGCTGATAGTGTACGGATTACCGACATTAAAAGTCCGCTCTGAAAACATTTTGTAAATATGTATCGTTATTGTAATCGTTTAAATACAGAAATTGGAAAGTCACGTACGGTTTCTTTAACTGGTTTTACACCCCTTGGTGGTTTTATCGGTGGTGGTAAATCCATATTTTCGTCGTGAAAATTTATGAAAAATTGTAACTTCTGAAAAAATTAATCACCACCCATTTGTTTTGACAATCACTGACAATTGAAAATGAATGCGTTCAATCAACCACTAGCGATACTCGAGCATCATTCAAAAACTTGATTAATTAATAAATTTATTGTTTATTACTATTAAATTATTTCTTATAATGTTTTTTTAACTTATTATAAATGTTTAAATGTGGAAAAATTCGTAGAAATTTTAATATTTAACAATTTTAAGCCTATTTGAACATTCGATTTTGAGGTTATTAAACGTACTCATTTCAATGTCAACAAGATAAAAATTTCTTAAATTGCGGTATTGCCAGATTCACTGTTTTTTCAGTAGTTTCTTTCTTTAATAATCTTTAAACTGTACTTGGCGCTAAATTAACGTGTTTAATGGATATTTTAATCGTTTTTCATGAATTTTAGGATTGTTTTATAGCCGAGGTTCCTTGTTTTATCAAAATAATAATGTCTAATTTAATTTTTTGGTTCATAATTGAGATAATTAAAAAATTAACCTCGATTTCAAAATTATCAAAAAACCAAAATTTGAGGAATTGTAGGCAAATACTGGGATTATTTCAGCAAATTTAACTTACAGGAATGTCTTAGTTTGGCTTTAATTTCTTATTTTTTTAATATTGCAGATTTATGGAAAACGTACGTTTTTGTTAATCTGTATTATTCCGTATCTCCCTAATTTAAGCTGAATTGCATTTTATTGCTAATCACAAAGGCAGTAATATTTGCTGTAAAAAAATTGTCCAAAAATTTAATATTGTTTCATTAGTTTGAATCAAAATAATAATAAATATAATTATCCAAAAATATTATTAAAGCTAGACAAGCGAAAAGAATATACGTATACAGAGTGAGCCAAGTGGTTGTCCTATTAGACGTTTAAAGAGTTCTAATTGATGAAAGTTTCTGAAATTTGGTATGCACCTATTTTTCTGCCTGAACTACATTTGGAAAATATTTTCGTTGTTCTATCAACCCCTGGTGTACGGGGTAGTGCACCCTACTTTCTTATTTTAAATAGAATGGTATATTTTTTATTACATTTTTAGATTCTATGATAAAAATGAAATGGACTTTGATAAAATGACATATGGTCTAGCGTTAATAGTTTTTCAGGAATTTCGACTTTTTCTGAAAATTTTGATTTGATAGTGTTTGGTTAAAAAATTCATATATTTGAAGATATCGTTGATAGATAATCCAAATTTGGAACTCGGATAGTTTAAACTATGTACTTTACGCTAGATTTTACAGAAATGAACTATCTTTCAGCATTTAGTCGAAATGAATTTTTCTTTCAGCCAATTTTCAAAACGCAATATCTTTCTTATTTTAAATGGAAACGAACATTTTTCTTTACACAGTTGGATAGAGAAAAAAAATCTGCATAATTAATTTTTAACAGATAAAAATAATTGATAATAGATTCGCCACCATAAATTTCCAGTAAATTTTCAGAATTTCAATCTAAAACTATTTTCAAAACAATCTGCTATTCATTATCTTTCAAACAAGCCCTGGTTCAGTCGTCTAAGTTTAAAACTGTCCGTAAAAAAACAAAATTAGTATGTCGAAACCTTTCATCAATTTTCCGGAAAACTAACAATGCGATCGGAAAATTTCTGACAGATTTGGAAAGCGCTTTTAATTGGCCACATGTTGTATGAAATTCATTAGAAAATAAGCAATATTTGCTAAGTTATGGGGGAAAATATAAAAAAAACTGTAAAAAATGCTAAAAAACATGCTTCTATATTTCCTTCTGTAACTCCAAATTACATCCGAATTTCAAAAAATCATATATGTAATTCCCTCCCTCTTGGAATGCCCTTTTAAATACCGTTTAGGTTGGAAAATAAAAAAGTTACATTGTTTTCCGTTTGCTGCTGCATCCCCTTAAAGTGAATAAAATAACAATTTTAAGTGAAATTTTTTTAGTGAGTGCAGTGCAAATTTAGTGATCTGTGATACTTTCATTAAATTCCAGTGAAAATGTGTTGAGTGCAATAATAAATAAAGTGGAATGTAACTTAATCAGTCAGTGTTAATGTTTTTCAGGATGGAGAAGTATCATCTCATGAAGTTGTGTGGGCGGTAGACAGTTGAATTAAATGGTAAATCAAATTCACTGAATAATAAAACCAAAATTACTAATTTTTTTTTACTTTGTTCTGACAGTAGGTTCGAACAACGAAGGGTACGAGGCTGAGTTGCAGCAGTGAAATGTTAGTGTTAGTGTTTGTGCTAGTCTTAATAGTGTCTTTTTAGTCAGTTGTCTGTCTTGTGCGTGTCTTTTGTTCAGTCCATTTGTGTTCGTTAAAGTATTTATCGGTTTTAAAAATAAATTGTCGTACTTTTAAAATATAGTAAAGTGTCAGTGTTAGTGCTAGTGATGGTGGTGCCTTTCTAGATGGAGGAGTAAGTCATCCCTTGGATTTAGGTAATAGAAAATTCATCGAAAGGATAAGTTGAAATATTCAAACTAATACTTTTAAATTATTAACCTTTTTCTTTTTTTTTCTAATTACAGTAAGACCGAATAGCAAGGGACAGGAGGCAGTGTTGCAGTGAAGTAGTAAGTACCTTTTTTTTATGCCACAATTTCACGGTTATACAACTCTGTTTATCGAATCACAATTAAAAATACGCGGCTATAAACAACGATTTAAAACTTCTGCTAGGTAGCTTCTTCAGTAGGTACTCAATATCTCTGTTGGAACTACACGTTGGGTACTTGTTTGTAGGCTTGTTAGGTACTCATTAGGGATTTAATAGGCACTCTTATACCGAAAACCAACAATATCTCTTCTCATATACACAAAAAGTCTCATCGTTTTTAGTTCGAACTTTGCTAATTATCTGTCTACAGAAACATTTGTTTGGGCTGTGACAAATGTAAATTTATTGTTAAAATTCAAAACGTTGAAAGGTGTTGATGCTTTAATGTTATCAGCCACCAATCACTCATGGGTACTATAACTCTTTCACATTATTTTTTAATGTTGAAGTTGAGTTATTCGATTTATTGTATCAAAGTGACAAATGTTAATAGCGTGATTGTATAAATTGCTCTGGTAAGTATTCATGTAAAATATAAAATACTTCCCAGTGATGCAGTTAACAAATTATAATTACAAATTATAAAATAGTAAGTTTAATTTGTCTCAATTTTTTTTTATTTTCACGTAATTTTCAGGTAAATTTATGTTTTTAATTATTTTTTATTTAATTTCTGTTTATTATTTCATAATCTATAATTTATTGATATTTTAGGTAAATTTATGTGTAAGTATTGAATCTAATTTTAAATTTTCTTTTTTGAACAATATTTTCATGTATAATTCTTTCATTTCAAGATATTAATAATGACAAATTTTCTTTTATTTCAGGATATTTAGTTACATATTTTCATGTATAATTCTTTCTTTTCAGGATATTAATAATACATTTTCTCTCATTTCAAGCAAATATGTGTAAGTATTGAATATAATTACAATTTTTTTTTCAGTATATCTATAAGCTTTAGAAATTTACTCGTGCACGAGTAAAAATGTAAGTCATGCTATCAAATATTCATCGTATAATTTGGAAAGTTTTCAGGGTATGAATATTTGTTCTCTTGGTATCATTACTGCATGCTTTACTAATATTTAGTTTGATATTAAGGGCAGTTGTAGTACTAATTTTGGGTAGTTTTGTCTTCTTACTAACATTGGTGGTGGATAGTGGATTAGGCCTACAGGGGATATCACTATAAAAAAACGCACCTTGTGCTTTACTTCATGGGTGGTATGGGGAAACAAGCAGCCAAAATTATTATTTTAATTAAACCAATTAAAATAACCCATGAAAACAGAAATATTAATTAATTTGAAAATAAACAGAGAATCTACTGATTTCTGGAAAATAAGTCCGACAACGTCGCAAAATAACATTTATAAATAAGGAAATTATACGACTTACATCTGTCTCTTTTTAGCACGTACAAATCAATATTTGCTATCTTTATCGCTTCTATGTTGACATAAATTAGATCTTGGGGACTTTTAGCTTTTTTAAATCCCCATTTTTGTGAGGTTATGTATAAAGTTTAAAATTTTTGTCAATCAAATAAAAACCGAAAAATTCTGTGATAATAATTCGATTTTCTTGCAGCATGCATACGGGAAAATCAACGAAAAATAAAGCACGATTTGCTTTATTGTCGACAAAAAATGATTCCGGTAAATATTGACCCAAATAGATATTTGCTATTGTTTTAATCACATTTTTAAATCTAGGGATTGTTGTTGATAATAAAAATAACACAAATTTGAACTGTAGTTCAAAGGAAATTTTCGAAAATACATTCGATAATCTCGAAGATACCAATATGTATGTACAACAGCATCCTAAGAGTAACCAAACTGTTGAATTCGATGCATTTCAAACGTATTTAAACGACGATAAAGATAAAGAAAATAAAATACAAGCAACACAATTCTTTCAAAATACCCAAGTAATACAACAAATCGATTCGATTGTCATGCAAGAGAGTAATAATCAACAATCACCGGAGAAATTAGAAATGCGTAAATCACTAGAGAAGCTTGGTGATCTGTTCAATGATAATAGTCGTGAAGAATTTGAGCGTTTCTTCAATCAAGTCCAACATTCAATCAGCATAATGGGCAGTGAAGTCGAACAACCGGACGAGAAAATTGCGGAAGTTATCGATGTTTTATTTTGTCCGGACAATGAGATTATTGAAACAACAGAGTTAAAAAACGATAACACTGGAATTAATTCGAGTTTTAGTAGTGTTATCAAACAAGTACTTTTAGCGAATGCTTCAAAGAATGTTTCTTTAACGAAAGCTTTAAATTATACTCTAACCACTCAAATAGCGAGCGCTAAATTCAACAATCTCGGACCATTTTACGGTTTACCAACTAGAGTGAAAGACTTGATTAAAATGTATAAAGGAATTGAACAACTTTACGGTAATATTGTGGTTAATTCTGCTATAATTTAATTGGTTTATTGTTATTTTAGAGTGGCAAGATGAATGTTTAAATCTACCGGCTGTAACAGAACGAAAAAATCTAATTTACGCTTTACCAACTAGTGGTGGTAAAACTCTAGTAGCCGAAATTTTAATATTTCGCGAACTATTATGTTATAAACGTAACGCTATATTTATTCTACCTTACGTATCGATTGTCCAAGAGAAAGTATGGGCGTTATCACCGTTTGCTGTCGCTTTAGATTTCTTAGTTGAAGAATATGCGGCAAATAAAGGCGTTTATCCACCGAGAAAACGCCGTAGAAAAAATTCCATTTATATTGCAACAATCGAAAAAGCTTTAGGTTTACTGAATAGTCTAATCGAAACGAATCGTATACACGAAATCGGTTTGATTGTCGTCGATGAATTGCATCTAGTTGGGGAATCCGGTCGAGGCGCGACTCTAGAAGGACTCTTAACGAAAATTCGCTATATTCAAGGTAGATTAATTTCCGAGATTCTTGATGAATTATAATAAAAAATTTCAGCTGATATTCATGTGGTTGGAATGAGTGCAACTATCGGTAATGTGAATGAATTATGTCAATTTTTGGATGCTGAAATCTATTCGCAAAATTTCCGTCCCGTTGAATTAACTGAATATGTCAAATGTGGTACAGAAATAGCGAAAATCAATTGGAATAACGATGAAGATGAGCTATTAACGTTTGTACGAAACGACGATTTCGGGGTAATTTTTTTGATTTTGCCAAATTTTTGTTTAATCAAACAAGTTTTAGTATTGTGAATCGGCTAGTTTGATTGATCCGGACCGGCTTGGTGGTTTAGTTAGTGAAATTATACCGAAAGGTTCCTGTTTAATATTTTGTCCATCGAAAAAGAATTGCGAAAATGTCGCTTATCTTCTATGTCGAGTCTTGAATAAGTATTTAATTTATTCAATAATTTACAATGATTTAAAATCGAATTTTTAGACAATTAATTGAGTATAAAAAGGCTGAAAAGGAGCAAGTTCGATATGCTTTAAAGGACGAAACTGGGTCTTTATGTAAAATCTTTGAAATCTCCATACAATTCGGTATAGCTTATCATCATTCGGGTTTAACAAATGAAGAACGCCGCATTATTGAGGATGCTTTCCGTTCTGGTGTCTTATCAGTGATTTGTTGTACATCAACTTTAGCGGCTGGTGTTAATTTACCAGCCGAACGGGTTATATTAAGACAACCGTATATTGGTAGAGAATTTATTAATTTATCGCGTTATAAACAAATGGTCGGGCGTGCCGGTCGAGCAGGCTTAAAACAAACTGGTGATAGTATTCTGATATGTAATCAACAAGATTTAGTGAAAGTTAAGAAATTATTAATGTCACCAATGGATCGGGCTTTATCGAATTTACATGAATTAGACGGGCGAGGTTTACGGTACGTTTAATTCGAATAAAAATATGTTAATTCTAATTAAACAATTTCTAGACATTTACTTCTAAGTTGTGTAAGTTTAGGTATAGCTAATACAAGACTAGAATTACAAGAAGTAACAAAAAAGACCCTTCTATCGATACAAAGCAAACAATTAGGTGTTGATTTGAAACATTCAACTGATAAAGCGATTAGTGATTTATTTAAATTGGGTGCAATACAAGAGGCTGATTTATCATCAACTGATCAACAATTAGATGTTTCAGTAATAATGGATACAACAATAAATTCGTCAATGCCAATAATGTTGAATGAAATTAAAAAACGACGACGTGTTGTTATTAAAAATGATACAAAATTAGTTGTAAGTAAATTAGGTTGTGCTGCAATTAAGGGTAATTTCGAATTGACGCGTGCTCATCAATTATACGATGATCTACATCAAGCTCAACGTAGTCTAGTTTTATTAGATGCGTTACATTTATTATATTTGGTAACTCCGTACGATATTGCCGAACAAATCAGACCTAACAAGACTGATTATTACAGTATTGTAAGATTATTTAATTAATTATTTAAAAAAATCTAATTGTAATTTGTAGTATTGTAGATTGACTCCAAACGAGTTGCATACAGCTAAAATTCTAGGAATTGACGATTCTGTAGCCATGAAAATGCTATCGAACCAACAAATTAAAGTAAATTATACAATTTCTTAATCCAAATCGATTAAAACGATCAATTTTAGAACGTTTCCGAACAAGTATTAAATCGTTTCTATCTAACATTAATATTGTATGATTTATGGAACGAGAAGGCAGTATTTGAAGTTGCTGAAAAATTCCAAATCGATCGCGGTATTGTACAGAATTTAATGACAAGTTCGGCAACATTTGCATCAAATATTGTGAATTTCTGTGAAGGTTTAGATGAATTCTGGACATTTGCACATTTAATTAAAGGGATGAGCCAACGATTGTCGCATTGTTGTGTCCGTGAATTGCTACCATTAATGGAATTACCAGCTGTGAAACAAGTAATTGACAAATTTTCGTGTAATTTAAATATTTTTTCGACAATTTCTAGAGTCGTGCCCGACAATTATACAATGCTGGCTTTAAAACATTACAAAGTATAGCGAAAGCTAATGCGAATAGTCTAATTGAAACGATCGAATTTATGCCAAGAAGGGTCGCTAATCAGTTAATTGCAGCCGCTAAAGTATTATCTTTCTGAATTGTTTTCTTTTATTAATTTAAAAAATTGTAGATGTTATTATTGGAGAAAGTGGAGAATTTGCGCGAAGAAGCTGAGGATGTTTTAGATGGTGTCGATCAAACAAAACCGTTAAATCAATCGGTTCTTTAATTAAAACATTATCGTTTTTTGTATAAACATGGATTTAAACCAACTGTTGGTAAATTCCTTTTGTTTTTAATATTTGATTCCTTTTTAAAATCAAGAAAATAGAACAAACTGTGCGTTAAATCCTTCCACACATTTTTGAAATGGAATCGTTGGACTGCTTCAATGAAATTTTTAATGTCGTCGAAACGGCTCTCGATTTCGGCAATTTTCAAAATACCCCTAAAATTTGATAAAATTTACCAATGAAATTCGACAAAAACTATTAAACTTACCCAACTTTCAATACTCTATTAGCTTCTAATAAATAATCGTGTAAATTCGTACCCATTAATGATAAACAGAAGACAACAATATCAACACTGTTATCTTCAAGTGGAACATTAGCCATATCACAGGCTGTAACTGTATCATTAACAGCAACTAAATCAAAGGAATACACCTTTTGTTTAACACTTTTAGCTAATTTTGCTTCGCCACAGCCGAAATCGGCAACAATTGAATTTTTAGGCCTGAAAATTACAAATTTCAAAAAATATCTAGGCGAAAAATACAATTTACATTTTTCGTATATTTTGGATGATAATGTCAAGTGGATTTATTGGCCACACATTGACTTGTTGTCGATAGCCTTCATGGTAAGCTTTGAAAGCGTCAGGATCTTCTTCGAAAATCCTCCGGGCTTCTTTACTGTTAATTGTGTAGATTTGTTCGTTTAAATAGCGAAATCTGGCAGCTCTCAAACGATTCAACATACGTTCTCTTAACGGTAGATCCTTATATCTATCTTTTCGTTTTATTGGATTTGATTCGAATTTATTTCTAATTTGATTAATTTCATTAGGGTCAGTATTGGAGTTTGGATTTGCACCTTTCTTGGGCTGTAATTGGAGAAAAATTTAGGGTAAATTTTCGTTTATTTACAGATTAATTTCGAACCTTTGCAATTTGTTTAATTGGGGCTTGCTTCTTTGATTTGGATTTAACTTTTTTCTTTTTATCTTCATTTAAACTACTTGTTTCAATTCTATCTTCTACTTTCTGTAAAAGGTTTTTTCGGTTATTTGCCTTGTTTATTTTGATTTTCTTCAACGATTCTTTCTTCTTATCAATTTCGCTTTTAATTGCTTTATTTTTCTTCTTTCTAGACATGAACTACAAATGCAGAAATTTCTGATTAAAACGTTCAGATTACTAAATTATGCAATACCTTTAAAAATTCATTGCATACTTTATCACTAGTCGCATTATTTTCCCAATCACCAGTTTGGAAAACACTCATTTTTACGAAAGGAAAACTAAAATTTGCAATTTTTGAGGTTATGTGATTTTTGAAAATGTCAATGGAGACCATGTGCAATGAGGTAGTAGAGTGCGCATCCCCTATACTTGGGGAAATTTTGGCCGTTGGTCCTCACTCTTTCCAACTTACGAGTGTGTCGTTCAATAGGGACCTCCTTTTCTCAAGTCATGATCGATCATGGCTTGAGAAAAGAAGGCGCAATGTTGGTGTCGTTGCACATTCTAGTTCAATGGAAAAATCAATAGATGTCACCTTTATCGTTGCAAAAGACCGAAAACGTTCAACAGTTTTTGTGGTTGCTTATTAATCCAAGTTGAAAATCACCTGAAATTTAACAAGACCAATTTTAAAAGTCTGTAATGCAAAATCATCTTTTCAAATCTTGTAAACCAAGAATCCATTAAGCAAATGTGGGATTAAATTATTAACGAAATGGAACAAAAAACTTTCGACTTTAGAGTTTCTTGTACGTTGACTTGTTGCCCAAATCCAAGACTTGCTGCTTACTCCATCGTCCAGGTGGGCACCAACAGAAGCACAAACACCAACACTTGATACGTACGCCAAGTCGCGTCAATATAAAATTTTGTAAACGATAGCACTCAACGTTAACAAAATACTAGATATCTGCTGAAAATCGAGCCGATTAAACAAAGGCTTGTATTTCATTGAAAATGGCCCCATTCCAAATCGGCGCTGCAATAGGTGCCTTTGATCATGTTTGAAGGCTCCACTACTCCAAATTTCCATCTGCACAACCACAATGGGTTTGGTTTATTATTTTGGGGGGGCTTCCCCCAAGCCCCCTTCTTCTCTTTTCTGGAATGGGGGGAGACCCCCCATACCCCCCTCTTTTTCTGAAATGGACGACACGCGCCTCTTGTGAAATGGGCCCCTTCTCTAGGCCGCTCGTGCCCCCAGCCTTGGCAGCAATACACTAGTAGTCGTAGTAGTACTAGTCGTACAATACTAGTTGATGAAACTACACACTAGTAGTAGAGTAATGGTAGTACTAGTGTAATAAAAAAATAGTAGAGGAAAAACTACAATAGTAGTAGTAGTAGTAGTAGCAGTAGTAGTAGATTTAAATAAACAAATGCATCTACTCATTGTCAGTAGTACAATAAAATCGACACTGGCCCACTAGATTTATACAAGCAAAAACAAAAGCATCTAATCTACTCACTCACTAGTAGAATGAAATTGACAATGGCATGCTAGATTTAAATGCATCTACTCACCCACCAACAAAATAAAATCGACAATGGCCCACTAGATTTAAATGCATCTAGTCTAGTATCCTAACTTTTACACGTGACGCACCTCAAATGAAACGAGCACATTACGAAATGTGCTCGGTAAAAAAATGCTCCATTTGAACAGCGACAAAGATGAGAGTTTTTTCAGCCACCATTTATGAAACGTAAACAGATAAATTTTCAATTGGTTGACGGTGCAGTGTCACTGTATAATAATTGGAAAATTTAGGTTCTTTTACAATTATTACAATGCAAAAATTAAAACAATGATGAAAAAGTGACGTAAATAAATAAATTCTAATTTTGAAAAAAAAGCTGTAGAGCTGGGAATTGTAAATAAATATATTCGTAATCTGCTCGTCAACATCTTTGTTGTGATTTTTGCCTTGTTAATCTTTTCCTTCACAACAAACGTACACAAGAAATTATAACCATTCTCTGCTGCAAAGGGTTAACACGTTGTATAACATCGTTGATATCATGTTTCTCTTCGTTCGATGCATTTTACAAAAATCAAATCATTTATTGTTGATCAGATACATGTTGTACAAAAAAAAATTACTCGTATGTACGTCTACGCCGACCCCATCTTGATTAAAGTATCGCCGCCAAAGTCCTGCAACATTAATCAACTAGTATGTTTCAATGAAATGGCAGAAAAAAAAATTTTAAACACGTATTTAATTAGAAAAGACGACAGAAAAATGAATTAGTTGAGCAACAAATTAGAAATTACTAAACATTACAAAAACGTAATCGTACGAAAGATGACAATAACAAAAATGATGAAAATGCCAATACTTTTTTGTACAACTGTACTGAATGTATACATGTTACTAAAAACATCACTATTTGGAAAATTCTCTTTATAAGCAATAATTTGAAAATTGACAAGACATGCCATGTGTGAATTTACAGGGTGACCCAGAATGACTGAACGTGCCGCTTTCTTCATACCGCTGTCAAACAAATTTTTGCCTCTTTTCATTTATTCTGACACATATTAAGGTCAGTGGCGTACTGTAAACCTATGCTGTAAACCATCTAAACATAACCTGCGATTTTCAAATAAGTATTTAGAATTTACTAGTTCTAGGAACATTGTTTTCTGTCTGTAAAATAACTGAAAAACGAATAATACAAAAAAAAATACAATACGACAATACGATCAGAATTCGTTGTACGCCACTGATGACTTATGAAACGTCATTCAAACGTCAAATGTTATTGGAAGGAAACAAGTGGAAATTAATTTTGATAAAATGACTACGAATTACGCTGACGTCACCTTCAGTTATTCTGGATCACCCTGGAGTACAGAGAGATCCACAATGATTGAACTTGCCGCTTTCTTCATACCGTTGTCGAACAAATTTATGCCGCTTTTCATTTATTATACCGACACATATTAACGTCAGTCAGTGGCTTACTGTAAACCATCTAAACAATAACCTGCAATTTTCAAATAAATATTTACAATTTTCTTGTTGTAGGAACATTGTTTTCCATTTGTAAATAGCTCAGTTTATCATTCTTCGGAGGGCACAAGAAATACAATTAACAGTTGTATTAGCGTCATAGTTGGCGCTCCATCAAACATTTGCTTCTTTTGACGTTCTAACCAAATGAACAAGCCTTCTGTCGTAAGAAAAACGCTAAAAAATCTAGCAGACCTTGAGTAAACCATTAGGCCATGTTCACATGTAACGCCGGTCGACGCGTGTGCACGCCCATGAACGCGCGTTCAAAGTTTGCAGATGTTCAGATGACGGGCTACAACGCACATTTTATTTTTGTGGCTTTCATAAATTATATTGAAGATAGCTGGACTCTTTCTCTCTTGTATGAGCTGACCTTCAATTTCGATTGTCATTTTGAAAATACGTCCTACTTCATCTGAATAGTGTGGAGTTGCCAAGCGTGCGCCTTAAAAACGCGCGTTAAATTTTCGTCATGTGAACATGGCCTTAACCATGTACAATTTCAAAAAGTACATGCTGCTGTTGACATTCATTGAAGGCGCATCACCAACAATGTTAGATTGTCGTATGTGATGTTGAAACTCGTTGATTCCAATGATGTTTCCGAATGTGTGGACTACATCGAAATTGCCAATTGTTGAACGACATTACAACGATTATACAGGCTGATCCAAAATAACTGAAGGTGACGTCAGCATAATGCGTAGCCATTTTATCAAAATTAATTTCCACTTGTTTCCTTTCAATGACATTTGACGTTTGAGTGACATTTCACAAACCGTCAGTGGCGTACAACGTATTCTGATCGTATTGTCGTATTGCATTATTCGTTTTTAAGCTATTTACAAATAAAAAACAGTGTTCCTAGAACTAGTAAATTCTAAATGCTTATTTGAAAATCGCAGGTTATGTTTCGATGCTTTACAGCATAGGTTTACAGTACGCCACTGACCTTAATATGTGTCAGAATAAATGAAAAACGGCAAAAATTTGTTTGACAGCGTTATGAGGAAAGCGGCACGTTCAGTCATTCTGGATCACTCTATACAAAACCCCAGATCAGTAATAAGTTGGCTTCGGATTTTTTATACCGTACGGTAGCTCTGACGTCATCGCTCCGAACTCCAATATATGTGTGCGATCTGCAGTCGGAACCCGATCTCTCTGTAGAATTATATGTTTATTCGTTGTGCTTGTAGTACTCCAATCACTCAACGTAGTTAATAAAGTAAGAAAACGACGTCACGTGCAATAAACAAGGGGTCTATTGTGGTCGATATTTACTCGTTTTAGACTATCGTTCCATAAGCGCAGCAAGTAGGTTTAAATACGATATGTATATGAATGGACAAATTCAAATCAATGTTTTTTTTAAATTTTTTAAGGCATCAAAATAATAATACAGATTATAAAAAATTTATAAAATTATCGAAATATCAGCTACATTTAAAAAAAAAAATTTGAATATTTGAAAATAAAATTATAACTGTTAATATGTAATTTGTAAAAGATTAAAAGCAAAGACCAAGATTATTTCTATACATATGTATGTGTTTATATGTGCAAAAATATCTAATGAGACCACGGGGAGGCGGACATATCCTCACCAGGGTAGGTAAAAATTAATGGGATACATTTTAGAACATAAGCAACTACAAAACGGTTAGTCGAGTTATTCCATTCAAATGAAACAATAAACAAAAACAATCTCATGCATTAGAAATGTCAGTATTGATGATTGAATATTTCTCTAAATTAGAAGAAGAAAATTTCAATCTCTGGTCAGATACAAATGATTTAAAAAATTACTCGTATTAATTTTTTGTGTTACTTTTATCGTCAAAGTGTCTATCTAAACAATTAATATTTTATTGTTAAAATAGTTTGTTTCCATTATACAAGGTAAATTTTATCCCTGATTATGATAAAACTCCAAAGTGTATGAACTCAATTAATATTTAACTTTAATTCAATTAATGTGCAATATTTGATATATTTTTTTTAAGTTTACAATTTTCTTGTTTTGAATTTAATTTTTAAATATTGCAAAACATCGAGTCTGACTAAACCGAAGTAACTATATTCGATATAGTTATCATTGCGATTACAGTAAGATTCGAAAGTCACGAACGTCCATGGCGTGAACTAAAGGTAGTTACAGAATCCTAAGCTTAGTAATAAGTGGTCTGTGATAGAAAACTATAAATCTGACGATGCGACACATTTCTAGATTTTTACAATCCTGTAAATGCACAACGTGAACAATTTGCAATCAAATACCTTCATACCGTTGCAAGCAGCTGTATAATCACAACGAAATTATGCAACAATATCCGAGTTGTACTTGTGTAGCACCATTGCCGGAAATTGAAGGAGAATGTAGATGGAGAAATGCGACTACTGATATTTTGTAAATTTGATTTTATCTAATCAATTGCAAAGCTATCCACTCACTAATGGGCTACAAGTGATTACAGTTTGCCAAATAAAACAGCAACTGCAACTAGTGGTACAATAATCGAGGCTTTAATTCACCAAAATTTTATTGAATCATTGCAGACTTTCGAATGTTGTTGCGAATGCAACTAATTGGCCTCAAGGGTGTGTCGACATCACCGTTTCAGATACATGTCAAGTGAATGTATTGATGAAAGGTCTAATAGAACCGGCAAAAGAGATTGCAGCAAAAATTCATAAATCGATTTTCTTCAACAAAGAATAAATTAGCACAAGATAAGAATGCTGAAGATTATACAACCAAATACCGAAACAAGTACAAGAAGAATCTAGCAGTGACAAATCAAAGTTTGACTGAATTAAAACAATTAAAAGTGACAATTAATTGATGGAATAAAAGCAAATCTAGTTGAATATTCAATTTCACAATTTAAATTTTTAATGTACATTTACAAAATGGTTGTTTTATTCAAAGTTAAATGGTCGTATTCTGCAAATTTTTGGTGATTTGTTTCAAAACATCAACATTTTCTAAAAATCAACCAACACTACCATAGTAGTAATGACTCGCCAAAAATTTGCAGAATACGACAATATTTGCCATATACAGAAACTAACATGATAAATTAATTTTTTGAGAAAATGACAAACATTGACAATTTGAAGCAGATTGACATACACACACGCACGCACACACTCTCACACCACATACATACGATTCATGAAATTATAATTTTTTTAATTAAAAAAAATCAATTTTTAACATTTTTTGAAAATTGACATCATAATTAAAATTATCATTCCGATGATTCTAAAATGATTTGGTGTGTGTGTGTGTGTGTGTGTGTGTGTGTGTGTGTGTGTGTGTGTGTGTGTGTGTGTGTGTGCGTGTGTGTGGGTGTGTGTGTGCGCGCGCGTGTGTGTGTGTGTGTGTGCGCGCGTGCGTGTGTGCGCGTGTGTGTGTGCGTGTGTGCGCGCGTGTGTGTGTGTGTGCGCGCGCGCGTGTGTGTGCGTGTGTGTGTGCGTGCGTGCGTGCGTGCGTGCGTGCGTGCGTGCGTGCGTGCGTGCGTGCGTGTGCGTGTGTTTGTGTGCGTGTGTTTGTGTGCGTGTGTTTGTGTGCGTGTTTGTACGTGCTTGCGTGCCAGTCTTGGGCTTCATCAACTACATCAACTTTTTCAATTATACCAATAATTTAGTCTGGTGATTCGTCGCTGGATGTTATGGTATCCACTGTAAAAAATCAAGAAAAATGTATTAAAACTTAAACAAAAGGAAAAGATAATGTAGAAATTACCAAATGCTGGTGTTTTATTTTTTTTTTTGTAATATTTTTGGAATTGTTTGTTTTGCATTCTATTTTTTAGTATTCTTCATGTTCCCGTCGTCGTCTCTCATAATCCCTGTGCTCTTCTTCTGTTCTTTCATAAGCTATTCGTTTCATTCTTTTTGGTTTAAAGCCAAACCGTGCCATTAATTCGCCATTTTTATAATTCTTTACTGCATTCACTGAAAATGGGGAGAATTAAATAACAAATAGATAAATTAAATTCACTTACTTGTCTTGGATGTTGTTGGGGTCAATGCTGCTGCTGCTGCTGTTGTTGTTGTTGTTGGGGTCAATACTGCTGTGGTGGTTGTTATTTTTGTTGGTTCTATGTCCATTTCATTTGTGGATTTTATTGCAGCTTTGGCTTTGCATGATGCACATGAACATTCTGATCGTGACGTAGATGGTGTCGCTAATGCTGATGATGCTAATGATGGTATTTTACTTTCAATTTCAGCAGCAGCACCATCACCACCACCACCACCACGACCACCATTAGCATCTGCAACATGTCTAGTTGTATTTTCTACAATTAATTTGAAAAATAATCAACTTACCAAAATGTATATGTGATATCGCTTGAACCCGGTTTGAATGAATAATTTGTTATTAAAATAATACACAATCATTCTGTATGAGCACACTAGAGTACTTGATATCTTGAGTAACGGCAGTATCGTTCTCTAATAAATGTATCACCTTATGCGATGACCCACCGCCGAAAGCTAACGTCGTCAAATTGTTTTTATTGCAATTAAACTTCGCCCAATCTTCTTTACCCCTTATCAATACAGTCTGCTGAAAATGCGCTAAAGCAAGCTGAGTCTTGTCAATGTTGGATGGTCCAACGAATACGATGCTCTTATTTGTGGCATTCAAATCAATAGGTTCATCATTAAATGAATTTAGTGAATATTGCCCATAATCGGGTCGTGTAAAGATGCTACTGAAATGTGCCATCAATTTATTTTCATTACAAACAAAATACGACATATTGCCATCCATAACAATCTTCATTGCCTCCTCATATGAGTTGGCCTCGTTTGCCATAAACAGAATTTCGTTCATATTTACGTCACTTTTCTTTTTGGTATTTCTCCAAATTGATAAGTTTTCTCAACTGACGTTCGCATTTGTTCGTTGGTACATTCACTTACAGTTTGAGCAACATTCTTCACAAGTGTTACATCAAAACATTTAGATTCAAAAAGATTGATTTCAGCACTCAGGGTTTTTTGATAATGAAATGCAAAGCATAAATGTACCGATACTTGATTTGTTTGATTTTTCTCTTCCTGACCGATGTACCATTTACAAAATTTTCTATACTTGCTAAAATTTTGACAGTTGCAATTTCCGTAACCTCAAATTTTTACGTTTCTCGGAAATCGGAATTGGATCTATTAAAAAAAATGGGTGATGACTAGAGTTAGGATCTACAGTCGCACAATAAAAATTTCATGCCAAAACGTACCAGTGGCGTAATTGATTTAAAATACAAATAATCGGCAATTTACTTGTAACATATTAAATATAAAAATAATTTCTATGATTGGTATTCAACAGAATTAGTAAATGAATAATTTTATAAATTTGTGAGTAATATTTCATTTATTTTTCGATATAAATCATCTGTTCATTAACCTAAACGAACTACAATGAGAGAATAATGGAGGGAAAGCTGAATCTGTCAAAAATTCGCTAAAATCAAACACCTGCGTTTTAGCTATGACGTTGCTAAGTTAAACAAATCTTTATAATTGGTTGACTGTTTTTCTAAATTCTGTTGCTATCGATATAGAGCGCTTTGCCTTGTTGTTGTTTGTTGACGGATAAAACAACTGATTCAAAATTGAAACTTATGTGCCGCTCTTGTCAAATTTTTCAAAAATTAGATCCCCTACTGCTCCTTCTAGGGAGCGAAATCCTAACTCTAGTGATGACTAGAGTTAAAATCTACAGTTGCACAATAAAAACTTCAACTGCCAAAACTTACCAGTGACGTAATTGATTTAATATTCAAATAATTTGCAATTTACTTGTAATTAATTAAATATAAAAATAATTTCCATAATTAGTATTTAATAAAATTAGTAAATTAATTTAGAATTATGGACAATTGATAAATTTGTGCCTAATATTTCATTTATTTTCGAGTATAAATTGTCTGTTTATTAACCTAAACGAACTACAATGAGAGAAAAGTGGTGGGGAAACCGAATCTTTCAAAATTCTGCTAAAATCAAACACCTGCGTTTTAGCGATGACGTTGCTTAATCAAACGGATTATTATAATTGGTCGACTGTTTTTCTAAATTCTATTGCTATCGATACAGAGCGCTTCGCTTCGTTGTTGTTTGTTGACGGATAAAACAACTAATTTAAAACCGAAATTCATGTGCCGCTCTTGTCAAATTTTTCAGAGATTAGATTTAACAGCGCCCCAAAAAAGTTACCAAATCCTAAGTCTTGTGATTATACTATGAATTTGTTGGTGGACAAGACTAGAGGCTATTATGGTATACCGAAAGCAGCACTAGATGTGTACAATCATTGGTGGCGCCTGTTGAACATTAAACGAAAAAAGATCCCCGACTTGTGTAAACTTTACTAGTTGCACGAAAAATTGACAAATTTTCCAATATAGCAAACTGGTGAAATTGAGGGGGGCTTAGCAACGTGCAACTGAGGACCAGACTGTAGACCGTCTGTCCTTTCGTACAATACTACTAAATGCGATATACACGAAAATGTTGAAAAGTAAATGATAAATTTTCAGGGTATAGCAGCTTGTGCTGAAATTGCACAAGAAGCACACATGTTGGCTTCTTCACTGATGCCATTGTTTTGGTACTTGGACTCGGCGCAAAATTTTGCAATCAGCTCAACAATTGCCACATGATGATGATGTGTGTTGTTCATCATGTAGAAAGTAGCTATTGTTGTCGTTGTTGTCTCGGATGAGAATGATGGTTACAAGATGATTAGCCAGATCGTACATTATTGTAGAGTTGTTGTCGGCATGCTGACCATTTGGTTGCAATTTTGTATCGTGTGATGCAACAGCAAGATTATGGGCAAGCATGATTATGGGCTCAGACACGATGTTTCAATTTGTCGGGCTTGAATTTCCACCGCATTTAGGAGCTGTGTTTGTGCAACTTGCAAATATTCGAGCAATGCGAATTGATTTTTCCATTCGGTGTCGGCCAATTGCTCAGTCTACTGATGTCGCTTGTTTGATGAAACATGTTGCAACAAGTATGATGGTGGTAGTGATGGCGGAGGCTTGAGGCGTATTGAACAGTTGCAATGAATGTGGTCGAATCTAGCAATCGTCCAAAATTGGATTGCTTTTCGGAAAATTGTTGCGCCTATTCATTGGTTGGCAGTACATCACGTTGAATGTAGGTTGCCTTTGCCAAAAAACAAATAAATGCATCACGTATCTTTGCAGTGTGTGTGTGTGTTTTATTCCATGCAAATTCGCGATTGTACAACAGCAGGCAATCATGACTGACCAGCTTCAATGTCTTGGTAGTGTATGTGGACCACCGGCCAAGTATTGGCATTTATTGGGCCACGAGAGACATGCATTGATGTCGATGGTTGTGGCAATCGATTTGTATGTGGTGGGTGGTTTAGATTGCCCATCAAAGGTGGGGCATTTTACAAAATTGAAGATGCCAGTTGGGAGGACATGTTTTAACCGTACAAGAAATACATTTGCTGCACATGTATGCTGGATGGTGTACTGCATTTGCAACACACTTGGAAACTTGGAAAATGCCTAGAAAATTTATACTAAATTCAAAAGTGGCGTACTAGTTTCACTTGTCGCTCCACCTCAATATTGGCGGCTTGCTCGTTGACGGATTGACTTGACTGTAAATGTTGGATAATGTCCAATACTGCTTCGGGGTGGCATTTCGGTTGCGCAACGGCATGTGGATTTAAAACACAACTGATGACTAGAATGGAAATTGGCGTATTTGACTTGGTGGAGAGAATGTTTCAGCCAGAGATGCGTCCAAAATGTGTGTTTGAAATTGTTTATCACTTGAAAATTGGTTGTATGTTGTCTATAGGCTCCTTGGAGATGCTTTCATCAAAATGTGAACCCCGTAGCTCATTTGCAAGTTAGTCAAGGAACGCTACTTTGACTAGGCTGCAATTCTTGAAACCGACATTTTGTACACCCAATTTTATACAACCAGCAATACTTGTAGTTTAGGCGCAAACCATCAGTTTGCCAATTGCCAACTGCTTCAATTCGTTTGCGTCTCCACTTTCCAACATGTCTGCCACCATACATGGACACATTTTTTGACGGAATCACTCCACTACCTCATTGGCCACGTGACATCATTGAGGTTAGGTTACTTTAATCTCATCATTGTCAAGAACATGAATTACGTAAATTTTTAGGACAATTCAACAGATTCTAGTATGTTGTTGTTATGATTGCGAAATTTCGCCGTTTCTCGAGGTAATACAGGAATTTTTATAGAAATTGAAAAATTGTACGTTTTTTGCAATAATTAGGTACAATGGCAAATTTTCTGGTGTTGCTTAAACCGAATCGTTTGCATTTGAATTTTTACGAATGCAGTAGACGATCAAAAACAATTTTGGCACAAAACGGCCCCATTGATGTGCTAAATAAGCGAATTGAAAAGAACGAACTAGTTAGAGATGAGACACAATTGAAGGTATGTAAATCACTACAAAGAGTGTTTGAGGAAATCCAGAATTATGTACCCACAGAACGAGGATTCTTATCCAAATGGTTCGGTAACAATTCAACACCAAAACAACCGTTGGGTCTTTATATTTATGGAGCCGTAGGTGGTGGTAAAACAATGCTAATGGATCTCTTTTATACGACAGTGAATATCGATCGAAAGAGACGCATACATTTCCACGAATTCATGGTAGATTTCCATCAGAAAATCCATCAAACCAAACAACAAATCACCAAAGATTATACCGAACGTGATAGTAAACCGTTCGATCCGATACCACCAGTAGCTGATTTAATCATCGATAGATCGTTTATGATTTGTTTCGATGAATTCCAAGTCACCGATATAGCCGATGCAATGATATTGAAACGATTATTCACATATTTATTCGAACGGGGCATTGTAATTATAGCGACGAGTAATCGACGACCCGATGATTTATACAAAAACGGGCTACAACGTGCTAATTTCCTGCCGTTTATACCGATTTTAAAGCAATATTGCGAAGTGATTAGTCTCGATACAGGTGTCGATTACCGATTGATTAAAAGCAAATCAACTAAATCGAATTATTTCGTTAGAAGCGAACATAAATTGGACCCAATACAGCCGATTTTCAAATATTTATGTTCGAAAGAGAACGATGTTGTACGTCCGCGTGTCTTTACAATCCAAGGCAGAGACGTCAATTTCCGTACGGCCTGTGGGGGTGTTTTGGAGACAACATTCGATGAGTTGTGTAACCGACCATTGGGCCCTAACGACTACCTGCATTTGGCCCAATTCTTCCACACGATCATCATCCGCGATATACCACAGATGAATTTGAAGGTGCGCTCGCAAGCTAGACGTTTCATTACCTTGATTGATGCCCTGTACGATCATCGAATTAAAGTGATTTTCACGGCTGATGTGCCGATAAACGAGCTGTTTTTGAAATCGCAAGGCGACGATATGACCGATTCGCAGAGGGAATTAATGGATGATTTCAAATTGGACAAACGGGATGCCGATATTAATATTTTTACAGGGGAAGAGGAGATTTTCGCCTTTGATCGAACGGTATCGAGAATTACACAGATGCAAAGCGACGAATATTGGATGAAATGAACTTGCCAAATATTAGATTATTGTACAGTATTTTGTTATTTATTTTGGATATTTATCAATTGTTGGTTTTAATGGATACTTAATAAAGCGTTGTTGATTTTCGTTTTCCTGTAGATTGACTTTTTATTGGTCTCCACTAGAAAGATGTGCAATAAAAGAATCACTCAAACAACAAACATTAAAGCAGTATATTGACAAAATTAATTCCGATTACATTTTGGTACAACTAATTGTCATATAAATTATACGCCACAACAGAAGACGAATTGAAGAGAAATTGTCAATTGTGTTATCATAATAAGAATATAGAAACTATTATTACAAATATTACAAAACTACTGTGAATAATAATTGTTTATATATAAAGTTACTATTTTATTTACATTTATCAATTGTTAAACTGCTAAATAATATCGAACGATTCCCTCCAGATCAAATAAATAAAATAAATATACAGTCTTTATAAATAATCGTAATAAAAAGTACTAATAATTGCCAAAAAGTCGGACTAGAATTATTGTAAAATTATGGCTAAAATTAATATTTCAAGAATAAAATTAATTGTTACCGATGGGAGTTTGGTTTTCGTCATCCATTACAATAAACGAACCAAGCCTTGAAATCCTCTTGACTGGATCTTGTTCGGTTTTATTTCTCAACACAACACCATCTCTATTATCATTACAGGTACTTTGTTGTTGTCTATCATTATTTTGTATCCAAACTCGTGTATCTTTCTTCGCCGGTTGTTTTTTACTCTCTTCAACCTTCTTCCATAGACTAGCAATACGACTGGTAACTTGTTTCGAGGTGTTTGTTGTAGTTGGTAGATTTAAATTTGTATTACTTATCGATCTTTGTTGATTAATTTGTGGAATTGTTCGTTTACTATTAAAGCCATTCGTTTGATTTTTTAAACTATGACTTGACGGCGATGGTTGTAAATTTCCAGTTGGTTTATCTCTACTATCAGCACTTGTTGACCTAACAAAAGTTTTTAAAGTCCTACCATTGGCACGATCAGTACTAGCCGACTTTACAGGAAGATTCCTAGTTGGTAATTTACTAACTAAAGGTTTTATTGGAGCTTTTGTTATCGGTAATTTTGTTGGAATTCGACATTTTGTCGTTGTTTCATCTTTAGTAAAAGTACCCTGACGTTCCGGCGTTGGTATACTCTTCTGATTCATCAACACCTTTGATACTGTTTTTATATCTTTTATTGTTGTTGATTTAGGTGGATTTTTATTGGTTGCCGAATGGGCCGGACTAGTTTTCGGTGTATTTGGTTTACTACCATAACCACTAGATGCCCGACTTGTTGTTTTATTACCAATAGTTTTTACAACATTTTTTGTAGCATTTGATGTCATCGGTTGAATTGGTTTTATTGTCTTTGGTGCAATTCTATTCGCTAGATTACTCTTCGAATATAGAACTTTTCTACGGCCACGAATACCTTTAGCTTGACCATCATCATCATTATTATCAACAGTTTTAATTTCCGGCTTTTCTGTTGGTTTAACAATCTTCGGCTTACCTGGTATTTTTGTATCATCATCATCATTAATAGAATTGTCTTGTTGATTATCATCAGATTCAGTTTCGTTATTATCCAAATTTTCTTCATTATTATCATTTTGTAGTGATGTTGTTGGAATTGTTTCAATTACAGTTGTCGTTACAATAACAGGAATATTCTTTCGAAGCCCCCAACTTTTATGATAAGTCTTATAATTAGTTGAACTAGCTGAATTTTGTTCCGAATCATCATCATTCGATACAAGACTTAAAGTTTCATAATCCAATAATAATTCATCTGAATTTGTTTTCGTTTCTTTTAAAGTTTTCAATACTAAATTTGCCTCTTTTTGTACAAGAAAATGTAAATCCATCTCACCACTTATAGGTGGTGATGCTGATAATTCCGGCGATTGTGAGAAAGTTGGTTCGGTTAATGTTTGTGTTTTAAATCGTTCTTTATTTTCCAAACGTTTCTGTATGAAATTTCGCCGAATACTCAATTTATTTCGTATAGGACTCTGTTTAGCTGATGTACTACCAGATGAATCTGAACCATTTTCAATTAATTGCGATTGATTTATTAAAGGTTCGTGTACAATTTGTGTTTCAAATCGTGATCGGTCTTGTTGTCGACGTTCTTTTGGCGTTAATCGATTACTACCACCACTATTTGAATTTTTATCAACACTATAAGTTGGTGAAACATACATAGTTTCACTACTATCCATTGATTTATAATTTTCGGAATATTCTACAGTTTTCGAATCTTCAGATATTGAAGTTTGTAATTTTTCTTGTTCTTCTTTCATTACCATTTCAGCAGCAACTGTATAAGTTTTATAACGATCTCTAGCGAAATTTCTACGTTGTTTTGATGTCATTTGTTTGGTGAAATGTTTAATTTTTTTCGGTGTCATTTCAGGACTTGACGCTATATCCGATTGGATTGGTGTAAGACTATTGGCATCGGAAAATTCAGTAATCTCATCTTCTGTTTGTTGTTGTGGTTGTTGTATTACAGCTTCAGTTACATGAGTTCGGCAATCTTCAAATAATTCAGTTTCACTACCGATTGCTTCCGTTGGTACATCAGCTAAAGAATTACACAAATCGGTAACCTCATATAGAAATGATGGTGGATTTATATGATCCAAATCAACTATACTTAATGGTTGTGTAAAATTTAAACTCGATTGTTCCATTGATTTAGTATTATTAACAATACCATTTATTTGAAAATCGGTTTTTTGTTGACCATTTTCATTCGGTAGACTAGCAATACTTGTTAAACTACCTTCTAAATCCATCACATCCAATAAATTTGAAGGTGGATTCACTTGATCTAATAAACTATAATTATCAAAATTCTCTAAACTTGAACCATTATTAAGAGAATTATTTAATAATTTTCGCACCATCAAATTCGATGGTAATGATTTTTTACGTTGTATCAATTTTGGACTGGCATTTAACGAATTTAATTGTGATGGTGGTTGGACTTGATCTAATTCAAGTGATGCTACACTATTAATACTTTGCGACATTTCAGCTTCATTTTTGAATACTGTAGCAATTTTTGTAGCTTCGATTGCAATCAATGTTGATTCAGTTAATGTACTGGTTGTATTTAATGATGAAAAATCACTAGATTGTGGTGGTTTATCAACATTACCATCATTATCATTACAATCAACAACATCAATATTATCACTAATATGATTTGAATGATCTGTATTACTATCAAATGTGATTATATTTGGTGGACTTTCTGATATACTAGGAAATGTCATTTCACCATCATCAACCCATGTATTGTCGGATATTTTATATTTATCATCTTTATTTTGTAAATGTGACGCTTGTGATACTAATTCAGCTGTAAAACGATCTAATGATTCAATCATAGCGGCTGGATCAAGCATACGATTATCTAAACGACTTGTTTCTTCACAACTACGTTCTAAATAGTGATCTAATTGATAATTATCATTTGTTAAATATGAACAACTTGGTATACCATTTAAATCATTTAAATGATCAGATCCTTCAGATTTATCATCCATTTGACTTGTACTGTTATTCTCTTGTGAGATATTCAATAATTCCGATTCCTCCTTCTTCATATCTGAACTACCATCATTTAAACAATTCAACGATAAATTACATCTAGAAATAAAATTATAATTAATTTAAATTAATCAATATTAGAAAATATAAAACATACTCTGAATCGTTGGATGGTTGTTGGACATTTAAGCTTAAAATACTGTTATGGGTAACTTGACTGGCTTCACTTACTTGTACTTTCGCATTACCTTCCCCTCTATCGCTCTTTATCGGCGTACTCGTATGTATAATGTCACTATGTAGAGCCACTGATAATAAATTACCGTTTGATTTTATCGATTTTTGAATAACGTTACATTCAGTATGAGTTGTAGATATTTGATTTGAAATTGGATGATTTAGTTCATTCCTAAAAATTTAAAAATAATCCAATTTTATTTATCGATAGTAATTTTATTACCTATTTATTTGAATGTCACTATCGATTTGTTCGACAATTTCTTCATCAATCTCCTCAACTACTTCAATTAAATTATTTTGTTTATCTTTTTCAATATCGTGTTTCTCTATTTGTTCTTCTTGAGGTATTTCGTTGATTAATTCAACCATAATATCGCTCAATTCAATCTCATCTAAATTATTACATTGATTTATAGATAGAGGTAGATCTGTACGTGAATCGAAACCACTGGAATTTCTATAAAATTTCAACTTAATTAATTGATTAATTAAAAATCGATAATTTACCTTGATTTTAGTTCGTTTATTTCAAATTTTTGTTGATAATTTGCATCAGTATCTGAAATATCTTCAATAGAACAACGATCTTTTTCATCCGAATGAATTTCTTTACGTTTTTGTTTATCATTATCGACTGAACTAGAACTAGACGAGTTTATCGAACTATAATCAATTAGTTCCGTTGTTTCATTTCTATATTCTTTTGTCGATTCAATTGAAATGGAAGACGTATTTTTGGTTATCTTCTTTGGTTTATTTCTTAGAAATTTTGGTTCGTTTTGTTGTTGTTGTCGACGTACCGGTATAGCAATTTTACTCTGTTGTTTTGGTGTATCAATATGTGGTAAACTTGAACTACCCGAATTTTGTATTGATGTTGATTTACTTGTAGATGGTTCACAATTCAAACTATTATAATTACTCGATTTATTTGTTTTATCTTCCTGTTCTTTATTTGTTTGTTTTATTGGCGAATCTTTTTCGATATTTTCGTAAGTTTCAGATAGTGTATGATCAAGATCTTGCATTAAATTCTTCTGTTTACGTGCACCTAATGTTGGTAGAACCGGTAAATCCATTGATAATGCAGTTGAATCCATTTGTGGTAGAATTGTTTGTGTTGGTTTTGCTGTTAATAAATTTTTTAATGCAGCACTAGAACCCATCGCTATCATTTTATGTTTGGAATGATTTAAACTTCTTAACATAGATGGTGCGCCCATTTCCCACAATTTCTCTTGATCAATTTGACATTTAGCTGACAAATTCCATAATGTACCACATGCATTACTAACAATTGTTAAACTTGGCGATTTTAATTGTTCTAATAGAATTTGTAGACAATTATGTTGACGTAATATTTCACGATAATCTTCACGTACAGCAATTTGACTTGATATATTCCTCAATATACCACCAGCATTTTCAATAATTGCCAATGATTTTGATGGTGTTTTATATGTTAACATATCAACAAGAAAACCTAAAGCTCCATCAACTGAACAAATTTCGGATTTATTTTCTGTACTATGTGCTGATAGATTCCATAAGGCTGATAATATCGATTTTAATGTATTCTCTTTATTATCCAACATTGCTGCTTTCATTAAACCATTAACAGTACCAACTTCGCGTAAAATCTCTTTACTGTTAGCTTCGGCACGCCACGATAAATTCCTTAAAACACTCGCTGTAACTTGTCGTAATTCATCACTGGGACTTTGTAATTGTACAACTAATGCCTTCATGAATTCTCGAAATGAACACAATAATAATTTATTACCACTATCACCAAATGTTAGATTAGTTAAAGCCATACAGGCATAACGACGCATCAATATACAATGAGTTTCTTCTGTAATACTACCATGTAAAGAATGTTCAATCTATAAAGATTTCTCGATTAATAAATTATTAAATTGAAAATCAAACCAATTATACTTCGACTAAATTAGAAATAACATGAATTCCGCCTAGTTGACAAATGGCTTGCCGATGGCCTTCATCGAATGATAATTTCATTAAATGCGCTATTGTTTGTACCGGGTGTCTATCACTATCTATAAATTGTTTAATTTTAATTAATCGAATTTATCAATTAAAATAAATATACCTTCAGATGTTGATGGTAAATTCTCTAAATCTATATCAATATTGAATTTAAGTGCTTCAATATAGGCACGTGTTTGTTCTAATAATTTAAAAACACGAATTTCACGTTTACGTAATTTCTCATCCGGTTGAAATTGTATTAAATTTTGTAATGCTTGTGATGCTTTAATTCGTGTTTCTCTCTCTTTATCAGATTGTATCATTTGTACTAATAATGGTATACAACCTGATTGTCGCATTGCTATACAACTTTCTTGATTTGTACTTAATGCTAATAAAGTTTCACCCATATCGGCATGTTCTTGTCCACTTAACATTGATAATAAACTATAAACCATATCGAATTTTGCTTCTAATTGTTGTGATGAACGTCTTGATAAATTTGGACTACCTAAAAAACGATCTAATGCCATTGCACCAGCACTAGAATCGAAACTCATCACACTATTAACATCTTGCTAAAAAAAACAAATAGATTCTAATAAAAATTATACCCGAAAATAAAATATTACCATATGGAGATTTTGTGCGGGTAATACTGGTGGTTTAAATGTTGTAGAATCAGAATTCCACATAGTTTTCTCATTAGGCCATGTACCATGATATAAAACAGATGTTAGACCTTTATCTCTTTGTGGAATTGGTTCACTACTAACTGATAAATGGGCACTATTACGAGCTGCACCAAATTCATCTTCACTAATTACCTCACCCTGAATATTATTTTTATTTGTCACACTATCGTACTAATTAAAATTAATTGATTAAAATTAATTGAATTTAATTAAGTTTAATTACATACATTTGAAGATAAATTCGATACAGGATCCATTGTGTTCAATAGTGATATTTCAAAGTTTAGGTCATCATCCTAGAATTAATTAAAATTCTACAATTACCTTTTCAAAATTAGTAAATTGAACAAAATGTAGATAAATAAACTTTAACCTATTGGAGGGTTATTTTTGTTTCCTACAAAATATAAACGTGAAAGAAATAATTTCCGTTATAAGTAGAGATTTCAATCGTTAAGACAGCATTTGATTACAGCTGAAATGTTAATTTGTTTTCTTGTTGACAACAGTAAACTTTAGAAAATTTAGAAATTATTACCATCTAAATTTTCCATAAATCAATAAATAAGTTTTCCGTAAAACAATAAACAAGAAAACTCTCTCTTAATGATTTATTTGATAAAATACAAGACATTCTAAACATAAAGTTGATTTTCTAAAGACCTAGAATACATAAAATTATCTAAAAAAAATCCTGTTTCGGTTGTTTACGAAGCTGTAAAAGAGAATGAAAATTAATTAGTTTTCTACGGAACTAATTAAGAGGATCGGGAAAAATTGGACTGTAGGTTTCTACTAATCACAAACATTTTGTCGATGTTTTTCCCTTGTTTCTATATGTTTTCTTACTAATAAACATATTGATTTTGATCGATATTTCACGGTTATATAATTTCTCAATGTGTATACCTTTAAAGTTCAGCGTCTCGTTGTCAAGCTCCATTTAACAATACTTTAAGTTGACCTAAAATTGAATTCTAAAGGCACTAAAGATAAAGCTTGCATTATTAGGTTGAAACACTCATCTTTACTGCTTGAATTTAGGAAATTTTAATTCTAACCGTTAATACAAATTTGAGTTATTCGATTAGTCAAAAATTTTTATCGAAGAATATCAGAAAAATAATCAAAATTCAAGATTAAATTATAATTTTAATATACATATCAGATAATAGAAACAATAAGAGGTTTAAAAATCGATTTTCCATTATTTATAAAGGTCAAAGTCAGAAAACATGCGAAACTCTGGTTATATATTTTAAAATCAACTATTTATCAAACTTTAATATTAACTAACAATTTAAAACTATTAATTTTCATTAAATGAATCATCCTTTACCTTCTATTTATTAATTTACAAGGTAAAAATCTATCCTACAGATATAATATGTGTTTATTTTTGTATAAGATATTGAAACTATACGGTCAAAGGACAGGGAACAGATGTTGTTCTATTTCTTTTTTTCCCCTTTATCTTCTAATATTAATATCCGAAGACAACAACCGAACTTTGACTATCAACCAAATTATAAATCAATACAAGTACAACATAAATTAAGCTTACCCTTTACGTTGATGGAAAAATAAAATACTGTTTATATTATTAGAGCCGGTCAAATCTTTGTTGAAGAACAAATGTTTATATTTAGAACAAATTACACTTGAATTAATAATAGAACAATGATTGATACGTTAAATAGTAAAATTAAACTCAACGAAAACCAATTAGAATTAAACGAAAATTAAAAAAAAAAACACACACAAATGAATACGAATTAAAAATTACAAGACGAGAGGAACTCTTGCTGCATTGCAGGAATAGAAATAAAACGAGACTGCGCCGCATGTACGCAGGAGAGCACAAAAATTATCATCCTAATCTGTAAAGTGGAAAATAGACGCGTTTCCCTATATTTTATAAGAATAGAGAATGAGAAAATAATTAGAAAAATTACGAGGGAAATTGAATTAAAGAGAAACCATTGAAATTATAGTGAATTATTCGATTTTTTTCTACATCATTAATTGAATTGTACGAAGAAATATTCAAATTTGATTTAAAAATTTTCAATAATAACAAACAGAGCGTAAGATTTGCAATAATCGCTAGAAAGTCTAAAATTACCCGAAGACATCCTCCATAGTTTAGCCAATAATTAGAGGAACAAATTTATTATAATTATAAATGAAAGAAAATTACTCTCACTTTTCCGTGCGAATCTCAATCGGCAAACTTTCTGATCCTTATCTTTTCAAAGTTTTCCTGTTAATTAATTCGACTTTTATTGTTTTATTCTAGAATCTCACCTGTTGTTGTTGGTATTGTTGACTGGTTGTAGGAAATAATTTTGTTGTTGTTCTTGAATTTGAAATCAGAGGTGTAGCTAGCTGTTGTACACGTTGAGCCTTCCTTCTCAAACCGCGTACTTCCGCTAGCAAAGCCTCATAATGCGATACTGGTAACGACATAGGTAATAATCTGTAAAAATAACAACAAACAAGATAAATTCAACATGATTCATCATCGAATTGTATTGCGAGTTACAGGCGCATGAAGTCATTCAAATTGTGGCTTCCCCAAATCTATCGCCACAAGATTTCGATAAAAATTTGATATTTGCTAGTGGTGAAAGAAAAAAAGACGTAAACATCGTCATGCTTGCAAATATTGATTTTTCTAAATGTCACAGGACATAAAAATTCCAATCTATAGGACGCAATACAACGGTTTTTTACGATTAAAAAAACCAAATCCTATCGAAAATCTCCATAAATATTTAATTTCCGATAATTTGTGGGAGTAATTAGTAAAAACATGACATCTGTCACTTGGACATCCATCAAATATCAACGATTTTAAACATTATCAATAGAAATGATAACAGAAAGTTTATACAAAAATTATCAACTTACCATGATTCTTAATTAATAAATTACAACTTTATCTATTTAAACGAATATTACGTTATATAATTATTGATTAAACACGACGAATCCACACACATTTGGACATCGAACAAGCACCATTAAAACAAATTTAGTGACTTTATTTACGTTGGTAGAACTGATGATTTTTATAACAAATGCCGGATTGATGCCGATATTACAGAAATCTATTCTATTCATATAAATCAATAATTTTAAATAATTATTTCTTTTTAATAGTTGTAATTTTTTATTTTCTCAAATAATTGCATGATTTTTGAGTAAAGAATTTGTTTTACGTTGTTAATTAACAAATGCAACATCTGTTGATAGAGTTTTTGCTAAAGTCTGGGCATATCCAAACATTTCATCTTCAAATGTATCTACTAATTTTTAACTTTTGTATTAAATTTGATTATAATTATTACGACATACTTATAATTAGTAGCAATTTACTACCTATCGATTACCCTGACAATATTGTTAGTAGCGCGATTTTATAAAATCGCGCTACTAACTTTTTGCCTTTGGAGATGATGGTAATTGTGAATAGCAATAATTTTCTTACTAAAGGATATCTTATGGATAATCCATGCTATAGAAAGAGTTAGGATATGTTGCAAACTTCCGGACGCTGATTGGTTGGTGCAAATATCTGACAACTTAACCTCACTTTTTGGCACCAACAATCGAAATCTTCTAGAAGTTTCAGTTGTAGATGTTGATCATTGAATAGAGAAAAAACCGGTATTAATTAATTAAAATTAACAGTTATTAAATTTCATTATAATGGCAATGTTTGGTTTAATCGTGTCAGGGCGGCTGGTATTTCAATCAATATTTATGCGAAATTTTGCAATTTAACGATAATGTTTAGGTACAGACGGAATTCCAACCAATTTCCGAGACACAGTTCATCACGACAATACCAGATGCGGATAATATCAATCATATTGTATTGTTCCTAACTGGTGTGATACCATTTCCCGAAGGTACCGCCGGTCAAGGTAATTTTTCGATACTAAATTAATATTCTAAAAATTTTTAAACGTAGATTTTAGTGTACTTTAGTTGGCCAGATCCGAATGCGCCACCAAACTGGCAATTATTAGGCTATATTTCGAACGATAAACCATCCGCTATTTTTAAAGTATCCAATTTAAAGAAATTACACGAAATGAGTAATTGTCCAAACATGATGTTCGGACAAAGCCACATTGTGCATAATGCACAAATAGGGATCTCAATAGGTAAACAATTCAATAAAATTTAAATCGAATTTAATTGTGGAATATTTTAGAACCAATGTCGAATATACAAGACGTTCCATCGCCGAACAATCCAGAAGCTCATGTTAGTTTCGCACAGAAAATGTTGGAGAGTTTCATGAATTACGTGTTGAGTTACACGATTACCCAACCACACATGATACCCGACCCGACAGCCACTTATGTTCCATTATCTACCGTGCAGAATTGGTATACGAACTTTGAGAGACGTCTACAACAAAATCCAAACTTCTGGAAGACATAATTGTTTTTGTTACCATAATTAATAAGACTCACGGGAAACTTGTGATTTGTGTATTTAAGTGAGTGTTGCTTAATTAAAAAATAATAATTCTAAATTCATTAATTTCTCTTCTGTCAATATTTTTAATATGAAAAAAATAAAAATTGCAACTTAAAGAATCTGCAAAGTTACCCTTGTTGATTGTTACTCTCATTATCTTTGTTACTTGTATCTTCGCTTTGTTTCTTCCAACTTTTAGCGGCGGCCAATAATTTAAGATTAGGCCGACTGGCTTCATCTTCTGGGAAGATATAATCGAAAACTTCCTCCCATCCTTGTTCTGTACCATCTTCATCAATAATCTTTTGCCGTTTCTTAATTCTACGCGGTAATTTACTATCAACTTTGTCTTTACTAACATCATCGCCATATTGATTTTCGAAATCTTTCCAATTTTCCAACAATAAAACTCTCGCCTCTTTCTCACCGTAATTCTTCAAATTCTCATTAGCACGCTCGTAAATCCGTCTAGCCAAATTAACATTCATATTATCCTCTAATTGATTATTTAATTCGAATTTAGCGTAAGATAACCAGACTTTAACGTGCGATGTACGCTCTAATAAACGTTCATAAAGTCGACGGGCATTCTCTGGTTCATCTTGGGCAATTTCAAAATCAATATAAGCCTTCCATAATAATTCGGGCATATCTAATCTAGGTTGATTTATTGCCAATTCGTATATAGCCCGAGCACGATCAAAATCACCTAATAACGTTTCTAATTCGGCAAATTTCATCCATGTTACACAATTCTCCGGACCGAATTCTA
This sequence comes from Mylabris phalerata, assembly GCA_020740385.1. Classification (NCBI taxonomy): domain Eukaryota; kingdom Metazoa; phylum Arthropoda; class Insecta; order Coleoptera; family Meloidae; genus Mylabris; species Mylabris phalerata. The sequence continues at coordinate 2,225,201 of JAJEOX010000299.1, read as the reverse complement.
AGAATTTCTCATATAATTTCCGACAACGATCGAATTCCCGTAATTGTATCTCGATATCGATATAACCACGGAATAGTTTATCACGGGGGCACATACCTATTGATGTACCTAAGATTTTTCTAGCCGCATTCAAATTTTTCTGGCGGATTTCGAATTGGGCGAAGAATAACCAGATTTTTGAAAACGTAAATATTTTATGCGGCAATAGATCGAGACAGGCTTTATAAACTTGTCTTGTACGTTCCATATCTTGCGCTTCTAATTCTTCGAATAACGCATAATTTACCCATAAATAGATATAACGTCGCCAGAATTGTTTATCTTTAGTTGGTGGTACATTAGCGATAGCTCTCTCGTAGGTTTCTCGGGTTATTTCTAAATCACCTTTGCCTTCAACTAGACGTAAATAATCGAACCAAGCGTCGTAATTTGTTGGGTTTTGTAAAATTTCCTGTTCGTATTGGAATTTACGTTTCGATACAATCACATCTTCAATTCCTGTCCTATCACCATATTTCTTCTCATGAATCGTATAAGCTTTATACAATTCTTTTGCTTGTTCTTTTGGCATATGATCTAAAGCATATTTGTATATAACTCTAGCACGATCGTGTTCTTTTTGATTCTCTTCAAATCGCGCAAATGCAATGAATAATTTCTCATCTAAATGATCATCACCGTAGAAATGTACAGCACGTTCATAGATACGTCTAGATGAATTAATAAAACCGTGATTCTCTTCAAATCGTGCATATTTAATCCAATGTTTCACCTCCGGATGCGTTATAACAAATCGTTCATAAATCTGTCTAGCTCTATCAATCTCTTTATAACGCAATTCGAAATTTATATAAGTTTGCCAAGCTTGTTCGTCCGGTTGCCATTCCATCCACCGTTCAAATACCGCTCTAGCGCCCGCTATATTCTCCAACATCTCTTCCATATACGTGTATTTGTACCAAAATTGATTAACACGCGGTAAAATCGTAACAGCACGATCCCATAGATTCCTAGCATGATTCACTTGACGATTCCTCATCTCCATTTCGGTATATTTCAACCATATGGTAACATTGCGATGATCAACGTCCAGAGCACGTTCGAAAATCGAACGAGCCCGTTGAATCTCCTTCTGGGATTCCTCCCAATGGGCATATTTGATCCAATTCGATATAACCGTACGATTCTTCCGTATATTATCTTCGAATTGTTTGCGTCGCCGTAATTGATAATCGGCCAATTCGGCTGGATCGGAGATCTTCTGTTTGGGCGGCGGCGGTAAGATTTCCAAGTCGCGTTCTTTGGCTTCGCGTAATAATTGTTCGGCGGTAATCTGGATTTCTGCTGGTGCTTTGTTTTTCACCTGGAAATTGGAGAATTGTTGGACATTTTGATGGTGAATTGTCTTAATGGAATACTCACTTTTGCCACTTTGGGCATTTTCTGCGGTTTTGATTCCATTATAACGACTTAAATTATGATAAATAGTGGAACAATGTAAATATTCTTCGAAAATTCGTCAGTAAAATAACGAACGATAAACAATTCAATATTTAAAAATGAGGTTATGTTATTACTTGCATTGTTGCCACGTCTAATATTACTAAAATAGTGTCGAAAAAATTGTTAGAATTACCATTATTATTAAAAAGACTGTTATAATTACCTTACGTAATCAACGATTTATTTTTTCGTGATTATAGTGTAATTGAAATTTAAAATAAATAAATAAAAATAAAAACTGGTGACATCTATTGAGGAAACATCAATTGATATCGTGGACAATATCAAGATGGCGCTTGACGATAGCCCGCAAAATTTCAAATTTCCAATTGAGTTACCAATATTTGTATCCATAGAAAAGCGAAAAACAGTAAAAATTCTAGCTTCATCAAATTTTAATTCTAGGCATAATCAAAATTTTATGATTATTTTAAATCGTTAAATTTCAAGTAGAAATGGTGAATTATTTAATATATTTTTTAAAAAAATTATCATTTAATTTCCCAAATTTCTTAGAAGGAATGTATATCAGTTCACATTGGCCAAGCCGGTGTACAAATTGGAAATTCAGCATGGGAACTTTACTGTTTAGAACATGGAATTAAGCCGGACGGTACACTACAAGACCAAAAAGATATAGTTTCTGATAATTCGTACGGGACGTTCTTTAATGAAGTAGAAAGTGGCAAAATGGTGCCCCGTTCGTTGATGATTGATCTAGAACCGAGCGTTATTGGTAAGTTGAATTTGTCAAATTTATCTGGTTTAACGTCAATTTGTCTCCATATAGACGAAGTTCGTGTTGGGAAATACCGCGAATTGTACCATCCAGAACAGTTGATAACAGGTAAAGAGGACGCAGCTAATAATTACGCCCGTGGTCATTATACGATTGGCCGAGAGATGATTGATTTAACTATGGAAAGATTAGCGAAAATGGCTGAACAATGTACGGGATTACAAGGATTTCTCGTTTATCATTCGTTTGGTGGCGGTACAGGCTCAGGATTTACATCGCTCCTAATGGAAAATATATCCGATTATTTCGGCAAGAAGAGCAAATTGGAATTTGTAATTTATCCAGCACCGCAAATTTGTACAGCCGTTGTGGAACCGTACAATTCAATTCTAACAACACACGCCACATTACGCCACACCGATTGCGCTTTCATGGTCGATAATGAGGCGATTTACGATATTTGTCGAAGGAAATTGGGCATTGAGCGGCCGAATTGTATCAATTTAAATCGTCTAATCAGCCAAGTAATATCGTCGATAACAGCATCGTTACGTTTTGACGGTGCTTTAAATGTTGATTTAACCGATTATCAAACAAATCTAGTACCATATCCACGTATACATTTCCCGTTAGCCTCGTACGCACCGGTTATATCGTCCGATAAGGCCCACCATGAAGGCTTATCGGTTTCCGATATTACATCGGAATTGTTTGAAGCCTCCAGTCAGATGGTTAAATGCGACCCGAAACATGGCAAATATATGGCGTGTTGTTTATTGTATCGTGGCGATGTTGTACCGAAAGATGTGAATCATTCAATTGCGCATATTAAAATGAAGAATAGTATTCGATTCGTTAGTTGGTGTCCAACTGGTTTTAAAGTTGGTATCAATTATCAACCACCAACTGTTGTGCCCGGTGGTGATTTAGCTAAAGTACAAAGGGCCGCTTGTATGCTATCGAATACAACAGCCATACAACCGGCATGGAATAAATTGAATCAGAAATTCGATTTAATGTACGCGAAACGTGCTTTTGTCCATTGGTATGTACATGAAGGTATGGAAGAAGCTGAATTTAATGAAGCCCGTGAAGATTTAGCCATGTTGGAGAAGGATTATGAAGAAGTATCAAATGACGATGTCCAATAAAAAAATAATCAGAATCAATCATTCATTATTTATATTCATTTTAATCATCTTACAACACAAATAAATTATTATCAATACTTGCCGACAATTTTATTTTAAATTATTAGATTTTAACAAATTATTTAACCTATCTATCTCTTTGCCCAAAGTATCGACATTTTCCTGGAATTATTAGAAATTAATTTATAGAAACAAATTTTATTAAAACAAATTACTTTTAAAGTGATATTTTTAAGTAGGGCATCCTCTAGTACAGCCTGTAGTTTTCGATTGATGTCTAATGATAATTCGAGAGTTAAATTATCGTCAGCTACACGAGAACTGTACATTGATGCCATAATACCGTTCAATTTCGCGACGTTCGCCTATTAATTAACAATAAATAAAATCAATAAAGCAGCAAACAAAACCGATTAAAATAGAATATCGAAATTAACAAAAATAGGAAAACCTGCCGAAACAAACTATAAAAATAGTTAAAACTCACCAAAATTTCGAAGACTGTTGGCATTAGTCATAGTAAACGAAAAAAGAGAAGAGAAAGCAATTTCATTGAAATATTCGTCACATAAAGCAGCAAAAAATACAACAAAAGATAATTATTTGAATACAAAAAATACCTTATTATTATCCATTGCATTCGATGTTAGGGCACCGGATTGATCTCTCAAAATATAACTTTGTAACAAGCGAGTTTTCTTTTGCAATTCCATAACAAGTGTATTGATGTGTTCTTCTAGAAAGTCGATTTTTTCCGATTTCTTCGCACTGGCCCGTTGTAATTTAACGATATGTTCAATTAAAGTTTGACGATCAAGCGGTAGATCCGGCTGGATTACCTAAATTTTCAATCAAATTAAAATAATTTGAAATTTCTACAACTTACTTTAACTTGATCAACACTACCGTTCGATTGATCACCTGTACTTAACGACGAATTCGAACTACTACTACTCTTATTTGTACCTAAACTCTCATAGTGTTCCAGTCTTTTTCGACATTGTTGCAATTCCTTATTTAATTCCTAACAAATTAGAAACAATTAAATCAAATCGTCGAAAAAACACAAAATTACCCTAAACGATAGGTCGTATTTACGCTTCATTACAGCATTTTCGCCCCTCTGATCGGCAATTTCTTGCTTCAATTTCTCGCATAATACTGTCTTAATATCCAAATTCTTCTTCAACGACTCATTTTCTTCAGCGAATTTAACCCTTTCTTCCGATAATTGAGTTGACAACATTTCAATTTTAGTCTCCTGTTCTTTAATGGATCGTTTTAGAATAGTTTGTTCACAAGTCAATTGTTGCACCTGTTATTAAAGGAAATTACAATAAAAATAATTACAAAAAGTACAATATTACTTTAGTTTCTAGGGCTGTAAATTCGGATTGTAATCGAACATTTTTATCGGTTAATTGTTGTGTGAATAACAATAATTCAGCTTCACGTTCACGACAAACTAGCATATCCGATTCTAATTCATTGTTGCGTTGTTTTAATAGATCGATTTGTCCATTGCATACTTTCAATTGTTGTTGTTCATTGTTTAATTGTAATTTTAATTGTTCTAATTGTGTATTTTTTGTTTGTAAATCAGCTGAATCTTGTCGTTGTTGTTCTGTACAAGCTTTTAATTGACACAATTTCTGTTCGTTATCTAAACGTTCACGTTCTAATTGTTGTACTTTTAGCGATAAATTATTGTTCTCTTGCAAGATTTCTTGGTGTTTTTCTTTCAATTTATCTAACTGCGAATTTAATTCTTTTATTTGTTGTTCTTTAGCGTCTCGTTCGTGTCGATTTAGTATCAAATTTGCTTGTTGTTCTTTCAATTGTTGATCTACAATAGATTTTAAATAAATTGTTTAATAGAATTGATAATTCACCTAAAACATAAGCCCGATTCTCTTGAGACGTGTGGAATTCTTTGATCGATTCTTCGGCATCACTTTTAGCTTGTTGGATCTGCGTCGTGGCTTCCAATAATTGATTATTGAGACTTTCGATTTTGGTTTGGCATTCTTTGTGTAATTCCATTTCGATTTTTAAACTATTCTGTGACCATTTCAATTTCGTTTCTAAAGCATTCAAATCGCTTTTATAACGATCGATTTCTTGTTGGGCTGTTTTCAATTCGTACGTTTTATTATCGAACATTTGACAAATGCGGGCTTTTTCCGTTATCATAACGTTCACTTTATGTTGTAGAATTTCGTTTTCGCGCAACGTATCTTTGAATTTCTTTTCGAATTGTTCCTTCTGTTGTTTCTGTTCTAGAACATTTTTCTCACTGACAGCATACCGGATTACCATTGCTTCTTTCTCTTTGATCGCCAAATCTTTATGTTTCACAGCCTGTAAATAAAATCCATCAATATCAACGTTAATTCAACTAAAATAACATACTAATTCCAATTTAGATTCGTAATCTTTACGGACAGTTTCCAGATACAAACATTTATCTTGTAGACTTCTAATTTCTTCAATATATCTACAATCGTCCTCGCCGCAATTTTCGTCGGTTTCATTCGATGAATTCCCATCAGATTTCTCACAATTGTCCTGTTTTTGTGGTGATTCTTCTGGACTGGAAGACGACATATGGTCAGTGTGAGACGTATCCGACTCGTTCATATCTTCCATATTTGATCTTTTCGAATTTAATTAATATACTATCGATAACAATGCGATATTTGTTTTAAATAATAATATTTTATTGTTAAAAATCATTTCAAAAACAACATTTAAAATAACAACCTGTCAAATAACTGTCAAAATACAGGTGACGTCGTGGACGATTGCGACATCTATTGCCAATTTAAGCAAACAAAAATTCCCGTATTTTAATTCTCTATAATTCATTGTTGCCGATAATTGAACTTTTATTTCAAAATTAATATTATACTAGACACCAATAACATTACATATTAATTGATATGCAACAATTATTTAGTTTAATTTAGCAATGAAGTAGATTTACAGAATTCTGTTAATATTCAGTTAAGTCAATTTTAAGCTAGAGGTCGCTTGAATGGCGCCTAATTTAAAAATACACATTTTCAAATTTTAGGCTATTCAAATATTTAATGAATATTTAAATTTCAACCTTGCATATTTTGTAACGTTTGAAAGAAGTTCAACAATTATCCTTGACAACTGTTGCAAATTTCTAAAAGCAATTGCAGCAAATTGGACTAGAAACCGGTTTTTCCGGGAAATAAAAATGGTGAACTAGTTGACCCTAAAATTTAGTCCATTTATATCTAAATATTTCTAAATAATAAAACGCAATTTTTCTAAATTTATAGTTCAAGTTTTGGCAGAAAATATAAAACTGACGACAATAATAAGAATTGCAGGAAATTTAAGTATAAGACAACTTTTCAAATAATTCTGCAGTCAGTTTCTAGAAAGCACCGAAATTGTAGTGTTTTAATATGAAAATTATCGAATTTTCGCTGTTTATTATCGTAACATTATTGATTTATTTCCTGATAAAACATTACCGTTCTTATTGGAATTTCTATAAATTGTCCTGGAAATTGCCGGGCCCGCTATGTTTACCAATTATTGGCAACGCTCTATATTTTTTCTGTCGGGATGACGGTAAATTTATCCAATCCTCCATTAAAATACAATAATTCGTGTTCGATTTGTAGAATTATTCAATCGTGCTGCAGCCGGTATAGCACAATATCCAAGCCCTTTACGTTTCTGGTTCGGACCGAAATTCGCTATTGTTATATCGGACGTTGAAAATGCTGGCGTAATTTCACAATAAATCAATCAATAATTATTTGTTAATTAGTTTTCAATCAATTATTAGATTGTAATGTCGTCGTCGAAATTCAATACGAAAGATGATACGTACCGCTTCATCCAGGTGATTAATGGCGAAGGTTTAATTAGCGGTTCAGGTATTTAAAATGTAAATAAAACTGCAACAACTTAATAATTGTAGTTTTGAAGGCGCAAAATGGAAATCCGATCGGAAATTGATAGGCCCATGGTTTTTAAAACGGAATATCTCGCAATATTTAACAATTTTCCAACAACACACGCAAAAATTGTGCCAAATACTTCGAAATCGTGTCGGTAGAGATGTCTTCAATGTAAAATTCGAGATGCATCGGTGTGTTATCGATATTATCAACGGTACGTATTTTATTATTGAATCCAAGTGTGCAAAAATGGTGGATGCGCCGGGTGAAATTCTTATCAATTATAATGAATCTTAATCGTGATATTTGTGTCGATTGTAGAGGTGATCTTTGGTATGAAATCAGACGCCCAGAATGGCGGTCTAGATAGTCTTCTCAGAACAATAAAAAGGTAAAAATATCCAACATTATCGGACGATATTTATAAATTTTCCCACAGCATGTACGAATTAGTGCACGCTAGAATGGTGAAAGTTTGGCTCCAAATCGATTTCATCTTCAAACAAACCAAATATTACCCAGAAGAGATTCTTGGAGTGAAACTAGTGCACAATCACATAAAATTTGTATTAAAACTAACAGAAATCAAGATAAATCAATTAATTGAAATAATTTTTAGGGGATAAAGCGAAATTCTCAATCTACCAACGACCGCAACTATCAAACTTTATACGAGTTTCTATCGATACTCCAGAAGGAACACGGATTTTGTGACGATCAACAAATGATTCACCATCTTACCACCTTGATTAGCGCTGTAATTTCGATAAATTTCCCATATAGATGAAACAATTCTTTTTATTTCTAGAGCGAAGATACAGTGATGATAGTGTCGTGTTTCACTCTAGTCCTACTTGGAATGTATCCGGAAATTCAGCAAAAAGTCACCGATGAAATCGAAACGATCATAGGAGCGAACTCGAAGAAATTCACAGAGAATGATTTAGATCAATTAGAATATCTCGAGATGTGCATCAAGGAAGTATTAAGATTATTTCCAATTGCGCCGTTCGTTTTGAGGAAAACCACCGAAGATTGCAAGATTGGCGATTTAGATATACCGGAACAGTGCACGATTATCGTGGCTATCCATAATATCCATAGAAATGGCGAATATTGGGAGAGACCGGACGATTTTTATCCGGAACATTTCCTACCTGAAGCTGTAAAGAGACGGGATCGTTACGCTTATATGCCGTTTAGCGCCGGCCCTCGGGGCTGTCCTGGTGGGTATTTTCAGGATATTTTATGATTTTGATTAAATCGGATTTTGCAGGAAAAGCGTTCGCGTTCCTTGCTATTAAGACAATTTTGGTTAATATTCTACAAGAATTCCGGATCGAATCGCCCGGTACGCTGCACGATATTGAGTTGAAATCAGACATAAGTGTGCGGTTCAAGAGCGATGTTTATCCGATCAAAATACAAACACGCATAAATTGATTTACTCAAAATTGTCAAAAGAATAATTAAATTAATCGTCACAATACTATGCGCTTGCGTTATATTTTGCAAACAATATACCGGATTGAATATCATATTTTCCTGTCTATTGTTGAATGTAATGTACAAGATTAGATAAATAAACATGAAACTCACTGTTAATTTTGTGTTAATTCTCTTCTTTATAATTCTTCTACCCGATAATAGCGAAAATCGCGGTGTAAACGGTGGTATTAGTTGTGCTGGTAATATCAAATTTCCTCCCAAAATTACAACTAACTGATGATTTCCAGCTTGTACGGTTACAATGGGTGTTGCTCTACAACTCGCTGAAGTCCATCGGGAAGATTTCGTCAACATTACGCGAAATTATTGCGAACAAGCACCGACCATTGTCAAGAATCTTTGCTTGAAAATAATTTCCGAACTAGAACCATTTATAGAGTACGTTGATTGAGGCAATAAATTCAATTAATTCGGCCGAATTTTAGTAATCTTTCACAGAAAATAACACCAGATCTATTCTGTTTATTGTATGGAACTTGTACGGTTGATGATGGTCAAGAATTGTGCCATCTATTTCCGCTACCAATCGACTCAAATCCATTCAAAATTGATGTAGTTCGTGGCAATTTGGATTCAATTGGCAAACTCGATTTTTGCCAATTTCCAATAATCGAGAGAATTTGTGATATCTTGAACGATTCCTATATTTCGCTAGATGCAGTCGTTGATTTTGATAAAGACGGCTTCAGCTATATGCCAACAGCACGGTAATTGTATTTTTATGCGAATTTTCTTATTTATTGTCGTAAATAATAGGGGCGCCGACTGGAGAGGTAAAGATTGTTCCGATTCCGATCCCGACACCTATCCGGGCCGGAAACCGTGGCAAAACGATCTGTTTTCCGACAGTAATTGTAACGGGATTTGGGGCGTTGACACTAAAACAGAAATCGCATACGAGAAGAAATTCTGTAAAAAATCACAAAGTAGAGGGTTGATTTTTATTGGCGATTCGATTGGGGCGCACTTCCACATGCCGGAAGTCTGGATAGATCCACTAATATTCCAAATGGTTGTTCTATAATTTAACAATTAACATTTTTTTAATTGTATTTTCAACAGCCTGGTCTGAACGCTAGCGCTATAATTCTAGACGAAATCGATTGGCCCCAATATGGATTTGCGACCGGTTACAAAAACATCACGGAAAATATTTGGATAAAAGTTGGGAAATTTTCAAAACCACCAACAAAATTAATCCGACTTGTTTTAGGGGTCGACTGATTCGATTTATCTTCGATTAAGGGCGCGCAATCGCTGTAATCACAGAGACTATCAGAATTTATCACAGAATGGTGCTACCAGTTACGAGGGGATAAATCACGCGAGATCTTTAATAAGAAACCAAAGCGCTGATCATCCAGCGATTGTCTTCTACGCAATGCAAGGCAATGATGTTTGCAACAAGTAAGAAATTCGATTTAATTACCAACTATTTACGATAAAAAATCTAGTTTTAATGACACAGTTAATCATATGACGCCGCCGCTAGTTTTCCGCAAAAACGTCATGAAAACTCTGCTTATTTTGAACGAAAAACTACCAAAAAATAGTCACGTTATACTAGTCGGTCTAGTAAATGGACGATTTATTTATCCGGCCATGCATAACCGACTACACCCAATCGGTAGAATTTACAAAAAATTGGTAATAATTAATTTAGAATCGATTTTTAAGGTAAACTCCACCAAAACGTCCGTTATAGTGACATGTACAACTGGTTTAACTGTATGCAAATCGGCCCTTGTAACGGTTGGTTAAATTCAAATGAAACTCTAAGAAAAATTACAACAGAGGTAATCGAAACATCGCCAATTGTTGTTATTTTATCGAATTTCTCTTCTAGAAAGCAGCAGAATTGACGAATATGCTAAAAGATATCGTTCGAAATGAACAATTCGAATATTTCAAGTTGCATTTCATCGAAAATCCTCTAAATATTTTGATTAGAAAACATAAAGATATTAACGATTTTTTGGAGCCTGTTGATAGTTTACATCCGAATCAGGTATTGTTAATTTTATTAAAAACCCCCTTATTTATAATTTTTTTTATAGAAAGCTCAACCGTTGATAGCTCAAGTTATATGGAATTTATTAGAAAATTCCCTATCATCTGAAATTCTAGGGCCGATCAACGTTCATAATAACGATATTGAATTGATTTTTGGTGATCAAGGCGGACACTAATTACAAAATTTTTATACTAATTTTAATAATAAAATAACGATAATTTTCAAGAAATACTACAATTCTATATAACCATCATCTGTACATAAATTAACAGAAACGGTTTTAAAATTGGGTGAATTAGGTTGATAATACCACAATTCTTGAACGATTACAGATTTCTGATCACAATCCATTTGTTGGCGAATATCATCAGTGATATTACTGATTGTAATAGAATTCTGTGTCGCTTCGAAATTCAACAGAGTAGTTCCGATCAACCAATTACCCGAAGCTTCACAATTAGTATCGTTACACTTTAATCCTACTATCAATGTTACATTATTCTGATCAGTTTGTTCCTAGAATAAAATTATTGTAAATTATTAATAGTGAAGAATTTAAACCGTTTACCTCGATTAAATGGATGATTTTTCCTTGTGGTATAAAACTAATCCAATCGGTTTCAACAATATCGAATAAAATCGTACTATTTTCTGTTGTATTGTAGCTAGTACCGCCCCATAATTCGTACCAAATTTCGTATACTGGCGGTAGATAAATCCACAATCGTTCAGCGTCTGGTAATACAGGATGCGCTACTAAAATTTGATCGCCCACCATATATTGCGAATACAACGAATAAGTATTTGTATCGTTCTCAAAATCATAAAACATCGGACGCAACCACAATTCACCATTGAATATTGTCGTTAAATAGTGCGATTTAAGCATATTTCGTCGATTTATTACCGATTTGGCTGAATCAATCGCATAGCCACTATTCAACGAATCCGGATCTCTTTGCGGTGGTTCTGATGACAATCGTAATAGAGGCATTGTGCCTGCCATCAAATACCAACGTATGCACAGAGATTCGTTCAATTTAGCGTCGAAATATTTCGTTGAACCACATACTGGAGCACTCACGAATCGTGTCACAAATAAACTGTTGAATAGCAATTTTTTGATAGTTGAACGAAAATCAGACCATGTGGTATTTGATGTTTGAATTAAAACAGCATTTGATCGGTTTGTTAAAGTATGAGATGCGGACATTGCGAAGACTTCCTGTCCGGTTTGCGATTCGATTGCTTCTTTTATTAATTCTAATTGTACCGAACCGTAATTATTGTGATCTAAAATATGTTGACGATCAACGCCCAATATATTCCACGGTATTGTGGTAGACATAGCTTCAATTAATTCCTAGAAAAAAATATAAAAATTAATCCGCGATTTATTTGAGATTAGCGATTTACTTCAGATAAATAAGGGAAATTAGTGGTTGATTTCATGCGGTATTTGTCGTTCATTGGCCAATTGTTGTTGAAAACTAGACTCGTCGGTAGAAAACCCAAATTTTCCTTGATTTCTTCCAATAAAAGCTCGATAAAATCGGTAATATTTGAATGTTGATAATACGGATAAACCACCGGTAAATCCAGATAATTCCCATAATAATCACTACCATTATCGTTCTTGTAATACACGCCTAAATCGGTTGTAAGATTGTAGAATGAGCTAGTTGTTGGCACCTATAAATCCAGAAATTTCACACTATTCGATGCAACTAAAAAATTTACCTGCGGCGGTAATGATAGAACAAACTGCGTATTGTTGAGCCCTCCAATAATACTCTGTAATCGAGTAACTACACTACTATTTTCATTCGTTAGTATACCGATTAGTAGATTTTCATGGATACAATCCGATTCGTATAAGGTGCTAACTTGCTCGAATTCGTCTAGAATTTCGCCCAAATCAACCGTAGATCCGCCTCGACAAAGATTCGTTCCCAAGATCCAATCATTCGATATTTGTTCATCGATCAATTCTCTTTGTTCCAAAACTTTTCTAACAGTCGGCCCTATAGACAACTCCAATTCAAGCCGATCACCACTTAAACTCCGCAAACTAACCAGTTTAGACGGCAATACAGTCACTTCTAAAGGTCCATCGTGACGTACAATCAATCCGTGGAAACTACCGTTACTTTTAGCTAAAAATATCGGCAAACTACTATGATCATTGTAATTACTATAAATGATTTTTGTTAACGTTGAATTCTCGTCTAGTTCAATTAGAGTTTCACCAAGTCCGAATAGATAGTATTCGGTTAGTTGAAACGACCATTCCCAATAGTTTTGTGAGGCAATCAACGGGCCTTTAGCTGTTGTTAATAATAATTCGCTGGTATTACGGAAGACTTCAATAGCGCCCCTATCTGGATAAAGTTTATAGAAATAATTCTTCGATTCTATTTTTGAAGTTTCTTCACTGCTTCCTTGATGTATACTGATAGATAGGCGATTTTCATCGATTTCTTTCACCGTTAATGAAATGTTGTTGTAATTTGAATTATTGAATGGCGTTGTAGGTAATGATGGCGTGTACGAATTATTATCGTTAGTGTAATAATAATATTTTGATGGTAGATAATGGAAGCATAATTTTGTTGTATTATCGAAACAACAATTTATACTTTCACAATATGTTAGAGTTGCATTTTCTTCACCACATTTAATCTTGTAAGTATTGTTAACAGCACATGTGTAAAGTTCATCATTATCGTCGTTCACGTTATAAATACAATAATAAACAAGTGTTGGCACTAATATTGCAAATAAAAATAAAAATAAGAAGCCTTTACCAGTTTTATTCCATACCGTATACCAGAATATCTTTCGTTGGTCTTGTATTGGTTTCTCTTTGTAATCTTGACGTATTTTTTTCTGCTCTAAAATGAACTCGACCATATTTTTTGTTTAAACAATAACACTACCATTGTCTCGATACAATAGCCTTAAAACTGATTAGAAAACGAAAATGATAAGATAATCTACCCGATAGGATAAGATGACTAATTATAGATATTATGCGATACTGGAAAAATTTATTGGAAATTAACTTTAATACGAAAATTAAACCAACTAATTGTTCTTCAAACAACTACAAAACCAACATTATCTCGTATTATTGAACAAAATAAATTAGAAATCGATTAATTCTTCTTCAAACAGCTACCAAACACCAACATTATATCGTGCCGGCGATCCTCTTGTGGCAGTTTTTGTACGAAAATTTTACGACTACAATTACAAATTTCAAAATTAGATTTCAACTCTCATTTAAACTTACAGGGTTACTTTCTCATGGGCAGGTAAACAATCAACAAACACCCGTACAAAATATAAGAATTCGTAATGATCGCGCGACATGAACCCGAAATTAATAGCACCCGATAGTAGTTTTAAGCAGACACTTTCAAATTTTCTCTCTTTAATAAATAAACAGAATTTCTTCGATAATGTCTAGAAACAAGCAATTTAATAAATTCTAATTCTAATATAATGAATTTTATTGTACCGTTAACGGTTTGGCTTGATCGCTGTTCACCTCAATCACCCTTTGTTTCTCCAGAATTTCCTTATAGTAAACCGCTAATGTATCCAGAATTACTAGCGATAAACTCGGAGGCTTGCGATATAATTGCACCATCATGCTTTCAATTTGTTTGTGATAGTCCTCAAAATGCTACAATAGTTCCAATTAATTACTATTTTAATGCAAATAATTCAACTTACTGTTGCATAATATTTGAAAATGACGGCATAGCCTGTACTTGGTATTATTTCTTGATACAAGACGCCGGTGAAATTTAAAAGATGTTGACGGCGACACTTTAAACTTACTGCAAAAGAAATTTTTAAAACATGACTCTAAGCTCGAATTTGATCTTACAAGCTTTATTGGTAATAATCTTTTGTTCTATGAAGAATAACATTTGTTTCTGGTGATCTTCATCAGTTATCGGTAAGAGAAATTGTTTATATTTCTGTTTATCTTCAAGTAAAATTACCGCAATTTCTGTATACAATTCACATAAATCTTCAAATGCCTAGAATCGGTCATTTTTATTATAATTTATCGTTAATTTACGAGAATACATACACGAAAATGCCAAGATTTTGCTCTTATTACATTAATAATATCCAAACAAATATCAATAAAATCCTGTAATTGTTTCTTCAACATTACATGATTGATCGAATTATCATCACGATAACAACGTAACGACCAGATCATGTACCATTTACAGCAAGTTATTAAATGTTTTAATTCAGCGAGGTGAATATCATTGGTGAAATAGAAAATATCTTGCCATTTAATAAATTTTCTTAAATCAAAACAACTAAACAATATCGATATCTTATAAGATAATTTACCGATATTATTATAAATTGCAGCATTTGATATTTCGGCCTATTATTTACAAGAAAAAACGTTAAAATCGATTGGATTTGATCGAATTAACTCACAAGTCGCTGATTTTCGGCTTTGTAACTAGCTAGTAAGTCTCCGATAATAATATCAATTGCTTCCTGGACAACATCATCGAATGTATAGAATTTCGCTAAAATTTTGCAGACTTTTTCAAGAAGTTTCCCCTCAGTTATTTCATTAACCATATCAATGTAGAGTTTCATTATATTAACATACGCCTAAAATATCGAAATACGTTGATACTGTAGAATTATTTTTTAAAAAACAAATTACGTTGATTAATTCGGCAATTTTACACTTATCGTGGTCTATAATTAGCAGAATATCTGTTAGTCGTAGCAGAATATCGTCTTCATCTCTTAGAACGTTGAATAATATTTCGAATCGAGGCAATATAACTTTGCCGATATTTTGGTGATTATCTTCAATCTCTGAAACTTTTTTATTGATAAGCATTTAAATGAAGATGGAGGATTAATTACCGTCTTCTTTAGTTTCGTTGCGATTAAATGAGAATTTTCCTGTTAATTTATAAAGAATCGTTTCGTACATCAATTCAACGATTTCCTTTCTCATTTTTGGCGTACGTTCATTTAAAATGATGTCAATTAGAAGCGCCCAATCGGTGAATTCTGGACAATTATCAATGCAAGCGTCCACTAACAACGGCATTAAGTCGGTGAACTATTTTAAAGGCGAATATTCGCGATTAGATCTGGGAAAGTAGCAGAAATCAGAGATGCATCACGAGCTAAATCGCGACTTTTCAGAGAGCAAATCGCCAAAAAGAACGGATTATTTCGACTGAAAATTTCCCTTAAAAACGCATTGATGCGTCTCTGATTTGTTCCGAAAATTTGTGATATTTCGAGTTAATAGCCAGATTTAAGGCTTAAAAATGTTGTGCTAGAAACAAATAAATCACCTCTTTCCTGAACGATAATATCTTCACCAAAGCGACAATAAATTCGTTCGTCCCCTGGTGTAATGCTCTCAAATATTTCACAATAAATTTACCGGCCAATTTAGCCGAATCTGCATTATCTTGGAATATTATCTTGATAATTTGAAGTTTTATATCCACGTTAATATAACGATTACACCTATAAAACAATAATTAATAATTCACAATACAATAATTCCCATCTACATACTGAGGCAACATCGATATGGCGATATTCAACGATTTATTTGTAATTTGCCGATTGATATCATTGCATCTACTGCAAGTAAAGTTGAAAATTCGTTCGATAAATGGATTAATATACGCATTTAAGGCGTCGTTTTCAATTAATTGTTTGAATCCGTGTATAGCCGCCAACCGGACAGACGAATTCTTTAAATAAATTGAATTAATTATAAGAAATTGTAAAGAAATTGATACCAACTTCATCTTGAGTTAATTGGCAGAGTATTTTTAAACATTTACGATCATTTATGAAGACATGCGGGAATAATTCGATCCATTGGATAAGATGTTGAATCGTAAATAAACGTACTGTATAGAAGTCTTTATCAGGGATTAAACTATAAATTTCTAATCAATCAATTAATTGTGTTAATATTCAATGATTTACCAATTAGCATTGAAGATATAGTAGAAGAAATCGACGGTTTTATCGACTTTAGTTTTATCGTGTAATTCGCGGTTAGTATTTAAACGCTTTCTGTACAATTTTAAACAACCAGTCAATAAAGAATTCGCTACAAAGTCCAAATTATTATTTAAATAATTGCGCGTTTGGGATATTACCGGCAATAACAGCAGGCATTCGAATCGGTCGTAGTTGGGATTTCGTCATACAGGTGATGAAATTCGAAGAAATACCCCTCGAAATCCTCGCTGAATAACAGTTTGGAATTGTACGCAGGTTCGAAGAATTTTATAAAGAATTGCGAAAAGATGACGTAGATGTTTCGTCCAGCTTTTGTATTCTTCATTATTATATTCTTCTTGGAAGTCTACAGGAATAAGAATTAATAGATAGAATTGTAGTTTGGTGGTAATAATACCGAATTTAGATTGCGTTCAATTGTGCGTACTAATTCTAGAATACCGTCCTCTCTTCTAAGGGCTTCTACTTTGATATCGCTACCACTAATACCGCTGGCATTTGCCAATAGTTTGAAGATTGATATTAGAATAAGTTCGATATTCTCTTGGTTATCCATGATTAATTCCGAAATTATCATCTGGAAATGGAGGTTTAATTCGATTAATTTGAAAATAAACGGAATTATTGTAGAATTACAGGAATTTCGTTGGGTGTTTGGCTGATCCTGTACAACAGCGAACTTTTATCCGGCTTCAAATCCGACCACACACCAATCCATTGGAACTTCCTCAAATAATCGTCAAATTTCCAATCAGCCTCGTCGGTAGTCGTACTCGTCGTTGATAACACCGACGATAACGTTCCATCATTAACATCATCGACCAGTTCTACTGGATCGTCAATATCGTCAGTTGCGGTAGATGATGGTCTATAAATCGTTGAAACACTAGGAGTCTTCGATGCAGTACTACCGGTATTTGAACGTTTTTCCGGTGTACTTGTAACTTTCGAGGTTCTCCATTCCCGTCTGAAACGTTTACGTGGCGATTCTTCTCCAGACATCGTCCAGGAGTGATTATTTCCTGAAATTGAGCAGGACTCGATATGGCGCCAAATATGATCGGCGTTGCCGGATTTCCTCCAAAATCCACACAATTACACAATTTTTATTCAATAGATATATAAATATACAAATTGTAGTCTTAATAATTATAATTTATATAAATTGGTTAATTTGTGGATGAATTAGAATTTTACATGAATAATTTCAATATACCACAAATAGATTCGGCATTGTTGATAAATTATAAGTGTCGCCATCTGTGCAAAATTGTAGCGACTAAAGAGCGGCAAATTCGAATATTTTCTAAATGCTTGAATTAGAATTCGGTATAATAAAATTTGGAAAATTTATTAATATTTTATTTTGTAAATAAAGTCTCGCTACACATTTTACGAAGAACAATTCAATATAAAATAATTATTATAATTAATAAAAAAGTATCTACTTTACGAATCCATTTGATACGTTTAATTCAAAAATACAAATATAACAGTCTTTCAGCACGGTACATTCAATTAATCTCCATTTGTTAATTCAAAACAATTAAGCTGACGATAAACCTTTACGTTCGATAGCTACTAATATTGCAGCATTCAAAATATCAACCGGATAGTTGATATCCATACAATCATCGTTTATTTCCCTATTATTACCATTATTGTTATTATCAATATTGATTGGATATTCATCAGGAACTAGTTTCGATTCTAGACCGTTCTTGATGACCTCACTTTCGATATTATCGAATTTCTCCAATGTATTCTCGGCCAATTCATCCGGCCGTAAGAACGCCAACGATGTACTGTTATTATTGTTGTTATTACTATTAGTATTATCTTTTTTGTTTAGATTTTTCGTTGATTGTAAACCGTGCGATTTAATCGCCATCAATATGCCCTCGTCTTCGATATGGCCATCGTCGTCGCAATTGTCTACGAAATCTTCAGCATCGAACGGTGCACTCACCCAAGTCTCCAATACCGAATTGATTGTATTGTCGATATAACTGCGTGCCATTTGTCTGGCCTGCCATTTATTTAAATAATAATCTTGCGTATATTGCTGGTTTGGTGTAACTAAAGTCACCGGTATTTCGTTCGATATTGACCGATCTATATTACGATTGGTTGTAGTTAAATCTTCATCATCACTGGTCATTGCATCGAGGATCGCTTCAGTTCGGGCTAATAATCGATCAACACACGCCGAATCTGCACCAGTCTCATCCTCATTATCGTCTTTCATTGCGATATCGTTCGAATTATTCGTTTCTTGTTGGCAAGTCGGTTTTAAATGGTATTTGCCTTTCACTTGCCATACGTATTTCGCTTTTTTGAACGGCCGGCCAGCATCATTGCTATTATTCGATGATTCGCCGAAATCCTCATCACCCATTCTTATCACTGTACACTAAAAAACTAGAAAATTCAAGCGATATTTCCTTGGATTTAATCAAACAAACCGACTGTCCACTGGTCAATTTACCTGTTTGCAGTATTGATTTGTGTGTCGCCACGATTCCTTTCTATATCACCATGAACTCTCCATTCTATCCAAAATTATATTTTAAATCAACATTTACCAATTGATATCAAAATAAATAAACAATTACTATTTATTTGTTTTTATTATTGTTATTGTTCAACTTAATTCTTAATAATGTCTATCGTTAACAGATGATCTAATTTGATTTAATCATCTTTGAACTTCACAACAAACGAATCCGTACTCTCTCTTATATATGCTGTATTGTAGAAAAACGAGATGGAAGATATAACGTTTCCAAAATTTATATAGAATAGACACAAGAAAATTCCCAAAAAGCGACACCTATGAATCGGTAGAACAACTAATTCTAGAAATTATCATTAAAATAATCAAAATAAATTATTTTATGGAATTTAATTAAAATTTAATACCTTACGAATATAAACAATAACTAATAAATGACTATTATCAATAAAAACATATTATTTAAATAAAAGTATCGCGTATAGTTGGCACATAATCGAATAGATGTCACCACTAGAGGAGCGCCATATTTTCTTTCAATTGGGTTAAAGCGGTACTTGCACGTACAATCATGTTGTAGTTCAACGAAATTTGATTTATTTGAGCAATTAATTAGCAATGAAAGCGAAATACTAATTATACCAAGAATACTAATTGGAAAATTTATAAGTAATTCTGGATAATCCTAAATTCTATTCTTCACGCGGATTTAGAACAACGCAAAAACCTTAATACGCAAATTGTCGATTGTTAAAGTAATTGTTCAAAATATAAGGGATTTAAATTGGTAGATAGGTACATAATACACATTTAATCTTATTTGTAAACGTCATGGAATTATCTATTAGTTTAAATAGCCTGTTGGTATAAAAGGCCGATCTTTGTTCCGTTTGTTTACCAATTTACGATGATTTTCTTACTACTTTTAGTAATTGTAATAACAATATTTTGGTATTTGTTGAAAATCAATTACGAATACTGGGAACAAAGAGGCGTACCAGGACCGAAGCCGAGTTTTTTAATTGGAAATCTAACACCAGTCCTCCTACGCAGAAAGTCTTTCGGTGAAGTGGTTCGAGACATTTACAGGTAATATTCTAGGCTTCAACAATAAAAAAATTGATTGTTTTGTTTGAAAATAGTGCGTATCCGGAGGCGTCAATCGTTGGTATTTTTCGTACGGTTACGCCAAGTTTAATCATCCGCGATCCGGCTGTTATCAAAGCGGTTACAGCTACCGATTTTAATCATTTCCAAGATAATGATTTTCAAGTTAGAAAGGAAGTTGATCCATTATTCGGGCGGAATCCGTTCGTTTTAAAAGGTGAAAAATGGAAGACTACCCGTGCACAACTTACACCTTCATTCACCACCGGCAAAGTAACAATTTTTCATATTGTTGATTCTAATTGATTAATTTTTCCGTAGATAAAAGTGATTTATAGTTTGATTGAGGATGTCTGCGAGCAATTAGTGCGGTTTATTGATACACAGCCGGCAGCTAGTAATGGTGTGGGCTTGGAAGCAAAGGAATTGAGTGCGAAATTTACATTGAATAACGTGGCAACTTGTGCATTCGGCATAGAGGGTCGATGTTTCGTCGATCCGAACGCCGAATTTCGTCAAATAGCAAATAAATTCTTAACACCAACAGGGGCCAATATTATTAAAGTCTACTTGGCTAATATAATGCCGCTTTTATGGAGAATTCTCAATATCAGGTTGCATCGTGTTCTTATTAAATTTCAATAATGATTCGTCTCTCTATAGATTTACGCCGAAAGATGTTGAAGATAAATTGATAGAAATTGTAACGGACACAATAAAATATCGCGAACAAAACAATATTCAACGCAACGATTTCCTAAATTTAATAAATCAACAACGATATTCATCTAAACATGATGAATTTGAGATGATTGATGTTGTGGCCCATGCTGCTGGATTTTTTGTTGATGGTTACGAATCCAGTTCTACCGTTATGAGCTTTCTGTTGTACGAGTTGGCTGCTAATCCGAGAACACAACGTAAATTACGAGAGGAAATTGCCGAGAGATTTACGAAAAATAACGGGAAACTAACGTACGAGGACATACAAGAAATGCCCTATCTTGATGCTGTCTTTAATGGTAAAAAAAACAAATAATTCAAAATTAAAATTTATTAGTTTTTATTTACATTGGAAGAATCGTTAAGGCTGCACCCGATTCTATTAACACACGGAAAATTATGTACAAAAGATTATACGTTCACCCCGACACCGGGTGATATTGTCAAGAATCCTGTTGTTATAGAGAAGGACACGCCAATTATAATACCAGTATTGGCTCTTCATACTGATGGGAAATATTTTGAAGAGCCTGATCGATTTCTACCGGAACGATTTCTCAATGAAAACGCAGAGAAAATAACGAAATATTCGTTTTTACCGTTCGGTGAAGGACCTCGAGCTTGTATAGGTACAAAATTAATTTCTATCTCTTCACAATAATTTTTTTTAATTCTCTAGGTAGACGATTCGGTATGCTTCAAGTTAAACTGGGAATAGCCTATATTGTACACAATTTTGAAGTTTTTGTCAATAATAAAACACAAAGACCATTGAAAATTGATCCGGTTTATTTTCTGATGGCTGTAATCGGCGGATTGTGGATTGATTTCAAAAAGATTAGATGAAATTCAGTAAATTGTAGTTTGTAATAATAAACTGTAGTAGTGATACTTTTATTGTATTGCATTTTCTGATCAGTTATTCTACAAAACGACCCTTAAGAGCCCGAGTAGAGAGCTAGTAAAAAATACCAATTTTTAAGTAAATTTCGCTTACTTTCCAATGGATTCTAATGATCCAAATGGAATTTGAAAGAGCATTTCGATGTATATCCGGTAGACTATCTCATTTTTGGAAAATTTAACAAAAATTTTAACCTGAAAAGAATCTCGATGTTCAACCTTCAATTCAACCTGTTCAATTGTCTAAGTTTAAAACCGATTTCCCGGAAAATTAACCACACGATCGGAAAATTTCTTGCAGATCCGGAAAGCGCGTTCAATTTTCTTTAAACAATGTGGAAATTACGGAATAATAAGCAATATTGGTGAAATTATGGGGGAAATATTGAAAAAAACGAAATAGTCCATCAGATGCACCTTGAACTACTCTTTCAAATTCCGTTGGAAAATAAACGAAAATTCTTTGTTTGAATATCATCATTTTTGTTGCCTTTACGTGATTTAAGCTGTACGTGTAATTAGACACGTGTAACTATAGGAAAAGGACATTTCCAAGCAAAACAATAAGATAATCATCCCAAAATACACGCTGATTATTATTTAATAATTATAAAGTCATTATTGTTTATTATATTCAATAATATGGTACAGTTCAAGGTTTTATGTACGTTTGATAATTGCTAATAAAGCAATTGACAAAAAGAATCAGGCAGTTACAACGTGATAGTTGATTTAGAACTGTCGCAATTGTCCTAAAAGGTTAATTTAACCATCTATATAAATATGAATTTATTATAAATGATCAAATTTGTTTTGACTATACCCCTACTTTGTCCAATTTACAAATTATTTTTATAGATACGACCTCAATTTTATTTATTTATCTGTATTCTTTTAGTGCAACATGATTGTAATAACCGCCCTACTATTGTTGTTTATAACAATTTATTTCCTATTGAAACACAAATATGAATATTGGAAGAAACGTGGTATACCTGGCCCAGAACCGCGTCTAATCGTCGGTAATGTTGGTTCAGTTCTTCTAACGAAACGATCACTTCCTGACATTATCACGAATGTATACAAGTAAGTCCAAATTTGTTTTAATTTGTTTAATTTTATTAAAAATAACGAAATTTCAGTGAATACAACAAAACGGCTGTAGTTGGGATATTTAAAGGGCTAGCTCCTGCATTGATTGTCCGCGAACCTGACCTAATTAAAGATGTAATGATTAAAGATTTTGCTTATTTTCACGACAACGATGTAGACGTTGATAAATCGAGAGATCCACTGCTCGGTCGGAATCCATTCGTTTTGAAAGGTGAAGAATGGAAAACTGTACGTACGTTATTAACACCGTGCTTCACCAGTGGAAAGGTAAATGAAACCGGCTCATATTCGGCATGAAACATCGGAAATTGTTGCAGATGAAATCAATTTTCCCGTTATTGAGGGAGTTGAGTGAGGAATTTGTAAAGTTCATTAAGAAACAATCAGCTAATCATCCGAAAGATGGTCTTGAAGCCAAACATTTGAGTAAAAGTTACACGTTGAATACGGTGGCGAGTTGTGCGTTCGGTTTGGATGGGAAATGTTTCGAAAATACAAATTCTGAATTTGAACAACTCGCTGATAAATTTCTATCGCCAGGCGGATGGACCAGTATAGTTTTAGTTCTAACGTCAGTTCTACCGTCGCTTGTTAAATTACTTGGTGTCAAGTAAACGAATTTTGATTATTATCGATAAAGATGTTTATGATGATTTTCTAGATTTGTCCTGAAAGATGTTGAAAATCACTTGATTGGCTTGACCACTGAAACAGTAAACTACCGCCGAGAGCACAATATCGAACGTAACGATTTCATACAAATTGTTAGTAAACTAAAAGAAACGTCAAAAGATTACAAGTTTACCGATATCGATGTGTGTGCACAAGCGGCATCGTTCTTCGTTGATGGTTATGAAACTTCAGCAACTACATTGAGTTTTCTCCTATTCCATTTAGCTGATAATCCTCAAGTGCAAGATAAACTAAGGGAGGAGATTGATGAACAGTTTCAACGGAATAATGGAACACTAACATATGAGAGTATCCAACAAATGGCATACCTTGATGCAGTCTTCAGTGGTACGTTTGAATCGATGAAAATGTGCGTGAATAGAAATTTTCGTTTTTAGAATCGATGCGAATTGATCCACCGGCACAATTTCTATTTAAACGTTGTACACGCAATTACAAGTACACTCCAAAACCCAATGATGGTCTCGAAAAGCCATTGGAAATTGAACGAGGTACTACAATCTTAATACCGATAAAAGGTTTACATAGAGATCCGAAATATTTCGACAATCCTACCGTTTTCAATCCGGAGAGATTTTTGGGCAATAACAAAGAGAATATACAAAAATACACATTTTTTCCGTTCGGTGAAGGACCACGGGCTTGTTTAGGTAAATAAAATTACTGAAATATCTCAAATTCTATAAAAAATTATTGTAGGTCAAAGATTTGGTATTTTACAAGTTAAAACAGCCACCGCTTATATTATCCGCAATTTCAAACTAACTGTCAATGCGAAAACACAGAAACCGATCAAACTGGATCCGTTGTTTTTGTTACCAGCACCCATCGGCGGATTCTGGATCGACTTCAAAGAGAGACAATTGTAGGAGAAATCATCTTTATAGAGTTGCTTGTGATCAATATATAATCAGATTATTATATTAAATGTCGTTTTCTTTTACCTTTATAAACAGAAATTCCGCCCTTATTTAAAGATAAAGATTTAATCATTCATGATGGTAGAATTACAGTTATAATTAAGCAGGAATTAGGTAGATGGCCTGAGAAATTTTAAAGCATCTTCTAAATGGATTACCGATAATTGCGCTCTTCATAATTGATAGAATTTACAATCTTTATTTTTCGGTAAATTCCAAGAACACATCAATTATTGATATAAATATTATAATTTTATATGTCTATTAATAAGTTTCAAAATAAATATAAA
This sequence comes from Mylabris phalerata, assembly GCA_020740385.1. Lineage (NCBI taxonomy): Eukaryota > Metazoa > Arthropoda > Insecta > Coleoptera > Meloidae > Mylabris > Mylabris phalerata. Next base: position 2,200,017 of record JAJEOX010000299.1, on the reverse strand, counting down.
AATAAATGACTTAATAAATTCTATTATCTGGATAGATATTGCTTAATGTTTTTCTGATGTTAAAATTTCCATAATTTCGGTTGACTCAATGGATTATCTTCTTGAAATTCGATAATGTGGGTCAATGAAATTTGAATTTCCTTAGCACGCAACACAATAATATGAAATCTATGTTTAAATTGTATCTTTGTACTTCTTGTTGTATAATGTAGATGATCCGAAACGTTTACTCTAATAAAAGTTAACGAAACTTTTAAATTATCATTCTACTCTAATTCTACCAGAGTTCTAGAGTGATTGTCGGCACAATGTTTCTTCTACTATCGTTAATAATTATTGTAAGTCTTTGTTATTATTTGTTGAAAATCAATTACGAATATTGGGAGAGAAAAGGTGTACCCGGCCCGAAACCGACGTTCCTACTTGGAAATTTAGCGCAAGTTTTACTCTATAGGAAGTCCTTCGGCGAAGCCGTTACTGAAATTTACAAGTAACTATAAATTTTTCAACATTATCTTTAATAATATTTGCTGTATTTTATTAACATTATCTTTATTTATCTGCTCTATTGTTAAATTAGCGCTTATCCGGACGCATCGATTGTGGGAATCTTTCGTACCGGCGCACCGAGTTTAATCATCCGCGATCCGGATGTTATCAAATACGTTATAGTTAAGGATTTTGGTCATTTTCACAATAACGATTCTAACATAAAACCAGAAATTGATCCGTTATTTGGACGGAATCCTTTCGCTTTAAAAGGTAAGAAATGGAAGACTACTCGTACGCAATTAACACCGTCTTTTACTAGCGGTAAAGTAAGAATTGAATTGAAATTAAAATCGTTGGATTTTAGACTATTATTTTCCAGATGAAAATGGTTTATCCACTGTTGGAAGATGTTAGCGAGCGATTAGTTAGATTTATCGATACACAACCGGAAGCTAAAAACGGTATCGGTCTTGAAGCTAAAGAATTGTGTGCGAAATTCACATTAAATAATATAGCAAGTTGTGCATTCGGTTTAGATGGTCGATGTTTCGACGATCCCAATGCGGAATTTCGTCAAATAGCAAATCGATTTCTAGCACCCAACGGTTGGAATAGTTTTAAAATGTTTATAGCTAATATGATACCGATTTTGTGGAGGATCTTCGATATCAGGTTGAATCTCTTATTGTACACCCGGAAAAAGTATAAAATTCCATATTGTTTTCGTAGATTCACACCAAAAGACGTCGAAGATAAATTGATAGAAATTGTAACGCACGCTATAAAGTATCGCGAAGAAAACAATATAAAACGTAACGATTTCTTAGACTTGATGAATCAACAACGGCATTCAATGAAGGATGCGGAATTCGATATGATTGATATCGTCGCTCATGCTGCTGGATTTTTCGTTGACGGTTACGAATCCAGTTCTGTAGCTATGAGTTTTCTATTATACGAATTAGCCGCTAATCCTGATGCACAAAACAAATTAAGAGATGAAATCGTCGAGAGATTTGATGCAAATAACGGAAAACTCACCTATGAGGATTTCCAACAAATGAAGTACCTTGATGCAGTTTTTTACGGTATAACAATAGAAATTTCACGATAATTGATTAATTTTCAACAATTTAAGAGTCGTTAAGACTGCATCCAGTTATACAGGCGCCTGGGAAATTATGCACGAAAGATTATACGTTCACCCCGAAACCGGACGATATCATCAAAAATCCGGTCGTTATTGAGAAGGATACGTCAATTACAATACCAGTATTGGCTCTTCATACTGATGGGAGATATTTTGAAGACCCCGATAGATTTCTACCGGAACGATTTTTGGGTGAAAATAAAGAGAATATAACGAAATATTCGTATTTACCGTTCGGTGAAGGTCCACGTATTTGTTTAGGTAACTAATGTGGTATTCATTTATTGTACAAAATCTCGATGGATTTTTTTTAGGTAAACGATTCGGTATACTTCAAGTTAAAATCGGTATTGCTTATATTATGAAAAATTTCAAAATTCGTGTTAACGATAAAACTAGAAGACCATTGAAGATTAATCCGCAGTATTTCATATTGTCGCCCGTTGGGGGGTTGTGGATTGATTTCGAAAAGATCGATTATTGATTAGATTTGCAGTTATTTGAATTATCTCTTATCTTCAGGACATGTTGGGAATAATAGGATTACATATTGTTTATTTTATGGACTAATAAATTAAAGAAAGTCGGCAAATTTAGCGTTTTTCAAGCACCTAATTTTCCTGTTCCAATACAGACTTAAAGGGCCGAATCACAACTCGGAAAAAAGTAGAATTTTCGATAAACGATTTTTCTTTAATTTTTTACTCAAAACTCATTTAAAAGAGCATTTCAAGCTGCATAAGAAAAACTCCATATTTAAAATCCTTAAAATTACGCTTGAATTCTCTTTTCCGTTTTACCGTTTTTGTCAATTTTCCGGAAAATCACGGAACCGATCAGAAAATTTCTCCCATATTTGGAAGGCTCTTTCAATTTGCAAACAAATTAATATTTCCTGAGTTATGAGGGACAATAAGGAAAAACATGCTTCTAGATTTTCACCTAGAACCCAAAATTTCCACATTTTCCAAAAAGTATGTAGTCGTTCTTATGCAGCTCTTTCAAATGAGTCCAAAAACACGAGTTTTGAGTGAAAAGTAAAAGAAATCCTTTATCGAAAATTCAACTTTTTTCCCCGAGTTCCGGCTCCTTAACAATTGTCCGATTAGAGCAAGTTCTGTTTTTCTTAGCCTCAGATCTCACGCTGTCGACAGATGGAAGTAGTCCTTGAACCGAACATTCCTTCGTTCGGTTTTTTTCCTAGTTTTATCAAAAATTCAACAATTCTAAACGAATTATGCATTGTAGAGCCTCTCAAAGTGTCAACAAACGATACAGAATCTATGAATTAATATGTTAGATAAGTAGGGTCAAGATTATGGAAAGTTTTCCACTGGAAATCAATATTTGATTACAATAAATTAGAATTTTAGTAAAATCCACCACTATAAATAATGGTATACTGTAAAAATGCCTTGTAGTCGATTAGAAAAATGATTCTTATTCTACTCCTTCTATTGACTCTAATTCTTTGTTGTATTCTCTTGAAATATCATTATGAATACTGGACCAGACGCGCTGTACCCGGCCCTAAGCCGTATTTTTTAATCGGAAATCTCGGTTCAAGTCTATTATTCAAGAAATCATTGGGCGATATTGTTACGGAAATTTACAAGTGAGTTTAATCAAACCCAATCAATAAGCCACTTAGAAAATTTGTTTAGAGATTACAATGACGCGCCTCTAGTTGGTGTATTCAGGGCAACATCACCGGCGCTAATTATCCGCGATCCAGATATCATTAAAGATATTACCGTTAAGGATTTCCGATATTTCCACGATAACGATGTGTATGTTGAGACGACGAGTGATCCATTATTGGGCAGGACTCCGTTTTTCTTGAAAGCTAAACAATGGAAGATTGTCCGGTCGCAACTGACGCCGTGTTTTACCAGCGGCAAGGTATGTGTAATTTTCTAGAAATCCTTAAATTATAAGAAATTTTAGATGAAAGCTCTCTATCCGATGCTAGATGAGATTAGTCGGAATTTTGTTGAATTTATTGATCGTCAAATCGATGTAAACCGTAAAGATGGTCTAGAAGCGAAAGAATTGTGTACGAAATTTACTTTGAATAATGTGGCAAGTTGTGCGTTCGGTTTAGAAGGCCGATGTTTCGAGGATTCCAACTCAGAATTTCGCGAAATTGCTAAAGCGTTTCTTTCGCCAGCTGGTTGGAGTAGTTTAATGTTCATTCTAGCAACATTAATACCCGATATTACAAAGTTTGTTAATATCAAGTAAGTCAATCATAGTATAATTGGGAAAATTCTAAAATCTTGTTTTCAATTTGAAGATTCATGAAAAAAGATGTGGAAGAACGGCTGATAGAAGTCACCACTGAGGCTTTGAAGTATCGCAAAGAGAACAATATTGAACGGAATGATTTCCTGCAATTTATCAGTCGATTAAAGGAAACGAGCAAAGATTACAAATTTACCGACATTGATATTTGTGCACATGCTGTTGGATTCTTCATTGATGGCTATGAGACCAGTTCGATTGTAATGAGCTTCTTTCTATACCATTTAGCCAATAATCCGGAAGCACAAAATAAATTAAGACGGGAAATTGATGTATACCATCAAAATAATGGTGGCAAATTGAATTATGAAAGCGTCTGGAAGATGCCGTATTTAGACGCGGCATTCAATGGTAATTTCGAATTTTTATCGATTTTCTTTTGTAATTTTCGTATAAAATTTAGAATCATTACGAATCCATCCGGTGGCTTTAATTGGCAATAAAATTTGTACGGAAACGTATACATTTAAACCTAGACCTGGTATTGAAAAACCAATAACTATAGAAAAAGGTACACCGTTATTGTTACCAACAATGGGATTACACATGGATCCGAAATATTTCCCAAATCCGGAGTCGTTTATTCCTGAACGTTTCTTAAATAAGCAGGATTTCAGTAGGTACACGTATTTGCCGTTCGGCGAAGGACCAAGGGCCTGTCTAGGTATAGACAATTTTATCGCCAAAATAACTGAATAAAATCCTTCGATTTTAGGCCAACGATTCGGCATTTTACAGATCAAAGTTGGTACGGCTTACATTATCAAAAATTTCGAATTGTCGGTCAATAAAAGGACACAACAGCCGTTGAAATTGGATCCCTTATATTTTCTGGTATCGCCAATTGGTGGTTTATGGATCGATTTCAAACGACGAAAACAAAACTAATTTTCCTTATACTCGTATTTCTGTTTTAAATACATTTTAATAGATTCGAAATTGTAGTTTTGTTTTGAATTTGCAACATATTAGAAGTGCATCTATTTCACGATACATCATTAGTGATATAAATAATTCAACGGTCGTTTTTGGCCGTTACAAAAGCACGGGGTGGATCACTCATATTTCCCATTGAATATTCACTAATTCTTGTGTAAGGGCGTACAGAGTTGTCGGTTTTCGTAATGAGTTTCGTTAGATGTAATTGCTAAAATAACGATCCACTATTCCATCTGTAGATAGTTAAGAGTCGATTTAGGTGGATTCATTGATAAGATTCACCGGCTATAATTTAGACTTTGGTTTGTTTATATTTTGAACAAGATTCAATCGACAATTGATGAGAAATATTGTAACACAAGTCAAATTTTTGGCCTATTCTTGTTTATTTTTAAGTCTAATAGATTGAATTTTCTATAACCTCGCTCTAATCGTATACTTATTATCAATCTATTTTTGCTCATAGAATAGCGGTAATTATGATAATCACTTGCGTTTTGATGATGGAATAAACAAGTATTACGCAGATTATGAATATTTATAGAGTGTTGTAAATAGAATTTGTAATTAGATCGAAAAAGGAAGACGATTCAATTGATTTGCTAAATAAGGCGCAATCGAAATTAAAAAATCTATCCACAATTCTGTTGGAGCTGTTTTAAAGTCGCATTTCATTCGATTCATTCCCAGATAAAAGTAAACAACCCCAATCAAAATTTGCCAAGTATAATTATTCTACAAGTAATATTACCAGTATTCAGACCAAAGTTTATATTAATCCCCATTTTGTAATCCAATAAGGAGTAATAGAATTATTCTCAAGTTTTGTATAATTACCACGAAACTTTAACAATTATTTTAAAATGTCTTATATTGCTATGGGAATTTTCGGCTTTTTCTCGACCACTTTCAATAATCTAATGGCAACTCACTGATTCTATGAAACAAGAAGTAGAAGAAAAGATGGAATCGGGGTGAAAAAACTTACTCCTTCAGGGCAAATGGGAGAGAAAAAGTCTGGAAATTCTGTTGAGAAAAGACAAGTTTGACTGCTAAGGGACTCTTTCAAGTCGAACTGACTGTCTGATAGAATCAGAGCATCACATTTGCCACGTCAACACTTAACAAATCCCGATAGTCGTTTTAAGCGTCTTATTGAAGAATAATAAACAACATTAGCGTGTATTTCTTGTTGTAATACAGGTTGTTTTGCAACTCGTGCAATTGTAACGAGTGGATTTTATGTAATATTTTACTAGGGTATTTCCAGCACACGCAACAGAAATTTAATAGATTTCCAAAGAAAATACGAGAAATTTGGAAATTACAACTTTCTCGAACGCTAATCGAGTTTACCGCAGGTCAAGTTCAAGATTAGAACCGTTTAGTGAAAGTAATTTTAAATGAATCATTTTCATCTCGGTAAAGTCGATTTAGAGTTTTATAGAAATTTCTTTGTTTAATTTCCAGCATATAAAAGGTTTCACTGTTGAAACATTAATTTACAGTCCCCTCTAATATCGTATTGTACGATTCTCTTTATAATTTTACACTTTCACTTTACACTTTTCAAGTGAACATCAGATCGTTAAGATGAACAACACTAGTCTATTCACGGTAAGTTGAATAATTTTAGGTTTTACTAACGAAATATTCGAGATTGTTAATTATAAATCACTGGATGTAAAATCGATTGTATGTGTAATCAAACATTTCCGGTAAACTAACTAATGACTGTTGCCATAAACGTAATCCAACAATCAGAATTCAAGTCTCAACATTATGCCGTAATTAGGCCGACATTTTCAAATTTTATTCGTTACCATTAACCGATGAAAAATCATCAATTTCTGTTGAAATTACACCAAACTAGAAAGTATCCATGAAATTGTAATAAAAACAGAAATTGATACGATTAGTTTCCGAACAAATGGACCGATTCAATGCGAAACTAGTTTATCCGATAATGCCGCCCATTCTTTTTTCACAATCGGTTTCTTTGGCTAAAAATTAATCGATTTCTGGTTTTATTTTACAGATTTGCAGTTTGTTTGGTGTTTGGGTGATGGTAACAAGAGCCGCTACACCGATCGAGTCAACAACACGTCCACCAGTCTCCGATGAACAGATCGAATCGACGCTTAATGATCGCCGATATCTCATGAGACAGCTCAAGTGTGCCTTAGGTGAAGCACCCTGTGATCCAGTCGGCCGCAGACTCAAAAGTAAGCCTACAAATCCTCTGGAGTACTTTTATCAAACCATATATGTGTACATATGACGGCATCCATCTATTGTATTGAAAAGCTTTTAGATTGAAAGCATCTGTGCCGCATTTTATACATTATCAGAAATAAAAATAGAGTAGAAAAGAATCGGGGAAAATCCAGACGGATATTATAGAGAGATCACAATGTTTGTTTTCCAATTATTCAACATACACCGATTTAGTTTCAAGTTCTCCTCTATTTTACACGATTCATTGTAGAAAGTGTTTGTTGAATCATTCAACTTTCACCTAAACGAAAGTCGGTTATTTTTTAGGTCTGGCGCCGTTAGTTCTGCGTGGAAATTGTCCGAATTGTACCCAACAAGAATTACGACAAGTACAAAAAATTTTGGCTTTTGTACAGAAGAACTACCCGAAGGAATGGAATAAAGTCCTACAACAATACGCCGGCTAATCACACAAAAATTTCCTTGAATATTAAATTAATTTTACGTTATTAAGTGGTGTATCATTTAGAAATCACCAATACCTATTGTAAATGATTACAAAATAGTCAATTTTATTGCAAAAAGAATGACCCTAAGGGTAGTAGAAGTTTATAATTACAGAATCGAAAGGGACGCGTACCCTTCTAAATAGAGCAACATTTATTACCGAGAAATTACAACCTATTTGGGACTACAATATTCAGTTTAACCCTGAAAATATTGATTCTCTCCAGAGAAGACCCTCAAAATTACCATCAACTAGTTTCTTCCAAACTAGCCAAAATTGTTAATAGTGTTGAAGAAGTAGAGGTTTAGAATTTTTGTCAAAAGCAGATTGTCGAATAATTGTTTGAATATATGGTCCCAATTTCCCCAACGAAGATAAGTGTAATTTATATGTGAAATAGACAATGTCATCGTTGAGACCGTATGAAATTTAACCGTTTGTCAACGGCAACGGGATACCAACGATTTCCTAAAGAGGATATTCGTATTCTGTTTCCGTATAGCCCGATGCACATAAATATCTTTACTGAAGGCCTAAAGTAGCTAAGGGTTCAGACACTAAGATGTTGTAGCCTGTGGAGTAGTTTAACAATGTCTGGTAATAAAGCACAGCCGTTGTTGTTGTATAGCGCCCCTTTTCCCTTAGAAAATGTTCATTACTTTCAGCTGACGGTTAGCAATGGTGAGATAGTGGTAGTAGTCGAGAAGTTTATACTTGGAATTGTTGCCGGGTTTTTTCGGGACTGGTTATTTATGTTGGAAGTTATTAATAAATACGTTTAATTATCTAGAACTAGACAAGTGTCTTGTTCTTTTATCATCTCGAGGCAAATGAAGTAAATTGTTGAGTCGTAATCTCCGATAATTCAAAATCCACAAATCAGAATTGCGTGTAAGTCTTGATTAATGCTGAAAAATCAACACAATTTGTCGTTATTGAAGCAATTTCCATACCTGAAGAATCTTAACGAGCTTTCTACCGAAATTTAATACATTAAACAACAATTTGAACGTGTAATGGTTGGATAATCCGATGATGGTTGTGAATGCGGACGACAGTGAGATGTACACGTAAAGTTTGTTTTCATTCTGCCCATTTAGATTACGAGCGAAATTGTTAAAGTTTTCTAATCAAGAGACTTTACACCCCTGTTTTTCTCCACGTTGATCCATTAAAATCGCTATTATAAACATTTACATATTCTTACACACATTACACAATTATTAGTTGTTTATGGTTGATGAATTTCATGTTTTGTACATTTTCATTGTTCTATTTGGAGCGATTTAATGAATCATTAGACCAGTCGACACTATCCAGGCGATGAAATTGAATTATTATAGTCATTAAAAGTTAATAATATTATCTCTGTTGGGTTTTCCCGTTCCGGACCTTTTTACAATGATAAACCGACATACGGTTATTTATGTAATTTAATATAATTGTGGTAAATGTATGTGGAAATTGGACGAATAAAAATAACGTCCCTTATAAAATACAAACTTGACAAAATTGAATTAATTCGATTAGAATGTAGATTATATCTGGGTGTTTTTTTATTGTCGATTCTAATTAATTTTAGACGAGTCTCCTCCGATGGATTATGGAAGCAGGATAAAAGAAAGCCGGTTAATTTAATTAATTGTCGGCCATCATTGTGTAAAGATAAATATAAAAGTTTCCTCGTTTCGAGTTTGCTTACAAAAGATTCTTAAGGAATTTGAACTCGACGAGGGGCATGTGACAATTTTTCAGTAAATTCAATTCTCATTCCTAGTTATAGTGGACTGTCCGGCAATTTTTCCAACGTATTTAGTTTTTGAGCCAGTTTGAAATTCAAGCAATGTCCTCCGGCATGAGGAAACTGAAAAATTCTACAATAAATTTCACATCGTGCCGGACGACAAGTTGCTGTACAAATACAGAAGTGGAAAAAAGCGAAAACAACAACAAAGCAAAACAAAAACAGTTGTTCCTTCTGTTAAACAAGTCACGTTCGCGTAGTTCTCATGCTCTTTTTTGTATCTCATTTCATCCGCGTATTATTAGAAACAGAAATTTAATTTTGAGCCTCTTTAGGTAAATTATCGGATCGAATTTTGGCAAGTTGGAAGCAGACTGATGGTGAAGTAAAGCGTTAACAATAGGAAAAGTTTGAAAAGATTGATTTACAGATGCAATCAAGAACATTTTTCATTAGACGATCTATTAAAACTTTGATTAGTTAGATTGTAGAAAAAGTTTAGCGATAGAACAGACTGGGAAAAAACTCTACTTTAGTTGTTGGATTTTATTAAAATAACTCGAGTTAATAACGAAATTGATAAATAAACATTTTTTACAGTTTTTACAGTACAGAAATGTGATTCAAGCGGCTTACAACATGCACCAAAACAACTAAAAAACCTTCCATCAGGATGTTCCTCTTTAGATTTACATTCTGCTGTAGATTTATTTCTCTCTTTTTTCAGAATTAATTTAACGAGATTTATCGATCACGAAACAGGGATTTATTATCATTATTATTGTTGTATAATAAAAAAAACTCCAATGTTGGAACAATAAGACAACCAAAAGAAGGCAGATTTAATTATGAATATGTAAATGGGGTGGAATTTGTTTCTGTAAATTGTGTTGTGAATTACACAACTGCGGCAAAAATTCCGAAGATTATTTAAATATTCATTAGTGATTTTATTAAAACAAAACCTTGGTGGAATGGGGTGCTATATCGCGTTATAATTTGGAAAGTTTTTCCGAAGAAAAGCGGCGTGTAAATATTCAATAATTCAAGTTTGCGCCCCACAGTATTGGATCTATTCTTAAAATAAATACGACTCTGTAATATACAATCGTCAAAATTTGGCGAAATTTGAATTCTGTTTGATACTGGCCAATATCTTCCAATTTTAGTCTCTATGTGTCATTTTTTTTTTAAATATATATAAATGTTTTATATTTGTATTCTTGTTGATTTAGTTGCGGTTGATTTTTCCATGTTGAATCGTGCAAATGATACGGTTCCGCCAGAAGCGGTACAGATCCGGGTATTGAGTTCATGCATTATGAAACTATAGTTTTCAGTTGCTTTTCGTTGATACAAACACTGCGGGATATTAGAGGGATGAGGAAAAAAAACAATATAAACCGACTTGGTTTTGTGGTTCTACTACGATTAATAGTGAGGCTATTAAACCAAAAACGATCGACAGACGACCAGTTTCGTTCATATTCAGTACTAAATGGTCGAATTCTGTAACTCTAATCTATTAGAGACTAATTCAACGGGTTATTGTAGTCGTATTCTCTAACTTTTCGCCAATTCGTTACTATGACAATGATCGAGATTAACAGTCTCTTCGAGCAGAGCTTCTATTCTATGTCTGCAATTGAAAAGAGACATTGTCATGTTAGTGAATCGTTAAAGAAGTTAGATAATCTATAACGTCGGCTTAGTAACGGATCTTTAAAAAGTTACAGAATACTACTGATTTGTGTTATGGATTGATTTGTTGGGCTTGAATCGATATGTCGATATTTCAGCTAGTTGTCAATCAATGCAGGAAATTTCGTCATTCCTGTGTAACGAATTCAAAAGTGAATTTGCAATATATGAAATGGAAAATCATTTCAAAAATTTTGTATGCGCAATTCTGATTCGATATTAATATTTCTGCAATTCTATCAAACATCTGGCTTGTACCATATAGATGTGTGCAAGTTTTCTTCGCCCTAAATGCCAGATTTCCACTCGGCGGTGTGAAAAACTTTTCTGAATAAATTACCGAAATACGACCAAAAGTCATGACACATCTGTCGGTATTTTACATACGATTTTATCTGTTCTTTCAACAATTCTTCATGTATTTGTATCTAAGCTAGTTCGGTACAAATCATTACCAAATCATCAAATAGAATTGCAGATTCGACTGGTTGTAACATTGATAGAACTCGACCACAATGCACCATCAGCACGTCCACAAAGAATTGTTTTATTTAAAACGATACCAACGATAATTACATGATTGTTTATTTCGAATTCAGCTTGTAACGCTGCCAATCCAATTAGTCGACGATTTTTATTCAAAAATAATTCAATAATCGTAAAAGATTAGGTGACGTTTCTACTGGCAAATGAAGAAAGACATAATGGGAAAGCTGAAATGAGAAACCATTTGGCTTGTTGACAACGCTAATAATCGTTAACGAAATAAACTCGATATCTAATCTAACCGTAGAAGTTGTAAAACAATACAAATGTAGATGGGGAGTAAAAAAACGTATTGTTGCTATTATAATCTAAAGCACAGCCGTCATCTGAATACAATTCTCGGTATAGGGCGCAAAGATAAAGTGCGAAATTTTATTGTAAGGGCGTGCTGGATGTTAGTCTTCCTTGGATATGTCTCCCATAAGAGTACACTTGACACTCACCGGTGATCCATCTTATCTTACGGTTTATTTTACAAGACTTTGATTATTTATTATCATCTATGTAAATTTATTTCATTCCTTGAATCATTTCGAATTCGTTTCCACAAAAAAAATAAGACAAATCAAAGTTTACAACATCGAATACAACAACGATGACATTCAAGTTTCTTATTCAATTCTAGCCTGATAAAACTTTCCTACATGTAGTTTTACTATTGATTGATGCGAAAAGTACGAAATATTTGATCTCTTATAAATTATCATTGGCCACTGTCGAATTGAACAGTTATTAATAATAAGAGTGCGCCACTTGAAACTATATACAATATTTCAAGTATGTTCTTATTGGGCAATCTAAAGGGCCGCTTATTCGTGTCCATTCGAACATATGTATCAATCAATTCGACACGTAACTGTAACGCGCCACTTTATGAAACTTTCTCGATTCCACTACGTGTTTACAATCTAATTACAACGGCAGAAAATTGATTGAAAGCACGTTTGTGGTGTTATCGATCGACTACATTTAATGAAGTTATAGATTCAATTTTATTACTTTTGAAAAATTGTATTGTAGAAATGGTGGATGCGCCGGGCAATATCGATAAATTTCAATATTAAACTGTTAAATATTTGTATACGCAATACAAGATTGGTTATAGATATTTTAAAAGCTGCAATATGGAAAAAAGTGTTTAATAATTTAAAACACCTTGGGGAGCCAACGGGAATATATGACGATATGTTCTACACTTTATCAATAGTTTAATAAGTCACGTATAAGATTTGCATCGAAATTATGCTAATATTAGCGTTATGATCGCATGGTTCGAGCATAAAAAGAATTCTAATATTGCGTATATGCGAAATAATAACGGAATAATAGCGTTATATTGTTTTAAAACCTATTTAGCTAAAATTACTATAATTTTAAGATGAGACAACAAAAAACGTATATTTTGCTTTTTTTTCTCAATTTTCCAATATATACGTGCCACTAGAACTCGTAAATCTCCATCAAGTTAATTGGAGATTTACTGTTTTCTTTATCGGTTATGTTACACCAATAAAAGTGTCCTTGTTCCTACTGAAACTCACGTATCAATGCGTTATTTCTACTTTCAAAAGCTCCACAATGTTCTACAAGTGGAAAAACGCCCCAAGGTACGTTCAAATCAGAGATTTTTTTTAATTTATTTTAACAGAAATGTAATAGAAACAGAAACAGAACTTCGAGTGAAATTTCTGAGAGATTTAGAAGCGCTTTGTGAGGAAATCATTAAAAAATTGAGAATATTGGATCAATTATGGGGAAGATATGAAAAGAAAAGAAAACAAACTGGAAGATTGACCTCTATAACTGGAACTCTGTATTTGGAATTAACCAAAACAAGAAACGTTCTGATACTCTTTGAAATGATCATTCTAATGCAGCTATAATCATTGCCGTACCTTATCAAAGAAGCAAGATATCGATTGTTAAAAACTGCTATTCTTTTCGAGACTGAATCGAAAAAAGTCTCTCAAGTTTCTGTCAATTTCCAAGAAAATCTTCTTATTAGAGATTCTCTTGGAATGTTCTTTTAATTTGCTACATACTCTGAGAAAATCACTGAAAAACCGATAATATCTGCTAAATTATAGGGAAAATGTGGAAAAATTAGAAAAAAATATGCTCCAAGATTATTCGCTATAACTCATAATTAAATTAGAATTGTTCAAAACAAGAATACATCTTTGGATACTTCTTAACATGCTGTTTCTAATGGTGTTTGGATCATTGCAATCTATCATCAAACAAGCGAGATACCGATTATTAAACATTGACAATTTAGGCTTATCGAATCGAAAAAGATGTAGTTTAGACCTTCAAGTTTCAATGAATTCATATTTCTTTGACATTAATAATTTCCGTTATATATCCGCTTAAAATGGAAGCAAAAGCAGAGATCTAGTTCAAATTTGAAATAGAACGGGATTTGATATAAAATTGAGACATAAAATATAACGAGTCCTGTTTGTTGTCCAACCACCACGAAAACAACTAATCAAACGGTGATTTACCATTGAGCAATCCATAACAAAGCACGTCCTGTCACGGATAACCATCATAAAACGCTGACATCCAGCTTTTTACGGTAAATTTGTATTCGCAACGGTTACAAAATGGTGTCTTCTATTCTTTTTAAACACTACAACTACGACGATATTGCCAAGCTTTTCCAATCGCTAATGATTCTCAAAATTCAGTTTTTCATGTTAATATCGAAATTCATCAAATTTGCAGCAATCTGTATGCAAACTGAGGCTGGGCGTTAATAAATAATAACATGTAGATCGTGGATGTCGAGACACTGTGCATGTTGAGACGGAAAACTAAACAAGTAATGAACTTGACTGCCTAATTTTGTATTACAGCCAGCGCATAGTGAGACAGGTTGATTTAAATTTGCTGGCAAACTGTAGTGCTTTCATCTCCACCACTAAACGTACTTCGGGGAAATTGCCGCCTATCTAATTTAGTTTTCAATACCACTATGTATAAAATCGACACAGTATTTCCCATTGCTCCATATAATTTTATATTCCGTTAAGAACGAAATTCCGGTAAAGCAACTGAAAGTTGATCTGTGTATATCGCTGTATATATTTGAAGTTGTATGGGAAACTTTTTAATGGAACTGGACCAGTGAATTCGAGCAAAGCTGCTTAAACTAGAGTTTATCCAACGTTGAAACGTACTCGAATTTGGAAATTTTCTAGTAGAACATTCGATATAAGTTGAGGTTTTGTTAGATATTTTTTAATTAATTCTAAAGCGGATTGATCGAGTTAATTGAGGTATTTTAGTCGGAGAGACTCCTCTAATCTAGTTTGATTTTCAGATAAGTTTCTTGGACAAATTGTTTAATTTGCCACAAGCAAAGTCTGGGAAACAATCACGATCTTAATTACCAAGTCCAATGTGATGGAATGAACTGCTGTCAGGTTTCTATTTTAAAAATTTATATAAACTTAAATCGAGAAAATTAATGTTTTTGAAAGGTTTCATATTCGCTCTGCATTGTGACCTGTAAGGAAACTAAGAATTCACAAATTACAGTCAAATTGTTAGATTTATCTCCAACTTTAATTCGGTTTTATGGCGAATTTGTTCGAGTTTAAAAACTTGATCCGATCATCAGTCATTCTATGAGATTGATTGAGGACAACAATTAAGCTTTCTTCTGGGAAGTAATCGATAGAATTGCTTTTTTGTTTTTTTTTATCGTTCCAACAACCGGCATCGACTTAAGCTAGGTCGGAAAGAGTCAATCAAACCATTATTCTGTCGTGTAATTTGATTTCGAATCGATTGTTGTTTAGACATGTTTGCCGTAACTTGAATTCCGTCTTTCTCTATTAGTTGAACGGTTACAACAATAAATGAATTACATAATGTTGAACTACCCTGTCTGTAGTATTGTAATCAACCCTTCAGTGCTTGATCAATTTTGGGGTCAGCAAGAAATACACATCCGAATTATCAACTACCCCCTACTTCTGTGCGGGATATAAGAGGATTTGCATGTTTAGATTCCGCTTTGTGTCATTGTTAGGTTTTTGTATCTTGATTCTAGTTTACTCCGCGTCATGCTATGATTAATAACAAACTAGTGAATGGTTTATTGTGTTGATAATACTATCTATAATCGTACACGCTCGATTCGTGTTTAAATTAAATCAAATCAAGACGTTTTAATGGTTTTATCTAAATTGGATCTATGTTGTAAACATGAGTTTTATTTGTGACCTAGTCGAAACAGGAAAAAATCCGCATCCAACAAATCATTGGCAATTTCGTGGTAAAAGTTGAAAATTATTAGTTTGAAAGATTAATTCCGCTGGCGTTCCAAATAATTTGAAAATTACTGCACTGTAATGCAGTTACACTCCCCTTTGAACAAAGAATAATGTAATAAATCAACGGAAATTATTTAAATTCAATGAATAATCCAACAGGGCGACTTGAAGTGAATTATTCATTGAATTTCTTTTAAATTAACTAAAAGATTTCGATTTAAATTCGTCTTAAATTTAGAATCTCCCCCGATACATTTGGAGTTTGTGTTATTACAAATTTTTAATACAAATCCTTGATGTATTTGCCGATTAATCTAGAATCGATAAATAAAATACATAAATTGAGAAAAGTTAAACGGTCTGTGGCAGTTTCCAAGATGCTCAACCATTAATCGAATGTATTTTAAAAGGGATAATCCCCGCCGGTTTTAATGTTGCTCTTTAAGAATATAACACGGATTACTTGAATTACTGCACAGACATGCAAGAATTTTATTTCAACTGGAAATACTGAAAGACGAGCTTTGGAAACAACTTTACGGAAATCGCAAAACTTTAAAAAACCGCTACTGTAAGCAATGCTGTTAACTTTGATGCAAGTTTATAAAAATTGGAAAACAACCCCACGTATGGCGATTGAATTTTATAGTTTTTATCTCGAAGCACGAGGGTAATTTTGGTTTTAATGGGGCGAATTGTAGAATTTTTTATGCAAATTTAAACAAGTTCAAGAAAACGCGTATTGTGGACAACCAAATTCTAATTTTAACCGACTGTTTGGCTGTTTATCTCTTAATCTGGAACAATCAGATTTTCCTATAGGACAATTCGTTATGTTGCTATTTCCATCGATCGTGTGTCATCTCTATGAGAACAAAAACATGTGTCCCTTATTGTTGTTATTGTTGTAATGGCAATATCAATGGGGGGCGACTATGGTCGAAATTGAATTTCAAATAAAAGTAATAATATCGAACGCAATAGTGACGGACGTGTTCGTGAACCGGCATAAATGTCGTCGTATGGAATTTGATTGGACACTTACACTGCTTGCTGAATTTCCATTTTCAACAATCGCCGAAAATCTTACAGTGGAGTAACGGCAAATAATAGACGTGGAAGGAAAACGAAAATTCAACACTATTTGTATACGAAACAATCGAAATTCTATACAATTTTTATCGATAATAAACAGGAATAGACGAAACCGCAACCTCTGGACGCCCAAAACAACGATTTAAGATTTTAGGACTGTCGTTATCAGCAATTTGGGGTGGAAATATCGAACGAATTCGAATTCAAAATAAACACCAATTCGAAAGGTAACGAACACCAATTAGACGGGATACTTTCGAATATTTTGTTTCCGACAACATTATATTTTGTTGATAATAACATTAAAATTTCGACTAAAGGCTGATATTACACCCTAAAATACGTTTATTACCCTTATATTATAAATATTGTACAATAAAACCGGATGTTTTACATCTGATTCCGCCTATATTAGTTGTTTTAGAAACATTACTAGTGTTACAATAACCACTCATTATTGTGTTTATTTACCCAAAATTACAAAATTTATACTCAATACACTCCTTACTAGAATCGTTTACACCTGTGATTTCGACAAGATAAGGTTGAATATTGGGGGAAATCTTGGCGTTATTTACACAATTCGCGTTCTTAATGAATACGACAGATTTGTTTGTTGCAAATTAATCGTATTACAGTTGTAATAATTCGATTTCTCACCCTGAAATAGGTGGATTTTTCCGGAAACTGACTATAAATCAAAACGTAGTGTCCAAAATACATTTATCAAAACAACCCAATTTGTCATCCTGCCCCTTGTCTTTCCACCAAGAATCAATTGCCCCTGATTTTCAATATTGCCAATAATTAACCCCTTTCGGTGGACGATTTCCTTCGATATAAATCGAACGGATATTGCTTTTTTGCGGGTGATTTTTGTCCAATAAAACTATCCCCAATAGACTGTTGGTGGCTTTTCCCACTAGTACTAGTCTGGTGACGGTTATCTTGTATAAATATTAACTGTGTATACTCTACACACTATTTTCGGGTAAACATTGAAGGAGACAGTATTTGATTTTCGGTAGGAATTCGAAAACCAGACAGCCAAAAGAAAAACAGTTGTTATTTTCTTAGGGATCAACTTGAGTGTTTGTCATTCCATTTGAAAGTGTATCAACGGAGGACAGATTTTAACAAAATCGCTACGATAATTGGCGATTTTATAGTTGTTTTAGTACTACGAAAATCGTTATATTTCAATATAGAAAATAACTTTAGTATAGATTTGTCTGAATAATAATACTACATTTTTACCCGACTTTCAATGCAACATTTTACTAGAATTTAGAAGGCAATTTGTATTATATGACTGTTTATAGTAGTGAGTAAAAATGTTTGATATCCATATACTCTATAGATGCATATTTCATTTCTTGTTGTTTATAGAATGGAAATTTATGCAGAAATACACACACATACATGTATCTTGAAGGAAATTTAACGTATTTAGTATTGTGCTTTCAGCCGGAGCAATACTTCTTCCAAACAGAATAGATGATCTGTCTGTTCTAGATATGGAAGCTTTTTCGATGCTATTTCAAAGATTGATATGTAGAAGAACAATATTGAAACAAATCAATTGCATTTGATTAAATCTATGTCGAATTGTTAACAATTTAACGCTTTGATTGGGAGTCGAATTTTATAAATTTATGCTAAATCGAATCGCCACTAAAAGCAATATAACGCCGATTTCTAGTAGCGAACAATCCCAATCAAATCCAGATTTCTATTTATTTCTACCGTACGAAAATTAAATGGAAAAGTGTTGAAAAATCGGACGATAAAAGATCAAATTGTAATCGAGTTGAATTTCCGTTTTAAAGCATTTCACTGTTATAAGGCCACATGAAATGCTATTGTTACTAGCTACATGCAGTAGCTATTAGGGTTAATTGCAACAATCACAGGGTGTGTATTTTAAACTTACACAACATGCAAATTTAATTGTAAAACATTTAAAATTTGGATAACTTTTACGTTTAATAAACAAATAAAAGTGCATTCTGCTATCATCTAAACACAGTCCCAAATATTTACTTTCGTAGTTTCGTATTTAACTCGACTATAAAATATTTCTATTTTTACGATTGTTTGTGAATTTTTATTCAGCCAGCTCGGGATTGTTTGAATAATTTAAATGGAATTCTTGCGTTTTCCAAGGGAATTTGTTGAAATCATGCAATACTCGCACCAAACCCTCTTGATACGCTATAGCATTTTATTTTATTATTTATCATCATCTCCACATTTTATTACAATACTTCTTACTATCTAACAGTACACTATAACGGCCAGAATTCCTCACATCTCCCTGGATAATATAGCCCGTCTTATTGTTAGATATACGCGTAATATTATTGTCCCGTCACACACACACAAATCCGAGTGTCTGTATCAGAATTTAATTACTTTAGAGAAATGCAGAGTGCAATCAAAGCTTAAGAACACGTTGAATTACATTGTTTATCAGCCACGAACAGGGATTGTGTTTGTGTATAATGGTGGATTTCATCTTTACTGCTTTCAAGTCATCTCCACTGTGTAGATTACTGAAACTTCTTACAAGATGCTCTAATCAGAACCTGAGAGAGTGGAGAAAAATTAAGTCGATATTGCTGATATTTCTAAATGAGCACTTCAATTTCTACGATAAAAATTGAACGACTATTAAACTTTTCTTTATTCGTATATAAACTTAGAGAGAGCGAATAATAAATGTATTCATAAACGAGAATTTTGAAGTTTCGCACAGATCACTGTCATTTTTTATACCCCGAACAGTACCCTCTTAAGAGTATCATATTTTTTGGGAAATAGACGTATACGTGCTTGTAAATATCGGGTGTATTACACTTTACGCTCGCCTCATAATTCCATAATCGTCGATTTATTGTTAATCATGTTGAGCTTAATTTCGGTGGAGTGGTTGTTTCATTTTGAATTCGTACGCATGAAAAATTCGAATTCATATGTGGAATAAATCATAAGTGGTGTGAATCTTTTATAAGGTGATCTAGTTGATTATTGAGACGAGTCTCGTAAAAACTCGCATTTTTAACGATATTCCTACCAAAACCGGACTGGACAATTGCTTTTTGAATTATTATTTTTTTAAATATTTATCAAGCTAATATCTCGTTTGTTATTGGAAATATCGTGGAAATTAAAACCGATTTAAAAAGAGGTAAGGAGTTTTCCATTTCAGAAAATTCAGAAAATTGTCAAGCATATTTCTTTGTATTATTTTACAATAATTTTATATTTTTCATCATAACTTGATCAATTTTGTGTATTTTCCATTAATTCTGGAGAGTTTTCTAGAAAATGGAAATTGCTTTTCAAATAGTCAAGAAATTTCCCGATCGGTTTACTAGTTTTCCAGAAAATTTCCAAAAAGTTAAGCGCTTATATTAAACCTTTTGGTGGCCGAACAATCCCAATATTTATTATCCGATATCTCGCTTATTTAATGACATATTGCAATGAATTAGGCAGCATTAGAAAGAGCATTTCAAGGAGCTTTAAAGAATGCTTCCCGTTTTGTAAAATTACAATTGAATTCGAATTATTGGAGGTAAGTCTAGGAGCATGGATTTTTCTATATTTTTACAACAATATTCTATATTTTCGCCGATAATACGAATTTACGAATAATTTTTGCGCAATACGTAGAAAATCGAAAGCGCTGTTCAAATCTCCAAGAAATTTCCAATCGGCTTGTTAGTTTTCCAGAAAATCGCCAAAAACTTCAGCGCCTTTTACACCTTTTTCCGATTTAGTGTTGAAACAATGCCAATATTTAATAATCGATAACTCGCTTGTTTTTGGAGGTAAATCAAACAAAATTAGAAAGACAATTTGGAGTTTCGGTCATTAGAATTTGTTGGAAAACGAGCATTTGTCGCATGCCACATCGATGAGGATTTAGAGTGGATCCAAAATGATCCAGTTCAGCACTGATTTCTACCGATTTACGATTTATCTTGCAGTGCACATGACGAATACTTCATCAGTGTTGATTAATAATTGATGCAATCTATTATATGGCAAAGTTACTGAATATACTATCGTACATATTTACAACAGACTACATAATGGAATATCAACGATAACGAGTTAGGTCACACGGGTTATTTCCCAACGGTAGCGTCATATTATGATTCCCATATTCTTTCATCTGTACAATAAATTTACACCAGTCAAGTGTCTCTACCTGAGATAATGGTGCTGTTTCAAAGAGTACAAATACAGTGACGGTGCATTATTTAGAATAGTTCGGCTTTTGTGGGAAATTGCAAAAGTTCTAGGGAAAAATTGCACTTGAACTAATGCACTATTTAATTCTGAAATTTTACCAGAAATAAGACGAAAAACTGCTAGGTTAAGACCACAAGTTGCTTATTTTCTGTAAAATTTATAAAGTTTCATAGGAAATAATATTAAATATTTCTTGTTAGTGTATGAACAAACAATATACGAGTAGTTTAAACGAAAAGTTTCCTTTCTTTATATGACAGAAACGTGCTACAATAGGGAAAATTTCCAGCAAATTACGACTATTACTTGTTAAACGTATGTAAATGAAAAAGTCATATTTTCCAAAAACTAACCCATCTAAAATTGTATATATTCCATTTCTATCGTTGAATCGAATAAATATTATTAAAATCACTTCAATATGCCGATATGAAAGTATCAACGGTTGAATTGGAATCAATAAAGCGCGTCTTTCAATTTGTCTAGTAATCAAATCGAGACACATTTCCTTATCAATAATAATAATAATAACAATAATAAGATATTGGGTTTCATACAATATGCTCGTGAAATCGTAGAAAAGATTTATATTTGATAGAAATCAAATGTAATAGACGTTGTAGATGGCAACGGGCCCGATAACCTTTCAGCATGTTGTGTCGAAGAAGCACGAAAGAGAATAGAAGAAAGAGGGAACTTTGAGAGGTCTTTGGCTGCGATATGTCTTTTTGATAACAGTAGAAACCATTATAGGAATGTTGAATTTCTCAACGAGAACACCCATTCTTTCCATCAATGTGCAATAAAATACCCAAAAGATTCCGTTGCGAAAATGAAATGCATCAATATCGGTCAATATTCTTTGTTTTATTCATTCCACATAACCCGCCGAATTGCGAATTTTTCGCCGATAGGAGCCCCATCAGGGCCGGAGCTGCACATTCTGCATGTTAAATCGTCAATTTCGATTGATTTTGCTATTTATCGAGAAGAATTGCAATTTAAATTCCTTTTAGGTGAGTTTCTCGAATATGCATCTACATTTTTAGATATTTGAATCATTGATATTTTCTTTTAGGAGAATTTCCAGCTGATTCCATCATTAACCGGCTGTTTTTTAAACGGAGTTTGCTGCTCAATTGTAGAAAGAAACAGAAAATGTATTTTTTTGTCAAATTTTAGGATAAAATCTTAATTTTTATCCACTTTCTGAGGGAAATTCTCCAATTTAAGACTACATTTTGAAAAAGACATCTATTTGAAAACAACTTTTAGGAATTGGTCCAAATTTCATCCAGATTTTAACAATTTTAGCCCTACGATTGTAATCATTAAGAAATTTTAAAGAGAGAGTTTTGAAGCTCAAGATTTTTTGAGTACATAGCTTAAAGATTAGACCTATTTGTTGGTTATCAATTCGAAAAATATTCTGAGGATCTAAAAGGGAGCACCTAGAGAGCATTTTAGCAAAAGTTGGACTCTTTAACTCATCGAAAACGATTTTAGATAATACCATAATGCAAACCAGCTTCACGGGAAACTTTGGGTTATTCTTAATTATTTTTGACCAAATTCGCGATAAGCTACAGGGTCCAATTTTTCCTAAAATATTCTCTCAAGACTCTCCTAGAAATTGTTAAAACATTTTTCGGATGGTTTACTAAAAAGACCATCCTCTCAAATGCGCCAGCTCTGAGCCCCATTTTTCGCGCTATGCTGAGCGTATTATTGTAGATCAAGTGTAGAGCGAATCATTAGTGTGAAACGTGTATGCAGACATATTGAATAACACAGCAAGATTGCATTGCAAATTGATCCATACCAATTGTTGTGCAAATTCACATCCCAAATACATGCGATTGGATATCAATCTTTGAAGTGATCATCTACCTCATTATATCAATCTAATTCCAGTTGACTAACACACGACAAAGATCCAAACATATCATTTATTAAGCAGCAATTGCTATCTCACTATTCGTTAATAATTACCCGTCAATTTCGTTATTTTATATTGTCTATAATCAGAGCAAATTCATATATTGTTGTAATTTAAATTTACGTCCGTTTCTGTTTTAACGAACAAACTGAATATTGAAATTGGCAGAAATGTTCAACTTTTCCTCTTTGGAAAGTCGAAATGAGTTTTTAGAAATGCGTAAAATGGGATTGTTTTAGTTTTAGAAAGTTTAAATATCATTGAAAGACTTTGTAGTATTGGAACGAAATTAATTTGTAATTTTGACACTGGCTCCAAAAGTTTTAATATTTGTTCTCCAACCATAATTAGTTTAATTTTTTTAACAATACCAAAAATTTTATAATTTTATTCAACCAACCAACCAACCAACCAGGTAGATGGAAAAATTCCCAGATATCCGATAATCTAAACAGAAGCTTTGAATTGATCCCTTGGTGCTTATTGTGAATAGATGGGTGTTGTTGTATAAGAATCCAGGGGCCTTGTGAGAGACGGCAGGAACGGGATAGATTAGGATTAGGGTCGAATTTGTATTTATATAATGGATAATAGCTTGTTAAAACTACATTGGGACATATTGGTAGGAAAGTTTAATTACTGTTCATAAGAGAAACCGATTCAATTTGCACGTGAACCTGTCAAAATGCTTAAATTGTTCAAAATTATTAATTGAAATTACGTGAGACTACTGGAGATGTTCAATTCAGTTCCTTAATCAAACCTAATTCGATCTAAAATCGCGTTCTTAAATATTCAAACAATTCGTCTTGCATCTTAATAATGCATTTCAAGACGAAATTGTAGCCATAAAAGATGTCTTCCGCGTTGGCTACACTAGTTTTGTCGTAAAATTTTCTATCGCTAACATCCGCCTCGCTAGTGACAAGATCTTTAACGTTTATGAAACCATTTTACACAGTCACTACATCTTTTCAGAAGTAAATAAGTCACCGGATTCTTGCCGAGTTGTTAAGTTTGATGGAACATTGTAACGGCTCGACGACAAGTCCAATAGCTGCAACTAAGGATCGAGAACAAATCCAAATAAAAAAAGTTATATTTTATAAAGTTTCGGAAAAAGACTCGCTTATAGATAGAAAACTTTGTCTTCAACAACATCAAATATCAGATTTTAATAATCTCGAGCATGTAGAGTGAATCGAATTTAGTTTCGAACAATCCGATCAAAACTATTGGGAAAAAGTAGAACAACACTATAGGAATATCCAATTGATTCTTGCCATAAATAGAAAATTGCTCGGATTTTGGTCCGTTTAAAAGTTGAAGAATCGATAGTATCCGGACTAGTTTGTAATTAATTTCGTTGGTAATTGTGTAAAACTTTAAAATGACATGGTGAAGAACATAATGAAAGACGAGTAAATATAACCGTTTGTTATAATAATACAGCCTCATTTACAAGTTAAAATTTAAAGCTTTAACTTCTATTATAGTTACCAACATATTACTCATACATATTTACCATTTAACTATTTAACGTTCCTCACGGGATCGATAAATTACACTTTCAGAAACAGTAATAATATGGCGCTTTATTTTAATCTAACACAAGAAAAACTAATTGCCAATTATTGCATAAAATTCACCATAACTAAACTTTGAAGCACATATCGACACTCCAATTATGATAAATTGACGAATTTCCAAAGATCCAAGCCATTATTAACCGCCAAATTGACTGATTATAATTCTATTATACTCGATAGATTAAAACTCGATTTAAAACGTTACTGAAATTATTACACCATTCCTAACAAAATTCGAAACTATCCACTAATTCTATTTTAAGTTAAATTCTCTCGATGCCGCAATTGTTTTTAATGAAAATTGTTTCATAGTCCGGCATTTTCGCTGGAATTGCGACGATATATGGCCGTTCAACAGCCGGAATTATTTCATCGAGACCTGTAAAATTACACGGCAGGTCTCATTAATTGCCGTCAATTAGACCGGATTTTGGATAAGAAGTCCGGACGGCGGGGCGGCTCTATTGAATATTCGATTCGATTTTTTATCGGTAAATCCGGACAAATTCGATGAACAATCGCCTTTTCCCCAATTTAATTTGTTTGAAAATAGTGGAAATTTACCTGTATTTTTACAGTTAGCGACCTGTACATTCGAATAACTAATTAATTGCAAATGTGACGAATACAAATTACAAATTTGCACGTATTTTAATGGAAACTTGACGCAAATTCGGCAATAATTCAAGCGAATCGATAACGGTTCCACATGTATTTTATTTATTCCAAGACTTGAAGACTTACAAGTTTACTTTTCATACAACAAAGAAACAAGCTCCTATATAGTTTGCTTTATGTTATTTTTCCTTTCGGATTTCAACAATAATGAAATTCTCGTTACTTTCATACAATATCATTTCACGAGAATTAATGTGTTTTAGTGTTGAAATCCTGTTGGCGACATCCATTTACCCCCGAAAAAGTACCCCATCAAATACGCGTTTATCGTAAATGTTAACAAGACTCCTTTGCGTATTCTTAATGTTCAAATTACAATATTTGTTCTGTATTCATTAGAATAAGCCGCTTATTACCGGTGATTGTGATGACGGGTAATGATCGTCATTGTTTAAACAGCCACGAAATACGAATTTATTTTAAAATTACTCTACTCCATCATTTCGTTTCTCTCTACGCTTGTAATTAACCATTTAAACAGAATTTATTGTACAGTGGGCTATAGAAAAGTTCACGAATTTTTGATGGTAATAAGTTTGCACCATAAAGGCTAATTAAGTAATGAAGGCACCAGATGTAGGACGAGATCTTCAAGCTTAATACGGCTAGTAAAGGTGTTTAGTTTAGATTGTTTCACCAAAAGTTGGAAAACAACCGGTTATGGTTTTACGGTTTGATGAAATATTTTACAAACATTTATCAGTATTAAACTCGAAATTAACTTATCTGCAATTTATTTAAATTCAATTAGAATAATCGTATAATCTAGATAATTATTGATAATTAGTGAATTCTACTGTTAATTGTTTGATGGCTCATTAACAACGAAATCTGGAAATATTTAATTTGTTATAATTTCACAAAACAATATAATCGAATTAATACAACTGTGAAATTTATCAATATTGAATATTTACACGAACTCAAAAGGGTGGAATTAGCGACCCCTAATCGACAGATATACAATTCCAAAAGCTATCTTGAAAACGATACTTTTAATTACCAATCAAAGAAAGCAACTTCCAATCTTTGCGTCAGTTATTCGAAACTTTAAATTTATACCGCATCTATTCGGATTTCAGTCGACTTGACCGCCAATTAATTAACTACAATTGTAATTTCGTTGAAATTTAAACGAGTTACACCACTATTACAATAAAATTTCGCCAATTAGCTTAATGGAATCAAACAAATAAACTATAACGTTTGTTGTCATTATACGAATTACCGATTTAGTGTACCATGATTTCCTGTATAGAGCCGGTTGGTTTGCTGATTTAATATTTCATACAGTTATTGGTAGATTTATGGTATTTTTCTGGATGCAAATTCGCCGGAATTCACCCCCTCTAAATGAGCATATTGTGTAAATTCGAATTATTCATTGGTTGTGTGTTCGATTCGATTTTTCAACGTTTTCGTTTGTTGTATCGACTGTATTTGTATAACTGTGGATGGGGAAATAATTGTTAATGGTAAATGTCGTAAACTGGACGTGTTGTTTGGTTACTTGATTAATGATCGACCATTGTACGTCACTTGGCTAATAATGAAGCTTTAACTAAAGCATCCGTTATTGTAGCGTTCAATTAGACAACAACCGCACGCTAAATAAATAAATACACTTATTGATATCGCTAATATATCAAACGATAAGTTGGAATAGCAAGAAATCTTATTTCCTCTTGGAGATTATATAGGCGCTGTGTGGCGGTTTTGAATCGAATTGATGATCACGACAACACGACTTGTTCAATTTTCTCTAATCGATTACTAGACGAAGAAAAGGGCACAGAAATTCGACACCAATTCTTGAATAATCCACGAATTCCGCTTTGACTTTAAAATAAAATTGAAAGCCACCTTTTGCGGTTTCAGTTCAAGTTTCTTTTAATTAATAAAACCCGAAATCGTACAAGTCAACAAATAGGACAGTTTCTTAACGTGTTGTTCTCTAAGTTGATCAAATTCTTGATAATTAAAACAATAGGAAGCGAGTTGAGAATTTAATTAAATATTTCTCGAGAGTATAAATAAATGAAAACTGCGATTTGAGTTGAAAATAATCAGAAAAAATTTCTATCGTCCAATGGAACAATTTTTTTCTCCCATCCAGTACTTTGAGTTATGTTCACTTGAAGAACTGGAGAAGATTGAATGTAAATATTGATATTCCGACATTAAACTCTGTTACTATAGGGTGGAATTCTGTTTACATCCATCCGATTGTAATGAATATTTTATTATTGCTCGAAAATTCGTCTTTATATTCATAAAGTTTTAATTATTTATAATTAATTATCTAATAAATAAACACAATGCGCTGTGTTTGTTGATCAAAGTCGGAAATTTGTACAATATCCCAACACCAATCGAACACGAATTCACTCAATTTATGTGCAAATTGATTTAAAAGCCGTATTTTAAACAATTTTAGTTGAGCTTTCTAGCCTTTTTCTCCGCGCAAATTAGTTTTAAACTTTTTTAGTTTGAATGCATTTCTATTAAAACACTTGGCAAATTCAAACAAGTTCAATTCATTGAAAAGTTACCAATCAATTTTGGTATTTCTTGGGTGATATTTGCGCCCCAATTAGCCGCAAAATTCCCGTATCCACGTGTATGACGGCAAACATTCGAAGCCCAACACAATTGTTGGATGATTCTAACGAGTTTCGTTCCAGTAACAATAACAACACTATATTCCTGACACGTATTGTAACAGAAAGCACTAGATAATTCCAAAATCCCTGACGCGTAAAATATTTGGTTTTGTTCTCTCTAATACAAACAGACTGACTTCATTTTAAATGAAAGATATACCATTTCTATTAAAGTCAAAGTTCTTTACTTTGTCCACATTGTTTTCTCCGCGATTTGATTTTATAATGACTTTCAAACAGAAACAAAGCCCCATTTATTTGTTGTATTTACGAAACTTGGCGTACTTTTGTCACCCATTCCTTTACTAGTTGGATTATTATCGATCAAATATTTGTAAAATCAAATTTGGAGAATTTCGATAAAGTCACCAGATTGGCTTGCGGTCATCGACCAAATCTAAATTCAACACAAAACGGTTGATTTTCTAAAACTATTCAATTGGATTATTTTAGATTAGGATTCGGTTGTAATAAGAGATGTGATAAATCTGCGATGCGACACAACAACGGGCAAAAACCAACAAATTGAAGAAAATGTGTATAGGAAAGTTTTCAACACATACTCCAATATATCGGAATATTTCTGGCGTTCAAATATAAACTGAATGTTTAGAATTTATTGCCTTCGGAAATGTAAAAGTTTCGCCCGCCTGCGACTGCTTCTTATTCTTCTATTTCTACCGTCAGTTTGACAATTGATAAATGATTGTCAAATAACAAACTTGTTATTATCAGTGAAACTGGTAATCATCGTGTGTATGTACAATAAAATTGCGAATATAAAGTGAATAACAAATGTATTTTAAGGGAATATGCGAATATTTGAACAGAAAGTGTAGCTAATTGCTATGCTGCTAATGTAAGATGGTGATGATAGTTGGAATGGTTAAAGAGACGGAATAGCATCTCTTATTAACCACCGAAAGCATAAGCAAACCAGGGGGAAAGATCACAGCTGTGTCTTTTGTATGTTATTAAAATAATAAACGAACAAGGGTTAGATAATGGAAAATTAACACAATATGCGAATTTTCTAAATGTTAAACAATCAACTAATTATTCGTGCCCAAATATTTGTACAAAATAGCGACATATAATCTTGCTAGACTTGCTATATTAGTGTACCAAATGACACAAAATCCGCTCTCCTATGGGATTTATCGTATAAGACCGATTGTATTGTTCGGCGATATCAAACACCTACAACATAGGCACAAATATCTCCCTGTGGATTCTGATACGTCCATTGTTGATAATGATTACACTCTATAGTAGAATTATAACCAAATAATCGACAATTATTTTCTATATTTACCCTGCAAGTTTAGCAAGTTTATTTACAGATATGGGGGTTAAAAGATAGCTCCCGAACAGCCTAGAGTTGAAATAAACATTGACATCACGTAGGCAATAAAGCGTGTCGAAGATCAAGCACAAATATTACTTCAACCCAGTATCGTTCCATATCTATAAGCTAGAGAGTATCGAAGAAAAAATAATACTAGATTTGAAGACTCCAAAATTAGCTTTCCTCTTATTCTCCCAAAGAATTCACTCGAATAACTCGACAAAAAGCTTATCGATTTTCATAAAGGATAAGCTCAGCAGTCACATATTCGAACTAGCCTGCCTTATTAACTTCAAAGTAGAGTTTATAGTAATTTAGAATTCTCTAAACAGTATTTGTGTCGGTTCTATTCTAGTAGCGTATTTTTATTGTCTGGTATAATCTCGGGTGTTTTTCGTTCGTTTTAAACGCTGTAAGAAATACAAGATACAATAAGTGTCAGTGAAAGACTAGCTAACGCCAATTTATGATGATAGGGGGGCCTGGGTGTGTAAAAACTCCGTTGTCAGCAGCAGACAGTGTAATTATCAAGCTTAAGATAGTGTCGGTATGCAAATGTTATGACAACACTAGACACGTTTAGTGCGCCATGTTATTCTCATAGAGTTCCATGCTGGGAATTTTTTCCCAACTTCCTTCCAGACCTAGTGTCATGTTCAGAGAATCGTTGATAGAATACCAACGAAATTAGCTTCTTGTACACTTCCATTATTGTCCATATAACAATTTATAATCACATCACTTGATTAAACTTCTTGCCCGGTTAAATTATCAAAATCCTTTTGAATATTATTCATGTGAAAGATAACCGGCTGGCGTAAAACATCAGATCAATAGATGAGGATAAGGCGTAGTTTACCAAATGAATTATTAAGCGACTGAGTTTTTTAAAATTTCGAGTTAATCAGTAAAGTCAATATGACGATAATCAAACAGAGGCGGACGAGAAGGCACAATACACCAATAAAACTTTTATTGTTACCCCTTGTCTGGCTGCCTTAAGGGTCATACAAGTTTTACTTCTAAAACAACAGTCGAAACAGTTTTTTTATAGGTTCGTTTGTGGTAAAAGTACGAATATACCCGCAGGACAAGTCTGGCTGTAGTAATCACATTTAGCAAATAAACTAGCGACTCAATTACTTTACCTTTGTTTTACGTCGCATTTTGATGGGATAGTTCCAGAAATTGCATCCCAATTATGATTATCAAATCGGGCTAATAATATATTTGAATATTGTAGTTTTTCGGTTGCCAAACGAATCGAAAGGGTCCCACGGGAGGCGCTCCTATAACGTAATTAGAATGGAAATAGAGCTCTACTTTGGAGCCGAATTTGATTAAATTTCACCGAAAAATAAAAAAGGGCAAAAACTTTCCTCTATTGGCAGTTAAACGGGTGGTTCTTATTCAATATACTTGACGCTAAATTAACTTTCCATTTTCTTGTAAAACAAATAATCGTACAAGAAAAATTGCTACATAAATCATCAATTTCGATTGGAAATAATACGGTAACAAGTGGCGATAAGAACCGCATTAAATTTTGGTGAATCAAAAATTGTCTCGATCTTCTCTAAACTTTATAGTTGTCTTGTACTAGTAAATCCAGCGAATCCCGGTAAATAAATTGATCAAACATTTATCTCGGTTAAACTACCACACATTCATAAACAAACCCTCATTGTTATTGTCTCCTAAATTGTTATCAATTTAAAAATAATATGTTCGATTGAAACCAGAAATTTTCGATATGAATTTTGTTGTTGTAGTCGAAATTTGTAGAGCTTGTAAAAATAAAGGGGTGCTGGTGCACCGGCGGCGCATGGGCATCCAACTGAGCGTCTCGACGTTGAAGAGCGACAGTGTCGCGTCGGAAGCTGATCCTAAAACGTACACCAGTGTTTCCAGTTAAATATCACACAAATTACTAGAAGGCGATAGTTTAATTGGAATATCGACGACGCCGGCGTCGTTGCTCTTTACCACCAATTTATTTTTTCAAAACTTGTAAAATTAGAGTGTGTGACTAATTAGAATAGACGGCGATATTGCCGAATAGTGCCGTGTAAAACGCATCTTCTAGTTCATATAAAGTAGAATAATCGACTGTTTTTACGCTCACATCAACTTTTAACTTTAGAATAAATCATAGCACAGCTGTGTTAATATTTCTAGAAACATTCCTGTATTTTTTTGGAATACGACAGTTTCGCTCAACAAATTAGAGTTTTTGTTGTAGCGCTAAAATATCGATAATGAGGCAGGGTATTGTAATTAGAATCAAAATCGTTACAAAAAATCGAGAAATAACTAATTAAACTTTGTTACAATCAGAGTTATGTTGAAATTTGTTAATTGATCTCTATTATAACTCCAAAATCAAATACATAGAGTTTGCTTTGTAGGAATTGCACATGAAAATCCAATCGGAATATGTAGATGACAATATCAGCTGGTGTACATCGGCCATATGTGCCGTACAGTTATTGAAATTATGTTCCGTTTTAATGAGTTGACAAAAACAAAACGAAATCCAAACTGGTATTGTAAGAACCGCACAATTTCCACACATGTGCGCCTATTAATCAAAATTTAAACTATGTGGACTCGAATTTTTTCTACATTTGATAATAATTGTGCAAACTTGTTATCTTAACTATACAGTTGAGTTTCTCCCAGTCTCTGTAAAAGTGCAATATTTATAGCCCGATCTTGTTTCTTAAAGGATTCTAAAGTTTCGAAATGGATTAGCCGTAGTCGTAGTAGTATTGAATCAGAGTTTATAAATCTACCGATATTTCGATCCGAAATAGCCAAAATATACAATTGGGGAGTTTGTCTAAATGATAAAAACTCTGTAAACCGATCACGATCAATCAATGCGTTTACCCACATGAGTAAACTGGTCACAACTTTCTTCATCTATTATCTAGCCGTTGTCAGGCGAAATCAAATTTCGCCTCTGTTTAGCCATTTTCTTCATGCAAAAAAGCCAATAAGCTATTGTTTCAGAATTTGAATAATCCTCTATAGCCCGAAAAGGCGCACACGTAGCCGTGCATGTACAAATAATGGCATTGCATTAACATAAATGTCACGACAAGTGTTTACACTCATTCCAAATTCGAGTGCTTTCAAGTGGCCCCTTTTACAATTAAAGTGCCATAATAACGTTGCAAACATCTGTTTAATAATAAACAGGTAGTGGCTGTATTACTGAAAGCCTTTCAGAACCACACCTGAAAGCATTATTCTATATACTGTTGGTTTGTATCCAAATATTGAAAGTTCATGTGAGCGTAAATAACCAGAATTTTTCCGTCAAAAAAAATAAAAAACAATAACAAAATGACACTTTTACAGTAATTATTTTCAGTAACAGTGTTGGAATTTTGTCGCCAAATAAAAACACCTGTTTGCTTTTTATTAATTGAATTTTAGTGAAATATACGTGCGGAATTTAAATTCAACAATTGATTTTCGAAACGGTCGAGAAAAGTTGATTTCCTGTGTACTTTTTTGTTGGTAGAATTGCCGGAAATCATGTTGCATTTTATTTTAATCAATTTTATTTCCTGTATAGCCTCCATCAAAGGTAAGATGTTATTTTGAAAGTCTATGTGATAAGCGTTTGATGTACTTGTTTTTCTCGTAATTTTCCCTGTTGTTGTTGTATTTAATTTATATTTATTTTCGTCGAATTTTCTCGCCCAACTGCGCCCTCGAGTTCTTGTACTGTTCTGGGATTAATTTTATTTAGTAACTCAAGTTGGTGATTTTTCTTTCGTTCTATTCGGAGCTCACCAATTTATACGATTATCTTTTTTCTGTTCTTTATTGCTAATGTTTTTCTTGCTATTGACGTATTTAAGTCTATTTTCTCTTCTCCAATCCGCCTATTTTGTGTAATTTTTTCGACACTTATTTATTGATAACAACTATAAAAAACTTATAAAATGTTAAAAATTTCTATATTCGTAGTAGAAAATATTTAAAACAAATTAAATTCAAAGATATTAAAATCTAATTTATTTGTAGATTAATATTATTTTGTACTTTGTAGACGATTTATTGTGTATTCCCCTCGAAAAGCTTGATGAAAAATTCTACAAACAAGATCGCAATATGAAAGTATGACGATTTTAAAGATAATTAACTTGGTCTGATTTTCTTTATATTCCATCGATTTTATGACTAAAACCCAAGCAGTTGAATTAGATTAGAATGTGGATTTTTTATTTGTTGTAATCATAAACTCGCTTATATTCAATTACAACAATAACTGAAGAACAATATTGTCTTTACAAATTAATAATTTATCTGTTTTTGCTGATTAAGAGAAAATTTCGAGAAGTTGTGAACGTAGAATTCGTGCCAAGAAATGGCCAAAAAACGTGTCTGTAGTTGAATCTAGAATAGAATAAAAGTTTTTCCTAGCAAAAAATTGTGGATTTCAACTATAAAAAGTGCTCCTTTTCAATATTGATGCACTAAATTGACTTACAGTTAGTTTTGAAGCTTCTATCGTATTAAATTTGATGGAAAAATTTACGATTTAAACAAAAACACCTTAAGACTAGGGATTAAAATTGAGAATAAATCGTACTTAATGCGAGGAATTGTTGATTTACGGCAAACCTTTCTGAAGACACGCAAAATCAACAAATTGGCCCCAAAATAAACTTCACAGTTTTATATCAAAATTTAGTACAAAACTTCTGAAAAATCCTCACCTAAACTACCCCAAAATCGATATTCAAACTCCAAAATCTACACCAAAAATCTAGCAAAAATGTTTATTGGTAGTGAGACCCAAATTTCAGTATTCTCCTGAAGTTATTATTTCAGTGGAGGTTTCTCTGTTTCAGCAGTTCCCTCGAGAGTATTTCAGCTAAAGCAAGCCGAAAATCTCTTCTATTTTAAAATTACAACAACTCTATTGCCCCGATTTCACTGTGATTATCACCACAATAGGCCCCGATTCAGCTTGTGCGTTTCAGTTAGCAGTGATTAGAGAAAGAAATGTATGATCTCCAGTGATTTGTATTTTATTATAGGCAGGCACGTTCACTAACCAAGTCCGGATATGGATCGCCACCATTACTATACTTTTTCAATACTCGTAGGCTTATTGTTAAGTAAATTTATTAGGTCATTCCGTTTCTGTTTTGTTACTGATAATTAATTCTCTCTATTGTGTTCAGTTGAGAGTATTGTTATTCGAGTTGTGTGCATGTAGGTGTGTTTTTGAGTGTAGGCGTGCTATATTATATCAAATATATATAGAGCGCCTTGGTTTATTCTTCCTCTCACAATCAGTGGTTATTCATACCTTTGGGCCGTTGATATATCTTTCCTTCGGATATTGCAAGGAATATGAACAAATAAATATTCGAATTATGGACACTTTTGCCGACTTTATTTATATTGTCAATGTGAAGTCTAGTTAGTTGATTGTATTTATACCACAATTCGTGATAGAATTAAGCTTAGGTTGAGCTTTACTGGTTTCTATAGCGCTAGATTACCTACTAAAGACTATTTTATTGTATCCATAAAAGTATTTTATCTAGCCTGGATATAGATTGTTAACGATATCCAACGCAAGTATTAAACAATAAATACGATAAATATGTAACGTAAAATATCAAATTTAGATTATAGTCGTAAATTCTCAAACGTTATAAATATTATTGCAGTTCAAAAGGTGGAAAAATATGGACTATAAATAAACCATTCAACGGCCAAAAGAGAGCTATTTGATTTGGAGCCCAACAAGCTGTCACGAATATATCATTTTACGCAAAGCCGAACTTTCATAGCAATAAATTCATGTAATTCTATACTCTCAATAAACGGTTAATTTTCTAAAATTTTATCGACACAAATGCCCCACAAAAGATCATAAAATTTATTCCGTTTCGTATTCGAATACGGAAACCGTTCTGGCTTATTTGATTGATTGCCAAAACGGTATAGTCGGACAGACCGTCCAAGGAATGACTAAAGCAATAGAATAAACAGGTAAAAATGGGAGCTACAAGGACTTTATAAAAGAATTTGAACGAAAATCTACCTAGATGTTGAAAATTTCGATTCTTTCATCAATTGAACGTTCATTATTACAATAACTCAACTTTATTCTATTGCTTTAATCGCTTAGGAACTTTATGTGTAAGATTTTTAATAAAATAATTGATTTCAGTCTAGAAAAAGAATTTGTACTTATTTGAGCAAATAATCCACAAATTCTTCAAACGCCACACTGTTCAATGAACGCTAGAATAAGACTGACAATCACAGTTAGATAAGAAATTTAGTGAATTTGGTTATGCCAATTTTTTGAAGAGCGCGCAATCAAAATCGCAATTTAGCCAATAGAAACTCAGAATTTTAAATTGCGCGCCAGTCAATTAGGTTGGCAATAAAGCTTCTCAAATGCTGAATTTCTAACCTTATAATTCGTCTTTGTAAATTTGATAAATTATTTGTACAAGTATTTCTATTCTAGCGATTTTTGATTAAAATCTCTTGGTTTATTTAAAGAATTCACAATTTTTAATACTTTTGATTTTCACTATAAAGCATACTCTGAGGAATGGCGCAGCAGATTTTCTAAATAAATGACCAAAGTAATAAAGTTGCAATTGAGCGTTCATTATTAAAACTACTTAACTTCGATGCTCTGAGGAAATCTGTCCCACTCGATAAGAATTGGGCTCTAAAATTACCACCGGATGTGTATTTGCTTGACAATAAAGAGATAATTTTCGAAACTTATCCGCCAGCAAATTAAAGTATAATCATGAATGATTTTGTCAAAGACTAAACGAAATTTCGTCTTTCAATAGAAGAACAATCATTCGAAATCTAATTCGGTCGGCTGTTTAGAAAAGAGACATTGCACAAAGGAAATACTCTTAGTTTAATTATATTAAAAAGGCTTTTGCGCATTCGTTAGGCCGATTTAAAACGATTAAGATTCTTCATTATTATAGCAATAAATTGCAAATAAGTCGTTTTAATTGGGGAAATACGGGCGATAAAACTAGTTTGTTTATAGTTTATCCAAACAATTCAAGAAATAATTTGGAAAGTTCGAGCTTTGTGGTTGATGTTGTAAGTTCAAGATTGATAGCGGGAATATCAAGGGTGAGAAAATCTGTTGTGAAGTCAAAGACAAGAAGGTGGACATTAGTTGGTTAAACTTACTTGGTCATTGTTCGTTGTAACTAAATTTCCACAATACCTATAGAGAATTGAGCAAATCTCGCCCTAGACTATTTTACCCCAAAAAATCGATTAAATTCTCAAATTTGCTTGCAGTGGATGATCTACCGACAACAGGCGCGAAATTCCCGATCACCAATCCAGATTTCGATGGGCCAATCAAGAATGTCACTGTGGCAATCGGCCGGGAAGCAATCTTGAGCTGTTCCGTCACCGAACTCGGTAATTTTAAGGTAAAGAATTTCCAATTGTTACAGTAATAAATTATAAAAGTTTTAAGGGCTTTTGATTATTTGTACTAGCGAACTTAACGTTCCAATAACGACCCTTATAAGCGGTCTGAAAACGAAAATTCTATTCATATACAAGTGCAGAAGTTTTACAAATAATTCTGTAGAGAGCACTATTCTCGCTATTATATCAATGGAATCTTGTCCTAGTTACCCGATGAAATATTAGATTGTTGAAGAAACAACAACGATTTAACTTGTGGCAATGGTAGTTATGACAACATAAATGGAGAAGGTGGAATTAGTTGTTGTCTAAACAGTTGTAGTGTTTCGGTAATTTGACGATGTTGTTCAGGTCGCCAAACTAATTAAAATCAAGCTGAAACGATTAATCAACGACGTTACAGACTGATGATTCACAAAATATTTACGGAAAATGTATTTGATAAGTTTTATGTAATACGTGTGCAAGCCTAAGCCGGTTCCCTTGATATTTCCTTATAATTAATTAACACACAGTTTTACTACTGCTTAATATCAGATTAGTTTGTTTATAATAGTGGGACAAGATTGGATCCGGGTTCTCTATTATTCTTGTTCTTCTATGCACAACAAACACGAATTGGATTTGAATAAATTGATCTTTGTTGAAATCGCTGAACGAGTATGTTGTATCTTGATAATTTCCGATATTACAATAAATTATCTAATTGAGTTATTTTGTTATTAAACAAACGATTATTTATGCACTCTTGATCTCAATTTCAATTTCCATTCGTAATTGTAAAATGCAAATCGACATCAAGATAATCCTTTCTATAGAAAGTTTCACTCGAACGTTAAAACTTTACGATCATGATAATGTTCAGTTTAGACTTGTTATTATTTTGAAAGAACGCTAATAATGACGATCTGACAAATCGAATGAACATCGCCAATAGCACGTATGCTAACGATTATAGAGCGGATGATAGACGACAAAACAAAGGATGATTTCGAGTGGAAATCGCTCGATTATTATTAAAACCGGCTGATTTTTCTCGGCTGAAAATACAACAAAATCGACTATAAGTTTCTATTAAAACTCCAATAATACAGTTGTTAGTTGGAATAACTTTGAAATTATCATTGCAATATTGTTAAACTAGTTTCGTAAAAGTCGGATGATAATTAAAATATTGCGTTATAATTCGTAATCGTTAAATTTGCAATTTTATAATTGCTTCATTGTGGCAAACGTTTCTATTATGTGTGATTCAAAGAAATGTAAAAAGTGTTCCAATACTTTTACAATTTTTTTCAATTATCTTCCATTTTAAGCACTTTCAAAAGTGCCAATCCAAGTAAAATTAATGTCAACCTCCCCCAATGCAGGCGTGACACAAAAATTTAATTTCGATTAGAAACTTTTATCTCACCGACACTTCGATATTGTTGTTGTTGTTGAATCCAAGGCGACTAATTATTCGCTTATAAAGGAAGCGCAATGTATTAAAACACATTCATTATAGTTGAAAATATTCAATTAGTATGGGAAGAAGACATCTGGCTTTGCAAAATTATTATTTACTGTTTATACTGGAAGTGTAAGGAAGTGGAAATCAACGTATACAAACACATAGAAACCATCCTTTCCCCTTATTCTATTTCCCTTTAAATAGGTCAGTTTATCTTTCATCCGTTTATTTCCCCTACAAGTTTCAATAGAAAATTAACTGTAAAGATTACTAGAGCTGCCTATTTTCTAGATTGTGTTCTCCACTTTATATTTTCAGTGAGAGCCCATTCCTCTTCATTTTCCACTTTGTCACTCTCAATCTCTCCAATTCGAGCTACATTAATTTTCTTTGACTATACTATAATGCGCGTTTTTTCTCGTTAAAATTCAAAGGAATTTTAGCAAATATTGCTTCATACACAGATAAAATGTAGTAAAGGGAAATTTAACGAAAATATGTCGATAATATTCGAATTAAAGTCGGTGTGTGACGAAGTTTCTAATTTCATTGGATCGATGGCTACTTAGCCTTATAGAATTGTGACTAGTATGTTCATAACCCTCTACTTAATACTACCCCAAAATTAATTACCTCTCTAGGATACCTTCGCCTTAGCTCAGGTGATAGAGTCGTGCTGCGCCCCAATGTTTCACATTTTGGAGACTTCATCCTCTAATTCAGCTAGGCTCAGTTTTTTTACACAGCAATATCCAGTCAGAAGTCTCGTTAGAAGTCTTAATTTGTCCTTAGTAAGATGCGAAGCTTCCAGGTTTCTTAGGCGAGTAATCGATGAACAAATCCGCCCGACTTATTTCCAGAGTTTGCCCTCAGTTGAGCATATTATTGCTCCTTTTCCATCCTGCACTGGACTTTTGTTAACCCACAGAACAGTTTAAGATCTATAAATGAAGGCTCAGAGCCTGCACTCGCAAGTTCCTCTAACACCCTGATGCCCTGGCACCCAAACTAGGGTGAGTTTATCGCCTGTTGCCTGCAGTTTTAGGATATTTTCGGCTGCCTGAATATCGCTTGGGATTTCTTCATAGACACTCTCTAGCAAGAGATTTAGAGTGCATTATGAAAGGGATTGTTTTAAGGCTATGGATGTCCTATAATTGAGCTTGTAGACTCTTACACCAGTCCCTTCATCCAACCAGATGTGATGTTACTGATCAATCCAATTTCTTACTCCAAATTTCCGCAAAATATCCAATAATTCTGAATCTATCCTTGCCAGTCACCTGACTTCGATTTTGTAGGTTGAGGCATCCTTAAGGCAGCTAGTAGTCACAGTCGGGAATTCGTGTGGTAATTTTTAGAAAATTAATTCGAAACTCGATGTCAACTAGCTATTGTTCTGTTAAACTTGTATTAATGCTAATTAGTGTCAGAAACTTGAAGGTAACTGAATTTGAAATTCAATCAAACTTTATTTCCCAGATTGCAAACTAAAAAGTATCGCCCCCTATCGAATCGGTTATAGTTGCAATAATAACACTAATTACAGTTGAACAATTAAAATTCTTGAAATTTATGTGTTTTTGATAATTGTGTTGTCTTGTTGCAGGT
The DNA here is from genome assembly GCA_020740385.1 of Mylabris phalerata. Lineage (NCBI taxonomy): Eukaryota > Metazoa > Arthropoda > Insecta > Coleoptera > Meloidae > Mylabris > Mylabris phalerata. Next base: position 2,160,024 of record JAJEOX010000299.1, on the reverse strand, counting down.
CGGTTGGATGAAAGCAGACGACCAAACAATTCTGAGCTTACATACAAGAGTAATTACGCACAATCCACGTATAACGGTTACACACGATGACAGTTTACGTACATGGCAATTACGTATACGTCAATTGAAAGAATCGGATCGTGGTTGTTATATGTGCCAAATTAATACCGGCGAAATGAAAAAGCAACTCGGCTGTATTGACGTACAAGGTAAATGAAATTTCGCCAAAATGAAATACGGAATTCAATCATTAAAGATTGTCGACGTACATTAATTGAAACAAATTCATCAATAAACACAAATTTTTGTTAAAACTATTTCGATAATTGGATTCCGATAAAATCCAAACTTTATCCCACTATAAATATCATCACTGGCTATATTTCCCTGGATGATTCCACCAATTGTGCCGATTTATTATAAACATTTGAGTTTTTACGAAAAAATATGGCGAATTTTACAAATTTTCCATTTCAATGGGGTAAAGTTTATCGGTTTGGTTTTCCAAAACCATATCGTACAACTAATACAGCTCTAATAAAAGTTGGTCGAGTGAATTTATATACGAAAGTTTGGCGAGACTGTAAAAGACTTTAATATAGATTCTATTCCATGAGTGTGATTTTTTCGCAAGATACCCCGATAAAATTGCCTTCATTCAACTGAGACTTTTCAATTTTCTATAAATTTCTGTATTCTCAACGCATTTAAATGGTTTGTTGTTGAAAAACTGGGTAAATATTTCTATAATTATGCGATTTCCTATTTTTGTGCAATTTTCAGGCGACATAATAATGTTAACATGTACCGGAGGTTACGTGTCGGGAATATAAATGATGGGCAACTCCAGTTTTTTAATCTTTTTATAAACATAACGTTATCCTCTAATCAGTTGTGTTTGAATAGAAAAAAAGCGCCCATATAATGCAAATTTAGGGTGTGCATTGAGAAAATTTATTGCCCATTCTTAGTGTCATATATACATATAGATAAAGCCCAGCTATAGTTTGAGATTTTCTTTCTTTTCCCTGCCATTTCCCCAACCACATTCATATGCAAACATTCAGCCACACATACACGGAGATGCACGCATTTATATTCAGTTATTCTAGCGAAAAGACCTGGCAATTTCTCGAGGAGTTTGTAGACATCAGGTGCAAGGTGTCAGTCGTTGATATTCTTACAAATTCGGATTATCGTGCCCCTATTCTAAGCGCAGTCGTCATTCTGCTCTTACATATGGCACGTAATGCCAATTTACTTGGCCTTATTCGCTTTTTTCTCGGGTTGTTCGCCATCGGCTTTCTTCTTTCTCGCTTTTCTTTGTTAGTTCTGTTTAACTTTATCATCCAACATTTCGACCGTTATCGTTCATATTATTCATCGTGAACAAAACTGTCACACTTACATATACACAACGCATGTAGATAAATGGTCTTATAGCTATGTAGAAATGGCACATTTCGACACATACCATTTAACTTACAGATGCTCGGCGCGATGGGGAATAATGAAAGATCGACGTATCAATATCTGTGGAAAAACAAACAAAACGTATCGCAGAACGAGTTAACCAAGATTTATTTTCAATTCCTGTAACTAATCCTAACGATAGGAAAAACTAAAACTGGAGGTATCTCGGAATTGCAGCCGGATTAGTCGATTTAAAATAGAAGATTCCAATGAGCGTTGTTGATATTTCTATTGTAAAATGTACAGTTCCAGTTTAAAATTGAATTAATATTGCAATATCTCCTGGCATGGACGCTTCTCTTGTGCAATAAAACCAGTTAGACACCCGTGGAAAAACCAAGATGAATTATACTCCTCGTGACATATTATCGATTCTTCTCTAACAGAAAAAGTAGGCAAAGTTATTTTGAAATCTTTCCATCCGATCGGTTTTATAGATTCTGTACGTTTTTTGTCTCCCTCCCCTAAAAACCCATCTTTAATCCAAAACGTTCCCCTTTCACGTTTCCCTATTGACGCTATTTTTTCCCACCAATGTCTCTATATTTTAGTGTGCGTTTTTTGTGTTTTAAAATTGTCATCACGGCATTTCAATACGTTTTATTCGCCGATGGAGGCTCATCTATTTGTTACAACTTTCTATACGTTCGAATTCCATTCGAAAGCATTTTGTTACAACGAGGGGAATTTGGCGGCTTCCAAATTCAAAATGCAAAGACCAATATTCGTGCCGGCTGTTCTAAATTGGGTCGCTCTACCGACGTTAAACCTTCAATTTACTCTCCAGTTTCACTTGATTAATTCCCACCGACCCTTTCCACGAATCTACTTGTATTCTAATGAGATAATTACACAAGTCTTATGTGGAAAAATGAATCGATAAATATCGGCGAATAAGCTTTAGCCAAGTTCGGAATCTTCTAGTGCCTAATCTAAAAAAAACTTTAGATCCTACTTGTTAGAAACTTTCAACTTGTAAAACTCCAAGAATATAGATGTTAAAAAATGAACGTAGCGATTTTCAATAGTAATGAATAATAGCTGATTTCGATTGTCTATATCTGGAAAGATTCGCACATATTTTATAAAGTTTTTCCGTTAAAATTCTTAATCAGACAATTGTTCCACCTAGAAGATTAAACTCGACAACACAATCTAGAAGAATCACCATTACGATTAGCATTCATTGTTTTGGTGCTACCGATTCAAACCCAGACATAAATTCTACGTTAATGTGTAATTTAATTAAAGTTTATCTGTAAATTTCAGTTTAAATTGTGAAAAATTACAACAACACCTGTAAACGTTCCTAGCTAATAATGCGCTATGTGTAAATAAATACATTTTGAAATGAAAACACGCCGGATTGCCTACGAATACACATTCCCACACAAATAAATTCCATTCGGAATGATTTATTTGGGACAAAAAATCCTATAATCAACATCGGAAACCAGGTTGTGTTAATTGAGTGTTTGCGTTTAAAACAAATCCTTATCTAAATAATCCGGGCAAAAATCGGAATGAAGATGAAGATGATGATGGGTTCGTTTGAAAACGTTTCAAATCTCGCATATGGTGTTGACTTAATCGATTTAACGTATCAACGATTTTCTAGAACGTAGAGCATTAGCAAAGATGTACACACAACTTGGAGCAATTGCTTTATCGGAAATTTTCGTACCGGTTTGGATTTGACAGGCCGGGATGATGAATCTTTATTGATATAGTAGTCAAATCATCTATTCATAATTTTGATAGAAGAATGTCATTGTAATTGAATTTCTCCATGCGACTATTAATCAGAAGAAGTGATGTGTTTCCGGTTTTTGTTGCGATATAATAATGGGCGAATTATATTTAGAATTCATGGCGAGCGATTCGGATAAAACCTGACCGATATAATCTGCGTGTATGCCGGCTTATGAGGAACAGAACAGAATATACCTAACCGGGTGTGGGAATTTTAACAAGTTAATACGGAAAATTAACGGGGATTTACGCTTTATAAATTTTATAGATTAATGAGAGTGCGTGAATTTTTTATTGGAGATTTTAAAATTCCGCTACTTGATAAAAATAACGAGTTGGATGCATTAAATATTCATACTTTTAAAATGTCTAACGTACTAAATTAGACTGTTGAAAGAGTGTACTTTAGGGGATATATAGAGAGACACTAACTACATACGTTCTCTTGTACCAAAGATGTTGGAATATTGGATGAATATGTGTCGACTAGTGTCTACATATTTCATGCACTTTCGTCGTCAGACTAACAAGATTATATCATCTTACCGCTTTTCCATTGAGACAGTTGTACGATCAAATTTCAACCAATATTGGTGTTTTTCTATAATTTCACCAACTACAACAGTGGATTAACTCTCGCCCGTTTCGTTTGTCTACTGCATTCCATTTTCGTACCTCCCTTAAACCACACCGAATAAAACCAGTGCAAATTCCCAAATTAATACCACTAAATAACAAAGATTCTCCATTATAGTTTCCCATTCATATAATTATACACACGACTAAGTTTTTGTTCATTGACGACAATAATAACAATAACAACAGTTGTTATCTGGAAATCCTTTATCCCAATTCACACCTAGTCGGATAAACGTGCCGTTCACACTAAAACAGATTCGTTGTTGTTGATTTTTTTGCTTGTTTGTTTCCAGTACCGCCAGACATCGACGATTCGGGAACTAGCAGTGATTTGGTCGTCCATGAAGGCGATAATGTCACGTTGAGTTGCCGGGCGAACGGCCATCCGGAACCACGGATTCTATGGCGACGCGAGGATAACGATCACATAACGTTACATCCGAATCCGTATGAAATTCAAAAAGGTACATAAGCTAACATAAATTTATTATAAATCGAAATCTGTAGTCTTAGTCAATAGGGTCACGTTCAAAAATAACCGGACGATTTGGAAATTTCAGGATTTAATTCCCAAAATGTCCCAGAAAATTCTTTTTAACGATTGTTAAGCTTCTAGTATAGAGCGAAATTTCCGCCATTCGCATTTTCTTAACACGAAATTGATGAATAAACTTTTAAGAGTAGTTTCGACTATTCCGATTGGAATTATTTCGGATCTCTTTAGCGCCAACTTTACCAACAGTTAAACGAAAATTAATTTCTTTTAATGTCACAGTTGGTGTATATCAGAAGCCAATTAGATGTTGATTAAATAACCGGCTAATATTCCAGATTTTTCCCTTCGGATAATAGAAAATTGACTTTCAATCGGCTACAGTGATCCAGTTGTTCATTATTCAAGGAAGAGATCGCCGTGAATGCCAAATCTCATTTATTTCGCCATATCAAAAATAGGGTCCGGATGCACGCTAGTCATATTTCATTTTTATTGCAATTTCTGCGATAAACTCGCCGGAAAAGTATCTTTTTAGATGGGCTAGAAGGCGTACAAGACATTTTCCGTTTATCTGCCACCCCCTCTAGAATTACGAGATTATTTATTTACATATGTACAATTTGATTTCAGTTGATAGTTACAGTGGGCCAGTGTTGCGTTTGATCCGAGTCGATAGGAGGCAAATGGGGGCATATTTTTGTATTGCCAGTAATGACGTCCCGCCTGCTGTTAGTAAAAGGGTTACGCTCTCAGTCAACTGTAAGTAAATATAACATGTGTTTTCACTTTGGTATTTCTATATTGAAAATATATTACAGTTTTTTATCTTTGTTGTGTTCTTTTTACTTTAGTGGTAAGCCAGTCTACGTTTGCTCAAGCTTGAATTTTTCACATATAAAATTTCTGTATTGATCCTTGACTTGCACATTGAAATAGTTTAATAAAAACCCGAATGCCTGTCGATTGTGCCATGAAAATACTCCAATATAATCAAAAACATATGAGATTTGTTGATAATTTTTAGATTAGTTCGACAACATTGATATCCCCCAGTTTCATTTACGTTGAAATTTTCCATTTCATTGTTTGCTTACAGAAATAGAGATGGAAATGTTCCTGTGTAATCTTATTGTTATAGACAGCAGGAAAGCGGAATAAATAAGGGCGAATTTTTGTCTTTTATCAAAACAATACTTGACATGATTAATCGGCTCGAAAACAAACAAAGTAGAGCTTTAACAATGATAACAATGTTGATTGCCAATTTTCATTTATAACGAAATTCAACACTTCATCACGTACATTATTACTTGATACTAGTTTGAACATATCCGAATTCAAAGTCGGCTATTTCAATTTGGCTGACTTGACCGAAATTGTAGACTATTGCAGAATTACTTGTCAATTAGACCCGTCTTTGCACCAAAACTTGACAATTTTTCAGGGCGGATTATTCAACAACGGAGTGGAAGCAAATAAAAAACTTCAACTAATTACAGTTGCGTCCATTAAATAGAATTAAATTTGCAAATGAATCTTGGTCTTGTTTTTTTTGTACGTTTGTACCAACTAAACTCCAGTGTTTATTTTTTCGATCTTATCCACCACTGATAAAATACACCGAGTAGTTTGGGAATATTAAAAAATTTAAATAGCCAACGCCTTCGTACTCTCCTGATGGTCGTCTGTTTTCGATTAAAATATGAATACTGCATTATTCATAAATTTTGTTTGCTTAGAACTCCCATTATAATTAAAGATGATTTTCTTGGTTCCAGTCGCTCCCATGGTACAAGTCCAAAAGTCTCTAGTTGGTGCGCCGTTCTTCTCCAATTTCAAACTTAAATGCGACATTGAAGCCTTCCCATATTCCAATAATTATTGGATGAAAGAACGAGACGATGTGATCCTCAATAGGTAAGCTTGGATTAGGTTTCAAAATGATTATAACGTTGACGTATGCGGATCTCGTTCCAGTGACAAATACACGATACAAGAGAAGAGGAGTGGATACAAAATAATGACAACTTTAACCGTACATAATGTTAGCAAGAACGATATTGGAACGTATACTTGTGTGGCGTCAAACGCGCTAGGGAAAGCTGATGCTTCTATAAGAGTTTACGGTGAGATTGTTTTAAATATTCCCATCACCAAATTAGATTATAATAACTATAGTAAGCTCTATAGATTTGTTTTATATAGAATTAAACCGATAATATACTACCAATCAATTTTGGCATTAAATTTGCATCGCCCGTATGTACAGCAACCATTCATTATTATCGTAACGGCTTTAAATGCTTACGACAATTTCGCTATTGATAATACCACTCTATCTTTGATTCAAATATTGGACGTCTAATGAACAATTCAGCCAAATCATAAACCTATATCAGATTGTAATACTTCTTGGATTTCAGCCAAATTGTTTGATTATAATCCAAATGATTTACTCAACAGGATAAAGTTCAGACATTTCAAGTATTAATGGTGAAATATCTACAAAATTTCAAAGTAATACACTAACAATAATTGAGTTAATTTAAAACAAAATATAATAAAATTCATGGCGTTTTTGTGCAAATAAAAATCGAGCTTTAATCGTATGTTAGGAGCCGTACAAATCCCGATGGAGACGGGTTGATAGTGGTTTCCTAAGACTCTATATTAAATCTTAAACTGCTCCATCATGTGATAGATTGGATTATAGAAACTTCGACGAGTTACTAGGAGAGTTCATCGAAAATTTCAATTGTAAATTCAATTAATCTAAAAGGATAATACAATAATACAACGACAGGAGACAATTCATGTACGATTAACCGATTTTTGAACGTTATAACCGGATCTTACCCATTTATGTCCAATCAAATTAGGGATTAAACTTAAAATGGGCCGTGAATTATCAATACACTCGAATTTTTGCCACCTTCTGCATTGATCCACTTTGAAGCTTACACCATTATTGTATGTTGTTTTGTAGACGTTTTGAATCATTAATTCATGTAGTAGATGGACGTTTTAATTATTCATAAAATGGAAAAAGCCACTTAACAGTTACAACAACGGCGTTAAGTTGATAAACAAGAAAACCGTCTTAGTTGTGCCTTCATTAAAATTTGAAAGACACGTGAAATATGATTTAAGACTTTGTCGCAGTTGGTATTAATAACAAATCTATAAATTTGAATGTAAAATCAGTTAGAATGAATATTTGAAATAGAAATTCATGACGGTCCAATAACAAAAACTAACATTTAATTTTTTCCGTTCCGCTTCAACGGAGACAATTTAGAAAAAGTCAAAAACAGATCTTATTTTTGTATTTGTGATACGGATCTATGCCCGGGGCGAATATGGCAGTTCTTTTCGTTTTTATTAAAAGATTCTTCTAATATTTAAACTGAAATACTGAAATATTCGGGCAAACAAACATAAAACGGCTATTGTTTTGTAGATTTTCCAGACACAACCGACAAATCGTTGAATATAAATTAAAATTGTGGCAATTTTCACACGACAGACAGATAAACAGTGTAGTTCAACATTCGTACATATTAACCGAAATGTCGTCTATTCGTTACAACATTCTTGTGGTGGCTGTTGTTGTCGAGAATTTGGATTAAATTTCGACCGAATATTCCGCCATCGGTGTGATTTTCGATAGGAAAAAACTGCCACCCTCGCCAATTTCTGATTTATCATCTCGGATGTCTGCAGACATGTCAACAGCTGCTTCGATTAGTCCCTTTCTGAATGATTAATGCGTCTGATCGGGGTGTTTATAGATTGAAACTGCCAGGCGAAATATGACCTGAAATTATTTACAGTTTTTTGTAATTTACAGAAATTAAAATTACAACTACAACAAGCACAACTACAACTACAACAACATCGACGACAACTGAAACTAATTTAATTTTAGGTATGTATGCTCATTTAGAATTCTCCAATTTTCGTCTATACAACACAAATGAAATTGCATAGGAATCGATACTCGTGTATAGATATTTTTCCACAATTCCACCCTTCTTTCCTACCTAGAACTTGACTTCTTTTGTGCGAAAATACAAGCATCATCAATTATTATGATTTCTAGGCTATTTATTTCCCAACTTTAGCTGTATTCATTTATCTTTAACTCTCTAGCCAACAATTTTGGTCTTCTATCTAGTTTCTCGATCTTTGCTTCGGTAAATTAAACGTTCATTTCTTCAATAATGGCATTTCGACACGAAGCGATCTATTTTAAAAGACAAAAGTCATTGAATCAACTACACCAGAATAATTGTACCAGATTTTTTTCCTTCCAATTTCACCACGACTAGTAGAAATTGGATTCACTAGAAGAATTGATGATGGTGTCTTTGAAAGTAGCAATTATGTTCTTAGATTAGATCTGAATCCTTTTCTAGATTCACTACAGTAGAGGATTTACTTTTAATAGGAAATAGGTTTTTTTTTATAAATTATCCGCAATTCTTTTGGGTTATGTTTTAAAATAAACATTCCGTCTGTATTTGCTATCAAAGCAAATAGACTCTTTCATTTTTTGTTGTTATTACTGATGTTTTATTGTTGGTTATTTTATATTCGAAAGCTAAATAATGAAATATGAATATTATCATTCCCCGGCAATAATTGCTTTTTATTATCCAATACTAATGTAGAGATTATAACGACTGATTTTTTGTTATTTATGCCGTTTATTTATCAACGATACACCTTTATATTGTTTTATTCCAATATTATTACAGAGATAACTAGCAACGAACGCAGTACTTCTATACCAATATCAGACAATCCGATTGGTGAGTATCTAGAAAATAGGTTCAATACAACTCCATTATAAAGTCTTTATAATACATGCAGATTTAACTATTAATGGCCAATATACTCGATGAGCTTCCTGTTTAACAAACTTGTCTAATTAAAGCCGTAGATAGACAAACTGATCATGTTGAGGATGTTGATTTAATTAGTAATATGACATCGACTAGCAGATTATTTGAACTAAAACTACGTTTTTCCATTTAAATGATTACTGTATTGATTGACGTATTGTTATCGTGCGGAATTCACTTTAACCTACCGGTTTCACTCCAACAACAGCTTAGTTTCTCCAAATTTCCTCTTACGATATTTTTATACGTCCGTTTGGTTGTTTCTGTTAAAGAAGACTACGAACATTCATTTTCAATCACATTTCATTTATATTCCAATTTACCCGTCTGCAATTAAGTCGATGACTTTTTCCAAGTGCAGTTAATGGAAGTTTCTTCTTTTATCGATTATTAAACTAATAATAGAGCTGGTTATTCAATTTGCTCCCTTTAATTTATCATTCTATTGTATGTCATAATTTGATTTTTGTTAAATTAAATTATTTCTCTATATTTACCCGGTTTTCGATAAAAGCTTTGATGTTGATTTATTTAATGTTAAATGATATAACAAATATTGAAAATTTGTGTATTTATTACAATCTCTTTTATTTTACAAATCGCTGAATTCACATAAAATAATCACCAAGAAAATCCTTACTCATTCAATTATTAATGAAGAAATGTTAATAATTAAATCAACATTGCTTTTTTAAATAGAGTTTCACCTCGGGCTATAAATTCGTATTTGGCTAGCAATTCCAAAGATATTTTAGGGATTTATAGAAGGGCCCTAGAGATCATTTCAGTAAAATTTGAGCCTTATAGTTGTTCAAAAACGGCTGATTTCTAACGATTTGCGATTCTCCAAAACGAGACTCAGATAGGCTCAATAATGTTCTCTACATAATTCTCCAGGATTTTTCTCCATCGCATTCCAGAATAAATGCAAAATACCTCACTCAAAATGGAGAAAAAGGAAAAATCAATGCTAGAAACACGCTCGAGTCATTTGAAGTGTGTCTCGTTCTTGAAAGTTGCGACCAATTTTCAAATTAGCTACGACGCCCAAATTTCGCTAAAATGATCTTTGTAATCGAATTGCTCGCCAAGTAATGGCAGTTGCCGTAAAATTTCTACTCAGTTGTGTTGCAAACAATCGGTTTTGTAGCAATTTTTGCTCGCTTGTAGATTTGTTTTAATTAAATAATTAATTAATAATTACAGGTGATACGATCCACGATGATCCTTCTGATAATTGGTTGTACCCTAGTGTGGCTCCTGCACCGCTGGAATTGGAAACTTTAGCTGCCAACGGCCATCCAAGCAATAATATCATTAAACAAGCTATTTTTCATTTCGAAATTATCCTATTTATATTGTTGGTAGTGCAACAACTTGTACTCAGGTGACATATAATAATATATTTACATGTTTTGTAAAAAAAAGTTTGGCGCAATACAGCAAAAAATAAAACAACACAGAGACAATGAAGCTGAATTAATAAAAGTTGTGTGATGGTGTTGTACGTACATAATGAAATTGTAAAGGTGTTTACAGGGCATATCCAGCCGGTAATATTGATTAGATAGAGTCCATTTTTTGTTTGTTTTCCACATTATCAACGTTCCCGGACATGTATAGAGTGTCGTAAATTATTGTTGTTACATTCATATCAATACAAAAACTGATGTGCCAATCCTGAACAAGTCAGAGAGTTGTGATATAAACACAATAAATTGTTGTATTGTTACAATGTTGAATAAAATATTGAAAAAAAGACGGAATATGTGTCAAGGGGTTGTGGAAATTAAGCCTCAACTGTTCAAATTTCAGTCGTAATTGTTGTAAATTCTAAAAGGATCCCAGTTTCAAAGCAACTTGCATAATAAACAGTCACCGAAAATCCTTATTGGAAGAGTAAATTTCGATCTTTCCTATCTCCAAAAAAAAATCCAACTGTATTCGTGGCACACGCACACAAAAAAGCCGGTGATGCTGTTGTAATTCCGTTATTCATTGTTACAATTAGTGGAAATTCTGCACAAGTCTTAATTTTATTCAGGCTCGTTATAAGCTCGGTTTTTCCTCTCTCTATTGTGGATCGTGTTTCGAAATTAAGACTTGTTCAGGATTGCATGTTATTATAATAAAAAAAATCTTTGTCATGTCGCCAAATTTGATAAAATTTCATAAATATGGAAATTATAATAAAGACTGTAAATCCTTCAGTTTTATTGTAATCAAATGCGGTTTTTATTTCTAAAAAAAAATTGAAATTAATGTACATATCCTGCTGTGTAGCAGTAAGTCTGTTTGAAATTAAAATGTAAGAATGCAATAAAATTAACTTTACTACAAAATTGGTTTTTCATTAAATCATTTTCAATTAGCCGACGATTTCTATCATGTTGTTGTCGGTGTAGTGGAAATTATTTCAATTTTTAACGGGAATTGAATTCGTTACAATTACAATATTGATGATGTTGTTAATAATCGTATTTCAGCCACCAACTCTACCTTCCGGCTAAATTGCGTAAAAGCCAATTTACAACAAGTGGAGAATTACAATTTTCAATTCACTTATAAATTATATTAGAATCCACCCAAGATATGGCGGAGAAGATTACACAATTACAACATATACGATACAACTAAATAAATTTTAATCGTAACAAACTGACACGAATTAGTTAACTTGAGATTAGTTGTCTTAATTAACTACAATTGGGCTAAATTAGGTCTATACCGACAATCTAATTAATATTTGTTTAATTCTTGTAATGTAACGAATTTTGTTGGGATTTTATTGTAAAATAACAATAGTATTGGTGTATTTATGCTGTTATCGCCAGATGTTATCCCAGTTTTGTACAAGTGTTGGATGATTAAGGTAGTTGAATTGTTCGTGGATCGGATAGGAAGGTGTCGTGTCAGCACAGTATTGTTGCCAACTAGGGGTGGCTCATCGGGCATTATGGACAAATACCCTGATACAATCGTATCCATACACATCGTCATACATCAATGTCACATTACAACTGAAAGATGGGCCTGCACACGATTAGTATCCCAACAACCATCACTGTTTACTGCGTATTATAAAGTGAAATAGAGATAGATATATGGGGTATGTACGACCCCAGCGACTTGATATATCGGCCAGCAGGGTGCATATCTTCAAACTACTGAGATACAGAGACTGCCCTGAACATAACAACAAACACAACAGACCGTAAACACACATCTAGATGAGTTTATGGAGTTTTAACAAATTTAACAAAATCTTCTACCCGGCGCATCCACCAAAATTGATCCGCCCAAATCTCGGCCACTTTCAGTCGATAAAAAAAAACCCGTAAAATAGAGACACTAATTTGGCACAAAATTGCGGTCAGTTTTTCCGCGTTGAGGGCAAAAAACCTGGACAAAAACAACTTAGATCATCCATCATAATGTTTTTTTCGTTTTCCTGGTTGTCGATCAAAGCAGTTTTATTTCCACGTATATACATTTGTAGTTTGATTCTGTTATGCAGATCGTTCGGCGTCGAATTTAGCTGACACAATTCTTGATGTATTGTCAGTTGAATTTTTCGGTAATATTTGGATTGCATCCCAGTGCGGCATTATTGAAATGTCAAATATTGTGTTGAATTTTATTTTCTAAACATTCCGTATGTGCTGAGAGAAGTGAGCGAATAATAAATACCACCAATGATCCGTTATAAATACGATTTATTACGATTGTTGGGGAAGTTTCATTTCCTTGATTACAAGGAATTTCATCGTTTGATAAATACAAATAAAATTTTGATGTTTGTTTTCTCGCACTTGGCACACCATCAATCTAGTCGGTGTCGTGGAAAATTGAGATATAATTCTACAAGGAAAAATGCCCTACAATGCAAATTTACAACACATCGGTCTGACTATAAACGAAAAGACAAAGACCGAACAACAATGTTCGTATTTTCAACGTTATTACTGTATGAATAATGGATAGGCAACAGTTTCTTGTCAATATTACGTAATTAATTATAGCCGGGCTCTATCGTCTACAGGAAATTAAAAATACGAAAATGTGTTCGAGACGACATTAATCAGTGTGCTGTCGACACTATAACCGGGCCCGATCTTCTATCCGTGTGTTAGTGACAAACGTTTCAATAATGTCGCCTCGTAAAAGTTTGTTCAGTTAGTTTTCCTTTTATTTGCTAGTTTATAGGAGAATCGGAAGTCGAAAAGTGTTCAGGCTATAGTGCATAAAATGGGATTTATCCGCAACAATCAATAAATGAATCCAATATTGTTGAATTTACAATACAATAAAAGATTACAGTAAATTCGATTTTTATTATAAAAACTTCTAGTTACACCGCCAACAATAGAAACACGTATAACTAAACCTAATGGGAATGTCTTACTATTAATTCAAGTTGCCTTCTCAAAGTCTCAACGTCAACCGTTTCTATTTGATATCTAACACATGATTTGATTATATAGTCCCACTGAAGGGGAGCATATGGTGATGAACTTTACCTAGAAGGCATACCACATATAAATTCCAAGTTAACTGGAGCCAATTTGAATTTATGATGCGTCTGTTAAATTGCACAACACCCCGATTGCTACATATTCATGACCAAGAGGACGATTTAAACCGATTTTTGAGGGCGCTAGAGACTTGCATTGTCAATAAATATACACACAAAATCATTAATCGTCTCGAAATTGCCCAATTTCGATTTGAATCAACCACTAAATTACAGAAAACCACACAGAATGTTGCGTATTAGGAGAAATCTGTAAACTTCTGTAAATTTACAGTCTCCTGTAAAATCCTGAAGTTTCCTGAATTTCCAGAATAGAACAAATTGTGTTATTGCTAGTCCCGGATAGATGTCGGCATTGTTCGAAATTGGCAACAATTCCAATATTGATAAAATATCAAAATTTTAATAATCGGTAAATTTCAAATAAATTTAAAAATTCTGCTTATTTTTCCGTTAAAATTCAGCGGTACGAAACGACAAACTTCAAAGAAATCCCCAATTTACGATTCTATAATCGTTGATATTATTCCCTTTAAGAATATGTTTCCGTTTCGTTCTTCCTTTTGAAATGTTATTGCCTCGAATAAGAGCTACAAATTATACATTCTTTGTGTATAGAAAGAATGTCCCCAAAGCGTACACGTATATATTTCTAAAATAAATTCAATATAGCAACGGCTTTATCAGAGACTGAACATCAAGCAGATGAAAAAAGAGCAAGTCTTATTAGTTCTCAATCATTTGTAACGTAAAAGGAATGAAAAAAAAAACGTATACCTTAGAACTTTGTAATTGTATACATTTGGGTTCTTGTCTCTTTACTATCAATGTTACTGACAGGTCAAGTATAACGATCAAAGTGCTTGGAGTTTCCACATTTTTCTTGCAAATAAGCGAGATTTGATTAATTAATCGCTTCAATTTCCCCAAATAAATTACTTCAAGTTGAATCGATTCGTTGCAAGTTTTATTCGAATAGCTAAAGTCCATATTGTACTAAATTGTTTGTTTCTATTTGTTTAGGAGCGATACGGCAAATATCCGGAACGTAATCGTATTATTTTTACCGTTTATTCAACATCCCTACACATACTCGTCTTCTACTATATAAACATATCAGATCTTCATTTATAATGTTTACTGTCGTACTTCCAGGAGAGTGTCCAATTGTGTAAGCATCATTTATTTCTCTTTATCTCGAAATTTGTCGTTGTAGACACACTAATCTTTGTTGTTTAGTTACAAATTCTATTTGATTGGAACAATACAAGTTGGAGGAGTCTGCTAGAATGATTAATGGATCCTTTGAATGGAAGATGTTGCATTTGTGGCTTACTTAAGTACTTATATAACTTGTGTAATTTGACCAATCATTCGTACAGATTAGATATTAAATGTTAAGCTAAATGGTCGGGGTATATTATAGTTGAGAAATTACACTTGGAGACGGAATCGTGTAGCATTTAATACCCGTTTAAGTACACAAGTGATTGGAGATTATTCAAAGACTACGCTTCGAATTTACTACACATACTATCTTATATACGTCCTAGCTTATTTTCTGATATAACCGTTCCCAATATGGTACTTTAGGGATGCCGCATATCACTGATGGAATGTATTAAACTCTAGACGCTTCTTAAATACGATGTTTATATTGGAATAATATAGAAATCGGCGGTAATGGCTGCTGGCAACCGGAAAAACCACCCGAACTGAGATTAAGTACTCATCGTTTCCTTATGTAAACTTTTCAAACGATATAAAGCTATTGTCTTTGTATTTGATCCATAAAAATAACGATTAAGAATCGAGAAATTGTATTTTTAAAATAGAATTGAAATTCTGATGTTGCAAACGAACGAATCTCTCACCAGCCGCATTTATCCATCATCGGAAAATTTATGAATGTAATTTCCCCCTATACGAAAAAATATTTGAATTTAACATAATAAAAATATTGGTCCTTAGTAGACCCTCCTTTGCATTAAATAATTTCGTAGAGAACTCGCCCTTATCTTTGTGGCTCTTTATATTTTTTTAATGCCGACCAAAACATCCCTTCGAGAATTCATAAGTGTCTTAGTCTTTCCTCGTTTCCACCACTACACTCAACTTTCCCCGTCTCTTATTTCTGTGTAACTACCGGAATTCTATTCATGTATTCAAAGACTCTTCCGGCCAATAAGACCATCAATTTTTCCCCTCTCCTAGGAGAAAAAATCCAATTTATTAGTAATACTCGACAATTTTATTGTTGGTGGTGTTTGAAATAAAAACTTTGACACATTGTTGGCAAGAGATCGGAAAACAATTAAACTTTTGCGGACAGAAACGAAATGACTGGCCTATTGGGGGATGGAAAGATGTTTAAATTGACGCAGGTCGGCAAGGTTGACAATCAATAGACACACTTTTGTGGGTCAAACGATTACAAGCTGGATATTACAATTATTTATAAATTTAAACACCACTCTATCGGATTGATGTGGTGATGTTGTGTTTGTCTTTCGCCTTGAAAGTTTAACAATTAATTTGAAATGTTGATCGAATCCGGGATTGTTAAAATAATGATACGATATCGATTTCGTTTATTTTTAAACGAAATCTAGTGGAATAGAACTAGACGGTTGTGATGATGGTGGTCGTCCTCGTAGTGGGGTCGTGTGACGGCGCGATCTGTCTCCTTAATCCTCTTTCACAAATGTTTCTTTCAAACTTATAAATGTAGGTGCTTGATTTTTTTTATTAAAAAGAATTTCCAATTCAATATTAGTCTGTTTCAACTGAACCAAGCTCGTCTACAAGACGTATATACATTTGGAAAAGTTTCCAACTCGAGAAATTTAAATTAATAAATTTCGCTTTGATAATATCGTAAAAAATATTTGATCATTTAAATCGTCTTATTATACGGAAATTTCCACTACAACAATTCTGATTTATGCAAAAATTATAATGTTACAATTAAACAACAATAAAATCCGAAAATAACAACACGAACAAGTTGCATCTCATTATACGTTAAATACTTTGAAATTTTCATTTAATTACCGGCTCTGTAAATTCGAAATTACATCGATAAGATAAGCTCAGGCGCATTTCTTTTTCTCCAATAAGAAACCGTGAAAGTAGAGAAACCTGAATATCAATGCTTAAAAGGAACATTAATTTCAAGTTAACTTTTAAATTGGTCTCATAAAACAGTCCCTTTGATGCTATAAAATTAATATATTCCTTTACTAATACTCGAATATACTTTGTAGACATAAATAGATAAAATTTAGTTTTTAGTTGATGGATTCAAAATATCAATGATTGAATACGACCGATTACTGGGCTCAGGTGTTCATTTAACCTTTGGCTTAGTTTAGAAACGACCAGGCACTGTTTCGTACCGTTAACGATATCGAAACATATTACAACAAACTATTAGAGAGTATCCCTAAAAGACCGGGTCTGTCGTATCGACAAGCTATTTAATTATTTACGACAAAACTTGTAGCTCACTAACTCACCTATAACAACAACAACATTAACAAAGTATAGATTGAATATAAATATATGCTCGACTATAATTAATCAGACTTTGAAATTTCGATTTAATTTGCAAAATTCCATCAACGTCCCCATAAAAACTATTCGGTTGTAGTTGTTTGAAGTGATTGGCCGCAAAAGCGCTCAAAAACACTTGTGCTAAAGAAATATGGCCAAATATAGTTGGTTCACAAGTTTATTATAACCGAAATAAACAAATCGGGTGTCGCTTTTTCTCACCCATTCTATACTTGATCTACTGTTCTTTTGTATATTGGCCAATATAAAGTGTACCAGTTGTCGTACAACATTTTCGGTAATATCGGCGAGATACGAATCCATAAATAACTAAATCCGATACCAGTTGGAATATTCAAAGTTTCAATTCTAGTTAACCACAAAAAGCTATCTTGATATTAGTAAAATTGGGCGAGAATTTTTAACAATTATTCGCAAGATTTCAATATTTAGTAGTAGATAAGCAAATACAATAAAATATATAAAAGCAGGTCTAGGTAAAAATAAATGCTTTATTTTAATTTCCCTGGAGAAATTTCTGAAATAATACAAAAGAATATTCCGGATAGGAGACTATAAAAAATAAAAATCATTGTATTAAATAAATAGTGAATCTTTCATGAAAATTTCACCTGAAAAATGCACAATTGATGTGAATCATTGAGTTGTTTTCAGATTTAATGTGTAAATATTTGAAATTATCAGGTTTAATGCATAAATATCAAGTCTTCGAATTGGCAAATTTCTAGGTGTAACTTGATAATAACAATGGTCGGATGGCCAGTATTCGGGTAGACAGGTGATCATAAAGTTTAAGATGAGCTGGATGCTGGCCTAACTAATATTATTTAACAGCAAGTTAGTCACTGTTATGCTCTAGCTAGTTTGAGGGTAAAGTGATGTATCAGAGTGTCAGCGATGCGCAAGAACCCGTAATACTTTCCCCTTGAGGCTCGTAAGACTTCTCTCTACACAGCGAGCTGTGTCAGTTATATTATTGTAAAATATCACCAACTCACCTGTAATTAGCCGAATTCACCTCTCCAAACTAATAAAAACTTAAAGTAGTCGATTTAGATCAAAATCTTGAACTTTATTTAAATACCTATTTCAAAATGAGAAGCAATCCGTGTAGATTTTAAGAATAGCCCAAGACTGAAGGAAAACATAAAATTCCCACAAAAGTACTATTGTCAAGAGAAGGAAAATAAGCGTAACCGGCCCATATTTCATAAGAAACTCCAACCACTATATAGAGAAATTGTAATAGTAGCCGTAGAAGAATAAGATAAACGCATTTTGGTCTTTCTGGCAATATACTTGAAATTCTCCACAATTGGATGTAGAGAAATGTGATTTCCGTTATTTCATTTCCGTTACTTTCGAGTTGTCGCAAACGATGGACGGACGTTGAATTTAGGGACCTGGAAACGTATTTACTACTATCCGTTTGCTAGTTGGGAAGTTGGAATTGTTGTAGGTGTTGTTCAAGACAATGTTGCAATTCAAAAATCCCCGGGAGATTTCCCGATTTGCCGGCGACATAGTGTGAAATATAACGTTGTCCATCTGTCCAATCATCTGTGATTAGATTTGTCGATCAAACATTACGGTTCACCTATCAATTTGCACGTTGATGGACTTGTGGATGTGGCATCTTGTGATAGATTGTCGCCGTTATCGCCACCACAACACAAACACTTAAAACTTTATATTAGTCTCTTCATTTCCGTTGGCACATTATCGAAACATTTTTATTGAAAAATATAAAAAGCACTTTGCCCGGTAGTAGACGGTGATTAAAATTTTTTACCGACCCTCTTGAAAGTAGCACTTGCCAAATGGATTAGTATATCAGATGGTAAGGACAGAATCAGGATCGAGTAAGCGTGAATTCTCAGTTAGTAATCTCAAATAGCTTATAAACCCTCTTTAACAAACTTGAATTAAAAAAGTTTCCTTGTAATCTGCGTACAATCTGATTAGATTGTTTTATACTTGGGCAGTAGAGAGAAGGACAACAGACAAAAGGACACGTAGTGGCGAAAACTGGAGCAATGAAACCGGTCAAAATAACGGTTTCGTATTGCATGATGATGACGATGATGAAAACCCAAAGTATTAGAGCCCTTAATACGATTAGCCGGCAACTTTTCAACTTGATGTATCTTAAAATATACGGAATGATGCGCCCGGAACATTATTTTAATTTTCTGAAAGAGATATCTCGCCGAACCCGACTACTGTTTAATCTGTTTAAAAGCGTCTAATTTCGAGAGGTCTGCCTAATAAACGCTACAGAAATATTCTAATAAATAAACGATAATTCTTGAATTGCGCCAGTTCTATTAGCGTTGTTGTTTCCGCTGTTGTAACAATTTGATCGACAACAAAAGCTCTAATTGCTCAAGCCATAATGAGCACAATTTAATGTTTCTCCATTTATGGACCAGAAGGCGCCATCCGTTCGAGCCACTGTTGTGTAATGGTCTCTATTGCCCTCTTTTTGACCATTATTAGTAACATTACCGAGTTCATTCCTATTTTATTCGTTAAAAGTTTGCCGTATAATGCCGGTGTATACGAGAGAAAATCAACGAGAAGGAAAAAAAGTGATAAATCTTGCCAACAACTCCTAGACGGATTAAAGAAATGAGGGTGAGTTGTGGTAACACCAACCGCATTTGAGAATGTGAGTGGATTCTGTCTAAAGTGTAAAGTTGTTGTGAGCTCAGGTGTACATCGTTCTAGAACCGGTACTAAACCACTCAAAACATGTCTAAATAATAATAAAAATACAATGTATAAAAAAAAACGTAAAAATGAAAGTCTAAAACTTTTATAGTCGAATCGAGTTGAAAAATTTCAAACAAGAACTGTTAGTTATGTGACAAGGGACCAGGTGATCATTTTATTTACGATAGTCTCCGGCTAGGCGTTCAATTAAACGTCGATCTCGTTGTTAAATTGGATTTTCTGTTAGGGACATTGTAACGAACGAGTTTTGCTGGCATAAAACAAAGGA
This sequence comes from Mylabris phalerata, assembly GCA_020740385.1. Lineage (NCBI taxonomy): Eukaryota > Metazoa > Arthropoda > Insecta > Coleoptera > Meloidae > Mylabris > Mylabris phalerata. The sequence continues at coordinate 2,139,643 of JAJEOX010000299.1, read as the reverse complement.
CTCTCATGAATATTTTGTATCCTTCTTCAATACGAAACAATGCAATCCATTGATGTATGATATAATCAGTTTACTGTGTAGGTGAAACAGCAATGTTGGCAAATCAAATTTGAGCAAATTTCATCGCACAAAAGTATTGTGTTCAACATCAACAATACAATACGGGCGTTTGCTAATTATTTTGCGTACGGTTAAACAATCAAGATTGGGTAAAGGTTTGGTGAAAAAAAATTGAAAATATATAAGGCGATTTTACAACATCAATACGGGATTTTATCGTTTTCAGCCAGTGGCTATGAACAAAACTCCAGCTAGATAAACGTAGTAAAGACATCGGATCAACGTCAGTGATGGTATTAGTTTTATCACAAGTTAATCAATAATGTTCGACGGTTGCAGCATCTGCAGCATAATCTACAGATACACACATATGTTCGAATAGAAATAGAATGTTTATAGTTTCGTATTGTTGCCAGTACAATAGAAATTGCAGTCCTGTTGTTAACCAGTAGATATCTACAAAAATGGGAGACAATCACTTGAAACCGTATAGCCTTTTCATCTGCAGATATCGGAGATGTTCGTACCGACAATAACAGATCAAATCCCTCTCTTTTACGTTGAAACAAAAAAGAAAATAGAATAGAAATTCTAAGGGTAAGATGAACGGCAAAAAGACCGAAACACTAATGGATGTCTTGACGGATCTGTCACGTGAATTTCCGCCCGATAACGACGCCAGAATGGCCAATTATCAATCGATCTGAAGACGTTTGAGAGCTTGTCTACATCTATTCATATCCGAATAGGTTATAAATACAACTTTAAAGGCAAGCTAAATTAAGCGAAGAAGAAAGCCTATATGCAATTTCCCAAATTTTGAAGAAACTATCGACTTGGATTACAAATGTATCCACAGAGATTCAACCAATTAAATTTTACTCTTAAAACTGTTGGAAGATTTTCAATAAACAACAACTGGCCAATACAGCTTTATTATCGTCTGCTTAAACTAAAGAACCTAACGGTAATAAAGTTAAATCGGTGTTCGTGTACAATATCACAGATCTTAAATAATCAATTTCGTCTTGATGCACACTCCATCCGTTGAGTTGTCCGATAACTTTCAAATTTGGACAATGGCCCATCAGCAATTCAACGGATGTAATTGTTAAATTTTTGGCACATGAAAACCACAATTCTTCCAAATTATTAAAATCCAATTCGGCACACAATCGAAATATATCACCATCTATTAAATTTAATACACAACCACAGACTATACGTTTCAAAAACGGTGTATTTAATAATAGATATTTTAATGTGGTATCACTAATATCAAAATAGAGGATTTCGATATTTTGTAAATTCATAAAAAACGTATCGATTTGTGTGTAAATGAGTCTCATTTGGAAGCATTCCAATGTCAACAAGTTGGGTGCATTCAAACAAATCTCGGATAAATCCAATGATGTCGATTTGTTGTGATTTAATTTTAAAATTTGTACACGCCAACCGTAATTCGTTAAAAAATCGAAAAATTCCTCCAATTTGGGTTTTGTTAATTTCAAACAATTCAATTTGTTTATCGAACCTAATTTCGAAATGACTCCAGATTCGGCATTGTCAATATGTAGACTTTCCAATTGTGGACATAAATCAATAATTGCATCGATAATATCGTTTGTTGTTCCAATATCGTGTAAATATTTTATTTTTGTTTGGTAATTTCGATGTTTTTGTTGTAAATAATGGAGAGCCCGGCCAGTAAACGAATATACGCGCGGATATTGTAAATTTGGCAAATTTTCAATAACTGTTGCCATTAAAACAATACTATTCACTTGCCCTTCTTGTTGTTGGCATAAATCAATTTTACCAAAATTACCCAAATCTAAAGCCGTCAATTTGCGATTCTTCAACAATCTCAAACCATCTGCAGTGAACGAACATTCACCGGAAATATCGAGCGCTGTTAAACATCCACAATCGGCTAGAGCTTTCAATATTTGATCGTCTGCCATATGGGGTATAGTTAGGACTTTTTAATTTTTTCAAATTCCGGATCAATTGGCTTAGTATAGTTGGATAATCACGCACCCAAACCCCTTTCAAGTTCAACTGTCGTAGACCGATCCCTTTTTGAATTATTACTCGCAATATACTTTCGTAATATAAATGTGGAAACATTCCAGTATCTAACTTTTGAATATCTGGCCTTAATAAAACTTCTAAACAACTAAATCTTGTTGATGCATCTAAATTTTCCGAATTTAATATATTCTTTAATAAATCTTGGATAATTTCATATGTCGCGTCTGATAGATAATTGGCTACAATTTCGTAATTTTTACCATCATCAACGGCTAATAACTGGATTATCTGGAACGTTACAAATCTATTACAAAGATAACTGAGAGTGTACACTGGATTTTTCGGCGACATTCTCAATTTTAACACTAAAAACAACTAAACTAATCGACAGATTTCAGTGTAGAATCTTGGCGAGTTTATTGAAGTTTTATAAATAGATTCGCACTGTTCACACGCCCGATACGAACTAAAATCGTTCATTTGAAGATTAGAATTAGTAAGATTGGTTATTGTACAAATCGATAAATTTATTGAATTTCTATAAATAGTTCTGGCGGCTTTAAAGCGACAGCTTTCCTATACATCAGCGCGATAAAGCTACTCCAACGTCATGGAAAATCAATTTCAATTTTCCAACAGTAGGTGTTATAGATTAGCATAATATTGAATTCAGTCTTGACGTATTAAAAGTAGCTTTATGAAACCGCCATCGGTATTGTTGGGTCGTTTTTTCCCCAATTGCAATTGTTGATTACCAAGATTCAAACAAATCATTTGTATATTATCGAAGATCAATAGCCGTTGTAATATTTATTGTTAAATCAATTTTCCCCAGTGCATGTCTAATGAAATATTCAACAATCTGTATGGAAACAGACGAATTTACACAAAGGTGTTTATTATTAACTTGCTTTTTCAATGATTTTCACTCAGAATCGGAAAATAATTACAATATCTCTACACTATCAATTTTCCCCCCACGGATTAATATTGGATTACGATTTGATTTACGATCAGATAAGTTATAGATTGCGTAGGTATGTATTGGGCCCAATATTCTAGTGGTGAAAAACTTCAATATCAAATATGAAGAGGGTAAAAGTGGGGAATTTTCCGTAATTTGTGTGCATTTCAAAGGTGTTAAAATTGTAAGACTCGAATTATCTTGTAAAGTTTTACGAAAAGTACAATTATTTTCCATTTATGTTCACTGTTAAGAGATGCATCTAAAGCTAAAAATATAAAGGAGTATAACGGAAATTTTATTTCCATTCCACCTTTACGACAATAGTGTAACATCTGTCCATTAGTTTCATTACGATATATTTCAAATAAAAGACTGGAAAATCTTTAAAATTTTCTACAATTTGTATTAAAAGCTCGAATCGTTATTGTTGCACTGTATTCTTTATAGAAACATATTCGTCTTCTTAATACGTTTAAAACGACTATTTTCGTTGTCTTGATGATAACCATCATCAGCACAAAACGTGCTTTCCCTCCTGCTTTCTTGTCGGTTCTGTTTTTTGCTCGCTGAAAAATTATTCTAATGCGATTATATTTGTTCGGGTTTTATTGTTAGTTATTTATTTTTATGGCCCAATTCCCAAATGAATAGACGGTAATGATATTTACAAAAGTCGTCCACTTGTTCAAATTCTAAAACGTAATCCAATTATTGTCGTTGTTTTCAATTGGAGACATATTCGCTATGATTTCAATGCAAATTCGTTGTTTAGAAAACTGTAGGATTAAAAAATTTCTAGTTTGAAGTCTATAAATAATTCACAAATTGCGATTTTACTTGCACCGGCTGTGCATCGATCTGGAATTCAACATTTAGAGATAGTGTTATATGCGAACTAGATAAACTGAAATCGAATACGAACAGGGACCTATGTGTGACATCAATTTTACGCCCAATGCATTCGTCACTAGCGCCAAGTTCCACAATTCTAGCCCAACACAAATTCCACTATATTAGACCTCGACTAGAGGCCACATGGATAGAAATGTAAGAGGAGACATATCCATTCGTTTCAAATAAATTGCACTGTCCTTAGAGTGGAAGTTCAAATTAGCTAAACGCTAAATAATTGCATTGTAGTATCGTTTTATAATCCAAAAATAAAATCCGTACAATTGTGTTAAACAAGACAGGTTTTTTCTATGGTTGATAAATGTTTAGTTTTAGAGGAAATTCAAACTGTTAACTACAAAGATTTCAAAATGCATTTAGTGTGTTTCTGGTGCAATTTCCAAAATGCCACACAATTACCAGATTGCCGTAGTTTAACGATTTTATTAATTTGAAATTTAAATGGATACTGACCGTGTTGGCCAATTTCGTTCGATTTTTATTTTCAACAGGAGTGTACGGTAAAATGTCAAAGGCATCAATGATTTCAAACGTGCGATTTCCCTGTGTGTTTGTGTGTTATTTCAAATAACTAGAGGGTGAATGGAATTTTAATCTTGCTTGTTGTTTTGGAAGTTTTGCAAATCAATCCAGTACAATGTTGACGGGTTTTTTACCAGTCTTTGTTTATACATGCCCTATTATTAATTCTGTTAATTTGTAATTACAATGTTTCAATTTATACATTATTTATATATTCGATTATAACAAAAAAATATAAAAGTTGGAATATTTTCCTATTCGAACTGACAGAATATAATCACTGTATTGACATTCAATTTGAATATAAATAGAAATGAAAATTAGTAGCATTGTTCTTTAGTTAACTGGACGTTGAATATACAATCCCGCAATGGAATATTCAACGATCGCTATCCTACAAGCAAATTGATATAAACAAAATACACATTTTTCTACCAATTGGTAAATTTCACATCACCAATATACCGACAGTAATTAAGTTAAATGTAAAAATAAAACCAATCGATTTAATTACCAATCTAGAATCAGCGGAACTTGTATTTACTATCAGGGGTGAATTAACTTCCAAATAGAGAAACACAAATTCGCCCCGGTACCAATAATCCAACAATTGTTCCCAACTCAGGCCCGGACCGAATAGAGCGATATGAACGATAATTTTTAATAATTGATAGCGCCTTAAATGGAATTAAAAGGAGCATTTCCGGTTGTATCAAGGAAAATTCGGAAAATTCCGATTGAATTTTTAAGCGACAGAGGAAAATCTTGAAGCCTGTTTCTCTGTAATATTTTACATTTGAAAATGGAAAGCTCTTTCAAAAACTGGAAGAAATTTGTCAATCAAACTGCTAGTTTTCCGGGAAATCGCAAAAATTTAAGGGCTGAATGAAATGAATGAAATAGCAATATTTCATAAATAATAACTCGCTAATTTTCGGAGATATTATAATGAGTAAAGTAGCAGTAGAAAGGCCATTTCAAGGAGCATCCGAGAAGGTTTCTTGTTTTGGAAAATTTCATTTGAATTTGAATTTATATTATAATTTATATTTTCGCCTATAATTTAACCAACAGCAAAGTTTTCCTCAAATATTTAAGAAATTTTCAGCTAATTTTCCTGAAAAAAATTTTCAATTTACGTTTGGTCCATTTTTGGAAAGCTCATGGAAAGCTTTGGAGAAGCCCAAGTATACATTTTTTCAGTAAATCTTGTATAAATTCAGTTTGAATATTCAACATATCATTGAGGAAAATTAGACCTTTTTGTAACAAAATTTACACAATTTTGCAGCTTTTATACTTTCCGAACTAAAACTCCTATCGGAAAATTTCTTTGTAAAGCGTCTTAAATTTACTATATGCTGTGTGATAATCATTAAAAAATAAACAATATTGGCTAAATTATCCGAAAATATGCGCAAAAATGTGAAATTTACAGAACTTTCAAAAATCAAATCCCTTCGTAGATTAGAAAACAAGCAAGAAACCGTCGATTGAACGTTAGAATTTGTCGCAAATCACATCGATGAAGATCTAGGATTTTTAAATCTATACTGGAGCCAAAATGGTCCAATCCGGCACTGGTTTTACTCTAATTAAACGCATTGTTTGCAAGTTAATATCATCAATCAATAATTCTGTTGTTTATTGTATAAATACAATAAACAACATTCTCTTCTACTCTATTTCGTTTTATTTGCCTCATTTGGAATACTTTCCGGGAATAGGTAGTGAATTTATCTGGGGTGCCAACGGTGATGTTGCTCCATTTTGGCATCCATTCCAACACCTAAACTCCTATACAACATTCATACGTTTTATCACAATTATGTGTAGTTGTTCTGGCTGTCTTCATCCTGTTGCTTTTATTTGTTATTTTTACAGTTAAACATCACACGTGATACATTCACTTTATTTTTTTATTCATGACATTTGATTCTATGGAGCAACGAAGAGTTAATGTCAAGTCGCATTTAGCTCTTTTTAACACTATAAAGAACCGGCCCCCTGTATTTTTATATATCGTGTTGACTTCAAAAGAATATTTGATATAAAAACACATTAACTTTTTTGAAGTTTTGATGGTCTTCTTGTTTATGTAGGCATTAAATGCTTATATATTTTAATTTAAAAATTAATCCGCCAAAGTGCTTGTCTATCGACTCTCTTCGATCGACTTCCCGTCTGCATCGGCTTTTTTCCTCATGTTTATTAACGTTACAGATTTCGAAAAATTGACGGGATGACTTTGTCTGCTTATCGCACATCACACGTCACCACATTCTCCCTTGTACGAAATCAATTTTCCGTAAATTCTCTTGACGAAATCTTGTTGTTGTTGCTTTAAGCTTTTCAACATTACTTCAAGTTGAAATTATGCGCATCAGTCCTTTGTTAGTTGTTGCCTTGTGAAATAACAACAGATAGCAAAGAGTCTCTTTATATTCGATTTCGTTCTCGGTTGTGTCGTTTTTATTACATCGAAGAGAATGCCATAATTCAGCGATAGACGACGACGACGACACTCGAAATAACTTTGACGCGTATAATTTTTATCGTTCCAATGTGCAATCAATTGTTTCATTTCGCTTTGTTATTAAGACTTGAAGATGTATGGATCTACTTCGGTGGTCTTGTAATCACTTTTTTAATAGTTTTTATTGCTGTTTCAATACAACGACAAAGACACATTGCGTTCCAATATGATGAAACTACAAGGAAATTCTTTTAAACGGTTGCCGTTGATAATTATTGGTTGGTCGAGTTTTCGTTATTTCTACCGGACATCGAGCTTTCCAAAACAAGACAAATAACCGAAAATTGAAAGAATTGTCTACAAGATTCCTACCAAATGATTTACTCGGATAACTGTAGAACGATTGAAATTATCGCTTGTCTATCAACAAAACGATAAGTGTTTTCGATTCAAATATTTCTCAATTTAGACGATTTATTATTTAGCCGTCACTTCATCGATTCGATATTGTTGGAAATTGTTTCGAAATTCATTTGAAATTTCAATAAAAATTCCCTAGTGTCTTCACCAAAAGTCGCCGCATTTCCTCGGATTTTGTCGACAAACAGGTAGAAATGTTTCCAAAATTGACAATCTATTTGATTGACAATTGTCGCAGTGCACGGAAGGATAAACATTCGATATAAATTTGAAAAAAATTGTTTAACTCTAATGGAAACCGGCTTTGATAACGGTTTTTAGCTAATTTCCCGGTAATACCGGCTAATTTTTAGGGATCAATAAAGATTTCGATCTTTTATAATTCGTGACGCCATTTTTGGATTAAGTTTTGTGTCTTGTCTTATTTTCTGTTGTCTATTAAGTTATTTCCAGTTCTGTCGTCTTGTCGATTGTTTATTTGCGGATAAATAAGCAAAACATGCGCAATATTCTAACGTTAAATGCAATATTCTTGATTTTATGTACCGATTTGAGTGCTCAATTTCGCAGGCGTGGTGCTATCAAAACTGATCAAAAATGTAAGTGTGTACCGGCACATTTATGTCCAGATACGAGCATTACAACCGACTTAGATGATGATAATTTGATGGATATTCGGTGAGTTGAAAATTGTAACAAATTCATTTGATTTAATTTAGGAAATTTCCAGTTTTTCCGATGATATTTGTCCAAACTATTACGATGTATGTTGTGAGACGTCGATTTTAAATGAACCACCACAAACGGCAACATTTCCAATTTGTGGTGTACAAAATACTGTCACGTCTCGTATCACAACCAATTCAGAACAGACTCAATTTGGTGAATTGCCATGGACAGTGTTAGTATTGCAAAGAGACCGCAACAAACAAGAAAGGAATGCATTTATTTGTGGTGGTTCACTGATCCATCCACAGGTGGTTATAACGGCGGCACATTGTATCCAGGATGGTGGTGTGCGTCGTATTAAAATACGCGCTGGTGAATGGAATCTAAAGAATACAAATGAACCGTTACCACATCAAGATTCGAATGTTGAACAAGTCGTTATACATCCATCTTATCGCAGTGGTGTCCTCTGGAACGATATAGCTCTGTTATTCCTTCATCAACCATTAATGATTACAAAAAATATCGGTTTTATTTGTTTACCACCACCCGATTATCACCCAGATAGATCGCAATGTATTGCCAGTGGATGGGGTAGGTCTTCACTAAATAAAAGTCGGCACTCTGTCATTCTCCGGAAGGTAACTCTACCTTTAGTGCCGAGAAATCAATGTGTTGCAGCTTTACGGAATACGAGATTAGGTAAATTTTATAAACTCCACAGGAGTTTTATTTGTGCCGGTGGTGAGAAACGCCGAGACGCTTGTAAAGGTGATGGTGGTAGTCCATTGATTTGTCCCATACCTGGTAAAAACGGACGCTTCTTACAAATCGGCATTGTATCGTGGGGTATTGGTTGTGGTTCAAATCGTACACCAGGCGTTTATGTGAATATACCGATTTTCGTAGATTGGATCGACGAGATTTTACGTTCAAAGAACTTCAACACAAGTTATTATAAATTTTAATTGACGTACCTTTTACAAAACAATAATAATAAACGAATTTTGTTATGTTAAACTTTTCGAAAATTATTCATTTATTCACCTATTTCGTTAAACTTTGTTTTCAAATAATTAAAGAAGCGGTTAAGCGAAAATTGAAATACTTTTTTGAAACATGGCAGACAGTTTAGAGAGCAGCTAGTCCGGTTAGCACCATTCATTTACTAGCAGAGAAAAAAAAACTCGAATAACTTTCAACACAAAAACGTAAAGTTTAAATCAAAGAAAAACTTTACTCACAAGTTGAAATCGAATTTCTTGACTAATTACCCAGTTAATTTGTTCTTAAAGTCGCTAAAGTCGTTATGTATACTTTGTTTTATTATTCTTTCTTTCGTTTCGACGTAGTCCTCCTGCTGGCTGCTATCCAATATTGCTTTTTTTCTCCCATTGCCAACTTTTTTCTATGTTCTCCTTTAGAGTGTCATTCTGTTCAAAAGCACCAAACTTTGACAAACTAAGAGTAGATATTTATAATATGATGGCGGCCAAACAGGTCGACGAAAAAGTCAAACAGATTGTCATTCAACGATCGAGCGTGTGAGTGTGTGCACTTAAGAAGTCAGTTTCAAGATAGACGACGTAATAGTTTGCCTTCTTTTGTTTTCCACATCATTTATCACCACCACTTGATCTATACATCGAATCACACTGTTTCCGTACTTTTATACGGGAAAATTGGTCCTTCTACTTGACTTATATGAACTGTCGATTTCAACAGCTATTCCCTAATTTTCAACCAAATATGAGTATTATTGATTATTGCGCCACTTTTTTCGCCTCCAATCCAACGAAATTTCCATTCAACGAAAACTGGGTGGCGAGAATCGAATAATATTATTGGAACATTACGAGTGTTTTGTATTGGAGTAAAGATGACAAAAAGAAAAAAAAACGAGTGAAAGAAACGAAATAAAAAAGGCAACCCGTACAAAGTCTACTACGGTTGATTTGGAGAATTCCTCAAGTTTTCATTTGAACTGTGGCAGGAACGGTGGGGTTCGGTTGTGCTTGCTTTTCAGGCGCCAAGAATCGAGAGAAACTAATGACACAGAAAATGGAATCACTTTCGAATCCATTTGTTTTGAGGGCCGGACGATTCTTGGTTTCTACTATGCGAATTAAACTTCTGCCCTGTGCGTAATATTATTATACGTGTATCTGAAAATGATTTCAGGAAGGAATCGTGCTTTTTACGATGGTAATCAGTACGGGCAGCTGTAGTAAAATCCATTCCATTCGCCTTTGTTCAAGTATTCATCAACGGAAACAATGTTTGTGTGTCGTGATTTAAAAACACTATTAAACTCGATTCTTTGGCGTTACAATAAGTAGTTTATCCTCAAATCCCTAATTACAGTCTCAACTAAATATATCATGAATGTGAATTATATTCAAATGATTTATAGTTGCACCGACGACGGCGACGGCGGCTATAATATTTCAAGAATACGAAAGACAGTCTAGGTGTAAGAATGATGGATCGAGCCGTCTATCTGAGACTCCTATGCACACACAAAAGCAAACAAATAGTAATAACAGAATGGATTCGAATAAGAAAATGATTCCTCCCCAACCAAATCAATCCCCTTCTGTATCTGATCTTCAACTGGATTCGATGCTTATTATAGTGCCATTTCGCTACTAAATCATATAATATAGACCAAAATAAATCTAGAACACAAATCGATTTGTGTAATTTAAATATCGTTTTGTAATCAAATCGGTTTTCTTCAAATGAATAAATGAATCTTATAATACAAACAATTTTCTACAATTGTCTCCTGATACTGTTCAGTTTAGATTGGATTTCATGCCTTGTTGTTTTACTTTGAAATTAAAACGTCAATTTTCAAAACTGTAAATTCAATCTTTCTTGAATTACAAATGAATTAGTCGCAAATATTTATCCAGTATGCTCGATCACACGATTTCGACTTGTCAGACTAAATTATACGATTTTATCAGTTTCACATTCGGATATTCTTCTCAAACTCTGGTGGATAAACATTTACAATTTTTCCTTCTAACTTAATTAACGCCGATGACTTCATTAATTTTGAGAAAGTTTATAGAAAATGGAAAACTCACGGCAGATCTTAGGGAATTTTCCAAACGATCTGCTAGTTTTCCGAGGGCCTTTATTACACTTTTAGATTAGAAAACAAGCAAGATTAAAGATTCGAATTTGTTGCACTCATCGATGAAGATCTAGTGTAGATTTTTAAACCTCCACCGGAGTCAAAACGGTGTAAACACGGGATTTTTGTCTAGACAATTTTAATTAGTGAACAACTGAGAATCATACGAAATTTTCCCCGCTTATACTTAATATTGCAAAATTTCCGAATCGATTTACGAGATAAAATCTCCAACTGTTGAAGGAAACTACAAATGAACGTGTACGCCATTGGAGTATTATTAAAAACTACCAAAATTGAAGTTTACAATCGCTGTTGTTAAATTAAATTTTGCAAAATACAAAACGATCGAGTTTTTTTCGACTAATTGTAGTGGAATGAAATTAATTTCAATAAGATGTCTATTGCAATTCCCATTGTTGTGAACGTGGTTTGAATTGCAAAGATTTCAAAAGTCAGCATTGCGCATTATTGTAGACCTGCACCATGCCCTCGATAGCTTTTTCAGTCAATCGATTGTTCCAAAATCGAATTTATATACAAAAAGTGTACATAAAAAAATTTAAAAAATTGCGATATGTTCGTTTAGAATTAATTTCGGATGATTAATTTACAAATTATTCTTGTATCTGCTAAGAATATACAGTCTGAATTGATAACATGACTTCCTTTATCTATAGAATAAATTCTAAAATGAATTATTATGTTTATTGTAATAGGGTGGTTTAATAATTCTTGCTTAAGATTGGATACATTTCAAATCCTGTAGACAGAATACAAATTTCCAGCTGTCACTTACAATTATAATTAACTTGCTAATTTGCTAGGAGAACGTCACGTGTATAATGTATATCACTGCAGTACACTTGATAACTATGCTCAAACGTTGAAATGAACAAGATGGGCAACAAGCCCCCATTCATAATTCGCAAATATATCATTGCTTTGTAGAGAATAGAAAAAAATCTAGTATTAGCGTAGATATCTAATTCTATTAGATAAGCGTCTTGTATAGAAAACGAAAACAATCCGCCATGAAAACACGGAGATAAGTTGCGTGAATACGTGTACACCTCAATAGTTGTATTATAAACAACAAAACCGGGGATGAAAGAAATAACGTTGATAGGAAAAACAAGAAAAAACATCCCCCAATGCAGTACGGATCTCTACATGAATTTACGCTTTAGTAAAACAAGGTGAGAATTAGGAAGAACGGTCGCAGGATCTAGCCGTTTTATATAACCATATAGGTAGAGGTAGATATAGAAACGGATTGGTTAGTATTCGGGCGCATGCTTGTAATTTTCAGTAGTCCTGCTGAACTGTACTGAAATACGGCTGGTGTCGCGACAAAGATTCAGTTCAGGACGCGACATCGCTCTTAAAGTTCGACCGTGGAATTTGCCCAAAATCCAACTACCGTAATGGCAAATTTAGCATATTGAAACGGCCGAAAAGTGTTTCTTCCAACAAAACTGCAACGTGTGGAAAGGTGACAATTTTTGCAAGGGAGAAATCAAATAAATCCCCAACAATAGCAGAACAATTACAAAATAATATCCAATTATCTATAGTTAGATCAGGACGGGATAAATCAGGAACCACTTGTTACTACTATTGGTGATTTATATGGTCGGCTTTGATTGCAAACACAGTGATTCGGTGCGAGAACAGAAAGGATATTGAATACATTTTCCCAATCAAAACAAGTATGTAACTGGTGGCGGTGGTGTGTGAATTTATAACAAAATCTGTTAACATGGCTAGACGAAATATCCTAATTCTCGTTGTAATAGCCGCTTTATTGGTGACAAATCTTCACGGCTTCCAAGGTAAATATGCAATAAATAAATCTCTAAACATATAAACGTAAATCAATATGAAAGCACTCAAACGAATTACACGATCTTTGCGTCTTTTTTCCTCTTCTCTTATTCGTCTTCGTTCCCTCCCCGTTTCAAATAAACGAGAAATTATAGAATGTCTCAATAGAGTTAGAATTCCTTTTTCTACACTATAGAAAGTCACTATCACCAGGTGCACTCAACCTGATAATTTTATGGGAGAATTTCAGCGAGATTATCTCGGCAGATGATTTTCGAACGGGGTGAATCAATCAACTTGTTAATGTTGAAAATTACGAATTTCGTTGGTTTTAAGATGGGAAATCCAATTTGATGTGATTCTATAAATCTTGCCGTTGGTTAGCATGTTTCGATTAGCGAATATCCAATAAAAATCAAATACCAATAAGATTTTATCGATAACTGGAAATGATCACGCCATCGTTGAATTAAAAGAAAAATTATTGGAGATAGTATCTGGTTATATGGAAGAGGAAAAAATAATGTGCATCAAGATAATCTTTATTTATAAATAAATCAACTTGGTGTTTATTAAATGTAAAGGGGCCTCCTTAAACAGCTACAATATTCATGATTACGTTCATTCCAGGATATATGCTTTAATTTCATTGTTTAAACGAAGTAATCCAACTGAATTTATTGCTTTCTTTTATAACATCGACCGTTTCGCTTTTAAATTAACGTTAATTTCATTTAATATTGTTTGTTGTTTGCCATACTTTTACAAGATTTTGGTTTAATGAAAAAAATCGTAAACAATTTGTAATTGTAATTCTAGGTAACGATCAGGCAAAGTTTTGTTGAGTTGTATACGTTTTGTATAACGACCCTTATAGAAAGGACCAAGATCGGGGGTCTTTACAATTCAACGACATTAGAGCAAGTTTGCTACCAATAACCTTGTTCTATATGAGATAAAGTTGGGAGATTTCCCCATATAACTTTACAATCTCAATACAGAATACCAATTTAACACAAAGATGATCCCAAGGCTCATTGAAACCAGCCAAATATACTAGACAGATTCCGTGAAAATCAATATTATTGAATATTATTTATTAATAAATCGTTGAATTAGGGGTGAATCTTTTCGAATTTTCCCAACATTCACGTTCAAACAGTGGAAAATTCATCAGCCAAGTCTCACAGATGTTCTATTCAATCGGCACGTGTGCGTTAATGGATAATTGAATTGTATTTTGTAAATATTCCGATTTTTGTTCGTTCGTTTTGAATTACTAAAACGTATTTTATGAAGAAGTTTCCCCAATTCGTTTGGTTTAATCAAGAATTATTCACGTTCCAAATATTCTGTTAATTTGATGCGAAATTTATTACAATAGAGGTTTCCATGTTGTAAAACCGTCCACAATTGAAATCTTTTCAATACTTGAAGAAAATAAGAATTTATGCCAACCGAACGCTTTTGTAATCTGGTAGTTGAGTGGCAATATTTCAGAATTTCGGTGCACGATTTCAACTCGTTTACACCATCATTCCGACTAATTTCAGAAAACTTTACAATTTCATATAGATAATATTGTTTGTAAATTCGATCTTTTAATAATTGAGAAAATTTCCGATTCTATTTGTGATGCCGTTTCGTTGATTGAAAGATATAGGATGGATGTAATGTGTTAATTAATATGTCAATCCTTTGATGGTATTTCCAATCAGATGTAACCGTGATAGGACTTTATGGAATTAATATGCATAGAGCAATGACAGTTTGTCCAATCTGCCCGTCTTTATACAATTGACTTCATTTACATCAAAATGTGAATGTAATCTAACTACAAAATAGAGTAAAAATTTTTGAATAAAATCGTTCGTGAATGTTTAATGAAAAATAAAAAATTGCAGGTTTCCGTGTTTTGAAACAATCGAAATCAAGGTAGAATGGGCACCAGACCGAATACTAACGATATATAACCAGATATAGCTCGAAACCCACCGGACATTTACTAATACTCTCGGAAGAGAGATTTAACCCAGGTTAGGAAGTCTGAGTTGAATTCAATAGTATACAATGGGAAACATTGAAAGTTTGTTTTTCTACCACTCTTTACTCCACTCACTCACTGTTGAAACCACACCAACTCGATAGAATTCTACAAGGTATTCGTTTAGGGATAGACTTTCAATCCCACCCTCTTTCAACTTTTTCAACGAACGGCTTTGGAACGCAAAGTAGACGAAAACAAGAAACAACAACAAATAGTCTTAAATCAATCGACTAACAC
The DNA here is from genome assembly GCA_020740385.1 of Mylabris phalerata. Classification (NCBI taxonomy): domain Eukaryota; kingdom Metazoa; phylum Arthropoda; class Insecta; order Coleoptera; family Meloidae; genus Mylabris; species Mylabris phalerata. Next base: position 2,124,327 of record JAJEOX010000299.1, on the reverse strand, counting down.
AGAACAACTCGGAAATTTGGAAACAATCATTTCTTTCATCATTAGATTTTCGAGATTCAATCGAGTTGAATTGAACGAAATATTCGTAAATTACCATTGCAATGTATTTATAGAATAAATATTGCTGTAGTGTGGAATTAGTAATCGATCCCGATTTAATGAACAATTTAATCGAGACTACTGTAAGGTCTAAAATTGGAACTAACTGTAATCCGTCAAGGGATTCGTGTAATTTGCTATATTTCTTAAATAAGAAAAAATAAAGAATTTCGATTATATTTCAACTAGAAACCTAAATAAAGGAGCGGATTAAAGTGAGCAATATGCGGCCAATTCTTTCTATACTGTGTACATAATTCCGAAAGTAAATATTGAGATAAAGTGGCTGAAGTTAATATAGTTGGTTTATGATTTTTGAATAGCCACTCAATCCCCGCTTAAAACTGTTCAAAAATTAATTTACAATACTTTATTTTATAATTATTATTATCGTGATTACTGGCAATGTCAGAACATTTCGTGATAATTTAACAAATGTGATTAATCTTCTAATTATGATAGAATACCGTAATAACCATATATTAGACTAATTAACGTTGACATTAATCATTAGTCTTTCCCATTGCGCTTACACACAAACGTACACTTTTAATTACAACTATACTGTCCATATGATAGATTATGGTCGAATTTATCTTGTCTTTTTCGAAATATAAAATCAACATCAAAATTAATTTAAAATTTCATTTATTATATGTCGTATAAGCAATAAAATTTAATTTCGTACAAAACACCGGCATCCGTAATAATTCAACAAAACGTCCGATGGGAATTAAAATGGAAAAAATTAAAACCAGACGGTCACTCAACTAAATCAACAACAGTTGTATTTTCTCAATTTTCTTCAATTAAATAGTTTCGATATGTGTGTCGACAATAAAATGGGATTTAAATTGAACAATTCACTAGAAATTTGAAAGTTTCACCTGTCAGTTGGATGTATACGATGGAATTTTAATAGGAAACCATTTGAAATAAGATACGATACTGACAATGGGAGCAGTGAAAAAGTAATGTAATATCACTAGGAAATAGTTTCCATATGTAATCTTGTATGTTGTGTAATCTCTATTGTATTTCCCAAATAAATAAAACGTCATTTATTATTCAATTATCTAAAACATAATGAATCTACGCCGTTGTAATTTTATCTTGGATCTAAATCAATTTGAAAGGAAAAAACACATTTAACCTGTATTAAAATACGTGAATAATTAAACATTTAATTGCGTCACTCGTAAAATTAAACCTACCAACATTACAAAACTGACATGGCTTTGTAGTGGTGTGGTGGTGATAATAAAATATTTATATCTATCTATATTACCCCACATTATTATTTCTATAAAATGTTCATATATTAAGACTATTATGGTATTATACTAATAATAAAATGCATACATTCATTCCACTGTATTATTAAGGCTAGATTGAAAATTGAATGTATAATTAGGCAGCGAAAACCATTAAAATCGAGTTTAATTATAACGAATATTGATTAAATAATGAAGTATTTAACATTAAAATTACTAAAGAAACAATCTCGATTGCCGATCTTAATTTCGGATCAAGATTCAAGTATGTCAGTCATAATTTGGAAAGCTTCAACTAGAAAACCGCACACATCCTCTATTCATTATAAATGAGATCTTTCGTATAATTTCCGCAACTACAGGTGGTCTTTATTCATCAAAATACAAGAGCTATCCTCAAAATTTGTTCGAATTGAGTAGAAAATAAAAAGGCATTATTTCGATCTGGTCCGCCCTTAAAACAAAGTGCAATAAATATAAATCTACTCAAAGGTAACAACATTATCAATTTCAAGTTTGTTCAGTTCCCGATTGTTGTAGGATCAATACCTGATAAGCTGCTAAAGCTCTTAAAGTCGCTCTCTTTCCCTTTGCCGGTTTTCTCAAAAGGTAGATTTTCTGCTGCGATCTAATCAAAAGGTACTCTATATAAATACAGTCTTGACACTTTAAACGATCACCATTAATTTAAACAAATTTTAGATAATATTAGAATTCGAAATTTATAAATTAGAGTGGAATATTGCCGACAATTTGGTATTCATATCGCTTTAAAATTGTACAGTTTAAATCGTAATTTTAACCGTATAACTGTCACATTTATAGCGATTTCGAAATAATCAAACATCTGATTTATAATTTATGGTAGAATTAAAGCCAAGAATCTTCGTGCTAAAGAAATCGATTATTTTAAGATCCATTTATTAACGTTAAAATGAACAACTGTGTATTATTAAATATCTACAAGCTTCTCACATTTAATACGAATTATAACGGATCACATCATTCTATTTTCAACTCCATATAAGTACAAACAACTTGAATTTCTCACCCTTCGTTTCATCTACCTAATTACAGTTTATATTGCACGAATGTAATTGGATTCGTGTGAATTTCAACATTTTAAAGACCTCAGAATTGGTTTTTAGTATTAGTCTTTGATAGAATTATATTAAAGGGTGAGAGGATGGGTATAAGTGTAATACAAACTGATGACAATATTATACTGTAAAATTTTGAATATTTATCCAAATGAACGTAACGAATTCAATTAAAACAGTTTCCTCTATTAAAACATTTTTCGCAATACACAACCGGGATTATTTTACATTTAATGTAACTTTAACGTGTCAAATTAACGTAATTCGAGATGAACTTTCAAAGGAAAAAGTCTAATTGTAGTTGGAGAATCAATAAACTTCAGCTTTTACTGTTGTTTCGATCGAAAGAATTAAATTTGGATATTAAAATATTCATATTTTACAAACAAATATTCTTTTTAACATTGACTTTTTGTATGGGGGACTTTCTTTGTACGTTACCCGAAAAATTCCAGTTTAATGGAATTCAGGTATACTAACAAGCACTGCTTTCTTTCTTTATTTCGTTCTTTACTTCGAACTTTTTCAAATACACTTCACCGATAATTGGTGGTTTTATTGAAATACGAAGAGTATCGATTCGTTAAGCATTCACAATTGTGTTTTTCTTTCGAGAGTATAATTTTGGAGTTTTCTTTATATTGTTGATTTCTTCACAAAACCAAATCTAACCGCAACGTTAACACCTAAAATCGTTCGATAGCGATCATCTTAAGCCGTCTTGTTGTCCGATTTGACAATATTGTCGGATTGGCATTCTATTCTGTTACAAATATAGAAGACAACAACAAAAAAGATTGGGGGATTTTCATTTTGAAGAAAAGATATTCTAGTTTATTATCTCTGCAGGTATACGTTCCGCAGACAATTTAATATTTGTGTACTAAAAGGGGTAGGTAGATTAGTAGTGTTTAAATTTTCATACGGGTGAAAAGATGACTGGAAGTACCAAAAGATGTAAAGGTAAAAACATTATATTCTACTAAGTAAACATCTAAATAATATATAAATGTAAAATGGGGCTTGAAAAGGGTAATTAAAAAACTGTATCACTAATAAACAATTAGTTTAACGGAAAGGGTATTCTAAATTATTCCTCTTGAAATTTAATGAGACTTTAGAAACGAACATGCAAAACTGATAGTTGAAATAGAATGAAACCAACGAAATCTATCGAGTGATATTAATTATAACAAAATCTGTGTTAGTTGGTTTAACCATCATCAACCACTATTAACCGTGATAAGATGCGACCCCTTAATTCCTCACCCTCTATCTATCCAAATACTCAACTCCCTTGTCTCTTTACACACAGATGTTCCGTCAACTTGGCTCTAACATAATGAAGATTACCAGCCCTTAAGGACCATCGTCATACTAGAACTTTGATAATCATCCTACCCATCTAGCATTTTATAGCAACAATACACACAATTCTCATCATTCTTCGCCACACATACACAAACTACTCATTGTATAGAATTGATGAGAATAGTGGTTGTTCTTTTATCTCATTTTCGTTTAAATTGTGTGTACCCTATTGGTAGTGGTTGTGTCTGATTTTATTAAATTTACGACATGTATGTGATCCTCGAATTTCAAGTTATCGTTAAATCAAATTAAAATCGATTTTTTCTATCGGACCCAACTCGATATCAATCGAGATTTATTAGAAAACTTACAGCATCGTGTTGAGTTTTCACAGTTTTCCCCAACACAACGACAAAAAAAAGAACAGATAGGGGGTAAAACGGAAAAATAGAGTATCCAAGTTGAGATATTGAAGTATAGACCTCCATATTACCATTCAAACTTTAGGGGAATAAATTCTTAGAGCCGTTCAAATAGTAAAAGTTTCTTTATTAATTTCTTTTTCAAGTAGTCGTTCTAACAGTATGTCGTCCATGTCCAAACAATTCTCATATCGTCGATAATATAAACGGAAATATACTCGATTTATAACAATTTGAACGGCTTGACTGTCGATTAGTTTTGACAGTCTAATATTATAGGAGCATATGTAAATTTGATGGTAAAATTATATTTACCAAGTAAATATTAGTTTTAATCTACTTAGATAGTTTTAACACTATTACCTTGTTATAAAATTGGATGAAATTAGAAATGAGGGGTGGGCTAATGTCAATGTTGATGATTTAAGTAAAGGGGCATATAATCGCTATAATTGGTTCATTATAAGTACTTTCCGGTTATATTAAATTAACAGTAGTTGACAGGTTGTCAGGTCAACCTCACAGATTCACTACCGTACACATTCCTTATCTTATTAAACAGTAAAATTATTGGTTGGAGATGTGCAAGACAGGGAGAGTGGAATTATTTACGAGTCCATTGTGGGGCTTTGAGGTCAACTTTGACATTAACTAACAGAAATTGTACTAAGAAGCTTGAAGCCTTTCTAGTGAAGCAATATTAGATAGGAGAGGATCCAACAATCAGCTTATAATAGCCATCGAAGTGGACACTTTATACGAATCGACAATTGTTCCTTATATACTCGATTCACTCGCTAAATGTCAGAGTTTATTTAGAAAAATCACATTGGTTGTAACATAAAGGCGCCAAATTTGAAAACAACCAATGATTTAGAAATACGACCAATTGATTTCAATGCCAACTAGGTATAAAGTTGCTAGGATTAAATTGGGAAAAGTTGGGGATAATCTTGCGTTAAGTGAGTGAATGTAGTATACATTTATACATTTTCATAGAAATTACAGGATAGAAGAGTTGATTCACAAATTCCATTTCCTATATGAGTATACATATCGTTTGTAATATTTTGGGGGTGGCACACGTGTATCAAATGTCTATTCTAGCAAAAACCTGTAATGTAGCCCTTATACCAAACACTACCATCACATGTGCATAGAACGATCTACCAATCTACAATATTTCTACTGTTGCCCTCTATTTCCAATATAAAACTGTTCAACTGAACAATTTCACATATCCGTATTCAAAACAATCCTTCTATATAACAGCTGTTTAATGTTTTATTTAAAGCGCTCTAGTTTTATAGTCGACAGTTTTACGATAGAGGGGATCTATTGTGAATTAGAATGGTAAAAGTGATCTTTTTGTGATTTTTTCTTCGTTCTTCTAGTTTTCTATTTGATTTATATTTTGTATAAAATGTAGAACCTACACATGCACGTTTTCACGTAACATATAGCCGAATATTTATCGTATTTTTATTTGAAAACGCACACATAATAGTTCTCTTCATTCCACGATAATAAATTGGTGGAAATGTCGTATGTCCTGTTCACTACCCCCATCTCTACCTACTCTATTCTACAACTTGAAACATTACAACGCATGTTTTATTCCAAGCGAGTAATTAAATTAAATTACTGTGCGATTTGTTTAAAGACCATCAGTAAAACACAAAAAAATTGTACAATTACAATTTTTTTTGCAAGATTCGACTATTATTGGTGGTGAAAAATATCAATTAATCAGCATTTGTACAATTGTCGTTTTCGAATGTTTTAATCATTTGTGCTGACCAGTTCAGTTGTTAGAGCTTTGGTGCACATTCAGCAAACCAGTAATAAACGTGTCGGTGGTGATTTTGCAGCTTAACAATGTCGCGACATTTAACCATCAACTACTCACTACCAGCATCGATCAGCATTTATCTCTACTAGATGTTAATTATTACAAATTTAAATTGGTTTTATTTTTCGAACAAATCTTTTAAAATTTTTGTTGAAAATCAATTATCATGCTATTTTTATACACGAATCGATACAAGTTGATTACAGGATAATTTTAAATTTTCAATCGTTCGGTTGGATTTTTTTGGTATTTATACACAATTTCCGTTGATCGAAATAGAAAATTTCAAAAACATCGATTCTAACCTTAATTTCGTTTTTATTTGGGTGGAAAATGTCGATCAATTTGAATAAAATATTATATTTCATTCTAAAAGCGTTAAAATATAAAAAGAAATACTTACTTGAATAATTCACAGATTCTTCAAAAGCTCGTACCAACCTCACTGAAAAACACAAGTTAATATTAATGACATTTGGAATTGTAAGGTTAGAAATTTAACAGTTGGGGATTTTGGTTATATAAGACTACCAACCTAATTTCTTTGTTACTGGTGAAATTTTTGTAGTTTTCGAATGTTTTTCTTAATTATTTCAGTAAATAGTCCATGAAAATTATGAATGTTAGAAAATTTTCTAACGAAAACATTATATAGCAAAAATATAAAATCTCAATGAATCTCTTTGAATAAAATACGAAAATTTAATCAAAAATCGTAAAAATAGAAACAAGTATCACTTAAAATTATTCACAAATTCTCCAACAATCTTGGACCAACACCAATATCAAAGGCACTCAGAATTGTAAGGTTAGAAATATAGTTATCAAGATCTGGGGAGTTTATACAGGAGTACCAACTGGGGGTTATACAAGAGAGCCAACCTATTTCCCTCATTATTAGTGTATTATGGAGTTTTCCGAATCTTTTTGTTAATTATTTTAGCAAATAATCCACTAACACGAATAAAACTGTCGTTAATGACATAGAATTGTAAAGTTAGAAATTCAGGGTTACCAACAGTAGGGAAATTTGCTTACATGAGTACCAATCGGTTTTTAAGGGCGCGCAATTTAAACTTTTTGTTTTAAAATGTGTAGATAGTCTTTTAGAGGGTTATTTAATGCAATACTTGAAAAATTATCAAAAATAAATTATTTTAAGTTTTAGGAGGAGAAGGGAATTAATAACAATACAATTAAGTATCAGAAATCCAATAATTTTTGAAGCATTAAATTGGATAAAAATCTAAAATGTCATTTAGAAATGTTTATAATAGAAAAGTGAATTTACATATTTTATGTTGGTATATAATCTGTCGGTATATAATATGAAAAATATAATAGAAGCAACCCGAGTATATAGTAAATTTTTCATTTTTAATCGTCTTTAATAATAGAGTGTTTAATTTCGAACAATAATGAGAAATATTATCAAAAATTCATTAGAATATTACCAAGGAAATATCTAATTCTAAATAATATACATTACGAAAGGATCTAATAGATTGCATGATTACTATGTAGGTATTTATTGCGTGCTAAACTACATGAAATAACAAAGTCTTAATATTACAAGAGATGATTGATTTAGGTTTTTATCAGTTTTTATTAATCGATGTTCTTAATACAATAAATAGGAGAAACGGAAAAACCGTGTTTTAATTGCCAATCATAGATAAAGTACACGAATAGAGAAAATTCCATGAGTGCTATTTAGTTAAAAGAAAATTCAAATTCAAGTCTATTTTTAATTTTTATAAAGTTTATATATCGATTTAACCTACATTTCATCAAAACCAGGATATGAAACATTATATTCGATATAGCCGTTCGTTCGAAGGTCAAGCACGAAATTCAATTTGGTGATCGAAAATAACTTTTCCCATTCAACAAAACAGAATGTTATAACTGAAATTTTCTAAATAATTCGATATAAAATAGTCGAGTTATATTGTAAACTGATTAGAACATCTACTTTGATCGTAATAGCATTATTCTATCGTTATATGAGCTTTGACATAGCTGTTCTTTAAGTATACGTCCAGGGAATTTAAAATTACAACGATTTTAATTTTTAAGCCCTTTTGCGCATCGATCGGTAATCAAGTTTCGAATTTGTTGAAATTGTTAGGAAATAAATATCGAAACAAATAAATCGATTATGGTTTCTTTACTAAAACGAGAACAATAATCTTCTCATATCGAAACTCCATAAAAGCTTTGAACAAATAGATTGTAGAAAATGTAATAATTCCAAATTGTGTATTGAAATTTTGTTTCATTGGAACAAATACAAAAATACAAAGGTATTTTGTATTATAAATAGAAATATTATATTTATGTGCAACATTTATAGCAATTATTAGTACATGTAATATAATAATCGATATAATTAGTGAGCAACGTGGTTGTACTGTAATAGGTCATGTTTATGTAGAAATGCAACAATGTAAATTTGAAAAGGGATTATCAGCTGTAACGTTAAACGAACTAGTATTATCTTGTCATAATATTTTGTGAATATATTTGCATGTAATGTGGATTGTATGCACAATTATTTACTCATTATTCACATACTATAAATCCGTCTTCTATAATAGAGCCATAAAATTTACTCAATTCTCAATGGAGTCCAATTTTTCCCAGCAACTAGTTGATTTCTGGTAGAGAACTTACGGAGTGCCATCACTGAAAACAGATCTTTTTAATCGATTTCAACGGAAAGAGTACAGACAGAAACGGAAACGAAAAAAAAACAATTACAGGTCCAAAAAAACTTGAAATAAAATCAGTTTTTCGTCATTTTCCGCAAAACTAGCAAGCTTACTAGAAGATTTGCTATATACAGTTAGAGAATGATATAAAAATTGAAAATATTGGCTAAGTTATAGTGAAAAACATAAAAAAATGTAACAAAGCATATACTCCAAGATTATTCTTTGTAGCTCAGAATTCAATCAAACTTTCCCAGATAAAAAACACTCTCAGATAGTGGAATTATCTTTGCAGTGCCATTATATTCATTGCAAAATCTCCTCAAACAAGATGTCGATGATTAAAAATTAGTATTTTGTGATCACCAAATCGAAGAAAAAGACGTAATGAAGGCCTCCAGTTTCTGTAAATTTTCCGGAAAACTAACAACCCTATTGAAAGATTTCTTGAAGATTTGAAAAGCTCCTTCTATTTCCTATAGATTGTGAGCAAATTGTTGAAAAATCGATAATATTTGCCAAGTTATAGTGGGAAATGTAAAAAAAATATAAGAAAATACAGGGTCTACGATTGTTCTCTATAACTCCGAATTTATTCGATATTTTCTAAATCAAAGACCTTCTTAGATATTCCTTGAAGTGCTCTCTCCAATTCTATTGTATTCGTTACAATATCTGATCGAATAAGGTAGATATCAATTATTAAAAATTGGTATATTTTGGTAAAATTGGAGAAAAAGATATAATGTAGGTTCTCTAATTTTTGTTAATTTTCCGGAAAACAAACGAACCTATTGAAAGATTTCTTGGAGATTTGAAAAGCTCCATCAGTTCACTATATATCTTGTGAAATGATTCAAAAATCAATAATATTTGTAAAATTAAAAGGGACAATATGAAAGAATAGAACAAAATACAGGCCCCTCTATTGTTCTCAATAACTCAGAATTCAATTAGTACTTTTCAAATCAAAAAAGACGCTTAGATAGTTCTTGAAATGCTCTTTCTAATGCTATTATACTCACTGAAACTTGTTATCAAACAAATGAGATATCGATGATTAAAAGTTGATACACCTGAGACACCGTATCGGAAAAAAAGAATGTAATGTGGACCCTTAAGGTTTTGACGATTTTCCGGAAAACTAGCAAGCTTATTGGAGAGATGCTTAGAAATCTGAAAAGCTCCTTTAATTTACTATAATTTGTGAGAAAATCGTAGAAATATCGATAAAATTTGTTAAGTTATAGGAGAAAATATGAAAACATTAAAAATAGATACGTGCTTCAAAGCTTTTCTCTGTAGCTCAAAGTTCAAGTGGAATTTTCCAAAACAATCGTACCTCCAGGTGCCTCATGAAATAAAATTTCGCATGTTATTCTATCTATTGTGGTATCTCTTCAAATAAATGAGAAATTGATTGTTAAATTTTGGCAATTTGCGGATATCCAGTCGAAGAGGATGTACGTCAAGTTTCAATGAATTCTTATTTCTTTAATGTCAAGAATTTCCGTTAAATATCCGTTTAAAAAGCTGCTGCAACAGAAGCAGAAGTGGAGTTTCCTGAATTTTGCAGAAATTCCAACATCGTTGAAATTTTTTCGCGAGACTCTTCAATTTAAATTGAATTTTGATATAGCTTCGGATATTCATAAAATATTTGTCTATAAAAATATTTTATTTATTCGAAATACATAAAATTGGATTTATTGATATTATCTAAAATTCCTGGCCTATTTTTGATTAATGTTAATAAAACGTCAATATTCGTGTGTTATCTATACCGATTTATTGTCGATTTTAGAGTCGAACACCGAAAAATTCGTTTATAAAAAGCTCCAACAATTACAATTTCAATTTTCTTAAATGCCCCGATTCTCGCCTAATCAATACATTAAAATTTACAACCGTTTCTGTTTGAATTACAAATACAATTTATATCAATTAATCGCGAAAGTCACAAATCAAAATGAGATTAACTTTGAACTCGCATACAAAATATACAGATAAATCCCCATTTCCCGGTTTAATTAGTCCAGGATGTAGATAAACCGGAAATAAAAATACATATATGGTTGTCTGTAGGAGCAGGATACACGATAAAGTTTCAGATATAAGAGCAAACATTGGACATATCGTAGATAGATTAAAATATAATGTTGACGGCGATTTATGACAGGTACACAGGTATAATTCAGCTCGTTTCCATCATTCATGCCGACTTTAGATTAGTTAAATTATTGAATCAACAATATGGCTGTTGTAATGTCTAATTTATACAAAGAGAAATATAGAGTGTTGTTGATCAAAGACTTAATTCAATAAAACAAGTTCCGCTTTGATAAACCGGTAATTTTTATTTCTTTATCATCAACATGAATATAATTTTATACGAAAAAGATTTATGGAATGAGCAAAATATACGCATGACTGAAAAATGTAATTTATTAACATAAGCTACCAGCCGAACGCTACAGTTATATGCATAACAGTTTTTTCGGCCATTCTTTTTGTTAGGAATATCATTAAATAAACGAAAGTGATCCCTATTCAAGAAACAGGAAAAATTACGGTAGCCGTTGGATGGAATTCGAACGAATTGAGGTGGCGCATCCGCCAAAATTGCACGTTCCGCAATAGTTTAAAAGAAAATTATCCAAGGAAACGCCCGGCTATGATTTAGTTAAATTCAACCCTCTATCAAAGTTAATCGTCTCATTTCCATTGTCCTATTTCCGTAGTAAACTAATATTTCAGTTTGCAGTTCAGTGACTTGTGAATTTCAAAATTAGATTCATTAATTGTGTAAATGCAAGAATTCCATGTATATTTACAGGTTAAAAAGCGTACAAAGACTTGTAATTTCACATATTTTACTTCAAGAGTGTATTTATCATTGTTTCTATCTTTGTCAAGTCCATTTTGTATCGATTCGAATTATAAACAAGCCCTAACACGCACCGACAATTAATTTTTCTGTAGATTATATCGATTATCATGCGCAAATATTTAATTTGGAATTCAATAGAAAAATTAGTTGTAAAACGGTCACAAATGTTGTGATAGTGGCCTCTTAATTGTCCCAACTTCTTATCGCTACCTTATCAAGGGCCAACATTAAATAGTTTCAGTATCCCGCATCCTCGTCGTACAGACCATTGTAGATTTACTGTGTTTTAGTTTGAGAACTACACTTGCTGATTGATGGGCCCTTTTAGTCTTTGTAACATAATCACGATGACACTTGACAATGCAAGCGACACAAATTAATGACGCCATGTTGTTGGGGTCTTTATCGAACTGAATTTTTTTACAATACACACACACGTCTATGATAATGATAACAAATCAGGATAGAACAGTCAACAATGAACTCTAAACGGTGTTATGTCACCGACAGTTTTAATTATTTTTCCCCCTCAATCATCAAACATTTTATTGTTAGTTTTGTAGGATTAATTTGAAAGTAAACAACAAAAAGGGTACATTATAATTACCCTAATTATAAATTTACATTATTTACATAATAAATATGCGATTATATTTAACTTGTTTTTACCTAAACTACACCCTCGATAAGATTTTACATGCATGAAGGGTAATTTATTTAATCCAAAGGCCTAATTAAACAATCAACCAAAATGTTTATAACCATTAGGCCATGTATAATAAATTATATTAAAGGGTTATTATTTTATAATTTATCGGAATCGTGGTAAAGACGAAAAAAGTCGAGTTATGGACATCAATTTCCCTTTGACATGGCATAATGAAAGTGAAGAAATTCAATCAAAATTGATTGAGTACTAGTGTGGTGAAAAACTTTAGCCTTAATGTGATTTAAATTTGTTTATCGGCGACATTACGTCTACCCTGCAATCATTTCGTTAGTTGGGTAATGTGGGGAATTAAAGTTGCATTAGTTTTATCGTTTTTGCTATTTCTTCACCTTTAAAGTTGTATTAATTTGTCGATCATGGAATTATTATCGGAAAATCGAATGTATTCAAACTATCAAAATGGTGGTGAAATCGTGCTGATCTATGGTGTGAAAATCGGTCAATTCAGCTCGTTGAACGTTGTCAAGACAAATTGCGGTCTCATTCATCATATCCGCTTTTGAATAGGTCCATTTTCCTAGATGGTGGTGGTAAAAGTGTAAAGCCACCAGTGATCCTTTGCATATAAGTGACAATAATGACACTAAATCGCACAAGTATGCTAAAATACGGGCATTGGTGGTATCGTAAAATCGGATAAAACTTAAAACAAGTTGCTGTTGGTGCAGTCTCAAGAATTTTCCACTAGCTAGGTACTAGTCGGTGACTAGCATGTCTATTGGCTATAGTCATTACTGAATACAAACGACTATAAAGAACCATCATGATAAATTCTGGCTGCATCTTGTCGACTGCTTTGATTGAGTATTCATGTTGAACTACAACATTCGACATGCCTTTGCTTTCCAACATTCGAATATCGAATCTGTACTAGAGAAAATAACAACAACAACGACAATCCCGAATCTAACAATAACGGAATATCGAATTTTCGATTGATGCAACTCTAATATAACGATAAGTTCGGGTCTGTTTAATTCCTACCGATAAGCAATTTTATACCTTTTATACCATCGTAAAGCGGCAATTGTGTAGTTTTATAGGTCGAGAAAAACGATCAAGTCGAACGAAAAAAGTCGCCGTACGAAAACGAAAAAGAGGTCAGTACAACAGCCGGCGGCAAATGCGTATAAAAACGGTTTTGTCCGTTGTCAAGGCCCAAGATCTTGGCGAAAGAGAACGGTCCAACCGGACATAGGAGACAGCTGACAGGATGTAAGATTGCTCGAGTCGTATGGGTGGCCGTTGTTGTATAAAATTTATATACGTATAAGGTTGTAAATGGTCGATTTCCGTCTTTAACATGGTAGGACACTCGAATTCTCTACAATCTTGTTTCACCATCCCTAAAATTGTCGTTTTTATTTCCATTTTATATGACAATAGGTAGGTGGATACTCTCAAGTGCTAATTCAACACACACTCTTACAAACAAGCCAGACGCATTTTGCGTTTTTAGTGTTAAGGACAGCCCCCCTGCTGCGGTTTATTGCCCACAGGTTTAACCAACATCCATTTGGTTTTACCGCAAAAGCTCAAGTGCCTATGCAAATTTGCTTAATGGCCACGGCTGGAATTAATTAGGGATTGTTGGTAAGGATTCACCCAAGACACGTAGTACAATACCAAAATATTTGCTGTTATTTCGATTTCTTTATCATTTTATTCTATAAATTGAAAAATCGTAATAGAGATGTTGTGGATTTATCCAACCACGATAATTTGATTGTAAACTTTATTATTGTTGTAATGTTGTGAGTGCTATCCAACGAAACTATTGTTGAAATTAACAACAGAAACTTTATTAGTACAACAAGACGCGACTAGATCAAAATATTGTGCAAGTCTATTCGTGAAGCTCGAGAATTTTGTTTGGTCGAATGAATAAACATCGAGTTTTGAGACGAATTGAAAAGATGACACCCACCATCTAATATATAATTAAAAAATTATATTCAAATCAGGCAAATTTTATTCATAAGCCATACTGGCTTGGCGGGATTAAATTTTTCAATGCGACATCCTTAGAGTTGAATCAATCATATTATCATAAAGTAATACATAATGGACAATCATGCCATTATGCGCAATTTGCGCTATGAAAATCGTGAAAATCCACACAAAAGATTCCCTGATTACGTGCTAAATTATCGTATAATTTACAATTGTTGTTGAAATAATGATGCACATATATTAGATTACAATTCCATGTTGCCCATTACGGATAATGTCATCGATGATTGACGAACATTGAAACGTCTCCAATTTATTCGCATTTGCTTCAATTTACTGTTCTAAGGTAAACAAATCGAACCTATAGAAGAATGTCGCTTATTGATTGCGTGACAAAGCAACCGTCATATGCGATATATTTATGTAAAAGTAATCAATAAACGAGCAAAGACATACCCACACACACGAGTATTCTCATCTCTTATCTACAACAATATTCTTACAATTTTTCCTTATAACAATAACGCTCTTTTGTCCGGCTATTGTCAAATAGATACACACAAACGAGAAATCTTCACAATAAAAGTGTGCTTTCTCGCTCGTTGTTATTTATCACTGTTGTTTATCTATCTACATATATAAAAATGGAATGGAACGGGGCGAAGCAGCTGAAAATACACAAGCAGAGAGAAAAAACGTATCACCAACAGTGACATGGTGGAAGTAAATGAAGTGTAGTATTGCCGGTGACACATCTGTAAAGATCATAAAAACTTTCAAGAGTTGTTAAATGAAGGGATACAGTTGAATGATGTAAATGTGTCTGTGTGGTGTATTTTGTACAGGAAATCCGACAGTTTTTCCTCTTCATATAACGTATAAAAGAGCGTGTTAAAAATGGCGTAATATCCACCAACAAAGCAACAAATAAAAAATTTTTAAAGCCGGAATTTGGAAATTATCGAAATTAACCGGATCTAGTTGATAAATCATTAATATCAATAGCTATCAATTAATCAAAGATTTTCTACATATATACGATTATAAGCCAATTGTATTACAATCGAATGTATTGATTTTTCCCGGCTTAGAAACGCGATAATTTGGCGAATAATTTATTTGATGTTGATTCCAGAGGATTGGTCTACAGCTAGAATTATATCCGATGAGCCCGAATTCTTAGCACCTATACATAATTTAACAATTCCGGTTGGACGTGAAGCTGTACTTTCCTGTACTGTTAGCAATCTTGGTCGATATAAGGTAAGCAATTTTTCAGCCATCACATTTAATTCTGTCTGTTATTTTATACTCTCTTTGTTTGTAATTAAACTTTTGTTGCTTTGTGAAAAGACTGTATTTTCAGCAACTGAAAAATCTGTTAAAAAACACCATAATGGCCGATAATAGCCACGTTACTTTAAAGCTTAACCGTTGTTAATTAATCCTCAATGTCAGTTGTTGGAAAAATTACGAAAAAGACGTGGAAAGCGTGAAATACCCGGAAGCGACCACACTCTGCCGCAATCTTTACGATTATTTCTAAAAAAATCACAATTCTACAATAAATTTCAGAATTATTATTTAAACAAATTATTTGGGCTGCCTCTAGGGGGACTTTCTCAAATCTTGAACTAGCTTTTCAGATATTTCAATGGTTAATAATTCTTTCGAAGCGAATTCTCGAGTCTTGGGGCCAGATTTGGAACATTCATCATTAACCACAAATTTATCGAACGAATTTTGTTACAGAATTGTTTAAAAAACAATTAAATTCAAGGATAAAATCTTGACGTTTATTACTTTTTAATCTATTGTAGTAAATTTTGCTAATTAACAACAACTTTTAGTCAACTGGTATTCAACATTAATCCAGATTTTAACAAGTTTTGGTTCATTTTGAAGAGAGAATTTTGAGACTTTTGAGATTCTTCAAGTCCAGATTTTTATATATTTTTGTTATTAGCTAGTAAGCAGTTCGAAAAATATATTGCTGATTTAGAAGAGCATCTCTCGAGGACATTTGAGCACCAGTTGAACCTTGTAGCTTATCGAAAAGTCGGCCAAAAACGCTTTTTATACAATTCTCATCACAACTGCAACTTTACGAGAATCTTTAGGTTATTCTTGGTTGTTTAACGCCTAGAAGACATCTTTCGGCCAATTTCCCGATGGAACACGAGGTCCAATGTTTGCTAAAATGTTCCCCCGGGACTACCCTGCAAATCCTCAAAATATTTCTCAAATCGCCCGACAATAATAAGACTTATCGCAGCCTCACTACGAGCCGGTCCTGCTCGTGGGAGTAGTGAAGCGAAAAAAAAATACTGTAGGAGCATTATACCGTCACATAAATACAGACAACGAACAAGTAAATAGCAAACTTTTCTGGTCCCCGATAGAAGACTAGCAGGAGGGCTATTATACGAGCGGCCGCCCACGGACCGTTGAGAATTATAGTCTGTAGTGTTTCAGTTTAGAAGAACCAGCCAACCAGTGTTTGAATTTTATTCGTTTCATTTTAAATTACTGCTTACATGTTGTGTAAGTAGTGTAAAATGTACAATGACTCAATTTAATCTACACTGGAGTTGTAAATTAAATCTCCCTGAAAAAGAGGCAAGAACAAAAATTCTAAGAGCTAAAACTATAATTTAATTTTGGTAATTGTTTTTTAAAATGTATGATTCTTATATTATCTGGGTGAGTTATGCAAGTACACCACTATTTCCGTTCTGGTTTGTAATCTACTTGAAGAAAATTGAGATAAATTGGAACGTACTTTGTGTACAATAAGTCTTTAGAGCTTTACGAAATAATTCGCAAAAGTCGCTAAATAGTCTTTTCCATTTCCTTCGGCTTTGTTGTATTTTACAAGAAACAAATCTTTATTAATAATTTGTGTTGTTTGTACTCGTATACAAAATGGATTACTGATACACATACGTGTGTTTTTTAAATAGTTAAAATGTGAATTAATTCGAAAGCTCTCCAGATTGATTATTCTGTATATACTGCAGATAACTTGTGCTTTAATAATCAAATAAAGTCGCCTACACGCAAATTTAATAAGAGTCACGAAAATTATTATATTCCATCATCATTATGGTCATCTTCGGAGCTTGTACAAAATAACAAGACGATCGATAATACGAAAATTCCAAATTGTATACGGTTGTAGAGAAACTGTTTAAGCAATTTGTAAGCAGATCATGTTTCAACATTTATAACGAGTTGTATTTCAACATACCTTGACAGGTGTATTTTATTACTTTACCATTTTTCTTCAAAGTTCTATCAAAGTCAAAGAAGACCACAAAGTTGTCTCTGATAAGGAGCGGTCTTGAAGTTTATTAAACCGACTAGGGATCACGTAGCAGCCCAATATAGATCCCTTCTAAACACCATAGAATAAAGATTAGGAACACTGGATGAAAAATCGAATTCAAGCCCCAAAATTATTCGATTTCATAAAATTATCATTTAAACACGAATAACTGTTATTAACCGATTCGGCAAACACTAATAGACGCAATTTTCGGTTAATTTGCATCCTCTATATAATAACTATGATTGTTGATACGAATTTCCTAAATTTATAATAACAGGCTCATTTTGCGTTTTGGAAATGACTATTCCCATTAATTTCCAGGAAATGTTAATGGTACACATTGAAATCGCACTGGATCTACTACAATTTAAAATGTTATTTGTATTTTATAATAACATAAATTCAACAGAATTGTTGGATTTATATTATTGATCAATGTGCAATTAGTTGCAGGAAAATTGTAGATTTTAATAGAAAAAAACAACAGCCTTAATTCTCTAGTTGAATTACATAGAAGCGGAGATAGTTGATTAGGTGCACGTCAGAATAGAAACGACCGTTTATAATTACAACGAACGAACAGAAACAAAGTGAATAACAGACACAAGGGAGAGGAACCTGTATAAATTTAATGATTAAGATATTTGTGGCACGCACAACATACAATTTCTTACTAGTTTTACTAAACTAATCGTAGATATTTTCACAATAGGATTGAATTAATCACGCATATCACAACTTAAATTAAAATTATATACTTTTAAATCTAATTTAATATTATTTATGGACGACATACTAAATGGAATAAGTTTTATTTGAAGATTATCTAAAAGCATATAAAAGCAATACAAAATCATTGTGGAAATTATAAAATTACTCCACGGTACTTTATAAATTAAACAACTTTTACAAAACAATGCTGTTGCCTTCCATACTCGGTTATAATATAAAACTTTATAATTAGAGATTAGCAAATTTGTTTTAAAGATCCCAACAATGTGAAACATTGCCCAATCATCGACATGAAAAATCCGTAAAATTGCATCCAACTAATTTGCATCGTCTCCATTTCGTGATTAGAAAGCTTGCAAAATTACTTAAAAATCACCAACTTCAAACTATTTGCAACTACATTTTGTCGTTTTTTAAGATTTTGTAAATTGGAAAATCGCTAAAAAATAATCGAATTTCCATTTTGATGTCGTTTTTTAAAGATTATTGTTGATCGGAAGACGTCCGCAGATCGGGGTCGTTTTTAATTAAATCTCCAAATATGGAAAATTCGGTAATAAAATCGAATAAATAATTCAAACAAAAAAGCCCAAATAGGCTTGGTATTCGTTTTATTACATTCCACGTATTATTTTGATTTCAATAGAAAATTCTACAAGACTCGCTTCTTTCTCGGTAGCTTTTCTATCAAATTTGGGCTAGAAATTCTAGAAAAAATCAGGTATTAAAGCGGAAATAATCCTTTTTTATTTGTGGTAAACGTAAAGTGCCACGAACACATGTAGAGAGAAAGAAATCGCACACATTCATAGCGGGCTAAACAGTAAAATGCACTTAAACTTCTATCGACGGTAAGGTTTTGTACAATGCAAAACGAATCCCCCAAAGGCCCTTCTTATAATGTAACACAACCGTGTGTGTATGTGTACTGATTTATTACCGACCGCCCCTATGGGAGAAGTTAAGTCGCTTTCCATTTCTTGTGCTGTCAGCGTACTTTATTACTTGTGTTTCATGTTAGACAGTTGACAACAGTTGAAAAAAACTAACATATTTTATATCAATTATTTTAATAGAAGGGTCGATTTATTTTCGAATTGAATATTCAAATAGCCGACGACTTTTGTTAGAAGAATGTAATTTGCAAATGATTGTGCAAAAACAAAGAATTTAATTAGTTGAAACTGCAAAGATAACCTAGTTTGTTTAATATATAAAAGCTTTTAGCATAACTAAACTTTTTATGCTTTCTAGTCTAACAACCACTCCCTATTTTGGTGTAATTAAAATGTATGATTTTTATCGGAAATTATTCTATACGAAAAATCTCCTCAATAAGAGATTGTTGTTTTGATTTGGCATCATTATCAAATACAACTAGCGAATTTTAGATTTCAATTATTCTATTCAGCGTTGAAATAGCGATAATTTCCCGTGTATTTTTCTCGATTTCATTCAATTCTTGTATATATGTGTCGACTTATCATTCTTAAACAAAAGTCAAACTAACAGCATATAAAGTACAAGAGCCCATTACTGTAAAAGTTAGTTCTCTTTACAATGATAAATGAATACTTGGTAGAGTTGGCAGGGTCTGATAAAAACTGTAAGCTGAAAAGGCTGCTCGCTGTTGATCCTTCTTATATCGTATATGTGTATGTGAATGGATCGAGGTGATTACCATCGTGTAAAAACCACACACACAATCTAAACATTAAGCAGCTTTTTGTTGTGGTAACCGTGGAAATGTTAATGTTCTAAATCGATGGACTGTTACCGTTTTAATAACAACAACTCATCTCCAAATAGCCACTCCATTTTCGAAGACTTCTTTTGAATAAATTCAGCAGCAAATGTACTGAAACTTTGTTGTTTGTTTAATATTCTCGAATCGTGATTACGATACAAATTATTCACACAATTGCTATAATAACAATGTGGAAAACTTGATTTGAACCACAAATAATAAAACACCAACAACTAGTATAATAACTGTAAGTTATTCAAGTTTCAGTTGACAATTACAGTGAAACTTATATACAACATTTAAAGTCAATAATAATAACATAATTTCAAAGACATCGCTAATTTCTTGTACATTAAAGTTTGTATTACAAGAAAATCAACAACATTTCAGCTTTTTGCCACTATTGCTTTCAGTCGATGATTTCGATGGGTAAAAAACAGAAATAACAAATATCGAATAAGATAAACGTGGATCAAAATCGACTATATGTTTGAGTTTGTTTCAAGTACGTTGTTCATAAAATTTCAAAATTGTTGATCTTTGATGGAAACAAAGCGCTATAGAACATAACAATAGACGACGAGTATGTTTGTGCAGTCTACAGTTCGTACACTATCTAAAATACAATAGGCAAGTCTATACGCCATCAATTTAATAATAATTGTAGTCTTCAAGTATTGCATTTTCATTTGTCAAAGTTCAAAGAATGATACTTGTAGTTAATTATTTCCAAGTATTTGTAAACGAAATATTGGCAACAATTCAACTATATTACAGTTTATACAGGCTGTTTCATCTAAACGTTCCTAGTTCTTATTGTAGAGCGATTCTGAAAAGGATTCGTTACTGGAAACATTTAATCCGTTATGGATCTTCTGATTATTCTTGTTTAACTAAAATTTTGGAATACGGTCAGATTAAAGCGGGTTTTCACCACTTTCCCAGCGACCTATAAAGTTCTAATTTTGCTAAAATTTTACCTTGGAATTACTCTATAACTCCCGAAAATATTTATGAAATCACACGACACTAGAGACTGTCACAAGAACTAGAAATGTTTGGATGAAACACTCTGTATTTGGAGACATCTTTGAAGATAATGCCAAAAAATAGGAAACAGGACGATAAATGTACAAAGGCGTATTTCCTCTATTATTTATACATGTTCATATAGAGTCAGTATTGTTATTTTTGATGCACAAAACCATCTTAACCGTTTATCATATCCCGAATTTATACAACATATTTTTTCCATTCCATTAACTTGCCTTTGTTCCTTCGTCCATATATTCTCCTTGAATATAAAGACAGCTGTATTAACAATACAAGGGCCAAATCGTCATAGGCATTTACAAATTACCAATAACATTCGGGAATTCGGTATTATAACAAAACGTATGTATCTGTAATGTAGACTTCAATCTAAAGAGATAATTTTAATCAGACTGTTTGTATGCAGCCGAACTCGTCGTTAATTTCTCAAAAAGCTCCCCAAGCAAGCCTTCTCTTCTCGAACTTTCAAATCAATTACACAGCTAGAATTAACTGTGTACTAAACACAACATCCGGAACGAGCTAATAACAAAGACTTGTAATTGTTTCAAGTAAAGATTTTTCTAGAGAGCAGACTTTCAGAACGAATCCCGATCATTTCAAGATTGACATCGAGGCTTTTCTTGTCGTACAAATCGACAAAATGTTCTAAAAAAAAGACAGTAAACTTGTCCACTAAATTCGGCAATATTGTCAGTTTTTCCAAGATATTTCCCGAATTTTCGATTCACTCCCGTTCGCTTACAGTTTGACTGTTTGTCTTTAGACTGTCAATAGACGAAAATATTGTCAATAGTGAAAATTCGCGGTTCAACAAGCTGAATTTCCGACTACTTTTTTCCCCGACTGTCTTGCTGGCTCCTTTTTCCCGTTCAGAGTTGACGATTATCCCGGAAATCCCATTTCGATCGTTTCAAAATCCTTACAGGAACGGTGTAGAGCCGTTTTGCAAAATTCAATTAGGTCTTATTGAATCGGCAACGACAGAATATCAGTTCGACAAAAAACATATAGACATATACTAAAGAATCAATGTACTACTTTGCAAAATATACATCTTGTCTACTCAGCTTACGAATATTTGAATTTAATAATGAAATAAGTTGACTGTTTTGTGTGAATATGAAGACAGCTTAATTACTTTCTATTTGTGGTGTGGTGTGTTTGGTAATAAACATTCCAAAACTAGACGATTTGTTCACAATAAGAAACTCGGTGTATTTACAAAGAACTTGGTAATGATTTGAGTTGAATCGCTCGAATAGTGTAAACATTGTCAATTGCAGAAGCCGAAATTCCGCTTCAATCGCCCTTATTGTATTGAAATGAGACTTTAAATTTAAATTCGTACAAATGTTTGGTTATAAACTAGACTTTTTCTTGTGAATTCATCAAGATTAATAAAAATAGATTAACGCGAGATATTATTCATCTTTATCCTTGGAGCCATTTGTTTTCATTAAATCAACGTAAAATGACACGTTTGCTTGTGACAAGCAAATCTTCGCTAGAAAAAGGACCGGTACAGTTTAGGCAAATAAAGATACCCACCGTTGTAAAGTCGGATTTTCTCTACAAGACAACAAAAAATAAAACAATCTTAGAGAAACGGAATAAAAGCTTGAATCAAAAAAACATTGAAGATTCGACTGTACATCCCGCCTGAATCTGTTTTATTGAAAGAAACTTTATTGACGGATTATTTGTGGGCGTCAATAATCACAAAACATTGACGTACAGATCGAAAAAATGACACGCCTAAGATCGGGACAAAGACGACTGGACATTTGTAACAAGTTCAGATTTATTATTTGAATTAGTGTCCAGTAGGATGACAAATAAAGGACAGTTATAAGGACGGACGACAACAATCAACCTGTTCGTATTGTAGTAGAAGCGTTTTCTATTTTTGGGGGAGCCCTTTCGAAATCACAACGTGATCGATACTAGAATGCCGCCCAGTAACAGCCCCTCATACGTGTCCTTAATACAAATTGATGACGGGATCGTTCTATTTATTTCTATTGTTTTACTACCATACCAATGTGAGTACATGTTTCCAAACAACTTGCATTAATCATTGTTAAAGTAATAAACGAAATTTCACTGGGTCCTGTTGTTGATTCTCACTTTTCCTTTTTGTTGATTTCCCATTATTATACGACTATTTTAGAAATTGTTCATTGAGCCATATTGCAAATAATGGTAATAATATTGACAATAGTAGTAGAATAAAATTATAGAGTGGGCGAAATTCGAATTATTATGAAGAGAGCAATATACGTAATTACAATGGGGATTTAATTTACATTTTCAAATCATGAACTGCTGGAAAGTAAACAACAAATAGTGAGACACTAATCTGTTATGTGGATTTCATATGGGTATGTACACAATCCTCAATAGAATTAACAAATTCTATGTAAATTTGTTAAAATAAAGACACCTCTTGTGGATGAGCCATTAGAAAAATTCGCCTATTGTTCGATTCAATTCGTCTTACCGTTCCGTAAATCACTCGGGTAACAACGTTCAAGTTTGAAAGACAAACCCGATAATGATGGTTATCAGTTTTTTTCTCACAATGATGATGAATCCGGAGACTTGGGTACAATGTAGGTCGTGCGAATTACGTAAAAATCGATAAGACCTTATGTGAGAATAGATATAATTTACCGAAAAAGAAAAAAATCATTATCTCCAAAGAAAAAAGAATCGTTTTATTATCGTTCCCATCTCGTGTTCTCTTCACGTTGGCAAACTACAGCAATTATATTATTCCAACAGAATTCTCTCAAACAATCTGAAAACGTTTAATCCAAAGATTTCCTAATACAAACCGGTGTATGTTGCTACAATTGAAACTCTCATATTTTAATTTAATCTAAAGCAATCGAAATAGAAAAAATTTACTTGAAATAATTCTCACAATCAGTTTCTTTTGAGACATCAACTCACTCAGTTGACACACAGATTAAGTCTGATGTTTATCAAATCTGGAACTGTAAGGTTAGAATAGCTGGGAAATTTGGTGGTACCAACTCAATTCTTTGTAGAATCGCCAATAGAAACTGGAAATTTTAAACTACGCGCGTATCAAACAGTGGGTTGGCAACGAAACTTTCTAACCTTACAATTCTAAACAATTGTCGTTTGGATTTATGTGCGTTGTATTGTGAAGAATTATGACTGGAATTTGTTGATTTTCACTGTAACGAAAGTCCTCTTTACTTACACTTTATCTCCAGATGAAAATTTTTAAAATAACTAACTTTTAAGGTCTGAATTTCCTCCCGACTAGCATAATTTAATCCCAACTAAAATTAACGCACAATGAAATTTACAATCATTATGGGAAATGACGAAAATTCATTACTCTCTTGACAATTTTTCCAATTCCAGGAAATCATCCATCCGGTGGACATATTGGTAGTATCGGGAAATTAACAATCAGCCGATTCATTTACAATCAAATCACAATTTTTCTAGCCAGTTTGTGTTGATTTTAATGAAAAAAACTCTCATCAATTTACAGGTGGCATGGGTCCGAGCCGAAGATCAAACAATACTCAGTCTACATACGAAAGTTGTAACGCACAATTCACGAATCTCGGTAACGCACGACAATTTAAAAACATGGCAATTACGTATACGCCAACTGAAAGAATCGGATCGTGGATGTTATATGTGCCAAATTAACACCAGCATTATGAAGATACAACAGGGTTGTCTGGATGTTTACGGTAAGTTATAATTTATGTTGTTGGCATAAATAGTGAACACGAGAAAGCTTGTTAAATTAGAGAGAAAAAACTGAAACAACACCCATAAACAAGACAAATACCGATATTCCAACAACTGGGCTCGACCCATAACTCTCAATACTCGTCTATTAGGTGACTGATTGATACACGAAGCGAGTATAGGGGAGTTTTCATGATTTTTCCAAATAAACCCAACGAAATTCGAGTTCATACAACAATTCCTCAACTATTCACAAAGGATATTCTAAACGATTATAATGCGATTAATTCAGTAATATTGAAATATTTGATGTTTGTGTTTGTCAATTATTAACAACAACTTTGAAAGCTTGCTGGCAATCAAACAGAATTCTAATTAAGTAACAACCTTTGTGTGGGTAGAAGAGTCCAGTCTACAAAACTCGATTTTGTGAAACTGCCACAACATAACGAATGACCAGAACGTTTCGTTCACGTTTTACTATTACGATTGAGGGAGAAGCGTTAAAACGCTTATAGCCATGTTCAAGTTTTTACCCCTATCTTATCGTAGATCGGTTATATTAGACTAAACGTGAAACAACCAGCTAGAGGGGTGTTTTGATCAACAACTCTATTGAAAGATTCACCTATATTCATTTATATTGTTGGGAAATCCTTTGTTCTTGTAAAAACAGTTGAAGTGAACAACACGCTCCTCTATGATTAAATATACTTGCTTCATATTGCTTATACGTTCAATTTCTCATTGTTGGTTTCTATTGATGTTCATCTTAGAGCGATTACTAAAATTCATTAATAATAGATCGAACATCATCATCATCTTTGTAATAATGAACATCGATCTTTGTTTGAAATATTGAAGCCAACTAAACCATTATCTTGTGGTAAATGGTAAGATAGCGTTGTCGAAAAATATTGATTGAACGTTGGAGAATAACGGGGAAAAATTACACGTTTCCATCTAAACAAACAAATGTTTGATGTTTCCCATTCGAGCCGCTAAAGCCGGCCTAGTTTCCCCTGTTATATTCTTTGATACGACAAAAACCGGTGACTTTGACGAGCAAATACAAATCGAAAAAACCGAAAATAATTCCCTTCTATTTACTGTACAATTTATAGAGATTTTCCGTTGATTATTTCGAGATTGTGGAGACTTGGAAATTTTGATGAAACAAGAACGAATGTACCATCTCGCCGGCTCTTTAATTAATTATAGACACTGGGAAATTGGTGTGTAAAGATGACAAGAGGGGTGGAGGAAAAAATAATAAAATTCTCCATTTGAAACCATTTTTACGAGATTTTAACACAAAAACCGTTACTCTAAATGCTCTTAGTTTATTTAAAACCGTCAACATTCATTAATTATTTAAGCAGATTTTTCCTCCTTGTTTCCGTTTTTTAAAAAAAAAATGAACTAATTGCGTTCTTGTTTTCTTTCGTTTGATAAGTCTACAATTCTTCAATAATGTGTCTACATCGATAAAATAAATTAAAAATTAATTACTCATCTTTATTGAATTGCCTATTGTGGGATTGATGGGAAATTGCGTTGTTCCTACATCCAGATTTTTCAATTAAAGTTTCATAGAGGATTGTGAAATGTTAATTAAAAATGTGTACAGTCGTCTGAATTTCTTTGTATACCAAATACATCCACAAACCGGCATGAATAAACAAGAAAAAGGAAAAAATTGTAAAAACCAACTACATAGAACTAATTCAACTTTAAAGAAAGTTTTAATTGTAATATTTTACTTTGTTGTTGTTTTCCCCTATTTTTTCCTCGTCTACCCAAAGTACTTGCAGTATTACTAGCTTGTTGTATATCTATTCATTGCATTTCCATTTTCTATTATTCCACTACTTGGTAACAATGTTTTTCGGAAAAGAATCCGCCCAAGTTGAGAGTGTGAATAAAGTTTAGTGAGATACGGAAATAAGCATTACAATTTCAAATCGTATAACTAAATAATCCCACTCCGATTGTTTATTTTTTCCCCAGTTTGTCTAGATCTAGACAACTAATTGTTAAATTAGCATAGATCTGAAATCTCTACGAATTGCATCGAACTTGATTCAAGTTGACGTGATCTTTGTTTCATCGACTTGTAGAATTTCGAATTAAACATTGATGAGATGGAATTCCGCAGTCGTTAATTATTTCTAATTATTCCGTTTTTGTGTCCGTATGTTGGAGTTTATTGGGATTGAAAATAGAAAAGTAACCAAGTTGATTCAATTAAACGAATGTCGGTATTTTGTTAAATAAGAGATTCTAACCACTAGCTCTAATATAGTCAGTTTTAGTTTATGAGTTATTGTATAGTTAATATAGCACAACCACAACGATCTTTATTATGTTTTTATTGGAATTTTAGTCATAAAATGTAAGCTAACAAAGCCTTTTTACGATCGAGTGTACGTTAAAAGTACTGGGAAACGTTATGAAAAATCTATCCATTCTCCTCCACCCTTAATATACCAATTGTATTTCCTTTTTTTCTCGGATTTATTAACTATCTACGAAAATAAAAAGCTGGCAAGGTCGATTTATTGGGTGATTTTTGTAGATTTTAAGCACCTTAATTGCCAATAACTCATCGAGAATGTTTGCAAAAAGAATACGTTTTGTATCTGTTACAGTTTATAATTACAATTGTAATTTCGGCTTTATTTGTGGTAAAATCACTCGACTAATCGAATGTAGCCGGATGGAAGTCCCTATGCATTATCAATGAAAGACACAATAAAAGGCCATTAATGTCGCCCGATAATGGGCCGTAGAATTACAGTTATAAGACTTCGTGTGTAGTGCTTTTGGGATTAATTGAAATTAATATCGAAACTTTATGTAGATACCGGACAGTGTATCATATATTTGTTTTTATATTGTTCTTGTTATTCGAATAAGATGAATAGAGAGAGAGTGAATGAAGTGAAGACAATACGATTCGAGGTCTATAAACTAAAGCCACATATTAGACAGCAAAGGGGATAGGGGAAAAGCGGTGGCGGTAACGAAATCCGTTTAACGTTGTAATTAATAACAGGCGTTCCCTGTCCTGAACATGAGTTCGTTTCCTATTTCGATAAGGTTGGAAAACAAACAATAGTCGTATAGAAGGAAACTTTAATCGGACAGTTACGATCTCCGCCACCTAGTTCACTAACGGATATCCTGTAATCAATATTGTAGACGATTCCTCTCTATTCGAACATCGTCTATACGAATACAGAACAGTCGATATTTTGTAAAATTTCATTCTCAGTCTGACATGAAATTTGAATATGCGTCACGAACGGTCAACATCTGTAGAAATCACCAACAATAGCATGATAATAATGAACCTAACCGACTTCAGAATACAAACAACGATAATAATTTAGTTGACATACTGTTAGTAGTGAATAATATAAACAAAACTTTGAGATATTTATGTAAACAAGTCAACAATATAGTGGACTTCAATTCAACACTAATAATATTGAATAAATATCAATGGAATATTTAACTAGCCGATAATCATCGGAATTGTGTAAATTTAGAATTTTTCACAATTAATTCAATCGATAAGTCTCTCCTATAATCGTCTATTCAATGGATTATTTCATAAACTTTGTCTCACTCTCAATGGACGTATTCATGTTACCGGTTTTAATGCTAATCCTAGAACAAACCGTAACATAATGTTCGTTGAAATACCATCCATCATTGCATTGTGAATGATAAATTCTATTTAGCGTCATTTAATTAACGAATAATTAAATCCACAATCTACTAGCTCCAAAATAGCTGGAATTTTCTATATTTTATCTTATGGAAAATAATTGAAATTCTACTATTGTGAATGTTTATAATAAAATTTTAAGAGTTGAAATTTTTACAAGCATAATTTTAACGTTTGTACAATAAAACCTTTTATTTTACATCAACCATTTGGTCTGAGTTATTGATTATTACATTATCATCTAGAGCCGGATTGGACCATCTCGGCCCCGGTGGAGATCTAAAAATCCGCCCTACGTCTTCATCAATGTGGCATGCGACAAATTCTAATGTTTAATCAAAGGTTTGCTTGTTTGCTAATCGAATAAAGGTCCTTCAATTTTTGCAATTTCCCGGAACACTGGCGAATCGATTGACAAATTTGTTGAAGATTTAGAAACTCTACCATGTTCAAGAAATAATAATTCCAAAGGTGATTGCATGTCAAGTCCGACTCTGCGTATTTCTACTATTATTTTACTTGTCATTATTTTTTTTAAATTTATTGTGAAATTTAATAGGGAATCTTGGTAAAAACGAGAACAAAAGCGGAAAAACTTTCAAATTTTATAATGACAATTCAATTAGTTGCTTGCAGTTGGATGCATTCCAGTTAGTGTCGTAGGAAATTCTCCGTAATTCTTTCCACTATGTAACAATTTCAAGTTTCCTCAATAGACGCACACACACACAAAAGCACAGTTCTCGTGCTTATTAGATTAATACACAAAAGAACCCTCTCTTTCTCTCATAGAATTTCAATAAACTCAAATCTAATCCGTCCAAATATAAAAATCCAACAAGAATACGAATATACGGATTATTTACGGTATATTAAGAAGAGACAGGGTTGAAATTCGACAGACATTCTTCTTTTGTTGTTTTATTCGAGGGGTTGAACTTTCCACCAAGTTCAACGTCATTGTTGTTGTTGGTATCGCGAGCCGTTCCACTAGTTTTGTTGATTTTAATCAAAACGTTTGTTGATTCCACCCAGTCTTCTTAAAATGTAGATTTTATGTATTCTCGACGAGTATTGTCGAGTATCATTGCCGCTGTTGCTAATGTTAATTATGCAAGTCACATGGTGACACTGTAAGCCTCTTTGGGCGCTTGATATTCGATCGTTGTACAAGATCGTGTTTATTCAAAAACAACTCCAATTCATCTCGAACAATTTTTATTCGACTAACAATTTTTTAATTCATGTATCATGATGTTATTTCGCATATAATAAATGTTGGTAATAGCGTATAAAAACCACTTGATAAATCTATACATAGATGTGAAGTTATGACCAGTCATTTATATGTCATATGCAAATGTTTGTTGATCTATAGTTCTAGTTCTATGATAGTCATGTTACCGGCAATAATTCCTCATTACACACAGAGACTGGGCATTTTTTATATAAATCTATGCGAAATTTTTCCTCATTAAACCCGAAACCCATTAGATTCCTAACAAAAAATCCACAAGTGCGACCATCGAAATCAATTATCTACTTGTTCCTTCTCAAATATAACTTGATTGATTCTGATTCGGCCGCTGAATTGATAGATTTGTTCTTAACTAACAATAAGTTTGGGAAATTGAGACGAGTTGAAAAATTGGCGGATGCGCCGGACTAGTTGAATTATTCATTCCAGTTGCTCTAAATAAATTGACATTAAAGCGTGTTTTTTTAATTAATCAACTTTAGAGTTTCTCCAATTAATTCGTTTATATATCCCAATTCGCAAAGATACGTGAATTGATAATATAATTTGCAAGTTGAAATTATATTCAATTACTTCATTACACTTGTTTGTTTCCTGGAAATCTCTAGTGGCGATAACAAAAAAATTTATAC
This sequence comes from Mylabris phalerata, assembly GCA_020740385.1. Classification (NCBI taxonomy): domain Eukaryota; kingdom Metazoa; phylum Arthropoda; class Insecta; order Coleoptera; family Meloidae; genus Mylabris; species Mylabris phalerata. The sequence goes on along the minus strand of JAJEOX010000299.1, from coordinate 2,093,749 downwards.
AATTTCCACGAGAGAGATATCCACGAGTCTTCTACTATTTCTCCTCATTACTGTACCATCAATACAATAAATTATCGTCATCGTTGTTGTTAAAGAAGACAACAGCAAACGAGTCCTGTACAATTTCTCAACTAATAAACATTCACAACACTCAAAACGTTCTCTAATTAGCGAACAACATGCTTTCAGCCTTCACTAACACTGAAACTAAATAGAATTAATAACTATTTCACCATCTTGTGTTTTAGATTATTACAATTCACTTTAACTGCTCTTCTTGCTTAGAATGTAAAGTCCCTTCTTATAGCCATCTTCGTTCGCCAGTTATTGCCTCTATAGGAGCGTTTCTTTCTCATATCTCTCTACTTATGTGACATCTGCATTAGGCAAAGACGCATTAACCCAACGACAATTTATGGTTTGGAAGAGATTTGTGTGAACAACATCCATTTCTAACGATTAACTAAGACAACGTTGTCAATTGAAATAATGGCAATAGATCGTAATATTGGGTTTAATTTAAGGAATTGGTGAATTTTGCGGATTGGCATTGATCTGGTCACACACCCATGTCAAGTCTACAAGTCACCACCGCTATTATTCGGTTATGTGGAAATTTAATTCTGCCAAGTTTGAGGTTTAATCTGTTTGTCTGAGAGGCTTATTGTAATAATTCAACTGAAATAGCTATAACACAATTTACATATTCTACGTAACGTTTATCAGCTTTATTTAATACATACAGGATTATATCCCGACAACAGTCCTTGCGTTATCCTTTGCTGTCTTGAATTTTGCCAGCGATAAAAGCACCAATATTGACGCGGATTTTTTGTACCAAAACAAATTCGAAGATTATTCAACGTTAATTATCGGTATAATAATGAAAGTTTGCTCCTTAAGGCAGTTTCAATTCGGCTATTTGTTGATGTTACAAATCGAGATCCAGCCAATTTTCTAAATTTAATTAGGATGATTTGTTTATATAAAAAAAAAAAAATAAAACAAAACGATTGTTGTTTGAAAAAAAGTAAAAACCTGGCGTTATCTAATAATTGCCAGAGTCCCCCGGCAATTACAGTTAAATGTCACTACAAATCCTCATCTCTAGAGGGTAATTTCTGGTTTAGATAACTTAATTTTTAGCAGTCTCTTTCTACAAAAACACTCGACTCTCTAAGACACTCAATTTATGAAATTCTTTTTTTATCGAAAGTCTGCAAATAAACGTAAAGTTTGTTCAAATATTTGTCCATCGTTGGGCGATCATTCATAAATGAAAAAAACGTCAAATACAATCATTATTTATTTCGGCAAGGACAAGGAATAAAGAATACGCTTTCATCGAGCCAGAATTGGGTGCAGTTTTGTATTTCCGTACGCGTACACTATACCTAGAAACACCGGAAGAAAATATAAATTGTCGTCCTTTGACATTTACTGTCATCAATAAACACTAGTCGATTTTTCACCGGCCTTATTCACGATTCTATTAATCATTGAAAGATACTAGCCGGATGGAGCCTAGTCGATTTTTGCCAAGGAAAACTCGGTGATAAATTCAGCGGAATATTATAGACGAAAACCTCCAAAATTACACTGCTATTAACATTGAAATAAATGTTGAAAGGGTGCGATAATGGTTCTAACCTTTTATTGCTCATAGATAATAAACAGCAATGTAGAATGCTAATTAAAGCTAATCCCACTTTGTGCCAATAGTTAAACAACAAAAGCATCGAGAATCTTGGTGGTAGTAGGGCCAATTCTCAACCCTTTTATTATTAATGCTTATCATACGTTAGCGGCCAAGTTTGCATAGATCTTTTGTTCAATGTGTATCAAAGATCCGGTCGCAAAAACATTGTTGTAATCTTGATCAATTTGATTATAATTGGTGTAACTTTGCTGCCGGACGGACGATGTGTTCTAATACGATTATTTTGAACAATTTAGGAGTTTGTTTGTTTAAGGAGATAGAGACGAGAGGGTCAACTATATAAATGGTAGGATGAAATTTGCATATTTTATACGGATAATAAATAGTCCTCAGTATACTTGAAACTCTTACGGTTCGCTAAACAAAACTGGTATAGAAATTGAGCGAGAACCGCCACACTATTCGCCTAATACAACATTTATACGTAAAGTTTAAACTTATTTCTGTTAAATATCATGAATAAAATCTAATGATTTATTGTATTTAAGTAATTTCAACGTTCGTATAAATCGGGTAATTTATTTTCGGAAAAATGTGTTGAATTTATCATGATTTAGTCGCGAGGTAAGTGTAATAAATTCAAAACATGTCATAGAAGACGAAAAAAATAAATATAAAAGACGGCAGATTACGATTTCTAGAACAGATTCTATTTACAAATATTCCTATCTAATTTCAACGCAATTTAACCGCGCGCGATTTTCTTTATATTTTTCTAAAAAGAAAACGTAATCGTCATAAAATACAATCTTCATTCGGTTTTAATGAGATCATTCCAGATTTCATCTTGACACGCTTTACGACGGTTTATCTTTATAAAAAGATTCATGTAATCTTTTTCCTGTGCACTTTCAAGGCGAATTAATTAACAAATTTCCATTATGAACAGTTCTGTGGATTGTGAAAATCTACCCTTTAGTAGCATGAATTACCAATTAAGTAACTCTCTATTAAAATGCCTACATGTTCCCGTTTAGAGCTCTCTTAATAGGAGTTTGATACGATGACGACGACAACGACATATACAGAAGGCATACCTCCATAAAACGTTACTAAACTTGTAAATCTAGGTTTTTGTTGGAATAATTCGTTGAGCGTACTCAAGTATTGATTGTGTAGTGAGAACAATAAACTGTATATCCTAATGACTTGGTATTATTGTAAAATGTCAAGTTTTAATTTTAAATAGAAATACAACAGTGTTGTTGTTAATATTGCAGTAAGTTCGTATATCTAACGAAATTGAAGAACAAAGGTTAATTTGAATAAACTCTAACAGCTTGAAACGAACACTATAAAGTTCAAATGAGTTTCTACAGGCTACAAAATGATTTATTCTAAACATCACAACAACACAATAGCCAAAGTAGTTGTATTTCGAAACGTATGTCTAGAGACAATTGTTACAATTTTTCAAAAGTCCATCAACACAATGTGTGTATCTATGTATAGAAACAATGAAAAATTCTTTATTTTTATCTCGCTGACATGAACGTAACACTTTATGACAACATATTTCATCTCATATATAAATAGTAGGAAAGTTTTGGCCAACATTGAGATGATTAAAGCACTTTTTGTCGAGATTTACGATCGAATCGTGCGACTCTTTCCGAAAGGTGTGTTCGGATTGAATTTCTGTCGGCGTAAAACATAAAAATTCAACTCGATTTATACCTTACAGTATCTTTATGTGTGTATGTATGTATAAAAATGGACGACAACCAGGGTCATGTATGGATATATTTCATTTTTAGAGATGGTTGAAATGGCAAAAGAACGAAAAACTGAAAAGATATTTCAAGATTTCATTCGCATTTCCATACATTTATACATGTCCGTACAGAGAGGGGCTCGTACGGTACATACACCCCGAGAATTACCCCATCGTTCTTTACTAAATCATAAGAGATTAAGTTCGATATATGTCCGTTCGTGGCCTTATCTTACTTCAAAGGTATATTCACTGGATTAGTGGGCATATGGAGGCCCGGATTCTGTCGCCAATGCTACAATTTTTTTGAATTTCGCCCTAAAAAACCCATTAAATCACACAATGTTATCGTCGATCTGATTTACCCGTGTATCGATACAAACCTAACTACACAAATTAGCCGATTCTGTGTCTATAAATTACGGTATAGTGATATTGTACGATGTTTTAACTTGATTTCACTGCACCAAAACTAGTAGTTGTTACTATTATTCTAGATGATTTCGTCCGTGAAATTAAACAACTTTACATTTGTTAGGCGTATAGAGAAAGCGAATTGTTGAAATCGTTTCAATTTGATATGTGCAAATTTACAAAATCAACAAAAAGTTGATGGTACTTCAATTAAACAAAACTAATTAACTAAAAGTATTACATTTGTAAACATTTTATAAACAAATTTTTAATTTTTCTAGTTTTAATTAAAACAAGTTGATAGTGGTCCTAACGGACTACTATTGCGGTTTACCAGGTCCCGTCAAACTTAATTGCTCCTTGGCGGATCTCAAACTTTCTATTCTTGACAGACATCCTCTCAACAACAAGAACAACAACAACAAAAACGTGCCATTCCCTTTCCCTTTCACCAAATCCCACAACCATTATGTGTGATGACAATTGTTGTCGGGTTTTTTCTTTCAACAAAAACACTTTAACGTGTACCTTTCAAACGAATTACATCTAAACGATATTGTTGAAAAAATCCGCTACTGTAATGCGAATTGTTCAATAATTATATTGGAATAAAGCCCAATTTGTGACCGTTTAAATAAACAATACAGTAAAATTTTGTAAACAACAGAATCAATAATATTTAGATTTCATTACCACAACAAATTGGCGTTTAGAAGAATCTGATTAAACACGACCCTCTAATTATTTAACGTTTGAAATTCACAAATTCAGCTTGTTATTTATGGATTATCGTCGACAATTACCGTTATAGTACGCCCTACAAGTTTGGTAGTTTACAATTCCATTAATAGTGAAGCTTTTGTAAAAGCCCAAGAAAAACACGACAATGACAGCACATCTCGGTAAGTTTAAGTATGGAAGGATGCATCAACTGCTTCCGAAGCATGTCATGCCAACATTTCACCTATACAACAACGTACTTAAAGTGAGCTTTTTACGGAAATAGTAGCGATAAGTGGCGGTGGGTAAGTAAATGCTTGAAAATAGAAGAAGTAAAAATTTAAAATTTCAACAAAAATTATGAAAAATCAACAAAATTAATTACAGTTGTTGTTATTTGGACAACTTCAGCAACAGCTGACAGATGGGATACTTGATCATCATTATTAACAACAACTTTTCGAAAATGTTCTCGACGTAGACTAGTCAATGTTACCGTATCATCTCCTTAATCGTTAAATGTTATGTCCATTTGGGGGATCAAGACGATTTGTGTGCCTTAATCACGCATCATGTAGGTCTTAATCACATTGTAGAACGCATCTCAAACTTAACGATTTCGATCTAATTCTGTGTTAGTAAAAATAAAAGTTCATGGACCCTATAAAGATACCACATTCAAATATTAAAGGGGTTGAAATAAGAGAGCAATCTACGTATAATAATACATTTCTACAAAATTGCCATGTAAAATCGTCTTAGTTTAGAATTTTAGTATTGTGCTCCGTGTATAAAGTTTTTACGATACTATATTAATTATTCACTCAATGCTCGGTTTATTTTCACGATAAACCAGAAGAAATATAGCGACTATAGTGGAGGATTATAAAATGTACACTTTGTAAAATTCAATCTACTTACATTGATTGAAACGTGCAACATTAAGCTGTCTAATGTTGCTCGAAATTCCAAATTTTAAGTCTCGAGACTAGAAAAAAACTCGAACATAACAATGCACTCACAAACAGATTTTGTCGTGGTTCAACCACCGTATTCGTTGATCCACAGAACAGTTTCTGTATAATTAGGTGATACAAAAAAGCTGCCAAAAAAGCCTCATTTACAGATCTATCCTCGGATAGAGATTAAATATAGTACAATGTGTTTACGGTACAGATATCTCGAGTAATGTCTCTTTTATATTACAGTTGTTAACGTGTATATTGTGCTTTTATCGTTGGGAAAATTACCATAATAAACTCACCCCAACTAAATTGATTATTCTTGTAGATTCTTAAATAATGTGTAATTTGTTACAGTACCGCCTGACATCATAAATGACGATACTAGTGGCGATTTATCCGTGTCAGAGGGTGAGAATGCGACGCTATGGTGTCGCGCAACCGGCCATCCAATACCACGTATCACCTGGAGACGTGAAGATGGACAGCCTATTATTATTCGACGTGGCGCAAGGGATGCTATCAAAGGTATAAAAGACACACATCTTTTCACATATCGCTTCTATTTCTCGACAAAAATGCGAAACGTACAGGTGGAAGAATATCATTTATAACAACACGTTCACTATATATTCCATTTTTATTTGTAGTTTCGTTTTTCTTGCCTCGTCGTCTCCTATTCTCTTCAATTAATATGCCAGTTGTGAATTATATACATTTACACAGACACGTTTCCTTTTCCCATAGTACACTTTAACAACAAAATAGACGACAAAAATGCCTCAAACAGTGCGCGAGAATGAGCGAGACAGCTTTAGGCGTTCTGCCAACAATAGTGAAGGCGGTGACAGTACAGAGATATTGCGAATGTTGTGTAATACAACTAATTCTCCAGTATTTTTTTCACATTGCTCCATTCTCCTTATTTCCCCGTCCTTTTAAAAGTCTTTGGCCTCTAGTATTTGCACACATTGTGCATTATAAATGATTCTACAACTCTTAATCCAATTGTTCTTTTTTGTAAAGCGAAACAATACACGCTCCTTTTTGTCATCAAATTAAATTCAGACGACTGTCAAGTGGCGGATAGCATTTCTCATAAAAGATAGACGTGATATAGAATTCAATCCTAAAACTATACTCGATTTAATTTAGCTTAACTAACTTTAAAACTTGTTTATTATCACAACGAATAAATGATGAAAGTAGATGTTTTTTAATTTTCTCCCTTCTCTCAAATCTCATCATTATCGCTCATAATGAATTAATTAATGGTGAAAGAACCGTATTTTTCAGTGCTTCCGTATTCTTTTCCATTCAGTTTTAATATAGTGGAGCAAGACTAATTAAATTCTCAATTAGTCAATCTGTTTGTTGTATTCTACTTATATTTTCCAACTGGTATTTGTGTTGATTCTCTATTCATCAGATGGGTTGATTATCGACTTTCAGCATCCAATAGAGTCGAACAATGTTAAAAAATTGTGACAGACACATTGTTTATTCCCATAAATCATCAACGTTGTAACTGTTCGCTCCATGTAACAATGAATAAATGCACAATTTCCAGAATTAGTAGAATGTACGTATACACAGTTGTGCATTAATGCCGGCAAAAGCCCCGTATATACCTAGGAAGGAAATAAATCACCCCTTAGGTTTAATATTTATTCATAAGGACGGTGGGCATCAGTATAATGAACAACTGTTAACTACAATAAGCGGTTAATTAAATTTTATGCATCCGTAAAGTTTCATATCTTGACAATCTCTCCAATTTTTGTTGTGGAAATTCAAAAAAAAATTATAATATTAAAGTGGATTTTTCCACATATAATTTTCCGTATAGTCCATTTAATATCCTGTGTATCTCATTAAAAGTTTTCCATTTAATTTTCAAACTGGTGAACAAAATGATAGCAGTTTGGAAGGTACTCTTGAGGATATCTTCTCTATAAAACTTTTAGTTGTAATTGTACGTTGAAAATTCGGTTTATTACTTGTAATATTAATTCTTTTTCTATCTATTTTTTAAATAGTGGATACTTACAATGGAACAAGTCTGCATTTTTGGCGATTAGATAGGAAACAAATGGGGGCGTATTTGTGTATAGCGAGTAACGATGTACCACCAGCTGTTAGTAAGCGGATTGCTCTCAATGTGAACTGTAAGTAATATTTGTTGATTCTCTGATTCGTTATAGTTTTATTTCTATTATTTCAATTCGATCATTTGAATTGCAAAAATCTCTAGTAATACGATTTGCATACATATAAGCATTTACTTTTATAGCTGCATTTTATAAAATCGACCATACGTAAATGTATTTTGTCAACTTTTATTTCTGATTGACTATAAAACTGATAAAACACATCATATAAATCGCTCCATTACGTACGCCATTTGGGAATAATTTAGCTTCTATACAATTCTCAACTAGACAATTTTTCTAGGCTAATTTAAGGAAATATTGGTAAAAGTTGCGTGTATATCTGGATTGACGGTGGCGAGCTTGAAACCACCATCACGCATCAAGAAACTTCTGTTTCAGATAACTTCCTAATTAGTTTATAGTAGTCATGTGTTAATTCCCACGTCCAAACACATGTACTCGATTCGTTCGATAAACAGATATGTAGATAGTAGTTTCTAAGCAAAAGTTCTACTACATGTCAAAAATTAATCGTATTATCTCCTCTACAAATTGAGATATTATTGTAACTAATCTAAAGAGTCATTTTTCGTTGTATTTTTTAACGATCCAATATCTGTCCAATACGGCTACTAGAGATGTTATGGAAGTGCCATAACAGAAACAGAATCGGAAATATCTACTTAACGGAAATAAAACCGAAAAAAACATCGGTACAGAAGCACTCGGACTAAAATTGTTAAGTTTTCATCAATTTTCCGGAAAATTAACAATCTACAGGTAAATTTCTGAGCGGATTAAAAAGCGCTTTAAATTTGCTATACGCTGTGAGAAAATCGCTGAAAAATCGGTAATATTTGCTGAATTATAGAGGAAAATCTAGATTTTTTTTTTAAACACAGATTTATGTAAAGATAGCCCAAATGACTCAAATTCGAATTTTTCAAAACAAAAATACTCACAGAGACCCCTTGAAACACTCTTTTTAATATAGTGCAATACATTACAATATATCATTAAAGATTTTTCAAAAACTGGTATTTCTAAGACACCAAATTGAAGAAAAAGATATAATGCCAATCCTCCAGAAATTTTCCAGAAAATCAACGAACCAATTAGACGATTTTTTGAAGATACGAAAATCTCTCTCAATTTGCTATAAACTGAGAGAAAATCCGTGAAAAACCGGCAATATTTGCTACGTTTTTGGGAAAAATATGAAATTTTTATGAAAAAACACGTGCCTCAATATTTTCCTTGTAATTCAAAATTCAATTTGAATTTTTCAAAACAGAACACCTCTTCGGATGCTTCTTAAAATGCTATTTCTAATAATGTTTGAGCCGTTACAATATATCATCAAACAAAGGAGATATCGATTATTAAAATTTCCGAACACTCGATCGAATGTACGTTATATATCCGCATAAAAGACGCGGAAACAGAAGCAGAAACAGAGCTGGCAACCTTGCGGAAACTCCACGGAACCGGAAACAGAGATCCGCAACATCTTTAACGCGCACATTCACATTTTTCATCCTCTATCTTTCGGCTTTCAACATAAACAAACACCGTTTTCTGCATAATTCACAACTGAGATTTATATTTGAATGTCGTGTTTAATCCTAAATTCAATATCTTGCCGTAACTGGTTAAATTTTTTCCTTCTATCCGTCTTCTTGCTTTTCTACCGTTCAACGATTCTACAAACGATCGACTTTTATACAAATAGAAACGACTCAATCGTCATGTTAAATCGATGGAAGTTGTTGCTAAATAATAAAAATAATTTAATTAATTAAAATTTAATTATTTTCAAATCGCTTGTGTACATAGACCAATCATAACAATAGATAATTTATTTTCATGCTGATAATTGAACATTTTCAGTTTAAATTATACAACAATTCATGTAGTGATTGTCTATCCGTTGTATTCCAACTATGTTTTAGTTGTACCTTTGTGTTCGCAATTTAGACATTTCGACACTAGTTTGAAAGCATCAGAAACAGGCAGAAACTTTCAAGTTTGATTGATACGAGGTAAATAAACTAGTCGATTGTCGGATAAACACGGACCACAGCTCTATTAGACCATTGAATATTATAATCATGAGTTATTATAGTCCAATTTTCAACAGAACAGTAAATTCAACAGGGGATCTGGCGACCATAAAGTATTCAATTTCATCGATCCATTCTAAAAATTGTATAGTAAATCGACATAATTTGATATAAAGACAAATATTCAACAATTTCTCGTTTGCATTAAATTGTCAAACTGGAAATAGAAAGATGTGTTGCTAAAATCGATGAGTCCAAAGAAATTCCATCTGATGGAATAGTGGAACGACAAAAACGAAAATCATTCCGTCAATCGTAATTTATGCATCCCCTTACTTTTCCCCATTCTTTATTTTTTCAGTTGAAATACGAATTTGCGTTATAGAAATAGACGTACAACTATCGTAATCATTACAACAACACCTTTTGTGTACTAATCGAGTACAGGATGATTGATTTGGTTGATTTTAGTAGGCGTACGGAAATGTATGTGTGGGTTTAATTGATTACCACGAATTAATTAATCTTGGTTAAATAATTCTAATTATCGTAGAAATACAAAAGGAGCAATTATTTCTGTATTATTTACAGTGAAACAGTTTCAATCATTCATGCAAGATATTCTCTTACCAAGTATAGCGTTCAATACAGTAATGATTTGCGTAATTCTATTGTTACATTTAATATTTACAGGTACAATTCTGTAGTTGATTAGACGTGTTCTAATACTGCATTAGATAACAATAACTATAACAATAGAAAATGTTGAATTAGACAAGTTTTGGTTAATCGATTGTTGGGGAATGATCCACACTTGAGGAATTCCAACACGGTGTAAATGTGTTAAAATGAACAACAAAGGAATTGTTAAAACTCCATTTTGAGTACTATTTTACCTAGTAAGATAGTGTAGGTATAACGTAAACGTAACGTGTAGTGAGGCTTATAGTACAATTGCTCTCGACTATGCACATAAAAGAGTGCTGTACTTGAGACTTGTTCGATGCAATAAAGCTCAATTACAACACATTCAACCGAACATTACAATAATAATGTTGTATTGGTGTAGTATTAAAGTTTTCAAATGAAACGAGAAATAGAATAAATTTTAAAGAAACATTGAAGTTGCAAAATACAATTTATTTTAGTTCTCGTTCAAAACCTACAAACAAAAATTCGAACGAAAAACCCGACTATAAATAGTAAATGTCAGGAACTAGCCCTAATGAAATTCATTATTGTAACTATAGAAATATTCAGGCAATAATTATCACCAGCAAGATTATTAATGTCAGTCTAATGGAGCGTATCAATTCAAATAAATGACACGACCTATATTGTAGTTTCGATAATAGGAATTTGAATCGGGAGATTAATCTGTTTGGAGTCGTTAAAAATTCCAAAGAAAAAATTGCAGTTATAATTTGGATTAATTTTCGATTTAATCTCGTCGTTAAAATTACGAATTATCATTTTATGTTACAGTTGCACCAGTTATAAAAGTACCAAATCAACTATTAGGTGCCCCATTGAACACATCAGTCCAACTGGAATGTTACGTGGAAGCCTTCCCCAATACAATCAACTATTGGGTGAAAAATAGAGGCGAAATGTTATTGAACGGGTGAGTTGTCGTCTATTACAATTTGTGTGTTTCTTATACGGTTTTTTGTACGAAATTACACCGGCAAGTTTCCATTCTGGTAGTTTACAGTAAACAATAACGGCTATCCATTTCCGTCATTCCTAAACAAACACTTTATATATGAACCTATTGAAACAATGTGTAAAAATGTGTATGGACACGCGAAAAAAGCTGGCGAACAAACCAAACATTCGCTTTTGTATACACACCAATTACAACAACAATAAAACAACGAAAAAAACCGTTCAAAAATGCCCATACATGTATAAACTTTGAGAAATTCACTACCAACAACGGGTTAATATTTCAAAAGGGCCACGGATACGCGCAAGAGAAAACAGCCTTTGTGATGAACTTTTCTATATGCCACCAAATTTATACTCAATTTTGTGTCGTAAATTCCATTTGAAAAAGCCGAGACACCAAGTTTATATAAAACTTGAATTTACTCTCGAAAAATTAATTAATCATAGATCAAGTTGAAAATCAACGATGTTGAAAAAGACAAGATTCAAACTTTCGGTCAAGTGAATTTCGAATTATATTGTCGACAATCATTGAGGATTTATCGAATTCAAGTGATTTGAATATCTGTTTGGATTGTAGATGGAATAGAATTGACCAGATTGGTACTCAAAAACAGTAGGGATTCCGATTACCCAAATCCAGTTTCTACAAATACTGAAAAGTTGCCGGTATTAAAACTTAAACGAGAATCTCTACAATTGCACCTCGATCGTAGTAACTCTCGATGAGATTACTCGGATGTAAGATTGATTAATATCCACTCGTAATAAATTAAAATAACCGGAGGATTTTTACGGCATCGCCGAATCCATGTGGGAACGAATCTAAAATAATAGGAAAAGTATGACGACTTCTTAAAGTCATAACAACGGGATTAGAAACATTCGTGACATACTGTGTGACTATAACTCGGATAAGTTGCAAAAGTTTATGGCCAAGATCAGTAGTGCCGAACTGGACTATTTTGGCCTGGGTAGAGATATTTAATCGACGGTTTCTCCCTTGCCTTCTACTCTAATGAGGCGTTTTATTTTTCAAAATTCTACTGCAATCCCAAACTGCAGAAGAAAATCTGTATTTTTCTACATTTTTGCAAGTTTTTTTGTATTTTCCACCCTATATTTTAGCCAAAATTGGTTATTTTTTAATGATTGTCATACAGCTTATAGTAAATTGGAGTCGCTTTATAAATTAAAAAAAAAAATCAGATGGGAGTACTATTTCGGAAAGTATTAAAAAGATCTGTAAAACTGTGCAAAAATAATTCGTAAATTTTGAATGTTCTTAGATTTTTGTTTATATATTCAAATTCAACTGAAATTTTCCAAAACAAAAAAACCTTCTCTGATGCTCCTTGAAATGGTCTTTCCAATACCATTTTACTCATTACAATATCCCCGAAAATAAGGGAGTTATCGCTTATTAAATACTGGTATTGTTCAAAAATTTTGCAATTTTCCAGAGAACTAGCAGGCAAAATTTCTTGATGATTTGTAAAGCACTCTTCATTTTCTATAAACTTCTTGAGAATTATTGAAAAATAAACGATATTAGTCAAGTTATGAGGAAAAATATAAAAGTATTGTAAATTATCACAGAGGCAGGCTTCAAGATTTTCCTCTGTAGCTCAAAATTCAATCGCAATCGTCGAAAGCGAAAAATTCCCAAGATACACCTTGAAATGCTCTTTTTGATTCTATTTTATTTTTTGCAATAATTCCAAAAACAAACAAAACATCGATTATTAAAGATGATCTTTTATATTCAAAAAATAATAATTCAAAGGTCAATTACATGGAAGCCGCCACCGATCCGCCCTGTCCAGATTAGGAATTTTTTTGGGGACAAAAAGGGGCGACAAATTTAATTCATTGAAAATAACTAAATATAACAAATTGCTTACGAAATTACACATATGCTATTTGGTTGCTGTTGTAAATTTAGGCCAAAGCTAGCGGTATGTAAATTTACATTGTCCTAATCGTAATTTATAGTTTCATTAAGAAAACGTTTGCTTTACATGGCAAGCAAAAAAACATCAATATTTACACAACCCAAACTCATATAAAAGGCTATACACATATTAACAATAAACCTAATTAAGGTCGTTAAAACTTGAAATAATTTAGAGAAATTATGTTATTATTACTGTAATTAAACAACAATTAAATTGGATGATTTTAATAAACTCGTCATTAATTATTCCGGATTAAATTGAAAATTTTAAATATAGATTTGTCACAATTAAACGAATCCATCTGGAGATTGTTTATATTTTTCATTCAAATGTCAAGAGACATTAAAATAGATTGATTTAATTATTATTATTATTATTAGAATAAAGTCGATGAATGTTGGAGAGGAAAACCGTTTGGGAATCGAGAATGGAGTGGAACAGGAAAGTTAATTATGTTGACGCTATTTCCGGTGACAATGAATAATTATTGTAGAATTTGTAAATCACGAAACTCTTCACCTACAAATAGACGATTTCTTCAACATTTCTTTATCTATTTGTGCCTATTTATAGAGGAAAATTCTACAAAAAAATCGCCAATTGTAAGTTAGTCGAAAATTTCCAATTATCGGTCGTATTTTAATTTACATTTAAATATGAATTAGTTAATCTAAAATACAACAGATCTTAATTTATTTTCTGTCGATTTTTCCGGCCATCGTCTCGTCAATTGGAAAAATCGATAGCATTTGTTATACATACCGGCGTAATCTTAACATTTCGACAAACTGGGGAGAATTTACACATCAAAGCCTCATTGGAAAACCAGAAGATTACAATAAAAATTCAATTACCTTGATGTTTTCCAATTTGCATTTGCCTTCCACCGTTCTTTTCGTCAAGCAGCCAATTTGTTTCAATTGACACACACGGGAAAATTGCGACCGAAATAGACTATTTTTCCCATGCATCCACCCCGAACCATTGACATAGAAACGCGTCCTATTTACTTACCATTGAATTACCAAGTTTATTAATTGAAACTAGTCACTTTAGGCAAATGTAGAAGTAGCTGTTGACGATATAATGAGAGAGAGTTAGTTCATCATCGTTATAAATAAGTGAATTTTAACTCCTGTTGTTGCCTGTTATATTTACCAAGAACTTGACATCTTCACATGGCAGTCATAGTCATAACAAACAGGAACAAGAGCAACGAAGCAAATTTATGGAGTGGTAATATTTACACACACACACACAGACAAATAGATGGATAAAAAAGAACTAAACGACCTGGTTTGTAATGATTCCATTGAGTTTTATGTTTCAATTTCAGCGTTATTCATTAAAATCTTCAACAGAATCCTGACAAGATGTTGTAATAGAATTGTTGTTTTTCCCCCTATTCTGTGTGTTGATTGTTGAAATAACGATCGTTGAGAGAAATTCACCTGGAACACGACAAAAAAAACTAATTTTTCGACGTTGTTCGAAGATGAGCGATGAAGAAGTGGTGAAAAAAACACACAAACTACAGATCGTTGAAAGCAGACTAGATAAACTTTCCACGATAAAAAGAACTAAATTACTTTAAAACTTCTGTTGTGTATTTGATACAACTATACATGCAGAAAATAAATGGTTTCCGTTTAATTCGGCGGTTTTTTTCCAAAGAAACTGTCTAATTGTGATTTTTTCGCAATTATAACCGAAACTTTAAACTTTCTTAACTGTATTTTCAAAGTTAAATAGATGTTTAATAATAGATACACTTTGTATTACGATACACAATAAATATAAACTTTAGACATTAATAGACTGTACGATTATTTCAACATAAGCATTAAATTATCCGAAATTATACCAAGTTTTCGTATATAATTTTCATATTATCTTGTATCATATGGTTGAGTCCATGAAACATTATCTCGACATTACCGAAATGCATATTATTTATTTACTTATATGTGTGTTAATTTACATTTATAATATCGCAAATTATGATAAAAGCCCCAACATATTCTTTATTATATTACAGGAGTAAATATATAATACGTGAAGAACGCAGCGGCTATAAAGTATTTATGTTGCTGGCTATACGATCATTCTCAACAACCGACATTGGTACTTATAATTGTGTTTCGACGAATTCCCTTGGAAGGGCTGAAGGTACACTCCGTTTGTACGGTGAGTATTTAAATTTCATTAAACTAAAATTACATACAACGGTCGGAATTAATAGGAATTCCATCTATAATAAACGACGTCTGTGCCCGTATATTGAACAGATGTTCTGTTAGATTTCGCCGAAAAATCCGCTAATATTTTATTTTCGGCTTGGTTTTCGTGTAGTGAAGGATTATTGATTGACACGACATAAAAGCTATTCCACCCTCGACGATTGTCTCCACTTTATACAACAATATCTTCCATTAATTCTTATCGACAAAACTCATTCCAGAAACATTGTTTTTACTTTATAAGACAACGTTTCGTGTTTGTATAGTGTAATATATCGTTTTATACTGGAATTTCAATATAACAATGCTTCTTCAATCTTCCCTTATAATACAACTAGACAATTTCGAATTGTAAACACACTTTTAATTGAAACGAATTATTGATCGATAAAAATTCAATATTACTGTACCCGATGGCAACTAGAGGAATTAAAATTAGAGTGAAGCATTATTGTAGTTCAGTGTTTTATTAGCGAATAGGAACGTAGAAATCGGCCTCATTTCAATTTATTTAAGAATTGTTGTGTACAGTGAATTCTCCCCGAATTGCGATTTAATGTTGTATACGTTTTCCGATCACGTTCCCCATAGAATTAGTCAGATCGATACGACGAGGGTGATAGTATTGCCACATCCACCAAATCTAATTGTTTTATTCTATTTTCATCTTGGGCGAAAAAATCATCAAACAAATTAAATTCCTAGAGACTCGATTATTTCGAAATTTGTTAGCTTTCATAATTCCGATATAATCTAATCATTTATTTTTTTTGTCTAATTCGCTACCGGTAGTGGATTTTTTCATCCGACATCAAAGTTTTTGTTATCGTTATCTGCCAACATTGTGCTCTCTCATGTTTTTTCTTGTTTTCATACCAGGCTTCTTCGTTACATTATTGATATCAGATTTTGTCACGTCTACTCTTCTATATATAAATATTTTATCAATTTTCTCAAATCTTAAATTATTTTTGCTCATCTCCGCGTTATTCCTGACACATTTCATCCCCAAAGTAAACATTTTTTTTATAACAAGTAAATCCTGCAAATGTATTTTTTGATCTCTAGCACTCCCGGTTCTTCCCATTATACGAGAATTCATTACTGAAATACAATAAAGTAATGGAAATCTATCGAGCACGTGTCTATTTTAACTAAACTCGAACAAATCCACCTTGTGCCTGGCTATAATAACAAATCACAAAGGAATTCTCACAATGCGAGACAAAATTTGCTAGGAACATAGAAATGTGTTAATAGAATTTGACAGGGTTTGGGTTTATTAAATTTTTCAATAAACCCGCCTGAAAGTATCTAGGAAAGTGTAAAACTTAAGGAATTTGCATGACCGGATGTGCATTTCAATAAGTTAGACAACTATGGAATAAATTAAAAAACTTTCTCTGAATCAAATAACTAGTTTGCTAGTTTTCAACACAAATATA
This sequence comes from Mylabris phalerata, assembly GCA_020740385.1. NCBI lineage: Eukaryota > Metazoa > Arthropoda > Insecta > Coleoptera > Meloidae > Mylabris > Mylabris phalerata. The sequence goes on along the minus strand of JAJEOX010000299.1, from coordinate 2,076,689 downwards.
ATAGGGAACAAATACAAAAAAGCCTGTTTTTGTTCTAATTTTGTTTCTTTTCCAGAAATTAAAGTTGGCTCGACTGGAACACAAAATAATCACGTTAGTATAGTTGGTGGTGAGTATTTTAATAATTAAAACTGAAAAGTTCGGTAGATTAGTTCTAAAAATAATTTTGCAAACTCAAACCTTTTAATATGGTCAATTTCATTTAAATATTACCAATTTTTAATTGTTTTAAAACGATGAAACGGCCCACCAGTTCAATTCGGTTATTTTTGTCAACAGAAAAAGCTTTTAAAGCTTTTGTTGGGGCCAAAGCGCTTTTAACAAATCTTCCCCGAAAGCCGCAATTCGAATACAAAATTTTCCCCAAAGATTACACCAATCTATTTACATTTCCAGCTCGGTTAAAAATTTTGCAAACTACACGAGACGGTTAAATATAAAATTGATCGAGATTTTGCCATCTATTTATCGGTCTGTTTAACTGGAAAACCGCAAATTATTGTCCGTGCTTCATTAGCAGAACTCGTGCTAATCGACCGTCAATATTTCGGAGCTTTTTCTATCCTTTCTCTTTTAATAGATCTGCTGAAACACAAAAAAATAGAGAACATCAAAGTTTTTTTAGAAGCGTAGAAACGCTAGACACGCCGGTCCTGTTGATGTAATCACGCAAAATTCCCCTAAATCGATATGTTGTTGAACTTTTTTTATCGATGTTGATGTAGTTATTGTTGTTCTGATAAAGTTATTTTACAGGATTGGCCGAACCAGCTAGAGGCCATCGATCTCGTGGCAATGATGCTTTCTCTTCGGCCGTCTTAATACGTCCATTTCTGTTAGGTTTAACAACAAGTTTTCTATTGAATTCAATGATATTGCGGTGATTCTAAAGGAAAAAAGTGTTAATTATTAATGTGATTGAAACAATAGAGACTGAAGTGTCATTTGGTGAATATGGAAACAAAGCCACGAAATAGGGGATGAAAACGAACGAAAGAATTATTGCAATAGTGCAATGGCATTAACGTAAATCTAATAACTTCATATCCATCCATCATTTAGGAGAACTCAAATACTAGCAAGATAATATGAAAAGCTAGTTATTATACGTGTCAGTGTCTACGGAATTGAGCTTTTCAATTTGAATCAATCATACATCTATACATAAATGTGAAAATGAGATATTTCAAATTTCGTGAGATTCTTTTTGTATTTTTTTGAAAAATAAATTGTAGAAAACAAGAAAATTTAAAGAGATTTTGTACTATTGTCGATTAACAATTTCAACAAAAGAAAACTTTTATTGTTTAGTCTACCATGTTGTTTTTGTTTTCGATAATTGACTGGCTTTATGAAATATTAATTTTATATTTTTTTAAAATAATGTACAATAATTGTAAATAATTGTTGTAGCTTTACAATTTGATTTTGTAAAATATTGTAAATATTCTAAAGCTTCTAGTGTTTGGAAATTATTAACATTTTTCAACTACTTTTATGTTGAATTTTCGTTAACAACAAACTATAAAACTTCATAATTAGATTTAAATATTTAGCTAAATAGGAAACATGTATGTATTCGAATGGTGCCAAATCCAACGACTAAAAGAGATGACATTCAAATAGTATAATAAATGTAAGCAAATCCATGTAGATTATTAAGATTCAAACAGAAAAACACTGATTGATTACTTTGCTCATTTCGAATAAAACTTTCTAAGTAAGAATCAGCCTTTTAATCAACAAATTTACCCTCTCTTATAGAGTAACTAATCTATAAATATGTTTAAAAGAAACAATAGTGAACGGGAACATTTTGGCCCCGTTGGAGATTTAGAATTTCGCACGAATCTTCATCAATGCTAAACTTTAATCAACAGTTTCTTGCTTGTTTTTGAATCTAATAAGAGGTTTTATTTTTCAAAGTCCTATTGCAATCCTGAATTACAGATTTTTCTATATTTTTGCCTGTTTTTGAAAATCCCCCAATAATTTAGCCCCATAGCTGACAATAAATTGAAAACACTTCACAAATCTTTAGTAAATTTTCCGATGGGAGTGTTAGTTCGGAAACTAAAACAAACTGCCTGTAAAACTGTAAATTTTCCCATAAAAACGTCAAATTTTCCTCCATTCTTTGAATTTCCAACGGAATTTACGCAGGAGAAAACCCCTATAAACATAGCGTTTTCTTATAAGCTTTCCAAAGAGACCAATTTTAGAAAAAAGAAACGTTGATTTTTTCAATTTTCCGGAAAAATAACAAGTCTAGCTGAAAATTACTTAATTATTTGAAATGTGCTTCTCATTTTCTGCCTACTGTGCGAAAAGCATTCCTAAATTTATCATGCTGGTCAGATTATAGGCGAAAAATGTGCAAAAATATAGGAAAAACATGCTCTAAATTTTCGTTTATAAATTCAAATTTAATTGGAATTTTCCAAACAAAACCTTCTTTGAAATAGCCTTTCCAATAGTATTTTATTCACTACAAAATCTCCGAAAATAAGGGAGTTATCGCTTATTAAATGTTGATATTGTTCGAAAAAAGCAATAAATGCCCTTCAAGATTTGCAATTTCCCCGAAAACTAGCAGATCGGTTAGAAAATTTCTTGAAGATTTGGAGGCTTTCCATATTCTCGGAATTATTGAAAAATAAGCATTGCTTAAGTTACGGGGAAAACATAAACACATTGTCAAATATTAGAAAGAACTCTACAACTCAAAATTCAATCAGAATTTTCTAAAGCGAAAAACTTGAAATGCTCTTTTTGATTCAATTTCATTTTTTGCGATATTTCCAAAAACAAGCGGGATATGGATTAAAGTTATCTGTCTAATCTGGGCCTGAGAAGGATGCAGGATGTAGTCTTTATCAAATATTCAAGTCTGTAGTGGATATAATTAGCACATAATAGGTTCAATAAGGCCTTATATTATTTAATTAATTAATTACAACGAAATCCAGACAGGATGCTATGGAATGTGATAACTTCTACAATTTCCGTTTTATCATTGATTCAAACGATCGGAATTTGCTCCTTAAGAATTCCATAATTGTGTTCGATTCTTGTATTTCTTGTGGTTTTCCTGTTTACACAATCGATTTGTTTATAGGAGCATTTAACATTGAAGTCTATATGAGTAGATATAACAACAACACGAATTCCAATAGTCGGAAGTATTGTAATATAGAGAACAATAAGACGTATAAATATTAAATAAAATTGAAACGGGAACACGCAACGCTTTATTGAATAATTTCACTTAGTTTCCAAGTTTTTATTACAACTCGTACATTCCTTCTATTGTGGAAATTTCAGGTAGTTTGAACAATAAAAATCGTTTAATTACTTACTGTTGTTTTTATAGTGAGTTTATATTGAAATAGAATGGGCAAACAGCCAAAATACCACTAAATTATCAATGTAAAGTTTAGCTTCACATGCTATCTTTACTGATTTATAGACAATGAAACAGACGATGTAACTATGGACGACGACATGTGACACGTCATCAGAATGGACCGCAAATCGTCCGCATACACTTTGGCCATTTTATGCCCAGTTGTCCTTTTGTTAGAAATAGGATGGAATGCTAATTTACGAGACTGTGCTTGTGTCGCTTGAATAATGCGCATAATTGAACGTATGTGGATCGTATACGTATAGATGTATACGATCAGCATTGGTTGTAATACATGTATGTTTGTGTCCGATACGATTCTCTCAAGTTATTTATGTTTTTACAACTCTGTTAAACATGTAATCGTACCGTTGGCCCAAATCGTTATACCAGATTTGTCCAACTGATACGCCTCTAGCCAAACGACACCTAACAAATTGGTGATCGTTTCTCATTTTTTGCCTACAATAATGTTTTTTCATCTATTTTTACACTCACCAGGGAAACGTAATTTACTTTACCTTGTCGACACTATCATAAATCCACCAGGACGCAGCATCTAAAATAAATAAATAAATAAATAAAACAAGAAGTATGTCGACTTGTATAACCGAAATATTGTTGTATGCTGTATAAAGTGGTTTTTAATTGAAACATTAAAATTATGAATTTTAAAATATCTTCCCCCTGTTTATTTTCTTTTACTCAGGAATAAGGAGTTTAATTGACTTTTTTAAATAAATTAAGTGCAAATTTTTACCTCCAAGTATAAGGGGCGAGAGAAAAGTACTCTGTCGGAATTGTTGAACCGGCGCATCCACCAAAATCTAATTATGTTGCCGAAATATTTTTAATTATGAATTGCCCGTAAAATGTGTATAAAATTTCCCAAGCTTTTTACAAGTTCTCTCTCGAGTTATTTAGAGACAATTTTAAAATACACCACACCAAATAAACTGATTAATTAAATTAGACGAAATTTTAAGTATCGCGATTCATGAGACGCTTCAATTTTTCAAAAATTTCGTCTGTTTGAAATTAAGACAAATTTAATATTACAATTACCGGACATACATTATAGTTAGAGGCGATTTTCTTATTGTTTTAGGAGAAATTTATAATCGTTTTTTGCTTCATCAACAAAATAATTAGATTTTAGCAGTGTGTTCAATTCCAAGAAACCAAAACTGCCTGGAGTTAAAACCACGGAAATTAAATTATTATTTTGCTTTCTAAGGGATATCCACAAAGAGTATTTAAGAAGCATGGAAGTATTTTTTCTCACCTCCCGATTCACTTAAATGTTTCCAACTCATATCAAAACCAACCGATTTGGAAAATTATTAGAAATTATTTGAGCATAATTTGGGTCATGTAGCTTATCGGGAAGTTGATCAAAAAACGGCTCAAAATGCTAGTTTTTCTGTTTTACGCTAGAACGAATAGGAATATTTCGCTTTTATTCTAGAATACAATGGAAAAACTAGACCGGTTCTAAAGCGAGAGCTAAGAGGTTCAAATTTTGGTAAAACAATCTCCGATAAATGCTCAAAATATTCTGCAAATCGCTCACCAAATAATAGGAGCATTTAAGTGAACCATGTCTATTACGGGTTGATAATTTACGAGAAAAAAATGAGATTGAAGATCGTAGAAAGACAACGAAATCGATAACGGGAAAATTAAATGTTAATACGCGAGTTAAAAAATCATCAATATCAATCAATTGAATATCGAAATTGTGGCACATTAATCGCGCGAATTTATTACAAATGCCCTTTCTGAATTTTAGTTGACAAATTTATATCCATCCACATATATCGTCTATTGAACAAATGTGTACAAACAAACCTATCATCGTTGTCTCTAACTATAGGTACATATGTGCAATTCATAGTATGAAGTAATTAATACACCCTTGAAAGCAAGTAGAATCGTGATACATAGCTCCGATATCAATTAAACAATAGAATCATAATTCATATGACTTGGCTAGATGATGGTATACGTGCCAATTTCCAAACACATACTATATTGTCACCATTATATTCATCAAATCCGACCGTATTATGAACAGTAATTCAACACTATCATTATTATTAGCTACGAATAACACAAACAAGTCTACTTTAGTTGAAATCTAACCAATAAATTATTATTTAATACGAAATTATCAAATACAAATACAATTTAGAATACAATTAAAAGTGCATAAACACCGGATAATAACAGACACGGATAGGCGATGAGTAATTGTTGATCTTGATCGCCCGAGATAGCCACAAATAATCGTGATGCTGATATACTTGACCAGATCACAGCACAGATAGCTAACAGTACACCAATCGGACTATACAATGTAATCAATATACCAATTAATGATAAACCAACAATTGGAATTAAACTATATCCTAAAATACTAGCAACTGTGGTTAAATTAAAAATACCACTCTGTGGCGACATTAGTGTCAATAAACAAAACATTATCAAACACGATATTACCGATATACCGTAAATATACCCGAAATGCGCCTTATTGCCCGATAGGAATAACGATAAGGCTAGAATAAAATAGAAGAATATCGGCCCGGCTAAGTCGGGGTCTTGCGTTAAATAATCGGCGTTATTTGTTAGATTTGTGTTCGAGAATGGATTTAATACAGCTTTAATTTTCTCCAAAATCCGCTCCGGATAGATTTCTAATTCTTCCAAAAGTGGCGGTTCGTCGTAGTCTTGATCCTGTACCGGTTTCGGGTACAAGTTCGGATCGTACATTTGTGAATAATCGCTAGCAAACGAACCATCATAGTTTTGTTCGGCGAATTCTGAAAATAATAAAAAATTATTAAAATTCCATCGTTAGGGGCGGTTATACCTAAATTTTGATTGGGAAAAGCGCTGTAACCGGTCTCGTAAAATTGATTATCAATAAACGAATTACTAGGCGAATTCCATGCCATCCTAGGATCGTCATCAATATTTGTAAAAGCTGACATTTATAGTTATTACCGGTTTTAATTAATATTTTCGTACTAGTATATTTACGAAAATATATTTATTATAACCTCAAAATTTGATTAATATCTGACAGTTGTTTTGTTTTACGAAAATCCCTAGATAAATAGCGGTAAATTCAAAAAATTACACGATTTACAAAATTCAAATAAGCAAATATAAAAGCAATTTATTTAACCAGTCGATAAAATTAACACAATCAACCCAGTTGAATTTCAGCGAATTTAAATTAAATTACAATTCAGCTAATTGACCAATTTTTGGATAGAGGAAGGATCACAATTTTTAATACATTCAAATTGGTAGGTACTTTACAATATTAAAAGGAAACGAAAACAACAAATCAAAAAAGAAGACAAAAATTATGTAAATATATTTGTTTTGTCGGTTGTTTTTATTGTGACAACAAATAAATAAATTATTTACGAAATAGTACCTATCAACTCGGGAATTGTTTTGAATATGGTTACTATTGCCTTTTTGATAACCAAAATTTCGTACAAACAGTCCTGTTTTTTTTATTAAATTGATTTAAATTTAAAAAGGATTGAAATTTATTGTAATATCGTTCAGTCGATATATTGGGCAAGCCAACGGAAACCCTCCCCATAACCTTGGCGTTTCAAAATCGAACACATAAACAATTCCAATGGACGTGTCGATAATTCCGATCGTGCTACTTTACCCTATTCAACAAATTATAATTACAACTAAATTAAAGAATTATTATAATAAAGAACCTTTCCAGTTGTTTGCCCGTATAATTCGAAAATATGCCGAAGTTCATCCTCTGAAGCTGCCTGAGCTAAATCAATTTTATTGCCAAGTATAAGTACAGGACATGTTGATAATGTTTCATCACTTAATAATGATATTAATTCATCTTTACTTTCTTGGAAACGTTCACGATCATTTGCATCAATTAGAAAAACGATAGCATCAACAGCTGGGAAATAATCTTTCCATACACGTCTTGCTATAAATTTTAAACGAAATCAAATATTTGAATTTACAAAATTATAGGAAGATTACCTTGAGAATGACCACCTAAATCGAATGTTGTAAATCTCATATTACCAATGGATAATTCCTCAGAGGCTGTAATAAATGAATAAAATTATTCCTCTAATTGTACACAAATTAAGTTGACAATTATAGAGATTTGTATCAACGTATTTCCTGTTATCAATTTATAAATAAAAGGATTTTATATAATTCAATAAGGTTTTAAACCAGGCCCGGACTGGACAGATTTCAATATTCGATATCTCGCTTGTTTTTGGAAATATCGCAAAAACTAAAACAGAATTAAAAAGATCATTTCAAAGTGCACTTTTTTTGTGATATAGATGAAGCCTGCGTCTCTAATATTTTGCGATATTTTTATATTTTTCCTCATAAATTAACTAATGTGTATTTTTTAATTATTCTACCAATGTTTATAGGAAATGAAAGCGCTTTCCAAATGTTGAAGAATTAAATTAGGAAAACAAGCGAGAAATTGTTGATTAAACCAAAAATGCTCCGGTCCGGCACTGTATTCAAACAAACAAAAACAATTAGTTGAGTATCTTACTGGGATGTAATGTGGGAAGATGCTGTGCTAGCCTATCATCCTTGAGCATATGTAATAGTGTTGTTTTGCCAGCATTATCCAATCCAAGGAAGAGTAGCTTGCCCGACTTCTTCCACAATCCTATTTATATTAAAAACAACTATGTTAAATTAATAGATTTCTTTATAGAAACTTACAATTATTTATTGTTTCATTATATGGTATAGAATCAATTAAACCATCTTCAATTAATAATTTTATTAATGTTGTTTTACCACTATTTGATAGACCCAAAAATACATAACGACCTTTCTTTTTCCAACCTATATTAGGATTAATTCCATTAAAATTAAATAGAATCGAATTTAAACAATATAAACAAGAAATATATATAATTAAGATATGAATTAATGCGCAAATGTGATGTAAAAAGAAAAAAAACAAGTATCACAAGTCATCGTGATGATTTTCAAAAAAAAATTAATGTGCATAAAGAAAATTAAAATGAACGATAAGACTCACCTAAATATCCTAAAACACCAGTAAACCAATCCCAAATAAACATATTTCTTGCTTCTGGAAATAATTAAAAAACAAATAAATTTAATAAATAAAGACGAAAAGACCACGTAGAACTGGACAAAGGTGGATAACCTTGATGTTGGTAATGATTGACCTACACCCAATTTTAATTAAATCGTCAAAATTCTAATTCTAGTATTGCAAAACGTATAATTTTAACTGAAATTACATCAATTCGTATAGAATTTTAATTAATTTCTTAAAAAAAAATTGACTAATTAATTGCAAATTTGACAGTCCAACATGACACACATTCGAAATAAAGTATAACCACAAAAATTGATTAAAATTGAAATTATTTTATTGGGAAATTATTAAATGATTTACTTACAATAAATTAACACTAAAACGTTACGATTTTCGACTTATTTCAAGTATTTTTTACGATTAGTTCAAAGTTTACCAGCTTAACGTTTTACTGTTGGCACTTCAAGGATGATGTGACACTTTCAATACTACCAACAGTACCACCATTACGCGACAAAAACCCTAAAATACTTAGCCTTAAAACTCAATTTATAAAATATAATTATACATCTACAGCAATAAATTCAACAAAATAAATGAGTTAAAAGAATATTTGTGCCGTTTTCATAATAAAATTCAATTTATTAATAGCTATTCAAGACTCAATTATAGCGACATCTATTATAGCGGTTGTGTACTATCAAACAAAACAGCATATTTGCCAAATCTAAAAATTTATCTGTAAATTTTTTCTTATTGAAATAAAATAGTAAAATTGACTAAAATTAATTAAAATCAACGATAAAAACGTCTAATAATCTGTGTCTAATTGTAAAATCTATGTATGCCCCTATTTATTATTCACTGAATTGACGCAAATTAATCCGGCAACGCTGTAGACTGTCAAACTGACATTTCCAATTCTAACCTACTTTTCGAATCGAAATAATAAACGATAATTACAGTAAAATAATGTAAAATTACACGAAAATGTCGGGGAAAAATCGTAATATGCGCCATTTACCCACAAATAATTTACTATTGAATTATCCATTACCTGATGAAAATCCAGACGATAATCATTATTTTGGCGAAGTACTATCGAAGAGGAACTTATTATTTGATGATAATTTAAAGTGTGATACAACAAATGATAGTCTAGATTCAATTTTGAATAGTATACATGACTTAAATACGGATAAAAGTTCATCGAGTACGGTCAGTTGGGGTGTTGGCGATGATAACGAAACGACAACAATTCTCAAAAATGAATTGAAACGTATCGAGGATATTTTAACCGGCCAACTACCGATACCTGATGATTGTGATACCGAAGAGTACAACAAATGGTTGAAATATTTCCCTAGATTTTGGTAAATTTATTTTCTATAAAATACTCAAATTACTTTATTCGTTTTAGTATCGTTGGAAAATCATTGGAACATCCTGTAAAAAATAATAACAATTGCGATTATTTCGAAGAAATTATCGCTATACATCCCGACAAGTATCAAGATCAAGTTACGATAGAAAATTCAACAATTCCCTGGGATTTAATTAAAGAGACTTTAATCGATCAGATTTATAACAAACTTTCAAAATTGTTGATAAATACCGAGTCTTTCCCAGTCACAAAAAAACCAGTCGAAATTCCGGTAAATTCCCAAATCATTGTTGATGATTATTTGAAAATATCGCCAATATCATCATCGGCATTGCTGCCGCAACGGCATCGGATTCGTCGCGGCCACTCATCAAAGTCTCTCGTATCATCGCAGATTTCGTCGGCCAAATGGCTGAAAGACGACACAAACGAATACACATCATTGCCATTCCTAGCTGATAATCTAATAAAAGATGATTGTAAATTATTTATACGGAAAAGTCGAGAGGAAATCAATATGCCGAAGAGTATATTGAAAGCACGTTTAGTTCTACCGCCGATTGATCAATTCCGATCAATATCGGCGACTCCACGTGCTGCTTTCAATAAATATTCATCGAATCTATTAAGTATTAATGGTGAGAGGACAAAATTGGAGAATGATCGTTGTTCTGGCAAACGGATATCGGCCCGAAGGAAAATCAATCGGCGATTGGAGAGGAATAAAAGCTGTGAAGATAATTGATGTAGAATTGTTTAAATTATTTATTTATCGATCAGAAATATATTTTTTCAAAAACCTTATCGTTGTATTCGTTAAATTACCTTTCTATAATTGTTTATTAACATTATTAATACGTCTTTTGTTGGAAGGATAGGGAACTGTTTAATTTTTCAATAACCCTCGGGGATTGCGAAAAATTAAACATTTCCCGTTCAAATTGCGATTAATCTTGTAGTTGAAAATGTTGAAAGTTTATATATTTAACCACCTCTTTTCCGAGAATTTGAATAAAAGCCTATACCTGGCTAACAATAGTCGAATACTTGGGGTGAATTTTTGAGTTTCTCATTTATTTCTAAACTCTACTACTGCCAACAAAACTGCTAAAATATGAATATTCGACTTTCTATCGTCTTGTTTTCAATAAATTTAACCGGTTTTTTAATCGTTTCAAGTAAGTAGAAATCGATTTAATAGTTTCGATTAAAATTCGTTACAGTCAGCAATTTTAGGGCCTGTTAAAAGAGCAATAACATCGAACACAAAACGTCTCTGGGATTACGCCGTCATTCCTTATCAAATCTCCGATAATTATACGGGCTGGCAGAAGGCACTCTTCAACCGAGCAATGCGTCACTGGTCCAATTACACCTGCATCAAATTCGTCGAACGAACCGCCGACGACCATCCAGATTACATTTTATTCAGCGAACAGAAATGCGGGTAAATTGGCGATAAAAATCGCCTAGAAATCTTCTAATTGTTCTATTATTCCGTTGAAGGTGTTGTTCTTATGTCGGTCGTAAAGGTAACGGCGAGCAGATTATCAGTATCGGCCGGAATTGCGCCAATTTCGGTACAGTTGTACACGAATTAGGGCATGTTATCGGCTTCTGGCATGAACATACACGGCCAGATCGCGATAAACACGTCAATATTCTTACCGATAATATTGTCAACGGTCAAGAATACAATTTCGTTAAGATGAAAGATGAAGATGTGGATTTATTGAATTCGGTGTACGATTATAATTCGATTATGCATTACGCTAAAAATACGTTCTCGAAAGGGCCGTATTTCAATACAATTGAGTCGATTGGTAAGACGGAAATCGGGCAAAGGATACATCTAAGTGATGGCGATATTATCCAAACTAACATCCTGTATAATTGCCCAAGTATTTGTTTTAATTCAATAAAGATGTAGAAATACAAATCAATTCTTACAGAATGTGGTGGTACTTTGCAGAAGAACTCTGGGAATTTCTCCTCAATTGACTCGAACTACTGCGAATGGGGGATTGAAGCCACTTCTGGCGAACGAATCGAATTAAACCTAACATTCAATTTAGGGGTGGTGGAAAATTGCGAAAATTCGATAGAAATACGCGATGGTTACTGGCACAAAAGTCCGTTAATTAAAAAAATCTGCAACGGTAATTCTACCACAATAATTTCAAATAGTTACCGATTATTCATCCAATATCGCTCGAAACATCCCGAAACAACCAGCGTTTCAGCCACCTATAAATGTAAGTATAGTTCCATTCGATTAGAACTGCCCCAATAATTTACGTTACAGTTATTTGCGAGGGTGACTTGTTTGTCACCAATGAAAGCCATTTGGAGTCGCCCAATTACCCCGAAGATTATCCGGGGAATCTTGATTGTCTTTGGCGGATTACAGTCGCTGAAAACCACCAAATAGCTCTAATTTTCGAATCGTTCGAAATCGAGTACCATGATGAGTGTTTGTACGATTTTTTGGAAATTTACGAGAAGGGAAATTCGCTAGGAAAACTCTGCGGCTCCCAAATACCGCCGAATTTCATCTCGAACAGTAACCAAATTTACGTGAAATTCACCTCGGATTATTCGCTGGAGAAGACTGGATTTTCGATGAAAATCTACAAGGAATTCGATGAATGTGGCCAAGAGACGCCGCACGGCTGTTCACAACGATGTGTTAACACTTTGGGCAGTTATCGTTGTTCCTGTGAGATTGGATTTGAATTGAATCCGGATGGGAAGAGTTGTGAGGATACTTGTGGCGGTTTGATCGATTTATCGACCGTTACTACAGCGAAAAATACGATAACGAGTCCGTTATTTCCGGATTTGTATCCAAATAATAAAACTTGTATTTGGGAAATTCGGGCCAATTTAGGTTATCGTATCGCAATTAATTTCACATATTTCGATTTAGAAGGTAATAATTTATCACCGATACAGAGTTGTGAGTTTGATAAATTGGAAATTTTTGAAATTCATCGAAATTCCGTTGAACGATCTGGAGTTTTTTGTGGTTCGAAAATACCAAAACCGGTAATTTCAGCAGGAAATACCCTTCGATTAGTCTTCACTTCAGACGGAAATCTACAAAAACCAGGATTCGAAGCCAACTATTTGGCGTGTAAGTATTCATCATCTTTATAGAAACCGAAATTTATTGATTTTCTTAAAAAATTCAGTCAAAGACGAGTGTTTACTCGATAACGGCGGCTGCGAACAGATTTGCCGTCCACTACTCAGATCTCGCATGTGTGATTGTCGTAACGGTTACAATTTAGCTAATGATGGATTTACTTGTAGTAAAGGTAATTGTACATTTGAGATTAAATCGCAACTTCGTGGCCGTATAATTACTCCACAATTTCCACATTTATATCCACCATCATCGAACTGTATCTGGAATATTACAACAACTCCCGGATTAAAGATCCGCTTAATTTTTCGCAATTTCGACCTAGAGAAATCTCAAGACGATGGCTGTTTGTTTGATAAAGTAGAGATTTTCGATGGGCCGGCTAGTGATAGTGTTACATTAGGGAAATTTTGTGGAAATCAACTACCACCCATTTTGACATCGTCGGGCAATCAAATCTATATCAATTTTCGGTAAGTATGCAATCAGAATTGTTGAATTTATCTGATTTCGGATCGGTTTCAGATCGGATGCAACAATTAGTGGACGAGGATTTCGGGCGAAATTTACCACCATTTAAGACTTTTTCGAGCTTTTATATTTAATAAAAACGATACAATTTTACCTGTTGTTTCATTTTGAATAAATTGTTTTATAAATAGTTGGATTTTCTTGAAAAATTGCATAAAAATTGCGCTAATAGCGTGACTTATACCTCTATTATAACAACACGCAACAATTTTGCCTGCTTATAGAGAAAATTATAATATATTTACGCTATAAAGATTGAGATAGTTCCTTGTTTTTACAATGCCTGTTGTCGATTGCTACAAAGTTTCAACATTTTGGTGCCGGGATGGTTTCGAATTCGGCGCACACCATCCAGGCATCGCTACGTATTGATTCCCGCATCGATAGCCGTGGTGGTACGACAACAACCCGACGACGATGACGACGGCGGCGGCGGCGGCGACGGTAGCAAATGGTAGTGGGGTAAAGCTACAGTGCCAACGTCGGCGTCAGTTACGCTTGAAACCGCGTTCTGTGATTGTGATTTGTGTGTTGATCTTTAAATTTAGTGTGCTCCTAGTAACAATCACTAATGAGTCACACATATTAAGACAAAAACACACATATTATAAGACATATAGATAGATAAAACTAAGAATAATCCGAATGTATTGTAATCGGTGAGACCAAATAAAAATCAAGTGGATGGTTCTTCTACGCCATCTAACACAACAACAACAAACAACAGCAACAACAACGGGATGACTAGCGAAGAGGCGGCGGATTTGCCGCCTTCTGAATCAATTGATTACGATTTAACACCAAAGAATATCACAATAGACGACTGTCTAAAGGTGCGAAAATATTGGTGCTTTCTTCTATCTAGTATCTTCACCTTTCTTGCTGGTCTGCTTATTGTGCTGGTGTGGCGACTGTTTGCATTTCTTTGTTGTCATAAAGAGGCACAATATGGACCGAATGATCCGAAACAGAAAGAACAGAAAGCCGCCAGACAGGGCAAACAGGAATTTGAAGGTACATTCATGACCGAGGCCAAGGACTGGGCGGGAGAACTCATCTCAGGACAGACAACTACCGGCCGAATTCTGGTAAGATGGAACTCTAATTTTAATCGAAAAACTATATTTATTGAATGAACCACCGGTTACGCCCACAATTTTCTTTTAAATAACCAAACTCTATCTAAATCCCCTGTCATTCACGGTTCCGTTCTACGGAAGCTTCTATTACACGACAAATATTGCGCTTACACGATTTCAATCTGAGCTGTCTTTACTAAAATTTAAACAATAAAAGTTAAATTAGTGAATCATTACTAATAAAATCAATAAAACTAGACAATTATTAATGTGGGATGTTGACCTGTAAAAGTTCCTTATGCTAATGCTTCAAATCTCCAAATCCTATACGATTATATCGAAAATAAATTCAGTTCAAATGTCTATTATAATAAGGCAATAAAACTGTTAGATGATAGTATTTATTGGTGGATTCTTGATCAATAAAACGAGGGACAATGTAATCGCGTTGAGACATCAATAATATAAAATTGTGTCGACGAAGAGACAAGATCGATTTTTAATTACGTACGCCACTGTATCGGTTGATTCAATAGGAAATGAAGGGTAGTTGGGGGCGAAAACTAATCGCAAAACTATTCCTATTAAAAATTTATCAATTTAATTCGACTATAATGCGGTTGGTTTATCGAAATTTCGTTAATTTATCAACAAATTTATCGCCACAACTTCCTAGCTTATGACCTCTCTATTGCTGATTAAATTTCATTTTTCAACAACATAAGAATATCGATTGTATTGTTAGATAGTGTTGATTTACCAGCAAAATGGTGTTACACAAAATCCAATTACGAGTTGATTACATGCTACTGTTCCTTCTACAAAACGCTTATACAGTCGTCAATCGGTTAATAGAATATTTAATTAAATCGTGTATTTGTTGTTTATCCCCAATTTTTTTCCCTCCTCAACTTAAATCCAACTTAACGTTATTAATAGAAGGACAAATATTGATCAAGTTTGCCAAAATTTCCAACGACAGATAAAATTAAATCTCAAAAGTGGGTAGAGTTTTCAAGGTAATAAAATTGAATATTACATCGAGTAATCCTCATGAAATTAATGATTAGTGGAGTGCATGTAGAGAGAGGCCTAAAAATAGTTCTAGACAAACACAGGGAATTGGCACTTTATGCGAAATTTTTGTAATTATCGCCCGTCTACAAACAATACGTATTGTTATTTATCTTGAAATTTTTCGAGAAATCAGAGTTAAAAGCCCAACTCTTAAGATTTATAAAAATAGAGTTGTGGTTAAATTTATCACAGAAAACTTTTAATGTATTTATAAATTGACTTCGCTTAAAATATACACATGTTCCGGCGTTGTTTGAATAAAATATATATTTATTGGGGAATTTTCGTTAAATCTCCAATATTACCCAATATCAGCGATGTGTTGGTATTTTTAAATCACCTGAAATTTTCGAGTAGAGAAAACGTAAAAATCAGGTCAATCGTTGCTGCTTTTCGCTAGTAAACTTGAATTGTTGACTACCAAAATAACGACGTTGATTTAAACGAGAAAAGTATTGCCATTGGATTAGAGAAACAATGTTCAAAACATTTAACAGTTAGGGATGCAACTTTGATCTCAATCTTAAACATATCGACAGCCTTCAATAAATCGCACTTTGCTATTTCAATTAATCCAACTTTTGTTGATAGTTCTCTAGTTTCGGCTATAAAATCGTCGATTTTATGGCGGATCTTTATAGGCTTCGATTCGGTAGTTCGTGAAGAGCTTGTAAAAATGTCAAAGATTGTCGGTGATTCCGACAATTGTCATCCAGATTTCTTGTATTTCAAAACGAATTCCAGGTAATCCGCTTGAAAATCGACAATTCCGGGCGTTTCTAAAATTAACATAAATACTGCAAATGCTACTCCAGTTATCGAACACCGGATTACACGATCGGAAAACGACCATTCAGTTTCAAGAGTTATCGATACGGATTAGTGTTCCTCCATTGGTTTTTTCAACGTTATGCTGAATTTATGAAAAATTCCCACTGTGATTGTTTCGATTTTTATAGGGTATGGAAGGTAGAGCCTCTCCCTAATTCTACAAATAGTTGTGAACTTTGTTATCATCGATTTTTTTCCGTTGCCACAACAGGTGACATGGGCTCGTTACTATACTATATTGGATTGTTTCCAAGTCATATGGATGTAGACATTTAGCTTACGCTACAAATTATAAACGAAAGAAATATATTCGGTAAATGACTTGTATAAAGAATGTTGGATTTTAGGAAAATACCGGTTTAAAGTCACGGTTTTAGAACTAACCGAAATCCGTTTATTTTTATAAAAATTTCAACTATTCGTAAATAAACAATCCGCCGCAGACTATATTTCCACTGTATACACAATTTATTAAATCCACACAACGCTAGATTAAATATTAAACTTATTTCATGCGTTTATTCAACATAAAATTCTGCTTGTTTTAAAATTAATAATAAATTCGAATTGCATGCACACCACAACTCTCTATTATTATCATCAAATCGTATTTTTGTTCCCCCAAAACGTCTCTGTATCAACTACTGGGTCAGGAGAGTGTATTGATCTAGCACCACCACTCAAATCCTGCGAACAGTAACACCAACTCGTCCAACAAAATCATTCCGAAATCCCCGAAGTTTTTCTTTCCATCGACAATTCGAAGAATTCTTATAGCTCCACAATCGTGCATGAATTTAGAAGATTTTTGGAATAATTGCATTAATAACCGGCTATTTCTAATAGGGCCAGGATTCGCTAAAAATATTACATTTGTAGTATAGCGTGATCCTAGTGCCTACTCTTTCTAAATATTGTATACATATCCGAATGAATAATTCAAAAAGTTACGTATTTAGGTGTATACTTTGTCGTGAAATTTTCATTTCTATTCTCCCATGAAACGGCCAGAACAATCCGAGAATGAGCTTCTATAATAAAACAATACAACCGCTTTATAACCGTCATTATTTCACATTTTAATAATAATAAAATTGAATTATTGCCACATAAAATTGTACAATTGGAAATATTGAGAAACTATTAATCACTGTAGATGTTTCAATTTTGTACATGTTACAACGATTACGGAAGCCTAAAGATGTACAGTTCAAATAATAGCACAACAGTAGAAAATTGAAAGAAGAATTGATGTAGATTTGATTTTTTGAAATGCCCCACAATAAATTTGTAGGGCTTAATTCGACCAATTTAAACATGATTAAATGCACAAATTTATGCCCGTAAAGCCAACAAAACAATTGTCTTTGCGTTACAGTATTGATCAATTCTATAAATGTATAAATGATGCTCACGTGTGTTTATTTGTATTCTAATATTGATTATAAGCTTCCAATTTGGGGTAGCCGTATTTACCGAAGCATAAAATTCTTGTAAACGAACATTCGGAATTTGTCCCCGTTTAGTTGAGCCACAACTATCAATATTTGTATAGTTAAACAAATTTATGTTGCAAAACTAAAATTGCCGTATAATTTATGGATTTAATTAAACACATTGCCTCTCAGACGATTTCCATAGTTAAAAGGCGACGATTCTCGCACTAATTCAACTCTACTTGATTCATTCGGAATTGTCATGCAAATAATATTGGAAAATCTCTTCTTATGCTACAATCGGGGGTTTAGTTGGAAACGTTTACTAATAATAAAACAAGGATATTGTAGATTTTATGCTTAACTAGAAGCAGATATTTAGACTTTATCGTTGTAGAGTAATTTTGTAAAGTTTTATCTTCCCGACCTATCTCTACAAATATACAGAATCTCATTTTATTTGTTGCTTTCCAACAATTTTACAGCATAATGCGTCCGTTGTAGAGAACACATCTAAACACACACTAGATCTGTTAAAAGAATCCAACAATAAACACTAAAACAGAATTTGATGATAGATGATACTGTCCAAAAGCTGTTGTTGCCTGTTTCAGATAAATCGATCAAAAGTTCTATCACTGCAAGCTGACAGAACAGTCTTAAAGTCAACCCTTAATTAATCCTTTGATTTAATAATAGCGTAAAGCTTCCTGTTATACAAATCGATTTGTTCAAAAATATTGAACGAAGCTTCAAGCTTTCTTGTTGCTACAACAAGAAAGCCCTACAAAATGGAATAGCTTGTCTCTATTTGTACGATGATTCAACTACAATATTGAAGTCGTTTTGTCAAAATACTCGTAAAACTTTTGTTGCTTTATGATTATAACGCTATTGTTAGAATAAGCAACATGAGTGTATTCATAACGAGAATACGAATATAGAGGATGTTCTCTATTGTAATTACTCGAATTTATCGTAAAATAAGCGTGTCTTAAATAAATGTTCAGCAATTCCGCTGATAAGAAGACCGGAAAAAGTACGTTAATTTTACAGCGCAATCGTTAAAATCTCGGTCAAGATGTACTAGGGAATTGAGCAAATAATACATCACCCCATAGGAGTGTTCATTGAATTTCGATAATAATCTTCACATCAAAAAGAATCGGAACGTGATCGGTCTATTGAAACCGTAAAAAGGCTAAAAACAACTGAAACAACGAAAAGTACTCTATTCCACAAGCCTCAAAAAACTCGCCCCTATTATCGACCATTAAATTTTATTGCACGCCACCATTTCGACGAAGTTTTCGTTCATCCCATGGGGATGAATTTATCCGGGGAATTGAACAACTATTTGGTAGAAAAATAAAGATTTCATGATTATTTCCGTTAAAATACAACAGTGTTTTCGATTTAACAAACGATATACGCCACCCCAGCCCTTAATTGTGGCGTGACTATAGCCAATATTCGTGCCGGAAGTTTTCTTTAAAACTCATGAAGACCGATTCCCCTTTTCTTTATCGCTCTATTTCTTATCGTTGATGGATTTTTGTTTTGTTTTAGGTGGTTTTGGTGTTCATCTTGAGTATAGCATCGCTTATCATCTATTTCATAGATGCGTCACAGTAAGTATTTCTATTAATTGAAAATTGTTACGCTAATTTGTTTAGTGTTACGGCTATTAGACTTTATAGTTGCGTTATTTGGAAATAGCGTTAAATAGTAAACAATTTGTAAATCTAAATCTAGAACTAATGACTGTTCAATATTGTTTTGTAGTGAAGGTGTGGAGCACTGCCAAGAATGGAGCAACAATATCACGCAACAAATCGACCTTGCCTTCAACATATTTTTTATGGTCTATTTTTTAATAAGAGTAAGTACAAACTCTTCTATTTTGAAGCAAAAAAACAAATTAAACCTCAAGTGGGAAAGTCGAAAAGATCGGCCTCTTTTCCCGGTTTTCCGAAAATTCGAACGTCTATTTATAGGAAAGAATCCAATTGTATCCGCCAATTATCGTACAGTTCATTAACGAAAGTGGATAGTTCAAATAAAATTTATAGCGCTATAAATTTGCATTGTAAATTCCAATTTGCAGATGTTTCTCGATCGTTTTCATTACAATTAAACGAAACGTATTAAGATGCACAAGTCGTAAAAAGTTCAAGGAAACAATCAATGGCCAATTTAACACTAATGCCGATATTTTTCCCAATTTGAATAAGTAAATTGGCCCAAACTCTTAACCGTCAACTCAAATTAGAGCCGAAAAACGAGATGATTTCTCTGTTTGTTTCCAGTTTATGGCAGCTAGCGATAAGTTATGGTTCATGTTAGAAATGTATTCATTTGTAGATTATTTCACGATACCCCCGTCCTTTGTTTCAATCTATTTGGATCGCACGTGGATCGGTGAGTTTGTTTTTAAATTTTAATTAGAATTTGAGGAGAATTGATGGTATTTATAAATGTGTGCAATCAATCAATACAAGTCGTTGTGAAATTTAATTAAATATCATCCGCCTACTGTCTGTCATTGTCGATTATTGGACAATCAATAAGCCGTAATGATGTTATAAATTTTTAGGCCTTCGTTTTCTGCGTGCCCTACGCTTAATGACAGTACCCGATATTCTTCAATACCTCAACATACTGAAGACTTCCAGTTCAATACGTCTTGCTCAGTTAGTATCAATATTTATATCAGTATGGCTTACAGCAGCTGGAATAATCCATTTAGTGAGTATTTAAATTCTATTCCCTCCTATTAACTATATAAATATTGATTGATATTCTCTTTCTATTTTGAAATAATACAGCTGGAGAATTCCGGTGATCCATTAGACTTCGATAATGCGAATCCACTATCGTATTGGACTTGTGTATATTTTCTAATTGTAACAATGTCAACAGTGGGTTACGGTGATGTTTTCTGTAAAACAGTCTTAGGACGGACGTTCCTTGTGTTTTTTCTTCTAGTCGGCTTGGTGAGTAATTCATTTCTAAGTAATAAACAATTTTTTAAATCAATGTTTTAAATAAACATCCAACAAAACGAGACAATTTTCTCTTATTCAAAATTCGGAAACAGTGGAGAAAACCTTTTGAACAGCAGCAATGCTTCCGCTTAAAACAAGAACTGCTGTATATGTCATTTCTATATCTGATAATTAAAAAAAAACAACACAATCAAATAAAGCAGCGCTAATCAGAGATGTACACTAATTAAAGCCTCCTTTCCTTCAATTCTATTCTCTATTTCTTCTACTTCTGTTCTAATGATGGATTCTATCTTCGAACAAAATTTCCTAATTTCCTTTCAACACCTCTATATTGGCACCAATTTAGGTACTGTGGTTATTGTTAAAATTGAACAAATTTTATTATTTCTTGTATGTCTTATGTTGATGTATTTTTTGATATTTTCTACCACTTTCTATATTTGCATGATATCGTTTCAGCACTGCGCAAACTGCTTATTTATTGAAACACTGCTTCAATCACTGTCCCTGTTGTTTAGATTGCTGCCAAAATTCTTAGTTTTTAGCCAAATCAGGAGATTAGTTTTTCAGTAAAGTAATCTCTTGTAATCTGCATTAGTATAATTGTCCTATCCTGTATTGTAACGAATTTTATTTTATTTTAATTTTATTTTGTTTTAAAGATAAAGCACTAGGAATGTTTGTTTTCCAGGCAATATTTGCTAGTAGCATTCCAGAAATCATAGATCTAGTAGGCACTAGGTCCAAATACAGCGGTGAATACAAGAGAGAGCATGGAAAGAGGTATAGTTTGTGTTTTTATGGGGAATATGGCTCGTTTTTCTCTTTTATAAAATTGTAATTTACAAGAAAACGGAAAATATTTCCCAGAAACATTCAATCGAAACCTAAACGATGTTTTTTATTATTTGTCTATTGTATCAATTAGTTATTAAAAATTATAAATTAACAACAGCCGGAGCATGTAGGGATTGTCGGGACAATGTGAAGAGGTTTTTTGGGTTCTTGAAACACAGCCAGCCCCGCACACATTACACATGAAATTGTATTGTTTTGATATCCCTTTTATTTGTTTGTTGTTTGTTTTAATAATTGTCGAATTTTGCAAAATTTCCCTATGCACTAACTGTGGGCGTTTGCGTAGTGATGATGATAATGATGATGATGGTGATGAGTAGATTGCACAATATTCTAAAACAACCCCGAATCCTTAAACTTGTCGACTTGCAATCCTTGATAATCATTAGAAATTCCAACAAGAACAACAAAAACTCCCCTATTCCAACATAGATCAATACGTGCGGTGACTAGGAGACATCAATGAGCAATGCAGATTGAAACCTCCTTTTTTATTAATTTTGTTTTTAATTATTTTCGCTGCATTGTCGGGTTTTTTAACAAAGCAATGATTGTTAGTGTTGGAGTTTTGTAAAGGAATCAAATTAAATGAAATTCTTATTAAAATAGAAGAATAAATGTAGTAGTAGTAGATTAGATAAAAATTTTTGGGGTCCGAGGAGGAGCCTGATGGGGTGTGTGGGTTGTTAGGCCGTATTTGCCAGCTGGATTCCTGAGATCACAGAGCTCGCTGCCAATCGACCCAAGTATGGCGGAAAATACAGCAAAGACATACGACGCAGGTATTAAGCCAAGATTGCTACATTATATACCATTTCATTATTTTACTATATTTATACATATTATTATTATTATAAGTACATATTTTATAAATATGAATTAATTGGAATGGCACTCTAACTATTACTAATTTTTATTACATTATTATTGTTTTTGTTATCTATTTCCCTTGATAAATTCGTAGCACTTGGGTTATGCTTGGCGCTATCGATAATTTAGCACCCAAAACAGAAAAACAAATGGATATTACAACAACGACATGATGTAAAATAGTCGGCTGTTTTATTTTTCTGTTTTAGGCTGATTTAGCAAAAACCTCACCGATTTAGAGCGTTTAGGGCATGCTGAACTAGCTGCCTGAATTTTACAAAACAAACAAAAAACAATAATAACATTCTGTATGGCTAACTAATCTCTAATAATGGTTAACTTGTAAATTTCGCGCATACAGAATGGATTAATGTTTGAATTCTAGTTAGTGATAGTTGGTCCTGTGTAGATGATTTTTTGAATAGCACCCAAAGCCTGCA
Organism: Mylabris phalerata; assembly: GCA_020740385.1. Taxonomy (NCBI): domain Eukaryota; kingdom Metazoa; phylum Arthropoda; class Insecta; order Coleoptera; family Meloidae; genus Mylabris; species Mylabris phalerata. Next base: position 2,053,499 of record JAJEOX010000299.1, on the reverse strand, counting down.
CAAGCCTGCTAGAGCCACGCACGGCCGCGCTGCATCGACATAAAGTGCAGGATGATTCGATTAATGAGAGATTGATAAATTCACAAAAATTAGGGTAGAAAATTTCAAATTTAACGGCAACAACAAGAAGACAAATTTCCACCTGTAAGGCTCCTCTAAATGGACTAAATCGATGTTTTTACCGTGTATACTCTTTTGTTTTTGTATAATTTTGTTTTTTGTTTCGTTTTAATGTCGTTTTGTCTCATGCAATCAACATCCCAGACCTTTGTTCTTCTATCTCCCAAAATCCACCAACATCAATCAACATTTGATCGTAAATCGGCTAAATCGATGAATGAATTGGCCGACTTTCGATTATTCTCCTATAGAAGATCAAATACAATCTTTTTGTTTTCAAATAACAACATGACCTGTTCTATTGTCTCTTGTCTTGGCATCTAGGCGATATTTGCGAGTTGTATCCCCGAGATCATTGACTTGATCGGAACTAGACCAAAGTATGGTGGCACCCTGAAGAACGAAAGAGGCAGAAGGTGAGAATCACAAACACTTTTGACAGTAATATTGTTTTTTTTTTTCTTTTGATAAAATAAATTTGCATAAAATAGAATTGTTGTCGTACGGAACGGGACCGATTCTCGATATTTTCTAAAATAAACAAATTAATAATTAAATCGGAATTGTTCTCCAATCCTGCACGCTTGTCATTAAAATTCTCCTCTATTTTATTTTATTATTTGTTTTAATCATTTCTTATTGTATCGATGTTTCCATACATTTATCGTCAATCTCCATGTATCCCTCCTGTTCTCTTGAGAGATGTGGGTGTGTTAGATGTGTTGTTCTTTAAATTTTCTGTTGGTTTCTTTTCTTTTTCTCTCTATTTTCTATTTTATAAATGGTTCTATTTTTTTCGGGGGCTGGGCATCCACCATGCCCCGGAGGAGATCGATGTTTAGCAAGTGGAATGCATGAGATGGCATGCAAAACTATCGTGTGCCACCCGATAATTGTGCGTGGCCAGGCTGTGTGCACAGGCGCTCACCTTATACATAATAGAAATTAGTACATGCATTTTTTTGATACAAAATAGTTTAAGCTAGTTTTCAATAAAATTCTAGTATAGCACTTTAGTGAATTAACCAAAAAATTCGACCATAATTTCAGAAGTTTGATTGAATCTACTAGAATTACAGTAGTTTTGATTGCATGTTGTTTTAACAAAATTAACAAAATCAAAATAATCTGATAGTTGTTATTTCGCTAGATTTCCAGATAATTCACCTCATCATCAAAAATTCTTCGTTGCAAAAAGATCGACCATTAGTTGATCTTTTTGCAATGATCTAGAAACGACCATTTATTCGCCAAAAAAACTGATTTTAATTTGTTGAAAACAGGCACATCGTTGTTTGTGGACATATCACCTACGAATCAGTATCACATTTTTTAAAAGACTTTCTGCACGAGGACCGTGAAGATGTGGATGTCGAAGTTGTATTTCTGCACAGGTAAATTCCAGTAAAACTTTTCCAATTTTTCAGCCACAATTGTCGATTTAAGAGACGGCCAACAAACCGGTGGACTATCGTTTTGTTTTTATGGGAATTGATTTTTTTAGAAAGGAACCCGATCTGGAACTGGAAGGCCTCCTCAAGCGCCATTATACAACCGTGGAATTTTTTCAGGGAACAATGATGAACGCTGTAGACCTTGAACGTGTCAAGGTATCTTGGGCATTTTTATTTGGATTCTTGGATTGTTCATTGAATATCGCTTCTGTATTTATCTCGTTTGCACATAATTCTCTCCAAATAATCCAACAATTCCCCTTGAAATTCATCGATATTTCGTTCAAATAATAGAGGGAAATTGTTGGAATATATTTGCAGACTGTAGAAGAATCTTAGACACAATCTGCCTTACTGCTGCATGGTTATTTGCTCAGAAAATAAAGCAATTGGGGATATCTCGCGGTTATTTAGTTATAAACAAAAATTTTCACACCTCCCAAACAAATTTCTTTATTTTTTTCTCTTGTGGTTAACTGTTGGGATGTGCAGGAAACCACCAGATCTCGAATTGGAAGGTCTATTCAAGAGACATTTTACAACTGTAGAGTTCTTCCAGGGCACCATCATGAATCCCATTGATCTACAAAGGGTCAAGGTAAGTGTTGAGAGGACTATCAATGACACTTAACAAAATCGAAAACAATCAATGTCTATTGTTTCCTTTCATTGTTGTATTATTTTTCAATAACACCTGAATTCTTACTTGTACATACTGAAATCTAAAGGGCAATTAACAAAAAGAAAAGAACACCAACTAACCTAATTATTTATCATTTTAATATTTCATTATTAATACAATAACACAAATTACCCACGTTTACCAACAACAAACAGCTTGTGATTACTGATAACGGAGCTTTAACAACCAATTGACCATGTGGTAAGTTAAGCTCTCTATATTTTGGACAATATAACTGAGCAGAAAACGTGCCACTCCAACAACGGAATTTTGATTCGATTTTCTCTATTTCTATCATAAAGCAAAATCCTCCCAAATACCTGTAGCAACTAGCAGTGCATGCCAAGTTTTTTTTTTATTTTTCTTAAATTGGCTAATTGGCTATATTTTTTTAAATCAATAACAATTTTGTAGGTAAACTAATTTATGTGGAATGTTAGGAGACATTTTTATCAATGCATGTTTTCACAAATATTCAATCAAATAGAAATTGTAGAAGTCAGTAACAGTTTTCAAGCGAATCTCATTTTAAATTTTCGAGTTGTTACTGCAATTTTGGCACACAAATTTGCCCAAAATAGGCAAATTTCTGTGTATTTGGTGGTATTTCAATTAAAATTCACGATTATTTTGGCTTATCAGGTGCACGAAGCCGACGCTTGTCTCGTCTTAGCCAACAAATATTGCCAAGATCCGGACGCTGAAGATGCTGCGAATATTATGCGTGTGATTTCCATCAAAAATTACAGCGACGATATTCGAGTTATAATCCAATTGATGCAATATCACAATAAAGTGAGTCTTAGAATTTTTTTTATCGATTGACTGATTGATTGATTGACTGAATTGAAGGCTTATCTTCTAAACATTCCATCGTGGGACTGGAAACAGGGTGATGATGTTATCTGTTTGGCCGAATTGAAATTGGGCTTTATCGCCCAATCGTGTCTAGCACCGGGATTCTCAACAATGATGGCAAATTTATTTGCAATGCGATCATTCAAAACGGTAAGTGTTGTTTGTGTAGTTGATTGTAAATTTTAATGAGTAATAAAGATGAAGGAATCAACAGCAGATATTTTTTATGGAATTGTTTAAATTTTATTTTGAATTGAAACGAATGGTTACAGTCACCAGACATGCAGGTGTGGACGAATGACTATTTGAGGGGCACAGGCATGGAGATGTACACAGAAACACTGAGTCCTTCATTTATAGGCATGCCATTTGCTCAGGCGACAGAGTAAGTCGGCATCTGAAATCAACCCCCAAAATAAGCAGATTTTCAATACTATCAATCAAAATATAAAACGATGCACTCCATATGTTCATGCAGAGCCTTTTTATTCGAGAAGATCTTTAGCTGAGTTCATCAAAGAGACTCTTAAGCAAAAATTTTGTGTAAACATTGGCTGTAAGCTTTATGTAAATCTGCTGTTGATGTTTTCGTTCATAGTGAAGCTTCTCTTCCAATTACCACCAACTTTCATTCTAATTTCTGAAATATTGCTCCTCCATCGGATAATTCGACTTATTCCAATTATCAGCAGATTTATGGATCAAAACGAGATAGAGACTGACAAATAGTGAGCCTTATTTTGACAGTTTACTCCAATTTTGTGTCTTCCCTTAAATCTGAGAACTATGCAAGAGGGACTCCTGCAAACTCACTATTTTTCAGTTTTTTGATTGCCCCCATGGTGGTTTTCTGTGATATGCTCCAACTTTGATTGGTGTTGTTTGTTTCTTTTCTATATTGTATGGTTTCAGTCTCCTGATACGCAAGTTTGGCAGAACGATTACCTGCAAGGCACAGGATGTGAGATGTACACTGAGACTCTATCCCCCTCGTTCACAGGCATGACATTCCCTCAGGCCAGCGAGTAAGCTCTCTTTTAAACCAACCAAACAAATCAAAACTAACAACACGAACACAAATTTTTTTTATTGGCAAAACATTTTTTACCACAATCAACACTGTTTTTTGTTGTTGTTATCATTGTTTAACTAACACTAAATTTATGGTTGAGTTGTGTTTTCCTTTATTTATTTTTTTTTTTTTTTGGTTTTTAAGGGGTCGTGTTTGCGTGTTAGCCCGTTTAGAGTCAGATCAGATTGTTTTTATTTGCAATTTTTACTAATAAACTTACAATGTTCGTATGTTTGTGTCGTTTTTGTCGTTTTTAGTTATTTAGGTGCAGAAATAGTGGAGTTTTATGTAATGTCCTAGAGAAATATTAGTGAGCACACCATATAGAAACTCTTCATTATGTTTTATTGCATGAATTTTTACCATTTTTAACCCAAATCATATTACAACAAACAAATACTAGTGATAATTTCAATGATAATAAATAGTGATAATAAAATTGATTAGCTTGCATGAACTGGCGTGCATTTCCTATGCTTCACGCGTCCCCATCTGTAGAAATTTCAAGATTTCATAGAAAAAATTGAAATTTCTCTATTTCCCCACAATTTCAAACAGATTAATAGCGAATTTTTGGATTTTATTAGATTGTGCTTCACCAAATTGAAACTCCTACTATTGGCGATTGAAGTTAAAGGTTTAGAAGGGGCCGATACGAAAATCTCGATAAATCCACGTGGTGCAAAAATCGTCGCCAATACTCAGGGATTCTTCATTGCCCAATCAGCTGATGAAGTTAAAAGGTAAAAATGGTTAAATTTTGTAAATTTGTTTCTCTATGGTGAATTCCACAGGGCGTGGTTTTATTGTAAAGCATGCCATGATGAGATTAAAGATGAGACGTTGATCAAGAAGTGCAAATGTAAAAACTGTGAGTTTCGCTATTCATTCCATTATTATTATTATTATTTAATTTGAAACACCTTTCTTTTGACAACGTTTTATTGCCAATGCTACTGATTAAGTCAACTTCATTCTTCTATTTCATCATCATTGTCGTTCTATCGTCAAATCTTTTACATTTCCAATGCTTCAACTGTATTTTGTGCGTTGAAATCTTCGATGAAAATCTTTCGCATTTGCATTTTTGTTCAAAAAAAAAACAAGATTTTTTTCATATAAAGACCAAAATAAATCTCTTCAATATTGTATGCCTAACAAGATACTATTTATCTCTTTTTTTTGTTTTAAATATATTTGTGGTGGCTTTTAGTGGCAGTTCAACAACGTAACTGGTCCTACGATTTAGGTAATTTGATACGATCTATAAATTGACACTAGATCTGTCTAGATCCTGCCTGGTGGATCGGATCCCTTCCTTTATTTCTTACAATAATCTTTCTTCAATTTTTACCAGTTGAACTGGATAAGTTTCTATCTAAATCTAGATCTTTAGTTGTAGGACAATAGTTGAACGATCAAGATCTAGATTGAGATTTGTCCAAAATTACACTGGAGTTTTTATTTTTGAGAATAGTTTGGCTATCGTGTTTTACCTAATTTTATGCATCTAATTGACACATTCAAATCTTTTTGCTTAATTAATTCAACTTTACTAGTTTTATCGTATGCGTAGCTTTTGGAAAACACGATTTTAATGATTTCTTTTTGAATTTTTGGAAACAAAAAGTAGCCTTTCTCTCTCTCTTGTAATGGACTTGAAATTGAACAAAAAAAACTTAATTAATGAAAGAGGACAACTTGCTGAAAATTTGCCTGATTATACGGAATGTTAATTTTATGACACACACATTCTGTAACCTCTTGCACACGTTTTTTTTTTGTCTATTAATTGCATGGTTAAAACCATTTTCATATCGGAATTCCGGTAAAGTAACACAAAAATACACACAAACACAATGTAAGTATTCCGAAGTTGAGGACCAGAAGTTTTATTGAAAATTCCATTGTTGTGTCTAATCGATTTTTGTTGTTACCCTGGGCTTCCAATTATTCCGAAACGTTCCACTTTTTCGAAATAAATCTCCTCCAGTTTTTTTACAATTTTACTTTCTTTAGAGAAAATGTTTTGAAAACGAAATCAATTCTTTTTTGTTTTTGTTTTTCTTGATTTTTTGTTTACAGATGTCGGAATGATCATGATGCAGACAGGCATGGTCAAACAAGGGCTTAATTCTACCTACCAAAGATGCCTGGATGGTAGGCCATCCCATCATTAAATTAAAAAAAAAAGACATACACACCATGCTTCGCCTGTTGCTTATTAATTTCCAAAAAGATGCAATTTTAATCCAAATTACCAGCTCGATTCGTATTGCAGTAGCATAATCAAGCTAACGGTCGTTCAATTATTTTGCTAGCAGCTTGGACTTTTATTGTATGGCTATTGGGAGGCAGCTCAATCAAATTTACCGCACATCAAACGAACCTTTATAGGTCCATTATTGCCAGCAGAACATTATTTTTGAGAAGTTTTTGATATAATCCCGTAACAAGTCCCAAGTGTCCCCATTTGAAACGCCCAGGGTTGTATTTGTAATTTTTTATTCACCATCATCTCAATAAACAAACAAACAGAATTATTCATTACGATTAAACTTATCTATGATTTTTGTCTGGTTGTGCTGTACAGTGGCAACATTCAGGAAAGGTGTCAGAGCTATTCAAATGGTCGGCAGGGCAAGTACGTAATAATTATGACAACATCTCACTTAATCATTACTCTATTTACACATCATTTGATTTTGTTGAAAATTTGTTTATTTCTCCAGAAAAACGAACACAACGTTGATCTTATCGTTTCTTTTTTTGACTATTCTCTTGTGTTGTCGTGTGCCTTTTGTAAAATATTTTTTCTAATGATTTGTGACACGATTATTCGTCAGAGCTGTGTCACAAAAATAGAATAGTGACACAAATCACTAATGTAACTATTAGAGATTGCACAGCCCTGATGTGTGTGCATGCGGCACGATCAGTGTATGATTCAATGTTTATTGTAGTTTTTAATTCAAAAAAATCACTTTTTTACAATCGTGCCGCATGTGTGTCGTCTTATTTTCTTCTATTTCGTTTTTACAATTTTTTCCAAATAATTTCCTTTTCTTTTCCAAAATACTCAGTGTTAGATCGATGTAAAAATCAAGTATTAGTGGTGTATTTCCATAGAAATTGTGTCTTAGGAGAAGATTAATTTTTTTGTTTGAAGAAAACAAATCTACACATTATTCGACATTATTTCAATACATCATTGATCACTCACCATAACACTAGTTGACCGAAAGCGTAACATTTTCACGAAATTGACCATTTTCATTTGGTAATGCAGGCGAGGACTTCACATATTCAAGTAAGTTTAGACGCAAATCAAAACAAATCGATACTCAAAAATTGGAAAAATCACAACAAAGGACGCTGGATTACATTTTCGTCGGCGATCAATTTAGAAAAACCAACATCAACTCTTTTTCACTCTTTTTCTATCTCTTTGACTCTCACTATAGTTAATGCTGGAAATTAGAGAATGGGTGCATGATTCTTTTGGTAGCCTTTGCATGTCAGTGTCGTTAAAGTGATTGCCGAGCATGAATGTTTAGTGTTTTGCCGAATTCTAAAATTTCACCATAACTTCTCCAAATTCAAGAAATTCAACAAGAATCTCTTGAACTTGTTGAAATATCCATTCCACAACTTTTGCAGAATGGATATTTGCTCTAAACTCAAAAAATAGAAGTAATCAATTTATAAATTAGAAATAATTGTTGAATAGTGTAGGGTATAGAGATATAGTCGAATGTGCGAGATTGGTTTGTGATTTACAGATGACCATCATCCTCCTCCTACTTTTACACCACCAGAGTTGCCCAAGAAAGTTCATGTCAGAGGTATTTTAGAATTTTTTTCAAATTTTTCTTTTTTCCCCACCAATTTAACGCTTTTTCGTTAAGTTTAAAACCTTGCACATCAATTTTTAATAATTTCAACATTAATGCACTTCCTTCTTTGTTGTCAAATACTAATCAAAACTAACCGCTTCTTGAAAAACTCTGCAACTCCTCGAATAGCTTCCCAATAACATCCCCGTAATTGTCGTAGATTCTAGGGTATTGCTTTTCGTTGGATTTAATTGTAATTTATTGACGGTGGTGTCTTTACAGGTGACGTGAATCGGCACGACGATATGCACTGTAAGTCGTTCTAAATTTCGATCTAATTGTCGATAAAAAATGTTGTTGTTTAGTGACCCATCGAAACCACAACCAGCAGAGGAACAGTACAGTACCAAATATGGTAAATTCGGTAAAACAAGTAAATAAAGTGAAACCCAACGTTAATAGAACGGAAAACATTTCATCGCCTGGTTATAATTCAAGGTAATTTTCCGTTCTAGTCCGGTTGAAAAGCAATAATTTTATTAATCGAAGCTAATCTTTTTAACATAAATTTATCTTTAGCTTTATTATTGATAATTATAATTTAATCAATTAATTCAATTGATAATACTTCTTTTCTAGCTCTAAACATCACCCTATTAGTACCAGTGTAATATTTTTGGGCAATTTCAAAATATGGAAAGTTGCTAAATTTCCAAAAATTTACACTCTATTTGCACTGCATGTTTCAAATATTACAATTTTGTCACTTTATCAACGAAAACTTCTCAATTTGAGGGATCCTATCATAATAGGGTGATGATTTCTGTTATTTCTACCTTGATTTTGGGACAATATTCGAATATTTAAGAGAATTTATTTCTAATTTGCAATAATTATAAAAATTGGTTTGACATGTGTGGTGTGCTATCAGCAGTGTGCTGTTTTCAGACAACCGGATCAGGACACTACAACTTATGCCGGCTATCATCTTGCCTATGAAGTCAAAAAACTCATGTACGCTTCAGCCAAATAAAACTTACACTAAAAAACCACTTTTTTTCTGTTTAATTTTTATGTCGAAATTTGCCAGAAAACAAAAAGAAGGTGTAATTGTTGCTAATTGCTTGGTATATTTGTGTTTAGTTTGCGCTTTTCAATTCTAAAAAAAAAAATAAAACAAAAAGCCAAAACACTGAGTCTATTTCTTATTGGTTTCGTTTATTGCTAATGCTTTAGTTACACTACGAAATTACTAATTCTTATATTGGAGAAATGATGCAACCTTTCCTCTTATATTCAACGGTAATGCCAATATGCTTATTTATTTTCGTTTAGCGAATTCTACAATGAGTTTTTCTTATCTGCAATTACGGTGTCTGCTGATAGTCAAACCAAAATTCCAAATGAAAATTTCGATATTCTCCAATCTTTATTGGATGCATGATTTAATATGACACGTCTATCGGAAAAGAACAACTGCATTACGAGCTATACAGCCACGTATCCATTCAAGCAAGCAATTGAGACTGAAATAGTCTCATGTCGCATATTCTGCTTGAATGAATATTGAAGTGCTAATTCTTCCAGGTGCACTCTTATTGCCCTAATCTGTACAAGTCTAGATCTCGATTTTTGAACAAACCAGAGATCTATATTTGAACGTGTTGCTTCATTTCTCTTTAATTTTTTTGGAGATTTTTTTAATTTTCCTACAAACTACTAATTTTAGATAGTTTCAATTGGAGTGCATGTTTTTTACAAGACTAAATACCCTAAAATAAAACAGGATTTTTGCTGTAATATTTTTCCAAATTTATTTTTCTATAGCTGGAATCTCCCTGTTCCCAGTATTAGTTGATTGTATAACTGCATTAAAGGAATGAGCTGTAGACTGCAAGTTTGTCTTCCTGAAAAAAATCAACAATTAATTTTTGGAAAGTTTAATTATTCGAAATAATTCCAGGCCGACGAGTCGCAGTAGTGGCGGTACAAATCAGAATAATAACGGTGTAGCTTTGCCAGTCGGGCTGGCCGATGATCAAGCCAAAGATTTCGACTTTGAAAAGACTGAAATGAAATACGACAGTACAGGAATGTTCCACTGGGGTCCAGCCAAGAATCTAGAAGAATGTATTTTGGTACAATTCCATTTTAAGACGATTACAATCGGAATAATTGCCGTAATGATTACAGGACCGGAATCAAGCAGCAATGACAGTACTGAACGGGCATGTTGTTGTATGCTTATTTGCCGATCCAGATTCGCCATTGATCGGTCTAAGAAATTTAGTAATGCCGTTACGCGCCAGTAATTTCCATTATCACGAATTAAAGCATGTTGTTATTGTTGGATCGGTTGATTATATACGGCGCGAATGGAAAATGTTGCAGAACCTGCCAAAAATATCAGTTTTAAATGTTGTCTTTACAGTAATAGTCGATAATCTTCTAAAATTGGTGAATTTCCAGGGCTCACCGTTGAGTCGTGCTGATCTACGGGCAGTCAACGTGAATCTTTGCGACATGTGTTGTATCTTATCAGCGAAAGTTCCAAGCAATGACGACCCAACTTTAGCCGATAAAGAAGCAATTTTGGCATCGCTCAATATCAAAGCCATGACCTTCGACGATACTATCGGTGTTTTAAGCCAAACTAACGGCGAGAATGGCGTTGGGACACCGGTCGGTAGTCCGATAATTCTGCAACGGAGAGGATCAGTGTATGGGGCTAACGTGCCTATGATTACCGGTAAATCCAAAAAATACCCCCATTTCTCGAAATTAATTCCATTGATTTGTTTAGAATTGGTGAATGATAGTAATGTGCAATTTTTGGACCAAGACGACGATGATGATCCAGATACTGAGCTGTATTTGACCCAACCGTTTGCTTGCGGTACAGCTTTCGCTGTTAGCGTCCTAGATTCATTGATGTCCACGGTAAAACTCGAATAATCAAATAAAAATTAAATGCTTAATTGATAATTTTAGACATATTTCAATCAAAATGCCTTAACTCTAATACGCTCGTTAATCACCGGTGGGGCTACACCTGAATTAGAATTAATCCTAGCTGAAGGCGCCGGACTTCGGGGCGGCTATAGGTACATCAATTATTTGCTATTATCAACCATTATTGATTAATTTCGAATTAATTTATAGTACACCTGATAGTTTACAAAACCGTGATAGATGTCGTGTTGGCCAGATATCTTTATACGATGGACCATTAGCTCAATTTGGTGAAACTGGCAAATATGGTGATTTATTCGTTGCTGCTTTAAAGCAATTCGGAATGTTATGTATAGGTTTATATAGATTCAGAGATACAAGTTCCTCGTGTGATGCTAGTAGTAAACGTTATGTGATAACAAATCCACCTGATGATTTTCAACTATTACCAACAGATCAGGTAATTTAAATCAACTGAGGAATCAAACAAACTAATTGGGAATTTTCCAGGTTTTCGTATTGATGCAATTTGATCCTGGTTTAGAATATAAACAAGTCCGGGGACGTACCGGAGCAGGTCAAGGCAGCGGTACCGGCGGCGGTGGTACCAATAAGGACGACAATTCTTGACTACTGCTCTGTAGCGCCCTTACTGACGGCCCCTATTCGTATATTTAAATTCGAATAGGGCCGAGGAATTGTACCCACCATTCCATACCTTGTTCCAATTTTACGTTAAAATCCACCAGTTTACTTTCACCCCAATAACACAAATTAATAATCCTCGATTATTATATTTTTATTTCGATTTTGAGTGGGTGTAATTGCTAATTTGAGAGTGAGGTCGCTACGCTTTACTAACATTTCTTCTCAAATCAATCGAATAATTCCAGTGCTGTATTGAATTTTGATAAAACTTTAAGGCCCTTAAGTGCGGGACAATTAGACCGATCCTTATTTTTAAATAAAAACAAGAGAATTTAGAGAATTATTTAAATAAAGCTGTTGTGCCATGTGGATAGACTGAGTGAAATTATGAGCTTTTTATAGAGTGTACATGATTTAGAAGATACAATTAAGATTTATTATATTATTGTTAGAAACTACAGAGGTGGGTATTATTATTAATTGTTAATTGAATGATTAGTTGATTAGTTGGAAAATTACATGACCTAATTGTTATTATCGGATTCTAGTTTTTTTATAAATATTTCAAAAATATAAGTAAATATAAATAAAACGAATGAATTCTAGTTACATGTTGAATTGTTTTATCGAATTATTCTTACAATTAGTATTACTAGCGAGGAATTTGCACCCTTTATTCGTCAATCTAAGGATAAGCAGGAATTGTAAGATATTTGTAAAAAAATGATATTTAAATTGTGATATTTGTAAATATTAGTTAGAGATTTATTATTATTATCTTTGTTGTCAATTTCTACACGAAATTTACCTTGTAATTCTTACAATTAATTCAATTTTCGCTCCATCTCCTCGAATCCTCATACAATTTCTATCTTAATTTAGCAATAATAATAATATCAAATAATAGTTGTAATTGTATATGAATCAAGGCCCATCTCTGATTATTTCAAATCAAATAAATGGAAATTAAATTGGCCAATTGTTGCAATTTCACATGTGTGTCTTGTTATTTTATACGAAATTATATTGTTTTAATGCAAAAAAGCACTAGAATTTAAATGAATCAGAATTGTAAATTGAAATAAATTTAAAATCCCCTCACGCTTCGATTATTCGTTGTTGCAATCGTTTTAGATATAAAAGGGTGTAAAGCGTGAGATGACTGCTCTTCTTAGATTTTTAGAGCTTTTTTTAGATATTTTAATATGAATTTTTTACGTGACAGTGATACTGATTAAGGATAACCAAAACAGAAATGTTAATGAATTCTAATTAAATTTAAATAATTCTAATTATAAAGAAATGTAATATAAATCTGTATATATTCATATATACGCATACAGAACAACCACTGATTTCTATTTTGTATGAAAGTGAATACGGTTAAAAATTTAATGAGAATAAATTTAAAAAGATATAGATAAGAATCTAATTTTTGAAATGTAATTAACAGAAGATTAATAAATTACAGTGAAAGTTCTGTATTATTATTAATAAAAATAAAAATAATAATGCACTTGGCAATTAATAATTACTATTGTTGATGTTACATGATTGTTAAATAAAGATGCAAATTGTACAGAGAATATGTGCGATATACGAGAAATAAAGACGCTCTATTTGAAATACAACCCTCTTTCTAATAATTTCCCCAATTCACAGTTCTAATAGGGGTAGCATTGTAAAAATTGAGCTCTATTTAGAGGTATCTTTAGCCAAAAACAATTTGAAGAAAATAGAAAAATGAAAAAAGGAGTCTCTAATTAAGGTCGTCTCTATTTGAAATTAAATCTACATTAGCCCTAATTCTTCTCAGAAGATTACTCAATGTAGTTGCCAGTTCTTTCATATCGGCAATGCTAAAATAACAAATCGCTAAAAAAACAATTCCACCTATTTATTAACAACTTATTCTTAAATAAATTAACTCATTTCAGTGGCATCACTCTTCTTAACTTTCTGTTTCTGAAACAACTCAGCTTCCTCTATTGTATCCGGTAATTTACAATCGACAGTTTCCGGTAATTTAAGACACAATACTGCTCCAATTAACGGTGTAATGCCGAAAATCACCGGCGGCAGCCAGTCTTCAATCATCGTCAAGCCGGCAATAAACGGTGCCGTCATCGAACCAATTCTAGCGCACATCGACGAAGTACCAACACCAATATTCCGGACAACCGTTGGGAATAATTCACCGGAATAGATGTAAACTGTTGGGAAACTAACGGCTAAACCGAACATTGAAATACAGCTTAATATTGATCGGATCCATGGTGGATCGGCCGGTACCATACTGATAATCACCATTGATATACCGCCGATTAGATTCGCAATGATTACGGTTTTCTTACGACCTAACGCCTTTACCGCCCATACTGATATTAAAGTTGCCGGTATTTGCATAATCGCCGATAAGGCGACATTTATAAATATGTTGCCGGCTAATTGGCCGATATATTGGGCGACACCGAAGAAACATAAACCACAAACTAGCCAGTTGAAGCCGACACAAAAGGTATAAGTGCGCATTATTGGAGTACGAACCAAATCGATGATGCTACCGGCGTGTTTTTTCTGTTCTTCGGCGCTTAATTGTTGCCGTTGCTTCAAGAAATCGTTAACATCATTTTTGATATTATCAGTTGGTAATTTGTTGTGTTTGGCTGCATTTTCTAGCATTTTGATGGCTTCGTCTGCTTTACCAACCGTTAATAGCCAACGTGGTGATTCTGGTAGGATCCAATAATAGGAAATTAGAAATATTGACGGGATCGATATAGCCAATTGGAACAATTTCCAATCACGTAGATAATAAGAGAATAACGGTAATGTTAAATGGCCTACATTGAAAGGAATTTGATAGATGATACCAATTGTTGTACGCCACTTTACACCTAAAATTCAACTTCTATCGGTGATAATCCAAGATAATTCAATTCCTTACCGATTAATTCCATGACAAGGACGAAACTGATCACCATAGTACCGCCAGTTGCTAGAGCCGATAAGAATCGCATTATTACAAAGAGGATAAACCACGGCGAATAGGCTGCAAGAATTCCTGATAAAGTCTGCAAAATTACAGCTGCTGTTAACGGTAAACGTCGGCCGAATCTACAATTTTAACAATTTTAACAAATTTGCCGGCATTACAAACAAACATACCGATCTGAAAGGTAGCCGAAAATCATATTTCCGCTCAATATTCCAAACATTGTGATAGTTTGGGCCAAACTATTCAAATGTTGTTTGTCACAAACCAAATCCCATTCCATTATGATGGTATTTGTGAATACCGATCTAGAGAATATCATTTTTTTTTAAATACAAAAATTATAAATTGAAATCGTTACCGATCGTAGATATATTCGCTACAATTGGCAACGCAACGGTCGTCTGGATTGTCGACACAAGTGAAATTCACCGGCGGTGCCAGGAAAACAATGCTCAATTGTTGCCAGGCCACGGCGAATTTTACGAGGAAAATTGCCAAACATATCCAGAGGTGCCAGCGACCCATCACACCGATCGACTTCTGGATGAGGTCTGGATTGGCCGCCTTGTCCTCAGTCACTGGAAATTTGAAATAAATTGGGAAAAATTGGGTTAGTACAGAAGATGTGCTCTTTATTTGTAGTTTTGACAACTTTTGGCCCTATAAAGCCTGTATCCGGATTGATCGAGTCGAATTATTTCGAAATTGCTCATTTTAGGATTGTGTCGTTTATACAATAAGTAAACCTATATTAAATGTACGAAAGTTTATCAGTTTGTTAACGAACTTTGCTCTTGAATCATCAAAAAGCGGCGATTTTGACCGACACACATTTCTTATAATCTACAATTTTTATTCGATATTATCACTTTTTAATAAATTCAAATATTCTAAGAAGATGTTGAGTGAACTGCTTACAAAACCAATCAGAGATTTGTTTGTGAATTCGCAAAAGATAGGAAAAACCTGACGTATCTCGTAATTAAGACAATGGCACAAAATAGACAAACAACTTTATGTAAAAAACGTATATTTGTTAATATTTTTTGTGGAAATTTGTACGTTTTTTTTTTTCTAGAACTAAATACGAAATCATTATAAATTGATGAAAAATTATAAATAAATTATCGAATGTTTTCCACCAAAACATCAATTAGAGAAGAAAAAAAATGATAAATGTCTCTACAAAATTTATCCATCAATTAACAAATCAAATAGATTTTCCACAATGATTCCTACTCGCATTACAAATTAAAACTGTATTGTTCTAATCGACTATCAACGATAATTTCCATAATTGAGGCAAATATCCGATTTTGTAAAAATACCGAGATCTTAGAATAATTATAGATAATTAATAGAACAATTAGGTCCGTTCTAATTGTATTCATTTCAAAAATTACAGATAACATTATCAGTACCTACATGGAAGCAATCGTAATTTATCAAACAAACAAAAAATTATAAAATAATTAAGGAAATTGATCTTTTAACATTCAGCTCTACAGTTTAACAACCTACTGTTAAAAATTACCAGCACTTAAAGCAATAATGTAGCGAATTTCGAATAATAAACGGAACAAAAGCGTTCGCTAAAAAAATGATAGCGACAAAATATTGATAAATTGGCTCAATGGCTAAAGTCAAGGCTGGTATTTTCGTAAATATTTCAATAGTTACATTGGAATTTAAAAAACAAAATGATTGTAGTATTTAACTGAAATATTGCTTCGTTTAAAAACGAAATTGCTCAATCGATTTTATTGCAAAATAATAACTATAATAGGTTTTATTGGGTGTCTTTAGACAAGTGTTATTTATTGATAAATGAAATTATTTATAATTTTTATAAAATGACCTCCAAATACTGACCCTTTGCAACAGAAATTCCTCATATTTCCTGTGTTATTGTTTTTCATTATTTACATTCACTTTCAATTTTGATTTGATTTCGATAAAATTACCTTGCATTGTTATTAACAAATTCCTTATCTCTTTTATTCGCGATAAATTATCCAAATTTAAGTCAAAAAATTAAAAAACAATCGACTTACTTTTTTCTATTGCGAATATTAATTATTTCCAAAATTAAGATGACAATTCGGCGATTAACCAGGTCAAGATCTGTGTCCACGACACTGGAACAATGATTGATGAAAAAATTTTAATTAAATACCCAATTGTATGTTCCACCGAGCACCGTTAGCACGACAACTATCACAATCATAAATAAAGCACAGTTTATATTGTTGAGAATTCGGAATTACCGGGGATACTAAACTGTCTGTTATCTAAAAAGAGATTTTATACAATAGACAACTGATTCGAATAATAATAAAAACAACTTATTTTGATATTTTATAGTTTAAAGATTCTTCCGATAAGGCAACTAAAAATGGTAATAATTCTCTAGAATTGAGAATAACCGATAAAATATATGATGTAATCTTTGAATCTACGTGGAAAAATTATAATATATAATGGAATTATTGACAAACCACAAATAATATAAACAACTTTTCTATTATTAATATTTCTTATTAATTTCTTATCGGTCACTTTTCAAAATTACATTTTTCTTGATTACAGAATCTAGAGAATCGCGAGAAAGTAGAACAGTAAAGAGCCTGAAGCCGGGAGCAACAACATTATCGGATATTAAACCGATTCTCGTTGCTACCAATAGAGATTGTGCCGATTTCTTCGGTTTAATTTGCCTCACAATGAGAACAATTCCATTGAAATTAAAGAGCCGTTTTAGAAGAAATACAAGGAAATTAAACCGCAGGATTAAATATTTAAATTACCAACAATTAAACAAAGAGATTAACTCCAGTGAGTTTGAGGAAAATTAATGACTGTCGCTGACATTTCGGTAAACGATAGAAATGAAGGCTCAGTAAAGACCTCTGTTCCTAATAAAGTCCGATAACTTCCGCAAATCGGTCTCAAAATCTACAAAATTCATCTCTGCCGTAAATTTAATTACCTCATTACAAGAACATAATATAAAATGTGACATATTAACTAAAACCTACGCATTTCCATTATTTTTATGATGGAAATATCTAATAAACATGAAGGTCGTTTGGTAGTCCAAAATTCAATTGTTTTACGAAAATCGGAAAACATATCATTATCACTCATCTTTACCTTTGTAATTTCATCAAATTTACCCGCAAATAGTCGATTTTCCATCAATTATAGCCCAATTAAAGCCTTCAAAAGTACAATTGACAAAAATTTGATTCCCGAAAACAAATACCTATAAAATAGTAATTGATAATTGAAAAGTCATTTTTGAAGTCAAGAAATTGAATTAAATCATCTAATTGACCCGATTATTATCCCATTATTTATTCTAAACCAATAAAAAACCCATAATTTGAGTTAGATCTCTATTTGTTTCTATAAAATTGAAGAATTACGTTATTTCAAATTTCAAATATTGCCGCTATTATGGTTGGCACCACTACATTCCCCAAATTTTAGTGACATTAATTGTGCAATATTTTAATTGAATTATTTCGCTAATTTATCAATTATTTGGGTAATAATTAATTATTTAAGGCTAATTTTTATCAATTTTTGGTTATAGAATATCAATTTTGTTGATATTTGTTTGATATTTGCCGAAAATGTCAAATTACAGTTGGTAGCAATGTTCGCTAAACAGGTAACAGGTTAGTTTCTTGTCAACACGTGTGTACAAGTTTATGCTGGATAATTATTTGAAAAATTGTTGAAAATTTGCCGAATTTCCGTATAAAATGGCCGTAATACAACGTGTGGTGTAAGTTTTAATAATCCCATTTATAATTTTCTGATTTATTTACGTTGATTTATTGATAAAATTGCAGTAAAGCGACCACACGTAGAGGCAAGAAAGTTTTATTGAAGAAAGAGCCGCAAGTTATCGAAGGACCAAAACGTTGTTTATTCTTTCAAGGCAGACGGGCATCGGAGAAGATCCGGCGTTTGTCCAAAGATTTGTACAATTTAAAGAAACCCGATGCTGAGATGTTGTCGAAAAAGAATGATATTACAATATTTGAGGATGCCACACCGGTTGAGAATTTCTGTCGTAAACACGATGCATCATTATTCGTTATGGGTTCACACAATAAGAAACGGCCAGACAATCTAGTCATTGGTAGAATTTATAATTACTCAATATTAGATATGATTGAATTACATGTAGAGAATTATAAAAGTTTAAAAGATTTCGCTTGTGAGAAAATACCGCTCGGTACAAAACCGTGTCTGGTTTTTAACGGACCAGCTTGGGAAGAGACTGACGAATTGAAACATTTAAAATCAATTCTTATCGATATTTTCCACCGGGAAGAAGTAGAGGCTGTCCGTTTACAAGGACTGGAACATACAATTAGTTTCAGTATTACTCCTGATAAAAAAATATTAATCCGTTCGTATAAAGTGATGTTGAAGAAGTCTGGTGTGAAAACACCGCGGGTGGAACTGGAAGAAATGGGTACAAAATAATATTTCTGAAAAACCTAATTTTTAATCAATTCTTTGTAGGTCCCAGAATTGATCTCTCTATCAGACGTACAAAATTACCTAGTGAAGATTTAATGAAGGAAGCTCTAAGGAAACCGAAAGAGCTCAAACAAACGAAAAAGAAGAATATTAGTACGGATAATTTGGGTACAACACATGGTCGTATACATGTCGGTAAACAAGAAATTAATAAAATACAAACACGTAAAATGAAAGGTTTAAAGAAGACCGTTGAAGAGAAGAAGAAAATCAAAATTAAAGTTCAAAAATCGATAAATAATAACAATATCAAATCAATTGTTAAAGTTAAAAAAGGATAGCTCTTGTTTCAATTGATTGTTGTTGATCTTGTGTATATTTGTAAGAATTTAGGTGTAATTATTTAGTAAAATAATCTTTTTTTAATTATAATTAAGGTATAATTCTTATTTTAAATGCTGATTGCAGCAAATTAGCAATAATAAAATATGTATTTTATTAGAAATACAGTTTTTGTGAAAATCAAATATGGCGCCTTTATTTAGGAATTTTTGTTCCATAATCACCCCAAAATGCAATGTTGCCTAATTGAAGTAGACATTTTATAATACAATTAACGTTAATTAAATAATTTAGCACTCTTCACCTATCGAAACTACGAATATCAAGCTTTCTCCGTCTACAAATTTATATATTTTTTAATTTAACATATTTAATTCACTGATTTAAAACGTCACTTGACAACGTTGCAGTATAACTGACATTTCTGTCTATTTAAATTAACCTAACTTTTATGAAATAAATTGAGGTTAATTTGTTTTAATATTTTTTATTTAATTTATATTGATTTACCTATTTAAAATTATAAAATGTTCCCGTTTGCGGTACGAATAATCTCCGTTGATTTCTACATGTCGAACCCGATAAATGGACTGGATACTTTCTATTCAGAATTTCGTGGTGCATCAATCAATCAAGTACCCATAATTCGTGTATTTGGCACAACCGATGATGGTAAATTTCCAAATATTTTCACCACGTTTTGATTAATCATCTAAAATTGAAGGTAGAAAAATATGTCTACACATACATGGAGTTTTCCCCTATTTCTATCTACCGTACGATGGCTGTGAGGATTCTAATCGATTCATGTACCAGATCGCGGCGAATATCGATAAAGCTATCAATATATCGTTCGGACAGGCTGCATCGACGACCCAACATGTATATAAAGTAACTCTAGTGTCAGGAATGTGAGTATTTTTGAATCAAATTGATTATATTAGTTTTGGTTAAATTTTAAGACCGTTCTATGGCTATCATCCGAGACAACATCAATTCTTTAAAGTTTTCCTGTACAACCCCATATTGGTCCGTAAAGTTAACAATTTATTACAAAACGATACAGTATTGGGTAAACACTATCAAACGCACGAAACTCACATACCTTTCACGCTACAATTTATGATCGATTATAATTTACACGGAATGAGTAAGATTTATTTAAACAATTTAAAATTTCGTAAAAATCCCGATTTGAATAAACCTACGAATATCGGTGAGGATTTCTATCTGCCGATTTCGATAAAGAAACAGAGTCGTTGTGAGTTAGAAGGTGATACTACAGCGAACGAAATTTTGAATCATCTCAATATCGGTAAAGGTAGACTGTTGGTAAATCCAGGAATTCACGCGTTATGGGAGGATGAAAGGCAGCGTCGGCGGTTAAAAAACGACAATTCACAAATCGGTTCGTGTTTAACGTTAGATTCAAATAAGAAGACACAACCGACTAAATCGCACGAATTCTACCGCAAAGCGTTAATGGACCGTTTAGCGCTAATGAGCCAAGATAGTGATTTAAGTGATGATTTGAATCAGTCGGTATATCCGGCAGAAACTCCCGAAGATAACCAATTGTTGGACGCCTCGTTTATTGATTCGCACTCGTTGACACCGAATAACGAGAGTTTCAACGATTCTATAAATCTGGATGCTACATTAAAAGATGAGGCTAAAGATTTGTTTAATATTCTACAAGAACTAGAACAACAACAACACGAAAAAGAAGAAGATTCGATATTATCACAGATCAATATTGAAGAAGAAGATGACGATTTAGATTTAAGTCTACCGTTGGAGGTAAAAACGCCAACTAAACTCGATTACGACGAATTTAGCGATGATGATTTGTTCGATAAAACGTTAGTACCCCAATTAGACGGTGCTAATGATTCGAGTTCTGATGACGATTTGTTCAATCGCAACGTTAGGAAAGTAAAACGAACATTGGGGTTTGAAAATAATTCGATTTTACAACCCAATAGTATCGATAATTTTGAACAATCACCAATTAAGAAGCAAATCTTACAGGATTATTTCTCTTGTAGTTCGACTAGTACAGATGTATCCATAATTGTACCACCTGAAAGTCGAACGATTGCTGAAATTTACGATTTACAAACGAATTTCGTCGCAAAAGAAGGTACATCGACTCGATTAACACAAAGTTCCAATTCGGATCTATTCGATCAAATGAAATTATCGCAAAAGATCGTAATTAAACCGCAACAAAATCCACCGACTCGTGGACAAATTAATCAAATTTTAGTTTCAGAAAATTTACCAAAATTGCGGTTTCAAACGCCTTTCTATAGCGATGTTAACGATATTACCGGTAATATCGAAATTGGTTATCATATTTTAAAAGTTCCAAGTCGAACTACACAAGATTTAGACGATTTTAAGGCGATTTATAACGGGATTAATGATTGGAGAAAGCTACAATTACCTACTGGTGTTAAATGGAGTTTTGATATTGTGAAAAATTTGAAATTATCGTATTGTAAATCGACGATATGTTTAATAGCACCAATTCAACAACCATTGAATCGTTTACAAGTGGAAAATTGGCTAGATTCGGGTAAAAATTCGGAAAAATTAACGCAAATCAAAAAACCCGAAAAAATCAAATTGTATATACCATCAAGTCAGAATAGGAATGATGATAGTGAATTGGAATTATCGTTAACACTATCACCGCACGATCCAATTGAAACTAGTCCGATTTTAGGGAAAAATCACAAATCATCCGGGAATAATTCGGGAATATCCGGAGTAACACTAGATAATACTTACGGTTTTAAATTAACACCAGAAAATTATCAAAATTGCAAAACAATCAATAATTATCAATATTTAACGATTGTAGTGATCGAATTGCACATCACAACAAGAGGCGATTTAAAACCCGATCCGGATTACGATCAAATCAACGCGATCTTCTATGCAATCCATGAAGATTCACCTGTAACTCCCCAGAATCGTTGTGGTGTAATTGCGATAAACAATTCGATAAATTTTGAAATAAATCATGTGATTCTTGTTGATAATGAAGTTGATTTATTTAATGAATTTGTACGATTTCTACAACAACTCGATCCGGATATAATCACCGGTTATGAAATTGAAATGTTATCATGGGGCTATTTAATCGATCGCGCTAAAATCTTGAAAATTAATCTAGTCCAATTGTTATCACGCGTGGAAGAGAAATCATTGAATGACGATCAAAATTTACGAATAACCGGACGAATTCTGTTGGATTTCTGGCGGTTATTACGGCACGAAATTGCGTTACAAAATTACACATTCGAGAGTATTTCCTATCATATTCTACATCGGCGTGTACCTGAGTTTAGTTTTAAAGATTTAACGAATTGGTGGAATTCTCCGTTAAATAAACACCGTATTGTTTCCTATTATTTGTATCGAGTTGACGGTATTTTAAAAATAATGGAACAATTAGATTTAATCGGCCGTACTAGTGAATTAGCCCGGTTGTTTGGTATCCAATTCTATGAAGTTCTATCGAGAGGTTCCCAATTTCGTGTAGAATCGATGATGTTACGTCTGGCGAAACCGCTGAATTTCATTCCGGTATCGCCGAGTGTCCAACAGCGCGCCCAAATGAAAGCACCCGAATTTCTACCGTTAATCTTAGAACCCGAATCGAAAATGTACGTGGATCCGGTGATTGTTTTGGATTTTCAAAGTCTATATCCATCGATTATAATCGGTTATAATTACTGTTTTTCGACGTGTTTAGGAAAAGTCCACCATTTAGGTAGAAATACACCGTTCGAATTCGGCGCTACTCAATTGAAAATCTCCAAAAATCTAATCCGGAAATTATTAAAACGAAATTGTTTGAATTTCTCACCGTGCGGTGTGGCTTTTGTTAAGCCGCATATCCGTGATGGTGTTATGCCGAAGATGTTGCGCGAAATTCTCGATACCCGTCTAATGGTGAAGAGCTCAATGAAACAAAATAAAGATGATAAATTGTTACAAAAAGTCTTACACAATCGCCAATTGGGCTTGAAATTAATTGCAAATGTTACTTACGGATATACAGCTGCGAATTTCAGTGGACGTATGCCGGCTGTTGAATTAGGCGATAGTGTTGTTAGTAAAGGCCGAGAAACTTTACAAAGGGCCATAACAATGGTGGAGAATACACCAGAATGGGGTGCTAGAGTTGTTTATGGTGATACTGATTCGTTATTTGTTACAACACCGGGTAAAACACGTACAGAAGCCTTTGAAATCGGCAGGAAAATCGCTGAAGCTGTTACTAACGATAATCCAGATCCTGTTAAATTGAAATTAGAGAAAGTCTATCAACCGTCAATTTTACAAACAAAAAAACGTTACGTTGGCTATATGTATGAAAGCCCAGACCAAAAAGACCCAGTCTATGAGGCTAAAGGTATAGAAACTGTGAGAAGAGATGGTTGTCCTGCAGTCTCTAAAGTAAATCTACTTATGCAGGAGTGCTGAACAAAAGTATAAAGCCCTATCATGTGAACGATTTAAAAAATATTTCGAAAATTTAAAGGGCCGTCCTTGGGGATTATTTTAACAAAATTTGGGTCTCAAATGAAAATAATTCCGAATTACTTGATTCATTGAACGAGTTTAGCTCGTTTTCAAGAACCGAGACATTACCTACCGATGAGCTACAAGGTTCAAATTTTGATGAAATATTCTTCAGGGACTCTCCTATGAATTCTTGAAATATTTTTAAAAATCGTTCGCCAAATAATGGGGCTTCTCGTATAAATTATATACTTTTATTTCAGCACCCTTGTACACGATAAAAACAAAGTTTCAATTCTAGATGTTGGAGAAATGTTTACGATTATTATTTGAGACGAAAGATGTCAGTTTAGTCAAACAATACGTGATAAAACAATTCCATAAAATCCTAACAAACCGGATAAGTTTACAAGATTTAACATTCGCTAAAGAGTATCGCGGGGCATCCGGGTACAAATCCGGAGCTTGCGTCCCATCCCTAGAACTCGCAAAGTTTGTACCGATTAATTTATAAAAAATTACAATTAATGGGCAATTTTTAGAAAATGGATAGCAACCGATAAACGCAGCGAACCACGAACCAGCGAACGCGTCCCCTACGTTATATCCAACGGTCCACCCGGTTTACCACTGATACGTCTAGTTCGTGGCCCTAGAGACTTCCTAAACGATCCAAATTTAAAACCGAATTCGCTCTATTACATCACAAAAGTGATAATACCGCCGATTAATCGTTGTTTGAAATTGATCGGTGTCGATTTGAATGTTTGGTTCAATCAAATGCCACGGAAGTTCATCAGATTTCTACCGACATCGTCGCCAACAAAGAAGACGACCATTTCGCAGTATTTCATAACGACGAATTGTGCTTGTTGTGGTCAGCAAACCCAAGAGGGATTGTGCGATAGATGCTTGAAACGTCCACAAGAGACTGTGATGATTTTAATTGAAAAACTTCAATATATCGAACAAACTTGGAGCGATATCAGGCTTGTAAATTCGTTTAAAATAATTCGATTTCATCTCTTTAAATTGTTTTTGATAACAGATTTGCCAATCTTGTAGCGGAACGCCGGATGGTGATTCGTGTGTCTCTTTAAATTGTCCTGTAATGTACAAAAGGAACCAATCGAATAGGAATCTACAACAATCGAACAGTATTCGAGAACTATTGAAATTACCCCAATATCAATTTTAGATCTTATTAGATTTATTGAATTTTAAATAGATTTTATTTTTACAATTTTTTAAAGGAAACTAAAATAAAAGTTAAAACTCCCATAAAAATAGCATTATATTTCCCACAACAAGCGATACGGTGCAATAAGCGTAAATTTGCTATAGGCAAAGTCAATCCATCAAGCACTTTGTTAAATTGAGAACCTTTAAAATTATAAAAAAACTTATATAAAAAATACAAGCTATAAAATTTTAAAGAGGTAATATTAATACTCTTGACTAGTGAAAGTAGTGAATTTAAAAAGAAACCTTATTTGTACTCCTTATCTTATAAATAACATAAAATTTAGGCGTTTGCACGCAGCGATTCTATTTTCATACAAATTTCCTCCTTCATTTGTGGATCGGCAATTAAAATAATTTTTCCATTACCACTCGAACTGAAGAATCCTTTCTTTTTATCGGGCGATGGTATTGATACACCTTTTGGTACAACTGAAGCTGGATGTGTTAAAATTTGCCATGTATACGACCAATCAATTTGCCACGAACCAAATAAATCATTGTGTAGAATATAAGCTATACGTTTATCAGTTAATAATAGAATCTCTTTGTTTTCAATAACAACATAATGATAAGCATAGATATCTGTAGTGGCGAATTTGCCTTTTTCTAAATCATACAATAATTTGTTACCATACGATTCGTATTGATTATATGGCCGAACTAAACCGTCATCCTGTAAGAATCGGGGTAGTCTTAAACGAGTAGCTTCTTCACCGCTATCAGTAGCTCTAAAAAATCCATTTTCTCAACTATTCTCTAGATTTAATAACAAATAATTACCTTTTAACTGCATCTAATGAATTACTAGCAAAATCGACTACACCAGATGTTGGATGTGCAATCAAACCAACAGCACCTTTACCTAAACCCTTCAAAAAACCACCGAAACCCTCCTCTTTTGCACCACTTATCGGTTTTGTAATAACACCAGTAACACCATCAACAACACCCATAACTAAACCTTTACCACTACGGGCTATACCTTCTTGTACTGTTGACGGTTTCTTATTGAATTGATCACGACGTTTCCGTTGATAATCTTTATCGAAAGTTAAAGCAGCAATGCCTTTGCCTAAAGCTCCAGTTATACGGGATGCTGCACCAGCAGCACCACCAACAGTATGCCCGAATAAACTGCGCACACCTAGAGCTAGACCTTCAGCAAACTCGCCAGGCCCTTGAATAGCACCCTAACAAATCAATAATAAATATAATTGATACGAATATAATTGAGTAAATACTTGGAATGGTTCGTAGAATAGATCTTCAACGCCTTTGGTGATACCCAAAACTAAACCGTAAGGATTTCCGATAACATCCAAGCCTAAAACTAAAACGTAGAGTTGTTTAACTGTTTGGCCAACATAATGTTTCGTAGCTTCATTTATCAATTGCTTCCTTGTTAAGAATGTGTAGGATCGCTCGAAAAATGCTAATCTATAAAAACAACAATTATTATTTAATTATTTAAATTAGAATATTTACTTGAAAACGACGTCTTGTAGATCGGTTAGTGTGACTCCGATACCTTGTAGGAGAACATTTAAGAAATTCGGTGTGGCACTTTGATCGCTTGCACTTTGTCCGCTAGCCATTGAGAAGCTTATATGGACTTTTAATGGTGAAAAATGTAAAAGATCATAGAAACTCTTTTGTTCTTGTAATGATTGTGTAGAAACATAATCAAATAATGGTCTATCAACTAAACTACAATCTTCTAAGAATTGTTTCCGTTTATCATCGTTATTTTCTTCGGTACTTTGTAAACAATCAACCAATGCATTAATAAAACCTAAATCGACTTTTATATGAAATTCTTGTATTAACACTTTAAAATATTTGTATTGTTTGACTTGACTATTTTTAATTAATAGTTGAACAATACTAACTTCAGCAAATGGTTTAATACCATCGTTAATTGCAACACTTTTCGGTGGTGGTACTGGTGCTAGTACCACCGGGAATATACAATCGAACATTTGATTATCAATTTGTAAACGATTAATTTTACCATGCAATTGTAACTGACTTGGGCTAGTTTTAATTTGTATCCATAAACCAGTCTGGAAAGTACGTCGGATTTTACGTTTACGCGGCTTCAACATTAGATTCAATTTAAAATCAACTTCAATTTTATTATCAACAATAATATGACTATCTGTATTGCCGTATTTATCAATATTTGCTAAATATTCTTGATAGGCATGTTCTAATAACATACTTTCTTGGTTATTCATGTATTTGAATCGTCTCGAACTGCTTTTACATTGTTCCCAAATTGCACCAGAACTGGCTATTGCTAAATACATGATTTCTTGTCGTGTTAGATTGTTTACAAGTGATAAACCAACACCGTGTATAGAAACTGTGATTTCTTGTTGGAAAATTTCAAATAATTTTGCAGCTTGTGCATTCTCAACAATATATTCGTTTTCAGTAAACAATAATATCCGTTGCATACCATCCAAAAACGATACATAAAATATTGCTTTATTATTTCTATGAAATTCACCCAATATATCTTTACGTAAATCCGTTGATATATCCTTTTTGTGTTGTCCAGTTTGCCATGTTAATACACGTGGTCCAGATGGATTATCCCACGTGTATAACAGAAAATTTTTACTAGATAATTCTTTAATTTGTACGGTTTCTTTCTCGCAAAACTTGAGAATTTCATTTGTATGATTAACAATCAATGCCGGTGCCATACCAATTTCATAATGGGCACAATTAATATAAATACCACCTTCTGTTAATTGAATATCAACGTTTATACCGCCGTATTGATTTTTTAATTTTAATAATGTCGTATGACTTTCTGTATATAAGAATGGTGTTGATATTTCATTAGTTCCAACCACTCTTAAACGTAATAGTTTATCTTCTAATTCACAATGCGGCCATAAAGGTGTACACGATTTCGGTTCAACGCGTATCCAACGATCAGCCGGACGATCACTCTCTTGACACTCTATAGCAAATAGAGCTGTATTTATAATCACATAATACGGCGTGAAAGTAATCTGTTTAGTTAGACCATTGTAAGTTAATTGATTTTGTACACCGATCTACAAAAGAGAAGTTTATCAAAATTTATTATTAATAGAATTACACATACTTGATAAATTAAGCCCTCGGATTTACAGGAAATCACCCCAGACGATCCTGCTACATCTAACGAAAACTTATCGGACCATTCACCATTTTTAATACGTATTGAAGCTTTCTTCTTTCCAAAGAAATTTTTCGGATTAAATGAAAACAATACTGGTGCTTTATAATCTTCTGGATGATATAAAATATTCGTATGTTCATCCGAATTCTGTTAATTATTTAAAAATAAAAAGAAATTAATAGAAATAAATTTCTTGAAATTGTTGAAATTCAACATGCAAAAATAATTTACAACAAATTAAGTAACAATAATCCAGCAACCAAAGCAATAGAAATGTACCTTTAATGGACTGCCGGTGGTATCGTGTTTTTCAGTTTTTTTAGATTTCTGAAATATCGAATTTTTAAATAATTTTTTTCCAATTTACTTCAATTACAACCAAACAATTACACAAGTAATTGTAGTAAAACTTACTCGATATATTAGCGATAATCCGGTCTTATTCAACATCCAAAATGGACAATAAAGCGACATTCTCATTGAACCATTCTCTATAATGGCATGTAAGCCTAAATCTAGCGTCATTTTAGCATTAGATCCAAAATTATTGAACGTCCAAACGGAGAATTCGTGTGGTTCTTCTTGGATTTCCTGTCGACACGTCCATTCTTTATCCAAATAATTCGGCAACTATAAAATCGAAAATAAACTAAACTATTTCAATTAATTATTTATAGATTTACTCGAATAACAAGAGCAGATTCGCCTGGATCAATATTGGCTAAAATTAATTGTTCACCACGTTCTATAATCGTATCATTAACAGTTCCTTCAATACAACAAACAATATCTAATGGTAAACAATTAATGAAGATTATAGGTGGACGTAGATGGATATTATAACAAGTACTAACAACTGTATGTTTCGATGTATTCTCATAATAGACTTGTTCCATTTCACCAATAGCACGTAAAATGAAATTCTGTTTACCAATTTCTCTTGTTCTAGGTTTACAATATAAATTCTTTGTTATTGAAACATTCGTTTGTAAATCTTTCCAAATATATGGTGTTGTTGTTACCGAATAACCATTAACCGAAAAGAATAATTCATTTGTTGGTGTATAAACAGCCTTTAACGGTATATTTAATGAATCATTCGGTTCTATTGTTTTAATCGATTCTAATTCATTGCCTCTTTTCGTCATATAATAAACATCAATCGGTATATTAAAATGATTAAATACTTTCAATATACTACGTATTGTTATTATAATAATACCATCATCAACACGTACGTCGGATATTATACCATAATTCTCATTGGTTTCACTACGATAATTCAATTGGAAATAACGTTTATCGGCTCGTACAACTGGCAAATCGATAATTGAGTTACTATTATTAACTTTAATACGTAAGAATTTCTCATTATCTGCTGCAGCTTGAGTTAATAAAACGTATTGTAATTGTAAACTTTGATTATCGTTGGTTTCTTTCAATTGTAACGGAGCTGATGTTCCATTCTCTAATACAACATCAACATTATCTTTATTTGTATCAGCAACTTTAAATGATCCTTTCGCTATTAATAATGTAATCGAACAACCTAACTCATTTACTAATTTATATGGACCAATACTATCACTAGTTTTGGTTTTTTCACTATCCATAGCCGATGCGAAACTTTTACCTAAATTATTCAATACTTCTAAACATGTTTTTGTTATAGTTAATTCCAAATTATTTTCCGATATTATATCAATACTCATAACAGGTTGGGTATTCGTTGTTTCTTCATCACCAGGACTTCCTATATCTTCCTGTTCATTCATTGATATTTCCATTTTCAACTCCCATGGTACATATTTATTAATTTGATTAATTTGTACAGGCTCAATTAATGGTTCCCATAATGCTAAACGACTATTATAATAGCCCATTTGTACCGTTAAACTTGCTTCTAAATTTAATTGACTACTCCAATTGCGTACTGTACCTTTTAAACTACTTTCAAATAATAACATTGGTAAAGTTTTATTACCAACACCAGCTTCTAATGTTACAATAATCGATGGTACTGAAACTATACAAATTTCTTGAACATCTTTCACCTTTTTAACAGGTACATTTAATATATCGGCCGCTTCAACAGCTTCATCTAAAATTTTAAATTGAGTAATTGCTATATTTAAGAATTTAATTAATTACCTGGTTTTAAATACCAAAAATCGTTATCTTGGAACGTTTTTATTGTCCACAAATCGGAATAATCTTCTAATTCAACAATTGTAGAAGCTCTTACAGTAGCACCTTGAGCTGTAGCTAGAACCGTATTCAATAATTCGATAGTCGCTGGTGATACACATAAACGTATATCTGTGATTAATAACTACAATACAAATTATTAATTTAAATAACAGAAAAATTGGAATAAATACTTCAACGTGTAATCCTCTATCTTCTGGTGTAGATCCAGCTAGACTAATCGTCATTGGATGTAACACATCATGTTTAGTTTCATAACGTTTTAACGGATTATAACAACAAGTATACAATTGAAGGTCTTTGATTATACCATTAATGACTTGATGTTGGCCGGATAGGCGTAATTTCACCAAAATTTCGCTCTAAATTCACACAATTATCAAATATTTACTTAATTTTCGATCAAATTAAAGACTTACGTTTAAAAATATCGCTTTAGTATCGATATTATTCATATGTTCAACAAGAACAATATCCGGTTTTTCCACTTTAAGATTCAATGTTATATTGAGTTTCTGTTCTGTATTTTCTTCAACAACAGTAGTATGTGGCTTTTTTTTCGATTTATTCGCAACAACATTACGTTGAGCTTCAATTTCTTTCTTCTTATCGTCTTCAACTTGAAAGAATGTCGCTAATTTTAATAAATAATCAACCGATAAGATAACAGTAAAACTATAAACTCTAACATCAGTAAAGATACTATTATCTTTCATTTGTACAGTTATATCGATCATGCTACGAAAATCGGTTAATGTTGTCGATGATGATGATGGTAATGAATCCATACTGATATTCATATCGGAATCTTGTACCCGTGATATTAAACGTGTCAATTTATTCTCACGTTCAACACGTAAATCATCCAATACACAATTGACCAATAACATCGATAGAATCATTGATTTATCATCAAACATACGTGATTTAACCGAAATACCTTCTAATGAGAATCGTGCCAAACCCGAACGTTGTTCGTGATCATCTTTTATATCACTTTGATATAAAGTTATACCGATTTTTTTAACACTAAATGAGAAACGTATAAACGTTGATACTTTTGGACTAATTTCCGATAACGACATTTTCGGATCTTCTTCAATTATTGGTTGTAAAATTGACGATTCAATTATAGCAATTGATGTTGTTGTTGTTGTTGATGATTTTGATTGTAGATTTTCTTCGTTTTTTTTCGATGATATTGGTTCATCTGGTTCTTCAATTTCAGTTAAATTCTTACCAACTACATCCATAATTATTTGATAATCAGTTTGACTTAATAATAACATGATTGTATCTAATTTTCCTGATATTTCAAGAGCTGCTATACCATGATACCAAGTCGTTGATAAGTTGCGTTTTATTACAAAATTCAATGTAGCCGGTTCAAATAATTTACATTCATTTACAATTTGATAATTGTTATCTAATTGTATTCGGGATAAATTGAAATCTCGCAAATTCATTCTCAAATTATCCACAACGGCTAAATGGCCTTCACTATTTTTTATATCAACATTCGTAAATGTATTCGATAGTGATATTTGACCTAAATCGATAAATAAAGCGTCGTAACTTTTCGAATCTTTCGGTATAAATATATCTGGTGCTTTTAGACGAATATCTAATAGGATTTTTGTTGCTTTTGAATAAGCCAATTGGACATTATCTTTAGCTGTTTGGGCGGCCGCCTGGGAAGCATCTATAATCATCTGTTGAGCCGCTTGGAATTTATTCAAGAAATTCTTCAAGAAAATATTGTAAATTAATATGGAAATTAATAAGAAATTAAAAAGAAACTCACCAACATTCGACTAACGAATAAATTTAGGAAAACTATACGCATACCACCGATTGTTAGAACTATAGAGATATCCGGTTTATCAATTTCATGTTCGGATACTTCGTATAAAACTATACGACTATCGAGGGCACCTTCTTGAGACACACAACTCAAAATCTAAAATTTCCCTAATAGAATTATTTCTTTTAATTTAATATAACAACAAACCATATTGTGATTAGTATTTGGATTCAAATCAGTAACGCAAATATCTTTCAATTTTGCAACAATTTGTGTGTATGCACTTTTAATAGTAATGTCGGTTCTTAAATCTTTCACTGCACATGTTGTTAAACGACTCTTATCGGTTGCAAATTCTACCGATAATTCTTCTAAACTTGCCGATAATTTAAATTTAACAGTTTCAACAATTTTACTCGACAATTTCGACGGTTTTTCTGTAATTTGTTTTAATAAAATTTACACAAAAGAATATAAAACTAGAAAATTACCAGCTTTTGCCATCTTGTAAGTTTCACTAATTGTAGACAATTGTCTAGCAAGTGAACGATCATCAATTGAAGCTATACGATCATTTTGTTGTTGACTTGTAATATCTGCAATTTGATTCTGTACATCATTTCCATATTTCATTAGGAAAATTAAACCCTCTTGATGTAGAATAATATCTAATTTTGTAAATTTCAATATTAAACTACTCTCACATGATTTATAAACAGAATGGAATTCTGGTGAATTTTTATCAATTTGTAGGAATTTCACATCAAATAAATACTGATCTTCAGTTGGTGGTGTTGTTATAATATTAATTATATCATCATTACGGTGTTGTTTTAAAAATATACTACCTAAACGTAGATTTATTGTAGTATTGTAAGTTTGTTGGACCAAATAAAATTCGATGTTATTAACAGAAAACGATAACAAATCAACACTTGGTGAATTTAGCGTCTCTTGATGCAATAATTTCATCGATATCTCTATAAAATTCAAAAAAAAACTATAAGAAATAATCGTAAAAATTATAGAAACTTACTCGACATTACAAATTTGATATCAAGTGTTGTAAATTGTACAAATGAAGCTTTCTTTGTTTTAATTGACGGTAATTTTTCCGACATTCTTCTCGCCTGATTTTGCATTTCAACATATTTCAATACTAATGTACTAGAACGATGTAGATCGCCTTTTTTTAATGGTCCAGGTGGTGGTGTATCTGTCTCTGGTAATGGTAAACTTGTAACAATACCCAACATCATCATTAATCTCGAATCAATTAGATTCAAATCAATGATTGGTAATTTACCGGAAATTTTCGTTAACGGTAATCTTGGATCATCACTGATTAAACATTTCGATAAAATTATATGTAAACTAACTGGACTTAATAGATGCATGTTTGTTATATTTGATTGTTTCATATTCTCTAACCAATTCTCTTCTTTATGTGCAATTAACATTTGTATATTTGTTAATTCTAATTTGAATTGATCATAACTTTGTTCCATCATTGCTTTAAAAATCTGCTCATTCGTTTTGCCTTGTTTGTATAAATCTTTTACAACAATTAAACTAGCACGAGTCACTGATACGAAACGTACCCGACCTAAATTTAAAATTATCACATCTTCATTTGATGTAAATTTACCCTTATGTGGTACTATTATATAAGGGGCTTGTAAATCGATATTAACATCAATATAATTATGTGATTCAATCATATATTGTAAACCAACGGATGATTTCTCTTTAATATTCGCTAAACGTTGATCGGCGGCTTCCGATAATTGTTCTAATGATGATGATGGTGGTACTTTAAATATATCAATAACTTTAATTATAGTTGCGGAATCATAGATAACTTTCACCGGTTTAGCTGTTACCTGTATCCGTTGATCACACCTTTTATCCAGTGGATTCAACTCAAATGTCATCTCTAATAAACCACTCTTTTTCGTATCAATATCTGAACTGATTATATGTGGAATTAATTCGCCTTGTTGTAAACCGTAAGTTGTTAATTCATCAATTTTAGCATGGAATAATAAGCCTTTAGCAGTTTCTCTAGTATCAATACGACATTTAACACCGGTTAATTCAGTTAATATAATTCGTTTTATTGTAGCTTCATCATCACGCAATTCAAGTTCTAATGTTTTCAAAATAAATGTTAGCGATTTATCAACGAAATCTTCAGGATATTCAGCTGGACCGGTATTCTCTTGATAATCGATAGCTTGAAATAGACGCGCCTTCTCTTCAGGTGTCATAGCTTCTTTGAATTGTTTTAAAATATCCCCACCATCAGTTGAATCGTCATCAGTTGATGATGATTGACCACTCCATAACCAATTTAACCAACCTTGTGCCGGTTTAGTTTGTTCCGTACGTCTGTGTTCTAATTCGATTCTTTGACGCATTAAAACAATATTAAATACATCTAAACGATTTTCGCATTCATCTAATCGTTTTTCATCATCATGTTTCATAGCTTTATTCAATTTCTTTTTATATAATTCACCATAATTACGGCATAGATTACGATGTTGATATATAAAATTCCAATCCCAATTGCGACGACGTCGCCGTACTTGTTCTTCTAATACACATTTATAAGCAAAATGCCACCATTCTTTATAATGGCCACGATAACCATCAACATTTGGACGATATTTACGATATTGTTGGGCTTTTTTCATTAAATCAAATGAATCAGCTAATGCAATTATATCGCGATATTGTGCTTTACTAACACCAATAAATAATTTATCCATATTGAAATTTAAATGGATTTTTGGTATACTAAATGGCGGGTTATCATGTTCGGGAATTTGGTTGATTCGTAGACGAGTCGATGCGTTTAGCGGACCCAAAACTAGAGTTCAAGAAAGAATAAATCAATTTAAATTTATATGTAAAGAAGATTGTAGTCGATTTAGAAATACGACATTGATTTGGTCCATTGTAGGTTGTAATTTATTTCCTGTAAATAAATCGGGAGTATCATTTGCTAGATAAAAAATCACAGTAATGAGCCGGCATACAAAAGCGACCTTTCCAATCGGATGACCTCGTTCTAACATAACTATGACATCATTATGGCGCATAATTAAAAATAATTTGGATTCATTATAGAAAAGTAATAATAAAAAAAATAATAATCAGCAATTACCGTATTTATAATAAGTGGGTTTTTCAGTTGTAGTTGCAATATCCCGTACTAAATTTGCTGCAATTACATCACCAGGCAAATTTACATAACACGCCGACATTGGATTCCAATAAACGGCTAAAGAATCCAAATTTACAATCTACAAAAGAATCCATAAGAATTTCATGGAAATTGATCAATTTTAGCGACACACTTTGAATATTTTTGTAATATCGGATTTGGTAATTGCCGGCCTCCATTCTTCATCTGTACTTACAAGATCCAATTCACTTAAAGTAAGACCAACTGAGAACGGTTTTCCGGGATTCGTTATAATATCCTCGTAACGTATATGGACATTTTTTACATTCAATTGGATATTTTTAACAATTTGCGTTATCAATTTCTCAACAAATGTTGGATCGGCTTTCGGTTTATCCTTCTCAGCTTCACGTTTCTTCGCCTCTTCGATCTTCTTCAATTCGGCTTTCTTTGCTTCACGTAGTAGTTTTTGTTCTTTCTCCACATTGTATTGAATTTGTTGATTAGGACATGCTAATAGATAAATGTCGCGTACTGTTATTACGAACGGTGCACCGTAGAGGTTCTTCCATGGTATTTTCAAAACAAGTAAACCTAAAATTTTGATTATTGACAGAATTTTAGAAATTGTTGAATTTTACCAATTTGTCCGTAAACAAGCCGGAACGGTAGGCCTAATTCGTCTAAAGCCGATTGTTTTAAAATCAAATTCTTCAACTCTACATCTCCTACAAGCAAACAATCGAATAGTAAATCGATAGGAAAATAGTAAACAAAATTACCTCCCCATATGCCGAGATTTAGTTGGTTCTTATCGAGATTTTCAACGTAATTACCGAGAAACGTATTGAGAATTTGTGCAATAACATTTTCAAACACCATTTTTCGCCACTAATACTAAAAATTTAGCGGAGTGTTACACGATAAACACTCCCTAAACTCTTCCGTACAGTTCAACAATTTGAAATAAAAATTCTAAAAATGGTGATGACATCAATCAATTCAAGGCAATAACAAAATTTATTTTTCACTTTAATGACCTTTCGACATTAATTAGAGCATTTATTGAATCATCATCAATACAAATAGATGGAATATAAGAAACTTTTATCAATTCTACAAATGCCCTAATTTCTCGAATTTCGACACAAATAAATATGACAATTGAATAACTTTCACAGCTACCAAAATAATATATCGTTGCGGCCGTTTCAATACAATAAATTAGAGAGAGATGGAGAATTTTGAGGATTATTAACAGGTTGGTACGATTGTTATTGTTTACAATTACGTCAAAAATTGCTAAACAAATTGAGGTTATATCTAAAAGTAGCTCTACTAACCCAAATTCAAAATACACGAATTGATATATGCAGTTTATTAATTACGATATAAAAGAATTTCAGTTTTACTTTTCGATATTTTTGGTTTCATTCAATTCGACTTGTTCAGCCGATGGTGGGTTGCGAGTTTCCGGTACTTCCTCGTTTTCTTGGATCGTTTCCACCGATTCACCAGCTGATGACGAACCTGCTGAAGTAGCATTTGAGTTAACAGTAACAGCAGTACTAGCACTAGTACCACTATCACTAGTTTCATGATCATCACTAACATCCGTATTGTCATTCTCATCATTATTGGCAATCGCTACAGATGGGTGGATTTATGATTTATTGTTTTTAAATTAAAGAATTTAGAGAAATACCTAAATTGTCGCCTTGACTATAGAAATGTGGATCGTCTTCTGCTTCTTGAACTAAATCTTCTGTTTGATTGAACACATCAATTAACCAATCAGGAAATATATCATCTGAAAATATGCCACAAGATTATCGAAAATATTAATAAACAAACACAGTACCATCTTCATTTGGATTAATATCGGAATTTATCATCAGATAATTATCGGAATCTACCGGCGGTCCATTATTCTGTACAGTATCCATTTCGAAATCAAGAAGTAAATCGACATGTGAATTTGAGTCGAATAGAGCTTCATGACTAGGCCATGCCACCTCGATATCATCATCAATGACTTCCTGATCATCATCAACTTGATCATTACCGATATCTTCAACTAAATCATTAATAATTTCATTATTATTATCAATATTGATTTGATTATGTCGTTGATTATCAATCAATTCTTCAACGTGATCATCGATATTATCGTCGATATTCAATGCTGGATAGTTATTACCTTCTAAATCACGATTATTATTAGCCAAATCGCCATTTTCAACAATCATAATCGGCTCTATTATCTCTAATTGTCGTTCAATATGATGCTCGATCAACTCAACCGGTTCTTCAGGTTGTTGGATTTGATTCAATGAATTCTCCAATAGACAATTAGTTAGCGATTTTACATCATTTATTGAACTATTATCGTCACTATCGATTGATGACTCTTTCGATAGTTTTTTAATATTCGACGGACCGGCGACTGAATATCGCTCGATCTCCCTACAAATTCCCTGCATCACTTGAAATCTCTCCATTTCGTTGATATTATCAACATCCGTTTGTAATATTGTTTTGTTTAACAGACCGACATAATCATTGGGAGAGTCGTCGTTTAATGGAGATTTCTGATAACCGGAATCGTACAAAGAACATTGTTTAGTTGAATTCGGTTGATTTGGAACATTCTCCTCCCAATCGGAATAATTTTCATCATCAACATTGAATTTATTATCAGATTCATAACCGGATGCATCATCAGTCTCACTATTTGTCGGTGTTTCGCTACTATTCATTTCTAGATTGATAATTACACAGGTTTCAATACGATCAGTCTCTTGTAAACATTCTTCAACAGTATAGTTCGATTTTAATAGAAGGCCTCTGGAATTTTGTAAATTTTTAATGTCAAATAGAATTGTCAATTTGTTTTGTTATAAACACCTCAATTCCGGAACGGTGATAAATTGTCCATAATTACCATAAATGAGATTCTCTAACGGTATTTCTAAACGATTCGTTGAACTGTTGAAAAACATTGAATGTCTATGATTGAATTGATTGATGCGATATTTAATTTCGTCGAGGATTTTCTCCTCTCCAGATCGATTATCGACTAGATATGGATAATGAATATCGGCAATTAATTTGTAGGTTGAAATTTGTTTTGAATGGGAATAATACGAACAAATACCATACGATTTCTTTGGCGTACAAATATCAATATTGCAAATAGTATCACAGATAATGTCTTTTCGTACGAAACAAGCCAATTGGGTGCAAGTTCCGAAGGCTTCAACCCCATCCGGAGCCAGACCGACACCATCGAATGCTACAGAGTAATGAGGAAAACGTTCAACAATATTCAAACACCTAAAATTAATCAAATTAATAATACTCCTATATTTAGAATTGTAAGTACAACCATGATTCGAATTGTTTTCGAGTCCATTCGAATTTATGGTCCGCGTGCCGGAAGCCTGTCCTATACGGAAATAATTGATTAAAATCCGCATTAGGCGTCGTAATTATCGCCAATTTCGGTTGAATATACTGGAAAATATTGTAGGGGAGCGCCTCTAAAACATCCGGATACAGATGCTCAATCCTACAAGAAAACTAATCAATAATTGTATCAAATTAGAATTAAATCAATCAACAATTCGATAGCAATAACCGCATCAACGTCTTTTAAACAATCATCAGGCTCAGATACACTTCCAACAAACACTTTAACATTCAATTGATGCAATCTGTTAATATGATCGGCAATCAACGGTTGTACTTTAAATAAAGTATCGGTTAAAATCTCCTCGTCGATATCAACGAATATTGTACAATTTAAATTGATCAAATTCTTTAAATAAACAAATAAGTCCAGTTCAGCACAACCGAAATCAACGAGCGTTTTAATTTGATTCCGCCAACGTTCGTCCAATAATATTTGTGCAATACGTTGATAACGCTGTTTGAATAACGGTGGATCGAATTTGATATCGTTTGTTACTGTACGTTCAGCGTATGGATCATTTAAATGATGGCTAATCGTGAAATTCGATGCCACTATTTGGCTACACTTGATTTTATTAAAATACGTGTAGAAACATTTTATTAGATAATGAAAGGCAACAATCATCTTTTCGAAGAAGCATTGAATTATAAATTGGATAAAGATCGAAATTTAATTCGTAAAAAATAAACAATATTGTTATTTGTCGATAACCATTAATACGATAATTTTGACATTATAACCCAACTACCAACTGTTACGCCAAAATCACTAAAAAATTAAAACAACAAAAGAACAAATTATCGTCACTATTGAACGCATAATAACAAACTATATCAACAATAATTAATATAAAATAAATATCAATCAATTATTATCGATAATTTTATATTATTAACAACAATTCTAGGGGAATTTAGTTTTGTAAGCTTGTCTACTTGATTATTGACAGCTCGATTGTTATTTCAACCTAACCTAAAAAATTTGAATTTGTTTGTTTGAAAATGTTATTTTCAGCCGAACTCGCCGATTTCCGTAAGGTCCACAATGTTCTGAAAGCGATAACGTTTCGTGATGTATTTTTATTAAAATTTATCGATTATTTTATGATTTCGATTTTCAGTACGCAATCGTGCATCCGATGGAGGAAGGTTTGAAATTTACATTAGAAGAGATGAGGAGTATCGAAACGTCCGCTTATATCCCGCAAAATATGTTCACGAACTACCAGATCGATCTCAGTGAAGATATTATTTTCAAGATCAGTATGAAAGTGTTTACCGAATGTTTGAATATTTTCAGTGATGATAACAATTGTAGTATCAAACTAACGTACGAATCTGTCGATTCTCCTCTGTGTTTGGTGTAAGTATAATTCGAGTAAACTGATATTGTCGTAATTAAAATAAATTTAGAATGACTCATAATGACGATAATATCACTGTGGATTGCGAAATAAAAACTTTAAACATTGATGATTATCCTGATGTTAGTTTGGCCGAAGAGTGCAAGTTGAATAAAATCGTAATCGAAGCGAATATTTTTACAGAATTGTTACAAAGACTCGATAATTCAGCCGATGAGATTAAGATTTCAATCAGTCCAGATTCCCCATATTTCAGTCTAACATCAACTGGTGTTTCTGTAAATTTCTAGCACTTCTTTTACAATTTTACTAAAATTGCAAAATTCCAGGGCGAATCTCAAGTAAATGTTTCGAAACATTCCGAATCTGTGTCAGTGTACCACTGTAAAGAGAAAAGTGAAGCGTCTTATGCATTCTCCAATATTCGGCAAGTCTTAAAAGTTATGAATATGGCTGATAAAGTTTCAATATTGACTGGTGAATCCGGCCTATTGGGCTTACAATTGATTATTACAAACGATGATAAACAAATGTACGTTGAATATTATGTTACAGCACAGTTTTCAGATTAATAAATTTTCTTTTATTCACAAATATGTTTTAATATAATCACAAAAAAACAAAGACGAAGGAAATTTATAAATATCAAAATTCAGGAAATTCTTTTGAACAGATCACAACTAAATTCATTGAAATTAGATAACAAAACGAAAACAAGCAAACGGTAGTTTTGTGATTAATCATTGAAAACTTTGAAAAATAATTGATTGCGTATAGGAATAACAATATAAAAAAAAAGTTTGACTTGTTAATTTAAAAAATAAGTTAGCTATTTACATGCAAATTAGATTCAACAAAAATTAAGTATTTTATTATTAATTAATGTAGTACTTAGCGTAGATATTGGTTGTTGTCAAGCACATATAATAGCCGCAAACAAAAAAACAGAATCATCGCTTTTATTACTGTTTCCTCAAATAGATCAATCTTTAATATCCCATACCAGTTATTAGAAAAGAATGCTAAGGCTTTGTTCCATTATTTTTGTTTAAATAAATTAATTGATCTAATTTTAGGCTACGAATTAAACTAAAAAAGAAGATAATTATCGCATAGAAGGTGATGACATAGAACTCATGCTAGATAAAGGAGTATTAGAGACTGAATAATTTAATTTTTCTAATTCTTCATCGACTTGATTATTTCTTAATTCTTGTGTTGTATATAAGAATTTATTCCATTCATTTTGTCTTGGATGAGCGAAATTCTATAATATTTAAATAATAAAATTATGGCAAAATTATAAAAAAATTATCTACCTCGGCTACATCGTACACCCAAATTTTGCCTTGATTATCACCAACAGTTACATGAAGACCTGATGGTGTCCATGAGACTCGATTTAAAGCCGGACTACCATCTACTGTTATACTAGCTGCCGGTACTTCTGTATCTTGATTTAAATTCCACAAATCTAATCGACCACTACCATCAACAGCTGCAAATAATGCTGGATGTGCTGGTGACCATTTCACATCCAATACATAATCACCATTATCTTCAAATGAATAAATCGGCTTGGAATTCTACAATAAATTACGTAAATTACTTGTTTTAAATAAACAAATTTTTATACTTTTAAGCTCCACAATTTGATCGTCCAATCAATTGAAGATGTTAAAAACATATGTGAGAAATCAATACCACCTTGTACAGCATTAACACTAATACCAGTAACAGGACCTTGATGACTATCATATGTATCTGTAATGCCAGCTTTGGCACCATGACGACATGCTGAATATGCAGCACCTTCTTCACTACCAACTAAGAAATTATTAACATCGGAATGTGGAAAATCTAAACAGGTCACAGCCACTGGTTTCGATTGCATTCGATGTAGATCTAATGTTTCTTGAGGTTGACCTAACATATCCAACGACCAAGAACATAATCTACCATCAGTTGAAATACTAATAAGATTATGGGCATTTTGTGTACCCACTACACTCATACAATATACAGGATGCTATAAAAATACAACAATTATTCAAATTAAAACGAAATTAATTAAATTAAATTACTGTATGTGCTAAAGCTGATAATGGTGTCCTTTGTATGGGTGTCCGTTTTTGTACACGATTATCCCATAAAACTATCTGTCCAGAATATGTACCACCTAAGATTAAATTTGGATGAAATCGTGCAAATTTCGCTGATAATACAGCACTTTGACAATGGAAAATATATTCAGGTGTTGTTTTTTTAAATTTCGTATTCCAAATTAATACAACACCATCTGGATCATTTGGTAAATCTTCATTATTATTATATGAGGCTAATAGAAGTTCAGGATATTGTGGTGACCAATCTAATGATGTTACACAACGATTTCGTGTCCATCGTTCATCGAAAAATGATCGATTCAATGAAATCCGCTGATGTGACTTCTCATCTCTAGACAAATCAAAATTTAAGAATTTTTATAATAATTGAATCGAAAATAATTACAATCCTTCTTCACCGGGCCCGCCACTATAATCGGTATAATAGTCTATACTTTCACATAGGACTCTCTCCATAATCCTTGAAGTTCTATCGATGAAATGTTGGAAATCTTCCGATAATATAATCATCTGCTTTTCTTCTTCACTCAATTCTCTTACTAAAAATTCGAATAATTCAAATCAAATTGTATGAATTTCGTTCTATAATTACCTTCTTTAACTTCTTGTTTAGCCTGTTCTTGTTCCAATGCGGTAACAGCCGGTTGAACTTCTTTAACTTGCGGTAATCCATGTGGTAATATACCCGGTGGTAATTTACTACCGAATCCACCAATGTGTGGAAGACTACCCTCTTCATCCTCACCTTGTCCATCGTCATACGTCAAAACTGTGGTGAATAAGGTGTACGCTCTATCTCTCATTCATACAACATTCATTCGTAATTGCCAACAGAAAAAAAAAACTACCACAATCACTACAGTAAAATGCATGTAGGATATTCAAAATTTCCATCAACTACATACACTTCAACATCAACAACACTTAAAACTAGAATATTAACATTGTCCAAATCAATAATTTTAATATTTAGTTGAGATTAGTGTCATTTAAATGAATTGGACAAAGTTACAAGTTAATTAAAATAGACAGAATAAAGTAAAATAAAAACAGAAATAGAAAAATACGTGTAACAGACTGGAAATAGGAAAGATCAAGGAAATAGATGAAATGAAA
Source organism: Mylabris phalerata (assembly GCA_020740385.1). Taxonomy (NCBI): domain Eukaryota; kingdom Metazoa; phylum Arthropoda; class Insecta; order Coleoptera; family Meloidae; genus Mylabris; species Mylabris phalerata. Next base: position 2,009,790 of record JAJEOX010000299.1, on the reverse strand, counting down.
ATAAAACGAAAAGAATTTCATTCCAAATTAAATTTACCCACTTAATAATCATTCCACAATTAATTTATGCTGTGAATCAACTATTAATGATGCTACATTAGCAATTTTAATATAAACTAATTAATAATTAAAAGCAGAAGCTTAAATATTTCAACTTTGAAACACAATAAGCATTATTTAATTTTCAATAATAAAATGCTTTATGTATTTGAAATTGACCCAAACTACAATTAATATGCGTACGGCTTTAATTGAAGCTAAAAATAATAATTATGGAACTAACTAAAAGGTGTGCTTTTAATGAATATTAAAGGTATTTATTTTTAAATAGATTTTAATATTTGGATGGGAGTCGGAAAAGCCACCTACCTGTGAATTCGTCCTCCCATTCTAAACCCGGATTTAGATTGTATTCGTCTTAAGAGGAAAGAAACATGTATCAGTAGGGGGTAGATTAGAAATTACAATAAAGGTTGTGTCTATAAACTTGGCTGCACTAACAACAAAACTTTTATTGTAAAATCATTTAATAATGGTTTAAAATATCCATTATTATTCTTTAATTAAATCGAAATTGGATTTTTTTTTATTAAATTAAATGAAAATTAAAAAAAATGTAGCAACCAAGATAATGTAAATAAATGAAATTACTAAAAATTAAAACTTATACACAATCCTACAAAGTGCCTCAATAACTATTGTTTTATTTTCATTTACATGCTGTTAGTTGCTTAGTGAAAATTGTTAGTCAGATTATTAAACAAAATTAGTAATTAAGCGAATAAATTAAAGGAAAAGAAACAGAAAAAGTGAAATCAAACGATTGATTTCACTTTTAAATATGAAGCTTTGATGTTAGTTTACAATAACTGAACATGTGCCCTTTTTCTCAAATTAAAATAATAAACAATCAGAAACGTAACTGAATTGATAACATAGAGATGAATTCCAATTTATTTTCAACGAAAAATAGGAGACAAATTAAAGGTATAATCAAAATAAAGACGGGAAATTTTGTAACAATAATAAATTTAAGCAAATAATTTGATAAAATCATAAACTTACCGTAATAATCGGTTGCATGAGCTAAGTGGAAATAGAAGAAAAAATTGAATTAAAAATACTCCTTAATACAAACTACACTTAATTATAATTATAATAACAACAAATTATAACGAAAGGAAACCTACAGTTGTATTTCAAATAATTTAATGCTTCTGGTTTGCTGTAATAGAAACGAAATTCCCACAACCAAAAAGCATAGAATCAAAGATAGGTGCACATGTTTGTTTTATAATACTCTTTAAATATATTTAAAATAATAATTAGCGTACTAAATTTATACAATTAAGCTGAATATAAAAATGTTTACAAAAAATACTTTCAGGCTTAATTGTGACGTCTATTAATAATTTATTATTTGATTAACAATAATTAATTAAGAAGAATATACGTTGGTGCAGTTATAATATAGAATAGAGATATACAACATACAATAAATTACATAAAAACGTGCACCATACCTTTACGAGGTCTCCACCAATCCTCCATGTAGCCTTTAAGTGGGGAAGAAGATGAAGAAGATCCTTGTTAGCAACGCATACATACGAATGTCATATGTGTAAAATAAAGAACTTCATTGAATAGGAAACCCGTTGTAATTTTATTTTTTCAAATAATTTCACCAAATTATTATAATTTAAATCGAATTATAAGGGTTCCAATACAAGAAGATCTATTATATTGTAATTGATAGATTTGTCTTTAATAATATTAGAAATTCTATAGTAGAATTGAATAAGAAACAAAAATATGCCTGATTAAAATGAAAATAATAAAAATTTTTGTACAAATTTGTGTTACTTGTGTGTTAAATTTTGTTTACTCACACTTTCTCCACGATGAAAATCCTAAATAATCTATCAGCAGCATTAAATTTTACAAAAGAAATAATAATAGATTTTTATTATTAATCATTTCAATTCAGGCCCTCAATCAACATTTAACATAAAATTACATATAAAAGAAGAAAGCCTTAAACCAAAAGCATAAAGGAAGCATCAATTTAAAATGAATAAATAAAAAAATAAAAATAAAAATAATTAAAAATAAATGAATGCGTGCAGCCAAATTATGACAACATAAATATTAAAATAATAAATAAATAAAAATGTAAGTTTCCTTCCCGATCAATTTTAACGAAATCATCGAAATTTAAAGGGTTTATTAATTGTTCCATCTAAGAAATTCCAAACAGTCTAAACTACAATTTGTCCACTAATCATCCAATTCGATCGTATAGTATTCGAATCCTGTAGCTATCTTTTAGCACATCCTGACTAATTCATCATCGCCCCCGCATAAACTATTAAAGCTAGAAACATAAAATTTGAACAACAGGATCCTTTCATAACGCCAACACCCACCAAGGAAGGATTTCTGAAATTTTCACCCCTAAGAGAATGAAATAGGAGATGAAATTTTGCATACAAGTTTCCTGGAAGCATATTTCAGTATTTTTGGTAAATTTACCCTCAAGGTGACGAAATAGGAGATGAAACTTCATAATGAAGTCTGTCATTTTTAAAATTGCAAGCATGAAACTATATGCTTTTGAATAGAAATAAATAAAAACGTGTTCCAGTGTTTTTACGCCCTTAAAGGGATGCAACAGGAAATGAAAATTTGTCATTTTTGAAGCTAAAAACACGAGACGCTATTAATTGAGTTTTGGGTAAGAAAACCATAACTATTAGAAATTAAACTCTTCATGGAATAAATTATAATAGTTTGTAAGGAGTAGTGTCATTTTTGAAGTTAATTGGAGCATAAATTTATTACTTTAACCCTTTAAGAAGCTGAAATAAAGGATAATTTTTAATTAGTGTAATTTAATAAGCATTGATTCTCTCCTTTTAAGCGGGCAAAGCCGCTGGCAATAGCTAGTTTCCTGTGGGAAATACTAGTTACTTTCTTCTATAATTTTTAAATTGTGTATTTTAATACAAATGCATTTCATAGTTCTTCGGATATCCTGTATAACTATTAATTCTCACCGTAATTAAGTCTTCTATTGTTTTCAAATGATTCATTTTCTGCTTTGATTTTCTCACATTTTAGAAACGTATTCGAAGGAAAAATTGATGGATTATCTTGTCAAACTTGTGGACGACAATGATTGATCAGTTAATTTAATGAGTCAATAATTAACAATAATAATTGTATGACAGGTGCATTAAATTCTTCAATATGCAAATAAGTAGAAATTATTGCGACTGAAACCTTGAACCATGTCACCGACTATTTAATTAAAAATCAAGAGATTATCTTGTTAATATTTGGGGATTATAGGGAAATTTCTAGATCGATTCGATGGAAATTTTGGCACCGATTGATGTCAGGGTTTCTATATAAATCGAGTTGAACAGATGGTCAAGATTCATTAAAATAGGCTTCAAATACCTTCGAAAATCGGTTGATTAATGGACGTGTCAATTTCGAAACGGGATATTTTAAAATAACAAATAAATAGCATGCAAAATTAAATAAATTTGCACAATTTTAGGTTTATAGAAGACTTACCGTCCCGTTCATGTCCTGATGTTGTAGTTTGTGTTTGTTTCGTGTAAGTTAAAACTTCTTTCGGTGGGATATTTGTTGATTGTACTGGAACAACCGTTAATTGTGGCGTACGTTTCTTATAAACTCCAACACTACAATTGTGCGATACAATTAAGGCGACAATCCATATAAGTCGAATTTACTTACTGATTAGGTAAACTGTTGTGTTGTAATGATGTGTCAGGTGTGTGATTGATACTATGTTCGGGTGTTAATGAATTCGCACTAGAAATACTCGATAGTACATCCGATACGGGTGCAACACCCAATGAACTAAGCATCTCATCCAATTCTTTACGATCATTATCCGTGCCCAGTAGGACACGATTTGTGGCCTCTTCAACATCTTTCAATTCTTTCTCACGCCGGCGACGATCTTTCTCTTCACGTAATGCTTGCAAACGGGCCTTCTTCCTTTCTAATTCGGCTCTACGATCGGACATTGCTTCCAGAAAATTCTACTCTAGCCCCCAACAACCACCTAAATTAACAAACAACACGATTTACTGAAATTCTAGATGTTCTTTGTGAATCAAAAATAGGGAGAAGAAAAAAGGAATTGTAAAAAGTCCACTTACGGTATAACCCATACCTGTCAAGGTAATTACTCTAAAGACACAATCAATACACTTACCAATTGAATTTGAAATATAAACTAATCGAAGTTGAATTAATTAATTTTATCTTTATTTATTAAATTGCGAAAATTGAATTATTTGAGATTTTTTATTTGATTTTGAATGCATTTAATTCGTCGCAACGCCCGACCGAGACAACCACCATTCCATTTTTATGATGACGTAATTCGATTCGTCATCCAACCAAATTTTCAAAACACGCAAAAATTTCGATTATGATTCAAATTGACATCAAATCAGAGCGAATAATTTGGAATTTTTATGAAATCAACGACAATTATTTTACAGTTATACTGTTTCTATTTTAATAATTAGAAAAAAACGATTTTAAATTATTCATCTTTTGTATGTAGGGATATTTGAGTTGTTGGGTTGTATAAGTACGCCGTTGCCGGCTGTTTTCCACAAAAATCCGTAGATAATCCAAATCGCTATAAGACCCCCGTCCACACACGAACACATTTTGGAGTCTGCAACAAATTTCTGACGGAAGAGCCGACAAACGTCACATACGTCATCAACATTCTAACATATTGTGGATAAACATTCAGACGTACGTGACGTCCGTCGGTGCTTTCGTCAGAAATTTGTTGCCGACTCCAAAATGTGTCCGTGTGTGGACGGGGTTTAAGAGCATTTTATTGGATCAAATTTAGAATTTCATATTATTTTCGGAAAATTGGGGGCAAGTTTTTGGAAAAACTGCGAATGTTAATTTGTATTTAATATTTGAAATTATTGGAAAACAATCTTCGGGGTATTCTAGAGAATGTTTTGTTAATTTGGCACATGCGCTATCTTAACGATTGATTTTATCGACTTATGTTGGTAGTCTATGTGTCAATTTACAGCGCGAATATTCAAACTATTTTAAATTTACGTCTAAATTAAAAAAAAATAGATTAAATTATCGATGTTTGTAAAATGCATGAGTTGAGGTCAATCGATAATAAGTTTAATAACGATGAATTATCGTAGTTGCACGCAAAATAAATGTAATTTTCCATCCATTTTATTGCGTTGTATTTGCGTTGTATATTGCACAAAAATATTCGTTAATTATTAAAATCAGATGGTTTATAATACTTGGATTATAAATTAGTTAAAACATACCCGAATAATGCAACTGATTGATTATAGAAACCAAAATTTAAAATTTTGTTTATTAAAGCTAACCAGAAGTTTAAATTTCATATCATAATTTAATCGTAAGACGATTTTAAAAAGAATCTAATTCGATTTACTTATCCTGCAGAAATAATCGGTAATCTTCTTTCTTTTCTCCTCAATAAAACTACTCTTTTGTTTCACATCCTCTTCACAATCGATATCCATTGGTGTAGTTTGATCATTTCTTTCAATAGTTTTCCCTAATTTATCAATTTCATTCAATAAAGTCCTATCACAATCACTATTCTCATCTTTCTTAGAATTACCATCAATCATATCGATAATATTGATGATTTCATCTGGATTTCGGGGTGTAGTTGTTTTTGATTGTACCGGCGATGTGTCAGTTGGGGTTGGTGTGTCGCGTTTTTTTGGAGTTTTTCGTAATTCTGACGTTGACGACGATGATGATGATGGTGTAGTTTCAGCTAAATCAACTTTTGTTTTGACTTCATTACTATTCGTGTCGTTCTTCGTTTTCTTATTCATAAACGTAAAGAATTGTTTGAGAGTCGGTTGTGATTTCGTATCGAAATGCGCCTGTTGTATGAACGAATAAAGTTGATTTGGTTGTAAATCGCTCGTACAAAAACGACACAAATACCGCCACAACATACCTAAATAAATCCACAATTAAACTGAAATTAAAACGAAAATTAAATTTACATACAAACTGTTATACGATTATTTGCCAAAAATAGGTGCATATTATAGAACGAATTCATTAATTCCGTATCACCGAACGAATAATAAACTAAATCACGATTAGCAATACTACAAGCCATCAATTGTATCAACGATTTTAAATGAGTATCACCTCTAAAGGCGCCACAACCCCAATTACCGCTAGCTATCGGTGCAATATTCGTCTTTCCACGACAACTAAAACCCACATACGCCTATAAAATTTTAATTTTAATATAATTGAATTTCAAGCTAATTTCACCGACTTTATTCAATTCACGTAGTATCGCCGATGGATGGAATTGATCTTTGGTTCTATTAAATTGAGTTGCATCGATTACAGTTAAAGTTGTACGTCTTCTACCGTAATCATCGAATGGAGTTTCGTCAATATAATTACCGTTCCATTGAAACGTTGTACCGTATCCTGTATATTTACTATAACGTTCTATACCTACAATTTTCAAATAAAATCCAATTTAAATAGAGATAATTGAAGACAATTACCGGTAACAACCAGAGCTTCATTATCGCTTAATTCTTCTGTAAATAATCGACTGATTATTAATTCGGGACAAATTACAAATCGTATTTCTTCTTGAACACAACCATACGCTAATACGCCACCACCTACATATCTTTTTCAAGAAAAAAATTAATAATTAATTCATTAATTAGTCGTAATTATTACTTATTAGCGAAATCAACTTGAACGAAACCTTGGGCATCTTCAATCATCCCTGTACTAGATATGTGAATTCTAGTATTGCCTAAATTATTATCAACAGAATCCCAACGTGGCATTTGATTTTTCGGTAGATATTTTCGTTCGAACATCACACAACCGACAGGTTCTTAAATATAACAAATTTTAATAATTTTCGTCAAAATTGTATAGAATATTTACTTTTCGTTATAACTCGTTTGAAATAATGACAAATACACGTTAATTTCTCTGTTATACAAGTTTGTCGTGTAACATGCTCATCGGCTGCAAAAAGACTACAATAAAAGAATAAATTTAGCAATTACTCTACAATCGTTGGATTTATACCGAGCAAAATTGATGTATGGACAATTGTCTGCTGTATTCTTACGCCAAATAAACGTACACAGAAAGGCATTCGCTAACAATGAAGCTATTTGTAATTGACTCAAACTAATCGATTTACAATGGTGTTTCTTCAATAACGGTAAACTGCCTGGTAGTATTTCAGGTAATTGTAATGCCAATTGTATGATTCCTGGTAGGATAAAATCGAAGAAATAATCCGTTTCTGATTCGTCCAACACCTAGAATTGAATTTAATTGGCTATTTATTTGTATATTTTAATAGTATACTTCAGAGAAAAATCGGTGTAATGCTGTAAATTTCGGTAGTCGATTATTGTACGAATGGATGGCCCGTTCTAGGTCTGTAACGGATTTAATAGGTTTCGATAGAGCCTCTTTGATATGTTTCCACCTAAATTCGATAATCTCTTGATCGTTCTAGAATCAAAACTCGATAATATTCTTTAAAGGGTGTTTTCTCATAATTACCTGTTTTTATTATGAATAAATTTTCAGGTGAATATGGCATACGAACATGATCATCATCCCAATGTTTCGGATTCGAGTTGTAATGGGGCTTCGGTGGGTTTTGTAATGTGACTGGCAATTCGTACAGTACGTGATGGTATTTTGATGGAATCACGGGTGGTGTTGAGAAAGACCAAGGCCCTTGACCACGGTACATGTCCGATAGATTTGTACCCAACCAAGTGGGCGAATTATTGCTATTCTCAGTCATTTCTCCAACGTACAATCCGCTCTAACCTGCAACAAAACTGACAATAAAATGCGTATTATGTTGGAATTTATGGTAAATTATAATTACGTAATTTATATATCTCGGTTAGTACGCCACAAATATTTTACAGATAAGTTTCACGGAAAATCTTGGGAAAATCCTAAATCACAACAAAGATAAATATTTTAAACATTTTGAGGTTATATCAGCAGAGCTGCCAGATTTATATAAGTTGTAACCGTTAATTCTCTACCAAAATTATAAAATATCAATAATCGAAACTATAATGTAAAGAAATATTCTAATTTTGAACGAATTTCAGTTTTTGTTAATTCTTAATTTTGAAATTCTAATGAAAAAAATTGTTATTTAAAAAATATTCTACAATATGGCAACAATGTTCTAGAGGATTGACGTTTGAATTCTGTTAGGCTTTGTACAGACGTATTGATTCGGTAAAGGCTAGTTTACACAATTTGAAAGTAGACGACCATTTTCAATAAAATGCGCCCTCTATATTTAAATTGTTTTCCATTATGTCTCAAATTATAGTAATCAAATTAATCAAATACAAATAAGAAAGAAAAGGCTCAAATAGTGATTTTAGTGAAACGGATGAGGAAATGAAGAAGAAGAAATTGGAGAAGAAAGGTACAGAAAAGATGAAATCAAGCCCGGTTTTCTACCAAATTGTCATTAGGTTTTTATTGAAATTAATAGTATGAATAGTTCAAGATCTATTACACCAAGTGATAATAAGGAGAAAGTTATTAATGATCCTTTAGCATGATAAAAAATCGGAATTAGCTCTACCTAATTATATGATGGGATTACGATTTGCGTTATAATTATTATAAATGATTAAAAGTGTCACTTTTTCTTGTTATAATAGTAAGTCGGGAATTACCGAGGATGCGGTGTATTTATAATGAGGAAATCGATAATTATTAAAATTTAAATCTAAGAAAACTGGCTTGAGTAGTGAACAATTGGTGAACATAACGACGCAGATTTTGGAGAACATGCGCCCCGTTAAACAAACATCGAAAGGCAATATCGATAAAATCTTAATCTTGTGTTTAATAAATGAATTTTTATACGAATTGAATATCGATATGCCACAACGGTTTAGGTGTAAAGGCGAAATTAGGTCGATTTTCCTGCGTAAATATAATTTTTAAAATCACGCTCATCTATTAAATATAAAGTTTCTTTTTTCGTGAAGCTGAAAATCATTAACAAGTTTCTTATATAAGTGCAAAAACGTGTGGAAGAGAAGCCGAAAACTAGTCCCAATTTCAAAATAAAAAAGCATATAGATCGATATATGTGTGTGTATAATAATGGAAATCATCACGCAATCTGATTTCCTATAGATTATAATAAAGCAACATGAGAAATTTCGAACTTTGTTAATAACTCACACTAGAAATATAAAATTTATCGGTTTTATTCGCTGTTTGAACTTGTTTAAACTTCTTAAACTGCTTAAGGGTTCGCTGATTTAGGCCAGCATTTCCTCAATCACTATAGTTGAAGCGGAACTCTTACAATATTTTCCTACTTCCGCATGACACCAATATTTGAAAAGTTCTTACGTTTTTTTCTCTTCACAATTTCCTGTCTTAATCTGTTTCAAATAGGTCGTTTTTTATATTTTTTTAAAATAAACTATTTCCAATAAAATACCGAGACTATTAAAGACTAAATGCAGCTAATTTGATAGCAATAAAACTCGTAAAGACATAACGTTAGTTATCTACAATCAGTTAGAATCTAATCGTTTATACCAAGTGTTTCTTCTTATAGCAACTGCCACTATTTGGCGAGCAATTTGAAAATTTGAGGACTTCCAGGAGATTATTGTAGCAAAATTTGGGCCTCGTGGCTCGCTTGGAAGTTGGACAAAAACGCTCGTTTTCTGAATGATTTGAGGATGATTGAAGATTGATTTTTTTACCAACTTCTCGTTGAGCTAGGACGTTAAAATTTTGCTCAGATAATCTTCAAGGGGTTCCCTATCAATCTTTAAATATTTTTGAAATTGCTCGCAAACAATGGCCATTACCACAAGAATTTATAGTCCGACGTGAAACGCTTGATACGTAGGTGGTAGTCTATTTAAATTCTCCTTAATACCTACCTTTATTTACAATAATCTCACAAGTATCGGCTTAAAATCTTAAAGGAGTCTAAAAGTCACTTAATAATGAAACATGCTCTTTACACCTCAATAACTACAGTTTTAGTACACTCCAACGTTCAATTTACTATGTCTAGAAACGGAATGGAATAAAATATGTGCCTAAAAAATGGTTCCGGATTGAAGCATTTCAGTATTAAATTAAGAGTTTAAACAATTATCCAAATAAAGTGTAATTAACAACAAAATTACCAGATTTAATAACGTTACACATTCTAATGCTAAATGATTTACTTTATATAAAATGAGAATGAACCCCATAGTGTTCTATTTGGTGATAAATAAGATAGAGTAGTTTGAAAACTCATTGAAAGCAAAATTAATTTCACCAAAATAATGAAACATTACGAAAACATAAAATACATGGCTTTTTCCAACTTTCAATTCCAGGAATATCTACAATTACAACTTCTTAATCAAACAGAGTACAATTCGAAATTTAATTTAAAATCGAAACATCTTAAAAACTGTTGAGTGAAAGCGCTGACAAGAAAAACTCCTTCAATTACAATGTTTTTCTGCTTTAAATGAATGCTTACAGAGTATAATTTTAGGTCTTTATAAACCAAAAATTGAATAGAATTATTGTACTTGTGTTTTAATCTTAAAATAATGCAAATTCTATTCTACTAGAATTTAATCATAGATTTTTATAGTTCCATTTTAATGAATTCCATAATTGATATACTCAAGATTTTTGCAACATTTTAAAATTACAAGATTCGAGTTAAATCCGGAAAGCTCACGAGTTTCTAGGATTAATTTTAGATAGGAAAGGATTATTAATTCGACGTGTTGGATTATAAAGACCCACCATCCAACCTATGTTAGTAAAATAGCAAACTAACTTTACTTCTATCTGTAATTATAAATATGGAATAAAATTCGGCTAGATAACTTTTCTATTCTAAATAAATATAATCAATGGAAAAGTTCTTTTCAAATGATGCAAAGTAAAGCAGTCTATGTGCGCAGATTTAGAATTTCTTTTGTAAATCTAAACAGAAATTTCAATTTTACCATTCCTGTTCTTCAACAATGCTGTGTAGATGAGAGGGGAAAATTGTACGTGAAGAGAATCCGGTTTTATCAACTGTTAACAATAAAGATTAAACAAAAGCTCGTTACCAAATAAGAAAGACAAATCGTCTCGTACTACGATAAATTTCAACATATTCGTAAAAATGATCGATAATCGTGCTGGGGAACCGAAATTTTTGCATCTTGGCTGAAATATTGATTTCGTTTTGAATTGGAACAAACCAAGACTTGATTATAATTGATTCTATACAGAAATAGAATTATGAATAAGTTGTTGTATTGTTCAATAGGGAAAAGTATATGTAAAATTGGGTCCGCTTTAGTTTGTAGTTAGTTAGTTTAATGATGGAACTTTTCAAGAAAGCAATTCCACTAAATGTTAAGCAATATTTCATCAAAATGTCGAACCGTAAAGGAGCTCATTCAAACGTAAAACGGCTTGTTTAACAATTTCTTATAAAAAATATCGATTTTAACACAAAACATTGGTTGGCAGGATCGGATAGCAAATATCACGCTGATAGTACAAGTGTCAGTCTTGACATCAATTGATATTTCTTATTGTGATCTCGACTATTATCGTTATTATTATTGTTGTTGCCAAGAACAGAGAATTTATCAGCCTCCTAGCGAGTTACGCACAAGTATAACGGCAACGTTTCGACGCTTCAGTCGGCTAGAGGCCGCAAAACGGTTAACATGCCCCACAATCAAGGGCTCTACTCTAAAGACTACACGTAGATTTTTGTAAAACTCCCGTGTTCATTTTAAATTGAAATAAACGAGAACGACGAGAGTAGAAAAATATGTGCTGCTATGAACGGCAAACGGGATAATTTATTCTTAATTATTTTGTGTGGTCTTTCCTACATTTGTAGTAAAAGTAAGTTGTTGTTTTGAGAAAATTTGTAATTTATGTTTGTGGGAATAGAATTGTGCCGAATTTTTCGTAAAATATTGATTTGATTGGTATCTTTATGTTGCAATAGATTCTATACAACAACTTGTTGCAAATACAACTTTATTCTACGATTATTAAATATCAGTTTTCTTCTAAAAATTGTTGGGCTCTTGTTGTGATTTGCACACCATCAATCACTGTCAGTTTTCCAAGTGATTGATTTTTTCTTCATAAATTTCAATAATTAAATGCTCGATAAATTCCAAAACACTCACTTATAATAGCACACCTTCCATGTTAAATTCTAATCAATAAATGTAATTATTGAAGAAACCAACGGTGTTGTAATGTTATTAAATATTTATAAATTGTTAGCATTAATAGAACATCACTTTTCAATTATCGCATATAAACGAATTTATTCGGAAAATGGAACAATTTCCATACAATAATAAAGTAGATTCGTTATTAACTAAAGAATTGTTATTGTTAATTCAGCGGAAATCTAGCAAATTTAGATACAATTTTGAAAGACAAATAATCATCTAACAAAGCGTCAAATTGAATTATTTTCGTTAGTACGAGTCTTTATTAAAATGACACTGAGATTAGAGAAAGGTTTTCTAAATATACAACGACAAATCTGTCTCAAATTACTGCCGAAATTCTCTTGAAAGAATATGGAAATTTCTACATGATGAGTTATAAATCCTAAATGTTTTATTTAATTTATTATCTATGTTAATTAAACTAAAATTTTCATTTATAATTAAAGTATCGATTTTGTATTGTAGGTAATTACAAACTTTGGGGAAAATGCCGTTTCATACAGGATTAGAATTTTCGTCTTTAGTTAATTACGCTTTGATTATTTTAACGAAAGAAATAACGGAAAATAAAGAACGAAAGAGTTGTGATATATTAGCACGCAATCATTTCTGACCAACTTTACATAATATTCATGTAGATCAGTATAGAAGCTTTAAAGTTAAATATCTAACAATGATTAAAACACGCACAGACAATTGTTCCGACCTCAATCGAACTAATAATGGCTTTCCACCGTAGACGAAGTTTTAACAAAAATTTATTGTTTAACACTACTCAATAAGATTGAATTCTATTCAAAATCCTCTATTTCGTACATGTAGATCAATCAAGATTCTAGAGACTAGATATTAAAATGTCACAGTATTCAATAAACTCATTTATAAAGTTTAAGCATTTTAAATTCGCTTATCTTGACCACCTCGACTTTATTGTGCATTAACACGCTATAATGTTCTATAAATATAACAATTTTCGGAAAAAAACCGTCCCTTTGAGGAAATATGAGCGAAATCTTGTATATTGATAGAAGTTTCTTCAAACAGTATTATTCGATTGAGTTTATGTTAGAGACGTTCTGGGTATTCGTACAGATAGAATTCTATGAATACCAACTGTAATGCAAAAGAATTTCTAGTATTTCCTTGGATGATTTTCAAGAGATTTCCAAAGTATGTGTACATAGAATGAGACGAGTTTATTTGTTTTACTAAATTATATCCTTTGATTTGAGTTAATTAACAGGCTAAATATGTTTTGATGGTAGAATTCTCCCGGCGCATCCACCATTTTTGTTATTATTGAACCGAATAGTTGTATTTTTTCCGTTTGTATAACTTTGTACTTAAAAGTTTGAATAATTCCCTTTTCACCGTCATTTAATTTATATAAGTTTATAATTAGTTGAAAGTTTGGAGATGATTGATAAATGAAATTAAACGAAAACTCCAATAATGAAGCCAAATTTCTATAATAAATTTGAATATGTTGTTATTTTTAGTGTTATCCGAAATAATGGAAAATTTGCGTGCAATTACACCGAAATTCCCTCTATACTCACGAATAAAGTTCTTGAACAATAGAGTAAAATCTCCAGTGACTGACCGTTGTTAATGTTTAAGTTTGACCTGTTTGAGTTGTCAAGATAAAGTCAAGATAAATGCGACTTTTTACATATTGAGACAAGTGCATGCTTTCCATTATTTCTATAGCTCGTTCTAATGCAAACATATGAATATTAATATCAACGTTTATTTCTATTCCTCTAACGGTAATAATTAAGAATTTAAGTTGAAACAATTTGAATTTTACTGTAATAGTCCAGCCCCTTCGATCGTGATGAACGGACGCTTTTTTCATTACGCCTCCGTCAAGTCTAATCGAAATTCAAATGACACATTTCGAAAATTATCTCGACGAATTTAATAAAAATTTTAAACTGTAGTGCCTCTACAGTTACAGTAATTTTATCGCCTGCAGTTAATAGGAGTTGAAATGGAATCTCCAGATGCTAAAAATATCCTCATCTAGTATAATTCCAGTTATAATAATTCCGTTGAAGGAACTACACACAATAGATCTATAATTATTTAGAAGAGTCGGGCGTATTTCAATTTCACCGCGTTATTTCCCTTGATAGAACCCAGTCACCGATTAAATTATCTGTGTTAAATTATCTATTAATACAGGCTGTGGATGTAAAATTGAGGATCGACCACGATTCTTCCACTATAGATATCTTAATTCAACAGCAAGTCTTGTCAATAGTTTAGGAGGCGAATGTACGTGATGGAGAGGAGTAATTAACGCTTTGTTCGATTCACTTCAAATACAAATCTGTTCGTGTTTTTCTCGCCATTTATTTTTTGTTTGTTTTAAATTAGCAATCACTAATGAATATTTTCTTTGAATAAGGATAGTTGTGGACGGGTTCTCTTGGAGTATTCAATTTTCATCTTGACCAGAATGGAGGATTTACAGACCTGTGGGTCGTTTCAGGTAATAGGCATTATAATAAGCGCACTGATGCTTTTCATGCATTTTCTTTGAATTTTAAAATGGAGACTTGATAGCGACAAAGATACATAAAAGTATATTAAATTAGAATAGCTAAAATTACTTTATTGTATCTCATAGTTAGTTTTTACTGCTTTAAACAATTGCCTGTTATGCATAGATTTTAGTTGATTAGTATTCTGATAAAGTCCAGATACACAAGAGTATTATTAAAATATTTACATATAAAAGTGATACTAGTTTGTAGAGGTATGTTGTTGAAATTTAATTTTAAGATAGACTACACACGCATCCTCTCTTCCGCTACTATCTGTCAACGTTGTTCTGTTCCGTTGATGAGCTGAAAGTATCGATCTTTCAAGCCAAATTCTGGACCGGCAGCGGTGGTGGCGGCAGCGGCAACAGCAGCAACATCATTCGTACTCGTTGTACTAGATCACTACCGCCACCATAATCATTATCTCTTCTAACAACAACAACAACGGCAATAACAACAACAGGTGGTACATCAATAATGCATCAACTCTATTCGGATTCCTGTTCTTCATCAATACAACCTCGTTACAATTGTATTAATTAAATCAAATAATCTCCAACGATTATTATTAGATTATTATACGATAATAATCAATTTATGTGTGACATATACCTTTAATTAAACAGTACCAATTTAATTAAATCTCATCGGTATTGTCCAATCAATAAATTTTCAATGGTTATTTTTAAATTGCGTTGGTTTGTAAATTTCCGGGATTTATGGATATTTTTCGATGAAAACCATTAATCTACTCTTTATTTAATTTCATTTTTGATGGCAGTATTGCGGTAGAATAATATAATACCAGATACAACAACTGTTAGGCGATATTACAGCATCCCAGTTACTATAGCAGATAGCTGTCCTGGTACATACTTGTTGAACAAACCTGTTGCTTCATCTCCATACAAAGTATGATCGTTTGTTTCTATCCCATCATGGAAATATAAAACAAAATTAAACATTGATCATGCTTCTGGCATATAAAACAATACAAAAATTACAAACTTTCAGATTTAGTTAACATTGTAGTTAACATATTTTTAATATCAAAATGTTTGTGATATTTCTAAAACTTCATACATTTCAATAATTTGACAATTAATCGATAAGAAAATTGCTAGGTTTTAATCGCGAATTAACAGCAACCGATTCTTCAATTAGTAGAAGTCAACGATTTGTTGAATTCCACCGATATTTGACCCAATACAATAAAAACCATTTCGTTTGTTCTCCGACAAAATATGCTTTGATCTTCACTCCAAAAAATTTAGCCTCTTCGAATTAATCGAAATGTGAAATTGTATGTTTTCGCAATATTCGTTAAGTCGCAACGCCGAAAAAAATTCAGCAACAAAGACATGAAAAGTTGAGTTTTTTCGTCGAGTAAATACCCGAAATGATTCAATACAATTTGTAACTTTTCAACCTTTTCTACGGCTGTACGGTCCAGAAAATGTGTATAACGGGAGAATTTGAATGCTGCCGCTATAAATATAGTCGAGCAGCCGGGTGCCAAATCGATGGTGGTGGTGGCAGGCGTATTGGTGGTAGTGGTTGCTTTATTGTCAGCCCGGCCGGGGTGACGGTATCAAGAAATATACACACACCGATCCGACTTATGATGTGTACACAATTGCTGATTGACAAGATCATTTCTGAGTTTACCATGTCAACGGTAGTCTAATAAAAACCAAATCGATATAGAAATATTTGAATAATTATCAATACCGAATGAATATCACAACTATCACCACTTATATAGTGGATTTAATTAGGAGAAAGCATGGATCTGTTATCAAGTAGCTTCCCTTTGCTTCCCTTTCTATTCGTTACCAATACAATCCGAAGTTTATTCATTAATTCAATGATTGGAGTTTTTATTATTTTTCGATAGAAAGCAGCCCTCTTTATTCATGTAGTCTTATTTACAGAAAACTCCACAGTTTAAGCTTGGTATTGATTTATTTTAAATTTCTATACGAATAATCATTTTCCTCTACGTGCTCATTGTAAATATGTGTGCGTTTAGCACCGTACACAAAATAATGACAGCGTTTCACCTGTTTTAAATAGAACCCTCTTTGTTCCCAACTCTAATATTCTACCCTGTCGTCTCTCTGTCTACCTATAAGGATGATAAAATATTTACTGGAAACGTTTTCGATTATTCCACCGTAAATAGACTATTTACATTGAAAATATGAACCGTAGTAATCGACTAGGAAAAACTGGAAAATATATTGATGTTATACGAGATGAATTTCAAGATTTCCAAGGTGGAAAATTGGTATCCACTTCGGCAGACGTAAAGTTTACCCTGAAAAATTCACTTTTAAGTCTACGCATATCGGTGTAGTCTACTGAAAATTAATTATGAACGTTCATAACCCACAATGTAGATCGTTTGTTGGTTGCTTTACAAAGTTTTGCTCCTATTAAAGTTGAAATCAACGGTCAACAATTTGCTTTGAAGCTGCAATTCATAAACATTGATTAACAGTAATTTTACTTTCCCGAAATACAGTTGAAATTTACATGCCATTATCTATCAGATTCTTTTACTTTCATCTACGATACTGGAGTATCATCTACCTTTGGCTTTGAACGTTGAAAATTCAAGAAGTATTCAAAATTAGCATCAATTAACTAATGGTAAATACATTTGAACTATTAACGGAGTGCTTTTACATGGAAAACGCTTCGTAAGCATTAATTCTAGTAAAACCCTTCAATTTTCATGATGCCTTATCAG
Source organism: Mylabris phalerata (assembly GCA_020740385.1). Taxonomy (NCBI): domain Eukaryota; kingdom Metazoa; phylum Arthropoda; class Insecta; order Coleoptera; family Meloidae; genus Mylabris; species Mylabris phalerata. The sequence goes on along the minus strand of JAJEOX010000299.1, from coordinate 1,992,103 downwards.
TTGCATCCAATAGAGAAATTTCGCTTATTGTTATATTGGGAATTTTCCATTAGAGAATTTAAATATTTTTATGATTTTTTTTTTAATTTTTAGAATGTTGGGTGGTATGGCTGGTCGGCATATGTCGAACAGACGAAGAGGCTCATCACCTATGGTACGTGCAATGGATGAAGGTGCACCACCAAGTAGATATGCCCGCCGCCGTAGGGCTGTCACAACATCCGATCATAAATCATGCGCCCTTATACAGACACGACTCAAATTGGGCGACATTATGTAAGTTTCATGTCCAATTATCTCTAAACGATATCATCAACAGATAGAAATATGAACAATAAACAGTACACTATAACACCATAACGCCATCTAGTTCAAATGTGGTGAAACTGAAAGTGGGAAGTTGAAGTTTTCAGGAAAGCTCGATAAAGCTCGATTGTAACAGAAACTGGGAGTAATAGATGGCGTTACATGCAATTTTCGGCTGAAAATTCAACTTTGCAAATCGACTCCATAAATAGAAGAATTCAGCTGAATTATTTCAACAAATGAATGGTTTTGCACGATTATTTCCAAAAATATAAGAATGTATGCTGAGGATTTGATTACTGAGATCTAAGGAAGAAGTTCTAAAATGAGACTTTGAATGAATTGGCCAACTGAAATGAATTCAACAGCGTCTCGTCTGATTTGAATATTTATGAAAAATCGTTAGCCACGCAAACATTGTGAAATTTCCAAGGCAGTGTCACGCTTACTGTTCTCGGAAAGGATGAATGAAAAGTAACGCATGGTGTTTGTGGTGGTGGTATAGTCGTAGTGGCGGGTAACAGCAACGATGATCTGTACATATAAACGTATGTGTGCTATTTTATTTAGTCCTTAGTGATCCGGATGTGTGCAAAGGCATCGGTCGGCCACAACAGGATAGGTGTTAGGGCGCAGGACAGCGCCACATCAGCCAGTATCAAGTCCACAGCACGCATTCTTATGCTCGAAAAGTGGCGATACAAGCCGACACAAAGTTTGAGCTTTGTAAGTACGGGTGCGGACTAATAACAACAAGAAGACGAATTGTCGTGCAAAAGGCCTTTTTCCAAAAATAAAAAAAAAATCAAAAAAAAATCGAGAAAATACCGAAAAAGAAAGGTCGCAGAGAGAAAACGTTAGAGATGAGTAATGCAAAAATGAATTTGTGCGTGTGTGTTTTCGATATTTAGAATACATTGAAGAACATTTTAATAAAGTGCTCCTGTGTGCCAATTTTCTTTGTAAATAATGATGGTGGTTAGCGGTGTAGACCGCGGCTACTGCTGTTCCATAACAGAAACCTTGAGCACCTACAGACAGTAATCACAAAATGGAGGTATGCTGTCGTAAGCACACTCCGACGACGAATCAGGTTAGATAACAAATATCCGGCCAAACAAAGAGACGAAAAGGGAATTTATTATTATTTAATTCATTAATAATTTGACTGCTGGTAATAAGACCGGCGGAAATCAATGTTGTAATGATACCGCCGCCCAAAGTTCTCTTGTTGCAAGTTATGTGAACGACCCTGTTTTGACGCTAGAACCAATTCTCATGTCATACACATTGATCATGGTGACCTATATAAATAGGGTATTTTTCAATTAAAAAGACCACCATAAAATAAACTGATAACATATCATCATCGTGTTAATTTTCTCTACTATCTAATCTGTTTGTTGAAGCTATAATATTAGCTAAAGTACACGTATTTTAGTTGAATTTATGGTACAGGTCCTTGAACAGCCTACATTGGGAAAAAGCGTCAATATTTCAATAGATTAATCAATTAATAATTGAAACTTCCTTCGTGTCCAAAACGCATTAAACATTTCACAATATAGCAGCCACTCTTTTTGTATAAAATCTGGATTATATGGCGGTAAAAGTGGCGCTATTTTCCCAGAACTTCTACAGGACGAACAAACAAAAAAGTAAAAGTTTCCCTATTATTCAAATTGAATTAAATTTTAGATTCATTCACAATTCATTAATATAAAAAAATAAACCTATTTTCTTCCATCTATATTCAACGCATTCTCTACTTGATTCTCTCCCTTATATTCCTCTTTTCATACACACGTATTGTTCCTTTTATAGAAATCATCTGTCCTTGTTTGGATTGTTTGTCTGTTGACTATTGAAATTATCGAATAATTGAATTAAATTATAACAAGTTGATTGTTTTTATTGTTCAAGATATTATTCGAAACAAGTCGCTTTTCATCAAATTTAATAACCATTAAATTGATTATAATTCAATTTTAGAATATACAAACAGGTTCCGTCGAAAGATCTTCCACATTTTGATTGGAACTGATTAGATACAATCCCTTTATCTTTGTTCAGTTGTATTTAAGAATGAATTTTTATTTAGGTTAGCTTCTGTTTAAATTATTTACACTTCCATTTATTCTATTTTTGTGGGTTATTTTAATAAAGTGTAGTTAAAGGATAGATTAAATAGAGGTGGATATGAAGGCTAATTTTAAAGACCATTGATTTTCGCATCCTTATTAAAAAAACAAACTTGTGTGGAATCTGGACTAGCATCGTAAAAGAATACAAGTGTCTGATTATTAAATGTAATTTTTGATAAAAATAAGGCATTTATCTAAAGAAATATTAATGAAGGATATTGTGGTTAATTTAGAATGGGTTTTATTTAGAAACAGCAAGGTAAATTGATCGTTAACGTTGACAACAAATTTTAATTTTTCATCTTTTCTACTCTATTGATTATCAAATAAACAAAAGCCATTATCAATATCTACACACATATGAGCGTATAAACACACATACATGCAATTAATTAGTTCATCATCATTATCATCATTCTTATCATTATTATTGTCATTATCATTACTATCATTATCATCATCATGTTGTCCTGGCTCTTCTTCTGAATGCTGCAGTTAGAGTTATATCGATCCTGCGCGCCTGACGTCACAAGGCGTTATGGTGGCTGTGACGTCATTTTGCAGCTCTGCGTCATCTGGGACACGTGCTTTTCCATCCACATCTGTGTACACAACAACAAAAAAAAACACCAAAATGATTATTTAAATAAATGGATCTTGAAAAAAAACCATCTGTGGAATCGCCATGTTTATTTTCCAGTTCTATTTCAAAACCCATCCATTTTTAGACTACCACAATCGAGCAATTAAAGCTATGTAGCGTGTCTTTGGGCTTCTTCCAATTTTCACATTGTTTGTTTGGCAGTCCGAATTTCATGTCTCTTCATAAATAATTTGTAAGATGATTCATCCCCCAATAAAGCGATATAACCTACATGGTATATATAGATGTTTAGTTGCTCAATGGTGGCTCCGTAGCGTCGGCGACGTCTGGATGGATTTCAGGCGCCGTCTGGACACTTCAAATGCCAACTTTCGTATATGCCGTTTCAGAAACTAAGCTTAAAAGCATATTAACACACATACTGAAAACACTGCATCCCTTTCAACAATAATAACAACAACAAATAACAAACATGGAAGTTGCAAAATTACTAAAGTTACATATTCTTAGTGAAGTGTATTTACTAAAACTATGATCAACAAAGTAAATTTAACGTTATTTTCTAACAATTTGCACGTATGTATATCCTTTAGTTTGCTTTTATGTAGTTTAACGTAAATGTCAAACGATTTGTTAACGCACGACTGGTTTTATACAAAAAACATAGCGAAAGATCAAATTTTTCGTATCGTTATTTTTCCAGGATAGGTCCACTCAACTGTTTATTAATTAACACGTGTCAATTTTTCTATAATAAAGGAAACGGTAATCATCGAATGATCAAAGTTTCATTGTCTATATTCTGTGAAAATTATACAGAAAAGTTCCAATACTTTGATGCTAAGATAGTGACAAAGTTTTAATCAATTCCAAATGTGAATGACACAATTATATATAAAATAATACAATTATTTCAGGTTGGCCGCAGCACAGGAGGCGGCGGCTCAGGCGGTGCAGCAGCAGACGGCGGCGGGCGCAGCTGATATAATGGGGGGTGCCAGCGCGGCAGGAGGGCAGGGGCCCACCTCCTTGTTCCTGTTCTCCGAGGAGAACCCCATCCGTAGATACACGCGCTTCATCATAGAGTGGCCATATCCTTTTTTCTTCTACTTCAACTCATTCGAAATTCTTACATGTTTGCTTTATGTTATTTAAAAATTCATGCATTCTAAGCAGAATTCTCATTGATGGCAATCTAGGTCGAGTATATCTTCATTTGATCTAACTTAATCAGCAGTTCTTTTGTTTTGTTCATTTTTCCATTGTTTTGATGCAATTTTCATAGATATTACCTTAACTGATTGTTTACTCCGTTCGAGTATGCCGTGCTTTTGACAATCATAGCCAATTGTGTGGTGCTAGCATTGGAGGAGCACCTTCCCAATCAAGACAAAACTATGTTAGCGCAGAAATTAGTAAGTTCCACTATCTTTAAAGCTAAACAATCAATTAATCGTTTGTTTTGTTGATTATAGGAAGCAACTGAAGTTTACTTTCTAGCGATATTTTGTGTTGAAGCTTCGTTGAAGATTCTAGCTCTAGGTTTTGTTCTACATCGCGGATCCTATTTAAGAAACATTTGGAACATTATGGATTTCTTTGTTGTATTAACGGGGTAAGCTTCATTCTACAATATTAATTAAGCTAAATCAACATGTTTTTATCATTTTATATGATAGTGGTCCAATCTCTTTATTTCTTTCAGTTATTTTATTTTATTTGTTTTATTTTCAGAACTACTAGTTGATACTCTTTTTATGTCTCTAATTGTGTAATTTATATTGTACTTTTTTTGTATTTTTTATGTAATCTTATCAGGTCTATGACAGTTTTTGCTGAAGCGAACGTTGATGTTGATCTGAGGATGTTAAGGTCGTTCCGCGTGTTGCGACCCCTCAAGTTGGTGTCCAGGATCCCAAGTAAGGGTCGTCCCGACTCTCCCATTAATTCACTTTAAATTCAAATTTAAAGAAATTGCTAATAATTAATTGATTAAAAATTAAAAAATAGGATTCGTCTAGTTCGGGCCAATTATTGTAGACCAGACTAGACACTTGTTTTGTTTTGTTTTGTCTCTTTATTTTATTAGATAATGTTAGATTTATAATAGATTAGATTAGCTTACTAAAAAGACTCAGTTACACTATTTTTTTACAAGTATTTTTACAATGATATAAAATAGGCTAGATTAGGTTCCTTATTATTAGATTTATTTTTGTTATGTTGGTAGGTGTTCTCGTCTTTCGGCCTAATTATTCTAATTATTCCTCTTTACTATTACTACTGTTACTATTATACTACTACTACTACTACTACTACTACTAATGATTGCGCCAAAGTGTGCATGTCTGTAATGTAGGTAGGCAGTGCTCGATGCATTTTGTAGATCTCCTCTAGTACTGGGTGAGAAATAAATAAAACACCTAGTCATCACAATGTTGTTTTTTCTCTCTTCAAGAAGAGATTGAATGTTGAATAATTAAAGTGTACATATCACACTCCTTCTTTAAGTGTACTTAGCTCTCGAGCATTGTTTATCGTTTTATTACTTTTTTTCATGTAGTAAACTGCGTCTTAAAAGCAATACAGACCAGTACATTTTAGCAATAATATTGCGATTTATTGATTGTGTGGTGTTCTATTTTTCTATTAATTTTTTTCTATTTCTTTCCATTCATTTTTACTTTTGATTTTGATTAAATTACAGGTTGCATCATTATTTTTAATAATTAAATTGTTCTTAGTAATTTGTTTATTATTAAATATTTTGAAATTAGTTGGGTGGTAATTTGAAGTAGATCAGTGGCTAGAGGCTAGTGTTTTGCAGGTTTCTGACGTTGCTCCCTCAGGATACCTTTGAAGTGGACCTGCGTACGTTGCGGGCTATACGAGTGCTAAGACCTCTCAAGCTAGTCTCTGGCATCCCTAGTAAGTAGATGAGACAGATAGAGAAAGAAAGAGAAAGAGTTAATGTAGATGTATCCTGTTGTAATACTTTTCATCCTTCACACATCACAGGATTAAAAACTATAATAATAATCCTGTTTTGTGTGTGTGTGAGTCTGTATTTCATTTTTTCCCTTTTAATTTTTTTTCTTTTTCTTTTTATTCTTCAAAAATATAAAGCTTGATGCTACTTTTAGATGATAAAAGTTGTGATGTAGCTATAGTTGACAAAATAGATAGAAATGCTTATAAATATAAAATTTCTTAGCTTTCTATTTTTTCTATTTCTATCAAAATTTTTGACTTAATTGTTAATTCAAACAACAATACACACACATTACAACAGAAACCCTTTCAATTCAATTCAATTGTAAATCATTCGATTAATCGTGAAATTTTGTTTAATACACAGGCCTGCAGGTTGTCTTGAAGTCCATCATAAAAGCTATGGCTCCGTTACTACAAATTGGTTTATTAGTCTTATTTGCTATTGTTATTTTTGCTATTATTGGACTGGAATTTTATTCGGGGGCATTACATAGAACTTGTTATAGTCTTTACGATATCGGTTTGTATCTTTATCAATAATTTTCAATTACTACAATATACAATTTTAGATAAAATCGTTAAAGAGGGTGATGAAGAAGTACCATGCAATACAGACAATGAAACACAAGCACGAGATCAGGGTAGTAATTGGTGTCGCGATGGTAATTCGGTTTGTTTAGAACGCTGGGAAGGACCGAATGGTGGTATAACAAATTTCGACAACATCGGTTTCGCTATGCTTACAGTATTTCAATGCATCACAATGGAAGGGTGGACTTCGATTCTTTATTGGGTAAATTCAACCATAAAATTAATTGCAAATAATCTACTTTTGTTGTTCTCATTGTAGATGAATGATGCCGTCGGTAGTACCTTCAATTGGCTATATTTTGTTCCACTTATCGTACTGGGTTCTTTTTTTATGTTAAATCTCGTTCTTGGTGTTTTAAGTGGGTAAGTAGAATAATAAAGAATAATAAACTAAAAGATAATTAATTGATAAAAATTAGAGAATTCTCAAATGAGAGATTAAGAGTTGAACGAAGAGCGAAATTTTATAAGACACGTTCAAAAAATTTATTCATGGAAAGTTTTACTCATTATTTAGATTGGATTACTGAAGCAGGTGATGAAATTTTGACACCCTCACCCGCGTCTTTAAATTAAAGCTAGACTATATGCTATTGCTTTATTATAATTAATTGTATACTTTAATCCTGTAGAATTCTATCTTTATTGCTATCATCTGTTTATTTAGTGAATTTGCTAAAGAAAGAGAGAAAGTAGAAAATAGGCAAGAATTCCTTAAACTTAGAAGAGCTGCACAGCTTGAAAGGGAACTTAATGGTTATGTACAATGGATTTGTAAAGCAGGTTAGTTGCTTTTTATAAAATTGTAAATTACAAATCACGAATTGATTTATAATAATTTATTTTGTAAATTTATAGAAGAGGTAATATTAGCCGAAGAACGTACAACAGAAGAAGAAAAAATGCATATAATGGAAGCTAGAAGAAGGGCGGCGAAAAAGAGGAAATTGAAAAAATTGGGCAAAAGTAAAAGTACAGACACTGAAGAGGAAGAACAAGAAGAGGAAGTTGGTGATGATGGTAAGAATATTTAAAATTTATATATTCTCAAAGATTTTCTCTACATAACATTTGAACAGAAGTTTTCTCTTTTTCTATTATTCTTATTATTTATTTTGACTCTTGTGTGTCTCAATTAATAGGTATAATTTGAACAATAAAGATTATAAATCGTTTAGGCCGGCATCAAATAGTTATTTATGCATGATACACACAAATCTTTGTAAATTCTCTCAATAAAACAATCATTAATCATTCATTTTAATGTACATAACTAAAATATTAACTCTTTTAGTTATTTGATTATACTGATATCATATTTTAATCCACAGTATTTCTTACAGAGTCTAAGAAAAAGCTAAAAGGTATGCGAATCTGGTGGGCCACATTAATGTAAAATATAACAGAAACATTAGAATTTTTTTTTTTTGTTTTTATTTAGCTAATAATTGAAGTCTCTGTAGTGCCTATACTGCGGATTCTTTCTTATTTTTATTTTTTGAATTTATTTAATCCTCATCTACGTGATTTAAATAACCTGCATTGAATTTTGGATATTTTTATTGAAATACGCAAAACAAATATATCCAAAAGGAGTAGCTTCAATTGATATTGTAAATAGTAAATTTTCTTAGACCTGTGCTGTATTGTGCTTCATTTCACCCCATTTCTATCATTCATTTTCATTGCAAACAAACGAATAGAATCGTCGATGATGGTTGGCATAGTTGTAATTATAGCTTTAAAGTAGTTTATTTGAAATTATTTATAGAAAAGTAGACGTCCATAGATGAGTTTGTAGTAATTTTGAAAGTTTGGAAATGAAATTTATTTATCCATTGAATAAATTCGTATGTCGGCAAAAAAATGGTGGATGCGCCGGGTACAATTATTGTATTTCCAGACTTTTTAATGTATTGTGATTTTAGTTTAGTATTTTAGCGGATATTGATGATTAAATGAACAAATATTATAAATAATAAGTAGATTCGTGATCTATTTGCATGTTGAAATCAGTATTATTGACAGGATTCGGCCGGACATCTTATTTAAAATCAAGAGCACAAGGCCAAGGTGGTTGTGCCCGTTTTTGGCGTGCAGAGAAACGTTTCCGTTTCGCTGTCCGCCACATGGTTAAATCACAATGGTTCTATTGGTCTGTTATCATGTTAGTTTTTTTCAATACGTTTTGTGTAGCTGTTGAATTCCATGGTCAACCAAATTGGTTAAAACAATTTTTATGTAAGTGTCAATTAATTCCAATAATCACAATTAAATTACTTTATTGTTTTCCTGTTTAGATATAGCCGAATTCGTATTTTTGGGCTTGTTCATGTCGGAGATGTTTTTGAAAATGTACGCCTTAGGTCCACGTATCTATTTCGAATCAGCATTCAATCGTTTCGATTGTGTTGTTATAACTGGTTCAATATTTGAAGTGATATGGACAGAAGTGAAGGGTGAATCATTCGGTTTGTCTGTATTGAGAGCATTGAGACTATTGCGTATATTTAAAGTGACAAAATATTGGTCATCTTTGAGGAATTTGGTTATATCATTGCTCAATTCAATGCGGTCCATTATATCATTATTATTCCTTCTGTTCTTGTTCATACTGATATTTGCATTGCTCGGTATGCAGTTATTCGGTGGTCAATTTAATTTTAAAAATACCACACCGGAAGCAAACTTTAACACGTTTCCGATTGCACTTCTAACAGTATTTCAAGTAAGTTTCAATACGCTTTAAAAATTGTTTAAAAAATCAAATCAAACAATTAGATTCTAACTGGTGAAGATTGGAATGAAGTAATGTACCATGGTATTGAGGCTTCTGGTGGTCCAAATGGTGGAATGATTTATTCATTATATTTCATTATACTTATGTTATTTGGCAATTATACATTGCTCAATGTATTCTTGGCTATTGCTGTTGACAATTTAGCAAACGCCCAGGAATTAACAGCTGCTGAAGAAGAACAAGCCGAAGAAAATAAAGAGAAACAAGCATTAGAATTGGAAAAAGAAATGGAAGCTTTACAAATGGAAGTCGGATCAAATCCTAGAGTTGAAGTATCACCGCCTAGTCCAGTACGTGGACGGAAAAAGAAAGAAGAAAAACCACCGGAAGACGAAGAGGAAATTGTCGGTCCCAAACCTATGCTGCCATATTCTAGCATGTTTATATTATCACCAACTAATCCGTAATTTTATTCAATTAATTACTTTCAATTTAAATCGATTAATTTTAATAATAATCATTAATTTGTAGAGTGAGACGTGGTGCTCATTGGGTGGTGAATCTTCGTTATTTCGATTTTTTTATAATGGTCGTTATCTGTTTAAGTTCGATGGCATTAGCCGCTGAAGATCCTGTAAATGAAGATTCTGATAAGAATTTAATATTGGATCGTTTCGATTATGCATTCACCGGCGTATTTGCCATAGAAATGTTATTGAAAATTGTTGATTTAGGTGTCATTCTACATCCAGGATCATATTTACGTGAATTCTGGAATATTATGGACGCGATTGTTGTGATTTGTGCACTTGTATCTATGGGATTTGATGCAGCGTAAGTTCTATTTTTATTTTTATCAACTGATAATTAATCAATTGTTGTTTATAGGCAAAATAAAAAGGCCGGGGCCAATTTGTCGACGATCAAATCATTGAGGGTGCTACGAGTGTTGAGACCTTTAAAAACAATTAAACGTGTACCCAAATTAAAAGCAGTGTTCGACTGTTTAGTGAACTCATTAAAAAATGTGATAAACATTCTTATAGTGTACATACTGTTTCAGTTTATATTTGCTGTGATCGCCGTACAATTGTTTAACGGGAAATTTCGTTATTGTAACGATAAAAGTAAATTCACCGAAGCCACATGCCAGTAATAATCAAGTTTTTTATTCAAATAAATAGGGAAAATGTACATTTTGATAATTTTAGGGGTCAGTATTTCGTTTTCGATGAAGACAGCGATGTGCCTCGTGTCGAAAACCGCGAGTGGAAATTACAAAGTTTCCATTATGATGATGTAGCGATGGCTATGTTAACACTATTCGCCGTTCAAACAGGGGAAGGCTGGCCTCAGTAAGTTCACAGTTTTATTTCAGTTGAAATAATCTCAAAAAAGTATCTACCCTAGTGCAATTTTCCTATGAAATAAGCGGAAAATTGATAGCTTTAGTTCTTCCCGAACTACATGCTTCAAAATTCCCTTTCTTGTCTTTTGAAATTTCACGGGTTCGATTCGCTGAGTATTCCCAAGGGTTTTTCTCAATTTATTGACTTTTTTGTTGTTTTCAATGATAAACGTGATCGTTCAAACAGGGGTAACTTTCCGATTTTTACTACTCCAATTCAGTTGAAATAATCTCAGAAATTCTCACAAACTGAGATTTTTCTATGGAATAAGCGGAAAATTTATCGCTTTAATTCTTCCTGGACTAAATGCTTAAAAATTCTCTCTTGTCTTGTGAAATACTACTCCAATTCAGTTGAAATAATCTCAGAAATTCTCACAAACTGAGATTTTTCTATGGAATAAGCGGAAAATTTATCGCTTTAATTCTTCCTGGACTAAATGCTTAAAAATTCTCTCTTGTCTTGTGAAATTTCACGGATTCGATTTTCTGAGTATTCCCAAGGGATTCTCTCATTTTTTTGACTTTTTTGTTGTTTTCAATGATAAAAGTGATCGTTTAAACAGGGGAAGGCCGGCCGCGGTAACTTTCCGATTTTTACTACTCCAATTCAGTTGAAATAATCTCAGAAATTCTTACAAACTGACTTTTCTATGGAATAAGCGGAAAATTTATCGCTTTAGTTCTTCCTGGACTAAATGCTTAAAAATTCTCTCTTGTCTTGTGAAATTTCACGGGTGCAATTTTCTGAGTATTCCCAAGGGTTTTGACTTTTCTGTCGTTTTCAATGATAAAAGTGATAAGAATATTGTTTATTATGTTATAGAGTTCTGCAAAATTCAATGGCTGCCACATACGAGGATCAAGGCCCTATACAAAACTTTCGTATAGAAATGTCCATTTTCTACATCGTGTATTTTGTAGTATTTCCATTTTTCTTTGTAAATATATTCGTGGCCTTGATCATCATTACATTCCAAGAACAGGGTGAAGCCGAACTACAGAGCGGTGAAATTGATAAAAACCAAGTGAGTTATTCACGATTAGAGGTAATTTTTCTAATATTGGAATTATTTTAGAAATCCTGTATCGATTTTACAATCCAAGCACGTCCATTGGAGCGGTATATGCCGAGTAAAAGGAACAGTTTCAAGTATAAAATTTGGCGGATCGTCGTCTCCACACCATTTGAGTATTTTATTATGATGTTAATTGTATTTAACACTTTATTGTTGATGATGAAGGTAAGTCGATTTTGTTGTCTATTCTCCTATTAAACAAACATAAATAATGAGAATTTTAATACAGAAGATTTTATTATAAAAAAGTAAACAATTAAAAGTCGGCAGCGTTATTTGTGTTCATCATTTTTGTCGTTATCAAAAATAAAACAACACAGAACAACAACACAAATGCCTATGCAATGTGCACACTCTGGATGATGCGACAAATGCAGCTCAAAAAACCACCCAAAATTTTAATTTGAATCAAAATTGACTTATACTACAATTAGATTAGCAATCGGTGTTCTCCTCAATTAATCTCTAATATTGGAATTTAAACAAAATTAGTTGTTGAAAGATTTAAATATTACAAAGCATGATCTGTGGTTGTTTCTGCTTCAAATACTGGACAATTTCTATTTTCCTTTATTTTATTTTTAATTTAAATTAACCAACACAACCACGTGATTTTCGTTTGGTTTCTTTTTGGTTTCTGTTTTGATTGAATCATGTTGACAACAACCACTTTAAGCATGATTAATTGTTGATGTAAATGTGTTGGAATTTTAAAAAAAAAGACAAAGAAATTAAAATAATGCTGTATGCACAATTTGTGGATGTATTTTTGAAATCGCCGGCTCTATTTTTGCCTTAACTCTATTAAAATTAACAAACCGATAGGATAATTCTTGGATAAATATTGGGAAATACAATAAAAGGACGCAATTGCATTGCTCTGGCTGCAGTGCACTTTCCAACACGAGTCCTTAGTAGTTGTTTTTAGATTAACCCCATTTACCCGTTCCTTTATTTATTTATTTTTGAATTTAATGAACTTCTCTAGGATTTGAGTGTTTAGTTGTAAATGCGGACAATAAAAGTTATCAAAATTGTGGTGATTTTTATCGTCTATTCGATAGGTGTATAGATTTGTTTTATTTCTTTTTTTATTTGGATAAATAATTGGTTATATTTTGGCCACGTGTGTATGTGTATTGTTTCAACAGTATGACAAGCAAGGCGAAACCTACACCAAAACGCTTAAGTACCTCAACTGGGGCTTTACGGGCATGTTCACAGTGGAGTGCATCCTCAAGATCCTTGCCTACGGCGTACGGGTAAGATCCACTGAAACATTAGAAGTATTTTTATCAATTTTTTCCCATTCAAAATTGATAAAAGAGAACGATAATAAAACGGATAATTGTGAATAAAATTAAATAAAATCCATCCTTCCTTGAGTAATCTTTTTGATCCTACTGTAAGTCGCTTCATTGATTCGCTATTGCTTGATATTTGTTGAGTATCGCATGTGATTGTCGATTTTGCATGTTTTATCAATTAAATCAAGCTCACAAATACACAACAACGTACAAGATAATGGATGAAGATTTTAAATTTAAATGTGTGTACATATACATTGGGCCCTGCCGACTTTTCCTCTCTTTATACAAATATTCTTGTTAATTTTTATTAATTAATCAAAATCAAAATTGTATTGAATATGGAGAAAGGTAGGCGATAATTGCTTGTAGAGTAGTAGCTACATATGTAAGAGTTGTTGTAGTACCACGAGTCACCGCCCTTGTTATCTGACATACTGGCAGCAATGAATATTCTATTTACCTTCCTCTTCCTTTGTGAGACTGTTCTCAAGCTCATCGCTTTCGGCTTCAAGGTAAAAATTTACAACAAAACTAACATTAACACTCACACAACACATCAACAGACTTCTAGACGATAATTTGTATTAAGTTAATCTATTCTATTAATTTTCTAGAGTAAAAAGTAGTTGCTAGCACGTTATAACCAAGTTCATAGTAGTTTCCCTTTTTCTAATTTTAATTTGAGTGTAATTATGTTCAATTACGGCACTTAATTATTGATGATCGTAGTTAGACAAGCAAGCAGTAATCAATAGTAATTTTCTTTAGAATTAACTGTTTCCCATAGACGAGAAACTAGCAATTTTATTTTAATTTTTCAATTGAATTAAATCGAATTAATCGCTTTAAAATTAAAGCATGTAGTCGTAGATTTTCAAATCCTAATCCTCTATTAAATTTTCCAAAAAAACTAGACTCGATTTAGACTAAATTATTTCAATTATAATTGGATCAAATTGTAGATTTTTTGTTGTTTTATTTCGATAGGATTGTAGTTTTGTTGAAAATTTACATATCAAATCCACAAATTTCACAATAAATACTAATAATTCAACCAAATTAATCGCAATTATTTCTATTTTCGATTAGAATTTCTTCAAAGATCCGTGGAACACGTTCGACTTCATTACAGTGATCGGCAGTATAGTCGATGCGATGGTGGTCGAATTCGGGGTAAGTCTCTCAAATTAACCGATTTTGAATAAAATACACAACAATCTTACAAATAACACAATTGTACAGATAAACACAAGCAGTATTTCAGGTATAGGAGCACAAATTTATAAATCTCTAGATTGAACGTTATCAATTAGCGTTAAATCTGGTAGATGTTCGTGAATTAATCGATAATCCTGCAAGATTTAGGGTTGAATTCTAGCCAGATCTATTTTGTAAATTAACAGATCTGTCTAGAATTGTCCCCATTTGTTAATGCACTGTCCACTGAATGTGTCCATTTGTTTTCACATTTCTTTATTTTTTGCAACTTACTAAAATCTACCGTTTACAACGTTCAGGAAAGGGCCGACAAAATCACGAAAGAAAGGGTACGTTTCTTCATCTCTACTTTGAATTTTTGTTAAATTACAAAAGAATTGTCGAGTGAACGAATTTTAACACTTTGGGCCTATTTTTTGTGAAAAATCAAATTTTATTAGAATAAGTGTAAAAATGGTGGAGGCGCCGGGTGGCACAAAGTGTTAATTTCCAAAATATTCCCCTAATAATGGAACAAAATTTGATTCTAACCATAGATTAGGTCTAGATTTGATTATCTGTGTCTTTAAATTAGCGAAAATCGTCTATAATAAATGTAAAATTTGATAAAAAAGGTTAGTTTCAAGCATGTTTAGTCCCCTAGTTTCTTCTACTGTTATAGTTTTGTACAAAATATTGGCTTGTTGTTGTAGACCCTAGAACCTGGTGAAAGTTTATGGAATATAGACACATATGCTGCTATCGGTAAAGTTATGCAGGTATAAATTAATAAAAATCATAACAATCGTATGGCAGCATTAGAAATTCGAAATTTTATAAATTTGTAAAGATAGCTTTAGATATTTTGCATGAAGATTTAGAAATTATCTTAATTCATTTGTAGATTAGTCGTGATTAATGGTGAGTATAGAATCACATCGCTATACATCACAAACATAAAACACAAACAATAACACACGATAACATCTTAATTAGTGATTAGTAATTTCGCTGAATTCATTAGTAATTCTTAAGAAATAAACTAGAATAGTTTTGTAGAATTTATGAGTTGTTATACTGGATTTTTTTCAAGTATTTAGATTAGTTTGTATTGATTGTAATATTGGGAAATTTTACAGGAGAATTTCATCAATGTTGGTTGTTTACGATTATTTCGAGCGGCACGTCTTATTAAATTGCTAAGACAAGGCTATACAATACGCATCTTATTATGGACATTCGTTCAAAGTTTCAAAGCTCTTCCTTACGTCTGTCTTCTAATTGCAATGTTGTTTTTTATTTATGCAATAATCGGCATGCAGGTACTAAATTTTTGTTTCTATAGCTCCATGTCAATAGTCCTGCGCGATTTCAAAAATATTTTGGGGATTTGTAAGGAAGGACTTCTAGCTCGTTCGGAACTTGGAGAAAAACCGTTTTAATCTGACCATGTCGCAGAAATTTTCGTAAAACAATAAAGAATAGTTAGAAAATCCAAAATCCAGTGATGAAAAATAGAAAAAACGATTGTACAAAGATCTCTAATCATTCTTCATTGTTTAATGAGAATTTTCGGATGTGGAGAAGCCCAAAATGGTCCGATTAGAGCGGTTTTCCAACAATTTCCCAATGAGCTACAAAGTTCTAATTTTGTCCTATAAATCCCCAAAGTATTTCTAAAATCGCCCAACAATAAGAACTAGGACTATCCACATATATGGATAGTAAGATTCTAATTTTCTTGGGGAATTGTAGGTGTTTGGAAATATAGCCGAAATACCGACCGAATCGATCAATCGCCACAACAACTTCCGCAATTTCATCCAAGGTTTAATGTTGTTGTTTCGATGTGCAACAGGTGAAGCCTGGCCCAACATTATGTTGTCATGTATACGCGGCCAGCCGTGCGATCCACAAGCGAAAAAACCAACAAATAGCTGCGGCTCGAACATCTCCTACGCCTATTTCGTCTCGTTCATCTTTTTCTGTTCATTTCTAGTAATCCAATTAGATTAGTATTAATTTAATTTAATTGATAAATTTGTTTATTAGATGTTGAATTTGTTCGTCGCCGTAATTATGGATAATTTCGATTATTTAACGCGGGATTCGTCGATTTTGGGCGCCCATCATCTGGATGAATTCGTGCGAATTTGGGCTGAATACGATCCGAATGCAACGTAATTTAAACAACAATTTCGACAGAATTCGAAATTTCTAATATTAATTTTACAGTGGCAAAATTCACTATGTTGAAATGTACGATATGTTGAAGAATATGGACCCGCCGTTAGGTTTCGGTAATAAATGCCCGAATCGTTTGGCGTACAAGAAATTGATACGGATGAATATGCCGGTGGACGATGAAGGCAAAGTTAATTTTACATCAACCCTATTCGCTCTAATTCGTGAGAATTTGAATATTAAAATGCGACCAGGTATCTATCTTTCAATATTACATTCATTTTATAATTATTTTGATTGATAAATAGCGGAAGAGATGGATCAAGCCGATGAGGAACTACGGGAAACAATTAAAAATATTTGGCCATTACAGGCGAAGAATATGGTCGATTTGTTAGTACCACCCATTGATCAATTGAATAACGGTAAATTAACGGTTGGTAAAATTTATGCTGGTCTTCTAATATTGGAGAGTTGGCGGAGTACACGGTTTGGACAAATCGAGCCGACTGGAGTACCGGTACGTTACCAGTTTTAAAATATTTACAAATTAAAAGAGGAATACTGATCCGATTAGTATTTTTGAAATTGTGGCCAATTACTTAAAGAAATTGAACATAAAAAACGATTCTTTTATGTGTCTGTAAGTGTTGTAAATACCTGTTGGAGCCCCAAATAGATTTCTGTACGTTTCCTATCTATCTCTTCTATTTAATTATTTTTACATGTTTATTTCTGTTGGAAAATCGCAAATTCGACAATTAACACTTTGTTATATCAATGGAAAGTGAAACTGAAGGCATTATTGGGCTACAATTCTACTCGTATCTGTAACTTTAGCAAATTCTATTGCCTATTTTGCAGTCCTGTAACATGCGAAACTTACGCCTGGGACCAAAATAAGAGTTGTGTCTTTAATTTTAGATTTTATAAGGTAAATTTTCTTAAACTTGCTTTTAGAAAAGGCCATTGAGAGCGTGAAAATTTGTGCGATTCAGCTAAAATCCGCAGCCGAAACTTTGGCTCTAAAATAAATCCAAGGATGTCTGTGAATTACCTCTTTTTGCCCATTTTAGAGCAAAAATTGTTAAAAAATAAGAATTTAGCTCGAAAATAGCATTATTGAATTAACAAAATTTGCCAAAAAAGCAGATTAGTGATAAGAGTTGTCTAAAAATGTCTGAATTTTCTTCTGATAACAGAAATTTAATAATTTAATAATTATGAATAAATTTGGGACTTTATTACTAAAATTGATTAGAATCATTTGAATTAAAACGCTTCCTTCAAAAATTCATCTCAGACCGTGAAATTTGCAATTTTTTTCACTGCTAAATGCAAAATTTAGAAATGAATTGACGAGTTTAGTCAAAAATTCAAAATTTGTGCCTAAAATGCCTTAAATCTTGGGGAATTATTGCTTTATTTTTGTGTTTAAACAACAAATTTGGCAATAAAATGGTAAATTTACACGGTTAGAGACAGCTTATTCAACTGAAAATGCTAAGTGCTAAGTGCCCAAATTCGAGCTAAACTGTCTTGTTTTAGCATTTACACAATTAGAGTTACCTTTTGTGGCTAAAAATGACAAAAGTTTTACACTATTTTTCCGCAAAAGTACCAAAATTTTGTGCCCAGACTTTACATCTGATTGGAGACAACTATCCACTCAGTTACAGTTCTGATGCAATAAAGTTACAGATAGGAATTTCCGTAGAAATAGGCCACAATAATGCTAAAATGGTAATTGATTATACCAAAGTGTGAAAATTTTAACCCCAAGTCCAGTATTAAACGTGTCCTAATCAGATTGCTAATTAGATGATGAATATTTAGTGATTTTAGTGAAAGAAACACACAACCTGTCCAATGTTTTTAGTTGATTTTGTTTAAAATGGAAATTGTAGTAATATTTTAACGAAAATAAGAGCAACAAAGACCAAAAAATAGTTAAATACATTCAAAAAATATAAATAGTGAAAACATGGAGCCCTATACTGTTATTGTTATTATTATTATATGTTTATTTCAGGGTTTCGGAAATAGTCCCTCAGCCAATCACGCGGTAGTATAATTAATTTAAAATCATTATTTTATTTTATAAATAATTTTCCTTCTATTATACTACTTAGATACAAACATATTTTATTCTTTTGATTTTTATTTACGATAATTCTCATTCATAGTACAAGTCCTGTAGTAGCATCAGCAACAACAGCAGAAGCAATTTAGCATCCATTCTTTCTATTTATTATTATTAATGTGATCGTTATTATTGATTAATTGATTAATTAATTAGCGTATGTGCCTGTTTTAAAGATTGCACTGTTGTTCGTTTCGTGTGTTTGTCTTTTCTCATAAATATCTGTCTGTATTTTGGCTCTTTTTAACAATAATTGCATGATTTTTAAAATAACAAAACTAATCCAATCTAACTGATAATTAAACATCAATAGTTATTAGACTTAATTGCTTCATTTTTTAATGAAATAACGAAATAATTGCTCCATATCTAGTAATTTTTGTATATAAAAAGTTTAGTAGATTTGTCGTTTAGGTTCTATAGCGACAATTCTTCTAATTTATTGCTAGAAATTTCATTTCCTTGTAAATAATTTAATTTTTTTTAAAACAAGGATAACGTTTATAGAGGTAGGTGTGAAGGTAATGTTGCACGCCACTTGCATCTATGTTTCTCTTTTATAATACAAACAATACATTTATTCGTATATGATTCTAACAAAATTTATCTCTTTCTGGCCACATTAACATTACAATTTAACATTTTTTTCAATACAATACTGCACAAACTTTAACTTTCTGGCGTTCTATTAGTATTTAAAGAAATTTTCAAATTTTCACAATCGAAAAGCATAAAAATTAAGCTAGTAAAGGTCGATTTGATTCGAGTGAAATTCATAAAAGATCAGATTTAGTTAAAGCAAAGTTTGTTGGATAACAGAAAGCATCGTTTTTTGACTGTCTGCTGGATATGGCCGGGCATTTGGGTGGTGGTGGTGGCGGTGGTGGCAGTCGGGCCGGTTCAATGAGTTTAGAGGGCGCCCCATTGATGGGCACCCAGGACACTACTGACAACCATATACACGAAGAGAGCTCATTAGCTACATTGGCTCGACGCAGTACTAAACGAAATCGATCCATAAGGTACTCTTATTATTAACCTTCTAATTTGGTGATAATACAATTTTGGTTTTGATTTCAGGAATAAAAAGGTGAAAATTTCAACTTTCATGGTAACCCTTTTGTTTTTCTACTAAATAGTTCTAGGTTCAGACAATTAGGTCTAAGAGTTTAGGTTTAAAATAAATAAGCAATAAAGTCAGCAGTTTTTTTGTGTTTCTTAATTATTGTTGGATGTTCCGTTTACAGATGCAGATAAAACAATTCTAGTTGTAAGTTAGATAATTTTAGAAATTTTAGTATTCTCTTCGAGAAATTCAATAATTTTTCCTTTAAATAATAGAAAAATTACAGTTGCACGAATAGAGGAAATTTCTATGTCGAAATAATAGTTTTAACAAATTAGATGAACAAGTACTGCTGACAATTCTTCTATCAAAACAATACAAAAATCAACACTAAAACAATTCTACTCTAGAAATCTTTAAACATCAACAACATACAAGACTCTAAAAAATTGGGGTCTTCTTTTTTACAAGTAGTTCATTTTGGATTTGGCTTGGTTCTAGGGAACGTAGTATTAGGTCAAGATATTTGTTAGTACACTTAATTTTTAATGCTGTATGATTCTAAATTGATAATTTTTAACGCACTATCCACAAATGTATATTGCATGTGGTTTTTAACGATTTTTGCATGTTATTTTGTTTCTTGTTTGCAAAATTCAATCAACAGGACCTGTTATGAATGGGACTGAATGAAAGTTTAATGATTATAATAAAATTTCTATTTATTCCAATTTTAGTAAATATTTTCGTTCTTATTTCAGCTTTAGTTTGCTAAATTTCCATTAGTGTTAGTTATAAATTATTGAATTACCGCTAATTCACAGACAATGGAATTGCAAGATGGTGTGGGATCGAGACGACCCTCCTGTGACAGTCTAGCGGACCAACAACACTTACATCCTGCCACTTTCGGAAATACGCATCGCAGATCCCCCAGTTTTCGGTATTTCTAACATCCCGCAACTAGTTTAATTCCGATATTTTATTATGGAATTTTAGTAGGGGTAATTCGCCGTCTCTACAGCGAAGTCCATCGCCACGTCGCCGATTCCCTCATCATCTCCACCACGATATCGGTTTCTCTGATACAGTATCGAATGTTGTGGAAATTGTTAAGCATGAACATCAACGGGCCCAATCGCATCGTAGATTCGTACGAGGTACAATTCGAGTCAGAATCATTTTGTTGTTGTTTATTTGTTGTGTGTTGAGTGTATAATGGGCGAAGAACTCTAGCAAAAAAATTTTCTCAAGAATTTTCTGCGTTAGGTTCTTGGTCAGCATCAACTAGTCCAGCACGATCGCCGTCACCAACGGATGGCCGGCATGTTTCCCGTTATGGTCCGATGCGATCGTCCCGTCGTGGTTATGGTACAACAATTTTATGTCAACGTTCGCGCTCACCGAGTCCCACACATTCCATTCATCACTCACAAGGTCCTCCAACTATAGGTAAATGTTAGTTTCAATAGTGATAAATTTCATTTTCATCAATACACTCCATGATTGGATATAGCTGGTGCTGTAGTCGGTATACCAATGCAACAATCAGCTGTAATGCAAAGTAGTGTCCAACATAGTCATCCGGTGATCGGTGGACGAAGAGGCCAAGGTAGACGTTTACCACCAACACCATCTAAACCGTCAACATTACAACTAAGACCGGGACCGATCAATTTTCCGAAATTGAACGCCTCCCCTACTCATGTAAATATTCACCATTAAAAATTAATTGAGAACCAATCAATAATTGCAACGGGAAAAATCTTTTGATAATTTCTAGTTACAGTCACATTCAACACACGATACAACACCACATATGTTGCCTCCACCACCCCACAATCATCCACATGATCGTGAACCGTTAAGAGAGATTATTCCTGCAGGAATCGGAGGACCATTACCACCGCCACCGCCACCACCGTCATCGTCAACGGCGGCAACAGCACCACCACCACTACCACCACCCACATCACAACTAGTATCGACAACTAGGGACAGTAATCAGGCACCACTTAGTTTCGAACAAGCTGTAGCTTTAGGCCGTGGCGGCCGTATTTTACCCAGTCCGGTCCCTAATGGTTATAAACCGAAACCGACTAGATCACGGCATTCGGATTCTGACGATGATGACTGGTGCTAACACTAGGGGAACACTCAGTCACTGAGTTTACACAAATTAGTGAAAGAGAATATACAAAAAACAAACAAATTTGATAATAAATTCACGATAATAACTAATTAAATTAATTCAAATAATGAAACGACCGAAAAATGGACAAGTGTTTAACTGTTTTAATTATTATTCATTATTAATAAAAATAACATGATAATGGCCTTTCAGGAATTGAATAATTTGTCAATGTTTGTTGTAATTACACAAAAAAATTGTGATGATCAGAACTTTAACGCATGCAAAAACAGTAAGGACATTTTTGAAATTTATGAAAAAATCAACAGTTTTTTTTGCAACTACTGCCAATAAAACAAATTGTAGCAATGATAGTGGTGACTATTATGATTATTGTGGCAAACGTCATTTATTTATTAATTATTATTATTATTGAATTTCGTGTTGATGATGACGATGATGATAGTTGTAATTTGTACCTTTTTATTCAACAAAAAAAAAGATAATTCTTCCCTAAAGTGCTTTAAACACTCAAATTTATTGAAAAAAAGAGAAACGATGGCATCATGGAAATCCTGACAATAGAAACTGTAATTTCGTCTCTATTGTCTCGATGATTTTCAGTTGAATTCGACTTTTTTCCGGTTGTTTTTTTCTTAATACAGTACATAACATAAAAATTTATAAATGAAACATTATTTCTGTGATAAGAGCACGAAAATTGTGCGTGTATCTGTGCGTGTGCATGTGTATATCTATCTATATCTAGTGTTAACATTTTCAGTGCTCTAGACTTTATCTTTAAATTAATTGAACAAATTGAAACTTCATCGTAATTATGATTTTTTTAGATAGAAAATAACCATTCGAAAGGGCCCCGCTGCCCAAATTCATTTATCGAAATCGATGCCTTAATAATTATTATTTAGAACAAAACCAAGTCTACGGAGATTGTAATTTTCGTTTAATTTTTGAATACCCTCTGTGGATAGTTTTATCGAGCGTGACCGTGTGCCACCAACAATTTGTAATTTAACGATCGATAAGACTATTTGTTGTAAATTCGATGATGATGATGATGATGATGATGAAGGGAGCCCCTCAATCCCCAATAGAAATATTCATGGTTGGCTTCCATTCCATCTGTAAATTTTCTTCTCTGCCAATTGAAAATAAAGATTTATGAAATGCGGGTCTCGTTATTATAATTCGTTCATTGATAAACAAAGCAAAAATTTTTTGGAAATTATCCAATTTCATATTTATATTAGATTATAAGTAATGTAGAGTAGTAGTCGAAATTTTTTGGACAATTGATGATGATGATAATGGGAGATTCGAGCATGTTTATACATACACAATTTTGATTTTTGCGTCAATCGTATCCGTTCGTGGCTAGGCAGGCGAATACGAGACAATATTTCCAAGATGCTGTTCTTTATCTGTTTTGTTTTTCAAAATTATTCTTATTATTCGAATAAAATAATTAAAAATAATTAATGAAAAATTACAAATATAAAAAGTCCAAGTTTTATATCCGGCATCTGTACATATAAAATTATATACTGTATAAAATTACTATACAATTATATGGATGATGATGATGATGATGGAGGGCAAGAAAGAGTCATTCTGTAACTTAAAACTACTATCTAATTGAATAAGTTTTCTTCTTTTTATTGAAGATAAGAATAATAAATCTGAAATTCCAGAAAATGATGTTTGACGATCGTAACAATAACAATAAAGTATTATCTAATTAGATTAATTTTTAATTGATTTATTTTCGATAAAATCGTCAACAGCATTTTTGGAAATTAAGTTCAAGTCTACTATTGTTTCTATTAACATTATTATAAATGATTAATTGTAATTATTATTATAATAATGAACAAGAATTTATAAGAAACTTTCGTAAATTATGTTTAAAATAATACAAAAAAACAAAACCAAAAAAATACAAAAAATATTTATGTATTTATCAATCAATAAAATTTGCATTTAGTGTTTAAAAATAATATCGATATCGCTTAATGCCCATTTTTTAATGAAAACAAAAAATTAATATTTGAAGAAAAGAAAATAAAAATGTGAATAAATAATAATAATAATGCTAAATAAGAGTCATTTAATCTGAACCCAGATTACTGTTGGCATCTCCCCCCATTTGCACGATTGTTATAAAAGAACGCGTATTTTAAGTACTCTACAAAATAAAAACAGAAAAAGCAATAGATGGAAAGTTACTCTCTGGAAGACAAAATAAGAGTTTCAAATCGACGACGTATCGAAAAATAGTTTCTTGGAAAAATTATTATTTGAAAAGACAAAATTCCGACATTCACCAAATGATCCTAACTTGTTTCTTTAATTTACTGCTTTATTTTGCACGAATGTCCTTAATTAGATTCGCCTTTAGTTTTGGATTGTTAAATTTTAGTTTTTAATTGAAATTTGAGTGGTTTACTGTACCATAATGAATGAAAAATTGTTCTTTGAGAGACGAAATTCCAACATTTTTCAAATATTCCTAACTTGTCTCTTCTACTTGCTCCATTATTTCGCACGAATATCGATTAAATTCGTGGTAACTTTCTTCGGTCACCACTCCTAGATCTCATCTAAAAAACTTGAAATAGCGCTCACAAATTAGCTAAATAAAATTCGAATATTGAACAATCAACTGTAATGAATCGAAAGTCCTGAAAACCGTCAGCATATAATTAAAGACTTTTTGGATTTAGATTAAGAAGTATCGATAAACTCGTTTTCGTATTTCAAAAACTACAACAATCTTCTAAAATATGGTTCATTCACTGATTCAAATAAACTTTCGCTTTATTTATATTTACAAAAATTTTAAAGACTGCATAAAAAATTAATAAAAACACAGCTTCCTTCTCTTAAAGGTGTTCACAGCGCCAAACGTCTGTTAATTATCGAGTGATTGGAAACATATTTTAAGGATTTATAGGGGGATCAATGGTGTACATTTCAGTGAAAGTTGGACCATGTAGCTCGTTGGGAAATCGGGGAAAAAGTGATTTTTGTCGAAAATCTCAACATTTTCGTCAATCAGTTTGTTACATAAATGGACTCAAGATGACTTGAGGATTCTCGGAAAACTGTTTTTTTCGGTTTTCTGGCACTGTATGCTGCAAAAAATTGAAAAACTGGTTTCTTGTTCATTGATCGTAAATGTGACTAGTTATTCGCCTCTCAGTTGTTCAATTCTTATCTTAATGGGTGTTCATCTTATTGTATTTGTTTACTTAAGAAAAAGTGCTTGACATTCGATACTCATAACAAAAGCACATGCCAGTTATTTGAATAGGCTTGTTTTTCTTTAAAAAAATAAACATTGGATCGTTTTAAGAGACTACACCAGTGGTTTTCAAACGTTCTGGAAGTGCCGAGCATGTAAATTATTTATTAATTCATTAAGAACCCTTCATTTTTCACCAAATACACATTTCTTATGTTGTGGATGAGGAATATTTCACTCTGAGCCCGTTAAATCGATTTGCGGATTAAAAGAATTTACCAGGTCGACTGTTGAGAAACACTGGTTTAAAATTTGACCGACAAAGGGAGGCGAGCGACTTTTGCATTTCAATTTTTTCACCGTCAAGCTCCGCTCGTACCTTTTTTAATTTTTTTCGAAGTCTTAAGGGAAAATTGCAAAAACCAAAATGTTACGAATGTATCGCATTAATTCAACACTTTTAATGTGTGAAAAATCCTCTTGCCAATTGTTGCATATTCAAAAGTTAGATTTGATGTCACGCATCTCTCAATGAGCTACGTGTACCTAATTTTGCTAAAATGTTCTCTAAGAACCCCTCTATAAATCCTTAAAATATGTTTCCAATCACTCGACAATTAACAGACGTTTTGGCGCTGTGAACACCTTTAAGAGAAAAGGGCTGTATTTTTGTCTGTAGATAATTGTATTTAAGTTCCAATAGAATTCGAAGAAATCCAAATTAGACGAATGTCAAGAAAATTCCATTGAGTAAACAGATAGACATTGTAAAATTTATGCGATCCGTTTAGAAAATTTACTACAATTTAAAACTTTGACTATAACTTATAATTAAAACAATAATTTAACAAATTAATTATTTTTTAAATTAAAAATAATTAAAACATACATTATTTAAGTACAATAACACAATTCAATCGCCGATTAGTTTATTGTGGCGTAGATTTTTAGAATTAATTATAAAACTTGAATCGAACAAACTGTTGATTGCATGTATGCCGAGTCTGTTGCTGACCTTAGTCATTTATATTGGAATGTAAATGAGTAAGGTCAGGTGAACAGAGTCAATTTAAAAAATTGCCGTTAGCAAAACACATTTTTTGGCCATTTTAACCATGCAAACAATTCGAATTAATAACTCTACTATCTTTCGATATAGTTTAGCTTGAAAATCAAAATATTCTACAACCCTAAAGTTATTTAATTAACAAAATTACCCCCCCATTGTCAGAACAACCAACTTGAGAGTTAAACGCTACAACAGTTTCTTGGAAAAATTATTATTTGAAAAGAAAAAAATCCGACATTCACCAAATAATCGTAACTTGCTTCTTTAATTTACTGCTGCATTTTGCACGAATGTCCTTGATTAGATTCGTCTTTTATTTTGGGTTCCTGGATTTTAGTTTTTAATTGGAATTTGAGTGGTTTACTGTACCATAATGAATGAAAAATTGCGCTTTGAGAGGCGAAATTTCAACATTCTTCAAATATTCCTAACTTGTTTCTTCTACTTACTCCTCTATTTCGCAAGAATATCGATTAAATTCGTGGTAACTTTCTTCGGTCACCACTCCCAAAAACTTGAACTACCGCTTAGTTAGAGCTAAATAAAATTGTAATATTAAACAATCAATTGAAGTGAATTTCGATTCAGAACTTTCGAGTCCTGAAAACCGTCAGCATATAATCACTTGATCTTTGATATGTTGGCCAAATTGATCGTGATTCATTTAGATTAAAAAGTATTGATAAAATCCATGTGGCGTCATCCGGACTCGAAAATAAATGCCGGCAGTGTGGCGTCCAAACTCGAATATTGATTCGTATTTGCAAAACTACAACAATCTCCTAAAATATGATTCATTCATTGATTCAAATAAACTTTCGCTTTATTTATGTTTACAGAAATTTTAAACATTGCGTAAAAACATATACAAATAGATATAAAAATTATAAAAATCAATCAAATTTAATAAAAATTATTGTCTATTTGCAGCTAATTCATCATAATATTGTAATAGAAAATCACATTGATCAACATATTTTTAGAGCATATATTTAATCAAACTTCCGGGTACACTTCATATTTATTAATCACCAATTTTTCACAATATCGTACAACTAAAAAATATCATTATTAGTTTAAAATTAAATAAATTAAGAATAAAACTTACTCGCCACAGCCACCACAATCACAGCCTCCACAATCGCCGCAATCACAATCACAATCGCAATCACCACAATCACAGTCACAATTACAATCATCAGGTCCACAACAATCGCAATCACAATCACCACAGTCCCCACAATTACCACAATCAGCACCACTTGCATTTGCTGCACTTGAATCCAGCAATGCATTGAACATAATGCCATCAGCTATGCCATCGGAAACGTCACCAATCATTTCTGCAACTGACGGTCCGGCAATTTCCCCATCTTTCTTTTTTTGATTTTCCGGATTCATCTCTGGTTGTGTTGTTATAACATCTTGCTCTTCGAATATTGTCTCGTCTTCACTTTCCATAATTGTCAATTTTTGAGCAATTTTTCAATTCAAATTCAACTCGAGAGGCAATATTTTTGTCTGTAGATAATTGTATTTAAGTTCCAATAGAATTCGAAGAAATCCAAATTAGACGAATCCCAAGATAATTCCATTGAGTAAATAGATAAAAATTGTAAAATTTGTGCGATCCGTTTAGAAAATTTACTACAATTTAAAACTTTGACTATAACTTGTAATTAAAACAACAATTTAACAAATTATGTTTTAAATTAAAAATAATTAAAACTTACATTATTTAAGTACAATAACACATAACTCAATCGCTGATTAGTTTATTGTGGCGTAGATTTTTAGAATTAATTATAAAACTGGCATCGAACAAACTGCTGGTTGAATGTATGCCGAGTCTGTTGCTGACCTCACTCATTTACATTCCAGAGTCAATTCAAAAAGTTGCGCTAGTGAATTGCCGTTTGAAAAACAGATTTTTGGTCGTTTTAACCGTGCAAACAATTCGAATAACTCTACTATCTTTCGATACAGTTTAGCTTAAAAATCAACCTTAAAGTTCTGTAATTAACAAAATTACCCTGCTATTGTCAGAGCAATCAACTTGAGAGTTAAACGCTACAATTACAAGCAGAATAACCAGAATAAATCAGTTTCATCAATGAGATTTACAAATTATCAATAGAACCTTGTAAATGTAGGTAAATACGTGATAAATAAATTGATAAGCGTTTATCATTTGGGATATTTTTGGGGTTAACCCACACGGTCTAAACAAATAAAACGGATTTCCTTTATTAGATAAAATAGACGATTTTTTATCCGAGCTATTTATACTTGTTCTTGTTTAATCATCTCCACACCATGAACGGTATTATAGAATAAAACGTCAATGAACCCCTCTATTGCACCCTCAGCCGCAGCATCCAACAATTCAATAACGAAATCATCTTTATTCCCCTTTTTATTGCGGCTGATCTATTACTAATTTTCTAGTTTCATTCTCCATAATTGGGAATTAAAATTATTTAAGAAATTAAATTATAGCCGGATTGTTATTGAAAACTTCTAGACGTCTACATTACAACACTCACTTGTAAAGAGATGAATGAAAACATCCCTCTAGATTTACTATTGAACGATAAAATTCAATTCAATTACCCTAACAATATAAATTCTAGACGTTTAGATTTATACAAGGAGTTAGTTTATTTTCCAATACAGAACTATTTGATCGATTGTAAATTAAATTATAATAAAATGTACTCACCACAAATCTTCAGTGTTTCTAAAACCGCTCAATCACAGGAATCTTGTTTGGATTGATGGAATTTAAGGAAGGATTTTAAGGTCTGAAACATGAAATGCATTTAAATATTTGAATTTTAAAGTATTACGATAATTTTATTTAAAAACTAATTATAATAAATTTTGAATAAAGCTTATATTACATATACAGCAGGCGATTATTTTCTTGTTTGTTCATATTGTACATAATTAAAATAACTGTATTCCCATTAGCTTGATTACTACTATCATTTCCTTAATTTTATTTATCTGTATGAGTATAACAAAAAAAAAAAACAAGTTCTATACACCATTCTGGATAGCTTTAAACAAAATCTCAAAATAGAACGTGGAGAAAATATACAAAATATTGTTCTACACACTATTTTTATTAATTAATATTGAGTGTATTTTAACAATCTTTTGTATATATAGTATAGATACAAGACCTAAATAAATAACAGCCGCAATAAATAAAAATTTACAACAGCTAGAGAAAATTTAAGAAAACTGGTTTTCCAACAAATTTCGTACCCAAAACAAACTTTAATTATTTATAATATCTACTTACATGCAGTATTGTAGTGATAATCGTTTGTTAAATTCTGCATTTGAATTCAACAAAATGACATAAAAGAAATCAATCTTTGTTGTAATCACATACTTTAAGCATTTTACAAATAGAATTGATAAATAAATGAAATTATTTTAAAAATTATACTAAAATATAATTGATATAATAGAACGGTTCCATTAAACAAAAAACTATACAATATGAAAATAATTTTCGAATTAAAAAGAAAATATAGCATTCCTAAGTGCATAGATAGCAAATTAATGTGGAAATTCCACACTAAGTCACATTATTATAGCATACGGACATTCAGATTTTTTTTATTTTTTATTTTATTGTAATTTAATAAACTATAGATTGAAACACAAAATTTAGAAATCAGCCCAGTTTACTGGCCGATCCTCTATTATTAATTGAGATGGAAAAAGAAAAGAAAAAAAATTGGTTATAGAATCAACAATTAGTTTTAATCGTAATTTTGTTTTATTTTTTTTCCAGATACAAACCTTAATTCTCTTGGAATATTGCTAATTGTATAACTACTGACAGCATTGTTTACGTACACCTTCAGTATTCATTGTGGGTTTAACATCTATAGGTTCTACATTCTGTGGTCGGATTGTATCACCCTCTGGTGGATCTCTTATTTGTTTCTGTGATACAATTCTATAAATTTCTATAATACAAAAATACAATTATTAAATAATAACAATTAATTGATTAATAATAAATACCAGTTAATATATTTTGAAAAGCCAAATCAACATTAGTCGAATCTAATGCTGATGTTTCAATAAATGATAAACCATTACGTTCAGCGAATGCTTTAGCTTCTTCAGTTAATACAGCACGTAAATGTCTTAAATCAGATTTATTACCAACTAACATTATAACAATATTTTGATCAGCATGATCGCGTAATTCACGCAACCAACGTTCAACATTCTCATATGTTAAATGTTTTGCTATATCATAAACTAATAATGCACCAACAGCACCACGATAATAGGCTGCTGTTATAGCACGATATCGTTCTTGACCTGCTGTATCCCATATTTGTGCCTTGATCGTTTTACCATCAACCTAAAATTTCATTTTAAATACTCTATAATTTTATTCTCTATTGTATTAACTAAAAGTCGTAAATCTTTAAAAACATTACCAATGCATTTGCAGATTTAGTGGCTCTTTCTAACGCTATTTTACTCATTATATCTCCAAAAATATGCGAGTTATCGATTATTAAATAATGGTATTGTTGGAAGATTTGTAATACAGGCCCTTCAATTTTTATAATTTTCCGGAAAATTAACATATCGATTGAATTTTTTTTAAGATTTGTAAAGAGCTTCCTATTTTCTATAAAATTTGTCAGAATTGTTAAAAAATAAACAATGGTTAAGTTATGAGGAAAAATATAAATAAACAGGCTTTGAAATTTTCCTCTGTAACTCAAAATTCAATTGGAATTTGCTGAAACGAAAAAACCCTTGATACACCTTGAAATGTTCTTTTTAATTTCATTTTTTGCGATATTGCCAAAACAAACGGCGTATCGATTATAAAAATTATCATAATTCAAATAAAAATTGAAAAAGGCCCCGGTGGAAACCGCCTATTCGCTCTGTCCAGTCCGGGCCTGCAAACTTGAATTTTATAATACTATTAAACGATTTTTTAGATATGAACTCGAATCAGCTATAATACAAAATAACAATTATTTCCTTAACTCTTATCAATTTTATAGATTTTCGTAAATAATTAGTAAATTTTGAAATTTTTATCAAAGATATAAATTGACGCTTTTTTGACCGAAAAGGGCAAACAAATTAAAAATAATTTTGATTATTTTAAATTCGATCAATTTACTGTTGATTTTGAGTGAATTTTAGCCTTCAAAGCTCAATTAGAGTTGATAACTAAACGAGAATTTTTCGCCTTTAACAAATTATGATTCATCGATCAATTAGAACAAAATTACAATTTTAGAAACATTAAAATTCGAAAAAAGCGCCGAATTTCTTGAATTTGCATTGGTTATTGGGCGATTTTCCACAATATTGACACGTGTTGCCCAATTATCTTCAAAGACAGTGTAAATATTGTTGGAATTTTTCAGATTTACGACTTAACTTGTAAAAAAGTCTCACATGAGAATCTCACCTGTATGCTGCGTGTTGCAAATTCCACACCGATTGTAGACTTCGATTCCAAATTAAATTCATTTCTTGTAAATCTCGAAAGTAGATTACTTTTACCTACACCGGAATCTCCAATAAGGACAACTGTAAATTTGAAAGAAAAAATTAACAAAATAGTGCGAGAAAAAAATTGTAACGGTATTGTTAAAAATGGTTAAATTTAAACGTCAGCAGAATATCAATTATGAGTCAGATTGTTAATTTACATAAATATAAGGTTATCGCTGTATTTTTTCCAAATTTTGCTATATTTTTTTAGTTTTAATAGGGCAAATTTGGCGAAAATTGCGGATAATTGATTGATCGATTGGTATAATTTTGTTATAAATAATTTGACCTGTGACATTGCTGACTGGTCAAAATCTGATTGTGAACAACTTTATACGTCGTTGTCGTGTCAATTACCTTCAAAAAAATCGATTATTTTCCACAATAATCAAACAAACTCACCTTTGAACAAATAATCATATTCATCATCTTTCGTACTCATGTTTCGATAATTTTTCTGTTCTATTCTATCAATTAAATATCCACCTTCTTTTCTATATTGAAAAATCAAAATAACAACACAAAGACTATCCTATATGTACGTATGAATGACAAAAAAATTACTATTGTTTTTTCCTCTCTCGTCTTCTTTTCTAATACATTATCACAAAAATATCTCGGTATCAATACTAAACTGTTTGTCTTATCACAGATACATTGCATACAACGATTATTTTATTTAATTCGAATTTATAATAAACTTCAAGATGATCTGAATTGATTTACCACAAAATGGCGGACAGACAACTGCTATTTTATTTTTGTTGATGAATCGCCCTGTTGTCGTCAGCGATTCAAGCGCCACCTATTACTCCACTCGATAATAAAAATTGAAATTTGTGACTAAACACAGGAAGCGTGTCTCAATGTTGCCAAATCTCACTTCCAATACATATAGTATATTTTAGGGGTTAGACAAAATATCAATTTATCCAACTCGATTCTACTGTGTAGCTGTTGAAAAAAATTCTATTTGTTGAAATTATTATAGAAATCATAAAAATCGCGATTTTGTTCCAATTTTCGATTAGGGCTACAATTAGATACTCAAGTATAATTCTAGAAGCTGTCAAATCTGTCTAGAAGCTGTCATATCTGTCAAAAATTGTTTTGTTTTTTGCGAGGACAACGTGAAAATCGTGCAAATCGTCTTATAAATTTAACAAAAATAAATCGAAAATGGTGAATGAAGGATTATTGCAATGTTATAATAGAGGATGTGGTCAAAAATATACAGCAGAATCAAATAATGACGGTAATTTTCAATTACTCAAATAATTGTATTCTAATTCGAAAAACTAGATGCATGTTGTCATCATCCTGGTGAACCGTTTTTCCACGATGCCTACAAAGGATGGTCTTGTTGTAACAAAAAATGCACCGATTTTACCGAATTTCTGAACATTAAAGGGTGTACACGTTCGAAACATTCAAATATTAAACCACCAGAACCGGAGAAACCAGCCAAACAAACCAGCAATAGAGATGAAGTGATCGAAGTTAAACCGATTACAGTCACACGAAAAGAAAGGCCCCCATTCGATTCACCAATGGTAATCATCGTTATTCGTGTTATTCCAATTAGAATTCAATTGATTTTAGACTAAAATGGTACCTGATATCGCACCATCGCTAAAAACTCAAGTCTTACAAAATGTATCAATAGAGACTGAATCGAAAGATCCGAATGAAATTGAAATAGGTACAACTTGTACAAATAGTGGTTGTACGACATCGTATCAAGGACCGGAAACTAATAATAGTGTGTGTATCCATCACCTGGGCGTGCCAGTTTTCCACGAAGGTTTAAAATATTGGTCGTGTTGCCAAAGGAAAACCACCGATTTTAACGCTTTTTTGAGTCAAATTGGATGCGAGAACGGTAAACATGTTTGGATTAAACAAGTAATTGTTTTAAAATTATTTCAATCGGTATATTAATGGAATTTTTTCTAATAGAATGAAGATAGTAAGAGTGTTAAATGTCGTTGGGATTATCACCAAACTGGCACCCATGTAATTGTTTCAATTTATGCTAAAGAATATTGTGTTAATACGAGTACGATTGAATTGAATCCGATTCGATTGAAGGCTTGTCTGGTGTTCCCAAAACATTCGAATTCTACGTTCGATTTAGATGTCGAATTAAGGGGGGTAAGTTTCAAGTAAATCGTACAAATTTCTACCAATTGTGCTGAAGTAAACCGAGTTTCGCCCCTTTGTGGGGGGTGAAATATAACAGAGATGAGAAAATCTTTTAAATGGTTTACAATTAAGTATCGAATTTTAAGACAAATAAATATAAGCTCATTTTTATCGGAGTGCGTTATCATGCGTTATAATCAGATATTTATTAAATTTCATATACAGGACTGGCAATATTAATTAACTCACAATAATGGCTCAATATTTGGTTCTCAATTCGTAAATAATATAGACAAGTCAACTTTTATTTAGCTTCCATTTCTAAAGGCGCTTACTATATTATCAGTCGTATTCTATAATATTTTTATATCTGTTACCATGACAACGTACATCAACAATCTCCTTGAATAGAGATGAATCTCCTTAATTCTGTTAATTAGCCCAACTACAATCTTGTTACTACAATGTTATAACGAATTATTTAGAAATCTAAGAGCTTTACAATTAAGATTAATTAATTATTTCACTTCGATTTTGGTTAATAATTGTAATACCTATCGGTCGTATTCTTTAACTTTATAGATTCGTTACCATGA
This sequence comes from Mylabris phalerata, assembly GCA_020740385.1. Lineage (NCBI taxonomy): Eukaryota > Metazoa > Arthropoda > Insecta > Coleoptera > Meloidae > Mylabris > Mylabris phalerata. Next base: position 1,957,569 of record JAJEOX010000299.1, on the reverse strand, counting down.
CAGATTAACGGTCTCTTTAAATATACCGTCTATTTTACAATTTACAATTTTAACATGTCGAATTAAAAAGAGACAAGAATAAAAGTCTGCAGCATAGTCATGGTAACGGATCTCTAAAAAGTTATAGAATACGATTCTACATCTATTCATATTATCTTCAAAATTGTTCGCTTGAATTGCTTTTCTAGATTGTTGACGTCGAAGCTAGTCAAGTCTCCATGTACGGCACGAAAGTTGAGATCAAATTGAAGAAAGCCGAACCGGGCAGTTGGCCCAAACTCGAAATACCTCGCGAAAAGACAATTGTTGAAGAAAATCAACAAACAATAAATGCAGTAGCTGAAATTACGCCACAAATTGATGCTGTCGATTTAGATGATTTATAGTCAAATATTTAAAAATTAGTATTTTTCAGGCACAATGTGTAATTTGTAATACCGGAATTTTCATAGAATTTAATTTGTTCGCTTTATTTTTCCGATTTTCTTTTTTAATAAACAACTGTATATAAGAATAAAGCTATACAAAAGAAGTGACTACATTAGAATTTATTATTCAGTCATGATGACGTGAAATACCGTTGGTTATCGGTCGAGCTTGCGATAAGGCTTCCGAAATGCTACTTTTCGAACCGGCGACTGTTTTCGGTATCACTTTAGGCACTATGAAGATCGCCATTAAGCCACACAAATGAATACACCAGTACAAATACCTAGAAAATTCGTAATTATTTTCGATTTTTATAGAATAATAAACTTACATATAAACACGGATACAAGGCCAAAATTCCAGAAGCACAAAAGTGAACACAATATAACCCATCAAAATTCTCGTAAAAATCATCGTTAACACATCATAAAATAATTTAGTTTCTGCATTAACAAGGAAATAGTTACGTACAGTTCTTCGCATCTGAAATCGCGGAAATTTAACGCAAATTCATGTATTTTTGTAGAAAACTTACTGAACGTGAAGCTGCCGTGAATAGTGCACCATTAGCGAACGTTATATAATAACCAGGATAGAAACCATGCCATAATGCCGATAAAGTATACGTTAATATCATCCCATATTGATTGACACGTTCATAGACGACGAAGCGTAACCAACGATTCGTACCAAGATTCCAACCATCGATACTTTCACGCAAATTCCTACCGAACTATAATTTCAAAAATTATACACAAAAAAAAAACATTAGAAACAATCTAAATCGAAACAATTATGGAAAATTTGCCTAGCCAACGTGTGTTTATTGTGTACATGATCGATTAAATGTTCATCGTAAACTTCATTCAATTCAACAACTCGCATGTGTGCTTTAAATTCGTCTTGTGTTAACAAGATACAATTCCACGGCGACCAATCTCTCTTCATATCCCATCTGGATAAACGCAGTTGGTAGATATCGTCGCATTCGGATAATATCGAATGTCCGTGCCAGATTTTCGTTATAATCAAATGGATGTCTTTATCTTGCATGATAAAAGCTAGAGATGTTGTTGAATGCAATAAATGCTCCCAACGGCGGATTTGTTTCAATATAAAACGATACGGCGATATATCAACCGGGGGCTGTTCGACTTTATTAACCGAAATACAATTCTTACAGACTTTTAACGTATCGGTACGTACAGTAATCGGATAATCTTCCATCGTTTTCAATTTATAACAATTCATACAATAGTAGAGGTTGTTTTTCATGTGTTTCGCCCTCAATCTTTTCATCCGTTTCGTTACATTTTGGTTGCATTCATCGATTTGAAAGTGTTGTAATAGAAGATATTCGATTCGTTTTTGTAATAAATCGATGTCTTTACAGCTAAATCCCCGGGTTAACAATTCGCAATTACGATCGATTAATTTGATTAATTCCAAAGAAATTGTACATTTGTGCGGTAGTAGGATTGTTTTTAAATCCAACAAAACGTCAATTCGGCGATTACGATCCGGATTTAAGTCGCAAATTTTCCGGTACAACTCGTAGAATTCGCGCGATTTCTGCGTCTCTAACGTATCGACAGTTATTTTAATATTTTTATAACTGCAAATCCACGAAATTGGCGTTGTTATTGTTTTAAAAAAATCCAATTCTTCGCGTAATTGTCGGTCTTCTTTCAAATCCTCTTTTAATCGTTCAATCATCTGTAATGCTTCAATTTCACGTTCTAATAACAAGTAGAATTCGGCAATTTTCGCCGGACCACAATACATCAAACTTATACGTTCGATTTCTTTCGTTTTCCACCGTTCAACAATCGAGTATAACATTGAAAAATCTTTGGAATTCCTCGGGAAAATCTTCGAAATTATATCGAGTTTCCGCCGTTTGGCGTCCTCATCTCGTTCGAATTGTTCGAACGCTAGACTTTGTTGTAAACGCCGTTGATACTCTTCGTGGAGAATTTTTAAACATTTTCGCATCTTCCACGCACGGAAATAACGTTGAATTATTCGAACTTTATCGGTGATACGTTGGAGATATTCTTCGGCCGTTTCATAGCGTTGTGCAGTTAAAATCTTATCGGTAATTGTCGGTATCCAAGTTTCAGTATTTGTCATTTGTGTTGCATGAGCATAAGATTGGTCTAATCGTCGATTTCTGATAAATACAGCTTGAGTATCGCGATGATTGCGGATTACGTCCGATTTTGGTGGTCCGGTTTGTGAGAAATTATGATCGTAGTATTTTTTCGTTTTTTTATCATAATAACCACCAATTTTGGGTTTTTTAATGGATTTATAAACAATCTCAACGACCACATCTTTAATTGTACCATCATCATTACGAACGTGTACTGTTATAATATCCGATGCGATTAAATCACGATAAGCGTAATCAACTGAAATTTGGTATAATCCACTAGATGATTTCAATTCTAATTGTTCGATTACACCATAATGGTTCGGATTTAAATCGCTCAATAATAATTGATTGTTGGTTATTAATTTGTTGTTTTGTAAAATTAAAATGAATTGTTTCGGTATATTGAAAGTTTTCTGTAAATCTTCTTTTAATTCGCCTAAAGTCATATTCGGTTGGGATCTTGTATAAATACGATTTTTACCAACATGGAATTTAATAGTAATTATTTCAAAATTGCCAATTTCACTCATTTTTTCCGATTTTTAAAGCACACAAACACGTTAACCTTAACTCAGAATTCATTGATTTTGTAACCAAGTAACTGATAAATAGTATGGGCTAAGCTGCGATTTTTCAGTAGCACTGCTACATTTGGTGCAATATAGGCAACCAACTATTATTGTGTATTACACCGTAATATGTAGACACACTAATAATTGGTTGCCTATAATATACGTAACAGTAACTGTTACTGAAAAATCGCAATTTAACCTATGAATACCGATAAATATCGTATTTACTATTTAAATTTAAAATTTTAAAGACTTGCCTCGAATTGAATAATATCAACATTGGTGAATTTGTTCCAATTATCGTGTTCTTGGTCATATCCAATACCGGCATTATTACAAGTAGCATCAGCTAATGTCCATGCTAAATAATACTTAAATCTAATTGGTGTTGTACATATATACAAATACAAAATCTTCTGTACAAAGCTTGTATTGTCCAAAAATTCGTCATCTTTCAATTTATTCGCCGGAAACATCGGTGTGAATGTTATAAAGATTACTGCATAAATTATTCCCAATGAAACTTTCTTACAAACAGCCCATTTCGGTGACGGTTCGATTATTATCGTATTCGAATTGATTTGGTTATCGTTATTTATAGTTGTGAAATTTTTACCATCGATAAAATCAATGTAATCGTTATAGAATAGAGCTGGTCCTGCCATTAATGTTGGAAATTGTAAGATGAAACCGAAAAATTCCAAAAACGTTGGTAGTTTTCGAACAGCATAGATTTGTTGGCTTTTAGACATTTGTTCGGTGGTTTTCGTTAAGCCATCATGCAGATTAAACGCTAAACTTGTTACTTTTTGCGTTATTACCATCAATGGACCTGGAAATTTATTAAAATTCATTATTGTAAAATCATGACAAAAATACAATATTACAACATCAAATAGATTAAAAATAGAATTGTACGATTGAACTGTGAAAAATAAACTGAAACTGCCTACGTAGAAAATTTGGAAAATTTTCAATATTATTCAAAGTGCATTGAAATCTGGACGTAGGTCGTTGATTAATGTATTTTTCACTAAATTTAACGTAGGTCTACGACCGATGTTCTAATTTTGATTGAAAATCATTTCATCGACTGCTATTAGCAACATAAAAGAACGAGAGGGATTATCGCATAATCTTCAAATCTTTTTGTCTCTAAACTGGAACATTTAAATAATAAATTCGCAATTTTTCTATTTACTTTAATTCGATTAAATTAAGTTAAATCAACTATACAGGGTGGACCACGAAATTTTTGCATTTGGCTATGCTTTTTTAATGTAGTGTCGTAGCTTTCTTCAGACATATTCTTAGTGATTGAATGTCGGAATTGACTTTCTATTTTATGTCAAAATGAATCTTTTTCTAACACAAACGTCAATAAATGGAAAATTTAATCAAAGATGAAACAATCTACGACATTACAAGGTAAATTACCGTGGAACTCTCAATATACAAATAGCATCCTATTTTAACTTATATCAATCCATTTGAACTATCGCTGTCTAACTCACAATCAGGGAGAAATAAAGTAGTGTTTCTAGTTTACCCTACCAGATGAGTATATTAATTACTTTCCTACAAATCTCTTTCTAATCTATATTATTTCTAATTGCAAGTTGTGTATATTCTAAATAAAACTCAAAATTGGCAGGTAAATCTATGTCGTTAAATATACATTTATATCCCACTATAAGATTAAGAACTATTTAGATTAAATGGCACGGTTAAATTTTATTGATTCCTATTTTTATTCTCTGATTACTACGTACCAGTAATGTCCAAACTGTAAGATCCATAATCGTACATTAGGCGATGTACATGAATTGCCGATAAATATGAAATTGATACAGCTAGAACCATTCTAAAAACCGAAAACCAATCAAAATTGCTAATAAAACAATTAAAAAACGTGTTCCAATTTACTCAATACTCTATCTATGTTAGAAATTTATTAAAACAGTAGATAGAGTATAGAATACGTAACAAAATACCCAGTTAGGTGGAACACGCTGTAATCGTAATTTACCTTTGCATTATTTGCGGACTGGTAGTTCTGATAACAATATAACATGATGCTGGTAGAGTTGCTAAATGTATAGCTTGTCTGTAATGTTGAAATATGTTTATTTAAATAATTTTCAACAAAAAATTATAAAAAATGAAATATTTAACAAACAAACAAAAAAAAAAACAAATTTGAATTTCCACCTACATTCCAAAACAGAAATAGCCAATTAAAAGACCAAAAGTTAAACCAAAAATATGTCTAGAAGCGGCTGTTGCTTTGGATGGATGTAGTACAGTACGAAAAATGGCAGCTAATGCGAGTGCAACTACTTGACTTACTATAAAATTCACCTAAAAAAATTAAACGAATTCAAATATTTACAAAAATAATGTTCATTTATCATAATTACAAAAAAACAAACAATTATTATTACAATAGAGAAGGTTCACTGTAACACTCAATCCAAATAGGTTTCGAAATGGGGACGTATAGCGTGACTTAATACAACATTCACGAATGATTTACAATCTGATATTAATCGTATAATTCATCTTGTAATTCTAATGGCAAATGGTTATTCATCTGTATTCTCAACTACGACTTACGTCTTCCATTCATAGCGTATTAATGTTATTGGATTTGAAAATAACTGTCATTAATTCCGTAAATATTGTATTTATTATTATTTTGTTATCATTTTTTAATAACGCAATCTACAAGTCATCCTAGATATCAACATGACCAGGTCAATATTCATTAGAGTCAAAAAAACAAAAATAAAAATTACCAAAAATTATTGCATACGAAATAAATTTACACATTTATGAATAAACAACAAAAATCGCATAATTAAATAATTAAGAATGTATTAATTTAAAATCTAAAGGCCGCAATTGTACAGTATGAACATTCCAGATAGATACATGAGAAATATCTGGATATTTTCAAGTTGGCTATGTCTTGATTACGTAGTGTCGTAGTTTTGTCAATTTTTGTAAAATATGAATCAATCTACGACAGCGCGTAAATAATACATAGCCAAAAACGAGCTAAAATTCGCCCTATATGTATTTGCAAGTTTTAGGTACTCATCCTATGGTACTTATTGATATGTCGATACTGTATATAGAGATGAGGTAAGCTTTGTATTTGTCATACATCTTAATCTCTATAGTTTTGCTTTGAGTCATTAATGTTTGAACAAATAAGTTTTTCTCGAAAAACTATTTGTTCGATCATTTAATACAAATGAAAAATAAATGCGTCTTTATCTATTGTAAATATTCTTTATCACTAATTTACTGGATATCAAACATAAAACAATATAAACAATAAATTCAAATCAATGTTCTTCCACGGTTGCATTAACAATCGTTGATTTAATTAGCAAATAATTGCACCATGATTTGATTATCTTTTTATTTAGTTACAAATTAATAATAATGATGGAAATTTTAAATTTAATTCGTAGGTCTAGGTGAGAGGAAATCGAACAATACGATATTGTTAACATCTATAAATAAATCTTTTTAAATTAATTGACATCTCTAATAATACCTATCTAGACTATTAATTAAGCCATGAATTAAAAACGTATGTTGTAACTTGATCCAATTGCTAATAAAATTGATTTGAATGGAACAATTGGCCATGGATTGGTTTTTGTTTTTTTTCAAAAAATACAACAAATGTCAATTTAATAAAGTATGAACTAAGCTACGATTCAATTTAAGCAAATCATAGCCAACTAATTTTTGATTACAAAAATGGTCGAAATTCTCGGTAACAATCTGTAATCAAAATAACGAATTGTTTCAATTTTTCCAGGGTGGTAAATTTAATAATGCATTAAAATTTAATTAGAAACCACCCTAGAATCTCGCCCACTTGTTGATATTAATGGAATGAAACGAAAACAAAACCTTCCACTGTTATTTTAATAAATTAATTTTATAAATATTTAATCCGGAAATTACAAACAAAATCCAGGTGTTTGTTATAATTTTAGTCTGTATCTAAAGGTACACCCACATTTGTTATAAGAGCGGTAAACTAACCAAAACAACAATCAATCCGACTTTTAATAAAGGGTGATTCTGATTAAAATTCGACAATACTCACTTTATCAACCGATAATCCAACATAGTCACCTACTCCCTGAAATAATCGACTACCATCGTAGTAATCGCTGATTTCATTTGCCATATTTTCAGGTTATTGTAAATGTTGAAGAGCCGGCGAATTTCAGACAGTTGTTCAATTTCAAGTTCAAAATTAATTGTCAATCTATTTTTCTCTCCCACTCGCGAATGTCACCTAAACCTATAACACAATCATAATGTCGAGTATCGTAATAGATTTAAGAGAATAAAAACGCCGCTAAAATAAAGTACGTACGATGCGACAAAAATGCGAATCATACGATGCATGCAAACAAAACAAGCAAACACCCCACTCTATCTAGCTGTCTTTGTCGTACACAGGCGATTTTATAGCGTCGGTTTTGTTTATTGTTTAAAAGTTGTGCGGAAAGGCGTTGACCTTGTGGTTAATTTTCGTTTCTAAAATTGACACAAACAAACCGAAATACATAAAGAGATTTGTGATCGGTGAATTTTATTAAATAGATCAAGAATTTTGCAATATTTCTAGTAGTGTTCTAATAATAGACAGGACCGTATTAGGCCCGTTTCAACGGCCCCAATTTCAACTCGAGATACCCCACAATAAGTGCTAAATGGTATTCATTAATAGCGATAATGTTCAATCAAGTTCTCCAAATTTATCGATTTTCTAAAAATATCCCCATTTGATAACGGAAATGATAAAATATTCCGAGAAACTCCCCGTTTCAAATATTTAAAAACTCGAATTCTCCATGCTTATTTATTTCTACTTAAAATTACATCACTGCCATATAGTATCTTCTAAATTTCACAACTCAAATCAACATTCTTGTATGATACAACGATTATACATAAATCTCTAATAAAGATCATTGATAAATTCAATCTAGAAACAAAATTATCACAGAAATTATACAAATTATCATAGTAAAAGTTGTAAAATTCGCTAACAATAGAAAATACTAATAGTATGGCATAAAATAATGCCTATTCTCTAATAGAAAAAAGGAAAACACATACCATAAAATAATTACAACTAAACAACTACAAAAATATCTCTCAATTCTTGTCAATAAATCGATCTAACAATTATAACCAACAATAATAATTTTACTTAATTTTGATCTTATGCAATTTTAATTTAAAACCCAATAATTCCGAGAGAATCCCCGATAGAGCTGACAATATTATCAATTTTGTTGTATTGTACAAAATCGAATTCGCTGACAAGCCTGATATCTTAAACGGACTCTGTAGCTCCTATAAATCCACAATAAATCAAAAATATACGAAACAACTATAAAAAATAATACTTTAATCAAATCGATTGCCAATTTCAACACGTTATTAGCCAACGCTAATTCCTCCTTCTTATGCGGTTTCTGCTCTATTTGTAGATGTAAATTAATCTGTTCTGTTATCAATACGGAGAGATTACGATATTTTTTATTAATCTTCGTGCCAAGTGTCATGAACCGTAATAATAAAATACCTAAACCTATACACCAAATTAAAGCTTCTACATGATATTGCGAATTTAAAGCTCCAGTTTCCTACAAAACAACAATTTTCAATAAACAATCAGTAATATCTACTGTTGGTGGTTCGTTATTATAACAACTTGTCGTTTTTCAATTCTCCAATAGAATTGTAGAGTGGAATAGAAGCTCGGTTGTCATGATAACGAATCATTAGAGTTAGAGAATACGACTTACTTTCAACAATTCAACACACAGAAATGATAATAATAATAGAGTGATAATAAAAGCTGATGTTACAATAACATCAACAGATCGTTGTGGACCTCGCTGTTTCAGATATGATCGTACTGATAGCCATGTTTTGATATTTTTTACTTTATTCAAACGAAAATGCGGCAATTCAGATTGTTGGGCACGTCTAAATGATGTTAAATGTGAGAATAGTTTAGCGTATAAAAAACGTTGTTTGAATGTATTCTCAGCTATTGCTAATAGGAAAAAGAATAAACTCGCTAATATCCAGCGTTGTAGACAAGCTGTTAAAATAATCCAACGCTCCCTATTAAAATATAGATTAAAATTGGAATAAATTGGAAATTTAGAACAAACCATATAGTTATACCGAATGAGGCATCAATAAAAGCCACCAAATTATCGGGTAATTTTTCGATAATTGTATTAAATAATTCCGGTATTGAATATTGACCATCGACAAAACTATTTGACTCCAATGTTGAATTACATAAACGAAACAGTATCGGTATCGATGCATGGATTGTTGATGTTATTAAACCAACATAGAAATAATCCATACTTTGTGATGTTGTTTCAACTTTACTTATAATAGCTGAACTGATATCAATTGTTGATAATTCAATCTTTTTCGTTTCACCATGTTTCCAAACTATACAACTAGCTGAAATTATTAAATTTTTAGAGATTAAAAACGGGTCTACTGAACTAGAAGTGTATAGTTGGTATGGGAAGTCTATTTGTTAAAAATTTGAACTTTGTAGCTCAGTTGGTCCAAATTTTTTTCCATTTGTCTCCTGTGCATTCTAGAATACGAAATTTCTATCTGTTTAGGATAAAATGGAAAAAACAAGAAATACTGGGAGCATCCTTAAATCATTGTCATTTTTTCAAATGACCTACGAAGCCCAAGTTTTACTAAAATGATCTTCAGGGATCTTCTTATAAATCCTCGAAATAATTTACGAATTGCTCGTCAAATAATGGCAATTCCTATAAAAACATACTAACTACTATTATTTGAGGAGTGATTTGAAAAATATTTTAAGAGTTTATAGGAGGATTTCTGAAGATAATTATAATAAAATTTGCCCTTGTAGATTACCGGGAAGTTGTTTGAAGAACACTCAAACGAAGAGAAACAAAAAGTACAATGCAGGGAGCATCCTTAAGTTATTTGGAATCGTTTGACGTGTGTAACTCATTTTTAAAAATCGCAATGTAAACCGAAATGAGCTATGAGGCCCAAATTTTACTGAATCGCCTACAAGGACTCTCTTAAATGTTTTTCAAATAACGGAACTTCCTATATAAACTAGATCTTATTATTTGATGATATTTGAAAAATATTTTAAAGATTTTACAGGGGAATCCCTGGAGTTTATTTTAATCAAACTGGAACTTCGTAGCTCATCGGCTAATTGATCAAAAAACGCTCTATTTTTCTCCACTACATTCGAGAATAAATGCGAAATATTTCAGTCTATTTCGAAATAAAATAGAGAAAATCGCAGCGTGCTTTTAGTCTACTGTTAAATGAGCTACGAGGTCCAAATTTTGATAAAATGATCTTCAGGGATCTTCCTATAAATCCTCGAAATAATTTACGAATTGCTCGTCAAATAATGGCAATTCCTATAAAAACACACTAACAATAAGCTGACTGGAAGTCCTATTATTTGAGGAGTGATTTGAAAAATATTTTAAGAGTTTATAGGAGGGTTTCTGAAGATAATTGTACCAAAATTTGACCCTCGTAGCTCATCGAGAAGTTGCTTAAAGAATACTAAAACGAAGAAAAACGCAAAAATACAATATAAGGAGAATCCTTAAGTTACTCGGAATCGTTTGACGTGTGTAACTCATTTTTAAAAATCGCAATATAAACCGAAATGAGCTATGAGGCCCAAATTTTACTGAAGCGTCTACAAGGACTCTCTTAAATATTTTTCAAATAGCAGAATTTCCTATATAAACTAAACTTCCTATATAAACTAGATGTTATTATTTGATGATATTTAAAAAATATTTTAAAGATTTACAGGGGAATCCCTGGAGTTTATTTTAATGAAACTGGAACTTCGTAGCTCATCGGATCAAAAAACGCTCTATTTTTCTCCACTATATTCGAGAATAAATGCGAAATATTTCAGTCTATTTCGAAATAAAATAGAGAAAATCGCAGCGTGCTTTTAGTCTACTGTCAAATGAGCTACGAGGTCCAAATTTTGATAAAGTGATCTCCAAGAAGCCTTTTATAAATTCTTGAGGACTTTTCCTATAAATTATGTTCATATTTGAATTAAGTAAATATACCTTTAATTGATGGTGGGTTAAATATAGAAATATCGTATTCATCTCGGTGTATCTCTGATGTTTCATCTAAATCCGAACTACAACTCAAATCTTCACTATTTGTAGTAACATTCATCCAATCATTTACCGTTAAATTCGTTCTATTGCTAATTTCTTTATTGGTGTTCCCATAAAGGTACTCATCGTCTGTATCACAAGTACTATCGATATTAATTGATGGAATATGATATTTTCTTTTATTCTACAATACAAATAAATAAATGGAAATATAAAAATTATTAAGAACTAACAGTTTTCATTTTGATAGTAGCCGTTTCCGTTTCACTCTCCAATTCGCTACTAGCTCTAGACTCAATTTTACGCTTATTTAAATTTTGTTGTTGTTGTTGTTGTTTCACCCAATCATCGCATTTTTCATGGTAATTATTGGTAATTGTAGTCTCTTCTTCACTAGTTCTAGAACCGTTACCGTTTAAACTTTGACTTTCAAAACCATCATCATCAATATGTACTTTATCGTTCGATTTAACCGCCACTTTAAACCTACAAAACAAAATTAAATGAAATCTTCATAAAATCGATGAGAATTTGAAGCGACTCGTTCCAAAATTTCAATACTGTGAGTCATTCAAGTTTCTACGAATTCAAACTGACTCGTTACTATCGTTGATGTTTCTATTGGATGATTTTATCGGCAGGTTCAAATGGACCCTTTTATTGGTTTTATTCAAGCTCATTTTACGTCGATAATTCCTAGATTTCGTCAATTTATTCTTTTGTGGGTCCGATATTGGTACCGTGGCAGCTATTTGTGAATGTATCAAACTTAAAATCCATGTCATTAAAATCGGTACAATTATCTCCATACATGTTATATTCTGTTAATTAATTTATAAATTAGTTATTGTTGGAAATAAAAGGAATATACTCACTTCTGTTGTTTCGTTAATTCTTTCCTTATCAATATTTCTACAATAGATTGCAATATTCATTAATTGTGATAAATATAAACAAAACATTATTATAAATATTGATATTGATGTCTGTTGTATCCACCATTTTGAATAAATTGGTAAAAAGATACATCTTAATATTGCTAATTTAGCAACAGTCATAAAACCCTGTTTCGGTTTCACCTTTATTACCGATGATCCTGCAAACAATAAAAAAATTAACGACAAATTTAAAATCCATAGGAGAATGATAAGATAAAATCAAATGAGAAAATCGAATAAATTACTAATAAATAAAAACAAAAGCAACAATTATACAACAATATAATTTCATAATAATTAAACCTTGTCGCGTATCAATGTTTAAATTATCATTCGAATAAAAGACAGTTTGACATTAAAATGTAGATCAGGGTCAATTTAGAAATGAATGGAATAGTTCAGCGACCCTCTTCTATTTCCTCATTCTTTCCATTTATAGTAAAACGGTGAAAATTGGAAAAATCCATATTTGGACGACAATAGTTATTTTCCGTATTATTTCCTAGAAAAGTACGATAAAATAACAGGAAAAAAAGCACAAATTACGTAGATTTGTAATTTTCCTTTAAGGATCACGAATTGTGGACTTTATTACAAATTGTTGACTTGCAAAACAAAGACAATTGTCTTGAATGTGTCCAAAAAAATTACATATTTACTTGCTTAGTAAACTCTATTTATATGCACTCGTTGGAGTCTATTTTTAAATCTATTTAAATTCCAAGCATTTTAATATAAATATTGATAAATAAACTAATTCAGTATTAAAAATATCTTCGAAATTTCCAAAAGATAATTCAACATTGGATTTTCGCCATTAAGCTCCTTAATTTAACTCATTAATCTTCTAAATTACAACTCTAAAATAGTGTAGTGATTAAATTCCGCAAATTTATAATTTAATTCGATTAATTATCGGCTAAAATAAGTAACATGAACGTACGTCGTGGATAGATACAATTTGTGGCTTAATTCGTATCGACTAAAATAAGCAACATACGTCGTGGATGAGTAGAATTTTCGTAAAACTCAAACTATAGATCTAGATTGATGTTACAACTTTAAATTGAAAATTCTTCATATTCACTAAGAAAAACTGCTTCATAATTCAATTTTAAGCTAAAATTTTAACATTGAGAAGATGCTAATTACTGTACTTAAGTTATAAATCTTTCTTTATTTTATTATTTTTATTATTGTTCCTCGATACCAGTTTTAGTAGAGAATCAACCAAGTTACGCCTCGCGTGATAATTTCGTTGCTTATTTCTTCAAAGGAAATAGAGCACGTATCTACAATAATTATGATTGATTTAGAATTTATGTTTTTTTAATTGTTTAATCATTGATAAACTATTCAACAATCCAATTACGTCAAATATTAAATAAAATTCGTTCCCAATAGCTAAAAATAGAATTAAAAACCACTACACTATCAATAAGCTAATTTTAGTAACAATTTATTTTGATATAAAATTGTAAAGAAATAGTGTCGAACAAGCTGAATTTTTCCATTAATCTTCTTTTAATCAATTGGGCAATTATCGTGATTTATGTAATGTTTATTTGTTAATTAATTACTTAATTAATTCTATTTACCTCTAACTAAGTCAAGATCAATAAAATCCGTACTCAATTTTGTGTTCTTCATTTGAACTTGCGGTAAACCATTCAAGATCCGTTGTTCCACTGTTGTGTCCCATGTCTGTTTATCGTACGTTCCAATTTTCTTCTGATACCTACCCAATTAAACAATTAATTAGAATTAATTACAATCATTCGAATTAATCAATTACCATATGAATAGATCCTTAATACCCATTTACTGTTAACACGATATGTCCGTATTGAAATCGACCTGTTTACCTATATTTTTTTTTGTTAAACAAATGAAAATCGACTGAGAAAACAACTATTATCACTGATTATTGATAAGAAATACTGCGAAGATTTCAACTGGTTCCCATTTAATTATCAAGTAGAACTGATTGGAGTATTCAATTAGAATTGTTAATTGATTGTTTTAGAGTAAAACAATAAGCAATTTGAAAGTGACAGAAAGGAGAGTGGAGGGCTCAAACAACAGCAGCTATTATATAACCATAACATACTATGGTATGTCTGAAAAACCACAAAGTTGCCAAATCTACCAACACCAACTAAAACTCACACTATTACCCAATTATCACCTGATAATTATCAAATAAAACACAATTTTCTAACAAAACATCCAATAATAAAGGTGAAAACAATAATTTTAAATTATTATATCGGTTATAATTGTAATAGATTAGAAATCTGGCAATGTTGTTCTTTTGCACGCATACTAGTTACCAATACTCTTACTATAGTTACCGTGTTCTAAATGTCGGACTCGAAAAACAGCTGACTTTGGTCAAGGACAACGTCTGTACCAAACCACGACTAATGTGACGACGTAACCGGCTAGACATTCCTAATTTAATCACTTTCTAACAACTTTCCAACCAATACAACTTTGTCTAAATTAACAAAATTCTCCAACTAATCGCATTGATGACAATTTCGATAATGTGGAAGAATTGGCGACAACCAGTTAAACGGCGCCGTATGTCGCTTATTGTTTTGTATAGTTTGTAAACAACCAATTGGAGATGATGTAAAGTGGCGTTAAATTTAAAATTTTCTAAAAAAATTATTATTATTTGATAAGATTAGAATGAGGCGCGTGTTTTTTGTTGGAATAGTTAATAAATTTGAAAGACTCCCCTATTAACAATGGCAAATCTCTTCTATCCTCTTATTTTATGTAAGTTAAAGTTTTATAATTTTTTAATACTTCTAAACAGTGTTATAGTGCCATTGATGGTTAGTAGTAATGCTTCGAAAATTATCGAAATTAGTCTTTCGCCGAAGATTGTTGGCGGCCGTCCTGTTGAAGACCAAAAAGAGTTCGGTTTTATTGTTTCACTGAGATTAAACGGTTATCATATTTGCGGTGGTTCGATAATTGATGATCGTCACATTCTAACAGCAGCCCATTGTTGTTTCGATAATAATAATCGTAAACAACCACCGAAAGTCTTCTCAATTCTAGCAGGCACGCTCTTTAGAACTGCCAATAATGGTACTATTAAGAAAGTTAAAGAAGTTATTGTACATGAATTGTACGACTCTCGAACAACCATAAATGATATTGCGTTAATTAAAGTAAATATTTTATAAACCCTCAACAAATACGTTGTTTATTTTCTTCTAGATTGCAGATAAATTCGATTCGTGGACCCTATTTTTGCACCCTATCGCAATATCGACGACAATTCCATATCGGCGAAAGTTGTGTAAAGTGGCCGGTTGGGGTGTAGTTCAATTTGTAGAACTTTCAATATCGCTAAATTATTATTTTTAATGGCATTTTCTCAATTTTAGAATTCAACAGTATCGTCAAATCGTCTACTTTACGTTGGCCTACCCATTGTCGATTTGAATTCATGTCGTCGTCTTTATATTAGTGGAATTACATCAGAAATGATCTGTGCTGGTGGTAATGGTGTAGATTCCTGCCAGGTACTGTAAATAATCGCGCTTATCTGATAAGAAGTAGAGGAAAATTTTTTTTCTTAACAAATCCTATTGTTTTGTATATACGCTTATTTACGCGAATAATAATTGTTTATTACTATTTTTCTTTGGTTTCAAGTTTTAAATTTGATTACAGGGTGATTCCGGTGGACCATTGGTATGTGATGGTACACTTACCGGTATTGTTTCATGGGGTAGTGGCTGTGGAACCTATCCAGGTGTATATACAGCAGTCTCGAAATATTTATATTGGGTGGCTAAACATATTGGCAATGATAGTAGGATTAACTTTATCAATATTTATTTTACTTTAATTAATATAATCTTTGTTTTAAGTTATAAATAATTTTAAAATGTTAATGAAAGGATTGTTGTTTAAATGTAAATCAAATAAATGGGTATAAATATAATTTGAATGTTTATAAATATAACTTGACAACCTATAACAAAAGATCGCCTCTTTTGCTATTTAGATTTAAAAAAAATTGATGAATGATCAAGATTAGGGACTAAAAGCAGTGCCAAAAATCGAGAAATCAAACCACAAGCGTGACTAAATTGTCTCCTCTTTAAATATTTTTGAATAAACTTGGTCTAAAATTAAAGATTTATGGAAATCGGAGCTAAAATTCACGAATTTAGCCTACAAACGAATTAGAACAAAATCGTTTCTTTTTTCAAAAATGTTGAAGATTTAGCTCGCCCAACTTTTTTCTCGAATAAAATAATTCGATAGAATCTGCAGATTTGGGGCACAAATATGCTTAGATTTAAGCCTATTGAGCACAACTTCTTGCGAATCAAAAAATTTTAGGCCAAAATTGAAATTTAAACTCAAAAATAGTGAAAAATTCTCTAGAACATTTGTGGATACATTCCTCCTCAGGAAATCATTCAGATGGAAAGAAAGAGGAAATTAGCATGGTAGGCTAATCGAATCAATCTGAAACTATCGTAAGTCAACTAAGGGGGCCACACTATTCAGAATTTCCATCCTATCTCTTAAATTTTCAATTCAATCAAGTGAAAGTCTTAGTTTTTCATCGATGTTGTAATTTTGACGTTATATAAAAAAACTTAACGAAAGTCGTTAACAGATAACGATAAGCATTCATTTAAACATTAATGATTTGTGTGTAGGTGTGTATGTATGTGTGTTAGTAAGTCTGTGTGTTTGTTTACTTCTATAAAGTAAGTTTAAGTACGTATTAAGGAAATCTGGAGCCAATTTTTCGCCATCTATTTGAAATCCGTTATTTACACAAATTATCGTGAACACTTACCAATATCCAAAATAATTCACATAAACACACATAGACAAAGCATCATTGTCCTTTTTTGTTCTTATCGTCACTATTATTTTAAGCATTATTATTATTATTATTTGATTTGATATCAAACTTGAACATATACAGAGCGTTCCACAAACCTGGCCTGTTGAAAATAGAGAAAGAAAGAAAGATGGAATTTGTTTTTAGTTAGTCCAAATTGAAACCATCAAAAGGTCTTCGATTGGTTTAAAAATCTCGAAATTTGGGTCAAATTTGAAGAAACTTAAAAAATCGCCAAATTTGGCCTAAATCCTAAGAAGTTTTAGCAATTTTTCTGACTCGTAGAAAGCGTCAATTCTAACTGTGTTTGTGCCTTTTCGAGCTAGTTACTGGACTATTTTGCAGTAGAAAGATTGGAATTTTAGATGAATTTAACACTGTAGATTTAGCTGGAACTTTTTAATAGGCCAAATCGTGAATCACCCTGTATTTTGCTATCATTGTTCTTAGAAATCCGTCAACAAACAGTTAAAGATCTGTATGTCTCCCCATATCAGATTGTATCTACAAAAGACAATGTTTCGAATATTGTTAATAAAAAAATTAAGATAAAATTCGGCAATAATAATCGTGTTCTGTTCAAATTTTATTAGTTATTGTGCTAATTGTCAGTAAGTGTTGTTTATTTACGTATAGACAAATATGGATGATGGCAAAAAGCGTAATTTTTTCGACGATATTATGTCGGAGGTCGGCGATGCTGGACATTTCCAAAAATCCTTCAATATTTTGTATAATTTAATATTTATCGCGATAGCTACAATGGGTTCTTTTAATATCGTCAATATATTTGCCGTACCAGAGCATTGGTGCCGGGTGCCAGGTAGGGAACTAACGAATTTCACTACTGAAGAATGGAGACTAAAAACAGTGCCTTGGTAAGAAGTCTTCCAAATTTTCCAATTCTTATAATAATCGCTTTTTTTAATATAAAGGAACACGAATTATACTACAGATAGAACTTTCAGTAATTGTCGGATGTACAATTCCAGTATTACTCGTTTAATTAACGAAATTACTGGTAAGTTCCCCAAAATTGTGCAATAGAATTTTGAAATAATTCAATTTTAGAGTGTCTTTACGGCTGGGAATACGACCGTACTTATTATCAAGAAACAATACCGTCTCAAGAGAATTGGGTTTGTGATAAAGATCTCTACACTGCTAACGCTTTAACATTCTCCCGTATCGGCGAAATAATTGGTACTTTTATATTTGGACTAATCGGTGATTAGTAAAATCCCTCCAATTTTAATAATTTCGAAATTATTTAAATAAGAAATGTTGTAGTTTTGGCCGAAAACCGCAATTCTATTTATCAGTAATGTCGTTAATTATAGGACGATTATTAATGATTGTTACAACATCAATATATCCATTGTTTTTATTTTCGATTGTTTTTGGTAGTCTATCAGCGTTATCGATTTTTCAATCACTATTGGTGATTTCTATGGAAATCACTAACGAGAATCATCGAGCTTATATTAATTTTCTACAATCGGTTGCTTGGACTGTTGGATTGTGTACTTTACCCATCATCTATTGGCTTGTTGGACATTGGATTTGGGTTATTTTATTAACAACCCTATCAATGGTACCATTCCTATTCTGTTGCAAGTACTTGATACAAATCCTCGATTTATTATTTATTTAATTATTTTTTTAATTAATTACTAGTTATATCATAGAATCACCGAGATGGTTGGCCGGTAAAGGTAAAACAAAGAAATGTGTTGGTGTTTTAAAACAAATTGCTAAAATTAATAAACGCGAATTATCTGATAGCGTTTTGGTATCACTTACTAAAGAGAAACTAACCGAAGACCAAAATTATGGCGTTTTTAGCCTATTTGCGTCAAGACAATTAGCAAAAATCACAGTTTTGATGATCATAGGATGGTAAAATTATTCATTATATTTATATAGAGTGTACCACCTCAATTGGTTTTCTCTTGATGTCTTTGCTAGAAACATTCGGCAAAGGCTCAGTGAGGTGGACCACTGTGTATAGCTGAATTAGTGTACGATTTGTGGAATTTCAGGAGTTGTTGTTTCATGATTTATATCATTTTAATCTACAATATCAACAGTCTGGGTGGCAATCCACATATGAATTTCTTCTGGCAAGGTCTAGCCGAATTACCGGGATATATTGTAGGCAAATACATGAGCGATTATTATGGTAGAAAAATGACACGATTTGTATCATTCATTGGTATGGCTCTAGTATCAGTCGGAGCGTCCTATTTTATTCATCGTAATATTGAATTTTATAACGAAACTATCAGTAACTTCGTTAATTTTGTATAAAAATTGTAGATCCAGAATATGAATTTGGAGTTACAGTGAGTGGAATTATTTTAAAATTATTATCATCGTTAAATTTCTACGCAATCAATTTACACACATTGGAAATCTATCCGACTTGTTTACGACAAATAGGCTCGTCGATTTGTTATATTGTCGCTAGTATTTTTGGCTGTTTCACCCCCTATATTGTTTATTTGGGTACAACAATAAATCCGACCTATCCGTATATTTTTGCAACAATTCTAGCTTTAATGGGTGGAATATTTGGTCTATTTCTACCAGAAACTCTAAATGAACGCTTACCGGAAACTATTGAAGAAGTCGAGAATTTCGGTCGACATCAGAAATTATTAACAATACCGAAACGTAATAAAGAACACGAAATTATTGATGTTAACGTAAATTGAATTTACTTTGTCTATTATTTGTTAGTTTTTGAAATAAAAATAAACTCACCTTTTTATTATAAAATTTTAAAAATGACATTCTAGAAGGTTATCCAACGTAAAGTTTCAAAAGTCACTGACAGTTGGGGATTTTAAATTGTTAGAAAAGAGAAATAGGGCGATATTTTAATTGGTACAGCTGTTATTTCCAATTTAAAAGAAAAACTATACATTTATCCAAAATTTTATTATAAAAACGTAAATTTACAAATAATTTTTACAAATTCAGCAAATTTACCCATTTGCGACACATCTGGCAACTCTGCCTGTCAAATTACAGTTTGCTTTCTCTGACACATGTGTACATAGTTTTTTACATATTGTTAATTAATTTATTATATTTCACTATTTTAATTAATACAAAAAATGTCGAAAAAACGTGCAAATAAAAAGAATCAAGACTTCGCAGATGATGATAAAGACGATGAGGTATCATTGCTCAATTTGGGTAAATCTGGAAATAATCTAACCTCAAAATCGGCAAAATCGAAACCATCGAAAAAGGGTAAAAAATCCGGTAAAAAAGACGACGATTGGAGTGATAATGATGATGATTCGAAAACACCATCATTACTGAAAGTGTCCGATGAAGAAATCCAGCCGATAGCTAAGAAGAGCAATAAAAAAAGTCAGTAATTTTACGAGACAATTCACGATTTTGGAAACTAATTTCTGATTATTTTAGAGACAAAAAAGAAAACCCAAGACTTGTCGGAGAGTGAGGATGAAGATAAAGATGCAGAGAAGCCTGTACAAACAAAATCCGAAACTGTACCGAAGAAAAAAACCAACAAAAAAGGCAAACAGGATGATTGGTCGGATGAAGATAGTGATCTTGAGTTGAAATTATCTGAACCGGAAGAGGAGATCATGCCGGTTAAAAAGAGTAAAAAGAACCTAAAGAATAAAAAGAAGCAAGAACTTAGCGATAACGATAATGCAGATGAAGATGAAGAAGATATAAAAAACGGTGAAAATATCATAGATGAGAATATTGAAGATGAAGAAAAGAGTGTTAAAGATGAACCGTCACCGGAACCGGAGAAAATCGTCGAAAAAGTAGCCGAATTACAAATTAATGATGATAATGATAAGAAAGAAAGTGGCGAGAAGAAATTAACGAATAAAGAAAAGAAAAAGATGAAGAAACAACAAGAATATGAGAAGCAAATGGAAACTTTATTGAAGAGAGGTGGACAAGGTCACTCTGATTTAGATAGTAATTTTACAGTTTCACAAGTCCAGAAAACGGCCGGCCAATTAGCACAATTAGAGCATGCTGTTGATATAAAAATCGAAAATTTCAGTATTTCAGCAAAAGGTAAAGATCTATTCGTTAATGCTAGTCTGTTGATAGCCCAAGGACGACATTACGGTCTAGTCGGACCTAACGGGTAAAATTTAAATGAATTCTAAATATTTTTGATTAATTTTCATGATTATAGTCATGGTAAAACAACACTCCTTCGACATTTAGCCCAACGAGCATTCTCAATACCACCAAACATCGATATTTTGTACTGCGAACAAGAAGTAGTAGCTGATGATTTAACAGCCGTTGAATCGGTTTTAAAAGCCGATGTAAAACGTACCGAATTATTGAATGAATGTAAAGAATTAGAAGAAACTTTAAATAACGGCGACTTATCTGTACAAGATCGTTTAAATGAAGTTTATGCTGAATTGAAAGCTATTGGAGCCGATTCAGCTGAACCTCGAGCAAGAAGAATTTTAGCCGGTCTTGGTTTTACAAAAGAAATGCAAGATAGGGCCACAAAGAATTTTTCAGGTGGTTGGAGAATGAGAGTTTCGTTAGCTAGAGCTTTATACCTTGAACCTACTTTGTTATTACTTGATGAACCGACGAATCATTTAGATTTGAACGCTGTTATTTGGCTGGACAAGTAAATTTCCTTTTTATTTATAGTTGTATTCTGTAACTTTTTAACGAGTCGTTATCGTGACAACGTTGGAGATCAACAGTTTTAATTATAGTGTTTTTGAAGATTCTACTGTTGTTATAATAACTAATTGCTAAAGAGTTAAAGAATACAACTATTAGGTTGGAATTGTTCTTATTTTATTTCCAGTTATTTGCAAGCTTGGAAAAAGACTCTTTTGATAGTTTCCCACGATCAATCCTTCTTGGATAATGTTTGTAATGAAATTATCCATTTAGACAATCAAAAATTGTATTATTATAAAGGTAATTATTCGATGTTCAAGAAAATGTACCAACAAAAACGGAAAGAAATGATTAAAGAATATGAAAAGCAAGAGAAACGTTTGAAAGAATTGAAAGCGCACGGTTCATCAAAGAAACAAGCTGTAAGTTCGTTTGGAAATCACTGAAAAATCATTTGAAATTATTGAATTTTAGGAAAAGAAACAAAAAGAAGTACTGACTCGTAAACAGGAAAAGAATCGAAGTAAAATACAGAAACACGAAGAGGAGGTGGCACCAACTGAATTGTTACAAAAACCGAAAGATTACTTTGTGAAATTCTCATTCCCAGAACCGCCACCGTTACAACCACCCATTCTAGGATTACACAGTAAATCATTAAAATTTACAATAATTAAAATTAATGCGTTTTTTTTTATAGATGTAACGTTCGCTTATCAAGGCCAAAAGCCGTTATTTGTTAACACCGATTTCGGTATCGATATGAATAGTCGTGTGGCAATCGTTGGGCCTAATGGTGTAGGAAAATCAACATTTTTAAAATTACTCACTAGTGATTTAATTCCAAAACAGGGTGAAGTCCGGAAGAATCATAGATTGGTATTTAGGATTTATTGAAAAATTAATAAACTAATTTATCGTTTTAAATTTAGCGAATTGGTAGATTCGATCAACATTCAGGTGAACATCTAACAGCCGAAGAAACACCCTCTGAATATCTGATGAGATTGTTCGATTTACCCTATGAGAAAGCTAGAAAACAATTAGGAACATTCGGATTAGCCAGTCATGCACATACGATAAAAATGAAAGATTTATCCGGTGGTCAGAAAGCTAGAGTTGCATTAGCTGAATTGTGCCTTAATGCCCCTGATGTTCTAATTTTGGTAATTCTGAATTCTTTATTGATAATTAATGAATTTTTGATATTATAGGATGAACCAACGAATAATCTCGACATCGAATCAATTGATGCCCTAGCCGAGGCTATAAATGGTTTCAGTGGTGGTGTTATTATTGTAAGTCACGATGAACGATTAATTCGAGAAACTGAATGCGCCCTGTACATAATCGAAGACCAGACTATTAACGAATTGGATGGCGACTTTGACGATTATAGAAAGGAATTATTGGAAAGTTTAGGCGAAGTTATCAATAGTCCAAGTATTGCAGCTAATGCAGCTGTACCCCAGTGAATTTAATCGGAAATATTTAGAAAAGAATCGGGAATTTTATCTAATGGTATATCAATATAAGCAAATAAATAAAATTACAGTTATATTAATATTCGACATACACAAGACAAATGAAACTAATCTCTTCGTTTCCTCTTCTCGCGATCATCCTTACGTTCCGGTTCCTTATTCCGTTTACTTGCACGTTTCGCCTGACTCAAGAACTGATCTAAACCGAATGGATCTTCTTCTTTTTCGAATTGTACAGGACCTGATCGCGCAGTATTACGATCTGTACCACTAAATTCTTTATCCGGTACGAATCGATTTGTTTTAACAATTTTCTCTAAATCTTCCCCATAAACATCCTTATCAACATTCTTGCTTGGTCGATAAATATGATTGGCCATCGAACCACCTTCACGCCACGGTTTATCATAAACATTATAAGCTTCATCATCACCATAACCTTGGCCTAAACCTTGTGCTTGTCCGAATAATCGCTGATCGAATTGTACACCGTCTGTTGAAACATTACGTGCCGGCATACCTAAAGCAATCTGTTCGGAAATATCACGTTCACGTTCACGTTTCAATTTTGATCGTTTATCAGGTGCTGCACGTGCCAAATTACGTTCTCTAGCTCGTTCTTTATGGCGATCTTGACGTAACATTTCACGTTCACGTTCTTCTTCATCGGTTATTTTGGTTTCACCACCTGTACCCACTTTAATACCGGCACGTTCATCACGCGCCTTCTGCGCCAATTGTCGTAAATGCTCCTCTTTTTGTTCTTTCTCTTTTTGGGCCAATTTCTTCTCTAATTGTGCTCGAGTCTCTACAGCTTCTCTAGCTTTACGATCGGCTATATAAAGGGCTTCAGCTAATTTCGCGAAATTCTCATTGATATGTAACTGTTGTAAACCGCGACCATCAGCAGCTAACCGTTTATCAAGCGGAACTGTATAGCCTTTAGCGTTCTTCCAATTCGATATACACGGTGGAATTTTCCATTCTTTCTGTTCTTTAACTGTAACCCGACGAGTTGGACTGTGTAGAACTGGAGCAGGCGGTGATGGTGGTCCTCTTGGTATCTTTTTATTGATTTTAAACCGTGGCGGTTCCATTGGATCAACTTGAGCTTCAACTAAACGAATTACACGTTGTTTAGCGCCTGAATTGAACGCAGCTCCTTGTTGGGACGGTGTATATCGGATAAATTCAGCTGGTCCTTGTTTTTCAGCACAACGTACCGGCATGGCTGCGGCGATTTTCGAATTTGTTAATTTCTGTAATGCTTGTCGTGTTCTTTCTGTTATATCATCAATTTCTTCTTGACTCGGTTTCTGTAAACTTGGATCATTCTCATTGATAACTTCAGATGGTAACAAATCCGACAATTTCGAATAGACGATCTTATCTTTAGAATGTCCCTGACGTGCTATTACATCGTATTTAACTTTGCCTTCTGCGTCCAATTGGACTGCTAAAGCATTGGATTCTTTCCCTTTCCGACCCATATCTAGGGGGTATTGGGCGACGTGTATTTCCGGGAATGCACCACCGTCGCCGAAATCGGTTTGAACCCGGGGTACCCAACCGCGTCGTTGGCCGTATGGCGGTGCGATACTTTGGGCCGTAACCAGAGCTGTTGATGAACGATTTTGGCGTTTTTCATCGTCTCGATCGAAAATTGGCGCCGGTTGGGGCAACAATCTACAACAACAACGTATCAAGTAAAAATAATCGTAAATTTGAATTATTTGGAGTAAATTGCGCTACAAACAATGGTAGAGGTTAGGTTTACCTTGATAACTCCATTTTGTTAAAAATTACTGTAGGCGTATTTTTGATGATTTTAAATATAACACAATCCTGTTCGATTGCACATTAATTAATAATTAAAAATTATACAGAATTGCTTAATTTTAACGATAAAAATTAAAAAAACGTAATTAACTTCAACTGTCAAATAAGCACCCGAAGAGGGCGCTACTTCTGCTAGATTTTCCAATTGCGCTGTAAATTAGTATAACACGCATGCGCACCATTCACCTATCTTCTTCTATTTACTCAAAATACAGCCAATAATTTCGCAGATAATCCTGAAAATTTGCGCGCTAATTTTAAACTTCAACTATAGAATTTCAAGATTAGGTGATGAAATGAAACTCGTTTGTATTTTTTTCAGAAAAAATCTATACTTTTGACAAGAATTGATTTACAAATGTACTATTTGCCACAAACACTCACCAATCATTCACTCTCACTTACCCACATTAAAACCAAGCTCCTATATATGTTTCATTATTAATATTTTTTTGTATTATAAATTGCTATTAGTATAGTAAGTTAACGGAACAATACGCAAAGAAAGCCCACTAACAGTTTTCATTTTATTTACCAATTAATCACTTTCCAAAATACATCCCTCTATTCATTTTATTATTAATTATTTATGTATTTTTTCGTGTTTTTACTGCAAATAGCTCTCATAGATATTGGCAGTCTTGGATTACGTAATACCGTCGAAACAGTCAAATATAAACATACAGTTTTCAATTATTGAAAAAAACTGAAATCAAACAAAAATAATTGCACATACGATATATCCCAAAAAAACAAAAAGCATTAATTTAAACTGTTGTGACGGCTTTGTCTTCTTTTTCTTTAGGTATCTTTTTTACAGAACTGCACGTATTCAAAATATTTGCAAATATAATGGGGAGAAGTTTAGTGTCTTACAATCTATCAATTTTTGTAGCTGTTGTATGTTTCTACATTAATTTAATATATTTATGTATAACAATACTATTTATATTATAATGAATTATAGTCAGAATGCTTTCGCACTGTTAATAGTAATAATAATTAATTAAAAAAAAAACACTTTGGCTTTATATAAATCCATCGAGGGACACCATTACTAGTAAAAATGGCACTAGATTTATACTCCAACGCAGCCACTAAGCTAAGCGCACACTTGGACACAAATAAATTTTCCTTTTATTATTATAATCGACAGTAAATTATTAGAATAAACATCACAATTGGGGTCCTTGGTTGGTTATTCTTCTTTTCTTCTCTTTATTTTTTTTTCTCGTTTTTAATTGTTGTTTTTTATTCAAAATTGTATGTTATTTTCTCGAATATGTAATCCAGAAAAATTACATTAAAAAAAAATTAACAAAAAGAAAATCAATAGCAGTACTAGTAGAGTAATAGTAAATAGTAGTAGTAGTTATAGTAGTAATAATAGTAGTAGTAGTATCACAAACGCATCTATCTTCTAAACCAAATTGTACTCGCGAAGATTTGATTGCAGTATCGTATCTTTGACTGCAGCGAATACGAATTTTATATTCTCAGTGTCTGAAAATCAACATTTATGATTAATTATTTGAATACGATTTGATGAAAACAATAAACATACCAATTCAAACTTAAGATACAATATTAAAGTAATTATAAGCAAAACAAATAACATCAATGTTGAATAAATTTATTGTTATTATTATTATTAGTAGTAGTAGTAATAGCATTTGAAATTCATGCATAAATATTGAATAGTTATCGGCTGTATTCTATAGCTTTTTGGAGATTCATTACCATGACGACACTGATGGAGACTGTTTTATTCTTGATGGATCTGTTTAACACTGTCATGGCAACAAATCGCCAAAGTTATAGAATACAACTGTTAATCTAATACAACAAGTACAGGAAATACATTTAATTTTAACGATAATTTGTATTTACTGTAATGCTGTAATTTTTCTATTTCATATATTAATCCATAACTGCTGATAAAAGATAATTTTCAATTATAATTTAAGCTAAATTGAATTCTTTTAATGCAGTCTGCATGATTGTATCCTTTACAGCGCAAAATACAAGTTTAATATTTTCAGTATCTGTAATTTTTCAACCAAATTGAACATGTACAATTACAAAATAAAGAACCCATTCCAATGTTGGCATGCAAACAGAAAACAATAGTTAGTTTTGTTATTAAATAAAGAACATGCAACTTTTCTACACAAATATAGAAGCAATACATATAAATATTTTAATTTATTTGTCTAAATAAATACCTGTAGCACACGTGAAATGTGAGTATATAATTTTTTCACTGTCTGGATTGAGGTCTACAAACATTCTGAGAATAAACTCCCTAGCTGCTATCGCATCTCTTTGCGGACCTAATTCAAATACAATTAGCAACAACTACTCTACGATAGGCGTTTTATTATTAATTTATATTATTAAAAAAATAAACTAATAAGCAAATTTAGGGATTTTTGTTTTATAGTTTAAATTAGTGAAATTTGCTAGCGAATACATTATTTGACCTGTTGCTGTTGTAAAATGTGAATAACAACTGCGATCAGGATCAGGATTTTGTTTTAAATAGATTTTTAAAATGAATTCTCTTGCACCAATATGATCCTGTTTCTGGCCTTTATTATTTATATTTTAGTTTAATTAAAAAATTCGATTAGTATATTCGATTTAAAAATTAATAAAATTATCAAAAGAATCTTACCATCATATTCAGGAAAATAATCTACAAGATGTGAATACATGATTTTTTCCTCTAATAAATCTTTTTTATTTAAAAATAAGATAACCGATGAATGTTGAAACCATGGATAAGTTATAATCGTTTTGAACAATGCCTTCGATTCCTCCATGCGGTTCTAAAACATAATAAACGATTAGAATTTTGTCGTTTAAAAGCGAGATTTCCCAACAAAAAGCCGTTTCGTTTGGACAAAATTCTATAATAAATGGACAAATATGTTTCACTTAAATAGAATCACCTATTATTTGTTGAGTCATTGAAGATGATTTTAGCAAAATTTGAACCCTATAGCTCATCGCAAAGTTGGTCTAAAACTCTCGTTTCAGAAGACGTTGCGATTTTTGAAACCGAGATAAACGCGCCAAATTACTCAAGAATCTCTATTTTTAATTGTTCTCCATTGCAGTGAAAGGCGAATTTTCTTTTTCGTTTCAGAATCAAATGGAGAAAAACCAAAAAACCAATATTTCAGTCATTTTGAATCACTTAGTGATGTTTTCGAAAACAGCGACATCTTCAAAACGACGTTTTTTGACCAACTTCCTGTTGAGTTACATGGTTTAAATTTTGCTCAAATGATCTCCAAATATTTTTCAAATTGGTGTATTACAAGCTAAGACTATTTAAGTAAAACAAGCGGTAATATTAAATAATCACCAACAATTAGTGATTTTGTTGAAAAGAATGACCTTTTTTGTTGATTCTTAACGGCATAAATCAAGTCTCTATAACATCTTCCTGTTATTATCAGCAATTATTTCAACTTTTATTACTCAATTTTCAGTTTTTGTTAGGACTTGTACAATAAACGATAATAGAATAAAATTACCTCATTTTCAGACTCGAATAAAATCTGATCGTATTCACTTAAAGCTACAAGGAAAATGATGGATGTGACATTTTCAAAACAATGAATCCATTTCCTTCTTTCGGATCTTTGGCCGCCAACATCTACCATTCTATAATAGAAAAATTTATAACTTTAATAATAATAATTGCTAGAACAATTAGAAATTTTATTTTATTAGTAAACAACTAACAATAAAAGCTACATCAATATTTATAAAGCTCTAATTCTTTTTAATAATACTGTCTGATTCATGCAAAAGAAACAAATCTACTACAATTGTGATTTTATCGAAATAAGCATCGGTGATATAATAAACATTAAAATAAGTGCCCCGTCTTGTCAATTTGTACACTTATTTTGTAGTATTAGAAGATTTCTTCTAATTAAATCAAGAATCGTGACTCATTTTAACAATGAATTAATTATAATGAATCAGAATTATTGTTTATTTTGATTATACTAAACCTGGATATTTTTCAGGATATAGTCGTGTAAAATAAAAATATAAAATCATACCTAAAAATAATGGAGTCGAGATCAAAAGGATATTCAATGATGCCGGTTGTTGGTGCTCGTGCCCTCAATATATCCTGTTCAGTAGGTAGATATTCAGGAGCTTTGATACGCTCCAAATCGCTAAGATAACTGCAAAACAACAAGAAGCATGCAACATGCAGCCAAACACGATAGAAAAAAATAAATAAACACAATAGAAAATAAATTGTAAATAAAGTAGGAATCTCGTGCTCGAATCTATCAATATAATGAAATATTGAAATTTGGCAGTCAGTTAAGAGGCATTTTTTTTTCAAAAATCATGCCCAACAACTACACAGGATACTCGTACCTAAACCGGATTTCATCCAAATCAAATGGATATTCTATGATGCCAGTTGTTGGTACACGTACACGTAAAATATCCTGCTCTGTTGGCAGGTAATCGGGTGCTGCTACACGATCTATCTCCATCAAATAACTGGAACGCCAGATGGGGGTTAACAAAATTATTTTAATAACTGGTATTTCTACCAGTAAATACACCACTACTCAATGGAAATTATTAAGAAATAATATGAAACACTACACTCCTTAACCACAACAATTTTAAGTTAGTTTTTTGTGGAAATTTCGTGGTTATTAAGCATAGTGTTTATTTGGAAAATTAAGTGATTTAATTGGAAAAAGAACGATAAACTTACTATTTGGCAGAATCTGTAAGTTGATATTCTCGACGACGATCGTAACATTCTTGTATACCAGCATCATTCCATAAATCTTTGATTGCATCAACGTAGGGATTCTCGAATGTTGTTACAGTTTCATAATCGATACTTTTGATTAATTCGGCTTTTTCCTAAAAAATTAATCGATTAAATTCCGTTATTTTATAAAGTAAAGATCAAACCTGACTGGAAGACTCGGCATATTGGATCTTTAACAAATCCATGGCTTTAATCATACTCTGCATTGCCATAAAGATATTTTGATAGACCAATTTGATGAAGCCACGTTTATCTTCATCGGAATATCCGGCACCGTGGATAATACGCATCTGTTTGATAAATGTCGATTTGCCGGACTCACCAGTGCCTACAAAAAATAATAATAATAGTGATCATAATGCATTACATCAACCACAATAATATAACAACAAGTAGAAAGAGATAGGATGAAGATAGATTAAACAATAAATTTTCAATCCAATTAGATAAATTAATTAAATATTGGAAAAAAACGACAACTTTACTAGTCTGGTGGTATTGCTTGATTCGAGGTCACTTTCATAATTTAATTAACTACATAATCTAATAAAGCGTAATTTAAACGATTTTTTTTATAATACAAGAAATCTACAGGGCATCCCAGAAACTACAAAATTCTAGATAGTTGTTGTTTTTGAAGACCAACTTATCTTTACAGATTTACCAAAAAATGATTGGTCGAGAAAATGCGGTGTTATCGTCGAAATTATCTGGGTTGATTGGCCTCTGAATTAATGAAATAAACACCATTTTTTCTGCAATTTTAGAATGTCAAAAGGACGATCAATTTAAATTGAAATTTTCTCTAAGAATTCGTTCGTGATTTAAGACAATTTCAACGAAAATTGTATTTAATTTAATAGAAGTCTTCAATTTTATCTTCTGTTTGGCCTTTCCTCTAATTTAATTTATATTAAGTGGATCAAACTACCATTGATTATCGTTGTTTTAATAATAATAGTAATAATAGTTGTTGATTCGTTTGTTTCTACAGGTTTTATTTTTTGAAAAAAAAAAACGATAAGACATGTGTTTAAAGATAAAATTTTTGAAAATGATAAGTATGGATAGTTATTCAGAAAAATAAAGCGATTGTCGATAATATAGCAAGGTTTTTTCCATTAAAATATAGGTTATATGACCGGCGTGAAGTTGGACAGAACAAAGGAAAAATGCGGTTGGAAAAATCAAATTGCACGGGGCGGGGATGAATTTTTTCTATACACAATTCCAAAGACACGTGGGGTTGATTTTACTGGGATTTCGTGTATGTTGTCTTTATTAATTTGTCTGTCTAAATTGTCGATAGGGGTGAAATTGTGAAAATACGAAAACGTTTTCTTACCGAGCAATAAAAGTTTGAGTTCGCGTCTGGCATCTCGCTTATCTCGTCGTAGTTGTTTTTCAATTTCGGCATTGATGCGTTTCTGTTCCCTAGCCTCATCCGACTGGCAACACTGCATGGTCATGCTCTTGTAGATGGGGCCCTGGACTACTCCACACACCTACCATCCGCTACGTTGCAACGAATGCACCAGGAAAATTGCAGTATCTCTATCTTTCTCTCTAATACACCACCACCAACACTATCTATCACTTTTTCCGTTGTTTGGCGTCTTTGTTTAGCTTGTTTGTTATCTCACTCACACTTGCACCTATTATTCTTATTTTGGTTTATAATTCGTATTATTTGTTATTATTGTTATTATTGATGGTAATTTGGTTTTAATCTATAAAGTGGCACTATGTCCTAGTGTAACGGTGGCAGTGGTGAGCATCATCGCGGTAGTAATAGTAGGCTGGGTGTGGTGCTGAAGTTGGACCGCCGGCATGCTCTTATATTAATCCAGCTTATAGCCGTCCCAATCTGATCTTGTTAGGAATAACCGGATTGGGAAGCCACACATACAAATTGTAAACGAATAAAATATGATAATGGGGGTTGTTTCTCGGCTGGTGCTCGTTCAGTATTCACGAAACAACGGGGGCGATGGGTGGCCTGGGGGGCCGCCGCGTCCACTGCGGCCACCGCTTAGGTTACCCACTCCGGTAGATACACACACTATAGACACGCACACACGCACCCACACCGACGATAACGGCGGCGAAGACGACACGTTTATCTTGTATTTAGTCGACAAACACATGCACAATTAACACAGGATACTTGATTATTGCTACACGATTTTTCCGCCTTGCTTGATATTCTTAGTATTATTATTATTTTATTTTTATTTTTTTTTCTGTGTGTTCGTAAGGCGTCAACCGCTCGCCAACACGGTCACACCACACATTCTCCTATCAAACAAATTTTAACCCAAAAGAAAAACGAAAAAAACCGTACACCACACACACACACAACGGTTAGACGACAATAGTGGCCACTAATAAAAGTCCATTTCACACAAACAGCAGCCACCTCTTGTCAATATGGCGCTGCCCTGTAGGTACCAGCGGGCGATTCTCGCGCAACGTCTATGTATTTTATATTAACATATACATATGTGTTAGTGTGAATATTTTAATATGTGTTAGTGTGCATACACGTGTACATATATGATTAACATTGCATGTGTACGTGTGGCTGTGTCGATGTAGATGTGCGCGTATCATGCACGCAGAACAGGAAGTTAGCCGGAGCGCGCCATTTTTACAATTATTCAAAAATTCAAAAACCCACCCTCTAAAAACCACCAAAAACAACCATTCCAATACAAAATTTAAAAAAAAAAAACGATAATTATTATCGCAACAAAACAAATATTCGACAATTATCAGAATTAATAGTCGATAGAATCGAATGGAAATCGTTATTCATTCATAATTCATCCGACAGGATTTCCTTTATAGTTCAAGTCGATTTTATCAATGGCTTCTTGATCCACAATTCATCAATGGAAATTGCACTTTTCCTCTTATTTCCAACAATTGGGACGAATTCGGATTACGTAAAATCATTGAGGAAACTTGAAAACTTTCAATTAAGAGTATTTAACGGAAATATAAATTTTTTAAACTACAGTCTGATCGTATTTGACGCCCGGGAAGCCCCAAAGCGCCCTTCAAATCCAACTTATCGTCCAGACATTGTAAACCCGACCGTACGACTTCCTTCCAGTGATTACCGTTTGGCTGGTATTACATCGATATTCTGCAACTTTCAGTTTTAATTCAAACCAACATGACCGTATCCATAACAGAATCGAATGACTAGCAAACAATGTGAATCCAATCAAGTAATTTAATCCTGTTTAGCGAGTTGTCAGGGAATATCGTCGGATCAATCTAACAATAAAATTTGGGTAATTTGGAGCGGATGTGGTTGCTCGATGGGTGGGTGGAATATCGGCGATATTTCGATAATAGTTAGGTAGTACACATTTATTTTAAACATAATCCAAACATACACTCTACTTAAAATTAGTCAATAACTGATAATTGACGATAATAAAATATTAAAACATAATTAACTGAGTAAAAATAATAAGTTATAATTTAATTATTGTACAATAATTGGATATATACTGCAATAAACAATAACATTCCTGTTTCGTCTCGATAGCACTCTATTCTCTAATATTTTATAGAATCTAATAATATAAAGAGGGATAACAAAATATTTAATACCGAATTTTGGTGAATTATAAACGAATTCAAAGGCACAGATATGAACATTTCCAAAACAAGGATACACATATTTACATTATAACACAAATTTCTCCTTTTATCGATACAAATTGGCACTATTAATTGTTCCCCGAAATAGAAAACCTAATAAAAAACAAGCACAATGAGCAATCTTATTGGAAGATTTCAAATGACTGACTAGACAACTATCTTTAATGTGTATGTGTAGATTTGATTTCGAAAAGAGATGCAGTGAATTTTGTGACTAGTGTAACGAAAATTGATTTAAAAAAATGTTCATAGTGCTTATCTTTTCCTGTAAATTTCTGTATAATGATAAAGAAAATGCATCAAACTTAAATCTATGTTTAGTTCTTGTTAATATTTTAAAAATTTATGAGCAATTTGTTGGTTCGAGTTTTGTCAATTCAAAAACTCAGATCTTGTTCAATTTTTGATTGAAATTCATCGAAATTAATGAGCATTAAATTGTAGAAAATTTACAATAAACTAAATTTCCTGTATAATATCGAATAATTAATAATAAGGCACTTTATTACATAACTTTACTAATTATAGTAAGTCGTTAATTTTTGTTGAAATTCGGATGAAATCCTAAAGAGGTCTTGTGAAATTCGCCGGGAACATCCCTTTCTCTCCTGTAGTCTCTTTGACGCCCATCAACCAACCTTCTTCCTATAAATTTAAAGAAAATAATCACCAATTATCATTTTTTACAATAACAATAATACCTGTTCTTCTGGATCATCGTATTCTATAACTTGTATTATTTCACCAACATCGAATGATAATTCATCAACATCCTCTCTATTGTATTTATAAGTGGATTTAACGCGATACAGCACACCTGGTGGAAGATTATCAGTACTTGCACCTAAAATTACACAAATCATTCAGTCGTATTCTGCAACTTTTCGGCCATTAGTTACCATAACAACGCTGAAGACTATTATATTTGTCTCTTTTTAATTTCCAAGGTTGTCATGGTAACGAATCGTCAAAACGTTATAGAATACAATTAATAATTGTAGATTTTAGAGTGTGTTAAAAAGCTTCAACAACAACGGCTACTCACCGACTGGAATATCGTACAATTCTTCAACTTTCCTATTATTGATCGAAGTATTACTGTTATTACTATTATTAGTAACATTATCAGTATTATCATTAGTTTTAGTAATAGCATTAGGTGTTTCTAGTGGTGTTTTAGTGCCACTATCTGGTGTTGAAGCACCGTTAATTTCAGCGTTTTGTGTTGGTGTTGTAGGTGTAACAGGGGGACTAGTTGATCGGATCTGATCATTTTTGGTAGGTGTTGTAGGTTCTTGTTGTTGTTCTTGTTCTTGTTCTTGTTGTTGATCATTAACCTGTTCTGTTGTTGTTGTTGTTTCAGTTTTATTAATTTGAGATTGTGTAAGATCATCGGTGGTTGCTGGAAAAACACAAAAAAACACACGCCAAATTCAAACAAAACGCAAAATAAAATTCGGTTAATTCATTATTATCAAGAAAAATGCCAACACTGATTGAATTTTAAAACAAACTTACGATGAGTCGAATTAATTGTCGAGATATTATTGTTGATTAATGGTGTTGGTGTTGTTGTTGGTGTTGTTTTATTTTGTATAGTCCGCGGTAGGCTGGCACCATTTGTTTTTTTCACACTATACGAACCACGTTGACTATCAGTTGCTAATTTATCAACAATTGCCTCTAATTCACCGAAAACTTTTGCCGTTTCTGTATGGAAGACATGTTCAGCATTAAATAATGATTGTAAATTTGTTACAAGGAATAATATTCTTGAATCATATAATGCTGGTAATTCATCATGTAATTCGGAATTTAACATTTCATATGTACGTTTTGCTTCTTCTAATTGTTCACGACCTTTTGTTATTTTAGCTTCATCACGTTTTTTCATATTTGTTTGTAATGCTTGAAAACTATGCCGTTGGCCATCATAATCCACTAATTTTCTACCACGTTTATCGATTTTTTTCTACAATTTCACACAATTAATACAAATACAATAGAAAAACAACTAAACAATTACCCTCATTTCAGGAAATTGAGCCTGGTAGGTATTCAACGGTAATAGTACTTGATCGGCTAATTTATGACTGAAATCCTGCCATAACATATCAATAGATTGTGTTTGTACATAAAGTAAATCGTGTCCAGTCCATTGGCTTTCATAAGTCTCACCGATTGCCTCCAATAACGACTTTGATGCTGCTTGAGTCGCTATATAACAATAAAAATATAAAAAATTGTAATAACTCTAATAAAATTAATGATAATTACCTCTAATACATCTTATATAATTGTTGAATTCTTTCTGTAATCTATTAGCCGCATTCTGTTGTCTTGTAAAATTCTGTAGATGTTCGTCGAAGATTTCATCGGCTGTACGATCAACTTTACCTAAATTTTGGAGAATCTGCAAATAAAAAATAGCAAAATCATTACGTTTTCTATTTAAATATTAACCTAGATGATTAATTGATCTAATATTGAAATACAGAGCGTCCTATCTAACGGTAATTGAGAAATACCGAAATACGTCCTGTATATCGCCTGTTTCACTTAAATGGTTCTAACTATTATAACAAGTAGTATTTGATGATTAATTTGGAGAATGTTTGAAGGAATTACAGGAGGATCTCTGGAGGTCATTTGCGCAAAATTTGAACCGAGTAGCTCATCGGGAAGTTGATCAGAAAACGATCATTTCGGACGATTACGCGATTTTTAAAAACGAGTTACACACAAAAAATGACTCACAATCAAAGATGCTTTTTGTTTAATTTTGAAACATTTAGAATGCAAGAGAGAAATTGAAATAATGTTAGAAGTGCCAATTGGCCTGTTTAGCTCGTTTTCAAAAATCGTTTTTTAAAACTTCCCGATGAGCTACGCTACTTAAATTTTGGTAAAACCATCTCGTATGAATCCTTAAAATATTTTCCAATCGTCAATCTAATATTGGAAGTTTCTATAAGAGTTAGGACCACTTAATTGGAGCTCAAGGTATTGAAATGACTCCATTTGTTTTCTACAAGGTGTATATGGTTGTTTAAATATTGATTTAAACTTCAACAAAGTGAACTTTTAACCGTGTTGTTTTGTTTAAATTCGATTGTCGTGTAGATAAAACGAATCGAATAAGAATTTTATTTAAACAGTGAAAATAAGGAAAATACAGGTATAATTCTATTCTAAATGGTTAAATAAACGTTTACAACTGACATCACTGTATATAATTTGATTTAATATGAGTTATACAATAACAATTGTATATAAACTGTAATTCAATTTAATTTAAAACGATTTCCTTATAGGCATTGTAATAATTTTATTTTCATTTATTATGACGATTATTATTAGAGTTAATAATATTAGAAAATTAACTAACAATAGAATCGTTATTATTTGATTTTATTAATCATAATAAGGTTGAAAATTACAATGTGAATTTTATTTATCAGTGATAAAAATTACAGTAAAATAACCGAAAAACACACCCAGAAACTTTTAGGAATTCTGCCAAAGGCTACACATCAAATAGGAATTTTGAAAATGAATTTATCTTCAAGGCGTTGTACATTACAAATTTTCAAAAATACAAAATTATTTCAAATATTGATCACGTAACTAAATAATTAACGAAATTTAATTACAAAACTTACGAGCCATATTCAGGATCAATTCCGAAAGTCGTTTTACATAAAATAATACAAGTAACAGAAATTAAAGGATATCCTCTCATCAAATGTAATATTACACATTTAGTTTTATTTTTCGAGTTTTTGCAACAGTATTCTATAATTTTTTCCAACCGTTTAAGCAACTATAGAATTGGCTAATTAAAACGAATATAATGTCGTCTCGTAATTAATTAGCTGTAACAGGTCAGCAGCCTAAATTCTTTTAAATAAAAACAATATTAGATTTGTTAGAAGCTGCTGTTTTTCATGTCGCTGTAATTAAATCGAAAATTCTTTAAATAATAGTTTCCTTTTAATCATAATTGTGTACTATCGTAAAAAAGTTGAGATATTTTTATTGAACTGTATGCTCTTAAATGGGAGTGTCAAGGTAGTGTGCCAAAGACCTTTCTGTGGGTAAAGTTTCACTTTTCCCACTGAGTTATTTAAAGTTATGTATGACTATTTACATCTTCAATCATAACAACAGCGAATTCGAAAGACTATAAAGAGGTAGAACAAGTTTGGCGAATTGTCTTAAAACTTGTATAAATTCATAAAATAAAATATTTACGAGTGTAGCACTTCAATATAAAGTTGCAATTTTTGTTATTTTATCGCTAGTTTACATTAAAAACGATTAACGATTAAAAAGTCCGGTCTAAATTATAGTTTTATGCTTTTTTTGAACAACATTCTTCAATTTATTATCAAATTTCGTCTTTTATTATATAAATCAAAATCGGAGACTATTTTTGAGAAAATTTTAAAAAATTCTTGCGTTAATTAATTGTAGGTTTAACTCGATCGAATTTTTGACCCCTTTTGGGGTAATTTCTCAACTATTCAATTATAATCACCTTGTTTGGGTTTATAAAATTGCAAATAGTAGAATTATTTGTAATTTTTCTTTCAATTGCATAACATTTTAACGCTATTTTAAGAAAATTCTCCAAGTTCTATTTATTTTAAAAGTTTAAATTTCATAACAAATCATCTTCAATTCTAATAAATTTTTGATTGAGAAAGCCGATAATAATTACG
The DNA here is from genome assembly GCA_020740385.1 of Mylabris phalerata. Lineage (NCBI taxonomy): Eukaryota > Metazoa > Arthropoda > Insecta > Coleoptera > Meloidae > Mylabris > Mylabris phalerata. Next base: position 1,919,123 of record JAJEOX010000299.1, on the reverse strand, counting down.
AGAAATTAATCGAAAATCTTCCTATTACTCAATTTTTCGTGAATAGATAAATTTATTGATAAATTTTTAAGAAAAATCAATGGATTTTCTAAATTTATAAACTTTCTAAATTGAATTCCAATTTAAATTTATCGTCTGTTAATAGAACAAATTCTTTTGAGAATTATTTTGAAAAAAATGCTTCAAACGAATGTATTTTCCCATGTATTTGAAAAACATTTCAATGTCATTGGTGGTAATTAAATTCATTAGCGATTGTTACTCAATATTAATCATTCTTATATCTCTATTATTATTATCACCTTTAAATATCGTTAGTTCTAGTGTATTTCCTGCGTTTATTTATTGAAATTTTCGAATTTTATTCAATATTTCCATTGAGAATCTATCAACAATCGATGTAATTTTATTCACCTGTATATTTATTACAAATAAAAACACACACCTTAAAATTGTTATAACTTTCCACTAATGGTATGAGCGTGAGTGTTTATTTTCAACCTACAATCAAGACGATTTTTTCCAAATGTATTCGTGTGTGTGTGTAGTTGAATAGAATTTGATAAAAATTTCCAAATCTAATCGTGAAATAACTAAATTTCTTTATAATTATTCGAATTTTTTCACTATTTAAATGATCAATTCTAAATTTAGTGAATCGTGCAGCGTTTTAAAATAACAGAATTGTTTTCTTGTTGTTTTATTTAAATTTCGCATATTGTTATTCGTTTTAGATTTTATTTTCATTCTTCCATCAGCATTACCATTATTATTATTGTAAAGGTCATTAGATTACGTGAGAAATCCACAAGTGTATAGTTAGTAAAGTTTATACGAAATCTCTATTTCTACCTACTATTAATTCAATATTTTCTATAATTTATCCATCGTTATTTCTACTCGTTTTTTATCTCCAATAACATTTAAATTACAGTTAGTTATCCGTATGTTAACATTTCACGAATATTCGATCAAGATGTAGAACAATTTCTCTTCCTACCAGCTTCTTTTATCTTCAAAATAAAAATAATACAATCAAGATACGATTTAATAAAAGAATTCAAGATATTCGACTATATTCGATAAATAATTCACAGAAAAATTGTTTTATCGAATGAAAAAGTAAAGAAAACACCGTTATTTGCACCTTGGTGATGTATTATAATTTTAATAATTTTTATTACAAACAATGCGTTGAAGTCAAATAGATAACACATATAATAATCCATTTACGTAATTTGCTTTTAATTTAGTTTGAAAATAGAAATTCGCGATCGATTTAATGTATGGAAAAAGAACGGAAATCGTATCAGAAACAAATACAACAAAGTTGTTGAACATAATTTTCATTTTAAAAAGAAATTTTCTGTACTTCTATCAATTTTTTTATTTACTTTTTAATTAGACAGGAAATTCTCCACAATCTCAATACAAAATAATTTCTAGTTTTAAAATTTGCGCTTTACTAACAAGAGAATTATTTTAACAAAATAAACAAAAATCTATTCCTATACTGTTTAGATTTGTTATTATTGTTATTATTAAAAATATTGGTATACTTTTGAAAATTTGAATTAAAAACAGGTCATAAATGTTGAATGTAGCGTTACAACTGTAGTTGGATAACAACGAAGGAAAAAGAATGTTTGCGGTTTTGTATTTACATACAAAATGATTATCATTTCTGAAAATAGCCCCATATAATAACTAAAGAAAAAGAAAAATACTTTCATAATCAACAGATAGGGAAATAAATTGGAAATTATGTAACAAGAATTTTGATTAAGTCGTCTAGAATTATGCGTTTCCGAGAATTTTCTTTATTTTCAATAAGTTAATTAAAATTTATTATAACTAGAAGGAGGATGATTGCTAATGAAGCAAATAAAATCAAAATCTACACAGAAGTTGAAATGTTTAGAACTTTTTCGAGGTTTATTCACTTAAAAAAAAGTGAAATAATTAACATGCGGACTTAATTATCATTAATGAAACAAATATGAACGTTATGGAAGAATTTATACAGAAAGCTTACAGTAATCAAGGAAGAGAAATTGTTTGAAAAACAAGAAAAATTAAAAACTATAAAAAATAACTGTTTAAATATTTCAACGGAAAATCCTCTTTAATTTTCTCACAATTTCATTTAAAAAATCATATTTTTTTCGAGTTTCTTTCTCTCCAGTCGTTTAATACGTGTAGATAATTAAAACTAAATTTATCTTTATTATGTAGTATATATGTGGAATTTATTACAGAATTTTGTCAGTAACTAGTTAGAATCATTAAAGAATTATTTATTTGAAATCATCTAAAAATATCAATGAAATCACATTAATGTTCTAATTCAATCTAAGGTATCATTAAACAAACGGATCAATAATTAACATTCTAATTGCCTTCTTGTTTTTCTTTCAAAATATAAATTAGTATGGCTAATGTTATTATTTACGTGAGAATAACGTAAAATTCTAACTAATTAGTTGAAATAATTATATTAGAGTTAGTTATTAGGGGTCCGAGGTCAAATTACATATATAAGTCTAAAGTTAAGCTTATTATTTATAAAACTACACCTATAATAAAACAATATGACAAATTTCAAGGATAAGAGAATTTAAACGAAAAACCTATGATAATTTTCATAATTATCGTAAATCATCCGAATATACAGCATGGTTCATTTCAAAGAGCACCTATTTATTTATTCTCTACTTAAAATTTGCTTGTTTATTATTAATGTTGAGACAATAGACCTAGAAACTATTTTCTAATCAAGGCTATAAAACACTACCTTGAGGTTCATTTAAATTCCTTCGAAACTAAAGAAAATTTGCCAATTTTCATTGTATTTAAAATTAATTTGATGAAAATTATAAAATTTGATTACCTGTTAACATTAAAACCATACGTTATTTTTTATTATTGAAAGGAAAATAATTGTTAATCAATCGCTGTGATGTAATATAACAAAGTTCAATTTTCTACAAGAAACATGCATGTAAATAAAGTTTAATTTCGGAGAAAACCGTTCAATTTCCTCTAGTAATACTCCAAAAATTAGTGTTATTTTCAGATCGTGTTAATTTCGATTGGCTAGAAGAAATTGTCAAAATTTATTTTTAAACATTCTCTACAATACAACAACTTGGCAGAAAACTACTTTTTAACACTAGAAAAAAATCAAGTACAGACAAACTTCCGTTATAATTTGTAACATACAAGAATGTTTCATAAGCAAATAAGAAAAGACAATGATTTGATTCAATTATTGTGATGAAAATGAAAGCTGCTATTTTGATGCTATCATCATGAAACTATTCGGAAGACAAAAAAACAGATATGATTTATACATACGTACAATTCCTATTGAATCTTTTATTATTGTTTGGATAGAAAGGAAGATCAATGAAAAGTTTCCATTCTAAAATTGTCGGCTTTATCTACAACATGTACATAAGGTGTATGCAACGAAATAAATCGTGATTTATACAAACAAGACTTTTACTATTACAATATCGTAAAAATTTATGAAATCTACTCGTTTCTTCTTTAAAGAATATTGCAATTACGACTTAATTAGAAAGTTCAATCATTTTAATTCAGAATCTTCAACTAAAGAGATACTTGAGAATCCAATTGAAAACCTTTTTAGAAATGTACAAGATAATAAATCATAATTGAATTAATAACAACAGAATTAATCGGTTCAATGATTGTTTTAATATTGAAGATTCCTATTTGGTATTTAAGTGGGCTCACTTTTGGCCAATAACACAAATCTATGGCTAATTTAACTTTTTCATTTCCAACCGTAGGAGTTAGAATGATTGATCTTATGGTTAAACTTTACTGTAGTTTAAATTTTTGAAAATTATGACGAAAGTTGATAAATCGTTAGAAAATTAGAAATTAATTCAACGATAATAGGTCGGTTATTGTCCTATAAAAGAAATTGGCGCTAATATTTTACGATAAACTTACAATTCTCCATAGAAAAAGTGAAATTCTACTGAAGATAGATTCGAAATCTCATCCACTTCTTGAGTATCTACAATATTCACATAAGTACGAATTTTAATTAGCATAAATTTCAATTTCTCTCAATATAGAAGCAGATAACTATACTTACATTTTGTTATTTTATTGTTTAATCTATTAAATAATTTAAATAAGTTATCGTTTTTATTCTAATCACAATCAGTTACGATTCAGTGACTCGACCTGAATAAATGTGAAAATTCTTTCAAGTAAAATAAGTACTGAAATAAAAACTATAGAAAAGAAAAATCGAATAAAAATGACAATATAATTAATCAATAAACACAAATTTGAAAGCTAGAATTCTTCGAGAAATCCACGATAATTTAATAGACAAATAGTGCTTTATAGAATTTGTGAAGAAATCTATAAACTTGGCTCTGAGCAAAACTCAAATTGTGTTAAATTTTGCGACCAATCCCCTATTCGACACACTTCTCTCTCATGTTTCACGGTTTCTAACAAATTCGAAAATTCCATCACATTTCAATTGAGTTATTCGAAAAGTTCACAACAATTTACAGGTAAAACAACAAATAAGAACTTATCTGGTTCTCTTCCGCAATCCTTCCATACCGATTGTGTATTCTACAAACTTATCGTTTTCGTTTTGTGCATATAAAACAATATAAAAAAAATAAATAAATAAAAATATAGCTGTAGAGCAATTTTGATCTGTGCTCAAATCGCAGATTAAAGACTAAATTATAAAAATAAACGTATCTGTTGACGAAAATAGACAGTCAAATGACCCTAAAAACTCTCTAAACGTTCCGTACACACCAACTAATTAAATATAGACGGTTTTTATTAAATGGAGATTTGAAATTCAAGTATTACACTTGAATTCAACAATAAATTTAATGAAACTTTGGGAAAATTTCTATGGAAACCTCAAAAAAGATTTATTATAATCTGTACAGTTAGAATTCATGTTTAATTTGAAAACTAGCAACTATTTAATTTATTTTGATTAAATCATGGTGAGTTTGTTTTAATTTATTTACAAGACGAAGATTTAAGTAATAGGTAGTAACGGTACAGTAAAGTTTAACATAATCGACGATTTTCGTTGAATTATCCTTAAAAATTCAAGACATTAACAGTTAGATAGGATTCAAAAGTGAATGTAGTCATTTCTGTGTAGGTATGCATTGATTATACGATCCAACAATAATGGAATAGGTGTATATTGACCTAAATTGCAACCTATCCCTATTTTAAATTGAACAAATTATCGTAGAATTAGAAGATGGGTTATTTTACTGTAACGGAAAAAAAACACGCGTGCATACGTAACAAACTAGTGCCAAGATTAGTGGAGTCTATTCTAAGGCCCGGCTATTTTATTTCGATTTGGCTTTGGTCAACTACGTTAGAGCTAAAGTTACGCGAAACACACACAAATATACAACATTAAAAATAGATAGGCTCAAATTTACATAAATTTCACATTGATTTCCATTAAGACAAGAAAAATTACAGAACAAAAACAGATTTTGAGTTTATATCAGATTGAATTAATGACGGCTTGTTCTAATTAAAACTTTAGATAATTGGTTGTGTGCTTATAGTTGGAGAAGTCGTCAAAAACTTGCGATAATATCGATTTTTTTGTTCGATAAATGTAAGACAAATGTACCTATTTGGCATACTTTCTCGAAAAAGTAGGATAACAACTTTGGGAAAAATGTACTTAAAACTACCAACGACAGCTTGGAGCTATTTTAACTATAAAAAAATTGGCATTGTGGGCTACTTTCACGCGAATTTACCCAAAGAGGATCCCAAATCACCATCGATCTACGTTTAATAAAACGAACCTTTATGGCAACATCAGTTTTAGTTGTAGGCGAACTACTTTTCGACTGACCATTTTTGGACATTTGATCACTTTATTCGTATTTAAAAAAAAACGTCGGAATCGATTTAGAAAACCCCACAAATTCCGATAAGAAACAATCGTACGGATCAAAGTAGGCAATGGTCAATACCCATAACCTTAATTGAGTAAAAATCAAGAGAGAAAAAACGAGTCACTGACCTTCTCTTTGGCTCTTCCTGCATGTTTCTGGACCGATTTGGCCAATAAAGAGCCACGACTTTCTGCCATTTTTTTGAATTTTGAAAATGTGTCGCCCAGTTTTTAGCACCAAACTAAATTTAACATAAAACACAATCACAAAAAAACAAACAAAAAACAATTGCCTCTAATGTCAGTCAGTCAAATAGTCAAACAGGCACTGTAATCACAAGAAGTAATTATAACACAACACTTTTCTGTCGATGAAGAGATGTATCGGTGTTTGCGTGTGTATGCGACAACAACCGTTTATCCATCCACTAGCTCTCTTCACATTTAGCCTTCTCTCAATAATAGCTCAACATGTTTTAATTAAACACAGTTTTTCAGGTGTATGTAATGATCGCCTATCAAAGTTGATGCTGATAAAACAGGTTGTTGTCGGCGTTAGTTCCAAATATCATTGGTCAGGTGGCAGCACCAATGCACGATAATTTAATAAATAAATACAAATTTCAATCAATTCAACAATTATTCCGCCAATTATTACAACAATTGAGTAATTTTTGATGCAATATACCATTAATATTGGATATTTAAGCAATATTTTTAGTATAACTACAATTTCAGCACCCATCTCTATTGTGTGTATTATGTGTTGCATAAGCTTGATGAAATTTTCCAATTTAATTAAAATATTCATACATCAGTTTTTCAAATAAATAAACTGACATATTTCATAGTGAATTTATGTAAAAATATTCATATAAGGATATTTGTAGCCAATATGAGGATAATTATTGATATTTGATGTATTATGTGTTGCCTATAATTGCCAACGTTTTATCAGACTCCATTAGAATTACTTGTTTATCAGAATAAACAATGAATTAAAGACGTACAGCGTAACTTGATTCGATTGATAATAAAAGTATACCCATTAGTTTGGCATTTGAGCAGTTTTAAACTTGAAATAGCCCCAATTTAAAGAACCAATTTTACGCCCTAAGCAAAGACTTACGTTGATATTGGAGTTAAAAATATTCGAATTTATAGTTTTTTTATTGAAAATCACTCTTTCACTAACTTCTAAATGGTACAAAATACATCAATTATCTTAATAACTAGAAAAAGAACTTACAATTAGATAAATATAGAAATTTAAGCTATTTATTTCTAGAATATCAACATTTTAATTATTAGTGCAAATATTCTAGAAACAATACAATGAACTAAATATTTAATTGTAAATTTAGGAAGATATTAAGGCATACCGCCGTACGAATGTAGAATTTACTTCTTATTCTGTAATAATACGAAAAAAATATAGAAAAAAATCAATATCACATAATGTAGGACAATAGAAAAAACAACAATCACATGCAAAATTTGAAAATTAAACAAACTCTGTAAGTAGAAAAAATAAACGAAAACAAAACAAAATTAACGATTTTTCTTCTGTTTCTGTAATAAAAAAAAAACGAAGGAAGACAAATAAATCAAAAAACAAAACAATCTCTAAATTCCATACCTTATTATCTTTATGTTTGTTTGTATTGTGAGCTTCTAGAAGTGACGCCGATTTCGAACGCTCCTGCTCCAATAATTTATGCAAACGCGCCACTTCTTCAGTCAATTCATCTTTAACGTTATTCAGACGTTCTAATTCTAATAAAATTCCAGCCTTATCTTTCACTAAAATTAACGTATTAATTTTAAATTAATTAAAATCGAAGAAAACGTAATACTTTCGCCCTGTGCCAAAATCGTACAGAAGATTTTATTCCGTTCTTTAACAGCAACAATTTCAGCTCGGGCTTCATCTAATTGCTTCTCTAATTCCAGATTACGTTGTTGTTCGTATTTCAATTTATCTTCAAATTGAGTCCGTGTTATCATCTCTTCAAAATTGATATCACGCTCCTTGCGTTCCTCTTCTAATTTCCCTTTGATTACTTCACGTTTGGCCACTTCCATCATTTTATCGAAGAAATCTTCGTCTTGATGTTCACCATTGATTGGCGAATCTATAAATGAACAAATTAAAATTGATTTTTAATGTAGATTAGAATCGTACGTTGATTCGTTTGATTATCTGTATCGGTTTCTAGAAATTCGGCCAAATTCATCGGTTTATTCTTCTTTTTCTTATTATTCGAGTTTTTATCAGTTTCTGTAGTTGTTTCATTGGTGAATTTATTTTTAATATCAACTTCATATTGTAATTTTGATTGGATTATTGCATATTCTAGATCTTGTTCGAAATTATCGTTTAATAATTCGCTATCTTTCTTCTTCCATTCCTCCCATTGTTTGTCGATTTGTTTCTTCTTCTGCTTCTTCAAATTCGTGTTGGTCTAACAAAAATTATCGTTAATTAAATCAATTTTTTGATATTAAAGTAAGGGTGGAGGGCTTTTGAATGTCCACGATTTTGGGGTTCAAAAGCCCCCAAATCTATTCATGTGGTTGTTGGGAAGCCCAAAAAACCCTCGTCTTACTATCACCACTTCCGATAATTACATGTCTATTATCAGTCGATTGGTTCTGATTAGTTTTTTTATTTGGATTAACTTTTTTCGCCATTGTTGTCTTACTAGTATTATTATTATTTGTTAATTTTTTACGATTTGCTTGATTAATTGTTGATCGATTATTATTATCATCGTCTTCAATTTTCAAACATGCAAATCTTGATGGAACTGCAATACTCATTTTAATAATTTATTTAAATATCTTCAAATTGTTTAAATAAGCTATAATTTTAAACAAATTAATTAACGATAAACAATCGCAATTTAACGATAAGAATAGCCAACTGAAAACCACCAAATCCACCAGTCAAGAACGTTGTCAAATCGACTCAAATTCACTAAATTTGCAAAAATTTGCAGCTCACTGAAACTCCCGGTGAAGCATGAAATATTTAATTCTTATAAATGTACAAAATATAAACCAAAATATTCAAACTTATAACTTTGTTATTCTGTAAAATCCAATAATTTGGATTTTTTTTTTAATTATTGCATCGATTTGAAATTCTCTTGACAACATAGATGAGAATTTTAGTTTTTTTACCATGCAACAGTTGGCAGTAGTGTTAATATTTAATTGAAATCCAGAAGCGTCTCCCAATTTTTGCTCACGTAGCCTAGGTCGGTTTAAGTGTTTATAATAAAAAAAAAATCCACCGGCTTTTTATTTTAATTCTTCAATTAATTTAGTCCACTTCATGTAAGTATAATCAATAATTAACAAATCAATAAATTAATTTATTGGTGGAATAATTACTTAATTTTTTTTTGATAAAAAAATCCAGGACACACCCGATTAATTTTTTTTAAAGCACAGCCCCCTTTGTTCATTTATTTCAACGATTTGAGGTATTTGAAAACGACCGGTATTGTTTTTTTATTTGTTTAAAACCGGCTTTTTACATTGGAATTATCTAGATTTATCGTCTTGTTATCTTTTTTTTTTGATAAATTTTTATTTTCTATTGTTCTTATAACAATTGAAATTACCGTTGACTTATTTAGAAATGTTTACAATCGAATTTTTATTTTGCTGATCATTGGGAATTTAATTTACGTATTACGTTTTAAAAATAGATTATTTACAGTTACATTTTCAGTATACAGTACAGGTTAACGTCAGCTAGAATCATTTCGACAGTTCAGAGTTGAAAGTTTCACAGAAATTTTGATATTTTTCCATAAATTATTATCGTTTATTAAAGATAAAGAATTAATTTTCCATCGGGGATTATCAAAAATGCCACGATTGTCGTTTGAGATAGGTTTTATTCCCCCAAAATGCAAGAAAAAGGCTTCTAGGGTGTGACAACACCCACAGATCTTTCTCGAGTTCAGTAAATTTATTAATGATCAAACACGAATAAATAAGTATGCAAAATAAATACAAGAGAATAGGTTTTTCCTCTAAACAAATCGATTAATAACCATCTACAAGTATGCCCTGAAAAACTGAAATTTTGCCTGATTTAAGGCTATTATTTCCTATAAAAATATTCGAAACTAATCTGTTTTCATTTATTGCTACGATTTTCACCAAAATTTATTAGTTTTGATTAAAGCCATAATTAAAGTAGTTACTTTCATTGTGTTTAGATGCTTGATTGTAAAAATTATTTACTTTAGAATGAAGATACTCTCGATTTATCAATTTAGTTGAGCTATAATTACTCCGTTAGAAAATACAAAATCGAATCTATTATTGACCGATGACCAGTGAATAACACTTCATTATGTATTTATAATCAACTTAAATTAAAATTTTCAAGGCTATTTATGAGTAGAAAATTATTCCTAAAGGTAGAAATATATAAACAGGCTATTTAGCATTTAATTATATGCAAATAACTGGAAGGTTTTATCAATTAATTTCATGTTTGTTAGGTTGTTCTTGGTTGGATGGATAATTAATTGAAAAATTGCGTCAAATTAAATTACAGTCAATTAAAGATCGCAATTTTTATTGAATTATATAATTATTCGATACTGAATCATTAAAGTTGATAATTGTTTACCGCTTTAATACAATGATAATTAATCTTATTTCTAATACGCTAAGGTCATTTATGATTGATTCTGGACATATTTGGAAAATACGATGATTTATTGGTATCAATTATATAACGTACGATAAGAATTCAGTATTTATACAGGCTGTCTAATCTATTTACTCATTTAGTAAACAAATATTTTGATAGTAGAATATTTACAGTTGAAGAAATGGCAAGCCGTGATATGGACATTATTGTATTTGGTGCCACCGGCTTTACCGGTCGTCATACCGTACCGTATGTTCATAAGTTTTGTAAAACAAATGGACGTTCTTTAACATGGGGTATTGCCGGCCGTTCAGAGATAAAACTCAAAAAGCTTCAAGCTCAATTTGAGAAAGATCTCGGTATGATTTTCAACAATTCTACCGCTTATTTTATAGATGATAGAATGTATTTTTATAGATATTCCGGCAAATGATATACCGATAATAATTGCCGATACTGAGGATGAAGAAAGTTTGAAAATAATGGCGCGTAAATGTCGCCTTATTATAAATTGTTGTGGTCCATATCGTTTTTATGGTGAACCAGTTGTTTATGCTTGCATTATGGAAGGTACACATCACATTGATGTTAGTGGCGAACCACAATATATGGAAACAATGCAATTAAGATATCATAAAGAAGCTGAAGAGAAAGGTATTTATGTTATTAGTGCTTGTGGTTTTGATAGTATCCCATCTGAAATGGGTGTTATATTTTTACAACAAAAATTTAATGGTACATTAAATTCAGTTGAAACGTTTATGGAAAGTAGTGTAGATGAAAGTGGGAAAAATTTACCAGGATCAAGGGTTAATTTTGGTACATGGGAATCCGCAATTTACTCTATAGCTCATGCTAAAGAGTTGAGAGATATACGTTCACAATTATATCCTACACGTTTACCAGAATTTCAACCAAAATTGAAATTGAAGTATTTTTTAAACAAATCGTTTATCAATATATTTATTTTAATTTGTTTAAAGGAAATATCCTCAAAAAACCGCAGATGGTTGGGCAGTACCCTTTTTAGGTTCTGATCGTTCTGTTGTACGTCGTAGTCAGCGATATTTTTACGAAAATGATAAACAACGTCCAATACAAATTGAAACTTATATGATTATTAAATCATTCTTGATGTTAATTCTAACTTTATTATATGGTTTAATATTTGCAACTTTGTCGAAATTCGCACGCGGACGTCATTTATTATTAAAATATCCGGAATTCTTTAGTGCTGGTTACGTAAGTCGTCTTGAACCGAACGAAGAAAAGGTACAAAAAACAAAATTTTCGATTAAATTTTATGGTGAAGGATGGAAAGAACGATTATCAGAACCGACTGATGAACATACAGCACCAATTGATAAACTTATAATTGGACAAGTTAAAGGTCCAAATCCTGCTTATGGTTCAACATGTATTGCACTTGCTTTATCTGGTATTATTGTATTAACTGAACCGGATAAATTACCGAAAAAAGGTGGTGTTTATCCACCTGGGGCTGCTTTTGCTAAAACAACAATGTTACAACAATTAAATGAAAATGGAGTTACTTTTGAGATTTTATCCGAGAAAGATTTGAAGTAGGTAATTTTAAGGGGACACTTTCAGTTTGTTTCTGCATAGTATAACTAATTGCACTTGTCGTTTGTAACTTGTAGTTTGTGTTTCAATTCCTTTGTTGCATTTATAAAGCTATCTTGCATATTAACCACAAAGACTGAAAGGTGCTAATTATAAAATATTAAATATTTTTTAGTATTATATTCTCTCTATGTAATCACGAAAATAAAATGGAATAGAATAATTTTTTTTTGTTTTTCACCCTGATTCTGCCCTCCATAACACCAAATATTAACAACAATTGCGTCTTCCCACTATTGTGACGATTCTTTTTTTAGTTTCATTTGATAACTGCAAACAGACGATAAATAATTAGAAATAAACTACAATACGACGTACTTTATAGCTCGATACAGTTGATAACATTGCGTTACAGCCACAAAAACATTAACACTAAATAGACTATAATTTTTCGGTATTATCACCAGTGAATAACGTGACCAAATTAAGCCGGTCGCAGCTAGGGCTGCACTTTGTGGTACGCTCAGTTTTTCAACTGGACGTGTTAAATCACCAATACCGGCAATAACAAGACCCTGGAAATTTTCAGTAATTATCAAACTCATTATGGTCTAATTTTCTTACCCATTTAAATGCAGGCGCCCAGAAGAATATTGTTTTAGGTCCTGAGAAACAATGAGAAACATTACAAAATTTTTAATGGACAACTTCAGAATTGGTGTACCTGCTGGGTGTTGCCAGAGGGGTTGAAATTTACTTGGCACCACTTTATCCAATGCACTCATTGATTTATGGTAAATAGACGACATTTTAAAAAACCTAAAAGTGAAAAATAAAAATAAAGGTGAATCAATGTCAATACGTTACCTTGCAATAAACCGAATGTCCTTGTATTAAAACGAAATGTGAATTTCTAATTTAAACGATTTGTATTAATAAAAAATTCTCTATTATTTTAAAGCAATTTTGAAATAAATCAAACACGTACTGGTGGTTAAAATTGCGATAAATAAGTGGAAATTGAAATCTGATTACTAACCTTACTAACCGATCAACCCATCTCTTCAAACAACGACATCTAACGACAAATCTCAGTAAACTCCCATAAAGATAACTGCAATACAACCGAAACTACCCAATAGTAGCGCTTAATTCAAAAAATTGATAACACAGATGAGTTACTAGAATTATTTCAAAATATCTACAGTTCCATCAAAAATCGTGAAATCTCCATAAATTTACAATTGTTGATTCGTAAAAATAATGTGTACTTCTTTCCATACCAACAATATATTAAAAAGAGATTGGTATAATGCGGCTACTATTTCACTGAACATGGTTAATTTTTTCAATGTTGTCGGCTTTAAATGCCAAAAATCCGTAGTAGTTAAATGGGGATAATTTGGATTATTCTCACAGTACATGATTCGTAATGAAATTTGCTCAATTTGCAATTGTTTGATTATTATTTAAAACAAGTACGAAATAAATCTTAAAATTTGCAATTCCATAAGTCAAAAATTACGCTAAATGTAATTAAATTATCACAAAGTTTGTGTAAAATCAAAATCAATGTTATTATGTGGTGAAATATGCGTTTTCTTACTTTAAAACTACAAAATACACGAAAAATAGTCGGATTTTCTTAAAATTTAGTGAAATAACTAGAGAAAAATCCTGCTGAAAAGTCGGTGAATATGGCAACGTTGATTTTTTTACTTGAATTTGTTTATTGGTACCAACGCTCCAACAAGAAAATTACCAAGTGTACGTCAACGATAAGGTTATGTCAATGTTTTGTTTTTCTTTAAGTTAGTGTCGTAATTAAAATTAATTTAATAACAACATGAGTGACGATAGTAGGACAATTTGGTGTGGTAATTTATCAGAAAAAGTGACCGAACAACTCCTCTACGAGTTATTCCTGCAAGCAGCCCCATTGGAGCGTGTTCGTATACCGGTGGATAAAGACGGTCGTAAATCGAATTTTGCTTTTATTACGGTTAAACATGAAATCTCCGTTGATTATACGTTGCAATTATTAAACGGTACAACATTATACGGACGTCCATTGAATCTACGTGCTAGAAATTCGACTAGAAACGATCAATCACCAGAAATCAGAATTCCGTCGCTATTTGAACAACAATTAATGTTCCAACAACTCAACGGTTTTGCACGAACGGAACCTTCGATACAAATCAATCATCACAATCGTAGACATTTGGATGATTATAATCGATTTGATAGAAGAAGGGATGATGATCGGCATAATCGTAACAATCAGAAACATCGAAAGCACGAACGGAGATTACGGTTTTATTAATTGTACAAAATTGTTTTTATAAAAAAAGATTATAGATAGGAGAATAAAGGGATTTTAAATAAGAAAAACAATTCCATCGGCCAACATTACTTGATTTTGTTCGGTCATCTGGTGTATCGCTGATGTTATTTCGCCTTGAGAGAACGGCTGGTGATTATCCTGATTGATGAAATTCTCAATTCGTTGCAAACTTAACGAATTTGCGTTATTTTCACTAAAAGCGCGTTGTAATTGCGTTCTAAATTGTGTTAATCGTTCATTTGTTATAGTCTCGTCGGTTTCCATTTGTTCGATTTGTTGTTCCGTTGACGCCGGGATTTGTTCGTCGTTATCACCGTTAACATCAACCTCGGCGGCGTCGTGATGTTGTGATGAACGTCTCTGTAATAATTTTATTAATTAAAGTTTTTTTGCAAGAAAAATGGATAGTCACAGTAGATCTTGGCCGTTTTGTGACTTGTTCTTCATCTTGACTGTCTTCATCGGAGGAATTCTCCGAATCGCGTCTCCGGCGCCGTTTCTTCTCTTTCTCTAAAACTTTCTTAAAGTACGCGTATTGAACCAATTCGATTGTCGCATAAGCATCTTGGGCGGTTATAGTACGCGACATTCTAGCTTTAGCATGAGCCGTAGCCAAACGTATCATTGTTTCTAACGTGCGCGCTGTAACAGGTTGCGTCCGAGCCACATCGTTCTCCATTAATTCCTCAGAACGTAATTTCGAATATTCGGCAGCGATAATCTCGGATGCTTCCTCAGTTAAGACCGGTTTCAATATTTTCACAAAATGGATGTATTTACGCATAAAATCAACACTAAGAATCTTGTCGGTACGTTTTCTGCTAGTTCCGTGCAATAGAGCGTCGTATTTTTCGTACATTTCGGTTTCGCGTTCGTCTTCTAAATTGTCCGGATTGATGGTGCTCAAAAAATCGACATTAGAGCTACCCATTGGTAGGATTTGACCGTCTTGTTCGTTTGGATTTCTAGATAAGACAATTGAGATTTTAGATGAATTCACGAGTCGGGTTATAACGTCAAAAAAGGGAATCTTTAAGTGATCATTTCTCGCTTAATTTGATAGTTGAAACAACGCGTAAGATTTTGTTAGAAATTGCATTTCTTGATCTACAACATGGATGTATTTGTTTTTGAAAAAATAGAGGAAACTCTGAATTATAGAAGAGGATGTTAGAGCACCTTGCGCTTATTTTTTCTCTCCATAACTCTGTAAATAATAATTTTTGATTGATTCAAGCTGCTCTACATATTTGAGTTTATGGACGACTCTATCAAGTTTAAAGGGCGTGAAATACTCTTTCAAACGGGCCCAAAAATTTGAATTTTGAGTAGACAATGAAACAGAAATCGTTCATCAAAGCTTCCACTTTTTCCGAGTTGTGGTTTTCTAAAAAGAAAATACCTGTAACGATGCATTCTAACGACATGGTCGGATATCATCAAATCTTGATCCTCATCGATATTATCCAACATAACGAACAACAAATCGAAACGTGACAATAACGAATCTTGTAAACCAATATTCTCCATCGGTGTCTTATATTCGTCATACTAAAATTCCATAAAATTATACAAAAAATAATTTAATTAATTAAATTAATTACTTTGCCATATACAGGATTGGCGGCGGCTAATACTGAACATCTAGCATTCAAACTGGCATGAATGCCGGCTTTAGCGATAGTAACACGTCCTTGTTCCATAACTTCATGTATGGCCGTCCGATCCATATCGGACATCTTATCGAATTCATCAATACAAACAACACCACGATCAGCTAAGACCATCGCGCCGGCTTCTAAACGCCGTTCACCAGTTTCTTGATCGGTAGTAACAGCTGCAGTCAAACCAACACCAGATGAACCACGACCAGTTGTCGGTATCGCTCTAGGCGCCGTACATAAAACGTAACGTAATAGTTGCGATTTAGCAACACTGGGATCACCGATTAGTAAAATATTTATATCGCCACGTAAACGCGTTCCGTTCGGTAGAATTTTCTCTACACCGCCTAAAAGTAAACATAGGATGGCTTTTTTTATAAATTCATGTCCGTGGATTGACGGCGCCAGAGATTTTGCTAATAAATTGAAAATATTCTTATTAGAACGCGCTAATTGTTTACATTTAGCTACGTCTTCGCGTGATATCGACGGATTCGCTTCTTTACTCAATTGTGTTATATTATTCGCTATAACAATCGTCCGGAATGTACCAGTGGTAAAACTGCCTTGTTTATTCGGTAAACAACGATAATTTCCAACAACTTGAATCCGATCGCCGGGTTTACAACGATCAACTAAATCATTGTCGCAGATTATATCGACCGATCGTGGCAATTGACCAGCTGGTGCTTTCTCCGGCATCTCCTGTATTGAGATAGTTTGGTGGTCTTTATAGATGGAAAGACCGAATTCCGTCTCCAATAAATTACCATCTTCGTCTTTAGTCGGATAGACAGCAGCAGTCGGAAATGCATCCAACGATGTTAAATCCGTATACTTCCGTTCCATGACTTTCTTCGTAGCTGGACAATAATGAACACTCCTCACAACTTTTGGATGTACCAAAGAACCTAATCGATAGAAATTAATAAATAATTTTTCATCAAATTAAACTCTTTACATTTCGTAACGATTCCTTCGACACAAATCAAATTCCCCAAAAATCTCGACGTTAACGCCCGCGGTGTAACGTGTTTGTTCCCGAAACTACCCTCGAAAGCGACGAAAAACTCCTCATTTTCTTTGGCGAAATCATGCGCTACTGTATAAACGTATTCTTTCAATGCTTTCTGGAATGCTGACTGTTCCTCGAATGCATTGTTTAATAAAGCTTGAGCGCGTATTGGATTCTTTTTACGTAAATCGTTAACGTTAACAACTAAACGTACACTCTTATCAGCTATCATATTCTTCACTAATTGTGAATATTTGCCTTGATCTTCCTACAATAACAAATTAAATTACAATACAGATGGGGATTGTAGATTAACGGAAATTACCTCATCGTCGAGAAAATCGAGGTATTCTCGTTGCATGTCACGAAGACGCTGATCCACATCCTGCGTTTCCATCATATTTTCACAATAAAACACAAAGAAAACTCGAAGAAAATCCAACAAAACTATGACGCTTTTATTAAAGAGCCGATGCTGAAATTTGGCGGGAAACCACCACTAATCGTAGAATTTTTAAGATCGAGCCGTTGGCAGAACTTGCTGTTAACCTATACAATATAATTCACTAAACGTAGCTCTGTTAAACTTTAAAATAATTCGAATTATTGCCGATATGCAGTAATATGAGTAGAATTATAAATAATAATCAATAGTGTAGTGTAATTAATATATCGAAAATAGAGATTAGTTTAGTTGAGAATTATCAGTATTTGTTTTGAATGATTTGAATTTCCCGCTGGAAAATTGGGATAACAACACGAGTTAGGGTTTTTGATTTTCTTAACCTATAAATTTGAATCAAAATCGTACATAATTTGTACATAATAGATAATAAAATTGTTAAAAATAACAAATTAGGCTAATTTAGACAGTGTTTGTTTTATTCGATTGGTAAAAATTATAAATTTTGGTTGATTTCGTGTGTGGATTTAAATTTGCCGCTGTTGTAACATTTGAAAGTGCCAACTAGACGGGATTTTGACAACCTTCCAGCTGTCATATCACCGATCGGCCTCTTTTATCAAAAAACTATCGCTAGTGTCCTAACATATGTGATGATTTTTTTTCTGGTTATTATTCAATAATTTATTTTTATTAAATTTATTTGTAAATTGTTAAAATTTTGCTCGTTTATGTTTGTGTAAAATTTAGTGATATAAAATTACATGTTATAGGTTGAATAGAAAAAAATGCCACTTAATAATAAATTAGTGAAAGTTATTTATTGATAGTAAAGCTACATTGTTCTAGTATAATAGTGAATTCCAATAGATTTCTGCAATTACAATAGAATATGTCGTGGATCAAGAAAAGAGGTCATCCAACCCCCAATCCTACAGGACCAGGCGCACCACCACCCTCTGTTCCAATGTTTAATCCCAACCAACATTACCCTGAGGTAAACTATTAAACCAACAATATTCAAAGCGAATTGATTGAATTATTTGTCGATAGAATCAATGGCAACAACCCCAACAACAACAACAACAAATGCACGGTGGTAATTGGTATGATTACAGTCAACAACAACAAAATTATAATCAACACTATCAGTATCAGAATTATCAACAACAAAATTATGGAAATTTACAATATAATCAACAATATAATGCACAGAATAACGCCTACAATCCGTTACAACCGACTACAACGGCTGCCACTGAAGGGGATGCTTGGAATTGGGGTTGGGGCGATGAAGACAACTCGAATGTCCAAGTGAACGAACGAGTGGAACAACAACAACAACAACAACAACAACAACAGAATTTTAATGAAAGTTTCTCCAATGATACGTCATGGAATTGGTCTTTGGACGAATCAAATAACACAAAACAACAACAACAACAACCAGTAGAACAACAACAAAACACTGATATGATATTATTGAATGACGATACTGAGGCTCGTAAAACTACACAAATTGATAATACAAAACGTAATAAATTGGAAACACCACAATGGTCTGTAGAATCGCAAATATCACAAGAATCCTCCGATGATATTCTACAAACATCAGAAAGTGATAAAAGTTACATGTTATCGCAGAGTTCAACAATCAGTCATTCACCAGTTGGTAAGTAAATTCGTAATTATTTACAATAATAATTAAAATTAAATGAAAATAGGTCAAGAATTGGCAATAACAGAAAAAGAATCGATTGAAAATAAAGAAATCATCCCCAATAAATTTGAAACAATTCCAACAATACCAGTATCATCACCATCATCAACACCACAAATACCACCATCTGTATCACAATCACATAGTGATGATAATATAAATCCATATAAATCACGGAAATTGACAAATAAACCGATGAATATCCAACAATTTGGAGCGTTATCATCGAATTTCACCAATAATAATCAATTAGTTAATTTAGAAACATTACCTGATAATTCTGAACAACCGGATACTGTACTATCATCATTAAATAATGCTACAATTAGAAAAATTAGTGTATCGAATTCACAATGGTTGGAAAATAACGAAACACCAATCAATGATCGTAATCAATATTTAGAAACTGGACAATTATCGGATGTTGATACGAATAATTATGTACAAAATTCGAATGAAACTAATAATAATAACGGTAATATCGGTGGTAATAACAATAATAATAATATACAAGATGACACGTTACCACCACCTGGTTTAAGACGGATGGTTTTAGGACAAATCGAACAAAATGAAAATGAACCATTACCGAATTTTAGTCGAATGGTACCTGGACAACTTGAAAATAGTCCTAATCCAACTGGAAATACCCCACAATTAGATAATTTACGGTAAAATAGAGCTTTTTAAAAAATAATTTTTACTAATATTATAATTTTAGACAACCGTTTACACCGATAGAACCACCGGAAGGTCTCCGCCGGATGGTTCCTGGAGAATCAAGTTCGCCCGAATCAACAACACGCCAACAACAACAGCAAATCGATCAACAAGATCTTGACTTAGAAATTGAATTATCAGAACCACAACAACAACAACAACAGGTAGAACGTTCGGCAACAATAGGCGCAGATACTCCCACAATTTCCACAATTAATCCTACAACAATTACAACAACTCCAACAACAAATACGGCAACAAAAGGGGATCGTTCTGAGACTATCGGTGCTGATTTATCTGTCCCGATACAGAAAGATCAACACAATAATAAGAAAACTAAAAAAGCATTACGTCGTGATTCAATCGAAGGCCAAATTGAAGAGAAAGAATTGATAAATTCGATAAAAAATCTAACAGTAAGTGATGATAGTAATGGTGATCATAAAAATACACGACGACATTTAAATCGACAAGATAGTTCAGATAGTGAACAAGAACATAATAGGAAAACATCACGTGATCGTCGACGATATGATGATCGTTATTCTCCGGATTATTATCATCATCGTCGCGATCGTGATCGTGATCGTAAATATGATAGACGACGTTATAAAGAACGTCATTATGATGATGATAATACTGATTATTATAGTGATAAAGAACGTAGGCGTTATAATAAAGATGATTATGATCGTAAATATGATAGTTTACGTAAAGATAAAGAACGTCGTCATCAACAACAACAACAACAACAACACCAACGTCGTGATGATCGTTATCGTGATACAAGACGTAATGATTACTATCGTTATGAGGATAATTATGAGAATGAATCAAGATCGAGAGCTTCAAGTCGTTCGGATTCAATACACGAATTGACGTATCGTGATCGTGATCATGATACTTCCTATCGTGATCGTGATCGTGGTCAAGATAGACGTGAACATCGACATCGTCGTGATAAAGATCGTCAACGTCGCCATCACGATACCTACAATCCTTATCAAGTATTATTGTGATTATCATTAATTATTTTTAATGATTATTTTTTTGGTTTTCAGGCTTTCGGTTATGATATTTATAGCCAATATTATCAACAATATCAATATTATGAGAATTTACGTAAAACTGATCCGCAAGCTTATGCGCAGTTGTACCGGAAATATTATCAAGATGCGGCATCAAGGGAAACTCCATCGTATGGGGGTGAGGGACGGGCGTCGGTACATTCAGGACGTAGTTCAGCTAATGATGAATTAGTTAAAGATAGGTTTGTTATATTTTCGTTAATTTCGATTGAATATCATTGGTTTTTAACACTTCATTTTTGTTTTAAATAATTTGCAATTCAGCAAAAACACAATTTCACACTTTAAAAAAACATACAACACAATTGTTTTATTTATTAAATCTCTTTATTTGTTGAATTTTATCCCCTATTATTCAGGTATACAAGACAGAGTTTTTATAGTCAAACGAGTTTACAACACGGAGGTTACTACAGAGATAATCATAGTATAGCAGGCCAATACGGTCTGGATAATTCTAGGTGAGATCAAATGGGGAAATCGAATATACAAATTTTAATTAATCCATCGAGTGTCTACCGACTTGTAATTTATTGATTTTTTAAACGAAACAGGTTGTAATTATAGAATTTTAACGAAGATTCATCACATTTTTACATTCTAATTGTTAAAATATCAAAGTTGAATCTAAGATGAGTGTTTCGTTTTTAAAATTTTCAAACTGAGCGTAGGACACTTTATGTAACCTCTCTTGTAGTAATATTTACCTGTTTTGTACAGGGTGAACCAAAATGATGGCCTACTAAAAGTATAAGAAGTTCTAATTGATTAAACTAAAGATAATCAAATTCTATTAAATTTAACTTAAACATAGTTCGGGCTACTTGAGTTTCAAATTTTGATCGTCTAGTAGCAATAGTTTCAATTTTTTAATGAAACACTACACGAAAAGTTAAAATTCCGGAAAAACTATCAACATAAGTCCCATCCTCATATAATGGGATAGAATAACGAAATTATTTTCTGGGGTGGTTCAGAAAGTTCAATTAATTAGAACTTTTACCAGTTCATCCCTTAGGCTCACCCTGTATAAACAATAGAAATTTAAACAGCTATGATGAAATAATGTAGATCTTCTCTAGGGTTGTGGTACTTCCTTCTACTTTTAACGTTAAAATTATCATTAAATCATCTTCCATTGCTTGTTTGTTTGCATGCTTCTTTTAAATGGAATTCAATAATTAAATGAAACAAATTTTTAAATTTAATTCAATCAATTTTTCTAGTTACGCCCGTACATTCGATCAAACTGATCAATCATTATTAAATTATGAAGATCAACAAATACAACGTATGACACCAATGAAATTCACAACAGCCCATATAAAAGCATCAATATCATCCGGCAAATTAATCAAAATCTTACCCAATTATCCATTAGATGGACAATCGGCTATTGTAGAATTATACAATTTAGATTATTTATTAGCGAATGATGATGATTATCAAGAATTGAAACAATTTCCTGGTCCTTTAATCAAAGGTGTAACACACAAGAAGACAATTATCGAATATTGCGAACGGAAAATTAAAGATGCATACACTCTAGATATGGTCGATCCGAGTTCTTATATTCTCATGTGGGAATTGTTGATTTTATTAATTCGACAAAATGGGGTACGTATTTCTTTTAAATTACAATTTTAACTAAATTTAAAATATCTATAGATGGTTGTAGGTACGGATATCGCTGAATTATTATTGAAAGACCGTGAAATATTACCGAAAACATCATCGATTGTATCGAGTATTGGTAGTAATTTAGATGAAATACACCAACCGGATTTATCATCGTTATCATCAATTAATAATAATAATATTAAAGAAGAAGAAATTACAAATAAATTCCGCGAATATCTACTGTACGGTTCATGTAAAGAAGCACTAGAATGGGCAATGAAACACGGACTATGGGGACATGCTTTATTTTTAGCTAGTAAATTAGATAAACGAACCTATGCTAATGTTCTAATGCGTTTCGCTAACGGCCTAACAATGAACGATCCCTTACAAACTCTCTATCAGTTATTATCGGGAAAAGTACCAGCTGCTGTGACGGTAATGATTACAAGAATTCGAAAAAAATTGATAATTAAGTTCTATTTTAGTGTGTTGCTGATGAGAAATGGGGCGATTGGCGGCCACATTTAGCTATGATCTTATCGAATTCAACACAACGTCCTGAATTGAATTGTAAATCGATAACAATATTAGGTGATACTTTATTGAATCGTGGTAATTTATATGCTGCACAATTTTGTTATCTAATGGCTGAAGTTGGTTTTGGACGTTTCGATAATCCTGAAACAAAATTAGTTCTATTAGGTGCCAATCATCACGAACAACAATCGATTAGGAATTTTGCAATAAATGAAGCAATTCATATGACTGAAATTTACGAATATGCTTGTAGTTTGAATGATGATCAATTTACACTACATGAATTTCAAGTAAATTCCTTTAAATTTATTGTATTTTTTTTTAATTTTATGAAATTTTAGCGTTATAAATATTTGTTATCAACTCGACTAGCTGATGTTGGGTTATTAGAGAAATCTCTACAATATTTGGAACGTATATCGAAAGTTATTGAAACAAATCCCAATACAACCGATTTAAAATTAGTGGATGATGTTATAAAATTGGCTGATCGTTTAAAATTCAATGATCCTGTTAATGTTGATTATATTGATGATGACAATAATGATGGTGGTTATGGTGCTAATTTAGATATAAGTCGTCCTGATAATTCCTGGTTGAAGAATCTTAAAGAGATACAATTAACAGTAAATTAGTCAATTTCTCAAAGATTTGAACTTAATTTTAATTAATTTTCAGTTACAAAATAATGTAATTGATCCAAATTACGATCAAAATATGTGGCAACAACAACAACAATACGAATCTTATCAACAACAACAACAATGGACAGAGCCTCAAACCGAAAGTAGTTCTCTATTAGACTCCACTCAACAACAACAACAACAACAAGAGGGCTATTCGTTGAATCAATACCAAGATCAGTCTCAATATTGGCAACAACAACAATGGTCGGATCAGGCTAATTTTACTCAAAATACTACAGAAGAACCCCAACAACCTCAACAACAACAAACTTATTATGGTTCAATTGCTCAAAATGAGGTAAATTTCCAATTAATTTGATTACAATTGAATTAATTAAATTGGTTTAAATAAGCCACTTGATTCCTGAAATCAAGTAAGTTTGAAATTATCTAATCCAGTGGTTATGCTTTATTAAAATAATGCTTAATATGCTTCTTTGATCGATTCTAATCACCACTGGATCAATGCTTCTATTGTTTGTTTGTTTTTGTAATTAAATTCTAACATTATTCTTTATGCTACATTACGGATAGCAGTCTGAAGTTGAAAAACCACCAATTGAAGTAAGTACAAGCTTAAATAATCGTAATAATGATAATACTACTGCTAATATTGGTAATAATGGCTCAACAATTACCCTCAAGTTGAATCCATCAACAGTATTACGTAAACGAATAACCAATACTAAAGATAATATTAAACAATTATCTCCAAATAATAATAAATGTTTATTATTAACAACAACAACAAAAAAATCATTGGATAGTATTATTAATAAACAATCGAAAATTTATCCGTTTAAAATACGTAGTGCTGAAGATTTTAATATAAATTCGACTAAAATTAACGATTATAATTTCGATAATAAACGAAGTTCATCGCATGATAGTAGCGATTATGAATTTGATAATTATCGTAATAATAATAATAATCATCGACGTCAACCGAAGAATTTGATTTATAAAAACGAAGAGAAATCTCAATTAATTTGTTATAAAGATACAAATACAAAGATTATAACAATAAAAAATGATTCAACAAAGAAATTAACCAAATATAATACTTTTGATAATATCAATAATGATAATTGTGGTAATAAAAAAGGGAGGATTATTAAATATAAATCATTAGATACAACAGAATCTTCACCAACATTACTACCACCAACGCCACCATCTACAACAACATCAACAACAACAATTGTTAAATATTATGATGCACAAAGTAATATGTCGATAACAGCACAGGAATTCAGTGTTAATTTTAATAAATTAAAATTAGAGAAAAATACAAATAAAAAATATAAATATGATATTATTACTGATACTGTAGATGTATGGGCGAAGAAAAGTACAAAAAATGTCTTCACAAACATAAAAAATACACTATTTAAAAGTAATTCACAAGAGAAAGATGTTATTTATAAACCGTTAGTTTTTGGTGGTACTTATCCGATTGATGCCCCATTTAAAAGTAATGATAATACAGAGAGGATTGATAAGAAATCTGATAAACAATCGCCAAAAGTACGCGAATATGGGCCGGCGAAGACTTTCGATATTGATCGTCCGATTTAAATTGATCCAATTCTATTAAAATAGTCGTTATTTGAAGTAATTGTTGCTGTTGTTGTTGTTGTTATTCGTTATTGTTGCTCTAGAGTTGTATTGTTTTATTGTCTGCAATTGTGGTGCAATTATTATAATTAGTTTTATATAATAGGAAGCAAGCTTGAACTTGTAAAATTTTTATTTTTAAATAAAGTTACACAATGAATTACTTTTGGATTTTTCGAAAATTCTTTGTAAAACTACCCCAATTCAGGTTTTGTTTGTTTAAAAAATTGGTCTTGTTTAAATTGTTTATATTCACAGGACATACAACAACAACAACCGCAAATATTGATGCCAAATCAGCATAAACCGGCCGCTTATAACGATGAACCACTACCGCATGAAAGTCTATCGACAACAACAACGAAAAAGGGGGCGATTAGTGCGACAAAACCGAAAATCGACGAGGATTCCGTTAAGAAATCGTCCGGTAACGGCTGGTTTGGTGGCATTTTTAGTAAATTAACGTTGAAAACCGAAGAACCAAATGAAATTACCCGATGATAAGAATCCGAGTGTAAGTTATTTAATTGAAATTTCTATTATAGAAAAATAAAATTCATTATTGTAGATTGTTTGGGATCCGGAGAAGAAGCGTTGGGTGAATACCGAAGAGGATAACGGTGATGGTGGTAGTGAATTTAAACCACCACCGAAAATGTCGGAAATTCAACCGAAAGTCCCAAATCAACAACCACAAACAGTACAAACCACCAGTGCCATGCCACAACAACCACAACTAATCGAAAATAGTAATAGTGGTAAACCACCAATGCCACAAGCCAATATTTTTAAACTGCAAAGAGGCCGAAGTATTCTGCTTTAAATCCCCAATAATTCTTTATAATTTCAATTCGAATTTGTAGATTTAAAGAAATCGTACATTGATGTATTTAATCCGAACGCCAAACCGGGGACACAACAATTAGCACCACCGAGTATGCCAATTCAAACGAATCCAGCGATGAATTTCTTTATTCCACAACCGGTAAACGATCCAAATGCACCGACTGATTTCCTAACACCATCACAACCGCTGCAATTCGATGAAAATTCACAGGTGAATTAATCAATTGAAATTATCAATAAACTCTATCTTTCTATCTACAAATAGATCAAGAAAATTAACAAATCTTGAAGCTAATTTCTCAAAATTGTAAGCAAATCTTTGTGATGCATGATGTGATTGCACGATTTCATTTAATTAATCATTAGAATTATTTTAAATTTTGGTGGTGTTGCTTATATTTTTGTTTGTTATCATGGTTGCGGTAGATGTCTAGATGGAGTTCAACTAGTTCATTATCAAGGGAGGTTCAATCTTATACACAACGCAAGCTTCATCCACGCCGATAAAATGCTTTTTTTTTTCAAATTGTTTCATATAATTAAATGCTTGTGCACTATTATTCCATCATAATTTATTATTTTATTTCTGTGAGTATTTTCAATTAATTTCGTATTTGATTAACTCAATTTTTCGTTTCAGCAACAACAAAATTAATAAAATTCGAACTACTGTTTAATATTCCTAAATGGGTACTATATGAGGATTTTCTGTGTGGGGGGGTATTGCTCTATAATTTTAGTTAGTTTTGTTATTTTTTAAATTGATCCTGTGATCACCTATACTTTATACATAATAGTTAATTTGTAGTTTTTAAATTAATACAATTTTGAGAATTATGATAGAGGTATAATTAAGAAATTTTCTGTATAAATTTGAACATTGTAAGGGAATTAAAGACAACTGAAATTAGATGGGGTTATATTTTTGCAAAGCCCCTTCAAATCGAAAATTGTTCTCAAATAGTTCGACTGAAAATCGATCAATTTGTCGAGCTAGTATTCAAAACTAGACCCGTTAACTTTGGGGGCCCTGGGCTAACTATTTAGTGACCTGTCCAATTAGTCTAATTAGTTGTGTCGCGACATTCGATATTTTGTCGAAAAACTGGTTTATTATTGAATGCAAAAAATTGTAGACCAACAAGGCACTTCTTTACTTTGATTCTTTAAGCTCCAAAAGCTTTAATCGATTGAAAGGAACCTCTTTTGGGGAGCATGCTTAAATTCGTCCCTGTTAGAAGTATGCTTATTTGACACGAAGATAGCAATCAAAAGATTGCTTCCTTTTATTCGACTGAAAATCGATTAGTAACCAGTCACGGACCGTTAAATTTAGGGCCCTGGGCTAACACTATTTAAGGGTGTCTCCAATTAATCCGAGTTTAAGTCAGTTGTTGCGGAATATTCGATATTTTGGTCGAAAATTGGTTTATTTCTGAATTGTAGACTAACGCTTCTTCATTTTTATTCGTTAGGTGCTCAAAAGAGGCTCTTTTGTTAGAAACATGCTCATTTTTTAATTAATATTGAGATAAATCGCTTATTATGTTAGAAATTCGATTTGAATCAATGGTAGTTTTCAAAAATTAGCTCAAGATATTGGTTTAAAATTTCGCGATTCGAATATCGGTAATCGTGCGTTTGAACGGAAGCCAGCCGGAATTCACCCAATGCACCATTCGTGAGTCCTTGCGTTATGGGTTTTTGGCACCGGTCCATGGATCAATGCATTCGATTCGCAATCTATCGCAACTTTACAGCTGTTATTGTGCGCACTCAGTTTAAAAGGTACCAAGAGCCGTATCAAATCTTGAAACAACGAAAACTAACGCGAACCATCCACCTACACGTTGATTTTACAATTTACATAAACCCCACACATACACATACAGGTGGAAGAGGACGACGATAGTGAAAGTGTCCCCCGACGAGGTTACCGTTTTTTTTTTTCTGTTGCTGTTGTTGTTGTTGTATTGTGGCTGACGGATCTGCAGCACTATTAGTTGGCACTAGGGTACCAGCAACAGCAGCAGCAATAATTTTGAAGGCCGCACAGCGGATTCTTAACGTGGCGCCGTCTTATTTATTGGAATTTTATCAAGCGTCTGTAACGTAAAATTGTGATAAATTTGAAAAGTGTCCTTTTTCAAGATTAATCTTCCGGCGACTATACTGAATGTCAGTGTACGGCGCATCGTTTATGTGAAAATCCGGCCGAAAGCTACATGTGCGTTTACAGTGATGTAAGAGAATTATTCGTACATTACTCACGTGTCTGTGTGTATATATTTGTGTTCTTTTGCCACTATATCGCATGTGGTAGTTTGTTTTGTTGTTGCTCGTCTTCAGATTCAATTCAACGAAACAACAACGGACGCCAACGGTTCATTAAAATGGGAAAACTGCAATAATGTAAGTATGGCTTTTATTATCTGATTTTTATCGTGTTTCTTCACACGAAAAACCAACATACCCGAGACGGTATTTTTAGAACACGACAAGAATATCCAAAGTATCATCGGCAATAGTTCAATTTTCAAATAGCGAATTTCGGGAAAATTGCAAAACTAATTTGAATAAATTCGCAATTACGAACGGCCGTCATAGAGTTGTCCGAACATTTCTCAACACCCATATGGACATTTGACGCAATTTATATCCATCTATTATCGTTTATTGTTTTTTACAACAGTTGTTACCTTAATATTCGATTATTTCTACTATAAACGAATTGTAATTCGGCTTTTTATTTGTACAAACTCGATATATTGTTAGGAAATCCTCTTAAGCCTACGTAATTTTTTTTAAAGAAAAATCATTAAGGTTGTTGCTTATTTGTTTATTTATTTATGTTTTAATATGCGAAAAAATCGACAACTCCGCCTTCTAATTCTCCAGTTTCAAATTGAGATAGAAGAAAAACAATGATAATTATTCAATTATTATTGATTAAAGCATCATGTTTAAATATTTATGAAGGAAAATATAAAAGAAGTGGTGACCTATTTTAATCGTTGCAAACATAAACAAATTGCACATCTTATTTATGAATCATTACAATTTTTAATTCTCAAAATTCGGCAATGGATTCGTTACATTTACCTCCATATTAACTCAATTAATTAGCAACGATTAGGTAAATATTACCAATTCATTAGCGTGTTTAACGTAAATACACAAATCTCCAACCAGGACCGGACACCAACAGAAATCTACGCCGATATATCGCCAATAAATCGCCAACAATGCCTTTGTTCGTCCATTCAACAGTTTGTTGAGGCATTATCGTCGCCTATATAAGGGTAAGTAAAATGAATCAGTTCCACTAATATCGTAAAACCGGCCATACGCATTGTTAGAACCTACACTTGTTATTCTAGTGGTGTTCTAAACGTGAGTCAATTTCGTATTTGTCCAAGTGGGCAGATTTATAGAGGCATAACGATTGAATACAGCGTTCGTGACGGTTTTTGAAGGGGCATAGCTCAGACGTCTTTAAGGCGAAATCGTCAAATTGAATGCAGCCCGGCGATTATTGAACTTTATTTACAAATAACGATAATTATGATGGATCTGATTGTTGGTGATTTTTCTGTGGGAATTTTGCAGAATATATCGTGAAATATCAACGACACCTGCTGTTAATCATTATTGTTGATATTGCAATATCATAAATAATACGTTGAAATACAATTTCTGACCTAAAATCGTCGGACAAATCGAAATTCAAAGCGTTCAATCCAAAAAAATCGTTACGAACTCATCGTTGATGATGTAATTTGTTCAATGGAATAGTCACTTTTCACCAAATGTGTTACTTTCACTAATCTGATTGTTTAGATTGCTGGGGCATTAAAGCCGAAATTACGCTCCTGTTTGAATTGTGCGATATTGCGGAAAATTACATAAAAATTTCTTAGTTTACTTTTTAAATAACTGTTTGAATATCGTTTTTTCAATACACATCAATGACCATATTGTTGACTTTTTAACATTGGAACTGCTAATTGTTGTTTCGTAATTTTAATAAATAATTCATAAAAATAGTGACTTCCATATTAATTAACAATGATCTTTGATTAAACAGAAAAAACGTAATTACAGCTGGTTGAAATTATCTTCCTATTTATTCATCACCATTATCATTGCTATTATTATTAGAATTACAAAAAAAATGCGTATAAAAACTATTTGTTTCTAATTTAATTTATTACAACTGAACAACAAACAGTTACCTTAAACGGCTAATAAAATCCATTATTTCTATTTTAAAGCGAAATTTATTTTTATTTTTATTCATTTTGAACTGACATTCAACGTTCTAAATTTGGGTAAATCTGTTCTGCGAAAAAAAATCCTCCTAAAACGTACGTTTTTCTAAATATTATGGCAACGAATTGCGAAAATTCAACATTGAATGGTAAAAAGGGCACTACCAGCGACATTTCTACCCTAAACTAGTAATTTGAAACGAATTTTTCCGTACAGACTATCCAATTTTTCAAAAATTCAGCCCATTTTTGCCTTTAATCATCCGTTTTTAACTACTGGATCTTGAAAATGAGGAATTTTAATCGCTTTTTCAGCTGAATTCTCGGAATTTAGTCCATAATCTAACATACTTTTATAAAATTAAGATTTCAAAACATCAATTTTTGATCAACAAAAATGTTTTTTAAAGTTTCCCCAAATTAAAGAATTCGAAATTATTTTTGCAATACCGAGTGTTTCGTCAATTTTTGAGGAACAAAAAAGCCTTTAAAGCTTCGCCAAATCAAAGAATCGAAATTATTTGTGCAAATACAGGGTGTTCCGTTTAAACAAGCAGATATTGTGATTGACAGATATGGAACATCCTGTTTGAATTATTGAAAGCTTACTTGTCTTCGTTTTAGTTTAACTGACTACTGTCGTTATGATTTCATAAATAATTACGATAAGGACGCGCGATATCGGGATGAAACATAACAGACTCATCTCTTAATTCAAAACTCTTGACACTCTTCAGCGTTATATTATTAAAGATGCCATGTCAGAGATTCCATAAAGATCCACACAACACACAAGCCAGCTCGTTTTTTACTTATTTCTTCTTGTTATACTTGTATCTAATTTTCTTTCCTTGAATCAACTGGTTCATGTTACTTTATTTGAAAACGATCAACGTGCATGTGTGTGTGTTATGTTGTTATAGTATAGTAATTGTATATGGCATAGATTAATCGTTCATTCTTAGTTGAGATCGTTTTTTCTATTTTCTCCTATATTGTTTCCATACCGACAACTTCGATGGTCTATCCTCTAAACAGCCTATTAGAAGGTCAATGCTGAAGGTTGGCCGATCAATTAGCAAAAATCAAAAATAATTAACTAATTTATTTGATAGAGAGTAGCGAATTTTTCTACAAAACCACTCAAATTCGCTCCATTAAAACGTTTGTAGAAATCCTCGTTTGTTACGAAACTGGTTCATATCAAGTAAGTCGCTTTTATTATTGTGATTATTACGATTTTTTGGTGTCGCGGTTGTTGTTTTGGATCATTTGATCTGCCCCCGTCAAATTCGATACAGTCAAAAGTGTCGGTTTTTCCTCCTCCTTTAAAATATCTTGAAATACTTGAGAATGTATCAAAAGACCGTGACAACTGTTTATGAATAATTAATTGAGAAATTTGATATCTTAACAACAATAATAATAGTAGTGTTAATTATAATAATGATAAATTATACGATTCTATACACTTTTCATCAAAACATTATAATTTATAATAACAATAATAATAATAAATTACAAATACGCACGCCTTTAATCATACAATAAATAAATATTGTGACAACTGTATATGGATATGATTTAGTACCATAATGCCATTAATTATTGACGTGAATAGTTCAATAAAATTGAACCCTATTGATGCAAAAATCGTTCAAACCTCTAATCTTGTTCTTGTTAAATGAAACGCGCTGTATATTTTCATATTTCTGAACGATTTCCACAACTATTTTGCCACTTGTTTGTAAATAAATTCAAATTTATTGGCTGCGAAAATTTTGTTAAACTATTCTAGAGCCTATTCGTTAATTTTGTAAATGTCGAAAATACGACTGAGGTCTTTAAACTTTGTTTAGTATCAAAAAGACTACAATAGAAGGACCGGAAACTATTAAATATTTGATTCTATATCGGGTAGAGTATCCGAAAATGCGAAAATATACAGGATGTCTTTATTTAATCAAACAATTTCGATGTTATTTTATGAATTTTCCAAACAGCAAAGAAAATCAAGTTTCTATATTTGTAAATAATGTAATTAATGTTGATATTATTAAACGAAAACTTTAATCGTTTTTAATAAACAACATTAATAATATTAATAAGAAAATAAATGACAATTATTCCAATTAATGTCTTTATGTGGGCTCTGTTTCGTTTTCTCTCTCTATGTTAAAATGTCAATGTCGATTACAATTTCGAGAAAAAATTCAGATTCTCCGAAAAAATTGGATTGAATCCAACCAACTAATGCATCAACTCAAAAATTAACAAAAATTCTCATCAATAAACTGTACAAAACAATTTCTATTGTACAAAGTGAATCATAAATGAAAAATTCAACGCCCACGCACACACAATACAGGTAGAGTTTTCGTTTGATTGGTGAAATTGTTGACAATTTGTGGAAAATTCTTCATTACCCTTGACCAATCTTGTTAGAAATAACAACAACATTGGTCATTCTAATTCCAGTTTATTTTTAAACACGATCCACACATAAAATAGACGTTTACACATACGGTTTACGGGGAGACAAAGGAAATATTTGCATGAATTTAAATTGCAAACGGCCATTTTCTCCAGCTGATGTTTACTTATCTCGCTCATCAAACGCATTTTTCCATGGAATCAACAGTGATTCTGAGCAAAACAGGCGGCTCTTGTGGGGACGCCTGAAAACTCGGCTCGATTGCAGTTGAATTTAGAATAAATCCGAGAATTCCGAGATGGAAGAGTTCTAAAAAAGTCGTCTTATTATTCAAAAATGATTTAGGACAAAAGTGTCAAAGTGTCGTTTTGCAAGAGGAAAATTTTGCAAAAAATTGTGTTTAACGCATAATTGATGGTTTGAAACCAAGATTCAATTCAAAAATTAACCAAATTTCCTTCTTTCGATTCAAAGAAATCTGGTGATTAATGACAAAGAAGTCTTAAAAATTTGAAAATTCTTTCCAAAAACGACTAAATCGTTTCGTTTTCAAAATTCATTCAAAAAATAACAAATAAACGTCTTGCGGAGACGTTTTAAAAGTTAACTAGACTGTAGATGGTTTAATCGAAAATTCTGAGACTCTGCTGATAAAGCAAATTTAAAAATTTAAAAAAGTCTTCTTACTACTCAAAAATTGATAATTTAGGACAAGAACGTCCGAAGTATAGCCTTTTGGGAGTAAAATTTGCTAAAAACTCGTGATTCAAGACTAAAAAATTTGAAAACTTAGACCAAAATTGTGAATTCTACTTGATTGATGGTTTAAAACCTGGATTCAATTCAAAAGTTGATTAAATTTCCTTCTTTCGACTACCAAGTTGAGAAATTTATTAAGAACTGATAATGGCCAAAACGTCTTCAAATTCAGATTCGAATTTGAAAATTCTTCCCAAAAACGACCAATTGTCTCATTTTCAAAATTCGATAGAACAAAACATTAAAAAAGAAACGACTTAATCCAAAAAGACTCAAATTTCTTAAAAATTGTCTCAAAATATCCCAAAATTGAGTTGTAGTCTAGAACTTTTAGCAATCTAAATAATATTTAGAGACTTGCTATCTTAAAAATTCGCTTAGGGCTGAAATATTCAAAAACCTTGACTAAAATACAGAAATTGAATCAACTGAATTAAAATTTAAGTTGAGGATTTGCTTGAAGAATTGATTGAAATCTCTATAGCCTTTTCTTTTTGCCAAACTCATTAAAATTTCTTAATTAAATATGAAAATGCGATTGGAAAAGTGTCTAAAAAGCGCCAATTCGAGGTCCCACGAAGACCGGAGACCGGCATCTAGTCCGACTTTCGCCACAATCATTGTCAATGTCATTAAATTGTCTTCAATTTAATTGTCTAATTTCGCTATCTTAATAGCTACAATAACCAAAAATGGTAGCGCCTCGATAATTTGCCAATAAATCAAACGCTAATAAAATTAGCATTTCTAATTTAATATTTTAATCGCATGTAAACTAGTAATCAATCAATATTTGCACAACAACAACGAATTCGTTAGGTGGGTTCTCTTCAATTTATTCCCAGACACAGGTTCAATCAACTTTGTATAAAATTCGAATTAAGATTGGAAAATCGATGGTAATCTAATGGAAATATTATCGAACGATTCAATCTAAATCGTTGACGCAATATAAGGGAATTTTTGGGTTGACAAGCTGGAAAACGAGAAGCACTGATGCATAATTCCAGATACACCCTCGATTTCTACACGATTCCCAATGGGCGCACCTTTTTTCCTTTTAAACTAACAAAGCGTTTGAATTACAACGAATTTTTTGATTGTATATTATTTTATACACTTGGTGGTTTCGATAATTACACCACCAATAAACCGATTATCGTCTACAAGTACGACTATAGCCAGTAGAAGTAGAAGTAGTTCGAAAATTGCTCAGTAATTATAATGAGAAAAAGTCGATTTTAGCCGAAAAAACCCACACCCAGATATTAATTGGGAACAGGTAGATGTTATCGGCGTCAATGTCGTGTTAATTTAACCGGAATTTAATTACGAATTCATCAAACGTACACGTTTGGAAGTGTAAAAATAGCGATTAATTTATTGAAAATTAATTTTATTGATCGTTCGGTTGAAATCAATTATTGCTTTAATTGTCAAGGTAATGATTACATTGAAATTGTCGGCATCTTTAATCTAGAAGAAAATCATTGACATTATAATAGTTTCAAACATAGATAATTATCTATCTATGTAATGTATGTATATGTGTATAAGTGATGTAGTAATGGTTTTTATTTATACGGACAATTGTGCAAAATAACACCAAATTTGGATAAATTAGTCCAAGGCGGCTAAACAACACACCACTTTCAACAACAACAACAACAAATATTAAATACAGGGACTTTTGCTAGACCATCTGTAAAAATTAATGGCGCCTCTTCAACTATCCTCTATTTCAAACAAAACAAACTATATTTGTAATTATGTTTGAAAATCTAAATTCCATTTTAAAATCTTTGAAATAGTGATGAAATATTTTATGCCTCTGCTATTTTCGTAAAATCCCCACAAAGACACACCCCACATCTATTAAATAATCCAATTTTTCTAATTAATTTCAAACGTAGATATGTCTGAAAGTTTGACAGTGTATTTATAAATTTTTGCTAGACAGAAAGACGGGGAAAAGACAGATTAAAATTATGAAACTTTAATTTAATTCAAAATACACAGTAGGGGTCAATTACAGTACGCATTTTTTAATAAAAACACCGAATGTCCCATAAAACCTATCTTTTGACTCTCATTATGAATTGTTGATTGTAAAGAACAACAGGGCTTCTGATATTATACTTGGACGTTATGTTGATTTTCATATCTATTTGTATTTCAGTTTGTGTTAATTGGCGAGAATATTTAAAGAATGCGTGTTCTAATTTATTTCTATCCAGAACAATAGAAATCTAAAATGCAATGTAATTCGACATAAATTTATTTTAATATGCAATGAATAAACAACAATTTATCATACAATGCAATAAATAATTTTAATAGTAATAATAATAGAAAAACGATAGATATAATCTTAAAATTAGTAAGAAAATGGTTAAGATTATGAAATATACCAATACAAGGCGTTCACTCGAGTCTAATTAATTCAGAAATTTGCTTCTCATGTATATTTCAGTCCAAAAATAACCCTTTTATGTACAAAACAATATACAATACAGCCTGAAAGAGTTGTTAGAAGTCTCTAAAGTACCTAAACAGCTCAAAAAGGTCCAAATTTTCACAAAAATTGCATGAAGTATCTGAAAGCTTTGTATAAACTCAAAACGCCCAATTTTTTTACAATAATTGCTGAAAAAAATATCAAAATATAGACGAGATGTTAAGATTTATTCAGTTACTGAAAGTGTCTAAAGTAGTCACTTTTTTTCAACAATTATATGAAATTTCTGAAAATAATATCAAACACAGACCGAGGGTTAAAGTAAATTTAGTTGTTGTTAAAGTACTTAAACAGCTCAAAAAGGTCATATATTTTGCCAAAAATTGCATGAAATACTTGAAAATAGCATCAAAATTCTGACAGGGAGTTAAAACAAGTTACACTCGGTTATTGAAAGCGTTTTAAGTACTGAAGTAGTCTTGTATGAAAGCAAAAAAGTCATTTTTTTCGTAAAAATTGTATGAATTACCTGAAAATAATATCAAAATATAGACAGGGAGTTGAAGTGAGTTTAATTATGATGCTGAAAGAATCTAAACTACACCGAGTTAGCCTTTTATAAACTCAAAAAAGCCGGATTTAGGCTTGTATAAATTCAATAAAAAGTCAATTTTTTCAAAATCGCATAAATAACTGAAAACTGTATCAAAATTCAGATACAAATCAATTTTATTTAGTTCCTGAAAGTGACTAAAATGCCTCATATAAGTCGAAATAGCCTTGTATAAGCTAAAAAAGTCCGATACTCCCCAACACTTGCATAAAATCTCTGAAAAAAGCTCAAAATACAGACAAAAGGTCAAAGAAAATTTCAGTTAGTTGTTGAAACGTCTAATTTAGCCTTACATCATCTCAAAAAAGTCCAATTTTTTCACAACGACTGCACGAAATATCTAAAAATAATATCAAAATATAGACGGAGCTAAAATAAGTCTAAATTATACCGATTTAGCCTTGTATAAACTCAAAAAAGTCGAATTTTTGCACAACAATTGCGTGAAATAACCGCTAATTGATTCCAACCAAACGAAAGACAACATTAATTTTATGTGTTAATGTTGAAGTTCTCTGTACGGATGAAGTAATATTAAATAAACTGTAAAAACGGATGTACTCTTTAATTTGCACATAAAACCAGCAATAAAAGTGACAAAAACGCATTAAAGAAAACAATAATCTCTCAAATAAAAATCAAAAATAAATTTCTCTTTTCGTCTTTCGACCTCTATACAAAATATCACATCTACAATATTAAAAAGTGCCTAATTCTATCGATTTTACTTGGAATTAAAGCAAATAAAGATCAAGATTTGCACGATAATTGTGCAATATTTTAATGTTGACGCCACCATCAAGATTAGTCCATTGTATGGAACCAGTTATTATGCATTCATTTCGAGTCATTAATAAAATTTCACTATAATAATGATCGATATATGTAAATTAATAATAACAATGCAAAATAAAAATAAAGAACCATTCGAATAGTAATTTTCCAGATCGATAAGATGCTTGAAGGCAACGTAACAATAATAATAACAAATGCAGCCACAATATGAAAATAATGATTAAGTAATCGTCATTTTCGTTCGCATACGTGTAGAACTCCAAATTAACTATGCAGTAAAGAGCCTGCGGTATAGTTTTCTACGATTTTTCAATCTGCGTAAATTTTATTTTTTCCATTTATTTATTTTAGTGGCGGTTAAGTGTCCGGCCATATGCAAATATAGACATGAAGTAGGCGAACTAGTCACACAATCATACCAGTTTTTTCAAGATTCATGACTTCCCTTCAGCCATTCGGACAATAATCGAAAATTTGTCGGATTTCAGGCCACGATGGATTCCCGGATAGGTCTTGATTTCATCGTTGAAAATCCGGAATATATCCGAAAATTGGCCGCTGCTCTAGATACGAGTAATGTCACCGTGAAGAAGCAAGTTTTCGAATTGTTATCAGCATTGTGTGTGCATAATGAAGAGGGACATGCTCGCGCTCTTGATACTTTAGAACATTACAAGGTTTGTTGGCTTTTCCTAACTGTTATAAATGCGATAAATCTTGTTGGATTTCGCAATTTATTTGTTATGGAAATGGAAAGTTTACGTCTTAAGGGCGTTGTTTTGTTCAAATGCCTCGTATAATTGCCGACATTTTCAGCGTGTGTTTGAAGAAAATTAAACAAAATGCACACTTGCATAAGATGATCGTTTCAAATGTGCATCTTTCCGTTTCCTACAGCTACAACAAATTATGCAATTTTATATTAATTTTATTATTTTTTATGTGTAGAAATTGAAAGGTGAGAGATATAGACTGAATGTAATTGTTCAAGAATTGGATCGTGCAACCGCTGTCGATTATCAAACAGCTTTAGTCGCCTTTATCAATTGCCTTATCATATCGACTGCTAGATTAACAGATCGAGTCCGACTTCGTAACGAATTTATAGGTAAAATTGTGGTTATTATTTAAAATTGTGCAATTGTAGAATACGATTCATGTACGGATGTTGAATTTGCAATTTCATTATTTCTTGGAAAAATGCAATTTATTATTCATATTGTGTTCCTTTGCAGGATGTCACCTACTTCCGGTACTGAACAATTTAAGGTATGTTCCTATACAAATACACAAACAGTAAGTCAT
The DNA here is from genome assembly GCA_020740385.1 of Mylabris phalerata. Classification (NCBI taxonomy): domain Eukaryota; kingdom Metazoa; phylum Arthropoda; class Insecta; order Coleoptera; family Meloidae; genus Mylabris; species Mylabris phalerata. The sequence continues at coordinate 1,880,001 of JAJEOX010000299.1, read as the reverse complement.
TGTCAATAGTTCTATGCACCTGTGTATTTCCTTTTATTTTATGTTAATCAACCTGTCTTATAATTCGTTGTTTGTTTGGTGGAAGAAAATGCGCCGAAGCCGAGCCAGAACTAGCCGTACAACTCGACGTTTTCGACGAACAACGCGACAGTGACGATGCTCAAAGTCTCCAAGGTCCGCCTGGCGTCGATCTAAATTCCCCATTAGACGTCTTCTATGCAATCCTCAAACAAGTCGCCGAAACACCCCAAGAAATCCCCTTTCTAAGCATCCTCCAACACCTGTTGAGAATCGACCCGAAAGACGCAATCAGCGATATCATTTGGGATACAGCTGAACGTCTAGTCCATCGAGCTACGCTGTTAGAAAAACGCGAAGATGCCGCCCGACTTCTACGAACACCTAGCTCCCAATCGAAATTCTTCTGCCATTGTCATCTCCGATCTGAATCCAGTTTGAATCGGAGACAATCGTTGAATAGTCCGTTAAGTCCAACATCGACAAGTGTAGCGCCACCACCGCCGCCGCCACCTTTAACTCCAGTATTACTACAACCACCACCACCACCGCCTCCACCGAATATATGCGGTGAATATACCACCGCCACCGGCACCTGGACCGCCGCCCCCATTACCTCAACGCTATACAACGCCAAAGCCCCAAATTAAAGATCAAGTGGTAATAGAGAAGTTACCACAACAGGAAATACCAGCGCCGAAGATTAAAATGAAGACGATCAATTGGAATAAAATCCCCAATCATAAAGTGATTGGTAAGAATAATATTTGGACACAAGTGGCTTACAGCCATCAACATTCACCGATGGCCGATATGGATTGGAACGAAATGGAAGGTTTATTTTGCCAACAAGCGCCAACATCGGCCCATTCGTCCCCGAAATTAGGCACGCGGGATTCTGAAAGTTCCGAGAGACGCATACGTAAAGACAACTGCGAGATAACTCTTCTTGACGGCAAGAGGAGTTTGAACGTCAATATTTTCCTGAAACAATTCAGAAGTTCGAATGAGGATATCATCCAGTTGATTCGTGACGGAGAACATGATGATATAGGTGCTGAAAAACTGAAAGGCCTCCTGAAAATTCTACCAGAAGTTGATGAATTAGACATGCTGAAATCCTTCAATGGCGACTTCAATAAACTAGGAAACGCCGAGAAGTTTTTAATACAATTAATAAATCTTCCGAATTATAAATTACGGATAGAGAGTATGCTGCTTAAGGAGGAATTCGCTTCGAATATGAGCTATTTAGAACCGAGTATTAAGTCAATGATAATGGCAGCTCAGGATTTAATGACAACTAAACCGTTACAAGAAGTTTTGTACATGATTCTAGTAGCTGGAAATTTCTTAAATGCTGTAAAATTTCTAATTTAAATGATTATTGTTTTGGTTGACTTCTGTGATTTTAGGGCGGTTATGCTGGAGATGCTGCTGGTGTTAAATTGACTTCCCTTCAAAAAATCACCGATATTCGAGCGAATAAACCAAATATGAACCTCATCCATTTTGTAGCGCTAGTAAGCATTGTTATCGGTTAATTTATACAAATTTCCAATAAATTCGAATTTACAGCAAGCTGAAAAACGGAATCCGAAATTGTTGAGTTTCACTGAAGGTATTAACGTGTTAGAGGATGCGGCAAAGTAACTTTTCTTCTTCTAGTAATATTCGTTTTTAAAATTTACAAATTTCAGGACAACCGTTGAACAATTGCTCAATGAAATTAATGCACTCGATGTACGTATAAAAAAAGTCAAAAAACAAATTGACCTACCAACAACAGAGATCGAAATCAAACAACAGATGTTGGAATTCTTACAAATGGCCGAACGTGAAGTGGAGAATTTACAGAAAAATATGATTGAATTGGAACATGTTCGAATACAATTAGCTGAATTCTTCTGCGAGGATTCCAATTCGTTTAAATTAGAAGAATGTTTCAGGATTTTCCATGGGTTCTATTGCAAATTTCGACAGGCGATTATCGAAAATGAACGTAGACGAATACAGGAGGAACAGGCGAATGCTAGACGACGGCAACGCGAGGAATTATTGGCCACTAAACGACGACAAAGTAAAAATTTATTGTTTCTTGGGGGGTTTTTTTAAATTTGAGAATTTTAGTGGGAAGTTTAGCTGGAACACCGGATTCTGACGGACCTTACATTGATATGCAGATCTACGACCCTCGATCCAGTTTTTCGATGAAAAAAGTAAAATTTCCTATTTTTTATATTTGTAATTAATTTGTTTGGTTAAATTAGGGAAGGAAAGCTGGAAACGGGGCCTCAGAAGACGAATTATCGGTAACAGGTTCCCCATCGTTCTCCCGCCGCCGTTTGGGCTCCTTCAACAACGGCAACAACAGCACAGATACGGGTAAAGAGGAGAAATCGCCGGATATTACCCCGAATGGTAGTCTGAGACGGCGACGTAGTCGGGTTCTATCCGAAGAAGACGAGGGTAATTTAATGGAATTTTTGAGAGCTTCCGGAAATGATACGAGCCGCGAACGGAAATCTTGGGGCAGTTTGGATCGTTCATGGGCGAGGAAAAGCACGCGGCAGTGGTCCCAGAAAGCGTCCAGCTTTATTAACTGCCGATTTCACATCGGATCGTGAACGACCATCGTCTCCATCGCCGTTAAGTGAATCGAAACCGATTTTGTCAGCGCCTGAAGAAGAAACAGCTGCTGCAAGTTCGGCGAAACCGAAAGAATGGCGACAGAAGATTGAGTCGTGGTTGCAAGCGAATGAAAGTGATCAAGTTAGTGACGAGAATCGGCGTAGGAATCGCTTGGTGAATCGGCGATCATTGGAGATGGATTCGGAGAGTGAAAGGAGTAGTACTTTAGATACGTTACCTGAAGGCAAACAAGTTTATAGTGGTAGCCAGAATAACTATCGGAAAACTTGTCCGGTATGGAAACCGTCAACAACAATCGATAATACGGACGTTATGAGTGCTATGGAGACTGTTGAACAAGTCCAGCCGCAACAAATCAAAGATAAATCAGCTTGGAGGAAATCAACGTTGAATGTTTCGAACATAGTACAGAAGAAACAAAAGATGATTCGAGATATAGACGATTACATTCAATTGAAGAGGATGTTGATCGTAAACATTTAATAAACACATTAGCCGAACGTTCACCCACCGATAAATTAACATTATACATCATAAAAGCAAATGAAACGAAAACACAACCGAATTCCGAACCCCCAACACCACCACCGATACAATCGATTAGTAACAAAGTAGAAATAGATCAAGATAATATCGAAACACCGCCAGCAACGCGGAAGGTTTTCATACCGACTCCCACAGAAAAACGCGAACCATCACAACCCAGCCCTTGTCGCCGTTTGATCAACCGAAATCGAAACGATCTACCGAGTCCGGATGAACCTGATACGTCTATAAATCTAGGCGATGGACAATTCGATCGGTTTTCAGCCGCACGCCGGACTCGCCGCTATAAACGTTCAACTGAATCATCCGCTGAAACGACAACCGAACAAGAATCACCGAAAATCGAAGTCGATGAAGATCGCGACAATCGCTTGAAACAATGGCAGGATAAATTGAAGAATCATCAAGTTGAAGATTTGAAGAATCAACGCCGACACCATTACCGTTACCAAACTGGAATCAATCAAGATGATGTTAAATTAGCGTTACAAATTAATAAAACTAGTAATGATTCGTTGTTGACGACAACGAAAAAGACCAAAGAACACGATAATGATGAGGGTTTCGAGGAGACGCAGAGTCTAATGTCGGAATCTCCAAGTCAAGGTGCTTCTTCAGGCGGCGGTAATTACGAACCGGATTTGGTAGAAAACGATTACAAAAATAAAAATAAAACAATAAATCGAGCATCATCGTTGGAGAGTAAAGGTACAATCGACTCGACGACAAGTAGCGAAACTCTTGTCAAATCAAAAACTGAACAAAAACCGACAACAAATCGACAAATTAACAAGAAATTAGTACAAGAACCGGTTAAAAAGAGCGTGATACCGCAACGTTCGACTAGTTTAAAGAAAACAAATTCGCGCAATATTCTAACGAAGAATAACGTACAACGATCAAATTCTCGAAATAGTATCGTAAGTTCGAAAAGCTCTTTAACCAGTACGGCTTCGACGAGTACTGTAAAACGTCTACCTCTTAAAACTCCCTCAATTTCCACAGACAAGAATCCACCGAAATCGCAAACGAAACCGACAAATTCGAAAATTACGGTTAAACGTACACCGTCAAATAACAGTGCGTTGAATACGCGCCCGCCGAGACCGATGTCTTTTATGAAACCGACAACGTCGAGTTCGACGAAAATCAATTCGAATTCGCTCAAAACGTCATCGTTTCGAGCAAAACATTAAATCGATTTGAATCAGGTTTATTTTCGAATAACGTACACCCACTAGTCAAAGTGTCTGTTCTTATTAATTTAGGTTTAATTAATTAATTGGAAACAAGAAAATTTACAAAATTTCATCAGTCTTATTTATATTTCGTATTTACAGTATTAAGTCAAAACGAATTGAGAATAAAACAACAAAAAAAGACTAACACTACTTAAAAATGCATATTTATCATACAAGATTATTTTATATTTTTATATAACGTTGAACTAATCCTCCAAAAAAAAACTAATGATTTTTATATTTATTTGTTACCAAATATTTAACCAATAGATTTTATTTTAAAGATCTTACCTTCAGCTTATTTATCAACATAAAACTTCTCCCCGAACCATTCCTTATGATCGTTCAAAAACCTACAATTAAAACTCAAATAGATTTCAATAAAATTCCAAAACCCCCAACTTACTCTATAAATAGATCTAAATGTTGCAACAACACTTTCAATTTACTCTCTTCAATATTCGACGCGTTCAACAATTCGGGCAATTTAACGAATAATCGTGTAAGGTGGACAGCCCCATAGATTAAACACGGTGGCAATGGTTCCTGATTATAGATATGTTCAGGTAATAAACGCCACGATAATAGTTTTGACAATGAATTTGTCTGATCAATCCGACCATTATTGTAGCCAGTTTTACTACCATCGGTACTATCAGATGTTGTGGCACCATTCGAACAAGAATCGAGACTTTTATTTGAACGTAAAGTCCGCCGGCGTGTCAATGGACGATTCTCGTTGAATTCCTCATCGATTATACTGTTAGTGAATTGATTGTAGTCCATGAAATCGATTTCGTGTTTTATCGCCGTATTGTCGTCTTTTTCGAGTTGAAACGGCGACGTATAATGAGCTTGACCCATCTGGATTTGACCATTTTCCGATTTGTACAACAATAAATCGTTTAGAGTAAAATCGAAATAGATTCGAACACCATCTAAGACTTCTTTACAAATATTTAAACTACAAATCAACAAATTTCAACAATTTTAACAAACAAATATTAAACTCGATACTTTCTCTGGACATCTTCCGGTCGTCGTCTAGTTTGATTCGCGTATGGATAACGACTCCTACTATTCATTTTCTCGTTTAAATCGCAAATTTGATTCGTAACGTAATGTTTCCAATAACTCTCTAAAATATTAACAACATTCGGCTCGGCTGGTAGTTTAATTAGCTTATTTTTAAAATTAATTAAATTGTAATCTAATTCTAATATTTCGCGTAATTCTTGAGTCAATTCAATCGGTACAGATTCCTCTTCGATTGATGATTCATCTTCAGAACTACTACTCTCGTTACGATTATTGTTTGTACTGTTATTATCGATATGGCCGTCGTCTGTATCCATTCTAGTCGGACTACCAGAACTACCATCATCCGACGAATGTATCGTACGATCGCTTTGTTTGTTCCGGTGTTTCTTCCGATCGCGTCTATACAAATAAGCGCCCAATTGTAGTTGAGATTGTTCCGCTAGATCTTTCTGCAATTGTCGATTTTCCGGCGTGTCTTTCAATATGTATTCTTCGCTAACATAACGATCCCAAGACGAATTCCAGCCCTATAAAAAAACCAAAACTATAATTCTCCAAAATTGTGCTAATTGAAATTACTTGAAAATGGATGAGATATTCGACAGTTTTACGGCCGCGATGATCCTTATTGACGACAACATTCAATACCTAAAGCACAACAACGAAAAAAAAATTATCAAAACAATTAAAAAAATAATAATAATAAACAATCGTATTCGAGGTTATGTTTACACTAACTTTTGAATCGTATAGAACTTTGGCTTTTGTTGGGTCTGGTTCGTAACATAAAACGCGCTCGTTTTCGCTAAATTTCAGTTTAATACCTCTTGTTGATACCATTCTTATCAATTTATCACCCGGAAAAAAATTAACAAATTTTACTGCAAAATGGAAATTTTCTTTCACATTGATAAAGTTGGTAACCATGATTCGCTCAACCAATCAGTGAGTATCGCACTGACAGATTAGATAACCCCAAAATTTTATGAGCAATGAGAACATATATTGCCCAAAAATAGAATAATTATAATTGAATTATTAACAATAAACCGATAAATTTATTGGGAATATACGATAATTATTATCAAACACTCAAAAATTATATCGTTTTAAAAATTTGATGAATAATTACCAAGTTGGTAGTACTGATATATCGAACCAATCAGATGCAACAACCGGATCAATTCAGATAATCTTGTCATACAGTAGCCAATCACAGCACTTATTTTAAATTAACATAACCTAAAATTTTGTCGGTTTATTATAAAATAATGGGCGATATTATCGAATTATCAAGTGATTCCGACGATACAATAATTCAAAACAATGACGCTATACCGGGACCATCGAAAGACATCGATTATGATAACCTAGAAAATGAAGCACCTTTAATGAAACGTGTCTGTAAAGAACAGGAGAAATCGGACGATTTACACACTTTGAATCAATTATTGAATAAATACAAAGAATACAACAAGAACGATGATATTGTAGAAATTTCCACAAATATTGGAGAAAATTCGCTAAGCAGTAAAGAAAAAGCTCGATTGGAGAAGGAAAAGCGGAAAGAAGAACGGTTAAAATTGCGCCAAGAAAGAAGAGAAGCTGTACAAACGGAGAAAGCGATTAAACAGGCTCTGGCTACGACTAACCGAAATTTAAAACCAGACGAATGCTTGAAAGTATCGATTTCAATTGATTCTTGTATTTGTAACGAATTTATCATTCCAGTTCGTCATCGTAAATCTAGATGAGAATTTAAAGAACGAGAAATATTTTGATGGAATTTCAACAACTTTAAAAACATCCGGAATTTCGTATAAACTCAAACAACAATTGATTTCGCACGTAATAACCTGGACTAGAATTGTTCAATCGCACCTATTGAATGATAACGGACAAGTATTGATAGTTATCTTCAATTTTCTTCAAATTGATTGAATCTAATTGTAGTTGAGTGTATCTTCGACTGAAAGTGACACTAAAGAGTTGCTTTTAATCATAAATGGGAAAAATTTCGTTGAATTTGTTACAAAAAATAGCCTACACGAGCATATCCAGATTTTACAATCAATGTACAGTGATAAAAGATTATTTTTAGTTATATTCGGCCTCAAGAAATGCACCAGAAGTATTCCGAAAAACACCATCGAGAGTATGTTGGCGGAATTACAATTATTCTACTCGTGTTCGCACCGTTTCCTCGAAACTGACGACGATCTAGCCCAGATAATCTTCCAGTTCACCAAATCTATAGCACAAATACCGTTCAAGTACGTTTCAATGTGCAATATCAATTGGAAATTGATGAAATTTATTTTCCAGGGAGAAGAAACGCGAATTACAGGACAAAACCAATTTTTACGCCGCTGGTGATAATAGAAATTGTGTAAAAATTGATTCGAATGGCAACGGTTTAGCGCGATTATGGAATCAAATGTTGGTACAATTCCCGTTGGCAAGCTTGGAAACTGCTGAGGCGATCTCGTTGCAATATCCCACGTTATCTTCACTGATGGAGGCTTATGAAAGTTGTACAACGGAGAAAGATGGACAGGAATTATTACAAGATTTACAGATACGTCGAGCAGCGGGGCCGTTGACTTCCAACAGGAAAATTGGACGGGAATTTTCTCGGAAAATCCACAATTTCTACACTTCAACTAATGGTGAAAATTTATTATAAAAAAAAACATTAAATTAATTAAGTCGGATTATTTTGTTTGGTTGGCAGTCTTCTTCAATATTCATCTTAACATCTCCTGTTTTATAAACAGTACTAGCAGCAATTTCCTTTTCCAAATCCACCTCCTCGATTTGTTTCTTTTCAGTTAAATTATCACATTTTTCTTGTTCAATTTCAGTGATTTTTGTATCTTCCGTCGATTGTTTTGTCGATAGAATAATTTTCGTATATTTTGGTGGCATTTTAATTTGTTGTTGTGATAATTGTACAGATGGTGTTATTGTTGTTAATTTCTTTTGATTACTACCGGTAGTGGCAATAATCAAATTATTTGCATTTTGCAATGTTATCGGTTTATTAATTACAACAAATTTATTAGCTATTGTTATATTTGATTTAGTTTCTTGTTGTTCTGTTGTTAACGTTTGATTTTGTTCGTTATTTTCCAATATTTGATTATCATCAGCAAATATAATTGGTAAATCCATTATATCTTCAGTTGTTAAATTTGTGGCTAATGTTACATTAGTTGTTGGTAATTTTTTTATTGTTTTTATTACTTTTTCATTACCTAATAATTGTCGTTTTGATGTTATAAATCTGCTATTGCCACCTATAAATTTATCCTGAAAGAACAAAATTACTGTTATTTAGCTACAGTCTTACTTGGGGGTGGTGGTGGTGGTGGTGGTGATTTTATTGTTGTTGTTGATGGTGATAATGTCTTGATTTTTCCATCTTGTGGTAATAAAATAAATTGATTGCCGCTAGTACTTTTTGTTGTATTCAATAATGATGTTTTAATTGTTGTTGTTAACGGTGATGATGATGATGGTAAAGTTGATGGTGATGATGATACAAAAGTAGCATTAGTAAATTTTATATTTTCTAAAACTAATAATTATAGATTAGTAAATATCCAAATAAAGTATCCCACGATGCTTTTCATCAATCGTGAAAGTTTTAGTAGATCCGTTACCATAACTACGTTTCATTTGAAGATATCAGTCGGTTGTATTCTCTAACTTTTTGTAAATTTGTTACCACAACAGTGCTGGAGATTTAATCTTTTTTATGTTATTCTTTACAATTACACATGTGGAAATTTAAAGAGACTGTCCATTTCTAGCCTTGTCAATCGTAACAAATCACCAAAAAGTTGTAGAATACGACTAAATCGGTACCGATTACGTTTTTATTCACTATTTAATTTCGATTTAGTTATGGAATAATAATTAAACCTAAATTTAGTACATACATATTGCAGTTGATCAAATTAAGAGACTTATCTGCGAAGTTGTCGTGGCAACAGACCCACAGAAAGTTACAGAATACGACTAATTCTATTACATTACCTCTGATCCCGCTATTTGTCGATTTCGTGATCGTATCACCTTGCAACAAATTCGATAGGCTTTTATTTTGGAAATTGATCGATTTTCCTAAAAATTTAATAAAATTACTACAATTTTTTTTCAACAAAACAAATAATACAAAACCTTTACTATTTGTGTTTTTATCAATTGAACGTGTAACAGTTGGTTTAAGTGTTTTAATTTTTTTTAATGGTGGTGGTTGTGATGTATCAATTTTATCATTATCATTTTGATCACTACTCAATTGATTTGTTGAATTAATTGATATAGACGTTGAAATTGTAGGTGGTTGTAATGGAGATTGTGTTGTATTAGAAGATGGGGTACCTTGTGGGAATTTTGTATCTAATTTCGATTTACTCTTCGATCCTGGCGGTCTACCAACTATAAAAATTACAAAAATTATAAATTTGATATTAATAAAAACAATAAATTAGAACTTTTAATGTTTTTGCCACCACCATTATTAAAACAAAAACATTAAAAGTAACTTACTAAATGATGAATTTTTTGGACCTGGTCTAGTTATCCTCGGTGTTGGTGATGGTGGTTCACTATCCAAACTACTCGTATTTGAACTATAACGTTTCCGTTCATTTTTCGTTGGTTTTTTCCCATTATCTGTTGTTAAATCGGTTGGTGATTGTCGTATATGCGGTGGATATGGTGATAGAATTATACCACCAATAAATTCACCAATTTCATCAGCAATACAACGATCAACAATACTCTGTGTTATACCTTCTGTTTTTTTCAATTTCTTACTAATTCGTAAATTATCATCAGCTGATCCTACGATTATTAAACCAGTTTCAACTCGCATTCGCTCCCTTAAATCCTCCATATCCTCCTGACTAATCATAAATTATAAAACAAAGCTAGAATTTACACGAAAAACTCACAAAGAAGTACTAGAACGTTGCCCAATTATGAACAAAACAGGACACTGTAGTTCTAATAAATTATCATCGGGTTCCCCACGACGTCCTTCGGCTGTTAATAACGAAAAACCTAAACAAATAACGCATAAAACTTGCTCAACTTGTGCTATTTGTAACGCCAAAGTTGCACCATAATTGAAACCAAATAAAACAATATTACGTCCAGGATAATCGTTACGGATATCTTGTAATTTACTACGTGTCATTACGAATATTTGATCAACAAAATTCGTCATTGTTGTCTTATGATTACTACTATTAGGATTTGTTGGTACGCTAATAACAGTAGTTAAATTTGATAATAAATTGATCCATTTTACTGTTCGTTTCGATGCAATCGGAGATGATGGTACGATTAAAATAATCGGATTTCCTGGTAGTTTCTTTGGTTTATCTTGGACTAAACTGGAAGCTACCGGATCCCAGGGGCGTTTTAATAATGGAAATAAACATTCATAGCTCAAAAGTCGGTTAGAAACTGTACCACTCATCATTTTATCGACGAAAGTCGGTAGTTTCGATTTTAAAGTCTACAAAATTATTGTTTAAATAACAATTCTACTGATAATTCGAGAATTACTTGAAGAATATCAAGATACGATGTCAGATGATTCGAAGTTAGATTATCGATTAATATCTGATGAAGCCATTGAGTATATTTCGTTTCCCAGGAAATTGTCGCCAGTAATTTCCGTACTCTTTCAACAGATTTATCGATAATAACACGTCTTTCTATAGCTTCATGGTTAGTATCAATAGAGGCTAAACGGGCTAAATGATCGCTATCGAGAATTGTAAGCATTCCCCGCAATAAACGCTGATGAGTTATCGTTGGGCAATTATATCTAAAACAATCAAAAATTAGCCCAAATTTTAATCTTTCGCATAAAATAAACCACCTCAAAACCTCCTCTTCCCATTTCTCCACCCTGTCGTCAATTTTAGCCAACGCCACATGTTTCCCGCACTCTTCCATAACCGATTTGGCTTTGGTTTTATCATAAACCGACGTATTCTCCTCGTTAACTGTAACAACATCAATATCGTCATCGAAATCCTGTATTGGTGCCAACGGATTTGTCGATTTTCGACGATTAATTTGTGCTTTTTTAACAAACAACGTTTTCGTCGGCCGCAAAAACGTCGTATCCGGCCGCCAGTTCCACGGACGGGCGTAACAATGATCCATACCGATATGCCATCGATCGTAATCATTAACGTATTGATTCAGCATATAATTATGCTCAATTACCATTTTATTTCCAGTTGTTGTCGATGATGATGACGGCGTTACGAAATCATTAAAATTCTCCTCTTTATTCTAAAAAATAACGATTAAAAATTGTCAACATAACCTCAAATTTTATTAACTAGATTATTCGGTGGTTCATTTGGGTCGTCTATTAATATATCAATTTCGGCTTCTGTTTTCGTTAATAATAAATCTTCAGACATTGATTGGTATTTAAATCGGGGTGGGTTTTTCGAAATTAACGAAATTATTTAAATTATGACGCAGTTGAAAAACACACCTGGAAATGTTTGAATTTGGCGCCGCATTGTCGCCAATATAATCGCAACAAATTCACCAAATATAGACATTTGGCTTTGTACGCATTTTAGAGATGAGATCTTGTTGATAGAATCTTGTTTCAATTAAATTGTTAACACGATTAAATTTTGCGATAATTACAAACAAAGCATCATTAATAATTGTTGAAATTGAAATAATAGAATTATTTGTTTCTGTTTGTGAAGCAGAAAGGTCTGTAATTATATGTTTAAGTCGATATTAGGTGTATAATGGGTTGCCTATATGGTGGTGTATAGTTGGTTCAATCTCTAGTCCATGTTGTCTTTAATGGCTTATCAAAGTGACGTTTCGCAGGATTGTTTTGAAGATAAAAATTAAATATAATCACAATTTGGGTTAAAGTTTGTTTGTGTCATTATTAACAAAGATTTTGTAATGTTGTAAGTATAAGATAATAGTAAAAAGGAAGGAAAATATCCTGACCTATCTAATTTTTATATTTGTTTACATAATGTTTCGGTCCTATTAGAGGAATAGATCAATTCTAATGGCCTTTTGTCGATTGATTGTAGTTAGAGAGACTAGAACTAAATTTCGATATAGTAGGCAATGTAAACAAAAATAATGTTTGACTCATTGTTTGGTAATGTTTCAATTACAATTATCAATAATTACTTGTTATTGTTTCAGTAACAATAGAAATTCCGCCCCAGTTGATACACCAACAATTCTCAATGTTTCATCCGCAGAAAATGTGGTTCAATAATTAAAAATAGTTGTTTTTTACGTATATATGTGTATAATTCTTATTGTTGTCGATAACACGTTATGGAGGATAGTTTAAGTGTAAAATCAAATGAATCAATAGCAACTAGTGAGGAATTTGATTTTATTACAGATAAACCGGGTGTTAGTAAAACACCAACATTGAATCTAAACGATTTAGATTTGAATGAATTACAAAGTGCATTAAGTGAAGTTTTGGAAGAATCTCAAATTGTTGATAAAAACGATCATAAAATGCAATACGAAATCGATAAGAATTGCTCGAAAAAAATTGGACAATCGGTTTTCTACGGCGGTGTCGTTCAACCTGGTGACGACCCATTATCATCGAATACGAATAATCAAACAATATCGACACCATCAACGGTATCATCGCCACCAATATCGACATCACCATCTTTCCCATCATCGTCGCCACAAGACGAGAAAGGCGATGTGCCGAAGTCGGAATTTTACGATTGTGAAGAAGAAGGTTGAAATTTATTGAATTTTTATTGAATTTACGATAAAACAATTATAAAAGAAATTGTTTGAATTGTTATAGTTTCAGATGTTGATCAAGATTGCACGATATTTTCGGGTGTTACTTATTTAGGAGCAGCCAATATAAATGCACCGAAATCGGAAACTGAAATCCAACGGAATATGGCCATATTGAACGAACAAAGTGTAGAACAAGGAATTAAAATTGCGGTATCGGTGCCATCCTCCTCTCAGGGTTTTGTTGTGTAAGTTCGTCAACTTTTAGAATTAAAAATTGATTATAATTAATTTTCTTAAAGTTTGTACGATGCAAGCTCGAATTCTGTAATTTCCCGTTACGAAATCCACCGGATCTTATTTTATGCACGTGGTCCAGTCGATACACAAGAAGCTGGTTGTTTTGCATTCACTTGGTCACATGGTGATACACAAGAATCAGCGATATTCCAGTGCCATGTTTTTAGATGTGACATTTCAGAAGCTGTAACTAGAGTTTCAAGTATTCTTCATTTTGAATTTAATTAAAAAATATATTCATTTTTCGCTAATTTTTCAGCATGTTTTTCTAAAGCATTTCAGCGAGTGCCACGATCAATTAGTAGTTCGATTACATCATCAATCGATATGGCCGGTTCTGTTACAACAATACCCGATTCCCGTCGATTGATTTACGTGTTTGAAGTTAATTTAGAAATAAAAGAAGACGATGGAAAAGTTAATAATAACAAATAATTTAAATTGAAACTAATAATTAATTTTTAGGGTGTATTTTCGACAGTCGGTCGCGATAAAAATGGTTTTCGTTTAAAAACAAATTTAGAAAAACAATTGTGTTTAACAATCAAACAGGTCTCCGAATATGGATCTCAATTGACAATCGAGCGATGTTTTGGAGTTTTAATAGCGCCAGGCCGGCATGTTAAACACTCCGATATGCAATTATTAGAAATGGTTGTTTAGTTTTATCAAATTTTCGAATTTTTGTTAATAATTTGGGTTGTAGAAGGAACAAATTTCGTCCAATAATCAATCGTTAGAACCGAATTGTACGACAATAGCCGCCTCTTGGGATCCAACAGAACGTTCTTTTGATGCTTTAAATCAGGAAACACCAAAAGATATTAAACAATATATGACAATTGCTGTTGATGTAGTGATAAGAGGTATCCAAGAACCGGTACGTTTTCAAATGGAAACTTTAGTCCGTATAATAAATTCGAATGAACGTAATTTTTGGTATTTCCAAAAGCGATCTTTAATACAACAATTCTTTTTGAATTTAAAAGAGAATTTCACTGAAGATTTAGATGTTTATTATGATGTTTTAAGTATTGAAACATTAGGTGAAATCGATAGGAATTTATTGAATTTAAATTTAAAATTACCCAATTTAATATCATCACCTAGTATAACATCAATTGATACAAATCTATCATCATTATCAACAATATCAGCAACAAATTTAACACCAAAAGATGAATATAATTCAGATGGTGACGAACCATTATTGAGTGGTACTGGTTTAGTATCGAAAGATTGCAGTGTTGATGTATTAGAAAGTTGGGCGGATGTTTTAAATCGTTGGAAACAAACAAAACAACCACCGAAACAATTAAATAGTTTAGTACGGATGGGTATACCGGAAGCTTTACGTGGTGAAGTCTGGCAACGATTAGTTGGAGTTGAAGAGAATGCCGAAACTATGGAGACTTATCGTGTCTTGATAACGAAAGTAATTAGAAATATTTTAAATAAATCGATAATTATTGATAATTGTAGGAGTGTAGTTGTGAGAATGTAATCCAGCGCGATATCGCCCGGACTTTCCCCGCTCACAATTTCTTCAAAGAAGCTGGCGGTCTCGGACAGGATTCTCTCTATAGAGTCAGTAAAGCCTATGCGGTTTATGACTCGGAAATCGGCTATTGTCAAGGTTTAAGTTTTTTGGCTGCTACTCTACTATTACACGTAAATTTTTTGATTAATTTCAATAATTTTTGTATAATTTTGTATCGATTTTAGATGCCGGAAGAGCAAGCTTTTTGTGTTTTAGTCAAATTAATGTACGATTATCATCTACGTGATTTATATAAAGACGGTTTCGATAATCTCTATTTACGTTTATATCAATTGAATCGTTTGATGGAGGAACATTTACCGGCTTTATGGCAACATTTTAAAGCCCATCATGTCGAGACTCACATGTTTGCATCCCAATGGTTTTTAACTTTGTTTACAGCACGTTTTCCTTTATATTTCGTTTTTCATATAATCGATGTGTTTTTATTACAAGGAATTGATACTCTCTTCCAAATCGCATTGGCTCTATTGATGGTTTGTATTTTAAAACAATCTTATTTAATTAAAATAACTTAATTTTTGTAGTTTTGTAAAAAAGATTTACTACTCTTAGATTTTGAAGGTATTTTGAAATATTTTCGTGTTTCATTACCGAAAAAGTGTCGTACAGAAGAAGCTGCAAAACAACTAGTAAAATTAGCTTGTAATATTAAAGTGAAAAAATTGAAAAAGTACGAGAGTGATTTTATGGCTTTGAAAGGTAATTATCTGATTATTTCCGATAAGAGTTGTTCTATTGGGGTTTAGTTGTGTGTTTAAGAAGATTTTTATCTTCTACACCCTATGGATCGTTCTTTTTGTGTTTCAACAACTATTTAGTAGTAGGATTAATGCACCCTAGAGATGTTACAGAAGTGCTATAACTGAAGAGAAATAGAAACGAAAAAGAAATGATCAATTTTTCGTTAATTTTCTAGATTTTTAACCTACTTTGTATTGCAAGAAAATCATTGAAAAAAACGATATATATATTTTTTAATTGCTTGTCAAATAATGAGCCCTGAAAATTTGCAGTTACAGAACCAGAAATACTCCATACTATCTCTGTGTGCATTTAAAAATTGAGATAAAAATCTTCCCATTGTGTTGGCTTTCCAGATTCTATCGCTTGAAATTCCGTCTTATTCAAACGATAGAATCCTTCTAATTATGCTTGATACTAATTACGAAAATTTGATTTATTTGATATTTTTCTAACGTGTTTTATGAGGAGTTCTCACATAGTTTAAATTACAAAAAAAATACATGTAAAAATGTAGTAGAGCTGTGTGTTACCTCCTCTAGACGGCTGGGAAATTATCATATCGGATTCGGAAGCTGCAGATAACGTCGAAGCTGAAACGGATGAATTACAACAAACGCGTATTGCATTAACAAAATCCGAAGAAGAACGTATAACAATGATTGATCGTATCAATCAATTGAAAAAAGAAGTGGATCAAGCTGAAGCTGAAAAACGGAATAGTCAAACGATTATTAATGATTATAAATTGGTGAAACAACGTCTAGAAACACAACTGCAAATCGTTAAGATGGAATTAGACAATCTTAAGGTAACGTAATTTGAAAATTATTAGAATTAATTTGTGAAATTGCTTTTTTAAACAGCAAAAAGTTGCTAGTTGTGAAAAATGCAGTCATATTTTGAACGAAAAGGACGTGGATTTACCGCAAGTTTCCGTAAAACGGATGATAACGATTTGGAGCGTGTTCGTGAATTGGAATTGGAATTGGCGCAGACTAAATTGGCCCACGTTGAGGCCGAGTGTCGAAATCAAGTTACTTAAATTATAACAAATAATTTTCTAGGCTATTGATGGATCGTTTTAATTTTAGGATTTGATTCATCAATTGAGGAATGCTGAATATGAGTTGAATACGGCGAAAAATAGTTGGCCACCATGGTTGAGTAAAACGTTGACTTCGATAAAAGAAGTTGCAAACAAGAAGGATTTCGCTAATTTTACAAATTTACAATCAAATAGTGGTGGACCATCGTTTGTTTCACATATAAATGCCATTAGACGTGACAGCGTGCCATTAGAAAATAATAGTAGCAATACAACAAAAGAACAAAAACGGGACTCTCTTAATAGTATCATTAAAGACTCACAAAGTTGTAGTAGTTTGAAAACACAATACTAAAATTTCTATTTTGTTGATATTTTTGTTTTCGATAAAACTAATTAATAATTACAATTAATTCATGATAGAATGTCTCTTGTGTAGATAGATACTAGTGTGTTATAATAAAAACGCTATATTTCGGCAATTTTTCGTGTTTATTTCTACCAGTTCTCAAAAATAATATTATGAAGAAGAACTATTACATAACGTCAATATAACTCAAAACTTAGCTTATCCTAAATATGAAACTTATTCATAAACAAGTTAATTTGTAGTTCTCCACGGTATATAAAAGATAAAGAAACTGAAGAACATCTACATTAATTGTAATTGTAACGATTTTTTGAAACATTAGAAAAATAATAGATAGTATGTTTTTCGTAAACTAAATCTGACAATCAAAAGAAATGGAAAAATACATTTAGGGATATATAATAGCATGTATAAAAATTATCATCTTATCAATTAAATAATTTTAACGGCGATCTCTGGAATCCGAACGGCTACGTCTGTCCCGACTGCGGGATCTCGGAGATCTTGACCTGGATCGTCTCGGTGATCTCGACCTACAAATCATAATAATAACCTCAGACAAAACCACCAGAAAGTTAATCTGGAACAAAACTGCGAACAAAAAAAAACATACATGACAATTCCAACAGATTATAAATTCATTACTTCCTCAATTAAATAAAAAACAAACAAACTGGAAAAGAATTGAGGCAGTAATGAAATTACAACAAAGAAATTGTCACGTTACCTAAAAAACTCTTGGCCGAACCTCTCGTTTCTTCGAAATTGTATTTTTTAGATATAAGCATTTCTAATCTAATTAGTTGATGATAAATTTGAGAATAATCTTGAAACGACTGGAATGATTGTTGTGAAATAAAAATTATGTAAAAAGCTGATAAATTTGGGTGTCTATTTCTGTATTTTTCACACTAATCCTCCCACCAAGAGCGACGATTTTTAATTATTTTTAAGGGAATCATCTTTGTTGATTTGTACTTTTCTTTGTAGTAGATGATATTGAAATTGACGCTGAAATTGTCAACCACGTTGAATTTTATGATTTAAATTTTGAAGGGTTGACTGACTGACTGGTGGTTGTGGTAGTAGTAGTACTAAAATGCAGCAGCTAGCTGATGAAATTTTGTAGTAGTAGTAGAAGTAGTAGAGTAGTACTAGTAGTAGTGAAGTAGTAGTCGCGGCGGTCTGGTATTATAGTTGTTTTATTTATTTAATTTTTTGAGAGAGACGAGTCACCACTGATGGTGGATGTAGTACTAGTAGCTAGCTGTAGTAGTAGTAGTAGTTGGTGGTGGTGGGTGTGTCGATGTAAGATGAGATGTGTGGCCAGGAGGGGGTGGGTCTCAGTCGGGGGGAGAAAACAACAGCAGTAGTGGTGCTGCCCTGGAATGTGCGCCAAACCACTTTAATTGCTGCCGAACTGATTTACCGAACTTTATAATAATCAACCCATAAACAAAATAATAACAATTAAAATATCCTTATCGGGGAAAAATCCAATTTAGATTTGTTTGTGGGTTGATTATAACAAAATAAATGAGTCATTTGTTGTTTTGATTATTACAACATTGTCTGAAATTCCTCAACTTTGAGGAGTGTTAGAGTTTGAACAAACCTTGAATACCTCACAGGTCCTCTGCGTCCCCCACCGCGTCTTGAACGGCCGTTCGACATCTCCACACGCACCCGGGTGCCGCAACAGCGTCTATTTCAACAAAAAACCAAATAAACTCAATTAAAATAAACATAAATTTGAGAAATTCCCAAACATACGTTCCATCTAATCCTCTTACAGCATCCTCAGCGTCCCGGGGATCTTCGAATTCAACAAAAGCAAAGCCTGGTGGATTTCTGGCTACCCACACATTGCGCAACGGGCCATATTTACTAAATGCACTCTCGATCTCGTGTTTACTAGCCGACGAGCCCAAATTACCCACATATACTTTACATGATAAATCCCATTCACGATAACGAGACATATTTCTAAAAATAAAATTTAAGGAAAATCAACCATGCATCCATACACAAATAACGAAGAGTTGTTTCTAATTAAATACAATAATTCTAAAATACTCACATTTTTGTTGGTTATTTTAATTCAAAACAGGTTAATTTAATGGAATTCAACGATTTTTCGCCAAAAATTCGGGGAATTTACTCAAAATACAAACAATAATTTCCGTATATGCAATTAGACAAGATGGCGACAATAATCGATCGTTATGATCGATTTGCTGTGAAGTTGGCGACTGCACAACAATGGCGCCACCAATTTAACCAACATAACCAACCAAATTCCCTAACAAAAACCCGATATTTACAACTATCCATACACAATAACATTTGAATCAAATACAGAATGCGAAAAACTACTTTTTCCAACTCATTGAACGTGTTTATGGAATAAAAAATACACGATAATTTACAATAATTTTATCGATCTAACGACCTTACATAAAAAACAAATTTGAAATAAATCGCTTAAAAGGATTTAGAGCAATATTTAAACAAAATTGTAAACTTCGATGTCTTTTGTTAAAAACCGAGCAAAAATGTAATAAAATTGGGCGAATAGCGGCGAAATTTTGGCGAATATTGGCAGTACAATTATATAAAACAAATACTAATTAATTAGTGTTATTGTTATGTTTTTTCATCAATAATTGTAAATCGATAGTTGGCATTTCTAAAGGTGTTAACGATGGTAGATTTTGTAGATCGTGTTGTTGTACATCCGGACTTAATTCACTACAAGGTGAGAAAACATACGGTGAAGTACTACCGCCAGATGAGTCCGTTACGACTTTTAAATGTTGATTTTTCGATTGTGATTTGTTCTTCTCGTTTTCCAATCGTGCAATTTCAGCTTTCAAACGGGCAATTTCTAGATCGCGTTCTTCAACTTGCAGAAATAACGAATGGACTAATTCGCGTAATTTACAACTTAAAACTTTATACTCTTCGATAATTGTCGAATCATCAACTTCTAACTTTTTACCAATGATACGTTTAATATCATCATTATTACCATTCTGTTTGTCATCGTAATCGTTATGGCCGTCCAAACTATCGATATCCTCGTTCGATTTCCGTTTAAACAACATCTCAACTAACGAATCGTTCGTTTCGATCGTATGTAAAATCGTATTCTGTATACAATCTTTATCGTCGATATCAATAAAATTGACTTTTTGTTTGGTTGTCTCCAAATAACGTTGTCGCTGTTCGTATTGTTGTTTCTTAATCTCTAACAAATCAATCTGTTTTTGGTGATTATCGAGTTGTAATTGAATTGATTCACGTGCATATTCATTCTCGCTTAATGATAATGAATCGTTCAAGTTTTTAATTGCATTCTTGTGCGCCTCCATCGATTCGTCGAATTTTTTGCGTTTCAGGAGGGCCTCGGCTCGCCTCGCCAATTGGTGGGCCTACAATTAAAATTATGAATAAAAATAAACGAATTATTTGAATTATTACCTTATTTAACGGCGAATCTTCCATTATTTCCTATTTGTTTATTTATTTATTATCTATTTATTTATTTATTTATTTATTTATTTATTTTTAAAGCTTTGCGGATTTGACAACTCTCCAGAAATGGGTTAGGAACAGCGATGTCACATGTATTTCAATATAATTACAATTATTAATTAAGAATTATAATTTATTTATTAGAAATAATTTAATTCGAAAATTTCTATTATAGATTTTTTTAAACGAATTTATTATTTATTTGATTCAATTTTATAAAATTATAAAGAATTCCTAAGTTTCTTGAATAATTGCAAGACTTGGCAAAGCTGTATGGTTGTTGATAGAAACGTGCGTAATTTGATTGGTACAACTGAATTGCGCCAAATTTAAATTTTATTTTATTTATTTTCAATCAATTTAAATTCAAATCAATTATTTATTATAGAAATGATTGATTTTACACGTTTTTTTATATTACTAATTGTGAGTTAAGTTGGTAACTTGTTAGTTTGACAGTTGTGGCAGTTGTCATTTTAGTATACGACAAACGTCAAGCTGTCAATATTCTAGTTTAGAGAAATTGAATATTTGAGTAAACTAGACTCAAAATAGTTATTTTACAATTGTTTTTATTATCAAAATGGCTTAATTTTTTATACAAATTGTAAAATATAGAAATTTAAACACAATATAAAGGTAAATAATCAGAACTTTGCACCTGTAAATGATGGCAAAAAATTATTAATTTAAACTTTATGCAAGGTTGATATTACGTATATACATGGATTGGAAGTAAAATTGGAGAATCTTAGAATGGGGAAGAAAATGTTTTATCAGTGATAAGAATGTAGGTAAGTGAATGTACTATATTTGTATATGGGGGCGTAATTATCCTGAAACCATCTCTGTATTCAAACATAACCTCCAATTGTTAGGTTATTACAGGAATCTATCATAGTTTACTGCTTGATTGATAGATGGTAGTAGTAGGTTTAAAATTAAATTGAGGTTAATTTTCATAATCGTTCAAATCTCTTGTGATCGTTGTATGGTTTTTCTTCAGTTTTCCTTTTGGTAAGTGTCTCGAATACATACAATTCATAAAAAATGTAGAAAATTTATAGAATTTTGTTAAAATTGAATAAATTAACGAAAATTTTGAAAAATTACATATTTTATGCATAATGATTAGGAGATTCATCAAATCTTATATTCCAGAGATAATTACAGCGAATCAAATATAAAAATCCAAAAAAGGCAAACTAATTATCATAACTAGATAGTAGTTGATCGAAAGTAGAAAAAATTATAATTAATTTTCCTATAGGTATGTATAAATAATAATTAAAGAGACAACAAAGAAACAGATAAAGTCTCACATATCTTGTCTGTTTTGTTAAGTCTTCAGGCTAGATTTTAATTCAATGTTATAAAACCTAAAATTATACAAATAGAAACAAAAATAATTAGAATTCAACGACTTTCAAACTTGATCTGTACGATAATCAAAAATTCAACAATCACTGGAAAATTCAATAAATTCCAAATAGAAACTGCACAATTCATCTAGCAGATAGTAGATTTTATGAATGAAAAACCCACGAACTAAAATCGTGGACTAATAAGAATCGTTTTACTGGGTTACTGTTAGTAATAGTAGCATCAATGGAGCATTACAAAGCAGGATTTGAGGCCCTATTGATCCACACCTGGATCGAAAAAGGTCTCTAGAAAAGTAAAGTAAATAAAGAAAAAAAAAACACGACATCAACAACGAAAAAAAACCCATTGAACCTGTGTTGACCGCAGGAGAGTCAGCGCGTGCCGGACTTGATGAAAGTTACGTCAGTATAACTGGCGCCTGATCTCGCCCACATCCACCTTATCTATCCTTTATTAATTTCATAATTTCCTATATATGTTTATCTTTATCGGTCTTTTGCATCTTTATAGTCCGCCCGAAAATTATTTATTTATAAAAAAAATAATAATCGATTGTTGTTGAGAGAATTGTTGATACTTTAATATCCGTTAAATTGTACAATTTCGTAATAATACGACTACAATATTGGATAGAAACAGTGTGGAGATGATGTTATATCCGAGAACTCCTATTGTTTAAGATAAATGAGAATAGAAGAGTTAGAGGAATGGAAAAAATTGCTTTCAGAAATTTTTCACGGTATAATACGGTTATTTAGACGATTCATTGTTTTCCAGTACAAGCCTCAGATTTCTCAGAATTTTTGCCAATACACTAGCCTAGTGTTTCTCTATTTTACGCCCAAAATTCGAAGAAAAATTGAGCTATTTTTGTGCGTTTATAGTCCTGCTTAACGGTTTTAAAATACCACATTACCCTATTAGATAACTTGTAATTTTCTTGAATTAATTAATAAATTGTCGTATGGAATTTAGTGTTGAACAATCAGGAAAAGAGAGAAACATGCCAGGAAATGGTCAAACTTAATTAGATTATATTTCACAATAAATAATGAAAACAATGCAGTCATGATGATGATGATAATAATGACCGAATGTGAATGATAATTAGTAATAATAAGGCCGGATGTCTTCTTCGTTGTAATAATTGAATGATAACACTTAAAGATATTGTGTTGTAAATTTAACTAAAATTATAGTTGAGAGTATTCCACAAATACAGGATGATAATCTTCAAGTGGGAAAAGTCTCAATAATAACTCGAAACTATCAAAATTTGAGTATTCAACTAGTTCGATACAGAATTTCTCTATTATATAGAACGAAGATAAAAATACAGATGTAGATGAAAATCCAAAAATCTATCAAAATCCTTGGTTATTTGGGGCTTCATAAAGATGGGAGTTGATTTCTTATAATTCTAACAGTTGAACACCCTGTATTTTCTCAAGTATTCGCCTTAATAGAGCCGGCTTATTACGAATTTTTCAAATTCCCCAACAATAAAGCGTACAGTAATTAAATATTTAAAATTAAGCCTTTTGTAATTGGCTATTCAACAAGTAACTACTAATAAATCACCTCGTTTTTTCAACAATTATTTTTCTAGTTTAAATTGAGTTTTGCTATTATTATCAACAAAGAAATTATGATGTAAATGTGGCGTATTATGAAGCTCAATACAACAATTTCCAGTCGATCTGTAACGTTATAAAATTTAACAAAAAATTCGCTCTTACTTACAAATATAGTAATATGTGACGTAATTATTACTGTTGTCTTTTATTGGTCTTTAGCAAGGTTTTTTTTAATGGTTTATAGTAGAAGTAGCAGGAATGGGGGATTTTCGTAGGCGTTTTGGTCCAGCCTCTTCTAACCATATATTGCAAATCTTTCGACCAACAAACAAATAAACAACAACGAGTTTTTAATTGAAGCGTTGTTTTTTTGCCCGTTCATTATTATTATTATCTCATTATTGTTGTTTTTCTGTTGATTTTATTATTAAATTTCGCCATAAATGGCAACTGGATAATTTCCTGTATTTAGTGAAAGTTGTAGGAATTATCAAATTTTATTCAACCCTCGCAAATTACCATATCCAGTTCGAGTAAAAATGTTTAATAGTTAACCATTTTTCATCTCATAGTTATATACTTATAGTTTATAAGTATATATAAGTAACAAGGCAATAATTTGTGAATCCTTTTATGGTGTTCGCGAATCACAATATATCTCTAAATACACACCTTTGTCTCTCAACTTGATGGGTTGTTGTTGTTACTGCTTTAGTAGAGAGTTATAAGTCAACCGAAAAAAATGAACTTCTTGATTTTAAAATTTATTATAGATTTGGTATACATGAAATGGGTCGGTCTTATTCACAACTCATTTATATTATAACAAAGTTTCACAGCACGTGCTGTTACACAAATCTACACAATCTACCAATATTGGAATAAGAGGGAGCTTTTCAACGAATGTAAACTTTAATACAGGGCTTGGCTTTGATTTACGTTAAACAACAAACACTATAAAGAGACGACTCTACTCAAAACGTTGAAGCAATTCTACAGGAATCATCTTCGAATTATTCTCCAATTCACCTCGTCTTTTGTGCAAAAATCTCGAGAGAATGTCTATAAATAGATAAGGAATCACGTTATTCTAATTACGACTCAAAGTAATTATTAATAAAAGATTGACATTAATTAATGTGATTTCTCTCATAGTCAATGACAATTTCTATATTTAATAATCACACCATTTGAGTCTATTTTTTAATGAATAAGAATGATTAAAATGCATCTATTTATAAAATCGACATCATTTATTCAACCACAGTCGGTGATAATAATAATAATTCAATAATATTTCAATTCTCGGCGGTTCTAAACGGTAATAATCACAAATAATGAAGCACTAATTGCCTGTTTGATTCCGCTTTTTGTTGTTAAAAAAAATTAAAAAAATAGAAATCCTCTAGTCAATCGTACAAGAAAAATAGTCGAGTTGTATTTAAATCAGCAGGAAGTATGATTTCGTTCTAATTTAAATATTGAAAAACGATAAACGTTAATAATAAACCAGTTCGATTTGAATAAATTAAAACCGTGAAAATATGCTGATGCAAATATCGTTGATACTTGATTGAAGGCAAAAAAATCGGTATGTAAACGAGTTAGAAACGTAAAAATCTTAAAACAAAATTGTAGGGCTCAAATATTGTTGTTTTTTTCTTTTTGTATTCATCACCAAGCGATAAATCTGCGTGGCTGTCGTGTAATCACAGACAAACCCTCCTATATTAGTTTTAATAAATCGTAATTCTTTCTGAATATTGTACGTTTCTTTATTAAAAAAGAATAAGGTCGTTGAGTGTGGGTTTTATGAATGGATATAGAAGAAATTGTATAACAGAGTGGGGAATATATCTTTTTCTCTGTGTTGTTGTAGGTGTGGCATGTAGAAAAATTCCAACTACTAAGTACAATATAATGAAACAATATGATTTAATAAATGGAAAAATATGGCGAAAGTACAGGGCGATCAACCAAGAAAACAACAAAATTATAAAAGGTAGAGTATCCTTTCTGGATTTTGCACTAAAATCGTCTAAAAGTAGAAGTTTAGAAGATACTTTGATCGAGTTTTGATTCGAACAATCTCAAAATTGTTCAGAAATCGAAGTTTTGAATTCCCGCAATTTAACAGTCGTATTCTCTAACTTTTTGACGACTCGTTTCTATAACAACGCTGAAAATCGACAATCCCTTAAACTTCTATCTCAGACTTTAGAATATCATCGTATGTATAATTGAAAAGAGACGAATATACAATAGGCTATTCAAATAAGTTAAATTTTACTAAAAGTTACAGAATACGACTGTTAGAGCGTTATTTTCCACTTGTAGTCAATTTTAATTCAAGCTTTTAGTCTAAAAATGGAATAAAATACTGACTATTTCGTTTAGAGCAAGAAAATAATCCGAAGTCTACGATTGCATTTTCTTTTAAAAAATAAAGTACTAAACGAAACTGTAGGCAGCTATGAGGGTTGATTCGCCAACAGTCACCCTTACAATTCTAGAAATCTTGTGGTTTTTCTAAATTGTCCAAACGAATGACATCACAATAAAGAACTGACCGGAAACATTTATTTTTTCCATCAAATATTTTATAAAATAACAGAATAATAAAATAGATGTGGCCTTCGTTAAAATTTAATCGCAATCTTGCTCTAGAGCCTATCCCAAACCTGAATTTACAGTTGAATTTTTTTTATAAGTTGAAGCGATAATCCAGCACGCGAACAACCACATTCATGACAACTTTTTCATTCTTTGTATTCGTATTATTGGTCGGTTTGTAAATAATTTATGGTACACGTATAGACAGATTCATTGATGGTTTCTTGTACAGGGAATACACCTGAATTGCCACAACGATTCTGTTTTTGTCAAAAATGAACGTTTTGATATCCGCAGTTGTTTTTTTATTATTTGCTCAAGATGGAGATATCGTCGAGTTTTCCTCAATCTCTTGTAAAATTCCATAAATATGTTGCATGCTGTTATATAATAGGAGATAAAAGTTCCTTTCATATTAATCATTATCATGTAATTATGAATTTTGTATATGTGTTTGTCTATATGTTATTGCCACATGCTGATTTACTTGATTAATTATGATGGTCATCATCTAAATGTAATAAACTTATCTATATTGAGATTTAGATAGATATATGAAAGTAATAAATTTTCTAGTCGTCAAAAATCTTCAGTTGTAGCGCTCCGTATTGACCACCCAAGTGCTTCTAATTCTCCAATTTTAATTTGGAATTCTTCAAGCAAATTGGCTAAAACAGGGCCAAGAACAATTCAAAAAAACAGCTTAAAGCAACTTGGAAGAAAACCTCTAAAACACTGGAAATCATATAACTCAAAAACGATAACAGATATCAAAATTGTTATGGTCTTGATCGATTTTAAAAGCAATTCTGCACCTAGGTGGCTCTATAGTTTTGAAAAAAAATCGTTTAGATTTTGCGAAAATTCCAAAAAACTATTTCTGTAATGAAAGTTTGGTTTTAGTGGAACACGCATTTTGTTTCGTTAGAGCTAATAAAATTAACCGGAATTTATATCAATAGAAAGACTAAAGTTGAGTCTATAATTGGGGCTTATCATATCTTCAATTGCCTTTTCTATTTGCCAGAAAACCGCAACCAAAGTAACGTATTTCTCGGAAATTATAAACCAAAGTTATCGTTAGAAGCGATCATTCTATTCGACACAATCGACCGCAATAACAAGTGTAAAACGGATAAATTCAATAGACACAAAGGTTAATCATCATTCTAAATGGTCGACTATAAAATAACTGTATGAGGGTCGTAAAAGTGGCGAAATTTACTTTTTAATTGACTTTCAGTTTCGTTGCAACTTTCTCGCCGGTAAGTTTCAAAACATCGATTAAAATAATAAACTTTCGTTAATTTGTTTGATTAAAAACCGTTTTATGTACACAATAAAGGTATTTGAACAGAAATACGGGAAAATTTCAACTCTATCAAGTTTATTACAAGATATCAAAACCCTTGTTCTTGCTGATATTGCTCCAACATAACCACCTACAATTCGTCTTTAAATTTCTCGATAAAATTCAATATTATCAACGCATAATAAAGGTAATATACACCCTCGTATTTATTTAGATTTTGCGATATTTATTAAAATGAATATTTGACGAAAATGGAATAAGATTGAACCAAATTTGATTTCAATCCGCCACTCTTTTAACTTGACAAATTTTAGTAGAATTAATTTTTATTAATAATAATGTAGATGGAATCAACAGGTGTTGGCTGGTCAATCAACTAATCTCGATAAGCAGATTATCGGCGTTTTTTCAGGAGGTTTTACAATAATTCGTTATTGTTTCAATAGTTTTTAAAGCGAAATCGTTTATTTCATCGATATTCTAATGAATTCAACGGATTATCTTGTGTTTGTTGTTAATGTATTCGGACATGAATGGATTTCTGTTTGTCTATTGGGTAAGTTGAGAGTAAAATTGTGCAACAACACTATTACCGTATATGGTAAGAGCAACAGATGAATGAACTACTAGAAAAAGGGTGACACAATCCGTGATTCCATGAATGGTTTACGTAATACAAGTTTGTTTACGCCAGTTCGGAGGTTTGTTTGTAGGTTTCGTTGAGAAAATCGACGAATTTTCCAGACACAACAGTCTGGATTTCGTCAACATCCACGCAAATCAATAACAGTGCAGTTCGTGGGCTTATCATCAAAACAACGTGCAATAGTTGTGAACGAGTCGCCACTGATCGATATGTGGTTTATGCGGATGGAAATTGGCAATATTGGCACACCTAGAAGGCCCATTCGTCAGTCACCAGCCTACACGCGTACAGGTACGACCCTTGACAGCTCCACGCCCGGCCTGACCCTGCTTCATTTCGATCATATGTTGTTTCACTAGCACGAGTTCATTAAAAAAGAAAACAAAAAAAAACACGACTATTATTCATTCATGAATAAACGTGTGAGTGGCGGTTCATTCATCAGTTTATATTCTATCTTATTCCAATCCATCATCTATCTCAATTCAAATTTACTTAAATATTACAACAAACAATAATAACATTAACATTAATTTTACATTTAACATAAACATAAATAGAATGGTAAAGGATATATTTTAGGTCAGTTGTCGTGGATTTCTTCCGTCCGCTGCAATCTGTATTGTATATACCGCACCTTAAACTCTTCCTATTATAGTAAACTTTAATCAACAGTTTGTGTTTTTATTAATGAACCGATCACACCTGAACGCTGATTCATCCGAGTGTGGGCTGTAAGATACGTGAAGATCGCCTTAAGGATGAAGAGTTACACCAACATCAGTCCTGACATTTCCGCGGAAAATCGACTCTCACTTTGATTATTAAGCAAAAAAATTCATAAATTTCACCTGTATGGCTGTGGTTTTGTCGTCGAAATTGTCGATTTTGTGGATTGAAGGCCGTTTTAACCGATTACGTAACACGCTCCATTCATCGTTTAGAAATAATCAAATAATTTATTCCACCATTAACATAGATGGAAATGAATTAGACGATTTATGAATCGAATCAAAACGGATTGGTGGAAGAGTTATTTTGAATTCTAGTTGACGATAATCATCAAATATCAAAGATGTACTCTGTAGAAAAAATCGATCGGTATATCCTTTGGGATAAATAGAATGACCTTTGAACTTTCAGGTTTAATGTCAAAGGGAATTAATTGATTTTTGCTTGTAATGCCCCCCAAACTTCTAATTTTCCCTTGAACGCTATACAAATTTGCGCCTCAAAAGATCTTCCTAAGGGTCTAAAACAAATCAAGTTTTTAGTAAGCTCTTTCGCTTGTTTTATAGTAGACCAGCTAGAATGTTGATTTACGTATGATCGTCTGTAACTGATCCGTTCGTGCACTTGTTGATACGGCCAACTGTGTTGGTAGAATGCTCGCTTCTGTTGCTTACTTCGAAAAATTTCTCACTTTAGATGCGAATTGCAGAAAAACGGAAAATATAATCGAAAATACGGCCAGCTCCAATTGTAGAGTTAACTTTCGTCTTTCTATTCATATAAATTTAATTTGATTTCATTCGTTTAATAAGCGAAAAATGTGTTCTATTAAATCCATATTTTCATCACAGAATAAAAGTTTTTTAGAATTTTTGCAAAATCTAGTCGATTTTTCCAAAACTTATAGGTGCAGAATTGCATTTAAAATCGAATGGAGTGTCAACCTCTTACCGTTCTCAGTATCTTTAACGACTCATTTTCTTTTAAAATCGTTCCTAAAGACGCTACAACTACAGTTGTGTTATTTTTACAGAAAAACGTTGGGCGAGGAGATTTGGATGTGATAATTTGGCAGATTGGATTTTTTATTTGTGAACAACTCCAGTGAGTATCTCTGACAATCTTAGAAATTTTTACTTTTTTAAGCTATTTGCGAAGGGAATCTTCAATTTCCAGTATCATTCTAGATTCAATTGAGGTTTTCTTAAAGCTTTCAAAATTGATCGACACATGTGTTGCTTGCGTCAAGTTGATAAAACCGGATTATTTCGACTATAATTGCATTGTTAAAATTCCCAACTTGTCTGTTGTTGTTTGTTGGTTTAATGTTGCAGAAATACCTATCGATTTCTTAACCATGTCGAGATTTAAATGTAAATTTCTTAAATGGCCATTTTAAATAAGTCGTTACATGTCATAAAATCACAAAACCAAATCAAGAACTAGAGCAATTCAACTTTAACAAATCCAAAACAATATTAAACCAATATATAGAGTGTCATTCTAATATACAACAAGATAACGAAAAAGCAACTGGGTGTGTTATATCGATAACAATAACAATTGTAATAAATTCTACAACAATTCAAGAATTCAATAAATCATCAAATTGATCGATGTTCAATCAGAAGAAAATCGATCATTAGCGTTCCATTAACGAATCGAGATTATTTAAAGACAACAGTTGTAGTTATTTGGAAATTTAGCCGCCGGTGGCCACTTTTTTTTTCTATGTCTTGTCGCTTTATTTTCCAACTGTTAGCATCTCATCGCTTCGTTAAAAGGAACCAGGGCGGCTTGAATGAAAGCGGCAGTGCACCCATCATATAATGACTAATGAATGTTTAGATACTAATGAGTTTTTACTAATGTCTTCATATCTATTACGTTGTGGGTTTGATAAATTAGATATGCTGATGGCTGGAAAAATAATTTGCTTACCATGTTTGACCGCCCTAACAATATCTCAACATTATCATTAATTCCACAATTTTGGCGACAATTATAAATTAATAATAGATTAGTGATGATGTGTTGTCGAAATTGTGGTAGTTAATTATTGGAAAAATTGTCTTGTTGATCGCATCTTGGCACCTGTATCGATTGATTTATTGATTTTATGGTAATTTCTTGAAACTTGGACAGTTTCTGATCAATCAAACTAGTTTAAACGTGAATTATTACACGAAAATAACAGAGGATCGAATGATCGATTGGTCGTCTATATTTAAATTAATTTGATAGAATTGATTAGTTAAAGGGCGGATTAGAATTCGGATAAAGGAATTCTCCTTCATTTTGAACTCTAAATTCAAGTACTAGGGGTTGTTGGAAAGAGCATTTCACGCTATATAAAAGTAGAATACATACTTATCTATCTATGCGTTATTCAACGAGGGAGCTTGTTTTCTACGTAATTTTCCCAGGAAATTAGTAAATTTTTCGTTCAACAATAGTATACTTTTAAAACCCAATTATTTTTAGTGGGTTAGAATGGCTAACAAATTTCCTTGAGGTTTCCTCGAACTTGGATGCTTCAACAGTTCTGTGTTTAAAATTGTGCAAAAACCGCCTTCAAATTTTTGTCATTTTTCCGATATTCCTGGAAAATTAGCGATTGGAAAATTTCTTGCATATTTTGATAGCTCTTTCAATTTATTATCGACTAACCTCGTATTTATTACAAACAGATTATTTTAAGCTGAGTTTTGGGGGAAATTTAGGAAAACACATGCTTCTAGATTTTCATCTATAATTCAAAATTTCCACAAAATTTTCTAATATGTTCAAATTCGTGTTATACAGCTTCAAATACTCTTTCTAACAAGTACTTGAATTTTGATTGAAAAATAAAGGAGATAGTTTGTCAAAAATACCACATTTTAACGAGTTTTAGTCTAGCCAATTGAAGAAACCTTTGCAATGTTATTTTCTCAATTTTCTGGTAAACTACCACGCCGATCGGGAAATTTCTTAGATACTTGGGAAGCTCTTTCAATTTGCTATCGATCAGCCTTATATTCGTTACAAATAAATCGCTAAAGGCTGAGTTATGGGGTTATAGATTTTCACCTGTAGCCAAAAATATCCAGATTTTCCAGATCGGTAAATTTTGCGTTGTGCAGCTTGAAATCCTCTTTCCAGCGAGATCTAATTGAACTTAAACTAAAAAATAAAGGGGAAATTGTTGGTTAAAGATTCGGTTTTTTAACGCCGGCTCTTTACTAGTGATTTGTCTGGAATGCAGTTCGAACTAGCCACCATACGGGCTACTTGTTATAACCGTTGATAAATCAACAGATTAGGTAGTTTTATCGATAATTATTCCGGTCAAAATATTTTGTATGATATTTTTATAGTGCCGCCCGCCTACATATCAAACAGTTTTCATTCACGAATTTCTGGATCTGCGTCGAACGCTAAGGTCGGTTAGATTTCGCTCAGGTTTATTGGTAAAGGGCAAAGTTCACCGGTAAGTAGACGCCTGGCTTTATTTGGACTCGTCGACCGCCTACGTTTACAGCAGATGTATATAGCAATAATAACAAGAAAACAGCCCCTAATTGTTGTTAGTGTCAAAACAAAACGAATTCTGGCCGAAAATCGACCTAGAGCCCTTAAAGTTCTTCAATATACATACAGAAGGATACGTGTTCGGCTCAAATCTATTTTTATATCTTTTTGTTTTTTTTTAATATTTTTATTTGTGTATGTATTATTGTAGAAACATTAGGTTAAATACAGAGATAGTCCGGCGCAATACGAGCCGCCCCCGACTATCTGGGGGTGTAATGTACGGCGTACGTCTTTAGTATCGGTTGTTGACAACAATCGTCTTTTCAACGGTACACATATCGAGTAATTACCGCATTTATTATTGTTCCGTGTGCTTTTCAATGTGTGCAATTCGTGGAAAATCTAGCGCGTTTCAGTGGTGGATTAAACAATGCCATTGGTGCATTCGAACTCAGGTAAGTTTGTCGTGCTTTGTACGAATGAATTGTTGGATGCACTTGTTGATTCATCAAATGTTTTTATATGGATTCGAATCATAATTCTTTATCAAATAAACAGCCCAACAGTCGGATTTATTTAGAGAAAATGTTGCAATGTTCACCTAGACAGGTGATAAATTGTTGGCATAAGTAATATGATTGTAAGATATACGGTTGGAACTTACGAAACACATTTTCTACTATGTGTACATTAACACTTTATGAGTGAAACTAATCCAACATGGGGAGAATCTTCAATTATATCCCATTTATTTCTACCATTTAATAATAACAACAACTACAACAACAAAGGAAAAAAATTATGATAAATTGTCTTGCAACTCAAACAGCTATTGTAAAGATAAAATAACGAAATTGGTTTTCTTATCATTCGACAAATGGTAAAGACGATCACACCTTTCTATAGAAAAAAAAAAGAAAAAACAATTAAAACACCATGAAACACCATTTATAGTTATCGTATTAATTGACTTTTAGTTGATATTTGATTGGAAGGAATCGAAATGGGAGGAGTTTGGCACAAGGCCAGAGAAAAGTTGATTTTCATAAACAATTTTGTTTTACATATTAACGAAATGTTTCAACAGAACCGGCTTTAGAATCAATTCTACAGTAAATCCAGTCATGCACTATAAAGTTTTAAATTATCTACCAACCTTAAACTTCAAGGACTAATAATTTTTTAATAGAAACAAGTAGTGAAATTTGCCTGCTTACTTTGGTATCATTGTGAATCGCTACTTGATTGTCGAAAATATAACCTAAAATTTTATGTATTTGACATTTTTGTGATAAATTATTACTGTTTATTTGAGTTTTCCCGCCTTCTATTACTTTTCAATAAGTAGACACATCTGTCATTTCAGCAATTTTGATTAAATCACCGGATTTACTAGATAGACAATTTATCGAGTACTACGGTAATTTACTTGGCCATGCCTTAGTTTTTTAGCGTCGATGATTACTTCATATTTTACCACATTTGACGTTCGGCAATGAATTTTATAAATATCTGAATAAAGCTACGACGTTACACTTCATACGTATGGCCAACTGTTACATTCCATGCAATCACAATTTAATTGATTGAAGAATAAAATATCAATGAAATATAAACCGTATTTGAAATACTCGTTTTATGATAAGAATACCAATTAGATTTAATCCGATCCTGTATTTTTAACAATATTTCTTCATAGTTTAATGTAAATAAATTTTTTGTTTATTTTTTAAATGAAAAATTTAAATTTTAGCCGTTTCAATTTGCAAAATGGACGATTTATTTGATTGTAAAACATGGGTGGAGTTTCATATGCAAATTTCAAAAAAACCCAGAGTCGGCTCTAGCCCTACATTTGGAAATCCTTCTATTTCCGTCTATATCATTTAATAGAACTTGATTTATTTATTATTCTTGCAGTCCGATCCTGTATTTCTCCACAATTTAGTGTAAATATCATATTTTTATTGCCAATTTAAATATTTAATGGCTCAAACAAAAGAAGAAACGCCTTCATTGATTGGAAAATATTCGAATTAGGCGGAGTTTAGTATACCAGTTTTCGAAAAGAACAGGACCGACTTCAGTTCTAACAATTCGAAATAATCGCAAACCTATTCTGATAATATTCAGGAATTTGCAGGTTTACCAAATTAATAGACA
This sequence comes from Mylabris phalerata, assembly GCA_020740385.1. NCBI lineage: Eukaryota > Metazoa > Arthropoda > Insecta > Coleoptera > Meloidae > Mylabris > Mylabris phalerata. Next base: position 1,845,195 of record JAJEOX010000299.1, on the reverse strand, counting down.
TCAAATATGATATTTATTCCGGTCCTGCATTTTAGATAATCTTTGATAGTCTCTAACTTTTTGAAGACTCGTTACTATGACAACACTGAAGATCGACAGTTTTTTTTGAGCATAACGTTTCCTTCACTCTTTATAATTCCATTATGAAGAGAAGCATAAATAGATTATTTAAAAAAGACTACTGACTTCCAGCGTTGTCATGGCAACAAATTACCAGAATACGGCCGATTAATTCTGCAATGTAAACAACCCTACGTCACCTTACAATTGGCTCTATTTTGGTTATACCATGTATACCACCCTATTCCTTTTCGCAGTAGCCTATGACTTTGTGAACGTAGGTCGGCTTCTTATTTCAACTCTGTAATCTGTATTACCGACATTCTTTTATTTCAACAAATTGTCGGTAATGCAGATTACAAAGTTGAAATAAGAAGCCGAGCTACGTTCACAAAGTCATAGGCTATTGCGAAGAGGAATAGCGTGGTATACATGATATAGTATTATACATTGCCAAAAATTCGTTACCGTGACAATTCTGGATATCGACAGTCACCTGTTTTATCTCCATCTCTTTTCAGTTATACATATAATGGATGTATATGATGTAAAGAGTGAGATAGAAGCTCTATCGATCTCTAGTGCTGTCATGGTAACGAATCGCTGAAAAGTTATAGAATACGATACAGATTGCTCCATAATTTACTAAATTTGACGTTTTTGAAGTATATGAATCAATCTACGACCATGCATAACAGAGGTGTAGCCAACTGGAAGTTTGTGCACTTTATATTTTGCATTCTTTGATTGAGAAACAGAACCAGCTTTAATTCGATGGATTTGTTCATGTTCAAAGTGGTTAAGATAGAAACGGATTCCGGTCCTGTATTCTATAAAACTAAACAAATAATAATTGGCCATAGCCGCCTATAATTACCTCCTGTCTGTTTGACCATTTGAGGAAATACAGACAATTTAAACAATGAATTGTTTAAACAAAGAAACGGAATAATAAATTGAACTGTTGGCATGATGGACGTCTGTGTGTTTGTTAATTTATTTATTTCAAAATAAATAATTTTTATATTAATTTTTTTCTTAACCAATTATAGAAAAATTCAGCCGTTGGCTATAAGTCTTCTCTATGTTAAGATAGACAGCATAGATAGACTTTTTGTTACGCCCAATAATTCACCAGTCAAATTTCCTTTACAATAATTACAATTCCAAATAATAATAAACAATTAATTATATTTAAAATGCAATATTGGAAATCTATCAGCGGTCCACAATGATGGATTGTCTTAGGTCACGACTTGTAATAAATAGCAGCCAACAGATATACCTGATTGATACTCAATTATCATTATCAGTAATTGTTATCAATAATTGTATTGTCGACTAATTAGATTGTGATAATTGGCGATTTTTTCGCTAGAAATCAGCCTTCGATAGCTCAGTTGGTAGAGCGGTGGACTGTAGTGGGACACGAGAATCTGTTGAAATCCATAGGTCACTGGTTCAAATCCGGCTCGAAGGAAATTTTTTATTTATCGCTTTTTTGGCTTTAAACCAACAATATAGTTATAATAATAGAAAATTTGATTTATTTCCGTTAGAGATATCAATATTGAAATTATAATCATTACGAATCTGTGTAATATTTTTGAATTTTATAAATTATAATAATGGGTTGTAATCATAATATGAATGGGTGAACACTTTCAACAACTCTCTTTAATTATTATATTACCAGGTTCGGGAATGGTTCGTAATTATCAAACGTGAAATTACATGTTGAAAACGTGTCTATTAAATTTTTTCTAGTCAAGATTTATAACCGTATGAATACACAATTTCTTAGTCCCAGTTCAATTCAATTCAATTTCAACAAAACTTTTTTTAGATCTTTTAATTTCCTAAAATCTCTCTCCTATTATTACGTTTACGACTCAATATACGAATTAGCCAATCGTTGAATCGACGACCGGACAGAAACGTCAAATTGTTGGATTTTATTTGGTTAAATTTGTGGTAATTGTGGCGTCAACAGCTTGGAGAAATTGATGAGCCACACGGTTGAAATTGATGATTTTCTAAATCGAATAATGGATTAATGATGAATAGATGATTTCGGACACACCTCCCAAAATGCACAGATTTAAATCTCCATTTGTTAATTTGTAAAATATTTGAAGAAGATGGATGACGTGTAAATTGAGTTTTCATTAGATTTAATGATACTTGCCTATTATTACTGGATTGATGGATTTTTGCTGATTATAGGTTATACTTTCTTTACTCGTTATACAATCAATTTTTGAAAATATTCAAAAATGAAATCTTCATTTTTATCTTTGAACATGAGAGAGAGAGAGAGAGAGAGAGAGAGAGAGAGCTTCAGCCTGTTTTATAATGTAGCTGCTTTTTTTACAAGAAGATTGGAATCAAGATAGAGATTTCTTTAGAATTACTTTCCTTACTCGTTATACAGTCAATTTTTGAAAATATTCTAAAATGAAATCTTCATTTTTATCTTTGAACATGAGAGAGAGACCTTCAGCCTGTTTTATAATGAAGCTGCTTTTTTTCAAGAAGATTGGAATCAAGATAGACATTTCCTTTAGAATTCTATATGCAAAATTGCACTTATTTTTAAAAATATTCTAAAAAGAAATCTTCATTTTTAACTTTGAACATGAGAGAGAGCCCTTCAGCCTGTTTTATAATGAAGCTGCTTTTTTACAAGGAGATCGGAAATCAAGATAGAGATTGCTTTAGAATTCTATATGCAAAATTGCACTTATTTTAGTACTTTTAGTATTTTTTATCTTGGCTATTTGACTTAATTTGGACTAATTTGATTTAATTCAAGTAGAATTGAAGATCTAAATTGCTTGATAATGTGAAAATTATAGCTTCAACATTTCCCTATAAAACGTTTTCATGTAGAATTCTTCAACGCAATTCTCAATCTTCATCGGGATAATTTTCTGTATCAAAAGAAGACCGTGATCTATATTTGAAATGCATTTTTAATGCAAGAAGATCAAAATCAAAACTGAGACTTGCTTAGAATTCCAACTTGTTCTACAATATTGTACTTATTCTAGTACCTACTTGCTCAATCTTCATCTTGATTGTTGCCAATCGAGTCGTTTAATTTAATTCAGATAGAAAGGAAGACCTAGATTGGCTGATATTGTGAAAATTTAAATACTTTGCTATGGAGTTGTAATCTTTGTTCAATATATTCCTGTGGAATTCTTAACGCGATCTCTATCTTCATCGAAAAAGGCTTTGTAATACAAGTGGATCAAAATCGAGGCAGATTTTTGTAGAATTCAACATGCAGTATTTTGCAAAATTGTGTTTATTCTGTCTGCTCAATCTTCATTTCGATTGCTATTAGTAGGCTAATTTTAATTTTCTTCTCTATCTTCAGTGTAAAAAGTCTGTAGCAAATGACGATCGAGATAGAGATAAAGATTTGTTTGAAATTAGGAGCGGTTTCACAATTTTATAGTAGAAGTTCAATAGTTGCAATTTATTCTAAATATGGATGGTATTGTTTTAAAATCTCTACCTCTATCTCTACTGTTGTGAAATAATCGATTTTTATTTGAATTGCGCAAAATTTGATTGGCATTCCCAAATATTTTCGAAATTTGGCCGTAATTACCAATTTCTCTTCATCAAACACAATAATACGAGGCCAAACATTCTCTTCAATCAAAATCAATTAGAAAAACAGGGCAATATATGAGAGAATCTATCATTCAATTAAAATACTTTTAATTATACAAAATACAAAAATTATCTACAAAAATTTACAACATCTAATTACAAATAATAGAAAATCTAAGACTAGAAGAACCAGAATTTTTTCGGTTTTTTGAAGTTTTTCCATTTTTTAAACAGGAAGAAAAACTCCCTGTCGTTGGCCGGATGGATCGTATCGTCATCATTGTAGCCGGCATTGGTCGGGTCGGAATCATCGAACGGTGCACACAGACACAAAGCGATCCAACAAATTACAAAAACCATCTGTAAATGCCCCCCAATTAACCCCTGCAACAAAAATAACAACTAAAATACTTACAATTAGAAACTTCATGATGTGGATGCAGCTCGATTTTCTATTCTCTAAACGGATTATCAAAGGACAACCACTTTTTATATTTATAACCACCGAAAAATCCCCACCCTCTGTTAGGGAAAAGTAGGATGATTGTTAGATACGGCGATTGCAACACGGATATTTTTCGGTAATATGGCTCTACTCTATTCAGAACGCCGATTTGCATAGAATTTTAACAAGAATCGGTTATTTTAGTCGATATAAAGTGGTGATAATTGTGGGAAATTGTCTAGAAATGACCCTTAAATGGATAAAATTGGTAAAGGGCAATTGCAAATTTCGAATTGTGATCTCAAAAGCCATAATTTCACAACAGATTTTTTGTGTTCTTCTCGAAAAGTCAATGTCTACATTATTATAAACAGTAAATTATGTAATACTTTTGTAATACAATTTCGATAATACCTCTCAGATATGTTTCAAGGGTGAATCCGGCAGAATAGGTAATTAACTGACTTCCAATCGAATTTAGTTTCATTTAATTTCTACAACAAATTAATAATCTTCCCATAGAATTATTAAACTCGCTCGATTTTTGTGAAAGTTCTAAATGCGGTTTGTATTTGTGGAACAAGTCAGGTTCAAGTGCATCTCGTTTCATTTTTTTCGAATATTGTGCAAGTTTTTTGTGTGTGCGCTTGTAAATAAATCGATGTCAGGGTTTTCCATCTTGGAAATGTTGCTCTTATGCAATTTAATGCATCGTTAAATTAATAATAGCGCCATTTAATGTTGTACAACATTAACAGTTAAGAAGCAGACATTGATAAATTAGCGCTACTTTGCCCCAATGGGGCACATTTGTCGATTGAGAATTGCCCAAGATTCCCCCGAATTTGCATATTTCATCGGAATTTCGAATAAAAACCGATACTAGACGTGGATTGTGTTCAAAACAGATTTCTCTTCGTCTACAAAGTGGAGTTTCGTAATACTCATCAAAATTTTAAACAGGATAGCGCGATTATAGAAACTTTGGTCGTTTGAAATTGAAAAATTAAATGAAATTTCGATTGTTACTATAACAACATTTCCCTTGATTTTATCGATTAAAACGACTGTTGAACTGTGGTATCAAATCCTAAATGATGAATGAAATGTGCTACAAAATGTCACGGTCAATGCCAATGAAAATATGAACGGAAAAATCTTAAATACATATGTTGCTATAAATAATACACACCCTCTTGTTTCCTTTTAAATCCTTAATGTTGAAGTGTATTAAACTATCGAAATTAATCACGTTTCTATTTTTGTGTACGACCACAATTCATTTTCTATTATTGTTATCACTATTTTTAACCGCAATATTCATAAATTATGAAGTAATAATCGAAGAAAAATAGCCGATAGTTAGGGCCGTCATTAGCCCTCGATTAAATTCTTAAAAAAACTATCCAAAATTGATTAGATTCTAAATATGTAGAACTTCTTAGAAATAGAATTCGCCTTTCTTATCTATGTTAGAATACAGTTTTTCAATTCTATTTCAGTTCTGAGATGTTTTCAAACAGTTTCTAGCGAGTTTTTAAATCAGACGCTTACATTAGAGTTTTCAGCGCGATATCTATCAGTTTACTAATTTTTAATCGATTTTTGAGATAATCTGGGCTTTTAAAAAAGTATTACTCAACTTTTGCAATTCTGTACTTATTAAGCTTATTTGCCCAAAATTTTGATTATGACGACTTAGAATGTTTGAATATTTTCAAAATAAATCAAGTTTCTTCTAAAATCATCAAATTTTGGGCCAAAGCGCTAGATTTTTCAAAAATTTCCTTCAGAATAAATCAAAATGTCTCGATATAGGGCGATTTTTTGATAGAAAAATTTCAAAATTCTACAAGAGCGCTTTTTTAAAATTCATTTGGAAGGGGTTGGTGTATAAAAATATTCGTTTTGGGCGCTATATTTAAGTTCCCGATTTTCGGCCTAGCTTTGGAGGAATTGTTCCAATTTGATTAAGTTTGGAATGGATAAGATAGGAACCGAAAAAAATTGAATCCAAATTTTAAGAGCTCTGTCGGAGCTACTATTTTTCAAATTTTGATTATGACCACCTAGATTGTTGGATGATTTCCAAAATGAAAGAAAATTTTCCATTAAAATCTTCAAATTTTTAATCGATTTTTGAGGTAATCTGGCCTTTTAAAAAGTATACGTAACTGTCGCAATTTTGTACTTATAATGCTACTTTTGTCCAAAATTTTGATTATGACTACTTAGAATCTTTGAATATTTTCAAAATCAAGCAAAATTTTCTTCTAAAATCTTCAAATTTAGAGGCAAGCGCTACATTAAAAAAAATCCCTTCAGAGTTAAATAAATCAAAATATCTCGATGTAGGGCGATTTTTTATAGAAAAATTTCAAAATGTATTTTTTAAAATTTATTGGGAAGGTATTGGTGTATAAAAAATGTTTGTCTTAGGCCCTATCTTTAAGGAAAGTACCCGATTTTCGGCCTAGCTTTGGAGGAATTGTTCCGATTTGATTAAATTTGGAATAGACAAGATCCAAATTTTAAGTGCTCTGTCAGAGCTCCTGCGTTTCAAATTTCGATTATGACCACCTAGAATGTTGGATGTTTTCCAAAATAAAACAAAATTTTCCATTAAAATCTTCAAATTTTTGGACTGAAAGTGCTAAACTTCCATTAAAATCAAAGCTTTTCGATGAAGCTAAAATTTATTATAAAAAATCTTAAAATTCTGTAATAAGAGCGTTGTTTTTCAAAATTTTACCTTAGGGCGCCACATAATTCCGATACTACCCAACTATTTCGGATTTTTAGTCGATTCAACCCTAAATTCCAGCGCATCCACCATTTTTAACAATCGTAAATCTGTTTTATCGGTAATAATTTTGATTGCCCCTCCTCAAATGTTTATTGAATTGGTCAACAAGATCTATATGGCATCCAACTGTTAGTTTCGATAGGGCTTAGATATGGGCGAAATAATTTTTCAATTCTCTCCGTGTTCGTTTTATTTGTTCGGATAAGTCCCTTTCAAAGTGCCTCTTCTTATCTTCATCTTTTAATAAAAATGGCCATTATCTCGTATAATATTCGTTTTAAATATTATACATTGTATATGTGTCTATATGTGTGTGTATGGTTTTTTAAACGGATGCACCATAGGGGAGGTGCTAGCCAGTTTGACCGATTAACGCCGATTACATCTCGCGAACCGCAGGAGATCAATAAACAATGATCGTCCGGAAAATTACTAAATTATCCCAGTGAGCATTTAACAATAGTTTGAGATAAAAATATCGTGGTAAAATGGACAAGAACGAATAACTAAACTTGAAAATATTGACCAACAACAGCGGTGAACGGAATCGTTTTCGAAACTTTGTATAGAGTTGCATGCTGTTCATTCGCCTCTTTTACTATAACATAAAGACTATTATAATGTCAAAATGTTAATCGTTCAAGTATTTAGTTGAACAATTTCGTCTTTTATTTGCTGTTGTTGTTGTTGTACCAGGGACCATTGTGAATTATCGTTCGTATCTTTATTCAACTTCCACTAAATCAAAAACAACTCGCAAATAATGAGCGTGTAATTATCGTTCTGTGTTCTTATACCAATCATTTTTTTAAACGTTTTTTTCAAAAAGAAAATCGTTCGCAAATGAGAATTTCGATTGGTACATTCACCGTATAAGGAACTTGTCAATGGATTTCAACATTGGCGACGGCTAATACTGAGATTGTTAACTAAATAATACGTGGGCAGATCGTGTGCTTATATTTAAAACAACAACAACAACGAATGCGAATTTCGATTGGATAATTATGATGAATTGGCGATACTATAAGCTTGTTAACATCGATTTTATCAATTGTTGTTTGATTTTTAATTGGAATTCAATTAAGCATTTTGTACAATTGGATAATTTACAGATTCCACGAGTGAAATCGACAATGAAAACGTCGCTTTGTTTGTATTCTTAAATCAGCTTAATTATTTTAATCAACGAATTTGGATTGTTTATACGATAAGGTTGATTGTTATTTGGTTTGGAAAAAAATTAACGTTATCATTATCACTGCTATTATAATTATTGTGTTTGTACGGGAACTAATTCGGTTTCTTATCTGTTGAAGACTGTCGCTTACAGCTAACTGTAATTGTCGATGATTGTATACCCGACGACTGAAAATAGGAAAGTTTCTTATAAGTTAAATTATTTTGTAACAATATTCGAATTCTTTTATTTATTACTCTGAACTGAACTTTATTCTATCACTTAAGTTATTCAGGGCTTGACAATTAGGATTGCGCATGCTTCAGAAAATTAGGTTGGTATAACCAAATCTTGCAGCTATTCTAACCCCACAATTCCAGATTTGATTAATAGCAGTCTTACTCTGTGCGTTCATTCAAAATTCAAGTTTTGAGGTTCGAAATTTGAATAAACGCAAAAAAATTGCGCTAGAAATGGATGAAACTACTAATTTTCGAAGAAAGACGTCTACTTCCTATTTATCAGTCAGTTCCGTATTTTCTGCCATCCGGTATACCGCTTATAGCGTATAATTAGAGTCAAAATGCTGGAATTCTTGTTAAAATTGAATGGCGCATCCACCATTTGTACACATTTGGAAGAAAATTTATTGGCATTTTCGGGTCCAATTTGGAGTTAAATTATTGAGAACAAGTGACCCAAAATCGACTAATTCAATATTCTGTTTTATAGACAGAACATTGAGATGGTGATGGTGTTTTCAACTTGTTGTTATTATACGATCTACTTTATCGCCCAGCAGGTAACAATCTTTACAGTCTCTAATTTTCAACGAAATCTGAACTGTTTGACATTAATGCGACACATTAGTGTAGAAGAAAACGAATCATCATATATATTAAATGATTTAATTATGTTGAATTGAACGTGTAGAGAATTCAAAACAACAAGAAGAGAGAGTTTTTTTATAAGCTACATCGTGCCCTGTATTTTACAGTTAATTGTTAAAACGTTAATTATTTATAGAAAATGATTAAATAACGATAGGCTACTTAATATCAGGAAAAGGACTAGAGACAGCACGACATATAGAAATGTTGTCGTGATAGAAGAAATAGACAGTTTTCTACAACATTCAATAAGTCACTAGTGATTTATTAATATACGCTTCAATTCAAGTTCCGTATAGATAAATATGCATTTTAATGTTCTAAATTCGTAGAAATAATTAAACGCTATTATTTTAATAAAATATCAATTAAATTTGCTGCTTCTAATGGGCTAGTTGCCTTAAAAAAAGGAATTTTTGATTCATTTATTTTAACTTTTAGAAAAGGCAAGTTTGTAATTTGTAAAGGAAAATTTATCATATAGCATAATTCGGAAACTCAACGAATTGTTTACCAGTTGAAAAATGGCTAAAATTTCCCAAGGAAACCTAATTTTTTCGATTTCTTGGAAATTTTCGTAAATATCTGGAAAATGCCTTTAATTGTCTATATAAAACAGTTTGAATTAGTGAAAAATAAATATTTTTGGTTGAGTTATAGCGGAAAATATAAAAAAAGACAAAACGAACGCTTTATTGATTTCCTCTCTAATTCAGAAATTCCTCGAAGTTTTCCAAATCGCTTATGGCCATGTGGTGTATTAAGAAACGTTCTTTCAAACGAAAATTTATATCGTTCGAAGCATTAAAAGAAGGCAGAAACCGTCTATTGAAAATTATCCTTTTTTTCATGTTCGGCTCTTTGAGTCGATCAATAAAATGAACCGAAAATTGTTCTCTTTTAAGTCGGTTAAAAAAGAATGAATGAATTATTAACACTACACTCTTATTAATTAAATTCGACCGAAATTCTAAAACAAGACCGGTCAATACATGAAAATTTACGACTCTACAAAATTTTCTAGCAGTTAGTTAGTGAGCACACGCTCCTATAGCGAGCTACCTGTTCTGTTCCCTATCTTCATTATTACGACTAAATTTAGGCAAGATTGACGGTCTAATTAACGAAATTTCCTACCATCGATAACACAACTAATTACCAACAATTTCAAGTGTCGATAAACGGAATTTTATCGATTTTGAATTGGCGCATCCACCAAATTTACAACATTTCTCCTCTCAGTATGTTGTAATTTATCGAGTTTCTCGTGTCAAATCTTCAATTAGCAATATATTCTCGATATTATTTTTTATTTTATTATATTAATGTCACTATATATTTTCCGTTAATTGGATAGATAGTGATAGTGGACAAGTAAGTGAAACTCCTACCGATTTCTATCAATTTTAATGAAGATATGTTGGATAGTTTACGGTTATTCACGATTTTAGAATATTTTCTCATATACATACGTACGTTTATAATAATAGCAACGAGAAAAAATTTAATAGGGATCAAGACACAACAACAATAACAACAACAACACAACAACAGTGACGTCTAGTCTGCCGCTCTGTAATTATCCTAATAACTATTTTTAAAATTTCGTACGCCACGTCTGAGTATTGATTATTACATTTGATGTGTTTTAATTCGTTTTGATATTTGGAAACGTTCATTTCAGGCAAGATTTCCTTTAAATTCCGCCCACATTTGATTCAATTCAATATAAATGATAAACATGGAAATTGTTTGTTTTTTTTTATATTAAACTTCTTGTTTTCCCTTCTATTATTATTTCATTTTATAACGACCTGCTGCTGTGTGCTTGTTATTATGAGGCGGATCAAGGGGCTACCGGATTGCCTTTCTGTCCCGCATTACACGCTAAATTACCAATTAGACGTAACCGTTAATTACACGCTGGAAATATTGTTGTAGGTAGGTAGGCAGGCCGGCTAATATAGCTACACATATGTGTGTTTATATCGATAAAGTGAATGGTAGTAGTGCCGGCTACCGGCCGTTTTGCATCGATTGATCTGTAACGGTTTTATTATCCATAATTTTGTTTATAATTTTATTAAGGGAATCGTAGCGAAACAGCCCAAGGAACAGGCAGCTAGTGATGGGAAGTGTGTTCCTCAAAAATCGATTACGTTAAGGCATAATCGCATGTCAAATATAAATAATTTTGCCGTGAGATTTCTAAATTTGTAGACTACAAGCTCGAAAATATGCCCAAATAAAAGATCTTGTCCTAGGCGCAAAATTTTGGCATTTAGCAATGTAAAAATTACAAATTTCGCTCTCTGAAATGAAATTTTGCTCCACTTTGTCTATTTTTATCTACAATATAGATGCACAATAGAGGAATTTAGCAGATTTGGCGCTTAAATTTTGTACTTTTACTGCTTAAAATCGACTATTTAGCTCGAATTTTCGCTTTCAGTCAATTCTAAAAATAAAGTCCAGTTATGTTTAAATTTCGATAACATTTTCTTCCTTTCAAATTACTGATGTTCATCAAACATCTGTTATCAAATCGTGTGAAGAAACTTTAGATATTTTGGATAACTTTGTTAGCACAGTTTCAGATACTCTGATCATGACAAATTTTGAAACTAAAGTGATTAGTTGTTTTTAGTCGAGTTTTGAGCCTATTTTAGAGCAGAATTTTAGATTTCTCAATACATGTTTATTCTAAAATCATCAAATTTGATTAGTGACTCGTACAAAATTTTACGCCCTCAATGACTTTTCGGCACGATTTCTAAATTTAAATTCCAGTTCCATTACAAATCATTTTCAGTAAATCTAAGGGCATAGACTTTAGTTCTTGCCCCAGGCGTAGATTCTTCATGTTACGGTACTGGTCTTGTCTTCCACAGTCTGCGTTTTGGGCATATATCAAATTTCATAAGCACAGTCGGTGTCGCATTTAAATCAATAATAAACATTCAAAATTCTCTATTAGAATAGGTAGATAATAATATTCTATCCAACAGTGATTATGAATTATGTCCACCTATCTAATAAATATCTAAACAGAAGCCTTCTAATTAGAATGACAGAGGGGCATCGGTAGCCATAAATGGTTAGAAGTCAAGTTACTGAACGGATGGACTGGCGTTATGGTCTTTGTTGTTGTGCGCTCATCGTCGGTCCCTAACTCTTTCTTCATCACCATCATCATTATCATCTTTTGATTGGGCTACATAAATATTCATATTCAATAAATTTATCAGTTATATGAGACTGCACCGACAATAATAATTCATTATTATTAATTGATATTGGATACAATACTTTATCATTTAATGGACTCGTTTGCTTTTTTTTGAATATCTCGATTAATTCGGCTCAATATTCAACGAAATCACACACTTATCGTAGCAATTAACTCAACTTAAAGTTGGTTGTTTATCAAAGTTAGATGAATTATAAAAGAAACGGTTGAGATTTATCTGTAACGTTGGATATTGTTATAAATGAGTCGACATGAGCGTAAAATAGAATCGTTTTAACATGGGGAACATATTAGAATCAGCAGGCAGTAAGTACAAGTAGACATTTCAAATCAATGGAACATGACTTGCTTATCAGATATGCAGACAACGCACTTCATCACATGCCCTGCATGCGATACTTTGACACAACCGAATATTTCTCCAATATGTTTTGTCTATCTTTAGTTGGAAATAAAAGAAAAATTCTTCGTACAAGACAAAGATAAAATGAATTTATTGATAAAATTTCCACGTGTGTTGATTGAACACTTTTAAAATTTGTTGTTGTTAACACAGCAGGACAATCTATGTTGTATTATATCTACAAACCGTGTTCTTTTAGTGCAAACGACATATACTTTTTAACACTTCAACACTACACACAAATATAATGAATTAGTCGTGTTCTATTCGGTAATAACACCGTGTTTTTTCGATATAAAAAATGATGGATGATTGCGACAAGAACATTTACGTTGTTCCCTAAAAGACAATCTCGTGTTATTCTGGTTGTTAATTTTATTGTAATAAAAACAACCATCGGCTATTTTAGATACATTTTAATAAACTGCATAGAACCGTTGCAGAACATCATTGTTATAAAGGCTCGGCTATAGGGAGTCTGTTTTCTAATATTACAACTTATACGATAATAATGCAGGTGTTTTGCTAGTGGCTCAGATTTGTTGGTGATTTTTTGAGAAATTCCAAATCTGTCTACCGAGACTGATTTGTAATCAAAATTGAATTCGAAATGTTGTAATTATTAGCGTGTCTTATTGTGTTTGAGAATGATATGTTACGTGTTTATAAGTATATGAAGATACTGCCGATATGTATACAACAACAAACAACTATACAACAGAGTTATTCAAATAAGAAGAAGAAATCTATAAATATACCATATGTGTGAAAATAAACAGTAATTCTCAGCCCTATAGTATATGACATGGATGCAATTTACAACGTTGATTTTCCATACATACACCACACCAGCTAGCACGCAACGTATCATTTAGTACCATATTGGTGTTGGTGGCCCCATATGACTTCAACATATACACTTAAAATGCATATTGTTGCACTAAAAATTGTATATGCTACGTGTTGTTGTTATTCCTCTATAATAGATTCGCTGGTTAAAATACAACAGAATACAAACACCATTTTCGGTAATACCTAAGTGTGCACATATTTGGCCAAAGATCTTGTTGAAGCTCTAATAATTCAACGCAAATAATAAGTGGAGATGATCTCAAGCCTCAATTATAACATCTTTGTACATTATCGGTTTAATTCATTCATTTTGCCAGAAATACGAGAGTAAATCAACAGATTCTAGTCGAAAATTTCATTAAATGCGACTAGAACGTTTAACTTTTTAGCCCAGTTGGCTACTGTATTAAAGTTGCGTTTATGATCCCAAATTTGGCCAAGACTGTCTTCCTTCTGGTTTTAATAACAAATTAGTGGAAATTGCGCAATTTTCAAGTTTATGAAGAGATAAATTAACAAATTTTAGGCGAAGATTTCATGCTGCAAGTTGCAGGTTGTACTTTTTTTAATTGTGTGTAAATTGAAACATTTTATGAAGATGGAGCAAATTTTGACTAGTTAGTTATTTACAACACGATTTTTTAATTTGTTAGAAAGACAGCACAATTTTGAACGAGATCTTCGTGTTAAATGCGGCCAAAAGGTTGCCAAAATTTTCCAGTTGACTGCTGAATTCAAATTGCTGATTCTTCTTATATTTTAGCAGAAATTATTGTTTTAGGCCAAACATTTGTTACATTTAGATGGAAAATATAAATACTAAGCAAATTTTGATTAGTTCCTTTTATTTATTTGACAGATTTTAGTCTAAAATTTCATAGTAAATGTGCTTAGAAAGCTGCAACGGAAGTTGAACTTGTTTCTGCTGGATTAAAGGCGCAAATTTGATTTCAAAATTGGCCGTGTCTCGTTTTCGTGTTTCAATAGCCAATTCGAAGAAAAATTGAAGGTTGTGGACAAAAATTGCTAAATTTGGCTGGAAATTAGGACATTTTAGGACATTTCGATCAGTATTTTGTTATTAACAACAACAAGTTTATTAAGACACAATTTCACAGAATTTAGACGAGAATTTCATCCTAAATAGTGCCAAAAATCTGCTACAAAAGTTGAATTTCTTTCCCAGTTGATTACTGAACTAAAGTTGCGAATTTGATTCAGAAATCGACTCTTTTTAACTTCCCCGACCGGAGGGTAGGGAAGTTATTAGTTTCGGACCAAAATTTCGAATTCGAGATTTCACCAGATCTTTACGTTTTGAGGTCCCCTGAACACGTTTTTGAAGTTTTTAGCTTGATGTCCGTGTGTGTGTGTGTATGTGTGTGTGTGTGTGTGTGTGTGTGTGTGTGTACGTGCGTCTGTCGTTTCTCCAACGATTACTCAAAAACTGTTTAACCGATTGAGTTCAAATTTGGCCAGCACAAATTATTTGGTGGCCGCTCGAGTTGATTAGTTTTTGGTGCCAATCGGACCACGGAAGGGGGAGGGGGTTGATTGAAAAAAATTTAAGATAACATATTAATTTGATATCACCAATCGAAAGGGCATGTGCTTTTATGTCCGAAACGATAGCCATCATGTGCAATGTTCTTTTCTTTTTTTAAATAAGGGCACAAAATTGGCAAAATAGTGTAGTCCACAAATTCAAATTTGCCGCTTTCTATAAGGGATCGGTTGCCATAGAAAAGAGTTGTTGTTAGATAGAGAGAGAGATATATATCCTTTTCATGATTCAATTGCGAAATTTTGAAATGACAGTTTAGAAGGTTATCCAACATAATTTTTAAAGCGTAGTAAAATTTATAACGGTAGTTTATAAAGACAGAATGATATCTACTGTTGGTATCACTGAAGGAATAAAATCCTATGCGTTTGTTTACATTCTTTTGTCATTTTTGAAACATAACCTCAGAATATTTGTTTTCAAGCGGTTTTTGTGTTTCGGTAAGTGCTTTTTCAATATATAAATGTTTTAAAATAATATAAATTTTAATTTTTCCCTCAACAATTCAATAGATATGATTTGATTTTTTCCATGTTTTTGTTGGGACAACCGTACTACTTTTTACTCTGCGCTGAAATTACAGTTCTGTTGTTTTGTCAAAATTTCGCAATTGAATCGTGAATCGAGTTTATGAGAAAGTTGAATTGAAAAGGGTGTGTGTGGAACTAACGATCAGTGAACAGAGTTCTGGTTGACGAGGTGCTGGTTCCTCATTGAATTTTTCGGAGGTTGTGAGATAGCCACGGTTCTCGAACCCGATTTTGATTTTTATAGTAAGTCAGTTTTTTTTTTTAATAAAGTATCTAGAATAGAAAAAATAGTATAAAAAACTCGTGCTACGGTACTCGTTTTTTTAAAACTCGGACTCGTGCATTAATTGCCGACTTTTGACACTTGTTTTTAATAACTATTCTAATTCATGATTAACTATCCGGAGTGTGTCGGGGAAGTTATTAGGCCGCTTTTTAGATTCGGCCCCTTCCAAATTTTTTATAGTGTGAATTGAAAAAATTTATTAATCAGTTTCTTCTATTTACAATACGAGTTTATATTTGCAAGTTCTGAGAGACAATTTAATAAATCTTGACCATATTTCATGATCCAGACCAAAAGACAGTCGGATTTTAAATCTACAAAACCGGATTTTTTCAAAATTATGGCAAATGAATTGATTACTAAATTAAAGTCGCGAAATCAGTTGAAAAATGAAGCAAAGCTGCCATTCAAATAGCAAATTGTCTGCAAAAATAGACGATTCGGGACAAACATTTGTTCCGTTTATAAAGCAAAAATCTTCTAAAATTAAGAGTTTGTGACGAAAATATAGATTTGGATGCTAACAGACGGACAGAATTTGATTTACAAAATTGAACTGGCGGTTGAATTGATCAGTAGAGTTGCAAATTAGTCTGAAAATTGACCAAAAGTTCCTCTTTCGTGTTTCAGTAGCAAATTTTTTAGAAAAATTGACGATTTAGGGTAAAAATTTATTGAACAAGGACAAATATCTAGAGTTTATAGTTTATATTTAGACTCAAGAAAGGATTAGCAGTGATTTTAAAGAGAATTTAGCAAAACATTGGTATGATAAAAGTGCAAGATTGAGTCTAAAATCGACTTTCAGATTTCTTCTCAAATAGCCAAATTCACCAAGAAATTAATGATGTAGAGCGAGAATGTGCCAGAATCTGGGCTTCAGTCCAAAAATTGTCAGAACCACAATTTAAAGCGAACATTTGTTGAAACTGACTGTAATTCGAAACTCTATCTATAAAATTAACGACGTTTCCAAATTAGATGACAGCTTGAATTCGAAAACGTTTAAAATTGTTTTTATCCTTGATTCGATGCTATTATCGTTAAATTATGACAATTTGCAAATTCGCCAATGTTTCGACGTTAGACACCAAGATAGACGACCGTCGAAATACGATCCACAAAGAAATTGTATGAATAAAATATACGCCCGATATATCATCGTAGTTATATTGGAAATTATAGAAAGATTTACATATACATACGTACGTTGGTATGTTTATAGTTAGGGTTAGGCATGGGAAATCTAAACTAATCCATCTTATGGATGTTTAACGTGTAGATTGTTACAATATACAAGTTATAAACAAAAACCATAATTATAAATTTATGCAAATTGACATCAACGTTTTTGTTGTAGTTGTTAGATTTAATTTGAAAAAGAACATCCGCCGTTTAAATAACAATTTAAGACGATTATTTCGTCGTCAATTTTTGTTGTTTTCTCTAATTTACTAGCTCAACAATCACTTGTCAGTTTATTGAAACAGCATTGTCCATTGTTCTATGAAATTTCCAGATATAATACGGTATTAAATTTGAGAATTTCTCGAATTGTAGGCCTAATCGTCTATTCGGATCGTCATCGTTGTCGTGTACCAGTCGTCTTTTATTGATACAATTAAGTTGAATAAATTGAGAGACAACTTTATATCGATATAATGCAGTTAAAATTCCCAATGACAGTATATAAAAATTCCAATCCATGTTGTATATTTATTCGATTCGGTTGTTTTTCTCTCTATTCCACACCAATGTTGTTGTCGTTTTATTCCCATCTTATAGTATTGAAAAGTGAGGCTTGCGTGTTGTCCCCTGCCAATTTTCATTCTTTATGTGAACAGTTTAACGTCCATCTAGACTGTTAGGCCAGATAAAGTACCTTGTCCATCCAAATTAGGATATTTCGGCTTAATATATATATATGTATGTGTCTTCTTTCAAGTGCTTTTAAGTTGGATATTTAGTGGCTTAACATCAACCGGTTCTTGAATTGAACGTAAAAGCAGTTAATGTTAACATTAAAAACGTTATTTATGCCAGATTGAACTTGAATTGTTTGTTGTTGTTGTTGTTGTTGTTTTTTCTACCATACTATTCGTATAATTATTGACTTACCATCGAAATTTGAAGGTTTTCCATCATATTGGTAGATCAATGGACTCGACGAAACGGCGTGCATGACGATCTGTCATTTATTTAAAATGCATATCGATCGTAGGTTTCGGCGCACAACTTGATTAAAGCAATCGTTAAGATAAACTAAAATTGATCACAATGCCAACGATAAATTCTGATTAATACAGGAGGCTCTCAGACCAGTTGGTAGCTTTTCAATTACAACAACAACTGTCGTAAATTCGAAGTAGGAATTGAGAATTTCGCGATTATTCAGCCGACAATAACAATAAACACCGAGCTAAAGATCAGTCATGCAAGGATAAGGCAACGATTCGCGATTTGCTGAAAATTCAGGTAAATTTCGCGATAATTTCAACATTTCTACCATTAATCTACAGTAAAACAATTAGGTAAATCTCCTTCAAAAATGTTCGTATTCTGAAACGAATTACTACCAAATTTGACGATAATTAAATCAATTAGACAGGACACTTGCATTTAGAAGAAATACGGCTGGTACGTTCAAAAATGTGGAAAGATTACGCTCTCTACAATCGACAATAACCGATTTAAAGCTATAAAAGTGTCTTAAGGGGCCGTACTAGAACTCGTTAAAAGAAATAGAAACTTCAACAAACGATTTCTCGTTCAATTTTCACTCAAAATTCAAGCCTTTGGGTCCGCTAGAAAGGGAATTTCGAGTTGCATAAGAAAAGTTTTGTGGAAATGTTGAGTTATTTTTTTAATTTTCCCCCACAACTCAGCTCATATTTGTTTGTAATGAATATGGGGATAGTAAATCGAGACAATTTTCCAAATATGCAAGAAATTTTCCGCAAAATAGAGAAAAATAGCAAAATCTAAAACCTAAAGAATTAACTGTCTTATTGTCTGGAAAACATCAGGGCAAAGGCAAAATATCAAATTTTTGAAAATTCGATGAAAATCACGGAGAAATTCATTATTTGTATCCATTAATTTGTTTAGAACCAGGTTTTTTCCAGTTTGTAGGCGATTTTTTAAAAACAAAACTTGCTTATTTTCGTGGAAAAATTGCGTGGAAGACAAGCTTTTTTCTTTGCTGCGTTGCTAAATTCGAATTGATTTGAAAATACACAGGGAATATCGATTTATATGGAGGCGAATCAAATTAAGGAATTACCAGCGCTCTTGGATTTAGCATTAAAAATTCAATCGTACAATAAAATTGATACACAAGCTTTTAAAAAGGTTAAAATACGAAATTTTGGCCCGCTATTATCTTAAAAAAGTGTAAATTTAAAGACTCAGAACTAATTTTAAAGTTATTTATTTTAGCTATACGCCCTGTAAATATTCGATAATTGAATAAAGGTTGTAGATTATGTTAATTTGATTTAAAATTGAATTTCTTGTGGAAAAAATACCCAAAATTGTTCACATTTTTACTACAAAATTGAGATTAACACCATGAAAATAACATTTCCCGATAATGACAGATTTTCTTTAAAACTAAATACTGTCAAAGATTATTGTCCACATTATTTACCAGGTGATAACGCGACAGTTTAGATTATTGTTGGATTTCTTTTCTGTGAAATTCCTTAAAAATGTCGAAGTTGTTGCTAATTTTTACAATATTTTCATTCTAAAGTGCATCTAACGAGCTTTGCTATTTTTGGAAATCTAGATGAAACTCCGAGTTACAGAATTTTTCCTCCTAACTTGGCTAATAGTGTTTATTTTGCAATGATTTTCACGTAAATTATAGCAAATTGAAAGCGCTTTACCAATCTCCAAGAGATTTTTCGATGGGATTGTTAGTTTCCCGGAAAATCGCCGAGAAGTTTTTTGTACAATTCTGAACACAGACACCGAAACAAAATCTTAGAAAATTTAATAATTCGCCTTTATAAAATTCGAATTCTACCCTATACAGTATCCGTCATTTATTACAATTGTCACTTTATAATATCTCTACTGAAATAAGCAGCGATCGCTGTATATTTCACATAATTCGATCAATTTTGCTATAATTTTTCTAGCTAGGCAAATTACCAGAAATACGATAAGATTTTTAGAATTCAAATAATCAACAGTTCTATAGAAATTCATTAATTTGTAAATAATTAAAGAAATAAAAACAACCTTAGGTTATCTAATAGAGGTCAATTGATTGAATTATAAAGAAATTTGTAGCGTAATTCGTATAAAAAGAGACAAATTTTCACAAAATCTATATAAACACCGTTGATTTGTTGTAAAATTGAATAATTTCAACGAAAATCTCTTAAAATGTGGTTGAAACTGTTAGTGCCAATTTGTATCAGTCTAGTTACAATAAATAGTGCAAGAATTGATAATGTCTCGTTTAAAAATGTCCGAGTTTTGGGCTACAATATGTTCACGTTAAAATTCAACAAAACAATAACATCATCGAATAATCTAAAAGAGAATCTTCCAAATATATTGGTGGACAGCATCGAATTAACGAATCAAATTCCGATTTTATACCGCAACTCAATCAGCGATCTCGAAGATTTAGATGAACTAACAATCAAATCGAATAATTTAAACGAAATCCAACCGGGTGCTTTCAAGAATTTACCCCAACTACGCCAACTGGTCATCGCCGATAATCGTTTGGAAGAAATTAAAGAGGGTGTTTTCAACAATTTGCCAATATCCACGCTTGTTTTGAGTGGTAATCGAATCGACAAGATAGCCGATGGTGCTTTCGATAATATGCCGGAATTGTTGACAATTAATTTAGCCGATAATCGAATAACGAAGTGGAATAAAAATTGGTTTGTTAATACGCCGTTATTAGTGCGTGTATCGATGCAAAATAATCAAATCGATGAGTTACCGGCGTTTAGTTTTAGAAATTTGGAAGGCGAGAAGAAATTCGGTAAACTTCGATTGACAGTTAATCTGATTTTTAGTTATAATAAAATTCGAAATATCGACGGGGATGCTTTTAAACATTTGAAAACCATCGACAATTTATGGTTGGATCATAACGAAATCGATAATTTCAACCAGAATTGGTTCGATGGTATCGACATTGATACATTACGGATCGATTATAATAAATTAACATGTGTGGCTGGTGATTTTGATAAAATATTTAAAGCTGATTTGACGAGCATTAATGGTAATCCATGGGATTGTAATTGTTTCGAAAATATCGAGATATATTCTGATAAACATAAGGGGCGAATCAATTTGGCGTACTCGAAAATGACGTGTGCTGCTGCTAGAATTGAGAAAAAGTTGCGGAATTTGGAGGAGTTGTTGAAGAAAAACAAAGAAGAGGCCGAAATTGAGCCGATAAAATAACATGTTTATCGAGGGATGAAATTGTCAATAAATCCGTCGATTTGTTTGATTATTTTCTCAAATTATCCTAGTCTTGGGGTTAAAGTTAGCCCTGTTATTCCCATTTTTTCCGAACAATTTTAGAAACAACACAGAGCTTCCAAGTGGAGGTTATCAAAGGCGACTATTTATAGATTTATAATTATAAGGTCGCCAATTTTTATTATTTCGGGTTATACGATTAAAACTCTATGCGCATAGTAGAATTGTTGTGATTATGCAAATATTTTCACTGAAAACAACTTTAGGAGAATCTTTTGTTAGTTATTTCATATGTCATTCTGGAAACTGTGTTTTGACCGACTTATCGATGAGCTACAGGGACCAAATTCTGCTGAAATGTTCCCTGGAGATCCATTGAAAAAGCCTCAAAATATTTCTAGAATCGCTCATCAACCAATAGGACTTATGACCCAGTTAATAGTATAAATTGGGTCATCCGGTATATTCGAAAGCTCCTCAATTAAATTGGAAAAAATCGGAATTTAGCTGGTTCACTATTATAGATAAAAACGAAAAATTTAAACTAAATATAATCAAAAATAGAAAAATTGCCCCCTTTGAGTGGCCCCTGTCCAAAATCTGTACACCCAAGTGATCAATTAATAAATTAGAAATTTATTGAAATTTGTGTTTTCTCCCCTATAGAATCCTGTTTGTGTATTCATGAGATTCGTTTGAATAATCCAACAATAGTCCACGTGTCGTTTTACGGTTTTCTCAACAGCGACTTCAATGTGTGATGAAGACACACGCCCTGTTCTGTAACCGTGTATGCTGCTTTACTCAGCAAATCTAATTGTGTGTCGTTGATTTTATTTATTTTTTTTATTCATATAGAGAAAAGATGCATTATCATGGTGTGGTTATGGGTGCGTCTAAACACCGTATAAATATCATTATCATCACCATTATCATTATCATCAAAACAATCCACTGTTTCGATTTTGACAGATTGTTTGATTGATTTTTCCCCGTGTTGTTGAGAGACTAAACAACAATGAGATACGATCGCGTGATCGAAGATGTATTGAATGTGCAGTCCATCAACATAAACTCTATAGTTAAACGTATATGTAAAGAATCATGTTACATCACATAATTTCTAGTCTGTAATTAAGAACGAAGATATGATGAGTGCCTAGCGGATGAAGAGGCATATAGCACGAGAGCGGATGTTGTTGGGTTTTGCTTAGCTAGCGGCTCTACTCGATTCTTTCCATTAAATTTCAACATGAAACGAACAGGGCGTACGCCATCAACATACACAGACATATTCCATATTATAATAAATAAACCATTTTGGTTTATATGAGAAATGACAGTACGGTTTATTAATGACACACTAATAGCTGTTATTAAAATTTTGAAAATTTCTGCCTCCTCTAGGGTAACTAGTTGATGTTCAGCTTTT
This sequence comes from Mylabris phalerata, assembly GCA_020740385.1. Classification (NCBI taxonomy): domain Eukaryota; kingdom Metazoa; phylum Arthropoda; class Insecta; order Coleoptera; family Meloidae; genus Mylabris; species Mylabris phalerata. The sequence continues at coordinate 1,822,407 of JAJEOX010000299.1, read as the reverse complement.
ATTTTTGCGTTTATTTTTTAATCCACCGTAGAATTGTTTTGTGGTTTCGAAAATTTAATCTTAGCTCGTGATTGCGCGCTCTCTCAACAAAACCTATAATTGACAGCTATTTTCTAATAACTGTAATTTTGGACAATCTACATAAACAATATCAAATATTTGATGAGGAACTAACACTTTAAAGCCACAGATTGCGGTCTATAATGTGTATTTATCGATTTCTTTTTAAAAAAATTCTATTCCAGCCTCATCCACGAAAATGTAGATTTAATCGGTGTGTTATTTAAGTTCAAGTCGAAATTCACAAATTTTATCCAACTTGTAACAATAATCGTAAATATGAAGCGTGGTTTATAAGAGACGAAGAAATTCGGGGTGTTGACAGTATTCGATTTAAATCAGTTGTTGAATACTCGGAATGCCACTGGACACATTCCAGTGGATGATAGTCGAAGACTCGTGCATTGTAAATCAATCATCAAGCAACTGATACAACCACAGCCATGCAGCTGATATTTTCCACATATTTACATAATGGTGGAGCAGCCAGTGTACTTGTCACCATCTTCATTTGCCTATCGTCATCAGAAAGGGGCGAATGTTGTTGTTTTTTTTTAAAGAAATTATTATAGAGAATCAATTGTGAAATTTGTTCAATGTGGCAGGAGTATAATTTTTATTATAGCAGCTGTTGATTTTCATGCACTCCCTCACTGGCAACATCTATACATACACACAAATCGCATTCGTGAACGTGCCACCGGACATCGCTATCACACCTGACTGTTTTACAACCATACCCGGATTCTCTATCAGATAACTGTGCTTGTGGCCGTTTTATTTCTTTATTTATTTACTGTTACAGCGCGTCCAGATTTCGATAAGAAACAGACGGTTTTCTTTAGACAGTGAACTGAACGAAAACACATTTGGGGCCAGGAAAATGTATCCAATTTCCTTCAGCTCAAATATTGTCTGTTCGAAATTTAGCAAATTTGAAACAATTCCTGCAAAGTTAGGCCAAAAATTGATATTTTACTTAAAGCAGGATCTGAAGTAAATCAAATTTGAAAAATGTTGCTCTTGTTCTAGGAATTTTGGTTAATTTTGAAAATATTCCACTACTTATGTAGTTATATGTATTTTGAGAAAAAATGCCCTTCGGCAACTACAAAATCTCGAAAATTTACAATTAGTCCAAAATTTCGATATTCCAATAAGTGATTCTACTTAATTTTTAAGAATATTGCACCTTTCTAGATTGTTATGACCAAAATTTGAAGAAAAAGTAACAGTTTTGTCTTATTTTGAAAATTGATTACTTTATTGGGCTCTAATGCAAAATTTCAAGACAATTTAGCCCTTTTAATGTACAACTTTAAGATTTTGTGTGCTCTATTTTTATTAATTAAGTTCCCTTCGTCGATGATTTGGAGTTTTTGATGAGAAAACTGGAATTTGGCAGGGAAATTAAATTAAAATCGCAATTTTTATTGATTCACTGTAGCAAATTTGCCAAAAATTTGCATTTTTAGTACGAAAACAACGAAGGTATCAAAATTTCTTCCCGTCACTCTAAAGCACAAAATTAAGCCCAAAAATTCTAGTAAAATTAACAAAATTGACAATTCAGTAATGAAATTTGTCTATTAAGTTTAAGATTTGAAAATCCAGCTCCATAAACAAATTTAAAATTTTTTAAACAGATTCTATGACAATTCGTTTGCCAAAATTCCATAAAATCAAACTTTTTTGAAAGTCCAAAAAGCGATTAAAAATTTGTAGATTAACTCATTTCGTATGACCTAATTGTTGGGCAAAAATGACTATAAGCAAGAATTGGAATTTTGACTTTGCCGTCCCCCAAAAATCCTCGGACATTACCTGAGTTGCTTGAGTGTCTAATTAAAGGTACCGAAAGTGTCTAAATTGCTGCTTTGCACATTTAAGAGAGAAAATCGATGAAAATTAGTGATTTAGATTGGAAATTTATCCGAGTTAATGGAAATTTCGAAAAAACTATCTCAAAATCTGAGGAGCAAATTCGCTATTCACTATTTGAAAATGGGTCAAAATTGGATCAAAACTGGAAAATCTCTCTAAAATTGATTGAATCTTCCCTTTCCGATCAGAAATCCAAATTCTGCTTGGAAGGAGTCTAGAGTTTGTTTTCTTTGGGGTCTAATGAAGTTCGGATAGTCTTTTTCTGAAAAATTCCAGCTTCAATGGATAATTTGTTATAATTTTTTCGTTCGTTCTCCTTTATTCTATTGGTGGTGAATTTATAAAAGAGCAATTTCCTATACACAATGGCTATTTGTCGATACAGGGTGGGGGCAGATAAATCTCGCAAGATGCAAAGTCCCGATAGTTCCTTACAATTATTTATCGGCATAGACCCGAAGACAATCAACAGCGGTGCTAAAACAATAGTAGGCGTGTCTGGCAATCAATTGTGAATACAGCTATTATTAGGATTGTGTGTGTGCAGCAGGTACTGGCAAAAAATCGAAAATTTTTTTACAACAGACGAGTTTTCGAAATCGTCGATTTAACGCATCGATACCAGCACACTGTATACACAAACATACGCACACCCTCTTCTTTATCTTATTGTTGGGAATTATGTGAAAGCTACCATATTACGCCGTCTGTGTTGCTGTTTAAGCAAATATGCGACATAAGATCGGATATCGGGATTATATTGATGTCCTGTTGGTAGTGTGTCTTGGTGGTGTTGTTGCTGTGTAGTAAATGCGTTAGCGAGCTTGTCAGACAATCGGCTGCCGGGCAGGAGAGGTCGCTAAAACCTCGTAAATTGTTCAACAAACACATATACAAAACGTACAAGAACTCGAACTATAAACATATACAACGAACGGGAGAATTACTTTACAATCACACAACACCATGACCACCATCTTCGACAAATCAAGCTAACAAAACAACCAAAGATCGAGTAAATGTATCAAATAGCGTAAAAATTACGAGTGACGTTGCAACTACCACCTGTCGCCCAATCTTCAATCCAAACTTACAAATTAATTCATTCTTGGCATAGCGCGACTTTACGGATCGTTTATCCGAATTGATGTCCGACAATTGGCTATGTGACAAAATATACACCGTTCAATCGTACCGAAAACGAATAGAACCGACCATAATTACGCAAAAACGATAAAATTCGAATAAATTTTAATCAACCTTCTTGTTAGATGATTAGACAGAAAACGTCTTGAAGTATTTGCATATCAACTCTTCACATGTCACATTGTACTACAGGGCGAAAAAATGAAATACCAACTCGTCTATAATGGCCAGTAATTACACAAGATTGAAAATTACACAGTGTAATTACAAGCGTTCCAACTTCCTTGTTAGACCGAGCCAAGTCAGGATAACAGGCGCTGAATTTTCGATTCAATAAGATAAAAGTTCATTCACAACATCCCGGACATTGCAGTTTAAGAAAGTGCGGATTTATCAACAGCAAGACGTAAAACCAACAATTTTTCCCGTTCGTTTTGATGATTAAAACGTGTGCCAGTCGTTTGTACAATAATAAGAACAATTTTAATATTAAGCGCCGTCAACATTCCAACAAATAAAATATAAGCCACTACAGGAGTGCTAAGCTAAAACTAGAGAATTCATAGGAACTCCTATTATTTGGCAAAAAATTTGAAGAGTCTTTCAAAGAGAGTCTATGCAGATTATTTTGGCGAAATTTCGACCGCGTAGATAATTCAGAAGTAGGTCAAAAGTGTTCATTTCAAAACAAGTTACAGAGAATGTTTCCAATATTGATTTTTCCGTTTTTTTCCATTTTATTCTGAAATATTTCCGATTTATTCTAGAGTGCAATGTAAAAACATGAAAAAAAAGTGGGAAATATTCTTGAGTGATTTTGACCAATTTTCCGATGAGCTAAGAGGTTCAAAATTTGCTAAAATAATCTCATGACATCTTTAGATATTTTTTAAATTGCTCCCATATAAACATAAATGTAGGAGCAATTTAGAAAATATTGCAAGAAGAATCTTTGGAAATCATTCAGCTAAAATTTGGGCTTAGTATCTCATTTAGAAATTGGTCAAAAGACGCTCATTTTGTCGATTTTGTGATTTTTAAAAGCGAGTTACACGCTTTAAACAACTCAGAATGTTGATTTTTTGGTTTTCCTCCAATTTGGAAGAGGTAAAAATGCTTCAAATTTATTCTAGAATGCAATGTAAAAGAATAAAAAAATTATCGAGGGCATTTTTGAGTTATTTTGAGTTGTTTGCCGTCTGTAACTCGTTTTCTAAAATTGCAACATATATACGAGTTTTTGAGCAACTTCCTAATGAGCTACGAAGTCTAAATTTTGCTCGAATAATTTCTAGTTACCCTCCTATAAATCCCCAATTTTTTTTTAAATCGCTCCTCAAATAGTGGGACTTCTCATATGAACTCTTAAGTTTGAGTTCGATTTTATCTGAAATCAACTTCATCTAAAATGCGCGATTTTTGAACAATTTCTAAATGAGTTACGATGTCCAAATTTTGCCAAAACGATTCTTAGGAACTTCGTTATAAATTCCGAAAATATTTTTCTGAATTCTTGTCAAATAATTGGGCTTTCGATATAAACTGTTAAGTGTTAGCTTGTTTTCATCAAAAATCGTGAACAAACTAACAAAAATCTAAAACGAGCGTTCTTTGAGCAACTTCCAAATGAGCTACAAAGTTCAAATTGTGCTAGAATGATCTCTATGAACCTTCCTCTAGAGCCTCAAAATATTTTTTAAATTGCTCATCAAATAATTGGCCTTTCCATATAAACACTCAAGTTTTAGCTGTTTTCTATCAAAAATTGTAACCTTATCTAAAACTATTTTTTTTGACCAACTTCTTGGGTTCAAGTTTTGCTAAAATAATCTCCAGGGAATCCTTAAAATATATTTTTTTGAATCACTCGTTAAACAGTAGGATTTCCCGTACAAATTCTCTAATTTAGCCCAACATCCCTGTACATCAACATAATATGAATTATTATCTTTAGTTGGGCACGTAGATGCGATAAAGACGACGTGTAATTGAGTAGAAACATGCGGGTGACGGACTCCGGCTCGATAAATACGTGTGAGCCATTTTGAATTAAACGCAATCCTTCAGTTTCTCCAATTGGATTTTTTTCCAATGACAATAAGGATGCAATTTTGATTATCGTTAAGTGTTGATTAAACTGAATTATTATTATTATGGACGTATTGATTTTTGTCGAAATTGATTGTATCGATGCAAGCACTTATAAAAGACGAACACTATCCAATTAGTCTTCGATTTCAATCCAATTGATCAAGTGGTTAGTTGGTGTTGGTTTGTTAACGCCAACGCTTATGGTGCTATAAATCGTGTCGCAAAGCCCATAAGGGTCAGATAGCCAGTTTCTGGTTATATGAGAAATATATCTATAAGTATAACACAAGTGTATGTATGTATGTACGTATGCTCGGCTGGTTTGGTTCATTCTTTCTTTTTTTCCTTTGTCAAAGCATAAAACCAGAACAAGGGTATATAAATGTATGTATGTATACCGTACATATCTAGAGGAGTGCCCCAACAATCTGTTTGATATGCAGGGCGCCCAGCTAGTTCTCACCATCGTCCATATATGGAGCAAGTCCATGATTTACGTAGAAAGATATTGGGCGCTTGTAAACCGTCTAGATACACTGCTTCGCTCTCTATCTTATCAGTCTATGTCAAACTTGTGCCGCTATAATATTGTCGAGTTTTCTTATTTCAACCAAACAAACAAACAAAAAATAATCCACTTTCCTAACATGACACCTGTAAAACATTTTCGGAATGCGTCCAGTATTTCTCTACGTCTCTATCGGACCGATAATTTGCAAAACTGTCAGATTTCCAACATTATCGACGATTCCAAACTATCGTAATTTACACCACAATTGGCCCTACCTTGGTTGCACAGTGTCGTAGATTAGTTCATTGAGTTTTTTAATGAAATTTTGAAATGTTTGGCGATTAATTTTCGACCAATATTGGTAAATCTGGACGAGAATAGAAAAGAAATATTGTAATTATTTTATTTGTGGCCGTTACGAGCGCTATTGTAGCGAAATTCGCACTTTTTCCAAAGCTTTTGGCTGTGGCATGGTTGCGCAGTATCGTAGCTTGATTCATATTCTACTTAAGTTGATATTTTGGTGCATTAAGTGTATGAATCAAGCTAAGATACCAAGGTGTAGTTGACTGCGAGATGAAATACCCTGTTCACAATAAAACTTAGATTTAGAGTTGAATTGAACGCCGGTTATTTATAATTTCGATTTTTTAATAAACGCTTTCGGTGTCGGGATAACATACAGAATATAATACACATATACATACACAGATATTTCCAACAATCCAGCCTGGAGCCATTTGAATAAATTAAAATCCCCACAATAAATCGTCCAACTTATATATGATGGTTGGTTATGGGGAAGACACTGGCTCACTCTCGCTTACGATTATGGATGCCGGCCGGCCGGCCGGTCGCAATTAATATTTTTTTCCAGGTGCCCCTATAAGTTTGCCATTAGCGGCCGTGTCCCGTCTACACAACTCCAACCGCCCTGTCTAATCACACCACAGTCACCTCAAGCTATCTGTATCGAAAAACAACCACAATACAAGTAGATTATCTCAAATTGTCGACAATTCCATTCACAAAAATCAATTAACACCGATTTATGAATGGGTTTTTGCTCGACTAGTGGAAATATCGTTAAGATCGCACATTATTTCGCCGGTTAATTGTGATAAATATCATTAAGATAAAGTTGGTGATAACGCCTAATTATCAAGAGAGTGTGTAATTTTTCTGTTGTGTTGTTGTGTGCGATTTGGCGACATAATTCAATGCTTTAACACACACCATTTGACGCTTATCGACAACTTTTCGATATTATCTAGTGGGGGTTGTTGTATATGAGACACTTAATTGCCTTTAATTAAATACGAAAAAGGTCGAACTCGCATCGTTTACGATCAACTTATCTGGAACATTTATCGAGAAGATCGCATCTGACTTGTGTGTGTATTTGAAAGTGGATAAAAGACGACAAAATAGATGGATAGATAGATAGAAGAAGAGTTGGTTTGTTTTATTTTTTTATTCGATGTAATCGGCTGCCAAAGTGCACGACACTAGAACCGCTCTCTCTCTCTCTTCTAATTAATTACACTGCCCAATATTCATTATAACCAGTTTTCGAATCATCTATGTCTTATGATATCAGCCCATTTATGGGCATATGTTTATTACCGTCATTTCTCTTTAAATTCTTCGTTTTCTTCTCTATTTTTTTATTTTTATTTTTTTTTGAAAATTTCTAAGAATCCAATAATAAAAATGATCAATTTACATACAAATCTATCTGTCGACTTGTTTTCTACAATTACAGGTAGAATGAGGTGATAATTATAACGCAACGAAACTGCACCGGTCACAAGATTAAATTCGCTGCTTTATGTTGACAAACTACTTTTGTTGACATGTTTCAAGTAAACTAACACCGATGATCGTCCATACTTTGGTGTTGATCATTAACAACAATGTTGATTGAACATATCGGCATTAAATTCTCGAATTAAAAACGTTCATATTTGTGACAACGATCAGAAAAAGAAGACAATAACCGAGATCAAATTCAATAGGTGTGTGCTATAATTAATTATAATTTGAGGCGTGTTATTAACAAATTTGATCTAAACGTCAGTGTTAATTAAGTCGACCGGGCGCGACTTTATGTAATGTTGTTGTTGTTGTTGATGCTGTAGTCCGGTATATTAGTTGCTGTTTTATTAAAGCTACGTGTCCGCACTAACAGCTGCTGCAGAATGCAATTAAGATAAGTGTGTATAGTCTTATTACAGGAGCTAACACAAGAATGAACGGTGATTGATTCTTGGGATCAAAGATCATACAGTGTAATAATTCCATCTATTGGACTTGTTCTTTTCTATAGTCATCTTGTATAGACTTCACAGCCTGTCGGAATCTTATTGGAGAATTCTACTCTCGGTTCAATCTATTAAAACTTTACAGTACCGACAAACGATTAGACACATTATAGCAATACCGGTACTGTCTCAGCGTTATGAACGTTCGTGCGTGACAATATTCCAAAACGAGACACTCAAGACTCCTGAATTCTAGAAACACAAAATTTTTGATAATACTCGAAATGCTTCTCTGTTTGTAGTTCCGTCACTGAGGAATTTCCGCAAATTTTGCTAGCTCTATTCTGCTTTTAAAACGGTTATGTAGAGAAATACGAATTCACTGAAACTTCGATTCGATGTCAGCAAATTCCCGATATTTGATTTGATGAGATTTTACAATAATTTAAACAACGTTAGGAGTATTTCAAAAAGCATCACTATGGAGAAATCCTATTGAATTCGTCGTTATAGAGATTAAATTTGGAGTATGTTCTTTCTTTGAAATTTTTTCATATTCACCGTATAACTTAGTGAATGTTTTCTTCTAAGTCATAATAAATTAAGGGAGCTTTTCCAATCTTTAAACAATTCTTCGGCGGGTTTGGTAATTTTCTGGAAAACTGACAGAAACTTGAGGCTCCACAGTGTACCTATTTTTAGATTTGAGAGTCCAAAATTTTCCAATTTTTGATAATCAATATGTCGCTTATTTGATGATATAGTGCAATAAATATAGGATCATGAGAAAGAATTTCAAGGAGATGCTCCTTGAGATTTGGAAAATCCCGATTAAAGAGTTATAGAGGAAAGTCATGGAGAATGTTTTTAAAAAAAATTATGTTTACTCCATATCTCAGCAAATATTGCCGATTTTGCAGTGATTTTCTCACTGTCTCATGGCTAATTGAAAGCGCTCTTCAGATCTTTTAGAAATTCTCCAGTGGGTTAGTTCTTTGTAAAATTGACAACAATTAAAGAGCCCCCATTACATCTTTTTTGATTTAATGCCTGAAAAGGCTAATAATTGGTAATTAATCTCCCTTTGCTTAATGAATACAATAACATGAGAAAGAGAATTTCAAGGAGAATCGAAATATGTATTTCTCTTTTGGAAAATTCCAATTAAATTCTAAGTTACAGAGGAGAATGTTTTTGTTTCTATTTTCGCAAATATTATCAATTTTTCAATATTCTCGTAGTTTATAGAAAATTGAAAGAATCGTTCAAATCTCCAAGAAATCCTCCAATGGAAAACTAAGAATAGTTTTCTGGAAAATGGACAAAAACTCGAGGGCCCTCATTATATCTTTTAGAACACGCTGTCTGAAAAATTGCAATATTTAATCATCGATATTTCCCGTGTTTGATGACATATTGCAATGAATACAACGCTATTGGAAAGAGCATTTCAAGAAGCATCTAAGAGCGTTTTTGTTTTTGAAAATTCCGATTAATTTCTAAATGATAGAAGAGAATCGTGGAGCATGTATTTTTTCAATTATTTCATATTTCCTTTATAACTTAGCAAATATTATCGATTTATCACTGATTTTCTAAGAGTAATCAGCAAATTTCAAACGCTTCCTAAATTTCTCAAAAATTTTCCATTGCCATTCTTAGTTTTCCAAAAAAAATTAACGGAAATTTCGTAGTTTTCTTCGTTTCTGTTTCCATCTTTGTTCTAATTCCTTTAAAATATGTTATAGCACTTTGCTAATAATAAGAGTATCAACAGTGACTTTAACTGAACCAACAAGCCTCATTATTTCGAATTAACCTCGAGTAAACCCCACCTTAGTTGATTTGAGTTAAATTTCGACTCGTTTCAGCTCATTTGCGCCCAATTCCCCATCGTCTGGGTGATTTATCGAAACAATTCTCGCTAATTGAAGAGCGAATTGTAAATTTTCAAACAACTCTCACACGAGTTAAAATATTAATTAGCCACATGCCTAACAAAAAGGAGAGAGAAAATAAAATTTCCATTTTCTCGCCATAAAGATTTATTTTGTTTCGGTCTTTCAACTTCAACATTGAGAACTAAAAAAAAAGAATTAATAATCAACAGATATGTATATAACCAGATCATCGGACTCGACAATATCCAATTAATAGAATGTCAGTTTACTAATTAAAGAATTTGAAATGTGTTAAGATAAATGATGTTTTAAAAGAACGGAATGGAAACAGAACGAGAAACACTAGGAATCTGGCCAAAACCAAAAAAGATTAGTTTTATTTAATATTTATACACAGTTGTTGACAATAGAAACACCATTGTTTTCAATCCCAACTCTAGCCAAAAATTTAAAAATTGATCCGAAAAAAAATCATCAATCATCATAGCGAAGATTAAATACAATCCTGTCGACATAGATGATGATGATGATGACTATTTCCTGCTGGTTAAAGTTAAGACCGCAGGATCTTTACATGATAACCGCAGGACGTTATTGTAAAAGATCGGTGAATTCTAACTTTTACTTTACAATATACCAACATAGTAGAATAGTATTCATTAAACGTTAATGATTCTAATATTATTATCATTATTATTATTCACGGGTAAAGTAATTTTACGTTTGATAAGCGTTGAAAATTTACATTCTAAATGCGGCTATCTTCTACATATACAGGGTGTCCGAGCCTACTGTCTACGAAATAATAGAGCGATTCGAATGGGTAACATTGCAGCAAATTTGGAACTTCGTAGCTTATTTAGCAAGTAAAGTGCATTGTAACCTATTATCGAGGCAATTTCTTGGTTTTAGACTTTTCTCCAAAGTAAAATTTCTGTACAAGTTTTGTAAAAAATCCGCAATTTTGCGGACAATTACTACATCTTTGGTGATTGGCGGCCTAATTGGGTCTAGATGCGTCCCTGCACTCAAAAGAGAAATTCAATTTTACATTCATTGCAGTTTTATTGCATTCGAAATTGCAATGTTGAAATGTGATGATTAATAGTTCTCTATCTATACCAACCTGTTGATTATTTGTAATCAATAACATATCAAAGGTGTTAATTGATTATAAAAAATGCCATATTAATTATAAATATTACAAAATACAAATGTAATTTTCACAAAATTATTGCTATTTATTAATAACTACACGATCTAAATTGTTGATTTGATTGAATAATTCTTTAGAGAAAAAAACAATATGAATATTGTACAGTTAGAAGAGAGAATTGCGCTTATAAATATTACATAATCTTTATGGTATAGTGAAAGAATATTAAAACATCGATCATTGTAGAATTTTAAAGTAATAAGTTTCATTTATTTATATATTTATTATTTTTCAATGGAGATAAAAATTATTTATATGACAGCATATTGATAAATGGTTAGATTTTCACTCGCTGATAGATCTGATTTGTTCTAACATTCAGCGAGAAAAAGCAAGAGATTTTATCGAGCCGTCACAACTACAACAAACACCAAAGAAATAATTACCAACGGCACTCCACGAGAGTCTCGACTCCGATCCCCATCTCCATTTCTGCGATAGACGCAACTTTTTTTGAGTGAAAGCGTATAGGGGAGTAAAAGACCCGAAACGGATCGAGATTTATACAAAACGCTTCCTAAAGCCGAATCCTCATCGGATGAGCGAACACGAACGGCAACGAATACGTCAAATTGTGAGCATCAAGACGAATTCGGGTTAATTATGTTCGTTCGGCTGCGCTATCCACGTGTTCATTGTTGTTCGTTCGTGTTCGTTCGCCGATGAGGCCCCGGCTTAAGATTCCATTGTGATTGAACCACCGTTACGATTTATTACCAATTCCGATTGTCGTCATAATTCTTGACATCAACGAAAAAAAGTTATATGTTGTTTATTGTTAAAGAATTAATAAATAACCAATGCACGTTTGTGTTGTGAACATGATCGACAAGAATCTGTCAAGATTGTCATGTTCATTTCACGAACAACAGAAGATGGATAGACGCGTGCCAACAATTGACATAATTCCACCGATATTATGTCCTTCTGAATAATACAATGTCGATGGATAGTGGTGGGTGAAGGGGGAAATATTTCACATGACGGTTGAATGCCGGCTTGATTGACTTGTACAATCAACCTTACAGTATATCCCAATTTTTGTTACGAACAAAATAAGATTTGTCTTAATTTGAAGTGCTGTACGAGAAATTGAATTGGACTTGGATTTTCTTCAATTTATTTTAACAGAAAACAGAAACAGAATTAATTAATAAAGCAAAAACTTGGAATAAAACTATGAACTTATCGTCAAACTGACAAGTTTACAGGGAAATTTCTAAGAGATTTGTAAGACGCTTCAAATTTGATAAATACAATGAGAGAACCGTTGAAAAATCGATAATATTGGCTGTTATAGAAGAAAACATGAAAAAAATATAAGAAAACACATACTCCAAGATTGTGTCTGTAACTCAAGTTTCATTAAGAATTTTTCAGTACAATAAAGCTTTAAGATGCTCCTTGAAGTGATCTTTCTAATGCTACTATATTCATTTCATTCGATCATCGAACAAGGGAGATATCGATTATTGAAAATTGCCATTTTTCAGACACAATATTGAAAAGGAGTCTTCAAGTTTCTGTCAATTTGCTAGAATCTTAACAAACTCTTCAGAAGCTTTCTTAGAGGTTTGAAAAGCTCGTGAATTTTCTATAATCTATCAGAAAATTATTGAAAAAAAAGTTAATATTTGATCAATTATAGGGTAAATATGGGAAAATTAGAAAAAAAGCATTGTCTGCGACTTTCTTCTACAACTCAGAATTCGGTAGGAATTTTTTAAAACAAAATCGGCTTAGAATGCTTCCTAAAATGCTCTTTCTAATGGTGTTTGATTCATTGCAATATCTCATCAAACAAACGAGATATCAGTTATTAGAAATTGGCGATTTCCGAATCAAAAAATGGGATAATCCAGACCCTCGCGTTTCTATCAATTTTCCGGAAAATTAACTAAACCATTAGAAATTTTCTTGATGATTTCAAAATCTATCAGTTTCCCATGTATTTTGAGAAAATTATTGAAAAATTAATGGAAAACATCTTCGGAATTTCCTCTGTTTCTAACTCTATTTTATCCATTGTGGTATCTCATCAAACATTAAACAAAATGTCGTTTATTGAAACGATTCGTGTTAGTGATTTCCGCTAAGCATCCGTTTAAAAGTTGTAGGAACAGAAGCAAAAGCAGAACTTCCAATTTTTGCCAAAATTCCACAATTGCGGAACCAGAAACGGAGGTCAATAGCGCATGTCTAGTCTTAATAATGACACCCTGTATTTCGAATGAAACATATGAATTGTTACTATTGTTATACAAGAAACTTACAAGGATTTTTCACGTTGACATTTCACGTATGTACGTGTTATTAAGATTTGATTTAATACTAATACAATATTGTTTTTTATTGTTATTCTTATTATAACTGAACATGTTTTAAAAAAGAAAAATTCAATATAACAACGTTAATAATAGTAGAGATGATGATGTTAAAAAATAGCCATACAATAGTTTCGCCACAAGGGCCGGAACTAGTTATTCTACAACTCGAGGCATTGAAAAATAATCCACCAGTTTGAATACAAAACTATATCGCCAATTAGCGATATTATAACAACAACTTATCTTGATATGGTGGAGATAATAAACGATTTTTTACACGATTTTCTTCATTAATTTCACCAGAATAAAATACACATAAAAATATTGTTGTTTATGGTCGCTTTCATGCCTTTTTAGACGCACAGACCTGTGTGTAATTGGAGATTGTTTACGATTCAATTTTAATCATCAAGAATTTATCTCATCTGACTGTAGGGCCGTACTGATACGACTCGGGGCACTATACACAAATCAGAATAACAAGACGAAAATCGATGGTGTTTGGGCGTAAGTACGGTTCTGTTTAGTTTTCGATCTAATTCGATCGATAATCAGCAGATTTGATGGTAATTTGTAGCGATTAAAATTGAAGGGGAAAAACGCGATTAATTTATTAGCAACATTATCGTTTCTAATGACGACAATCAATTATGTTATTATGTTTATGACTTTTTTTGTTTACTGCGCTTATTATTACTGATTCGCTATTATTTACAGTTATTTTAGAACGATTAATAATCATAGAGGACGAAAATACAACAGCAAGATGAAAGAAAGAAGAGAAAATTTAAATTTATTAATGCCATACATGACATGATGATTATATGTTTTTTTTATAGATAATCCAACGATTAGATATCATTATCATTAGTTATAATTTTGTTATTAGATTTGGTAGTTTTAGATAAAAATGAAAGATTAAGATTTGATTGATGTTCGTTAAACGATCAACATTATCATAAATTCTCCAGCGATGGATATCTTGGAAATATTACAAATTCGTAACGACTCAAAATTGGTTCAAGAGTAAAAGGGAATTTTTAAAACGGCCGAATTAGGGGGTACCGGCGAAGTCCAGAGTTTAACTTATTTCAAGTTATTGGCTCACACAATGCAAATTTTTCTCAAATAGAGACAATTTTGAGTACAAAATTTGGAGTTATGTGAGTGAACACTCGAACTGAGCTTTGCCTAACTTTAGTCTAAACTCAGACTGAAGACAATTCCGTTAAAATTAGAACCAATGCTTCCAAATGGAATTTCTTGTGAAAAAGCCTTTGCCTTGACCACCAGTATTGCAAGAATTTCAGGACTTTAATTTCCCAAAATGAGCCGAAAAATCAAGTATAGCTATTCAAATTTTGAACTGACCTTCTCCTGTGTTACCCCAAACTCAAATTAAAGATAGTTCAAGAGTATCGAAGAATCTTTAAAACGGCCAATTTTGGAGTTCTTGATGAAAGTCTGAGAAAATCTCGAGTTTTATTTCCAAAAATTTTCAACTCCTTGAGGATTGGCTCAGACAATGCGGATTTGCCCCAACTAGGAATAGTTTTGAGTACCAAATCTGAATGTTGGCGGTTCAAATTTCGAACGTAGCGCCCTACTCCTAACTCAAATTGAAGACAATGATGTTGAATTTAAAAATAACTCTTTCAAACGAAAGTTCTACAGAGAAATCTTCTGTTTTGATTGCAAGAATTTCAGAAGTTTAATCCTAAACATCTCAGCGGACAATTTAGAAAACGAAGTAAGAACCGAAAACTTTAAATTTTGAACTGAACTTTCTCCATTCTATTTCAAACTCAAACTGAAGATAGTTGACGGCAGAATTTTTTAAACGGTTGATTTAGGAGTTCTCGGTGAAATTCTGAGTAAATCTCGAGTTTAATTTCCAAAAATTTTTAACAATGTAAATTTTTCCCAATCTGGAGTTGTGTGATTGAGCCTTCCCCAACTCTAGTCTAATCTCAAATTGAAGACAATTTCGGTAAAATTAGAAGCAACGCTTTCAAATGGAATCTCTTCAAAGCAAGCCTCTGTTTCGACCACCGAAATATTGCAAGAAATTCAGAAGTTTAATATCCCAATGCTCAGAATTGAAAAATGAAGAGTGGCAATTGAAAATTTGAACTGAGCTTTTTCCATTTTACCCCGAACTCAAATTAAGATAGTTCTTGATGAAAGTCTAGAAAATCTCGAGTTTTATTTCCAAAAACTTTCAACTGCTTGAGGATTGGCTCAGACATTGCGGATTTGTCCCAACTAGGAGTAGTTTTGAGTGCCAAATCTGAAGATTCGCGGTTCAAATTTCGAACGTAGCTCCCTACTCCGAACTCAAATTGAAGACAATTATGCTGAACTCTTTCAAACGAAAGTTCTTCACAGAAATTTTCTGTTTTGATTGCAAGAATTTCAGAAGTTTAATCTTCCGAATCTCAGGGGCAATTCGAGTACGAAAAATTCAAATTTTGAACTGAGCTTCGCCCATTCTACTTCAAACTCAAATTGAAGATCGTTCAAGAGGACGGGAGAATTTTTGAAACGGTTGATTTTGGAGTTGAGTAAATCTCGAGTTTACTTTACAAAAATTTTTAACGCATTGGAGAACTCGATGATTGACTCCAAACAATGCGAGTTCCTCCCGAATCTAAACCGAAAAATTCAAATAGCGAACTGAGCTATCCCCATTTCAATCCAAATCGGAGTTAGTTAAAATTAAGCGCATTCAAACGAAATTTCTGGAAAGCCTCTATTGGCCACCGAAATATTGCAAGAACTCTAGAAAAATTTACGGCAATTTGTCTGAACGTAATCTTGACGTTTTTCGATAAATCACGCATATTAGAAGAGTATTAGAGCTATAAGCCGATGAGATTAGGCATGTTGGTTTTTTATTTCTTCTAACCGAATGGACAATGAATTTCGTGTAGTTCACCTTGATGGGACCAATTTTTTCCCAATACCGAATTTTTGTAAAATTCGCAACTTGTACAATAATTTATCCGAAACTATTATGAATTATTATTAGTTAATAAATAGAATTCATTTAAATATTGATAATGTTTCGTATAAATCAATTTGTGGAAAACTGTCTAATTAAATATCTGTTTTGTAATAAATTGTTGGAAAAAATCCTATAATTTCTAACAATAACATTGCCATTATATTTAAAATATAATCATAAAATTTTAATTTATAACCACTCATATAACTACCGGTTAATATACATAATATATAATTCATATTTGGAATTTTTATATCAGATTCTCCACCATACATCATTACAGTTTTATTTAAAACTTATCTGCCGTATACCGATATACGTGCAACATAAAAGAGAAATAATCACAGCTGGATAGGCGCATATTTGCAATTTTCAACTCTATACAAGATCAATCGATGTTAATATTTCAATTATTATACGAAAAATTATTATACAAAACGAATAATTGGTAATTTTTCTGGAAAACCAACAATCTAGTCCACACCTGAATCATCATCATCAACATCTATCTTCTCATTAGAAGAGGAGCCCGTGCTCGGCACAAGCTACAGGTTAACCCACGCAAAACAACATTTACTAATATAAAACAAACCCACCGGAAATATAACAAAAACACTAACACCAACATGAATATCTAATATTTTATTGTTCCTAGTAGAGTAGGAGTTAGATTCGTTCTTTGTCTTTGGCAGATTTGACGGGAGAACGTGCAAACTTTCGAGTTAAGCACAACTTCTTATCCGTCCCTATCGTCTACTTTATGGTATTATTTTAATAAAAAAAATGTATTCAATCGGGCTGGGTTATTTTTTCTGGTTTGTTTGGGCAAGACCGCGACCATATGGTCGAGAGAATTGATGGATGCATATACATGTATAAGCTTAAAGCTTGTATAATTTGAATTTAAACCGATGGAATTAAATTCTTATCCAAATAGCTACATCAACGTCATTAACGGTAAAACTAGATTTATATAATATGTAATACCATTAGTTGGGAAGAATAAGGGAGAACGGAGGCTATTTTTCCAACTAGTTTTCAACAGTAGATCAGAATTAATAGAATCGTTTTTTTGGATACTTCACCTCGAACTTGTCCACTTCAATCGCTTGTAATTATCCTGTCCGATCTACAACTCATTAAAACATCAACAATTAAAGTATAAAAAACTTAATTGGCATGTCTTTCTACCATTCGTTTTTCTATAAGATAAGCGTCTCTATGATTGGGAAATAATACAGTAGAGTGTGTGGATTATAAAGGGAAATTGTCGCTGTTTATCTTTCCATTATGAGCCACTTCATCAATTATCGTCTGTTGTCCTCTATCATCATTATTATTATGACTATAAGAGAACGAAATGTAGAAAGACAGGCGTATAATCGACTGTGACTGAGACTTTTTAAATGTTTCGTTGTCGTGTATGAATGACAGGACGGTTTTCAAAACATGTCCACCTGTTTTATGTGTTGATCATTGTTGATAGTCTGTGAGAATTGTGTGAACGGTTCTAATTAAGGGGTGATTTCTGTTATTTAAGCGATTCTACAAAGGTCAATGATAGTTAGTAGGATACGTGCACCCTCATTGTTTCGTATTAGGTATGGGAAAGCGTCCTTTATAAATAATTATAGGTTATTATGGGTTGTGGAGATTTTTAAACTTTATATCTGATATAATATTTTATTCTGGACCACCAACATTGATTGAATATAACAAAAGATTGTGTGCTTTTGTGTACACAGTCTAGGAACTTTGCAAACGAATCCCAGTCGATTTATTAATTTTCGAAAAATTCAAATCGAAATACTGGAAGTTGAATTTGTGCTGGAATTGTGGTAGTTGAATTAAATTTCCAAGATTTATCTTCAGGTGGTTTTGGCCCAAACAACAAACGAGGTGGAACATAAAACCCACGCAACGTTCTTTCTACAGCTACCGCAATGTTTTAACTATCATCGTACATCATAATCTCGAACCGAGATCCATATTGGATATACCGTTTAATATCACAGTTGAATAATTTCCGATCGAATTTCATATTTCCAAAAAAATCTAAAACAACTGGGATTGATTATAAAGTGAAAATACAGAAGTGGATTGGAATTTATTAACCGGGACCCTTGTAAATAGCCATTTTCTTTACCATAAAAGACTCGACTCGTACTACAACATTTTAGGCGCCAGAGCTATCTTCAATGTATTTTATATAGCATAGAAGAGACGAAGACATGGAGAAAAATCCAACGTGTATAGACTTGGTGAATATTAAATCTTCAGTTAAATGGTATAAATATTCAAATTTCGACAGATATATTATTTAGTATGCTCAAGGCAGATCGTACTGATTTATTTCGCAATCTTTACACTTGTTACTGGAGTCGCGTCTGCGAGCCGGCCTGTGCCTCAAAGCCGGCACCATTTTCCACCATTAAAACTCAAATTTGGGCTTCTTTCATCGCTGTATATCGGCTTTTATTGGCCTTTTAGATTAAAAGATGGTGAGCGAACGATGTGCCGAATCGGTGGTACTTGACCGCCCACTGTCCTTACAGTTCTCTTAATAGTACCTCACCAGTAGCTGGCAGTTGATGTAACCGACCCACAACAGACTCCGAACGGTATTCGATTAATTTCCATCCGGCTAATAGAGAATATAAAGGCGAATCGAGAGACAGTTAAATAGTGCATGGATGTATTGAAAGCTGACCAAAAATGGTATACGTATTCGTTTTATTAATTAGATTTTCTTCTTGTAAAAGAGACAGAAATGGAGATCAATACGGCCGCTCTTGGTGGCCTGGTGTGGTATTGATTTTCGTAAAATTTAAATTAATTTTACAATCGAGATAAATCATTGTCGATTCATCAAAAGCTTGGATCCACAATTAAAGACCTTGGATTTGAAAATTAAAATATCGTGTCTGTTCTTTTTTTTCTGTGCAAGTTAGTTAACACGAAATCGGCCGGTTGTCGTCCAATGCAAAGTTCTTAATCTTAAGTTGTCTGGTGCAATCGGTGCAAAAGGAATGGACTAGTCTGAATAAACGAAATAAATTCAAACGATCCAGATCAGTGACAGGAATAGTGGTGAGGTCCTTGACTGTCAACTTGCCAATAAAACAAATCAACCGCACACAATCTGCACGGTGTCAAAACCAATCTGATTTGTATTTTCGTACATCAAACCCCATACAAAAAATCAACACTCGAAATGAACGCTAACACAACGAAATTTCGGAGTAAATACCGACAAATTCACCAATTTACCGCCTGTACAATCCATAAATGTATCCAATTATAATTTAGGGTTGGTGATTGTCGAATAAGGGTGAGATTTGGTAACACGTGCATGTTAAACGAGAGAATGATTGGGATTTTTTCAGACGGCTCGCGCCGCTCGTCTCCAACAACACAAGGTAAACGTCAAGCGGGGCAAGACGTCTTCTACAACAACAACAACAACAACAACAACAACATATCGTACCACCGACGAGGGGTGTACCGGCCAGCGGAAGATAGATAGCATCGGTGGGACCGGCCGGGCCGCACCCTCCAGCTCCGACCACTGATTAAAACGAACAGCGGCACATGTGTTATATGTATATGAAACATTATAATAGATCGAATAGTTTCCAACAGAGCAAAAATTATACATACTCCTTTATTTTTATTATTGCTGTTGTTGGCGAGATAAATAGTAAAAGTTCCAACGTTTAACCAGGAAATCAAGGGTGTGACAAATCGTATAGACAGAAAGGTGACCGACGTGCTAATATTAACAATTTCCATACGCATGATGAATATACTTGAATTGCTCAAAGATTTATATTAAAGAGAAATAACTGGATTTCTTTCGGTAGCCTTCATGAGTAATCTGTTTTGATGCAATGAAGTCGGATTATCTACCAATAAATCTTACTGATTTACTTGATTTAAACTAAAATCTGGTTCATTATAACTAAAAATCCATCAATATAAATGAAATTCCGTTATTATTATCTATAAAGGAAAAATTAGCTCGGTACGCTTTGATGTTGTTCAGATTAAAAGAATGGATTCAATCTGTAGGGCTCGATTTGAGGCTACTAGCCAATAGTTGTAGTAGTAATATTATAAATTTAATAATTTTCACTTCCTGATTGTATTTTATCACGATTATAGATATTTATAAAATAAAGTTATGATTTTAAGGCCGATTATAAATATCAGATTATGTAAATTATTAACCGTACTCATTCAATGAGATTTTTCTTATAGAAAACGTATTGTTTGTGAAAGTCTATTATTTTATCACCGGTACCGCCCGCAATTGATTGTCGTATTGTCGTATTATTATAAAATCAACGAATTTGGACCCTTACAGGATCAAAAACCACCAGTAACAGTTATTTTTACAATTGGTAACGGAGCTTTTGTTAGAAATACTCGTCCTTAGAAGCTAAAGTCAATTGCAGTACCGTAAATCAACTTATTTGTTGTAAGATTAAAGAATTTAGACCACTACAGGGCTAAACTAAGCAAGTACCAACTCTTTTTCAATTGGTAATGAAGCTTTTCAAAATTACTCGATCTCGGTAGCAAACATTGATTGTAGTACCGAAAATCAATTTGTTTGTTGTAAGAACAACGGAGCGGGGTCAAAAACAAACAAATATCAACTATTTTTACAATTAGTAACGAAGTTTTGCTCAGAACTACTCGTTCTCAGAAGCAAAAACCAATTGCAGTATTGTAAATCAATTTATTTATTGTAAGACCAATGGATTTGAACCATTGCATGGCTAAAACAAGCAAACAACAACTCTTTTTACAATTGATAAGAAAACTTATTGCCAGAACTACTCGTTCTTGGGAACAAGAGTTGATTGCAGTACTACAAATCAACTCGTTTGTTATAAAATAGACGAATTTGGACCATTAATTTTGTAATGGTAACAGTTATTTTTACATTTGGTAATGGAGTTTTTGTTAGAACTACTCGTTCTCAGGAGCTAAAGTTGATTTGAGTAGGTATTGTAAATCAATTAATTGTAAGCTCAACGAATTGGAACCATTACAGAACCAAAAACAAGCAAGTAGCAGCCCTTTTAGCATTGATAATAGAGCTTTTCTCAGAACTACTCAGAAGCAAAAATTTTGCGCCTGAAATGTTCGTAAGTCAAAATGAGTATGATCGTTTATGAAAAATATAAATAATTGAGCCTTTAATCGCTATATTTGTCAGTAGTTCCATTTATAATTTGGTTCTTTAATATTTCTGAAGGAATTCTAAATATTTTGAGACAGTTTTAAAGCTGAACTCGAGTACTCATTATCTTCGCTTTAAACTCCTTGAACTGTTTCAAAATTAAAGTGATCCTTCGCATAGAAGTTAAGATTCGGATTTATTAATAAATGTTTAAAATTTCAGAAACTTAAGTCTTACAGTTTTCGACTTGGTGGCTAGTAAGGCTAAAAACAGTAAGCTTACAATAAATGACGAAACTTCTTGAAAGCTTCTTATTCTAACGTAGCATTCGTGAATTAAGTTAAAAACTGGCAAAAAATCTGCAAATAATTAAGAATTTATCCTGGCAAAATTAGGAGCGACATTTTTTTAAAGCCTAATTTCAAGAACTTATCAAAAACCTAGAATAAACCTTCGATTCAATGTATGAAGATGGATCAACGATTTCTTCCTTGTTTTGCAACGGATTTAAATGATTGAAATGGTATTAAAAAGAATATTTTAAGCGGAATCTAACGAGCTTTTCTATTTTGGAAAATTCTGATAAAATTCAGAGCTGCAAAAGAAAATCTTACAATTTTTTATATTTCTTCACAACTTGGTCATTGTTCATTTTGCAATGATTTTCAAACTTTGTAGCAAACTGGAAGCAATTTTTAAAACTCCAAAAATTTTCCGATGTAATTGATAATTTTTTGCAGTTTGAACGCGTTGTCTAGTCCGGTTTTAAACATCAAATCCGTTAGAAAAACCAAGATTGGCATTTTTCGCAGGAAAATCAAAAAATGTTTAGAGTCCCTTTGAATTTGGCCTGGATCTTCTACAGTCTATTAGCAATTACCAGTTAGAATTTAGAGTCGTTTATGCATATTTTTGCCCGAGTCTTTGGTAATACAAAATGAAAGAAAAACAACCCAAGATCAGTATAGCCAACTTTCATATTTTTTAATAATATTATTATCTATTATGAACGCATGATTGACGTTATATATGATGGGTTTTCGTATACAATTAAAAAATCATAGGAGAACTGATGGCCTGCGGTCGCAAGGAAACCAGCCGAAGTCGCCTTTGTTGAACCGTCGCTATATAACCGACCATATAGTTAATAGAAAATTAGCTGTCGAAAAGCTGTTTTATTGAATTATCAACAATATTCGATCAAAGTCTAGAAAATTTACAAAAAAAAAGTTATTACTTTACAATTCTCCAATATTATTGCCGATCGAATCAAACCGATTAGAGATTTTAATCGAATCACAATTCATGCTGGTATATCAACAATCTTCTAATCTTGAATCGATCGACTGGCTTGATACACGACCGAAAGCGAATGATATTTATAAAACCACCATACGTTTACTAGAGAGGGTGATTATTCTTCTTTTCAGTTAGAAATATGTAAGTTATAAATAAAATCAGTGGTTATCGTTAGGGGCGGGCTGTTTATTGATCTTGTTAATTAATTATCTTACACACGACTACAACCAGCGAAGTTATAAAGACGGTACTATCAATTGTGGACGTCGTACAGTCGAAGAATGCGACAGAATGTAATTTTCTAATGCATTTTCTCACGGAAAACTAGTAGAATCAACTCGGACACTACTATTACTACTAACAACATTGATATTTTAATGAATTATTTTTATACGTGTCACCTGTTTATACCTGTGTATATGTGTGTATAGCCGATTTATTGTTGGTATGCAAACAATTTCACTATAGTTAATAGTTGGTTGTTAATTGCTATTGCCGTGTAATAGCCTTAGGCGTTTCTCTCTGCATTTATATAGTTGGCTTTTACAACAGCAAACCGTCTTGTCCTGTTGTAACACGTTTTGCTCTCCATATTTATAATACAAATAACATTCACTTGTTTATTGCAAATTGCCAGTAATTTCAAAGATTTCAGATTGTCTAAAGACCTTAGGTGATAACACGTTCATACTTATATACATTCAGAGTTCGGAGACTACTTCATAAGAGTTGATACGCATTTGGATAAATATTAAACAGTCAAGCTAGAATGCAGTAAATGCCAGTTAAATATGTTAAACTTTCTCAATGATATTTATTTTAATCTAGTTAAACAACTAATAGACCTGTTCGAGAGCTGTATAATTTTCAAAACGATTTCTTTACAAGGTGTGAAACGCTTAAAATAGACCACTTTAAAGAACTAACTGTTGCCTTGAAGCGAAAATGCGTAATCAGCTATAATTTCATCCCCTAACAAAGGGCGCAAGTCCTTTAGAAATTTCTATTATTTTCAAGATCAACTCCATCGATTTAATCATTTCAGAGGGTTCTTGTGTACATTCCATTGATTCTAATATCGTCAATAAAATAAAGGGGAACGAACGTAAAGAAAACCATCTATTCAAGCAGAGCTTTTTCAAAAAAAGCAACGCAAACTTGAATAGATCTTAAATAAAACAATCATTGGTCTCCACTAAGCGGATTTTCTAAAGGAGAAAACTTTCTTCTAAAAGGAGAAATTCAATCAATCAATTTTCGTTCAATTTTGAGACGTTTTCAAATAGTTTATAACCAGATGTGTTCTTAAATTGTGTCTGTCTCAGATTTTGAGTTTTTCGCAATTTTGATTTCTAACGAATTTTTGCAAATTAATTGCCATTCAAAACCTATTTGATAGCTCTTTTAATCTCTTTTAGGAGCCAAATTTCCGGATCTTAAACTATTTCAAGTTCTAAAAAATGGGATAATTTTGAAAATTTTAGTGGACTTTTTGAGTTGGAAATTTTCAGGTTTCTCATTTAGTTTTGTTCTTTTGAGTTATGGGGCGAAATTATCATTGTTAACGTACTAAAAATGCCAATTTTTGGCAAATTCGCAATTTTTTCTTTAATTTTAAGTAAAACTACTCAAAATAGTGGAATATTTTCAAAATTAAGCAAAATTTATCAAAATAGTACAATATTGTACAAATGTTACTTTGTTCTGACTAGAATGCTGAAATATTTACTAAAATCTTCATTTTGGGATAAAAGCGCTAAACTTTTCAAAATTTACTATGAAGTCAAAATGTCCCGGTATAGGGCAAAATTTTTTGTAGAAAGATCTCAAAATTCTAGAACTTTTTAAATTTATTAGGGGTGTTGTATAAATAATGTTAGCCTTAGGGTCTCATATAAAGTGCCCAATTTTTGGTCTAGTTTTGAAGAATTTATTCCAATTGTGTTAAATTTCGAATAGACAAAAAAATTGGATTTTTCTTAAATCTAAAATTTTAAGAGCTTTACCAGAGCTCCTATTCTTCAGAGTTTGATTATGACCTAGAATGTTGCAATATTTTCGAAATAAACCAAGATTTTCCACTAAAATCTTCAAATTAGGGCTAAATTTTCAAAAATTTGCATAGAATGAAACAAGTCAAAACGTTTCACTCTATAAAAAAACCCAAAATCCTAGAACATGATTGCAATTTTTTGTTAACCTAATGAGCCTATTCAGCCCGATTTGGTTCGCATAAAACACAATTATTTCTAATGATATTAAGAAAATATATTAAATGTAACCGCATATGGCAAACATCTCTCTTTCTCTACTCATCATATTTTCATGCCAAACAATAGAAACAGAATTGCACACAATAGCTGTGATATAAAAGAAACGCATGCAGCAAACGTTGTAGAAAATCTGCAACAACAAACATTTGAGAAGACGTTGGCAAATAAAGCAAAAAACAAGCCAGTAGTAGATGCAGATTATATGCGTAGAGTAGTGTCAAGAAACCTGGTGTATTGTATGCCAAACTATTAATAACACTAATCATATTCATACAATATTGTAGGTATATTTGTATGTTCTATAAATGTAAATAGATGTTGGTGGAAGATTACAGGTGGTTGATACTTTGATAAGTAATAATTCTACATGTCTTCATTACGATCAAGTGCCAATCATTGGTCTAAATATTCTGACAATAAACCATATTTTAAGTTGTTTTTTTCTTTCAAATTACAAGCATTAGAGAAAGAGGAGGTCATACAATGACTATTATAGATGATCATTAATGAGTGAAAATTAAATTTTTGCATCAATTCCAGCTTTCACTAGCAACTTTCTACTGTAGTTGTCGTATTGATCTAATCCAACTTAAATTTTGTTGTAATCTAAAGCAAAATAGGCGACTTCTCCAATAATAGGCATGATTTCAAATTTGTACTCAACAGAATAATTTGAACCAATCTGTTGCCATTCTGGACGGAATACACATCGGATGACATAAGCGTGCCAATTTATCCTTTAATAACATAATTTCACTGATTTATAAATGAGATAAGTATCGATGACTGCATGCTTCCCGTTGTTGCTGTTGTTATTTCAAACGATATCTTTAGAAAAAGAAAAAAATCCACTCGTGCCATACGTGCACTAAATATAGGAGTGAGAAAAGCACAACAATCACCATCCATCATCGCTCCCTTTAATAACAATGACACTTTTCTTAACTGGTTGAAGAATTTTAATTTGTAAACACAGTGTGGACGATTTCAAGTGCACGATGAACGCAGGAAGACGTTGATCGGGGGATTTAAAAAAAAATAAAACCGAAATAAAAACGTGGACAATAAACAGGAATCAAACTAGTTTGCTGGCGACGAGCATGCAAATTGTTTAATGATTATATGCCTTTTCTAGAACGGTCACTGATGGCGGTCGATAAATCTAAACGTACACTAGGCGCCTAACGTCTCTTTTGTCCAACAGAATTTTTCTTCAACGATAATAATTGATCGGTGAAATTGCAATACAAATCTGTGCCAATTCTTTCAAACAAAAATATCAGCCATTAAATTGATTGATTATCTTGTAATGCATTTAATTTAAAACGGTAATAAAATTTACAGAACATCATAAATTTGCTTAGAATTCTTATACGGATTGAACAAACTCGATTCTAACTTTATGTCGTTGATAAATTTAGAACAACTCACCTATTCTTAGATTATTATTATTAATAATAATAAAGCGTGTACCCCAAATCTAGGTTACAACATTTGTCTTTTACAGCTCGTTATCTCTATTAGTTTAGCTGTCACCCTGTATATAAACTACAAATTTTTTCCTTCACTATTATTATTATTATTGGTAAATCAGTTTTTTCCTATCGGACTTTAATATTAAGACAATAACTTCCATTCACTATCTTATATTAGCTGCAGGATAGAATTTATGTTTGAAATCGACAATTTATTGCTCTAGAGTCGAAATCGTTTCACTAATCCCTGATAAATTGCCCCATTTTTTCCGGGAGTATAAAACGAACATGCCTGTTATATTTCAATTCTTATGTCGATTAGAATTGTCGCCTTTCCCTTTGCAATTACGGCCAAAATAGAACCCAATTCGCCCGGATTTCCTCCTCTAAAATCTAAGAATTCAGTTTAAAGATTACAATTCGCCCGAATTTCCTCCGAAATTTGCAGACGAAAAACAATCAATTTTCATCCAGTACGACCCAAATTTTAGAATTAATTTGGTAAATTGAATAGAAATGTTAAAATTCTGCCCTTGACTAGATTAAACATTTTAAAATTGGCGCAAAATTCGAAATGACACGTAATTGTCATAGTCAACTAGGTTAAAATCGTAAATTTGCAATATTTGAAACAGTGATAATAAATTTTATAGTACAACATGCTCGATTATTACCTTTATTACCATTTAACCTGATTTTTGGTAATAATCGTGTAATTTCTCTACGAAAAAACAGTAAAAAAGATTAAATTATTTGAGATTTTAAAATTCGCGCGAAATTCAAAATGACACAATCATCACAGCCGATTGTAGTAAAATGTACAATACGTCCAGCTGTGATAATAAATTTTATAATAAAACACCCTCATTACTTTGATTATCTAAAATTTTGGAAATCGAGTAATTTGTCTACGAAAAATTGTAAATTTAATAAATCTACGTAATGACGAGTTGTCATGGCGATCGCCATTATAATTGGGCGCGAATTTTAAAACTTATTGGAGTTTAAATAATAAGGAAGAGGAATTGGTTTTAAAAATTTTAGATTTTTATTTGTAGCGATAATGAACTAAATCGATGTCTTCCGTCTATTGTCTTCATTGTTTGTACAGTTGAGATATTGAAGAAAAAAAGCGAAATCTCAAACTCATAAATATTTATAAAAATATTTTAGAATATGTTTATGTTAATTGCAAAAGTGTCAACATTTATTTCAAAATTTTATTCTATTAGTTGGCGTGTTGGTTGGGCCGGTTGGTTTATTATTATTATTATAATAATAAGTATTCTAATTTGATTTATCAAATTTGTCATGTCGAATATTAGAATAATATTTTAAAAATGGATAACGCGAAGACAAAGGAGAGAAGAAATAAAACAACAACAATAACATTGTATAGAAACGATAGAATAAGAAATCAATGTTAATTTATTAGTTGATACGTATTGTTTTCTATCTTATTGTTTTCTTTCACAAAATATTTAATATGTTTGAATATGGAAATTGCCAATTTAAATTGAATGAGGATGTTGAAATCGCCATGAAAAGATATACAATACCACCTAGCCAACTTATAGTGATTTTATTGTGTAAACAATAATTTTATAGTAATTAACTTTACAGTTAACCATCGTATAATTAATTAATTCGATCGAATATCGTCGATAATTCAGAGTGGAACGAGTTTAAATTTAACCCTTCAATTTTTATAGAAACCGATCAACCCTTATGTATCCGTTTTGTCCGTTCACTAACCTGCTTCACTGTCAACGTAATTGAGATTTATGGTCGACATGTTGTAAATATCAACAAATATAAATTAACTCTCAATCGGTGTGATTTGAATTGTATGTATTTAGATTAGACTAAGGTGCATACGTTTATAAATTAGATTTCGTATGAATCAAGCCAACAAATTGTGAGTTTATTCGGCTATTTCTTGAATGGGGAAGATAGTCATTTTGAATGTGAGTATGTAAAGTTGGAGGACAGATGGTTTTAAAACCGCCAACGCAGACGAGACTTGTGTGTTGTTGTATTGTGTGGTGTGTGCACGGGCCGCGTGGGCCAACAGCGTGCTTTCCGTGGGCACGGCTCGCGCGACAACGGATGCTCCGCATTATTATAATGACAATAAACGTAGACTTGTGTGTGGATATCATCCAAGACCGCCACAAAATTACTAATCGAATTAGACTTTCTATAATTATTTCAAGAATAAAAATAGAGTGAAATTTGCATCGCCGGTGGTATAATCCAGTATTGTAAGTCTTGAAGAAGTTACGGTGCATATATTACAAGTTCTTGGACGAGGACAATGCCTTTGAGCAACAACAGTAACAACAACACTAACACTGTAACAAAATGGTTAGGTTATAGAGCCGGATTATAAAGTGCTTAAGCCGGATCGAAGCCACCATGCTGTCACATTATCTTTAAATTCACATACGTACACGTATAAAGACACATCTATAGAAGAAGTACTAACAAACCAAATAACGCAACGATTAGATTGTTTTGTAAAGAAACTCGAACTATAATAACTACAATTTTATTGATTTTAAATTTCAATATAAATTGACGATTCAAGAATCCTATCGTAAAATAGATTATTAAAAACAATTCGAAAAAAATGAATAAATAAACACTTGGAGCCTTGTCGAATTGTTGTATTATGCTTTAATAAAAACCTATTCATTTAAATTACCGTTTCTTTTCCATATAGAAATAAAAATACGGTATTTTCTCCATATTTTGTTGAAATTGATTTGAAATTTTAATTTGAAAAACCGAATTCTACGAATCTTGAACGACACCAACGCTAATATAGGAAAAAACGACGTCAAATACGTGCAAAGAAGGCAATCATCAAAAGATGAAAAAATAAAGGTGATTGAATGTCTTCGGATAAAGAATCGTTTAAATTGTAGTATAAACCAATTTTTACCGGGTAGTCTAAGTTTTGAATCGTTTATTGTTGTGTAGAAAATAAATTAGCACCTTTCAATAATTCAATTTTTCTCTGTTTTTGAATTGCATAATTTTCAATCAATCCATAAATGTATACAGGGTGATTCACGAACATCGTCTTTTGTAACTAAAGTTGCCATTGTAATCACAATTACTGTAGAGAAAATTTTGACTTTTATACTTATCTTACAAAATACTAGCACCAGAGGCTTAAAATTTGGAAGTTTAAGGTCCAAGACCACTTTTCCTCAATGTTTATAACTTTTCAAAGAAACGCAATTTCTCTTTGTAGATTCCAAAACCAGAATAAATACCCAAAATCAATAACAAAATTCCTCCTAATCGTCTTTTTCACAACAAAATACACCAAAAAACTAACAATTTACGAATAGCACAAGATTCTTAAAATTTGGAATCTAAAAGGCTAAAACTTTCGTTCAAAATTTATAACTTTTCCAAAAAGAAAAAATTAAAATTCAAAATCAATAACAAAATTGACTCGAAATTTCTTGTAAATCGCCTTTTTAATAACGAAAAATTTCCCAAAAAACTAACGATTTACCGATAGCACCAAAGGGTCAAAATTTGAGATTTAAAGGACTTAGACTTTCCCTCAGTATTTATAATTTTTCTAGCATTAAAAAAAACAGTCTTAATTAGAGTTAGGATCTACAGTTGCACAATAAAAATTTCAACTGTCAAAATGTACCAGTGACGTAACAGATTTAAAATATAACTAATCGGCAATTTACTTGTAATTAATTAAATATAAAAATAATTTCTATAACTGGTATTCAACAGAATTAGTATATAAATTTAGAATTATAAATAATTTATAAATTTGTGAGTAATATTTCATTTAATTTTAGGTATAAATCATCTGTTTATTAACCTAAACGAACTACAATGAGAGAATAATGGAGAGGAAGGTGAATCTGTCAAAAATTCGCTAAAATCGAAAAAAATTGGTCGACTGTTTTTCTAAATTCTGTTGCTATCGATATGAGCGCCTTGCCTTGTTTGTTGACGGATAAAACAACTGATTCAAAATCGAAGCTTATGTGCCGCTCTTGTCAAATTTTTCAAAAATTAGGCCCCCTACTGCTCCTTCTAGGGAGCGAAATCCTAATTCTAGTCATAACTTGAGAAAATCTGTCTCACTATAGTACTAAAGAAAACAGAGAAAATCAAAAATATCAAAAAATAACAGCATTTCTTCAAATAAAACAACTTATTTTAATCAAAAATTATTAAAATATTATAAAAAATAATTCACCAATTCTTTAAAATTCTGCACCACGCAGTAAACACACGAATACGAATGACATCAGCTAAATTTACAATTGTAAGATTAGACATTTAGTTACTAACATCTGGGAAGTTTTATTACCAACCTATTTTTCGATGGACAGACTGTTAAAACTTTCAATTTCTATTGGCCAAATTGAAGCTTTTGAATTGCGCATGCTCCAGAAACTTGGGTTGGTATGACCAAATTTCCCCAAATTTCTAACCTTTAATTCCAAATTTGACTAATTATTCTGTGTTATAATAACTAGGGCTGCTATTTTTTTGAAGAATTTATTCAAGTAAGTATGTACGTAAGTGTAATAAATAATAAGTAATAAAATAATTGAAAATATACGAATAAAGATAGTCAAAATTGATGTTTTGGGGTTAGAATTTTAGTATATCACAAGCAGGACCCTAGTAGCAATAGAAAATAGCGTTTGAAACAAAAAATTCTGCATATTCTGCATGTTAAATTGCCAATTTTCATCGAATTTTTCTATGTAAATATCCAATTATTATAATTTAATCAATTTAGATGACTTTAAAGGAACCTTTCTGAAAATAAATGTAAATTTATGAATATTTTAATTGAATATTTCTATGGAGGAGTATTTTCGAATTTTGGGTCCAGATTTGGATTTCGATTAAAATTTAAGACTAAATTTTGAAATATTCATCTGTTCTACAATTTCACTACTCGAAAGCAACTTTTAGCGATTACTTTCATCCAATTTTAACAAGTTTTGGTGGTAAATTTGAACAAGTCTGGATGATAATCAGGGTGAATCGCTCTGTATACAAGCTGCATATATGCATGAATAATAATTGAATCAATTCTTATCTATAATAGAAAAGTCAACTAAATCAATAATAATATTATTAAGCAAAATTCTAAAATATTGACAAATATAAATTAATATTGTGCAATAATAAAAGTTGAATAATAACAACGACACTAACAGTGGTAATAATAAATAAATGGACAAGTTATGCCTGTTTTTTTGAAAAACTGAAATTATCACCGCTATTATTGTTTCAATATCATTACAACATTGTCACCTGTTCCAAATAAGGCACGACTTCAATAAATTACACGTAATTAATTAATTAAATCCAATTGTTAATGACGTGTCTAGGATGAATCATTATAGAACGAATGAAAGAAAACCATCTATTATCTTTACAAATAAACAATTTTTATATAATTCGATAGAACCGTTATTTTGGAGGCGAATAAAAGAATTGAAACGGAACAAAATTGAACACCTACATTTCGTATTTTTTATTTAATTCACTGTAGAGAAAAGAAAAGAAGGAAGATTGTGTCACCTACACGACAATTTTACCTAAAACAGACATCTGGTCGTATAATTAAAATTTCAAATTAAACTCGATATGAGTGAATTTGTTATTTCTATAAAAAGGCGTTTATTGATTTGAATGGGCTCGTATTTGTAGGTGTGGTTTTTTTTTGTCGGTGCTTCCGGTAGTGTTTATTTTCAAATTCTGGATTAAGATCTGTACAAGTTTGTATATAAAATAAAGCTACAGGGGCATTAAATTTATTGATAAGAAAATTTATAGGTTTTGTCTTCTACTATAACTATAATCTACATGTATAAGTTTATACATATGGCAATTTTATTTATAAAATGTGCAAAACAACACAAACATACAACCCTTTATGGATTATAAATTAAAATAATGATATTTTTATGTTTGTTCGAACATTTTAATTTCACACCTGAATGAATTGGACGCATGTTTTGTTTGTAGAGAAATCGATAAAGTTTACGATTTTTTTAGCCAAAAATAGAAAATTAATTGAATTCAAAAATCAAAAATTTTGTGCCAAAAATGGTCCGCTCGATTTGAAATTCACTTTCCGATTCAATTAATCGTTGTTTCAATTAAAAATAAACATACAAATTTTAATTAAATTCAAATACAGCCCTAGTTCTTATAGTAGTCGGGCGATTTGAAAAGTATTTCAAGGATTTGTAAGGTAGTCTCTCGAGAACATGTTAGCAAAATTAGAACTTTGTAGCTTGTTGGCAAATTAGTTAAAAACCGGTTTAAGCTGTTCGTCAACATGAAATCTTCGTAAAACAATGGAGAATGATTAGAGGATTCTTTCGAGATTATTCATTCATTCCTGACCGTTATGAGCTACAAAGTTCTAATTTCACCCTACAAATTCTCAAAATATTCCTCAAATCGGCAGGCAATTTATATGAACTAGACTGTTGAGAAATTTTCAAGGAGCTATCTGTGTATTTGGAAATTCTAACGAAATTATCCACTTGAAAGATGATTGACGGCTATCATAAAACGAAACAAGATCGTAATTTTTATCTAAAAACACACGAAATTATTCGAGTAATTAACAAACCGAAAAATTGCCATTAAAATTCCTGCGATAAGCCGATAAGAAATCAAAATGTTTAAATACAACAACAGTACAACGACCACCTCTTGATTATTACTTCGGGATTAATTACATTTTTAAATTTAACATAGTTATATGAAAAACAACAATAACAACAACAACAAGTTGATCGCTCCGATATATTAAAACTAGTAGAGAGATATCGTGGCGGGTATCGCTATAACAATTAATAATCAGTTGTAATTTAGTATTTAATGACATGTAAGCGTATATACGTACATAAACAATAGCGTTTAATGTAACGATAGCCTGTGGGCATACAAAAAGTCACTAATGAACATTCTTAAAGGTTTATTTTTTGTATATGAGAATGAGTTTGGAATCGTGGCGAACAGCACGAGGAGAATTGATCGATGTTTTCGTAATTAAATTTGTTAAGATACGTATGATTATGTAGACATGACATGAACTCTTAATAGTCGACAATTTGTATTTGCTACGTTTATAAACGTTTTCAATAAATATGGTTGAATTTTTTTATTGTGAGATTAAATCATGCAATTTTTCGGCGATTAAGTGGCGATCGCTGTATATCAAATCAAATAACTCTAATAAAACGTTTAATGAAGACAATAGGGTAATAGTAATAATTATCTTGCTGAGTTGAAATGAAATAATTGCTCATTTAAAAAACTACAGGTACTCTCATTATCGTCATCATCATCATCATCAACAACAACAATAATAACATCATCACTGCCGTTCCGTGCTTTATAATAAATTAATCATCCTATTATGTTCGTTTTAGGAATAATAGAAAATGAACAAAAACCGGGCGACGAAAGGGAAAAATTAAAAATTATAAACGATAATAATGAAAGGAAACGAACAATACAGCAATGAACCGAAATGATAATTATAAATTTATCTTTACAACAGTTTAATGTCAGTTTTTATGTATGTGTACATATAATAATTTATAATAAATTCGTTTCCAACTTTGAATTATTAAATTGTTTTAAACATCTATTTCCGGAATCGTAAATCGAATTAATTTCCAAATAAAAGCCTCAACTCCTCTATTGATTGCCTTACAAAACACACCTCGAATTTATTAATTTTAGTAATAATACGATTTGTTGGACAGACAAGGAAGCTGAAATTTCGACGGTGGACCGGTGCCAAATTCTCTCCGATTTTTCGAAATTAGTGTAAATACCCACTGTTCGATAAAATACACTAATTGACCCGTGACTTGTACACTAATGGGATTTTTCAGCGGTCTGGGAAAAGAATATTAACTGGAATCGACAATTCGTACTTATTTCAACATTTTGATACTCAAATTATAGAGTTCTATTGAATTAAATACCCGAGAAACAGAAACGGAAACAGGTTTTCTTAAATTTGTTTTAACGGAAACAGAACACAAACAGAAATCCAAATGGAAGTGGAAACAGAAACGAGAAAAATTAGTTAACAGCTACAAAAAATTGTAAATTTTTCGTGAATTTTCCGGAAAACTAACAAGTTTATCAATGTTATGAAAGATTTGAAAATTGCTTTCAATTTAGTAATAAAATCGTCGAAAAATCAATAAATTTTACTGAATATAGAGGAAAATATGGAAGAAATGTAACAAAACACATACTCCAAGATTGTCCTTTATAACGTAGATTTTATTAGGAATTTTCCAGTAAAACAAGGTTCATAGTTACCCCTTGAAATGCTCTTTCCAAAACTATTGTATGCATTACAGCATGTTATCAAACAAGGGAAATATTGAAGATTAAAATTTGACATTTTCTAGACATCGAATCAAAAAGATGTAACGTGGAAATTCTAGTCAATTTTCCGGGAAAACTAACAAACCTTTTGGAGAATTTCTTAGAAATTTGAAAGGCACTTTAAATTTGCTACATACTGTAAGAAAATCATGGAAAAATCCAGATTATTTGCTAAATTATGGAGGAAATTTTAGGCAATTAAAAAAAGCATGTTTCACGATTTTCTTCTGTAACCCAGAACTAAACTGGAGTTTACCAAAGTAAGGAACATCTTTGGATGCTCCTTAAAATGCTCTTCCTAATGTTCTTCAATTAATTATAGTATCTCATCAAACAAGGGAAATATCGGTTATTAAACATTGAAACTGAAAAAGAGCTGTAATGTGGGCCTTCAAATTTCTGTCAATTTCCGGAAAACCAAAAAACCTATTGAAGAATTTCTTGAAAGATTTGAAAAGTGCTTTCAATTTCCTACATACTACAAAAAAACCATTGAAAAATTAATAAGATTGGCTAAATTAAAGGGAAAAATAGAAAGAAATATCACAAAACACATGCTCCAAGATTATCTTCTGTAACTTAGAATATAATCGGAATTTCAGAAAATTTTCAGATACTCCTTGAGATGCTGCTTCTAATCATTGTAATTGTATAAATAAGCAAGATATTATTTATCAAATATTGATAATTTGCGGACATTAAGTCGAGAAACACGTACTCCTAACGTCAAGTTTCAATGAATTCGTATTTCTCTAATATTAACAATTTCCGATTAAAAAAGTGTGGAAAAATTAAAAGCAGAGCTCTTGAATTGTACGCAACCAGAAACAGAGTTAATTGCTTTAGACTTGAAGTTTTCCCATGTTATTCAAAAATGGGAAACTCGCGACTGAGGCCCTATTGAAGAATAATTACAATAGCAATTTTCTTAGCTTTTCTTCGATGGAAAGTCGACAATTTAGCGTTTAATTAAATTAGTTTTTATTGGAATTTACAGTTGTCCATAAATTTGCAGTTAATCTAAGTAAATCTATCGAATAAATAGCTAGACTCGTTAATATTGATGTAAGCTAACGTTGGAATTATTCAACAAATCAAAAGTTTAATTAACTAGAACGTCGTCGTGTGTTGTTATAAAGACGATTATATACCTGTTGATGCCATTAGAATGGGGAACAATAGAGGAATTATTAAAGCTCGTAAAATTCGTCGTCAAAACAGCACTTTCATTCATCCATTCGCTCGCTCATTCAATCTAGAAAATTAATCAAAAAAAGCAAAAAACCCGAACGTAACTAATCTAGAATTAAACGTATAATAATGTGATTCAGAACGAGTGTCTGTCAAGGGTCGCCGGAGATCCGACAGGAGGAGAATGGGCGACCTTTGAGATCAAGTGGTCGTCATTTAATAAGACCCATGTTGTTGTTGTTATTGTTGATTGCTCTTTTTCTACATCTCAACATTATATTGTTTCAACTGCATGATTGTCCGTCATTCTCAATTATGACCGACTTTCTTCAACGAAATTCTTGTAAATATTGCTTAGCTGAAACGGGCAATAATTGCAAAATATTCACATGTAAAGGTGCACGTATAGAAATGTATAATAGTTGGAACAATACTACAATAGGTTTGTCGTTAAAAATCGGCCGATATTCATCTGTAAATGCATTTAGTTAGCGACCTGCTTTATTACCATATTGTATACGAGAGAAATACTAGGAGACTTAGAGATCTTATAAAGTAAATCCTTTGGTTCTTTTGCTTATTTTTCGGTTGGTATTTTTGTTGTTGTTGTTGTTGTTTGTCGTATAAAAATCATACTAATTTATTACTGTTTGTAGTGGTGGTGAACAATGGTATATATGTTGCTTTGAACTGGTATGTATATACCTTAATAGGTACCTATTCTTGTACCATTGTGTCCGGGACACAGTGTAACCGAACAATGTGTCTTTTCTATATCTATTCAGCTCGATTAAAAACGATTTGTGTTTAGAATCACTCTAATACAAATTTATTATAACCACCATATATCAATAAATAAAATACCGAGAAAAATTGAGTTGTATTGTTTGGAAAAACCCCCAACTTCTGTTTTGTGGTATTTGCGGTGGTATTTCAACCGCACAATTAAACAATTCACTAATAGAGATTTTCATTTAAAATCCTCCTAGTTGGAAGTGCAGTCAAGTTCAAGGCTGTTTTCTACCTGTTCAGTTCTCTGTGTTTTTTTCAAGTCCACGCCATAGAAAAGATACAAAAATGTGCACACACGTTCATAAATAAAATTCAAAACTGGCTTTTGACCGTCCAATAAGTCATAAGAAGAAACCTCGATACAAAATAACTGCAGGACAGCGAACATGGTGCATTGTTAGACTTTAAACAGTCGTTAATTTTTCATATTACCATTGTACTTAATCGTATAAAAGACAACAAAACTGGCAGGAATTATTATAAATGATCGTAAACAATGTTGGATCAATTACAATCGAGAAATGTTCAACTAAACTTTGTTTTTACCTTTGTCATGTTTCAATTAATTGAATCGATTTGATTCTGTACGAACAAATATGGTTAAAATCATCTGTATGTTTGTTGATTCTAGTTCGCTACCTATCAGGTCTTGTCAATCAGTAAAACACAACATCAACAACAAGAACAACAGCAACAACAGCAACGAATGCGATCAAAAACATCGATAAAACGTTGAATTGAAATTAATGTGACAGTTAACTATTGCTACTGTTTCGGCATTGAATCACCAACTTGAAACGTTTTGATCATCCTATTGATATTTTCAATTACTTATATATAAAAAAATAAAATAAAATAAACCGAAATTACTTTAGAAATAGATGGAATAAAACATTTCAAAGATCGCATCATTAACGATTTTTCTCCCGTGTGTTTGTTGTGTGGTTTTATTGTCACTAAACTCTCTCTCTTATGTTGGAGACAACAACACAACAGACAATGAATCAATCGCTTCATTAACGTGAGAGAGATAAGTGGGTTCGAATTAAATGAATCCTGATTTAATCTAACATTTTATAATTATTGGGACAATAACAATGACAGTGAAATATTAAAGTCGTCCACTATTTTAATAACAATAAAAGTTCCTGCCAGTGTTTTTTCAATGGGACAGCTTGATTGTACAGGAAGTTGGAAATTTTTCCAACCCAACACAATGTTGAGTTCTAGTAGTTAACTACAAACTGAAAATGCCTTCTGGGGTAAAAATTCTGCATGTTAAATCGCCAAAATTCTATTGAATTTTGCAATTTCGGTAGCTTTGAGGAAAATTTTTTAGAATTTGCAAAATTCTCACCATCATTCAGCAATTTTTTAACCAAATTGTAAAAAACGAAAATTTAGGCACTCAAATTTAAGAAAAGACTGGCCTTATATTCGCTTTTGAGGAAAATTTTCGAATTTACGTCCAGATTTTGAAACATTCTTAATTTTAGTAAATTTTGCTTTTTGGAAGCAGCTTTTAATCAATTAGTTTTCAAGGTTCATCTAGATTTTAACAAGTTTTAGTCTTAAATCAAAATTTTTAGCAAATTTGAGACATTTTTATTACTACCAGGTCCGCTATTTAAAACTCTTATTAGTTGGTGGACAATTCGCAAAATATCTTGTAGACCTACAGGAGGGTCTTCAGGCAACATTCTAGCAAAAATTGGACCCAATAGCTCGTTGAGTTGGTCAATGTTTCTTTTGGTAAGAGTCGCAACATTGGCCGACTTTCCGATGGGCTACGGGGTCTAACTATTTCTAAAATGTTCCCTGAGAACTTCTCAAGATAATTCTCGAATCGTACACCAACTAGTGGGATTTGTCTTTATATTTTTGAATGGCCGAGCCGGTCGTGACAATGAGCTCAGCCATTGACGGTAGAAAAAAGACGAAGTTTATGAAGCTGTCAACTGTTTGATACAGATTGACACTAATTGGTTATAGAGCAACAAGTATTAAAACTTGTATTAATAGACCAAGTAATACGATATCCATCTTATAGTCGAATAAATTCCCGTGAAAACTAGAAACCATATCAATTGTGATAAAATCACACATTATCAAAGACATGTCCCGTTATTATAGTACAGGTCACTGATACCATACAGTTTCCCCAACAATTTTTCTAACATCAAGATAGAAATAAATCGAATATACAAGAAGAAAGTAGCATAATTGCTAATTTACTTCAATGAATCAACGTAACGATCGGTAGTAATTTGCACAACGATCAGTTGACTGTAAAGATATTCAATCCAAATGACGACATTAACAACAATCTCTCCAATATAATAACTTAACATAAATCTTGTCGTGCATACAAAATCGTACAAGATATAGATAGACGATTGTAAAAATCGAGACGATTTCAGGCCAGTTTCGTTCTTGATGTTGTATTGAAATCTCCGGAAACACAACGGCCCTGGCACTGACACCCACACAATCCACAAGCTAG
Source organism: Mylabris phalerata (assembly GCA_020740385.1). Lineage (NCBI taxonomy): Eukaryota > Metazoa > Arthropoda > Insecta > Coleoptera > Meloidae > Mylabris > Mylabris phalerata. The sequence goes on along the minus strand of JAJEOX010000299.1, from coordinate 1,782,837 downwards.
CACGTTTTAAATATGATTTTATCGAAAGAATCGGTGGACAATCTTATGGTAGTTCGTCCCCTAATAGAGTGCACGGTTATTTGTAAAAGCGGACGGACCGTATTGATAAGCTTTAATTAAATTCACATTGTACATACGTTTAGAACGGCCGTTGCCAGGACTTATACAGCAACAGAGCGAAAGAATTCTATATATGCAAGCGAGATATTCATGTAAATGTGAAACTGAACCGCCTTGGTACGATTGTCCAAGTGATACAATTCCACTTAATTGTAGTTGAATTCATAGTTGAATGTTTGTATATTTATCCATTAAAAACTGATAAAATACAACTATAACAACAACAACGTCGATGAACTGGAAGAATGTTCTTGGATTATCCGCTGAAACGGCCAATAAGTGTCTCCACAATTGACGATAAAGAGAGCAAAGTACTGTAATGTTTATGGACAAGTTGGATCTATTTTGATATAGAATTTTAAATAGCGTCGTTAACTGGAATAATTAAAATATAATCGGCGATTTTTGAACCGCAAGCATGTTTAATCATAGTACAAAATAAATTTCCAAGATTAGTATCGATAAATTGTTGGGTTCTAACATTTGTTTGAACATAAATCTTGGAATAATCCGAGATTTGGGTGCAGGAGAAATTATGCGTTTTTAGTTTTTATTTTTACTTTCTTTCAGGCGCGATTGCCAACATTCGGACGAGAAACAAAAATGAATGTTGTAATTCGATAGCTGATTAAATCCGTGTCGATTCTCCAAATTAATTCCAATGATTATCGTTTGAGTCTTTAAAATCGAACCGTCTACTAACTGAGTGTTTATAGAAAAAATATTTCTGATCTATTAAGTTGTGCATGTTGTTGTCGTCCACTAATAACCAATGACTGATGAGTTGTGAGATGTGGATAGAAATGCCCAGATCCTAAGGACCTGTCCGTCAACATCAATGCTAGTGAAGTAAATCATTCACCTGAACAACACCAAACAACAATAACAACAAGGGGAGATGGGAGAAAAAAAACAACATTTTCTCTTCAACCAAATATGGGCTGGGTATATCGTTGGATACTCGTTAATGGGCACCAAGTGGTGATGAGTTCTGCCAGCCTAAAGCTATATATTATTTATAACATCGATATTATACTAAACTGTGGAGTTATGTTTACGGACTCTTATGATTAAGGCTAACGGCTCGAATGTACATATGAATTATGAATATATTTATACATAAGCTCATGTAACTAGCCGAGCAGGGTGTTTGACGAGAATTGAATAGAACGAAAATTACACTCCAATTTCGAGTTCTCGTTAAAATTCCCGAATTTGTCGAAAATTGTGTTTCGCGCACCGCGCCGCCGTCTATGAGCACTTAACACACCAAGGATCAAAGGCGATAAGGTCGAGGTTGTTCTTTCATTAATTTCATTCATTTCAATTTAAATTGACGATTACGTAAATTTCATTGTGAGATTTCACTCTTTCAACTCGTCTATTTTTCCAACAACACAACCCATTTATTATCTTTAGTGAAATTTTATTTCAGTACCCATTTAAAAGTCGTCGTCTGTATTGTTAATGTGTGTTATAAATCTTCAACAGCTGCTTAGAATAATCCAAATATCCAAATTTGACAAGCTCTAGAAAATCTTACAGTGTGTGTGTGTTTATATTTGTGTGTTGTTGGCACAAAACCAATCCATTTTATTTGCCCCATTGTGTTGTTCACATATCTTGTCCATTGCCAAGTGTTGTTGTAGTTGATATACAGTGCACGACCGACCATGTGTCGACGATTCCCTCTTAACGGATCACCGGCTAATTAAATATAAGTTATATTGGATACACTGCATACCTTACGCTACACTCTTATCACACATGTTCCTGTTTAATATCTATACGAAATAATTTTCGCTACAAACAACCTGTATCTATCTGTATTCGATTGATCGTAGCAATTGACGGGTGGTGGAGCGAGGACGTGATGTTAAAACCAATACAACAATGCAATTCCTGTAAGGAGCCAGTTAATTGTCATCTTCTGTATTACTTGACTAGGCTCGGTGACACTTGAGATAAGTCAATTAGGAGAAACGGCCAACAAAACGAATACACCATTGTTTATACGTGCGCGCTACTCTATGCTCGTTTCGAAGCTTCACGCTTTATTATATCGAATTTGTAAACGTTTCGAAATTATTAAAAACTATTTTATCGTTCTTATTCTTCTAAAGCAAATCTCATCTTGTTTCCCGGAACTTCCACTTCCAGTCATTGCGTCCTTTTTCTGATAGTGTTAGATAATTAAAAACGTAATCTTTAAATAAATGGAAATATTTTTATCACATTTTTTTTTTTAAACAATTCCCAATTATAACGAATATGAGTAATTATTTCCGAATTCCCTATAAATAAACCCTTGTAGAAAACTAAATTTGTGTAGTTTCCGCTTATAAATAGAATGTACGAAAAGCGTAGGCTATTTGTAATTACAGACTAACTAAAAATAGTGAGTAAATCGAAAAATTGATCGTCATTACGTGCTTTGAATACTTGATAGAATGACGTATAAGTCTGTTTTTGGACGAATCTCTTGATTTTCGAAAATGTTACTATTTTACAATTGTAATCCGTTGTCTAGCAATAAACATCGTAGCAATTTGCGTAAATTCATTGAGGACTGGACTCTTCCAGATGACTCTCACAATCGAAAATAATCCACCTTCTATTTCTGTTCTATAATAATGTGTTTTCTAGTATTTTAGGTAAAGTCCGTATGTCTAAAACAGTTTATGTTGTAAATTGTTAGCGATGTACGTTTCTGTTACGTTTCTCGATTAGTGTATTATTATTTTTAGCTATTTTGTGTAGTTTATTTGCTGGCAATAGTCCCTAATTATTTTCCAGAGTTTGTTGGTAAAAATAGTGGAACAACTCATGACTGGACATGAGTCGGCTATCTCAACAATGACACGTTGAAAATTTGACACCTTTTCGGACATGGTAGCGGTAGTAGAAATCACAATGTGCTTATATCAATAATAATAACAAGAATAATAATAATAATAATGGTGACGTAGCGTGTGAGGATGTGTGCCAAAAAAGCGCGTAAAGGTCGCTCATCTTCCTACACATAGTGTTTGTTTAAAGTCATCGTAATAAAGACGGAAACTGTATCGTGGAAAATAAAACAAGGAAATCTAGTGCTAGTGGGGAGGTCTGTTGTGATTTTAGAGTGAGAGAAGTGAGTTCGAGGACGGCCATTCAAAGGACTATAACGTGCCATACTCGACCTGGAATACTTTCGACGGGAATTCCACAGGGTGCAAATATTTCAATTTAATTAATTTGTTTTTGTTGAATAAAAACCGTGTTGATATACAAAACGGGGCTAATATGAACGTCGTCTTCTAGACCGGGACCCACGCACCAAGTCAATCCATGACGACGCACATGACGTCATTATTCCATCTGAGCAGAGGCGTTCGGTGTTGGCGTTGAAACCTGCGGATCGCACACATGTCCGACTCAGGCGATGCTCATTCATATCCCGTCCGCGTCCGTGGTGAAGCACTATACGCGCTTATTATAAGTGAACGTTCCCATTATCGTAGTGCTTTAATTGTGCGGCATGGCAACGGAGATGGTCTCCGCTGCCGGGCGCCTCCAACATGTTGACGTTAACGATGCGCCGCGTATCCAGCGAAGAACAAAAAAGTGACGGCCGACAACGGATCGCCGCCACAACGACTGCAACCGCCGCCGCCACTGGTCCAACACTATCATCACCATCATCATCAACATTAACAACAACAACAACGACAACAAGTGGTGACGAGTTTGTGGATATATTGCAAGTGCAACAGTTACTGCTAGAAGGTGGCAGGAGTCGTGAGCCGCCCCCACCTGCTGTTGATACACGCACCAGACTGCTGGACGCCTTCACCGCCCCGACTTACTATTATGGAGCATATGGGGGGCAGCATCATGCGCCGCCGACGGCCAGCGTCGACGACCTCATGGCGATCTGGTTCGCCGGCCCATCGTCGTCAGGTGTGTCTCCTGTATGTTCTAACACTATTCTTTCCATTATATACACGCACAAACAAATGCTTACATAAAAGTTCGCACGTGCCGCCACATGAGCCACTAACTTGCCACGCGTAATCCCAATTTTTGAATAACACTCAATATAATTTTAATTTTTCATAATTTATAACTCACTAAAATACTAGTTGTAGATGAAGAATCAAATCAATTGATACGTGTACCTTTAGTATCAAGATAATCCTATTGATTAATTCATAAAATTACAACATTTTTGATTTATCGATAACAGATCAATGAATTGATAGTCTCAACCCGGAACTATACCTGTAATTAACTACAGTTTTGTTTGTTTGCTACTCTAAAAGCATCTAATTTAAAATTTTCTGCCACCAATTTTATGAAATCAAACTATCATATTTGTACCTGCCGATTCGATTCATTAATATCGTTTTAAACGAAATTAATCATAAATATTACTGCATTATGATTAGCAGAAACATTTCAAAAGGCGCCCACGGTTTTGCTATAATTATTAGTTATTTGAATATCACCTTTTTTGGCATACCTGCCTTACATAATAATAGTTCGATACGTGTACATTTTCCGTTTTACAACACACACCACATCAACTCTTTATGGGCCCACACGACTTACTGTATAGTTAATATCGCCAACGCTTCAATACTACGTCATTGACAACATATCAAAATCTGTAAATGTCCTTTTTAACCAATTTCTCTTTGGCCTCTCTTTGTTTTCTTGACAGTTGAATTGTTTATTTTGTTTATTTTAAACACAAAACATGAAAGATTCCCGAACCAAAAATCTTATGGCTCATTTACTTCGACAAATTTATTGTTGTTTAACAAACAACAATTTCGTACGCTTTTCAAATTATCATCAATTTATCACCATTCTCCACCTTTAATTAATGATCTATTAATTACCCTAAAGTCTACTGTAAATAGAATGTTAATGACCTCTTATGAAACGTACAATCGAGGGTGCGCGATGTTTTTTCAATGAACTTGTACCACGACACCTGACGTAGAGGGTAGTCTATGAGTGTGTTGATCAAACGCCAGTAGAGGGAGATTCTCAACAGTTTCCACGGAGGGGAGGTAATTCATGAATGAACTGACGTCATACAACCGCAAACCCTCTAGACACCCCTTCTCTTGCTACCATTGAAATTCGCAAAATTTGTCTTCAATGAAGATCTCCGTTTATGAATAGCTGGAAATTTGTTGTCAATGATTCCAGTATTTGGTGTTATTAAATTATGTAATTAGAAGTTCTATTGGATAGTCTTATGTCGCCTAGAACGGTGTTGTAAACGATGCCTGACTCAGCCACCGTCTTTTGCCAGCTGATAAGTATTTTCGTCCATGATTCTATAAGCCGTTGTTATTTTTAAGTAGTGGCAACAGATGTTTTTCAAAAATAGTACATGTTATTATTTTGCTACATGATGCGCGTTTCTATATTTAACAGCCATTTCGGCGTCATTGGACGCAATTTCAGGTTGTTGTTATTTCTTCTTCAATTTTATACTCTTCCAACTTTTTACAATTAGTATTATTATTATTTAAAATGCTGCAAATCGCTAGTTATTAGCCAAATTGATATTGATTTAAATGTTGAATGTTGTTATTAGATATTTTTAATGTTTTAAATATCGTATGTACGGAAGAATTTTTTCGATAGACTGCAAAATATTTGGGTAATTGTTGAAAATAAGCCCAGTTGTTTGATTTTCCTGCTGTCGGTCCTGCTAGAAATCCAATGGAGAGCGGCGAGCGCCAGGTTACGTCACCGCAACGTCACATTACGTTCAACAATAGTGGGGAGTTGTATGGAGGGGAATGTCAGCCTCCCAATCTCATTGGTTCACCCCTTGTTTGCGACTTCCAAATATGGAACAGATACTCCATTCATAAAAGCAAAGTAGCGCTCGCGCCGCGACCAGTTTCTGAGTAGATCTGATACGAGGTGGTTGTGTTGCTATAAATAGCACGACGCGCTCCTTAAAGCCGACGGTACCAATATTCTCAGAGTATTAAATGATAAACGGCTAGTTTGCGCGTGTTTCCAATATTGATATAATCGCTTTAAAAAACTTTAAACGAACATTGCGCCCTTAATAAGGGCGTCTAGTCACCGGCTCACCCCCGAGACGAGTGGTGACAAGGACGCTAGTGTAGTGCGTGCCGGCGCTACAAGTCCTGCTTGTTCTGTGGTAGGCGGGCCCGCCAATCTTCCTAACCCGTCGGCCACCATGATCATGGACGGTCTGGACACGCTGCCCGCACAGCACCACCATCATCATCATCATCACCACCACCATCACGCCTCCGCGTTCTTGTTGACCGAGTCGGCGGCCGCGGCCGCGGCACACCACTTCAACGTGTTAAGTTTCGATACATACCTTTATAAGAGTGCCGCCACCACAACAGCCGACCATAACGGCGACAGCCCAGTTCCAGCGGCCGTTTGTGCAGCCGCCGAAGAACCGGCTGTCACCGAAACCCAACCTGGTGACCTCAACACTCCTGTTACAACATCAGGAGACGTACCGTCTTTCTTTGGACCTTCCACAGTCGTCGAACCTCCACCTATTACAGGTAAGGTTGAGTTTTATTGAAAACAAAAACGACGACTTGTGGCCAACTCAACTCAACCTCTATCATTTGATACGCATCATTTACATTCCAAAATGCTACCACTGTTGAAAACAAATAAATTGTAGATTTTATATTATCGAGTTATTTCTATATACACGTGCATACCGGGACCTGGTGCAACTTGCTAGGTACGCGATGTACGCACATATAAACACACACATACTTCTTCCACTATGCTTATATCGTGTGTTAATAATAGATATTGCGTCACAATGTTTGGTCTATATGAAATTCAACGAATACAGATCAAATCGTTTCAACAATTTCAAATTCTATGTATAGAATTCCCATCGATTTATAGTTTGTTATGATGATCCGCATGAAATCATCTGTATCTTGATAAAGTTTACGGCAACAAGTGCTCTTTTATGTAACATAACCTCTTTAAACAGTCGTTCGATATCGGCGTATGCCGTTGCCACCAAACGACCCCCTGGATCAATAATCACACACCATTCACAGATATAATCCCCATTCATCTCGTTTTACTACACGTCACTATTATCGACTTTTTACATATTGATTCATTCGCACTATCTCGATTATCCTATAAGCTCAATTCTACTAAATTACACATAGTTATGATAAAATATTTACAAATCTATACTAATTTCATATGGAATAATAACGAATATGATTGTGATTCAATTGATATTTGCAGGATCTTTGGATCCGGAGGAGATATCGCTGGAACAACAGCAAGCACAACAATCTCAACAAGAACAACGACAACAGCAGCAACAAGAACAACAGGAGCAACAACAACAGCAACAAACGCAGCAACAACCATCATCGATCAGTCCACATCAGTCGCCATCAGGCAGTCATATCGGCGAGAGATCGACACCACAAGATAGCGCCTTAAGTCCAAGTCTTCGCGAAGAGGAAAATACGAATCAAAGTACGCTTAGCATGTATCCGGCCACAGCAACATCTCATGCAAATAATAACAATATGGGAAAGATGCACCATCGTAGTGTTTATACATCAGCATCAAGTCCAACAATGAGTGGAAATATTCAAATGCAATCCTCTGGTAGTCCATTAGGCATGAGCAGTCAAAGTATGGCACATTCACCATCAGCTGTAAATCCATGGTTATTATCTAGTGGTGATAAGCCAATATATCCTGCAATGTTCGGTCTGTTAGGTCAAGGAAGTTCACAGTCGCCACAACAACAATACCCTTCAGCGACACCCAGTCCAGCAGCTGGCACACAATACGATGACCGGTCACAAACTGAACAACTCATGTTAAGTATGGATTGTGGGAGTAGTTTAACATTAAAACAACCCCCATCGTATCCTAGTTGTTCGGCAACATCGACCAGTCTACAATTAGAATTACAACAACAACAACAAGAATTGGTGTATTCGCGTGTTGGTCAACCGTTAGTGGCAAATACAGCCAAATATCAGTGGGACACTCAAGATTATGGTAGTTCGCAAACAACGAGTGCTTTAGTTGTGCCGGGTCCATCGAGTTTAGTGCCGAAACAAGAACCGTTCAGTGCGGGATGTTCAAGTGATCTTGGCCAACAATCATCAAGTCAATCGTACGGTGTGCAGCTAGCTGAATACAATCCATCAACAAGTAAGGGACATGAAATATTATCACAAGTGTACCAACAATCACCAGTTCCTTTAAAATTAGTTCCAGTTAAACCAAGAAAATATCCAAATCGTCCTAGTAAAACACCCGTACATGAACGGCCGTACGCTTGTCCTGTTGAAAATTGTGATCGACGATTTTCACGATCAGACGAACTAACACGACATATTCGTATCCATACCGGACAGAAACCGTTTCAATGTCGGATTTGTATGCGTTCGTTTTCGCGTTCTGATCATTTAACAACACACATCAGGACTCATACTGGCGAGAAACCGTTCTCTTGTGATGTTTGCGGCAGGAAATTCGCCAGAAGCGACGAGAAGAAACGGCATGCTAAAGTGCATTTGAAGCAGCGTATGAAGAAGGAGAGCAAAATGGGGGCGGGACAACAACAACAACAACAGCAACAACAACAGCAACAGCAGCAACAACAACAGCAACAGCAGCAGCAACATCACCATTTGCACCCCCATCAGCATGCAACAGGAGCGCATCATTTACACGCATCACATACTGTAACCAGTGAGGACGGCTTATCACTACCGACAGTGGTGACAACAACCCTGTGAGAATTACAAACCGCCGAGCTGACAGCCGGCGAGTGTGTTCTTTTCATACGTGATGACTGTGATCTTGACACCGACTCACCTCGGCTCATTTATGTGCGAATTGAGTAGATGGAAATATTGCGACCTGAATCCCCCATGATCTCTCTCTCTCTTTCTCTCTCTACAATAACACTCTCTCTCTATTTGTTGTTCCCTGAAATTGGCCCAAAGCCCATCGAGATTCTCCAATTCTACAACAATGTGTGCCATTTTGTGTGTGTCGAATTTTATTTATTTATTTTTTAAATAGACCGTTTAGACAACCACCACACAAGTGTCAGTGTATGTATGTTATATTTTTTTATTAACTAATTAATTAATTAATTAATTAATCATTATTATTGTAATTATAAAAAATCGAGGATGCTATAAGCGGCGAATCGTGCCAGTTTTGCCTGCCATTAGACTGATTTTGATCTTATTTCGTCGTTATTTTCCCGTAATTAAAACATGGAAAATAATTTGATTAATCCTATTTTTGTAAATGTTTGGAATTTTTGTTGATGTATTCTTAGATTTTATTTATAATCGTGTCCAAGACACCTGAGTTTAACAATTTTAAAAAACTGAAACAAGTTAACAATGGCTTTAATTATTAATTAATAGGTATTATTATTAATTTCTATTATCAATAATGATGTTAATGATTGTTTAAAACTTGTTGCCAAATAACACAAATTTTAAAACTTTTTATACATTCCGTACTAGTGTTTTCATTTTGTATTATAAGAAAATTTTGAAAGCGCGAATTATATTTAAAAAAAAATTGTTGATTGTTCCATGTTTAAGAAAAAATAATCTCCATTTACAAGTCAATATTTAGGAATAAAATCTGTCCCAACGCACATTCAAAATCTCAAACAATCAATTTTCCAAAACCGAAACGAATAAAAACTGGATTATCGTAGATTTTTCTAATATGTGTTGTATTTAAATTTCCGCCAAATTATGAAGGAAATTGTAGAAATTCATCAAGAATGCCTTAACGAAGTGTCTTGACTAAATCACACACACAAATTAATTAATCCAGTCGATTAAGGCCATAAAATAGTTACCAACAGAAATATTTAAAAATAGTGGTGCTGTCCACAATAAAAAACAAGCGTACAAATACAAATAGGCCTAAAATTAAAATGATTTTGAATTTTGCCGATTTATGTATAAAATTTTTATTTGTAAATAATAGAAGTTTTATCACTAGCGTTAATTCTTGTACATATAAACTATTATTATTATTATTAAAAGAATAATTGAATTAATTAATTAACGAGTTGTTAATAACAATAATCATCCCGGCTGTTGTAATAATTGTTGTTGTAATTTTGTACGCTATTCCTCGTGTACAAAACATACCCCTTCCAAAATGCACACACATACACACACTATTGATAACTATTCTATATTTTTATACCCCGATTAGATGTTACCTTTTATCAAACAAAATTAGAAGAAAAATTCAAAAAAACTGTTGACAAAATTTCAAATCGTAATTATTCAAAAATGAGGCTGTTGTATTATGAATGTGATATTTGAATACATGGATATTGTAAATTATTATCACACAAAAAAATAAACATCCCTATTTATTTTATTTGTACATGTTATATATCAAAACTTCAATTGTTATTATTATATAAAAAAATAATAAAATAAACTGTTCAAATTGATGTAATATTTTAAAAATAATAAGAAAATGGTTGTGCTCAGTTCTATTACTACTATTTACTACTTCTACTTACTCCTCTTTCACACATTTGATCAGATCAAAAATATAAAAATGCTGAGTTAAATTCAAATCTTGTGTTTCATTTCTATCCTCGTTTACTTCAAATCAAAGGGGCAATTTTATTTCGTTTTATTCGAATTATTCTTCATCTGAAGATGAAGTAGGTGGTTTTCTGTGTTGAACGCCACGCGAATGACGTCACAATATTTCTGAACACGTGCCCCACCTTGACCAAGCCTTTATCTCTTCGTTTATTATTATTCGTATTCTTATTATTATTTTGAAGCAAGTTTCCTAAAACAGTCGGCTTTCCATACATATAACTCGAATCAGTTTTCTTTTGAGCTTTTTGAAATCATTTCTATTTATTTGTGTGTGTGTCGTTTACTTTAAATATGTGTGGGTAGCTTGTCTTTGTCAATGGTCTCTAACCAATCTTGATTTACTTTCGTATTACTCGTGAAACTCCTCTGCATCCAGCATTGTTCAACGTACAGGGCGATCCACCGTTACAACCTCTTTGAAGTGAAACAAATTCGACAATGTTCCAATTTGTATAAAATTATAGGGTCTATTTTATCCCTAAGTTGAAAAGAATCATAGATTGGTTCATACTTTACTAAATTTGATATTTTTCAATATACTTTTGAGTATCGGAACAAAGCTCAACGCTACGTGATGACAAAACAACCAACTCTAAAGGGAAATCCACAATGTAAAACGCTATTTTATCTTAAAGTTTTTTACTAAATTTAAAATTTTTAAGCGTCCGAATACAACTACAACCCTACGTAATGATGTCAGATGATTTGACATTTGCTACTATATTTTTAAGCGTCAGAACAAAGCTCAAACAGAGTTAACAGTTGGTTTGTTTATGTCGTGTCGTAGATTAGTTCATATTCTACTAAATTAGAGACTTGTCAAAATATTTTTAAGCGTCCGAACAAAGCTACAACTAGAGATAAGCATAGCCGACTCTCAAATGTACCTACCCAAAATTCTTCTGATCATAGTAGTCATTGATTGTAGAACTACTGCGAGTTGTTATAGCAACTGAATTTTGATTGGCCGATAATTGTAACAAAACGCAATCTGAATTACAGATATTTTAAAAATACCCGGTAAATCTGGAAATAAGAATTGGAATTCGTAAAATTTACATCTACTACTAAAATTAGACATATTCAGCTATGAATTTTCTTATTATATAAACACCACACTTAATGTGTATGAAAATAAATAAATGTAACATTATTTCATCAATTTTCTTTTTTGTAATATAAAATGGAAGATATTAGAGGAATTTAAAGTCTTCCAAGTGGACTTTGTTTGAATTTCTATTTTCATAAAGCAGCTTCCTGTAGAGTTGTTTTACCTGTGCCAACATAATTGCCAAATTAAATTATACATGTCTGTCATAATTCCATGTCATAGACATATCGAAATACAAGCGAATTCAACGTGAAATTTCACTATCCTTAAAATAATTCACGAATTAAAATTGTTTGAATTGCAACAACTCCATTAGAGAGCGCAATCATTCAACTACGGCGACAATGTATACTGCGTCTTTAAATCTTTGGGGCGCTTGACTACAAATCGGGTGTTAGTTGTGAGAACGACTTGAAGAAAATCAAGCGACTTAATGGGGGTTAATATGAGTCAAGTCGGCTAAATTAGACTGTAATGTAATAAAATTAGCGTCGAACGTTTAAAATATCGCATGATCTAGATTTCTATCGTTTAAATCTTCCAGATAATTACAAGATTTGATTGATGAGCATAAATAATAAACGAACAAATTCTTTGAAGTAATTCGATGATTGTCGTTAGAATACCTGAAACATCTGTATTGATAAGTGGAGAATTTCTTAGTCAGTTGAAAATCTATCTTTTAAAACAATTTTTCCAATTAATCTTACTAGAAATACAACAATATAGCAACAACACAGCATATTTCTTCGTTCCTTCTGAATTAACAAGAATCGAATATTTTGACATCAAGAATTCGAACATGTTTATCAGACGATATGCTAATATGCATCTCTCGCCTACTACTATGTATGTATAATGGAACAAATAAGGTAAAGGCCTGTTCATTTTGTATTAGTAGAGGAAGCTCTTTACGACTCTCTTTAATCGAATCGTACGAGAATATGGTAAAACTAAGTAGTGTAAATTGTGTAGAGAATGTCCAACAGGTATGACATTATTTATATTTGCTTATTACAATCCACATATTCAGCCAAGCACAACAACAGCATTTGCTTTCATTGTATATGTGTGTGTGTATTCCTACTAACAATAATAATAACAACAATAATAATAAAAATTGGAGAAACGCTGTTAGACTATTTAGATTTTCAGTATAGATAAATTCAAGTGCGTAAATTGTTTCGATTTCTTCTATACTACCCAAGTTTGAATAAAGTAGAATACAGAATAGTAGTGGAGAACTATTGAAATCCAAGTACGGTGGAATATTTCCTTATCAACAATGGAAAATAATCACTTATTGTTATTTTAGTACAAATAATAATTTTTAATATTATGATTTATCAAATGCAATTAAAAATTATAATTTGAATTATTGATCATCTTTTATTGTTTGTTGTTATCAAAGATGGAAACAATGATCAATTTTTAACAGTGATAATCGTAAAAAAACAACGAAATAAGCAAAATATAATTAAGTTGGTTTGTGATTTTCTATTTATCAATTTACGAAAACTACTTTCGAAAAGCATACCAATTTATAAGCTATTCTATCATTTATTTCAAAAATAATTTTATACAAAAGAACTAAACTTTTTCGAAATATATTCAAAAACGACAAAATACAATAAAAATTACTTACTTGTATAAATAATTCACAATTTCTTTAAAATATTAGAACACCACAGAAACCCACGCATAAGACTGATGTTAATCAATTTTAAGGTCAAAAATCGAGATATACAACAAGGGAGAATTTGATTATATAAGTTGGCCAATCTGTCTTCTAATAATCAAATCCTCTAACTGTTCTTGATACCTAAATTTCCTAATTTTACAACTACAAATTTGATTGTCAGTTTTATTCTTGTGTCGTCTCAATATTTGGAACAATTTGGGATTTATTCGTTCAATTGGACAATTATTTCTTCTATTTTGGTGATCTTGGATTAAATTGTGTTGTTTTTGCACAAAAGTTGCATAAAATCGCGTTAATAAAAATAATTTTAATTAAAATTGCGATTTATGGTTAGACATTTACGCCAACAATAACATTATTTCGTGTTTTACTCAAAAGGAGCTAGTTCTTATAAAGATCTCTGGTGAGCTATTTGAAAAATACAAAGATTTATAGAAGAATCCGTGGAGACCGGTTTACCAAAATTGGAATCCCGTAGCTCATCGGGAATTTTGCCACAAAAACTCGTTTTAGTAAATGTTGCGATTTTTAAAACCGAGCTTAACACGCCAAATGACTCAACGATGCTTGCTACCGTTTTTTCAGTTTTCTCCACTATCGGTTAAAAGAAACGGAAAAGAATTAATCAGGAGCATCTTGAGGTATTCTGCGTCATTTTTACGCTTTTGAAAGAGCAACATCTTCAAAAATGATCGTTTTTGGACCAATTCCAGATGAGCTAAATGACTCAAATTTTACTCAAACGATCTCCAAGATTTTCGCTACGAAAAAATGAAAGACTATTTGAAATTTACTAAATAAGCTCAGCAAAATCTATTAAGATAAGTGGTGGTTTCTAGTAAAACTGTCTCAAAATACAGCCCATTTCTCTTAAAGGTGTTCACAGCGCCAAAACGTCTGTTAATTATAGAGTAATTGGGAACATATTTTAAGGATTTATAGAGGGGTTCTCAGAGAACATTTTAGCAAAATTAAGTCCACGTAGCTCATTGAAAAATACATTCGTAACATTTACGATTGATGTACGAGAGACCAGTTTTTCAATTTTTTTCAGGATACAGTGCCCGAAAACTGGAAAAAACAGTTTTTCGAGAATCCTCAAGTCATCTTGAGTCCATTTATGTAAAAAACTGATTGACGAAAATATTGAGATTTTCGACAAAAATCACTTTTTCCCCGATTTCCCAACGAGCTACAGGGTCCAACTTTCACTGAAATGTGCACCATTGAACCCCCTATAAATCCTTAAAATATGTTTCCAATCACTCGATAATTATTAGACGTTTGGCGCTGTGAACACCTTTAAGAGAAAGGGGCTGTATAATGTTAAAATTAAGATTGCTTCTGAAAAGCCTCTTTTTGACAAGGATTTAATGGATTTTTCTAAAAAATAATTCTAAAAATGACTAAAAACTTTTGGGTAGAATCCAAAATTGATAATTGATTAGTAAGATTAGCTACAAATTTTTAAAAATTGGCGATAAAAAAAATAGAAAAAAGTGCGCAAACTTGCGATGTAAATTTCGAAGGTGCTTTAAGGCCTAAAAATGTAAAAGATGGTGAATAAAGAATAAAACAAACAGTCCAAATTCACTATGTGCGTATTGAAAACCAATCCATTTGACAAAATCGTGTCCTGAAACGATAACGAAAGCCCCCCGGAGGCCGGAATTCCTCCTTCACCGGCTCGTATAAAGCGGCTAGTGTAGATTAAGAGACAAGAGAACACTTAAACAGCCTGAAATTGACAAATAGATTTCAACCGTATAACAGAATAGTTGGAACAATAGTGCATAAAACGGATAAAGGTTAAAATCGTGACGAAAAGCCTGCAGGACACGACAAATTATTACAACAATCTCTTTTATACAACGCGACTACTTAGAACAAAATTTCAACTCTATCAATCTCTATAATCTCTCAATATGTGTATACCTAAACATACACAAAATATGACTGGTTTTATTATTTTTTATTATAAATACAGTTGTAATTAAGGAACAACTTGCTCTTGGTATAAAAAAAACAACAACACAGCCATTATTTCTGGCTATTGTCATGACGACAAGACGGTCTTTACTGGTAAATGCACCAAGAATTGTGGTGAAATTACTGATTGTGACCTGTCAACTTGGGGACTTTTTTATTTTTCGAAAATAAATTACACACAAATTGTTTATTGATTGTCCGTACAATGTCGTCTTCTTTTCTTCAACAATAATTTATTAACGGTCCCTTGTGTACGTATGACGACTTTTACTCCACCAGAAGAGTAAGAGAGGATTAAAAAAAACACCGATTAAATGAATCTTGAAATCTGACTTGAACATAAATTATTCGCTATACAGCCTTTTAGCGTTTCTAGTACGGTCTGTTGATAGATAAAAAAATCGCCAAAGGTCTTTGAAATTCTATAATTTTGATATATTCTCGATTTTATTACGGTTGAAATTTTCAATAATAACAACGATACTTTCACGTAATCGATTCGAGTTTCAAATTGTTAATATCAGCAATTACAGCCATCCAAACGCCTACAACTAACCGAAAATCTATAAGCCGACTGATACGGAAGAATAACGTGACTTTGACTAGTAGATAACAAACACCAACAGGTGCGCTAAAACACTCCATTTAGGTGGAATTGGTTGGCGCCTCCGACAACCACGCATTTCAACTACGTCACTTATTCTACCATAAATACCATAACTATATGCAGATATTGAAAGACCATCATCGTTATAAATGAAGAGAGAGGAATAGGGAAGATGAACGGGTGAAAAATTGTCGTTTTTATATAAAATGTTGCTGTCAACTTGTAACAAATACGAAATTGTCTGTTTATCTTAGTTTATATATCTTTAGGTCCATCTCAATGAGCACTTGGACATAAAACAGTCATGGTCCGTGAACCTGAACCTGCCTCTTTAAACCGTTCTTATTATAAAATGTTAAACATTGGGCGGGCATTTTATATGTTGTGTTGTTGTTGTTGTTGAGCTTATTTTCTTGTTAACTTGTTTGTTTTATTTTCCGGCTTTATAATTAATATTTGTCTTAATTTAATCACCTAATATTTTAGTAATTCCATTTAAAAATAACCACATTATAATGTCGTTAAGCACGTTTAAATTGCAATCAATTTAAACGTGAATTGTACAATTCACATCTCTTAGAAAGCTGGAATTTACGCTAATTTACTCGAAACGCCTATAAACGTTTCCAATTCTGTAAAGAATCGAAGATTATCGTCTAGATCGAGCCTTCTGACAATATTACAGAAGATAACGCTTTCTTCATAATTTTTCAAATGCTGATTAAATCAGGAAATTGAAGAAATTGTCCACAATTATACCAATACGGCTAGGATAGAGGCGACATTTAAGCTTACAAAGATAACCATTTTTCAGCATGAGAAACTAAAACCTAATTCTAATTCTCTTATACCGTGGGTTTCATCTTATGGCAATTGCCCTTATTTCCCAGGCAATTTGTAAAATCAATTAAGGATTTAGGAGAGTCTCTAGAGATCATTTTAGCAAAATTTTAGCATCGTGGAGTTGGTCAAAAAATGTTTTTGACCAAGTAGCGATTTTCACAAGTGAGGCACGCACGTATAATGACTCAGAATGATTCAAGGATGCTGTCTACATATTTTTTTTCACTTTTCTCCATCGCATTCCAGAATAAATGCAAAATACTCCTACCCATTCCAAATTAAAAAGAAGAGAAATGAAAAAAAATCAATCTCGGAAGCATCCTCATGTCGTTTTATGACATTTAGCGTGTATAGCTCGTTTTTGAAAATCGCTTTTTGACCAGCCTTCAAATGAGTTACGAGGCCCAAATTTTGCTAAAATAACCTCCAGAGATTCCCGTATTACAAACTGTTTGCCAAATAAGTGCAGTTGCCATAAGAACTTATAATCCGAGATGAAGCACATGGTAAAATCAAAACTTTGCCCACTGGAGGTGTTTCGTTGAAATTGCACTTACCCATTCCAAATTAAAAAGAAGAGAAACGAAAAAAAATCAATGTCGGAAGCATCCTCAATCGTTTTATGCTATTTGACGTGTATAGCTCGTTTTTGAAAATCGCTTTTTGACCAGCCTTCAAATGAGTTGCGAGCCCCAAATTTTGCTAAAATAACCTCCAGAGATTCCCGTATTACAAACTGTTTGCCAAATAAGTGCAGTTGCCATAAGAACTTATAATCCGAGATGAAGCACATGGTAAAATCAAAACTTTGCCCACTGGAGGTGTTTCGTTGAAATTGCACCTACCCATTCCAAATTAAAAAGAAGAGAAACGAAAAAAAATCAATGTCGGAAGCATCCTCAATCGTTTTAAGCTATTTGACGTGTATAGCTCGTTTTTGAAAATCGCTTTTTGACCAGCCTTCAAATGAGTTACGAGGCCCAAATTTTGCTAAAATGCTCGCCAAATAAGTGCAGTCGCCATAAGAACTTATAATCCGAGATGAAGCACATGGTAAAATCAAAACTTTGCCCACTGGAGGTGTTTCGTTGAAATTGCACCTACCCATTCCAAATTAAAAAGAAGAGAAACGAAAAAAAATCAATGTCGGAAGCATCCTCAATCGTTTTAAGCTATTTGACGTGTATAGCTCGTTTTTGAAAATCGCTTTTTGACCAGCCTTCAAATGAGTTACGAGGCCCAAATTTTGCTAAAATGCTCGCCAAATAAGTGCAGTCGCCATAAGAACTTATAATCCGAGATGAAGCACATGGTAAAATCAAAACTTTGCCCACTGGAGGTGTTTCGTTGAAATTGCACTTACCCATTCCAAATTAAAAAGAAGAGAAACGAAAAAAAATCAATGTCGGAAGCATCCTCAATCGTTTTATGCTATTTGACGTGTATAGCTCGTTTTTGAAAATCGCTTTTTGACCAGCCTTCAAATGAGTTACGAGGCCCAAATTTTGCTAAAATGCTCGCCAAATAAGTGCAGTCGCCATAAGAACTTATAATCCGAGGAAGAGAAACGAAAAAAAATCAATGTCGGAAGCATCCTCAATCGTTTTATGCTATTTGACGTGTATAGCTCGTTTTTGAAAATCGCTTTTTGACCAGCCTTCAAATGAGTTACGAGGCCCAAATTTTGCTAAAATGCTCGCCAAATAAGTGCAGTCGCCATAAGAACTTATAATCGAGATGAAGCACATGGTAAAAGCAAAACTTTGCCCACTGGCGGTGTTTCGTTGAAATTGCACCACAATCCAAAGCATATTTAACTTTCAACAACGCTCAAGTTATTTGCAATATGAAAACCAACAGCTGTGAAAATTATTACAGATCTTTAATAGATAGACAACATATAAACAGATGAGGACAATTTATATAACAAAATCCGACTTGTTTTATATAAATTCCATTCACCATATGGATTTAGAGCAAACTTTTCACCATTTAAAAGAAATTTTCTAAAATTTCCTTTCGAATCGGCGTTAATTATTATGATTAAGGACCAATTTCCAAACACTTTCCCTAATGATGAATCTAACAATAATGTTGTGTTATTTATGTATAAATAGCAAGTGGAGTTAATGTGGCGCTTTATAAGTGAATGTCTTCTTAAGAATTAAACGTATATTATGTGTGCAAATGAATGTATGTTTAAAACAACAAACAACAACGACATCGACGCCAGATGACAATGAGTAGGTCACCGACGTGTGTGGCACTTCTTTGGCCCTTCTACTACTTCGTTTATATTCCTCCTGTTCGTCGTTTTTAGTCGTCTTATTCTTCTTCAACGGCTAGTCTACCAATATAAGAGACTCTTTAGTGTCGCTGTAGAGAGAATGTATTTGTCTCTCCAGATATGTTGGAGGACCATGAATTGCTATATAGCACATTGAACACCTCCAGCGCCTGTCGCATTATGCACGTCGCTCTTCAACGATTAGGAACTGGTTATCGGAACGGCTGGACCACTCCTCCAACACTACACGATGTCCACTCTAACCAACTTCTTCACATCGAACTCAAATAGGGACGTTTTAAAACGGATACACGTTTGGAAATTTATATTCGTTGGTATCGTGGTGGTTCGGTGGATAAGGGCGCTCTGGGGCGCAACATCGATATTATCACGATTTTAATTTCAAATACGATTAAACAATATTTCATTCATTAAAGTTCATTTCCTACAACAACCTTGACCTATGTCAATTTGTTACAGGTTAAATATAATAAAATCGGGCAAGCTTTATTGGCGCTTTATATTAGTCAAATCGACACGTTGCCCCTGTTAATTTTTAATAGTTTTCCCATTAGATTATCTTCAATAATAATTGGCGATTGTGAAACAATACGTTATCAATAAATGATTTTTCTTTATTGCCGGTTTCACCATTTCGATTGTGTAAAACGCGCATTGTAAAAATATTTGTTTTTATAAAAACTCTATATCTATATGGTGATTGTTGTATATAATGTGAAGAGCTTTACCATAAACGAATTCAATCGATAATTGAAGAAATAAAAATAAATTACGATATCTATTGTTATAATAGTTGAAATTTATTGTTCGTGTTGAATCTGTGAAATTACCTATTGTTTACAATGACTAATTTAATTATTATTAAATTTTTTTCAATTTATTTAGATTATGAAACGATGAATTTATAGGTAGATGTGATAGAAGTGTCCAAAAATTATAATTAATTTTGAACTCGTGTTGAAGAAAAATAAGGCAACGATTGCCAACAAGCATTAGCCTCGATTTTTTCCAAATGGACATGTTGATTAATTCGAGTAATTTGAGCTTTTCGGTTGGAGAAAGCTCAAAATTTCGACGATTTTAGACACAACCACCAACCGAATCAAGCCGATTGATGTGTTATTCGAATTTACCATTTTATTTGATATTATTGGTGGCTATTGTTTTTTCGTTACAGCTACAACTCGTAATCGAGTATACATCTACATAGTTTGTAACAGTGGCGACGTCACCACGTATGCTGACTCTTGGTGCTATTTATAGATCTCATCTCAGTTCGTGGAGATGCTGTTGTTGTGAATGCGAGATACTCGCGAGTTGTTTTTATTGTCTTTGTGTGTGTGTTGGTGGAGAGACAGCTCGTGCCGGCCATGCGCCCGTAACTTACACCGTCGCCTAGACTAACCTACACTTTTCGTTCACTCTATACACAGATTCCCTGTAACAACCCCGCACTTGACACACTCTCACACACTTTGTTTACTATTTATATACAAACATAATTCACAAATCTATCAACAACACACGTGGAGGGATTTTCGTGTAGGTGGAGATTGACCTGGTGTTGTTGCCGTCCATCCGTTCATTAATTGACAAACATCCACGAAGGACCGTCATTATCCTTTTATTATTTCGTAACACTCGCCATAAATTACAAAAATCTAAAGGTAAACATTTCCTGTCAATAACATTTCGATTATTACCGAATTATTCGTGTCGTTTATTATTTCTAATGCACATAAAATCTAATAAAATCGCAATCAAAATTAACGAAACATATTTTATATTTATACAAACTGAAAAAAAGCAAAATGACCTTCGCTATGTGAAATAAAATTAAAGGAATTCAGGTCGTTAGATGTATGTATGTATGTTTGTATGTAATGCACCGGATAATAATCTTACAAGTTTTATTGTTTATTTAATTCTACAGTTATGATGATTATAAAATTAGCTTTGATTAAAATCTTAAATTGTATTTTAACAACATTAGAACATTTTAAAATATTTCTTGTTACACAATCGTAAAGATCGGGATTTTCTTGTGCTGCAAAATCAGATAAAATCGACATTTTTATGGACCACACAGCTGAAAATCAACCATCCGCAACCATACGCTAACAACATAAATCGATACGTAAACGAATCTATTATCTGATTTCACGTACTTACGTTAATATAAACTCTAACGCTAACAATCATTAAAACGATACGTAAACGTCTATTCCGCAATTTCACAGTCGTATTCTCTAACTTCTTGAAGATTAGTTACTATAACAACGCTAGAATCGAGACATTCTCATTGAACACAGCTTCTAACTCACACTTCTTATTACATCACATGAATAATTTAAAATAGGAGTATACCCGGTACGGAATTGAATCTTGACACGAACCTAACAACACTAAATTCCCTAAATGGATTGGTAAAAATTTAGGCGTTTTAGAGGCATTAGGTTGGTATATTTATATGCCTAGTAACTTTCCCGTCAAACAAAAAATTCAATTAGCTCCGCATACCGTGTATAGACTGTTGATCTTCAACGTTATCATGGTAACGAATGATTAGACAGGTTAGAGAATACAACTCTAAATATTACACTTGACTTTATGTACGTTTTTGGATACTTACAGACCTTAATGCTAACGTTTAATTGAGCCTTAGTTTTATAACATCAATTGCAA
The DNA here is from genome assembly GCA_020740385.1 of Mylabris phalerata. Classification (NCBI taxonomy): domain Eukaryota; kingdom Metazoa; phylum Arthropoda; class Insecta; order Coleoptera; family Meloidae; genus Mylabris; species Mylabris phalerata. The sequence continues at coordinate 1,760,796 of JAJEOX010000299.1, read as the reverse complement.
ACGTCAATTAGCGTTAATGCTACAGATTGCGTGAGTGTGCGGATGATCTTTGGAAATAATAAATGCGTAATGTGTTCAAATTAAAACTAATATAGTTCGTTATAAATAAACTATCCGTAAAACAGTTGTAAAGATGTTTTCTTTTTTCATGTTATCAAAGTATCTTTTACAACGTTTTTATTATCGATAAATAACTAATTTCATTTTCAAAATAGAAATATCAAGACTTATTGTTTAAAACAAAATCAAAATATAATAAATTATCGGTAAAAAACCGGCCATAAAACTAGACAATATAATCGGTTTAGTTTAATACAATCAAATTGACTATTGGGTTCCATTTAATTATAGTGAAGTTGTCTAGATTATAATAGATGTGGTGTAGATCGACTTTGGGAAATCTTGAAATTGATTGGAACACTAAAACAAAATACGAGCACCTATTTTTTTCGTCGTTTTCATTATTGGCGACCGTAGTTTTTCTCAATTATCACTTGTATTTATTTTCGTTTACAGTGAGTTATGGGTACGACTTGAAGGTTATAGCGAATAAATTTTTTTGTTGATATTGGAACAAATTTCAGAAAAATTTGTTATTTTTGCAGGAGAAACGAGGGAAATAACAACAATAATGACAACAACAGTAACACCTGAAAAATGTGCCAGATAATTAATCATTATGTTTACATAAAAAAATACAATAAATTCTTTCGAATTAATCAGATTCAATTCGAAATATCAATAAATTAAATATGAATGACATCTGATCGATAGTTTCGATAAATTTATGACGTTTTCTATAGAAAAATCGAATTGGATCATAATTGCAAGAATTCGACGGTATAATCGATCATTTTCCCAACGATAATTGGAATTCGTTAAGAAATCCGATCGGTTTCTTCGGTTCTACGATTGAATCTATTAGAGTATTGTTTGATTGTTGATTCTAAATGGGACATACGCATTTCGGCGTTAAGAAACGGTTTTTTTGGCAAGAATCGGTGGAAATATTAATAGAAACAAACATGCAACAAACAATAAAATCGAATGCGAACAGAATTTTACTCTTTAAAATTTATGATCGTTACGAACTGTATATAAGTTTGATATAGTCAAAGTTCTAAAACCACATTTTAAGTCCTTTTATTAGTATCGTAAAATAAAAACTCGTAAAAGCTGACCGGCTGGATAATAATTTGTTAAAATTTACATTTTCATAGATTCTACCTTAATAGTTGAATAAATTGTTTATTCTTATCATTATTGTATGTTTCAATAATTCGTATAATAATCGCTATTTTCATTCAAAGCTTACGTTATACGTTTGCCTACAAGCCATATAAAGTCCAATCTAATTGATGATATTTTAAAATATTTAGCCATCAATCAAAGAATTGTTTGTGTGGAAAGCCAACGGCAATAATCGCGAAAGATTACCATTCTATGGATAATAATTCTTTAAAAAAATTATGACACGTACCGACAATAATGTTTGTATGAGTGTTTGCCCGATGACATTACTCTTATAAATTCATCAATTTTTTGTGCAATAACGACTAAAATTGGTGGCATCGCGTCAACGGATCAATTGCACGTTGAAATTTTTAAACAATCGAGCTCTCCCAAATTGCCAGCGACAGGAAAACCCGACAGACTGATGAATTATTTGATCGGATCGATCGATCTTTAAACTGATATTATTCGAATTTTTGTGGGGAATTTACCATCGTTACACAATAAAACCGCAATTTATGAATTCATCACAAGAATATCCCGTATACAACGATAAATAATCGAGTACAGGGAATAAAGTTGAGAAGATTTTGCCGCTTATTGAAGAATCCGAATTAATTTGAAATCACTAATCGCTACAGTATTGATACTAGTTTCAACTTTAAGTTGATTTAAAAGTTAAAACTTGTAACCACCATAAAAGGACTTAATTTACAATGTAATAATAATGTGGGAACAAGAAAATACAAGAAATTTGTACAATTTATCTTGAAAATTCAAATCATAAAATTTAATCACACCAGAGAAATATTAATTTTCTCGATTAATAAACGAGGGAAATTCAATGAACGTAACTCAAAACAAATTGACATTTATATTGATTTCCTTTCAAGGCGTTTTTTGTTGGTTGCTATTGTTGTTGTCTATCGATTTCGGGTCGCCGTCTCATCGTTAATTCAAACCATGTTCTTCGTGCCTATTTGCATTTATTAGAGCTTTTTTACTGTTGTATCAGTTCTTCTATTTTGGGGCTACTAGTTAATTGAGCGATTTCGATCAATGAAAAATGAATTTTCGAACACGATCATCAATCAAATTTCAGCAGTCTCACGACGTTGTTTCGGGCTTCTACCGGGTAGCCAACAGCTGAGATGGACGGTTGTTGATAGTACACGTGGAGACAGGTACGAGATGAATGTCCAGCCTATTGATATACCAATGATGATAAAAAAATGAGAATAAAATAAAATAAAACGTCCACATATACAGTTGCAATCGTATAAACTATCAGAAACTCAAGAAAAACAGAGAGAATTTCGAGATACAACCAGATGGATTTTAGATAAGATTTACATCTGGAACTACTATGAAAATTACGGTTTACAACATGAATATTCGTCATTTAAATGGGGTAAAAATAACGGGTTATTCCAACTAGGTTGAAAATCGACCAATCAAAATTAAGATTAATTTATAGAAAAAATCGTGTGGGTCGTAACGATCGTCAAAGAGGCCATTCATTAAGAAATCTATCCGTTTTCCGCATTTTTTCACGAAAAAATATAAATATAAAAGATGATTTTACTTTCACACCAAAAACAAATTCAGATTAATCTCTACTTGGTACGTAGGTGGATGAAACTTTGTCGAATTATCAAACTTTAAAATTTTAAACTTTTTTAACAATCTAAAAAATCTGAAAGGATTTCGATTTCAATTAACGGTTCCGGGCCTCCTGGGAGACTAAATAATCAATTTTCCTAATTATAAAGGAGATTTTTTACCAGTAGAATCCTTCTCTGCTTAAAATCGCCAAATTTCACCCTTAAATAATGAAACAACACTAAAGTTTTAATCTACATTTCCAAATTTTTTACTAAAAGTTTAAATTATAGCGCAATTTAATTTAATTTTCGAAAATGCGACAATTTTAGGGCCAAATTCTTCATTTTTAGTCAAAATTGAAATAGAATAAATAGAAGAGTGAAGTTAAATTGCAACTATTCTGAATGGTGGGTAAATTATGGCCCTAGGGGCCTGTTTAGCTCACGTCCCTGGAATACTAAAAAAAACTATGATTCCATTGTTCTGAACTATCTATTTTTGGAAAAATATTTATTATTATTTTAATGTTTATAACAAATTGTTGATAATTAATTTTATGAGTTGTAAATTAGAGTTTCTTTATTTTTTAAATTTACAACACCGTTTACTATTTTTCTCAATACTGGAAAAGGTGGCTTCCTTTCGCACCTTTACAAAAATAACAAATATTTTTATTATCCGTAAATAAGAATTATCAAAATATTTTAAATTATTTAAACGGTAATTGTTCACATAAGAATTAGTCGTGGGAAAAAAACGACACAGATGTTAATTTTTCCAACTTGCAGGTCATTTTTTAAAGTTTAACGCTCAAAAAAGCTGTGATAACAGAAGCCTAAGCCATTTTCTAATCGAATTCTACTCAAGAAATAGTCTAAATATTCTCTATTGCAAATCTTCAATCAGATAAATCTAAATAATCGTTGCATTATCGATGTTTTGTATGCAACTAACGCCAATTTTACAAGCAATTGATTATTGATACAATGAATTGTTAACAACATTGTATGTACATTTATACCGTTTTATTCTATACACGTACACATTGACATCATAATCAATTTTCTTTTAATTCCTGTTAAATTTGTGCAATTTTTATTAAAGGGAAATCAACAATTTTGCAATCGACGACTGTGTTGACCTTTCCTGTGTACGTGTACATTTGACATTTTTAACCAAAAAGCCTAGAAATTGGCAATTTACGATGCTTGAAAAACGAACCAACTTCCGTAGAATTTCAAAACACATTTCACAAATTAAAATTGTAAAGTAAAAGATGTAAATTAAACCGAGTAGCTAATGGTTGAATTAATTTAACAATATTAGGAGGAAATTTGGACGAATTTTTTATTGGAATTTTGTAGTAGCAATTAAAATAAAAGTGTTACTAAAGCGTGATTAATGGCGCTAATTTATGAACGCAACACCAGTGACTAATCGCCATCTATAGAATGACAAATTCGAACAAATCGCTCATCAATTATTCGTACTTTATTGGTTTTCCGAACGTTTCGCTAGAGTTTCCGCAATCTACAACTTCAAATTTAACATTAAAATTTTTGTACCGTTTGACATGACTCAATTCTCGCCACCAGGCCACGAAAATTACAATAATTAATTAGATAAAAGCCGTTAATTGGCTCGCTCTTACGATACGGTTTGTTATAGTCAAAACCAATATTTATCACGGTCACGTTTTCTAAATGCCCTAAAAATATGATGTAATTAGATAAAAAGATGTTCGACACATTTGATGGCGATGATGAGTCAGATTCGGAGCGAGACAAATATAATAAAAATGTATTAAATACAGGGGCGTTTAAATGGCAAAAATACCCGTTCTTGTTGTTCCTCAATCGTTTTATTTGCCATAAACTTTCTTGTTTATATTTTATCGATATTTTAAAAGTTGATTTTATTTCTTAATCAAGGCGCCACCTGTGCATGTATACTCACTAAACCAACCGTGCTCCACAAAATGCTAATTAACTTAAAAAGCAATACCTTTTTTTCTTCGTTGCTCACAGGGATAATGAAATCCACAAATTATACACGTTCCTCTATAGGCCCCTTATTTGTTTATCTCTCGAATTTAACGAAATAAATTTGGAAAATAACAATATTCTTGCCACTTGTTTGGTTATTGATTGATTCATGAAAATACATAAATACTTTGTTTTTCTTCGCTTAATATCTGTTTTAAAATTCAGCTTTCTCTTATGCCTACATTCTATTTGACAATCGTTTGATTTATCTGTTGTGTGAACTTTAAGGAAATTTAAAATATTTCTGTTGGAGATAAACGTAAATCATTTCAATAATGAGGCTGCAATTTCCTTACATCTAACTATACCTCATTTGCAACAAAATAAACAATCACAAGTACATTTGGTGATGACCTATACAATATGATTGATATCTATCGACTTTGATTTCATTGCGATGAAAATTTAAAAGCAAAATGATGACATATGATAACAGTAACTACCTCCAGAATACTTGTAGCTTTTGATGATTAGAAGTGATAGAGAATAAGTTTAGAATAAGTTCATTGAGGAATCACCGGAATGAAGATGTGATTTGTATGAGAATTGTGTTGATTTTGATAATTATCAGAAAATATCTAATTCCCTTTTACGATTCACGTACACGATAAGAGTCAATTGAAAAATTGTAGAGTTGTAGAATTTGGCCAAGTCGTTGACCGTTCAAGAGATTGTCGAACAAAATTTGTTGATATTGATTGATATTTGTCGATATTGATTTAAAAACGAACACCTTTGTTCTCCAGTTATTTTATGGTATTTTGACAAAAGACAAAATAGAGAAAAGAGAATGATGGGCGCCAGTTCATTAAACAAATCCCATCATATTCTCCATCGTTTACATTTGTCCATACAAATCAAACAAAACAAAACAAAACCTGGAGAAAAAAAGTTTTTTAGGAAAACAACTTTAAACTTGTCTTTTCTATGTATAGAAAATGAGTATCGTTTACATGGTTATATTAAATAATAGTGAACTCTTGGCGGCCGGCGCTTCTTGTGGTATTCACACATCAAATATTGAAACAGGATGTCGGCATTATTTGACTGACAACCAGCTTCCAAGTTTAATGAATTTCAACATTTATTTCTTCTGTTATATGTTCAAGTTCATGGACAATCATGATTTGTACTTTTTTTCATCAATAATACATCATTATTATCATTATTACTAGATAAATAAAGATGTTATTTAGTTTATATAATAAATAGTTGTTATTATCGTCAGAAGACAACAATTTCGAAAAGAAACACTCTCTCCTGGCTTGTCTTGTTGTGTATCATTTGTATTATTTACTCTTCACACGGTTAGTCATCGAGTTTAATCCAATTTTGGTAATCAACAAAACAAATAATTTCTTATTTTAGCACGTCAGATTTTAACTGGCACTTTTACTACAACACAACTAATCGACATATGGTTTATAAATTATCCAATAGATCACAATCGTATATTTTAACGTTTATTAAAATTGTTTAAATTTATTTAGAATTAAATAATCGGCAATAAAGCCGCTTTCACACTAAATAATTCGCACGAATAAACGTACAAATTAACACAAATTGAACGGTGAGTTTGTAGCTTTATCCCAATGACCGTTAGTGCCTTTATTGCCTTCTACTATTTCCTTATCGATATTTTATTGTTATTTCTCTTATACAACAATCAAATTCTTCTACCGTGTAGTTTCATAAAACAAATACAAATCGTATTATTATTATTGGGTACTTGAATCGTATGTTTTTTTTAATAGTAAATTACGCTTTTTGCGGATGTTTTAATAGTAGTAATTATATTATCGACAATTTTCTATTAGATTCACAATCTTTTTGAAACACAAACGTAAATTGATTAATAAATATTGTTCGATATACCTGTGTTTTATGTGTTTTAATATTGTTTTACTGATAAAATTAATTCGTTTACAATTCAAGAAATAATCAATTTATTTATAATTCAAAATCGGTTTTTTTCTGATTGAACATTTAATCGAGAAAAACCGATAAATTCGAATCGAGGTCGCTTATAACGGTAGCTCTCTATAAAAGAGGTGCTGATTTACTCTGTTATTTTTAGATACGAACATCCCTCTTTGTTAAGGGAAATCTCGATTGGAAAGAAAAGCTACACGTGTGAAAGTGGCGCTTAGAAATCGATAAAATTCTTTATTAACGTTCGTAATATAAGGGGATATAATTTCTGTCTTCCCCGAAATCGAGTTTTTAATATATACAGATACCACCCATCTATGAATTCCTGAAAAACCAACCAACATTTATTTAACTAGCGAATAAAATTGTAAAATACGAGGTGTACAATAACGGACACTATAAGTGTCTTCAATGAAACATGGTCACTAAAATTTTTAAAGGCTATAAATCAATGACGATTCGATATTTTCTATACTGTAGCTCCCAATTAAAATAAATCTCTACCAACAACAATATTGGAAAATGAATTTTAATTTACGATAGTAATTGGTAGGGAAATTGATACGATACACCATATAAGTAATTTTTCAATTTGTATCATCGTAAAGTTCAGAAGCCCTCCTCTTGTTTATTCGACAGCCGATAATTTAACAAACTGAGGTAAGTGTAATGTTGAATCGAAATTGTCTTTTTAAATTAAAGTGAATGTAGTCAATCAAGGGTGTAAGTTTTATTTATATACACATAACTATTGATCAATTAGATATATCTGACATAAAAGGTCGGATTCTAATATGTCGACTAATGGTTATATTTAATTTTATATAATTTAGATAATCAATTGATGATTAATCGGTTTGAAAGTGCACCGGAAGTCTTGGTGTCGTTTCGTTTAAATATGTCAAAAATTCGTGACCGATCTCTGTCTACATTTATTACGTGGCTGATAAGAAACGATCATTAATATTTTGTCAAGACTTTCACACTTTCTTGTAAAACATCTGGATATTTTATTAGTTTCCAATTATTAAGCCATTATCCTTTTATAATTAAATGTATTCTGAAATACAATAGGTGTATTGCAATAGATGATTTATCCATTTCTAATGTTCCTATATCCATATACATGTAGGTGAAATAGTCTTCATTGAAAAATATAAATTGCCACTCCTCAATGCTAATTAAATCGTTTCATTTAAAGCAATAATTCTAATCTAGGTTAACATATAGACGCTATAAGATGAATAATATTCGAATTAATCAAATTGCAACACAATTTCTACAATAAAATATCGGTGACGTTCCCTCAACTTGAAAATGACGCTAAATGGGCGTTGTGACGTCGACTGTGCGGCAACAGGTACAATGAATGTTACCCTGGTAACGTACAAGAAAATCGATGAAATGCAACCCTGACTGTTGTCGCGACCAAGGTCGCACAAGCACCACCACCCTGAAACGAAATAGAGAGATAGAGAGAGGAAATTTTCAGGGGCTCACAGACATGATGGTGGTGGTGAAGAGCGCAAGTTCAGGGAACTTTACAGTCGATTGCTCGTTTTTCAGTTGCCATTCTCAGAACAATCGATAATATACGACACCGCAATGAGGATGTTCTCAATTGAGATCAGCAGATACAATTCAAATTTGAAACTTAGTTTTCATTCAAAACCAAAATTAGTGAAAATTTCTTTCCAAATAAATAGTGTACAGTAAAACGTATCTAAGTTTACGTTAAAATAGGGGTAATATTCTGCAGATGATAATTTCTAGAACTACACCCACACAATTCTTGGAACTGTAGAAAATCTTATTCTAAAGTCACACATACACGTTTAGAATAGTATGTTTAAATACGTGGAAATCTGCAAATCTCATTCCAAATAGAAGTCGATTAACAAGCAATGGTGTAACTATATTCAATATAGAGGAAAAAAGGCATACTGTCAACAATTTGATTAGTTATCATTAATTATTTTGTCGCTATAAATTTGCGCCCTGGATAACCAGATGATTATCAATCGATGACGTCTAACACCGATTGTAGATATGGACGAATTATAGGAGCGACGCGTGAGACGCCTGAATTGATTCCCCGTTTAATTGACGTCAAATTCAAACAAAACAACAATTCATTAGTAGAAAGCTAATTAAAACACTTTTTTTCTCTCAATATAATTTAGAGATTATTACCTTAATAATCACTGTAGTAGTTAATTTTAATGATTTGCATATGAAAGAAGTAGACAACAAAACAACAGCCTTTTTCTGACTTTTGTTTTGTTTGAATTCACAAGGCTATCAAGATTAACAATTTATAATTTCTAATCACAAATGTTGACATTAAAATTTCACTTAAACACATATGTGAAACAAGTAAACCTAATTAAAATTGAAACATTAATTTTCTACTTGTTAATTAGAAATGACTTATTTTATAATCGATAATTGAAATGATTTCGTTGATTATATGAATATAAGGTGGCAGGTTTGCTAACAGGAATTTTAAGAAAAAGTTCACCAAAGTTCAAAGTTCAATGTTAACTATTAAACGTTTGCAACAGGACTATGCAATTGTTGGCGACACCCACGTTCAGGACAACGTCTACCGGTTGGGCAATATCAATTTGAAACATTGAAAAAAATCCATTTGATTTCAACGTTGAAATAAACGTTGATTTATCGGAGGCGAAAAATGGTGGATGCGCCAAGCGAACTCGTTTCTAATACCGCATTTTTTACCGATTCCTCTACTCAAATTCCAATTTCTATTATTCTTGTTATTAATACTTCAAAATTATCGGCTTGACTGCAATAATTTCGACAAAATACCACTGAATTTTCGAGCTTTTATTGCAAAGATAACAGAAACTGTGCAATTGTATCAATTTGGGTGCATAAAAATGGAACGAAGTCAATTTAAAAAAATCAAAATTGAAATTCCCAGACTTCATATTCGTTCCAGTTTGTTTTCTTTCCCAATAAAGCTTGTTATTAAACAATCCAAATTAAGCTCTCCCTATTTCTCAACTATTTTGTTGACAAGATATAAGCTGGAAATTTTCCATTTTCATCATAACTAACTACGGTATTGTTTCTAATTTTCATCTAGATCCAAGCAAAATATGCAAATTTTGCTGTTTACAAATAAAGCACGTTTTTTATTATAATATAGTAAAAGAATTCTAGTAATTTCTATCGAAGTTCGCTAAGATTTCGTGATTCCAATCGGAGACAATGGGTAATTATACTTTAATGGAACAAAATTCAATTAAATTCGTTAATTAACCCTTGATCTGTAAGATTCGTATTTCGATAGAAATAAGAAAGTTGAAAAAGTTGGGGAGAAATCTCTATTGGGATTCTTTCATCATTTATTTGCCATAAATTCAATCAGAAAACTTGGAAGACACCAGTTCTACCTGTGGAGCAATTTTCTGTTAAAATAATGAAGAAATATCGCACAATAAAGATATAATAGTAGTAAATGTAAGTAGGAGAAAGATAGAAAGATTCAATGTCAGTGTCAATTTTCATTCCATTCACACATAACGAATAATGATATGGACTAAGAAGATGAAGAAGTGTCGTCGCCATAACGACGGGACGCACTGACGTCAGTTAGTGATGCTACTGACGTCAGGATAATGGAATAGAGTTGACGTCACAGGCGTCTCGGCGGATTTCCCCCCTATTAGAGAAAAGGGGGTAGTGGTTGCAAGAAGCGTGGGTGATTATTTGTAGAATTCTCTGGGTATACTTAAAGTGAATATATCTAACCAAAATAGAGCACAGCCTTGACCTGGCACGCGACCCGTACCCTTTTTCGTTTCCCCATTAAAAATCTCTGATTAAACTAAATAATTCCATTAATAAATTGAATTAAATTAATATCGGGATTGGGTTCTTGATTAACAACGAAATCATTCATAAATTAAATCTAGATTAGTAGATCAAAATAGAGTCTTTCTAAAGCTACGTACAGGTAGAATTTCAGTTGAATGAAATTTCAATTTCATCAATGTGTGTAAACTTGACAATCAAATTTCTACAAATTTTCCCTCTCTGTTCGGTGAAAATCCATATTTAACATTGGTCTTGAACTGTGCGCATTACCAAACAAAATCAATACTTAAAGAAAGAAAATCTCTACAAAATTAATTCCTGTTTTTCCCCAATTGACGTACACACGTACAAATCCATCAAGTAATTTCAATGATTAAATAACACTTCACATAGATTATTGATAACGTATGTGACGTCATTGAGGAAATTATCAGTAATTGAAGAAAGTTTTTTTTTACAAATTCACGTCATTTCATGGTGTGAAATATGAAGAGGAATCGGGATTTTTCAGGAAAAGCACCATTAAATAGATTAATGAAACATGACATAATTGATAGGAATTTTCGGCATAAATCAACTCGATATGACGTTAAATTTATTGATTTTATATCGCAACCGATTAGGATTCTTATTTTGATCAAATCCATGAATGGAAGTTGAGTTTTTTTTTTGAAATACCAATAATACTTTTGTATTGAACTAAAAATACGCATTGATTTCTTATTTTTGTTTTGTTTATTCATCATTAAATACACATGACTTTTCCGTCTAATTGTACTTTTCTTTTTTATAGATTTCTATTCTAATCTTTTCTATTTATGGTGAAATTGTTAATAATAATAATCTTTTTGTAAATAGAAATAACAGTCTTTAAATAAAAATCTCTTTAAGACGACCACGCTTGAATATCGTTTCAAATAAATATTGGTCAATTTAGAAAATTAAAAGAGACCATTCTCGAATTAATATATCAATTTTTTTAAATCTAAATTCAAACTTAAATACAGAGATCGGCAATATAATTTGCAGATAAGCATCTATGGAGAAGATAAAAGTGGATTAACAAAGCTGAAAAGTGACAACATTTGGTAGAATAGCAACGAACCTATCAAGATTTAGAAAATATCGTCAATGTAAACGAAATTTACGAAAATCCCATAATAAAGTTTGGATAATCACACAATAAACTATCGAATTTTATTCAAAACTGAACGTAATTAAATCCTTAAATTCGATACAAAGATTAAGACTTGGATAGAACCTCATAAATCTTTTGTGAATCGATTGACCTCCACATTAGTACCATAATAAATAAATCAAACAAGAAAAAAACTTGACTATTCAATTTTTGTTATACAGACATCTGGTAGATAATAATTGATTTCAATGATTTTAATTGAATTTAAAATTGTTATTATTGCTACTGTTGCAACATAGTTTCGATAATATCAAATCACTACCTACACAATTTTTTCTCGAACCGTTCAATAATTTGGCACTTTTTTTCCAAGTTATCAAGCATCCGGAACAATACAACATTTGAGTAAAAGTTCTTAACAGTAGACCTTCAATAATATAAACGCGATTGTGTCATATTTTCAACTATTTTCACCATATTTATGCATATATGCGTGCATGTGTGTGGGGGTTGTTAATATACATATTTCATTCATCAATTCGAAATCTATTTGTAGGCTATCACTAAATAAAAACAAAAAAAAAACTGAATTTCATTCATACAATTTGTTTCAAGGTAGTCAACCACAACCACGTATAATTTTAATATTTTTCTTTTACAGTTACGTAAACAACTTGAAATTATGAATTAGTGAAACTACACATGTACACTTTTGATATTTAAAAACACTTCGTTGATGATGGTGATTATTATTATTATTATTAAAAGTGATTGGATTTGAGTTTCTCTTGAATGAACCCAAAATACACAACAAACAAAACGATTTAGTAATCCATTGAGCCGAAAGAAAAACGATTAAAACATCTGTTTATAAAAAATTGAATTTCACCCGTTTTAAGAGTTTTAAAAGAATTTCCATTGAAGAAAATTGTAAGGAAATGCGATTTTATTGTTTAGAAAAGTGGAAAATTGTAGGGAAAACGATACAAGTGGGCATATTTGTGCGGAGGCGTCCACACACACTTTCCACAACAACAGAATTTTCCCGTTCAAACCGACAATAGACTAGAAAATTGTATTTATCGCGAAATTTTAATTGTAACATGACAGGAAATCCTGTAACAATTTAAATTTAAAAAAGTACTTACCCTTTGGCCTTTTTCTGGATATTGCAAATCAAAGGATGTTGGAAATTAGGATCTTGATTGTTTCAGGAAACCTTGGATCTTTTCTGGCTCGTATTTCGTGAATTATATAAAAATATTTTATTAAAAAAAAAAAACCATTTGCTTCTCACATAGCAGATTAAATTTCTAAATCAATAACAATTCTGCACCATAAGCATAATTTAAATAAAATCCAACAATTTGTACATGGAAGATGATAATAGATGATAAGACTAGTTGATATTTATTTTGGTAAATCGGTTTCATCAATACTATTACAAACGAGTGATGGTTCGGATTCAGCTCGTTTTAAACCATCACCATTATCACAAATCTCTTTATTTATATCTGGTACACTTCTTGTGATATCATTTTGTTCGGTTTCTATCCGAATATTATCATCATCATCGATTTTCAATAATTCATCATTTAATGTAACATTTTTCAAATCGACTGTACTATTAGCAAAAATCGCAGCCGATCCTAGATCAGTCGATATCGGTTGATTAGTTGTGATTGTTGATGGTATACCATTGATTGTTTGTTTCATTAACGGTTGTTCGGTTATTGGTGATTTTAACGGACTTGTTGCCATATTCATTGTTAGAATTTTCTTAACAGGTAGTGGACTATTAGGTCGATTTGTTGTTGATGATGGTGATTGTACTGATGCTTTCTCTTGTTTATGTTGTGCAATTAAATTACACGCTTTTCCCAATATTACCAAACTATTCAATATTTTAAATGTTATTAAACATAAATATGCCAATATTAATAACAATATCGATGGTATATTATTAATATTAATTGCACTAATTATAATACGTATCATAACAACACCTAATGGTAATGGTATAAAACCCATACGACGTGCTACTAAATCTGAATGATCGGAGAATGCGTGTTTTTGTCTAGTTTGTGCCATATCATAAGCTAAACTTATTGTATAATCACGATATACATCTAATTGTAATTCATTAAAACGTGTTATAAATGCATGTTTGATCCAATCAACTAAAATTTCCGATAATAATACTAAGAAACAATCCGGTAATAGAATTAATAGACGTTCAAATTTCCATGAATATTCGCGCATTGTTTGCAATACAACAATAAATAACAAAATTATTAAATGGAAACGTTCACGTACATCACTGCATGATACTTGAAATAGATTGTTTTTATCGAATTTCTTAAAAACACTACCCTTCAATTCGACAAACTACAAATTAAATTGAAATAATATAAAATTCAAATAAATCTACAGAAAACTCACATTATTCGACATCATTATCGTCAATAACGCCTTATTGTTCGAATTGATAGCAACATTTAGAGTTGTCGCTTGGAACAACACTAAAATACTATGGAAAACTGTAATTTACAAAAAAAACAATTATTCCCGAATAATAAAACCTCAATAAAACATACCAACATAGACAAGAGCGAAAACTAGATGGGGTATTACACCCAAATGTTCTCGTTTACGGTCCCTAGGTTCGGTTGCAGTCCAAAATAAAGCATCAATTATATCTTGTCCAAACGCAGAAAATAAACGATCACCAACTTCCAACATATTATAAAATATATACAATTTAATCACTGATTGACTCTTAATTAAATGATACAACATATTCGTATCAACTGACAATAAAAACATACTACCAATTATTAATATAACAGCCTTTAATAAATCACAAATTTCCGCCGGTGTTAAAATACGTCTATTTCGTTTATCCCGAAATCTACAATATTAACGAATTTTAGTTGGAATAAACGTGTTGTTTTTAGTTGTTTAGTGATCTTACCCGAAACATTTCGAGAATGGTCGTGTTATTAGCGCCCATAGAGCCAACAGTACACGCATTGGTAAAAACGTGTAGACGAACAGAAATGAATCTGTACATTGCATAAATCCGTAGCCCATAAAGCGTTCAACTTCTCTCGGTATTCTCATAAACGAATAGACTTTTTCGCGTCTAGCCGAAAAACGTTCTTCATCGTGTTCTAAGAGATAACCTCGAGTTAATTCGACTTTCAAAAACGAGCTCAATGACGGCGTCTTTTCTACAACTAATAATTAATAATAAACATTATAATTACTGGTGTAATTGATAAATATTTAACCTTTTGTAGAGTAATCAATTTCATCACCATTAGTTGTTGTTGTGGAATTTTTATGTTGAATTTCTTCAATTTTCTCATCTGTTGAAAATTGATAATGATTTGGTGTGGTGAAACGGATTTTTTTACCACTAATTGTGGCCGAATCTGGGCCCAAAGACATCTTTTATTGTTTCCAAAACATTAACATTATCACAACATGATTTTGACAATGACGTTTGATCAAAAACTACCACGTTGCCGGAATTTTCATTCCCCTAAATGGCGCTAGGTGTCACACAATAATTAAATATTAACGAATTTAAACACAAATAATATGAAATTATGTCAAATAAATTGATTCCAAATAAGTCCCCTATTAATCGATTATTATCGAACAATTATAACTATTTATTTAATTATAAAAAATATATTTTATCCAAAGCAATGTAAATCAATATGGCAACGTTGTTATTGACATAATTATAT
Organism: Mylabris phalerata; assembly: GCA_020740385.1. Taxonomy (NCBI): domain Eukaryota; kingdom Metazoa; phylum Arthropoda; class Insecta; order Coleoptera; family Meloidae; genus Mylabris; species Mylabris phalerata. Next base: position 1,745,239 of record JAJEOX010000299.1, on the reverse strand, counting down.
TGTAGGCAACCCAATATACATTAGACAGGGCCGTATTTAAATATAACAAAAGCCCCCAAAAGGTTAATATATTGTAAATACAACTTTTCCCTATAATTTGAAACAATATAAAGAAATACAAAACTTTTAAGGGTTGAAACAACCCCAACATAGCTATTTACAGACGAAAATTTGACTCACATCCAACTTTTATCCAATAAAAATTAACAATAAGGAGCAACTCTATGGCAGATGTGCCAATAAACATTGCTGATGGAATGCAAAGAATCCATATTAGTGATGAGTTGCTAGTTTTTTAAACTGTTATCACAGAGTAGCAATAGCAGTCTGCTATCAGAAGTGAATCTCCGATTTTTGATAAAAAGTACGAAAAATGTCGAACTCTGAAACTGGTAGATGCAGCGCCGCGATAGAAGGTAGTCGCATGTTCATCATTTCGATAGTAAACTGTAACAAAACCTTGCTATTTTAAGCTGATATTTGTAGCTACGATCGCAATATAACAACTGTTATTGAAAACAGCAGGTTGGCATATCTCTTATCTAAATATGTTCACATAAAAATGGACATTTTGATTATTTATTCAGTAATGAAGTGGGGTAGTTTAATTTTAATTGCAAAAGTGAGGCTAGATCAAGGTTTGTTTGTTTGAAAACAACCATTCACAGACGACTTTGACGTCAGATTTAAAAAAAGCACCCAATGCAATTTCCAATAGTTCAGACAAAATTAGAAAATATTTGGTTTTTATTATATTGGTTGATATAAATGGTACATAACCTTGACATAAATAAAGATTTGGAAGCTGAGTTAATATCTCAAATTACAAAACAGTAATTATTATTTGGGAAAATTAATAATTTTAAATAGAAAATGGGTGCTGCAGCTTTACCAGTTATAATTTTCACTGCATTTTGGGGTGTTGTTGGAATTGTTTTACCAATCATTGTTTCCAAAGGTCCTAATCGAGGGTAAGTCTATTAAAATCGATAAGTCTTTTTTTTAAGAGTAAGGCTCTTGAGTTTCGAAGTTCATATAAGTGGTAAATGAATAAAATTCTTTGGGCGTAATACGGGGCTCACTAGAAATGGTGGAAAAAGTCTGCCTCTGGGAAGGTCCTCCAAATGGAGAGGGTCTTTATACCCCATAGGGTAAGGGTGGAGACCAGTGCACAGGTACGTATGATTTTTCAATTAAAAAAAAAAGTTAGTTTCATCAATAATTTATGCGTAAATGTCCTGCAGGATTATTGCGTACCATGTCCCTAAGGCAATATATCAAATTTTATAACAGTAAGACCGCTGGAAAGCCACAAAATCAAGCTTTATATACAATCATGTCCAATCGATGTCGAACAATTAAAAAATCACTACGGAGCGTTTACGTATGAATTATTAATTTTTGTGGTAATTAACTTAAAAAAAAACGGAAAAATCTCACTCACCTTTAAACATGGCAAAATTTTTGGCACTGGTCTACCCCACTTTTCCAACCAACTGGGAGCGGACATAGAATGGTTTTTTTTTTGTTTACCATTTCTAGTGAGCCCCTTATTAAACCTACAAAATTTTATGCATATAAACTTCGGAACCCAAGAGTCTTCCCGTTTTTTCATGAAATTTTTTGATAATTTCCAGGGTAATTCAAGCCATTTTAATGTTAACTGCTATTACGTGTTGGTTGTTGTAAGTATTAATACCCTAGGCATATTTATCTATTATTATGACGGCGAGAGAGAATATTTTTTTGTCTCTGATGACGGTAACCAACATTATGACCGCAAAAACTCAGTCATAATGAAGCTCCAAAATGACAGTGTTCGATCATAGATAATAGGAAAAACACTTCTTCACCTGAAAAATAAATTAAATGTTTTACAACAATATTATGATAATCAATTGATAAATTTAAAATATTGACAATACCTACCTTTTAAATTAAGCATTTTTCAATTTTTTCAAACAATAATACCATGTGTGCCATGCTATTCCCGTTCGCAGTAACCTATAACTTTTTGGAACGTAGAGCTGCTTCTTGATTCTGCTTATTAATCTGCATTACCGACATTAAAACAAGATGTTGTCGGTAATGCAGATTATTTAGTTGAAACAAGAAACTGACATACGTTCGCAAAGTCATAGGCTACTGCAAAGAGAAATAGCGTGGCACACATGGTATAAAAAACACAGTTCAATGTTTACACTTGTGCGGATCAAATTGCCAAAATGAAAATGAGAAATTTGGATGATTGCTAGCAATGGAGATAAAACGTGGAGTAAAACTGAAGTGCATTTCATCTCTTTAATAGTTTGTATCATCTCCATTGCTAACAATCATCCAAATCTATGCCCTCTGGATTCTTTGGTAAATCAATGCTTGCAATGCTTATTCATGCTTGTTTTGTCTATTCCATGTTGATGCAAGAATACTGTGATGACAGAAAATCTAGGAAACTTCAACAACTTTTTTCTCAAAAATTTTCTTAGGTAATCCCCCACAATTTTTATATGTCTGAACGCAGAAAAATATGCCCTTCCAGAAAAAATTCAAAAATAGAGGTTCTAATTTAAAAAAATCGATGAAGACGCCATTTCTTTGCGATGGTAACTAGTAGGGTCGTTTTCACCCAGCCACAAAAAATAATTAAGAAAGAAAAAGTTGCTGTCTCGACGTTTTTCGCAATTTCGATAAATAAAGAAGTTATTTGCATATGCGTTTCTTTTAGGTCGGTGTATACGGAGATGGGGAATAAAATAGAAACATTAGCCAATGTAGTAGCTCTCTTCCTCTTACAGCCGTTTCGTTCCCTATGTTAGAAATAGGTCGAGAGAGTATAATGAACTTAAGTCTACCTACTTAGCTTCCTTTTTCTGAATTCTGTCGGATGGGGAAAGGTGGAAAAATAGTAACTTTGGGAATTTCTGTGAGATAGACAAAGACAATTAGAGAAAAACAAACCTTATGTCTATCCCACAGAAATTTCCAAAGTTTCTGTTTTTCTCTCTTTCTCCCTCCAACAGAATTCAGAAAAAGGAAGTTCTCTCAACCTCCTTTAAGATAGGGAACGAAACGGGTATAAGAGGAAGAGAGCTACATTCGCTAATGTTTCTATTTTATTTACCAGCACTGTATATTATTTATAGTCATAATGATAGTTATCGCCATAATGCCACTGTAATATGCCCAGAGCATTTAATTAATTTAAATGAATAAATTTTATTCAAATGTTCGATAATCAAATCATGTTTCTTTATAGTTGGTTGTGTTGTTATATCGCCCAAATGAACCCATTAATTGGTCCCAGATTGGAAAACAAAACCATTTTAATTATGGCAAAAGAATGGGTAAGGCTGTTTGAAATCAACTAAAATTTAATGATTATTTTTATCTTATAGGGAAACCCAATTATTGAGGAATAAGCACAAAAATATTCTGAGTTTAATTTAATGTAAATAACGAGTATATTGTCGTAATATCAATTAATAAGTGTACATACAGTTAATTCAATGTGTATTTAAAATAATTTTGGTATATTTTACTTGACTGTAAAAAAAATACTTTCTAATCAATATGGCACCCTTGCTAGTAACATCTGGATCACATAAACAACCCAATATAATAAAATAGGGCCGTTTTCAAACATAATAAAGGGCTTTCAAAAAAAGTTATCTCTAAAATTTACCCCGATAATTTACAATGATCTAAAAGAATACAAAATAAACTCAACTCAAACAAAAATTTGACTCTACAATCAAGTTTTATTCAATTGAAATTAACAAAAGGGAACAACCTATAAAACTAACCTATAACGAAAACTTTTCATACTGCAATACCAACAACAATATCATTAATGTTGCACTGTGTGCCTTTTTTGTTGCACCTTACGCCTTGAAACTATATTGTGCTTCTCTATATCGTGGATAAGGTATTTACAGTACCATGGAGTAATGGTCGAACAAACAGTTTCTACAGTACATTTCTTAATAATATTGAAGTGCAAAGTACAGTCTATCCATGAAAAATCAATTTGTTCGTTAAGAATAGTTACAAGCTTGTTTTTAAGTTCAGTATCTTGTAATTTATTTGGTAATAACCGTTCAACAAGAGTCATACAACAACCCACTGTAATTACAAATTGTTCCGATGGATTAGTTTGTATCGATTGATTATCGGATGACTCTTGGGGAGCTGTTTTAGAATCAGAAGAAGGAAGATAAGCTTTGAAAGTTAAAATATTGGCACATTTTTTACAATCAGTCTTTGTAAGAATTGTACGAGCTATAATAGCACCCAAATTAACAACCGATAAAGCTATTATATTATTACTAAAAATAGTTTTAACTATTCGGTTAGCAATATAGGTATTGTTATCTGAAAATATATTACCACTTTGCACTGGTTCTGCATTAAGAAAAGTTTGCAAACTACTTAGTAATAGTAAAGCATCTTCTTCGCAATTAGCCCCATGCCGCTCTTTACAAAGAAGGCCATTAAGGATTTGAACTTTTAAGGAGTTTACAAAATCTTGTACTGTAAGTTTATTCTTATTACCACATCCCGCACGAATAGCAGTAAACAAATTGTCAAGGGGGTCATTACTTAAAACTCTAGTGCAAAATTTTTGAATTCCTTTCTGTCGGAGGACTAACCAAAGACTTTTAACGGCATTTATAGTAATCAACCAACCGTCCTAAATTAAAATTTTTGGTTAATCTACTAATAATAAAAATGAAGACGGAAATACCTGTACTAGAGGTGGACGTTTGGCACCTTCAAAACTCCAATTATGGATTATTTCGAATGTTTCATCCCAAAATTTCAGATGGCACGATTTCCGATTGACTGCGGATCTATATTGTATTACATCATCACCTATTGGTTTCGAATAACAGTTACAAAGGTCAGAATTACAATTGAAATTATTACCGTCTATAAAAGAGCCGTCTCCATTAAGACTGTCAAATAGATTGTTTATTGTTAGTACAAAAGTTGCAGTTCCTTTAGCATCCGGTGGTAAAATGCTATCCTTAGCTGTAACAATTTTAACATTTTAAAATTTACATACAAATAATGCAATAATTAGTTATTACGTATACAGGCAAAAAAATTAATATAAGCGGCCATAATTCGACTTAACAATTGGACTGCCAATGAGACTTTTTTCTTTAACGGTCCTGTTGGTGTTAAATGATGATCCTCAACGCAAGGAAATATCTGTAAGAACTATTTTATGAAAATAATAATAATACAGGTGCTGAACTGAAAGTTTATATGGGAAGTCCTATTTGGTGAACAATTTAAGAAATATTCCAAGGATTTATAAGAGGGTTCTGGAGGTCATTTTAGCACAATTTGGGCCTCGTAACTCATTTGGTAGTTGGTAAAATAATTCAAAATGTTTCACATATTGTTTATTTTCCTTTTTTTCTGAAACGGACAGACATATTTCGCATTTACTCTAAAATACGATGGAAAAAAATGGCGAAAAACTTAAATGAGAAAGTATCCTTGAGCCATTCTGAGTTAGTTGACATGCTTAACTCATTTTCAAAAATCGCATGACTTAAAACAATATCAATTACAAGGTTCAGATTTGGCTAAAATAATCTCCAGAGACCATTCTATGAATTCTTAAAATGTTTCAAATCGCTCCTCAAATAAGATCTCAGAGTTTTAGTTCAGCAGTTTGCAATATTACCCGAACTTCTCTCGCTTGATTAAACTCATTAATTTTTCTGATGTGGTCCCAACGAGCCGTCATTATTACTTCCTCATCCTCACCATCTAGCTTGTAAGGAAAAGTAACTGGACATTTTTGGAAAATATCTCGGGTACGTAATAGGAGATGACTAGGGTTGAAAATTGTGTAAATTTTACAATTTTCATGAACAAAGAACGGATTGAATACTGAGGAACCCATCATTCGTAAAGTATCAACATATTTTGTATTCAAATTACAAATAGTGCCAACAACACGAACACCAACACGAAACAACGAACCGAGAACTTCACGAATAATCGACTCTAATTCAACCGAATTGATATCTGAGTGAGAAAAATAATAAGCGATCGGCTGTTTCCATTTTTTCACTACACCCTGAGCCATAAAAACTAGAACTTTTGAAGCAATTCTACATCTCCGGCCCTGAGTTTTACCAAGTTGCACAATACCATCGATTGCATCTAAAGAGAAACTATAGTGAATGTTCTCTTTTATGTTAATTTCACCGAATGCAAGACAACACATTTTTTGTTTGCTTCTAAACGATTCGAGGCATTGTGCAAGGTGTTGAATTAACTGTTCGTTTATTCCAATATCAAAGGGGATTTTAGCCAACAGATTGGAAAGAGTATTTGGAGAAGGTAGAGTGAGAAATCTGCGGAGTAATGTGTAGTATATCGGATTTTTTACCATGAAAGTAACACAGGAAATTTGTTCTTCCAAAGTCCACGTTTTGTTCTTAGAACGTTTAGCACCTTTCAGATGTGCTATAATAAAATCAATAGTGCTCGTTGAAAGATTCTTGAAAATATGCTTGACTAATACTTCAGCTTCTTCACGTAGAAAATCAACAATTTTATCTTGATTTTGTTGGCATTTTTGTTTTAAAATGTTCAAATGTCGTCGTTTTTTCGTTAAAACATAAACAACGCGTTTTTCTATCGGTAAATCACTTTTTACACACTTAAGAATAAATGGCTTCTCGAAAATTAATGCTAAAGTTTTGAAAGGAACACGATCAGGAACGGCGTAGTTATGATCCATTTCGAAAACCTGAAAATTCGTCTAGATGAAATCGCATCCAAATTGTAATTATTTTATGATAAAAAGGTGCAAGTAGTACAAATGTGCAAAACTACTGTTTTCCCCATGTAACTGGGAATTTTGAGGATTTTTTATTTATCTGGCAACAATGCATAAAACATGGTATCCCTAGTTATACACAATGTGGTAGTAGAGTGATCATCCTGTCAAAAAACGTGTCCACATATGGTGGCAGACATCTTGGATAGTGGAGACGCAAACGAATTGAAGTAGTTAATCGACAATTGGTTTACATCTAAACTAATGTAAATAAGTATTGTTGGTTGTATAAAATTAGATGTATAATATTGGCACAAATAAGCTCGGTTTCAAGAATCGCAGCCTTGTCTAAAATTAGCGTTTTTTGACCAACTTCCAAATGAGCTACGAGGTTCAAATTTTGATGAAAGCATCTCCAAGGAACCTCTTATAAATCCTTGTTTTTTCAAATCGTTCATCAAATAATACGTGTTTCCTTGGAGATGGCAACATTGGAACACGCGGTATGTTGACATGTTTCTAAATTAGCATAATTTTATAGAATATGATGCTAATTTAGACCCTATTAATCTACTTTGGGACTTAATTGTTAGTTAATCATTCTGCGTTTTACAATACTATAATTTTTGCGGTAATTTTAATATAATTTTGCAGCTAAAGTATCAAGGAAAAATATTTAAACAATCTTATCCAATTTTCAAACTATTTAGACCTAGAAATTTGATAGAAATCACCGTAAATACAAAATATTTGAATATTATATTTAAATTTATTATTTACAAAATCTACGATATTCTAAAATTTTATAATTTTAGCGTTACGTAAACTAACACTTTCAAGTTATCTTGTTTTTTGCGGTTTAAAAACGACACGATTATAAGTTACGTACTCCTGTACGTACGGCCAAACAACTTTTTTCCAATTTTTGATAAGAATACAACAAAGGAACGATTACTTAACGTTATTTTCGAATCTTGTCAGTGCCTGCCTTTTGTTCATTCGAATTTTCATCGTCGAGATGTTAACACCGTTTCGAAAATCGGTCGTGAAATCGGTTTTGTTTAATTTAATAATAAATTCTCGCGATTTTTAAAAGAAAGTGTCGCGTATTTTGATGCCCCCGTTGAAGTGCTACCGTTTCTAAAATTCAATAATTCACGTATCTTTTAAAACAAAGTGCCTCGTATTTTGTTGAACGTTGAAGTGTTGTCGTTTACAAAATTTAATAATAAATTAATGCGATTTCTAAAACAAAGTGTTGGTGTTACCGTTTTGAAAATTTAAAAATAACTTTACGTACGTGTTTAAAACAAAGTGTTGGTGTTAGTGCTTCTGTTGGTGCCAATCTGGACGAAGGAGTGAGCAGTAAGTCATCCCTTGGATTTGGGCGATAAGAAGTCAACGAAAGGGTAAGTTGAAATATTTGAACAATCGTAATTAATAATGAAATTGCACAAAAAACTCTAATCAAAAATGAGTTTTCTGTTCTATTTCGTTAATAATTTAATCCCATATTTGTGTAATGGATTCTTGGTTTATAAATTTAATCATAATTAAAATAATTTTTCAAGTTAAATAATTTTTCAATTACTAACGGTTTTTTTTTTCTGTTCTATTACAGTAGGTCCGAACAGCGAGGGACAGGAGGCGTTGTAGCAGAGGGGTAAGTACTTTTTTGATTTACTTCGCGATCGTTTCAAGTCGGGATATCCCAAGATGAAAACGGGATATAAAATAACATCGGTTCAGTTCGGTTCGGTTCGGTTCGGTAAATGAACAAACGCGATTGTAGGTATAGGAGGAAACGCGCATTAGGAACTTGTTAGGCACTTGTTAGGCCCTTGTTAGGTACTTGTTAGGTACATCAACGTACACAATCCCCCATCATTCTTTCCCTTGAAATCTCATAATATGTAATAATTTTTTTTCAGGTAATTTTTTAAATGTATGTTTCTAATTAAACTTTTTTTTTCAGAACATTTATGCATGTATTTACATGCATTTAATTTTTAACGAAAAAATGTTTCTTATGTTTCAGATTGTCTGCCAGCGTCATCAGCTTCAATCCCTTGAAATTTCCCATTATCCTTCCCCGGGGAATGGCCATTCCTATTGCATGAAATCCTACTAACATAGAATTAGTTGGGTTAATGTTGTAGTGTTTTGTGTTGGTCTGTTAGTTTATAGGTATTGGTATTGATGGTATTGGATAGAGCCACCGCTACTACTAGGATCAGTTGTCGCGATTAGCCAAGCATTGACTCCGTCGTATGACTGTGCAGTTTGTGGTGTGGTCTTCTTGCTAGTCGCTCTAATAATGCTCAAATATTTTCACGGGTTGTGCGGTTTTCGGAGCGAGAGATTGCAATAGGTAATTTGCATATCGTGAGGATGTCTACCGCATATATCTTTGCTGATTGTTTGAGGTTATTATTGTGACAATGATGCATTGACTTCATCATTTCCTGTGCAATGATAAGACTGTGACAATAGCTTCGTAAGTAATCAATTTTTCCTTCATTTCAGATAGCTATCACTTTGCAATTTTCCAAGCATTGACTCCGTCGTATGACTGTGCAGTGTGTGGTGTGGTCTTCTTGCTAGTCGCTCTAATAATGCTCAAATATTTTCACGGGTTGTGCGGTTTTCGGAGCGAGAGATTGCAATAGGTAATTCGCATATCGTGAGGATGTCTAACGCATATATCTTCGCTGATTGTTTGAGGTTATTATTGTGACAATGATGCATTGACTACATCACTTCCTGTGCAATGATATGATGGTGACAATAGCTTTGTAACTAATTAATTTTTACTTTGTTGCAAATAATTATTATGTAGCATGGATATATCCAATACCATAGTGGATTAGGCCTACAGGGAATACCACTATAAAAAAACGCACCATGTGCTTTACCTCACAGGTGGTGTGGAAAGAAGCACATTTATTACTTTTCTATTCAACAATTGGAAATTTACAGAAAAGTCATGGAGATTTGAAAAGATGATTTTGCATTATAGACTTTAAAAATAAGTCTTTATTAAATTTCAGGTAATTTTCAGCTTAGATTAATTTTCTATAAGCAACCACAAAAACTGTTGAAAATTTTCGGTCTTTTGCAACGATAAAGGTGACATCTATTGATTTTTCTATTGAACTACAATGTTGAAACGACACCAACATATCGCCTTTCTTTTCTCAAGTCATGAATCATGACTTGAGAAAAGGAAGTCCCTATTGAACGACACACTCATAAGTTAGAAAGAGTGAGGACCAACTGCCAAAATTTCCCCAAATGAGAACCATCCCCTATACAAGTATAGGGGATGCGCACTATACTACCTCCTACCTCATTGGTTATACATGAGTCGACTCAAGCGGGTCTATTTATATGACAAAAAAAAACTTGTAAATAACAGAAAAATTGTACAAAATTGACTGAAAGTTACAAAGAAACATGAACGACCAACAAATTCGACGAGAATTTAAAAACAAAAACAAAAATTAACGAATAATTAAAAACCATCTATAATTTATAACAAAACAAAAAACAGGAGTTTTCTTACCTTTTAATAACGCTATCAGCTATTACAAATAAATATAATGGAAACAAAATAATATTTAATTAGAATAACAAATTAATTTAACCAAACACAACGAATGTTTGAAACGAAAGAAAAATTTTCGGCGCTCTTGCAAAATACTAAAATTAAAACAAAATCCCTATACTTTCTATTGGCACGACTGCCGCTATGTTTACTGGACAATAAACGCGGCAAATTTAAACGAAACTGTATTGTTCACACTAAATAATTAGTTAAAGTCGTGTTTAATGTCATATTCAAACCTAATAAAAAATAATAATTGTTTTAAAGGTATAATTATTTGCTATTATTACCCATAATTTGATATTTTGGATTATTAGGTTATAGAAATTAATTCAAAGTTGCAGTATTAAACTTGGCAACGTTCGAGACAATTTGTAGTTATGTTCAAATTCATAGATGTCTCATCTAAATTTCGCCTGATATATGCGTGATAAAATATTTAAAATGCTATAAGAATAATAATTATTAGAATTTTTGTTTATTACAACTTGTTCTTGATAGTTAATGGGGAAATTATTAATTAAATTCCAAATTATTTTTATAATATTTACACATTTAAGTAGCGCGGTTATAATTTAGGGGAATTTGGTGAGTGACAACATTGAACGCATGCGCTTCTATCACAGACAAATGAAACAAAGATAAATATACAATTTTGAATACAACAGATAAAACTAGAAAATCTTAAGTTTTATTATCTTGGTATAAGTGTCATATGACTTTGACGTAAGTAAAGATTTTTGGGGCTGTGTTAATTTCTCAAATAATTAACTCAAAAATACAATTATTATTTGAGAAAATTAATAATTTTGAATAGAAAATGGGTGCTGCCGCTTTACCATTCATAATTTTCACCGTATTTTGGGGTGGTGTCGGAATTGTTCTACCGATAATCGTCCCCAAAGGTCCCAATCGAGGGTAAGTCTATTCCAACTAATAAATCGTCTTTTAATTAATCTTTACATAAATTTCTAGAATTATTCAAGTAATTTTAATGTTAACTGGTATTTCGTGTTGGTTGTTGTAAGTATTAATCGAATTTTGTTCGAATTTTTGTTAATTAATCAAGTCATGTGATTATAGTTGGTTGTGTTGTTATATCGCCCAAATGAACCCCTTAATCGGTCCCAGATTGGAAAAAGAAACCATTTTAATAATGGCAAAAGAATGGGTAAATTTCTTTAAAATTAGTTGAAATTTTGATGATTATTTCTATTTTATAGGGGCATCCAATCATTGAGGGTTAAGCTTAAAACATTCCATTGAGTTTAATTTAATGTAAATAACAGGTATATCAATAAATCTAGTTAATTCAATGTAAAATAAACAATAGGTTTTATTATTTATTTTTCAAGAAATTGAATAATTATAGAAAAGATTGTCCACTAGTGCTCCAAATATTTTTAACGAAAGTAACACGATCGCGAATTTCGTTCGAATCGGTTGGAATCGCTTTGAATTTTAAACAATCCTTTAATGGTAATGTTGATGTAATTTCAACGAATTTATCTCCGAGATAAACATTTAATTCTTTGTATAATGCAGCGATTTTGATCGACTCTTGAGATAAATCGACCAGTTGTAAAAGACCATTTGGTAGCAAATTTTGTAGAAATTTATAAAAGCCAATTGCAGCCTTCGATTCATTCAACAATATAACACTATTACCTTCAATTAGGGCTGCAATTATTAAAGTTTTATTGTGTAAATCCAAATTTTCCGGTGTCTCAATAACGATAACTCCACAAGCTCTACGTAGGGTTGCTATTTTAAACGAATTATCAATAATGTTAGCGTCATTGAAATCTTTAACGATATATTGGGCGATTTTCGTTATCCAATCATCGATCAATTCGCTGAATTTATCCCGAATAGAATTCAAATTAAGGCTTAAAGTTTGAAATTTCTTCACACGTTCAAAACGTGTTTGTTTCGCCCAAGTTTCTTGAGTTTGTATCGCTTTTTTCAAAGCATCTGCCATTAATCCACCATTGTTAAGTTGAACACACTCTCGATTAAGTTTCACGTTTACGTTAACGTACTCGTCGAAGCCTTGCCTACCGCCGAAATAACCGCCGTTATTTTTAATTAGCGATAACGGTAGGTAGCTCGAGAATTTGCCATGATCGTTAATCCAGATTGTTGTATTGTCCAATTTTTGTACAATTTCATTAGCTAAATTTAGATTTTCCGTCCATACTGATACCCCTAAGCTTTGTCTTGTGTTATTTGCTAACAATACGGCTTCGTTAATTGTACGAAATCGTCTCAAATTCACTATCGGTATATCGATACAATTGTCTTTTATGACGTTATTATTGAAAATATTACCACCGATTAGTAGAATTGGAGTGAAATGTTCAAATTTATCGATTTCCGGGTAAATTTCCGAACCGTGATTTTTAGCCTTCTCAACGATATCATTTAGTTTAAACAATGTTAACGCGTCAGTTTTATAAAAAATATCAGCGTTAAGCTCATTAGTAGAACTTGTACGGATTTTGTCGACTCTTTGTTTGAGTCTGTTGGCGAAATCGTCGAAAATACTCTCTTGAATTAGCAGATTCTTCGTCGACCAAGGCGTCTACAAAAGTTTTACCGATAAAATAAATTTCATCAATAATTAAAAAACGAACCATTCCACGATAGCCCCAGATTGCCTCAACTGCAGACTGGCAAGCTGAATCTAAATCGGCGCCTTCAAAAATAACCATCGGAGCGCCAGTTGACGACACTTAAAGAAAAATTATCAAAAACGCGACTAATAAAACAAGATTTCAACTTACAATTTAATATCTTCTTGTTCGAATTGCTATTTAAATTGTATTCTTCTTTGTACAAATCGTCGAAAATTGTTAACATTGTCACGTTTTCATTAGTGAAAATTACGTCTAAATCCCCGAAATTTGAAGGCATGACCGTGATAGTATTGCTTGGAATTCTACAATTTGTATTACCAATCAATTAAATCGTTATAATTTTATAAGTTACCCAATTTTTGTTGCAATATCTTGAATTAATGTGGCGATAACACTAAATTCGTATTTTGTATAAAGAATTACGTTATAACCAGCTGCTAAAGAGGGCCCTAGAAACATTCCCAATGAAAAATAAAGGACTTGTATCCGGAAAAACTCCAACACACAACCCTGGAATTGAAAAAATCCATTTTATTAGTAGAATTTACAAATTTAAAATTGTATAACCGAAATCCCAGAACAATTTCAATTTTAACTGTTTTAAAGTACATTAATTTTCAATTATTTCATTATTTTTAAATATACTTTAATCTCGATAAATCTAATTTATTTGAAGAAAGTTTTAAAAGTGCTAATATTTTAAATTTCGCGCAATTTTGTTAGCAATTTCAGGCTAGACAACCACACAAATAGAAAACCCCAAGTCAATTATTTGTTTAAAACAATTATTTTCTAATTACAAATAATTAATTTTATCGTTTTATTGTGTGCTCTATAGACAACTTTTATTATCATTGAATATTTTTAAATAAATTTCGATTTTAAGATTACCAATTTTTTTTAATAAAAATTTAGGTTATGTTACCTGGCGGTTTCCAGGTAGGATTTTCTTGGCCATAATTTATCGGAAAACTTGAATAAAACCGGATATAATCGGTAAGTAATGGTAGACCTAATCGTTGGGTATCTTTACACGAAATTCCACGTATTGTCAGTTCCAATTCACAAATTAATCGCGATTGTTTCCGGATTTCAGTTTCTAACCTAAAAATCGAGAATTTTTTGATTTTGTTTAAATAACTGGAAACTAGCGTACTCCAACAATAGTTCGGTTCTTCGTAATGGGCTCGTATCGATCCATTTATTGTCCGATTTATTGGTAGTATCGAGAATATTGCTAATAAAGTCGTTATCAGGAAAATCGATCGATATTTCATTGGGATTATTAACATATGCCATCGTAATTGTGCAATTTTTACGAAATCCTATTTTAGAGCCTATTGTATTGTTTCGATTTTTCAACCATTCCTGTTATCACAACTATTAATTTGTGATTATTTACGTTATAAAAACACTTACAAGAGCTTTATCAACATTTTCCACACCCTCACCATATTGCATACTTTCAAAAGCTTGTTTTACCGAATTAACAAAACTCTTATCACCCATTTTCGTTGGATATCGAAATTGGACTGACAATAAATTCGTTATCTGTAACAACTCTTATCTGAACTGATGGTTGTATAAATCGCCAAGTCTATTCGTTTCAGTGAAAATGCTGAGTTTAGTCCGCCATTGTCGGAATGCTTCAATTTTGCCACAAATCAGACAATTATTGGTGAATCCATCGAGGAATTGTACAAGAAATGGTTTGTATCGATCGTACACGAATTCTCTATGGAGACGGGAGCCGATTAGGAACAATTTGAGGGTATATTTGTGTTATTGATTCAAATTAATGTTAATAATTTGGTTCCAGTTGTCGAAATTTTTGAAGAATAACACAATCGCTGTACGGTTATGTTCGAATAGTCCGCCTAAAAATAAGAAAACCCTCGGATACTGGTTGTTAACGTGCGGCGGGATGGTATTTGTGGCTGTAGTTTTAGGTATAACGTTGATTTATTATTTTGCTCTTGTCAGTATTTGTGCGGTTTTAGAAGAGATTATCAAAAAGACTATTCGTTAAGTAAAATTGTAATTTAAGCTCGCAATTCCCAAATAAATCCATTTGAATTGAACTTTTTTTTTTTGAAACTCTCAAATTGTAGGCGGTGTGACTCGTTTAACCGAATCGGGATTATCGATGGTAACGTGGAGATTACTCGGTGAAAAAATGCCAACAAACGAACAACAATGGCAGGAGGAATTCAAAAAATACCAAGAATATCCAGAATTTAAAATGTACGTTATTTCTACAATTTTTTCCGATTATTGTAATGTTGAATTGTAGAAAGAACCATCAAATGACGTTGAACGAATTCAAATGGATTTGGTACATGGAATTCGCCCATCGCATGTGGGGCCGAGCTATCGGCGCCGTCTTTTTCATACCAGCCGCTTATTTCTGGGCGACCGGCCAATTCAATAAAGGCATGAAAAAACGGGTGTTAGTCTCCGGAACTCTAATAGCAGCACAAGTATAACAACAGCGCCTAGAATTTTCTTAGATTCAAATATTTTCACGTAGGGTTTGATGGGTTGGTATATGGTAAAATCGGGCCTCGAAGACCGTTTCCATAAAGAAACCGACGTACCGCGCGTCTCCCAATACCGATTAGCCACCCATCTAGGCTTGGCTCTTTTCTTATACGCCCAATTCCTATGGTCGTCACTCCACCATTTATTACCAGCCGAAAATTTGGTGTATTCGAATAAGGCAACTTTAAAGGAGGCAGTGAAATTTAAACGGATGGTGCACGGTTGTAAAGGCCTCGTTTTCCTCACTGCTCTATCGGGGGCTTTTGTTGCCGGCTTAGATGCCGGTCTTGTCTATAATTCCTTCCCGAAAATGGCCGATAAGTGGATACCCGATGATATCCTAGCGTTTACACCGAAAATGGTTAATTTTACGGAAAATCCAACGACGGTACAGTTCGACCATAGAATTCTAGCGACTTGTACGTTAGTTTATATAACAGTTTTGTATGTAATATCGAGGAAAAAAGTGCTACCTAAACGGGCGTATATCGCCGCAACGACAGTAGCTACAATAGCTTGGTTACAGGTGTTTTAGAGAAAGAGTCGTTTAAAAATAATTTATTTAATTCAAACTTTACAGGTGAGTCTAGGGATAACAACACTGTTAACTTACGTTCCGACAAGTTTAGCCGCTTGCCACCAAAGTGGATCGTTAGCGCTATTATCAGCAGCTATATGGATGTCGCATGAACTTAAAAAATTACCAAAATAATTAACAAAAAGAGAATTTATTGTAATTATCGATACACACTGATAATTTTTGTATAGTTTTAATAAAATCATCCAAAAGTGCATTTATAAAACAACACTTTATTAATAAACACAATCGTTGCTATCTATATTTGGTAATTGTGTCCGTTGAGAAAATTACAAATTTTGATTTAATATTCTATTGCTTCAAATGAATTTCGACAACTACAGTCTTTATTTGATTTAATTTTCCTAATATCAGTGAGTATTAAAGATTAATCTCCTGCTAGTTATTCTGCTTCATTAAATTATTTGAAAATTGCACTTACTGATATGTGTGCAAGTACACTAAGCGAAAATTGAAAGCAAACAGACCTAGTGCAATCATTTAAACTGTGCTAGTGAAAATTCAAAAAATCAGTTTATGACTAGTTACAATTACGGACGGATATTTTATTGTAATTTCAGTGAATCAAAGAAGGAAAATAACATAGCAGGTTCGGTAATAATGTCAATAAAGAAACTACACTCCACATTGAAGTGTACAAAAATAGAATTCCATTAGTTTTTCTACTATAACAAGTGTAATTTCAACGTATTGTTTTTTTTTTTTTTCAAACAGCAGTCATGGAATTTTCAAATTGGTCGCTAAAATACCGATAAAACTTACAATAATGTACAAAATATTTAACATAATGGGATGAATTTTACAGGAAATATAAGCTGAATTGTTTGATTTTTGCGCTATAATACTGTACTCGTTTATAGCTATTGAAAATTCTTCGATTTTCCAGAAAATCTAAATAAAAGTCGCAAAACTAGCTTTTAAATATAGTTTTATAAACAAGATACACAACCACCTTGAACTTTGAGATATTTTTTTCTTCACCTGGTAGAAAGATATTTCCTATTTACGTCATTATCAACAATAACAACCAAAGAAAATCCACAATTTTCTTTATAAAATATTCACCCCTTATTATAATTATTGTTATTATTATTATTAATGTTAATATAGCAAATTAAATTATATGATACAAAAAGCGATAAACCATAACTCTTTCTCTATCTATAATATCGTATTATTTATAGTTAATTTAATTAATTAAAGCAAATAAAAACTCTTAATCTGTACAACTAATTAAAAAATACTCAGTCGAATTAGATTACGAATTATAACAATAAATGCGTACAAAAAAAAAACGGCCTAATTTTGTAATTTAACACAAATAAAGGCCTCTATTGAAATCAAAACGGTGATATTGAAGCAAAACAATTCCCCCATTACTAAAATTAATCAACTTTTCACTCTTATGATATGATTGAGTCAATTATTATTATTTATTATTTAAATCGAATAGTGTTCCTAGAATATACAAAGTGATTCTTGTAAATTGACTCGATTTGTGTAAAATTGGCGAATACACTCTGTATATTTTAGTAAATAATAGAAATTCCAGTTGACAATGAAGTTACTATGGTGAAATTGTTAACAATCAATCGATCAATAAACAATTTGTTAATAGTAGAAACGATTGTTTTATTTCTTTTGTGTATTGTTAATTCAGATTGAACACTATTCTTTTGTTAAATAATAAATACCCACCTTTGTCCATTTGTTTTAAAAAATAATACAGAAAATTAATGAAGATAAAACAGTACAAATACTATGATAATTACAATAATTTTGTTGGTTTCTTGCTTATATTTTTGTTTCGAAAATATTTCATCATAAGGCTTTTATTTATTTATTTATTTAGTAGAAACTGGCGAGGTTTCTGTATTGACAATAACTTGAACAACATAACCAGGAGGTATTTTTGCTTCTTCTACATGTAATTTATCACCTAGTAATTTACCACCAAAGAACCACCGTTGACGAGACGATTCTATACCTTCTTGACTCTAAATTAAACAAAATTAACCCGAAAAACAATTAGTATTCTGCATGTGTCTTCTCAGGAATTTCAATTGTTTTTAATTAAAATTATTCGATAAGAATATTAATTAAAACGGATATAATTGTGGAAGACTTTCAGACCATAAAATTATTATAACTCTATTAGTTGGTAATAGGTCAATGTTGAATATTCATTTGTTAATCGAAAATATTTCAACGTCTACCTTCCATTAAAACATTATCAAATATTAATGAATTTTTTCAATTACAATACTTCAATTCCTATTGTGAGTTTTATTGATCATTAAATCACTGTTGATTAAAGGGAAATTCATTAATTTTCTACTATACAACCTATTCTATTTCATTTAATATTATTGTATTTGAATTTATAATCTATTTTAAATATTTAAAGAAAATTAGAGAAATGCTCGATGATATCGACGTCATAAATGTTTGGAATTATCTCAAAATAACCGACAATTAAAAATAACCCGGATAAATATGTTATCTTATCGTTATTATTATTGTTCGAATTCTTATATTTTATTTTATTATTTTGAATATTAACAATACTAACCTGTAATTTCTTTTTACACATACTGATTGTATCAGTTGTATAAACGGCCAATTTAACATCTGTACAATTGTGCGATAAACGTAATTTTAATGTTGTCTCTGTACCACCATCAATTGGTTCAGAACATTCAGCTGGTGAATCACGTCCATTATCTTCTTTAACAATATTTATTGGATATGATAAACAATAAATTGGTACAGAATATCTAGCACCTAATTCATCATAACATTCAGTTAAATAACCATTTGGTACCGATACACTAGCACCATCTAATATAGCCTGTGCTAACTCATAGTCCATTGCTTCGGCTGCAACAGCAGCAGCACGTAGTGCATCCCATATTTCTTTACGTCCTTCAAAGGCTGGTGCTGTATCCCAAAATTCATCACGTTTACTACGCAATTGACCTTCTGTTAATGGCACATCAGATTTCCAACGGATTGTCTCATGGCACAACGGATGATTCTTACGCGTACTACCTAAACAAATACCAATAAAAACAAACAAGGTTAACTTGCGGTTTTCTATTTCAATTAATCATTATTGTTTTTGTACAATATATGGAGAGAAACATACCTGAATTGGGCCTCGAAATAGACCCTGAAGAGTCGTCAATTGCACCACTTCTTGGACGAGTCACACCTATACAACCACCCATTTTATATTGTCCGCTATTTGCGGCATTTCATCAATAATTGACACTAATAAATATAATTTACAATTACGGAAATTTGCCATTTTTCACCCATTATTCATCAAATACAACAAATTAATGTGTTGAAAATCGGACAATGACAAAAAAACGTCTGACGCATGACCAGCGAAATGTCACCTACTCAAAACCCACAACACCAATCTAACAACACAAAAATAACTAAAACAATCGTATTATAACCATTATAACTCGAATAAATATTCATAAATACAATATAAAGCAATTTAATGATCTATCGCACAAATTCAATATTAATCGAACTCAATTAGTAGGATAATATCTGAAAATAAGCATAATAAATTTGGATTTAGGAACAAGTATTTTGTCAGGTTGGCGCAAAAACCGCGAATTTTGAAAACACCCCACTTATCAGTACAACAAATCGAAACAATATTCCAAATTTGGGTAATTTTAGAAAATCTAATCTATCCGATGATTGTAATCCCTTCTCTTATTTTGTATCGATAAATACGATCACCGGATAAACTTGTTTTCAATTTTGCCGCATGACCCCAATGAACTGCAATATAATTATGGACTTTCTGCAATCATGACTATTATCGTAATTATTTATTAATTTTGTAATTTACGACAACTTTAAAAGTGTTATTTTTGATACTTCTGTTATAATAAAAAAAATGCGTTTCTTATGGAAGAGGTTAGTTTCGTTTTTGTTCTAGTTGAGTTTCTAAATGTATAATTTTAGCTTAATTGGTAAAAACCAGGCTAACATCAAGGCTATCAATCGATTTACTCGATGCTTATCACGAATAACAAACGATACAACTGATGGAAATTACAATAATTACACCAATTATGGGGCAAAATTTATTGAAAGTAATGCCTCAAAAATCATCGTTGGTGCTGCATTAACTGGTCTTTTAATATACAAACTCCATGGTAATATCATAGAATATTCCAATAATTGTTCTATAAATCCTATTTATTACTAGACAATCGATGCTATCTATACGAATATCAACATAAACTCGACGAAATTGGGGCATTTAAAGAGAACCTACCCACATACAGTTTAGACGAATTAGCCCAACACACAACAAAGTAAATAATCGATTTATAATGAGTCTGTTATTGAATTTTTATGTTTTAGACAAAATCGAATTTGGGTGAGCTACAAGGAGGGCGTCTACGACATCACGGAATTCGTGGATAACCATCCGGGCGGCGATCAAATCTTGATGGCAGCCGGCAGCTCAATTGAGCCGTTTTGGTTGCTTTACGGCGTCCACAAGAGCGCTCAAGTTTTGAACATTTTAGAGTCTTTCCGAATCGGTTCGACCCCATAACGGCGCAATTCTAGATTAATGGTGATTTGAAATTTTAGGAAATTTATCGAAAGATGAATCGGACGATTTACTCAAAAACATGACAGATCCGTATGGTAGCGAACCGAAAAGACACAAAGCTCTCAAGCCGGCATCGGAGAAACCGTTCAATGCTGAACCACCGTTATCTTTACTAGTCGAGAAGTTTCTAACGCCAAAGTAGGTTTCTACGGAATCCCACACGATTTGTTTTTATTACAGTTGTTTTGTAAATGTAGCGAATTGTTTTACGTGCGTAACCACCTACCTGTACCGCAAATAGACGGAACAACCTACGAATTGGAGATTGAAATTGAAGGTGTCGAGGAAACGTTAAAATTCAGTCTCGATGATTTGAAGAAAATGCCGAAAACAACAATTACTGCGACGATAATGTGTGCGGGTAATCGTCGAAGCGAAATGACTCAAGTCAAAGCGGTAAAAGGATTGAGTTGGGGGGCGGCCGCTGTCGGGAACGCTACTTGGACCGGGGTGCGATTACGCGATTTATTACGAATTGCTGGCGTTGATGAAGATTCCCCCAATTATAAACACGTCCAAGTAATTACAATTTTAAATCAATAAATTTTAATTAATTTCGAATTAGTTTGAAGGTTTCGATTTGGATACAACTGGTACTTCCTATGGGGCTTCAATCCCATTTTGGAAGGCTATCGATAAACGCGGCGACGTTATTTTAGCGTACGAAATGAACGGCGTACCGATACCCCGCGATCACGGCTACCCCATCCGTGTGATCGTTCCGGGTATTGTGGGCGCTAGAAATGTTAAATGGTTGGGCCGGATTGTTGTTTCAAAAAACGAGAGTTCTTCGCATTGGCAACAGAACGACTATAAAGGATTCTCGCCGTCTACCGATTGGGACACTGTCGATTTTACTAAATCGCCGGCTATTCAGGAATTACCGGTGATTTCAGCGATTTGTAAACCATCATCGGGCGAGATGGTTAAACGGGAAAACGGTCGGATTTTAGTGAAGGGCTACGCTTGGTCTGGTGGTGGTCAAAAAATTGTTCGTGTTGATGTTACTGTAGATGGTGGTAAGACGTGGTATCCGGCGGATTTGGATTTTCAGGACGATAGCGAGCCGCCACAACATTGGAGTTGGACTTTATGGTCGATCCGTATCCCTGTAGGGGACAATGTTAATGAAGTAATCGGTAGATTTAAGGGCCCGGGCCGGTTCTCTTCGATTCGGTGCGTAAAAAATGCGATTACTGATTTTTTAACGGATTTGAGGCTTCTAAATGACAGTAGAAACAATATTTCAAGAAGTATCGGAGACGGTTTTTTATTTTCTAAAATTCGCATACAATCCTGCGTTGTAGAAGAAAATCTTAAAGGTCTTTCAGGATAACTTTGCTTATTTTGATTTTCACACCCTATTCGGTAAATTGAATTTTTCTGTAGCTCCGGTAGTCCTCTGTTTTCCGGAAAATTTTAATTTTAAACTTATTTTAAAACTTTGTACAAGCAAAAATTCAAATTTTGAAAATTTAAAGGACATTTTTCATCTATTACTACATTCACCTATTAAAATTATTTCCTAACGAAATCGAGTTTTAAAAACAATTTTATCTATTTCCCAATATTGGGAAAATCATTTTGAAAAAGCGATAAACGCAAATAAAAAACACACCTTGAAATGTTCTTTCTATTGCCATTCAGATCCAAATCCGTTAAAAACTAGCTGAGTTTCAAACATTCCCCACGCCCCGAATCGAAGAAAACTAGCCCGGACCGTAAAACTACAAAGACAACTCGATTATTATCAATTTTAGGTGGAAATTTGGGCGAAAGCCGTCGATTCCTGCTACAACACCCAACCGGAATCGTTTGAAAACATCTGGAATTTACGCGGCGTTCTAAGTAACGCCTACCATCGAGTTCCAATTAAAATAAATTAAATTGAACCAAACCCACGGACCATTTATTGATTAACCCTATAAATAAAATTAACAGTAAATTTACACAATAAATGTAAACAAGTAGAGTAAATATCTGTACAAAAAATCTACAATTTCTAGTTTCTATAAGAAAAAATTATTTAAAAAACAATTAAGACTGGAATTTTACACGATTAGCAAGCTAAGAATTACAATTTTTTTCTTAATATGTTTTATGATTGATTGGGATGTAACGAAGCATAAATTGGTGCGGCTTTAGATTTCGCCAATTCGGACGCATTCTTTGCTGCATCTTTCAACTTATGTGTAGCACTAACTGTCGCTAATGCTGACGGTATTGTGTTTTGTAATGGGAACATTGAAGTTAGCACATGATTAAAACCACCAACCTACAAATCAAATTGTATTAAATCAAATTGTAGTTTCGATGGAGA
This sequence comes from Mylabris phalerata, assembly GCA_020740385.1. Taxonomy (NCBI): domain Eukaryota; kingdom Metazoa; phylum Arthropoda; class Insecta; order Coleoptera; family Meloidae; genus Mylabris; species Mylabris phalerata. The sequence goes on along the minus strand of JAJEOX010000299.1, from coordinate 1,722,075 downwards.
TTACCATTTTGATGCAATTCTTCTTGAATCGTTCATAACCGAATGCACAAATCGCTCGACTAAAACCGCGAATTTGTGAATCAATCCATGCGGAACGGATTGCTATCGTTTTGCCAGGGTGGTCGGTACTCTCTTTATAGATAACCTTCTCTGTAACGCTCTTGAAATAAAATTACAACTTTACGTAATCGTTCTTTCTAGAATCATCAAATCACTCACCATAACTTTAGTATAGCCAAGATTTCTTGTATAAGTAATTAATTCCTTTTTAACAGGATCAACAATTGATTCTTCAACAATATGCACATGTTTTGCGGTAATGAAACGTTCAGCAAATTTCGGAATTGGGTTCGTTTTGCTCAACAATCGTTTCGAAACTAATCTACCTGAACGTATATCCCTTTGAATCGTGTCCTCACTTAATACGTGCTTACTGCATGGAAAAATTGCGAATTATTTAATTATTGGGGTAATTATTGTGGTTTACCTGTTGGGGTTCGGATAGCGTTTCCAGAATGCCTGTGCCACTTGTTCCCATGTGAAATTGAACGTTGTCGTCTGTTCATAGAAACGAGTCATTTTCTTAAATTTTTTACCGAAAAGTTTTCACGAAAATTTCCAAATTCTAATCCGGAATGATCGGATAGTTTTATATAACATTCAACACAACCGATACATTATTTCCATTGGAATTTTTAGTAATTTTCTAAATAAAGGAATACGAAAATTTTGTAAATTCATTCAATTTTCACAACAGTTTCCTTATCAGTTTTCCAGCGGAAAACACGGTAAACTGTCAAAATTTCAACATAACCTTATAGGGAGGTTACAACTGACACAATGAAAACACACACACACACACGAAACCGGTTTTGAAGCATGTTCACATTTTAAAGCGACGTGGTGTCGATCACATAAACCGTCTATTTTTATCACGCAATTAATCATTTTGTTTGATTTAACTAATTTCTAATAAAAAAAATCAATATAGTTATTGTCAAATTGTTCAATTGTTTGTTTCCTTTTATCTGTCTTTAAAAAGAGAAAGTCGGCCGTGAAGGTCCCATGGTGTAATGGTTAGCACTCTGGACTCTGAATCCAGCGATCCGAGTTCAAATCTCGGTGGGACCTTGTCGTTTTTAACCACACCAACCCATTAATCCACGTTTGTTTTACAACTTTTTGTGAAAAAAATCGCTTTATCAATGCCTGGATATGGTAATAAACCACTCTGATGATTTATCTATATCAATTTAGAGCTTATGATAAATCAGAATTTTGAACTAATTTTTTAATAGATATTTTAACTTTTGAAATAACCAAACTAAAAATACAACAAAATTATTTATATAACGTTTTTATTTATAAAAAAGTTGCACGGTGTTATAAAAACGGTAAAAAAGAGAATGTTTAGTGTGAGCCCGGGTAGCTCAGTCGGTAGAGCATTGGACTTTTAATCCAAGGGTCCAGGGTTCAAGTCCCTGCTCGGGCGGCTTACATTTTTTAATTTTATTTCATCCATTTCACACAATTCCAAACCAAATTACGCTTACTATATTCTAAAAATAAGAAAAAATAACTGAATTTTTTCAAATTGCTTGGAAAATTCAGGAAGTTAAAGTTGGCGGCACTGTTTTTTTGGAGTTGGCATTAATTTGCAATGATGCCAAGCCTGCATCACCATAGACGAGTTTCCTGATTTTTAAATTGAAACAAATTTATATTTAATTGAAATAAATTTGTACTTTAAATACTTCTTAAAACAAATATTTCATCAAATTATCTAAATTAAATTGTGTACTTGTTAAATTATGAAATAGTTAAATTTGAAATTTCGCTACATGTGGCAACATTGGTTGTCAATTAGTCATAAATTTCTTAGTTTAATTTTTCAATAATTTTAATTAAATTTTGGAGTTTTTGAAGCGTTTATTATTACGTAACTCAAAAAAATCGAATCCTGAATGCATTTCGTAAAGCAGAGCCTAATTATTGTAAACAAACTAACAAAGGATCGCTTGAAAACATTGTGTTTCTATAGGTTAGTAATTTGAGGTTATATCAATTTAAAAAGTAATTATTTTAAAAATTTCAGTTCAATTAGTGTTACTGTAGATAAGGTGGCGAAAAGAAAAATGGATCAATCAAATCTTGTATTACGCCGTGTCGAAAATGTAATAAAATCCCCGGAAGATAAATGCTCATATCGTGGTTTAGAGTTATCGAATCGTATGAAAGTTTTATTGATTAGCGATCCAACCACTGATAAATCGGCTGCCGCGCTCGATGTTAACGTCGGTATGATTGTATACTTACCAAAAAAATCATTCAATTTTATTTGTTTTTGATAAAAACAGGTTATATGAGCGACCCTAGGGAATTACAAGGTTTAGCCCATTTCTGCGAACATATGCTGTTTTTGGGTACTGAAAAATACCCAGACGAGAACGATTATAGTCGATTTTTAAACCAAAACGGTGGTGCCAGTAATGCAGCTACATATTCAGATCATACAATGTTCTATTTCGATATCGTTCCCGATAAATTGGAGGGTGCACTCGATAGGTTTGCACAATTTTTCGTAGCGCCGTTATTTACAGAGAGTGCAACTGATCGTGAAATAAACGCCGTGAATTCGGAACATGAAAAAAATAAGCCTAGTGATGTATGGCGGAAGGATCAATTAGAGAAACATCTAGCCGATCCGAATCATTCTTATCATACTTTTGGCACTGGTTGGTCTTTCTATAAAAATTAAAATTGTTTAAAAATTGAATCTTCCAGGTAATAAGGAAACATTGATGACTATTCCGAAGGAGAAGAATATCAACATTAGGGAGGAATTGTTGAAATTTCACGATAAATGGTATTCGTCGAATATAATGTCGTTGGCAGTTTTAGGCAAAGGTTAATCATTTATGCTTTTTTAAATCAATTTAACTAACTTTTATTATTTTCGGATTAAACAAAAAGAAAGTTTGGATGAATTAGAGACAGTTGTTGTTGATTTATTTTCAAATGTTGAAAATAAAAATGTTGAATCTCCACGTTGGGAAGTCCATCCGTTTAACGAGAAACATTTCAGTACTTGTGTCTATATGTGTCCAGTTAAAGATATTAGAAATTTAAATATCGTATTTCCTTGTATGGATTTACAACAGTATTATAAAGCTTCGGTGAGTTTTCCGTTTATAAATTCGAATCGTATGGTAGAAATCCACGACAATTTATCGCCGTACATTCGCAAATTTTCCGATCATTTACACCTTGATTATTGTTAATTAAAGTACAATTTCCATTACCATAATCAAAAGTAATTTCAGTATTACTCTCAATGTTATCATGGGTAAAAATAAATAATCTTGGTATAATATCGTGGATTCTTATCGGTATTAAAGTACAATTCGGTTGGCAACTATGATTAATATAACGGCCGATATTACCATAAAAAGTAGGATCAATGAATGTTTTAAATTTCGTTTGATTACCGAAATTTTCATTTACACAAAAAATATAATTCATTAATTCCATTTTTTTATACAATTGATAACGTATTTTAGCTTGTTGTTCTGTGATAATTTCACCTGCATATTCGCATATAAAATTACCTTTATCCAATTGTTTCAATGTAATTACACCTAAACCTTTTGTTGTTGTATTGATAATTTTCAAATGTTTATTTGGACCAAATTGTACTAATCTATTACCACAAATTTCTAAACAATTACAATTCTCGTTACATTCATATATTGGTTTTTCGTGATTGTTTATATTTATTTTATAATTATTTAAATTATTTTTATTGTCGTATTGGTAATTATTACCGCTTCTTTGTAAACATTTACAAGTTTCAATTCGACACTCATCGATACATTGGCAACCGTCAATTTGATAATTTATAATCTCTTCAATTTCTTTACATTTTATACTTTCAGTAATGTAGGTGATTTGTGGATTTTCGTGAGAATATTCGTCTGAAAATTCCATTTTCTCGATGCATATTTCGGAAAATCTGTGATTATAGGTTAGAATATTAAAGCAAATTAAGCACTAAATGTAGCTCAATTTAATAAGCTATCGCAGCGACTTAATTTGCTACTAAATGTAGCTATAATTTGGGTATTTATAGTTATTTAAAAATTGAATTGAATTCTGTAAGGTAAAATTTTATATATTTGGAGCAAAAATCCAATTAATTACGCTCTAAATGTAGCCCAGTTTAAGAGTTTTTGTTGTTATCTTACGTGTTCTTTATTTTTTTCAACAATTATATCGTGTGTTTCATTTGAGTAGTCTTATTGAAACACCAATTATTCGATGAGCAATTTGAAAAATATTTTTAGAATTTATAGGACATTTCTTGGAATTATTTTACCAAAATTTGGATCCCGTAGCTCATCAGGAAGTTGAAAAATAGCCAAACAATGCTTCAAGAATATGTCCACATATTTTTCTTCAATTTTTCTCCGGAATAAAGTGGAAAGGAACGAAAATCGATCATTGAGTCATTTTTGAAAATCGCATTTTTGATCAACTTCCCGATCAGCTACAAAGCTTAAATTTTATTCAAGTAATCTACCAGGAATTGCCTATAAATCCTTAAAATATTTTTAAAATTGATAATCGAATACTTGGTGAAACAAGCTACTTTTTGTAGTTTAAATTTTACTTGATTGTTTAAATTTTGCTGGAATTAATCAAATTCTGTTACAGCCATCTCATTATATTAGTCATTTGATGGGTCACGAAGGTCCTGGTAGTATTCTATCGACATTAAAATCACGTGGATGGTCGAATAGTTTAATAGCTGGTAATAGTGCAGCACCACGTGGTTTAGGTTTCTTCTCATTAACTGTTGATTTAACTGAAGAAGGCATTGAACATGTTGATGATATAATTGAATTAATATTTCAAGTAATTATAGATTTTAATTAATTAAAAAACAATAATTATTTTAAAATTTCTAGTATATAAAAATGTTAAAAGATAGTGGTCCATTAGAATGGGTCCATAATGAAAATAGAGATATTGGTAATATGTTATTTAGATTTAAAGATAAAGAACAACCACGATCGTATATTTGTAGTGTTGTTCATTCATTACAAGTAATATTAATTGAAATTAATTAATTTTTGTATAATTAATTGATTTCTTTTAGGAATACGCAATGGAAGATGTATTGAGTCATATGTATTTATTAACAGAATGGCGGCCAGATATAATCGAGCAGATTTGGGAAAATTTCGTACCTGAACAAATACGGTATTCGATTTAATATTAAATTAATAAAATTTTAAATCAAATTGTTTCTATGTTTTAGTGTTTTAGTTGTAGGTAAAAAATTCGAAAAAGACGTCGATCAAATTGAACCACGTTATGGTACAAAATATAAAGTTGTAAAAATACCACAAAAAAACCCTAAATGTAATTATTCTCTAAAACACAAAAGAAACACAAATTAATTTTTATTTGTAAATTGTATAGAAATGGAGAAATCCCGATTTAAATCCAAATTTACGTATACCGGAAATTAACGAATTTATACCAACCGATTTTGATTTATATCCAATAGATAAAGATGTATAAAAATTACAAAAATTAACGTAGTACGATCTAATTTATCATCTTTTCAGGCAACAGAACATCCGGTGATCATTCAAGATACAGCATTAACTAGAGTCTGGTTTAAACAAGACGATACGTTTCTTCTACCCAAAGCCAATGTTATGTTCGATTTTGTTAGCCCGTTAGCCTATATGGATCCGTTAAATTGTAATCTAACCCATATGTTTGTACAATTATTCCGCGATTCGTTAAACGAATACGCTTATGCAGCCGAATTAGCCGGATTAAAATGGGAATTGGTCAACACCAAATACGGTTTAATTGTAAATAATTTTGTGTAAATACCGCGATTTTTTAACAAATTTTCGAATTGTAGCTAGCCATTGGGGGTTATAATAATAAACAACATATATTTTTGGATAAAGTGATGGAGAAATTGACGAATTTTAAAATAGATCCGAAACGATTCGGGATCTTCAAAGAAAATGTAAATTATTGTTTTAATTTGTAGATTTGATAATAATTTTAATTTTAGTATATTAGGAATTTGAAGAATTTCGCAGCGGAACAGCCTTATCAACATGCAGTCTATCATCTGGCTGTTTTATTAACCGAACATTCGTGGACTAAACAAGAATTATTGGCAGCAACTGATCGTATTTTATCCCATTTTAGTTATAATTTTTTTTTTTCAATTGTCTTAATTTTAGAACTTAGTGTTGATAAATTGGAAGCTTTTATACCGCAGATCTTATCACGAATGCATATCGAATGTCTAGTTCACGGTAATGCGAATAAAGATAAAGCATTAAAATTGGTACAAATCGTTGAAGATCGCTTATCATCAATGTACAATATGTCGCCGTTATTACCGCGACAATTATTATTAAATCGCGAATTAAAATTGGATAACGGTTGTAATTATGTGTATCAAGTTGAGAATGATATTCATAAAGAATCCTGTATTGAATTGTATTATCAATGCGGTTTACAATCAAAAGAGATTAATATGAAATTGGAATTGTTCGCTCAAATAATACGCGAACCGTGTTTCTCGATATTACGCACAAAAGAACAGTTGGGTTATATTGTTTTTAGTGGTATACGCCGTTCGAATGGTGTACAAGGTTTACGTATTATCGTCCAATCGGATAAAAATCCCAACTATTTAGACGAACGTATTGAGAGTTTTTTAAATGAAATGTTGATAAATATTGAAAATATGAACGATGAGGAGTTTCAAAATCATAAAGATGCACTGGCTGCGAATCGATTAGAAAAACCGAAACAATTATCGACACAAAGTAGTATTTATTGGGGTGAAATTACAGCACAACAATACCACTTCGATCGGGCTAATCAAGAGGTGGCTTATTTGAGAACGTTAACGAAAAAGGATATTATTGATTTTTATAAAGTAGTATTTGGAAATATTTATAGATTTGTAATAATTTTTATTATTTTAGGAGTTGTTACAAAATAACGCTAATTATAGAAAGAAACTTGCCGTACATGTTGTATCGATGGCGGATGGTGGTAGTGGTAGGATTACTGAAAAAGAAGGTGACGAAACTGAAATTAAAGCAACACAAATCCAGGATGTTACAGTTTTTAAGAGTGCTCACGGCATGTATCCATTAGTACAACCCTATATAAACATTACTAGGAAGGGTAGTAAATGTAAGTTATAATAATAGTAACAACTATTTAACTCTTTAGAAAAATCTCAATTAGTATTTATGGTGGTTGTATTTTTAAACTAATTTGAAACATTTTAAATAAATCTTAATTACGAATCTATATAAATTATCAGCTTAATTATCATAGAATTATCAATAAGGTAATTATCATTGTGTAAAATCTCATTAGATACAACAAACATTGTTTTATTATCGTTAATATCACCGATTAACTTAGAGATAATATCATTGCCAATATCGTTGATGTCGATTAATCGAAATTTGTGTTTTTTGAAGAAATTCGACGTAGGTCGTAGTTGTATTGCAAAATAACTCGGTGGATAATTCGGGTACAACTGTAGGCATAATTGGTGGCCTAAAAATCAATATTTTATTTTATTCACAAGCAAATTAAATCAAATTATTACCGAGCACGTATAGATCCGGACTGCGGATGTGTATTCCAGTTTTCGTCAATAATTGCCGAATTTTATCGATTTTCCAATAATAAACATAAACATTATCGTTATTAATCCGCCTTAATGTGTTATTATGGAGATTAATTTCTAAATCTCTAGTAAATCTGTGTTTTTCAATCGTATCAATGGGATCGTTATCAAAATTCGCAATTCTCGGTATTGGTTCATTTAAACCTAGCAAGATTTTAATTTTATTAATTTCCGCCAATAATGTCGCTTCTAATTGTTTAAATCTCCTCTCCATTTGTTCTAAAATTGTTTTATTTTAATTATTTAATTATCAAAAATATTAAATTTACTTGTTGTACAAACGCCTTTCAATTGTCGCGTTATTGTAGCATTCGCGGATGTTTGAATTTGTTCGGTGATCACTTTACACATTGCATGCTGTGTTTCTTGCGCTACATCCTCTAATTTATCGTTAAATTTATCAAATTTCAATAGATTTTAAACAAACTCACCTGTTAAAACACGATAATTCGTAATTATTAGAAAAGCAATAAGACAACGATACATTGTTAGAATGTTTAAAAATTCAGATAAAGTTATTTAATAATAACTAAAAATTTTTGTTTGTTTTAAATGGGGCGATAAACGACCTAATTTCGAAACGAAAGGAAATCGAGCTAAAAATACAAATTTTTAGATATTAGTCAATTCTTATATCTCGAATGGACTATAAAACGTACGTCGCAGTTTGTCGCTACAATTATAACTAATTGAAGGGGAAATGATAGAGTGATAAATGATTTAATTTCGGTTTATTTATCAGTAAATCTGTTCGATTTCTCAAATAAATACCAAAATAAGCATAAAAGACACCTATTAGGTAATAAAGGATAACAAAGGCGAATGTTCCAAATAGATTCAATTTTCCGTGGATTGGATATATCCAAAATCCATAGAAGTGACATATACAAAAATAACTAGAATAAAATTAATTAAATTAAATTAAATTAAATTAAAATCAAACTCACCAACAATGATAGAGTAGGAATAAATAATTGTAATATTTTACAGCTAATTTGAATTCTATTCGATTAACTTTCGTTGAATATAAAATTTCGATCGGTAAAGGCACTATAATGAATCCATGGAACATGAAATCGAGCCATTTCGGCATACAATCAATTATTACTTGTGGTACAACTAGACTTTGATCAATTACAAATATAATCCCATACATTGTAAATATAAAACAACTATACGGGAAAATAATCGAATTGTATATCAGATTTCTTACATAGCTTAAACTAGTGGTACAATTGACAGTAAATTCGTCGATTATTGCTATAATGAAAAATATTAACTGGAGAGCCTACAATTAAAGCCTAGTTTGATTGAAATATTCGATTAAAATATAGAGACTTACAAAATTCCACGGTGTATAAGTCCAAATTAACGCGTCTCGTTCCGGACAATCCGGGCAATTTCTATCAAGAATAAAGTAAGTAACGATTAGTATTAGTGTATAACTCAGTGTTAGGGTAGTGTAATAGAAAATTGTACGATTCTTTAACATGTTTTCTAGTATTTTAGTCGTCTGAATAGAAATACACACTAATTTTCTATTTGAACCGACTTATCTCTTTATAAACGTTAATTGCGTTAGAGTTAATTGTCGTTGTTTTTGCTTTTGTTGTTTTTTATCGTGTTAAAATGGTACAATGTATGGAAATTAAAATTATTATTGATTCGTGCCTTATCAGGATTATTCCTATTTGTTCCCTTAGTAGAATTTGGCTTATGTGTAAACGTGTTGAAATAGAGATCAAGATTAAGGTCATAATCATATTCAAATTGTGTGGGAAAATCGGGAATTTGATTAAATAATAGACGATTGTTTTGTGGTTGTTTATAATGAAATTATTGAGTTTTAACATTGACCGTCCGATTTCGGGCAATATCTTGCAAATACATCCCGATTCGTATATAAAAACAACCCAGAATATGGAAAAATATGAAAAATAGTATCCGTTGAGGCCATGACATGAAATTAAACATTGGATACAGCCAGACTTTATCGATGAAATAAGCCGAAACAAATCTGAAAACAATACAATGAATTTAAAAGGAACACCGTGTATAAAAATCGCTTACACTAAAACATAGATGGTTGCATAAATACAATACCCCTTGACTGCTTGTTTGTATTTGATCGAATTTTTGTGTTGTGATAAATAAATTTCAATAAATATCGGTAAACAGATAACCGTATGCATTGTGTGATTCATCCAATAGGGGAAAATAGCGTCAATAGCTTTCGGTAATATCATTTCACGATCGTACAAGAATACCGTCCAGAATATTGAAATTACAACTAAAGTTGTCGGCAGTAATAGAACTATAAATAAATAATTTCTAAATTTATTTAATAATTCCAATAGGCTTCCTCGAATTTGCAATAAACTAAAACTGTCATCGATGACGGCGATGATAAGGAAACAAATTTGTATCGCCTAAAATTTATCGAATTAGGATTAAATTAAACGATGGTTTGCAACTTACGAAATTCCAACAGGTTAAGAAATGCAATTGATATTCACGAAAAATGTGCAATTCTTTTGGTAGTTTATCCGATGTTGTAGTTTCTTGGAGTTTTATAAAATACTTCACCATACAAATATAATAAATTAGAATCGATATAAATAGAACAATTCCGGTGGGTTTTGTTATCATTGTCACTTTCATTATGTACTTGTAATAGCACGAATAACACTAATTTTTGTGTCTATTATGGGCGAATATACGTATCGATTCAACGATATTCAGTAATTAAAACTTCGAAATTTTATAACAGTAATAGAAAAATTCAAGTTTTCTTTTTTACGTTTAATTTATGGTAATGAAAACTCAAGGATAATAGTCGTGAATATAACAAAAATTAGTTATATTGAAGGTAAACGAGAAATTTTGTTTGGTCTACTTCTATTGGAATTTATCGAGTAAAAATCGCTCTTATATCGACAATAATCAATAATGATGACGTTATTATTATTAATATTGCAAAGAACAAATGTTGTTTTTAATAAATCAACGTATATCATCCATAAAATTAATCGCCCCTTGAACATTATCATAGTTATTATCAAACGATTTCGTTTTGTAGCATAAACGCACCGATATCGATACGTTTATAATCTACGCGTAATTAATTTTTAATCGCTAATTGGTATAATTAAAGACCGATTATCACACGCCCTTTAATTGGGAGTTTTAATTGTATTTAATTAAACAAACAATAATAGAGACATATATAATTATACAATAATGTTCATTTTATAATTATTTTTTTCTGTTTTGCGTCAATAATAGCGATATTATTCGACTCGCTAGTGTATCGAAATGAGTACTTTTCGATACACTGTGAAATAAAGGAAAATGTAGTAATTTTTTTTTTCTTAAGGTTGGTAATACTAAACAAAATACCAATGAGGTATATAGAGTGCGCATCCCCTATACTTGTATAAGACCAATTTGGTCATCATATGGGGAAATTTTGACAGTTAGTCCTCACTCTTTCTCGCTTATGAGTGTGTCGTTTAACAGGGACCTCCTTTTTTCAAGACTTGATCGATCATGGCTTGAGAAAAGGAAGGCGATATGTTGGTGTCGTTTCTGTTGAAACCAATGAGGTACCTAGAGTGCGCATTCCCTATACTTGTATAAGACCAATTTGGTCATCATATGGGGAAATTTTCACAGCTATTCCTCACTCTTTCTAACTTATGAATGTGTCGTTCAATAGGGACCTCCTTTTCTCAAGCTTTGGTCGATCAAAGCTTGAGAAAAGGAAGGCGATATATTGGTGTCGTTCCTGTTGAAACGACACCAACATATCGACGTATCCAAGATGTCTGCCACCATAAGTGGACACATTTTTTGACCGGATGCGCACTCTAGATAACTCATTGCAAAATACACATTAATTTTCAAATGTTCAACTATTATATCAGTAACACCAACTCCCACCAAATTCCCTAAATTTCAAAATTCAAACTTTTTTTGTTAAAAAAGGCACAAAATAGGCAAAACAGAAAAAATTGTATAAAAAAACTCGTGTCATAAGTCGTATATTGCACTCGTCCTTTAGAAAACTCGAGCTACCGCACTCGTTTTCAAAATTTGGACTCGTGCAATAATTGTCGACTTATGACACTTGTTTTTTAATATACTATTTTAAAATGTATTACATTCGGTTGCTTATTTTTAAATGAGTAGGCATAAAAGCACTAAAAACCGTGCGTTTATAAGCGTTTAGTAGTTTACTTGTGATCATTTAATTCATTAAACTAAAGTGTAGATTTTCCATGGCCGTTTAATCAGATTGCATATTAAGTTGTATTCTCTAACTTTTTAGCGATTCGTGGCTATGACAATACCAGAGATTGCAGTTTATTCAAATAGAACTACTATCTTATTCTTTAGAATACCATCATATGCATATTTGAAAAGAGACAAGAATAATACTCTACAGCATTGTCATGGTAACAAATCGCCAAAAAGTTAGAGAATACAACTGAAAGTTTCTAACATTATCAGTGGTACTCTATCTTTTTAGTCACTAGTTATCATGACATTAGACAATTTAAACAGAACTTCTACACATGTACGTAGATATTATTGAAAAAAGAGAAATATAAAACAATATATTCAACATCGTCATGGTAACCACTCGCCAAAACGTTAAAGAATACCGTTGGATATCCCGCTTCTTAATTATAAACATCATAACCCATTTTTCCATTCATAGAATATCAACCAATTGTATAATTATCACTAGATACGTTGTAGTAGACCCTACAATCTAAATAAACCGTTTTTAATTGCTAATTAATTCATTAAAAATTAATTAATTACCGAAAATACTAAATTTCCATTCAGCGTTAATATGTTGCAAGCACGAAATGTAATCTCGTTGTGGAAAATTTGCAACGAAAAGTACGTTAACTGAAATTGTTTATTGATAAAATTTGGAAGGAAATCGAATGAAAAACTTACATATTCCTCTAAATTGTCAGCATGGAAATTGTGCAGAATTGCACGTGTATGTTTCGCCTAAAATCAAAATTTTTAGAAAAATCAAGTTGAGAATTGGTAATCGTCCATTTACTTCTTTAGATGTGAGTGTCGATACGATAACCATTGATAACAATTCAAAACAATTGATTGATAATACGGAAATGTGATAAATCGGGAAAAATACAGGTGACTTGTCTCGATACAGCGATTGTTGTTTGAAAAAGAAAAAAATCGTTATAATCTCAGTTAAAAAAACATCTATCGTTATCAACAATATCGGTAATGTGTAAACTTGATTGATTTCACCGCAAATCTCGGTTAAATTGTAGTGATAACGGCGTAAAGTCTCCAAACTGGTCAAAATTTGCTCATCTTCCCACGACAGATTCGACCTAAAACCCACAAAATTATCAACTTCCGTTACTTTTATAATGAAGCATACTCGGCGAATTTACGGAAAATCGGCTGAAATCTCATACCCCCATTTCGTTTGATTTGCTCATAATTCGCCTGTAATTTAACCAATTTCGAATTGATCCATTTGAAGCGTTGTCGCGCCAATGAGGCAATTGCAGAAAATTGCCCAACCGCTAGAAATATGACTAGTGTCGGTATTGAATACGCGACAATTTCAGCCCCGATTGTAATTAAATTGCACTCGTTAACGTACAGGATAGTCTGCGAGATTAATTGTAGAATCGGTACAATTATTGCGATTGTTGCTACAATTAAAAATGCCTTTAATTCTTGGTACGATTCGGTAATTCGCAATGTTGGTTCGAATTGTTTCAACATTTCATCGAATTTTATCAATCTGGTAAAAACAGCATCCAACTGGAACGGTTTCAGATCAAATCTGGATCGAATCTGATGCCGATTCTTACTTACCTTGCCAATCATTACAATCTGATTCAAGACTATTATTAAGTTTGTTAATAAACCCAAATTTACTAATAGAGAATCGCTGATTGTTTCCAATATATTTTGAGTATTGTCATTTTTAAAATGTACCGAATAGAAGGAATAAATCATAATTACAGTTGTAAATAATAAACTCCAAACCGTATCGAATGTGAAGAATCTTCTACAGTGATTGCCATGGGATTGTTTCATTTGATTGGGAAAAATACCGAAAATTTTCGATAATATCAACAACGGTTTTAAAGCTCCATATAGGCTTTTAGTTTGGTTGAAATTCTTCGATATAATTCGTAACATTCCCAATTCTTCCAGTAACTAAACTCGAATTATTCTCAGTTGGTTTATTATTTTCGATTTTCTTGTGTGTATTTAACGAAAGTTGATTGACACGCTTGTTAGTTCGACGCTAATATGTACTTAATGTTGTTTACCCTGTTGTTTATTGGGTAAATATCGGTAATTATTGCCGGTAAATTAGAATAAATATGGAGTTAAGTTGGGGTAGTTTGTTTGAATTGGCACGAATTAGCTACAGAGTGTCTTATAGATCTCGAAAACTGTGCTTTCTGTTCTGGTTTTTTAGAGTATTGTGCGAAGTGCAAAAGTTTAGACAATTTTGGGTTGTTTTTCGATTTTGGATCTAGTTTTGATCCAGACTATCAATTTTTGGTAATTTTCTTCTTAGATGATCAAAAAGGGATAATTTGGACATAAATCTAAGAAATTTTTGAACGATTAAAAGACCAAATAAGGTGTTAAAGTTGGAAAATTCAGTGCCAGTAAAAGAATATTAATTTAAGGGCCTTCACTAGTAAAAAATAAACAGGATAACTTTTTTATTTTCCAACGGATTTCAACGTTCTAAACGGTATTTAAAAGGGCATTTCAAGAGGGAGGGAAGTATGTATTTGATTTTTTGAAATTCGGATGTAATTTAGAGTTACAGAAGGAAATCTGGAAACATGTTTTTTAGCATTTTTTACAGTTTTTTTTATATTTTCCCTCATAACTTGGCAAATATTGCTTATTTTCTAATGAATTTCACACAACATGTGTCCAATTAAAAGCGCTTTCCAAATCTGTCAGAAATTTTCCGATCGCATTGTTGGTTTTCCGGAAAATTGATGAAAGGTTTCGACATATTAATTTTGTTTTTTACGGACAGCTTTAAACTTATACGACTGAACCAGGGCTTGTTTGAAAGCTAATGAATAGCGGATTATTTGGAGAATAGTTTGAGATTGAAATTCGGAAAATTTACTGGAAATTTATGGTGGCGAAATGTGATGAATTTTCACCTATTATTTTTATCTGTTAAAATAAATTATTTTTGTATAATGTGTATTGCAATTTATAGATTATTTCATTAGCTTTCCAACGGTACCATTGTTGCTGCAAAAAAGTGAAAATCTTCTGGAAAATTAGTGATAAACAAAACTATGTTTATTATGTGGAAAGCGGACAGTGATAGTTCGATAACAACTCGCCAGAGTATAATATTAGCCACAAAAATGGGTTCCTTCCAGCGGCTCACAGATGTCAGCAGGTCTCTTTCTGCAATGTTGTTAAATTATTTTTTCTGCCTGAGGCCTTACCTTTGTCGTCTTATTATAGCATAGATAATTGGAGAAAAAAAATACAATAAACTGGTTGTATATAACTAACTTTAACAATTAACAAAAAAAATAGTCGCTATTTTAATTGGAATGTTAAAAAAAGAAAATTGTAATTTTTTTTTACAAAAAAATAAACATTTTTAGCAATTATATAATTATAATAATATTAATTATATAAAACCAGTTTGTTGTTTTTTTTTTCTCCAATTATCTATACAATAATAAGACGCCAAAGGTGTGGCCTCAGGAACAAAAACAAATTTGGCAACATTGCAGAAAGACGAGATGATTTTTGTGGTTTGGAGACTTGCTATTTAACTAGTTTTTCACACAATAAACATAGTTTTGTTTATCACTAATTTTCCAGAAGATTTTCACTGTTTTGCAGCAACAATGGTACCGTTGGAAAGCTAATGAAATAATCTATAAATTGCAATACACATTATTCAAAAATAATTAATTTTAACAGATGAAAATAATAGGTGAAAATTCATCACATTTCGCCACCATAAACTTCCAGTAAATTTTCCGAATTTCAATCTCAAACTATTCTCCAAATAATCCGCTATTCATTAGCTTTCAAACAAGCCCTGGTTCGGTCGTCTAAGTTTAAAACTGTCCGTAAAAAAACAAAATTAGTATGTCTGAACCTTTCATCAATTTTCCGGAAAACTAACAATGCGATAGGAAAATTTCTGACAGATTTGGAAAGCGCTTTTAATTGGCCACATGTTGTGTGAAATTCATTAGAAAATAAGCAATATTTGCCAAGTTATGAGGGAAAATATAAAAAAAACTGTAAAAAATGCTAAAAAACATGCTTCTATATTTCCTTCTGTAACTCCAAATTACATCCGAATTTCAAAAAATCAAATACGTACTTCTCTCCCTCTTGAAATGCCCTTTTAAATACCGTTTAGAACATTGAAATCCGTTAGAAAATAAAAAAGTTATCCTGTTTGGAATCTGTTCCTTTTTGCTCGGGATAGCCCTTAAAATTAAAAAAACCCAGTCCCTGTATTAAAATTTGTCTGAAACTCTGTATCCAGTGGTCTTTTAGTTTTTTAGAGCATCGTTATCATTATATTGTTATTATTAAATTGTGTAAGAAGCAAAGATTTAGGCAATTTTTGAGTTGAATTTTCGATTTTAGGCCAGTGTTAAGACAATTTTAATCCAAATTGTCAATTTTTGGTAATTTTCTTCTAGAATAATCAAAAAAGAGATAAAGTGGACATAAATTTATGAAAATTTTGAACAATTAAAAGCCCAGATGGGATCTAAAAACCCGAAAGAAAATTCAAAAATAAGTTTCCAAAATTCTCGATACGTCCCTGTATTAAATTTTTTGAAACTAGTTATTTATCTTCATTGTTTGTTATTTACTTATCGATGTTTTCCGTAACAACAAAATTTCCTCATTAATATTCAATTAGTTTATTTTACAAAGAACTGGTGTCCTTAATGATAAACATCTTGTTCAAAAACTTACTCATTACTTTTGTGATTTCTTTTCAAAACAACACAATTTATTTGAAAATTCCCCAAAATCATCTTCTATTGGTACAAATCTCCGGTTTCTTTCCCTGGATTTTTTCACAAGCAACTTCAACGAAATTCCCCAAAGCATCATCTTGCACGAATGCATCGTAGTGATTATCGAAAATTATCGTCGGCACGAACGATAATGACGGGGTTTTATCTCCATTCTTCGCCAAGATTTGATCACCAGTCGTTGAATTCGCACACGCCGACACCTTAGTCCAATCGAGACGTTCACGATCAACACACTGGAAAAACGATTTTATCGACTAATTGAAAATTAATTGAATTAAATCAATTACGGCTTTGATATTTTGGATTGATGCCGGATTTCGGAGGCGCATTGCACAGTAAACGAAGGCGATTTGTTTGTCGCGATTTTGGGTCGTTTCCAAAACACAAGAATGGTATTTATTGCCGATACATTCGTTATTGCCGTGTTGGCATTCGAATTTCCATTTATTATCGATTAAATTGTGCTAAAATAATTATTTTAATTAATTAGAAATTGATACTTTTAAACAGAATACTGTCGCTTTTCCGTAGGGAATAAATTTGATTTGTACGTGATCCTTTAATTCGTTATAAACGGGATATAATTGTTTCGTTATAAACAGTGAACTGTCCGAACATAGTGTTTCGTAATAAACGTCAACTTCTAACGATTCCTGTAAGTTTATTTGAATAAAAATTAGATTTTTTTTAAACAACGAACAATAACTTACAATTACAGCAAAAATTGTGAAGAAAATCAATAATTTTCCCATTATTTAACTAAAACTAAACTGAATAAACTTTGTATAAGATTAAATTGAATCTATTTAGAATTGTACGGTTTTAGTTTATTTAATTTAAGAATACTATAACAGACTTATTGTTATATCAGAGAGTTCAAGTTTTATCACAATATGGCCATGAAATAATAAACAAAATTGTTGGTCAATAAGCAAACTATTCATTAACAATAAATTACAAAACAATCAGTTTTTAATTGTAGTTGATAATTTGGAAATTCGACAAGCCTAAAATTACACGATAGTTCGTTTACTCCACCGTGTAAACTGTAAGTTTTGTATAAATTTCACGTTTAGAATACGAACGCCGGGCCTATAATTTTAAAAAATCTGTAAAATTGTGCAATTATCAAACAATTACTTTATTTTATTAACCGTCTAAACAATGTATAATAGGCAATTTAATTTATTGAAAAGTTCACAATTAATTCTCGAATTTGGTGTAACAACCAGGTGGCTTGTTTTCCAACAAATCACAAATAGTTTTAACGAAATCGTCCAAAGCTTCGTTCTGTAATGTCTTATTATAGAACCCATTGAACATCAAATAGGGAACGAACGGTAATTTGCCTAAAGTTGCAGTTTTCCGGCCGTAATTCGCCAATAATTCGTCACCTTCCCGTCCAACACTGCATTTCTCTATTACAGGCCACAGTACATTACTCGCAATTGCACACTGAAATTCCAAAAATCATCAAATATTTATTGTATTAATAAAGTAGCAGTAGAAAAACGTTCTAAAAGTCATGGTTTATTACATTTTGGACCTATTGCACCTCTTTTTTGAAAAAAATTAAATTTTTGAAATTTAGGGAATTTTCTAGTGGTTGGTATTATTGACATGGACAATTAGAAATTCAAATTTGATGTCAATTCTTTTGCTACCCATACTATAATAAATCTAGTGATGCCGTGGAAAGTGTTGGAATGTGATACCTACGCCCATTCATTATAAGCGGCTAATTTAAATAAAGAATAAAACGGTATATTACACAAAAAAAATCAATAAGACGTAATAAAAATCAAGAAAACAAAATAAAGAAATACTTTTAAAACGAAATTCATTAAAAATAAGAAAGAAACATGCTTAAAAACGTAAAATTTGAGGTTGTATTGATTTATAAACAAACGAGTATCATTTAGTTCGTCAGTGATACCAACGTAAGAATATAAATTTTACCATACATTTCTATATAAATGCTATTAATTTTTGAACTATAGGATTGGCAACAAATTCAAAACTTTCTACTACTTGAGTAGATTTACTATACTTGATATTCTTGTTAAAAAAATAAGAACAGGAACATTACCACATAATTTTTAAATAAAATGATAAATTATTTCAAATAGAATATCGTATAAACATTCATTTCAAAATTATTAAAGAATTTGTTGGACAATTGTCATTTGAATTTAAGTAACAAAGCCAACTTTGAGAAAATAAATTACTACATTGTATCGAAATGAGCTCATTACGATACAGCAGCTAGTTTCAAAATAGCGCTATTATAGACACAATACCTGCTCGCCGTTGACTGGAGATGCCGGATTAGATGAATTCATCATACATCCAATGAAATTCATCTGAGTCTGAATATCTGGATAGTATTCCAAGATACAAGCTTGGATTTTATTGCCGTAACATTCGGGCGGACCGTGTTGACATTTGAATTTCCACTTATTATCAATTTTCGTTTGCTACAATTAAATTATCAACAATAAAATAATTGAGTTTAATCAATTTTACATTAGCATGGCCGTACGGTGTTAGATCTAGAATTAGAATATCGCCAATTTTCTTGAAGCCTGGATAGAGTTGCTCGGATACAAATCGAATACAATCGGGGCATAACGATTCGTAATACAATGATACGTCGATAAGTTCCTAGAATTAGAAATTGAGTCGTATTCTATAACTTTTTATACCCATTACCATGACAATGCTGTAAATCGATAGTTTTATTTAATTTGTAAAAGTCTTCAAAGAAATTTACAAATCGGTACGGAAGATTAATTACGTTATCATATAATAGAAATTTTACATAATTGGCCAAACAAACAGAAGTAATGGAATTCAAGGAGATTGGTAATCTACAACGTTGTCATAGTAACGGATCTACAAAAGGTTACAGAATACGACTGTAGATTTGAAATAATTATAAAATTTTAAACTTTACCTGATGGGTGAATTGGTAGAGACTTGAACAAATTAGAAGAAAGACTGTCGACTTCATTGTAGACGACTTAACAGTGAATAAGCAAATTGTTTGTTCATTGTTAAATTGAATTAATTAAATTCGTTATAAATAATGCATAAAATGGTTTAAATATCAATATAAAAAATTTGAATATAAAATTTCCATATAATTTTGTGGTTAAGCCACGACATACGAGTTTAAAATCAGCTTAAAAACGTGCTGTTTCCAGGATTTCAGTCGGGATCTGTATAGGGAATTCACTTCTGTCTTTGATTTGACGATACTATAAAGTTCGTGTTTTATTGCGAATTATTACAAACAAATAAAACACCCAATTATAAAATTAATTTGAATATAAGCCGCCCTCTTATTGTTTACATGGATTGTACGAAATTCACAATTGTATTGCTTATAATTTAAATAATAAAAAATTATACGATCCACATAAATTAAAACCAATTGACTCTATTAAATTATAATTAAAACCAATTAAATCTAAATAGAAAATTACTATATCTGTTGATAAAAATGCGTCAATTTGTCGAATGTGTTGTAATTTCACCGGTTAAAGTGTCGGTTAAATATGGAATTTTTAAAGTACGTGCAAAATATTGTTTCTCAGTTGGTGTATTTACAGTCCAAGCCATTATTCGAACATTTTTCTCACGCCATTCCAATAACATTTTCCTATGAATTAACACGAAATTTAACAACTAGAGCAAATTTACAATAATTCTACATACCCATTGATTATGTCTTTTTGTAATAATAAAACCGATAAACCTAACAGATAATAGGTGATCCTTGGTAAGGCCCATTCGTGTAATTTATCGCACAATAACAGGAAATAATGTTTATACCAAATATTGGACCGTTTATCCAGTTTACCATTGGGATAATTGAAAGAATTGTAAGAGAAACCGTACGGTCGGCTACTCAACGAACACACAATCTTCGGATCATTTCTACGTATCTAGAAGAAAATTGTCAAAATTAGAACACAAAATTTGACCTTAATCTAAATTTTCGAATAACGGAAGGGTTAATTTAGAGTTAATTGTTTATAAAAAATCTACATACAAGATAAATAATATGTGGGAAAAATGTTGTAACTATTGCTCTTTTATACAAATCGGCATGTCTCTCGAACAAATCGTTAATAACCTTCACCAGCTACAATACAGGAAAAAAAAAACAAATTAGTTATCGTTTTTATCACAAAACAACCCAAATTACCTTGGTATCACTACCTTTCAAATCAATAAACATCCGTTGGTCTGAAGCTAATAATTGCGTTACAACTTGTTCAAGT
Source organism: Mylabris phalerata (assembly GCA_020740385.1). NCBI lineage: Eukaryota > Metazoa > Arthropoda > Insecta > Coleoptera > Meloidae > Mylabris > Mylabris phalerata. The sequence goes on along the minus strand of JAJEOX010000299.1, from coordinate 1,700,947 downwards.
GTTGGAATGTTAGTTGCAACAAAGCGATCCCTATCAACCATGCATTAGTTAAAAATAGCAAAAGTTAAATAGTGAATACCTGAATGGATGTTTGACCGATACATCAATTCTAGATAGTTCCGCCCATTTCTTCTCCGATATATTTATATTTAAATCGGCCACACGTTCGAGTGTTGCATCATGGAAAACTATCGGCACATCATCTTCTGTTAAACTAACATCAAATTCGACGAAATTGCATCCTTTATCTTTACACTAAAATTTAGAATTGACTCCAAATGGACAAATTTTAACCGAAATTTACCATCCTGAAGGCGTCTAGTGTGTTCTCTGGGGCGTCCAAAGCCGCACCCCGATGCGCCACCATCTTCAATATGAATTCGTCATTAACCAGATCCACCTCGTCCAAGGGTTTACCGATAATTGCCTCTACAGCCTCTTGTGGGGGTGGCGGTATTCTTAAAAAATAACCAGCCGCTATTAATAATAGCATCAAAATAAATCCTAACGGTAGGAAAGTACGAATACTTTCCGTTAATATATCCCATGTTCCATAAAAAAAAATTATTGTTATTAAAGCTGTTATTGTTAAATCTTTAAATGGTGTTGTATTCATTTCTAACCTAAAATTACACAACAATTAAGTCTTCACTAATAAACAAATTGCTGATTAAAATACGATTACGTGGCAGTTATTATAAAAAAAATTGATAATATTTTAATTGTTGATAATTATTTCCACATTACCGCACCGCTTACAATCAAATACTTTAAATTAACCTTAAAATGACTTGGGGAGTTCAAGCACACCAGAGGTCACTACCGTCAGTACGCTACAAACCAGTGACCCTCAACTAGTTTAATTTTAATAAATTTAATCATCTTACAAGAATCTGATAATTGAAACAGTGCAACTGAATTTAACAACTGTAATTATCTTAACAAATCCATACATAAATAATTAGTTAATTCAATTAATTATATTTAACGTTAGTTATTTTTTGAGGACTATTGGTATAATTGAAATGTCAAATGTTGAATAGAAATTTTCTCTCGTATTAGAGAGAAATACATTGCTTGTTAAAAAAAGACAACATTCTCAAATCAACCAACCAGATGAGCGTTAGATAGAGAAAGACAGGTACTACAACCTGCTATTTCTTATTTTCGTAAAATTCGAATCCAGAATGTACGGAATTGTCAAATAAATGTCAAACGGACATAACCTCAGAATTTTGAATTTTTCAAAAATTACCCAAAAATTATGTCTTCAAGCCCCGATTTGGACATAAATTCGGCAGTTTTAGAGAAAATAAGCTTAGGAGAATCGTTAATTGAATCCACAATCGTATTCAAACACATTCAAGGTTTATCGAAATTACAACGAAAAATCAAACAGGAACTCGATTTTCTGCGAAAAGTTCGCTTAATTCTCTATTTAATTAAACCAAAATTAATTGTGTATTGTTGTAGATTTACAAGAATGGTACAGCAAAGAAGGAGCATCTGCAGTGCTCGAATTTAACCCATTTTTCTGCTCTAGTCAACGTGTTGAATAATGTTGAGAAATGTACGGATATTTGTAAGGTGTACATGTTGAATGATCGTAAAATAACCGTCGATATCGTCTGCGAGAACGGTCTGCATTGGATTAAAGTAATTGCGAGGAATCCGAAATCGTTGAATCAAATTTGTATGGGCGATAGTAGTTATGGTGTAAAGACTGTCTTAGATCAAGCTGAAGAATTCCTGGAGTGTGCTAAATTACACCCGTGCCTCTTCCAAACCCCTACTGTACGATTTTTCTCAATTTTAAAGATTTGTTGTCATACTAGTGAGTTTTAGGTGACTTTCGTTTTTGCGAACGGAATCGGAAATAATCTAGCGACAAAAATCGAAACTTTAGGCATCACGGTGCAAGGTGAACGATTAACTTTAACCGAAACGAGCGGTAAAAACAGTGATGAAGAAGATGAACGAATTCAGCCGATACAAATCGCTAATAACGAATTAACAACGCAAAATATCGACCATATAAAACGATTAAATCTCGATGTTTCAGCAATGTTAGCGTATTGCAGTTCGGTCACGAACGGTGGTGCTTACAAGTACGATTTTTCAGTAAAAGTTCTAGCCCAACAGGCCGAATGGGAGCGCCAACGCCCCCAGAAACCGATCCTGGACAATTTCTTCAAAGGTAAACGATTGTACTGCTGCCAGACGGCGTACGATAATTTCGTTAATATCGTCAATACTGTCGGCGGTTGTAATGAGAAAGTACGTGCTGAAGAATTCCTGAAACGTGTAGTTGTGTTACCGGATGATGCAACAACTGAAAGTTTATTAGAAGATAGTATGAATGATGAACGTTTCGAGCATGTACAGTTCAACAGAGCGACGAAAAATTTAATTGTCGGTGGTAAAATACGACAACGGTCGTTAATTATATTCACATTCGGTGATCGTATACAGGCGGTTACTGTAACAGCTAATGATGGTTTTGTGCGTTCAGCTAAACAACAAGGTATTAATTTTGTTGTATTCGTACATGAATCTAGAGCACTAACTGAACAAAAAGAACAAGAGAAAGCTATAATTATTAATTAATTTTTTCGATTTATTTCATCATAATTGAAATTTAATAGGATTGCCTTGATTTTTCTGTGATATTGTTTTGATTTTTTATTTTTCAAATGAAAATAAAACAATTTTATCATCATTGTATTTTTATTTTCACTTTTTGTAAGATCTCATCTTTGAGAATTCTTTATAATTAATCAAAATGACTCGGTGATTTCTTTATGTTCAATTTCTATAACGCAATTCTTGCCATATTTATCTCGCCTACTCTGTTATTATTACAGTTTTTGTTCAACTATTTTGCTGCTAGTTTTATAGAATTTCAGCTTTTTCAGGAACGGAGTTGAATAAAATTTTATTTTTTTGAATTTAGGTAAAAGTATTTCAATTATAATCTATAGGGCTAGATCGAGATTACAATTTGAAACTATTACTTTAGTAAATTGGTCGCTTTAAACAGAATGGTCACTTTAAAAAGGTACAATGAAGTAGATGAATCTTTGTATTCCGACAAATGCTTAAGGGGTATGGTCAGTTAGAAAGGCAATTTTGAAAGTAAAAATTTCGTGCATTTTTCAATGGATTTTGATGCTTTAAACGGCATTTGAAAGGGCATTTCTTCGTTGTTGTCGTGAATTATCAGGTTTTTGGAAATTCGAACGTGGTCCGGAGTTACAAAAGAAAAACCGGAAGCATGTTTTTTTTATATTTTCGTTCATAACTCTGTTAATATTGCTTATTTTTCAAAGAATTTCACACAGCATGTATAAAATTAAAAGAGCTTTCCAATTATGATACTTTCCGATCGCATTGTTAGTTTTTCGAGAAATTTATGAAAAACGAATTGTTGTTGTTATGAGTGGCTTACTTCATCTGGTACCGGATAGAGGGCCTCATAATTACAGATTGCTTTATCATATATCTGGGGCAAGCACCTTACGTGTTTGCAATGTTGTCAAACCTCTTTTTTATGATTGAAACCACACCTTTGGTTTTTATTTCATTTGTCAATTATCAGTATTTTTTCTGGTTTCTAACGCAGTTACAGTCATATATTTATCTTACTTGTTTGAGCGTTTTTAATTTTTATGTTTTTTTAACGACATTCTAAACAAGTGGGGATGTCTATATATATTTTTGTAATCTTTTTTACAACCAACAAGACAACAAACGAAAAAAGCTTACAAATACTCAAAATATTATAAATACGAATAATATTTACAAAATTACCGAAGGCGTGGTTTCAATCATAAAAAAGAGGTTTGACAACATTGCAAACGAGACAGGTGAGTGCCTCAGATATATGATAAAGCAATCTGTAATTATGATGAGGCCCTCTATCCGGTACTAGATGAAGTAAGCCACTCATAACAAACAATTCGTTTTTCATAAATTTCCCGAAAAACTAACAATGCGATCGGAAAATATTATAGTTGGAAAGCGCTTTTAATTTTATATATGCTGTGTGAAATTCATTCAAAAATAAGCAATATTAACAGAGTTATGAACGAAAATATAAAAAAAACATGCTTCCGGTTTTTCTTTTGTAACTCCGGACCACGTTCGAATTTCCAAAAACCTGATAATTCACGACAACAACGAAGAAATGCCTTTTCAAATGCCGTTTAAAGCATCAAAATCCATTGAAAAATGCACGAAATTTTCACTTTCAAAATTGCCTTTCTAACTGACCATACCCCTTAAAGACGGAGATTCTGAAATATTTTCTAATTATTTTTAACTCTGAACTTTAAAGATTTATTTAATAACTGGTCGATTTAGACGATTAAAAGCAGTTGCACTATCATTAGAAAAAGTCGCTCAAGTGGTCGTTTTAGAGAGACATAAGAACTATTATGATTATTTGCTTTTATTGAAACTACCATTGATGGCTCAATTCTGTTTTAAATCCTTTAAAACTCACTCAAATGGTCACCTTAAAAGGGTATAAACATGAATTTTTCACAATATTTTCGGTTATATTCCGACTAAAACTGTAAAAGAAAGATTCTGAATTTTTTCATATAATTTTTGAGAATTTGAATATTGACGATTTATTTCATTTCTGCCAGTTCTAAATTAATGACCGGTCGGTTTAGACAGTTGAAAATTGTCGAATTTTCATGAGGAAGCAGTAGGAAACTTCTCTTCGTGGTCGTTTTAAAGAGGTATGAGAATTATTGAAAATACCGTTGGTAATTCATTCTATTTTACCTCCTTATAACTGATTCAAGTGGTCACTTTAAAAGAGTACAATGAAATAAGTGAATTTTTCATAATATTTTCGAGTATATTTTGACATTTATTCGAAGAGAGAGATTCTGAATTTTTTCCGAATAATTTTTGAGGCTTTAGACACTCAAGATTAATTTAACTTCCGCAAATTATTTTTAATTTAATTTTTAAATTTTATTTAATTTTATTTTTAAATAACCGGTCGGCTTAGAAAAATTGTCTGGCTTACATTAGGAACCAACAAGAAACTTGCTCTAGTGGTCGTTTTAAAGAGGTATAAGAATTATTATGATTATTTGTCTTTATTGAAAGTAATTGAAGTAATTCATTCTATTTTCAATGCCTCAGAATTTTGGAGATATAATCCTGAAACTACCTGAATCACTGAAACTTTAAAACTATTCAGACCGAGTTGAAACTTGTAGAAGTGGTCACTTTAAGGGTAATTCTTCTGAACTATAAATTCAAGTATAGTTTTCTCAATCGCATTCTAGATGCCTCGAAATTTGATACTTTCGTGCTATGTGAGCTCGTTTCAGGCTTTAATTTCACAAAATTTCGGTGACATAAATTTGATCCAGTGATAAGAATGATTTGTTACTGATACGTGTCTGAAATGACTGTATTTACATGCAAAAGGCATTGATTTTGTAAAGATAATAATATGCACTGGAGTGTTTAAAATTTATCACTGCAATTCTCCACAATGCAGTTGGAATTAATTGATTTCAAATGGAGACAAAAAAAATAACGAACAAAAACGTAAACTCAATAATAAGTAACATTGAACACTATTACCTCCCTCCCGGTATCCTTGTTCAAGAATATAATTGGAGCTCTAATTAAAAATGTAAGCAATAACTATTTGTAATTATTGTAAGTTGTGAAACTAAATGGTACTGAAAAATAGACTGATTTCATTATTCTGTTATTGTTTTTCTATAATCATTACGGTCACTTTACCGGCCAGTCTCACCTCTTATAGTATTCTTCTAGTTCACAAAACGTCATCCCGTTACCTGGTGACCCGTTCATGTTGGAAATTATAAATTGTCGGAATTGTATGTGAAGAGATTCAGTCTGTTCTTAGATACACACAAATATCTACAACGATAATCGTATAAGCTCCGAAATAATAAAAAAAATCGTTATCTTCTGGTGTCTTCAATCGTTATCGACAGCCTCAGTATCAGCGAGAGTGCATTCACATGAACTGGACTTACATAACTTATTACATCCGAGCTATTGTAAAAGAAAAAGGTGAGTTATATAGATCAATAATACCAGCCCTTTCACCCACACACAACTCTATTAATTGTTCATTGCAAAATTCACAGACAAAATACAAAATAGATTATAGTCAAAACTATTGCATTAACCTTTCGCTAATTCGTTGCGTTTCTTTTTTCTTATTTGTTTAATTAACTCTGTTGTAATAATTGCATATTTGACACAACCTTTGACATAATTGCCTCGTTAAATTCTCAATCGGCAATTATTCATTAATGATAATAATATGAAAATTTCGTGAAAACTGCATGCCTGACTTGTACTGATAATAACAGATAATAGTGCATCTCGCTTATTTTATGCATATTGATGCAATTTTAGACTTGTCTTTATGTAACCAAACAAAATAAAACAAATATTAATGAGTATCCGTGAAAGTTTTACAATTTCCTTTTTTTTGGAAAATAGGTAATTTATAATTGAATGCCATTTACTATTACTAAATTTCAGTAAATGTTGAATAAATTTTAAAATTTATTTGTCGATAATTCAACTATCGTGTGTTTGAATGAAAGTAAAATCTTTCTAAAAACCTGTCATTTCCGCATTAATGGAAATCATGATGATAGTGATAGTTTTAACAATAGAACCAACAAAAGTTTACATGTAACAATATTACAGCCGGGTTGCTTACCTAACAATCTATTGAAGTCTCGATAAGTCTATAAATTCAGAATTCGCCCGAACTGGTCGATTTTTCAAGCCGGTTTCGCGGCTGATGCACCACTGTAGTCTCATGGAATTTTCGATATTTCACAAATTTTAGGTAATTTAATCGGTTTTAATCATGGGAAAGATGGAGGAAAATTGGGTTTTTCAGGCGAGTTTCGCGCCTGACGTATCGTTGAAGTCTCTCAAAATTTCTCAATAAAGCTATAATTATCGGGTTTTATCGGTTAATAGGTTCGTTTAGTTCGAGTTGATTGATAAATTAACAAACTTGTCGCATAAATTCTTAAGTAGAACAGAATCCTACGTGATCACGTCAAGTGTTCTAAACAAATCGCCATAAATCGTACACAGACCTATTGATGTGTATTAAAAATAGTCGAATCTGTAACGTAATACTTTCTCTATTGGTTTTTCTACCAGAAAATTTTTGTTTTGTCTAGGAGCTCAACATTAATAAGTTTTGTTATAACATTTTACCAGACTTATGACATTTAACCCACATTTTAACACATTGTTATAACTGTAAGTTTGTAAAAGATGTGGGAAATTTGTTTGAATTTCTTGTAACAACTACCAGGAAATATACGGATCCGATAAAGAGAAAGAGTCTGTGGTGTTTTTTATCCGTTTCAACTGAAAAATCAATCTTCACATTTATAGTAATGTTGAAAATCTGTTGGACGCAAATATTAAAATACCGTTCGTTCTGGTCTCGCTCGTTTTGCTTCTTTTGGGTTCTTTGTCTCCTCAATAGTGTGTCAAATGATGATGACGATTGAGTCACAATCAAATATAAATATTTCGTTTTCTAGAACGGGTCAAATTTGGGTCGGTAATTTTCTAATATTTCCAACAATAGTGTTTAAAATAAATCTTTTACAGCTTTGTTATGTGTGCGAAAGATTTAAAATAACAGAAAAAAAAACAGAGTTGAGTCGAGACAAAATAATACTCATTATGTGGTTCTTCGACATTCCGCACACACACTACAGTATTTTAAAAGCCTCGTTGACCGGCTCTAAGAAAAATAAAAACGATGAGAGCGAAATAACCGATAATTGGTGATTTCGTAAGGTATTCTGTTTTATATCGGAATGGAATGTGCGTAACGGATTATTAAATCAAAGAAATATTCGATTCTATTATCATTTCAACAAATGAAATCTCTGTCAGTGGAACAGGCCTTGTAGCGCGCGTTCTTGATGTCTGCCAATTGATAAACTAAAAATAGCAACAAATAAACCATGAATAAAATAATAATGACGATAATGTAGAAAATAACGAGAAAATTTAATGGACGGCCGCAAAAGTGGTTGTAATTAGTGGCGGCGGTGGTAGTTATCGCCACCGCCATCACCACCACCTGGAGGTGGTGGTGGTGATGCACCGGTCAAGGTCGAACACCTGACCATAACACTCGACTTCTCAGCGACAGTTCTGCGGCTGACTTGAGAGTGGAAGGTGTGAAATTGTGCAGACCAAGCCGGTGACGAGCAATTTTCCAAAAAAAATCAAAAATAATACACAAGGGGCCAAACTATCACAACTTCCTGAAAGAAACTTGAGGTATTTAAGAATATTTTTTTAATTTTTTGTAAAAAAAAACAAATTTTTGGAAAATTTAGTCGAATAAAGCGACTGAAATTTTCGAAAATAATCCACCTTAAATTGCCTTTATGGCGAAATATTTTAACTGTAAAGAATTATAAATATTTTGAAAATAGTCGCTTCATCTTCTTTCTTTTTGGTAAAAAAATCGTCGGAAGATTTGGTGGAGCGTAACTGTAATTTTTGCTGAAAATCCAAATCGAACAAAGACGATATCGACGGTATAGAAAGCAAAAAAATCAAAAATTGCCCACTAATCGATCTTTTCAGTTCATTGTCCATTTGATGCAATTTTCGAATAATTGACCGGAAATTCAAAATCGATTCGAATTACAGGAAAATACTTATAGAAAAATACAAAAATTAATGAATGAATTATTTTCTGCAAATTGTGCGAATTTTTCTTCGTTTATGTCATAATATAGGAGAAATTATGTACGAATTAGAAAAATTAATAAGTCAACAGATTTTTTTTGCCACTGTCGTCGAAATAGAAGCGGAAACTACGGTTCTTCTATGGGAAAATGCCACTTTTTACTAATTATCATCCATTGATATCAAATTTATTGGTTTATTGTACTGTTTTAAGAGTGTGTCTCTTATTAGATGGTACCTAAAAACCTAGATTTACACCAAAAAAAAAACTGGGCAAATATGTTAATTAATCATTGTTAATGTATAAGGCTAGAGACACTCATTTTCTCAACAATACCTCTATAACGAGCACGTATATTACGAATTTTAGGTTGCATTAAATTAAATATTCATAGGAAGCAATAATGCTGCAAATTTCAGGAAATTGTCTTGATTTTGTGATAATCGGTTTGTTTGCTTTGAAAGTCAAACGGACATAGCCCGAGTAGATTCGTTATAACCGTACATTCGTAAAATTTCGAACGGATCGAGAATTGCAGCATCAATTTCATTATAACCAAACTAGTCTGCAAAAATTATTGTTTTCGTTATAATCGATTTGTTTGGTTTTACCGGACACGATTTTACTTTAATAGTTTAGCAGTCAAGCAAACACAACCTGAGTAAATTCGTTATATCCGTACATTTATAAAAAATTTTCGAACGAATCGAGAATAACAGCATCAATTCCGTTACAATTGAAACCAAACTGGAGTTCCATCGTTAGTTTACGTTATAATCGGTTTATTTTGTTTTAAAAGACGCAATTTCACGTCGGTAGTTTGAAAGTCAAGCAGATAAAGCCCGAGTAGATTCGCTATAACCGTACATTCATAAAATTTCGAACAAATCGAGAATTGCAGCATCAGTTTCGTTATAATCAAACTGGTCTACAAAAATTATTGTTCGTTATTGTTTTCGTTATAATCGATTTGTTTGGTTTTACCAAATACGAGTTTACGTTAATAGTTTAACAGTCAAGCAGACAAAACCGGAGTAAATTCGTTTTATCCGTACATTTCGAACGAATCGAGAATAGCAGTATCAATTCCGTTACAATTGAAACCAAACTGGAGTTCCATCGTTAGTTTACGTTATAATCGGTTTATTTCGCTTTAATAGACGCGAGTTCACGTCAATAGTTTGAAAGTCAAGCAGACAAAGCGCGAGTAGATTCGTTATATCCGGACGTTTATAAAATTTCGAACGAATCGAGAATTACAGCACCAGTTTTGTTACAATTGAAACCAAATTGGTTTGCAAAAGTTAAAAAGTCAAGTAGGCAAAGCCCGAGTAGCTTCGCTATATTCGTACATTTATATTTCGAATAAATCGAGAATAGCAGCATCAATTTCGTTACAATTGAAACCAAATTGGAGTTCCATTGTTAGTTTACGTTATAATCGGATTATTTTGTTTTAAAAGACACGATTTCACGTCAATAGTTTAAAAACCAAGCAGGCAAAGCTGAGTAGCTTTGCTATATTCGAATGAATCGAGAATTTCAGCACAAATTTCGTTATAATTGAAACTGAACAGATTTACAAAAATTCTAGAGTTTCGAACAAAATGGAAATTCCCTCAATCATTATAATAAAGAAAACCTTATAGAAAGACACCAAAATTACGATTTTTATTTACAAAACACTCATGAGAAACGACTTTTTAATTTCCAAATAATCTCATCGAATATTCTATAACACAACTACTTTATTTTGATCAACTCGAGTTTTATCCAAAATAAAGTGAATTGCCGAAATTTCAGTAATGCCGGTTGAAAATTCTTCCATTGAGTACGTTTTCCGTTAAAATTGAGCGTATCGACTTTATCTCCACTGATCGTGAAACAATTTCGATTGGCCGTTATATACAAATTGATCTCCTTACATAATTTAAAACAGAACAAAAACAATTTCCCATTATAATAGACGAAAGATTCAACGCTAATTTTCTACAACGAACATAGAAGTCTCTTGTATTTTAATTACGTTATTGTTCTGAAATTTGAGGATGTGTTGTAATCATGTATCCCAGCAAATTGTATCAAAAAAGCCGAAATTCCCATCCGAATTTGCTTTACGTTGTTCAAATCAACGGAACTTTATAAATGAATAACGACAACTTTTCTAATTTTTACAGAATTAACAATTAATTAATGGAGAAAATGTGGCGATACGCACAATTGTTGTTATTGTTGTTAATTGCGACAAGTTCGAATAGTGAAATTGTTGAAAAATTGAATGAAACAACAAGTGATGATGTCGATGGGGAGAGTTCAAGGAAAATCCTAGGATCCAGGTGAGTGCTAACCGTATGAACAATAATTTAGCCGTTAGAATAATGTTTTACAGACAGTTAAGATAAAAATCTAAAGATTTGTTTGCTAATTATATCGGTTACAAACTGATAAACAACTATCCGTTAGATAGTCACGATCTAATACAATGATTTACAATTACTATTAGAGATTTTATTATTATTATTGTTATAATAATAAAATTCCAGTGTCGTCACTTCCGTTTCCGTCATCATGGACACAGAGAACGGTACGACAATCTTCGCGGATGCTGTTGGCCGGCCAATTACCAAACCATTACACGGTACTGACGTTGCCAGTCCTATTGAACTCTTGAATCCTGATCGTTATGAATTCTACACATTTGATGATAATGGTGATTTGATCAAACGTTTAATGACATGGGAAGAGATACAAGAGATTGTCGCTAGTGGTGGAGATGATGATACATTATCGTTAGAAAGTCTAACATCGAACGGTATTTTAACACCAGAGAAACGTGTCGATGATGTTGTCAATAATGTACAGAGTGTTGTAAAAGAAGAAATTGAAAATCAGAAGAACTTAACTACACAAAATAAACCACAATTAGATACGCCGGACGTGTCGGATAGTTGGAGTCAAATATTGCCGGCGATTTTCGAGAATTCCGGTGAAGAAATCAGTCCGAAACCGACACCGGCGCATGCTACCCCAGATACGATCATGGTGGAACCGCCGATGATGGAAGTTAAAACAGTACCACCCTCCACTACGACCACAACAACTGCTCCCAGTACCACAACGGTACCTGCAAGTACCACTACTACAACGAAACCTACCGCAACAACGCTATTTTCGCCCAATTTTGAACTTACAAAGGAGAATTCGAGACCGATCTATCATATTCCTGGGACACTCACAAAGCGGCCAACAATTTTAACTACAACAACTCCCTCTACAACTCCAACAACAACTACCACAACTACAACTACAACAACAACAACTACCGCAACTCCCTCTACAACTTCAACAACTACCACCACTACAACTCCAACAACAACAACAACCACCACTACAACTCCTACAACAACAACAACTCCAACAACAACAACCACCACTACAACTCCAACAACCACCACTATCACCCCTAGAACTACAACAAAACGCACAACAGAACAAATCATAGATAGTACCACTGTAAAACGATCAAGTCCAACAACAACAAAAACAACAACAACAGAAATTACAACACCATCCAAATCTTCTTCTACAACAATCAAAATTTCAGCATCCACTGAAACCGTACCATCTGAAACAACAATTGCCCAAGAAACAACAATTCAAGATTTAACAACTAAACCTCCACTCTCAATCACAACATTGCTGGCAATTTTACGTCAAGGTACCACAGTACCTGAAACGAAAACTGAAATTGCAACTGAAAAATTGGATAATTTAAGTACTCTATTTCTAGTAGCAGATGAAGCAAAACGAGGTACAACTACTGAAAATGTACAAGAAACAACAACGAATCCACCTGAAACTACACAATTTTTGAATGTGAAAAATGAAGAAAGTAGTGAAGTTGCACAAAATTTGGAAACTAGTACCAATTTAGATGATCTGAGCACTTTAGCAACTGAATATTTATCAACGAAATTCGATAAATTCCTACTATCATCGACGAACATTTACGAAATTAATTCGGAATTATCTGGGGGTAATTCAGTTAGAGACACAACAGCACTACCAACAACCACCAACGAAAAAGATGAATCAGACACGATTAAAATTATCACAACAGAAGTACCAACAACTACAAGTCCAAATGTATTAACGACTGAAAATAATATCGTTGAAAGTATCGAACAACTTATTTCCCAAGCCGTAGCGACAGAATTGGTACCACCACCAACTCCTATAGAAGATGAAGATATCAATAAAAAAATCCAAGAAATGATTACAAACTCATCTAATAAAACAATGGAGATTGTACAGAATGAAACAGCAACTATGTCATCAAACCTAATTTCGTCCAATTTCAATCCTGAAACAACAATTGAAATAAGTACTACTACTGAAATACCACCACAAATCGATAGTGTATTAGGGGAATCTTTCGGTTCGATTCTATCGCAAGTCTGGGGTAGTACCGTCGAACCTCCGATAGAGAGTACGACTGAAATTACAACAGAACACGTACCGCATATTATCAATATCACAATTATAAGGAATGATAATGTGAAAAATCAAACTAAACCGGCTAAAGCTGATTTAAGTCTTGAGATGGAGTACGATCAAATCGCAGAAGAGTTGAGGAAAAATTCCAGTTTATTATCATTAGAGAGCGCCCCAGAACAGGCTAAAATTGAGTATATTAGTACTACTGAAAAAGTAGATACTACTACTGAAATTGTCGACACTACAACTTTAGAAGCAATTACTGAAAGTACAACTCAAAATAATAAAAATGCTAAACCTATTGTAGTAGTTGAGATAAATGAGAGTACTAAAAACGAGAGTGATACTAATGAAGAGAGGAGTACCAGTACGTGGACTTTAGTATCGACGATTTTGCCACCAGTTAGTAAAACTGTGACGACTTTAATGCCAACAACGACGCGGCAGAGTACTGAAGAGAGTACCACAAAGCGTCCAGTTCCGATAAATTTAGTGCACGAGCCTCTTCAAGGCTTCGGCCTTGAAGACAGTACTAAACAATTAGATGGAGATGTTTATGAATTCGTTCAATTGTGCAACGAATTAGCGTTCGGTTTCTGGAAGACAGCAACGAATACTTTAAGTCCTTTCAGAAGCGTAGTTATATCACCATTCGCCGCTACATCATTACTAGCGATGGTATTTTTGGGTGCCCGTGGTGCTACATCCGGCGAAATGAACGAAATTCTAAAACTCGACGATATGGTCACATTCAATCCGCATTTAATCTTCAAAAACATCTCCGAATCGATCAGAACTAACAATAATACAGTTGAAGGTGTTGCTATTTCCGGTATAATCCGCCAATTGTACAGCGACCGTTCTAAAGGGAAATTATTGAGTTTTTATAAAGACCGAGTACGCCAATTTTATGATGGACACGTAGAAGAGGTCGGATTTAGGGAGATTTCCGATATTATACGTCGCCGAACGAATTTATTAGTGAAGAAAGCTAGTAATGGTACTATTTCCGAATTTATTAAAGACAATTACATCTATGCCCGTCCGCCGTTAGCCGGAATAAGTACCTCGATCTTCCAAACGGATTGTGGTAGTTCTTCAACAAGTGGTACCGATGGTGAATTGTATTTTACAGTATCGCCGACTTTACGTGAACGACGATTGGTGCCGATTCCGGCAGCTGTGTGGCGCGGTAATTTCCTAGCCGGTTACGAAGCCAGTTTAGATGCAACCGCAGCGGCTCTAGGTACAAAATATGAAACAATATCGACGATTTTTGTAATGCCAGGCAAACCGGGCTTATCCACACCGATAGCTGACGGTTTAATAATGCTAGAAAAACACTTCATTGAGAGTTCGTTCAAGAAAGGCGCATGGGCGCGATTGTTACGCTCATTAATCCCACGAAACGATTTAGAATTACAATTGCCAAGATTCATACATCGATCGGTATTGAACGCTACTAGTTCATTCCAAAAAATGGGCTTACACGAATTATTCGACGCGAAAAAAGCCGATTTAAGAGGCCTAAATGGCGCGTTACACGAGTTACACTTGTCCGAAATGGTGCAAATCAACGAATTTGGATTGTGTGCAGATAACGGATTTGGCGCCGCGCATCATCGAGAGGTAAATCCGTATTTTAATTTAAACATTTTTGATAAAAACGATTTATTTAGGTTTATCCGGCTGCTGTGGGTCGTCGATCCCGTCTCGGCGAGTTCGACAATATCGACGACTACCAACAATTCGATGACTCGTTGCACGATCCAAGTATCGAAGATTTACCATTACCGCTACGGCCACGACAGGCGCGTTTCCCGAAAGAATCCGATAATGAAATACCGAGATTACGCTTCGATAGGCCGTTCTTGTATTTCGTCCGGCACAATCCGAGTGGAATTATTTTACATATGGGCAGATTTCAACCACGATTATTATCATAAATATTTCAAAATTAGATTATTTTCTACTTAATTAATATGTATATAGTTTCTTTTAATTATGGATACTTTGAGACGTAACTTGAAGGGGAATTAGAAAATTATAGGGACAAAGAAATTGATAAATTCTAGTTATGTCTCGATTTTACAAATTATTTATTGTTTTATATTTGTTTATTTCCTCAAAATTAACGACGGAATTGTAATTAAACAAAAATTGCACAATGTTAATACAAAATTATTTATTAATTTTACAGGAATTTTGTATTATTTTGTGCAACTTTTTATTACCCATATCATGTAGATTAGTGGATTTTTTAATGATTTTGTAATAAACACGAAGAAAATATTTTCGATCTTTTTTTGAATTGTCCATCGGAAAATTTGGGGGAATTTCAATTAGAAAAGAACTAAATTAGATGCAAATAGATGATTAATATAGTTGTAAAAAATAAACCCACTTATTTATTTCTTCTGTTTATCGTCTTTATCTTGGTCTTCTTTCTTTTTATCTTTCAAACTACCCACAGCTTGTTTTATCGCCTCAGATTGTGGATCGACTCCTGGTAAATTTTCTAAAACACTCTGTAGAAATGCTGGATCATTCATAACTTCTGAATAATCTTCATCACCCTCAACTTCCATCGGTTCCTCTTTCTTGCCACTAGTACCGCTATCTAAATCCTCTAAAAATCGATTAATTATTAGATTAGTAATAAAATAAAATATTTACGTACGAGCATCTTGCATTGACATCTGCATAGCGAAAGCAATCTGTTCATCTTCAGTCATATTAGCAAAATCAACCGCTTGTAAAGTACTACCAGTACCAGTATTTGTATTACCAGTATTATCATCTTCCATTGACATAGCTAAAGCACGTTCTAACATTGCTTCCTCGCTTGGTTCTTCTTTAATTGGACTTGTTTTCGTTGTAGTACCAGTACCACTTTCAGCAGCTGATGCTTCACGTGCTTTACGTGCTTCATCTTCTTGACGTTGACGTTGTTCCTCCATTGAAACACGTAATGCTAATGCTAATTCTGGATCTTCATTTGGATCAACACCAAATTCAAAACCACCAGCACCTAAACCGGCACCACCAGTACCATCTTCACCTTGTATAATTGGTGATGATATTAATGCATCAGATAGATGTGGACCTGGTGGTACTGTTACTAAATGACTACTATTACCATCTTTACCATTTAATGTATTTATAAATGTTGTTAGAACATCACTATTATGTTGATCTTCACCAAAACTAACAATATCAACATTGACTTTTTCTTTTTTCAATTTTTTCGCCAATTTTACTAATTCTTTCTCTTCAGAAGCTACAGGACTGCCAACAAAGGCGACAATACGCATCTTATGATTCTTACCTTGGCGATGTTTCAATGCCAACTAAACAAAATAAAATCAAAAACTACAAGATAATCAATTAGAATTAAACTTACATGAGCGATACGTATGCCTGTGTGTAAATTAATATCCCCATTCGGTTGGACTTGGTGTAATTTTGATAGAATCCGACCAACGTCACTCGTTAAAGTTGCCAAAACTTCAACACTAGAATTTCTCCCAAAAAATTACTTCACTATCTTCTAAAACTGTAATTTAATAAAACTTACTTGGCTAGAGTTAGTAGGCCGACATTATTTTCAGGATTCGAGCGCGTTTTCGAATGACAAACCAAATTTACAGCGTCCTGTTGGGCTTGAAGACGTGTCGGTAGAAAATCACCATTACGCATATAATCACTGTTATCAACACTGAAATTTCAATAGAGTTATAATTAAATGCCGAATTGATGAGTTTTTAGTCAGAAATAACGAGAAATTTGGGAGTTTTCTGGAAGAATTGCAAAGTCATTGGTTCAAATTGAGGTTATGTTTACTTTATCTAATGAAATATCGGTATTTTGGTGGAAATTAAGAAAATTGGAAATTTACCAGATCATTGTACTTTCTAACACCATTTTGGATAATTTTCTTTAAATTTTCTTGGGAAAATCGCAAATTCAACACAAGTCAATTGTTTTTATATCAAATACAACTGACAATCAGTGGTGCCAACTGTAAGGCAGGCGAATAATGAATGCTAAAAATATCCAAAAAATTGTAATATAAATTAATATTGATCTACGACGCTTGAAATTTTGGTAAATTTCGCAATTACCAACGATTTATATTTATTTGGATTATTTGTGGAAATTTATTTCGGAATTATTGTTCGAACTGGTGACGATTCGGTCGTATGGCACAGTGGCATTAGTTCAAATAGACCACAAATTTCCGTGGCCTACTGGGTTTATTTATTGAAAATAAAACCCAGATTTTCCAGCTTTTACAACTTAATGAAAACTATGGGCAATATCTATTTGAAAAATCGACAAATTAAACAAATCGTTATCAGATATTCAGACCGTGAACTAATTGATTCATTCTAAATTTCTTGAGATTCAACAAAACATATTTTCGGACAAAAAAATGGTGGAATGATGTAAGATTTGTAAAGGGAAAACTATTGAATTTTCCGTAATTTTTAGAGTTTTGATGGCGAAAATGAGGTATCGTCGGATGAGGATTGTTCGGACCGATCGTCTGGATTATCGCTGTCGGAAAGCCAGAGGAATATTGACGTGTTGGCCAGTTTTAGAGAGAAATGGCAACGAGAATTGAAGATTACTCCAAACCACTATAAACTGAAAGACAATATCGATGTGGAAAACGATGATGGGCAAGATATTGAGACTAGAGTTAATCTATTAACATTCTTGTTGGTGTTTAATTTAGAAAACTTGAAATTTTAGGCTAAAACTCTATTTAATAAAGGCATCGAAATGGAGAAATCCGGCAAAGTTTACGAGGCAATTCAATTCTATCGTCGTGCTGTACAATTAGTGCCAGATATCGAATTCCGTTTAGAGAAGATGAAAGTCAATAAAGAGATACACGAATTGCCGAAAGAGATCGATTATAAGCCGCAAAATCGTGGCGACCATGAGAATACTAGCGATGATGGTGACGATAAAGAGGAGATTAAAGACGGCGAATTATTGCCGAGAATTCAAAAGAAATTGGCCAAAATTCCAGTGATTTGCGTTCCGAAAATTGAACAAAATGTACAATTCACTCTTAGAATTAAACAGAAATTTAATTTTTATTTCGTAGATGACACACATTTCTATATTGCCGATGGAGATGATTTTGTATATTTTAAAATGGGTCGTTTCGTCCGATTTAGATTTACGTTCACTTGAGATGTTTGCAATGGTCTGTCGGGGCTTCTATTTGTGTGCGAGAGACTCGGAATTGTGGCGATTAGCCTGCTTACGGTTAATTATCGATTTTATTACAAATTATTCGGATAAATCGATTTTTATTTTAGAGTTTGGGGTTTAAATTGCGGTAGTTCTCCGGCCGATTATCTATCGTGGCGGCAGATGTTCATCGAACGTACCCGTTTACAATTCAACGGTTGCTATATAAGTCGTACCACCTATATAAGAAACGGCGAAAACAGCTTCCAAGACCAATTCTATCGTCCCTGGCATCTCGTTGTGTATTATCGTTATTTACGGTTTTTCCCCGAAGGTGTTGTTCTGGTATTAACATCGGCCGATGAACCGGCCCAGTGTGTTGCTCAAATGAAAAATCGCAACGCTCGTAGTCCAATTTTGAGGGGCTATTATCGTCTAAAAGATGATAAAGTTACACTAGTTGTACAACGCCATCAAATCGGTAATAATAACAATAAGATTAATCGGAAAACGAAACGACGCGGGGATAATTTACACGATACAGACGAACAAACTTTCCATATGGTAGAATTGTAATAGAATCTTGAGATTAGAGTTTAATGGATTGATTTTAGGAGTTACAAATAAGGAGTACGAATAAGAAACGGCATGTTCAGTTGGTTTGGACGCATTATTCGGTATTTACACGGTCTAGAAAAGGTGATGAGAACACGTATAATTTTGATCTTGTTGGTAATCGTTATCCACCGTTATGGTTCTCTAGAGTTAAGAGTTATACAGCCGAATCTGAACAACCTTTAGAGTGAGCCAAGATTCTTTTACTTGAAAGAGAATATTTTTAAAATAATGATTCTATTATTGTTTTTCAATTTCGTAGTCTAATACCAAGTATTGTACATACGAATATTAGTGTTTATTAAATTAGATTTATCTATTTTAAAGCGGTTTCAATGGATTATTTCAAATTTCGCGCTAAACCTCCATAATTACAACTCAGCCTACTTTGGAAAAATATTCTAAATTTTCTTAAATAAGTTGAATTTACTTGAATAATTGCATATTTTATGTCAATTGAAAGAATATATCTTATAAACTGCACTAATTATCAAATATTTTATTAATTTTTACGCGTTTATGCATCTGTGATTTGTTTAAACCAGTGTGGAGTAACATTTAGAATTCAGTGACTTTATTGAGTTGGGTTGGTATGACTGGTTATCTGTCATTTGTTGATTTGCGTCGCAGGTTAGAAAATTCCCATATTGTGATTTCTTTAGAGTTTTAATTGAAGAAATTTACGAAAATGGCCGGTAAAAATAAGGGTCAACGTACTAAAAACAATGCTAGGGTAAAATCAATACAAATATTATTCAAAACAATATTACACAATTATTGATATTGTAGCCTTCAAGTAGCGGCCGTAGTGCTGAATTACTCTCATCTCAACTACCAAATCTTAAAGACATCGGTTTTTTGTCACCGTTAATGAAAAATGAAGAATTGGACCCGTCGATCAACTCCGATTTTCAAATAGTTTTCAAACGTATGAACAAGAAAGATTCAACAACCAAATTGAAAGCACTACAGGAATTCTCGGATTTGGTGAAAAATTCCGAACCGAAAGCGATAAAGTTGATATTAAATTTCTGGTGTCGTATTTATATTAGTTTAGCGATAGATATCGATCATAGGATACGTGAGGCTGTCCAATATGCACACTATCAGATAATCTTGAAAGATAAAAAGATGTTGGCGACGATAATTAAGCAAATAATCGGAGCTTGGTTTACCTCACAATACGATACTTATGCGCCGGCTGCGACAATTGCGATGAAGTCGTTCCAGACTACATTTCCCGATGAAAAATTACAAAATTGTTTGCTGTTTTGCCACAAAGAAGTCTTATCGTTTATCAAACAGAATTTGATTGATTTCTCGAATTATAATGGGAAATTTAACGAGGATGATGAAGCTAAATTAGAACGTATGACTTTATCAAGTTTGCAAGGTTATTGCATGTATTTACAAGTGGTAGATAGTGAACAAATCGAAAAACAGATGGAATTAAATCAAGATATTATAAAGAATTTCTTAACACAGAAATTTCTAAAGCACAAATTACCATTAATACGTTCTAGTTGTTATCAAGTAATTAATCGATTATTACAGAAACAAATCAAATTATTGGATAATAAACAGATAATTAATAATATTATTGATAATTTAGACGATAGTGATCCAACTGTGATACCATATTTATGGGAAACTTTTCTATTAATTACTAATATAGTTGAAAATTGGTGGAGTTTTATAAATTTCGATAAACAATTCTTGAATAAATTTTGGTCTATTCTACAAAAAGGCGGCCAAGGTTGTGCTAGTCTGATTTATCCGAATTTCTTAATGTTATTAACCAAATTACCACCATTGAAAGATATGGGTTTCTATGATCGTTTCTTTGAAAATCTCCGACAAGGGTAAAGTTTATAAATTGTAATTTTAACGTTAATTATCGTTAATTAATTACGTTTTCAGTTTGGATCAGCGTAGTGTAAAGATAAGTAAATCAGAGAGTGCAACAATCGTTATAACTTTCATCGAATGTATGAAATTCGTTATTTTAACGCATCATTCGAATTTGAATTTCTGCGAGAAATTGATAAGACGCCACTTATACTCTTTCTTACAGCATAATTTCAAAGAGACTTGCAGTTATAATAAAATAGCAATACAACAAATAACGTTCCTAATACAATATTGGTATCGTAATCGAGACGATTATGAAAACTATCAACAATATTTGGAATATTTTAAAAACATATTAGAGAAATTATTTGAAACTAGTTTAAATGAATTGGAAACCTGCGATCGTAAAGAAATCAAATCGATTACCGATAAACACAAATTGGTTATTTCAACATTAAAGAATCCGTACGAAAAATTCAACAAAACCGCCAATCGGGTGAAGTTTGTTGAAGAAATTGAAGAAAATTTGGAGATAATCGACGAAATTCCGGCTGAAAATCCAGAATTTACTACAAATCTGACCAATTTAGTTTATTCGATTTTAAAATCTTACTTCAAAATCATCGATTTACGACAATTAACTATACTAATCGATGATAGTATTGAATTAATTCGATTATTTGATAATCACGACTTTCTAATCAATCTTAATAATTATCTTGCTGATAATAATACCAGTGATTTAAATAAATTGTACGATTTTGTCGTAAGATGGTTGAATTTACCGGAAATTAACCGAAATTTGATTGATTTCGTGTTTATTTTGTATAAATATTCGAATTTGGATGAAAAATCGAGAATTTTACAAGAATTAAAGGTAATATTTATCGATATTATTGGTTGAGATAATTGAAATTTGTTATTTAGAATTGTAAAGGTGATTGTTTAGCTTGGTGTATAATTAACGCGATTTCAAGTGAATTTTCTAATGATTCGTTAATTGAAACTTGGTTATTAGATGGGAAAATTAGTAATTATTTGTTGGAAATTGTCGAGGAAAGTATAGAGAATGAATGGCATCCGTATTTGGAAACTATCCTCGATTCTATATCGAGTGGAACCGGTAGAATTATTTAAAAATTATTTAAGTTTATAATTAAATTAATAATTTTTAGATTTACGAATTAATCCAAGCACATTTGAGGATATTATTGTAAAATTACAGAAAATACTCAATGATTCTGATAATTACAAGACAACAACAATAGAATCGGTTGCAAGTCTAACGAGTTTTCTATTAAATCGAATTAGTAATAATTCGAATTTATTGAAAACAAGACAGGAATTATCTTTGACGATATTTTCGTTTATTTGTTCACGGGAAATTCCGAAAATTCTCAATGAAAACAATCAGGAATTGTTGAAAAACTCCTTTTTAAATTGTCTACAAATCTATAAAACTCACGATTTATATTTAGAGAAACTTGCAAATATTCTACAAGCGAAATTTTTAAATCACCACCAAGTTGATTATTTTACAACTATCGTTATAGATTTATTGGAATTTCTACAATATGATTCGACAATATTTCGTATTTTGTTTAAATTTGATTCGTTGGATTTATGGCGAGAACAATTATTGAGAATTTGCGAATATTGCAAATTTCTAATTGAACCAAATAAGAATCAATTAGAATTTGATTGTTTGAATAACGATATAGATTTTAACAATTTCGTCAAATATTTCTCATGGTCTACACTAAAATTGTCGATATTCCATCAAATTTATAAAAATAATCAACTCCATCAGATAGAAACGTTGGTAAATTGGCCGGAAGTTCTGCTAGATTTCCAACTATTGGGAATTTTAATGGAGAATTACCCTACAGTAATTTATACGAATTATCATTAGAAATTTCTAATTAATTGTGGATTATTTTAGGTGAAAGATTACGCGTTGTTTAAGCAAAACTATAATTTAATCGACAACAAAATCGAAATTTTTAAACAATTAGTAAATGATGATGATTTTAGAAATAGTTTGATCTATGAAATTTCCAAATATCCCCAATTTTGGTCGAGAATTATTACAACATTTTGTATAAATTCAATCAAAATGGATAATACTCTTTTTAAATCAATAGATTTGGATCAAAATTCTGTGAAATTTGAGGAATTATTCGATAAAGTTGAGAAAATTCGAGAGAAAGATATCGCAAAATTTCTACTAGAAAAGTAATAATTTTTCTATATTTATCGCTTTTATTAATCGTGATTTTTCAGTAGGAATGTTTCAAAGGAGGAATTTAAAGAAATTCTGGAAATTGTACAATTTTTCTGCGATTTTATCAGTAGTGATTTAGTAGATTTTCCAATAAAACGTCGCTATTGGGATTTGATTGTAATTTCATTAACTTCATGGTCGACGAATTGTTTGAAATTAAAACAAAATTACAACAGTATCGATTTACAAACGTTCATTATCGGTTTAACACGATTATTTAGTAATTTAATTAAAAAATTGGAAACCATAATGAACGATGATAGTCAAGAGAAACACGATTTAATTGACGAATGGGAGAATCTTTTCTATATCAACGTACACAATGATTTTATTAAATTGTGGTTTAAATTAACAGGTAATTATTGAATTATCCAATTTTATAGTGGTTTAATTTCGTATTTTTGTAGAATATGTCGATCAAAATCCGTCAGATTTATTCATCTACAGTCCGTTTTTATCCGAATTTGGTAAAATCATTCAATATTTTAATTATAAATTGATTTTCACCAATCCTAGCGATAGTAATTTACCAAATTGGATGAAATTTTTGAAGCGTTCATTCAATCTATTGGTAAATCCGTTAATAATTCTACAATTATACGGTTATCAGATGTTATCAATATTAGTTGATGGTTTGATTGAAATTGATTTAAATACGATTGATACGAATACATTTAGTAATTGTTTGTGTTTAGAACATTTTAAAGATTGTTTAGTGAAAGTTGATGGTATTGTTAACGAATTATTACAGGGATTTAAGTGAGTTTAAACAATTTAAATGATTTAAAAGTTAAAGAAATATTTTTATTTCAGATTGTGCGATGATTGTTGCCAAGTAGAGCCCCATACTGACTCCTATACGTATATTTTTGCCTATTTGAATTTGTGGAATATTTTCTTACAATTATGCGGTAAATCATCACCAGAATTACGTTATCAATACGCCGATTGGTATCGTAAAAACGATATTTTAAAACACTATCTAGATAATTTATTTAAATTAATGCCAAGTGATATTTTTACTTATAATTACAATAATAGTAGTAGTATTACAAATAATAGTACAAGTAATGAGAATAAATTGAAATTGTGGAGTGAATTGTTTAAGAAATCGCCAAATTTAAGTTTCTATCAATTAGAATCGTTTACAAGTGAAAAATTAGAACATTATTCATGTTGGTTGTACACATTAACATTGATACAATTACCGGCTGTTGTGAGGCAATGGTGGTCGGAGACTGAAACGAAATTTTCACAAATTATCGAACGTATTACAACATTTTATGTATCGCCACGTTTATGCAATGATGAATTAATCGATGTTGGTAAACATGAGACGAAATTCAAGAATATGGTGGTAAGTTTAATGCTCTGATATTTCCCTAATTTTCTTATTAAAACACCAATTGAACGATTTAAGAAATATTTGAAGGATATACAGGAGGGTCATTGGGGATTATTTTACCAAAATTTAAACTTAGAATTTGGTCAAAAACGTTCGTTTCTGACAATGTTGCTAGTTTTGAAATCGATCTACAGACTTCAAAAAAACTCAAGGGTACTTTGAAAATTGAAAATGGCCAGAAACAACCGTTTTTGATCGACTTTCAAATAAGCTACGATGTCCAAATTTTGTTAAAATGTACATCCTCAAACTATTTTCCGAATTTCTCGCCGTATAATGGTGAGGTGAAGCTTTAATGAAATATTAAAATAAATATACCCCGAGTTCTACTTAAATGGACCTAGCTCTTATATTAATTAATAGGTGATTTGAGAAATATTTTGAGAATTTACAGAAGAATCATTAAAGATTATTGTACCAAAAATTGAACCCCGTAGCTCATCGAGAAGTTGGTCAAAAAAGTTCGTTTCTGTGATGTTGCTCTATTTTTGAAAAAACTCAAGTATGCTCCCCACATTTTTTAGATTTTTGCCCATTACATTCTAAAATAGACACGAAACACTTCCCGTTTCAAAAAAGGGGAAAGAAAACAATTTCAGGCGGATTTTTGATTCATTTTGTGTAACTCATTTTTGAAAACTGATCATTTTTTGTGCAACTTCCCAACGAGCTACATAGTTCAAACTTTGCTTATTAATCCCTATTAATCTTTAAAATATTCCTCGAGTCGGTCAACAGACGATTTATTAATAAAATTATTGGAATTTAAGATAAAAGTATTGCCGCAAGTGAGAGAAGTGGTAGCGATCTATACAGTAGATGAGGCCCAAATGGAATTGGTGATAACATTACCGCCGAATTATCCGTTGAAAGGCCCCGATGTTCAGTGTAATCGCCAAATTGGGGGCACTTCGCACAAACAATGGTTGATGCAACTCAAAAAATGCCTCCTCCATCAGGTATTTAAAACAATTCAAAATAATCATTGGTATTAATTCAATTAATTTTAGAACGGGCGCATTTGGGATGCTTTATCGTTGTGGAATAGTAATTTAGATAAAAAATTCGATGGTATTGAAGAGTGTTATATTTGTTTTGCTGTATTGCACCCAGGGACTTATCAATTACCGAAACTGTCGTGTCGTACGTGCAAAAAGAAATTCCATTCGGCTTGTTTGTATAAATGGTTCAGTACGAGTAATAAGAGTACGTGTCCGATTTGTAGAAATCTATTTTAAATATTTTGTAAATTGAGAAAGAACGACAATAAAATTTCCAACAACTCGTATTTTATCCAATCAATTAAGGGAGGAAACATGTCGCGATTATCGTTGTAGACGGCGCAGATCAATAAAATCTCTAACCATGAAAACTGCCGTGTTATTGTACAACAATTGCTAGTTGTTTTTAGATAACACCCTCGAATTTCGTGCAATTTTACTGCGTCTTTGGTTATCAATTAAAGGAGTTATGGCGAAATTGGATGGAATGGGTCTGGGTTATTCGTATCATCTGCCTTCAGGCGGGTGGTTATTGCGAATTAGAAACGCATTATCGCAATTCAGTGATCTGTTCAGTGAATTTGATAAGTATATAGCGCCAGCTTATCACCATGATCGTTGCGAAAGGTACCGCTTATCATTTACTGATTAATTTAATAAATCAACAATTCTAGATCGGTCTATATGCGGCTGTATTCGATGCACAAACGCGAGTTCGTTATGGTCTTCATTGCGTTCTTCGCCTGTTTTGGTCTGGCTCTATTCATCGGTGTTGCTGGTAATTCTCCGATTTTAAACGAATTTGTTTGATTGAACGGTTTTTAGGCCCCCCGATCACCAGTACGACAGAAATCGACGGCCAATCACTGTTGCCGAAAGACAATCACAGTCATTCTTTGGCGACAGGGCCGTTTATAATGCGAACTCCGGCGCTAACCACCTACTCCCAACAATTGTGGCTTATTGCCCAGTTATCAACAGAGAATACCGACGGTTTTTTGTAAATTTCCCTAATTTTTGTGTTTATTATCGAAATTGTTGTAGATGAATCATTCGATAAAAGCTTCACGGTTTCGGTGATTATTGACGGACTCACTAAAGAACACAAACCGACACCAGTCCTTGATAATAAACACAACAAAAATCGGTACTTTATTATCCTCTAACGATTCACAATTAATTCGAATTGATTACAGTACACGCCATTTAATTTGCCAGAAACAGGATTGCAACGAATTTATTATCCTACATTTAGGATTTATGGAATTTACGCATTATATAATTACAGTGAATTTTTACGGTTTGAACGAATTCCACAAACGCTACAATATCAACCATCTAACTTTCTACGTAATTAACCAATTAATTAACTAATTATTGTAAATTAAACCGCTTTCTTATAGTTCAAAACGTACAATCCTGCGTTCACCCAAATCGAAATCGGTTTCAGGTTCATATTCTTATTGGCAACCTTCATAATTACCGTAAGTTATTTCAAATTGATTTACTCTAATTAATCGGTTGTTACCAGTGTTGGTTCGCTTATCATCTACGCAAATTTCCAATATACGATTGGTCTATCGAGCAAAAATGGATGTCAATTCTACTACCGCTACTTTTAGGCTACAACAGTGAGTTGAATTTGTCCCCAAAAACTAAAATTTAACCGAATTTGTAGATCCGATATTTCCGATGATGTTATTGGTGAACTCGTGGATACCGGGCATGATTGATGCCCTAGCTCAGACGACATTTCTGTGCGCTTTATTATTATTCTGGTTGTGTATCTACCACGGACTACGTCAAGTATTGCTTAATTTCTAATTAATTCGTTAATTTAATAATTTTCTCTAAAATTCGATAGAATGAAAGGCGAATTTTAACGTTCTATTTCCCGAAAGTTTTCATCGTTTCTATGCTGTGGTCCCCGGCGATTATCCTATCAACATGGCAAAGGTACAGCGAATTAGAAGACCCGACTTATAATCACACTGTAGACACTGCAAATTTCTACGTAAATTTCCAATTCTTAGAATTTCGTCGATTAATTTGTAATTTGTAGACGTTGAAAGCTTTCTTCTTGATTTTCGGTGTGATTTATTTCGTGTACTTGTCAGTGTTGATATTGAGAGCCTATACCGAGCTCCGATCGATGCCATTTTTCGGTAATTATCGCTAATTAATTAACAATTAATTACAATCTTGGAATTGTAGGGCTACGACTAAAATTTCTAACATTACTGATGATGGTTGTTCTAGTAATAACCGCAATAATAACGATATTACGATTCAGTTTCGATGTAGTTGAGGATAATTTCGTTGCCCAATTATCAACGAATTACAACAGTTCAGCTCAGTTTATGTCGTTTTATGGTTTATTAAATTTCTATATTTATACAATGGTGTATGTGTACTCTCCAGCTAATAAAACAATACACGGTATATTATCAATTTTTTTATAATTAGTTAATTGATGATAATATTGTTGTAGAATTCGATATCACTAAAGATAATCCAGCGTTCTCAATGATCAACGATTCGGATGAGGATGTAATTTACGGCTCGGATGAAGAGAGTCGACGGCCACTAAATCGGACTAGAAACGATGACGATAGCGATTAAATCCTAATTAAAAACTTCCATCTTCTTAAATGTATCGATAATTAGAATTGTTGATTTTATTTAATAATAACTCGGGCTAATTTTGTATCAAATACCCGATTTTCTGTTAAATTAATGGAGTTTAGATGTTGTGTCTATTTGTATAGTATCAGGCGAAAATAGTCAATTTTTGTATTAAACTTTGTAAATATTGATTGTTTATCAGATCACAATAAATGTTAAATTTGAATTTACCGCTAAATTCTAGTGATTTTATTTGTAGTTGGTAGTACGTGGCAATCGCGCTCAATTTCCCGCCAATTTCATTAAAGTCTCGTTGTTCTTTGATTAACAATTTCTATCGAATATTGAATGAAAATTTGGGTTTTTCTAAAACGATTTTGATTAAAAATAATGGATGTAGGTAATGTTCAAATTGGACAACGCCAACACACCGATGAAATCGGTATACGGTGTCAGAAACTATTCCAAGATTTCTTAGAAGAGTAAGTAGTTCTCCCATTATAAACCCCCAATTAATCGGTTTCTTATTATAGATGGAAAGAGGACGGTGAAATTAAATATCTAGAGCCGGCACGTGAGTTGTTGAATCAAGAACGCAGCACAATCGAGGTGAGTTTCGAGGATTTAGAGAAATACAACCAACAATTGGCCACGACAGTTATCGAGGAATATTACCGAATCTACCCGTATTTATGCCAAGCTGTTGTGAATTTCGTCAAAGATCGCACCAATTTAAAACAGGAGAAAGAGTGTTATGTTAGTTTTACTGATGTACCAACTCGACATAAAGTTCGTGAATTACGCACGGATAAAGTTGGTACATTGATCCGTATATCTGGACAAGTAATACGCACACATCCTGTACATCCCGAGTTGGTGTCTGGAACGTTTGTTTGCCTGGATTGCCAGACGGTTATTAAAAATGTCGAACAACAATTTAAGGTTAGTTGTAGTTTGAAATTTACCGCTTGAAATTGGCGCGAATTTTGAATTTTACAGTATACACAACCGACAATTTGCCGCAATCCTGTTTGTAATAATCGTCGACGATTCTTGTTAGATGTCGACAAATCGATATTTGTCGATTTCCAAAAAGTCCGAATTCAAGAGACCCAAGCTGAATTACCGCGCGGTTGTATACCGCGTTGTGTTGAAGTAATTCTACGTGCTGAAAACGTTGAAACTGTCCAAGCTGGTGATCGTTACGATTTCACCGGTACTCTGATTGTAGTGCCCGATGTTGGAGCTTTACAGTTACCCGGTGCTAAGGCACAAATCGAAGCCAAACACAAGGCCGGCGACGAAGCGGAGGGTGTGCGCGGTCTGAAAGCTTTAGGCGTTCGTGATTTGCATTATCGTATGGCATTTTTGGCGTGCAGTGTCCAAGCGACAAATCCGAAATTCGGCGGTCTTGAACTACCTCTAGACGAGATAACGCCGGAGATTATGCGACAACAGATGACTGAAGGCGAATGGAATCATATGTACGAAATGAGTCACGATAAGAATCTGTATCAGAATTTAATCAACAGTTTATTCCCGAGTATACACGGTAATGAGGAAGTTAAACGCGGGATATTATTGATGTTATTCGGGGGTATCCCTAAAACAACAACAGAGGGTACAACTTTACGCGGCGATATCAATTGTTGTATTGTCGGCGACCCTAGTACTGCGAAATCTCAATTTCTCAAACAAGTATATTTATCAACTATTATTATTATTGTTTAATTAAAAAGAAATTTTATAGGTATCGGAATTTTCGCCGAGAGCCGTTTACACATCAGGTAAAGCTTCATCAGCGGCCGGTTTAACAGCAGCTGTAGTTAAAGACGAAGAATCATCAGATTTCGTAATCGAAGCCGGTGCTCTAATGTTGGCCGATAATGGTGTTTGTTGTATCGATGAATTCGATAAGATGGATCCACGCGATCAAGTAGCCATCCATGAGGCAATGGAACAACAGACAATATCAATCGCAAAAGCCGGCGTACGGGCAACTTTAAACGCGCGTACATCAATCTTGGCCGCTGCTAATCCAATCGGCGGCCGTTACGACCGTACGAAATCCCTACAACAGAATATCGCCTTATCTGCGCCGATTATGTCGCGTTTCGACCTGTTTTTCGTGTTAATCGACGAATGTAATGAAGTTGTCGATTATGCAATTGCGCGTAAAATCGTCGATTTGCATTGTAATATCGAAGAATCCAGCGAACGCGTCTATAGTAAAGATGAAGTTTTGCAATACATCTCGTTTGTTAAGCGGTTCAAACCGATGATAAGTCGCGAATCGGCCGAATTATTGGTCCGTTATTACAGCCATTTAAGATTGCGCGATACCATGACCAGTGGTAAAGCTACATGGAAGATTACCGTACGACAATTGGAGAGTATGATTCGTCTAGCTGAGGCGATGGCGAAAATGGAAATTTCCGATGAAATCCAACCGAAACACGTCCGTGAAGCTTATCGATTGTTGAACAAATCGATTATTCGTGTAGAACAGCCGGATATACATTTAGATGATAACGATAATGATGATGATCTGCCTGATTCGTTACAAGATACTGAAATGAGTGATCAATCGATACAACAACCGGCTAAAAAGAAATTGATGTTGAGTTTTGAAGAGTACAAAAAATTGAGCAATATGATAGCGGTACATATGCGCCGACAGGAGGATATTCGATCGGAAGATGATGATGATCATAGTGGTGTACGTAAAAGTGATCTAATTGATTGGTATTTAAATATGGAAGCTGATAAGATTGAATCTGAAGATGAGTTGTTAGAGAAGAAGGAATTGATCGAGAAAGTCGTCGATCGATTGATTTATCATGTGAGATTTGTTAATTTTATCAGTTTTAAATTCGATAATTACGATTTTTTGTAGGATCAAATTATTATTCCATTGACACGAACTGGTATCGGCAGTGAACAACAAGACGAGGATGATCCGTTGTTGGTAGTACACCCCAATTATATTATCGATTAGAATCTCAATAGTATTAATTATATGTTTTCAATAAAGTCGTTTTGTAGAAATTGTAGATTTCTCTATAATCGAGCCCTAAATCGCTTTTGAATTGGTAGAAAAGCATCGAATCGACGGAAAATGTGAAGTTTTATAGTTTATAATCGAATATTACGTCAATTTTGGACGAAATTTACGTATTTTAGCTGCAAAATTGCATTTGTGCGCCCTTAAATTGCCACAATTTTTATCGAGATGTTCCACTTTGTACCGGTGAATTACAAAATGCTTTTTTCTGACAAGGAAACGTTCCCAGGTGTCCGCCTCCCATTTTAATGAAATTTGGATGTTATTCTCCATCGAATTTTAAGAAATGCATGTTTTTTTTTATCTAGGGGGTGAAATCGCCACTCAAAGTTTAGGCTCAAACGGGGTACTTTTTAAGATTCGTATACTTCCAGTTAAACTATTCAAACGGTGCAAACGGCATTATTCTCACAAGGAAAGGGACACAACTGTCCCTCTCGGATTTTGATAAAATTTGGTATAAAGGTAGAGCTTCAAAAAATTGTCGTTGCATATTTTTTTTGGCTGCCCATATTTACTTTAAGGGGGTGAAATTGCCCCTTAAAGTTAACCTCCAAAAACAGATTTTTAGCTATATCTCGAGAACGGAAAGAGAATTCATTCAAAAACTGAAATATTCTACACAACCAATACTATATTATGACCCAGCAGTCAACAACCCTCCGGTTTGCGGAGGGTGAAATATGTGTGGGGTAATAGTTTTTTGCCCCCCTGGCCACAATTTTAGAAAATTCAAGTTTTTCTCCCCGTAATCGTGAACTTTCTAGAAAAACTAAAGTTACCTGTTTTTGGTTTTGTCGATTCATCCCCTATTTAAAGGGTTGCAATCCCCAATATATTATGACGTCAATTGAATTTTTCGTATCAAGAGACTAATCAAAAGCTAAAATGTCGATATCATGAAGAATTTTTAGGATTGTGTATTGCGGGATAAAAATAAAAAATAGTATTTCAGTTTTAGAAAGAATTCGATATCTTGTTTCATTCTCGAGATATAGCTAAAAATGTGTTATTGAAGGTTAACTTTATGGGGCAATTTCACCCCCTTAAAGTAAATATGGGCAGCCAAAAAAAATATGCATCGGCTATTTTTTGAATCTCCAAATTTTATCAAAATCGGAGAGGGACAGTTGTATCCCTTTCCTTGTCAGAATGAAAAATAATGTAGAAGCCCATTGTTTGCATATCGAAATGTTAATTAGGGTGGAAGTTATAAGGGTTGAAAATAAGAAAATTGCTATAAGTCAAAAACTATTCATCGGATTTGGACGAAACTAATGTCATTCGAAAGAAGACGAAAAAGTAGAAGAAACCTGTTTTGAATTTTTTCGAAAAATTACGTTTAGGGGGTAGCCACCTCTCAACCATATTGAATATGGATCAGAAAAAAAACTACTATTCTTATAATCTTTATGTTTTAAGTCATAAATAGTGCTTTTCCATCAATTTTCAACAGTTGGGGCACATAACAATAGTATTTTCTTCATTTGTTGCATACCTATTCAATTTTCATGTTGGGCATATTCATATATATGAATATAGGTACTAAAATAATAATTTTGCGATATATTTCTTCTAGATCTGTTCTAAAACTTATTTATTTCCTCTATCGACATTCAATTATTCATATTTTAAACGTTAATAAGGTTTAATTACCTTTGCAACAAGCAAATAACTTATACGATGCGAAAGAAATACACTGATATTAGTCAAAGGGAGGTATTCTAAGATTTTTTAGGAAATAGAGAAAGGAATAAAACTATCTGTCGCACCCTTTATATTTTCATGATATCTAATAATTTGGTCAACTACAATTCTATGTACGGTTACTACCGAAATATAAGACGACCATTCTCGAAGTTTGTCGAAGTTAAAAAAATGTGCCGGACCAATTGATACTTGAAAATTTCTTGCAACCAGATAAGAGAGACAACCAACGCATCAACTACTACACAGCTTCTCTATTTCAGTGTTGACAGCATCATTCGTATTCTGATCGCTATCTCTCTTTCTCTACAATACAAATCAAATGGAATAGAGGATAGTGAGTCTTCTGAAAAAAGAGATAGAAAATAGTCTTCATTATTAAGGATTATCCTTAAAAATTCTGTGAATACCTCCTAAAGTTTATTATACAGTCCGATTCAGTAAAGTATGGACAGTAAGCTATAAAGGCTAATAACTCTTCTATTTTTTTAACGAATGAAAAAATTTATACAAGAATTTGAAGGGGACCAACTAGGGTATCTATTGGAATTGGAAAAACCCTCCTATGATATTTGGAAATCGGAAAAATTGACGTAAAAACGTACCTCGTTTGAGCCTAAACTTTGAGTGGCGATTTCACTCCCTAGATATGTTTTTCCGCCGATAAAAAAACATGCATCTCTTAGATTTCGATTAAAATCGGAGGGAATGTTTCCTTGTGAAAATTGGGTCCAATTCTACAAATTCAGCACGTGAAATCTTCTGTAAGTTGGCATATTTGCGTTGTTTTAATAACCAAATTGTGCTTTTTGCGCGAAAATAGAGCGATTTAGCTCCTTTTAACATATTCTCAAACAAATCTCCACCTTTCAGGTAATTTGCACTAGTTGGATTTTCATTCAGCAACAAATGTGAAGTTTCCTAGTTTATTATTGAATATTGCATCAATTTTTACGATTATTGAAATAATGAAAGTTAAATTTGTTTATAATCAAAGTGAAGTGGTGCCTCCTCAAATATTTACAAGACGTTCAATTGATTGAAATCGATATCTAAATATCTAGAAAATTTAATTTAATATTTCAATTAGTGCCAATTTCTGCTAGTAAATAACTAAACACACGTATAGTGGACATAATTCATCTCATTTATGATGAAATAGATGCGTTACTACATTATTACCATACGTTTTGTAATCGTTTGCGAACGTGTTTTATTATTGTTATTAGTTTAATGTAAACTTTGATCATCATTTAAAAGATTTGTAATAAAATATTCGGCTAGAATAGCGGAATAATTGCATAAATTCGCAATATAGCACTGCAAATTTTAAGATCCATGACTTTTTAATCTCCCACGAAAAATCGAATACGTTAATTAAACGCCAAGATGACCTTTGTGTTGTGGATTTTTCGTGCAAATTTTCGTCGAAAAATCATCAAACATTCACTTTCTACACACACGTAATTATAATCATTCAAAATTTCATGTTGCGATAATAAATGATATCGTTATGATTCAATTACCCTTCATGTCATCATCTTTATGGTTGTAATCACGACGAAGCCAACACAAAAGATTCCTATCTAGATCATCGTATTGTTAAGATTTTGTAGTTTTTTTTCAACTATTTTATCAAATGACGGCCGCTAATGGCTTTATTGTAAAACTGCTAATTAATAGAATTGCAAAATCAATTAAAAGCGATTTACCTTTCATTATAATGATTAATAATTTTCTTAAATGAAGTGTGTACAAAGCGAATATTTGATATTTAGTGTAACACTGACAATGACGATCGTGATTTCTGCGATATTTGTTAACATTTAATGATGATCGAGACCTATATTCGTATTAATTAACACAATTAATAAGTCCTGAAATTTTTCAATTTCGCCCAAAACTCGTGTTTTGGATTTGTGTAAGCTCCATCACGTCTGGCGGTCTACACACAATAATTACCGTTGATTATATTAATGAAAGCACACATAAATAGCCACGAAAACAATTTTACAATATGGGAAAAATTACAAGTTTCGGATAATAATAATAAGTGGATACCATGTAATCGCCAGATAATTCCACCGTATACTCACTAATCTGTTTTATTAATAATTTACAATTTTTTAAATGCTGGATTTCTGTTGGAAACAATTCTAAATAAGGCAGTCATGACTATTACCGCATCAATTTCAATGAGTCTCTTCTAACTGGAATCGTGTAAAATAACAGATTTTGATGGTGAAAGTGTCCCATTCTAAAATCGTAATAATCACAAAATTCTAATCCAAGATGCACCTATTACGAAACAATATCCAGATGAGTTTGTATTCTAGTAACGCTGATTTTTCTAGTTGACTCAAGAAAAATCTTCCCCACTTTATTCAGATTTAAGAGGTGGATTCCAAGTCGTCTTTAGGGTTGTAGAATCGTATAAATACATAGCCAATGTAGCTGGGGATTAGTACAATTCGACTATTCGCCTCATCTGGAGATATATTAGATTGTAATTTAGAAAAATGGCATGGCTGAAATTAGGACTAGGTGAGTGTTTTATTGATTGAATATTAAAGTTAATTATCATCTTGCATAATTCGAGCATATATCAACGATATAAAAGCTGTTAAATTCGAAACAAGCTGTAATTGATGTAACTTGAAAGATAGACGTGACATTCTAATTGTTTCTCAAATAGTCACTCGTTATTGATGTTTTAATAATAGAACTATTGCAAAATGATAATATTCTACCCATAAAAAAGACGTATTTTTAATACAATTTTTGTTTCAGTATTGTTTGCATTCTTCGCTAATATTACGGTAAGTTTTATCACTGTTTTGTTTAAAGAAATTGGTTTGATTGGATTGTTTCAAGGCTCAACAAGGTTACAATTATGAACGTCCTCAAAGGCCGTTCGAACCGACTCCATACCAGACAGGGCAGCAATCCGGCTCCCCTACAACGAAACAAAACGGTGGATTTGTTTCGGGATATCGGAAATCAGATGGAATTCCAATCCAACAACTGGAAACAGGCCAAAAAATTGGTACATCTCCTCTAAATGGTGGCTATCCAGAATCACCAACAGCCTCTGGATATCAGAAATCTAATGAAATTCTTGAAGGGGGCCGAAAAATTGCTACCGTCCCTTCAGGATATCCCGGATCCTTTCCGCCAACTGGTGGTTATCCATCGGCTGGATTCCAAAAGTCCACTCCTGTAAGTGGCGGTTATCCAGAATCGCCCGGATTCCAGAAGTCTAATGGAATTCTTGAAGAAGGCCGAAAAACTGCTACTTCACCATCAGGATATCCGGGACCCGTTCCTCCATCTACTGGATACCAAAAGTTGACTCCTACAGGACCATCTTTCCCGGTAACTGGCGGCTATCCAGAATCGCCAACAGCTCCCGGATACCAGAAATCTACAGAAACTCTTCAAGGAGACCGAAAAA
The DNA here is from genome assembly GCA_020740385.1 of Mylabris phalerata. Classification (NCBI taxonomy): domain Eukaryota; kingdom Metazoa; phylum Arthropoda; class Insecta; order Coleoptera; family Meloidae; genus Mylabris; species Mylabris phalerata. The sequence continues at coordinate 1,664,475 of JAJEOX010000299.1, read as the reverse complement.
CCGCTACTGTACCGCCAGGATATCCTGCTCCATCGACTGGATATCAAAAGTCTACTCCTATAGGACCATCTCTTCCTGGAAGTGGCGGTTTTCCAGATTTATCTTCGCAAAAACCTGATCAATTTGGTAACATTTTTCAAACACCATCATTTCGTCCATTTCCAGGCCAACAAAATGGAAATTTTACACTTTTCGGCCAAACACCAATTGGTCCTTTTGTTAATGGCCAAGAAGAAATCAACGAAGGTGACTATTCTGCAATTCCCGGTGTACCTGACCAAGATTATCCGATTTATTCCGAAATCCCAACAACATCCTTTTCCTGTGATGATCAACAATATCCTGGATATTATGCAGATACAGAGACCAGATGTCAAGTCTTCCATATTTGTGCAAATAATGAAACTTATAACTTTTTATGTCCAAATGGCACCGTTTTCCATCAAGAATATCTAGTCTGTGTTTGGTGGAACCAATTCGATTGTAGCACAGCACCATCTTTATATTCAATCAATGCAAACATTTACGATTATACAATTATGGGAGTACCACAATATGTAGGTGGTAGATTTCCGGGACAAGGTTTAGGAGGTCCACCAGGCAGTACCGACTTAAATCAACCAAACGGATATCAAGAGAAGGGTCCATTTAGAGAGTATCCAACACAAGGATTAATTAGTCCACTAGATAGTCCAGGAGCCACTCAGCCAGGTGGTTCTGGATCTGATGGGTATCCAGGAGCCACTCTACTAGGTGGTTCTGGACCTGGTGGGTATCCAAGCGTATCTGGAGGATATCCTGCAAAACAACAACCCGTCGCGGCACCAGGAGAGCGCCAACAAGGTCGATTTGAATTGCCAAAAGGACCAGGTGGATTTCCGATAAAATCACCGCAAGCAGACTACCAAGGCGTAACTAGTCAACAATTGAATGGATATCCAGGTGTGTCTCTTGCGAAACAACCGGAAGGTACATCTCAAGCCCAACGGGGTGGGATTAAATTGCCCCAAGGACCTGGTGAATATCCAGGTGGTTATCCTAAAGAACAGCCATTAATTCCATTCCCCGGAACTAAGCCGCAACAGCCGAATAGAGAATATTTACCGCCTACTAATGGAAAATGATTTGAGATTTTTATTGGAATTCAAAATATCCAAACGTATGTAAATAAACGATTTTTATATAAAGCAAATCTATGTAGATAACTGGAAATAAATAGAATTTATAATGCAATTATTACCGTTTTCTTCAAGGATAAATTTATATATTTCGGGAAATATTGTAAACATTTCATACAATTTAATTTATTTTTGATGAGACTTCAAAAAGACACTCTTCTTTACATTGTTTTCGAGTAATTTTTTTAAAAGATTGTGTAAATACTGGTAGCGTAATAAGTACCTCGTTATTTTATCAATTTAGAATGTAAGGCCAGCTTCAGAGTACGTGTTGAAGATTTTCTCAACTGAATTAATATAAGCTGCCGTTCTAATATCCAATCCCAAATTGAATTTTGCAGCTGTCTTCATTATAGCCTAAAACAATTATAATTAAAAAAAAAATCGAATTTATAATCATTATTTATACTCTAGCTGAACGTTCCATTGTATAATCAAGACCAGAATGTACGATATCTTTCTCAGAAGCACCAGCAATTTTCTTTTGGAAAGACTCAGATGGTGTAATTGGTATTTTACCACAATCTGAGCCAAATTTCCGCTCCAACGACTCTTGGACAGATTCTAAAATAAATCAATTTTATTAAATGAAGGGATAAATTTTAAAATTATTACGCAATAGATGATAGTTGGAATCTTTTTCGTACTTAAATGTGAGTCTACCATATGATACATGATTGATATTTTTCAACCATTCAAAGAATGAAACAGTCACACCACCAGCATTAACGTATAAATCTGGAATTACTAAAATATTCTTTTTCAATAGAATTTGATCAGCAGCTGGTGTTGTTGGACCATTAGCAGCTTCAGCAATGATTTTAGCACGTATTTTATCAGCATTAGCTTTTGTTATAACTTTTTCTGTGGCTGCCGGTACTAAAATATCACATTCTTCATACAATAGTGCATCCCCTTCTGATGGTTTCGAATCGGGGAAACCTTTAATTGTTCTATTTGTTACTAAATGTTCTTCTAGAGCTTTTGGATCGATTCCATTTGGATTATAGATAGCACCATCATATTCTATTACACCAATACATTTAGCACCGGCACGATGTAAATACCTAGTTGTATGCAAACCAACATTACCAAAACCTTGTACAATGAAAGTTTTACCCTCCCAACCGGGTTTACTATTACACATTTGCATAAGTGTAGGTTCATGAATGAAATTATCAATACCATGGTATACACCACGACCAGTTGCTGAAACACGCCCATGTATACCACCTTGATTGATTGGTTTACCAGTAACACAAGCATGACTATTTATATCACGATAACCAATTGTTTTAGCATATGTATCAGCAATCCATGACATTTCACGCTCACCAGTACCCATATCAGGTGCTGGTACATCAAGACTAGGGCCAATAAAACCTTTCTTAGCCAATTCTAATGCAAAACGTCTTGTCAATTTCTCTAATTCATGTTCGGAATATTCTTTTGGATTGATTTTTAAACCGGCTTTAGCACCACCGAATGGTACATCAACACAAGCACATTTGAATGTCATTAGAGCTGCTAAAGCTTGGACTTCATCGCGACACACATCGAGCGAATAACGGATACCTACGACAAAAATTGTGTTTTTGATGAGCAATTTAACAATTTATTGAATATTTGAGCGAAATTTCGTCAAAAACGATCTTCAATAAAAGGGTTACACACAAAATGACTCAAAATTTCATCAAATTCGTTTCTCTCCATTTTATTCTGGAACAAGAATGTTTCGTGTTTATTTCAGAATACAACTAATAAAAATGAGCATTTTTGCGTCATTTGATGTGTTTAACTCGTATTCAAAATTCTCTAAAACGAGCTACTCGGTTCAAATTTTGTCAATAACAGGACCGTTTAAGTAAAACAAGCGGTACTAGTACAGTATATAAAACATTGTAATTTAAGCTAGTTTTATTTATAAGTCAACACCTGTAAGTGCGAAAAAAACGAGCAACTTGCCAAATAAACTAAATATTTAAAAAAATACCAAACAGTTGTTTAATTCATTAGTTACATCATATGATAAAGTTATTCACATAAATAAACAGCCCAGTGATAATGTGATAAAATGACGTATAATAACAATAAAAAAATAGAAACTACTGTTAATTATTAATGATAATAATAATGAGACCATTATATTTGTTTTTGTATTATTCCTTGTTTTTTTTTTTGGTTTTTATAATAATTTACAAGACCTCCATTAAAACTACATTTGCGACAAGTTTCCTAACAAGTTAATCTCAATTGTTGATGAGTTGATTTTGCACGATAAAAATAATTAATATTTGATTAGTTATCTAGAATAAAATAATAACGATCAATGATAAAACTGTTAAAATTAAATACTCAAAACATAAGATCGTTCTATTTTTGTGCAATAAACAATAAAAATGTAGATTTAACAAATTATGTATTCTAAAACAAAACTTAATTTGGAAATAATGAGGATCTAAAAACAAATAAATTTACAAATAAAGTGGCTATAATTTTTGTAAATACTACCGAAAAATCCACGTGTAAACTTGAAATTTTATATCAATTAATAAGCGAAATTTATGGAATTTTAAGAAAAGGATCATAAACAATCTACTTTAAAAGATAACTACGAAATTTAAAAAGGGGCAAGGTTATTTCAACGTTTATTGAACATAAAAGGGTTATATTTAAATCATTTTGAAAGCACTAATTTTTATATAGGGTGATTCAAAAGAAGCGTATAATGCAAATAACTTCTTTATTTATCAAAATTGCGAAAAACGCCAAGACAGGTAACTTTTTATTTTTTAATTGTCCCTTTCTGACAAAACCAAAATGATTCTACCAGTTACCATCACGAAGACGTCATCATCAATTTTTTTTAAATTAGAACCCCCATTTTGAATTTTTTTTTCTGGTAGAGCATATTTTTCTGCGTTCAGACATGGAAAAATTGTAGGGGGTTAATAAGAAAATTTTTGAGAAAAAAATTGTTAAAGTTTCCAAGATTTTCAGTCATCACAATTGCCATGCATCAGCATTGTAAGTGGAAAACACAATACCTCTGTATCAGCATTACAAGCATTGATTTACTAATGGATCAAGTAGGCATAGATTGAATATTTGACATAATTACTGACAAACATGGCGGATTTAATTGTCAAAAATAAAAATGAGAAATTTGAATGATTGTTAGCAATGGAGATGATACAAGCCATTAAAGAGATCAAATACACTTCAATTTTATTTCGCCTTTCATCTCCAACTGCTAGAAATCATCCACATTTCTCATTTAATTTTTGACAATTTAATCCGCCATGTTTGTCTAATTATGTCAAATTTTCAACCTATGCCTACTTGATACTTTAATAAATCAATGCTTGCAATGCTTATTCAGAGGTATTGTGTTTTGTGTATACCATGCTGATGCAAAGATATTGCGATGACAAAATTTTGCAAAATTCAACAATTTTTTTCTCGAAAATTTTATAATGTAACCTTCTACAATTTTTACATGTCTGAACGCACAAAAATATGCTCATCCAGAAAAAAAAATCAAAAATAGAGGTTCTAATTAAAAAAAATTGATAATGTCATTTTTTCGCAATGGTAACTGGTAAACTCGTTCTCACCCAGCCACAAAATAGTATATTGAAAAATAAGTTTCAGAAGTCCATAATTCCTGCACGAGACCAAGTTTAAAAAACGGGTGCGGTAGCACGAGTTTTTTAATGGTCGAGTGCAGGAATTGACTTCTGAAACGAATTGTTCATACAATTTTTCCTATTTTGCGCCCCTTTGTACCCTTTTTAAATAAAAATTGAACCCTTAAAATTTAGGGAATTTTATACAAGTTGGTATAAAATAAAACAAATGAAAGTTCTACTTGACGATATTCAACTTTTTATTTGTAAAACGAGTTGATTTTCAATTGTTCAAGTGTCCATATTAATTACGACTTTTAATAAAGTAAAAATGTGTGACAAATTATCGTGTACTCCACCAGAATTACGTGATATTGTTGAAAATGGTATCAATGATTTACTTCCCGGTAACTCAAAAATTAAAAATGAATATTGTAATCAAAATTTTCAAGAATGGTGTAAAAATAATTTGAAATAAATAAAAGTTGTTTTCACGTTAATCAAGTGGTCTGCATTTCTGTCAAAGAATGACATTTGAGATAGTCGACAGTGTTACCAACTTCGAAAAAATAAATTATCCCAGATTTTCCACACTCAAAGTAATTGGGAAATTTCCATTGCTTCACTGCTTTTAGTGTGGAAATGATTTTATTTCCAACGCAAAATAGGAAGAAATAATTAAAAAATAAAACATTGTCTCGGCGTTTTTCGAAATTTTGATAAATAAAGGAGTTATTTGCATTATGCGCTTCTTTTGAATCACAGTGTATAATTAGCAAATGTAGATTGATAATTTATAACTTATATTGATTTTAGTTAGCTACATTTTACCTGTTAGTAAATGGGGCCAATTTCGAGTGTTTATAAGTCAATTTACCAGTTCTACATTCTTTTAAAGCTTGGTTTAGAACTTATCAGAATATTATCAACATTTTGAAATTTATCTATTTAGAAAATTAGGCTTATAAAAAATTAGTATGTTTCCAGACAATTGCGCCATATAAACTTTAAACTATTACAATTTTTATATAAAAAAATTGAATAAATCGTCAAAATATAGGCCACTTTAATTGGGGATTTGCCAAGAGGTCTACTGTAATGTAACATTTTTGTTTTAATGTTTAATGAAAATTTTCAAGATTCTTGCTCGAAAACCGCAAGCATGAGAGGATTTTTTTGTTGATTTCTGTATTTAATTTCACGGTATCTATCGAATTTTCAACCTAGTCGCTTTCTATACTCTTGAATAGTAATCGAATTAGATTTTAATTGTTTACAAGCGGTGCGAATTGAATAGAATAACATCAAGGACTATTCAATCTATTTTTAAATAAAACCACAATTTTTTTACCTCCTTTCGTTGGCATCCTGTGTGTACTATGCTGTGCTCGATAGCCTTTAATAATCTCATATTCACCATTATCTCGACGTAATGGGAAACCAATTTCAATAATATGATCGCACTGTTCCATCAATGTTAATATACCTTTAACTTTCGCCTTCCTTTGTTCTAATGTTAATTTCGAGCCGCGGACTTTTGTTAAATCTTCAACCAATTTATCTTCGACCAGACAACAGGCGCGATGGAAGAAATACTCAACCATATCGAAGAATTGCGGATCGGGATTTGTTGGCATGTCCTTTAAACGATCCGGTATAACATGATCGGCATAGGTACGATTCGATTGTATCGATTGATTGATTGATGGTAATAATTTCGTGAATGTACCATGTTCAATTGTTGCTTTCAATGGTACAATCGCACGGGATAATGACTTAAAATTCAACATCTTAGGTTTGTTGTCAACACTAGAAATTTCTTCTAAACACTATTAAATTCGATTAATTGATGATGTTGTATTTATACGTTGTACATACCACCACGTCACCTAAACAAATAAAAATTCTACCAAATTATTTCCTATTTAAATAAATTAAAGCTTACGTAATCGGTAATATCGCGTGAAATGTAAATTTTCGCCTAACCCCACCAGAACACCACCAGCAAGTGTCAAAATTAAAATGGCGAGCTGTCAAAAATCAAACCAAAACAGCGCTACTGTGATCGAATACTACAACTACAAAATCAACGTTGCCACTACTTTTATTGTAACGACTTAGACAACCAAATATACACAAAATCTACAGGACATCTGGAATTTGATTTCTTATCAAAAATTTTATTGTTTTTAATTTATGCATGGTCTAAAGTGTATTTGTGTACGGGTTCAAATTGTTGCTAGTCATCAATTTATTTGCTCCTTTATAATTAGAATTACTGATAATGTTTACAAGGCTATCAATGTTCAAATAAAAATTTCTGTCGAATAAACAGTAAAAATGTTGATAATTTTGATATTGAAATAACAATAAAATACTAATGAGAATTTCTCTATACAAAACTAATCGACTTTACTATCTTTATTATTATTGAAACAATATTTAAAATAAAAGACGGAAAATTCAACAAGGTCAACAACTATATGTGTTTGTTGTTGTTTGGTTCAAAATTTATGCTTTCCATGCCCAGTTTGTTGTTGTTATTTACAACAAGTCAGTGTGTCTGCATTCTTAATGAGTTATTTCTTTCTTTTTTATTAAAAATAACTGTTTAGTTTGTTTGACTAATCGTTAACGCATATTTTTAAATCCAGGTAAGATTGTAGTAATATCAGGTAATTATGGAAGACTCATAATTAAGACCCAATAATTATATTTTAATTTCATCGTCCGATAATAGCGCACGTTTCTCCAGCCTTCATCGACTTGACCTGGTATTCAATTATTTTTAGTTAATTTGCCGTTGATTCTTTCTAATATTGAAAATCGAAAAAATTCCAAGATCGAAAGTAAAAATCCCATACTGTACGAAAGAGGTCGTAAACTTTGCTGATAACAAAAGAAATTACGGAAAATTAATGAATAAACACCATTCTATAAGTAGCACTCGAATTGATAACATATCAAACGGAATTATTGTTTATTTTTAGAAAATGTTGTCGAAAACACAAATACTCTATGGGAAACTACTAAATTTCACCCCAACGATAACTGCAAGATGTTTAAACACAGAAGCGGTAATAGCACGCGAGAAAAAGTATGTCGCCCATAATTACCACCCATTGCCGGTAGCTCTAACCAGAGGCGAAGGTAAGTTTCTCTAATTTTCTAGAAATTTTGTTAAACTTTCTATATTTGAAGGCGTTTTTGTTTGGGATGTTGATGGGAAGAAGTATTTGGATTTTCTTAGCGCTTATTCCGCTACGAATTTCGGCCATTCCCACCCGAAAATCTTGAGTGCTCTCCAGAAACAAGTCAACACTTTACATCTAACATCCCGGGCCTTCTATGCGGATAGTCTCGGAGAATTTGCCGAATTCGCTACGAAACTCTTCGGATACGACAAAATCCTACCGATGAATACAGGTAGATTAGTTTTAATGATAGAAATCTAACTAAATTGTGTTGTAATTCAGGTGTAGAAGGCGGCGATACAGCGATAAAACTAGCCCGCAAATGGGGCTACAAAGTCAAAAAAATACCAAAAGATCAAGCGCATGTAGTGTTCGCTTCAGAGAACTTCTGGGGCCGTTCTTTGGCCGCTATTTCCGCCTCAACAGACCCGTTAAGTTTCGAAAATTACGGCCCTTTTCTTCCCGGTTTCAGCTGCGTACCTTACAACGATTTGAAAGCACTCGAAGTACGTTTCTATTATCGAAAAATTCGATTTTATCGTTGAAATTTTAGAAAATCCTCCAAGACCCGTGCGTGTGCGCTTTTATGGTGGAACCAATCCAAGGCGAAGCTGGCGTTATTGTACCAGACGATGGTTATTTGAAAGGCGTCCGTGAATTGTGCAACAAATACAACGTTCTTTGGATCGCCGATGAAGTCCAAACGGGTTTAGGCCGCACCGGCAGACGATTATGTGTCGATTACGAGAGCGTTAAACCGGATATTTTAATATTGGGCAAAGCGTTAGGTGGTGGCGTCTATCCAGTTTCGGCGTGTTTAGCCAACGATAATGTAATGCTAGTCATGGAGCCTGGCACGCATGGTTCAACTTTTGGTGGTAATCCGCTAGCTTCAAAAATCGCAATTGCTGCTTTAGAACTCCTCGAAGAAGAGAATCTAGCGTTGGTCGCTTGTCAATTAGGCGAAATTTTCAGGACGGAATTAATCAAGAAATTAGATAAAGATATCGTGATTAAAGTACGCGGGAAGGGTTTATTGAATGCTCTAGTAATCAATCATAGTAACTATTTAAAAATTATATCAATCAGTAATTAACAATTCAATTTTCTTTTAGATATAGTACAAGCTTGGGATATTTGTATGAAGTTGAAAGGAAACGGAATTCTAGCCAAACCTACTCATGATAATATCATTCGGTTTGCACCACCTTTGATTATAACAAAACAACAATTAGAAGAGGCGTTGTATATTATTTGCAATACCATCAATACAATGTCTTGCAATGAAGTACGAGAAGAGAAACTTTGACTGGGATTTTTGTAAATTTACAGGAATTATTGTTGTATTTTTATATCACTTTAACACAATTGTTGTATGCGTAAAAAATTAAATTTTCTTGAAACTTATCTTGCTTTAAATATCAAAATTAGAGACGTTACGGAAGTACCATAACAGAAACAGACACGAAAACTTTAACAAGCACCAAAAAACTTGAAGTAAAATTTTTCGGAAATCCAACGAGCTTACCGGAAATTTTCTAAAAGATTGGAAAACGCATTCAATTTACAATATTTGTGGAGAAAATTGTGGGAAAAATTGGTAATATTGGCTAAATTATAAGAGGAAATATAAAAAAAATAAATATAAACATTTCAAACTTAGAATTTTTCAAAATGAGAAGGTCTTAGATACCAGGGGTGGATGGTTAACTTTAGGGGCTCGGGGCTAATACTAATTGGGGATTTATTTAATTACACCAAAGGGTTAATTGTAACTATGCAGATGTACTTTAATTTCCGTTATATATCGGCTTAAATTGGCGTAAAAACAGAGCTTCCAAACCTAAATTCCGCAATTGCGGAACCAGAAGCAGATCCCTCAGTAATCAAATCAATGCTGGGTTGATTAAAAATAATCGACTTACTTGTAATATTTTATAACATTACATCAATTTAATTAAAAAATGGCAGTGTTTGTAAAATATATGTACATTCTTCTGTAAAAATAAGGTGCTATATTATTTAAAACAAACCGGTCCGATTGAAAATCCGAAAGCTTGATTCGGCAATCCATAATCAACCGGATAGAAATCAACGATCGGTAATTGTGTCAATTTCTTCGTCTTTATTACAAATACTGTTTCGTTTTTGTCGCGTCCAGTACTACAACCATCATTAATAATTTTCGGTTGATTTTTCCTATAGGAAAATTCCTGTTCGTTATCGCCCAATAATTTTATAGCCAAATCATGGTTTAGTGCCCGTTCATTATACCAAGCTATACTATTGACACATGTATATGTGAAATTTTGATAAGCCTCTTGCGATAACAGACGTAAAAAGGTCATCTGAACTGTCCCAATTGTATCATAAGTTATCTAGAAGTAACCAGTTTTATAATTTGTTGATTGTAATTAAATTTATTAATAACTTACACGAGATCCACCGCGTAATTTCGAGTAATATTTCTTCCGATTATTTTCTTTCTGCCACGGTATATTCGGCATACTAGCCGTGTGAATGTCGGGAAAAACACACGTTTCACCTTGTCCATTCATATTACAATAGACATAAACAGCATCATCAATCATCCCCAAGTTTGGATCAATCCAATACCAACCTATAACGATTTGTATAAGCGTCCTGTATTGGTAAATTTCATGAAATTACCATCCGAAAATTGTGGATGTCCGTAGTACAAATCTCGACAAGTCCTCGCTGGATTCTCGTTAGTCCCGGCCGGTTTCCGGAAGGTCTCCAAATCTAACCGCATTGTATAAATTGTATTGTACATATTCGAAAATTTCTCATTCAATTCGTCATCTCCACTTCCAAAAGAATCCGCACTTGAAACAAATTAAATTTTATAAAAATCCCTTAATTTTCAATATAACTTACAATAAATCTTCAACATTTCGCCGAGTCCTCGATAATTCCTCCCTAAATAATAGTTCTGGAGGTACTAGAGGCATCTCAGCCGGAGGTCCTGGAGGTCCCGGAGGACCAGGAGGTCCAGGTTCGCCTTTAATTCCAGTTTGTCCATCCGCACCTTTCGGTCCTGATGGGCCCTCAGAACCCATTGCCCCAGGTGGACCTTCACTACCTTTCATTCCTATCGGTCCTTCCGGTCCCTGAAATATAATTTTTCAATTTTTTTTTTTAATTAAAATTATTCAAAAATTTTACCCTATCGCCTTTAGGTCCTTCAGGACCACTAGGACCTTTATCGCCTTTTAGTCCTTTCTCACCAAATTCTCCCTTAAGACCTGTTATTCCTGTTTCGCCTCTATGTCCTTTAGGGCCACGTCTACCTCTATCGCCTTTTTGGCCTTTGATTCCAATAGGTCCAACTTTTCCTGGAAGCCCAGATGCGCCCTCTTTACCAGGAGGTCCAGGCTCTCCCTATAACGAAAATATAAATAAAGTTTTACGATTTAGAATATCCACTTACCGCCAATCCAGGCGCTCCACGTAAGCCAGGAGGTCCTGAAGATCCCGGAATACCTTGCGGACCCGGTGATCCTTGCAAACCCGGCGGCCCAGCAGGGCCTATACTCCCTTTTTCACCGGGTAACCCAGTATTGCCTTGAGCACCAGCTGGGCCTTCAGAACCCTAAAATACCCATAATGCAATAATTATCGGCGAAAAATTAATAATCTCACAGGTTTGCCTGGTGGTCCAACGGGACCCATTTCTCCAGGAGGACCAATATTACCAGGTTGTCCGGGAGAACCTTGTTTACCATCATCACCATCTTTTCCAGGTTCTCCTTTTATCCCAGGTGGACCAGGTTGGCCAGGAGATCCTGGAAAACCGATTGCTCCAGGTGGCCCGATAGGACCCTCAACTCCAGGTTCTCCTCTATCTCCAGGTGCGCCTTGAGGACCAGCTTTTCCTTCTTCACCCTTAGGTCCTGATGGGCCTCGTTCTCCCTTTATAACAAATTACGATTGCATAATTTAAAGTAAATGAATTGAAGACTTACAGGTTTGCCTTCAGATCCTGGAGGTCCAATTGCTCCCTGCGATCCTGTATCACCTTTAGCCCCACGAAGTCCTTCTAAACCAGGCAATCCTGGTAATCCTTCTGCACCCGGAGGTCCTGGACGCCCAGATACACCAGGAGGTCCAGCTGGGCCTGGTGGACCTTTTTGTCCCACATCACCAACCTCCCCTTTACTTCCCGGTGATCCTGGAAGTCCCTGAGGTCCAGTCGGACCAGCGGCACCAGGTGAACCGACTGGTCCATCTTCTCCTTTCTGTCCTTGTCTGCCGATTTCACCAGGAGGACCTTTTTCACCTGGAGGACCTAATGGCCCTGGTTCGCCTCGTGGACCAGCTGGGCCTGGATTTCCCATAGATCCCTATTTAAAAAGTTTAATAATAATAATATTTCGGAAAATTGCTTTATTTAATTATTACAATCTCGCCACGAGTGCCTTTGACACCTTTTTCACCTGGAGGACCAGCTTCTCCTTTATCACCATCTTCACCTGGAGATCCTACTGGACCAGGTAAGCCTGGCAAACCCCGAATTCCAGGAAGGCCATCTCTACCAACTGGACCAGGTAAACCACGTTCTCCTTGTTCCCCTTTAATTCCAATCGGACCAGGTGGTCCTGGTGGTCCTTTACGACCTTCAGGGCCCTGAGGTCCATCTTTACCAGGTTCTCCTTGTTGTCCTTTATCACCTGTTGCTCCTTGTGGTCCTACTGCACCCGTATCCCCTTTCATTCCTGGTAAGCCCTTCATTTATTTGTAAGCAATTGTAACTATCTTCTTTAATACTCACCGGAAGGCCAGATATTCCTCGTTCGCCTGGAAATCCCGGCAAACCAGTAGAACCAGGTGGACCAGGAACGCCTGAAGGGCCTGGCGGTCCAGAAGCACCTTCTTTTCCAACTTCCCCTGGTGGTCCAGATTCACCAGGAATTCCTTGTGGACCGGGAGCTCCAGGTTCACCAATTGGTCCTGGCTCTCCAGTTAATCCTCGTGGACCAATTACACCTGGCGCTCCTGTAGGTCCAGGTGGACCTGGTTCTCCCTAAAATAATTCTTTTACAAATACATACTTAAATTAATGTATCATATTGAGTACTGGAGGGCCTCGCTCTCCAGAAGGTCCAGGCAAACCGTCCTTTCCATTAATTCCAGGTGGACCTTGAGGTCCTACAAATCCACGGGGCCCTTCAAGACCTGGTACACCAATTTCGCCTTGTGGTCCTGCAGGCCCCGGTTGTCCAGTATCACCTTTAGATCCAGGAGATCCTTCACTTCCCCTACGTCCTCTGGCTCCACGGAATCCTCTAGGTCCTGTCTCTCCTCTTTCACCTTGTGCGCCAGTATTTCCCTATTTTGTTTTTTTTAATTTAATTAATGAGGAAACATTGATGAAAAACGTATTTGTTACCCTTTCTCCTTTTTCACCCAGTAAACCTTCTTTTCCTGTTGCACCCTTATCACCTTTCTCCCCTGTATTACCAGGGTACCCTAACAATCCTCTTGGGCCTTCTTTCCCTTTTTCACCTGGAGGTCCCATTGCACCACTTTCACCCCTAGGCCCATCGAAACCTTTAGGTCCTTCTGGTCCTTCAATTCCTGGTATGCCCGGCGCTCCTACTGGTCCAATATCACCTTTAGGTCCGGCATCTCCCTTTTCCCCTTCAAATCCTCTTTCACCCTTATCGCCTTTCTCGCCTTGTGGTCCTCGTTTACCTTCATCTCCTTTAACTCCACGTAAACCAGGAAATCCGACAGGACCTTGTGGCCCAATACCACCTTGATCTCCTTTGATTCCAGGTAAGCCTGGATGTCCGGGATTTCCAGATGGTCCTTCAGTTCCATGAAAACCTGGCATACCTGGTTTACCTGGAGGGCCCTATTTTTATTATTATGATTTTCTGTAATTATTATAGAATAATATTTACTTTGATTCCTGGTGGTCCTAGAAAACCTTGAGGACCTGGCGGTCCCATTACTCCTGGCGGACCTGTTTGTCCAGGAGCTCCTGATGGTCCAGGCGGGCCAGGTAATCCCTTACTACCCGATGGACCTTCCATACCTGATAAACCTGGTGGTCCCGAAACACCAGGAATTCCACGAGGTCCTGGGAAGCCTCTAGGGCCCATTTCTCCTGGCATTCCCGATAAACCAGATGGACCTTCATCACCTGGCAAACCGGTATGACCACGTGCACCAGGTTCACCGGTATTACCCTGTGCTCCTTTCTCGCCTTTTTCACCAACAATACCCGGTAGACCAATTAAACCTTGTTCGCCTTTAGCACCTGGAGGTCCAGTAGCACCCCGATCGCCGTCACGGCCTGGACGACCCCGTCTGCCTTCTCTACCGGGCATTCCTGAGGGACCACGAATGCCTCTTAATCCCTTACAAAAAAGTTAAATTAGAAGAATTTTAATGATTGTGGGGTTTTCTTACAGGCTCGCCGATTTCACCGGGCTCGCCTTTGTTTCCTTCAGGGCCTGGGAGGCCTTGAGGGCCCGGAATTCCAGTAAGACCCATCGGACCTTCAGTACCTCTCATCGACATCTAAAGAAAATCGTATAATTAACTTTAAAAAATTACAAAAATTATCGAATATTACCATATGTTGTGATAAAAGTTGTCGGAAAGTTTCACTTTGAACATCTGGCCCTTTTTCATTACTTTGTAAACTTAGCTAGAATAATAAAAATTGAACAAATTTAATTGGAAATGAGATTGAACTTACCGGTATCATAAAAACATGACCTGGAGGACCTGGAAGCCCACGCATTCCAGGTATCCCACTTCTGCCTTCTTCCCCTTTAGGCCCGGGTGGTCCTGGTAGTCCAGGTGGTCCCAGATATCCTCTCGGACCTGGTAATCCACGATTTGGATTGATATCAGGCAATGGAGTAATCCATTCATCTTCTTCGGCTTCTAACGGATTGCTTACAGTAGAGGGTACAAAATCTAAATCGATATCTTCACTAATATCACCCCTTATTGGCATCATTGTTAGAGCTTCATTGTCTAAGCGAATTGTCGTAGTCTCCCCTTCGAATTCAAAAAACGACGGATTATTTCTTGTATTATTGTCGAAATTCCTTTCAAATCTATCGCGGAAGATGATATCGCAATCTGGGGCGTGATAATTGCACAATTCGTACGCTTCATCAGGAATTGGTGCGATTTTAAATAGTTGTAAGTCGCCCTATTTGTGATAATTTTAATGATAAATCGAAAGAAATTTGTTGTACTTACCTTAAAGAAATTTTCTTCGGCTAATTCGTGTCCGAGAGTCATGATTCCGTCGATATTTAATGTCGAACTTGGTGTTCTTTCTAGTGATCTTGTTATCGTTTCATTACAATCTTTAATTAATGTAACTGAATTGCCTTTAACGCTGAAACCTAAACGGTGCCATCTGAAATTTTGCGTTGAATTTCTATTGATATAAAAATAGGAAACATCACCTACTTTCCGTCATCTATCGCTAAATTAAATGAAATTAAATTATTCTCCTCTGGCATCTGTTCAATATCTTCATAATAAAAACTAACATCCTTTCCAATTGATATAGCAATCTGTTCATCACCCTCATCGCTATATAGTGTGAATAAGGGATAAATTTGCCCTAATTCAATAATGTTTTATCGTATCAAAAAAATATGAAATACTGTAGAAATTTTATAAACATAATTGTCCAAAACAGATATTTTTTACCTGGATCCGCCTTAATAACCATAAGTATGGAAAAATCTTGTGGGAAACCTTGTGGAAAATATTCACTTGAAGTTAATGAGATTTTTGCACGTTCATCGAAACGATAGGCCCAATCATTCCTTAACGGTTGGATTGTTTCAGTATTATTGAAACATCTACCTAAAATGCGATGTATACCAAACGGTTCTGACCATAAATCGGATATATGAATTAAATCAATTATGTTATCTGAAAGGGAAATACAACGATTTAACGAAAGTCGATGATTTAATGAAATCGTGGCAACATTGTATCTTTATTATTATGAATATTTTGAAATTTTTAACCAATGATGTAGAAGAATTCAATTTACAAAAACTCAAATTTATTTTTGTAATTTAATCCTACACGCCCCTGCTTTTTTGACTGTTATTATTAACGATGTAACTGTAACCACAAAGCGGGATTTTACCCAGCTCGCTAGATGCCATATTTTATCGGTAATTATTCCATCTAAAATTCACAGTAAATTATAATTAAGATTATCGTTAATAATTAATTTGCGTATTTTGTGTTTAATTAACAGATTTAAAAACAAACTGAGATTATATTAACGAAATTAATCGAAAATTGTAGCAATTATCGCGATTCAATTGTTACCATTTTACAATAATCAGTGTTGCCGAATTCCGGATATTTCCCCAAATTTGACGCTTTAAGGGGACGAGGTACATCTTAGGGTTTTTACCGGCGAAAATATGAGTTTGTAACTTGCGATTTCTCACTCGTCCTTGGGACTACGACAACCGGAAATAGATTTTTCAAAAGAGCATTTCTTATAGAATCCAATGGTTTGTCCCGTTTTTCAAAATGTTGATACAAATTTGAATTATAGATGAATTTCTAGCAACATGTTTTTTTCGTATTTTTGTACAATTTCTCGTATTTTCTCTTATAACTTGGCCAATTTTGATTATTTTGCAAAAATTCTTGTACTGTTAGATAGCAAATAAAAAGTTCTTTTCAAATATTCGAGAAATTTTCCAATTCCGCCGTTAGTTTTCCGGAAAATTAAGAAAACGTCTGGGAGGAGATATAAGAATTTGGACACAGTTTTTATTTTACAGCCTGAATTATCGCGGAAAATTCGGCTTGATTTTCTGGCACTGTTTTCACTTATTAAAATTGATTATTTTGCTTTAAAATACATACAGTTAGGTAGATAATTTTGTTATCTTTCCGATTGGCACATTATTTTTGTAATAAAGATTGTTTTCTCGAAGAAAATGGAATGAAAATCCAGTCTCTTTGTTCGTGTATTATCAAGCAAGATAACCCGTCATACTTCGGGAAAATCAACATTTTTTACAAAAATAATGGGCCAATCGGAAAGAGAACAAAATTATCTACCTAATCGTATGTATTTCAAAGCAAAATAATTAATTTTAAAAAGTGAAAATAATGGCAGAAAAACCAGTTGGTTTTTCCGCGATAACTTAGGCAATTTTCAAATTTTCAAAAAAAGGGTTTCGCATTGCCCCTTGGCTCTTGTATCAGCTTTCGATTGAGGGGTTGATCAATGCTATAAAATAAAAATTGTAGGAGAAAACCTATTGTAGCGTACAGAAGTTTTCTTACTTTTCCGGAAAACTAATAATGGAATCGGGAAATTTCTTAAATATTTGAAAAGAACTTTTTATTTGCTATCTAAAAATACAAGAATTTTTGCCAGATAATCAAAATTGGCCAAGTTATAAGAGAAAATATAAGAAATTGAACAAAAATACGAAAAAAAACATGTTGTTAGAAATTCATCTATAATTCAAATTTGTATCAACATTTTGAAAAATTGGAAAAACCATTGGATTCTATAAGAAATGCTCTTTTGAAAACTCTATTTCCGGTTGCCGTAGTCCCAAGGACGAGCAAGAAATCGCAAGTTACAAACTCACATTTTAGCCGGTGAAAATCCTAAGATGTCTTTCGTCCCGTTAAATAAGTGTCATTTAAATTAGAGTTGTTGAATTGTAAGAAAATTAGAACATTGTTGATTAATATTTCTATTATGACTTGCATATGGGATGGTATAATTCATTTATAATCTAGAGCAATATAAAGAGATATAAAATGGTAATTACCACTAACAATAGAGTCTAATTAAAAGAATTCTCTCAAAGAAAAGAATTGTATGTTTATAAACCGAAAAATTCTAACGAAAATCGCAATAAACGCGAAGAACAAAGAAGGTCTTATTATTATTATTAAAATTCTTGAGTTTGTCAATAATTTTTTCTGTTAAAAACCCCAAATTTTAATGGAATTAACATAAATCCTTAACTAAAAGGAACAGGCTGTATTTGTCCTCATTGCTGTACATTGAAACTTTATGATTGTTTCGATTTTATATTTCGCGTTCACCATTTTTGTATTTCTAAAGAAAAGCAAAAACTTTTCAATAAAATTAAATCTTACCGTTTTGCGTTGTAGCAGGAACAAGAATCATCCAGTTGATAAACAGAAATAAGTAGAAACAATACGAAATTTGATTTGTTGTAGAGTTGTACGCCAACAATACCATGTCTAATTGTATCCTATTTACTGGAGAAAAATAAAATTTCTACAATAAAGTTTATCTCTCTTATATTGAAGAATCGAATATATAATTTCGAATTATATTTTGATCGTTGCATACAAATCTATAACTTGGAATGCTTTCAAACTATTCCTGTTGATTACCATTTTGATTAACGAAAGCATCTCTTCGATCCTCGTCGAATTGAATATGTTTAAATTAGCATCCAGATTTACGAATAAAGCACATCTACATATTCGTGATTTTTACAATTCGAAATTATAGAAAAGCTCTACTACCAACACCGGACCTACCACATTAAAATAGCTCGTATAACACCGAATTAGCTACAATAATTTGCTAAATTAATAGTCGATTTAATTAATCGTATGCTCGTCGTGTATGCTTTCAGGCGATACCATTATTCGATTCGTTGTAAAGTGCCGACGAAACCGCAAAGTAATTAACACCTACCTCTCTATATTGGAGTATGATTAGTATTTTTGTTTCTTTAATATTCCATTTTCAAATTAAAACATTTCTAATGTGGGGTCGAATCAATTAGTTGCGTTCTATTGAAGGGAACAAATCACCTAATGGACCGTCTTTTTGCCATTTCTCATCGATAAATATCGTCGATAAAGGGTAGGGAAATCGTTATTTTCATTAGAAGAAAACTCGAATTTTGCCATTTAAAAATTAATTAAGCGGTGAGCGATTGGGGAAATATTTGTAAGGTAGTTTCCAGAGAATATTTTAGCTCAAACTTACGAGGATTTTTGGGTTATTCGTTTTTAGTAGTCTTATGTGCATCGTTGTTTGATATTGCCCAAAAAGCGATTTTTAGCCGTCTTCTCGACGGGCTAAGTGGCGCAACTTTTGTTAAAACGTTCCTGAGGGCGCTCTATAATTCCGGAAAATATCTTCCGAATCGCTCGCCAATTAATGGAACTATATGTGCAAAATATGAGAGTATCAAAAATGGAATTTCAATGAGCTATTTCAATTATAACCGTGTTAATTAAAAACTAAACGAAGGGAAGGCCCAATTTATATTTACCTTAATTTGGAGTGAAGTCATTATTATTAAATTTTCGGAAATTATTGTGGAAGTTTTAATTTATATTGAAATATTACACATACACACTCTCCTTCAATAAGGAGTATTTCCAACTGAATTCCAGGACAGTAGGAATATTAAAACAGCTGCACGATCTTTCATAATAATAATAATATTAATAATTATTATTAATATTATTTAAACACACATACAACAAATAGATCGTCATCATCATCTGTAGAAATCATTTAGAATTAATCAAATGAATAATAATCTAAATTTATATCAGTTGACATAATTATTAAAGATTTGATCGGACCGCAAAATGGGTGTGGAATTCATTGAAAATAATCGAATCTTACAATTTTATTTATCAAACTGTTTACTTACACTTTTATTTTCCCACAACATTAATCTTCATCGTTGCCTTGTTTATTTCTCGTCTTTAATCGACATTTCTTGTTTACGAAAAAACAACTCCAACCCTCCACTATGTTCGATTTCCATACACATAAAACTGAGATTTTCCGATTTTGTAAACAACTCGGCACGCCACTGGCAATATTTAAAAAAATTTCGACAATTGACCATCGGCATTTAATTGTGGTTAAGGTCACCTCCAATTGGCTCTTGTTATTAATTTATTTTTTATTTTATAAGTGCGTCTACTTCAAAAATTATAATCATTTTTAAAATATTTCCGCTGTTATAATAAAAAACGAAATTAATACAATTATTGTGTAAAAATCATCAATTATTTCGCGGTAAGTCCTGTGGTTATGGTAACAATTAAAAACCCAGTGGCGCGGACTATTGAATTAACAATGGTGAAATTTCACAAATTATGAACAATATCGCCAATTTATTTAAAGTAATTATCTATAAAATTAGTCTCGTGTGTATATAAAATCAGTTTTTTATACGTGTATTCTTTTATCGTGTGTATTAAATTGAATCGATTCCACACGGATTGTTCTACAAACGATCTAAATAATGCTCTTTTGAACTGGATTGTAATCTTCCCTTCTAGTTTTTTTTAAAGCAGTTTTTCCAGGATTATATGGGGATTTTAATCGATTTATTTCAAGTAAAATCGAGTTGATTGTGCACTAAGACACGGTAGATATACACCTGAATTGTCTGTTTAATCTGACAGCGCAACAATAAATCTCCTTGACGATGTTTCTATATGGTAATGGTAAGATCGTGTGTTTGTTAGTCAGTCTTGCCAATATTGAAGCGACAACAATCACAAATATAAGACATCGTCTTGTTGGCTTTTACAAAATCAGCTTAGTTTTGTCAATAATCCATTGTTAATAATACAATTTATTGTTCTAGAAATGAAAATAGATTAGATAAATACCGGTGAAGCCTTCTATTAAACTAAATCGCTCGTTTTCCGTATAATATTTGATTTTTGCTCTATATCAAATCCAGATTTTTGAACGATAAAAAAACCGATATTATCTAACAAATATCGCTTGAATTACAAATATGACAGACGCAGGATTATTGTGTTTGTGAATTGTGTAAACATGAATCAAACAAGAATACAACTTGTCACCCAAATCCTGAATATTTTATATCGACCAACCGAAAAGATTTAAAAAATCGAAAACGTATTAACGAGGAAATGATTTCATGCTTCACGTGTGCTAATTTGATTGATTAAATTGATAAATTGCGATGGAAGAACAATCAGTGTTGGAAATATTGTTGTACATTCAATTCTGCAATGATAGATGCTCGAATTGAGGTGCAAAATACAACGTTGAATTATCGTAATGTTTCACTCAATTGCTTCTAGTTCTTAGAGCCCTCTAGTCCTCTTATAGTCCCTTATAACGCTCTGGAGATCATTTAAGCAACATTTAAACCATTTAGCTTTTTGGAAAGTTGGTCAGAAAACCAAGTTACAGTTTTAGAAACGATTATTTTCGTTTTTCTCCCTTTTGGAACAAGTAGGAGTGTCTCTCGTTTATTCCAGTATTCAAAATAAGACTTGAATGTTTAGAAGTCAAGTTGTCGTTGAGCTACAGGGTTCAAATTTTGCTAAAGTAATCTCCAATAATCCTGCTATTAATCCTGAGAATATTTCTCAAATCGCACATCAAATAATAAGACGTAGGACTATTTAAATGAAACAGGCGGTAGTGTGATAGAATTCATATCCTTCCAGATTACCGGATAGTCGGCATCATTTCCATTATTTGGACAGTTTATCAAATGGACATGGAACCGCAATTTGTATCACGTATAATTACGAAACGGTTTTAAAACAGCCGGAATCTCCATGGACGTCCTGAATGAGGGATGATACAACCCACTCGCGGTAAGTTTGCATTAAAGCAGCCACCATTATTTTTTTATATTGTCGTTATATTGTGTGACATCAAATTTTAGAGTCTATAGACTCCCTTCAACCCTTAACAATATCCATCAACGATTTATCGATAACAATGGGTATTGACCTGAAACTATCATACATTTTTCATCTTCATGATTAATTATAAAGATGAATGTGAAATTAATTAAAGAAATAAGACATTCATTGTTAAATTCACTAAGTCTATTTATAGAATATTGAACATAAATACAATTCTCGTCTAAACTGCAATGATAATCAAAAAAATACACGTATACAATTACAGTACATGAAGAAATTTTGGACTCTTAAGAAATTTACAATTGAAAAGATAAGAAAACATCCATTTATTGCACAATATTCCAATTATTCGCGTCTATTTTTGATTTTAAGAGTACAGGGACTGTTGGGTTTATTGTTATTTTGAATTCACATAACAGAATACATCGCAGTCTTTTTAATTATTTTTACTTTTGTAAATTTATTCGTTTTTAAATCAAATCAAAATATTTAAAATCAACCGTGATGGAGACGATTTTTATTTTCAACAACAAATCAAGACAATAATTAGAGCCGTTTCACTATAATAAATCCATCCTTAAAGATCAATTTTCTGGATCTAGGCCATTCATATAACAACAATTAGAAAATCAATTGAAATGAATTTGTTGATTATTTGAAATAAACTGTGTAAACTAAGAGGTGTAAAATAAAAATCGCCTTTTAGATTATCGTACTGTTGTTGAATTAACCCCATCGTAATGGTTGTCCTTGCATCCTTGCCCTAGTCTGGGTATTAATATTTGCATCTAATTCTAATCCATTTGGATTACTTCGGATCGGTGTTCTTTGTTTGCCGATATGACTGAACGGGCCCCAACGTCCAATCATAGCCAATGCACGTTTATTATTTGTTAATTTCGGCAATAACAAGTCGTAAAGATCTGTTGACAAGAGAAAAAATCAAATAGAAAATTCCAAATCGGTACAGTTTTATTTGGAAATTATCCTTAATCCGTCCTTTAATTTAATTCAATTCAAAAACGACGATGAAAGCAAGTTGATTGAATTCGATGTAGGTATACAAAGCATACAGTTTTATCACCAAATTTCCTATTTATGAAACTTGATAGGTTTTTACATGGCGGATACTTATATTAAAATTGTAATATACAAAGTGTTCCGTCTATTGCACCCAGGGCTGTCACTAGCACTCGGGCAATTCAGACAATGTCCGAGAGAAGCATTTTAGAGGGGCGGTAAAATCGCGACATTTAATAATTATTTTACAGTCATTTGGTAAAATATTCGAAAAAAATTGTCCAATAATTCAGTGGTATAAGTGGGTTAATTTAGTAATTTTAAGGTAACCTGGACTTTAAAAAAAGGTAAGTTGTACAAATGGGTTAAGAGCACAGAGTAGCTGTGAGTTTTTAACCGGCAAAAATGTGAATTTCTAACTTGCGATTTCTCGCTCGTCCTTGAGACTATGAGAACCGGAAATAGATTTCTGAAAAGAGCATTTCTTATAGAATCCAATGTTTTTTTCCCGGAAAACTAACAGTGGAATCGGAAAATTTCTTGAATATTTCAAAGAACTTTTCATTTGCTATCTAACAGTACAAGAATTTTTGCAAAATAATCAAAATTGGCCAAGTTATAAGAGAAAATACGAGAAATTGTACAAAAATACAAAAAAAACATGTTGTTAGGTTTTTGTCTGTAATTCAAATTTGTATCAACATTTTGAAAAACGGGAAAAATCATTGGATTCTATAAGAAATGCTCTTTTCAAAAATCTATTTCTGGTTGTCGTAGCCCCAAGGACGCGCGAGAAATCGCTTCACATTTTCGCCGGTAAAAACCACGAGATATACCTTGTCCCCTTAATTTACAAATTTTTGGTCGATTTTGAAGGAAACCTAGACTCTAAAAAAAGGCCATTGATTTGCAGTGAATTTTGGAAATGGAAATAGATTCGAAAATTCTTAATTTGTTTTTGCAGATAGATTTTCGAATTTTAAACCATTTTTTTAAATATTCTATCATTTAAATATTTTGTAACAAATTTCGTTATCGAATAGTCAAAAACGGAATAATTCAATTAATTCTATCGGAATTTTTGAGCTGAATTCAGTTTTCTGATCAAACTCTATTCTATTTTCGCACTAAAAATGCGAACTTGGGTAATTTGTTGTACTGAAGTAATAAAAAAGACTAGAAAAATTCAAGTTTTCTGCTAAAAATTTTAAAATTTTCGATAACAAAGAACTAATCAACAAAAATAGAACAAATTTTAAAATTGTGCACTAAAAGTACTAAATTGTTCTGAAATTTTGCATTAGAATTGAATTAAAAAAAAACTTTTCGGAATGAGACAAAACTGTCACTGTTTCTTCAAATTTTGATCATGACAATCTAAAGTTCCGAATGTAAATCTTGAAATTTTGAACCAACCGTGCAATTTTTCGAAATTTTGTTGATGCTGCTCAAATTTTGATCCAAATATGTAAAAAATTTCTTTACCACCACCTAGAAAGTTGGAATATTTCCAAAATAAAACAGATTTCCCCTTAAATCTTCAAATTTTGGGCTAAATTGCTAAATTTTTCAAAAATGCGGCTCAATTTTTTTCTATAGAAATCTCAAAATTCTAAAACAAAGGCGTATTTTTCTAAATTGTGCTTCAAGACGACCCTGATTACACCGATTAAGGGGTGTAAAACGGAACGTTTTGTATATAACACCACTACAGGTGTTTACAGTCTCGTAATATTTATATTAAATAACAGTTTATTGGTAAAACAAATTATTTTTTAAGACTGAATCATTTTTATAGATTGCATTACACGATTTATAACCGTTATAAAATTTACCTGAATTGTATTGTTCCATTGGCTGTTGGAATTCTCGTTGACTGTACGTTATATCAGGTGCATTTCGTCTACCTACAAACTCTTTGCGATAAATTAAACCAAACTGTTGTTGTTGTGGCCAAAGTGGTCCTTCTTGTAATTGTTGTTCGATTAATTCACTATTTACCAATATTGTGCACGATATTAATATTAATAAGAATCGCCACATCTGGAAAATTCGAGCAAATTTTTATTGGTAATTTGAATGATTTCGAATCTGCTTTTATTATATTTGGGTAATTTTTTTTACAAGCCGTAAACCATGGTTTTTAATACAAATAGAAAACCATTGGGAAATTCGATTTGATTCAAGTTTATTTTCCATAATTCCCCCAATAGCGAGACATTCTTATACGAAAGGTTTTTTTTCAAAGGGAAAGCGCGAATACGCTACCAGTCACGCTATTACCACGAGAAAAGCGTTAATAAAACCGTAATTTCTCTCTTTCATTACACGAATGGTCATTTTATTGCTAATAAATTAACAAACAAGATAAAATAAAAACAAACAAAAATAGATGAGATTATTTATGGGGAACATAGAGGACTTTTAATGTTGCTTTTTGTCTGTAAACTTAACACTTGTTTTGATGCTTCTACTTATAATAAAAAAATAATAATAAACCTACACATTGGCGGTGTACAAATATTGGCTCTTCCGTCGTCTTAGAATTTATTTTAACATCCACCCCCTCTTTGGTTTAATTTAACATGCCTTAAGTACGTGATTAGTTTATAAGAATAGTTGTTTATTATGCTGGAAGAATTTCTATAGAATAAAAATCTAGATAGAAGGAAATAGAATTAATTTCCAACATTTTTCAATTTGTTCTCTCGCCATTTAGTCATTTTTAATTTAAGTTTATAATAAAAATACAGTTCAATGGACTGTATAATTAGTTAATTATTTGCACGGTTGGAGAATCAAAAATTGGGAAAATTATTAGATTCTCCACTTTGTCTTTTTATTCAAAGCTTTTAAAAATGATTATTTCAAATAATTTGCAATTGAACGTCTTTGAATAATTTTGATTTGCAAAAATTGAACTTAAAAGCTTCTATTAGATGTTAAATTGTATTAAAGTCTATTGTAGAAGAGAGGAAATGGACTTACATTTATAAAGTGACGATATATCTCTCCATTCTAAGGCGACATTTCAACTTATTACCTCTAATTCAAATTAAATTGAATTTGTAGGAATAAACGTAAAGGTTAGATAGTAGGTGATTCATTTAAATATTCCCTCTAATTAATTTAAAACAATCAAATCGAACAATTTCGGTGGCTATTTCTGGATTTTTGTCAAAAACGGAAGGATTAAGAGCCAGAATTTGACATGATATTGGCATATTCGACATTAATGAGAGGATGTTTGTGTGATAATCGTTAAAATTGATTAAATAATAACTTGATCGAGTCGTTTTTCCTGTATTTGACATAATTGAATATATTTTTTGCATGTATCCATTACTAAATTGTAACAAGAGCTGTTCATTGAATTTTCCACATATTGTATAAATTGAAAATTCTGTTTTTCACTTAATAAAAAAGTACGGTTCAATTTCGCCAAGTTGCTGAATTTTTATTTATTAAATATTGACAACGAATCCTTCTCGTTTGGATATTTTCGTAAATGTAAGCAAATTCTCTACAAGATCATCCCCAACTTTGCTGCTTAATAAGTAAATCCACACGAAAGGATTCCATAAAGAACTCCAAAATTATCTAAATATTTTTATTATTTAACAATTTTGTACTAAAATCATATAGTTAATATGAGATAATTCGCATAGAAAGCGTACATATTTACATATCGGTAAATATGAATAGACAAGATTAAAGAGAGGATTGTCTAGTTCAAACGATAATACGGAAAATCGACTGATACATGTACAAGTTTCATTAGTTTTATTAAAACAACCAGTAATTCAACCGGATTAGAATAATCGAGATAATTTACTAGAAATTACAACAAAAATATCGATCATAGAAATTTAACTAAATTCGTACAAAAGTGGTGGATGCGCCGGGCTAAATACCACCTAACAAAAAATCGATACTAATTGAACACTTACACAATAAAAATCATAAAACATAAAACAGCCAATTATCAGCAAATTGGTGGTATTTTCGTCGATTTTCTTCATTTACTTGTCCTCCCTTCCGGATTGTTTCTCGCTATTCTAACGCTGGAAATTTTGCTTTTTTAAACTGACTGAAAATTTACAAAATCGAATTTACACCAAATCCAGCTACAGATAAAACTCGAGTAGAAGTGAAAACATTTGTAAATCTGAATTAACTAAACTAAAAGGGATTAGTGCACTTTACATGGCAATTGTGGGGCGACTGGGGTTAATTCTGGATGCAGTTGTGTTAACTTTGTTAGCGTCTATCTGGGTTAATTGTTATATTTTTCATTTGTAAACTAATATGGAAAGAATTCACTTCTATTGTATAGGAAATTTTAGGAAAAATTACAATAATCGAGACAATTCACTGAAGCAAGATTATTTAAAGTTCGCATTGATTGAAATAATTAGAGCATTTAAATTTGGTTGTTTCAATAAAACTAATCAAGATTAATTCATTATTCTTATACGAAGATGATATTCCGGCCTACTTAAAGAACACATTTTCTTAATCAACTACCTTAAGAAAGTGAAGGAAAATTAACTTCCTTGTTTTCTTTCATCTATTTTAATCTACTACATCTTCTAAACTTAGATGGTTCAAAACGATTTTATAAACGATACCAGTTGCAATAAAACTTACAAAGTTAATAAATAACCCAGAAATAAGCGTATTCCCTTTGATTTTCTCATTTTCTGTTCGAAAATTTGTTTCTCTCAAGCTTTCATTTCGAGCCTACAAAGAATTTACACGATATATGAAACTTTCACGCCAAATCCGTGTTGGTGTAGTTGAAATTTGGTGAATGCGCCAGGTTGAAGTTGTACCAATTTTCCGCCACTTTAAACCGAAATAATTCATAAAGATTTGTTTTATCGTATGAATATCTTTGAGAGGGTTGTTTTTCGGATGAAATAGATGTGCCTCGCTCATTGTAAAATTATGGATAAACGATACAATTTCACAGGTAGATTCACAATGCGAAATTATTTTGAATTTCCTTTGATTTTTCTCATTTGCGGGTCGAAAATTGGCTTCCTCCACGCCAAATCCGAGTTCTCACAGTTGAAATTTGGCGGATGCGCCGGGTTCAAGTTGTACCAATTTTCCGCCACTTGAAATCGAATCAATTTATAAAGATTTTGTTTTTAAGTCTGAATATCTTTTTGATAAGGTCTTCTTTGTCTACATCGATAAATGATACAATTTTACCGGTAGATTCACAATGCGAAATTATTTTGAATTCCTGGAAGTGTATTGAAGGAGAAAAAATTCGTTGATTATTCAACGCGAATCAACTACAAATAAAGCACGTACGACATATGCTAAGTCGTAGAGTTATAAAATTTATTTCTTTTGGAAATCGACAAAATTTGCGACTTTTTCGTATCGATTCGCTCCTATTTTAATGGAATTTCGACAAATTGCCCTATAAATAATCACCAGATACAATTTGAAATTTTCTTTACAAATACCCAAAAGAATAACACTTCATTTTGTGGGGAATATTTTGAAAATTTTATTAATGGTCGACATGTCAGTTATATTTCGGTAGTCGATTTATTTCCAAGAGAATTGGAGGGTTACTAATAAGATGTCACGATGCATTTAAAACTTTTCGGTTTTCCCATCGCCAAGTTAATCGGTTACAACATCTTCTAGGGTTACACGCGATGAATGGAATCTATTCGATTCCATTACCGTTGACCCTCCTTTATTTGTGGAATTTCTAAAAGGAAGCAACAAACTCCAAAGGGGAGTTGTTTCGGTATTTTTCAAACTGTACTAATTCGCTAAGTTCGTGTTTTCCTGTTGAAATATTTTCGGTGATGGATGCGAAAGACTCAATGCCCTCAACTGTTGTTTAATCAATCTTATTTTACATTAAAACTTAATTTTATCGTCTTGCCCTGTTTTCGTTGGTTTCACATTCTTTTATAACAATACAAAATTAAAAATGGTTGCCATTAGTGCGTGAAATACACAACAATAAACGGTATATTCAATAAAAAATCACCCTATATTGCTATTTTTAATCTTAAGAGACACAAAAGAAGATACTTGTAACGTGAAATTTCACAGATGTAGGCTAAACTTTAGTACTAATTTATGTCGAGAGATAAGCGATTGCTACACACATTTATATTTTAAAAAATTTAGGAACCGAAATTCACCCCCTAATTGCACCTGTGGTAAGATCGGTGTGAATTAAAATCGCTCGATTCTCATTGGAATTGAAATGGAAGTTTCAATTGAATTGAAACCCGGCGCATCCACCAAATTTGTAAAATATCAAAATGTATTTAACTTTGGTTTTTCTCGTTTGACAAATCTAATTTCGTAAGTTTTCACTTAATCTCGCTCCTCTTTAAATAAATAAATATCGGTTTTAATAGGAAAAGTTTCAGATTTTCCAGTTTTTTTGGTCGACACCCATATTAATTGTCTCCAATTTTGATTGATAAACAAGTCGAAAACGGGAGTCATTATATTGTTAATAAAGAATTAATTTGAAAATTCGATAATAAACGTATTATCGTAGATTATAATAAAGTCGTAATTATAAATTTTGACGGATTACTTTCATTTTCCGTTATTAATTCATGTGGAATTAGCGATTTTTAATAAACGGTCCCATTCATCATGCATTGTTTATGAGTGCAAGATAATTACATGAAAAAATTATCCACCGGTCTTTATTAATGTTGAATATTTATAGAATGGGGGAGTCTTACGAATATTTGACATAATTGGGCTAGTTAATCTTGCAGATATATTCATAATACAACAATTCTATTTAGATTAACTTGTAACTAATTTCGAATTGTTGGAATTAAACTTTCGACACTCTAACACGCAAATTGGGGATGTAATTATCGTATTCCATAGAAAATATTTCAATCTTACGCAATTTAAGGATCAATTTTCGCAGTTAGATCATTTTATCAAAAAACCGTTACGCAACATTAATCTTCTTTATGATTATTTGTTATGACCACCTATTCGACACCTTCATTTGATAGACAATTTATTTTTAAAAAGAATCAATTTAAAATTCCCAATTTTGTAAAAATTAAAATTCTAAAACTTCAATTAGCTTACCATGATTGTTGAGTGTTGTACTGGTCTCAACAACACGTGATCAGTCGACAATTTGCAATAATCAAACACCGATCTGGTTCAAACGGATCGCGGACGATCACTGAAACGTTTACGTGCTGCTTTCAGTAGTCAGCCGAAACTTGAAAACTTCTAACGTTGTTGTTATTGGTGATGATGATGATGATGGTGTGTGGGGAAAATCAATCTTGATTACACGTATACTTGTTGCGTTCGATGATTTTTTGTTGCAACAAATATCGAAACTGTCTGCCAAACACCTGTAGATTGTCCGTTATATATGGCCTGTGTGTAATTGGAGATTTCTTCAAGTCAAAAAAGATGGGGTAATTTGAATAAATTTCCAACCAGCTATTCGGGGCGTTCGTTGTAAACTTTTAAAATTATTAACGAGTTGAAAGTGTTGGCCTGAAAGGCGTTCGCCTCTTAAAAATTTATTAGTTTCCTAAATTTTCAGAGTGTTAATGTTTCAGTAGGGACTACATTTAAATCTTCGTGTTTTTATGTGTTAATAAAGACGATCGATAGACTTTCTTGAGCTATTGTATTACATCCACAATTAGTGCAAATTTTAAACTCTCCAAGAACTTGGACGATATATTTCTGCTTTGTATATTAATTAGACTTTCCTGTTTATTCGTTATTTTTACAAAAAAACATTAACTACCACTGGAGGAAGTTTTTTTTTAAAGAAAAAACAAAAAATCGGTTTTAGATAATTTATTTGTTATAAGAAATTCTCAAAATCAATTTATTTGTCGGATCTTGGCGGTTTGGATTGAGTACTTCTCGATCTTGAACATCTCCGATCCGACGATCGACTGTATCATGAACTCATATACCTTCAAAAGGAGTTTTTCAAAAATAACAAAAATCGGTTATAAAAACAGTTTATTTGTTCGATCGAGTTTCCCTCAATCTTGAACGTCCCCAATCCGATTTCGATTGACTGATTGTTTAAAAAAGCAATAAAAATCGGTTTTAGAGACAGTTTATTCGTCGGGCATTAGCGATTTCGACCGATTTCGAACGTCTCAAATCCGACAATCGATTTATTGATGATCGTGTCAGACTGAATCTTTGTGAGGAAGTTTTATTAAAAAAAAAAAACAATAAAAATCGGTTTAAGACAGTTTATTTGTTAGATTTTGCCGATTTCGATTGAGTACTTCGAGATCTTGAACGTCTCCGATCCGATGATCGACTGTAACATGATCTTGTACACCCCCAATTGAAGTTTTATGAGCAAAAGATAACAATAAAATTGCTTTTAGAGGCGGTTTATTTGTTGGATCTTGGCGATTTCGATCGTGTACCTCTCAATTTTGAACGTCTCCGATCCGATAGTCGGTTCGATTTCGATGGCCTGGATGATTGTACTCTTGTAGAGTCCCAATGAAAGTTTTATGAGCAAAAAACAATAAAATTGCTTTTAGAGGCGGTTTATTTGTTGGATTTTGACGATTTCGATCGGATACATGTGGATTTTGAACGTCTCCGATCCAACAGTCGATTCGATTTTGATCGCCTGGATGATTGTACCCTCATAGAGTCACAATGGAAGTTTTATTCCCAAAAAAAGCAATAAAAATCGGATTTTAGATGCAGTTTATTTGTTACATCTTGACAATTTCGGTCGGGTACTTCTCGATTTTGAATTTTTCCGATCCGATAGTCGGTTCGATTTCATCGTCTAGTTGATCGTACTCCTGTAGACCCCCAATGGAAGTTTTATGAGCAAAAGATAACAATAAAATTGCTTTTAGAGGCGGTTTATTTGTTGGATCTTGACGATTTCGATCGGATACATGTGGATTTTGAATGTCTCCGATCCGACAGTCGATTCGATTTCGATCACCTGAATGATTGTACCCTCATAGAGTCACAATGGAAGTTTTATTCGCGAAAAAGGCAATAAAAATCGCTTTTAAATGCAGTTTATTTGTAGGATCTTGACAATTTCGATCGCGTACTTCTTGATTTTGAACGTCTCCGATCCGACAATCAGTTCGATTTCGATCGCCTGAATGATTGTACCCTCATAGAGTCACAATGGAAGTTTTATTCTCAAAAAAAACGCAATAAAAATCGCTTTTAAAGGCAGTTTATTTGTTGGATCTTGACAATTTCGATCGGGTACCCCTCGATTTTGAATTTCTCCGTTACGATAGTCCGTTCGATTTCGATTGCCTGGATGATTGTACTCTTGTAGACCCCCAATAGAAGTTTTATTAGAAAAAATTGTTTTTCGGTGCAGTTTATTTGTTGGATCTTGACGATTTTGATCGGATACATGTGGATTTTGAACGTCTTCGATCCGACAGTCGATTCGATTTCGATCGCCTGGATGATTGTACCCTTGTAGACCCCCAATGGAAGTTTTATTAACAAAAAAACAACAATAAATTGTTTTTAGATGCGGTTTATTTGTTGGATCTTGGCGAATTCGATCGGGTACATCTCGATTTTGAACGTGTCCGATCCGACATCGGTTCGATTTCGATCACCTGGATGATTTGTAGACCCCCAATGGAAATTTTATTCGCAAAAAAGCAATAAAAATGGCATTTTAGATGCAGTTTATTAGTTGGATCTTGATAATTTCGGTCGGGTACTTCTCGATTTTGAATTTTTCCGATCCGATAGTCTGTTCGATTTCATCGCCTGGATAATTGTACTCCTGTAGACCCCCAATGGAAGTTTTATTTGCAAAAAAACAACAATACAATTGCTTTTAGAGGCGGTTTATTTGTTGGAGCTTGACGATTTCGATCGGATACATATGGATTTTGAACGTCTTCGATCCGACAGTCGGTTCGATTTCGATCGCCTGGAAGATTGTACTCTTTTATGCCCTCAATGGAAGTCTTATTAGCAAAAAAAAACAAAATTGGTTTTAGAGATTTATTTGTTGGTGATTTCGATAATTTGTTGTTGATCTTGTCCGACTCAATGATCGCCTGTACGATCGTGATCTTGTATACCCCAAAGGAAGTTTAATTTGAAAAAAAGCTATAAAAATCGGTTTTAGACAGTTTATTTGTTGGATTTCGGCGATTTCGAGCGAGTATTCCTCGATCTTGAACGTCTCCGATCCGACGATCGGCTCGATTTCGATCGACTTCTTGATGATCGTGTCCGTGTGGATGATCGACTGTACGATCGCGATCGCCGTTTCGAACGTGAATAATGTCGATTTCTTGACCGTGATCGTGATCTCGATAGACGATTATCATGATCCGGTACAAATTTCGAAAAATATTTCATATACTCCTTCTCAACATCGGCTGGATATCGATTACGATTATAACGATATTGGTAACGTCGATTAAAATTACGATTTCTACCGAAATTTCGGCCTATAATCAAATTAAGAATTAATCAATATTTATTTATGGAGAAATTTAATGAATTTACCACGAGACGGGCCGGGAAGATTCAGTCTTGGATTGTGTTGGTGGTAAACGCCTCGAATTGGCGACGGATAAATCGGAGCATACGGATTATAATTGTACCAATTTGGATAAATTACATCTGGTAAAATATCCAAATTTTGTTTCTTCTTTAAGGTCTCTAAAGATATTGAAGAATCGGAACTGGATGAAGATTTGGATCTGTGCCGGCGGCCGGTTAAAATACTCTTCAAAACAACCCGTCCTTCTATAGCACTCTGTAATTTTTGTCGTTGTTTAATCAATTTAAGTTCGCTCATTTCTTTGAATTGTTTCAACTCATTCGCACTGGTGCATTTCGTCTGATTGCTCAAATTCAACTCGTCTTTCTTCTCCTACAATATCAAATTACAAGAAAATCAATAATAAAAATATACAAAATTTACTTTAATTCTACGGAATAACTCCTCAACTAAACGTATGGCTTCTAATTTTCGTTGTGCTTTCAACAATTTCTTCTCTTCTTTAGCGATTTTATCGTTGATTTCGTCGCATTCGTTAATCTTTAATTTTTCTAAAATTTTTCGTTTGCGTTTCTCTTCGCGTTCTTTACGACGACGCTCTTTCTCCGCTTTCTGATCAATCTCCTTCTGTCTACAATTTATTTGATTATAAATTAAAATAACGCTTTATCTACAAATATACCTATCAGTTTGTTCTTTCTTCCTCTTATCTTCCAATTCCTTCTGATCTCTCTCCTCTTTGTCTTTCTGTCGTCGTACTAAACGCTCCCGGACGATTTCACGCCGTCGAATCGATGCATCGCTTAGATGTTTAAACCGATCGAAATCAATCTTGCTATTAACGCAGAAAACTTCATTGTCGTCTTCTTTCCTCATCAATTTCATCCCTTTAAAAGCATCGATAGCTTTCGTAAAACTTGCATAATCCTTGAATTGTACATAGCCTTCAAAATAGACTTTATCATCGATTGAATGATGCCTAATTCCAGATATTTGATCTTTCATTTTCTTTCGATAAGGATCACAAATCGGTATATCAACATAACGAATAGGGCCGAATTTTTCAAATATACGAAAAAATATTTTCTCTGATGGTAGAATATCATCATCACCACCATCAGCATCATCGTTATCATTGATATGATAAGAAACGAACCATTTTCTCGGTAAATTCGATAGATGGATTGTATCCGGCCGTTGTCCGGGTTTCATCTCGTCCATATCTTTAGCATCTTGAAAGAAACCATCCCATTTCTGTCGTGTTGGATAATCAACTTTAGCCTCACCAGCTTTCAAACGTATCAATTGCGGTATATCCTTTAATTTGATTGTTTGATTATTTAATTTCGATAAAACACGATCTAAACGTGTACGATTATCGATTTCAGCATCGAATCGTATAAAATCCGGTGTTGTTTTCGCTACTTTCAACAAACTAAACTCATCTGGACGTATCATTGTACGTAATTGTTCCATTATCTCCCAATGCGATACACTCTTCTCTAATTTTCGCATATTTGGTAATTGTAAAGAAACATTGAAACGTGCTGCTGGTTTTAAATATAAACGTTGTGGTAAATACAATGGGATTGCATCCGATGTATTCCGGCATATCTGAAAATTATTCATGTTTAGAGGAACTGTTTCAATAGAATCGTTCTGAAGGAAATTAGAAATAAAGTTCCTCTAAACATTGAATTTAGAATAGAATTATAATTAGAAATAAATTCGACTTTTTCTAATTTTAATTGTAAATATCGCGAAATAAACACAACTAGCTGTCAAATATATTGTCAATTTTGGCGAATTTTAGGTTAACAAAAACTACCAATTGTTACACCGAAAAGTTACCAGATTTCTCACTAAAACTGTTAGCACTGATGCCACATTTCGACCAATAATAATTTTGATTTATTTTATTATTCTCGAGTCATCTAACTATTTTAAAATAGAAATGCCTTAAAATTAACTATTTAGTTATTAATTATATTCAATTCAAATTCATAAAAAACAAGAGTTTAGTTGTAGTGGATATGCAACACAAAATACATCATCACTTGATTTTTATAGTTATTATAATAAACTTCATTCAAACTTGAATTTAACTCAAAAAAGTACCTCTTTATTTGCTTTTATGAGTGATAATGCTATAAAATTGAGGAAATAAGTAAATATTAAGGATAATTCTAGAGGTTCTATTTTCGATAGTACGTCTCTGATATGGCAGCTAAGGTCCCTAGATATATAAAGTACCGCAATTCAATGTTCAAATGTGTTAGAGAGAGAAGTACATTTTCTAGACACAACATGGCTGCTTGACAGAAGGCGACCTTCATTTAACAGAAAACAATAAATGATAACCACCGACGTCATATATGACGTCGGTGATGATAACCAATGAATGAGACTAGTCATCAAAATTTTTAGCGCGCCAAATTTAAAAATTTAAATTTTAAGTATTTAATGTTGCCTACCCCCATCAATAGAACTGGCAAGAGCCTGCCTTGTTTCATTTTGTTTGAAGTTGGCGTCAGATTTCAGACACAAAATGGATGCCAATTGCGGTACTTTATACATATAGGGACTTTAATGGCAGCGTCTTGTGAACGCCCTCTAGCCACCACAATTCGAAGTATTGTAGACTTCACGAAATCAACAATCAACATTATTTTTACTCTTAACCTTTATAATAATTATATATTAATGGTCAAATTTAAAAACAATATTTATTGTTAAATGTCTTAAGTTGTAGTTCTTTAATTTTAATGAATAGTGGATTTTTATTTTAACGTTGCGCAATTTTTGGTTAGTACTCATAGGGGGCGCTGTTAGACATTGAAGCATCGGTCATGGTAAAGTTAAAATGGCGTTTACTTGTCGTCGATACATTTTAGCATTAAAAAATTCCATAAATTTACCAAAAAACGCAATATAAACACAACAAATTTATTTAAAACTTGTTAAAAATACACTTTTAAAATGGATGCAGTGAAATCTTTTAATGCAGAGGTGAATATTTGTTGTTTCGAATTACGTTTTTCCTTTCCGATACCCTGTAGAGAAATCTACGCTTCCGCTGAAATTTGTTGAAAAAATCACCTGAAAACAACATTTGTAACAATTTATTTACTTTTTTGTTTTGTTTCAGTTATCCTCATTGTATGAGGTGAAGCCGCCAATATCAAAAGCAAAGATGACTGCTATAACTCGTGGAGCAATTAAAGCAATTAAATTTTATAAGCATGTAGTGCAAAGTGTTGAAAAATTTATATTAAAGTGTAAACCAGAATATAAAGTGCCCGGATTGTATGTGATTGATTCAATAGTGCGTCAATCTCGACATCAATTTGGTGCCGATAAAGATGTGTTTGCACCTAGATTTGCTAAGAATATGCGGCAAACATTCATCAATTTATTTGCATGCCCGCCGGAGGATAAAGTGAGTTCGATTTTCACAATAATTTCAATTCTTAGAAATCGACATTAGATTTGTATAATTTTCGAGGTTATCCTATTTCAAAACCAACTCTAATGTCTGTTTCTTTTGAGCAATTCCAACAATTTTGGGGATTTGAATCCTAATTCTGTGTTGTTTATAAATTCTCTTTCAGAGTAAAATTATAAGAGTGTTGAATTTATGGCAAAAGAATCAAGTATTTGCACCGGAAGTAATCCAACCATTATTCGATTTGGCCGATCCAAATAATCCAATTCATAAAGAATTGGGCACACCATCGTTACAATCAAATGGAGTCAATACGAATGCATCAGTCATCAAAGGTTGGTAACACTACTATTTTTTTTACAAAAAATATATTTGAAAAGTAACGTTTTATATATAAAAAAAAACGTTCAAAAAATATATAAAGTACAAACAACAACATATATATGGTGTGTCAAAGTATTAAATATTTTATAATCGAATCGATTTATTTAAATAAAATGTAAAAATTTTGTATTTTGGCACACTATGTAGCGCTGGTATCTGTCTAAATCAGATGTTCCATATTAGGTTCCCCTGCTCTACAAAAGACGCCCACCAAAGGTTCGCAACAAGCCATTGACGGTGCTCATCTTGGAGGAACTAACTTGGTACTGCGTGTTCCAATTAATTAAAATAATTAATAACTAAATAATAGAAATACAAAGAAACAGAGAGAGAGAGAAAGATCAAAAAATTAACGGAAGAGACATGAGAGAAACAAGGATATTTCTACAATTCCAACATATCCTGACATTTAGATTGTAGTTTCAAATAAGAATTGTAACTCAACTAATATTTTATAATCTAATCGAATTGTATTATAATCACCGGTTACGGTTAGGCCTTTAATAATTTTGTAAATAACTTCAAATTCTTGTATCAATTCTTTTATAATCATTGCAAAATTATTGTAATCGCTCTTTGTTATCGTAGTTTATAGTATCGCATCTTTTAATTCTATCAAATTTTTGTAATTTGTATTGTAATACGAAAAAGATGTGATAGAAATCTAGAAATTATAAAGGCTTATAACGTCGCGTGTTAAATTGCTGTTCGTTTCTAAATTCTCCATTCAACAGTTGTAATTTGTATTGATCTTTTTATGAGTAATTCAAATAATTTAAACGTAAATTTGTAAAATTAAATACTCTCTCATATATTTTATAAATCGTCGTTTAGATATCGCAATGTCAGGATATTTGAGATATTAATCGCGTACAATATTTTTGTAAAGCAGAGGAACCTAATATCCCCAATAGTAGTAGTAGTTGTAGTTGTTATAGTTTATAATTGTTATTCAAATTTATTATTGTAAATTTTCTGTTATTTTTATAGAATTTATCCGATCCAAGTGTGATAGCCCATTTACAACAATTACAACGTTTATTATCGCGAAGTAATGATCAATCAAAATCGGAAAGTACTGTACATTTCGATCGGAAATTATTAGATTTTGATTATGGTGATGAAGATGATGAAGTCCATTCAACACCGAAAACTGCACCTAACGATTCCGTTAGCAGGTGAATTTTTTCCAAATATCGATAGAAAAAAAAACGAATAATTGTTAATTTTTCTAGTTTATTAACAAATCCGGAAGTTTTAAGACAATTACAAACACTACAACAAACAATGACAACAAATACAAATAATGAACTCGATATTGATAAATTACGAAAATTACAAGAGATGAAACAACAAGAAGAAGAGTTCGATAAACATTTAGCTCAAACAGTTCCGGTAAATTATCGAAATTTATTTTAATAATTTTCAATAAATTTATATAATTTTAGAATCTACCATTCGCTGCAGAATGTGAATTTAAACCCGGAAATAGTTCATCAAGCGGTGGTAATTATTATCTACCTACAGGTGCCGATTTGAGTCAACCACCACCTGGTTATAAACCACCACCACCACCTCAATCTTATGAAGTTGCTCAACAACCCCAACAACAATCCAATAATGATGTACAATTTGTTAGTCAGAAAAACGATAGCTCCAATGATGTAGAAGTAATAATTTTAATTATTTAAAATTAAAATAGATTAATTAATTTTTGGTTTAGATTATCAATTTAGATCATGGTGATTCAACAAGTCCATCACCACATGAAGATCGTTATAGTAGAAGACGTCGTAGTCGTTCTAGGGATCGATCAAGAGACCGTCGTGATCGTGATCGAAGATCGAGACGTTCACGATCTAGATCTAGATCACGACGACATCGTTCTAGATCACGGGATCGTAATCGTGGTAAAGAAAAAGAGACAGAGAAGGATAAAGAGAGGAAGAAAAGGGGGTTACCGGCGATTAAAAAGGAGAATCTTAGTGGTAAGTTATTTTATCCTCTAAAGTTGTGAGAGTAGGTCGGCTTATCTTATAAGTCATTGAAAAGCGATTGAAATAAGAAGTCGACCTACGTTCGCAGTTATAATTTTTATTAATTATTTTTTTATAGTTTGTAGTACTACATTATGGGTTGGACATCTATCGAAATTAGTCCATCAAGAGGATTTGTCGAATACTTTTGGTGAATTTGGTGATATTGTTAGTATTGATTTGATCCCACCAAGAGGGTGTGCTTTTATTGTAATGCACCGGAGACAGGATGCTGCTCGTTGTTTGACTAAATTAAAGAATTACGTTCTACATGGAAAAGCTATAACTGTAAGTATTGAAATTTGTTTTTAAAATTGATTATAATTTTGTTTGTTTAGTTGGCATGGGCGCCGGGTAAAGGTGTAAAAGGTAAAGATTTGAAAGATTATTGGGAAGGTGATTTAGGTGTTTCTTATATACCATGGTCAAAATTGAAACCCGATATCGATTTAGAAATGTTAGAAGATGGTGGTATGATTGATGAAGATACAATGCCACCATGGATGAAAGCACGTATAGCAAATCAAACAAATCAACAAAATACACAAGATACAACAAATTTTATACAATTACCAAATGATTTAACAACTGGACAAGTTGATACAAGTCAACCACCACCAGTACCAGGTACTGGTTTATTACAACCACCACCACCTATGGCCTTACCAATGGTATCACCATTTCAATTTAATAATCGTTTATTAGCACCAGTTGGTATGAATATACCACCAACAATGTTACCAAATGTACCTATTGGTGTACCACCACCTAGTGCTTTAATGCAAAATCAAATTGTTGGTTTAGGTTCACCATTTCAAAATACAACAAATTTAATGCAACAAATATCTGTACAACAACAAAATGATAAAAATCAAAATCAAAATAATGATATGAAAAGTTTAAGTGAAACATTAATGAGTATGGCACAACCATTTGGTGTATTACAACAACCACAAACAGTACAAAATTTAGCAATACAACAATCACAAAATGATGATAATATGGATATAGAAATGGAAGATGTTGAAAAACCTGATAGACCAATGTCGTTAAGTGAACAATTACAAGCTTCATTGAATCAATTCGTTAATAATCAAGCGAATCGCTCGAATTCTAGCGGACCTGGTAATGATATAGATATGGATAATCGACAGGATAAACGAGGGGAACGCGATCGGCGATCTAGAGATCGAGATAGAGACCGCAATAGGTAATTTCTATTAAAAAAAAAAACTAACAAAATCTAATAACAAATAAATTTAGGGATAGAGATCGGAGTAGAAATTCTCGTGATGATTACAGAGATGATCGCAGCCGTGATCGTAAAGATGATCGTCGAGACCGTCCGAATCGTTGGGGTGATCGTGAACATGATTTAATAGATCGTCGTGAACGTGAAAAGAATTTAAATGATCGTCTACAACAAATGGCCAATGAAGGAATGTATTTAACAACAGATGATCGTTTACGTGAACGTAATCCAGAAGGATTATTACCATCATTATTAGATAATCGACGTATATTCCTACCACCACATAAAAATACAAATGATCTTGATGATAATTATAATATGGGTGGTTCTAATATTGATGATTACGATCCAAATCCTTTAATAAATCCAATGGATGGTCCAATATTAGATGATTTTAATCCAATACTCGATCATCCAGATTTTCATGATGGACCAATGCATTCCCGGATGAGACGTGATGATTACGATAATGAACGTTTTATGAGAGGACGTCGTGGTGATTTCCGTGATAATTTCGATGTACGTATGCGAGGTCATCTAGGTGGACCACCACCAGGACCCGATTTCTATCCAATGAGAGATAATTACGGTCCCAGACCGTTGATGAGAGGTGGTCCGGATTTTATGCAACGACCATCAATGATGCGAGGACCACCAACACCACATAAATTCCATCCAAGAAACGGACCACCACCTCGTGGACCTAGATCAGGTAATATAATATTTCTATAATTTGTAATAATTTATTAAATTATTAATCTAGGTCGTCCAGGTTTCGGTCCAAGATTCGATCATCCGGATTTCCATCGTGGACCACCGGGTATATTCGATGATTCACCACATCATATGCGCCATCGTAGTGGTGGTCGTTTCGATGATCGACGACGTTCAAGGCAAGATTATCATGACAATTCATCACAAGATAATGATCGTAATTATGAGAAACGGAGTCGATGGAGTGGTGGTTCACCAAAATCGGAAGATAATCAAGAATCACAACAATCACAAGATCAACAACAATCACAAATCGATCAGGATACTAATAATGAATCGATGGAGTTTAACGAATCGAATAATAAAGGTGGTACAACTCCGTTGCACGATGAACCGTTCAACCAAAATATGGAGAAAATCGAAGGTAATAATAGTGAAGATACTGCATCGTTGGTGCTTGAAAAGTCGATAGATAATAGTAAAAGTGCGGACGTTGTTCAAGAAACAACGCAAGAGACTCAAGATAACGATGAGTAAAATTTAAATAAATTTTAGGTGTTTTATTTGGAATAATCGATTTGAATTGCATTATGGCCTGTGTATAATTGCTAAATTGTATTTTTAAACAATGTCATTTGAATATTTTGTAAATAGATTAATAAGTTTAGTTGACTATTACAAAGAAAGGAACAAATTTAAAGATTTAACAAAAAAAAAATCAAAAAAGAGTTTGCTTAGCTGTGATAGTGTAGTGAACACAGGTGACCCCACTCAGGGATCGATTATTTTTGTCATATCAACTTCAATTTTAAATGTTTTAGACAGAAACATGCCTCAAAATAAATTGTCTTTCTTGTAATTTTAACAATTTAGTTTATTATCAACTGCACAAAACACTTAAAGAAAATTTACATCAACCGAATTGTACACACACACAACGAAAGGTAGGTCCATCTGTGTTCACAACAGCTGAGAGAGAAAACGGAGGAGTCCAGTGCCAACTTTCAAATAGAAAGTTCGGTACAAGGTACGGTCCAATACTCTTTTATTCTTATTGTTAATAACGCAATTTAAATTATTAGAGTATTTTAAATATTTAGTTGATTACTACAATTCAAGTGTAATCGTGTTTCTTAGAATTAGAAACAGAAATATTTACAAAAACATTTTTTATTTTATACATATATAGATTTGATTTTAAACGTAAACTAACATTGTGATTTTCAGCAGTTTTCCTCCATTGAATAGCTAAATACTTGTAAAGCTAAACGGTGAAAACAATAGCGCATATCAAAATTAGTTATTCCAATCTATTTTCAACACGAAATATTGTTTTTATTTTTTAATATTTTATTCGCTTATTTTATTTCTTCAACGATACAAACAGCATATTTGTAAATGTTGATATGCATATATTCTTGTACAATAAGATTGCGCGATATTTATTCCGTAATAATTCTAGTGAATTAATTTTTGTTTCTTCCATACACAGAACAGTTTAATCTTAGACCCCGTCCACACACGGACACATTTTGGAGTCTGCAACAAATTTCTGACGGAAGAGCCGACAAACGTCACATACGTCGTCAACATTCTAACATATTGTGGATAAACATTCAGACGTACGTGACGTCCGTCGGTGCTTTCGTCAGAAATTTGTTGCCGACTCCAAAATGTGTCCGTGTGTGGACGGGGTCTTAGGATAACTTTACCCCTTTACACGTCATCAGTGTCGTATTGTAAATTAGTTTGAAATAAATTATAAAAAAAGTTAATAGCGTCGACTTTTTCTATTTCAAAACTGGTTCTAGTGCTGTAACGGTCGAATTTTCCAGATAATAACAGTATTGAAGAAATAATACAATTATAATTTTTCGTTTCACTTATATTCGTGATAATTTATAGTTTTGTTGAGAAAATTGAGGTATCGTGGAATTTCTCCCTATTGAACGTCACTTTAGTTTTTTAAATTTAAATTTCCCGCTATTAACTGCAATTGTTCCGATTTGCGAACAAAGTGCTACTTATTGCCAAATTGTCGCAAATTACCGTTGAATTTTAGTCAATTTACCGCACTGTTAGTCTAGTGATTCGTTAAATTGAACCACAAACGATAGATTTATGCCAAATAATCCAACTTACAAATTGACGGTAAATAAAATTGGCACCTCTGTTCGGAAGTGTCTAAGCTGCCGTAATTTGACAGTAAGATTTCTAATTTTACATCGAATTAAGCGAGAAATTCGTTTGGAAAAGGCACAATTTCTGTTAATTTGAATTAATATTGAATTGAAATTAGTTTTCGGCTTGTAATTTGGTAAGAATTTTGGTTGTGTCTAAGATAACGATCGGAATTTTGGCGTAACAAGTTTCAAGGTTATGTCTATTTTTGATTGATT
This sequence comes from Mylabris phalerata, assembly GCA_020740385.1. Taxonomy (NCBI): domain Eukaryota; kingdom Metazoa; phylum Arthropoda; class Insecta; order Coleoptera; family Meloidae; genus Mylabris; species Mylabris phalerata. The sequence continues at coordinate 1,620,974 of JAJEOX010000299.1, read as the reverse complement.
TTTGACAGCTGTCATTCTTAATATTTTATTTTTATAAAGTTCAATTATGCAAGCAATTTAGTTTTATTATTCTATTATTTACATCTTATTCTTTTCTGTTAAATATTAATCTAGATTTCTACAACAAATAAAATGTAAAACGATACGTGCCCATAAAGATTTATCATGTGAATTATTACGTTATAAAAATCCATAAAAGGCAAACAACTAGAAAAATAAAATTATTGTGTTGTTTACTTTAATTAATACCATTTATTTTTTGAAATTGTAACGGTTTAAACAATAACACACCAAAGTATACACAAACAACGAATTAAGTTTAAATTAAACAAATTTCTGGTAAATATGCCACAGATACCGACTGTGATCGAGCCTGACTCAGGTATAATGCATGTGCTTTACATTAATGATTCATACATTTACCAAAACATTAGGATAATGTCACCATTAAAAATATAATCCACTATTATTACGATCATCATCATTATTATTATTTGTTTTTGTCGCACACAGAATGTCGAAGTGTCACCGACAGTATTGGTTCCCATTCAGATATTTCCGCTTATACAGTACAATCAAATAATAACAACAATAATAATAATAATACGATGCAACGACCGCATATGGATGTTGTTTGTGTTATTGATATTTGCCATTTAGATAATTTACCGCAACGGAAACGGGCATTCGAGGAAGTCAAACAGGCATGCATCCAAATCGGCGCCAATCTCAGCCATATTCAGGTGAATATAAATTAATTTCTAGTTAATAATCGTAATAATTCCGGTTATTGTAGTTTGAAAAATTAGATTTCGGTGAATCGAATGTTGTTAGTAGTTTCTACAATGCTGATGTTGTTATTGTTGATTTAAGTCTACCAGTACAACAGAGTACGTTATTTTACCATTTAGGCGTTCGGGAAAGTTTCAATATGAAACAGAATATTCTAATTTACAATGATTTAGATCCGGAAGCTACCGTACGTTTAAAAGTGAGTTGTACAAGAAAATAATCGTATTCTTTAACTATAAGATTCGTTACCATGACAGATTAACGTTGTCATAGTAACGTAGAGAATATTTGATTATTTAACCAATTAACAAATTGTAGTTATCCTGTGGGAATTATTGTTTTGTCTCGTACACCCTCTCGGATGAATCTGTTTCTATTACAACAATACCCAGTGGTCGTGGTGAAGATAATACAGAAATCCTACAACAGAAACTCAAACGTTTATTACAAGACGTTGAAATACAAAGCAAGTATGTTCATTTTTATTTTAGATGTTTTAACATTTTAAACTTGATAAATATGTTTATTAGAGCTCATTTAAAAGAAAAATTCCTATCAGATTTGAAGAAATTGAAAGAACAAAAGAGTGGTAGTGATTTAAAAGAGGCCTTACACAATATACGTAAACGTTTAGATGATCCAAATGTATTATCAGGTGATGTTGTATTGAATATGTTGTTTTGTTTTCGTGATATACAAGATTATGATGCTATGGTACATTTAGTTGATGATTTACGAACATTACCAGCAGCTAGAAAATATTTAAATTCGTATATTTTATATTGGTATGCTTTTGCTTTGAATCGTCGTAAATTATCGGGTGATCGTGAAAGAGCCTTGAAAGTCTGCATTGATGCCTTAGAGAAGGTAAATCTTCAATCGTATTCTGTAATTCTTTCTTATCGATCATCAACTCGAGTAGATCAGTTTCTTTAGTTCTTAGAAATTTGTAGTCGTATTCTCTAATTTTATACAGATTCGTTACCATGACAATGATAGAAATCAATAGACTAGCGTTGTCATGGTGACCATTCGTCAAAAAGTTGGAGAATACCGATGTAAATTAATAGAAATAGTGGGATTGATTTGTTCAAGATTATTGTCATGGCAACAGATCTACAAAGTTACAGAATAGTGTGATTTTAAAATTATTTTGTTAATTTCAAGAAAGAGAACCATTTCCCGGACATGCTGGGCCTGTGCGGTCGTATCTACAAAGATAAATTCATCGAATCCGACCATCAGGATAAAATCAGTTTAGATCAAGCAATCTATTGGTATCGGAAAGGTTTCGAAGTACAACCAAACGAATATGCCGGTATCAATTTAGCAACATTATTAGTAATAGCCGGTGCTGAAATAACACGTTCGGAAGAATTACAACATATCGGTATGGTTTTAAATAATTTAATTGGTAAAAAAGGTAGTCTAGCTTCATTACAAGACTATTGGGATGTAGCAACTTTCTTCGAGATTTCTGTATTATTCCAACATTATGCTAATGCTGTACAAGCAGCTGAATGTATGTTCCGTTTGAAACCACCCGATTGGTATTTAAAATCAACAGTTGGTAATATTCAATTGATTGATCGTTTCCGGAAACGGCGCGATGAAGAAGGTACACCCGAAGAGCAAATCTTCCATTTTTGGATGGAATTCTTCTTGGAAGCCACCAAACCACCGGCTGATGATAGTTTTCGTTTCCCCGCTTTAATTTTAGAACCATCGAAAGAATTTATGCCGAGTTATGTTTGTGTGAATCTCGGTGCTGAACCGCAAACTTTACAAGTAACCAATTTGTGTGTTAAAAGTTTGAAAGGTAATTGTACACAAATACACGATTGGGAATTTACAGCCAACAATATCCGTAGTGTTAGTTTTTATAAACGTGATTCGCGTTGTTTATTCTTATACGTCCATCATAATTCCGATGATTTTCAAATATTCTTCCCGTCGGAAGCATGCCGGCAATGTTTCTATCAATTAATCTTGGAATTAACCGACCATCAAGAAGGTTTAGTTGAATCGGAACCACCACGCGACATACGTTACGAATACGAACGTGACGAACAAAGTAAACGTATTGTACTCGGTAAAGGCACTTATGGGGTTGTTTATGCTGCGCGTGATTTAAACACACAAGTCCGGATTGCGGTTAAGGAAATTCCGGAGAAGAATCTTGGAGCCGTTCAACCGTTACACGAAGAAATCCGTTTACATTCGCAATTACGCCATCGTAATATCGTACAATATTTAGGCTCAATGTCCGAAGATAATTATTTTAAAATTTTCATGGAACAAGTACCGGGCGGTTCATTGAGTGCGTTATTACGTCTGAAATGGGGCCCGTTAAAATCAAACGAACACACAATGGCGTATTATACACGCCAAATTCTGGAAGGTTTAAAATATTTACACGATCAAAAGATTGTACATCGCGATATAAAAGGCGATAATGTCCTAGTGAATACTTATAGTGGTGTTGTGAAAATCTCCGATTTTGGTACATCGAAACGTTTAGCCGGTTTATGTCCTAGTACCGAAACATTTACCGGTACTTTACAATATATGGCACCGGAAGTTATCGATAAAGGCCAACGTGGTTATGGTGCACCGGCTGATATCTGGTCGTTGGGTTGTACTGTTGTTGAAATGGCAACTGGTAAACCGCCATTTATTGAATTGGGTTCACCACAAGCGGCCGTTTTTAAAGTTGGCTATTATAAAGCACATCCACAAGTACCAGAAGAGCTATCAGATCGGGCTCGGGGCTTTATTTTGCGATGTTTCGAGCCGGATCCGGTGAAGCGCGCCTCGGCCGCCGCCCTGCTAGAAGACCCGTTCCTAGGTAGGGATTCAGTTGGAAGTTTCGTCGTATTCGCTAACTTTTTGGCAATTCGTTCCCATGGCAACGCTGCAGATCATCAGTCTCTTTCTTGTCTCTTTTCAATCCTAGATATGATGGTACTCTAAAGAATGAGATAGAACTTCTGTTCAAGTAGATGATCTCCATAGTAACGAATCATTAAAAAGTTATAGAATACGACTTTTAATTTACAACTATTATCAAAATTGTATATTTTAACAACCAAAAAAATAAGAGTCATAGTTATTGATTAATTGTGGTTATCATTCTGCTTTTTTTAGAAAGATTTTACTGTATTTTAAACATATTTCAGGACTTATTACTGTTTTTTCGAGCGAAAATTTGAAGATTTTTGCAGTTTTTACGTTCCTGAATTAAGAATTTTGTACTTTTTTGCTCTTTTCTCACAGAATTTATTTATAATCGCTGTTATTTACAAAATTGTTTTTTTTCAAGAATCACTCTAAATGTAACTTGTTTTATTTTAATTTTAAGAGCTGTTTTACTGTATTTCAATGAATCTCCAAATGAGTTTTTTATCAATAATCGACTAATTAATTAAATTTAACAATTAATTGATGGATTGATCGTTTTTGTCAGGTTCGGAGAGGAAGAAGAGCGTCCGTTTAAACACCGAATTCAATCGTAGCGTTTCCGTTCCTGTTGATAAAGTTTTACCACGTCTACCCGGCCATTCGGCACCAAATCAAACACCAACAACACCTGAATCCGAGTAAGTTGGTAGAATTGTAATTTTCATCTGAGATCGAGAAAAAAAATCGAAAAATACGAATCAAAACAATTTTTTTGCTGGCCTCCTGAAATCAAACGAATCGAGAGGAAGTCGACAAAACCACGATAAAATAATTGTCCAAAAACGAATTTTATTATACAGAAAATCAATTGAAAAAAAAAATGATTGTCTCTAACTTATTGATAATTAACACGGATGAATGGTGGTTCAAGTATTCCTGGTAATTTTTTCGTTTTTTATCAATAATTCCCCTTTTTTTTATTGTGTTGTATTGTTCGAGTTGAGGTTAAGTTATTGTAGCCCTATTATCAATTAACCCTCTAGTTTGTTTTATTAATTATCTAATTAAATTAATGAAATAACAATATGTATTGTAAATTTGTGCTTATCGCTTGTGGTGGTTATTTTTATTGACTTCCAGCTCCCAAAGTCGTGGATCTCTTCTACCGCCCATACAAATGCCCACATCTCTAACATTCAACAGGTAAAATTGGTTTAAATTTCACAACAATAGGGTAGAATTAAGATAATTTGAACAAATAAACAATTATTAGATTTTAATCAATTTTATTGGCAACAGTTTAGCGACAACGCCATCATTGGATTTGGAACCGGGACAAGTGGATTCGGAACGTCGCAATTCCTCCGGTACGCTTCTATCGCCTGAAGTGGACGCCGGAACGGAAACTGACGGTTTCTATCTGTTGAAAAAAGACTCACAACGGCGTACAACTTTAGCGAAAGTTCTACAACAAGACGGGGCGAAAATTTGCGAATTATGGATACAGAAAATTCGCGATAAATATTTGGGTGAAACTGTTCTACAACAGAAGCATCTAGCGAAAATTGTACACGCTTTAAAAGATTATTTAACCGAGCAATCATTAACGGTGGTCGAGCAGGCGGTACGGCAGTTGAAAGAAGAATTAGATTTCGACGTACCGGCTATAAATCAATTACAATTCGCTATTTATTTGTATCAAGAATCCGTCAATGAAGTGTTGCGTTTACACCCGATTAAACCGCATTGGATGTTCGCTTTGGATAATCTAGTTAGAGCCGGTGTACAAGCCGCTATTACAGTCTTATCGCCGGAATTGGGCGAGAATTTGGCTAATCACAGTTCACCGAGTACGGTGAATTCGGCTAAATCGGCGAAGAGTTGTGAGAATTTCGATTTTCGCGATCAAACCGTACAGTTGCGCAACGAAAATAACCGATTGTTCCAAGAATTGATCGATACACAAAAACAGTACCAAAATTTGGTAAATCCACTTTTTTTCGAATTATAAAAAGACTAATTATAAATTTTAGGTACGACAATTGATCGAGAATACTCAACAACAATCAGAATCTCTACGCCAATTATTAGCGGCCAATTGTCAAATTCGCGACGAATTACAGGAAGATTCGCGTCTTTCTAGTTGGTTGCAAGGTTTAGGTATAAGCGAATTTGCCCGTAAGAAATTCCTGCAAGAGGGCTATACGTTGGATGAAGTTTTGTACAGTATAACCCGTGATGATTTGCATCGGGTCGGTTTGAGGGGTTGTTTCGAGTTTCGCATCTGGCGGGCTATCGAACAACACCGCCAAAATACAACCGTTTATCTGCAATGTAATGGATCTGCGGATGCAACTAGTAGTGTTTGATTTTTATTGTTTTTTATTATGATAGCTGTGATTTTAATTTTCGTTTCAAATTTTATTTTTCTATTCTATTATCCGGAAGAGAATCGTTTTAATTTGTGCAATAATTGGAAATATTTATTCAGTTCAAGTACAAAGAATCGTACAGATTTTAAATTTCTATCTAAGGATTGGTATTGGTTTGAAGTTTCAGCAATTCTTCTCGATTTTAATCTTTTATATTAAAAGTAGACTAAGAGGAGTTGTTTTAGTTTTTTCGTGTTCTGTGTTAATACGGTGCTAAATAAAACGAAACACCACGATTTTATCACAATTTTAATTGTTATTAAGTACGAAACGAAAAATTTGTGATTACAACTAATTACATCACGATTATTTTGAGTTTTGAGACTATTCTAGTTATTAATTTTTAATCTGCCAATATTGAATTATATTTTTGTTATAATTAATATTTTAAACCGCAACAACAACAGAAAAGCGTTGAATCTGTTTCGACTAATAAACTATAAAGAATTTACAAAATTATTATTTTCCCAAAATGATCTTCCTGGAAGCTCCGAAATTCTGTCCGGCTTGTGTTGCCCCCTTGTTAGTGCCGGCTTGGAGACCGATTATTGTTTCGCCGGCGCGCAGTTGTTGTTCGGAGAATTCGCGACGGTTCTCCTCGGATGGTCGCGGTCCCAAACAGGGTCCTCTCCATTCTGGATGTTTGTAGGCCGTCCGACCGATCGCGAATATCGTCATTGTAACCGCTGCGATATTCTTCTGGTCCCACAGATCGACAGTTTGGAATAAATCGACATCGGGTACCCCATATTTCGTGCAAGCTTTCTGGAATCTGGAATTTTAGTCAAATTAGACAACCAACAATACACTAATAAGCGTGTTTTGGGAGTTATTGTAGGTTTCTTCGCATTTCTGTTCGCCTGTTACTCGATTTACTGATTGCACTAGTTGATGATACTGATTCCTTTGTTGTGTTAATTAAAGTCGCCGGTTTTTGGGTGTGATCGATGATGAGCTGAAGAAGAAGCACGTGTTGTACTTTCTACCAATATTCGAATATTCTTTCTATTCCTATACTCCTGTTACGACTATTTCATACTGGATGATTTATGTGGAGCAAGTCAAATTAATACACAATTATCGGAATAAGAGCCGTATCAACGAATGGGACATTTTGATGATTATAGTGGTGAGAGAGTCTGATGATTAATGATGATATCCCTACCTAGTTTTAAAGATCGTGTTTAAAGTAGGACGGACAGTTTAAAACACCAAGGACAATACCTGTGCTTCCTCGTCCTACCAGGATAACAGCAATTTGAAGAAGTTGAATCGTTTATAACAACGTTCATAGTTTTCGTACCGGACGTCTCAATTGTACGCAATAAAAGTGAATTTTTGTAGACAAATCAAGTCTTTTTTTTAATTAAACAAGAAAAATTTTGGGGATTTCTATTGTATAATTTCAAGCCAAACACCACCTAAAAAGATGTTAGAGCTGAAATTTTCACGAACCGAACAATATAATTTTGAATTTTTTCGACCTATTAATTCTGAAATCTCTTAAAAACTCACTGCTAGAAAATCGTTCATTTCCTACTTTTTAGAAAATAATCTTTAAAAACAACTATTAATTATTAATTAATTAATCGATACACTCTGTATAAACCGTGCTAAAATTGATGATAACGTATTACTGGTTGCCTATATCCGACACTAGTGTCCATCGTGTAATTTGTTTAAACAAATACCTCTCACGTTTTCTAAACTCTTGTTATTTTAGGATTTAAAATTGATTTCGTCTTTTAAAAACAACTTTAACACTAACTTTAACTTTAACAACTTCTTCAAAACGTCTACAATCCTGACAAAAGGAACGTTAAAACTATCCAAGAATTTCAAACTTACTGGCTGAGATTGTCCATCATTTTGTAATCACCACCGGACGTGTTAATTTTGGGTATAATACCAGGAGCCAAACGATTCATCAATTTACATAAAATGATACCATCACGTAAAGCGAGTTCGTAGGGCACACCAGGCGGGAAACGTTCACCGATGACGGCTTCGATCCAGGCTTGGGCCTCTCGTTCTTGTTCTGGATCGCGTTTTCCGGCCACCTAAAAGAATCGAATGGGAGGATTATTATTTTCAAATTAACGTCATCGATTTTTTGGCCAATTTCGTGTGGGCGTAAAGGCCGGATGTTGCTTCAAAAATTAGACATGACAGTTTAATTTGTTTGAAATTTATTTGTAACAAGTGTTGGAGGGTTTGTTAAATTTAAACAATAACCTACAATGAAAGCTGATCTCCTGATGGGCGAGAGTTAAATTAGCCGACTTAAATCCGGTTTAACGCGTTGTTTATTTTATTATTATTCATTTATTATTATTATTCTAGTATTTGTCTTGAAGAGTCTGTGTTCCTGTTTATAAAAACGTTGAAAGTTATTCAAAAATCGCGTTATTTCGAACGTGTTAAGAGAATTTAACCCTTGAATTTCACGAAATTTCACCTGCTTTTTATTTTTAAACCGATCTCATCATTTTTCCGCCGTCATCCGTGTGTTATTTTGTAATACAATGTGTATGTCAAGGTTTTTTTGATTTATTTTCAACTATTATGTTCACAATGTCAATATTTTTTTTGTTTTGTTTTCGATAAAATTTCAGCGAAATTCGTTTCTATAACTTGGAAAATTTCGTGAAATCCGACCAGAAAAAATCGTGTGATAGGGAGAACAAGTTTTCGAAACGCCCCCGCTTAGGCCTCTTTCAATAAAGACCATCAACTGGCAAGCAGACGCTTCAGTCAGTAACGTCGCGACGCTGCAAACACCTCTCTCCACCATCGATAATCATGTCTGTAAGTTTCTAAAAAATTTGATTTAATCGATCTAATTTCGACAATTCCTCGATTAATTTGTTGATAAAACACGAGAATTTCGTGAATTATTTGATTATTTTCAAAATTTTTAAAAATAGCCCGGTAATTGGCGTTTATATTTTTGGAAATGACACCGATTGCACTCGTTACCAAGAAAATTATCTCAATAACAACAATTAATGTTCTAGAAACGCAACAAGGAGCTAGAAGCGGAGGTCCTCGACTGGATCTCGAAAGTTTTAGGCGAACCTCTGCCACCAGGCGACTTTGAAAACATCCTCAAAGACGGTGTGGTCCTCTGCAATTTAATGAACAAACTCGCCCCCGGCTCCGTCAAGAAAATCGCCACGAAAGGCACCAATTTCCAACTAATGGAAAACATCCAGCGCTTCCAAGCCGGAATGAAAGCCTACGGAGTACCACAAGAGGAAATCTTCCAAACTGCGGATCTATTCGAGCGACGAAACATACCCCAGGTTGACCATTCTAGTTTTAATTGGTTTGGAATTTTACCGAAATTTTGATTGCAGGTAGCCCTATCGCTGTACGCTTTAGGCCGTATGACACAGAAACATCCGGAATACAACGGCCCGACTTTGGGCCCGAAAATGGCTGACAAGAACGAACGGCAATTCACCGAGGAACAACTTCGGGCGCACGAGGGCGTTTTGAATTTGCAAATGGGCTACAATAAGGGCGCCTCACAGGCCGGTCTCGGCTCTTTCGGTAATACCCGCCATATGTAGACGAAATTTCAGCATTAGAATGCACTTTTATATAGCCTACTATACAGATATGTTTGAAGCTTGATTATTGTTATTTTTATAAACTAATGGATTAATTAATTATAGAATTCGAAATTTATAGAAAAATAAATCATTTTTGTTGGCAATTCTTCATCAATAAAAGATACATGTTTATGTTTTAAATGTTATTACCGGATTATTAGATAAAACTAGTTGTATTTTTAGCTTTTAACAGCTGTTTTAACAGGAATAACGCGTCCACTGACGCCCACTTAAAACCGAAGATAATTAGACATAGAACCACGATTTTTTATAAACATTAAAAAACAACTAACTAATCTGGATTGAATTTATTGATCGACCTTTGAGACATTCTTCCAATTTCTCCCCAAATTTCTATCAACCAAATGGAAACTATTTTTAGATGTTATTTTTAAACGATAACACCCGAATTTCATTTGAAGGAACACGTTTTGAATCCGTTAGGAGATTCAATCAAATTGATGACGCGAATTTTGGCAAACAATATTGTTGTGTCGTTTTTTATTTTGGAACGTTTCTCGAACAACATTAGAAGAAAGTTCAAAACGCCTCTTTAGAAGGACCAACGAATTTATTTTGGCAGTCTAGTCAATCAATCCGATTCGCACGGTTTTGTCAAGTTGACAAATTTTAAATAGTTGGAGTATAATTTATATGAAAGGAAAATAGGGTTAAGTAACAGGTAATCAGAGGTAATTACACAGGATATTTATGACAAGAACTTAAATTGGATTGCAACTAGAGTTAGAATAGAAGGTCGCTACATTCTCTAATAATTATATCTCTATTTTGCGTTTATTAGAGCGTTAGCCACAAAAACCGTGCTTTAATACCTATTAACGAACACTTAATGTAATTTATTACTAGTATCGTAGTTTTGTTCGAATGCTAGCAAAATGTATTAACAAATTTCAAATCCAGTGAAATATGAAGCAATCTACGACAATATGCAACAAAGGAATAGCCAACCGGGGTAATCAGGGACGATCCGAAAACCTTCCTTTTGGGGGGTTAAAATTGCCGAGTAGTAGTTATTACTCTTCTTCTTTTCTGCGAACTAAATAAAAATAGACGGCATAATATTTTTTATGAACAGCTACATTAATTTTGTTACCGAACGTATGATTTAAGGGCAAGGAGTACATCTCATACTTTTAACACGCAAAAATGTGAATTTCTAGCTCGCCCTTGAGACCACGACAACCGCAGATAGATTTTTGAAAAGAGCATTTCTTATAGCCTTTCACGGTTCTTTCCATTTTTCAAAATATTGATACAAATTTGAATTACAGACGAAAATCTAACATGTTTTTTGTACAATTTTTCGACTTTTTCCACATTTTTTAAAATTTTACGCTCATAACTTGGCCAATATTGATTATTTTGTAAAAATTCTTATACTGTTGGATAGCAAATAAAAAGTTCTGTTCAAATCTTTAAGTTTTCTGGAAAATTAAGAAAACTGTAAGCTACAACAGGTTTTCTTCTACACTTTTTATCTTACAGCAGTGGTTTTTCTGGCACTGTTTTCTCTTATTAAAATTGATTATTTTGCATTAAAATACATACAGTTAGGTAGATAATTTTGTTCTTTTTCCAATTAGCCCATTATTTTTGGTAAAAATGTTGATTTTTCGAAGAAAAATTTTTGTGTATTATCAAGCAGGATAACCCACCATACACGTAGAAAGTGCGAGTTTGCTAAATCGAATTGTGTGTCTCGCTTTGGATTGAGTATCGATGATTCCACAAACTTTCGATTTGGCAAACCCGCACTGTTTACGTGTAAGGCCACCTTGGCAAAATTACGACGCTGGATTTCTTCGAGAAATCAACTTTTTTTCCAAAAATAATGGGCCAATCGGATAGAACACAAAGTTACCTACTTAATCATATGTATTTTAATGCAAAATAATCAATTTTAATCAGAGAAAACAATGCCAGAAAAGCCACTCGCTTTTTCTGCGATAATTCAGGCAATTTTCAAAATATCAAAAAACGCCTTCTATTTTGTACTTCATATTTGTACCAGCTTTCGAATGAGGGGTTGATAAAAACTGTAGAAGAAAACCTGTGGTAGCTTACAGAAGTTTTCTTAATTTTCCAGAAAACTAACAGTGGAAATTTCTTAAAGCCCTGAAAAGAACTTTTTATTTGCTATCCATCAGTATAATCAATATTGCAAAATAATCAATATTGGCCAAGTTATAAGCGAAAATATAAAAAAATGTAGAAAAAGTCGAAAAATTGTCCAAAAAACATGTTAGATTTTCGTCTGTAATTCAAATTTGTATCAATATTTTGAAAAACGGAAAAAACCGTTAGAGGCTATAAGAAATGCTCGTTTCAAAAATCTAACTGCGGCTGTCGTAGCCTCAAGAACGAGCGAGAAATCGCGAGTTAGAGATTCACATTTTTGCCGGTTAAAAGTATGAGATGTACTGCTTGCCCTTAACAAAAATTGGCAAATGTAAGTCTTTATTTTATTATATTATTATAGGAAATAATAGTTGACGACTACTACAAAATTTGCCGACTGTAAAATGGTTGGGAGGGTGTTGCACCCCCTAACACCCCACCCACGGATCGTCCATGGGGGTAATTATCGTGGTGCACCCGATATTTGTGTTAGTGAGAGATTTACAATAACATTCGAGGTGTAGGAATAGCGATAGTGACGGAAATACGACTTGAAATCTGTGAAATTGTAGAAATCTTACAAAATAACAAACAACTAAAACCTAACGGATGTTGAATAATAGAATTACTAAACATGAAATTACTTAATCGTCAAGTCTCCCTCCCGATCGTTGTTTTTTCTAATTGTTGTATTTCTGCTTTTTATTTATAGATAGATTAAATAAATTTGAAACTTATAATTGTAGAAGAATGAAGAAATTTCGGTTTAAATAAATATTAGGAAACTATAAGTGATGTAATTGGAGGAAATTTGGAAAATCCCCAAATTTCCGTATTTTATCATTTTCTTTCCCTAATTTTGAAAGCGATAAATATTTAAACATTTGAATTGATATAATTATTAATATGTGATCGAGTGAAAGCAGGTCGAATCGTCTTAAATCTAATTCTTTTTCGTTTTCTTTTATTTGTAATTATTAAATAACAATTATTATATAATCCGGCATTTGAGAAAAGTGGAAATTTTATTTAATTGAAAATTACATCTTACGCCAAAAACAAAAATTTCAACACCACTATAATTTTGTAGAAATAACGAGAATTTCCACAAAACTACAACAATTCGCAATCGATTCGTGTTAATAATTAACACACGTATTTGCACATCAAAAACTAGTGATTTTAATTAAATAAACAGCCAAGGTGTTCTAGTTGAGTGCGGCTTTTGTTGCCGGATTCTAGCGAAAATCCAACAAGATCGTATGAGTTTGCCGATTATATAACGGACGAAAAGGGGCACATGTTGTATTCAACACTCCACCACGAAGAAGTGAAAGTTTCTATAATCTTCGTGTATTTGAAAAATTTCATATAACCATATCAGCGAGTATTGTACAGTGTGTTGATTTAACTACTAGCCCCAATAATGATTCAAATAACACGGATCGATTCTTATTTATTTAGTTTATTTATAATAATTAATCTACAATTAATTTATTGTTTTATTGATAAAAAGCGTGAGTAGATTTTCTCAATATTTAATTTTCAATAATAATAATTTTCTATATTAGCTGATTATGTGAAGACTTGTGTACATAAAGATCCGAATTTTATTAATTGTTCAACACACGCTGTACAAATTCTATTTGAACAAATACCAAAAGGTGTAAAAGAGATTGGTTTAGAACCATTAGATCCACTGTATATACCACGGATTAAGGTGAGTCTACTTTTTAACACGATTAAAATTAATTTACGTAATCGATCATTTATTCATGATAAGCTTTCTTTTTGAAATGCTAATGGATTTGCAATTTTCTTCTCCCATCTTACAACTTTTAATTCAATAATTGTCGAGATATTCAGTAAAAATTTATATCTTGATTTGTATCAGCTTCAAGTATTGTTGAGCAAATATAATTTGCATGCAAATATTATAAATGAATGGGTAATTTTAACAAATATTAGACAATATTTTAGAAACTTGCACAATAATTAAATTACAATCATATTAGTGGAGTGTTTCCATTAAGTAAATGCCAGTTTCTGCGAATTTTTATTGAAGAATTGTGAAACTACCTTTATTATCAAGATTATTGTACAATTTCCTATTGTTTATAACTAATTGCAGATGATTGAGTAATTCTAACGATTGTGATTCAGAAATTTTGGACAATATTTTAGAAATTTGCACAAGTAATTTTTGCAATTATACAGGGTGTAGATTGCTTCATATTTCACTAAATTTGACATTTGTTAATGCATTTGTCAAGTGTATGAGTCAATCTACGACTTGTGTGAATAAAGCACAGTCGGCTGTGAACTAAAATACCGTTGCACACCCTGTATTAGTGAAGTGTTAAAAAAGTGACAATTTCTGCGAACTTTTATTGAAAAATTATAAAACTATATTTATTTAAATCTTCGTTGTATAAATTAATTACTAAGATCAGTTAGAAGAATTTAGTCATTAGTGAATCTAATTTCTTGTGCAAATACTTGTACAACTTCCTATTTCCTCCTATTAATTGGAAATAAAATTAATTTTTCTGAGAAATTTTAACAATAATTGAAAAATTAATGTTAATGACTTTCGAGAAGTTTATTGAAAAGTAAAAATTATATGAGAATTTACAAAATAATACTGAAAAATCCTGAAAAAGTTCATTTTAATTTCAAGGCAACAAGATTAAATTAGAAATTTCGAAATTTCAGAATATTTCGCACTGAGGAATACTGAAAACTAATGGAATTTTAATAAAGACAAATTAACGATTGAAAAACCATTAATCAATGTCATTTCGAGAATTTCTAAATATACAGGGTGAAATATTGAAACTAGTGAATACTGAAATTTAACTGATTTCATGCAACACTAATGAAACTTTCAGGAAGGTAATTTTCTTGTAATATTCGTTAATAGTGCCATTCAAAAAAAATGCATGAATTGTTCAGAATTTTCAATAAACTGAAAACATTCTACTTTAATTGCTGATAATTTCCTAGTTACTTACATTTCAGGACTTTGTGTAGGTACTGAAATTTAATCGATTTTATTTAACAATAACGAAACTTTCAGCAGATTAATTTTTTTGTAATTTTCAGAAAATTATTTAGTTCTAATTAATTAAATTTTCTGGAAATTTTCTTTAAAGCAATTTTCAATGAACTGAAAACTCGTTATACTTCAATTTCTGTAAATGGTCAACACATTTTCGGTATTGTAAGAGTGTATTGGTGTACTGCTATATTTTATCTAGCAGTTAGTCATGATTTTGTTGAAGGGAGTCGTAACTTAACTCGACTATTTGAAAATACGTTAACAAATGTCAAATTTAGTTAAATATGAATCAATCTACGACACTACGTACTTGAAGCATCGCCAACTGCAGGGCAAATTATCGTGATATATCCTATTTCAGAATTTCACATCGCAATTGGCTATGCTTTTGGTAGTAGTTAACTACTACCATAGTATTTTATTTCGTAGTTGGCTATGCTATTCTTACGTAGTGTCGTAGCTTTGTTCGGTTGTTTAAAGAATGCTTTAACAAATGCCAAATCTGCTGCATGAATAAAACTAGGACACTGCAATTAAATATAAGGCCGATTGTGAGGTAAATTACCGTGGCATAATCGATGAACTAAGCTACGATTCTGAGGTGAAATATCGTTCAAAATTAGGCCAATAGCAGAAACACAAATAAACAGAAGAGACAAATTTAGACGATAATCAAACTTCATCTGTTTTTTCCTGACAAAATTAACTAGAGATTTTAGTTATGATTGTTGTAAAATTTGATTACAAAATTTTGGCAACACAATTTCCAATTTCCTTCAGCGAAATATAAACAATCCTACGTGTATTATTGTTGGCAAATTCAATTTTGTTTATTATTATTGGTGTTATGATATTTAATTTCGTCACGATTCAATTCTAAACAAACAGATGTATTTTCCCCCAGATTTTGCAAGGTGGTAATGGTCCAGTTACAGTGAATGCCTCTCTAACAAATGCTACCGTACTTGGTTTTGGTAAAACCCAAGTGGTCTACAACAATGTCGACCAAAAAACTTACGATTTTTACACAAAATTGAAAGTGGAACGAATCCGTTTGGATGGTCTATACGAATTATTTGGACGTATTTTGGTAATACCATTGCGCGGTAAAGGGAGTTGTTGGTTCGATGCCAGTACGTATAATTTTAGACGCATTCGAAATTTTCAGTTTTCTCTAAATATTTGAATATTTGACTTTAAAGGAAATATCGACATTACGGCAAAGAGCGACGTAACAATGGTGAAACGACACGGTTTCCATTTCTATAACGTTACCGCTGTCCACGTCAAATTCAATATCGGCGGATTAAAACTCCATATGGGCAATTTGTTCGACGGTATTAAAACTTTGGAGGATTCCACGAACGCTTATTTGAATGCGAATTGGCGGCCGGTTGCCGAATCGCTAAATCCGATCTTAACGAAAACTATTGAAGATTTAATGATCGATATTCTACGGCCAGTTTTCGATAATATACCGGCCGATTTCTTCCTTTCAGACATCGAAGATCGTAAATAGTTCGAAAATAGTCGTTTTAAATCAACACACGTACACAATCCTGAAATATTTCCGACAGATTTCATCTAAACAAACTTTTATACTTAGAACGAATGAATCATCCCAGATTGTTGCAATAAAGACGCAAAATTTCAAAATTTTAACAACTTTTGTATTGTTTTTATAATTACAAAATCTACAATAGTGTCGTTTATATTTATTAATTGTTTTATAATAAAAACGATTGAAAATTCTTGTAAGATTCGCCGGGGAATCCCCGATCTTTCGCACTCACCTGCCACAATGGTCTGGACGGTCCTGGCATGTTTCAATCAATTGAAAAATCCGTTTATTGATAACAGAAGAATTTGCAGCACTCGTGTGATTATCTCACCTTGAACCACTGTTAAGATCAAGGGGCTTACTACAGGTTGACTACGTTGTATTTAAAGCTGGTCCGTTCTTATAGTGTTCCATTTACAGTGGCGTCGCGACGATATCCGCCCACATTGCCCCAATCAAACAAAACCCGAGATTAGTCATCCGAACGAATTTTCGTCTTCTCTTCTTCACAACCGACTATTTTTGAACAATTATCAATCGAAACAAATAAATTTCAATGAAATATCGCCGTTAAACCGCGTGTAATCAAAACAAGACCCATTTCGTTCGATTTTTATTGGAAATTATCCGATTTTTTGCCACATGTTTTCCCTACAATTGCTTGTTATTTTTACAAAAATGACAAACATTGAAATTTTTCAACATTAATCATAATTGTCGTCATGAAAAAAACAACAGGTAATTTTTCAGTGGGTGGCTGAAATAAAATGACGTACAACTGTCTATATTTAAATAAAGACTTATTCAGTATTGTTTTGTCTAAATTTAATCATCGCGGTCTATTTTGTTTGAGAAATATCGGTGACGGTGATTATTAAAATAAATTCCAATAGAAAAATTTAAAAATCTCCTATAAATAGGTGGAAAATAAGAAGAAATGAGAACAGCAATATTACTACCGCCATTTTGTTTTGCTCAATTGTGAGTTAAAATTAGACTATTGCAAATTTTTCGTAATTTATAGATAATGGAGCAATTATAAAATCGATTCTTTTCCGAAAATTCCTAAATTTCTACAAAATTTATTAATTATTCTCAAATAATCAATAAATACCCCAATATTCATTTTCCACCGCCCAATTTAAATTTAAAGAGACATGGATAAAAAACGTACTTCGCTACTTGAGTCGTTTAAACAAATTATAATTATCAATAATTAATATTTCTATACATTATAATAATCGCAATTGCCTTGGATTTGAGCCTAAAATTGCGGATTATTTACAAATAATTAAAATCCCGTTAAATTTCGATTTATTTTAGTCGATACAAATAAATTCTCTAAATTTGCTGGAATATTATAAATTTGGCAATGTTTATTTCACGATTGTAGAGCCTCTGGTGTGAAGCGAGTGAATTAAAATTATGCAAAGAATGCGGGAAACGGAATGCGAGCTCTTCGTCAGGCCCGCCTAGTATCAGGAGTACAGAAAATAAAAGAATCAACTGGAATTTCTCTACAATACAACGAATACTTTTCATTTTATCTCTCTTCAACTCAATACTACTATCATCGTCTTACACGTTCAGATTAATGTATTTAAATTAGATTATACAAGCTACCAGTCAAAATAATTGTAATCCATAATATTCCCATTAATCATTCTATTTGTTGTGTAGATTGTATTAAAATTTTGAAATTTTCTAAGATTTTAGTGAATTTCGTGTAAAACGGAGGTATTCAATGCGCATCTTTCAACGTTCTCTATGTGTAAAAGAGAGATAGTAGATAGTTTGATTGAACCGGTATTGGAAATATCGGTAACGTAACAGTTACCTCTACCGCATTGCTGTTATCCTAATCGAACAAATCACAGGTTATTTAGCCTCTCGATTGGTTGCTACCGATCAAACTAACAAAAACCGAACCAATAATTTGAACTGATCGGAAGCCGTCTATCGTTGTCCGACCCGTTGGGAAAACCATTTCCAACAAATATCTCTGTCTAACACTTGGGAAATTGACAGATAAACTCAATCGATCGTTGGATAGACGGTGGTTTTCGCCGAGGCCAACCGGCATTAGGAGGCCCATGCCATTGGCTTTTCAATTGTTATTTAAATAAGTTAAATTGAAATAATTGACTCAAAAATCTTAAAAATTATACCACAGGGTATTTCCTGATAATAGGGGTTGAAAGAGCATAAATATTCCGATCGGGTACATTTTTATTGATTTTCTTTTCATCGTGCTTATCCCCACAGTTTCTAAACGTAAATTTTTAACAAAACAGCTGCTATATCGGGTTAGTAGAACAACAAACATGTACATTTAATTAATTCTGACTTGAACAAATGGTTTAAATTAATGGTTGAACGACAGATAAATAAAACGAGAACCAGATGGATGACATCAGTTAATTTGTTTTGTATTTTTTCCTCTGTAGTCGAATTTTCAGAGGAAATCGAGGGGAAAATTTGCAGTGCCGTATTAAATGAGCGGCGAAGGGGCGCTCGAATTTAAAATACACTCAAAAATCTAACTGAACTAATTTTTAATTAATTAATCAGCAGATAAAACAAGCTTGATTTTGAAATTAGCGGTAACTAAAACAGTAATAAACTATTATCTACTTTAGTTGGCGGCAAATTTAAGCTTTGCTCCGGGCGATAATTTTCTTTAACACGGCTCTGGATATTTGTACCGGATGTCTCGCCTAATCTTTTATAAGAGAGTAAATCTTGGAGTCACCTTTTCGGAACATTTTGGAGATTTTAAGATTAAAATTGAGGCGATTATCGGCTTGATTAACGCTCAAGACACTCTAAATGTTGTATTTTGGTGGTCTAGCCGTTGTAGGACACTCTGTATAAATCAATAATACAATCAGATGTTTATTTAATAATTTCGTTGGATAAAAATGACAACACGTCAACAATTACAATACATCGATAATAAAAAGGACGAAACCAACAATTATTTAAGGCTTCCAATTGGGATTAGCGTGGATTAAAATCTTGATCGGATTACCCTCGCCAGTTTTCGCAGTAGTAAAAGCTTTAACAGTCTCCTCTATTCTATAATGGTGAGTTATCAACGGTTTAACATCAATTTTACCACTTCGCACCATTTCAATGGATGTAGGGTAGCTTTAGTTGATTTACAGCAAATTTTTAATGAATTATAATTGAACAAGGCGTCATACTTACTCGTTACAATAGCGGAAAACGCCCCGAATATCGACTTCTCGGATTAAAGCGCTGGCTAACGGGATTGTCACTTCGAATTTGCCCATACCGACCAAAGTAACAACACCGCCGGTTTTTGTAACTTGAACAGCGATTCTAATCGAGGGCTCAGCACCGGAACAATCGATACTAACATTAGGCTCTTCACCCAATAACTCTTTAATCTTACCGATAACATCCTGTTCGGACATATTCTTTTCGATTTTTAGCGCATAATCAACGCCTAGTTCTTTCGCTTTTTGTAATTTAACATCGAGAATATCTGGAATTTGATCGAATTAAATTGGTGGTGGTTATCGAAATTGTTAAATTAACCAGTGATGATAATCTTGGAAGCGCCCATAGCTCTAGCAGCCAGCATTGTAACGAGACCAATAGGGCCAGCACCGAAGATCGCAACGATATCGCCGACTTTCATATTGGATCGTTTACAAGCGTGTACTCCTACAGATAACGGCTCCATTAAAGCGCCTTCTTCCAGGCTCATATTACCCGGTAATCTACCAATAAAAAAATTAAATCATTGTATAATTTTATAATTAATTTAGAATCACTTGTAACAAAAATCGGCATCATGGACGTAATAACGGGACAAATTCCCATCAACCGGCGGTGTTGCACAGAATACCATCTCCGGACATAAGTGATATTTACCGGTTTTACAAAAATCACAAATCCGACAACCGACACCGGGTTCAATAGCCACACGATCACCAGCTTTCAGATTTTTGACGTTTTTACCGACTTTAACAACAGTTCCTGAAGCTTCGTGACCTGCACAAGCAACGAAAGTGATAACAATAATCAATCAAGGTTAAAAATCGGAAATCTACCGATAATCATTGGTTTTTCGACAACGAACGGCCCAATCCGACCATTGACCAGATAATGGACGTCTGAGCCGCAAATACCGACAACTTCCATCTGGAGCAAGACCTCTACGAGAATTTATTGAGAATAATTAATTTCTAAATAAAGAAACTTACGGTTATCTTTTGGTACAGGAATGGGGCGTTGTTCCTGGAATTATCCTTTTTATTCAGGTTTTAATAGAATTATTATAATTACCAATCGGATGTCTTCTATGCCGTATAAAACAGCAGTTAGATTATCGTTCGCTGCCATTATCGTCTGTTCTGTATGAAAGCTGACCTTCTACTGAATGATAACAACGTCCCCAATGTCGTGCATTCTCTACTATTTATTCGTAAATAAGCGTCAATTATGATTTTTTCCTCTAATTATTTACCAAATAGGGCGTAAAATTAGATTGCTTTAGTCACGAAAATTTCCACTTTACTTCTATTATGTAAACAGAATTACGGAGATAACACTATTTTTACCAAAGAAAACTTGTTTTAGGCCGATTTTCTTTTGATAACAACTGCAAACAACTCAAATTCGATAACCTTTCTGTTCCAATTTAAACCTACAATAAAACTATTATCATTTAATTTAAGGCTTATCGATACATAAATATTGTTTATAATTGCTTTATTATAGATTAATGAGACATAAATACATTTAAAACACTTGATATACCTAAATAATACTACAATCACATTAAACTCTTGATTACATTTATAATAAATTGCATAACAATCAACTAATTGTTGGTTTTTAGAGCGAACTTTATAATAGAAGCTTTTAGAACAATTAATGATGATTAAGTAGACTTTCCCGTCCTGGTAATTGTCGTACTTTCATACTACCATCAGCGCCACACGAGAATAAACGTGCATGCGAATCAATATGCAACTGTGTAACACCCTGTCCGATATTCTTGAAGAAACTACTACGTGAATGTTCCTGCGGTAGTGATAATAAAACATTCGGTACAGCAACACCCCAAATCTAAATTAACAAACAAATCAATTATATTAAAATTGGATTAAAATTTTTAATACTTTAATATCTCCATCAGCTGAACCGGTAGCGAAATAATCTTCATGTGGATCGATTGCGATACATTTAACAGCACTCTCATGGGCTGTAAATTTATGACGTATCGTCCGACTACGTACATCGATCAAACAAACATCACCACGTTTACCGGCCGATATTAGTACTTGATGTTGTGGTGCAAAAACTAAACTACTAGCACCTTGATCATGGCATGTAAAAGCAACGACCAATGCTTTACCATGAGGCAGAATCGAATCCCAAATACAAACGTTTTTACTTTCGGAACTATGACCGGCTGTTATACAAAATTATACAAAATAAAACTCATTTTCAATTAATATTATAATTTTCTACCTGTTGCTAATAAACTGCAAGATCCTAAGAAGACAAAATCGCTAATACCTTTACTGTGACATTGGAGTGTCTAAAAATATAAATTTAGTTTCGATTATTGTTTTATTGAAGGGAATAACTTACGAAAAATGGTCGAGTAGCATTCGCACTCAATCCGACTTGGAATAAACTGAGATTACCATCAGAATCGGCTACACCGAATTTATTGCCGTGTTGTGAGAAACGGACACGTGTTACTTTCGCATATGTTCCGGGTGGACGTGGTGTAGCTACCGGTTGTTGATGGCCCCATTCCCATAATTGTACTGAACCGTCTTGGCCACCAGTCAAATCTAATTAGGTACAATCATTACTAACGATAACATTTAATAGTTAATTCGACTTACATAAAGGAAGTAGAGGGTGTGATGTTATCCTTCTTACACCATCGATTTTGTGTTTCGATACCTAGAGAAATCAGAAATTAATGTCTAGAATTGTTGGATTTGTTAGGAAAGCATGCGAGGATTTGAGCTTTTTTACGAAAATTTCCTACAAAAATACAACAATAAATAATGAAGAATGCAAGCAATTCTGCAAAACAACTAAGAATTGAATGAAATATACAGAATGAGTCGAGAAGATGGCCTATCGGAATTATAATTGATGAAAATTTCAGTTTACAGCCGTTCAATCACTTGAACTACCTCTATTAACGTTAGGTATATGGGGCAAGGCACCCTACTTTCATATTTTAAACAAAATTGCTTACTTTTTTATTACATAAAGTATCTAATTTGGGCTGTTCGTTTTTCAAATTTTGGTCATCTAATAGCAATAATATCAAAGATATGAATTGTTTTAATCAAACATTGCAAAATTGTGATTGAAAGAAAATTCATTCCAACTAAACGCTGAAAGATCTAATTCTGTAAAATTTGACCAAAAACACGTAATTTGGGCTATCTGAGTTCCAAATTTTGATCATTTACTAGCAATAATTTCAGCGATATGAAGTTTTAAATCATACACTTCAAAATGAGACATTCCAGAAGAAAATTGCTGGAAACTACCATAGTTGATGCTATGAAAGTCCCCTTAAATAGGCCATTCCATTAAAAATAAGTGTATTACCCCATATACCGGGAGTTGATAAAGGAGAAAAACAGCTACAGTTCAAATTTCATAAATTTCCGTTGATTACAACTTTCTATATTTTTAATAGACTATCCTTTTGGCTCACCTGTATCTATAGGAAAATAAAAAAAGGAAATTGGTATTAAAAATAAAGAGGAAACAAGCAGTAAGTAGAGCCGTGTTAGAGACACACCGGTCGAAGCATATGAGCCGACCGAAGCAGTACCAAGTGGACAAAATTGGCATCATGACAGCCTGGGAAGCTTAACCCCTTCATCTATACACACATACAAATCACAAACTCTCAATATTTGAATTAAATTTGTGTTTGTTAAATAAAAACAAAAAGAAAAGCACACAAATTACTAACATTGTTACCCTCAATTTCCCAGTTAAATCAAATTAATAAAAGTGTTTTTTATATAAATTTGAATTAGTTATTTTGTATCTATTGGTTATTGATAAACTTACCACACTAGCACCACGTCCACTTTGGCTAGCAATACCCGGTTGTGGTGTACCTGGTTGTGTATCTTTATTTTTATCACCAGTACTTTGTATAACCAAAAACGGTGTTACTGTTGGATCTGGTATATCTTTAGTTAAATTCAAAATATCCAATTCGCATTCATCTTCTAACCATGCTGGTAATTCTAACAATAACGAAATATCCATTTCTTGTAATTCTCGTGGTGTTGCAACAACAATCAAACCAGAATTGACTTGATTCAAACTGAATGCAGCTATTGAATCTTGTTCTTTATGAATAATACGTACAGGTTCTGGTGCTATTGGTTCCGGATGGGGTAATTCTTCTTCAATAGCACTCATTGAACGACGTTTACCGAATACAGCACGTATGAAAATATCTTGAACGTTCTCTTGATGGACTAAATACATCCATAAACGTTTAGCTGCACTAGCTGAACTTTTATTACAAAACGGTGTATTGTGCGGTTCTAATAATTGTCGATATTTTTGTATTGCCGGTCCTGTTGTATTCTCAACGAAACAACCAGGAATATATTCGGGTGGTGATTGACGATAATCTAATTCACGTCGTAAAGCATCTTGCCATTTCGTTAAACGTCTCAAACAGGAATGAATCAAAGGACTGGCTACCGGTAGTTCGTTCATCTCCAAGCCGGCAACCTAAAAATCGAATAATTAGAGACAATTTTAATAAAATACAAACGTACAGATAGAAAATCAGTTAGACGATTCTGTACTATTCGTAAAGTTGATAATTTTAAAACCACCCAAGAGTAAGAATTGGGATCAGAATGTTCGTTATTAACAGTACGTGTAATCGAGGCTGTTGTATCGAAAACATCCTCATCTTCGCTCTCGGATTCGCTAGAAACATCATCACAATCCGGACCGGCGTCAGGCTATAATCAATCCAATATTAAATTGTACAAAACCATTGTTAAAATTAATACTTTTGTTAGAAGATAAGCTAAAATGCTCATTTCTGGTGGTACGAATTGTTCGCGATATGTCGGTTTATCTTCTTTCATTTGAGACGGTTGGTGTCCTAATAATTTGGCATTTAAACGATTCCGTTGCCGATTCAACCACATCGCTGCACCACTTGTTTCCTCAGTTGGTGTACTCTGTACACTATCACTATTAATACCAGAATTTTGTTGATTATTCACCGTACTAGCTGTACGTAATAATTTCTTTATACCACCACCGAATAGTTTACCCCAAACGTCTTGATTGAAAGTATGTCCAGTTACATGAAATAATATAACACAATCATATGTACATAAACCGTACAGTACTAAAGCTAGATAAGTTGCAGTGAATGCTTCGCATAATATAACGTTAAGTCTGGGTGTATCTTCGTCTTTTTCGCGTGCTAATAGAGCACGTAAACTGGTAACGCCGGGCCATTTTGATGGTAATGTAATGATTTGTTGGCCTTCATTTGTAGATAAACGTCGACGACGACCGACTAGATGAGTTGAACAAATCTCCTGACAATCTTGTAGATTACTCTTGAAAGTATCCGAATCGCATAAAGATTGGTAGATACAAGCCGATAAAGCTATAGCCAAATCTCTTAATACCAATAATTGAGTCTGGCTTGTATTCGGTTTCGGTAATTCCACCATCTATAAATATTTTGTTATTAAATACAAAAAAATTAATAAAAATACAATACCGTTTCGAGCATATCGTGAATGAGGCATTGTAGATAACGTATAGGATCAGCAATAACAGTTTTACTGCTAGCAACACTAGCTGCCAATAACGGTAAACTAGTAGGGAATGGTAATGGACTTAATAATTGTTGGTGTGTTTTCTCTTGTTGTAATTCTTGTAATAATAAAACTAATTCCATACGTACTGAAGCTAAACCACCTGTAGCTCCATGTAATGAACAATAACTCAATAATGTTCTCAATAAAGTTTCATTAGCTCTTAACCAACGTTTACGTTTAGCTGCACGTTGTACTTTAGCTTCAAAATCTAATTTTTCTTGTATTAAAATTTCATGTAATGTTGGACGTGCATTTGTATCAATTGTTGAATTTTCTAATTCTGTTGTTTGTGCATCTAAATCAGTGGGTTCTATCGTTTCTGTAGTTGAATAATTACACAATTCACGTAAAGCTTCCACTTCTTTTTCTAACCAAATATAAAGCTGGTAACGTAACTGACCGCCTATAATTAAAAATAGTAATTATATTATACAGGATCAGTCAAAAGGAAGGTCTATTAAAAATATCGAGTTCTAATTGATGGGAGCTTCTGAAATTTGGTATTTCCACCTGAAATACCTCTATACTTTTTTTATTTTAAATGAAATAGTCTATTTCTATTGTATTTTCAAACTTTATGGTGAAATTGATATAATATAGTGTTAATAGTTTTTCAGGAATTTTGACTTTTCTAAAATTTATAAACTTGCAATGTTCGATTGGAAAATTCATATCTTTGAAACTATAATTACTAAACGATCAAAATTTGAAACTAAAATAATCCAAACTACATACTTCAAATCAGATTTTATAGAATTGAACTATCTTTTAGCGTTTAACTGAAATCGATGTTCCTTTCAGCCACTTTTGATTTTCTTTGAATTTATTGATTTTGTGTCTTTAATAAAAAAAAAATCATATCTTTAAAACTATTATTACTAGACTATCAAAATTTGGAATACAAATAGCTCAAATTATACGGTTGACGCTAAATTTTATAGAACTGAATTACCTTTTAACGTTTAGCTGAAATCAATGTTTACTTCAGCCATTTTTCAAACCGGAATATCTTTCTTATTTTAAATGGAACACTATATTTTCTTACTCGGTTAGGCAGAGGAAAAGATTCTGAGTTAAACTAGGTTAGTATTCCATATAACTGACTAATAATTTTTCAGTTATTTAAGACTTTTAATTTCAACTAATTTTTCCCCTGGAAGATAATACGAAAACATAGAAGGCTTGGCAAAACAACCTTCAATTCAATTGTCATAATTAAATACTTTTAGATTCCATTTTAACGAAAACAATTGAAGAAACTGATAATTAATTAGATAAAAATTAATTGGATTCTTTTTATTTCACATAAAATTTGCTGAAATTACTTAAAAAAAAAGAATTAAATATTAATTGTTAACCTCAAATAAGGTTAATGTCATTTTGCTAAGCCTTCTTTGCATTTCTTTGTAGGTGAAATATTAAGTCACAGGCGACTAGATACTAGTCTTCCATTTACAATAAGATAGTTTTAAAATTGTCTGAAAGAAAAATTTATTTCAGCTAACCGCTGAAAGATCATTCAATTTTGTAAAATTTGCTAGAAAATACAATATTTATACTATCAGAATTCGATATTTCAATTACTAAAATTCAATAGTATATGAAATATGATTTTTTCTAAAAAACACTGCAAAATCTACAATTTCAAGCAATTATTAACGCTAAATCATAAATTTTAATAATAAAACAATAAAAAATCTATCGAACTTGCCGTCAACTTCAAATCCAGTAGCTAAAGTCGATAATTCCTCCATTAGTATCTTCAAACAAGCTACAAATTTCAATTGTTGTGCCATTATATCGATTTGTTGTTGATTTGAATCTTCGTCACTATCATTGTTTTTGATCACATTTCATTGTTAAAGCATCATCATCATCATCATCTGATACATTATCACATTTCATTTTCATACCACCATCATCGGAATCTTCATCTTCATCTTCACCATCACTCCATTTCAATTCTAAATCATCGGTACGTGTTGTTAATTGTAATACCGGTGTACTCCAATCGAAATCATTTACACATTCTTGAATTTGTGTCTTACTATCCCAAGAGATTATACCAGTATCGATTTGATTATCCGATTTATTCTCTTTCGGCGATGTTACTACAATAGGTGTTTTAATTTAGTAATTCTTTTAAAAAAATTAATAAAACTACCTGGTGTTGTTTTCTGTTGATTATCGGTAACAACATAGGGTAATTTCGATAAAACTTCCAATGCTAATGCCGGACAACCGGCCCGAAAATGTCCATGGGCTGTAGCGAAATACAATTGTCGTTCTAATGGCGTTATTGATTCTTCAACAATCACCTGTTTACCACCGGGTAGCCAAATTTTACGTTGTCCCGATGTTGCAACATGTTGTCGTATTAATAATGGATGTGTACGTAGATAGACATAAAAATTGAAAACATTAGGATCAGCTTCTTTAGTTTCACGTGTTTCATCTTCATGTGCCGAATGTTGTGTACCAGCATTACCAATTAATAATGTATTTAAAGCATCTTGATGTTGTTTCAATGACCAAAAGGCCATTGAACGTAAAAACGGATCTGGATGGGCTTTTGTTATATCTTGATTATTACCGTCATTATCACAACCTAAGATCTCTTCATATAATAAACGTTTAAAACTATCACCATCACCTTCGTATAAACGTACAATAATTATAGCTAATTGTAGATCTTGTAGACGATGTAAACAAACTTCGATAGCATCCTTTAAATTGCCGGCTAATAGAAAGAAAGCTGCAGCATGTTCGAACCGTTGTTTGCCTAATAGAGCATAAGCATTCTTTAAAGCGGCTTTACGCCAACGATCCTCTGTGAAATTATTAGCAAAGAATTGTGTCATTTTTTCGTCACGTTTCGAACGATATAAACCCCACAATAAACTCTTCTTATTCATTGCTAAATAATATAAAGCAGCATCCATGGGGTCTTGTTTTTGTTGATAAGCAGCTTTCGCTAATACTTGTACACATTGTTTCAACAAATTTAAATTACGAACCCACCAACCAACACCTAATTCTCTCAATAAAGGCCATGTTGGTTCACCTTTAGCATAACTCGGTATTAAATTTAATAATTCCTCTTGACTTTCCGAATGATAAGCCCATGCTAGATTGTTCGTACCGACTCCTTGTTTTTGGAATTGTGCCCGTTGTGCTAACGGTAAACATCTCAATAGATAACTGTAATGTTTCATTGATAATAAAAATCGTAAACCGCAATCATCTAAATTGTCGGTTATTATTTGATCGCTTTGTCCAATTAAATTCTCTTTTGCCATTGCTGATTTGGCTGAATCGATAGCGAAACGTTCAGCAAAATCGGTATTACAAGTTGATACTGTATCGGCTAATGCTAATAAATGCATCTGATCTAAACTCGACAAACCTGGTAAATGCATATGGGTTAAAAGTCGTGATAATATCCGGCCTTGTTTCGGTGTGAAATGGGTTAAACCGATATTACGTTCCGATTGACGACGATCTAAACGACTCATTTCCTGTTCTTCTAATAGAGTATCTAATGATTCTTCTACTATCACATTATTATCGAATAAATCCTTATAATCTTTCTCGTCTTCTTGGTTAGTTCGTTGTTCTTTATCGGCAGCTAATAACGTCCATAATGGTAAAGGTGGGATATTATTAATTTCATCATAATCTAAAACAATTTCGCCGATACTAGCCCGATGCTCTGGACTACCAGCTGGATAACTAACGGATAAAGTTCTAGCTCTAGCCCAACCTTGGATATCTTCGGGAGTTTCTTGATTACCACCGATACATTTAACTAAATGCGATAAAATCGCTTTAACCCAACGAATTTTACCACTATTCAACAATTCCATTAATTGTTTCGGATGGTATTGCGGTAATACCGGACAGGCAATTCGTGACGCTTCAAATAGGCCATAATCGGGCATATAATCGATCATATTGGCGTCTTTATTGGTACGTTTACGATCTAAAATTTGTAAATTAACCGAACTAATTCGTCCTAAAGTTGGTACTGCGGCTAATTTTCGTTGATTCTCTTGGGTTAACGTCCGGAAATCAACATCACGAACATTACGAGCATCATTCTGATCGGTTACATCAACATTTTGGATTGGTTGATTTTGTGGTTTCCATTGTGTATAAACATGCATTTCTGAATCCATACCAACTACTAAAATACCATCACGTACCCAACTGATTTGCATTGGTAAAGCCGGTAAACCATCGGCTGTTTGTAATTCGATTTTACGTAAAGTCATCCATTTGAAATCATCAACGAATAACGGTTGAGCTAACGAACTAGCTTTACGCAATATTGGCCGGTAGTTATTCATCGATTCTTTCATTGCTTTGACGTTAGCTTGAGCTAAATCGCTCGATAAAGGCGTGTATAGCATTATTTTACTACCACAAGCGACAGTAAGGATATGCGAACCGTCCTCGTTCGATACCCAATCTAATTGGACTAGATGTTTTTGGGTTAATGGACAAATATTACCCATTTCTGAGATAGATTTCCGTAAAGATTGTAGTGTTGTAAAACTGGGTACGGCTAATAATGTCGGTTTAACATGAGTATCAACGCTTAAATTATTTGGATTATCATTTGAGAAAGTGTGCAAAACTTCATTGATCCTCTGTTTCTTCTTTAAAGTCTTCGAATCGTACAAATAACTCAAATCTAGATGTTTATCGATATTGATTCGTGGTAGATGGATATTTTTCAAATGGATTATATCCTCAAGTACCCATTCGGTACCGCCGGTAGATTCGCACTCATAAATCGCTACACACAAATTAATAAAACGCGAATCTGGATCGTTTTTATTTGGACGTGTAAAGCTTTTACCATATTTATAAGCACAAGCTAAACGTCCACTATAAGCCACACTAATATTCAATACTTGTCCATCGATTTCTATTGCTGATTCTTTCAACATATTCCACTCTTTCCAAATTTTCCCCGTATTGATAATTTCACCATCTTCATCTAATAGATAATGGCGATATTTTCGTACATCTTTCGAATTATTAGAAACCGTCCAAAATCGTATACAACCATCACTACAAGCTGTAGCAAAACAATACGGAGCTAAACAAGCTGGATAAATTGATGCGGAACTTAAATGACCGGCAGCTGGAGCGGCATGGACGATTTCAACACCATCCGGTATCGGTAAGATTTGTTTAACTTGTTTCGTTACATTTATACTAATATGTGGACAAACTTTGGTTTGTTTTATATGCAATGATTCCATACTATTTTTACGCGACATATCGTTCTCATCTTGGACTAAATTACAATCAGGTACATACATTTGGCTACCAGTTAATGTTAAATCAATCTCACTAGAGGCTATCGTTAGTTTCCACATATGAATTATTGTATTCTGTTCGGTACAATCTAATAAAACAATATAGAAAGGCTCTTCAAAAACGGCGTTTTGTTGTAGATCAACCATAGCATCATGTTCGGATAAATTAACATTCTGATTACTACTACTACGTTGTCCTGTTATTAATTGTTCTTGATACACGTGTAAAAACGTGGTGTGTTGCCATTTAATAGCTTCCGATATTGTCTCCAATTGTATAATACAACCAGGTCTTGAAGTACTCTGTTGCGATACTATATTGATATTATCCAATAAACTCTCTTGATTATATGACGACATATCTGATATTGATTCGTTATCAATAACATTATCACGGCGTTCTTTAAATGATAAATCCGCCAATAATGTACGTGCATCAATTACAGCTTGATAAACACGTAAACAATGTCCATCGGAGGCAACAAAACATGCACTAGGTGAATTCGATAAATTCCCCAATGTACTTGATGGTAATAATGTTGGTATCCATGCTACATTACTAAAAGCGGATTGTTCCGGTGAACTAATTCGAGCTAATTCACAAATACCACCCGATTTTGATAGTGGACCAACAGCATCAACTTTCCACAATATTAATTCACTACAAAATCCCTAAAATTATAACAATTAATTTGCGAATTTATCTCAATTTAAACGCAATTACTCGACTCTGATTCTTGTTTTGTTCAATGATATTGTGGTGGCTTGTTGTTAATAATAATGGTAGAACCGGATGGCAGGTTATATCATTGACACGGAAACGATGACCGGAAGCTCGACTCCGGTGGCCGATACTTAAAACTTGTGTAAATTTACTCTTATCAGCAAATGTTAATTCCCATAGATTTAAAGTACCATTATCATGTTTTGTTACCAAAGAAACTGTCGGTGATGTTTCGTTTTGTTCTTCTTGAATAGTTTGAATCATCTACAATTACAAATTAATATTATTTCAATTTGTTTAATTAACGTATAACCTCAGCATTTGGATTATTCTCATCTTCTTCTTTAACAATCGCTAAATTATTGGAACCATCACGTGCCACTGCATCTTTCACCAAATGTTTGATCAAAGGTGCAGCACTATACAAACTAACAGTAGTCGACATACTCAACGAATCGCCTAATGGGAATGCTGATGGGATACGTGTAGAAAACGAAACTTGAGCTTGCCGGAATGAACCTGGATGGTATTCATCTAGCCATTCTACAACCCTTTTTCTTATTATTAGTAAAATAGAATCATTTAGGAATAATTTAGAAAACGAACCATATAAGAAAACTACCGTCTACCGGATGGATACTGAATAATAAATCGGGACTATGATGCCAATCTCTTAATAGAGTTTCAATACGAGCATCTAAACCATCGGAACTAGCGGTTTCTATAAGTGGTTCGTCGTTGTGATCGTCGCAATTGGGATTATCAACCACACGCCTATAAATTAATTTAATTAAGATAATAAGAAGTAAAATTCCAAATTTGATGATTTTTTGTAAATAAACCGCCAATCTTATTGTAAAAAGACTATTTCAGCATAGTTATGATGCAAAATTGTGTTTCAAAATCGCATCTAATTATCACTAAAATAGATATTATGGTAAAACCCATTATTTGGTGAGTGGAGAGTTGTTATATACGATTTTATCTGAGAAGTTGGCTCTCGTTTTAGATAGACCGAATTAAACACGTCTAATGCCTCAAAAATATACCCCATATTTTATTTTTTCCTCCTTATCCATTACATTCTCGAATAATTGTGAAAAATTCAGTAAAAAATCAACATTAGGAGCATCTTTAAATCATTCTATAACTCGTTTTAAAAGATCGCATCACATCAGAAACGAACATTTTTTAACCAACTTCTCGATAAGCTACATTTTACTCAAATAATCTCCAATGGGTTCCCTATAAATCCTTAGAATATTTTTCAAATCTGTCATCCAATACTAAGAGTTAAAACCATTTAAGTGAAACAAACAAAGCTATAATATACTAGTAAACCTCCTGGCTGGGATAGATTATACAAGAAAATCATGAAAATTGAAAATTAAAGACTTAAAATGCAAAAACCTCGTTAATTCCTCCAATAAAGATTCAGCTTGTAGACTAAAATGCATCTCCTTATTATCCAACCAATGTAGAACAAATGCCGGCCGTGGATTACAGAAACTTATACTTGGTACTAAAGGTATATCAGTTTCTGCATTAACTGAAGCAGCTAAATGGAAATGTAAACCTGGTGTAACTCCTATTAATCAAACAAAACAATTAAAAATTTAATTTAATTAATTAAAAATAATAAAAATACCAGTTCCATGATAACCGTAAGAATGGAAATCATGTACACTATAAGTTGATGGTAATGTTGGTATTGGTGGTGATGCGAAACCAACACCTTGTGTTTGATTTTTGGCATGTCGACGTATATGAAAACAAGTCCTAAAATTCGATTGAAATTGATTTAAATTAAAATTTGATTGAAAATCTACATACTTCATGTGTTTTAAACGTTGCATAAATCGATGTTTATGACGGTGTGTACGGAATTTCGGATGGTGAGCTTGTGGATCTAATTGCGATAAATTAATTAAACCATCTTCTGGTAATACAGTCTCGACCCATAGACGACAAATGTTATCTTTACATGATGTTACCAACATATTCGAAACTGAACCCCTTTAAATTATAAAATTATTAAATTTTTATTATAAAATAATTAATTAATAATACTTTGGCATGTATTTACTAGTCGTACGCCAAGCTAAATGGGTGACGGCACGAGGATGAGCGATATAAACGAAACCGTATTCGAGTTCTAACGGACCATCGGTGCTTTTCGAGGTGAATAAGACTTAAAATTGTGGAAAATCATTAAAATTGGTTTAATACGATTTTAAATTAACTTACAATGCTTATTTTCGTACCAAATTTTAACCAAACGATCATTCTCACCGCATGTCGCGAATAGAGTGCCATCCGGACTGAAAGCTAAATGTTGAACCGGAATTGCTGTATTAGCCTTCCACACACATTGCCACGATTGTTGTTCTTGTTCTATACAAAAAAATTAGAATTCCGTTTTTCATTTATAATAAATTACCTTGTGGACGGTCCGGTTCATCGGTTATATCACCATTTTCGTTATTTTCACCACCGCCTAATGTGAAAGTAACCGGATTATCCTCTTCGATCGGTTGCGATTTTAAATGCCATAATTGTACCAAAGTACCCGCTGTTAACAGGCGAGTCCCTTCTAGATTCCAACTCAAAGCTTTGATTGACGATTCGGATTTTAAAGTACCTGTTTGTACCCATCTGTAGTCCAAGCCCTGCGATTTAAATGATTAATAATCGATAAAAAAATGATTAATCAATATTTACGTGTTGGGAATTGTTGTGAATTAGGGGTGTTGGTTCGTAGATACAGACGGTATCATCGTAGGCTGCAGCAATCTTGCCTGTATCGCTGGAACAATCAATCGAACTAATTCGAATATAATCGTGGATAGCACCCGGAATAATCTGGACACGTTCAAAAGTCGACGCTAATATGACAATATTACAACCAGCAGC
Source organism: Mylabris phalerata (assembly GCA_020740385.1). Classification (NCBI taxonomy): domain Eukaryota; kingdom Metazoa; phylum Arthropoda; class Insecta; order Coleoptera; family Meloidae; genus Mylabris; species Mylabris phalerata. The sequence continues at coordinate 1,586,607 of JAJEOX010000299.1, read as the reverse complement.
ATACGCCTAATTAATTCTATATTATTATCGAATTATAGGAAATAATTATGGATTTACCGTGAATGGTACACCTTCTACACTGCCCACCGCAAAACATTTATCACCAGCATTACAAGCACCACTAACAATTTGGTGTAGATTCATTATTATCAAAATATGTTAAACGATATGGACTTATTGGAATTTGAAATTAAATTATCCGTCTATTAGATGACACATTTTAAGGACAAATCAATTTGTTGTTAATTCGATCGAGTTTTGACGGAAAATTGACAAAGATTTGACAGACAATCAGCTGATCACGTGCCACAATTTAGTGGAAAACCAAAAGTCCCTAGAGTATAATCTGACAAAATCAATAATGTTAAACTTTAGAATTTCAAAATAAAATTATTTTAGTAATTCTCCCAATTTTCTGTGATATTAATCACAATATTACACTTTTTCACTATATTATTACAGGTTATTGTAGATTCAAATTAAATAAATTTAGGTCATAATGTTGTTTACTTCGACGGACTGTATTAGGTTAAAACAATAGCCTGTCTCTATCTAACCCTATTTTGATTGGTTTCTCCATATATCTTCGTTTATTTAAAAAAAACCAGGGCCGTATTGCGAAATTCGACGCCCCAATAAAACTCGAAATAAAAAGCATTTCATGTATTAAGAAATAATAATAATAGTATTTACAATACATAAGAATTTCATAAATAAATATGTCACAATTAATAATACTTTTAGCAAATTAAACACACGAGATTTTGTTATTATATAGTTTATAAAACCTAAATTTGTTTTTAAAATGTGTTCAAAATAAAAATAGATTCAACAATTCGGGGGGTTGAATTAATGGGAGTAGATAGAAGAAAAGAGAAAATCCTCCATTTATCAACAATTACTACACGACAAAAAACAATAATCCATCATCAAATAATTTTAATACAAGAATGATTTAAAATTGGACAGTCTTCAAATACTTTTCTTTTTTTTTAATTATTATCAAGACCAATTTTCACTATAAATTGGACTTGACTCTTTTAATTTACTAGAATTACATTAATTTATTATTTTCGTCTCTCTTAAGGAAGCTTCTGATTTATTTCCATTGAATTTATTTCGTATTTACAATAAATTCATTGGACTGTTATTATCTTCTCTTTTTTAATTATTATTATTATTTAAATATAAAAATATGCTACTACAAATATCGGAAAAATTGAGATTTTTTATAAATACTCTCATTTCAACATTAATTATTAACATAAATTAACTAAATGAAAATTAATTGTAGTTAACGAAAAATGTCACATAGATATGTAAAAATTTGATGTGATCACAATAGTTATGAATCGACTAAATACCACCACAATTGATTAAATAAAAAACAAAAAATCGTTGATTGAACGAAAATTAACAAACACACGAATTAGAGCACGATATTCATCCATTTAACACAAAAAAGGAAACAATAAATACCCATTTTTACTCTATTTAAAAAGGAACTTGATGTATTTGTTTTGTATTTTTGTTTTCTTTTGAGAAAAATAAGAATAATCGGAAAATATTTGTACTTGTTTAATTTTCCGATTTGGAAGGTTTCCACTTAAACGTAAATCTCGATATTTTCTATTTTAAAAAATTGTAAAATCTACAAACCACATAACAAAACAGACATCACTTCACAATTTGTTTTGTATAATAGACTTTTTTTTGTAGAAAAAGCACAATTAATTAATTTTTAATCAGAATCCTCTTCGGCCCCGTGATCGAACCCTGTCAAATCGGCCGATTGTAGATGACCTTTCATTAATGCATATTCAATTAATGCTAAATGACAAAATATATATTGATCGGGCATTTGGATGGAATAAGCACGTTGTGAACGTATTCTTTCAACAGTTCCTCTTATATCCGCTGTACCGATATCTTCTAATCTCGATATACAAATATCCAACGTACAGAATGTTCCTAAAGTGTATCAATTTCAATTAATTTCTCGATATACAATTGAGATAATACCTGTCCGTCCAATACCAGCACTACAATGTACAACAATCGGTGGTCCTCGCGGATGACCCGCCCATAAATCCCCCAAAGCAGCCACCATACTGGCCTGTTTCCTTCGGACGCGTTCCAAAAATTCTAACATAGCTTTAGCTGAATGTGGTACACCATAATCGGGCCATGATGTGAATTGCCAATGTGATACCTCTCGTGATTCTTCGGTCTATTAATTTCATATAAAATTATACCAATTTTTATAAAAAATTATTAAATATTTACTTTATTATTGGTGAGACAAAGTGTTGTAACTTTATAATCCGATTCGGATACAACTGCTATTGTTTTTATTGTAAATTGACCATAACTAATTTCACCACCAATTTCATTTTCCCAATATTGATGGCATTTCGGACGGCCGCGTTCCATAACTCTGGTTGTCATTACAATTACTAAAGTGTGTTGTTCCCAAATCATACGCCAAAATTCCGGCGTTGTTTTCGGTAAAGGTCCTACAAATATGGAAAATTAATTATTCTGAAGGACCACAGTACAACTTTTTCGATCTAGTGACCGAAAAATGGCGATATTTATAATTCTATCAGTCGTATTCTGCAAGTCTTTGGTGATTTGTTACCATGACAACCAGGTCAACGAGATAATGGTATGTGGAATTGTAAAGAGGAAAATGGAAGTTTAAACAGAATTAGACAGAATATTTCTGTTTTGGCAAATTTCAATGAACTTTTGAATTACAGAGGAAAATTAAGAGCATTTGTTGGCAAAATTTTCCTTATAATTTGGAAAATATTGTTTATTCTACAATAAAATTAGAGATTTTGATACAAAATTGAAAGCGCTTTCCGAATCTGCAAGAAATTTTCCTATAGTTCTGTTAGTTTACCAGAAAATTGATACAACAATTGAAAATTTCCCAATAAATACATGTGAATTCAGGAGTTATTTTCACATGCTCAACATGATTATTTTCCAACAAAATTTATAACATTTGATAGTTTTATTAGTTTTCTGAAATTTACTAATTCTCCTTGAAAAATTCTTGGAAAATTTGGCTAAAATGAGAATGTTTTAACTGGCTATATATCGACCCAGTGCGAACAGATGGTGATAGTAAGATGTGTTCTCTTTGTCAAATGGTATAAGCTCGAGTACTCAAAGTTGCCAAACCTCTACAGCTTCTAGTGAATGATTTCCCCAATAACCGTAATGAAGGGGTACTCAAGTTAGATTAGACAACGCAACTTGGCATTATGACTATATCTGTTCGACTAAAATCAGTTTATTTTCAAACGAATTTTCCAGGAATTTTCTACAATTTCCCTAACAACATGCCAATTTTCAGAAAGCTAATAAAATTCTCTATCAAGTGTTGTAAGTTTAGTTATAAAATAATAATTTTTATTATGTGAAAGTAACACACGAATATAGCCATATTTTTTACAAAATGTAGAAGACAAAGCGATTAACTGTTCAATTTTTTTATCAATTTTCTGGAGAACTAACAAGAGTATTGGAAAAGCGTTTCAAATTTGCTATGAAAATTCAATTCTATTGTACAATAAAAAGATTGTCTAACTTATGAGTGAAAAAGTAGAAAATTGTACGAAATATTAAGGAAAAAGTGCTTACATTTTTCACTATAATTCAATAATTAACTAAAATTTTCCACTACAAAAAATGCTTAAATGATTTAAATCCGCTAAAAAACAAATTAAATATGGAATAGTGGTATTTTTTTGGCCGCTGGATCGAAAAAGATGTATTGGGGGTCCTTTAAGAAGTTTTACCTTGTGTACTAATGAATGCGTTCTTTTGTTTATAACCATCAACAAAATTCGCATGTATATAATCACTATCTTTATCACCATCAATTTCCGATAATATAACACGACTATGATCATAACATAAAACATCAGTATATCGATTTTTTGTTAAATTATTCTTTGATTTAGCAACATTAAATGTACCATCAGGTGGACGTGAACGTATTTCGGCATATTCTTGCATTAAACCACATCTACCCCGATCACGTACATAATCAACTAATTGTTGCATTGTAAATGCTGCACCATCACCATGTAATGAATCATCATCCGAAAAGCCACTAGATGCACTACTTGGTGGATTTAAATTTGGATCTTCTGCCCAACTATCTACAACATTTATGTTATTGGTGGATGTATTGATTTCGATGTCGTTTGGTGTACCGATTCGTTTCTGGGGTGATGGCGTTTTGCCATCTATAAAAATTAAAAAAAAAATACATCATTATAATTGTTAATTAAATCTACAAACCATAATGATGTAGGGGTGGTTCTTGTGTGGTCATTGACTGCAAACAAACTGACAGCCAACCATTATGGTCCAGGATGAGTGTACCACCCAACTGTGTGGGTAAAGATTCTTTCGGTATATGACTCAATAATTGTGCCACTGATACTGTATAGACACGTTCACGTAATTTCTCTCGAACAAATAAACGTAGAATCTTGAATGGTGCTTTAAACCACAATGGTGCTGTTACTATCAGGACTTTCTTCAATTTGGCCGGATAACCACCCTGGAAACAAACAATTCAATTTTAACAACCAAAATTCGAATATAGGGCAAAATCCTCTATAAACATATTTCAACGCGACTAATGAATCTAAATAAATGTTGGTCTACCGTTAAAAAACTAATCTAAAAATAATTGTGGACAAAATTGAATTTTCAGCGATACTAGTGGAATTTCAGTGAGTAAACAAAAGAACCGATAAAACCAATTCTCTACTACTGACCTGATTATTACATTGTTGGTAGTCCGTATCTAAAGCGATCAATAAATACTATACATACATAGAAAATTACACAAAACGTACGCTAAATTTTCCGGCAAAGGAAATTACACAATTCCATCAATAATAATTATCTAATTGTTTTTATTTATGTAATATCTATATGTGGAAAAAAACGAGGAAATTAGCAAATATTCCCCTCCCTATTAGAACAATAATTATGCAACGCTATCATCAAATCTTTTGTGTTGTTATTACAATTAATTTGAATGATTCACTAGTTGTCTGTGTCGTCTTAAAAGACCTATCAATTAACAAATATACAATAGAAATGGGGTAATTTCTATAAAAATATTAGGGCGATTAAATTATTTATAACACATGGCATTCTCTTATTTTTTCCTGTAAAATAATGACATGAATAGATTTTATAATTAAAATTGTGGGCGTAGTAAAATTGTCAAGGTCCAAGTAGGTTATATTCTTATAAGTTGTACACCTATACACGAAAAAAACTACGTCGAAATTGATGTGCCAAAAATAAAAACCCTTTAAGTACACCTGGGTAAGATGTACAGAAAAATAACTGACCTCGAATTCTTAAACGAAAACTAGAAATTGTTCGGTTTTCTTTACTTGAATATAAACAAAATTAATTTTCATTATAAATAATTAGAACAAATGACAATATGGAGATGGAAATTGGGAATTTACCCAAAAATTCGTGAATTTTCGCCTTGAACAATACAATTAAAACATCCTAGACAATTTTGAACAAATCGAAAGGACCAAGTTCAAGGTAATTACCCAAAAAAAATTACCCCATTAAGCCAGATTAAGGGCTATTCTAATAAAATTACGTAATTTACCCCAAATCTCACCTCGATATCTCCAATTTACAGTAAAAATTTTGAAACGAACTCAATTGAATCAACTAAACAAACAACGTTGAAACACTTGTCAAAAAAAAACCAATGATTTCGTCAAACATAAGACCGGTAAGTAGCAACAGATCAAAATGTTTGATCCACACACAATTATGAGGAGCACGAAATCGATGCCCGTCGTCGTTGTATGTACGCCGCGACGCTGCTAATATAGCGTCTGCGCGATACTACCGAAAAATCAAAATTAAATCAGTACGATGATAAAAATACACAAAAATATAAAACAAGTTAAGACATTTTTTCATTAGATAATGTTATATCCGGTACACGCACTTCCGAAACTGTAAATCTACATGTATAAAATACAAGAAATGAGTCATACACACCTTTTAAATACTACGGAAAATTAAGATGCTCACCGATTATTTTATTGAATATAAAGAATATTTTACCTTTTTTTTAAAAAAAGTAGCAATAAAAAGAATGAAATCTGTTCACGGTAAGTAATTATAATAACGATGATTAACGGTTGAAACGCTACTAATTATTGTCACGTAAATTTCTTTTCTTTTCGTAATAGAGAAAGACGCAAACCAAATTGAAGATACCGCAGGAATGTTTCGGTTATACTCGTCCTACATGACCATTTTAATCGCTTTCATATTATTTTTTCAGCGAATACAATTCGATTTATTATAATTATGAATGGAATAAGACGATTCTATTCTTAGTTCTATAAATCCAGTTTTGATAAAAATATTGGAAAAAAATGATAGCGCATAATAACGTCATTGTTGTTATTGTCGCATCTACACGTGTTTGTGAAAGAAAAAATGCTTTTAATAAATACGCGTACAAGTTGACTAATCATAAGATCCAAGGATAATATTTCATTCATTTGTATAATAAAAAAGGCTACCAGACAATGTTTGTAAACAAAATTTGTTTTTCCATTTTTTTCATTTTAATTTCAAATACGTAATCGTAATAAATTTCAATTTCGAACGGAATAAATGAGACGAAAACAACAACGCAGAACAAATAAAAATTAACAGAATTGGTTCCGTTTAATAGTACAAGTTATGATTGTAATTTGATTAATATTATCATTTCCTTCAAGGTTATTAATCGTTTAATTATTGTTTAATTAATTAGTAACTTCAATGTCAGTTCAATTACCGTAAAATTATACACGATATTGTGAATACAATGCCTTTCATTATTTCATCTTCCAAGAATTTAATCGGAATTTATGCAACCATTTATACATATACGCGTTATTTCTTGGTAATCTATAATCGTATGTTTAAATCAGATTTGTTTTTTGAAAAAACGTACTTAGTTTGAACGATTTTCGTATTTGTTTAACGATCAGTAATTTCACTTCTAGGAAAACTTCATGAATAAACTATAAAGGAGTTTCGTTGGAATTTTTAATACGTTAGAAATTGTAAAATGTGCAAATTCTTCAGTGTTCTGTTTAATGTTTCTGTTAAAATAACACGAAATTCCTAATAATCTTTAAATTCTATCGTTGATATTAAACAGTTTGTACCTACACAGATAATCTGAAAAGAATTTCTCATTTAAATTTAAAATTAAAACAAATATCGATCAATCTTATTCGAGCATTTTTCTACTGATAGATAGAAGTGGAATATAATTAAAATTTATGGAAATATTAACGAATTTATCTCAAATACTGTAATCAAAGCGAATTTGTTGCTTATCCTATATCGATAGATTTCCAATTTTAGTCTACTCATCAATAAAAATTTTATTTTAATTTATCTTAGAAATCGAATCTACAATCTCGAGCGTAATTATTCGAATTGCTATATTTTTTTTAGTCTACTATAAGCAAAACTATTTTGAAATATAAACAAAATGAATAATTGCGGAATATCAACAGATCGTATAAATCAAATTATTGAAATTTTAGAATTTCAAATGGTATTTAAATGGTAATATTGGAGCTATTTGAAAATTTAGATTCGATTGTAATGGTAACCGTAATAATGATGAGTTAAATATCTAGAAAAAATCGTCATTTATGTGGGATTATCATCTTCTATCGTATGTAAATTTAATTATAAATTCCCCTAAAGCTGACAATGATATAAAAATGACTCATAAATTCTATTAATGATGGATTATACAATAGTATTAGTTTTTATTACAGTGAGAAATGTCAGTTAACACTCACACAAAAACGACATTCTAACTAACACTCACACATTTTATATTTGAGAAATGAATAAAAAAGAATTCTAAAAACATCAAACTAACCTTTAGTAATGTTAGAATCTTCTGTGATAGATCATAATCGAAATTTGAATATTTTGAATTGGACATATCATAAATGAAGACAATACCAGCTTTTTGTGTAATCGGATTTTGTAATGCAGCATCCAATTGATAAACAACACCTTGTAATGTTGTTTGATGTGTACTGTTTGCTGGTAAATGTTTGTGGGCAGTAAATACAGCTATAGCAGCATCTGAAGAATCTCGTTTTGGCTATATTTAGTTGAAAAAAAAAAAAAACCAATAAATCATGGAACTATAATAACAATTTTAATAAATCCGACTTACCAAAATTGTAAATTTCCCTGTTAATAATTCCGATTGTAATGGTTCTTTTGACGGATCGAAACGGGTTAAACCTTCCCGTTGTCGAGTTAATTCGTGTTGGTCGAAAAGTGCAAGTGCACGAGTTACATCGAATTTACGGGCATATAAAAACCGTACAGCTGTTGACCAAGTTACTGGACCAATTTTACGACGATATTTTGCATTAACTTTCTCTAAAAACTCCTTCGTTGCCTATAAACAATACAAATAAATCCAATTATAATCTGTATAATTTAATATTTCCTTAAACAAAAAAAATTCAACCCTATTACACGTAGATATAGTGTCGGTAGGAAAATTTTGAAACGGAAATTATTCCTGGGAGCTCGTCTCTGCCGGAAACTACTATTTACGTCCTTATTAATGATTGTAAAAATAAACATTAGAGATATTTCTGTACATGTTACTATAACGAATTATGAACCAGGTAAATAAATCAAATCGATTCCATCGGGGGTGGAAAAATTTAGGGACAGGTGTGGAATTCTAAAAATACTTTTTTCTTAAGAAAATAAAAACAGCAAATAACCAAATGACGATGATCTATCTACGTATAAACGGATTTCCGGTGTAAAAATCTCATTTATATGATTCGGTGCAACAAATTCTCAAATCGTCTGTCTGACAAGCAGATGTTCACAGTACGGCCCAGGTATAAAAGATGCAAAAATACCTCACCCCTTTTATTTATTTTTTTCCTATAAAGTTAAATTAATCTTAAATCTATATTGGTATAGAACAAGTCAAGGTTGTTACAATAATTTCGTTACTATTATTAGTATTCGATTAGTTCGTGGAAATTTTAATCAAGAAGAAAGCCACAATATTCGTGGAAATCGACAAGTTTGTTTCTCATCATTTGATAGATTCTCGAATTTAACGGGACAATTTGAAAAATTCCTAATTGTTAATTTGGAAAAACCCTCTTTTAGAGATAATTACAATTGTGGGAAGAATTTCGACTATTTTTAATGATTACACCGATTTTAACACAAAAACTTTGCAGTATTCATCCAAGTTGTATAAGAATATTCAACCTCTTACTGGATTTAAAATTAAGATCTTGATAAGAAGGAAAATCATCTGCGACCTACTTTATATTCAAAACCATTCTTGTGTGTTTATTTTTCACAGTAGATATTAAATAGGGAAAAAACTGTGTCAATTCCTAATAACTATACTACATACAATCACGTCGAATAAGCTACTTTACATATGAGTTTTAATAAATTGAGGTCAAGCCTTTTCTATACAGTTGGATCTTTTCCTTATTAAAATCCAATTAAGATTATTTCCTTCTTCATGTCTCTATATTTATTTAAAATAAATTAAAAAGTACAATAGAGAATTTAGCAATAAAAAGCTGATGCATCTCAATGTCATCGACTTTAAATAAAATTATAAACGAAACAGGATTTCCACTGATAAATAATAGAAAGAGAAAAACAAATTGTAATTTAGTCCACATAATTTAAATTTATAATAATTATATTTAATTTTCACTGTAATTTCTATTGAATATTAAATGTCACCGTTCATTTCTGCTAGAACGCTTTTTAAAATGAACATTCACGATGAAGATGCTGGAGACAAGGATGATTGTTCGGCTTTAGCCCTGAAAAAATCAAATTTGTACAGTCTCAAGGTTAAAGAAATAATACGAACGACCTTTTGACCCTTGTTGTAATTTCAAAATTACTTGTCAAAAGCACCTACACACAATATTGTGGCTTTTTAATCATAAAAATTTGCACGGAATTAATTAAAAATCTTATAAATACTTACAAACAATGCATATAATAAACGATATTTGCGTCAAAGTAATGCACGTGCTTATTTCATAAAATTAACAATAAAAATAATAATAAAATATTTAATATTTGTTGAGAAAATTGAAGAAAAATGAGACAAACACAAATACACTTAGAAATGAGTAAATAATAATTTTATGACGATTTTTACAAGGTCTAAAACTACAATTTTTCCAATTTAAATCGAAAAATTCAAGGGTAAAATCAATAGTGGCGCCAATATAAATTCCATTACCTTCATTATAATTGTCAATAAACTATAAAAACACGACACTTTTAACATAAAATAATTAAAACAAGTTAGTTATCTACATTAATAAATACAGTAGAACTCGTATAATTCTATTCCGAAATGTCATTAATATTTTTATTTTAATAATAAACTGATTTTGTGAAAATATAGAAATTGAGGCAGTATTAATTGCATGTTTTAATGTATACAAACAGGCTCTTTTAGTTATGAGAAGCTGGCTTTTGTGATAAAATTTTAAAAATATTGCCATCAAATGATATGAAAAGGCGAATAAAAGAACGTTTGTTGGATGGAAATGCTTATAAAAAACTATTTATACGCTACATTGTAATATTCTGAAGCCTTTTATATTTTGTTCTAGATGGATTTTTTTATGAAAACTCTCAAGACTTACATATGAAAATTTCTATAATTGTTCACTCATCCGAATAAAATTGCTATCCAACAATTACACAATTCATGGGTCCTTTTCTTATGATATTCCCTTGTGTATTTCTCATTTATTTGTCAACACGTTAACATAAATATTCAACAATTTAGTAGAATATGTGACAAATCAACAATTTAACACTTTTTTTTTAATTGAAACATAAATTTCTTTTATCAGAAACTTTTACGATAAACTCCCGAGATTTTCGCAATTTTTCAAACGAATAAAATGAACAAAGTTGAAACACTTGAAGCTAATTTTGTAGGCTATAATTTTATATAAAAAGACTTAGAACTGGAATAATTCTTTCGGTTGGTTCAGTTGTAATGTTCTGGTTATACAATAACAAATCCATTAAATTTACAATGAAATTTACCATAAACATTAACTACAACGTGACAATTTACCGTAATAATTACATACTGTTAATGTTCAAGAAATGTATTTTAAATAAGAACAAAATAAATACATACAATAAACAAAAGAGAACTGTTATTGACATATTCTATATGAGGATTCTTACAACCTACACGATTTTATAGCAAAAATTGTAAAAATTCCAAATGTGGACGTATCATCTAGTAATAAAATACTTTAAATAGACAAACATAGAGGCCATAATCAAGGAATTACCATATTTTATCAACAAAGCGAACATCTGTTTGATATACAGAGTGATTCTATCAAATCCTGTTTGAAATTTAAGCCTAATTGTGTTTGTGAAAAATAAAACTAAAGAGAATATATTCTTTTAAATTTGCTGTGTCAATCGTGAATCACCCTGTATATTGTAGTGAATGTCGTTTTATTCATTTTATGCTTGAAAATAGCGAAAAATTTTAAAGTTAAATTTCCGTTTCCGGTTTCGGTAATTTTTACTAGAAATTCAACACACCTATTATGTGACTCAAATTTTTTATTATTTAAAAGCGTCCATTTAAAACAAACGTTCATTGAACAACAAATATTACTCTCATTCATCATTGTTTTTCCAACTAAATACATAATTAATGTAATTTTTCCGAGGAATTTTCCCTAAAATTGTCAACGATAAATGTATTTGTTTGCTGCGATAAAACCGAAAAAAGCCACAATATTATCTAAAACTAATACGTGTATAGTACAGATAAAAATTATTGTTTTCCTGGTTCGATTAAAACCAAAGAAAAGCAAATAAATACAATTTAATGATGTAATAATTATTTGGAAATAAATAAAAATCTTGGAAATCTAAACCAATTTAATGATCAAAGTTGTGTATAAACCACAATTTTTAATAAAACACGCAATTTATTCAACAATTTAGTTGCAAAATTAAAAATTTATGAATCTATTCAGAAATAAATTCTGATTTCTAAACAATCAGAAAATAATTTACGTTTTATTCCAATATAGGAGGCTGTGAAAAAATTTAGAATAATCTCACAGGTAGTCGATTCGTCTTTGTCAACAATTGAAAACAATAGTTAGAAAACAAATGAAAACAATTACAAAATTTTTAGCAAATAAAATAAATTTCAACGAAATTCAAAGCGTAGGACGTTTAAATAACAAAATAACTTTCAGCAACATCCTCCTCTGGTAATAATACATAAAACCGGACCAAATGGTTCTTTTAAAGAGATTTAATCAGTGGATTTTCTAACAGAATCATTACAGAAAATTCGCTCTATTCGCTAGATTATACTGTATAATTATTGTTTAATTGAAGAATTTATTAAATTTAATATATTTATATAAAAATTAACTTACTTCTTCTTGTTCTGGGGTTAACGTAGCAGCCATCATGAGATGAAGATGTACACGCACACATTCACGCCAAAAACATAACACTAAAACAAAAAGTGAACAAACAAGAAGATAGAGAGAGACAGAATATGGAAACTTGACCAAACTAAATGTCACTAGATCCCCACCCTTTTATCGTTATCTGATAAGATTAATTAGAATTGTTGCACAAATTTAAAATAATTGTCTAATTTTAGGTATAAATATTGGCAAAATAACTCTAAATGTATTTATTTAGAAAAATTGTCTGTGATAGTGAAGCCAACATCTAATGACTAAAATCACCAAATTTTGCCAAATATCATTAGTTGATATATTTCTTAAAATCTCAAAAAAATCCAAAAATATTTTGAAAACTCATCGAATTTGTACATTATTTCCATAAATATAGTTATAAAAATGTATTATATTAGAATAAATATTTGTTTTGAATTATTTGTTAAAACAATACCAACATAATAATGTCAAAGTCACTAGATTTGTGTCGCCCAATTTCTGCAATCTACAGAAGTCTAAGGAATTTCAAATTTTTCTAAATCACAGATACTGCAATATTTTGATAAATAAGCTCGAATCTACCAGATTTGATATCACAATTTAAATTTGTTCTGTTTTCATTGTAAGCATTTAAAATTAATTAGAATAGATAATTTCCTGTGCCAATACAACAGCACGAAAAGTACTAAAATCATGTCAAACTTCTGTCAAACGTCAAAACTTCTATCAAGCCTGATAAAGAACCGGTAATTATTAAAAGTTCCTGAATTTAATTAAGATATTTTTAATGTTTTCGAAATAATTTAAAATTTGCTACTAATTTTTAGACAAATTATCCTAAAATTAGTCGATTGTCTCTATTACGTAATTAACCTTTTCAGGTCCTGTAACATAATTAGAATGTCTTCAAGTGTAATCCCGTCGGTCTCCGATGTTGACATCGATAAAGAGGGTGTATTTAAGTATATTTTAATTAAATTAACTGTACCGAATAGTGACAGTAAAATTGAGGAGAAAAATATAGTACGTGGCTATGCTGAATGTCCATATCATTCAGACATTAACGATAAAGTAACACAAGAACTACAAAATTTAAAATCAACGAAACAAATCCGCGAATGGCGTACGAACGTATTAGGCGGTGGACGAATCAAACACGATCCAACTACCAAATCCATTAATGTTTATGGTTATTCGCAAGGTTATGGTAAAGCCGACCATCAAATTACTGTTGATATTTTGAAAAAGAAATATAACGATTATACAGTTACATGGACGGATGAAGGTTATTAAATAATTAAAAATATTGATGAATAAACGCAAAAAGTAGGTTTTATTTTTGTTTAAATCTACTTTGACCCAATTGATAGAAATGAAACAAATTTTTTAAACGTAAAAAAAATTTCAGACTTGTTCCATTGTCGGTGTTTAAAATAAAATAAAAATTATAATACTTCAAATTAATAGGAGTAAATATAGAATTGCTGGTCCGAAATTAATTAGAATTGCATTGAGTACGGATTGTATCACATATTCCTAATTATTGCATTTTGGCTGAATTAAAAACATAAAAATTATAGAATTCATGGAATGCACTCCATTATGGCCGTTTTATCGAATTTAAAATTAAGCCAAGACGGTGCATTAAATTCAATCTGATCATCAGTAAATAACTGTCGTTTCGAGTGTTTACGTTCATTTTTCTTATTACTACCATTTCGATTACCCACAAAATCATCGTTTTTAATCGTACGATTTTTCGAACGTACTGTACTACCATTTGTGTTATTATTGGTGTTATAATGGTAATCTCCTTCACTCGCCGATTTCTGTCGTTGTTTCCTATGGGCGTTACACAATGATTTTAAACGTTTCACAAATGGTAACACCATAAAGAAAGCGTTGGCACTAACGCCCATTTTAACTTTCGGTGTTGAATCTTTTTTACTATTCGGTAGATCGGCAACAGGGAACCATTCGCAAGCTTTAATTTCATAGCGTGTTTTCGGTTGGAATTTCGTATTCAACGGTATATTCTTAATTATATATAAACGTACTAATTGATCGTTGATTGTTGATTCTAACCATTCATCTGGTGATATGTAATCGGTTATATCGAAACCTGTCTCTTCTAGAACTTCACGTATAGCACAACGGGCCGGATCCTCTTCTTCATTGACTTTACCTTTCGGGAAACTCCATGACGATTTTGCAAAATAACTTTGTACTAATAGAACATGGGTCATTCCTTCTGATAATAAAATGGCACCATATGTTGGAACAGTTTGTTTATATTCCTTCCATTCCGCTAGGATTTCATCCAATTTGTGGATTTCTTTTTTTAATGACGGTATGTGTTGAAAGACATGAGCTGCAAATTCATAAATACTGCAAGCTTTCAAACGGTTCTCGTTCGGTACGTAGAAATCTAAATAGAACCAATGGGCTAATTCGATTTGGAAACAAATCCGTATCAAGTTTTGTTTCGCCGATTCCGGTACACAAATAATAAAACGCCTGTTGATTAAATTTAATAAATAAATAACAACAATGATAAATATCGAATGACTTACGTCAGAAGGTCGTCCAAAATATCGGTCGGTATTGATTGAATGTTCAACTGTACGTAATTCCATTTGTTCCATCATTTAATATTTTAATTAGAATTTGGTAATGAAATGAAATTAATTACATTGATGGAATTTTTAATAGTTACGTTGTAAGCAAAAAATTATGTTTTTGCGTTTTATTTAACAGCTGTACTCTCACAACCGACATATTTATTTAACTGTCAAATTGCAGTAAATTAGCGCCGCTTCCAAATTACGGCGCAATTTTATAAATTAAAAGTTTTTGAATCTAATTTTATACGAAAGCTTAATTTTCCTATAAAATTGTTTCATTTGAATTAAAATACCCAAAACATGACCAATTTAACGATAACTTCGACAATGTTATTTACTGAGGTTATGTTGTCATCGCTTGTTCAGTGTTACCAAATTTAGAATTTCTAGCCATATGTAGCTCAAAATTTATAGTCTTAGAAATTATTTTTATTAATATATAAAATTTAAATTAGTAGAAATATTTCCGTTAATTCGTTTTAAAAATTGGACTTTTTGAACGCAACTGTATTATTTTATTTTCTTTGCTTGAAATGATCGGTTCTAACCTCACTTTTTGGATTATAAATAGATAATTTTATTTAAATTAAACGCTGAAATTCGATAAAACAATACAATTGCTAATTATTTAAATAGTATTTGCGTGTATTTTGGTGATTTTCGATTAAAATAATAATAAATATAATCAAAATTGTTGAACTATTCGTTAATTTATCGCGAAATTTTCGAATTGAAAAATTCTAGAACAGCCATTACCAACATGCGTTAATCAATATTGTCAATAGGATAAAATAAAAATCCCAATATTTTAATCAAAAGAACGTCAGCAATTAGTATGTATTGGTTATGTGGCTAAATCGGCTTTTTAAAAATTCAACAATAATTAAATAATTAAATTAATAATAATGTTAACAACTAGTGATTATTTAGCATTAGACAATTATGAATTTAAAAGTTCACCAGAATCATGTAGTAGTGGGCATTCTTACAGTACAGGTAGAAAAATTGCGTGTTATGATTGGAAAAGAGGTGGAATTTAACAATTAAATTATTTGTAGATTTTACTGATTTTCAATCAGATGAGGATTTCATTCAACAATTATCATCAGATTTAGATATACCGCTGTTATTGAATCCCGGGGAAGATGAGATGAATTTATTGAATTCGTTTTTCGATAAAAGTCCAGACGAGATAATGGCAGAAATTTCAGCTCCGTCCCCACAACAAGACGATAAATTGAATGATATAACTGAACAGATAAATGAGTTACAACAAATGGATGTAACACAATGGGGACCTGAGAATTTTCCAAATCTACAAAGCGATATCAAATTAGAAACGTACGATTCGGGCAATTCGTCCGATTCAACTAAAAGTAATTCACCGATACAAAGTCCCAAGGAGGAGATTAAATTTGAATTAAAAACTGAAACCAATCCTAATTTTGTAATATCGAATATTCTACCAACTCCGATACAAATTCAACAGTCGAAACCGGTAGCTTTAATTAAACAACCGGAACGACGCGTACCCATACAACCGAAATTCACTTCTGTTCCTAATAAAAATAACAATAAAATTGTTGTTATCAAAAACACGACAAATATTAAACCAGTAACGGTAGCTACGAATCCGGCCAATGTTGTAGTTTTAGAAAATATCCAAACAGTTCCTATTAGAAATATTACAAGTTTACCGCAAGTAGTTCCAACGTCTACACCACCTATAATGACGACAAATTGTACACCTTCCATTATTCTAAATAGTAATAATAATGGCAATAATTCTAATTGTTTATCGATGAATATCGATCCGAAGATATTGAAACGACAACAGCGTAAGATAAAGAATCGGGAATCTGCGTGTTTATCGCGCAAAAAGAAGAAAGACTATTTGACATCGTTGGAGAATCAAGTTAAGGAGTTAACATTCGAGAATCAATCGTTAAAATTGGAGAATGCCCAATTGAAAGAACGTTTACAACAATACGAAACGAGTACATTACAAAATAAGCCAATAATGACACAGAAAAATCTAAAAACTAGCATTGTTCTTTGTTTATTTATCATAACAATCGGTTTCAATTTAGATTTTATACGGTAAAATTAATATTTTAGACGTTAATAATGTAATAATTGCAATTTTCGTTGTTAGGAATCCGTTTAATTTGAGAAATCCCGTCGATATAGTTGCCGGAAATAGTCCAGAATTATTAAATCATCACAGTCGAAATTTATTGTGGACAGATGAGCCAATAAAAGAGAATAAAACGACGGATTTTTCGCCGTTTACAATGTGCCCGGCTGCTATCAATCAAACGGAAAGTGCGCGACTTGTGTTGGAATTAGAAAGGTATTTAAAAACAATAGGCTATAACAATAAATAATGTAAATACTGGATGTTCCATTAAAATGTGTTATAGGTGGATTGGTAAACCCAAAGGACCAAATGAGGTGTTGCCAACTAAGAAGAACGTGTCGGTAAAATCGCGATTACGTAGTAAACGTAAACCGAAGAAATACGAAACGAATTTAGTGTCGTTTCATCGAAATCACATTAAAAATTTCCCAACGAATGAGAATAATAAAGAATTACAAATATTTACACCGACATTAGAACATATTTATAGTGAATTCTTTGAAGCAATCAACCGCCAAGATGACACATTTTACGTTGTATCATTCAGTGATCATCACATGCTATTACCGGCGTTGTATCACAATAAAACCAGACGGCCGAAGATGTCGTTGATTATGCCGTCAGTCCTATCTAATGGTAATTTTTCTATTGAAATTAAACGTCAATTATTGTAGTTTTTGTAGGAAATTCATCGCACCCTACTTATATGCCATTAATGCAAATCGATTGTGAAGTCCTAGACACACGATTGATACAAATCCGATACGGATCGATTCCGCAACATCTACGTTCGCATAATAATTCAACGGATTATCAGCAAAATCAGAAGAATGATAGTGGCGATATTAAGGCGAATTATACGAGAAAGAAAGCGTATAAGCCGTATTTTATGCGGAAAAATCACAATTCCGGCGTGTACAATATAAATTAAGGGTTTGTTTTAAACTGGAATTAATCGTGCATTTGTTATTTAAATTACGTTTTATTTTATGTAAATAATTTTATAAACTTTTACAAACTTCAAGAATTAATATATAAACATAATGCACCAATACTTCATTTTAAATAAGGTGTACTCGAGCCTAGATAACATTTCAAATCATCAATTGTTGATTTGACTAATTTTACCTTAACTAAAGGTAGTTTTAGACGTTTGTAAGCTTCGTAACGGTGACAACCGCCGAAACTGTAGAAATAATTACCGCCTTCACGGCCTGTTATCCACAGGACATCGATCGGTGGTACTTCGGATTGTTTTTCAGGATCCAACAGGGTTTTCATCAGTGATTCAACTTTGTCGTTGTCGAGAATCGATTGAAACGGACGTATGATCTCGTTGAATGGCATTTCGTGGATCTCTGAAATACCATCACTGTGGATACTTGTCACTGATGTTTTACTCATTTCTACAAATTTAATTTGGTTTAATTGCTAAACACTTAGTAATAGATAATGTTAGTCTTAATAGGAGCTTCAATGCAACTAAATTGTGACAAGTAAGCGTAAGTATTGTTGTAATAAATAATTATAATACAATAGCGTTGATTGAAGGATAAATCCATTAAAATATTGTAATTTATAGAAGCGATAAATCATTGATTTATGGATATTGTGAATCCGGTCGAAATTTTGAATCAACCGCCAACCTTATAGTTCAAGGACTAGTAATTTTTATGTGGTAAAATTTACATTCTTATTTTGGTGCCACTGCTAAACTAAACGATACTCATTTGTTTGCAGATCAAAAAGTTGAACAAATTTTGTTTTTGAAGATTTTATTGACTTTATTAGATTTTATTGAAATTTTTCGTCCAATTTACAGTTTTATTTGAATTTTCACCCAACGAGCTAGAAGTACGTCACGATTTTTGTCGTGGTAACGTGATTATTTAATTGCAACACCAATAAAGCAAAGATAAAGTTACTAGATTAGTGACATATTAAGTTAGTAAAAGCTAGGGACTTTTATTCCGTTTAGTTTTATAGTGTATGGTTAGCTTTACGTTTGAACTGCGCTTGCTTAATATTCGAAGAAATTGTAAACAAAACTTATTAAAACCGTTCATTAACAAACAACAATTTAAATACAAAAATTTTGCTATTTTAAATTAACAACAATCATAAATTAATAGCAGTAAAGATGGAATCTTGTTGTAGGTTATGCCTGAATAAAAATCTCGCTGAGTTAGAATCGACGGTATTTTTAAATAATTTGCAAAACAAAATTAAAGTTTGCGTCAACATTACGGTAAGTAACTCGAAATATCACTACAATAAAGTGTACAACACAGTCAATATTCCTGTGTCGTAGATTGGTTCATATTAGAATTTGACACTTGGTAAGTGTCTGAAGCAAGCTACGACATTACGTTGTACTCTACAATTATAGCAACAAAATGTTCAATTACAGATAACAGAATATGACGAATTACCAACACTTCTATGCAGAAATTGTATCAATAAAATAGAAGATTGGTATTCATTTCGACTAGATTGCCAGGGATATGACGAAATTTTGAAAAGGAAATTGTATAAAATACAAAATAATCTACCAGAAATTGAAGAAACTGGCAATGTCTACGATTGTACCATATGTACCCAACAATTCGATACTTTATTCGGATATTTGGACCATCAAAACGACCACAACGGCCAGCCTATATTCCAATGCGACTACTGTCCTGAAGTATAAATTCCCAACTATATTAAACTTGTAAAAAAACACGAAAATTTCCAGATTTTCGACCAACGGGACAAATTAGTTCAACATGAAAACAACCACACCGAATTGTGTCCTTTATGTCCGCTGAAAATCCTGAAAACTAGCATGAAACTACATTTAAATCAACACACTGATCGCTACAGGTACAAATCTAGGTGTGATAATCACAAAAATGTAAAATAACTCGAATTTCAGGTGTGATGAGTGTAACAAAAGCTTCAATTCCAACGCGATTTTATCACAACACATAACAGCAGTTCATACGGACCGTAAAGATTACATTTGTGACACTTGCGGTAAAGGTTTCTCGTCGAAAACATCACTAATTGTACACATACGGTCGCATAGTGATCAGCGTTTGTATAAGTGTAACTTATGTGATTATGCCGGACGTACGGCTTCAGCTTTATATATCCATAAAGCGATACATTCGAAAGAAACCCGCATTTGTGAGATTTGTTCGAAATTATTTAAAAGTTTGCGCAATTTAAATGATCACCAAAGACGGGTCCATTGTAAAGAAAAGAAACACCAATGTACTTATTGTGGTAAAAAATTCGTTGATAAATACATGTTAACGGTACATTTACGCTCACATACTGGGAATAAACCGTATAACTGTGCTCAATGTAGTAAGAAATTTGTACGTTCGGATAGTTTAAAACAACATATGTTAACGCATATCGAACAACAATTCGAGTGTTCTAAATGTGGAAAGAAATTTGCATCTAAAAAGAGCAGGAAACGACACAATTGTACCAAAAATTGTTGATTTTTCTCTATAAATTTTTATATCACAAAGTTCATCTAAAAGTGTAGACATAACCTCAATTATGGGTGATCCGAAAATAATTCTATTATTTGGCGGTAAACGAAAGTCCGGGAAAGATTATATTTGTGAAAAATTGAAAAATTTGTAATTTACAATATCGAAATATTCTTATAATTAAATTCAATTAATTGTAGACTTACTGATGAGAAATGTTGTATTGTAAGGATCTCTGGACCATTAAAACATCTTTATGCAAAAGACCACAACCTTAATTTTAATGAATTAATGAGTGATACCCCCTATAAAGAGACTTATCGTCTTGATATGATTAATTGGAGTGATAAGATAAGACAGACAGATCCTGGATATTTTTGTAAAGCAGCTTGCGATAATGGTAAATTTCTAAACTATAAGCATTAAATTTGATTAAATTAAGCCAAATTTAAGCCCCACTTAAGCCAGTTTGGATCGTCAGCGATATTCGGCGTAAAACCGATATCGTTTGGTTTAAACAGACTTACCGAGAGAAGATCAAAACGATCCGAATTGTAGCCGATGAGACGACACGAAAGAGCCGCGGATGGGTCTTTACCGATGGTAAAATCGAGTAATTATCGTCAATATTCTAATAATTTTTACAATTACAGGTGTCGATAATGTTACGTCAGAATGTGACCTGGATGATTACAACAATTGGGATTTACAAATCAACAACAATAGTGGAGATGTAGAAAGTGGAATTCAACAGATTTTAGCTTTAATTGACTCGAATTAGCACAATTTTTACTATAATTTTATAGTAATTTTTAACTGATAGTGTGTGGGTGCTTTATTTACCTGTACCACCTGTTATTTCAAGGCCGTTTAGTGGCTTTATTTAAGTTAATTATAGAGGGGTTTTACGCAAAATCATGACTTATTGTCGGCTTTGCTTATTTGAAAGTAATTCAGGTGGATTCAAGGATATTTTTAAAGATATTCGCGTAAATTTACCTGCAATTATCGATAAATATATGGGAATAGAGGTAAAATAATTAGTTAGATTGATAGTTTGTAAGTTAATTTAATTTTAAGATAACGCCAGGGGATGTATTTTCGATTTTAATTTGTTCAAATTGTGCGAATAAATTGTTAGAATTCGTTGATTTTGTTAAAATGTGTAAACATTCCCAAAAAATCCTACAGGATCGATATTCTGTTGTTCCACCAGATTTAAAAGAGAGGTAATTTTTTTATGTCTAATAATATGGTGTTAATTTTTTTTTTATTATAGCAAATTTATCGATAATACCCAGAATTGTTTAGAAATCGATTCAAGTCTCGACTTAAGTCAAGATCACGACGAAAAATCTGAAGAAACTGCGAATTTTAAGTGCAACAAGTGTTCACAGGTTGCTATCAAATTGTGTAAATTTCATTGTTTAAAATAATTTTTTGTAGAGTTTTCCAGGGAGAAAAAGAATTGTTGTTGCACGATTCCAAGCATAAGATTTCCTGCGAAATTTGCTCAATTTTATTACTGCCGAAGAGTATGAAGGCTCATCTACTTAGCCACACGGATATTTACAAGTAAGGCCGTAATAATACTCGATATCTCGCTTGTTTTGAACGATATTGTAGCGAATCAAACAGCATTAGAAAGAGCATTTTAAGAAGTATTCAAGGGTGCTGTTCCATTTAGGACAATCCGATTGAATTCTGAGTTAAAGACGATAATTTTGAAGCGTACGTTCCCCGATAACTTAGCCAATATTCTCGATTTTTGAATGATTTTGTCAGCAAATTGGAAGCGCTTTCCAAATCTCAGTAAAATTTTTCAATAAACTTGCTAATTTGGCAGAAAATTGACGAAAACTCGATCATTTACTACCAGTTTTTCTTGTTTCCGTTAAAATGAATTAAATAGTCTGTTTCCGTTTTAGCACTTCCGTAACTTCTCAAATAATAAGAGTAAACTAACTCACACTTATTACTGAGGTTATGCCATGCTACTCTTGATTTTTAAACTTGGCACTTTTCGCTAACGTACTGTAACTTAAAGAAGAACATTAAAGCGATAAAGTTCTCAAATCAATTAATAACAAACTGGAAAAGATCGATAGATAATTTGAACTTATTGCAAAATACTGTTATCACAAATTTGAAAAATACTCAAAATTTTTAGGTGTGAAGAGTGCGGCCTGAGGCACGCATCCCGTGCCGCTTTGGAGAAACACCAAAAAGCCCGCCACGCCAACATCAAAGGCTTCCTGTGCCACATCTGCGGCAAACAGAGCAGTTGTTACTCGTCGATGAAGCGCCACATGGGCTACCACAGCTCCGAACGCCCCCATAAATGCAACCATTGTGAATTTTCAGCGAAATCCTCGAACATCATCCAAGTACACACGCTGAGACAACACCAAGCCGAACGTAGCGTATGCGAGATTTGCGCGAAAATCTTCAAATCCCAACTGAGCTTGGCGCAGCACACCAAACGGATCCATCACAATAATGGCAAATACACGTGCGAGTTTTGTTCGAAAACGTTTCTTGAACGTTACAGTTTCAACAAGCATGTGAAGCGGCATTTGAATCAACGGTTTTATGAGTGTAAATTGTGCCAACAAGAATTCGAGACGGTTCGTAAATTGAAAGAGCACATGCATTCGCATCGGGAAGGTTGTATTGGGTGTCCACAATGCGGAAAACAGTTCTTCTACAAGAAGTATTTCTATAAACATTACGAAAAATGTAAAGTAATAAGCTGAACAATAATGGTCCAAATTTATTTATTTCGTACTATTTTACATAAATATCTTGTTAGAGAACACCTAAGAATTAAAACTTAAAAATGTTAAAAACCATTGTCCGATACCGTAAGCACTACCATTTTGTATTTAGAAAAAACAATTGAGATCTGGATAGTGATAGCAAACTTTAAGTACCTAACGTATTAATTGCGATGATGGATCGTTGTTACTATTTTAAGTTAACGTAAAACCTAAGAATTATTTTAAAAGAAAATTACAGAACATCTAAAAGCTCTTTTCCTTTACCATCATCATCATTATCATCAATCATGTCTTAGGCCATGTTGAAAGAACACTGCTAAACAATTACTACAACAATTAAGCTGGAAAATCAATTGAAACAAACTAGTTTTAACGTAATTACAGGTGTCATTGTACAATCTATTGCTAAATTCATCGAAATTGGTTCTAATAGAAAATCACCGGAGATTTTGATGAAAATTGTACAAAATTTTTTTGTTGTTGATTTTTCCTTGGAAATTTTCTAGAAAAGTAAGCGTTCTTTTTTGTTTCAAATTTATGTTTTCTATTTTTCTTTAAAGAACATTGACTATTTTCGTCTTTCAATATATAAAAATAACAGTTATTGTTTATATTAGATGGATGTTGATTTTGTGTTTGTAAAAATGTTAGAAGAAACGAAAACTAAACGATTACAGAACAAGAAGGTGAACACGATATAAATACAACCAATTCAATTAATAATCACTACGTTTACAACTTATTTACATAACTACGATGATTAATTCGTTCAATATACAAAACAAATTATTTATAAAAAAATCGATTATATCAAATCAAATCGATTTACGAAACAATTAGATGTAAATTACACCTAAATATACGAATTTCATTTGATATAACCGGGATGTAGTTGGTTGTTTTATAATTATTAACAGGAGAGATCGCTCTAATCACAATTTAAAAAATTATCAATAAAATGTAAAACAATTGTGTAAACCTTAATTGATATTATTTTTAAAATAAAGACATTACGATTAAATTAATAAACAAACAATGAAAATATAATAAAGCCTGAAAATTTTCAACTACTTCAGAAGTACTGAAAATATGCCCGAATTAGTTTCTTTCACTATTAAATACTCCTGAAGTACTATTTACATTAAATATTTCCACAATTTATACAATATTATTACTATTATTATTATTATCATTATTATTATTATTAGGTAAAGCTGGATTTCATTAAAAATCGATAAAATTGTAGTTTTGTGTTAAAACAATTTTGAGTGATTGTGGTATGGTATGCTTTATTATTTTAAATTGATTGAAATATCGCATACCATTATTGAAATTTGCCAATCAGTTAAACGAAACCGTGTATAAAGTGTGCGTTTTTCACATTATTCGAACAAAAACGATATAAGATGGTGTTAGTTTTGGCGGTTTAATGGGGACGATACGCCGTCAGGTACCAATATTTCCAAAGGATTCACAATTTTTGTATATAACAAAGATGATGTATTGTTTTGTTGTTGATGTTGTTTTCTGTTGTAATGATGTAGTGAAACAGGTACAGCAATGCAAAGGCGACAATGGCTAATTACTAATCTCCGCCGGTTGCTACCTAAAATTTTTAATTATAATTTCAATGATTTTAGAGGGAATTAAATTGATTCTACCTGTGACTGATTAGACCATTGATTGGTCCCGCTGTAACAGTCGGTACCATTTCTAATTCGACAAGTAATGGGAAATGATCGGAAAATACGTGCGGATGCGGACATCCAATGACCTTATTTTGTGTTAACCATTCTTGTGAAATTGGGCCGAGTAAACCTAATGGTGTCATTGTCTGTTTTGCATAGAAAATATAATCAATGATGCCTTTAAAATCGAACCTATTACAATTAAACAAAAATCAATCAATCGAATTAATTCGAATTCTAGCATATAATTACGTATAGTTGGTGAATGGCATAATTTCGTCGTTATAAGCAGATGCAAGTTTGAAGGAATGTGTAAATTCATTTGGTTTATCACAGCTCAATATCTTTTCTAGACATGGTTTATAACTAAAATCTTTAAAATCTTTATGATCTTGCGAAACACGACCAGTACTGAGGAATTCAATAACACCAGAATCTGGTAATGAATTAAAATCACCACATAGTACCAATTGTATACTATTCGGATCGACATTTAAATTTTCTGTTGTTTTTAACGTTTGTGATGATTTCTCTAATATTGCCTTCAACTCAGTACTCAACATCATCGTTTGGATCAGTTTCACATCACAAAATTCCGGATCCCAATGTATATGCGCTGTACACACTAATAAAGGTTGTTGAATATACGGCGCATCTGCTGGTGCTACAAATTAAAACAAAACTAATCGCAAATTATTGGTAAATTTACAAAATTACTATTCTCCCAAGCCGCTGATGTTGTTTGTAATAAAGCAGCCAAACCGATATTGTCTTTAGGCATCACTCGATTCAACATATGATCCAAACCGTCCGCATTAGCCATTGCCAATTGATTAAATTCAACTAAATGCTCCTTAATTAACGTAAATCTAAAATTATAATTACTACAAAGTAATACAATAAAATCAACGAAAATTACTTTGATGTTCGGTAGAATATAGCGCAACCGTCGACATATTTACGTTCGCTTTCCGCCATATGTTTAGCCCTCGATTTCGGTGAATAAATCCCTAAATAACCGTCTTGTTTCAATTCAAGTAAAAAATAGTTGTAGAATTGCTCCATTTCGACTTCTTGTAAATTGATAATATCGGCACCATAATGTCGTATCTCTTCTAATATACCTTTTTTGCGGTAATCCCAACTAAGCGCCCAACTTGGACAATAACTATACATGTGTCGTGTTGCATATTTATCACATAACACGTTGTAACACATCACAGTGAAAATACCTATCGTCAATTTATTAATAAAATCATCAAAATTAATTGACTATTAACATTACATGTCGGTCGGTTTGTTGATGGTTTCGCTAATGGTATCCAGGGCCTAGGTGGAGGTGTTGGTGTTGTTACTGTAAACAAACAAATTAACATAATATTTAAAATTCTATACCAGGATGTGGTTGAAACATTGAAACAATATATTTTATTTATAGATTAACGAAACTGTACAATTGCAATTGTGAATATTAACGAATTACTTGGGGTACTCCCCAAAAGTTTCAAACAATGGAAATTTAATTTACAATTCTAGAAATTGGAACGTTAATTTCCGAATAAAGTCGATTAAATTAATTTAAACGCAAAAATTCGTATTGTCATTGAACTTCCTTATTGTTTCCATTCTATTTTATTTTATAATCATCTTCTCGTCCTGTTGTTATATTGTGTTGGTGGATCTACCTACTTGTTAAACACATTTTCCACTCAATTCCGTTTTTTTTCTCGATTCTTAAATAACTTGTCAGACTTGTATTAAGATAGAGCATTATATGTAGATGAGTGAAATAAGAGGGATGACTAGGCATGATTAAATATACACATATTGTTAAAAATAATAAAAAACATCGCTTTCTTTAAAGTCGTTTTGAAAACAGTTTGGAAAATTTCAACAAAATTGCTCCATAAATCTCGAATAATGCTTTTTTCTCATTTACTTTTATGCTAATTAACAACAGGAGAGTCATTAGAATAATTAACTCCAACTTTCTAATTGTGCAAGAGGAAAATAATTAACTATTGTTCATATGTGTAATCGTTCCGATATAAAATCACAATATAATTATTGTGGTTGTCTATTTTTGGTAAATATCGCTAAAAAGGGTCAAAACTTTTATAAATAAGTGAAAGAAACTTTCTCTACAAAGATTCCATTGAAGCATAACATATTCGAATAATGGAAAAATTCAACTCTCTAATATAAATAAATTGTAATTCCAATCTGGATTGTAATTCAGGTTGATTTATTTCAAGAGTTTAATTATTTAAATAATTGACCTTGATACTAGATAGTTTCACCTCGATAAAATTTATAATAAACGACTAAATACGGAAGTAATTCCAATATGCACCTTATATAGAAGAATCTTTTTATTGATTATCGATTGAATATAATCAATTTTGATTAGTTTTCGATAATGTTAAGAAATTATAATTTATTTAGAAAAATACGCGAGATTTTCCGCGTTGTTACAGCTTTTTCCACAATTGAAACCTAATAAGAATTCGTTAACAGGTTACAACATTTTATTGAGAACGAGACATCCATACACGAGGTCAACTACATTCTATTAATCTTTTTAATTTATAAGAAAATGTGAATGTTCTTGTTTTTTCTTCTATTTTTTCTAACAGAAACAATAATGAGAATTAGATTCATTTACACATTTTTCATATACGCCTAGTTTCTTATAGGGTGTCCCAACATTACGGGACAAATTTATCGATAGAATTTTAGTACACCTTAGATTGGATTTCTCCTCTAAATTGAACACTAATAAATTAGCTGAGTCATCCTGTATTAAAATAGAGAATATTTTACCAAATTCGTTCAAATTTGGAGCAAATTAAATGATCCTTGAAATTTCAATCTCGATTTCAATTCAAAATGAAGAATAGAGAACGGAATCTATGCAAATCAATCAAGAGTTACTTTTTCAAGTGTTGAAGAGAGCCTTGATTCTTCGAATTCCACTACAACACACCGACAAAAAATACGTTTTCTTTCAACGAAAACCTTGATTTTCTCAACTGAATTTCGAATAATACGTTTGAGAAACGTCCTGTATAATGGTGTTAATATTATGAAATAATAGAAGGAAAAACTATAAATTTCCATCATATTGCAATATTTAATAATAGTGTTGTTGCTGTTGTTATTATTCCAATAATCATCATCAATTACAACATAATAGAATTATTTTCAAATAAACTATTTTCAAAGATAGTAACAGATTATAATGTGAAATGATGAATAAAAGAATATATCCGACCTGACACAGCTTTGAATAAACGATTAATGATGACCAATATTACCATAAACCACACCTAAATTCTAGGTCTATTGTAAGCAAAATTGTATTGTTTATAATATTTACAAACAGATGATTTATAAATTTGTTAATATTGTTAATATTAAAATTTTCAGTCGAGGACTTATACTTTCTAAGATTTATCAACACGTTATGTAGATCTTAAGGTTGATTGAACACAGGTTGATAATATATTCTTTAATAATTAAAGAAATAACTCTTATAGAGAATATTTCTAACTATCTTTGATTATGGACTAGGGGGTTGAATCATGATATTTACAGGAATAAAATAGAGGGAATGGAATGTATGAAAACCTTAAGGATACAAATAATACTTTCATTACCCACTTGTTTTAATAAAATATGCGCCGTCATAATATTGAGTACTGAATATAAAGTAGGAACAATTTAAATTATACACTAATAAAGTGTCTGTTCTATTTTCATAAGAATGAAATTATTAATTCAACATAGAAACAATAAGACGAAATATTACAATAATCGAGTAGAAGACAACAAATAAATGCAAAATTCAAGGTTGAAATTGAAAACATTTGTAATAAGGAGACGAATAATATAAAATAAACAGGTGAACAAGCAGGTATAAACAACAATATTTCTTTGAATTCGAGTTTTTTTCAATAGCAAACAAATAAAACAATGACTTGTTATTAATTGTTCAAACGATCATTATAATTATTTATAACTATAAACCTTTGTACTTAAATATTGTTGTTTTTGTTGAATAAATAAAATAAAAATCTAAATCAAATCAAAATATGGTAAATAATAACACGAATTTAAAACTGGACAATTACAACCAGTTTGTACTTTCCCACCGACTTTAATTCCAAAAAGTTTTAATCATTCATGTTTATTAAAAGAAAAATTCCACGACTTTTATTAAAACCAGACAATTTTTACTTTCCTCTATTTTGCGCGACAATAATAAAAATAAAACGGAGTGGGAATAACTTTTCCAATCAAGAAAAATCAACTTTACATTATCATCATTATTATTAATTATAATAAACTTCATTTTCACATCTGATGATTATCAACATCCAGCTATTAAATTGATCATTAATTTAGTTTTCCATAAGTGGTCTTTTTATTGTAATATCGAATCGCTTCAATGGACGTTTTAGAAAAAATAACCACTTTAGTGATGTTGTGATTAACTCAACAACTCGAATTAATAATTCAACAATTTAACAATAGCCGATCTAGAAGATTTTTCATATTTTCTAAGGCGTTCTATTAGCTTATCTGGGAAAAACTAGAAACCTTTGTAGCGTTTTTTGGCACCAAACAAAGAATATAGTTTATAAAAATTTGATAGAAAAACGTGTAAAAAGCTAGCGTTAAATTTGTTGAATAATCAATTGTAAATAGCTGAAATAGAAAAAAATGGAAAAATCGTCGAATCAATAAAAAGCCTGGCTTATATAACACTGGCCCCACATTTTTAAACCGAAAAATCAGTTTAATAATAAAAACGTGACGTGTGATTACGTTTTAGATTTCTTATAATTTCATTAAAAAAAAAACAAGTATGGGTCAACGATTTCTAAAAAGAAATCCTTCAAATCCTGTACTAACTAATAGAATATTCGTGGCAATTAAAACGGCTCTAATAAACTAAATTAAGATTAATCTACGAGATTACACAACTTTTCAACAGGAGACAACTTTAATAATGTGTGAAAACGAATCATTTACGCCCGATTAGTGATAGAATAATTAATATTGGAATAATACAGAGAATTTAGGTGCTGGAGAAGATTTATATTTCAATCAAAATTACATTTATTTCAATAAATTCAAAAACAAATTACAAATACGACATAAATAAATAGCTGCTACTTTCTGGTAATTTTATCGTTTAAAAATTTCAAGAAAGTATTTAAAAGTTGATTAAATTCTAACTAAAATGTAACACGTAAAACTATATCCGGAAAGTTTTCGAATATTTTCCGAGATATTAAAGAGAGAGTGAAAGGCTGAAATATATCAGACATTTCTAAATCGACTCGATTTTCTAAATCAATTTAGATAATCTGATAAATTAAAGAAAGAGATCAAACAAATACAGTATAAAGTTATATAAATCTCATTAATAAATTCGAGATCATAAAATAAATAAATAATTACAATAATAATAGTAGTGGTGGTGGAACAAGAACAAATATTTACAACCCGTTGTTAATTCGTAATCGTTTCGATTTGTTTAATTTCATTATTATCACAAAATTTATCAATATTTTCATCACGTTTCACACTATTATTACAATTATTTTCAGTTGTTGTTGAGAAGAATTTAATTTCTAAATCCCGATGACCGTTTAATGATGTTACAATTTCCGTTGATACTTCTAAATCACCACTTCTTCGTGTTTTAACTTTCACATCATCACCCCTATCATTATTATTATCATCAGTATTATTTAATGAAATTGACGATAATCGATGTAATAATAAATATGAATTATCTTCAACATTTATTGATTTAACGATTGGATAATTGTCTTGTTGTTGGGATGTTTTTAAATTTGTTAATGGTGTTGTTAAAAATGGTGAATAATAATTCCTATCAATATCCCAAATTTGTCCAGATGGATCACAATAACGACACTGACATATCAATGTTGATTGATTACCGTTAATGTCCACAATATCATTATTAATATTATCATTGATATCTTCAACATCTTCAAATTTATGATGTAATTGTGGTGTTTCTGTTGTTACATCATATAATAAATCGTTATTTTTATAATTATTATAATTATAATTATTAATTAATGGCAATTTATCAGGAACTACATTGAACGATTGTTGGATTGTCGATCTCACTTGAATATTATTATTACTATTGAATGTAAATGGTATAAATTGATTAATTGGTGATAAATTTGTTAGATTATTATCAATTTCAGGACTAGTACTATCAGTTGAAAATCCATCTTGTAATGGTTGATTTAAATGGGGTAATGGTGGTTTACGGTCTTTTTTTCTACGTTTTCTCGGTTTTATTATACGCGGCAAACAATTATCGGAATTTGTTGATCCTGAGCTTTCATCACTAGTCACACTAATTGCATCTACAGCCACACCACTTTCGCTACAATTTTTTACTTTATTATTATTATTATTGAATTACCACTAATATTTGTATTATTACAATTGTCACTCAATTTATTATTGCTATTATTGTTGTTGTTATTATTAAAAGGGACATTTTTCCTGCGATTATTGCTATTATTGAATGTCCTAGTAACAATTAAAGGTGCCCCTTGGGTATGAACAGCTAGACGACTTAATGGATTTGATTGTTGATGATTACGTTGGTCGTGTTGTTCTAGTCGTTTACCACAACGTTGGTGATGTTTAAATGAAATTAAGGGCATTCCACCAGCCCACCGTTGTACACGAAATCTACCATCAAAATTTGTATAATTTCCTGTATAAATATCACGTCCATAATGATATAATAAATCACTTCTCGAATTATTACCACTATTGCTATTATTACTATTATGATTCGGTGATTTTGTCCGATTTTGTGATGATATCAAACAGGCACCAATATATTTTTCAACTTCTAAATTACCAGCAGATGCTGGGCTCATTGCAATTTTTATTCACATAAGCGCATTCAAATTGAAGTCTTTCACATGTTTATAAGTCAATATACCGATACACCTTCACAAATTAATCCGATGTTGTCTACAACTAATACTATTACAGACTATACTGACTAAAATGAAGCTCTACAACAACAACAACAACAAAATCCCACCACTCACTACACTTCACTTCATTTCAACTCACTCATTCTATTCTACAGTACTAACCTACTTTTATAAAAGATTAGTTGTTGTTCAAGTAAAGTCTACTATACACGATACTATAAGTATATTCTCTTGGACAAAGAGATCGCCTATCATATATGAAAACAGAAAGATCCACCTACACACAACTAGGTCAGATTAAAGGATTTGTAGAACACGTCTGGTCGGTTATTTTTTTTTTCACATAGATAAATAAAATGATGAGAATCTATTAGGATTCCTATAACAGGAAAAAGCTCTCTTCTTATTGATGATGAAGAGATGATGGCACCGACCCATGGCCCCGATATTTGACCCTATTCGTTTCTAGGACATAGACGCAGGTCAATTCGGACACCTTCTATAATTTGATCGAGATTGATTTTAATTGAAAAATATAATCATCGAATAATACACAATTATAAACGAAATTAATTAGTAACAATGATGGTAGTAAACGAGATGGAACTGTTGTGTCAGTAAACTATATAAAGTAGTTCGTCTGTACTGTAAAATTGAGGTTTCCAGTATAACTGCTCTCCTATTGACTTGTTTGTTCATAGCAATCATTTCCACCGATTTATTAGCAATGGTAAATTAAACAATCCTTATTAAAGACAACAATTCTATTAAAATAATACAAATCTTCAAATTTAATAAAAAAATTGTAAACAAAATCAAAAAACATAGATAATTCGTGTTACGAGGTTATATTTAATAACGAATATTATACACACGGATACCTGTAAATGTCTTCCATTGTAACAATCCGAAAGAGATTAATTAACAAGACCCTATTATGGTATACAAGATCAACACACATATATTTAACAGGAAAAAAACGAGAGACTTGATTGGTAGCTTGAACCTTTACAACACCGCTATAACCCTAAGAACTCGTCTATTACCTGCCACGATTTTCTTTCATTTTAATTAAACCTACATGATCATATCTTTCATCGTACATACTTGGATTTTTATTATAACTATACTTGTATATGTGGGAGTCAAATATAAAAAAATAATCTCCAACATCTTTACTGTTAGTTATCCCTCTAACGAAATTTTTAATAATTACCAACCATACAAAAAAAATACAGATATCCATCTTGTTAGATTTATCGACGTAGACAATTTTTACGAATTTTTATTATTGTCTATATTAACTTTTTTGTTTGTTTGTTATTATTTTAGTTCATCAAATGTAGACAGAACAAAACAACCTAATAAAATCTTATACGTGACATGTTATTTTTTGTCATGGCCATGGGAATTTTATGAAATCTCTTCCTTTTTGTAACGTACCTCTATATGTTGTTATTTCCTTTCTAATTTTAATAAAAATAATGAATGAAAAATTACAAAATTCCATCTTTCCGTTTTAAAAATTCTAAATGTAATTTAAATTCCCTCGTATGTAGACCTTTCACTTTATAGATTATTGGTTAATTTGTTTATATTCTATCAATAATTCTCAATATACAATAGAGAAAATCGATTTTTTGTGTTTGAACAAAAGGAAATTGATGGTGCAACTGAAAATGTTAAAAGCGTGACTAACAAGAATAACAATAAAACATCAGTGGATTTCCATAAAAATTACAATATTGCAAAATATATTCGATATTATCCGATAAAAATCGTACAATTAACGAGATGTACTCTATTTACTAGATAATATCAATTCAATCGTTATTTTAGCAAAACAAACTATAGTTACAATTTGTGAAAGCCTTTTTTCTGATTCTTATCATTATTATTATTAAAGCATTACCGAAACCAACGTACTCGATTTCACTTAAAGTATTCCAAGTGTGATAACCCACTTACCAACCACATTTATAAATATCTGATACTTCCTACTACAATATTGGCTGATTGTTTTTTATTCTATGGTTAAAATTCTAAAAACCTTGCAACTCGAGGGCGAATTCACTTGAATTAAGAACACACAAAAAACAGGTGTTAATAAAGGCGATCTTAATAAGGAAACAACCTTTATTTTGTCGTTAATGGAAATAGGTCAATAAGAACTCGATTAAAAAAAAACAACGAAAACCGTGAAACTAAATGAATCATTTACAATTATTAACTGGAACATAAATTTTATTATAATTAATTAGTTTATTTATGTTATTATAATAATGTTGATGAATAATTAACGAAAAATTTAAAATAAAGAATATGCAGTTTATTTAATTGACTTGAAACTACCGTTTCAAAAAGACCCACATTAATACGAATAGATCCGTTATTTTGACGCCCTATCTTATCCAATAAACTAAAACAATCGAATTATTTTCACTTATATCGAACTTTCTTTTATAATAAAATACAGTAGATTTATATTTTATTGAAAATAAATAAAAACCACTAGATACGAGAGACTTATGTGAAATTGTTTAGAGAAAGTCTATAATTTCGTTTCAATTGAACAAATATAACAATAATCTAATAGAGTTTCTTTTATCTTTCTAATAATGTTGAAAATCTAACGGCAATTACCGAGATAGACGGTGAATAATTTTTAAATAAATAAAAAACAGGAGGAATATGAAAGGAGACTAATAGAAAAAAATTGAAACTGTTATAACGTTTTATTCGTTCGTTTCGTTAGTTATATCTGATTAGCATAAACGATCTTGTAACTATTATTAAAACTATACGTTATTTGCTAATAAACGTATAAAACAAACTGTATTTTCGGTAGAAAAAGTCCTATCATATCATACTCAAAATAACAGTAACAATTAGCTGTACAATATAACTATTTAACGGAGCATTTTTTACTCATTAAAAAAGTAAATTAAATTAAATTAAAAGAACATATGATATTAATGTTGTTATAATTTCCAGTTTTAGTCAACATTACAAGAATAATACTAGTATGAATAGAGGTTAACCGCTAATTAACAGTTTTCATCAATATAACAACAATTACTAGAAATAAATATGACATTTGAAGATCTTTGAAAAAAATTGAGAAATTTCCTTTCATTTATCACTATTTGGAAACAATACAAAGATGAAATGATGAAACAATCAAAGGAAATAATAATTACAAAACTTTCATCAATTCAATATTATTCTCATATTTAAACTAGATAGTCAACTTCTAGAATGATGCTATTAGAACTACAAACAACGAAAAAAAGAAACGATGATGGGAACTAATTAATGAATAAATCAACTAACTGGTTCAGTTGAGATTAAAGCGAAGAAATAAAAATAGAGTAGCAATCCGAGAAAAAAAACCGCAATGAACGACAAACGTGCTGAGAAATTTGCATCCGTTAACAAAAAAAAATCTATGTCAAATAGTAGAACTTCAACAAAAATTGAGGGAAAGGTTAAAACGTGAATCATTTTTCCGTATTTAAACACTTCACTAAAAAAAATAGAAAGCTTTCACTAAACCACCATGAATAATTGAATTATTAATTAATGCATTTAAGTGATAAAGAGAAAGCTATAATTAAACCTTTATTAGTTTAGTGGAGCTTCATTTTTTTGAAGAGTTAAAATAGCGAATATCCACAAGAAATGCGCAATTTTTTCAATTTTATTTAAATAAATAAAGGAAAATTGACGCAATTTAACCGGAAAACCGTTAATTGATTAGGTTTTCGTTGATAAATTTGTTATTTATAAAACTAACCAGACTAATATTATCGATTAGTTTGCATAAAATTTTCATAAATATATTGCAAAAACGCTTACAAATTATCTGTTTATTTTAAATATTTTAAGCAGTTCGCATAAATGATTGCAACAGTTTGTGAATTTGTTTTTTGAAAAATAATTATCATATATGATAATATTCAACTTTTGGTTAATAAATTTGATAGAACTCACCTTGTAGATTATCTAACATGAATGTTAATAATTTTTGTGTACCATTTGGTTCACTATAAATGGACAGAATATCTTTATTAAGTGGATTACCCACTAAACCAAGTACCATAAGATTGAATAATTTGCCCAGTTCATATGGTAGAATTCTCAAGAAATTGTGATTTAATTGTAGTTCCCTGTAACAAATTTAAAAAAAAATAAAATTAATCAAAGAATATCTTTCAAAATTAGACCACTTACAGGAATTTTCAGGATAGATAAGGATTCATTTAAAGGTATACAAACAGGATTTTACAGATAAGAATTTATCAACGAAATTCCATAAAACCACCGGGTTTTTACAGGTTTCATCTAAAAAAAGACAATTTGAGAAATTCTAAGTTTTGTTCAATAAAGAAATCGAAAATATTTTTTTTAATGTTTAGTGACAAAAAACTGGATTTATAAAGTAGTTATTGTTAGGAATAACGCAACTTTCACCGTTTTTTCTTTTCGACTGGAGAATTTCCAAAACGATATAAATTTTAAAACCAAAAGTTGAAATCTAAATAAAACCGTTATGGATATTTTTATGTATTAAAATCCTCGAAAATGCAAAATTCTTACAATTGGTGAATTAAATTTGTAAATTGGCACATTTTAAAAGTACAACAGGCGGATATCCAACCGACAAGAATCAATAAAAAGTGTCAAATTTGGTTAAAAACCATTTAAAACGGTAAATAGACGAGATAATTTAAATACAAAAGAACAAGACAAATTGTCTTGTTCTTGTTATATTTAACAGTTCCAATATTTTAGAAAATTCTACCGTTATTATTCCTACATAATTATTTGTTAATACATTAATAATGACCATAATATTTATTTAAAAAATTTTAAAAATAGAATGAACTTATCCAATAAGATGGATAAATATTGATTTTAGAAGGAAAACAACAAGAAATTTGAACTAAAACAATCAAAAAAGTAGAATTTTAATACGAAAACATCAACTTTAAAGGAGACTTTATTAATATTATAGATAAATATAGAACTTGAAATTTCCAATTTGATTAACAAGAAACCTTACAAATTTGTTATTATTAATAAAATATGATATTATTAAACATATCAATAACAAGTTCCTATTCTAAGCCTATTGATATCGAATATTTGATATTTTATCATCGACTTTTATTTCTTTTCTACTGACCATGGATTAGATAAGTAAATTTAAACGACTCATATTTCTTAAAAAAAATAATATTTAATGATTAATCAGTAAAAAGATTAAAAATTTCAACATAGTAGCCTTTAATAAAGAACAATTGATTGTTTTCAATCATATCAATGATCACAATTGTCTGTGATTGTTAAACAGTAATCGGTTGCTATGGGAACTCAATACTGATTGGTTAAAAATTGCAAAATTAAACAGCTGAATTTGTATTAATTTTGAATTATTTATTATATGAACAACAAAATGTAAAAAAGTGAACGATTTGAATTTTTGATTGTGAAATATTTATCGATTATCATAAAAATTGTAGTAACAAAACACAAATAGATTCACAACGAAAACATATTAAATGATAGTTGCTATAGAAACGTCAATGTAGTTGGTCAATTATAGAACAAAACATAATTAAAACAAAATTGGACTAATTATTATCCAATTAAACAGAACAGAAGACGAAAATAACATCAAACTTATTGACCACTATCAGGTAATTTAAGTAATGTCGTAGCTTTGTTCGTATTTTACTAAATTTGGCAATTGTCAAGACAATTTGAAAGTGATGAATGAAGCTACGACACAATATAACCAAGTCAAAACTACTCTTTTTACTCTTTCAACAACGATGATAAGGTGATATTAATTGGGTTATTTGCTCAATTTATGGTGTGTTTGGAGAATATGAAAAATTAGGTTTTTAGAATTTACCTGAGCTGTATGAGTTCGCCTAATTCAGCTGGTAATGAACGTAATTTATTCGAAGACAGATCTAAATTCCTCAAATTAACTAGTTGACATATATCAGGTGGTAATCGTTGTAATGAATTATTTTTTAAATATAAACCAGTTAGATGTGTCATTTGAAATAAATTTGGACTTAAATTACGTATAGTGCCTGTTATCTCCAATTCTGTCCAAAATGACTTTTTACCAGCCGCTTGATCCTCAGGGGACATGTATGTATGAGTTCGTCTATTAGAACCATTGTTCTCGTATTTGTTATCTTTAGAACCTCGTGGCATAATATATCCTATAAAAGAACAAATTAAATTAAATTAATTTTCAATGTAATCGAAAAAAAATAATTTCGTTTGAAATTTAGTAAAATTTCCAAGAACACAAAGCGGGGGGAACATGAAGAGTTTAGTTCTATTTAGAAATGGAAAGTTCAACAAACCCTTAATGACCCTGTAAACAAAATCAACAATTCGGAGATATTCCATTATACGATTAGATAATTCCATCCGAATCTTGGAAATTTTCTAAAATTTTCGATATTTTAACAAAATAAACGCAATTATTAAAAGAAAAATAAATCTAAAAATTCTTCTCTAACTGTTTACTAACAGGCATGACGCAGGAAGCCTATTGCCAAAATGTAGCAGCACAAAAGTATAGAAGAACACAAGAACAACACCAAATAACCGGCAATAGTCAAATGATAAAAACAATCAATTGATTTATTAATCGATTATTTAATTATTCTGATTATTATTACCTTCATCTACTCCTTAATTAATTAAAGATAACGAAGATATGTATGGGAGAATCCTCTTGAGAGATTTCACTCTACACTACACAACTGTCTCCATAAAAGTAACTAGAATCAGTATTACCAATCGTAAACCGCCAACAGCATTGCCGAACTGCTCAATTGACGTCACTGGAAACCAAATTTTTAACAATTTTAATGTTATAGTTGAAAATTTTAAATTAAAACCACCAAAATTATAATTTCAACTAACAAAATTGTAATTATTCTGAAAATTTTACGTGTATTCGATTATATCCAAAATTAGGCAATTTGTAAGATTTGGCAACGTGGTTTGCTAGAAACAGATAATTGACTTACCACGGAAGTAACAATGACGTCATTTACTACCGAATATTTAAAATAAAACCCCTTTTATAATAATAGTTTATTGAACTTACAAACTAAAAGCTTGTACTTATGTACTGCTTTTTTTTGTTTGTTTAAGTGAAATTACAGCAAAACAGAATACACAGTATTGTTTAATAAATTCTTACTGTTCTTGTTGTTTAATGAAATGAAGAACTGGAACATTAATGTTGCTATATAACTAAAATAAAGAAATTAACATTAAAGTATATAGGAAAAATTAAGAATTAGTTGGATTTAAATTTACCACCTAATCGTCTGTACAATATCAAAGAAAAGGCTATTTAGAAAGAAAAATTGGTGAACAAATTTTACAAATTTTTAGGGATATTGAAACAAATAAACAGAAATTATACCCTAAAACGTTAAAGAAACTTCATATTAATGAAAATAATTAATAATAATAATAATAATAGTAATAGAAACATCACAAATATATTCTTGTATTATCAAATAATAATAATAGAGTCGAATTTTTGCTTCTTTTTTGTAGTTCTTATTTTAATAATTCAATATAATAGTATCGGTCCGTAATTTCGCACATTTACTTCTTAAAACTTACATGAATTATTAGAAAATACTAAAAACTACTTAATGTTTATAATAATTGGTTGAATGAATGAATTGTTGAATCAAGGATAGGGAGAAGGGTGATGAAGATATTGAACAGAATTGATTTTTTTTACTAAGTAATTGCACATTAAACAATTACTAAACAACAAATTAGCGTTAAATTACGACCAATTAATTTATTTTTGTTGTTGATACCAATCCTAAAATACTAAAAAATGACCACAAAATATACGATAATTGGTGGAAACAAAAATTAATAATTAAACGACAAAAAACATCACAGTTTAGATATTGAAAGAGAATGAAATCAACACAATTAGTAAATGTACGCATCTAAAATGATGGACGAAATAATTTTATACTACATAACTTTCGTCTAACTATTGCTATAATTTGGAATAATTTGGAAATTCAAACAAAAAGGCACCGAAAATAATTCAATATAACACCCCATCAATTAGTTTATCTGTGTGTTATTATTATTAATTTCAAATAAAGACGAAAGAGAAGAAAAATTGACCATACAACAATAACAAAAAAAAATAAAACGATAATATTGGCACAGTCTTGAATTTCTAACCATCTTCTTTCGGTGGTGTAAACCAACCTAGAAAAATTAACAAATAGAAAATACAAATTATTGATGGAATTTTACATAAATTTACCGTTCTTTTCGTGTATTTGTACAAGTGATTTGAAGCTTTGTTGAGCACGAGCAAGACTATATTGTCCTTGTGTACAAACTTTCGGTGTACCAAATTGTATACGTGCTTTACCTTTTACTAAAGTCGCTGATATTTGCATTATTACAGCTTCTACTGTATATGCACTAGACCAACCTTGTTTCGTTAATAATTCCATACAAATTGCTCCACCAACCAAAACGTAACCACCTTAAAAATTCCATTATTATTAAATAGAACAATAGTATATTGAAAAACAAGTTATAAAAGTTGACTCGTACAGAAATTAACTTCCAAATGATTTTTTCTATTTTGTAAGCCTTCAAATCCTATTTTGATACAAATTGAATCCTTGAAATTTAGGAAATTTTTCCATTATTATCAAATAGAACTATAGTATATTGTAAAACGAGTTATAAAAGTTGACTCGTACAGAAATTAACTTCTAAAACGAGTTTTTCCCATTTTGTAACCCTTCAAACCCTATTTTGATACAAATTAAATCCTTGAAATTTAGGGAATTTTGTCATAATTGGCATCAACATGACAAAAATTCCAAATAACCCTTCAATTGTTCTCTTATTTCCCACTTCACTTGTTTATCTTTACGCCACTAATAATTTTAAATTTAGCCCTACAATAAGGGCTAATAACAGTACTATATTTTTTTAAATAATTATTGCAAACAAAAAATAATTTAAATCATTAAATAATTTCTGACAAATAGTATGACAGCTGTCATTTGAATTAAGTGCCAAATTTAACTACCAACTTCGAAAAAATAAATGGCCCCAAATATTTCCTCACTCAAAACAGTTAGGAAATATCCATTTCTACACTATTTATTGTATCAAAATAGGAAAATTGATCTTCGAATATCGTAAATAAACGTTATTTACCTGAAATAATTGGATAAACAACACGTACAAATGGTGGTTCGAATGGATAAGTATCTTTAAATAACATATTTAATAAAATCGCATCTTTGCCCTCTTTCTCTTTCAACATTTGTAAATCGTGACTTAATGGACTATCAGGATCAACAGCCATTAAACGTATATTCCATTCGTATAATGACTCATTTACCAATTCTATTTGATACATTTTATTTTTAAACGATTCAGATCTGTAAATATCTCGTAATTCTTTCATTAAACGATCAGTAGCCTGTACAGATCCTGAGACTGATCCCTATAATTAATCATTAAATAAACAAATACAATAGTTGATAATTTGAGAAAATTACAACCTTTAAATATTCTTGTCTTTGATTTTGTCTTAAACGTTCTAATGTAGCTAAATGTTCAACACCCATTTCATCAGCTTTCGGTCTACTATCCTCCATTTCCATTGCTAAATCCTCATCACCATCACTGTCCTCTTCTGCATCACTATCGGCAATATCGGCCTCAGCTTCGCTATCAAGACCCTCGTCTTCCATCATTTCCACACCACTACTACTTATTCTAAACGATAATAAAACAAGGTCGATAAAAATTAATAATTCCAATGGGAAATACTAACGACAATAAGAATAAATCAATGAAAGCCCGTTCTTAAAATTGATTTGTATTTACATTAATATTATAGTGAATATGATTACAAATATTTGATTTTATATGACAAATAACAGGCCAATCTAGTGGAATTTTCTAAGTAAATTAAATATCAAAAAAAAATTCAGGTCAATAATTATAGACGATATGGAATTTATCGAAACCCAACAAGAAAAATCGAAATTGTTTTGAAACAAAACCATTGTTTAAATTTTATTTTAATATTTCTCCACTGATAACAAAGACTTATTCATTGTTATAAGTCGAATAACATTTATACGGCCTATTGTAACACAAGTGATCAATGTGATCGATTAAATAAACCCACTCATAACCGAAAAGACTCACCAATAAATCGAAATAAAGCACCAATTTCTTTTATTTCTCTTTTGGTAACAAATTATTGATTTGCTTACTGATATTCGATCAGAACTATTTCAAAATGGAAGCATATAAATAATATCTAATGGGCTAGTAATTGGACAATTTCTGTTATCAAAGAAAACAAGATTTAATCCTATAAAGTGATAATTCACTCTAATAACACGAGTGTTTCTACTAGTTTAGAATTTAATTAAAACTACACTGTTTTGTCATCATAATCTCAATAAAAACTAACAAAATTTAAAGTTTTTGCGCAGATGTTTGATTTTATTCAACTCTAATTGGAAGAAATATTTCAATTGGGGTGATTTTTAGATAAAACTACTCAGAAAATTTGAAAACCAAAATTCCAATGCCCTAAATCACCCCTATTTAGAATACATAGAAGTACAAAAACGAAATAAACAAGAATTTTTGGATTTTACAAAATCGACATCTTTTGAGAACTTAAAGTTTACAATAAAATCGAAGAAAACTTATTTAAAATTGGTGGTGTAGTTCAATGCAATTGGAGAAAAGTAAAAGGGGTGATTTTTGGATGGAATTTTCGGATAATTTGAAATCCACAATTTCGCCACCCCAAAGTTGGAATATTCCCATTTAAAAGATGGAAAAGGCACAATAATTTTTTGAATTTTAGACCAATTTTGAAAATAAAGAACCCGACTGTATTTTCTTTTGAGGATTTAAAAATTAAAATCGTTATTCCAAATCGTAAATTCAACGCAACAATTACGTCCAAATTACAATGATTTAATAAAAATCAATAGCTTAGAACAAAAACCTATTAAAACCTAGTTTCTAATTAATTGCATAATTCGTTAAAAACCTTTTCAACCTAAATTAGAAGAAAAATTCTTTGAAGTAGCAAAATTTGCTAAATTAGTAAGACAAAAATTCTAATGTGAATCTTAAATGACTTTCACCAATCTGCAGGGGTGAATTTCTAATGATTTTCTAATTATACCTACGAAATTCCATCAATAGAGCTTACAAAAACTAGAAACCTACTCATATTGTCTGTAATTTCTTCAAATTATTAACTACGCCATAGTTGCGTATTACATATAAAGCAAACAATGAAAGATTCAATGACATAATTTAGATATTACCGTCGGTAATATCTAATTTACCGATATTGAAAGATTGATTTTTCTATAGTTATCTCGTTCCTAT
This sequence comes from Mylabris phalerata, assembly GCA_020740385.1. Classification (NCBI taxonomy): domain Eukaryota; kingdom Metazoa; phylum Arthropoda; class Insecta; order Coleoptera; family Meloidae; genus Mylabris; species Mylabris phalerata. The sequence continues at coordinate 1,542,791 of JAJEOX010000299.1, read as the reverse complement.
TATCGACCTTCGGAAAATAAACTTTTATCGTTTATAAGTCTAACAAAAATATAAAATCGACAACATATTTTGTAATTTAACCTACTTTTTGTTGCTTTATTTCTGGATTCTTTGGAAATTAAACAATAATTTAATAATAGTCATCATTATTAATGCAAATTATGTGTAAGATTATAATAAATATTTAGAATTGATGATTATTAACGAAAATACAACGAAACGTATTAATCGAAGATGTACGTGATATACAACACGATTCACTTTCTCTTCAATATATTAGCAATATTTGAATTTTATGATTATTTTTAAACAATAGTCTTTTAAATTGAAAATTTTATAGAAATCTGCTATTAGAGAGATAACAGGATGTAGAACTTGTACATAGTTCTTTGATAACAAGCAAGATAATTGTCATTTTCTCAATAACCACTCTAAAATTGTTTGTTCTTCGATAATTCTACCCCTTACCTATCTGCAGTTGTGGTAGTTGTGGTTGTGGTTGTTTGCAGATTAGGTATGTGTAGTCGGTCTAAATCGGGCGGTTCTGGGACTGAATGCAACCGACATAGTTCCCTAAGCAATATTAGAACTTGATGTAAGACGTGATTATCTAAGCCCTGTGTGTTGCTTAAAATTTGCACAGCATTCGTAATACTTGTCTCTTCTGAGTCAGCAAACCATACTGGTGGCACAGCTGGATACGTCTCCTATACAAAATAATAGAAAATCAGAATTTCACGTTGAATTAGGGGCGCGATTCTCTATGCAAAATATATGAGTGAGAGAAAGTGGGTGGCCGGATTTATGGCTCATATACAGTCATAGAGCCAGACATCTGTTAGCTGTCAAAATCACAGCGATGTGGCCCCTTTTATTGTTGTGCGGTAGAACTTACCGTTATATTAGCGTGAATTTCGTATTTTTTACCACTTTTACCTATGAATCTACAACTGAGTTCGTCAACACTAGCCGACACAATCTGAAAACGTTCATGGTTCTTCGAAAAGAAGCCCTCTAATGTTCGAATTTCCTGCTTCAATGTATTCAAACACGCCATAAGTTCCACAGATTGGGATCCGCACTCTTGCACTGTTTCACAAAGAGATCAACCAGCAGGACAATTACGCACACACACACAAATACGGCAATTTTCCCTTGTACAGCTGTTGTTTTTGTTACTACTGTTACGACTATTGCAACTTGAAAATATCTCACTCATGCGAAATTGTTGAAATCAACTCCACCATCAGAATTTCCACACTCGTACACACGCACACATACTATATTACTATATTTTATAATAAAACCTATACACGAGAAATTTAGAAAATGGAAAACTAAAAAAAAATAATTGTCTCGACTTGGGTTTTGTTTATTTTTTGATGTGTGTGTACAACAATTTCCAAAAACTGTTCACTCCCTAGACATGGCAAAATGGCTGCCTTTCTGTCCAACTAAATTGGGTGAGAAGAGACGACACGATCGGTACATATCGGACAAAATCGCCACGCTCGTTTATTGTATTGAATTAACGGGATTACGGTTTTTTCTATTTTTTTTCTCTTGGCATGATCTTGATTTTGTTGATGTGTACGAGGACCGGATTGGCCCACATTGATTTTTCCGATATCCTACTCAATTCCCCAAAATCCAAAATTTTTATGATTTCCAACAAAAATTGTTAGATATTCAAATTACGCGCCCTAATTATTGATAAAAACTAGTAACTTCAAGATTACCAACTATAAAATTTTTGAATTTTAGTGTAAAATTTTGATAGTTCATTTGAAATAATCAGCGACATACACAAAAAGCGCATGAAATAGATTAGAAATGTGAAAGTAACAGTTATAGAATTACGTTATTTGACCCTATTAACACTTTCTTTTATATTCGATTGCAAAATATTCTTGTTGAATAAAACATTGTAAAAATACGGGTCAGTTACGAAAAAATGATCAATTTTGTGCTACTTTTCAAGAGCTGCCGAAAAATAATTGTATTGTTTCCAATTACATCCAAATGAAGGAATAATAGGACATCATTTCATCTTTGTCTGGATTATTCAGGAATATGGGAAGAAAAACAAAAATTCCAACTCTACAATAGCAGTTGGCTACGCTTTTTAACAGTATCGTAGCTTTATCCATCATGCAATAGTATTTTTTAAACGGTCGAACAAAGCTACGACATGGTCAATTTTGAGGGGAATTATTGTGGTACACTCTGAATATTAACAAGCAATTTTGAAGAAAATACTCTGAGACACGAATTTTGGTGGTTTAGAATCCTGCAAGCCGGTCCTGTTTAAATATGGAAATTTTGCGTCTTCAAAGACCAATTAGAAAAACCCAGGAACCAGGAAGCGAGAGAAAAACAATAAATTGACAATTAAAAACCTTGTAAACAATAATTTTCAATATTTAATTCTTAAACAAATTATTTATTTTTTTCTAATTTCTACAATTCTATTGGTGCAATAAAGACAGCAACTGTCGATCAATCTCTTCAACTTAATCCTTAGTGGAGCATCCTGTATACAGAGTGAGCCAAGTAGTTGGCCTATTAGACGTTTAAAGAGTTCTAATTGATGAAAGTTTCTGAAATTTGGTATGCCCCCGTTTTTCCACCTGAACTACATCTGGAAAATATTTGCGTTGTTCTATCAACCCCCGGTATATGGGGCAGTGCACCCTACGTTCTTATTTTAAATGGAATGGTATATTTTTTATTCCATATTTAGATTCCATGGTAAAAATGCAATAGACTTTGATAATATAACCTATGGTCTAGCGTTAATAGTTTTTCAGGAATTTCGATTTTTTCTGAAAATTTTGATTTTGTAGTGTTTTATTTAAAAAATCATATCTCGGAAAATATTGTTGCTAGACAATCCAAATTTGGAAATCAAATTGCTCAAACTATGTACTTTATGCTAAATTTTATAGAATTAAATTATGTTTCAGTGTTTAGCTGAAATCAGTTTTTCTTTCAGCCAATTTTCAAAACCCAATAACTTTCTTATTTTAAATGGAATGGTATATTTTTCTTTCCACGGTTAAATAGAGAAAAAAATTCTGCATCGAATCATATAAGCATTCCCTGTACCTATTCTTGATAATTTTTCAGTTATTCAAGATTTTCGATTTCTAATAATTTACCCCCCCTGATACGAAATACTAAAACATAGTAGGCTTGGCGAAACAATCTTCTGTTACAATTAACATCTAAATAATTAATTTTTTTTATATTTTTTAATTAAAGAATCATAGAAGAAATTGACAAATAATTAAATTAAAATTAACTGGATTTGTTTTTCATGTAAAATTGGCTGAAAAACATACAAAATAATCATTGTTAACCTCAAATGTGTGACAGTTAATGTCATTTTGCTAAGCCTCCTATGCATTTCTTTATAGGCGAATTATTAAGTCACAGACAACTAGACACTTGTCAATTTCAGACTGGGGAGAAAACTATTGAAAATTGAAAATCTTAAATAGTTGAAAAACTATCAGCGATAGGTATAGGAAATGTTAGTACAGTTCAATGTAGAATTTTTTTCTCTATCTAAGCGTGTAAAGAAAAATATACCATTCCATTTAAAATAAGAAAGATATTGAGTTTTGAAAATTGGCTGAAAGAAAAACTGATTTCAGCTAAACACTGAAACATAATTTAATTCTATAAAATTTAGCATAAAGTACATAGTTTGAGCAATTTGATTTCCAAATTTGGATTGTCTAGCAACAATATTTTCCGAGATATGATTTTTTAAATAAAACACTACAAAATCAAAATTTTCAGAAAAAATCGAAATTCCTGAAAAACTATTAACGCTAGACCATAGGTTATATTATCAAAGTCTATTGCATTTTTACCATGGAATCTAAATATGGAATAAAAAATATACCATTCCATTTAAAATAAGAACGTAGGGTGCACTGCCCCATATACCGGGGGTTGATAGAACAACGCAAATATTTTCCAGATGTAGTTCAGGTGGAAAAACGGGGGCATACCAAATTTCAGAAACTTTCATCAATTAGAACTCTTTAAGCGTCTAATAGGCCAACCACTTGGCTCACTCTGTATATTGGGCACTTACCAAATATACGACGATTTTTTTTTTGATAACAAGACGGTGTCTATGGACGTCAGACGTCGCGACGACGCATGCTTTTACGTAATCGCTTCGAATTCGTCGATTATTTATTACAAAACCTAAAATTTGGTAATTTATATTTATACAGGATGATTTTTCAAAACACAAGGCACCTTAATTTAAAACTAATAACGTAAGATTAACCGAATTTATCCAAACAAAAACAATCCAAATTTAAATTCTAGACAACCTCTACTCAATTTGGTTAGGAAATCATCGAATGGACCGAAAATCGCAAAATTACCGCACAAAATCGGATTCATCGGTGACGGTAATATGGCCAAAGCTATGTGTCTTGGTATTTGCAATAGAGGTAGTTTGATTAATTGTTTTTAATTAATTTAGTAATTAATTTTAATTGTAGGTCTAGTTGATTTTTCGCAAATCTACGTCTCTAGTCCGTATTTGAACAATTTAAATACGTGGAAACCGTTGGGGGTAAATATAACGATACATAACGATGAAGTAGCAGAGAAGTGCGAAATTATTTTCATAGCCGTTAAACCGCACGTACTAGATGAAGCTTTAAATAGCCTCATTAACAATAAGGACAAAATCAGGAATAAACTATTCGTATCGATACTACCAGGAATCAATTTAGAAACGTTAGAACAAGTATTCATAAAGGATTTAGTATTAACAAATTATCAATCGAGTTATTTTATAGAAAATTCAAGTCTTCAACGGTTCACGAATAATTCGAACCATGCCAAATACCCCAATGTTGGTCGGTGAAGGGTGTACGACTTATTGTCCCGGTAAAAACGTCACCGAACAAGATTTAAATGCAATCGAAACCATATTGAAAGTGACCGGTGAGTGTGAAATGCTACCGGAAAACGTGATGAATGCTGCTAGTGCTGTAGCCAGTTGTGGGCCAGCTTTTGTACACAACAATTACAAATTAATTGAATTAAATAATTCAATTAAAATTTTAGGTATATTTATTTATTGAAGCCTTATCCGATGGCGGTGTCCGGATGGGTTTACATCGAACCACCGCAACGAAATTCGCCGCACAGACTGTCTACGGGGCAGCAAAAATGGTGCTCAAAACTGAAAAACACATGGGCGTTCTGAAAGATGAAGTCTGTTCAGCTGGTGGTATTACAATCGCCGGTATACACGCACTAGAACGGGGCGGTGTAAGGTTTGTCGATAATTTCGCGATAATTCTTCGATTAATTTGTGAAATTTAGAGGGTCGGTAATGGACGCCGTCAAAGCTGCGGTTGAACGATCAGAAGAACTCGCTAAAAAATCCTAATGTAATTGTACTCTAAGCAAATCAATACAATAATTTTACTGTTACGGTCCTGTTTTAATTATCACTTTAGCAAAATAAATTCCAATACAATCCTAGATAAAACAGAAATACCGCCGCATTCGGGTGTAATAATGGAATTCTATCTGGCTGTAATGTTACCAATAGCTGCAATTTATTTTTTCGTCATGATCGTATTTTTATGCTCGTTCGAACTAGCAAAAGCCAAATATTTACAAATGATCGATTCAGGTATAAACTTATCGATATATTATCAATCAATTAACCGATAAATTCGAATTTTAGGCTATTATTTTATCTGGAATCGTAATAATTACGTCGGTATCCCACCGGAAATCGTCCAAAATAGTAAGTAAGAATGAATAATTTTAATACAATAGAATAATTGGATTTTTCAGTGGGCCTAATACCAGTCCAACAAGATCCCCGTCTGTAACAATTATCATTTTTATCTAGAACAATAATAATAAAAATTAAATTCCACTTATCTAAAGATAAAGATAATTGTCTATTATAATAAACGATTTCTTGGTGAAAACATTATTTTAATTATTTTTAATTGTTGCTATTCTAATGGACGTTTATATAATCGTTTTATTACCAATAGCATCGATATTTCTATGTTGTATGCTCGTACTACTTATAGTCTTTGAAAGAGGCAAAAATCAAACAATTGAAATGATTAATAAAGGTACGTACCAGTGTAAATACAATTTATGTTGTTTAAATTTAACAAATTTCAGGTTACTATTTTTTTGAAAAAAACGATTCATTCATTGGAATACCACCGGAATATATCGATACTAGTAATGGTATTGTTAATATTGTCCGACAATTTAGTAGAGAAAGTTTTTAATTTAAATATGTATAACATTGTAAACATATCTCGTATTAAATAATCTACGCAATACGTTTTGTTATTAAAATTTCAATATGACGAATTCTTATTATATTCTTTTTAAACAACAATGACGAATCGATCAATAAATCAACTGATAAGCTTGACAATTGATAAGGAATTTGAATTACCTTCTCCCGTATCATTAATTGTTCGAAATTTGTGTGAAACAATAAAAATTGTTAATTAATTCAAATAAAATGGGCAACTATGATGAGAATGATGATCATTCTTTGCGTACTTACATAATTTGTATCATAACAATGGTGATAATCACAATATTTTTCATAATTTATATATCGTTAACTGCCAGGAGATTACGTCGAAAAATCGCCAAGATGGGTAAATTAAAAATTATTAAATTTGTGTAAATTCCAATAGGAAATTTCAAATTTTAAACAGGCCGATTAATACCGGCAGTATATGCCGTTATTGTTCCCGGACCTATTGCAACAGTACAAACGAGTTATCAACAACAATATTTGAATTACGGACAATTGCCTTCTCAAATTGAACAACCGTCTTGTCCACCACCCCCACAGCCAGGTAAATCAAATAAATTCGTATTAAAATTGTGGTAATATTGGGGTATTTTAGGTTGGTGTCCACCTGAAGCACCACCAGCATACTCAACAATAATAAAGGATTAACATTTTAAAACTTATATATAAATAAATAAAAATATCTTACACTAGTTTAAATTAATTCTTATTGTTTTATTGTTGTGGTGTTTCACCGAATGCAGCATATTCAACACATCTAGATGGATCAGTTGGATAATATTCTTGACATTTTGTCATTAAACGTTTCAATGCTTGTATATATTTCCTTTGTGTTTCATCATTCATAACATGTGCGACATTTTTCGAAAAGATCTTTTCACGTCCTGTACGTGCATGTATACCAACCATAGTTACACCAATTGGCCATGGGGCATTACCTATTGCCATTTGTAAATAAGCATCACTTGCCTACAATTTAAACAAATTAAAATCAAATAATTCTAATATTAATTAAATTTACCTTTAAATAGTTACGATTCAATAAATGTACAACGATTTCAGTTAAACTATCTGAGATATCTTCAGGTAATGTGAATGTCCGTAATTTTCTCAATAATGGTTTTAAATATTCGTGTGTTTGTGTACAGGTAGCTCCAGCTAATTTGCCTTTTGTACCGCGTTTCTCTTCTAATGAACGGTTTTGTAATTGATCGTTCCATTTTTTCAGGATCAACTGTAACAGTTTCGTAATTTCTCATATTTCCGGTGATAATAAGTGTCGAAATCATAATTCGTAGAGGTACAACTTTTAAAAATACCTCTCGACCTTTATTCTTTATTATAAAATTTTGTAGCACATTAGAAAATTGATCAAAAACGATTTGAGGTTTTTAAAAATGAGTTATACAAGTCATTCAGAATGTCTCAAGGGTGAAAATGGGGAAAAATTGTGTCAAGGAGACGGATTAGAACTCGCTAAAAAAGCCGAAACTCTGAAATCAACCCTCTATACGCTATTTAGTTAACAAAAAGCATGTTTTAAATTTAAAACATTAGAAAAAATACCAGTTCCATATTGTCATTAGCGAGATTTTAAGATAATTTATTGTTCACGCAATTAAACAACTCAATATCTCTGATTTTTACAATAACTGAATAAGACAATACACTTAATCATTAATAGAAAAAATGTAGATAAACATGTGAATAAAAATTCACCAAATAAGCTAAATAATTAACGTATTCAACACTGATAATACCTGATAAGATAAGATTAAAAATAAACATAGTGAAAATTTCAAAAACAATAGTAATAATGCAACAGAAAAATGGCCGACGGCGATGGAACATTACTGTCGTTAATTATTTTAATTATTATATTTTATATTACCGGATTGGGTATTGCATTTTATATAAGAATACGTAAAATCTATCTGATACGACAGATCAAAAATACAGGTAATAATTACAAATGAAATAAACCAATTTAAACGACAATTTACAATTTCAGGTCGAGTAATATCATTGTCTTCAGCTTTAATAACGATGTTGATGCAACAATTACAACAACAACAACAACGACAACAAATTTCACCAAGTACAGGTAAATATAAAAGAATCAATAGTATTTCCACTTGAAATAAATATTTTGTAGGTCTACCTGCACCACCACCTTACACGATAGAAACACAAGACAATCCAATACCATTACAAACTTTACCACAAACTGAAGAATTACCACCACCTTATGTAGAATGTGAAACGGCAACTCCACCGAAATAATAATAGTCAATAGTTGGATTTACCTGAATAAAATCAACAATAATCTTCATATCATGTTCTCTATCACCTTTACCCATAGTTTTAGCCATTTCTCGGATTTCTTCATAACTTTTCGTTGGGGTTTGTTCTTTATTTGTTGATTTATTCGTTGTTTTCGTATCACTAGTTGACATTAGCTCTTCTAAATAGGCTTGATCGACCTGTTCCATAGCCTCTTGGAAATCATTACGAAAACCCTAAAATCACACCTGTTAATTTGTTTGTAATATTGTGAAATAGAATTCAACTTTATTAATTTCAGGTTCTAATAATTCACATTTCCGTAACCGTTTGAAAGCGTCAATTTCCGCCTCGCCAAACAATAAAATCGGTTCGGAACGATCTCTTAGACGCGATATCACCTCATGTCTTGGCAAAATACTCAAACCTTCTACTTCACGATCGGTTTTATCGTTCTCTTGAATTGTATCCGAATTTATTTGGTCCTCGCTCTTGTGTCTGCCGTATTTTTGGAAATACTCCTCTTGTTCTTTTGCCAGTAAATCACCACGTTTGAAATATTTCTTATCGGAGCTCTAGACCAAAATTAACAAAATTTGAGGTTATGTTGTTATCAATAAAAATATCAATAAACAATGAAGAAAACTCACAAGAAGGCTTTTTTCTTCTAGTAATTTCCGTTTTCGGGCAATTTCCGCCTTTAAAACGTCCATAATCTTGGTTTATTCTAGAAAAAGAAATTAAAAATTTTCAAAATTTCCAGAAATTGACATTTCTAACAACGTTGCCACATTGATGCACTACCAATACATTATAAAATTTTAAAATAAAATAAGAACAAAAATTAACGGTTTGAACAACTACAATAATCAAAATAAATAAACAATAAATCGAGAATAATTACTCCAATTATTATAAAATATTCCGATTAATTTCAAATATATATCGGAATATGGCAACAACGTTTTTGTTTATTCAACATAACCAACATAACTCGCCAAAATCCACTAAAATAAAGGCGCAATTTTTTGAAATTTGCTTTATTTCTCCGGAACCTACTAGATTCTCCAGAAATCTAGCAAGCCTTCATTGTTACATTTAAATTGCAATATTAATCTAAATATTATCACCAATTATTATCAATTTAAAAAAATATACAAATAATTTAATTGAGGGGTGTAATTCTAACTGAAGATTGTGGATATGTTGGAAAATATCTGTTTTGATAATACGGTTGTGAGCTAGGTAGGGCTCTAGCTCGAACAAATTGATCGTGCTGATTCTGAGGATAGAAATTCGATGGTGCTATTGTTGTTACTGTAGTTCGTTGGTTTCCTTTCAGCAAAAAAGCAATCGTAGCTAATATCCCAGTGCAGAATTGTGTTGTACATTTCATAAAAGTTTGCACAATCGGGGTGCATGAAGTTATAAGTTTCCTTAATTCTTGTATCAATTTCAATAGATACTCCATTAGGAACTGTATCGTATGAATTAAAAACGTCAAAATTGTTGCCAACAAAACAAATAAGAAAATCGTCGCTTCTTTGATATTGTTGAACGTTAATAACTCTTTCATTTTTAACAAAAAACTTTGGAAGGAATCAGAACAAATCTTCCTTGAATTCTCTAGAATCTCCTCAGGACTCATTGTAGCCTCAGTATTGCCATCAATATTTTCAACTTTCTGCTTCTCATAAGGACGTATTGTTTTCAATTTTAAACAAATCTCATTATCGTAAAAGTAAACACCGCGAATTTTGTACCAAAACATACCGAAAACCTCCTCGTCTAGAGTGACCCAAATGTTATAGCCGGCCGGTGCTCCAATTGTTGTCGGTGTTGTCACACCAATCCATTGTTTATCGCCATAGAATTTACAACAACGTTTCTTAACAATTAATAAAGTCTCAATTAGATCCTCTTCATCATCGTCAATTTTGATAACATCGCGATAAGCATTTAGTGAATCAACGAAACGTTTCTCTTTAAAGGTACCAATGAATAAACTGCCTTTTAAAAGGTGTTTACAATTATCGTGTAAACGTTTCTCGATATCGGAATTGTCTTCCGAAGAACCGTGGGAGATTTCTGAAATTTTCGTCATTTTATCTACGACAAACCGTACAAGTTAAGAATTTAATAAGCAATCAGATTATTTAATAAATTATTTACACTATTATGCAAAATTATTAGAGGATAATTGCAATAATTGAGAAAAAAACAAAACCTTGGATTTAGTTGTTATGGTAGCTCCTGTCAAACAACCATAGGCGGTACGTTTATTTCAACTAAAGTTATTTGGGTTTTATTAATCTGAAAAATAATTAAAATTAATGAAATCAAAATCGAATTTCTCTATGATTTTGGAAATATTGTTAATTACAATTTATATTGAGTAGACTAGAAGTTTTAATATATTTTTCATCAGTACACCACTGGTGGTCCAGCTTATTAATCAAGCCAAAATGCAATATTGCCATATTCACTGATTTTTCAGTAGGCCTTTTCTCTAGTTATTTCTTCTACTGGATTTTAAGAAAATACAACTGTTTTTCTTGTATTTTGGAATTCCAAAATCGAAAAAAGAGCAAATTGCATTAAAGCAATAACATTAATTTTGATTTTACACAGTTTGTGATAATTTTAAGAAATTTAGCGTAATTCTTGACTTATTGAATTACATATTTTAGGATTTTTTCTAATAGAGGTGAAAAATATCGTCGAACTTAATTTAAATAACAATTAGACAATCAAAAATCAAGAAAAAATCTTAAGGACAAGGAGTACATCTTCCAGATTTGAACCGGCGATAATGTGAATCTCTAACTCGCGATTTCTCGCTCGTCCTTGAGACTACGACAACCGGAGACAGATTTTTGAAAAGAGCATTTCTTATAACCTCTAAGGGTTCTTCCCGTTTTTCAAAATATTAATACAAATTTGAATTACAGACAAAAATCTAACATGTTTTTTTCGTATTTTTTTTACAATTTCTCTTATTTTCGCTTATAACTTAGCCAATTTTGAGAATTTTGCAAAAATTCTAGTACTGTTAGATAGCAAATAAAAAATTCTTTTGAAATATTTAAGAAATTTTCCGATGCCGACGTTAGTTTTCCGGCAAATTACGAAAACTTCTGCACGCTACAACAAGTTTTTTTTATAGTTTTTATTTTACAGCATTGATCAACCCCTCATTCGAAAGCTGATACAAAGGCGGGGTACAAGATAGAAAGCATTTTTTGATATTTTCAAAATTGCCTGTGTTATCGCGGAAAAACCAACTGGTTTTTCTGCCATTGTTTTCACTTATAAAAATTAATTATTTTGCTTTAAAATACATACGGTTAGATAGATAATTTTGTCCTGTTTCCGATTGGTCCATTATTTTTGCAAAAAATGTTGATTTTCCGAAGAAAATTGAATGGAAATCTTGAATATTCAAAAAGAACTTTTTATTTGCTATCTAACAGTAGGTACAAGAATTTTTACAAAATAATCAAAATTGACCATCTTATAAGAGAAAATATAAGAGATTGTAGAGGTTGTTAGATTTTCGTCTGTAATTCAGATTTGTATCAACATTTTGAAAAACGGGAAAAACCATTGGATTCAATAAGAAATGCTCTTTTGAAAAATCTATTTCCGGTTGTCGTAGTCCCAAGGACGCGCGAGAAATCGCTTCACATTTTCGCCGGTAAAAACCACGAGATATACCTTGTCCCCTTAATTTACAAATTTTTGGTCGATTTTGAAGGAAACCTAGACTCTAAAAAAAGGGCATTGATTTGCAGTGAATTTTGGAAATGGAAATAGATTCGAAAATTCTTAATTTGTTTTTGCAGATAGATTTTCGAATTTTAAACCATTTTTTAAAAATATTCTATCATTTAAATATTTTGTAACAAATTTCGTTATCGAATAGTCAAAAACGGAATAATTCAATTAATTCTATCGGAATTTTTGAGCTGAATTCAGTTTTCTGATCAAACTCTATTCTATTTTCGCACTAAAAATGCGAACTTGGGTAATTTGTTGTACTGAAGTAATAAAAAAGACTAGAAAAATTCAAGTTTTCTGCAAAAAATTTTCAAATTTTCGATAACAAAGAACTAATCAACAAAAATAGAACAAATTTTAAAATTGTACACTAAAAGTACTAAATTGTTCTGAAATTTTGCATTAGAATTGAATTAAAAAAAAAACTTTTCGGAATGAGACAAAACTGTCATTGTTTCTTCAAATTTTGATCATGACAATCTAAAGTTCCGAATGTAAATCTTGAAATTTTGAACCAACCGTGCAATTTTTCGAAATTTTGTTGATGCTGCTCAAATTTTGAGCCAAATATGTAAAAAATTTCTTTACTACCACCTAGAAAGTTGGAATATTTCCAAAATAAAACAGATTTCCCGTTAAATCTCCAAATTTTGGGTTAAACTGCTAAATTTTTCAAAAATGTGGCTCAATTTTTTTCTAAAGAAATCTTAAAATTCTAAAACAAAGGCGTATTTTTCTAAATTGTGCTTCAAGACGACCCTGATTACTGTTTTCAACTCTAATGAGTTTTTGTATGTAGTTTTTGCATTAATTTATCCTTTGATAATTTTTATATCTTGTGTTTTTAGTCATCCCCAATTATGACCTAATTGTGTAGATTTTTTGGTGGTGCTTTATTGCCTCTTCATAATTTTAATTTCTTGCATTCTAAGTTGTACTGTTTTGTTGTTATATGGGTCAAGTCATGCTATAAAATAAGGACAATAAAATTATTATTAGAATTACTCAAAAAGGTAATAATATTAAATTTATCTAGTAGGAATAAATAATTCTTTTAATTTTCAACAAATTAATTTTTTTTTAAATATAAATTTTAGTAATTTTTGAAACAGATTTAATCTTATTTGGTACAGACTGAAACAAAAAAGCATTAAAAATGCTGTATAAGATCAAGATTTAGTCAAAATTGTTAAAATACACCTCGAAATTATAAACGAAATAATAAATTCTAAAGTAAATAAAAATCTACGGATTTTGGGCATTTAGAGCCGACAACATCGCAAAACTAAATCTATCTCCTTTTAATTTATTATAATCGTATTTTCTATCTTTGTTGCTATAATTTTGACAGTTTGACAGTTTATAATTTCCACAACTTCAAATTTCTGCGCTCATAAGATTTTATTTTCGAAAAATTCGAATGCTGATTAATCAAAAATTGAAAAATTGACGACTTTCGTCAAAGGAAAATTTATATTTGGTGTCTAACGAGTTTAAATTAATCAATTTTTTCCTTAAATATTTACTTTAATTTAGCGTAATTCTGGACTTATGGAATTAGGATTTATTTTGTATTAGTTTGTAGCTCATCGGCGAGTTGGTCAAAAAAGCTCGTTTTAGAAAGGTTGCGATTTTTGAAACTGAGATGAACACGTCAAATGACTCACAATGACTCGTCACTTTTTTACATTTTTATCCATTTAATTTTAGAATAAACGCTAAGTATTCCTACCCGTTTCAGAATAAAATGGAGAAAAACGAATAAATCAGTGTTAAGAGCAAATTTTGGATCATTCTAAACCATTTTATCTGCGTAACTAATTTTTAAAAATCACTAAATCGTCAGAAATGATTGTTTTTGACTAACTTCCCGATGAACTTCATGGCTCAAATTTTACTCAAATGATCTCCAAGGAATTCCCTATAAAATCCTATAAATATGTACATACATATTTCGTTGATCATTTTTAATATTTAATAATAAATCCACGCGCTTTTTAAAACAAAGTAACTCGTAATTTGTTAAACGTCGAAGTGCTACCGTTTCTAAAATTTAATAATAAATTTACGTCTTTTTTTAAATAAAGTGTTAGTGGTACCTCTTTTAAAATGTAATAATAAATTCACGAACATTTTAAAAAGTAGAGTGTTAGTGCTAGTGTTGGTGCCAACCTGGACAGAGTAGAAGTAAGTCATCCCATGGATTTGGGCGATAAGAAGTCAACGAAAGAATATTTTGAAATATTAAAACAATCATCCTTCAATTTGATCTTTGTAGTTGAATTATTTTCAAATTACTAACCTTTTTTTCTTTTTTCTATTTACAGTAGGTTCGAACATCGAGGGACAGGAGGCACTATGTGTTAATTTATAGGTATTGGTACTGATAGTATTGGATATATCCACCACTGTAGGTTCAGTCATCTTGATTAAGTAAGCATTGAACCCTTCATATAACTGTTCAGTGTTTGTGGTGTGGTTTTTGCTAGTCGCTGTAATAACTCCCAAACATCTTCGTGGATTGTGAGGCTAGATTGAGCGAAAGATTGGCATGACTCCTGCGCTTTTCTATAGTAATGCTTGAGGTGTTATTGTCTATCGCGATGATAGCAGCAGTTACTCCTTAACTTTACTGTAGTATTGCTTGCATACCGCAATGATAATCCCTCATATTATCGTTGACCTTTTGAGGTTATTATTGTGACAATCATACATTGACTCCATCACATTACTGTACAATGTATGACGGTGACAATTGCTCTGTAAGCAATCGATTTTTACTTTGTTGCAAATAATTATCATGTAGGATGGATATATTCACTACCATAGTGGATTAGGCCTACAGGGGATACTACTATAAAAAAACGCACTCTCTGCTTTATTTCGAAGGTGGTGTGGAAAGAGACACACATTACTTTTACGAATCAACAATTGTAAATTTATGGAGATTTCACGATTTTTGTTGAAACTGTAATCGTAGAGATTTGGAAATATATGCGATCGTAGCTATTTATATCACTATCAGAAATTGTAATCTATCACTAATCAAATCACTGACTAGTGATGGATTACTATACTTATATATATAGGGTGATTAAAAAGAAGCGCATAATGCAAATAACTTCTTTATTTATCAAAATTGCGAAAAATGCCTAGACAGGTAACTTTTTATTTTTTAATTGTCCCTTTCTGACAAGGTCAAAACAACTATACCAGTTACCATCGCAAAGAAATGGCGTCATCATTAATTTTTTTTAATTAGAACCCTCATTTTGATTTTTTTTTCTGGAAAAGCATATTTTTCTGCATCTAGACGTGTAAAAATTGTAGGAGGTCACATAAGAAAATTTTTGAGAAAAAAATTGTTAAATTTTCCAAGATTTTCAGTCATCACAATCATGCATCAGCATTGGAAGCGAAAAACACAATATCTCTGAATAAGCATTACAAGCATTGATTTACTAATGGATCAAGTAGGCATACGTTGAATATTTGACATAATTACTGACAAACATGGCGGATTCAATTGTCAAAAATAAAAATGAGAAATTTGAATGATTATTAGCAATGGAGATGATACAAGCCATTAAAGAGATCAAATACACTTCAATTTTATTCCGCCTTTCATCTCCACTGCTAGAAATCATCATTTCTCATTTAATTTTTGACAATTTAATCCGCCATGTTTGTCTAATTATGTCAAATTTTCAACCTATGCCTACTTGATCCTTTAATAAATCAATGCTTGCAATGCTTATTCAGAGGTATTGTGTTTTGTGTATGCCATGCTGATGCAAAGATATTGCGATGACAGAAAATCTTGCAAAATTCAACATCTTTTTTTCTCGAAAATTTTCTTATGTAACTCCTTAAAAATTGTACACGTCTGGACGCAGAAAAATATGCCTTCCCAGAAAAAAATTCAAAAATAGGGGTTCTAATTAAAAAAAAATGATGATAATGTCATTTCTTCGCGATGGCAACTGGTAGATTCGTCTGACCCAACCACAAAAAAATAATTAAAAAATAAAAGGTTGCCTGTCGGCGTTTTTCGAAATTTTAATAAATAAAGGAGTTATTTGCATTATGCGCTTTTTTTGAATCACAGTGTATATTACTATACTATAATTCAATTTGTTGAAATTATTTTAAAGGTTTCTTCCGAATACATACGGTTACGATCGTTACGCTACTGTGTACTGTCATTCTGTCAGTGTTACCAATGCTGACTTATCAAACAGAACTATTATATAGTAGCCGGTAGCGTGGTAAGAGCAATTTTAAATTTCAACTAGATTATTGTGTTTTTCTTTCAATAATCAATTCTTTTTAATTAAATTCTTGTAATTTGTTGTTGTTATGTTATAGTATAGAATAAAACTTGTGATTTTGTAGTAATGTATAGCCAACATGTCAATGACAAAATCCCTAGTTGGTACATTTGAAGTTCTTTTTTTGTTTTCCTTTAATTTTCACTGGAAAAATTAATTAAAACAAATTGAAAAATTAATAAATTTATAATAATCCGTGATTATTGAACGATTTTTGCAAATTAAATTAATTGTTTGTTGTTTTTAGTACTTTACAGATATTATAAAATCAAAATTGTATCCGTCACAATTACAAATTTCGTCCACTTCCCTATAACAGAAAACCTAATTTTTATATCTTTTTAAAGTGGAAATTTTAATTAGAAATAATGTCGTCACCTCCGTATAAGGTAACGAATTGATTTTACTGCAAATTCTGTTAATTTAATCCCGACGAAATTCTAGCCAAGTGAAGGAAAACGGGAAGAATACCGCAAATACTTGGAGAAAACCGGCGTTATGGACACTTTAACCAAAGTATTATAGTTAGTTTATATGAAGAAGCTGAAAAACCCGAAGATGCAATAGCGTATTTACCCGCAAATCTCTTAAAATAACCCCACATTAATCCGATTAATATTTCTAGATTTATCCGAGATCGACTCGCTATTCAAGCTGGCCTTGAAACGCACGCCCAATTACACGAGAAGATCGAAGAATTAAAGGCACAAGTGGCCGAATTAGACGCAAAATTACAAGAATCACAAACAGCAGCACCACCCGCTGAAGAAGCCCCAGCCGAGGCGCCGGCTGAACCGGCACCTGCCGAAGAAGGTGCAGCGGAGCCACCGGCTGAAGAAGCCCCCGCAGAGGCTCCAGCCGAATAGAAGAGATTCGTGTCAATTTACAATTAAATATTCCAAATTTTTGCAAAGTATTAATTTGACTTTATTTTCTTTTCCGTTATTAGAATTGGTTTGATTTCGTTTATGATTAAACACGGTTTTTTGTTGATTCGTTGTTTTTTTTAAGGGTTTTTCAATATTTTCTGTTATTCCTGTTGTAAAAATTGTGTATTTAGCAAAAAGATTGAAAACAGCAATTCCAATTTGTTGCCTTAAAATAATAAATTAGTCAATTATGATGATTGGTTTGAATTTTTCTTTAAAAATGAATACAATAGCGAATTGTGAGATATTTACATCTTTTCAAAAATATACTCCTATTAGTTGATTAATAGCTAATTATCGCAAAATTAGAAATGTTAGAATGATCGTTCGATAATTGGATAATAGACGCCTCATTTAGCAACAGCTTGAGCGGCTTGGCGCCGTTTAACATCCCAGTTGAAGACTCTTGCCATATTCACTTCCGTTGTCGTAAATTGATCCCTAGAAATAAATTAAAATCCCAATAAAACGATTCGATTTCTCAATAGAATTATACCTTAAGAAATCTAGATCGTGTTCGACATAAGTTAGATTCTTAGTAGCCGATTCTATGTTGTGTTTCAACAATTCTTGAGCATCGTTCAAACTATACTCTAGCATCACATTAGCACCTAACCATAAATACACAGTTTCAGTCGGTGGTATTTTAGATTTAGCAAAAACCTGTTCGCTCAACAAAAATTGCGTCTCAAACTCATCTTTCTGTTTCTCTAATCGTTCAATCATTGTCAACGAACGCTTCAACTCCGGCACCTGATTCTGCAAACGTTTCTTCTTCGACAATAAATTATACTCCATAAATTTATATTTAGCATGCTGGGTATCCAATTTCTTCAATACCTCATCGACATTCTGATTATTCTCCGGACGGGCCATATAAGCATCAACATCTTCCTTTATTGGACAATATCCGGAAGAAGTGAGGTTAGGTTCATTACGATATTTTTAGATTGTCATGATTTATAAAGAAACTTACAACAAATTCAGCCTCTGGAATGCCAGCGTAGGATTTCTTGTCGTTTCCATCTGAATTATTTTCCGAAATTTCCATTTTAAAAGTGAATTTCTCGTGAAGACGAGCTAACCTATTCTTCGCCGCTACTAGTAATTTTTACGCTGTCAAGTTGGTGCAATTGGCCTATCTGTCAAAAAGTTCATTGTTGCCGGTTGTAGGCCAGTTAATTGTGAACATTTTCAAAAAATTTATTATATTATATTATATATTGTAGAAAAATATAAAAATAGTGTGACTTTTTTAGAAATTGCTGATTTCAGATAAGGGCTAATATTATTGTGCAAAAGTACTAATAGTAATGATGTTAGAAAGAGGTCGCAACCCTGTTTAGTACAATTATTTTCCAGTATTGCCAACATTCTAGAGGGTCTATTGTAATTCCCTGAACATAACCAAAAAAATATAAACATTGAAACGATTATAAATAAGGAAATAGAAATGTTTCACAATCATTTCGTTTAAATCGGTAGAATAATGGACATGCTTAGTGGTTTTATGATAATAGCTTTCGTTTATTTGTGGTTTTTATTTATTGATCGTTTCCTCAAGGTAAGCCGTCTTATCGATAATTTTCAAATTTCTAATCAAACAAATTCTAGTCGTGTTCCCATTATGCGTACATAGAATTCTTGAAAGGCACCGGCTTAGAAATCGGAATATTACAATTTAAATGGACGACAACAGCGTTTAATCGTATACTAGTCAAATGGGGCGCTATCAAGCCCCAATTACAGACGATATGGTTCAATATTGGCTTATATACGAGTCTATTATTGTTACCAATTGCGATTTACTTAATTCTAATGGCTTTTATACAGAATTTCGTTAATGAAAGTACTGGTGATAACTTAATCGAGCCGATTGTACCTGGTTTGAATCTACCGGCTTCCGAGATTGGTTATTATAGTTTGTCGTTGTTGATTTGTTCGTTTGTACACGAATTAGGCCACGCTCTAGCCGCCGTACAAGAAGATGTAACCCTCTTAAATGTTGGTGCTAAAGTTTTATTTATTCTACCGATAACTTTCGTCGATATGAATAGCGATAAATTGTTCAGTTTGAGTCCGTTAAAACGTTTAAAGATATTCTGTGCCGGTATTTGGCATAATTTAATTATTGCTTTTATCGCCTATTTATTGTATTATTCAACAAATTTTATTTTCTCGCCGTTTTATCAAACCGGTAACGGTATTGTTGTTGTGGGCGTTGTTGAAAAGACCACGCTAACTTTAGGCCAGCGCGGTTTAAATCAAGGCATTATCGTTGATATTAACGATTGTCCTGTTGTTGATGAGGATAGTTGGTTCAGTTGTTTGAGTGCCTTAAAGTCGAATAAATCGGCGTTTTGTTTACAAACCGATCTAGTCCACAATTTAGACGAAAGTGTCCATTTGAGGCATTTAGATAACGGTTTGATTAGTTGTTGTAGCGATGATAATTATAATAATGGACGTTTATGTTTCGAATATTTAGATAATGAGGATAGTATTCTAGAATTTCCACCCTATGTTTGTCTACCGGGTCGGGTAGTTATCGAACAATCCACCGATTTTTGTATGTCAACACCGTATAAATGTCCAAAAGACACTTATTGTTTCCGGCCGGTATTACTAAACCACACCAATTTGTATAAAATTAAACGTTTAAATCAACCCGATGTTATCTATATTGGGCCTATTTCAGATCTTTATAGGGCCATACAAATATCGCCCTATATCCCTAAATTTGATTACCTATCAACAACTATACCTGATAGTATTACGAAATTATTAAAATATATCGTTGTATTCTCGATCGGTTTCGCTATTGTTAACATTTTGCCGTGTTTATTTATGGACGGACAACATATTTTCAATACAATTTGCCATATTTTATTAGCCGATCATTTGCGTACAACTCATATCCAAATCTTATCAGCAATAATTTCGGTGATTTTCACCCTCATCTTAATCGTACATTGTTTAATTATAGGCTACCGTAAATTGAATTTCTAATAAAACTGTTATCTAGCTAGATTTATATTGTTTTCCAATTCTTTCAAACACCTCTCCCCGTACGATAGACACATTTTAATCGTTATCTCATCAACATGATGGGCATTATTGCGGAAATCACGCCGTGCCCATTCCTTTAATTCCTTCCGATGGTCGGCATCGTCAATTGAACGAATCGTCCGAAATATTCTCCGATACAACCCTAAAACTTGTTGGCGCAGCATAAACTAGAAAAATTGAGGTTATGTTAATTTAGTCGATTTAAAATAATCAAATATCGATACTTGTTTGAGGGTCAAAATGGGTTTTGTCGTCATTGTAAATCTACCCCTTTATTATCGTAGTAGTAGTTTTAATTGAAATGGGGTTAGTTTTGGCGCGCATGCGCCGAGTCTGCGCGTTTACCGATTTGAAAGTATGGCGCGAATTACCCCCCTTCGAGTACCAAAATAAGCACAACATTATTGAAAAGCTCACCTACTAGTTGTCTCTTCTCGCAGATGATGAGAGAAAATTTGTGAAAATTGTTGCGTAGTTTTCCATTTATACTTTACAATATCGGACAGAAAGCGATAATATCGAAGTTGTATTTGTTGGAAATTTGGGGTATTTTGATGGAAAAAAGTGGCGGTATTTCTAAGGAACCACCGTCGAAAGTTCATGTTAAGAAGGAAATTTTAAACAATGAAATAAAGGTGAGTTTTATTGTAATTTATAATTTTATAAATAGTTAGAAATAGTCTGCGTATAGACAATGTCAGTTTAAAAATAGCCGGTGTTTCGGTAGATTATTTGAATTTCGACTAAATAAAGATCAGAATTTTGTTGTGTTCGTTTAACTACTTGTACTAATAATTGTGGTTGTTTTTTCTTTATGAAATGTGTTTATATTTAATATAAACTGTAGCTGTGCAGCTATATAGCAGAGCACGGGCCTAACATGGATGTGTAATTTGAACTTGTTACTCGATATGGGTATATCAGATACCAGATGGTGTGCAACTGATACCCATCACAGGCCAGACATCGTAAATACATGTTATTTTATATCTTTACATCTTTCTCTATACATACATACACAAATTTATTACATTTATTATAGTAAAATCTGCTAAGATATGTATTTTTCAGAAATTTTCGTCAAACACAAAAGATTTATAATCAACGATAATTTTCAATGTAATTTGATAATTGATTTATTATTATCGTTATTGTTATTATTATTTTATGGAAAAGTTAACATTTCCCTGTGGAAATTCGATCAAATGATTCAGTGAAATTTGAAATCCTGGTAATCCGAGTTGAGTGTTGTTTGATTCTAGTAATTTTCGTTGCTAAGTTTGAAAATTGTTATGAAGAAATTTGAACTTCATACTCATCACATTACTCGTTATTGTTATTACTATTATTATTGTTTTTATCAGTATTGTTATTGTTATTATTGTCAATTATAATACTATGGTGTAATAATGTTTTTTGGCAGCTTTGAATATTGTAATTTCGGCTTTTATTAAGTGGAAATCTGGCATAAATAGACTGTATTTGGGAATGCTACTACAGATTTTAACCAGATTTAAAATTCCCTCATAAACTTGATAGCATACTCAACGGCATCAAATAAGAAACTACTCATAAGTCAAATTATATTTTACAAAATAACTGAATTACTAGTCGTAGAAATGCGATAACTTACAATTTTTACCAGATGTGGAGAAATAGATGCGAATATACAAAAAACGACATTCTGCGAGTAAAAATCAAAAAATATTAGAAGTTATAGCAACACATTTTAATCAGAAATCATTAATTGTAGAAATAAATCACCAATTCTTCAAACTATCGGAATAACAATCCATAATAAACACGACTATGAACGAATCAAATGTAAAAGGTTAGAATTTAAGTACCAAAATCAGGAGTTACTAACCCATTTTGTATGAGTGTGCAATTGAGACTTTCAAATTGCGCGCTCTTCAAAAACTTGGTTTGGTATAACTGAATTCCCCGTTGTTCTAACCTTACAAGTTCAAATAGCACCAAAATCAGGAATTACTAACCTATTTTGTGTGTGTCTATTTATTGACCAATTGACACTTTCAAATTGCGCGCTCTCCAAAATTTGGGTTGGTATAACTGAATTCCCCGTTGTTCTAACCTTACAAGTTCAAATTTAATTAATGTCAGCCCTACTGAGTTATTTCTTCAAGTAAGTTTTCTTTTCTGATTATTTGACTCAAAAGATTCGAGAAATTGCACAAAGACGAATTAATTTGAATAAAAATCGTTAAAATTTCTACTCAAGAAAAAAGCTAAAAATACGTACAAAACTGCCTATTTTAGAAGAAAAAGTTTTTGCTAGTAGATCTGGTAAAATTTTCAAATTATCCTATATTTATTATAATTCCAATGGATAAATCGAATACTGTCATGAAATAATTTGACTGATAAGCCGGTTTCTTATTTTCAGTCGTCCGGTATAGACTACTTTTAGGATTAAATTTTATGAACAAAAACCTGAAAGTGTAGTAATTTCCGTATTAATTTCCCCTCAGAGTACCTTTTTGATTGATTAAAGGGCAAGATAAGGGTTTTTATATTTTTATCTTACAAGATTGGAAAAATTGCTTCACCTTACGATATAAATCGTAAGGATTTCAAAATTTTCCAATTTCGAAAAGTTCAATTTTTAAACGTTCGAGTTTTCCAAAAATCTATAAAGCGACACGATATTTATTGCTTGTAGTTAATTTTTTATTGTTGGTATAAATTTACAAGACGCACACACGACGTTTAAGAAATTGATATCCCTATCAGGTAGCTATTCAATATTTTCCAGTTCATTCTACAATGAATTACAAACACGATATCATCGAAAAAAATTTATTTTAATTAATGTAATGATGCAGAACGAAACCTATCGAATATATCATGTATCATGTTTTACGGATATTAATACCTAAACATAAATGTATGATATAAAATATTAAACAGAATATCAACAATCGAGAGGAAAAAATTCATCAAGAATAACTGTTGAATGGGGAAATTGATCTGAAATTTCGCTAATGGATAACAATATTTGAATTAATAAATAACCGATCGATGATGTTACAATTATTGAAATTGAATATCGAATTCCAATAACTATCGTACTGAAAAATCACAATATAGTTTATAATCGACGATTGCAATTAATAAGGGACGCAAATCACCCCTTCTACTACAACTACTGGCCAAACATCGTCTTTATAATAATACCCATGTCTGTGTGTTTTCTATGTATATAATTAGAGACATTTTGAAAACTGACACCGCGGTATCTGTTTACTTCACTAAGCCCCCATGTAGGTCCCTTTACGTCTCTATTTAACTCCACCTCTACAATGATGGGTATCTTATTACAGGACCCAACCTCTATGTCTATATATCTACATTAATATTAGAGAAAAATCTATTTTCAGTAACAATAGTAGGCAATTTATTTATTTATTGTTGTTTTATCAACCATCAACAATTGATCGATAAATTAAACAATTCGTTATTGTTGTTTGATTTCATTATCGTGGCGAATAATAGAAATTAATTGAATATTTCGAGGCTAAATCACTGAAATTCAATGAATTTCCTATAATTCAAACAGTAAAAACAATATAATTGACTTGACTCAATTAAGAAAGTTACTCTGTTGAATTTCAAAATGTTAATACAAAAACAGGGCCAAGTCGGTTTCGGATCATTATACTTTGATTATTTGATTTGAGGTTGAAATATACTCGATTTAAATGGCTTGACTTTAGAGTTACTTCATTGGGGACCAAGTCTTGTCAATCAATTAGTGATTCAGTCAAGTTAATTGTGATTCATTGTAGTATAACTGTTTACAAATCTAATTCTATGGCGTTTGATTAATTTGAAGAATGTTGGTGATTAATATAAGGTGCAAATTAACACTTTTATGATCTCTTTATTTCGTCGTTCTGAAATTAATTAAACTCATACAATTTTCCTGTCGACGCCAAGGTAATTTTCTACCATCTACAAAATAAGTTCGAGTTCAACAATCATGAAATTATTAAATTCGCTTTTAATAATATTAATTTTTAATTAAAGTAACACAAAGTCCGTTCAATTAACTTGACTTTGCCACAAAGTAAGAGCCTATGGCTTTATTTTCGAATTTTAAATAAAATCTAGAAAACGAATAAGTCAAGCCAATTTTGATGGATTGTATTGTACATTAAAATTCGATCTTTATAAATACTTGTCTGGTGTTGATGATTTATAAATGGTGTAAATTAAAAGTTTCACCAGCTCTCTTTATTACGTCTTCTTTGAATTAATTAAATGTGTACAATGTTTTTCTTGTCTGTAGAATAAATTTGAGTTCAACTAGAAAATTCGCCTTTAATAACTTGAAAAAAGTAATTCTCGTTTAATTAAAACAGTAAATCTGTGTTTAGTTACATTGTAAATTCCATTAAAAGAGGACTTATAGCTTCTTAAAAGTAAAGGAGCCAAGCTTATCGTAGTCTATTGTTAAGTTGCCAAAATCCTGTCTCCCGACATGCGATTTTGGTTAATTTTAAGGGTGAAAATTTCGAATTTATTCTTTTAATTGTACGCGTTTTGATAACTTTAAACAAGATAAACGATAGCTCCTTAAAAGTCTAAGAGCCAGACTTATTTCAAATTTCCAAAATCCTGCCTCTAGACTTTTACTTAAATAAGACGTAATTAAGTATAGCTCCTTAAAAACAAAAGAGTCAAGCTTATTATAGTCCTGTTAAATTTCCAAAATCCTGTCCTATTTTGGTTAATTTTAATAGTGTTTGTGGTTAGTTAACATTAAAAATTACGAATTCTCTTGGTTAAGGAAGGAATGATTGTAATGTACTCGTTTTGATAACTTTAAATAAGAGGGTGTGATAAAATTAGCTCCTATAAGTTTAGGAGTCAAATTAATTTCCAAAAATCTGGCCCTTAGAATCCTATTTTGGTTATTTTAATGGCATTTATGCTTAAAAAACGGTGTAAATTACGAATTTATTCTCTTTAATGAGGAAAAAATAGTTGTAACTTACTCGTTTTGATAACATTAAATAATTAATTCTCTCCTAATTAAAATAAACAACAAAAAAAGTACAACACGTTGAAATAATATCCGTTCTGCTTGTATGCGATCATGTTTTAACATCATTTACACAGAGGCATTATCTCCGGTGCAGTTTTAAATAGATTGTTCCATTGCAAGCTGTGTAAGTGGAGACGCTTTCGGTTCGATTATTCGAAAAGATTAATCGAAAAATTCAATAAAATTTGGTGTTTCAGGAGTTTGCCGAGACCGCCATGAACGAACTCCTCGGCTGGTACGGCTACAGTAACCAGCAACGTGAGGATAGGAATTCGTATCGGCCGAATTCTGGCAGCAACAGTTCGAACCCAGAATCGCCAAAATCCAACGGTAATGCATTTTTTTAATATTAATTGCAACTATAATTACAATCCAGTAATGATAACAATGTACAATTATAGACTTCATTATAACTACAAACACTACAATTTAACGAATGACTCATTATTGTTGTAAGCTAAAAAATTCGTTAATTCAGTTCAAATTTCCCTCGTTAGAATTACCAGAAAAAAAAGAACCATATTCAAATTACAATTTGAACATTTTTTGTTGGATTCCTCCTCGGTTACACATTTAACACAATTAATTATTAGTCGTCATGGTGATGTTTCATCAATAATCAGAAAATATTGTACGAATTCGTGGAAATGACACGTTCAGGTGTTCGGTCTTGATTGATGGTGGTGTTCCTGGAAAAATTCAACAACCCCTAATACAATTCTATAAAAATCACCCCTTGATTCGATTGGAAAATTCTTGTTGATTTAAAATTGTCGGATTATTCTGTAAGTAATTGAAAATCTGGGTTTCAGGTTGGATCTTGTGTAAGATAATCCTGAGCGGTTATTTCTAGAGATATTTAACTATGTGTGAGTGTCTGTGTGTGTAATATTAGCTAAACGCGTGTTCTTTGTATATCTTACTTCAATACATTATTCTGTAATATGCTCCTATATAATCTATCTTGCTTTGTTTATCATTAAAAACGAGTCGAATAGTTTGAAGTATGAGATTCATTTATTTGATCTTTTGCCATATGTGTGCGTGTATATGTTTAAAGGGTCGATTATATGCCCCAAAAATACATGCATAACGTAATATTTGTTGGCATTTGAAAGAATTATTAAACAAACATAAATTATGTACCAAAAAAACGATGATTAATTATCGAAATGTTTCAATTTTCAATTTATTCAAATGCTATTAATTTTCTAGAGTTGTTTTTGTTCAACGATATTTTCTATTCTTGTACGAATTAAAAGATTTAAACAAAGATCTGGCTTACGAATTGGCCTCACATTAAAGAAAGAATCTCGATAAAATTAAACGCGTTAACTACAACTATGTCGAAATAGAAGCCTTAAACATAATTTCAGTAATTCTTTCAGTTCTAGTTTCACAATCACAATTAATTCTTGAACTTAAACAAGATATTCGTTTAAATTTTTAGTAAAGATCAACGTTGGAATGTATACAAATTGTCTAGTTTAAATCGAATTTTTTGAGACTATCGAGATCTATAAATTTAAATGGTTTTTATTGGCCAAGAATAATTTGTTCATTCCAATTTACAATCATGTAAATTTCTAGTTTGAGAACAATCAAAATTAGAAATTTCAGGTCGTTTTAAGGCTAAAATTATCAATCATAGTCAAGGTTTCGGACTTCAATTTTATCGAATTTTGCTGCGGAAATTTGGCAAATTCTGCCCTTGTCGTTCAAAACTTAGACACTTCACAGCCGAATTTTAGATTTTTAAATGTACCAATTCATTCCCCCTTTTAGCTTCTTTATAAACAGGAATTGACTATTTTTATTGGTGTAATTTGGAAAATTCTTCCAACGAGACCAAATTTTAAAGTGAAAAATGAGGGAGAATCGTTTTCTTTGAAGAGTTCTATCTTGATGCCTTAAGGTTTACATTTAAATTTTAGATTTCTATTAATCTTGTAAAGAGGGAGGGACTTATGCATTTCAATTGTAATTATAGTTGAGGTTTCGAGCAAGTTCTTCCTAAATTATCGTTTTTTTGCGGAATTTTGCTCTTAAATTGTTGTCTGTTCAGAAGTCTTTTCGAGTATGAGACAAAATCGATTTTGGTATCTGAAAGAAGACTATTAATCTGCGTTGAATCATTAATTTTTAACGAATTTTAATAATTAGAGTCCAGATGAAATAGTAGTGGTATTTTAAATCGTGTTGGGGCCATTTCAGGCATTTTAACACTAAAATTATCAATCATAATTAAAGTTTTCGATGAAAATTTGGAAAATTCAGCTCTTAAGTCGTTTACAATTGGAGATTTAGATACTTTAGGGACGAATTTTAAATGCAAAAATGGCTAAACTCGAAATTTCCACAGAAATTTTATAAATGGTAGAATTCATGTGGAGTAGCTTAAAATGCGTTTTCCAAGAAGTCAAAAATTAAAATTTTCAGCGAAAAATAAGGGAAAAATAGTTTTCTACTTCTGTGTTAAAGTTTTACCTTTATATTTGAGCTTTCTACTGAATTTTATAAAGAGGCAGTGACTTGGACATTTTAATTTTAGCTTATAATCTTAAATTATCGTTTTTTTATCCTGGAATTTCGCTCTTTTCAGAAGCTTTTACGAGTTTAACCCAAAATCAATTTTGAAAAGAGAGTATTGGCTCATTTTTAATGTGACTTCAATGAATTTTGATAATGGACAGACCAGATGAGGTAGTGATGGTGTTTTAAATCGTATTGGGGAAGATTTCAGGGCATTTTAAGACTAAAACTATCAATCGCAGCCAAGGTTTTCGTAATATTAGTCGAATTTGGCAAACTCTGTCTTTAAGTCACTTCAAAATTGGAGATTTAAACACTTGAAAGACGATTTTTATATTCTAAAATGCCTCATTTTATTCTTCTTTCTATTTTTTTGTAATTTGCCGTTTTAATTAATTTAAAAACAACGAATTTAATTGTTTTTAGACAACAACCTCCCATGAACTTGATTTGGCCATATTCCAAACATGTTGCATTTAGTCGTTCTCCAAATAATTCAAAACAATTCAATTCTTTTATAAATCTGGATAAAATGTATTGTGACATAACTGGATCGATTTAAAATTTAAATAGCAAACATCCAATATAGAAATCTCTTGTACATACAATAAATAAACTCGAATTCCATTTCTTTCTTGATTTATTTTCATCCTATTTCTTTTTTATGTTTATTGTTTATCTTTAATAGAATGTTGTGGATGGTGTGGCAAAATTGTCGATGAGACAACAGCATTATCATCAGCTACAGCCGTTTTCTGTTCTGAATTGTGTTTCTCACAATCACGCCGGGCTAATTTCAAGAAGAATAAAACCTGTGATTGGTGTCGACATGTCCGCCATACCGTCACCTATGTTGAATCGCAGGTAAAATAAATTTTCGTTATTGTTTCTGTTGGATTAAATCGTTATTATTCTAGGATGGTTCAACACAATTACAATTCTGTTCAGATAAATGTTTAAATCAATATAAAATGCATATATTTTGGCGTGAAACACGAGCTCATTTGGAAATCCATCCGCATCTCCATAGCGGCGGTGGTAATGGTGGCGGTGAAGAATCCTCATCTAGTGGCACGTTAATAACACCGGAATTGTGGATGAATAAATGTAAATCACCGGAAATACAACAAGCACCATCACCGCCCGTATCGCCGAAATTAGAACGACACAAACAGAATTCACCATTACCGTTGATTACCGTCACACCAGTATCGAAATTAATGTCACTGCCGACTGAAAGTAGCGAACAACAACAACAGAAACGAGCGAAATTGCAGAAGAAGAATAAAAAGAAAACACCGCCGATCGTCGTGGAGGATTCGCCGAAATTTTGCAACGAAATGCCTCAAGATTTACGCGTGAGGCCCACAACTCCACCCGCTACAACAACAACAACTGCAACAGAATCTACAAGCACAACAACAACAACAACAACAAAAGAGTTGCCAACAACAAATTCCCGACTTTTTCCCGATTATTTGAATAGTAGTGATGAAAACGGTGGTTATCGGAAATTTTTAGCTAATTATTTACCGCCACCGACAATTCTATTGCCTTATCCGATAGTTTTACCGTTACCGATTCCGATTCCATTACCCATTCCGTTACCTGTGCCGAATAGTTTATTTGAGAGTTTCAATAAAACAAAAATTGAAGCGTCTAGTCAAACTGATGTCGTTGTTGATAGTATTGAGAGTAGGAAATTATCGAATTCTAGTCAAAATAACAAGAAGATTGTGAGGAAACGGAGAAAATTGATGGAGAAGAAATCGAAATTTACCGTCAAGAATAGAAAGACTCAATCGCATTAAGACTTTTAATTTTATAAAATTTACAATGAATATTTAGATAGGTGACTTTTTATTTTCAATCAGAAATTGTGTTGATCTCTAGACACAAATATATCGGAGAATATCGAGAATTGTTTTATTATTCAAAAGACTTGCCCGCTTTTAAATAATATCTAGTTTCCACATGAAAGGTCTAATGTAAAAGTTCCAGTTATAGTATTAAAACTTTGCACTTTACTATAATAGTGCAATGTGGATAGATGTGTTATGTATACCGTCTTTTATATTCAAAAACTTCCAAACTATAAATTCTCGTTTAATCTTATTATAATCAAATTTAATATTAACACAATTTATTTTCACCAAATGCGGTGAACGCTAAAAGCGAAAAATGAATGGAACAAATAACAATAACAAATCAAACAAGGACTGTTTATTCGATGAGTCAATTTAGGAGGAAAAAGGGAACTAGTCCTTAAATTAGGTTGTTACAGTTTATTGAATTTGAGAGGGCAAATTTCCTATAAAATTGCCCTACACAAACAGCAAAAAGATGACAAGAATTTGGATCGTCTCTTGATTGGTCGAAGATGATTGGGAAAAATCGAATTTTGTAACATCACAGAATGGAAAATTGATGGTATTGGAGTGTAGTGGCGTTTAAAATCCAACCAGTAGACACTATTAGTGATTAAACTAGATTAGATTCGATTTCTTTCTTGTTTTCCATTGTAAAAATACATTTTTAGCCTATTGGAAAGAGCATTTCAAGTTGCACTAAGTGGATTATGTCGCTTAAGGAAATTTTGTGGCGATTCTGAGCCTGTTTTTCGCATTTTCCCCATAACAGGCCGAGTTATTTGAAACAATATTGTCTGTAACTCAGGATTTCTAACAAAAATTCGTGAGCGGATGATGCAGCTTGGAGTGCTCTTTCCAACGAGCAAAACCACTTAATTTCAGAGTGAAAAATGAGGGAGAAATCGTTTTCTATTGGATTCTGTAAAGAGGCAGGGATTTGGGCATTTCAATTTCAACTTGTAGTTGAAGTTTTAAGATTTAAAATTTTCGTGTCTTGCACAATTTTGCCTTAAATTGTTTTCTTTTCTAGATTTTTCGAGTTTGAGAGAAAATCAATTTTGCTATCTGAACGGAAACTACTGGATTAAACTACAGAACTACAATTGGCGAAGATTTTTGAGCACTCCACAATTTGTGACGCGATGAAAGGACAATTGTAGAATCAACTTTTAGTTAACGTTTCAATAAATTTTCTGTAATGTAAACTAAATCGATAATTTCAAGACTATTTTATTGACTGAAGAATTTATATAAAAAAATACAAAAAAGCTTTTATATTGTCCTCTGTAACCCAGCCCATCACTTCTAGCTTTTGGTTTTATGTTGAATTTTGTAAAGAGGGAGGGACTTGGTCATTTCAATTTCAATTTGTAGTTGAGGTTTTACGACACTTTCTTGCTAAATTTTTGGTTTCTTTGCCAAATTTAGGATGTAGCTTGAAATGCTCTTTCTAACAAGCAATAGTTTTAGAGTGAGAAATAAGAGAGAAATCATTGATCAAAGACTCCTCTTGTCTGCCACAGCCCCTTAAATTTCATATCTAGCCTACTACTGAATGTTATAAAGAGGGAGCGATTTGGACATTTCAATCTTAAGCTATAATTTGAGTTTTACAACATTCTCTGGTTTAGTTATTGTTTTTTTTGCCAAATTTTGCTTTTAAATTGTTTAATCGTCTTTCTAGGGGCCTTTTCGAGTTAGAGCCGTTTTACTCTCAAACTTTGCCACCTGAGAGGCGACTGTTGGGTTGTTTTAGATCTGATCAATTTTTAACAGATTGAAGTCGTGGTGAGGAAGATTTTTGAGCGTTGGGTTCAGTTTCAGGTAACAATCAAACACGAATCGACAATTTTAAGACCATTTTATTGGCTGAGGCATTTATTGTACATTTATAATTTATATTTTACTGTTTATAATAATATAAGGTATCAGGATAGATATTAGTTTACCCCATACTCTTAGAGATGTCCAATTGGGGGACACTCTGCTATCATTTTATTGATTTTTTTAATACAGTTGATTTCAAATAGCACACCTTCCATATCTAAATATAATACAGTATTGTATCGTACAGATTCTTTTCCATAATCTTATAATTTTTATTTTTAAGTATAGGCTAATAGTAAAATATACTCATTTACATATAGAGAAAGATAGCTCTGTCCCGATAGAGATCTCTTGGTGAATGTCCAAAATGAAAACAAAAATAAAAACCGCCTTTCCAAACGAATCAAAACAACCCGAATTTCACGTTAATATATAAAAATATTTAGGCCGACAGATTTACTATGAGTTTTATAAATTTTTTTAAATCGTAAATAGAGAGATCCTATCGGGATTTTCATTGATTCCTTTAATTTTGGGTCATTATTTGTGTGGTTTTGTGGAAATGAAGGATCGACAGGATCGGGACGTGGGTTGCGACAATTTCTCTTGTTGTTTGTTGCCTAAATTAATCTAAAGTGGTGCAATTTTTGTGTGTTTCTCTTTTAATTTAATGACAATAATCCGCGGAATTGTGCAATATTTCGGATTATTGTCACTGGTTTTGTGCGTTAGTGCATGGTGAGACATCTAATTGTTTATATATGTTTGTAATAATAATAATAATAGAACACATGTACGAAAAAGTTTGTTATTTAGAAAGAGATCAGTGCATTTGTTAATTTGTTAGTTTGTTAATTAATCGAATTTATTATATTTATTACATTAATTATAAACATTTATATGAACAATTACTACAATTTGATTCCGGAACTAAACACATAAAAAATAAATATTCTCTTATATTTTTATAGAATATAATATTTATTACTTTTATATTTCAATATTTTTATATATGTATATAGAATAGTTTTATGTGCAGGTGCCAATTCGGGACTCCTTAAATTATACCCCTCACAAAATCGAAAATATTTACAAATAAATCAAACTCTTGGAACGAATAATAAGCGTAAATATCCAATAAACAATATCGATAATAATTTGAAATCACTTTTATTATTATTATTATTGTTATTGTTATTATTATCAGTGATTGTGTCTCTTCCATCAAATTTTAAAAGTTTTTATTGCAAATTACTTTTGATATTATTCCTTTATTACTTTAGTTCTCGTTTAATTTAATTTAATTTTTATTTTAATTAATTAA
This sequence comes from Mylabris phalerata, assembly GCA_020740385.1. Taxonomy (NCBI): domain Eukaryota; kingdom Metazoa; phylum Arthropoda; class Insecta; order Coleoptera; family Meloidae; genus Mylabris; species Mylabris phalerata. The sequence goes on along the minus strand of JAJEOX010000299.1, from coordinate 1,509,425 downwards.
TTAAATATACGACTAGAAATTGACTAGATTCTTGTTAATACATCTATTTTTTGGTTATCATTTATTATTTATAATTATAACATTGACAAAAATTGTAGAAAAATAATGATCAGTATCTACACATTTCATCTTCCCAAATTATCGTTATCAATTACGTTGAAATTAATGATTATTTAAGGAGTCTGCCGGTGTTTAGATACATGATAACACTCATACAACCACTCAAACGGCCATTCATTCGTCACACACAGAAATTTTGAAAATTTAATCGAAAATAAAACAACACTGTTCATGTTCCAGTGGCAGGAGTATATCACAATTTTTTGTGTGTCTTAACGAAAAAGAAACTGCTTTGTCGTTGATTCTTTCGAAATGCCAACTACTACGTGCAATTTATTCGAAATTATATCAGTAGTGGTGCTAATTGGTGCATCCGTGCAAGGTTTATTTTTAAAGAATTGCACAAATCTTCAAGATTTGCATTTGAATTGTTTGATCGCTGCCATTTGCGGACTATTGGCCGGAAGATGGCGGCAATCGGATGAGTTTGGAAGGCCAATTCAGGAAGGATACGGGATGGTTACGGGAGGTGGGGTGGAGGCAAATATATGGAACATTATGCCTTTTGACCCTGAGAATTAACTAAAATCTAAACATTTTGAATTTGCAAAAATAGTTACCAACAAGTCTTGTTGTTGATTTATTTATTTATGTTCGCTTCAAAGAGTCTTGTTTTGTTCATAATTTTGTTGCAGTTATCGACGATACCGATGCAGTCGCATTATTTGTCATTATGATCCAAGCAAACAACATCGTTCAAGTAATAATAATGTTGTTTACTTGCATGCACTGGCTTGGATCAAATCCTATCTTGTGCTCTATTCCACTCGTACACGTTAGCAAACTTTGCCACTTCTCGCTCAGTTATCCAAACTCATCTTTATAAGTTTTACACTGAAAATGATTAATGCGAACCCGAATTCGGGGTTATTGACTTTACGAATCGATTCAACTTGCAACTGCATCAATTCTACCTTGTTTCTAATTCGTTCCGAAATCGTAGGCCGAATCTAACTCTCGACATTTAAACGAAAAAACTTTCAGTCCGAATTCGGTTATTATGGAACGTAAATAATCAGACTTTGAAATTGTGACGAAAATTAAAAGAAATTCGAGCCAGCTCGAATGCAGTCTCGACCCGTACGCACTCCAGACGGATATCCATCAATCAATCAACTAGACCACAGCAATACGTACAAAAATAAACTCTAGTGTTGTATTTATTTTCATAAAGCGCGTGTAATTTCCCTCGACCATCCTCTGGATTAATCAAAGACAAACATCCATCTGTCCAATTACACCAATCTACAGTCGAAAATGTTAAAACCGTTGCTCGGAATTCCGCCAATTAGTCAATCATGGGAAAAAAATGATGCCAATTGATGGATTTCGGTGGCTCAGGATGATCGCTAAATCATCGCCCGATACCATGAATTGACATTTTTATTGTTGTTCTAATTCGACTTACGTTCCAAACAACGGCCCAGCCTCCGTATTTTCGATTGTCGATCAGTTTGATTGCCCCAATCCGATAAACATCAGTCTATAATTCAAGTGCATGATTACAAAATTCACATCGAAAGCATGATTTTTTTTGAAATTTTTAATACAACGCCAACACCTAATAGACTACATCTAATTTTTTTTGTGGGTATTTTTCTATAATTTCGATTAAATCTATGTGCAAAATGACTGATGTTTATTGTTAATTTCGCCAATTCTACAATACCGTTGAACAAACCAACGAGTCGAGACGATTTGACTACATTCCGTTCATTATTTAAATATTCAACAATATATTCAACAGTTGATAAATTTGTAACAAATAGGCTTTAACATACTCGTTCTCTCAAGTTTTCAAACGAATTGAATCGGACCCGGTTTTATTTCGATTTTAGTTTTGTTTGAAAAGAACCAACGTTACAGAGCACCAAATACTGATCTGATTTTTCCATATTTTATAGAAAAGATAAACGAAATAAATAATTAACATTAACAACGTATATATGTATATATTATTTATATAAATAAAATTATAGCTAAGGCCTTCTTCAGACGATTGGGATTAGGTGGGAATTCTCAGTTCCTTTGGGAGAGACTTTTCCGTCTCTACCACTGGAATGCACTATTATTTTTATTCCATTGATTTTGGGGGAATGTAATTAACTACACAGCGAGCTGCAGCTTGATAGGACCGAGACACCTCAGTTCTTCCCCTTGTTTGTTTTTTTTTTAAATTAATTTTAACCAACACTGAGATTCTCTTAATGCAAATAAATGACCAGTTTTGACACTAAATTGACGATTACGACGAAGAGATTGTTACTGTTGATTGTTATCCAGTTTTGTATTCGTGTGTGGCTCAGTCCAAGACTGCTGCTGCTAGCAAAAAGTCTTATTACTCTCTGAAGTATACGCTAGAACGGTGGGCGGTGGTGGGACGATCTGAGAGACGCCCGGACCTGACTAGCGGGTGTGCTCCCATATCGCCCGAATTTTACAGACGATGAAAGGAATTTTGTTGGGGGGTTAACGTCCACGCGCCCACCGAAGCAGTGCATCGGCTAACACGTCCAAGTGTGCCTTCGTCTGCAACAAACAAAAATAAATCATATTTAGATTTAAATGTTGATAGATTTGTAGCCCGGCGCATCCACCATTTCGCTATTACTAGCGATATTTACATTGAATATGTAAATATTAATTAGCCCTAATTGATTCAAATTTATGGCATAATTTCGTAACAATAAATCTAATTTAAAGGAAAGTCTACATTCGAAAATATTTTGTTTTGTACAAATTCAACTTAATCAAAAATATTAAAACATCGCGTCTTGGAGTATTTTTGTTTGTGAAATTCCAATAGCGCCATAAAACGATTCAAACTTGATGCATTTTATGTTAATCGTAATGGTGATGCCGTCTGGAAATTTTTACAATGTTATCGTTCTCTACTTGAAAATAAAATATCCAGATAGTAAACAGTACGAGCAGGATGGATATAATGTTGGAGCGAATAAATATCCAGGTTCCACCCACGTTTGAACTTCTTCCGTAAAATTGTGTGTTTTCCCGATTCGCCCGATCAAAAACTTGTATTTGGTCCATCGACCCCGAACAGATAACCGTTCTCGTTGTTCCTATTGATTGACGATTCATATTTTCGTACCGATTGTGTAAGTTGAGCGTAATTTATTTTTGTTTTGTATTAGAATGATATTTAAGAATAAAGTGGATTTGTCCGCATAAGTAAACAAACTTGGAATTATTCTTGAATAGATGAGTAATGGATGGCCGGTGATCGGCTACAATGGGGGTAGATTCGCGCGTATTATGAAACTAAGAGGGCACCCACGTCTTAGACAGAACGTCGCCGAGACGCCCGACATCAGGGCCAATGTGGGCGATAGATTGGCCTCTTACCGAGACTGGAACCATGTCAACAGCCATAACGGCTTTCTCACCAATATTTCCGATGTGGATCGCATCCGAAGATAAACACCTAACCGTATTGTAGATGCGACAAAACAATAATATTGTCCGAATTCGGTTGATTCACGTTTTTCAACTTGGTTGTTTTCGAATTGTGCAATTTAGACCGAAATGGTCGATTTTAATGGCAATTCTCTACCTTTTTATCTTGCGCAATTATATTTTATTGGAGGATTCGAGAAAAATAAGCAAATCCGTTCTTTATGAACCCTTGTTTACTGGACGTATTCGATAGAAATGGCTTAACAAAGCCGTAACGACTAAATCTGATCGTTTGAACGGCGCCTCTTTATCTTTTCACTTTCTTTTCTATTATTGAATTGAACAATTGTTTCGCCGTCTACAAAACTACGTGTGCTGAATATAAAAAAGAACGTTGAATGGATACGTTACCGTTTTATAAAACATACAGGCCTGCCGGTCTTCGTCTTCCCCTGAGGGACAGTCTATAAAGCCGTCGCAAAGGACGTGGTCGTCTATGCAGTAATAGCGGCCTTGTCTGTCGGGGGTAGGACAGGCGAACCGCTCCATACCATCTGGTGCTGGCGGACATTCTAAAAAAAAAATAACAACAACAAAATAAAACATCAATATTAGGAAAAACAGGAAAAAAACGCACGATTTTAAGACCGAGTATCGATTCAACATTATTAATGTACATTGGACTTGGTCACGGATCGGTAGGTATACAAAGTGGAGAAGAATTACGTCAGCCCGGTAGTTTATTTGAAAAAGAAATTTCCACACAAATAAACGGATTTTTATGGGATCAATGTCCAAAAAAATACCCCGTAAAATCAGGATCGATCATCATAAATCATGCATATACATAACCGATATCGGCTGGAAATTGGCGGTGTGCTGTCTAGTAGATTTCAATTAACATAAATTTTAATATTGAAAGGAAACTGCGGAAATAGCGCAGGTAAACATGTACTTTTTCCACCGGCTTTTTTCATGGAAATACGAGTCTATGTCAATTTATGCGTTACAAAAATTCTATATCAACACGCAAATTGCTTTCTGTATAACAAACAGGTTCTTGACGTAGTCGTCGGGATGGATTGTAGTTTGTAAAGGGAGATTATGCTGTAAAAATGATGGTGGCGGCGGTGAGGGAAGTTCAAGAGGAACGAAAACAAAGCCAAAGAGGGTATCGTGGCAATTGTAGCGATTTCTTTTTGTAAAAAGAGAACAAACTGGATAACGTTGGGAAAGGTCATGTCTACCAATGATTTTCCCTAGAAAATCGAAATTTTGCCAAAAAACCACAATTAAACACAGAAGAATCCCATCGACTGACGTCAAAGCTTCGTGACTATTCCATATTTGGCTTGTTTCAATTGTGGCAATTTCAGCATTTTTCAAAACCACCCGATAAACAGCGAGAATTGCAATTAATCTATATTTGGGGCACGATTTTCGCCTCCAGCCTCACAATTTTCACAAATGCTGTCCGTACAAAATTCCAACCATCAATTCCGGTTAACGGCTAATATCGAACGTGCCATATTCGGATAGCGTCATCATCATAATAATAATTTCCGACAAAATAGATAATAAGTGTGGGCTCGAATAGAAAGAATCTCCGAGAATTGTACTCTAGGGCATCTAATTTAAATTCACAAATGCGCCATTTTAACGTCCCAGTCAACAGAGTCTTCCTAGAATTTAATAGAGAAAATTAAATTTAGAAAGCACAACACTGAACGAGAGAAAAACGTATCAACGTACAAAATTAAAACGAGAAAATCCACCGACTCGATTCTCGGCTATATTAGAAACAATAAAAGAAATCTCTAATTATATTCTTTCTTTTTGTTAGTCTCACTCGACCTTTTGTTCTGCAACAAAAAGCCCCATTGAAGGCAATCCTCCGCCAATAAATGCCGTTACAATTTGATTCTAGTAAGATTTCGGTACACGTTAATTGGATTCTACTTCGAGTTTCAAATTTCGACTATATTGTCTTTAATAACTGAACAAGAAGGGAAAAAATTAACCGACAAAGACGTGCGTTTAAATTGAATACCGCTCAATTATCAACAATAAATGGTTGGAAAACAAGTCAATTATGTTGTGCGTGGAGGATTGTAGGTGTCTTCAGTTATTTAATATTAGAGATAAGATGCAGTTTATTTTTAGAAAGAATTCATATTGTCGATAAACTTGCAAGACTTGAAATGGCTCGTCGATACGCTTTAATAATGAAATGGTAAGTACAAACAATTACAAGCACGAGACGGGTGTTTTAATCGATAATCCCTCCCTAAACAGCCTGAATTTCTTAAAATAAAGCAGTTAATTACCCGACAAAAATCGTAGTTATTTATACGAAACGTTCTATAAAAATTTATTCCTTATAGATATTTAATTGTACGTTTCTTTCCCTTCGTGATTCTAAAAATAAATAACGCGCAATAGAATCAATCTGTAAAAGGGTTGCGTCGTTAATGATGTTTTTCCACCTTCATCATAAACATGATTTATTGTGGTGTTTCCTGTTATGGTGGTGGCGTTCAGGAAGCCCATTCACGAAGAGAAATCGTCGACGGTATTTATTAATACATTAAGAAATATCGTTGTTTTTGTCGGCACGATTGAAGAGGGGGCCGTTCCAAATCAACAAGTCGTACAGGTGGTTTTCCTATTTTTTGCAACCCCCAATAGAAATGATTTATTTTTAACAATTACTGGGAATATTCCAGATAAGGTTGATATCGATTTTAAATTGTAAATACCGAGTCAATTAGATTTTTGCAAATTTTGCACAAATGGTGGATGCGCCGGGTATTATTTTTCTATTAAATCGCATTCAAAGTGGAAATAATTTCAACACCAACTGGAAATTTTCCACACTATTACCAACGACTGCGTCCTATTATTTTCCACAATAAATTTTCTTTTCATTCCAATAATATTGGGATCATTAGTTCGGTATTGTTGTCGTCTCTTTTGTTAAACGTCCACAATTCGGCTTTTGACTGTTCTAATTATTACCAGTAATTGTTGCCAACCTTATAACAACCTGTTGGCGGGTAATTGGAGATTATTTTTATTGGTAAACTCAATCGAATTTAAAAATTAAAACACGTATTCTAATAGAATGCGGGGGCTTATTTTGAGATCTCCAATTTCCTGTGCGAATTCGATTAAAATATCAACACTTGGGTCAATTAGCCGACAATGCGGAGAAAAAAGTCATTACCGCGTTTACTTTTTGGACGCGGTTCTCGAGGGAAATCAGCATGATGAGTACATTGTAGTATGAGTCACGCATGATTAGAGGTTGTGCAATTTATTGTAGAAGGAAAAAACGCTAATTATAATATTTGGAGAGAGTTTTCCAAGAAACAGAAGCAATCTACACGCATGTATTGGTGCTATTTTTGTAGAAAATTACGGGATATTGAACTTGTTCCAAAATTAATTAGTTTGTAAAAACTGTAGACGCGTAGAATAATATTGAAATGTTCCATAGGCTATATTGTAATTTTAATTGTGCAAATTGAGTTACCGTTACTACATAAAATAGCCTTATTTACATACATGTATGCGAGATAAAGTCGAGTTTACCCGTTATAAATTTGTTCAGGTTAGTCGAGTTAATTTGAATAAATCTTGTATGGGTAAAGATACGTGTAGTGGTAGTTTCGGCTCGAATTCGGGCGTCTTTGTAATAGAGCAACATTGTTTTCGTTTGATGTAAGAGTATCGGAATTTCTCAAAGTTACAATCTACCTTTGTCGACTGTTTTTATTTATTTATGGAACCAAGTTGTTATTACATTTGGAAATGGATAGGAATAGTGGTGGTCAACAGTGGCGGCTGTTGGCACTTGTGAATGGGCCTGTGACTGTTGTAAGATGCGCGCATTGATGATGTGTGCTGTGTATAGTGTAGGGTATTGATCGAGCGTGGGCGCCAGCGGCCCAAAAACGCTTACCGCTCACCTATCGGGCGCCTCTGACGTAACACGAGTCCTTCGGGGTGTGCGGCCAAATCTCGCACATTGCCGCCTAACCGTACACATTGCCGTCGTCGGTCCCCTACAAACAACCCCCAAAAACACCCGACTATCCGTACATAAACAACAATAAACGGTAATAAGTTGACAATATATGGACCAACTTGAGTCGTGCAGAAACTTGAGAAAAATATAGATTTATATTCACTCAAAATAACAAAATCCAATCGCCCATCAATAAGAACAATGAAATGTATTTTTGGTGGATGCGCCAGGCTATCTCAAATCTTATACCAATCATCCTAAACAAATACAAGATTTCTATTTGAATTGATACTAAGGCCAAACCTCACCCCGGATTTCTTCTAATTGGGAAACACGGCACGCTCTATTAGTGTTTTTCACGTCTTTGACGTCAAACCCCAATTGATGGCCGTAGTTTGCTTATCACGACTTCTATTAATCTAATTTTTCGACATTCTAGAAAAAATAATCAAAATACATTCAAATCGTGTACTTGACTTGATAGATGACAGTAGGATTGGACCGGACCTCGATATCAATACCGATAATTAATTACATTAAAACAATCAATTTGCCTTAATGGCACTCAAAAGGCCACTTCTACCCTTGATAATACCAATTAGCGTTAGAAACTAATTTTCTATTAACAATAGAGGACAACAAATAGAACAATTTGGTAAGACAATAAAATATTTGTGGTACACTAATTTCAAAATCGATCCCCTTGTATGTATAGAGGGAGAATATAAAATTTAATCAATTTTATTTAGACGATTGTAAATCGAATTTAATATTACAGTATTTGTTACAAAATTCAACTTTGTATACGAGCAAATTTATGATTTCCAGACTACACACGTTCATCTATGATTGATCGTTCCGATAAAAGTCCAAGATGAAGAATAATGTTGAGCCAGTCAACCAGGCAATGATCCCTATCGTAAAATCCACCATCAAAATGTACAATTTAACAAATTCTACAATGTCACAACTGTTATTAATCGCAATAAACATAATCCAGTTAGATGTTGAAACTAAGACTGCAAAGCTACCGGAAAAAATCAAATTATTGACTCGAGAATTTATTTATGGCATTTAGCGTGCAAATATTTATTATTTAAACCCTTATATTATCGCTATAAGGGGGTGTGGTGTACGATTGTTGTTCACGATAATTTTAATTGCACAATGTTTCCTTAAAATAGCCCACTTCTATACTTTTATGTCGGAAGTAATCTAATCTACCGAATAATTACAATTAGCAATTAGCGTGTTGTTGGTAGAAAAATTACAAATATCGAGTTGTTTCGTATATATACGAATATCTCGTAAAACATAATCGAGAAAGATTGAGAAATGGAATCATAGCTAGGACAGGTCCTGTCGGAGAAACTTTTGATCGCAAACAAATAATAAAGCCTTGTCATTTCGGCGCTGCCGGCAATATTTCCAACTTATCAAACGTGAAGATAAAAGATGAAATTCGAAGGAAACATTGTTGAGCATAATAGAAAAATTCAACATAATATTCGAATTAGTAACAAACGAGATCAAAGCTAATTCCACAATACCCGCATTCAATTCGTATTAATTAACAAAAATGGATTAATTCTATTCGGTCACGTTATTGTAATGATGGGTCTTTTTCAATGGAGGATTTTCGAAACGGCCGGAAGCTTGAGTGAAACCTATTAGACGGCTGTTGGAAATCCGTTTGAGAGGAAAATCCGTAATTTTTCCCCGAAAAAATAGCAGATGAGATGGATTCTCATCTGGATATGAAAAGATAAATTTGCGTAAGTTTACGATTGAGACTCGGCATATTTTATCTCTTAAATCAAATGTTATGGGTCAAAGGACCGTACTTGTGTTGAAATTGGAGATGGCACGCATGTCTATTTCGGATTTGAGAAATATTTATGCGAACTTGAAAGTTCGGAATACATTTTTTCCAAATGGGTCTATGCAAATTGTCAATATCTCGTTTGTTTGATGAGGCATTTCAGCGAATCAAACAACATTAGAAAGAGTATTTCAAGTTCCACATAAACCGTTTTTCATTTCGAAAAGTTCCAATTGAATTCTGAGTTATAGAGCGTAAGCTTGGAGCATTTGTATTCGTAAAAATGTTTCATGTTTTCCATTTAACAAAGCAAATATTATCGATTTTTCAATGACTGTCACAGTAAATAACAAATTAAAAGAGCTTTAAGAAATTTCCCGAGAGGTTTGTTAATTTTTCGGAAAATTAACAGACATTTGAGGACCCTCATTACACCATTTTTCTAGTTTAAGTGTCTAAAAAATGCCAATTTTTAATCGCCGATATTTCCCTTGTTTGATGATACATTGCTGTGAACATAGTAGCACTAGAAAGAGCATTTCAATGACTATCTAAGAACTTTTGCATTTTGAAAAATTTTGATTCAATTTCAAGTCACAGAGGATAATCTTGGAGCACACGCTTTTTAAAATTTTTCCACATTTTCCCCTAAAAACTGAGCAAATATTGCCGACTTTTCAACGATTTTCTCATCGTATATAGCTAATTGTTGTTGTTTTTAGGAATCTTCAAAAAACTTCCCAAAGAAATTGCCAATTTGCTAAAAGTTGACAAAATTACATCTTTTTTTTTGATTCAGTGCCCACAAAACGACAATTTTAAATAATCAAATCTCTATTTGAAGATATGTTGCGATTAATATAGCAACATTAGAAAGAGCATTTTAAATATTATTTAGGAGCATTTTTCGTACGGACTGAATTCTTAGTTACATTTATTCTACATTTTCCCCTATAATTTACCAATCTAATCGATTATTCGACGCTTTTCTCACTGAGCTTAACAGATTGAAAGAGCTTTTCATGTCTTCAATACGATTTTTAATAGGTTTGTCAGTTTCTCCGGAAATTGGCGGAGCCGTGAGGACCTACATCACATCGCTTTTTTGATTCAGTGTCTTAAAAATGTCAATTTTCAATCATCGATATCTCCCTTGTTTGATGATATGTTGCAATGACTGCACTAGTGTTAGAAAGAGCATTTCAAGGCGCATTTAAGGGTGTTTTTATTCTGGAAAATTCCGGGCGAGTTCCGAGTTATAAAGAACAACATATTTTTTCCATATTTCCCTCATAATTTAGCAATATTATCGAATTTTTAATAATTTTCCAAGAGAATATAGCTGACTGAAATCTTCTAGAAATTTTTTTACTTCTGTTTCTCTAATTGAAATAGCATAGAGTTGGTTAGAATTTGAAAATTCGCTTCATTTATAAGTAAAATTTGCTGGTAGTATCGTGATGAGACACGATTAAATTATAATTAAAGTTTATTTTTATCAATTCTACGTTGATTATCGATTTCTATTTTAAGTTTTTTAATAAAATGTAAATATTTAACTGTAGATTAATATTCGTATTTATATCCAACGTAGACTGGGATAATAAAAATTTATTTTGTAATTATTCCATTTGAAATATCACACGCAATCAATTTAATCTCGTTAAATATCATACAATATCATAGGGATATTATCAATGTTGAATGTTCTATTTAGAGCACCCTAATCTCTTGAATTGTCGCATTATCATTACTGTTGTAAAATGTGATTAGAATTGATAATATTCACAATCTAATGGGGTTTATTGTTTTTTTCCCTTTATTGTAACTCTACTTACTCGACTCTATCACGGGGAGATTTATTTAATTAATTATTAAAGTTGGTGAAGAAAATCGTGTGTTGTAACTAATCAAGATACAGATCAGCTACACAAGAGGTGGCATTGTTTGGATCTCCAGTTTCTCATTTCTTAAAGCTTAATTTGAAATTAAATATGAATAAGGACACAAATCTTCCACCTACACACCGCCGCGCAGATAGTCGGTAACAGATAATAACAGATAGGATGAGTATAAAATAACACCGTTGTTGTTATTGTTCCATGTTTTAATTAATTATGATTAAAGCAAAAGTTAATTAATTTTTGTATCAAATTGAAAGATTTAAGATAAATTCAATTATGCATAAAACACAACATACTCACACATTGTTGTTGCGCTTTAATAATAAATTGTATTCAAACAGTGGGGGTTGATTTCTCCTTTATATCGTTCACCCTACACCCGCGCGTGTAAACTGATGTTTTTTAATTTTAGCTTTTACCCCATTTTACGGGTTATTAACTCAATAAGGTTGTATTTTAACATTAAAGTGAGTCGCTAAATTTAGCCGTTTTTTCTTCCCAGTGCTCTATTAACAAAGAAAATTTTCTGTTGATTAATGATGCTGGATTTTTCTACAATCCGCCCTTAACTCAAGCTGTCACAAAATATGGACGATAACTAAATTACAACTAGGTCTAGAACACGACTTTGAGGATTCTACAAATTTGTTACTGTAGTGATAATTCTATCTTAATGTAACAAAATCGATCCATTCGATAATAGCCGTTACGAAATATGGACGATGACTAAATTACGGCTGATTCCAGAATACAACCTTCGAGCTTATTGTAAATCTGTTATTGTAGCGTATGTTTTCTATGAAAATTGTCGTTTTATTCCATCTAATGGTTTTCTATTTTCATCAAAATACAAACCGTAACATTGTTGGTTTCTTATAAATAAATAATGCGCTAACCTATTTTTGTTTGATATCCATTTTATTTTGTCCATTAGCCGTAAAAAAATCGACTAGTATCGTAAATAAATTAGTTATTTGGAAACAATTAAGTTTGAAAATACTATTTTAAACATCATTTAATTAAAATCGATACAATAACAAGTCGAATTAATCTCTTAACTAATATAAAATGAAGGTGTACTTGTCTGCTTGTAATGATAATAATAGGATGTATGTAAATGTTGGACTACTTGTGGTGGGTGTTTAATTATTTCCCTTTGAACGTCAACATGCAATCTACTGTTGATATTTTCGAAAATAATCAATCTTATTTCATCTATCCTACAAAAAAATAGAGTAAAACGAAAAGGAGCGGAATAAAAGTGTCCTATTGTGTAGAACTAGCGTCTCTCTGGATATTTGTTATCTATTCTAGTGGCATTCCCGGGCGTCCCTATGAATTAACCATGAGAAGGAGACACACTGGTGGTTTTCTCCGAATTCTCTATTATAAACATGTGTAACTCTACAAGAGCGATAAAGATAGATAGAGGGAATTGTGCGGATGGGAGCAGGATTTCGGGATGTTTCTGCTCCTGCTCCCACTGCCGCTGCCATCGTCCTGTGACGTCATTTGATACAGTTAACGTGATGTCACTACTGCGCGTTCCTTTTAAGGCTTATCGTCGGGAATTCAGGACTCAATTTTGTCCTAAACGATGAGAATTTTCAGTATCTTATTTTAGAAATTGTCATTGATGGAGTCGATGAATAATGCAAAAATACAAGTAATAACAAACCACTCAATGGAATGGTGGAAGTTTTCTCGTTTAAAAAACCCAAAGTCTATTAAAATTACAGTTCCTCAATTAAAATCGATCAATAATTTTACGATAAAAACTTCAACGGCAAAAAATTGCTATAAAACTCGAATTTAACATTCATTTTTCACGATCCTATCGAATTCTAAACGAGCCAATTTTTAAATCTGTCATAAATTTCCATATTGGAATATCGAATCGATAATAACAGACATCAAATATCTCTATCGTTGTACATAAAAATGGGCGAAAATTTCGGATTCTCTGTAGATGTTTTTCGAAATTGTTCGGACGTAATTAAAGCGAAGATAACAAGAAAACTTTCCCCCAATTTGGCGAACTTTCTATATTTATGTTGTCTATTTTTTGCCATCTCTCTATTAATATTTATCTCGAGTACAAGAGTTTCTGCTAATAAATAACTGGCATTCTCACCAACTAGACGAACATACAAGTTCCATACAGGCGCTGAATATATCTACGTGCTAACAATAAATTTGCCACAAAGAAAAGTTGAAAGGTACTCTCGTACCGTTGTTGGAAACTTCAACAAACTTTTTCTTGCTTGTTTTGATTAAAACTTACTCTCTTCGTTGCTTAACCATGGCGGAATAAACTTCAAACGACTACTGTATTTCTAATAAACTTTTTGATCGTTTCAAAGATGAATTCAAATTATCGACAACCCGATTTTTGACGAAATTGATGGTAATACGTTATATTCTCTTTATATTTTTGGAAAATTGCAACCGTTCGGAACCATTTATCCCCATCGATACGTCCAACTTAAACGGGCTAATATTAAAGAGAATGATTACCGTCATTACTATTTCGAGAATAATGCCGGTTTTCGGTTTAAAAAACCAGACAAATCTCGGAACGATTCTGTATTTTTGTCGACAATGGATGGACGGGAATATTGGCCTTGTAACAGATTAAATCGCCATTGATTATGAATGGAATCGGAAAAAAGGCGTATTAATTATCGATTTATTTCCATATATTTGCTTGCACAATGACCTTAATTGTGATAACAATGAGCGATACGAAATCGGCTCTAATACCGTCAATATTTAATAAAGTATTGTTGCTTTCCATCTCCTAATCAATCACAATCGATAATGGCCGTAACAGGTTAGTTTCCTCTATTAATAATCGACAAATACAACCATAAAAATTACACCGGCTATTGTTAATTCCCATTGAATTGTCGGGGGTGGTGGAATTCCACCAAACAGTTGGAAACTCTTGTAAAGAAACGCTATTTTTATCCGTGTAGAACAATTTCCGGTATATTCCGTTTTGAAAATTTGTAACTAGAAAGTTTCACCAACTCGAATACAATGGATAATACCTGGATGGACGGGAAAAAATCCGAAACTTTCCCTATTTTTCTTGTGTTGACGTGAAAAAAATAGACGGATTTGGGGACGATTTTCGCATGCAAATCAGCTATCGTTGTCTGTGTTATTGAATAAAACTCCCGCTTATTACAACAACAACATGAAATGGAAAATATCAAAATAGAATCACAACAACGGAAATCGTATTTTTCTCAAAAAAAAAAAACCAAATCCAATAAATTTGGCTCATCTTCTGGGCGAATATATTAAATGGAACAAACGACAGGGATTCTGAGAGATTTGGCCGAAAATCTCCGACATAAAAGGAAATTTTTAAGCCAAGAAAAACTCATTAAATAGAGGATGACGATATCTTTAGTTGATTATTTACGGAAAATAATCGCCAAATAAACACCAAGTTGTTGAAACCACTCTACATTTCCATCATCTATTGTAGATTGGATGCAATTCTGGTGTGTTTATAAACACAATAAAAGTTAAATTACGTGCGATTTTCCAAGGAAATGTAGCGATTTTGACAATTCCCTGTGGTATCTACACAACAATCAAATAGAGGATCGATAGATTTGGAGGAAAATCGGCACCTTTTAGTTTAATTTTAGATCAATTTAGGCTACCATTGATGATGATGTTGTTATTGTTGGAAAATAGAGTCGCCCGACCGGGATCTTGCCATATCTTTTGTCTGGCACTCGAATCTAATGAAGATAATTTATCATAGACGCTTTGTTTTGAGTGTTTGTTAAATATAATAACGTTTCAAGGAATAATTAATAATTGTAACGAACATATAAAGGCCAAACTGAAAGATTCAACAACTTTACGTAGAAAATGCCTTCATTGTTTGTTAATAAAATTATATGTTGGATAATAATACTTGTAAGGAATTGTACAAGATCGCTTTATTCGCCTCAAAGCGCCTTATAAACTGTAAAATATACCGAATTGTTATTTTCATTCTTCTTTATTTTCCAACGAGAGCCTGGAAGGCTTGTAATCTAGACTTATCAACTTGGAAATCTCTATTTCCGTTTTTGTTTAAAATGAATGAAAATTACATAGCGTATCTTAAATGGCTATTAGTCAAAGCAACTTACCACCTAAGGCGCAATTGGACCGTTTGAACTCAATTCAAAAGCGAACCTTAATAAATTGGCGTTGCAATTATTTTTAAAATTTATTACCATTATAATTGTTTGTTGTTATTTGTAGATTTGAGCCGGCGAATGATCGGGGCCGGTGTGTCTCCTGTCTGTATGTCGCCAGTCGGACCCGATCTCTTCAGTATTGATCCGAAATCTACCTCCAGGGTTTAAATTCGATGCACCTGCCTGCACTAGTTACCATACCAAAATACAAAGCCACAATATCAACGATAAAGTGCCGGGATCTATATTCGAAGAAAAAATTCATTTCGCTTGTGTTGGATTGTGAAATCCCGGATACAGTTCCATATCAGGCATTTCTCTGGATAAAGATGCGATTTTCCGGCGGAGCAACGAAAACTTCCATGTTTATTTATTCTATACTGTTCAGTTTTCAATTATTCAAAAAAAAAACGGAAACATGTTTATTTTGACTAAAATGGATAGTTCTAGAAATTCATTCTTTCTTATAGGCGTACTCTTAAATAGAAACGATTCCATTTAGATTCAATTAAGCTACATCAACACAAATCTATAATTTATTAAATATCGTAAATCAACAAAATTTTGGCTAACTTTCCACATATACACGATACACGAGAAGGCGGACATTTCCTCTATGAAAATCGCCGATAACATGCCAATTTAGTCCAATAAACACGACTAATATGCCATAGAACGACCATTGAACTTGTACTTACAACCAAAAATTTGGCCAATGCTCGAAACCAGTACATTGTAGACCAAGTACGGCTATTATTTCACCCCCACAAGGCGGTATTTCCTTTAAATATTGATTGTAGGGCACGTGCTATACAATAATATTTAAACTATAAACTATAACTAACGAAAATGGTAGTATCGATCGAATTAATTGATAATTAGGAAATAACACATCGACTAGTTTGACTATTGTAACTTGTGATTATTCAATGATAGTATCATCTAATCAGCGACTAGTAAAATTATTACAATAAGTAATTAAACTGGAAACAGGTCCGATAATGGAATGTTGGAATATCTTCCAAGATATACGGAAATGTACATAAATTCGCTTCTTTTATGGCCCCTTAAATCATTTTATAAGCCCAATTTCTTTATATGATAATATAGAAAACGCTCAAACAATCTATTCTTGGACGCTTGCTCCATCACAATTTACAAAAATATCAAATATTCAATATAAAATTACATTTGGGGCGATTATTTGCAAGTTAAATGACACTAGCGCTGGATTCAGTCGAATTCGATCTTCGTTAATACTTCTCGATACGGTTAAACGCTCACTTTTGAATGGATGTAGACGAGTGAAGGCAAAAAAAATTGATTAAATAAATAGACGGAAGGGAGCAAATGAGCTTTCACTTAAGTTGGCAAACGATTATTGTCAGTACAGCGTCAAATTGATGCGAGATTTGATTGCGACGTGGAAATGGAAATGGCAAAAAAGACGAATTGTATAAATGTTCCGAAAGACAAATCGATGTTTTATTGTTGAATTGTTAATTCGATTTTGTTAATTCGAATTTTATGTTGATACAATGGGAATTGTTCGATATTCGCTAATTGTTGGTTATAATACGAAGCAATTTGATTTCAACTAGTAACTATTCATATCTTAATCATAAATCTCTATATTCCAGATATACGATACGAAATCTATTACTATTTGTTATAATTAATATAGGATTACATATTGACAAAACGAACCACAAATAATAAGACTGGAAGTTTGACTGTTTTCGACGCGAATTTCTGTGTTAATTGAACTGTAATAGAGGCGTAAATTCGAATTATTCACGACTTTTACTGTCTAAAGGTGTTTAATATTTGAGAAATTCTAAATTATTACACGAAACAGACGCCCGTTTCAATCGACTAAAGATGATTTTAATTGGAAATTTTATAACCCGGCGCATCCGCCATTTTTATAAAACTTAATAAAATCCACATCTGTGCATGTTTTATCGGAACCACAACTCAGACACATAAAAAAGAAGCCAACACCCTTGTAGGTGCGATAACATTGCACACAAGAGACCAGTTTCATTTGCATACGATTTTTCGGTGAAACTTTCTCGGAATATTGCGAATTTTTGTCGTCTACCGCCACTGTCTGGGAATATTTATGTACCATTAGAACGGTAAAAAGGACTGGTAAATGTACACCTGAGAACCGTGGAAATTTATTTGCAAATACACAAAATAGGGGGATTCTAATGGAACAACACAAATCTAGAGTTTTTTAAATCTAACAAAAAATAATAATAACGTTCGGGAAATGACGACCACAATAATAATATTGTGGTAATCTTATGACAATGAAGAATGCCTTCTGTGTGACGACGGAACGGACGAAACAAGTTTTTATTATTTCGCGTACAAAATTCCTCACAACAACCGAATTACACCAATCATTTTTCACCAGTTTCATCCTCCAACTTAATAACAAACATTTTTTATTAGAAAAATACAAATAAAAAGGCCGCTCCTTTTCTGTGGGTTTTTCCATTGTCACTGCCACCGACACGAAAATTGCACACCCTTATAACTTTGTCTATAGAGATCAACAAAATGTGTCAAAATAAATACGGATTTATTTATAAACGGCTAAAGAAAACGATATTATTTGTATATATGGTCGAGTTGAGGGCGAAAATAGGGTGGACAAGGCACGCGCAACACCCCCGAGAGAGAATAACAGAATAACTAATTACAGGAAATGGCTTCATTGCCTATGAATTTATAAAGGAACACGCTATTTGAAATGAAACGAGGTTTCTTAGTGTTACATTTTTTTTGTAGGCCAGTTGTTATTGTTATCATTAACATCGAATAAAACAGACCAACAGGTTTTAACGGTGAAATTCCATCAAATATTAATATAAACCGGCTATTACCGTTTCGATTAAACGATATATTCGCGAATTATTCAAATTTCGTTTGATAGCGGGAATTAAGATGATTTTTCCGGTTGTCTTGTGGAAAATTAAAGCGATTTGTTAAATTCCTCGTTGTGGAAATGGAAAAGTTTAATCATAATTTGTATTTTTTGCAATTACAACAAAAAATTGATATTCCGCTTCTCGTTAAACTTTATTTCTTTAAGAAAATTGAATTTTTATACTGTTGAGAACAGATTTTATAGTGAACTAGAGGGGTAGAAAACTGTTCTAACGCACATAAATAAACACGCCATATTACAATTTTTATCGTGACAACCACTGATGTAGATCATCTCTGTAAATTTCCACATAAAAGGAACAAATCATTTGAGGCTAATAATATCAAAAGGGGTATAAATTATAAATGGATCGACATTGGTGATTTATAAACTCGTTCTGTAACTGATTTATGTTAGATCGTGCCGAATTTCGGGGATTATCAAAAATTAATTCAATTAAAACGAGAAGCACTTTAATTTACAGTCTTTAGCCTGATTTGTCTGATAATCGAATGAATAACAAAAATAACTTGAAGCTCATTGATTCGAGTTTCTAGGGCAAAATCTAGGGACAGATCAACTTGCATGTTCGACATTAAATATGGAAATGTTGTAAACAAAGCGTTCAATTTCTGGCCGAAGAGAATCTCTAACGTGCCCGATTCTCGATAAAGTTCATTGGCCATTAAAGTGAAATCGATGCTATCTGCATGTTTGTGTCGAAAACAAGGTAGCGCCCTATTGGCCGCCAATCGGATATTATCTAAGGGCTAGACTAAAAGAAGAACCTTTACTTCTAATAATGCTAAAATTTACGATAATCGGTTAGTGTGGGCTGTTAATTTGGCAAAATTTCAACGACAAGAGGCTCTCTATTGAATCGGACACGGATTGATTTACAGTTGAATAAGAATTTATTTCGATGTCGACAATAAGACAGCAGCGTTTCAATTTGGTGTTATCACAACAACTGTCAACTAGACGAAATGAATTAGCTACTCATCCTGGATATTCCTTGAAGTTTACAACAAAAATGATAAGATTTATTGTGAATTAAATTTAATCCGTTTCCAGTTTAAAAGTAGCACTATATCTTAATGTACTAGTGACGTTGATAAATATCTAGCGTTGAAGAGAATTTCTTTTATGGTAAAATGGGAGATCCGTGGAAATTATGATTGAAATAATTCGTTTCCGTGTCTGTAGGTGTGCATATGTGTGTGTACTGCTGCAACAGGTCTAGCTAGGTTTAGCCTATAAAAATCGATCCAATGTTTATTATGCTGAAAATGCTTATTATAGGATCGGTGGTGAATAGGAGAGTTGGCTCATAAATATTTTATACTGGAAATTCCCTTGGTTATAAGGAATATTTGTTGAACTAAAAATAGGTGTTGTTTTTCGAAAAACT
The DNA here is from genome assembly GCA_020740385.1 of Mylabris phalerata. Taxonomy (NCBI): domain Eukaryota; kingdom Metazoa; phylum Arthropoda; class Insecta; order Coleoptera; family Meloidae; genus Mylabris; species Mylabris phalerata. The sequence continues at coordinate 1,489,572 of JAJEOX010000299.1, read as the reverse complement.
GTACTTTGTTCGAGTTAATACCGTTAATGTTGAGGCATTGACGACATAATGTTCGGATATTAGAATCGATGGAATCGTAAATATAGAATATCGGAAAAAATTGCTGTTAAATATAAGTTGAATAATCAATCAATATCGACGTCATCGCTACTTTCATATCAGATTAATTACTGTCGGTTCATAATTGCAAAACTACAATCCATGGTGGTTCTTACCCTCTTTTCGAAGTTGTTTAAGCCGATTACAAGCGAAAAAGAATAAGATTTGCGACTTACCAATCTGAGGAACGTCGTACTGTCGGGATCCTCTCGGGGCCCTCAACATCAATTGCGAATTAACAGCAGAAAGTTGGGGTAAATGTTGTGTTATATCAATATTGGCTGGGTTTTGGCTGATGGCCTGGTCCCGTTTTTGCCAATTGTTCGATCTTCTGAAGGAGTCCCGCTCCAGGTGCAGCGGCTGCGGAGTGGCCACCACGCACACCCAGAACGCGGCCACTATAACGGCCCACATAGCCGCATACACTCTCACGCCTTCAAGTTATCATCGCGTCCAACCATCTGATAGTTGTCGGCGGTGGTCGCAGCTGATGTACTGCGTTTACTGCACCACTTGTTGCCCGTTCGCGTCTCTTAATTCAACCAACAATCAAATTTATAAATTGTCCAAAATTAAACAAATTTTTTGATTGATAATAGTCGCGTTAGTTACTGTATAGATACTGATAAGTATCGGTTTGATGTTAATAGCTGCAATGTTGTTGAGAGCACGACGAGCCCTTCTTCTTGTTCGCTCAAATGCTGTTGTTATCGATGCTGGGGACGGCTCGCGACTGCCAGGACCGACGGCCGACGTCGCCGTCTCGACCAAATCCGCCTACGCGAGTTGCGCCCCACTATACTTTGTCGGTATTCAACTCAAAAAGATTGGGCTATGCATTACTCAAATGTCTCCATATATCTGGGTCCTATTCGTAAAAAACTTGTTTTGTGCACTCAACATTCAACTCAAAACGTTCCCCACGAAGTTAAATAATCATTTAAATAACACCTCAATCGAGACCACCTGTTTGTCTTCTCCACGAATCTTGTCTTCATTCATAACCAGCCACAATGGAACCGTTCTCCAATTACACATTTGGCACTAATATTCGGACAGAGATGCTCTTTTTATTGTCAACATTATCGATAGATTTTTGTATCTTTAAATCGGGATTTATGGGCGAATTCCAGCTTTTCTTGATCCATATCGGAGGCATTGTGCAACGACAATACTTCACATTCAACACTTTTCCCCTGGAAAATGTCGATCGAAAACGATTATTATATTTAGGAAAAATCCGATTATAAATCATTTCAACTTCTGTCTCATATCATCAATTTTTAAGAAGCCCCAATTCGAATGGTGAACCTTTCATGTTCGATTCAATAATTTTCGATTAATTTGAAACGAACATGGGCAAATTACAGATATCGATTCGGGCGTATTATAAAATAATTCCAGATATTATCAAGGAATTTCCACGGAATTTGTTGAATCAAAGAAACGGAATTTTTGCATTACAACAACATTTTACGGTTTTAATAGACCGTTTCCCTGTTCTAAATCAGCGGAAGGTCGATAAATTACGATCGTACTCACTCTCTCTACAATTGTTTGAAATATAAACCGACTTAAATGTTAGTCATTCGGAAAATTACACGAAGAAATATGACAGCTCAACATTACCGGAATTCTATACGATTTTCTAAAGGGTAAATGAGAAAAAAATTAATATTTCCAAGTATTAATAACACAACCAGAATAAATACGTTTAATATTTCCAGTAATTGTTTTTATTTGTAATTTATGTAATCTAGACGGGGATAAAGGCACGATTATTGTATGACTAATCGTTGATTAACATTGTCCAAAAATCACCTCGATAGTTATAAATAGAATCGAATTGAGAAATTTCCACAATGAAGCTAATGATCAATTTCAATTCCAGCATCAATGTAGTTAATTAGATCGAATTGACACCATTAGCAATTAAATTCCGATACTTTATGATTGAATTAGGGTGAAAAAAGCACAACGAAAGCTCAAAGATTGCGAACAAAGGCCTTTTTAATATTGTCCCCGGCTATGACGTATTGTTGGTGTTAATGAAATCGACTGAAATATTCGCAAATGTAGCGAATTTCTCGTTTAAATTTCGATTTTGTAGGTGTAAAGTTCAATTTATTTATTTATTTTTTTCAATTCCAGTCGAAATAAAATGTTAAAGGTGAGTGGGATTAATGTGATTTTGTTAAATCCCGGCGCATCCACCATTTATGAAACGAATTTGTAATTTTATTTGTTGACTAGCGGATTACAACGATTCGGTGTATATGTTGAATATTGTGTATGTTACTTAATTAACTGAACAAGCATTGTAATCTTGATACTCATTAATTTCAGGTTAACTATAACGGATAGATAAGGAAACTACCCACAATATATGTACGTACATTAATACATTTACCGTAATTATAATTAATAACAACAACAGAATTAAAATTTAGAACAACCAAAAAGTAGGATATTTGAACTATGACATTAATGTAGAAATGATGATATTCAAGATGATATATTTTACAGTATCATTTTATAATACTGACATCGTTTGCGAGCTTATTCCAACAACCTACGCATTTACAAGCTATATACAGTTATACATATAGATGGCTGGCGACTTTACTGTAACATACCCATATATATATCTATATACAACTAATATCTTAAATCACCAGGAAACTACGTTGTGAAGTCCACCCCCGCTGTGCTACAACGATTCATTGCGTCAAAGTGATTCCGGTCGCCGGAATTATGCCGCCGTTTAATTTTGCTCAGCAATTTTTATCGTCATTGATTAATAACGAAAACTAATTAAAACGGCCCAATTAACAACAATTCTAACCGAATAGTAGATCTCTTTCGAGGTCGGCAATTGCGGAAGTTCCGCATCATTCTAAACAGAAATTCCTAATATTAGAAGGATACGAATTCACTGTAACTCGATCAGTATATCCTTTTGAATTCCGTCTCTGAAAAATGCCAATTTTTAATAATCGATATTTCCTTTATTTGTTGACATGTTCCAATTATTATAACAACATTGGAAAGAGTATTTCAAGCACTGTTTAACAGCGTTGTTGTGGAAACTTCCAATTGAATTCTAAGTTGTAGAGTATGTTTTCCAATATTTTCTTATTTCCCCTATAATTTAACAAATATTATCGAATTTTCAAACCACACGAGCTTTCCAAATCTTCAAATATTGTTTCAATCGAATTGTTAGTTTTCCAGATGATTGACAGAAACTTGCCTTTTTTTATTCAATTTCCGAAAAAAGCCAATTTTTAATCCCCTGTATCTTTGATGACGTGTTACAATTCGAATAACAGCATTAGAAAGGGCATTTTAAAGAGCATCCCAGAGTTTTTTTGTGTTGGAAAATTCCTATCGAATTGTGAATTATAGAGTGTAATCTTGGAGTTTTTTAAAAAATTTAACGTTTCCTCTATAACTTAGCAAATATTATTGATTTCTCAATGATTTGCCCATTGTATTTAGTAAACTGGAAGAGCTTTTCAAATCCCTAGCGAATTTCCCAATAGGTTCGTTAATTTCCCGGAAACTTGGGAGCCCACATTACATTTTTTTTTGAAACGGCAAGTTATAATCATCGATATCTACCTTGTTTGATAACTTCTGGTAACGAGTATAATGTCATTAGAAAGAGAATTTCAACAGCTATCTAAGAACCTTTTTGTTTTGGAAACTTTTGAATTCTGAGTTACAGAAGATCTTAAACTCAAATTTCTCCTATAATTTAGCAAATTTTATCGATTTTCAACGATTTTCCCATCGTAAGCAGCAAATTGAGGAAATTTCCAAATATTCAGAAGATGCCTAAGCAAGATTGTTATTTTCTCGGAAAATTGGCCCACTTTTCTTCTTTTTTCTAGATTTGCTGTCAAGAAAATACCAATTTTTGTAGATTTCCTTATTGTCTATACCAAGTTGAACAAGCTTCCCAAATATTGTAGAAAATTTTCACGAGATTTGTTAGTTTTCAGAAATTTAACCAATTTTTAATTTCCCTTTTTGTTGCAGTGAATACAATTGCGTCGGAAAAGGCATTTCAAGAGTCATCTAAGAGCTTTCTTGTTTTGAAAAATTCCGATTGAATTCTGAAATATAGAGCAAAACTTTGGAGCATACGTTTTGTTATATTTTGCCACATTTTCCTCTATAATTAAACCAATATTAGCAACTTTTTGATAAATTTCTAACAATTTATAGCAAATTAGAAGAGCTGTGTAAGTCTCTTAGAAATATTCCAGTAAGTTTGTTAGTTTTCCGGAAATTTAACAAAAACTTGAGAACCCTTATTAATCGATATCTTACTTGTTTGATAAGATATTGGAATGAATACAGCAACATTAAAAAAAGGCATTTCAAGAGGTGTTTAAGAGCGATTTCTATTTTGAGTTACAAAGGACAATTTTGGGGTATATCTTTTATGTTTTTTCATAGTTTATAATTTAGCGAATATTATTGATTTTTCAATAATTTTCTAACAGTAGTTAGCAAATTGAAAATAATTTCCAAATCTCTGAAATTTTCCGGCAACTTTACTAGTTTTTCGGAAAATTAACGGAAAGTTGATAATTTGGACCTGATAATTCGTTTTTTGTTTCTATTTCTGTTCAAATAAATAAGAAATTCTGTTTCTGAGTCTGCTTCTGTTGGAACTTCTGAATATCCAAAGGCTCAATTTGTGAATATTCTTGTTAATTGATATAGAATTTGCACAGCAACTTCGTTTAAAAACTGCTAATGAAATAAACTGAACAATGAATTGTTTTAAATTAACAAATATTTAAACGAGCTTTATCATCGTTTTTCTAACCGTGAATAAGTCAGTTCTGTTGTAAGAATGCTGATAATGCTCAATTGAGTTTCGTTAATTTAAAACTAGATTTTACTGTTATTGTCACGTCTACAAATTGATTTTCACCAATTTACTCAACAGACTAAATTTCGGCTATTTTAACAAATCAATCGATCGACTAGAGATTTGCAAAAACCCAATTTGTATGTAAATTAAGCGATTCAAATGGCCATTCCAATATTGGGTCTATTTCTTGCTATAATATAATTTAATAATTATCGATTTAGGGTGACAAGCCATAGAAATTTTTTGATAAATTTAAGACGATGCAATCCTTCAGAATTAGAACTTTCTAAAGTATTTTCATTTAAACTGACTCTATTTCTATTGTGAAAGCTCGACAATCTCTTGTCAAGTGAGATTTCGTTCAATTAGTCCCACAGGTATCCATAACGACTAACGATAACAATAAAAAAAGGCACAACCCAATTGATTAGCGCCGAGTACAATTTGCTTTGTAGACAATGATGGCAATTTTCAGCAAAATCTTCAATCATCTAAGATGTTCGTCCATTGTGTTGTTACAATGATTGCCATCGGATTTCAACGGAAACAGCCCAATTTTATGGACACCCACATAACGAACGTGTTCCGATTAACCAAACACAGAAGGTTGACAGTTGTGTTGTGGAAAACCATTCGTATACTTTTTGTTGTTGTTGTTGTTATTGTTGTTATTGTTGTTACAACAACCGCTACTGGCTCGTTAAACTTTCTATTCAATATGCGAACTATGTCGCCAATGTCGCCCTCACTACCGCTCCAAGGGATGCTTTGATAATATAACAAGACGTACCCACTACCTGTTTACAATACTTATCTTATTGTTGCAAATCTCCAACGTTGACAGCTTTGAATAAATTACGAAAATTCAAGTGTGAACTATAAAATAAAACCCATTCGAATAGATGCTCGAACGGGAATCAGCTTATCATTTAATGTTCGCATCGGTTGAGAGAGTCTTGATGATTAAAAGCTTCGCGTGTTGTTAACGAGCAAAACAACTGTAGAATCGTTGTAATAACGCTTTTAAACACTCAAAACCGTACAATTCGAGTCTTTTAAGCGTTGAATTCGTTGAAAATCTCACATCTAAACGATAGAATAGGCGTTCATCGTTGTTCTTGGTGGAAATTTGCAACTTCTAACGGTTATTTCGACAATAAATTAATTAAACCAACACTCAACTTTAGCCATAATCTTTATGCCAAACTTATTGCAGCTATTCGGGGGAAGTTTAACAGTTCACTTATAAATTCAAATATACACCGGCGGCTTATTAAAATTTAAAAAAAAAATACTAATCTTTAGGGGAGAGATAATAAACTTTTGTAGAATTCAACAAAATTTGTGTTTTCGTAAAGAATTGGCTGTAGGTTCGTTCTACAACAGGCCTATTTGTCTGTCATTTTAAGTGCTCTGTTCCAGCCGGGCCCCCAGGCAGACAAAGCTTTTAAGTCGCACACAACAAACGAATTAACCTGATGTTTATAAGAACGTGGAGTTATGACCGACGAATTCGCTATACTAAAATTAGACGATATGATCAATGTTGATTACAAGTTGACGAATTGTAATAAGAATTTTGTAGAAATACGCTGATATTCGATGGAAACTTTACAAGATCAAAGAAGACAAAATAATTAGATTTTAAACTCGCTCGACTATAATTCGGACTTTATGGTGTTGAAATTAGTTTCACTCGGGGAATATATCTTTAGGATTCTACAACTTCTAAAACTACTTTATACGGCTTCTGATGAGCAACATTTCAAAAGCCCAATTCCACAGACTGTCCTCACTTTATCTATAATTTTCGTTTGTGCACCGATTGTCTAGATAAAAGACAGTTGTTCCTCTAACAAGCCGGTCGACTTCCGTTTTTTATAACAAAATTTATATTCTTTTATGTTATTTTTTAAATGGAATTGTATTGTCCGACAAAATATCGAAGCAATTAGCAAAAAAGCGATTGTATTGAATTTTTCATTCAGTAAATTATTGAGACAGTTTTCGTTGAAAATTAGGGGGAAATCCCCCATCAACGGCTCAATATCCACTTAAGCCCCCTAAATTAGCACAATTGACTCAATATAAAACAGTGAATTTGGACAACTTCAGGCTCAGTTCAATTATCGTTCTAGCAAATCCATTTTGGCCGTTTTCAAGCAGATTTTTTCAGTTGTACTGTTTATCTCACGAACACTCGGCTCTAAATCAATTTAACCAACTTTCTGGCCGATTTTTTCCCAAATCGCGCTTTTTTTAATCACCAAATCAAAGAGAATCGCCATTAAATTTGGCCTACAAATGTTCGCTTTCAACGCAGACAACTATCAATTGCGTACTCGTTAAACAATCGAAATTAATTGAAATGAAACAGGCTAATTATCCGTATTGTAACGAAATGTTTGAAGTTTTAAAACGAACGATTGCGATACGTGTATTGCGCCGATACAATGATTCAAAATCAAACACCAAATCCTTGACCTACAATTCATAATAAACGAGACCTGAAAGCCGCTCGGAAGTCAATGCGTTCTTACCGAAAGCACCGAAAAAAGTGCAAACAAATTGAAACTTCCAGTACTACGACACCGAAACAACAACAAAAAGTGATCGATTTTGGTGGTTTAACTGCAAATAAAATTTTATCGCATAACATAAACTTGTATCCATTAAATGACCTGAATATTGAATAAAAATAACGATGTTGTTGTTATTGTTGCTGTTATTGGGGGACTGTATCGTTCATAATAAACAGAGTTGTAACTTCTGTTGAATGTCATCGGTATTAAAAGCCACCCCGCATATAATCAACACTCCCCATCTGGGCGTTTTTCTCAGAAATTATTAACAAAAAATAGCAAGTAAGTTCGTCATTAAAAATAACGAGACGTTCTGTGATGTTAATAAAATAACTGTATTAGTTAATTAATGAGTTAATTATAATTAAGAATTTATAAAGTAGTCTTTTAAATTCTGGATTACCTGGAAAATCAGAATCGATACAGCTGTAGGGGCTGAAAATTGCTGAATTTTGGGCACTTTTCAATATTCTTCAAAGGCGAATTTTTCGCTTGAAATTTACTGACTATACAACCGTCTCGTTGAAAGTTTCAGATTTTTTCAGCCTCAACATATTGCCGTTAGCGGTAAAAACGACAGCTCTAGTAAATGGTGGAATAGCAAAAAATTGTCTATTATCTACATTAAAAAATTCGCGGTACACAGAAATAAATCATTGTGAATATCAAAAATTGTATCGCTGTAGGGTAAGGCAGAATTTGAAGAAGAAACTTTCCTCAATTAAAAACGCCCACTGTAAGTCGAAATTTGTGGCTGAAACATTTTTTGGTTACAATACCAAAGAAAAAAGGATAAACATTATTTTTAAGTTAATTAAACGGAATTAAATGTGAACGCAACAGTGGGAGAGGATGTGTACAGGTAGATCGACAACTTGGTGGTTAAAATGCGGAAGTGCCAAGACTTGAAGTCTATTTTTAGTTTCCCATATAGAATTTTCCCCTTCAACTGACGACTGAAAATCCCCGTTCACGGACTAGACCGAACCGGAACGAAATTGTCATTATGTGATCCACAATATTCCACTCAACCACCCCCTCTCTATACAAATCCGCTGTATTTTCCATGATAAAATAAGACTCCATACTCAACGTCTTCTTGCGTCTATTTAACCCGAAAGAATAGTGATTCATTCAGCCCGAATCGGGGGGAATATCGATCGATATTCCCCCGATATAAGGCGACAACATTTCTATCAAAGATATTTTGTCGGTTCTCCTCAATCGAGTTTCATTTGGGCAATTAATTAGACCGGCTATTAACTGTGAAAATTCCACACATAGACGCTTCGAAATACCTGATTGATTCATTTAATTATTAACTGTAATAATTGGCAAACTATTGGAGTAGCCACCAAATACACCCACTGGGGAAATTTTGAATCATCATCCATTATGTTGCGGGGGTGGTGTTTTTAGGTTAAAATTTCGAAAGAAAATAGTCAAGACGCCCCCGTATTTGAGGATTAACGGCGTATTCATCGCCGCATTGTCTCAACGCGAACACAGAAAAACCATCCGCAATTGGAATTTTCACGTAATTGATTCAATATTAATTGAAATTTTGTAAGAAATATTGGTGTAAATTGGCGATTTGGGGGTCGATAATATCCGCTGGGGAAGCCCATCTAACGACCAACATAAATAATAAAGAGCTTAACTTTTCAAACAATAACTTAAAATAATAAAGCCTTAAAAATAAATAATTGCCGCGAATAAAGGACGCAATTTCCTACAATAATAATCTGAAACAATGGATTTATCGATAATAACTTTGTACCCTACAGCGCCACAACTTGGAACAACAACCAAGATGCTGCAACAATGGCAAACTTAGAACAAGCAATTTAATATTCAAGACGGATGTTAACATTCCATCGACATTATTATTAACGCCCGATAATCCGCATAATGGTAGACTAGAAGAAAAAAAGGGTGGCTTATTAGAAACTTTGCTCTTATACGAAAGTTCAAAGAGTCGCGAAACGTGACCTAACCGCTGTTGTTGAGCTCAAATTGCCCGAAATAGAAGTTTTTAAACTGTTCGCTACTAATTTGGAATTGTTTCGATTTAAATCGCTATATTAGAGAAAATCTTTTACTATAATATCGAAATTTTACTAGAGAAGATATTTCCGAAAGAGTTCTATTGTATTATTGGTTGATTTCCCAGGCGATTTGTATTGATCGTTTTTCCATCAATCTTGCTGGGAAATTCCGAAAAAAATTATTTATTTATTACGATCAATTATACGAACCTACGAATTGTTTATTTTTAATCTACTCGTGAAAATTTGTAAATTTCCTCTGATTGAAAATCGAAATTTAAGTCGGTTCTGAGTATGCCCGAAATTGATAGAATCGTTGTTATAACTGAAATTCCGACGAAATGTTCAAAAAGAGGCTATAATCGAGCAACATCATTATCGTAACAATAGTTGTGATCATTTATCAAACATGTCGAACGAGACCCTTTCACAAACAATATCAACAGAAATCTATAAGGAACAATTCCTGAAATGAGCAATTCGTGTAAATATCTATTTTAGTAAAAATAAATACACTCCCTTTAAAAACGAATGGAGAAAAATAACTGCCATTGATGTAATGATTGATGTGAAATTTCAACGGAATTCAGACATTGTTCTGGAAGGTCTCTGGTACCATTTCCGATGATTGGGGCGGCTGTTAATTGAGATAACAACGAAAATTCGCCCGTATTGTTTAATTAGTTTCGAGAAAAGTTAACCAATCGGCGAGCCCCTTGGTTATCTTCAGTTGGTAATCCAATTCGACTGACAATTCGATTTTCTTAAAAACAACCGCAAAATAATTCAATTCCCAAACAAAAATTCTAATTCTGAATAATATATGATTAGTTGAGTCATTTGATACCACCGTTCGGGGGAATAAAAAAAATTGAGAGAAACTAGAATAAATCTGCAAATCCGACTCGAGATTGATGCAAGAAATGATAACAAACTGGAATAATAATGATAATAATATGGCAAAAAAATAGCAATACAGCCAAATCGCATGAGATCCATATGTAATTTCAACTTAAATCCATTTACAAACTTATTATTTGTTCGCTATTCAAGCAAAATAAATTGAATTTACAGTTTTATTTGTGGAATTGTATCGGCGCAATAGTATAATTTCCGATCAAAATGCAATTTTATTCTATAAATAAACCGAAATATCAGAATTGTTGCAATTATCGGGAGTTAAATTCGAATTTTGGTGAGAATCGCCCGGCGCCTCCACCATTTTTGCGTTTCCTACAAATTTGTGTTGCTATTAGAATATGGGTTATAATTATTGGATAAATTATTAATTATATTCGTTAATTAGTGTACAACATATACAGATGTACAATAAGGCAGTTCTGGTAACTGGCAGGCGTCTATCTATCTTTCATCTCGTTTATTATCCAACATCGTTCACCTATTCCCTCGATTATATACAATAGAGAATAAAGCTAAATTAATTATACCTGTCGTAAACTTATAAAATTATACGAGAATTTAACATTATAGGTGTTGTTGTTATTGCCATTATTGTTGCATATATTGCACTACATTGCAAGTTTTAATTGAAAATCTAATAGTGACTTAGTTGATGCTTCCCCCAGGTCCTAGTAATGTGTGTATTCGGAGCTTTCCCGTATATATTATAACCGAATACATACACAAATACAGACTAGAGTGTAGTTTGTAGGTTTCGGCCGCATTGTGTGGGCGGCTAGTACTGTAGCGTGATCGATCGGCGGCGGTGGCGACCGCTCCCATTTTCCCCGACCTACCTGTGGATATCCGCCACTACCACCACTCCATACGACAACAAATACACATACTGTTGCGCGTCACCAACAACACACGATGCCTTCTCACCTGCGCCGCCCTTCCACGGTGGCAGCGGCAACAACAACAACAATAACTAAGGGTGGCGGCAACAACAATCCTACCGTTCGTTCTCAATATTTAATATTAAAACGAAAACTGGAAAATTAAGACAAAGTTAATCAAAAATTCCATTTAACATTCAAATATTAATAAAAAAAAAACGAAAGAAACAAAGTTTGTTTTAAATTCAACAATAAATGGGATGAAATGATGTTGATTTTCTACTCTCTATTGATTTTGGAGACGGATTCATCGAGCTTCCTCCATTTAAATACGATCACGAGAAGCGGAAAAAATCAAATAAACAACACAAAATAGCAATTCAAATTCACTAAATTAACAACCAATAACTCAGTAAATTAATAATTTATAACATTTTAATATACTCGATTCACTCACTAAAGATTTTATTTACAAAAACCTCATTGGTTCGATATAATGGCGCAAAATTTGAAAACAACCAATGACCTGAAAACAATACTTTTGTTACAGTCACGTGATAATTGCAATGCCAACCAATTATACATAAAATTACTAGATTAGTGGGGCATTAAGTTAGTAAAGTTGGGGATTTTTATTCCGTTATATCCTCTCGTGAATCTTCCAGCGAGTGGATTTAATATAAATAAAATTGTACAATGATAAATCGCACGATTTAATTTATCAAAACTTGCTTATATTCCGAATCAACCGGCCAAAATGCCAAAAATACAACAAACTTGTTAAATTTCTAAATATAATCAGTGTTAGCCTTCCATAAATTTAGAAAAAATCGTAAACTGTGAAATAGATTTGTAATAACAGGTGAGCGACTCTATTTTAAATCGTTTAATTGTCAAATTAATTGAATAGAATCGAAGTCCAACGTTATCTATACAATACCGGCGACAATAATTAGAAACACAATACAGCTTGCCGGATGTGTATACGATTATACGAAAAAATAAATCAGATACTATTCAGATTGTTCTCCGCCAGGAACTTTAACCTAGACCTGAAGAACTGTACACGTGTGGGCCTGTCAACATCTAAACACGTGTACGAACCTTCAGGTTATCTCTTTAAAAAATCTCGGTTTTTTATTTTTTTCCATTTTTTGATTGACTGACTTCCCATCGTCGAGTGTTCGAAAAAAACCCTTCAATCGCACGTCTATTAATATTCAGTTGAATCGACCGCAATATTGTTTTGCATCATACTAACAAATTGTAAATATTGCGATAAAATCACCACGTTCAATTTTGTTAAAAGTTGAAAAAGCGCTCTATTGTACGGGATGTTGTTTATTTATTTATCGTTAAATAAACACTGTTGTTTACTAAAATCGTGAATAATTAAGTTTGATGAAATCCGATAGTTGTCGAAACTTTCGATTCAAAGACGATGTAATTTATTTAAAAATACAACATTGGTTTTTCATTGGTGTATTCGTTTACAATAAAATGTCCGTTGACAGGAATATAACGGGAAAATATGTGAAGAATTGTTAGGTCCTTGGAGACGGAAATATTTCGAGATCAAAACAAACACACAAACCGAGAAAAAAACTAAGGAAACAACATAAAATAATCAATTCTATCTCATATGGACGATCTTTACTATAGATTATATCGATAAAATTCAACGCCACACCGAGAAATAAAGAGAGAGATACAGAGAATTAGATAATGATCGTTCCCTATAATAATAGAGCAAATAAGCCGGTTTACGATTCTAATATAATCGTGCAAGTTAATCGTTCAACATAAATACTAATGTGTTTTGGAGATAATTTGGAAGAATTAGCCGCAGGAGATGAGAAAATTCGTAAATAAAAGATCGCTTTAACCTAGACCGAATTTTTATAAGTTGAATATTCCGAACGAATACTCATCTTCATCCCCATTTCTCAAAGCCTGCTAGACTTGAGCTTTCAGTACAAAAAGTCTACCAATTGCTGGTGGAATATTGATTGCCAACCGAGATTTGTATTGGTAATCAATTTTGTTTCCAAAGCTAGCTCCTGACAACATTTTAAAGATTCAACTGGGACTATTAACTGAGAAATTTAGCAAGTCTTGGCCGCCCTTTTGCTTTTCCTGCTGTTTTCAAATCTTACCAACTGTTGGTGAGAAATCTATTGCCAACCACATAATTTAATTCAAAATTTGGATAAGTAACTAGCGCAACTGCAGATTTGAATACTTTTGAAGAAATAAAGAGGCGCATGTAGTGTCGTAGCTTTGTTCATCTTTTGATACTTTGATGTTTTGTTCAAATGTCCGAACAAAGTTACGACAATACAGATTAGCAGTGTGTACGCTAGATGGCGTTACAGAACTCGGATGTAGTGACGTCAAAATATTGTAAGCCTCCACAAAATCGAGAATTCCATTATCTGTTATGGAGATTTCGCTATTACTGTAGAGAATACGCCCACTTATTGGTTTTGATTTTGAAAATTGATCTACAACACGAGATTTATTAGGCTGTAAACAAATAATGGAAAAAATCGAAAAAACTCTGCACTAAAATAAATTTAAATCTTGATCTTAGTATACAGAATTAGCCAGATGTTTAAAATTAGCACAACATAGAATATATTGGTAGCACACACACGCACGCAGAGTAAGTAAGAATCTTTCCCGGGCGACAATCTTCAGGCAATTCAGTTCAGTTTTAAACTTAATCGAAGAAACAACAATAACAACAATAAAAAGAAAATTAAAAGGCAAAGAAAATGAGCGGGCCGTTCAAGAGGCGGCCGTCATTGAAAACCCTACCGGCTGTTGGTTTATTGAAAGACAACACACAAAGACGCCGTTCATCGGTTATATTAAAACAGATACCGCAATCACAGCAGGAGGTACCATGGGATATACTGGATCGTTGTCTACTGCCGGTAATTTTCTGTCATGCTGTCGCTATTATTCTCAGCACAATATTGAATGGTTTACATGTGTCGCAAGTATCGACATTGACGTTATTCATATTCTTCACAATAGCCACAATTGGGGCCGTATTGTTCTACCATAATCTAAAGGTAAGTGGAAAAATGAATCGAGTCTAAAAATACTAAAAATCCTAGTACCGGCAGTTTATTGAAATTATTCTGAAAAAAGTCTAGTTCTCGATTAAGTTCAAAGACATAATGGACTTTTTCTAAATATTATTGTTGGCAAACGTTTTAATTCACTACAAAAATTGTTCAACGTTAATTAATCGCTATGAAAACGATTTCGTCCAATAAAAATAACCCGAAAAACCGGGCCTAATTGATGCCAAAGATTCCAAAAATATTGTGGGCAAATTTTTTTCTCCATTTTATTAATAAAAATACAATTTTTTTCACAAACGAAAAGTATTCCAGCTGCACCAGTTTTCTAAAATTAATCGTTCAAAATTATCACAGTTATTTTTGCCAAGTATTATAAAATTATTATAATTATTGGGAATCGTAGCCTTCAAGCGACCTTCCGTTACAAAATCTCGAATATTTGAATATTTAACAACTTCGGAAATGCTCCAATTGATCATCCATTGATAATGAAGTGGAATAACAGAAAAAGTTCCAAGGCCTGTGTAAGATAACAACAATAACAGTGATAAAAGAGCCGGAAAATAAGAGTATTTTATGGAATTTTAATAGGGAGCGAGAGAAAAATCAAAAGATGATGTATAAATGGGGGCGGTTGACCCATTTAAGCGGAAAAAAGCTACTATGGACATCAATAATTCGGACAAATTGACCCTGAATCGATACCCACTTCATCCATCAATTGATGTAAGAGTTCTTTGAAACCGCCTGTAGATGCTAAAATATTGAACAAATTGACCATTGAACTGAAATTAATCAACAATTAAACCTTAATTTGCCCATTATATTGATAAGAACTCAAATTCCCTCTTATTGTCTCTGGATTTGCTTGAACCATTCCACTCATGAAGAACGTTCTGTATAAAAAGTATAGAGATAAGTCCTATTAGTATATTTCGAAAATTTGTCGGAGGGCTCCCAGAAACCGTTTTAGCAAAAATTGGGCCCTAGCCTATCAAGAAAGTTAGACAATATCGCGTTTTTCATCAATCAACTATGCACATAGAACGACTAAGGATCAGCCAAAGATCCACATAGAGCGATTTTTTTCGTTTTATCGCACAGTGTGTTGGAAAAATGAGAAAAATTACTCCGAACAAATATGAGAAAAGGTCATTTATGTTCGTAACGGAAGTCATTATTATTGAACGATTCAATTGGAGGAACGCCAAAAACAGCTTTAAAAAGAATTTTGGGCCCGTCTTTGTCGTATTATGTGTATGGCTGATTGATAAAAATCCCAAAATTGTCTAAAAAATGTTTTGATCAACTTTCCGATAAGCTACGACGTCCAACTTTTACTCAAATGTTCTCCGATGATCTCTTTACAAATCCTCAAATGATTTTTCAAATCCCTCACCTTATTTTTCAACTATGTAGCCTATTCCATGTAAATAATCCTACAGAATTATAAGAATTATAATTCTAAATTGAGGATCTCTAGAGCAGTCCCTAAAGGACATTTTGGCAAACCTAGAGCTTTGTAGCCCATTGGGAAGTTGATGAAAATCTGACCAAGACGCGGTATTCACAACCCATAATTCCCGTAGAACAAGAATAATTGGAAGACCATGTTTCAATCACTGAAAAACGCAGAACTAAATAATAGGGGGTACTATAAGAACCAGAATTATTTACATGAAATAGGCCGTATACGTTTAAATGGTCTAGTCGGTATTGTTTGTAAAATTGGAACGATTTAGTTCTATTAATAATTGTCTGTTGTATTGAAAATTTAACTAACTTCGGACCTTCTGTACATTTTTTAGACGGCTACAAATTGAATCCCTGGTAAAATTTTCTCTCGGAAACGGTTTTGCCCCCGAAAATGTTCCGAGTGAAGCGCGAAGTTTATAATTCTGTTAAAATATTCGAAATTCGGCCGGTTTGATTATTGACTTGTGTAGGAAGCTTATCACAAGTTGATTTTGAACGTCTGCAGAGTGTAGGTAGGCAGCCGATTTTTGTGATGCTTTTTCCAATTAAGCTACAGGCAATAAACTCCCTTTGTAATTTTTACGTAAATTTCAGCGCCAGTAGTTTTATCCAAATGTTTTTATCAAAAACATCTCCAATTTTTATAAGATCTCTGGATAATTCAGTGAAAAGAAAAACACGTAATTGAGAGAGTAGCAGATGAAAAGGTTCTGTGGCCTGTTCGACAACGACAAAGTTCAATCGAACAATAAAGTAAAGCGACCAGTCCTTTCATCTTTTTCAAATTCTTTCATTTTTAATCTTACTCTTCTCTCATTATTACCATTCGTTTGACGTTACAATTTTTTTATACGAAGATAGGACAACAACAAAAAAATTGAAGCACTCGAGCGTCACAAGATACGTTCGAGAAAAAAAACAAATTATAAATTGGATTTTCGACAAAATTCGCTTTACGTATGCACCATTCCGCTATTTTCGGAGCATACTCACGTAAATAACGTCAAGTGTTTACTAGTTCTCTACTTTGAAACGTGAACGAGGATTTCGTTAGCTTTATAAAAAATTAAATTCACGTTCGCCCGATCTGAAATCAACTTTATTTCGCTATAGAAATTGCGCCGACAGCAGTACCGATCGGAGAATGCGAATTTTCCGGCTCGAATTCCCGGAAATCGTCGCAAATAGAACGACATGTAATAAGAAACAAGAATTTGATCATATTAGAGAAAAATGTGTAAACAAGAAAATAACAACAATTAGATTGATTAGCTACACCCTTTTATTATCGACTAATATTCCAATGGTTTTTTTTTTTTAATTAATCTGGATGTTTGAGTTGTCCCATTTCGATAATTGGTGGTTTTCCAGGTGACAGCAGCAGGAAAAGCTGTACTAATTACTGGTTGTGATTCGCGTATTGGCAGCGCTCTCGCCCGTCAATTGGACGAACAAGGCTTTACAGTTTTTGCAGGCTTTCAAAACGCTACCAATAATCCTGTTGCTGACGAACTGAAAGAGGTATGTTCAGGACGTTTACACATTCTACAACTAGATGTCTCTTCAGAGACACAAATCTTGGCAGCTTCACTATATGCAGTCGAACATCTACCAGATGGCGCGCCCGGATTATGGGCGCTTATCCATGCTACATCCTGGATGGCATTGGGCGAAATCGAATGGATACCGCCTCAGGTAATTGTCTTTAAGCTTGCATGTTTGGAATTTATGCTATGCAGATATTACAGTAACAAGAATCGATTCTAGGAGTGGGATTCGCGATTATTTTTTGCTAGATTGTGGGCTTTTTGGCATCGGATCTTCTCCATAAATCGTCTCTGAGTGGGTTGTATATTGAATCATCTACTAGCAGAAAATCGTCTCTATGTTGTCTGAAAATAAACTTCTGCATATTTACCTCTGTAATTCTATTCGACAATAACGTGGAATTGTTGGATTTAATATTACTTTATGTTTATCGAGAAATACCTGAAATGTATCCACATACATATCGTCAATTTCAGTAGAATTCCATTCTGTTATATTAAAGTTTCTGTCGGAATAAAAAAGATAAAGTACAGACTACTCAAACAATTCTATCAAGTGAATAGAGGGGATTTCTTGATGAAAATCTGTCTGGGAAATTAACGGCATTATTGATTTCATGAAAACACCACGGAATCAATTAATTCAAATTTCTGTGTTATTTTTCTAAACTTCGATCGATTCCAACCTGACGGTTTATAAATTAACTTCAATAGTAATTAGAAAGTTCAAATCCAATACAACGATAGCTAATTAACGAACTTTTGCTCCATTTTTTCCACTCGTATAGCTTTCAATACTATTTATTTGGCAGGTGATCCGGAAGGCAACTGAAATTAATCTAGTTGGACCGACACGCGTCACCCAGATTATGTTGCCATTGATACGACGTGCCCGTGGTCGGATTATAATGATGACATCCGGTTTGTGTAAGGTCGCCTCACCTGTCCGTGGTATTCATTGTGGTCTATTGGCGGCTATCGAGGCACAGGCGGAATGTTTACGTAAAGAACTCCGTAGTCGAGGCGTTGATGTGGTGGTTGTGGCACCCGGGGAATTCACTGCTGGTAATTCGTGGCTATCGGATGAGATGATTCTAGAACAGGCAAAGGATATGTGGGCGCAATTGTGTCAAGAACAGAAAATTGATTATGGTAAAGATTATTTTGAAACGGCCGTACGCAGCTTAGAAACCAAATATACCAAATGTCAAGTAAGTATAATTCAAAAACGTGATCTACATTCGAGTCTCTTGTTGATAACACAACTATTATCTTACGGTAACAACAGAAATTACTTAGAAAATCCCACAAGTAGGCAATAGAACTTTTTAAACTCATATAAAGCTCTAATTTCCCAACACATATTTCACCTCAATATATTTATATGACTTCCTTTACGAGGAAAATGAGTTTTCCAGGTAGCCCGCTACGCTTATAATAAAACTGATAAGCGTGCTAGAAACGTTTATTAATTCCGTTAAATTACATTAAAGTTATAAAAATCCAATATCGCCCCAAAACACCCCCGAAAGTCGTGTAATTTGTCACTTCTATACAATGTTATTGCTGACTTTTAATCAATTTTGACTTATTCGCAACTTGAAGCGTGTAATTAATTAATTTTATGAAATACAACCGACAATACAACAACAAAAAATGTTTCCCAAAGGTGTGACATTTCAGTAGATGCACCACATGAACCTAACACAGATTTATAGCCGACAAAAGTCTCAAATTAATTATCTCCACATAAAGACAGGCAGATTCCATTAAACTATAATGTAGTGTCGTTAATTAACTAATGTTAATTGATTTATGAAACATTAATGAACGGGATTTCGATGTGAACTTTGATAATAATACAACTTCCAACTTAACAGACCTGTCCGGTTATTTCCGAATGAAAATAAAACGCGATTCTTGCTCATTTATAGTCGTTAAATTTCATCAATTAACGCCACGTTCCTAAGGCAATACAGTAAAATCCTACAATCATTATTCATAACCGCACTAATTAGAAGTGGGTATATTAATTGTAATTTAGCTTCTCTCAAAGGAGAGGTAACTTATTCAAAAATTACACAAATTTATCTCTATTCTCGCTAATTTCATCAACTCATAAATAAGTTGTGATTATTGGAACAATTATATTGTTATTAGCCCGATTTTCGTGGTTCCTGTAGATAAATTAGAGATGTTTAATTTGTTTAGGGAAGCGGAAATAGAAACGAATAAGATGAATTAATAAGTACAAAAGAAACTTGTAATGAAATTATCAAGCTTTCGTGAATTTTCTGACTCTGCTGGAAAATTTCTCTAAGATTTGGGAAACGCTTTCAAATTCTATACTGTAAGAAAATCATTGAAAAATTGAGATTGTTGGCTCAAGTTCTGTCAATTCTTTGAGAAATCAATAAACCTTTTGAAAAATATGTATCTTTATTAAAGCGTTTCCAAAAAAACTCCCTTGGATGCTTCTCGAAATGCTCTTTCTAATACGACTAAATTCATTGCAATATGTTATCAAATAAGGGAGAAATCGATTATTAAAATTTGTCAATTTGCGAACACCGAATCGAAGAAGATGCACTTTGCGCCTTCAAGTTTCAATGGTTTCACATTTATCAAATAATTTCCGTTATATATCCGTTTAAACGGTTGTAAAGACAGAAGTAGTAACAGAGGTACATTTACTGAAATTCCGCTTCACAGAATCACCGACAGAAGTCTAAAATAAACCGCTTGTTGTGTAAATATTGGTGACTGTTTTTCTGTTGTAGGACGCCGATCTGTCCCCGGTTCTACGAGCTTTAACCGACGCTGTCATCCGTACATTTCCACTGCCGAGATATACGCCAGTGACAAGAAAAGAGAAAATCCAAGCCTTCATCGCTGATCATTTACCGCGATCCGTCTACGATATCATCTATTCGTAAACGTAGAAGAACAGAGGGACGAAGAAACAAAACGGACCATTTGCGCTATTTAAACAATAATTAGGCGTGATTTGAATAGATTAATTTAGGATTTTTTTTGTTGGTTGTATGTTGTTATTTTTGCAACCGTTCAACTGTGTAATTATTCGCGTCTCCGGTGGCATTTCAATTAATTTTCCAAAACAGGTATCGATTGTTCAATAAATTTAGTTGATTTGTGTGTTGCATTAACGTTGTATTGTTGTAATCAATAATAAAATATTTAAAATAATATCGATTTTAGTCGATTTTTAAACGAGAAAAATTAATTTGCTTTGATTTACATTACGAAAGAACGAAAGAAACATCAAAGACTAGACAGATTCAATCAAATCGCGCAATTTTTTCGAGTGATAACAGACAATAAAAAACTTGAAATTTTCTTTATAAAGCCATTTGAAGAGAACACTCAATTTTGCCGATCGCGATCTCTATTTAAGGAAAAAATTCAATTTACGTATTTCACCGTAGCAATATTCGATAGCTTCTCGCATTTCGAATGGCCGAATCGATAATGTCTAATAATTCTAAAGTGGTGATTGTGGGTATTTGTGGAAATGAACAATACCAACCTACACAATATAATCAAATAAATAATTATCGGCGACTTCTATTGAATGAGAACTTTGTTCGTTAAGGCGAAGGCTTGGGAAAATCCCATCTGCAAGTGTCAACCGACAAAGTAAACCTCTCGATTATTTTCGCTAATAACTTCGATAATAGTTCTAAAGTAATTAATTTAAAATTTCCAGACTTTCAATATTGAACTTTATACTTCGATTACATTAATTAGTGTCTGATATGCCGTCTACAAGTTTTTTCTTGCTGTATAGCAAACTCCAAACGAACAATTTCAGCAAAATTATGACCCAATTAACAATCAAAGGTCATCATAATTTAAGAAGCGATGTAATCAATACTTACATTGATTCTATTCAAAGCGTTTTAATTGTTGTTCGAGTACAAACAGTACAACTATTAATAAATTAATTTCAATTAAACTACTATTGCGTCTAATTAGAAACGTTCAAATATCGAGAAAATGGTAACTGTTTTAGTAATAACAGCACTATAAATTCAGGAACAACCAGAAAGCTTAATCAGTCTAAACTTTAATTGTACAAATGATTGAAAAGCTCGAAAATTCTGTTCAAAATTGAGTTTTTGGGTCAAAATATGCGAAAACTTGTGTTATTCTCTGGTTGTAAAAATGGTGGATGCGCCGGGCAAACCACTATATCAGTCCTGAATTAAAATTTAAAACAAAAACATATTTTTGACAAACGATTGAAAAAATATTTCAAGGACTTATAAAGGAGTCCTTAAGGAATATGGTAACAAAATTTGAACCGCATAGTTCATTTTAAACTTGGTTAAAAATGAGCATCTTCAACAATATTGCGATTTTTGAGAATCAGCTAAAGAGCATTGAGTTTATATGGAAAGTCCTGTTGTTTGACAAGCAATTTGAGAAATATTTCGAAGACTTATAGGAGGATCCCTGGGGATTATTTCGGCAAGATTTGTACCTCGTAGTTCATCAGGAAGTTGGTCAAAAACTGAGTTAAAACTGGAATTTATTGGGATAATCCTACTGTTTGACAAATGATTGAAGAAATGTTTTGAGGGCTTATAGGAGGGCTCCTGCGGATAATTTTATCAAAATTTGAACTTCGTAGCTCGCCTGGAGGCTAGTCCGGGACGCTCGTTTTTGATAATGTTGCAGTTTTTGAACCAAGGATATGAAATATTTCTACCCGCTCCAGAAATGAAGGAAAACCAACTTTCAGCTACGTAGTCCAAAGATTGCTAAAATAATTTGAAATCATAAGCCTCTAGAACGTTTTTCTAATTACTCTGCAGTTTCAGCTTAACTTCCCTGTACATTTTTAATTCTACACTTGCCTCAATTCATGTCATAAACTAACAGACATTTTAAACTAATGGATTTTAAAGAAAAATCGAAAAAATATGAATATAACATCCCTAATTACAGTACAAACTTGGCTTCTCTATCTCAACTTTCTATTGTGTAGAAAATTTTATAAATGTATACAAGAAAATAAAAATTCAACCACACCAAGTTTCAATATAAGTGTTTGAAATTGTCGCAGAAACGTTGAAAACAAACCGTAAAAATTCCAAAGCAAATCGTTTGCGAATAGCGTCTATCAATTTCTGAATTTTATTTAAACGCATGTTGGTTTGATACCCGGATAATAATTGCCGAGGCAATCAGTTTATATGGGAAAGAAACAATAATGATGAACAAGAAGTGCATTGTTCTTGTAATTTCATCGTTATAGTCTCGTCGTTAATGCACAATAGAACTTTGTCGTTTTTGTTCAATTAATTATTCGACAAATTATAAAAGTCAACTAAAAGCAAAGTTTCTGTAATGCAATGTAGATTATTACAAGCCAGCCTCAGGCTGTGTTTAAACTTATAACCATAAATATTAATTTAAAACGCATCAAATACAAAACAAGTTTAATTGTAGTTTTGTTTACAAAAATCGTTAAATACACCTACTAGTTCATCCATAAATAGTTCAATATTTATTCGTATCGTGGAAAATTCTTTGCGATTCCCGGCATGACATTCAATTAAATCACCAATCAAGTGGAAAAATACTCGAGAATCCTCCACAGTTTTGCTTTGTTTCTTTTACTGTTTAGTTTATTTGCGAGGAATTGTGTCAATAGAAAGAACAAGCGTTGAATTTAATAAAAATTTTAAAGGATTTTCTATACAACACCCAACAAACACTATCATCATTCATGAATAATAAATGATAATGTTTTGTAATTAATTCAATACTTTAGGGATCGGATTCATCAAGTTTCTACATAAATTCTAACATTAAAAAAAATGAATAGAACATAGTTTTCTCTATTGAGAATTCATTTTTCTTCCTTTTACCGAATAAACAAAGCGAAGATCAAGTTTTTATAACAAGCAACACGTAGTAAACATAAATAAGTAAATATACAGAATGTCTTGCATAAATGAAACCCTCAATTTTGTAGTTTTCATAAATAATAACAGAAATCGAATAAATAATAAAGTAAACAACTCATTTCTTGGTTTACTTTCGAAGGAAATTTACGTGTAAATTTGAAACTTTATACTCTACTGAAAATTATTTGTTTATTTTTATTTATAAATTTTATTTGAATATAGCTGAGACACTTCGTATCGATTTATTTCATACTAGTCTATTTACTTTATAATTTAGTTAGATAAACAAAAGATTAAAATTTCATATGAAGAAGAGACGTACAAGAAAGCATAAATAATTAAATATACCGCACGTCTCGATTCAATAAGACAAACCGTCTATTTTATGATATTTTACAAAAAAGTGTCTCATACGAGATAGTATCGGTTAAATCGAGAGTCGTATTCTCAAGCTTTTTGGTGACTCGTTACCATGACAACTCTGGAGCTTGACAGAGCCTTCTATCTCACTCTTTACAATTCCATGATTGTAATAATTGAAAAGAGACGAGAATAAAAACGGTTATTCAAAAGTGACAGTTGTTATGGCAACGAATCGCCAAAAAATTAGAGAATACCACTGATAGTGCGCCTGATTTTGATAATATTAAATTTATAGGTACTCCATTATAAGCGTTGAATATTTGGTTATTCGTTTCATATTTGAGTTTAAGGCAGAAAATTGGGGTTGATGTTAGCCCTATAAAATTATTTTTTTCGTGATATCTCCGGAATGAATATTTTTTTGTAGAGGTTAGGAGTGAGTGCAAGCCAATTTTTAATATCTTGTTAGGAGTGGAAGTTATAGATAATTTTTTTTTAATTTCTCCACCCTAGGAGGACAAAATTTGTATGAAAATAGAGAATTAAAAAATAAAACTTACTTATTCGGGGGTGGTTATGCTGTGAACAGATCTGAAGGGCTGTAAACTTTGGTTAGGTGCATTACCTCGGCGATTATTGTTGGTAAACTGAGTTCACGATACTATTGTTAAGCTTTGGAATGAGATTTTAGAAGGTTACGCTACTTAAAAGATGGGAATTTCTAGATTTTTTATTCTAATGTTTCAAGTTGGTATTAACAGTTGTACCAACAGAAAACATCACCCTAACTCTCTTTGTCGTATAAATTAAGATTATCAAGTGTCAAGTTTTATATACTAAATTTACTCTTACTGGAAAATTGACAACCTAACTTTAACTAACTTATGTAGTGAGTTACTAATTTAGTAAGTTTGTTACCAGTTGGTATGGCAAATAAATTATCACATAACCACAAAAACTGTTGTTTTAAATGGCGTTGAAGTAGATACTCGGACATCATTGGTTGTTTTTGAAATTTGCGCCATTATATAAAACCAATAATAAAATCTTACATTACGTGAGTGAATAGCGTATATTCAAGTCTCTCCTTAATGGAAAATTAACTAGATTACGAATTTAATCCCTTACGAATCTATCAACTTCATCTATACTTAGTTGGTTTTGCAATTAAATTATCACGTGACTATAACGTACTTCTAATCGTTGTTATATTAGAACCAATGAGATTTTTTCTGAGTAAAATATATTTAGCGAGTGAATCGAGTATAGAACAGAAACGTGAATTTAGTTTACCAGACAGCCTGTATAATTTTGTCTAGTGCTACTATAATTGAAAAATTTACTCCAAATAAACATTCTAAATGGAAAATTCTGATATTTTAGCATCATTTGAATACAGAAATCTCCAACAATATTCAACTCGTGGAATCTCTTCATAAGATTTCATTTTAATAATAAAACTACACCGCAAAGATGAGGAAACATAGTTTAGATATCCAAACAACAAATTTGTTGAAAATATTTCGAATTGTTTCAAGGGGATAAAAATTTTGTCAACGTGCCGTATCGCGAATAATGAACAACAAAAATACCACTGAAGTTGGATAATTCAATTTATATTTAATTAAAACAAGGTAGAATTACAATTAGGTTACTTCAACTTTTCCAATTTTAATGAATTTAAAATGCTGTAGAAATAATTGATTTTGGCGAAATTCGACAATAAAAGGAACGAAAACAACTTCGTATGTATCAAAGAGAAAGTTCAAGTCTGTTTATGGCAATTTTTTTGTTGTAACAACCGATTAATTTGGTTTTTTTTTTACGAAAAACAACCCCAGAAATAAACGAACGTGGAAAAAATGCCACGTTTCGTACGAATTTATTTAGATTGATTCAACAATTTCCAGACGATAAAATCCTGCAAAATAAACCTTTGACCGTCTTGAATTACAGAAATCGTCGAGTTAGACAAAGAATATTAACGATCTACAATGTCGTTAGTGAGATTTTAAATTCAAGTGGACACTCCTCTAATTCAGGCTTTCAAAACGGTATTTAATCTGGAAACGAGGGAAAAAATAGCGAAATAAAGAACAAGTTGTGTCCTTTAAACCGGTCGCCTCCACTCACGTTTACAGAGTATCCAATTTCTTTTTGTCAAGGGGATTCTGTGTAGGATATGATGAATAGAGTACGCCTGAATAAAGAATTGAGGGGGTGAATAATCCTTTTTGTTCAACAATTATAAATGAAGTGTCTCCATTCTATTTCAACGATTTTCTACTTTGAGGCAGGCCAATTTTAAGGGTGACTAGTACATAAAACACCATATAACGACTGGAACAAACCTATTAATTGTTGTAATCCAATAATTTGCACTTATATTAGAGAATAATAGACAAAGTTGCTACCAATTAGGATCTCCCGGCGAACTCCACTCAATCTTCTTTGTTTGGAATAAATCGGCTAAAGGAGAGAAATTGAGAAAACTTTATAGAGGACATTATGACAAAATCAAGTGTGTTACAACAAGTTCGAAAAAGAAATCCAATCTATCGGTTGGAACGAGCCTATTAATGGATTACTCCAAATATACAGGAGGCAACGGTATCTCACCTGGTAATGGTGTCGTAAATTGCTTCATATTTCATCAAGTTGATGTGTTTTACAAATTTCCATAGCCAACTGAGAGATGGTATATTCTTTACACCTAGTATTACCAATTTTTTAACGAAAATTACCAGAAACTGATCAAAATTTGGAACAATTTGAATCTATAGCTTGGAACGAACATACCAATTATAACAATGAAATAATTTGTTATACAAGTTAACAAAGTTTCTACCATTTGGGATTTAATTCGGAACTTTTAGGTAGCAAACTTGCTTGTTTAAAATAAAATATTCAGATGTGAGAAGAATTAAGACAACTTTATACATAAAAGTCGGAAGAATCGATTGGTTATTGAAACACAAACTTGGAAATTCGTTTTGTTAGAAACTGTCAGATTTAAATTTAATAATCATTCAATTTGTCGATTGGAACAAACCTATTAATGATAGATGTGTTATTTTTATTATTAGTATTGACAACTGGACAAAGTTGTAAATACGTATCGAATTTTATTTTTTCGTCTTGTATTTTATTTCGATCATAAACTTATGTTCTCTTTAGAGAATATTACTTTTCGCACTATACAGGGTGAATCACGATTATATTCGAAATATAGAAATTTCAAATTGATTAAACTACGAAATTTCGGTTGTTTTCGGGGGGAATTCAAGAGCTAAACTTCATAAGGATTCTTTGGGGGTAATTTTAATGAATCACTCTGTATATAGAACTATCATCCATTACTAATATTTGATTGTTAAGAAAATGGCTTTTCGTGGTGAAACAATGCTGACAAGGATACTCGGTTGGTGTCGAAACAATCTCATAGCAAAATTATCCTTGACTAATGGTTATTTTTTTCGCATTTTCACCGCTTCTCCTGTTTACCGAATTTTCCAACAAAGTAGCCTTGACCTAGAGCCTGTTCTTTTTCAAATGTAAATATATACGCAACGTGGCGCCTATAAAATAAAATATGTACAAAATTAACCGAATTGGGGATGGTTTTATTGTATAAGCCCCCCAGAGGGATGAAGGTCGCTTTCTCTCACCCTTGTCTTCAACGAATTTAATTGAATACGCCGCTAGTGACACGCATGTATTTATTATTCATTAGCACGTATCGTAATACTATACGTGTGTATGTGTCGTGCTGAGACTTTTTTTAAATATGAACGTGTGGGGTTGGAATTGGTGGTTGGAAAGGGGATGTATATATTGATCGACGTTGGCAATGGAATGACCGACTTTGACCCCTTGTACGCCATGCGCACACGCAACCAGCAAAACAGCAGCGTGCACGGTTTAAGTTGGCTTGGAAGTAGGGCGGCAACCGCATTTGAAACGTAACCATCGTCGTGACAACATAAACTAACCTCAATCTTTCGATTTGTATGTCAACGAATGTAAACAAAATTGTGTTTGTTTAGAAAATAAATTGAATTAAAGAAATAATGGAAGAGATGAATACGCAATCTGGTAAACCATTTAAAATAACCGATTGTACACGTGAGATCCGGAAAGGTGTAGTTGCAACTTCATTAGAAGACCTAACCTCCAAAGTTGCGGAGAAATTGGATTTAACCGGTGGTTTGACGATTGTTTTAGAAGTTGATGGTACAGAGATCGATGATGAGGAGTATTTCGCAACATTAGAGCCGCACACTAGTCTTATGATATTAAAAGAGAATCAAAAATGGTCACCACCAGCACCCCCATGCCGTCTAAAAACAACCGACCAAACTGATGATGGAGCTAACAACGATAATCGCGATCTGGCCGGTCTTGTTGGTAAATTAAAACATAATCTTTGTCATGTGTCGCTGCTTGGTGGTGCTGAATTGGAATTATTAAGCGATATGGATCCGGATTCGATAGTTGATATAACGTTCCCCGATAAGATCTTTTTGGAGCAATTGAAGGAAGCCTCCGGGCGGTTTTTGAGCGAAAAACGACAAGCCCAAGATGCGATGGATTTGTTGCGTTTGTACCAGGAGAAGGAGGCTGAATCCGCCGGCGGGGAGACCAACTGATGTCAACAATGGGTGATCGAACATCACCACCGTAACAACAACAACAAAGATGCTGCCGGAATTCCTTTATAAAAAAATGTAAAATTAATCAATTTTATAAGATTTTAAAACAGTTTGTATGTTGTAGGGTCGCGCCTAAGATACCCCTTAGGATATTTTGGATAATTTTTCAAAAGAACGAAAAAAGACTGATTTGCCACTATTTAAATTAAAAAAAAAAAAAACTATCCTGGCATTTTTACCTAATTGCTCAATCACACTACAACACAACATTAACAACACCGCCATTTTGCATTAACACCAAATATCGTCAAACAATAGTATCACATATTAACCCCCATAAACGGCACAATATTAATCGACTCTTATGTATTTATAAGGATTACAATAATCATAATAGCGCGTAAATAACACCATCAGGATTATTTTTAATCGAGGCCACGGAGATTGAACGTAAATCGCTGCTTGAACCAATGCAACTGGATTGAAAATAATTCTAATCCGGTGTTACTCATCAGAATTAGGCTCGATCAAAATAAACACGGACGATTAACGTAAGTTATTGCTTGACTAACCGATTTTAATAACATTCAAGCTACGCCTTACGTTCAAGTTTCGTGTCCATTTTGATCGATGTAGTTCTGGTGGGGTAATTTTGTTTCTTTGACTCTTGTTAGTGAATTGGGCGCATGTTTACCTTAGCTGTGATAAAAACCAAGATATGAAATGCAACTTGTAGTTTGTAGGGAATTTTTCGTGAATCAAATTCGGTTGTAATTGATGAGCAAATTAATTAATTCACTAATCAGAGCTATTCCGATTGTCATGTCACCTGTCTCATTAGTTAATAGTTTTTACTAATTATACCCCCTACTTGTATACAAAATTTAACAATAAATATAGTTGTTTAAAATACGTTTATTTCATTATTTTTGTAGATTTCCAGATAGTTTACACAATTATATTTGTTGATCTAAATTAGTCGAGTTACATATGGATAATTTTAAACAGGAAATGATAATTGGTTTGCTTTTAAAGTAGGGTGCATGGTGTTTTCTCACGGAACGGATTCACCCGTTGACTGCTGAAACCAACTAGGAGACAATCATCCTGTTCGTGTTCCGTTATATATTTGATAATATCGGCAACGGCCAACGAGACTGGCATCCGTTTGATGGCCGCTTCACGGCGCAATTGCTCGGTTATGGCACGTTGTTGTTGTAAATTCGAGATCACCATGTCCATTAAAGCTGTATCGGATAGGCCTATGGTGGCGAATTTACGGGAAAACGATCACAAAAACAGGGATTGGGCGCGGTTCAAAACACCACTTTAACCCACCACACGTAGACAACACACTTTAATTATTTCCTAATCGAAATAATTTATTTAAAATTATTCGTAGTATTATCGATGTATAATCGAAATAAATTCGATTTAATCAATTTCTTTTGCGATTCAATCGAAATTCACTAGAATCAACTGACAGCTGTCATTAACAATATTACCAACTATAATTGTCAAATTTCAAACTAAAATTAATAAAAATCCCTAAATTACCTCAAACCACAAACAAAGACAGGATAATAATCGACAAAGATACAGAATAGAAACACCAATCATAGCGGCGTTGAATAGCGAACGCTAGGTTCCGATTATTGTTGTTTCGTTTTTTCGAATCGTTTTTGTTTACCGGTTTTTATTGAGGTTAGGTTGATCAATTTCGAAAATGAGCCACACCATTCACGGTACTTTCATTTCGGAGAAAATCAATAAAATCCGTTGGCGGCCGGATTTTATGAATGATTCCCACTTTTTCGTCACGGGTAGTTGGGATAACGATGAAGAAAATCATGTGAAATTGTGGGATTTTCAGGAGAACGAAGAAGACGATGAAATCTATCCGTTTTTAATTAGCGATTATTCTTGTAGAGGCGATGTTACTGAAATTAAAGTAAGTTAGAATACAATAATATTATTGATTAATTGGATTTATTCTAGTTTTTAAACGGCGATTATTTGGTAGCGTCGTCCTCGTTAGGGTCGGTTTATTTGTTGAAAATCACCTCGGATGAGGGGCTGGAGCCGACAATCGATTCGAAAATCGCATGGAAGACCATCCACGAATTCCCAAATGGGGATCCAAGTCCCTGTACCGCATTCTCCGTTTACGACACAGATATCGTTACAGTTGGCGAAGATGGACGGATTAATCTGCTCAATTCACAACATCAAACCGTTATTAAAACTTTCGGTAATTACCCCCAGTGTTTAATTAACAAATTTCTAATTCAAAATTTGTAGAAAACGCCGATAATTGTTCAATAAATTGCGTAACATTCCTCAAACACAACGAAATCTTGACGAGTAATCTCTTGGGCCAAATGAAAATTTGGGATTTACGTTCACCGAAAGACTCGCCACATGTCCAATTCATGTTCGGCGGCGAATTAGTCGCGCCGACGTGTCTAGAATACCACCCAACTCAACGCCACTTGATTGTCGCTGGCGATGAAGACGGCTCGTTAACAGTATGGGATCTACGTCAACACACATATCCGATCAATTTATTGAGCGCCCATGAAAATAGCGTATCTGAGATACGTTTCCATCCCGATCATCCGGACCAATTATTTAGTTGTTCAACTGCCGGCGATATATGGCATTGGTCACCGAAAGCTTACAATTTACCAACTGTCGGTGTATCGAATTACGAACAGAACGTCTGGTTGGCCGATGAAACAATCAAAAATCGATTAGAAATATTTACATTGATGCCAATATTGCATAAACCGATCAATAGTTTGGATGTGAATCAAAATAAAGTTATCTGCGGGTGTGATAATGAAGCTTTATATTTAATCAACGGTATTCAAGTCTTTTAATAATAAAATTTAGAATTCATCATAGATGCGATTTCTTCTAATAGTCCTATCGAAATACTCCTAAAATTGAGGTAGAATTTTAATTTTTTTAATAAATAACCCTATAATTATTACCAAAGGGAAATTTTTATTATCTTCAGAATTGAAGATAATTTTCTCCTTATAATCTTCACTAAGTCTATCGATACTCGTTAACCATCGCTGACGGTGCTTGAAATATTCTCGATGGTGCTCTATTCGTTTACGTTCAACCTCTATAAATTCCAGATTAAATAATTTAATCGACGGGAAATTAAATTCAACTACCTTGGAACATTTCCGGATCTTTTGCAATCACTTTTTCGTTAATCAAAAAATTCGTTAGAGAATCCAACGGTTTATTATTGTGCAAACACAATATGTCCCCATATTGGACCGAATTTTTCTTTAAACCCATTTGAAAGTATAATTTATCCATTTTCTCTAGATGAGTTTTCGTATAGTGGCCGACACTTTCGACAAAATTTGGAGTTTTACTCTCCACGATTTCAAAATGCATATCATCATCCTGTTTGAGATCCTACAATAAAATTGTTAAAATTATTGGAATACTTTAATTATTTTGTAATAACTGATGTAATGTTGACAACATTAACTAGGCTCGCTTTTTCCGCTAGTGGTGCTAATTCTTTTAATGATTCATCCAACGAGAATAATCTATCGGTAACTATCATTACCCCATAATCGATCAACCAACAAACATATTGGCTTCTTTTAATACCGTCTTTATAATAGGTGGCTGTTTCGTTTAAGGTAGCACGTGCCCATATTCCACTGTTATTAACAATAAACTACAAGAAAATTGTTGATTAGGATTGTAATTTTAGAATTGATACAACCTGATCGTCGGTATCGTCAGTTAGAAGAATTTTACGCGATTGGGCCAGAAATCGCTCAATTTTACTTCTTATCAATAAATATTTGCGTTTAATTATCCAAAATAGTTGTGGACTAACGAATGTTGTAACGATAATCTCGTTAAATTGAGCCATTTTCGTAAAAATATTTGCGAATGAAAAGTTTGGTTATGTCTCTATGGTAAACAAAAGAAAACAATATTAGCCAATCAAATCAACAGATTTTTCAAAAATAAATTTTTCAAATTAAAATATCAACTGTAAACAATCAATTAATTTAAATTACACAAAAATTCACTAATTACCGGTAAACTTATGTAGCATTGATTCAAATAAGGGTAAATGTGTAGTTTTACGGGCTTTTGCTAATATTTACCCGATCGTTATGAACTTTCACATATAGCATCAAAATCACTCATAGAATGCAATTCTGACTGCGCCTTGACGAAATTTTGGCCTTAAAATCCTTAAAAAGGGCCTTTTGTCTTGGCCAATAACAGCAACTAGATTCACAATTTGATGTTTATCTGACAGAGTTGCCGCTTAAAATTGACATTTATTTGACAGTGTTGCCATACTCAAGTGATGCATCAACCTAGAATTGGTATAGGCAACACAACATACACAATACATAATCGAACTCAGTTCATTTGAAAATACTTTTAGAAACAATAATACCAATCAAAGCAGGAATAAAAATTTAACCAATTTCAATTAACAATAAATTATAAACGCATATTAAATAAACGATTAAATGACAACAGTGTCAAACAAATGCCAATTTTGAGCGACAACTCTGTCAGATAAACGTCAAATTGTTAATCTAATTGCTGTAATTGGCCAGAACAAAAGGTATTTTTTAAGCATATTAGGGCCAAAATTTCGACAAGGCGCAATCAGAATTGAACTCTATGAGTGATTTTGATGCTATATATGAAATTTCATAACGCTAAATATTAGCAAAAGCCTGTAAACTACACATTTACCCAAGAATAATTTACTTTTGAGGTTACATTAGTTACCAATCAGGTTACGGTTCAAATCTAACCGACCAATGGAACAAAACACAAATGGCGCGCTAATTCAAACTACAATAATTGAATAAATAATTTATTAATCTTTGGAAATTTCGCTAATTTCCTCCTCGTCATCGTCATTCAAATGTAGATTTCTCGCCCAAAGCGGCGGCAATGTAGCGAATGTCATATAACCGGTATGTCCCGGTAGACTAGCCGGCGGTACAGCCGTTCGGATTTTCATCATTTCCCGTTCTTTATTCTTAACTTCACTACCATCCTTTTCTGTCTTTAAAAAATCTAAATTCATCACATTTATATTCCGTGTTTGGACCGTATAAGGAATCTGCAATACTTCCATTGTTTGTATCTCATAGAAACCACAATTTGTTAATTCCTCACAAGTTTTCTGTACTTGTTCGATACACGGCGAAAACGAACACAATCTACTACTGATATTTGTTTTCAAGGCGTCTTTAGCGTGTTGTATAGCCTGCCATGGATGGGGTAAATCCAAAAATACCGCATCGGCTTTATTAATTAAATCTTCACCGAAACCATCCGTGCATACATCACGATTCTTTACCGTTACATATCGATCTAGACCATGCGATTTAAACTCGTCTCTAGCTAAATTAGCTCGAGTCTCGTGGAAATCGAACGTGTACAAATGTCCGTGCGGTTTTATCGATCGTATCAAAGCGTGCGATAATGAACCACTACCAGTACCACTCTCTATAACAACACTACCAGGTTCCAAATCTAATTGTAATAGAATCATACTAATATCGGGAGTATAGATGATTTGAGTCCGATGCGGTAATGTAATCGTCCATAATTCCGGATTCGGTTGTAGAATATAACCCCAACCTTTACTTAATGTAATTTTAGAACCGTACGTTTTACCAATTAATTCCGCACACTTTAAAGCGCCGTATGGAGTTTGGAAAACGTTATCAACTTCGCTGCCCCGTTTACTCAAAGTCTTCGCTTCGGCTTTCACACAATAGACTTGATTTATTGTCAAATATAAAATTACAGTATCGCCTTGTTCGATTACTGTTTTGTAACCATCGAAACTCATTGTAATTTCGTTTAAAACTATGGGAAATTTTCAAAACAAACAACACGTTGTGTTCAAAAAAAGTAGGGTTAGAACCCTCATTTCTAACCATAGTTTGTTGATTATTAACTGTGGTTACCCGACGTTATTTATCAATACACAATTACGGAAATTTATTTAGATTTTAAAATTGTAGGCTTTTTAGGCGTTATCAGATAGAATCGACGCAATTATTAGTTTTGGTTATAATTTGATGATATTATAAATCCATTTATGTAATAGAAAGTTTTGAATTTGTTGCCAACCCTATAGTTCAAGGACTAATAATATTTATATAGAAATGTATGGTAAAATTTATATTCGTACGTTGGTATCGCTGACGAACCAAACGATACGCGTTTGTTTATGGATCAATAATCAAAAAAAATTATATTTTTAAACATGTTTCTTTCTTATTTTTAATGAATTTTGTTTGAAAAGGCTTTCTTTACTTTGTTTTATTACGTCTTACTGAAATTTGTGAAATATCCGATTTTATTATTGTTTATTTCAAATTTCCCGCTTCAATAAATATACGTAAGTGTCAAATTCAACACTCCACTACATCCATAGATTTACTATGTGTCGGTTTAGTTGTAAGATTGGCAACAGTGGTAGTTTAGCCGGTACTGCGATTTGAACTACTGGAAGTTTGAACTATATTGGAAATTTAGCGGGAATTTCAATTTAATTATTCCCAAATTTGAGCACAAATTATCGCTATAATTCACTTGGTAATTAATTAAAATTACAACAAATTCGTAATTTTAAACGGTTGAATTCGAGAAGTGCGTATTGGCTGTTGATAAAGGGTGGGTATCAGTGTTGGTTTTTATTTGTCCCCTACCCAAAAAAGTATTCATTCAATTACCAATCAGACGCTCTAATAAACATCCTCTCTAGCAGTCATTTCAACGAGAATTTTTGCAGAAACAGTCCAAAAGAGATTATGAACCATAAATAATCGCAGGCGTAATAGTTACACGAGGCCATAATATTGTTTTGATTTTTGTTCCGTTTTAAAAGGGGTGGTTTTTTTAAATGTAATTAGTGTCCTTTTGGGAGCTTGTTTGTGAATTTTTGTAAGAATGCCGGTATTGCAAAATGTGAGTATTGATGGATTTTTCTTGAAATTGTTATCAAATCTTTATCAATTCGATTAAGTTTTCTGGAATGTTGTTTTTTTGTAATTTACCAGGATTTCACACTAAATAAACTTGAAGTATTTTCCTATTACAATTTTTCAATAAACATCTCTCTACTTTCATTGTTACATATTTATTTTGAATTTTATGTAAGTAATTGACGGTTTCGCTAGGTTCACTTAATTAATAGAGCAACTTTTTTAAAAAAATCTAATCAACAATTATAACATGTTATATGATGATTATTATTAATAGAAGTAGAATTTTTACGTTGGTTTATAAAGGTGCGCGCTTGAATAAATCAGCATTAAGAAACTTTTTAAAATAATAAAAAACCACGTTCATTCATTATCTGTTCCGTTATTCTTGTATTTATTATTAACGAATTAATTGTAATTAATTTGATTCGGGACTGATTAACCGAGTTTCGGCAAGACGTCGGTCCGCCATTTTATCGTTACAACTTTACGATATTTCACCGAATTTATCGATAAATATCGTTTAAATAAATGATTGTTGAACGTGCATAGTGTGAAATTTCTATAATTCGAATCTGGCACGTTTCCTTCGGGAAATTCGGCGGAAAATCGACCAAGAATTTTGTAAAAGATCCAGTTATTCGACATTTAATTTCGATTAAAAGGACCGGTTATTGCGGAACTTTATTAATAGAGGCGGAAATTGATTTTATTGAAATGTAACGCATCTTAATTGTGTCATTAATTGCGGATTATATAATTCTTTTAACGTACAACAATTATTAGAAAGAATCTTTGATTTCCGGCGATGCGGTCTCCGATTTTTCCTCTTTTCAATATTTGTTAGACGGTTGCGATCGAGGAAATCGTAATGTTGGTAAAGAAACCGCTAAATTTAATGATTTGTTGTTTTTGCAGATATTGTCGCCGTTAATTGGTGAATCTCCAAACCAGATCTTAACCAGCGATATCCTCCAACATCAATCCATCAATTCGTTGTTGGACCAGCATGATTTACTCGCCCACGAGACCGATTGTAAGTATCAATTTGAAAGAATTTTCAAGAATACAACCATAAATATCCGATTTATTGTTATTGGTAGAGTTTGGGTTCTATTTTTTTATTATAGTAATATTGGTGCCGGTTATCAACATCTGTTTATTTTTGCTGTTTTCATCTCCTTTTTACAGTATCATTTACAATTAAATTTATGGCTTTAACAGATATTTTTACACAAGATTTGTTTACAAAAGCTGCTTTTTTCTATTATTGTTTATCAGTAAAGCACCATTTTTCTTGGATTATTTTCAAGGAGAACGATTCGATCGACTATTTCATTATCTCCACTTTTGTATAAATAAATAAATTTCGAGAATTCAGCAGAAAATTAATAAGGGGAGCAAAAATTATTCCTATTGTTCAGTTGTTCCAGCTGCCTTTTGGAAGACAATCGTTTTATTGACTAATTGGTGTTTTTGAAAAATTGTCTTTTTCTTTTTAGATATGTTAGGTTGCATTTTACGCAAACAAATTTACAACGATCATGGTGATTTTAATACAACGTCAGTATCGTTTGCTGCTAGTTTTTATTCCGGCTTCTTGGCGTCGACTTTGTGTAAGGAAAAAGCGATAAAAATCTTTGTTTATTTTCTTCTAATCAGTAGATCGATGATAATTTTAATCTAATTACTAACTTTGTTTCATTATTGTGACTCATTCGTAGTTTTCTTCATTTAGAATCGACCATACACCATCAAATTGCTACAAAAATCGTACAATTGATAGT
The DNA here is from genome assembly GCA_020740385.1 of Mylabris phalerata. Taxonomy (NCBI): domain Eukaryota; kingdom Metazoa; phylum Arthropoda; class Insecta; order Coleoptera; family Meloidae; genus Mylabris; species Mylabris phalerata. The sequence goes on along the minus strand of JAJEOX010000299.1, from coordinate 1,452,278 downwards.
GTGTGATTTGGAATTTGTAGTTAGGATTAACATCAATTTTTCATCATTAACTTTCCAGTTTCTCAACAGTTTTACTATTTAAATAATGAATTTTTATTAAGTTTAAAAGTGCAGAAATTTCTGATTACCCAATATTCAATCAATAAGTCCATTTATCTGCAATTCGATGAACCAATTAGACGCCTTTTATCCTAAAAATTCATCTTCAGATGGCTAGAATGATAGAAAATATCGTTGTATCCGGAAATCTAGAATTGTTGAGGCTTATGCGAATCGAAGTTCAAAGCTTTAATCCCTCAATATCGAAGTTAATTTACAGATTAATAAAAATTAATTTCAAAATCCTAATAACTCATTCAAATGGATTTCGTTCTATTACTAATCGTCATTTGTATCGTCTTTATTGTGTTTTATCAAATTATAGCGTTACAAAAGTTGGGAAATTACAAATTTTATACCATCAAGTCGGATTTGGTGTATCGAAGAGCATAAATCGGTTAAAAACGGTGTCGGCTAATAAGAGACAGATTCTGTAATATTTCGATTGTAAATTGAGTCTTCGTTATGTCAGATCAGGAAATTCCATAAAAATGATCAATTGGTGGCTAAATTGGTTAAAATTGGATGCATTTATTTAAATGAGATATTTATTCAATATGTGGAGAATAAGCGAAAGACGTGTTACTCGAATAATCTAGAAAAGTACGCAAATCGTTAAAAATATAAAAGAAAGTCGATCAACCACAATATTAATAAACATCGAGCACGATATTCGGATATTTGTCTTCATTATTCGATCGTTTTACCGGAAAAATAATCGAAAATTTATCCGGATGTAATCCTCTGATCTAACAATTGAGAAGACTCGTTATTTGTAAATTATAGAAGAATATTTGGGCTTTATCGACGATTAATTTGCTAAAACACTTCGTCGTGAATAAATTAAAAATTTGACTTCATTTCGAAATTCGCCAAAGTCACCTATGTTCGATTTATCAAAAAAAAAAAAAAAAAATCTATCAATTCAGCCAACCAAAATTGCTGAAAATTAATAGAAATAGTCGACTGTGAGAATTGCCCTCCATTTTAACTGCACAGATTAAAAATAGTGATTTATCAAAAAATTCTTTCCTGATAACTTTCCGATTTCTTTCCAAATTCCTCATTATTTGACTTGAATTCTTTTAAGTGTTAATAACATTGCCGTTTCTTTAAGAAAACTTCTTAAATTTTCCATTTTAATTCATCCAAAAATTGTTTTTTGTTTGTTTGTACTAACAAATTTTTAATTGGTGAAAAAAAAAAAAATTAAAAATGTCAGGTGAAACAATGTCGATAACCGATCTATTTGGACTGGATTCGCCGAGAGGCATGTTGGATTTTGGTAATTCGACGGCCTGTGCTACCACTGCACCAGGAGCCGAAGAAGCCCCACCGAATTTGCAGGTTCGTTAAAATTTCATATCTAAAACCCCAATAATAGCGTCTAGAATATTTAAGAATTTATGGTAATCCGGTCGGATTCTTGCCAATTTAGCTTATTCTAAATTTCGCGACAATTTATTGAAATGGTATTGGCACATGTTCATACTCAAGTCTTGCAATATAATAGCAACATAAATCGTTTTGATTATTTAAAATAAAACAATTCTATAAATACTGAAATTATTGAACAAAATCGGACAAAACACCTGCTTTATTGATAAAATAACACTCGATAAACACGCGATAATGATTGTTTTCAGTTAAATTTAAACGACTCGGAATCATCATATTCTACCACATCATCCCCATCTTCATCGTCTTCATCGTCATCGGTGAATCTCTCACCTGTTGGTTCCTATACCGAACCATTCCGCCGTTCGGTATCAGCAATCGGCACGACTGTTATCAAAAATCGTACACCACCACCACCGCCAGGATTCTATGCTTCCCAGATTTTAAGGAGCCAATCATTGAGGTATAATCGGGTGTAAATTAAATCGATTTATTTCGAATTGTTGTAATTGTAGTAGTGAATCATGCGGAAGTAATAGTCCATTATCAACAGTTATTGATCAACCATTATTAACAACAAATAATTCACGTTCGAATTCACCAGAAACTGGCACGAATATTGGTGGAGGCGCTCATAATTTCCGTCCAAACGATCTTCGAGTCGGCGATTTATTAGTAAGTTTATTTGTAGTGATTGTTTTAAAATTAATTTAATTCAATTTATAGTCGAATAGTATACAAGCTTTACAAACGTTGAATTTCCTACAAAATCCGCTATCGTCTCTAGTGCCAACAGCACAAGTAATTTTCGATTAAACTCAATTTCGTTTGATTAATAAAATTCGAATTTTAGTGGAATCCGTTGATGAATGTGTTACCGGAGAGTTTCCAGTTAGATAGAGCCGCTCGTTTCCACAAAACAGCAGCTGGTTGTATTTATTTTTTTAAAATTGTATAATTTAATTGATCGTTTTGATTAATTACAGCAGCTTATGAGGCTACTTGTACTTGGAGTGGTGTATTACCGACACGTTTAACGAAAAGTTCGGGTTTTTCGAGTAAAGTATTCTTAGGCGGTGTACCATGGGATATAACCGAAGAGGCATTAATGCAAGCTTTTAAACAATTCAATCCGATACGTATCGAATGGCCGAATAAAATCAATCATGATACACAACGAAAAGGCTATGTTTATATAATATTCGAATCGGAGAGGAATGTTCAAGATTTATTGCAATCTTGTACAAATGATTTTGCCAATTCTGGTAATTGGTATTATAAAATTAATTCGAAACGTATGAAATCGAAAGAAGTTGAAGTTATACCGTGGGCATTAAATTATGCCAATTATACGAAATCAACAACACAAAAATTAGATCCAACTAAAACTGTATTCGTTGGTGCTTTACACGGAATGTTAACAGCTGAAGGTTTAGCAACAATTATGAATGATTTATTTAATGGTGTCGTCTATACTGGTATCGATACAGATAAATATAAATACCCGATCGGTTCCGGACGGGTAACATTCAATAATTCTTTATCGTATATTAAAGCGATATCGGCTGCTTTTATCGAAATCAAAACCACCAGATTTACTAAAAAAGTACCATTTCTATTATCAATTATAATCAAATAATTATTGAGTTTTTCTAGGTCCAAATAGATCCGTACCTGGAAGATTCCCCATGTTCTCTATGTGATGTCCAACAGGGTCCGTATTTCTGTCGTGATTTAACTTGTTTCCGTTATTATTGTCGTACATGTTGGCAATGGCAACACAATTCCGATTTGCGTCATCATAAACCATTGATGAGAAATTCGAAGAAATGCAACAAATAAAATATTAGATTTGCAAACATTAAGGTAAAACTCAAAAATTGTTCCTCAATTCTTGAAATTACGTTCTTTTCTTTTTGTTGTTGATTTAATAATAATCGTAGATTTAGCTCGTTTCCAAAATATTACAAAATTAGTGTTAGTTAATTAATTTGATTAATTAGATTAGTGTTAAATTAATAATTATCATCAAACGTTGCCTTTTTGAATGGTATATTGTTCATTCAATTCTAGTTCGTTTTTTATGTTTGAAAAGAAATGTGTCGGTAATTGGACAATAATTATACCATTCATTTTTGAAATATTTTATAATAGATTTTCAAAAATTATTCGTTAATAATTGTTAAAAAATCCAAAAAAAATTATTATAAGTGTTAGTAGTAGTTTTTAAGAGTTTGATATTCTAATATATTTGAAAAAAATTTTAAAATTTATCAAATACTGGGGTTCGTTATTACTATAATTTTAATTAAGATTAGTTGGGGATTACAGTTCAAATACTGTAAAACAATTCTGAATAGTTGTAAGTTGTTATTACTATAGTTCTCATTAAAATTTAAAAAATCAAAAAAAAAAAGTGAAATTATAAATTGGATGAATTAAGGCAATGTTTAACGGATTATGATTTTGTACCGATATTGATATAATTCTGCTTAAATTTTTTTCCATAAATCTTCAATATTAAACTGAAAATTGCATAAATTCGACTGATTTTTATTTTTTAGTGTACGTACGGTGGTGGTTCCTTTGGGAGTCGTCCTCTGTTTTATTTTTTTGTTTTGTTTTGTATTTTAAATGTTTATTTTCATGATGAATGTTAATTTTACGTTATTTTTGTATTGTTTTAAAATTGTGTTTATCCTTTGACAAAACTACATTTTTTTTTAATTCAGTAATGAGCAAATAGAGTTACCTGATGTGAGTTTTGTCAATTTTCCCCTATTACTGAAGTCGTTTCACCTTTGTTGTATCTGTAACGATTTCAAATTCTTGTTTCTTTCCAATTTTAAAAAACAATTTTAACAAGAATTTTTAATCAGATATTTTAGTGGTAGAACTTGAAAGAATCTAAACTAGATCAATCGATCTAGCACGGATTCTTTAATTTTTTTATTTTTGTCAGATTTTTAACGAATATATGGTGAACGGTTCAATAATTTCCCCTACATTATAGCCATATTTTTAAAGTTGTTCTAAAGTTTTAAGAATTCATTAATAAACTGTTAAAATGAGAATGTGTTGTTTAAAATTCTGTTACTGCGGGGGCTACAATTCTCCCTTATTTTAATACTTGGAATGACGTGTGAAATCTCAGAAAAGGGCGCTTCCTGATCTACGAATGCCCCTTTTTTTTAGCCAATAACGCAAAATTATGGTCATACTTTGTCGGTATTTCTACAATTTTAAAGGTTTCCTTTCTGTCTATACAATATTGCAATTTTTTGAGGATGTTCATTCACAATTGGCCGTATAACGGGAACCGGAATAACTTTTTATAATCTGAAACTATTTGTAACATCTGGTTTTTACAATCGTAGATGAAAGAACGTAAAAATATTAAGGGACTAGGCTATAATCAGTCAAAAAAAGGAATCTCTGTTTATCCTTAAATTTAATGCTTAGGATAACAAGTAAAATATCAGAAAAGGGCATTTCCTGATCGAAATTCCCCCTTTAGACGAGTTCTAGCCAATAATAGACCTAAATTGTTTGTGGTCATATACCGAGTTGGAATAGAAAATAGAAACATTAGCGAATGTAGCTCTCTTCCTCTAACAGCCGTTTCGTTCTCAATGTTAGAAAGAGGTCGAGAAAATTAAAGCCTTAGTGAGGCGGAGTATAATGAACTTAGATCTACCTACTTGTACCACTACTCTAGTAACGATAGTTAATTCAACTCTATTGAATCGACAGAGAGAGCTCTTATCGACATCTAAGATGGACAAAGACCATTAGAGAATAATAAACCTTATGGAAGGGGTCACTCAATCTTTGTCTATCTCACAGAAATTTCCAAAGTTTCCATTATGCCCTCTTTCTCCCTCTAATAGAGTTGCATTAGCTATCGTTACTAGAGTAGCGGTACAAATAGGTAGACTTAAGTTCATTTTGCTCCGCCCTAGTTCTCTCGACCTCTTTCTAACTTAAGGAACGAAAAGGCTGTAAGAGGAAGAGAGCCACATTCGCTAATGCTTCTATTTTATCCCCAACATGGAATTTATGACATATAAAATCATCTCGTGTATAGGCAACCAATTATACCTGCAAATCCAAAAATTGTCAAAATTTAAACTTTGGAGACATAGAAATAGGGGGGCTACTCGGAAATTTGCAAGTTCCATAAACTAGCAACAAATTAACCGTATTTTTATTACGTCATGCACTTAAATAATTGCAACAAATAAATATATTTTTATAAAATTCGGCATTGAGTAAAATGTATTTTGAAAAACTTTGAAAAAAATTAATTAATAAACAAATCGATGTTCGTATTTTCCCTAATATTTCAATTAATTTCAATTTATTCGAATCAATATCATTAAATTTCACCAAAATTAGCATGTCCAGTACTTTGAGCATGTTCTCTAGCTTGTACTTGACCATTTAAATTGATATTACAAACTAGACATTTTAATGTGAACTTGTTAACATCGGTGAATTGTCGACTGGAATTCGCTTCCATTGCTAATTGTTGGGCTTCTTTTAAATAACGTTCGTCCTCGCTGGGGAATATAGTCTTGATTTCGCTACCCTAAAATCGTCAATAATTAAATTATAAATGAACGTAAATTCGAAAAATTACATCGTAAGGCTCGAAATAAAGCGGATCGTAATGGATACCATCGAATAATAGAAAGACACGATGCGGATAATGTTGATCTTCCCCGAATCGATTGATTATTGTATTGATTGTATCAACGACAGCAATTTCAATACCATAATAATTCGATAAGATCATTAATTCAATTGCACCACCCCATGATTTATCGTCTAAAATCCAGGCACAATAATCGGGATTCGATTTACCTAAAATCGCTTCAGAGAAGGTTTCAGGATCGTTCGATACAGTCTCAGCTATTATCTTCCTCATATACGGCGCTACAGTACTACTATCTTCAAGTTTATTGCTCAATACGAAATTTATACTACTGAACAAACAGGAATTATCAGCCGGTACGATTTTCTTCATTAATATACCCGGTAATGAGTCGTCATTATCCATAACTGGTTGTGGTGGCGGTACTCGAGGCTCTTGTGTTGGCGGTGGTGAAATCACTGATGGAGCTTTCTCTTCCAATATTAACGTATCGCCGGAATTTAAACCGCTCTCATTTAACGCCAAACTTTCACGATTTATATCGAAAACTTTCGGTGGAAAACCGCTAAGGACATGCAAACGATTGATTGGTATCTTCGATAATTCTGATAATTGTATTTTTAAATCTAAAATTGTACTAGTCGGATTCAAGTTTTTGAGAATTTGCTGACCGTTTTTCGTTTTTACACGCAACGCAAATTCTCCTGCCATTATTTTAACAGGCAAGTTTTCAAAATAAATTTGGTTTTTTGTTTGGATTTCTTCACCTATTGAAGGTCAAAAATTTTAGGTTAGATCCACCACCACTGCAACATTTCAACAAATAATAACAAAAATTGGAGATTAATTGATCATTGTACTAATTTATAGAATATTCACCTGTTTTAATTGGTTTTTTATCGAAAATTGCGGCTAAAACAAATTTATTATCATGATAAGACTGGAAATTTAGATTTGTTATATTGGCACTAAAGTTACTAAAAAAATCATGATAGCAAACCTAAGAATCCTAAGATTACCAAAATTACTAATAAACTTGAAATTGACTAAAGAAAGGAATTGCAATAGAAGCTCTAAAGTTGAAACTAATTTGTAATTTGAAGTAAAATAGCGATTTCAATTATGAAATATCATTAAAAATATTAATACAATTATTTTTTAAAATATAAATATCAAATTTATAACTTTAGAGTAAAATGTGGCAACATTGGGATCGGTCCGTCCGTTAGGCGTGACGTTTTCTTGACATTTTATTTGAGGTTATGTTACCGCGGTTGTTTGATATTCCCAAAAATTTCTTTATTTAATTGATATTGTGAAAGAATTTAAGAAGACCAAAATGCCGCGTATTATGATAAAAGGCGGTGTCTGGCGCAATACCGAGGTGAGTTTATTTTATAAAATCTCAATATTTTTAAAAACAAAATCTACGTTCTTGTATAGGATGAAATCCTGAAAGCGGCTGTTATGAAATATGGCAAAAATCAATGGTCACGTATAGCCTCATTATTACATCGTAAATCGGCTAAACAATGTAAAGCCCGTTGGTTCGAATGGTTAGATCCAAGTATAAAGAAAACGGAATGGTCGCGCGAAGAAGACGAGAAATTATTGCATTTAGCCAAACTAATGCCTACACAATGGCGTACAATCGCTCCAATTATCGGTCGTACAGCTGCACAATGTTTAGAACGTTACGAATATCTATTAGATCAAGCACAAAAGAAGGAAGAAGGTGAAGATGTTGACGATCCGAGAAAACTCAAGCCTGGTGAAATCGATCCGAATCCTGAAACGAAACCGGCTCGCCCCGACCCTAAAGATATGGACGAAGATGAATTGGAGATGTTGTCGGAAGCTCGAGCACGTTTAGCCAACACACAAGGCAAGAAAGCGAAACGCAAAGCTCGCGAAAAACAATTGGAAGAAGCCCGTCGTTTGGCTGCATTACAGAAACGGCGTGAATTACGTGCTGCCGGTATTGAGGTGACATCGCGTCGTAAAAAGAAACGTGGTGTTGATTATAACGATGAGGTACCGTTCGAGAAACGTCCAGCTTTAGGTTTCTATGATACTTCAAATGAAGTGGTTGATCCGATGGCGCCGGATTTTAATAAAATGCGCCAACAACATTTAGATGGTGAATTGCGTAGTGAACAGGAAGAACGTGAACGTCGCAAAGATAAACAAAAATTGAAACAACGTAAAGAGAATGATATACCGCAAGCTATGTTACAAAATCAAGAACCGGCTAAGAAACGTTCGAAATTAGTATTGCCACAACCACAAATTTCCGATCAAGAATTACAACAAGTTGTTAAATTGGGTAAAGCTAGTGAAGTTGCTCGAGAAGTAGCAGCTGAGAGTGGTGTTGAAACTACCGATACTCTTTTGAATGATTATACGATGACACCACAAGCTGCAGCAACACCACGTACACCGGCGCCACAAACTGATCGTATCCTACAAGAAGCTCAAAATGTGATGGCTTTAACTCATGTTGATACTCCGTTAAAAGGCGGTTTAAATACACCGTTACACAATTCGGATTTCACTGGAGTTCTACCGCAACAAACAACAGTAGCCACACCGAATACAGTTTTAACTACACCATTCCGATCGACACGTGCTGACGGTAGTGGTACACCTGGAAGTGTCGGATTTATGACACCAAAAACAAATCAAACTCAAAACAACGGAAATTTCACCCCATCAGTACGAGATAAATTAAATATCAACCCCGAGGATAATTTAGATGTCGGCGATACTCCAACAGCACACCGAAATTATCAAAATTCAATCAAAGAACAATTAAAAATGGGTTTGAGTAGTTTACCGACACCGAAAAACGATTACGAAATTGTCGTACCGGAGAATGAAGATGATGATAATCATGAAAAACACGACAATTCTAACGAACAACAAATGATCGAAGATCAAGCTGATATCGATGCACGTTATCAGGAAGAATTAAAAGCTAAAGCCGCACGTGAATTAGCAATGAGATCACATGTAATACAACGTAATTTACCGCGACCACAAGATGTGAATTTATCAGTATTAAGACCACCTGGTGAATTTAATTCATTGAACGATATTAAAAAAGCCGAAGAGTTGATCAATTGTGAAATGGTAACGATGTTAGTTTACGATAATTTAAAGAATCCGCCACCGATTCAAGGCAAGAAATCGAATTCGAACACACAACAATTGGCGTATCTAGACGAACGTCCGTATGAAAATTTCGAAAGTGAAGATTTAGAAATAGCGAAACAGATGCTCGAAAACGAGATGAAAGTTGTTAAAGATGGCATGGGTATAGGTGAACCGACCTTAGATGAATACCAACACGTTTGGGAGAAATGTTTGGATCAAGTTTTATACGTTCCGAGATTAAATAAATATACACGTGCCAATTTAGTGGCACGGCCGAAAGATAAGTTAGAATCTGCTGAGAAACAATTAGAACAGAATCGTTCGCATATGGCAAAAGAGGCAAAGAAAGCGGCGAAAATGGAGAAGAAACTGAAAATTCTAACCGAAGGTTACCATCGCCGTTATCAAGAATTAATCAAACAATTACAAGATGCTTACGAACAAATCGATCAAGCTAATATCGAGTTGAATACGTTCAAATTTCTACAAGAACAAGAACAAGCAGCTCTACCTAGACGGATACAGGCGTTAACTGAGGATGTTAATCGGCAAATGGAGCGCGAGAAGACTTTACAGAATCGTTACGGAGACTTACAGGGGACGATTAAAGAATTGCAGACGCGTATTGAACAATTAAAGAATCAAGAATCGAATTAATTAGTATTGGTGGTTATTGTAAATAATTTTATTCAGATGATTAAAAATCGGTAAATAAATAAAATTTCCACGTATTTACAGATTGAAACAAAATTTACAGTTTTAATTCGACAAGTTCGCCCCAAGTTCGTCCGGATTTCAACTTTACCGGAAACGGTATCGATAGATTCACCGAATTCTCCATTGTAGTTTTCACAAGTTGTGCAATTTTCACCAATCGATTCTCCGGTATTTCAAACAATAATTCGTCGTGCAGATGGAGAATTAATTTCGGTCGATTCTTGCGATCGATTCTCTCGAATTCTTCATCCAATTTGATCATGGTAAGTTTCACTAAATCGGCAGCCGATCCTTGGATTGTCGTATTGATAGCTTGCCGTTCGGCTTGTTGTTTCAATTGCAAATTATCGTTGTTTATATTTGGTAAATATCGCCGTCTACCTGTTATCGTTTCAACAAAACCGTAATTGCGACAATTCTCGATTGTTAGCTGGATGTAATCCTGTATAGTTGGATACGATTGTTGGAAACTAGTTAGGAATTTTAAAGCTTCATTTTCTTCAATATCCAATTGTTCGGCTAGCGTTTTGGGGGCCATTCCGTAAATCATCGCGTAACACAATTGTTTTGTACGCTGCCGGAGATTATCGTCAACGAAATTCTCATCGATTCGATTCCATTTCGCGGCGATTTTCCGGAAAATATCGCCGTCTTGTTGGCGCATAATTCGACACAATTTCCCATCTTGTGAAAAATGCGTCAATAGGCGCAGCTCTAATTGACAATAGTCGGCCGATAGGAGAATCCATTGGGCGGTTGCTTGGAAAATTCGCCGACAATTGATCTGTTCGTTGTTTGTAATTTCGAAGGTTTTCGCAACGTTTTGCAGATTCGGTTCGTGCATCGATATCCGTCCGGTGGCCGTTTGGAAAATACAATTGCCATAAATTCGGTTATTATCGATATTCCTCAATAGGGGCTGTATTGTTTTTGTGAGGATACAATGGAATTTACGCCAATCTAGAATCAATTTCGCTAGAGGATTTTGGTTTTTCTCCAACGATTGTTTCCGGCTACAACCCAAAATTTTTCGGATTTCCTTCGACGAGGACAAATTAAATCGACGCCCGCACAAACTGTACACCTTCTTTTCAATCAAACCAATTTGAATTTGTAATTTTTCGATAATATTTTGAAATTGTACCGAATCTGTCTGGATACCGATCAATTCCATTCTTGTAATAATCTTCAAACACGCCATTTCGGTTTCTGCAATTTTAATCCTAAGTCAAATCGAAACTAGATAGATAAGTAGACTTACCGAAAATACGCAAAAAATCCAGATTTTTCCTCGACAACTCGCTTTTAATCGCTGCAACTAACTGGAAATTAACCAAAGCCTCGATACAGGCGTGCATTCGAGAATTATCACAATTCGCAATTTGTAATAATTCGGAGAAATTCGGCGAATACGTAACGACCATCGCTGGGAAATTCTTTTCTTTACCACCCGGTAATAACAACCAATCGGCTAATGTGGGGTCTTCGAATTTCGCGTTAAAATCGACACCACACAGACGATTCAATAGTTTCAATTGCCGTTTACAATCAAATATACGAATTAATAATTCGGGATTATTTATAAGAATTCTAATTAGATTCAAATAAGATTCGCCTTTTTCTAAATTTAGATAATAGACAGTATTATCGCCCCAATTGATAGCAATACCGTTCAATTTAAACGATTTATAACAAAATTTCGATAAATGTTCGTTATTATTATTATTACTCGGAATTCCGATAGTTTTACCCGGATTTTCAATCTTCTCCAAAGCTAAAGATATCGAAATTGTCGATTGTTGCACAATTTCACGACAAAACACCTGAAATAATTGTTCGTTCAAACAAACATCAATCACTTCAAATTGTGTTATTTTCGTTTCGAAATTTAAATGTTTACGGATTTGATTGTTCCTAAATTTTTTCTGCGGACTCGACGACGATTCACTATCATTTAATCGACACCGTTTCTTAAAGGTTGATTTTAAATTCTCTTCAAATTGTATCGAATCTTGAGACGCTTGAATTAGATCGTTAGATGAATTGGTGACGTTCAAATCTTGCTCTTTGATAATTGAGCTGTTTTCAAATAAACTATAATCGGAAGTAATTTCATCGTTACTATTATCTCGAGTAATCTGCCATTTGGCTTCTTTTAAACCGAGCTCTATCTGTAAATATTGCCGGCTACTATTCACGATAATTTCAGCCGCTTGTTTTTCCGTCAAACCTTCCCTACCGATTATCCAAATATTTTTGAATTTATTCCTCTGTTTGTGCTCGAAATCGGTTTCATTATCCCGCATACGGTTGCTTTCAAACGGTATATTTCTATATAGAATAGTTTCAATCGTTTCGATATCACTATTAGCTAGTTGTATTAAAGTTTCAATACCGTTATTGTAGAGAATTCGTGCGGTTTTATTGTTTAAAATCGGCAATCTCATCAAATCCAACAGATCTCGATTGATGCCGAATTGTAGACGTTGTTGAAATTGCGATATCAACAATTCAACATTAAACCAACCCAATTGGTGGCTGAACATTGTCACCATACCGGCGAAAGTTGCGGCGGTTTGTTGTAATGATTGCAACATTCCACGATTACAATTGAATTTATCACAGACAATATTCAAGGGAGTTTCGTTAACTAAATCCTGTAAAGCTAACGCTATAAAGAATCGTTTGTGTAACAGAAATTTATGGTAGAGTTTCGGAGTGTTTGTTTGTATTTTACAACGTGTTGCACTAACAATGTACGATTCTTTAACGCCGATTAATTCACCAACTCGTCGCATATTCGCCGATAAACGTTCCCATAAATTCAAATAGAACATCCAATCTATATTTGTCCATTGTTGACACGCCGTATATGGCGTTACTAGATAGATTAAATGTAATTCTGTGTCTAACACGAAACATTGACGCGCTTTCTCTAATTCCGACAATAGAGCTAAACCGTCTTCTGGAGGTATAGATGAAGATAAACACGCTTTCCCTAGATTTGTTGCCGTGTATTTTACGCGATTATCATCGGTGTGTTGTAAACGTACAAATTCGTTCTTTATCAAAAACTCTAAAGTTGAATTAATCGGATTATTATCAGTTAAAGTTTGAGATAATAGCGTGCAATTCGTAAACACTTCAATATCGTTGGGCGTTGAAGCTACCCCACTTGCTATAATCTCCAAAATAGCCCGTTCTAAACGCCCGTTATTCCCATCTAAACAACTCTCGATCGGCGATAATTCGGTTAAAATCAACGATTTCGCTATACTCTCCTCGTTGTTTTGGCATATTAGAATACTCTCACCGGAAGTATCGCGACCCATCCGACCGGCTCTACCGATCATCTGGCGATAAACCAACGGATCTAGGGGTTTATTATGGAAAATCGGTGTGCGGATTAAAACCCGTTTCGCTGGTAGATTAACACCGGACGATAGCGTCGATGTGGCTACCAATACGCGAATTGCACCGTTTCTAAAACCATTTTCGATAATATCGCGTTCGTCTATTGTTAGACCGGCGTGATGGAAAGCTACACCGAATGATATTGTCCGTTTTAATATCTCATCTAAACCAACAGGACTGTATTTTAATTGTTCTAATAATTCTGTAATTAATTCGGTTTTTAATTGGTCGCGTATTATGCGGCTCATTTCGCTATTTTTATTCGAACCCAATTTCCAGAAGGCTACGGATATTTGTTGGGCGAGATTTTCGCACCAGTTTTTCGTCGGACAAAAAATCAACACCGAACATGATTCTTTGATTGTTTCTAAACACAATTGTAGAATATTACCGGTGTCTGTATCGAAATCGGTTTTTATAGTTCGTAGAAATTCGAATTCGTTATTGAAGATTTCGTTGTTGATTTGTACTTGTTCGTATAATGGAATTGGGCGGAAATTCGTGATATACAATTCGGCATCCAGCCATTTCGCTAATAATTCAAGATTTGGTAAAGTTGCCGACATTCCAATGATTTGTACACGGACATTCTTGTATCTCTTGGAAATATAACGTAATTTCGTTAACAACAACTCTAAGAGATATCCACGACTTGGGTCGCCTAATAAATGGATTTCATCGATGACAACGGCCCCAATGTCCCCCAAATTCGGCTCTTGTAGCAACTTGTTGATCAAACTATTCGCTTTTTCGATGGTACAAATAGCAATTTGGATCGAATTGAAGCCTCCAGGTGGATTATAAGAGCCCATTAAACCATCCACACGTACGCCACACTGGCTGAAAATCTCTTGAAAATAGAACATCTTCTCCCTTACTACCGATACGAATGGTAGAATAAATACGACTTTTTTCTGTCGTTCTAAAACGGTTTTTATTATTAACAATTCGGAAACTAGCGTTTTACCGGCAGATGTTGGTGCCGAATAGATTAGATTTTGTTGATTTGTTAGAATTCCAGGTAATTTTAAACACTCAACCTGCCATTCGAACATTTTCGTGATTTTCTTCGATTTGTATTTGTCTAGAATTGCAGCCGGTAGGCCCCAATTCGTTAGCAATAATTCGTCGTTTTTTACCACACCAATCGAATTCTCGTTTTTGGATAGTGGAGTAGAATTCGATCTAAACGAATCATTTGTAGGAAATTTATTCGAATCGTCCCTTCAATAAATCGCAAGTAGAGAAAAATATTGAATCGTCAAACGATATTTCACTATTGTTGTCGTTAATCGATGGTATTAATTGAGTTTCTTGTTTTTCGTTCACTATTTTATTGTTATTTGGGGTGGTTTTGTGGTATAGTTCTGAAAATGTGCAATTATCTAGAGTGTCGTTAAAAATATTAAAACTCATAATAAAACTAATAAAACTTATCACTTCAATTAAAGCTTGGTTAATTTAATGATTTTTATTAATAAAAACGGCACGGTTAATTCATTAGATCAAATTAAAATTGAAATTAAAAAATACGATAAAAACGGTGACTAGATTACAAATTAGAGGTTAGAATTTCAAATTTGACAGCTCGTAAATCGCATTAAATGTAGCCCCGGTTGAAGAATTATTTTGGTTAAACAATTTTATAAATCTATTTTTAATTAATTTAATTAAAATCAACATAATCTACTATATTTTGTGGCACTATTTGTAATTTGTTTTAATTTACAATTATTGAAGTTAAATACTTACCGTCTCGATCGTTGAATTATCGTAATTAAAGCCATTTGGGATCATGTAATATAAATGATCCATTTATGGAGTTCAGAATTGACCATGCAAGGGATTTGTGTTATTATAAAGTAACGATAATAACAAAAAATCAGTCTAAAATGCAACAAAAATATGGAATTTGCATCATTCAATTGATCAAAAATTAAACTCTTTTCCTTTATTTACTTACTTCATTTTTTGAATGAATCAATCAATAAATAGATAGAACTCTTTAAAAATATTGAATAATTGAGAATTCTCTACAATTATTAATTATCAATTATGATTCATGCAAATTGTTCCACAAAAATATATCATTTTATCAATTATTTTGCAGTATTGTTCTTTTAATACAAATACATCGAGACTAATATATATATTTATATGTAATATTTATATGTATATAAAAAAAATAATCCAAATATATAAAAAATTACATTAAAAAAATCATAATAATAAATAAAACTGTACTCTTGCCTGATAAAAAATATACAAAAGCAGCAATAATTTCGTCTTGTTTAAATCATGTCAAAATAATACCATAAGAGATGTTCGTTGGATTTTTAACGAATATTTTCCCAATATAAATCTTCTATTGCACCCGAAAATTCCCTTCCAAAAAACGATGAAAATCAAAAAAAATACAACAAACAACGTAAATTCATTCTGGTTTTCTCCTAAACAGCATGCAAACAAACCGAAAAGAGAAAATACAAATTAGTCCAATTTTATAATTGTCTTTTCAAATAAAATCGAATCGATCACTAATCGATCCGATTAAAAATCGAAAACTAAACACACACATGCAAATCAAGCTAATTTCTAACTAAAAAATCGGTGAAGGAGAGGTATTATTAGCCAAGCTAAGCATCCAAAATTCGAAAATATTTAGAATTATAGCCGGAATTTAGTAGCAGATTAGTTGTGTCGATTATCAAATTAGAGAATCTTTCAGGGGTGTCAATTTTGTGTATCGTGTTATTTATTTATAAAAAAAAAAAATTGTTAAATTTGAAATAATCGTTCTGGTTGTTGTAAAAGAAAAAAACACAAACCTTAGGATGTTATTTGACGTATTGGGTAGTAAGTAATGTGGACAGAAAAACTACAACACCTAGAAAACGAATTGATTTAAATAACTATCTTTTTATTATTTATTCACTTATTTATTTAATTTTAATTTAAATATAGTTATTAACTAGAATTCCGTCCAAAAAAGACAAAGAAAAACACGATTTTTTTGAGAATTATCGAATTATAACAACATTAGGGTAAAATTACAATAACACACGTTAATTCTACAATTTTTAGGGTACTAACATCATTCCATAATAATCAAATTTGTAATTTTTTTGCTTTTTTGTTGTTGTTGGTTTACTCTTAAATTTTCACAGCCCCTAAATCTAGAATTGTGTCGATTAACAAAAATCCCCTCAATAATCAAACAAAATCACTCAAACGACTGTCTTAATAAAAAAATTAAAAATTAAATCGAATAAAATGCTGATTAACCAGCCATTTGAGCATTAGTTCTGTTCTCTTTTAATTATGGCACTTGGGCAAGTTTTCCCTTTTTTTAAAAAAAAAAATACAAGAAAATTGGGGGCAAGATCGATGGAAATCCATTCATACAAATAATTTGGTTGCCCTTATTGTCGAAAATAAAACTATAAATCAATAATAATAACAACAATTTTAAATAGGCTAAATTTTAAATGTGCTAACTCTCTAATTAGATTAAATACTAATTAGATTATTATTTTTTTAATAATAAAGTTATTGATTCTATTTATGTTTGCATAATTTTTATTGTTGTTGTTGTTTGGAAGAGTATTTCGGAATTGTTTTGAATTAAAAAATGCAATTCTTTGGCAATTATTATTAGAAGCCAGGTGCATATCTTTGATTTCTATAGTTTTGTTAATTCTCATTTGTACATATGGTAAAAATAGATGATTATAAATAGAGAGAAGAGAGGTGCTCTCAAACTACCACCAACCACAACCATTTTCCCATAATTAAAAATCAGCAGATACAAATGTTAAAAACAAATAAAAATAAAAATTGTAGAGAATTTAAGAGAAGCTCTAACAAAAAGGACCACAATTGTACAATCAAATCCAAAGCCAAATGTTAAGAAAATAATAATAGAATTAGGAAGCCTAAAGACCAACACCACATTGCTATTGTTTACAACAAATACAGCATTTACCAATTTCTATGATTTAAAAATTAAAAAAAAAAACTATGAGGGGTAAAATTGGTAAAGGCACACACACAAATCTATTGATTCTTAGTGGTCCCTCAAATAAAAACGAATTAAATTTTATATAAAACAATACACCCTTCTTCTTCAATTATTAAAAATAATTTAAAAAAATATACAGGATAAACCAAGAAGTTGGCTTATTTAAGGTATAAGTTTTAATTAATGGAAATTTTTGTTTTTTAGTTGAAAATATTTTCGTTGTTCTATCGACTCCCAATTTAAATGATAGTTCTTTATGTTAAAAATAATTCAAACTTTAATTGATATTTACACTATTAGAATTTCAAATTTCAATTATTTAAAAGCGATAGTTTTTGAAATATGAATTTTTCAAACAAACAACTATAAATCACGTCTGATTTAATTTCAGAAAAATATCTATAATAGGGTGGATTGCCCCATCAATCGGGGGTTGATCGGACAACGAAACTATTTTCTAGAGGTAGTTCAGGTGGAAAAATCAATTAGGATTTCTTTCACTTTTTATGGGCCATCCTCTTGGCTTATCCTGTATATAAAGTGAGCCAAGTGGTTGGCCTATCACAAGTATAAGTTTTTCCACCTGAACTACATCTGGAAATTGGCTGAAAGAAAAACTGATTTCAACTAAACCCTGAAAGATATCTTAATTCTATAAAATTTAGCATAAAGTACATAGTTTGAGCTATTTGATTTCCAAAATTGGATTGTCTAGCAACAATATTTTCCGGGATATTAATTTTTTAATAAAACTACAAAATCAAAATTTTCAGAAAAAAATCGAAATTGCTAAAAAACTATTAACGTTAAACCATAGGTCATGTTATCAAAGTTCATTTCATTTTTATCATAAAATCTAAATATGGAATAAAAAATATACCATTCCATTTAAAATAAGAAAGTAGGGGCACTACCCCATACACTGTGGGTTGATAGAACTACAAAAATATTTTCCAGATGCAGTTCAAGTGGAAAAACGGGTGCATACCAAATTTCAGAAACTTTCATCAATTAGAACTAATAGGCCAACCACTTGGCTCACTCTGTATAGATTAAAAAAAACAATACTGATAGATTTGTTAAAGCACACATGCTGAGAACACCCCCATAACTCGTCAGCCTATATCAGCATCACCATTAAATATATTTCGATTATATATAGCCTGTCTATAACTATACCTATTTGTTGATGGTGATGGTCGTTCTGGTATCGGTGGTGGTATTAAATTATTACCACCACCACCACTACTATTACCACTACTACCATTAGATGATGATGATGATGTACCACTATCTAATAATGTAACATTACAACTACCAGCTGCCTCATCGTCCACTTCACCTATACTATTCTCAACCAAACTAATACCCAAATCTGGATATTGCGACATTTTCGAACGTAACATATACGCATAAGTTCGATAACGTTTCACCTTAAATCATTGAAAACAAATTAAACTAAAATTGATTAAATAAAGAATTGGATTACTTCATAATTTAAGTACGTTTCTTTTTCTTTATAATTTTGAATAATTAACGATTTAGAACCTTTCTCTGGGGGTGATTTTCGATGTTCCTCCAATTCAGCTTCCAGTCTAAGTACTCTCTCCTCATGATCCCTTAATTGTTCTCTCTACAATTAGAATTTTATTCAACAATTATTATTGAATGAATTAAAAAATTACCAAATTTAATTTTGTTAGACTACAAGGCAAAAGAGGTCTTTGGAATTTCTTTTGTGATCCAACAGCCGCCTCTAATGGTGGTGCTGAGAAACTTGCACAAACAAAATTGATCGTATCAATCCATGATTGTAGTTCTTTTGAATCGCTATATAACAATTATAAATTTATTTATTTATTTATAAGGAAAAATGAAAATTTTACCTTGTTTGAAAGAGATATTCAGCTTGATCGGCTGTTTGTAAACGAAATACATATTGTTTCTTTGTATAATCATTAGCTTTTGTTGCTAGTGCATGATGTATTCGTATAGCATTATGTAAATTATCACTAATTTGATTTTTACGAAAACCATTCTCATCTTTATGTAAATATAATACCAAATCTCTTAATGTACAATAGAACATCTTCCAACTGCGTTTGTGAAATGGTGCTAGAAAAATGCAGCAAAGGCCTTCGAAACAGCTATTTTGTATTGCAACATGCTATGCAGTTTTAATATTTGTATAATTTTGTATAATTTAAATTAAAAGAAAATTGTCGAGCTACCTCTATAATCCTACTATTGTATGTACAGGCTGTCTCACGGTAAGTAATCCATTATTTATAATTAAGAAAAAAATATCTGAATACTTAAAATGAGACAATTTATACAAGACAGGCAACTCATACTAGAAACACAAAAATATAGGGTGATTGCAGAGGATGGCCTGTTGGAGTTCGAACTGATGGAAGTTTCTCAAATTGGTTGTTTTTCCACTTGAAACATCTCTAGAAAATATTTTCGTTGTTCTATCAACCCCAATATATGGGGTTGATACACCCTAATTTATTATTTTGAATGGTCTATAGATTTGAGATATTTTTAGAAATTTTGAAGAATCCATATTTTAAATAATTGAAATTCGGAATTCTAGTAATATAAATAATAAACTTTCTATAATTTTATAGAATTTAATATTTAGCTGAAATTTATCTTCAATTTCAGGCAATTTTAAATTGTATTTTTCTTGTTATTTTAAACTGAATACCATATTTTTCTTTATACAGTTGGATAGACAGAGAAATTCTGTATTGAACTGTATTACCTCTCTAATATTATCTCTGATAATTTTTCAGTTATTTAAAATTTTTAATTTCCCTACTGAAAGTGTCTAATATCTAGTTGGCTGTGACTTAATAAATCGCTTTTAAATAAACGCAAAGTAGGCTTAACAAAATGACATAACTGTCACATTTGAGGTTAATATTGAATATTTTACATGTATTTTTCAGCAATTTCAGCAAATTTTACATGAAAAAAAATTCAATTAATTTTGATTTAATTAATTATCAATTTTTTCTATTATTTTCCATTAAAAAATCTAACAATAATTATATGCCAATTATCACAATTGAATTCGAAGTTGTTTTGCTAGGCCTTCTATGTTTTAAAATTTTCTTTCAGGGGAAAAATTAATTGAAACTGAAAATCTTAAATAACTGAAGATTATTAGAAATAGATATAAAAAATACTAATAAAGTTCAATACAGATTTTTTTCTGTTTCGAACCGAGTAAAGAAATATAGGCTGTTCCATCTAAAATAAGAAAAATACTACGGTTTGAATACGGGTGAAAGAAACTTTAATTGCAGCTAAATTCTGGAAGATAATTTAATTGTGTAAAATGTAATGGTACGTAGTTTGAGCTACTTTACTTCTAAATTTTGACGAATTTAAAGTAACAAAGATATGGAATAAAAACTATACAATTCCATTTAAAATAAGAAAATGGGTTGCTCTATCCAGTACACCAGGGATTATGAGCTAGATTGACTAAATAGTTGTAATTTTAGAAACTTCCATCAATTATAATTCCTTATATTTTTAATAGACCATTCTCTTGGCATGCCCTGTGTATAATGGAATATTCCTATAAATTTACTCAATATTGCCAATCCGGTATAATTTTGTATGTTTGTATGTACAGAAAATTGTTAGTAATTGTTAATATCCTTATTAAAATTTCATATGATTAATATCAAAGTAGGGATGTATCAACAATTGAACTGATAACGGAATTACAGCTAAAATTTAATAGAAAATGAATGAGAAATTATCGGAAATTCTAAGAAATCAGATTCAAATGTTGTGAAACATCCTTGAATTCTAATCGAATTTTATATTGTAATACTCACTTCTTTTAGCATTGGCTTCATAACAACACTTCCTCATTACATAACCCTTTTTATATTCAATTGCATTCGTTGAAACAGGAACATCAAGGAATGGATTACCTAAAGTCATTTGATCTGTATTTTTCATCTGCATCTGTGCATTATTCTCTTCATTGTCTTCATCCCTATATATAATTTTATTATTTGTAAAAGAACAACAATTAAAAATAAACATACAAAGCCCATTCTAACGGATAATTCTTAATCGCATGATATAATTGTTTCAATACATCCCTCGGAAAATTCTCACATTCATTCAAACCGGCAAGATTCTCAATAAATTCATTACAAGTCATTTTACGATTAACATTCTGGCCATGTAGATCCGTATTTAACAACATAATAGCACAAGTTAACGTATGTACCGCATCTATAGAAATTCGAAATTATAAAATAAAATACAATCAAATTAACGATTTGAACCTTGTGAATTGAACGATCCAGGATTACAATCGAGATAACGTTTGGAGAAATGCACTAAAACCCGTTCACGTTCTTGTGTTTCACCAGTTAACGAGAATTGTTTTAGAAATTTCCTAAGCGCTATATCGAGCGTATCATTCTCAAATGAGAAATATTTTAAATATTCTTCAGCAACGGCACGACTAAAATCGTTACTACAAAACAATATAATTGAATTTTATTTGTAATTTTAATTGTTTAATTGAATACTTTTTACTTAAATGTCGGGATACATCGGATTTTTTAAAACCATCCAAACAATATAAACGTTTAGCTAAACGTATAGCTGAAGGTAAATCGACAGCTTTTGGTGAATAATGGAAACTATGTAGACTTTCAACATCACTCTCATCTTCCGATGATTGTGGCGATGATGATTTCTCTTTTGTTGTCTCTTCGTCATCGTACATTTGTTCGGTTGTATCATTCGAACTCTATCAAAATAAAATTAATAAAATTTCTAATTAATTATTGTAATAATAACCTGATATCTATTATCACAGTACGCCCCCTTGCCTCTATCTTTGATCATGTTATCTTTATCAGGTCCTTTAACTTGTATCACAATCCGATGATCACCACCACCACTATTAATATCACTTTTATTATGTCTTTGTCTTGGTTCTGATACTAATAATGTACTATCACTATCACTATAATCACTAATCTCCATGACACAATCTCTAATACCCATACTATCATCATCATGATAATCCGGACTAGATATATTAGAGATAGCTTCCGATACACTAAAATCACCATTTGTCGGTCCGTTATTATTGTTATTAAGATTTGTATTATTATTAAATTGTTGTAAATTACTATTATTTGTTGTATTGTATGCTGGTATTCGTTTTGAACTGGATTGACTTGACATCACAGAGGAAGACACTGATGTTGGAGATGCTGCTGGTGAACAACCCGAATGTAATGGACTTGATGTTGATGTTGTTGGTGATGTGTTACTATTATGCGATGAACTACTACCATTCGATAATGTATGACAAAATTGTTTATGTTGTTGTTCTATCGGAGCATTATAAGTCCATACTATTCTATCACTATCACCTGAACTTGTAGTAGCATTATGTCCACCACCACCACTAGAATCCGGTCTTGTATCCAATAATGTATTTAAGGAACTTGTTATATCTTCATCAACATCAATATTGACCGTATTCATATCCGAATTTAAATCATTTTGACCACCACCTTGTAATTGATCTTCAGATCTAGATGTACGCACATAATTATTACTATTATTACTATTAATTTGTTGTTGTTGTTGTTGATAATTGTGATGATGATGGTGGTGATGATGGTGATGATGATGGTGTGGATAATGATGATCAGTACCCCATTTATTGGCACTAATTGGTGATGTATTTGCCGAATTTGAACCAGATCGACAATTCCCTTTTAAACCAAGATCCATTTCGTTTGGACTATTTGGCACTGAACTGTGCTGATATAATTGTTGTTGGTACGGCTGATGGCGCAGATGATGAGTATGACTATTATGGTACCGTAAACTATCAATCTATAAACAAACTATATTAATTAAAAATAATCAAAACTAATTTAAAATAAATACCTTTTTTTGTTGTTTCGGTAAAATACTTGTAGATTGCGGTACACGTGATATATTTAAAATATGTTCACCAGTCATCATGTACGCCTCAAATTTCGGTTGATTTCTTGTATTATTTGTCGATTTATATTCAGTTGTTGTTGTTGATAAAGGTTCCCATTGTAAACGTTCATTACTATCGTTATATTTCGATAATAAAGGCTCCTCTTCTGGACAACTACCATTTGTACGTGATACATTTTGATAATTGTGTACACCGGGTTCCGGTCGTTCTTTTTTATTATTACCACTACTACCCGATGAATTAATTAATTGTTCAGTTAATGAATTATTATAATCGAAATTGTCCCCATCACTATTATCACCACCACTACTACCACTAACCGATTGTAGATGTTTACGAACGGTTGCTTTTATTTTTGGATCTTTAAAATAAAGAATATTTTTAGATTAGTTACGAAAATAGAGATAATAAAATTAATTAGAAACGAAGCAAGATTGATTAATATTAAAGAATCTTACCGCGTTTTATTTTTAATGTTACAGGATCTGATGATAAACGTAGGCATTTTAAGACTGAAAAGCAAAATTTGCGTTAATTCATAATTAAAACAAACCAAATAAAAATAAAGCGATTTGTGGGGATTCATTTTAATAATTTCCAATTGTAAGCAAAAATGCAGTGATCAATTGAATTAGTGCTGTTGTAATTAAAATTCTCTATAATTGAATTTATTATAAATTTACCTTCCTTTGTTGTAAATCGATTCACATCAGTCTCATTCACTTTCAATATAACATCACCGACTTCCACCTGAAAATCACAACAACGCACAAAATTAATAAAACTTTAAAATTGAAAAAATCGTAACCGATAAGCAGTTAATTATTGATAAGATTTACATTATTAAAACTTTGATTGTTGAGTAAAATTGAATATTAGAAATCGTATTGTTTTGATCTTAGTTTCAAGGTAATTTTTTTATCGACAACTACAATACCACATCATAATGATTCGATAATTACGTTTTCTATTTATTCCTTGTAAATTATTAAGGGCGATGATAAAAGCGGCAAATAATTCCATTAATTTTTAATAAAATCAATACGCCTATATCACTATATCGACGTCATTTATCAATCATTATTCAAAAGAACATTGATAAGTCTATCAAGAATCCACCCCAACTACCCGAATACTTTCACATGGAATTCAAATCGAATATGAAGAAAGCGTAAAATTCCACTTTAATTGCACCCTAATTTAAAACTCACCGAATTTAGGGTGGTATTTTTGTTTGTAAATATTAAGTTAATATAAGAATGGCGACGCTACGGCGGCAAGACGTCGACGTCGACTGGTTTTGATATTCTCTCTCGCCTACAGTAACCAGCAGCAGGATAACTCTAACATTACAAACAACTGGGTCACACCCAGAAAATATCCCGTCTCCACATTATAATCTTTCTCTTTCCCATAATATTATTTATATATTTATAATAAATAAACTAATCGAATGCCGTTATCCTAGTTCAACGGGATATCAAAAATAAATATAGAAATAATCGAAGGGGAAAACTAAAAAAACAACCTTAGGAATTTAAAGATAGAAACAACGAAATTCGTATAAATATTTGGATATTTTAATTAATAAATTGTACGAATTCAGTTTGAAAATATTGATTTTATTAACCATCTATAGCTGGTTCGTAGTTGTTATATAAAATGTAATTCAACTGTTGGGTTATTCACCTTAAAGGTGATGGAATTATAATGCAACTATGAAATTGTATTTAATCTATTTCTGTTTTTGATCTTATTTACTTTCTTCAACTATTTTTATTATTGTTTTATTTCAACACAAAAGAATACAATCAATTGATTTTTTCCACGTGATAAATTTAAGTTTTATCAATTTGAAGAAATCTCGATTTATCGAAAACGAAGAAAACTACAGGTTCGTGTGGGTAGACTTTCTGTATTTTCCACAATTATAATTTAAATAATTATGTGTAATTTAGAAAATCTTGACCTGTACACTGAGTGTAACTCTACTACTATTCAAATGACACACGAATATCGTGCAACTATTCGAATTTGCTCGGCTTGTCCACAATAATCGTCTAGTTTTATTAAAAACAGGCCCGGACTGGACAAGGCGGATAGGTGGAGGTTTTCGCCAACTGCAATTAGGAGGCCCATGCCATTACCTTTTAAATTATAATTTTCAATAAATCTATATCTATCTTGTTTTTGGAAATATCGCAAAAATTAAAACACAAGCTGGATCTAGACTTTTTCGTTTGAGAAAATTCTGATTCAGTTTTGAGTTAGAGGAAAATTTTGTAACAATATTTTTATATCTGCAATCACTTACTAGTTTTCCGGGAAATTGCCAAAAAATTAAGCGCCTTTTTTCGATTTGGCGATTTAATAATCAATAACTTGCTTATTTTCGTAAATATTACTACGAATAAAACAGCATTAGAAGGAGTATTAGAGAAAGTTTTCGGAAAATGCACCTTAAAATCTTTCTAACTCTGTTTCAATCATTAAAATTAGTGTGGAAAACAACCGTTAATCAAACATTAGTGCGGCTTTTTGAACCTCCATCGGGGCGAAAATTATTCAAGTCCGGCGCTGTTTAACCAACGTTAATTGTAAATTTATTCCTCTAATCCATTTTTGGTTAATTGATTCTTCAGTTTTTATCATCATTATCGTTTCTATTTTAATGATATTTACCATAATTTTCAACAATTTATTTAATGAAGACGAGGACATTAGAAAGTTTTGTCATCGGAAAATTATTATAACGTCAGAAAAATAAATTAAAAAAAGAGGACAAATATAATTTTATTTTTTACGATGACATTGATGTTGTAATTAAACGGAAACATTAAAAGAAAATTTTTGAATTTAGAACGGAAAATATAAAGATGTTTTTCGTTTTGAAGATGAAACATAACAAAAATTAAAAGAGAAAGTGCGATCAAACGTTTCAAGAATACTTGAAATACGTTGTTGATTTATAGTTCAGGGAATTAGAATCAATTTAGTGGTTGTTATCTTAAAGGGGTAGATTTTCCTATATCTTCTCTCACCCCTATTAGATTGCAGCATGACCTAAATAGTTCGAACAATACTTATCGATCGTAGAAGAAGTTAAACAAAACTAACCAATTCATCATTCCTACTACTACCAATTTTCGAAAACTATAATTTCTGTTTTTCATTTTTTCAACGATATAGCCGAAAGTAGACAGGAAATGATATTCAAATTTCAGCAAACGATATAAATAACCGATAATGTCTGCTTTATTACAATAATTTCAACCATATAAATCGATTAACCCACATTTTATTGACTACACGTCATTTCATATTAAATTTACACCAATTATCTCCATTGATAGTAAAAGTTTTCAGTTTCAATTAACATATCCAGAAATTCAAGAAACATTTACACGATAGGGCTCGTAGAGCATAAATAAAACAAGTCTATCCTACCCTTGTTATTTTTCCAAAAATTTTTATTTACAAATTCCACCCCCTTCTTGTACCTTTCCTAAATGGATGAATGATCCATCCACAACTGGAAAAAACTAGACGTAAAAGGGGTGAATTTCCAAGGGAACATTTATACATTGCCAACACTATTATCCGTTGAAAGCATAAATAAAACTTTCAATACGAATAGGTAGAGAAAAGGGAAACGTGATGTTTCAATAAAAAAAAAAAAACCTAAAGCTTGCCACACTAGGTGTATCGAAATAATTCTTGGAATTCTTCATTAATTACGTGTAAACTTATCAGTTGAATTGTTGGATTATTTACAAGAATTAGTGGCGTAATTAAAATTGTTTTTTTGTGATAAAGGGTAGTTTGTATGAGTCATTATTTTACGGAACAATAAAAGTGGATAAAATAAGTCACAGTTCAATGATTGGGTAATTACAAACATAATTGAAAAATTGTTAATTTAACGACAATAAAACCAATAACTGAAAAATTACAGTTTCAATATTTATCGATTGGAAAACTATTGAACAAAACTCACAATATTTACAACAAGACAAGTTAAATTTAGCTAATTATAAATTAGTGGCGATAAGATTTTTCTGACGTAAATTCAATTAAAATGAAAAATAATGAATCAGGTTTTTTTTCGGTGATTAGCTTTGATTTATGTTCAAATAACAATTATTATTGTTAGAGTTGTAATTACAACTTCAATAATGTAAATTCTATATAATAACGCCTCAAAACCACAATAATTTCCTTATATACAACCAGAAAATTAATTAGAATTTCTAACAATCTCACGAATATATTAAAATAATATTGAATTAAGGGTGAATTGTATCAACTATATTGTATAGTTACAAATTGATGGTTTGTACTTTAATTTAACAACTCCCCCACAAAATACGATTTTTTTGTTATCAGTTATTTCCAGAAAACTACCCTTCTGCATTTATGTTGTTGTTATATTGTTATTATTAATGTTTATTGTACATTATTGCAATCAACGCCGACATTTATTATTGTTTTTATCGTTTTCCCTATACTATTCTTGCTCATATTTCGCCATTTCAACAATTTATGATTAATTACTAGAAAAAATAGAGGAAAAAATCACGTAATATACTTTGCACCCCTTTTACATTATGTTTATTTTGTTTTATAATTATGAATTTGTATGCACAAACATGTTTGTAGTGACAATTCTCATTTTTTAAAGAATTTTCATTTTTTTCGACAATCATCGCAAAAACTAATTATAACAAGAATGTAGATTAAAATTTTAATGAGTTGGAATTACATGAAATGTTGACATTATTGTAAACAAATAGAGATTTATTATCAATAATAACGAATATAAAACAAGAAAAATGGTTATTTTTCAAGATTTCGTGCTATTATTCTAGTTAATATGACTCACAATTTGCATATTTAATCGATTGATTAAACTAACATTTGCATTAATTTAATCCTAATTGCCATCATTAGTAGAATAGGCCAATTAAAAATAATAAAAATCAGAAATTAGTGACTGTTATTGTGTATTACATATGTAATAATAAAAATAATCAAACTTGTTGCGTTTTTTTCTAATTGTAAGTTCGAATGAAATAACAATTTAATGAAGTAAATAGTCGTCAATTTTGGTTTGTCAGAAAACTCGAAAGTTAGTTTTTTTTTCTTGCAATTTACCAAGTTTTAAAAGCTTTTGTTGGTTTGTATACGACAATAATAGTAGCCGCATAACAAGAACGGAAGAAAATAAAAATAAAATACGAGATGTATTTCACAAAATATCAATTAATTCGGTAGACAAACATGGAAAAACATACCATCACTCTTGAGAATTGTAATCGTATAGAATTCCTCTCACTTTAATGGATTTATTTAATTAAAACCACTGAAGTGGCTTTTATATTGAAATCTCCATTGTATTATTATACAACATGTTACAACCAACTAGAATGAAGATTCGATAATTTGGAACCGTCTGTATATTACTTTATACTGGATTTATTCCAAATCCTTGTTTTATCTACAGGATACCTTTATCGTTAATATAAAACCGGGATAGATGTTAGAACTGATAAAAATTGATGAAGCATTCATGATAGAATTCCTGATTTTGAACACATCGAAGATTTCATGGATTTTATACGAATCGGTTTGAATCGTTCAACTATAAAACAGATTAGACAGCTAATAGAAGAGTATTCCACTCTAGATTCCATGAAATTTCTAGACATTGTTCAAAATTTCGTCTTTTATAAGGAAACAAATTCTATTCGAAATAGAAGAAAAACAATAAAGAATCAAATGATGAACGACTCCCTTCTTAATGTTGTTGTTGTTTTAACAACAACCAAGACGATGACGAGTTTACGAAGGCGCCACTACTATAATTCACCCTATAGACACGTATCTTTATCAAAGTCTCAATGTAATCAATTCGATTTAAAGGGGAAGTTGGATTATTACACTACTGATGTATTTCAATTACTAGGATTATAAAGGATATCAACCCTAATTTGTTCAAATAAATAAAAATAACTGGAATTTCTACAAAATAATTCAGTTAATGATAAAGAACAGCCACACCTTTATAATTAAATATGACAACAACAATTTCACCAGAATCGATTTCACGTGAAATCGATAATAATCAACCCCCCATCTGCATTTAAACATATGTTAAATGTAATTATTTAACAACAATCAGATCTTTTATCATTAAATTACAAATAATTAAGTTAACGTGAATAGAGTGAAGTAAATAAAAGCATGCACATATCATTGAACATAGATGCATCTAAAATTAGTTATAAATAAAGAAAAAAGCATCTGTTTCTGATTATATTCGTAGGTTAAACTAATTTTAGTTAATTTGTATTTAGAAAAAAAATATTTAGATTTATCGTAGATGCATTATTTAAATTAGAAAATCCCTACAAATACCCTTTGATCATTATAATTTTGGATATTTCATATTTTAAACATCACAAACAAATTCTAAATATTCATATTGAAACGGAATTAATCTCGAAATGTATTTTAAATACAGCGGTAGCCATTTAATTTGATTAACTTTTAACAAATCTAATCTAATAACGAATTAATCAAATGATATTTCACGCAAAAATTCATGACGGGTTCTGTATATGAGAATATTACAAACATTAATTAAACGAAAAATGCTGTAATTCTAAACAAATCCAATTATCTGTCGATTTAACTTATTTATTGATTTTTGTCTATTTTTGGTATAAATATGACCATATGCGATGAAACTAGAATTTTATAATTATAAGAAAATGAATTAGAAATTTTAGACTATAAATAATCAATTGTTGTTAAAATTGCGATTTTTCTTCAACTATTTGTTTAATTTTTTATTATTACCTCAACACTTATTTATTGTAATCGTAATAGTGTAAATTTTATTGTTGATAACGAATTAATTGTTGTTGATAATTGTATTTCTTTTATTTTTTTCTCGAGTTTTGTTTTGTTCTCTATTTTCTAAACGATAAAACAACATACAATTGGTGTTTATTGTTTAGAATGGAAATAATAGAGGAAAATCGATTTTAATAGGGAAGCTGATAATTTTTATACGAATCGTAAGGAAAATTCTCCGAAACAACATTGACAAATTCAATCATTCTATTGGAAATAATGGAAAAATGTTGGAAAACTTTTCTCGATATAAGTAATATATTGTTTTGTTCTAGAAAATAAACTTTCCGAATTAAAACCAATCAAACAACAATTATTTAATAATGAAGAACATTAAACTAACTGTATTTAGTCATACAAAATTGACCGAAACACCTTTCACTTTTACTATTCTAAAATTGAATTGATTATTGTACATTCCTCAGATGGGTATTCTGTAAGACATTTATTAATAAACCTCAAATATTAAATACACAATCAATATGGGTAATTTACAAGGACGAAAGACTTCCTTAATTCGACCAATATTCGAATTAAAATCAAATTATAAACAATGAAAATCACCCCTACGAATTTTGGATTAACTCGTTGTTTTTGTTAAAGAATACTCGAAAATGAAGATTCTAAAACGAAAGTGTTATATTTTTGGAAAATAAGTTATAAAGGGTCCTTAAGTAAAATCTTCCTCAATAAATCTTGAAAAATAAAATAAAAATCATCCTTGTGAATTACGGAATAACTCAATCTTTTATTAAATGATATTCAAAAAATATTGAAAAGTGAGTGAGTCCTATTTTAAGAAAAATCTTTCCCAACAAGTTCTCAAAATAGAATTAAAGTCAAATTATAAACAGTAAAGTCGCCTTTATTTAGTTCTTTTGTAAAAAAAATACACGAAAATTAAGATTCTGAAACGAGATCGCTATATTATCGAAAAATGAGCTACAAGGCCCCTCTTTTAAGTTAAATCTTCCCCAGTAAATCCTCAAAATAAAATTAAAATTATATTATAAACAATAAAATCATCTTTATGAATTTTACGATAGCTATTTTTGTAAAAGAAAATTCAAAATTGAAGATTCAGAAACAAAATTCTTACATTACTAAAAAAAATGAAGATTGTGAATGAACTTTCAGTGCCCTATTTTGAACAAAATCTTCACAAAAGGTCTTCAAAATCAAATTAAAAACAGTAAAGTTATCTTCATGAATTGTAAGAAAATACTTGAAAATGATTTTAAAACGAGCTACATATTATTATAAAAAATGAGCTACAAAGGTCTTATTTTAAGTAAAATCTTCCCCAATAAATCGTCAAAATTAAAATTATATTATATATATCTTTATGAATTGTATGAAAGCTTCTTTTTGTAAAAGAATGTTCGAAATTGAAGATTCTGAAATGAAATTCTTACATTACTAAAAAAAATGAAGATTGTGAATGAACTTTCAGTGTCCTATTTTGAACAAAATCTTCGCAAAAGATCTTCAAAATCAAATTATAAACAGTAAAGTTATCTTCACGAATTGTAAGAAAATACTTGCAAATGAAGATTCTAAAACGAACTACATATTATTATAAAAAATGAGCTACAAGGGTCTTATTTTAAGTAGAATCTTCCCCAACAAGTCCTCAAAATATTGCTCAAATCGCACAACTAATATATGGACTGACTCGGGGTGTATAGTGTGAAATACACCGAAGGGTTGTTTTGTTAACATATAAAAAGCCACGTTTCTATCTAGAGATCAAAGACTAGATGCACAAACCAGCCCTCTATACTTGTAATATAAAATATACTGCAGGCATTTATTGCACCCTTGATAATACTGAATTTAATATGCATCTAAACAAAATATTTTCCCCCAAATACCATTAAACAATAAACGTAATTATTTATAAGAATTTCAATTCGATTAAAATCGTTCTTTACAAACTTGTTCGAGAAACTTTAAATTGGTATAAAACAAACAGATTAAAACGTAAAGGAGTCTAGTAAATATGCCGTAAACGGGCATTGATCTCATTACCAACTATCGAAAATTCTCTGCACATTCTTTTATTGTCCAAATCCAAATATATTTCTATCTAAAATTATCGCCAAACTTGGACATACTGTATTGTGATTCTTTACGATATTTAGGTTTAATTCGAGGGTATTCTTTCAAGTATGTTCTTATTAAAGTTTCATTTGACGACAACAAAACAGCACCTGTGTTCCCCAAATTTAAAGCCACTTTTGCGGTAATTTAACACGATTTTAAACATCGGCTAATTATACTGAGTAGAATGAGGCAAATGAGAAAAATCACCCTGTGATTTGTTAGCAAACAAATTTGTAATAGTTAAAAATAGTAACGGTAGGACAAAAAAATCATAAATCAACACGTTTTCTTCTTTTAACGTTTAGTGTGTGTAACAAGAACGAACATACAATCAATCAATCACAACAACTATCCCACATTTAACATCGGTACAGTTTTTTCTTACGATTTTCTATAGACCACAGAACATTTATTTTACCATAAAAGCAAAACAGAGCATAGGTAATAATCAACAACGAAGCTATTAATTAATAACAATTAAATTTTAATAAAAAAAATGAGGAAAAAACGTAAGGAATTTCCACAATACCGAAACCAATTTGTGTCAAATACACAAAATCGTAAATCAAATTTCAACAGTTTTATTACTGTAATCCATAAAAATGCGATAATTATAAACATTAAATGAAACAATAATTGCAATTTATAACGAAATAATCGTTTTATAAATGTAATTATAACAAATTTAAGTGGCGTCCACTGTATACGAAACGGAAAAATGCTCTCGAAAAACGAAATTTAGGTTATGACAACCATCACTATCATCAACTGAAAATAATTTATATATTTTTTAATTAAAAGACAAAAAATTAATTAAGACTTTCTATTATTAATTTTTCGGTAAAATTTTTAAAAAATTAATAGATTAAAACATCAAAGTAGGCTTGTTTTAGAGGCAATTGTTACAATTGACACCTGACATTTTATAGAATTTTTTTATCATTTGATAACAATTAAATTGGCTTGTATTAACTTTTATTTTTAATATTTATCGAAATTATTGATAATAACTTACATTTTTTATAAAAATATGTCAATTAGCAAACATAATTATTTAATTGTTATTTAGAATATGTGGAATTTCGTTTTTTTGTCTCTTAGGTTTTCATTTGTTTGCTTGTTTGTTGTTTTTTTTGACTGAAAGACGATTGCTTGATGTGGAAAATGGAAATGTCACGAACCCGCCCTCAAGAGTGGGTCTGTCTGTTTGTACCCGATGGCGTTGAATAATTTCCGACAAGGGAAATTCGTTTGGTTTTAATTAATTTGAAAAACTACCACCTTTCTATTATGCCAAAATTATCATCGATAGAATGAATAACAAATAAATTATAAGACAACTATAAGGACGCTTATTCTAGTTTGCACTCACCTCTCCACTTTCAGCTGCCGGAGAATCATCCAGGATATTGTAGATAATTGGGGGTAATCCTGGTTTACCTAATAATGAAAATCCGAAACCGGTATTCTCATTACGATTTAATACAACTAACAATTCTTCTGCCATTTTTTCGTTTCTCTTATTTATTACAATTTGACGTTTTCTTCTTTTATTACAATTGAATTTGGTTGTTTTGTTTTAATTTCGAATATTAAACACACACATTGAAGTGAAATGAATAAAAATAAAGCTACACCAACATATTAAAGTGTGAAGTACAACATCGACTTTCGACATAACCTACATGACTGATTAATAAACGGGAAATGTCGTCAGACGGCGCTACGAACGTTTAACTAGTAGCGCCACCAGAAAAATCGCAAAAACACTGCAATAGTCTATACAATTATCGTAACTTGTGTGTATATTCAGTTGCATATCCACTTTATTTATCATTAAAGTTATATTGAAAAACGTTATATATATCGAATTTTATTAATAGAAACCACTTATTTTAAACGCGAAAATCAATAAATATCCATATAGTTATTATAATGGCAGTTTTCTTCGATTTTTCTATAATTTTCAGTTCAAAATATAATTATTGCGGAATTTTAAAACGAAAACCCACAATTACAACCGACTGAAATCCTAATATATTGTGCAATTGTATGTCAAAATAGATTGATTCTTTCCATAATTACAGTAATATTTAGAGAGTACTTTTGTAATTTAAATCGAGCGCCTAAACCAAGATCACGGATTGGTGTTTAGTATTCCAACATGGCAGATTGCGCCAATCGATAACGATTTTTAACCCGCCAAATTCAAATCGACTCGCTTTCTCAAGTTTCGCTTGATTTAACCGATTTCTCTATAAATTTCACAGTTTATCGAGTTTATAAAATTTCGAAATCAACAAAAACAATCCCGTAATTTTTATTAAATCTATTTAAAACAACTTTAGAGCAAACAAATGCATTTTTTGTTGAAATAAAATGGAGAATTATTTATAAAGTATTTCAAGTAGACAATATAACTAAACCCATTCGCTACGTTTTATTGCTTAGTTCCTTAACGTTTTCTTTGAACGACTACAGGCCCGACATTATCGCCAGTTTCTTTATTGTGCTCCCCATGACTACCGTCGCAATACGGCCACTAGAAATCAAAAAAAATTTATAAAATTCGAATAATTATGAGGATTTTTATACATTTTTGCTCTTCCAACAGCGGCAAAATGCAGCTTTTTCGGCAATATCTTCAACATCAACGGCATCCACAACTTTCGGATTACTCTTCAGGATTTTCTGGTTGATTTGTGCGGAAGGCGAAGGTCGGCCGTGCGGACAGAACGCACGATATGAAATGTAGGTGAAACCAGCTAGGACTGCCGTAGGCGGTATTAAAGCTAACCAATCTCTAACTGAAATAATTATCGAAAAATTCGGTAATTTTAATCGAAAATCAAGCCAATAATACTTACAGCCCAAACTAAACCAACCACCGATACTGTCCGGAATCGGTAGATGAGCAAGGTAATCAGGTAGAGCGACTTTCACTAAATAAGCAACTGGTTGCATTTTTTCTCAATTATAATCACTTAATTACGGAAAAACGAAATTTTAATTGTTTAAACTATAATTGTATAGCCGATAAATTAACGTATATTGAATACTTAAACGATAACTAAGTTAGATAAAACTTGCCAAATAGTAAATTGGACAAGGTTGTAGATTTTTTCACAATAAACAGCTATTTAATAAAGTAACTAAATAAACATGCTTCGTAATCGAGGACAATGGCGTACGTTTTTGATCATATTTTGACAGATAAAAATTAGGTTATGTAACCCGGATGTGGCTACAACCACAACTACATCACATCCCAAATTTGATTAAAAGATAAAATTGATTAAAATCGTCATAATTATGATGCAAATTGTATAAACTACGAATATTTCAAATTTTATAATTTTATTTGATTTAAAATCTGTGTAATATTCTATTGTTAAAATTTAAGAATTATTAGTTGCCTATGTTTCAATATGACATTATTTTACAATTTTGATAAAGGTATGCAACTAGTAATTCACTTAAAATTAATATACAGTACGTCCTAGTGAAGTGCGCCAATGCATGGTTACAATTATAGGCCAAGTACAGGTATTTACAGTCGTTTTATTTGAAATTATGCATACACTTATCACAGTTAACTAACAGTAAAATAATGGATTTAATTGTACGTTAATTGACATCATTAAATCTGAAACATTTAGCATTAATTTATGGCCTATTGGACTACTTCAATACTTACAGAAAAATGTTTTAAATCGTCAGGATCGTTAAAATCCTCATTAACTAACATCCGTCGACTACCATACCTATTTCTAAACAATTACAAATACGAATTTAATTGTATTTTAATGAAAATTGAGGTCAATTCTTACTCTAAATGTTGTCGCCATGACATCAAAGTCATATAACCAACGATGGAAATAACAAGGAAAACTACAGCCAGAACTGCAGCAACATTACCATCTAATGGGAAATTTCCATCTACATTGATCATTGATTGATTCTTTACTATTTCGGTAATTTCAACGCGTTTATCTTCCGTTTTATCCGGATCGGTTTGCAGCCATTCAGTATCGTTCTTCCGCGCTAAATCCTCATCGATTTCAGACGGATTCGGCTCAATTTCATACAATTTTGTTGCTGTTGTTGTTGTTTTATTAGATTTCGGTGCATCTAAGCCTAATAAATCGTCAATTTCCGTATCGTTTTGCATTGTGGTGGTTTTATTTTCTAGTTCTTCTCGTAAACTTGAATTGTAGATGAAATTGTAATTTTGATCGGATTCGGGGAATTCGAAAGGGGCCGTATTGATGGTCGTTTGTACCGTTGTCGGTAGCGTTTCTAGAATCAATAGAACGATAATTTGATTTAAAGCCACTCTATTGACCTTATAAATTGGATCAAACAATAAATTAAATCTTTTTAAAACGCATTTACCTACCTGAGTTGATTATAGTAAAACACAACAAACTTAAACAAATTTCAGTGATTATTTTCATTATTAAATTTTCGATTTTGTCGTCGAATTAATCACGCACACATTTAGTTTATTTGATAAAAGAGAGCGTTTATATTGTTTGATAACTTAAATAGCCGATTATTCTCATATCAGATACGAATCAAATGTTTGCTTAATAAATTTCAATATCAATTCAATGTTGACTAGAGAATTATTTGTTTTAAACTGTTAGTAGTAATAGTAGAATATGAATGATAATAGCAATGATTAAGACGATGATGATGAAGGTGATTTTTTTCCACAACTGGTGGGATTTCTAGACACGCATCGGTAATAGCACCACTAATAATGAGTCTTGAGTCATACTGAAATAATTTTTGTAAATCACTATAGACTAATTATCTATAAATTAAATTTGATTTGTTTACTGTGATTATTGTAGGGAATTTTCCACGATCAGAAAAACCAACAACGTTTAATTTAAGATTTTTTGCTTTCTTTCCTTAATTAACAAACAAAAACATCGAAGGACATTAGAAAAACTGGTATTTTATCTAATTTGAGCAAAATACAATATAAGTTTAGATTTTTGGAGTTCGAACGGTCGGCTATCTTGGGGTCTTCAACCTAGGCCCCCGTGTCAAATACGTATACGGTTCTGATTGAATTTAATCATTACGTTCTTGAGATTCACTGTCATTGTTCAGTGCATTTAATACGAAATAATGTCAAGTGTAAAAGTTCACATACAATTCTCTGATTGCCAAAAATAGAACCGATATGAGTTTAATCAACTTTGTAAAAATTTTGGTTTTTTGTCTTTGATTAGTGATACTTTAAATAGCCGAAAATTCCACACGATAAATTCTCAAAAGAATGTTCTTCTCGATTTTTGATTTTGGTTTGTTTGGATTATTTTTATTGGTATTTTATCGGAATATACGTCATTCTCAAATAAAGACACTTTTATTATATAGAAGCAGTTTTCGGGGACATTGTGGCGGAGATAATTTGTAGTTATCGTTAGTTATCTATTGATTAAATCTATTTATTATCGCACTATTGGATAATTTTTAACCTAACGTTTTTGTCGTTTTTGCGTAAAATTCTCAACTAAAACCGCCTAAACTGCTATTTATTAAGCCACAAAATATTTAGTTGCATAAAGAATGTTGCTCTTTACAAATTGTTATCAATATCGAACAATTAGTTCGTAAGAGGTCGGGTTATAACTCGCCAAATAAAAGGAAACTTTAATTGACGATTTCTCCCTTAATTTCATACTTGAAACGATATGTTAAATTTCTTTAAAAAGAGCATTTTTTGGTCTATAACATAAACTTATTTGCTTTGGAAAATTTTGAGGAAATTCTGAATTATAGAGAGAAATGTTATAGCACCAGATTACAACTTGTCAAAAAAGGGAATCTTTAATTGATAATTTCACCCTTAATTTAATGTTTGGAACAAGACGTAAAATCTTGTTGAAAGGGCATTTCTAGATCTATAATATTAACATATTTATTTTGGGAAATTTGAAAAAAATTCTGAATTATAGAGCAAAATGTATATGTTTTTTTAAATATTCCTGCCATATCCTACAGTTAACCAGCAATCTTTATTTTATTTCTTTATTAGTTTTCTGGCAAACTAACAGGTCTATTGGAAAATCTCTTGCAGATTTGGAAAGCGCATTCAATTCTCTATCAAAATCTCCAATTTCATTGCGAAATAAACAATATTGTCCAAATCATGAAGGAAAATATCGGGAAACTCAAGAAATTACAACAAAAAACATGCGTCTACAATTTCCTCTGTAACTCGAAACTTAATAAAAACTTTCCAAAACGGAAAAGGCTGCTCTATGCTCCTTGAAATGCTCTTTTTGAATCAATTTAAATCATTAAAATCGGTTATAAAACAAACGATATGGAGTTAGAAATATTGGCCCTTAATAAGGTGGGTCAACTGTTCCTTTTGAGGAGTTAATTTTACTAAATAATACGCCCCAAACTAGGTATAAGTTAAGTAAAATAATCTAGCAACATTAAGTTTTGGAGAATTGAATCTATTGTCAATTTGGCTTAATTATTGTTGCTGAAAATCGGGGAAAATCCATGCAGAGTCAGGTTGGCCGAGCGGTCTAAGGCGTCAGATTTAAGCTCTGATTCTCCATGGGGGATCGTGGGTTCGAATCCTACACCTGGCAATTCAATTTTACCCCCAAATACCCCAACAGATAAACCAACAATTTTAAATAACAAATCGTTTATTAATAAATGTTTTGATAAATATAAACGATTTATAGTTCAATAAAGCTATATTGTGTTAATTTTTTTCTCATCACATTGAATATGACTATACAAATAAAGAAATCTACCCTTTAGCAAATCATTGAAACGATAGTGGAGATAAGAAAGCTTGAATTGAGTAGGTAATTATCGTTAATTATGTGCGTAAATCGATTACTTCTAAAGGCGCATCTTCTACAGTCTTCACATGATGAGCCACCTAAACAATTCAAAAT
This sequence comes from Mylabris phalerata, assembly GCA_020740385.1. Classification (NCBI taxonomy): domain Eukaryota; kingdom Metazoa; phylum Arthropoda; class Insecta; order Coleoptera; family Meloidae; genus Mylabris; species Mylabris phalerata. Next base: position 1,412,832 of record JAJEOX010000299.1, on the reverse strand, counting down.
TATCAACAAAATTCAAATAAATTCAAAGTTATTACTTTAAATAAAGGCGGCTCAGTTGGATGTGGATGGAAACCTGTCTGTCGACAATTCGCTATAAAATCCAATCCGTAATCCGGCGTCAATATAAAGCATTGGTTTCTACAAAACAATCAATAATCATCGAATTATTTCGATTATTTTGGAGAATTACTCATTATAACGGGGGGCACACACTATCGCTATAGCCTCGGGCATTAATAATTGATAGGGGCAATGAGTATGGAGATCGACACTCGATAAGAAAGCTGTCTGTGTCGGGTGCGTCTGGAAATCAACCGAAATTGTTTAAATTTATTGAACAAAAATCAGTGTAGACTAACATGAATCCAACCGATTGTTATCAAATTGTACTGGTCTTGATAATCGAAAATCTCCTCCTCGTTCATTGTCGTACACGAATCGGCTGTTCCCTTCTGTTTCGGTATAATTAAATGCGTCACTATCAATTCATCTTTTTGCTAAAATTTATTAATTAAAAAACTTTATTTTATTGAATTTGAAATTTACTAATTTTCCGGCTAATATTCCACAAGTTTCGATATTTCTCATCGTATTCTTCTGTGCAATCGTTTGGAAAACATTAACAAGTCTCGCTGGTGTTTTCACGATACGTAACAGATTGTCTTTGAAATTATACAAATTCGATGGTTTACTAGCCCGATCGATTGAAGGTGCTCTTGGTTTTCTAAAATTAACAATTTAAAAAACAATATTGCGCAATTAATTTACTAATTACGTTGAATTCTCGTAAAGTTCGGTTATTGGTGGTGGTTGTGGCAGCGGTTGTGGTTGACATTCTGCTAAACTTGACAAATTCGGATCTGGGTAACTAACATTATCGATAGATTGTGGTATTTTAACATCGATAAATTTCGTTACAGCAGGAAATGAGATTTTCGTATAATCGCTAGTTCTCGGTGATGCACTAGATGTTAAACTCTTTAAATCATCCTCGATCTTCTTTTTCTCTTTCTAATCAATAACAAATTAAAATTAGTAAATTGATAAGAGTTGTGACTCACTAAATCGGCAACGTAACGATTATATTCGTCTTGATACTGTTGTAATAATTCTTTCCGTAATTTCTCAGCTACCGGTAATACTTCGCGTAATTGTTTCTGTATACCGTTCCTTAATCGTGGCGGTACTGTATTGAATTCGGGATGTTTACGGATTTTCTCTAGAAACAGTGTCATAAATTTCAAATACAAAACATAAGCATTCTCCAAGCTGCCCTCTTTATAATAGACCGTAGCCTGCCGCACCATTTCTATACCAGATCTATAATACCTGCAAGGTAATTTTCGAACTAGAATATCTCGAATTGATTGAACTTTAATAAATACTTTGTTGGTGGAATATGGAAATCAACTTCAAATTCATTACTGTAACGGGTTAACAGTTTAAGTCTTTCGTTAGGATCGACGTTTACTTCCGAGTTATCTTTTGAGCCCATTATTAACTAATTGATAAATTTTGTCACCATAATAACTAAAATTCGATAGAAAAGCGATTAATTCAATTTTAACGGATGAGTCACAGAAAATTACAATCATCTGTTTTTTGTAGGTTATGTTGATAAACGTCAACTGAAATACTGGGTCGCCTCGATAACGAACCGGAACGTATCCACATAAAAACCAATCTATCTCACTCTTTTAAATAAAACTCAAACAGGTTAAATAGAGAAGGAAATATTTGGAACTTAAAATTGTGGATAGCGCTCCACAATTTTGTTTGGACAATTAAATGACAGCTACTATAGCGCTACCTGTTGTTCTATATTGGAAATAACCAGTGGCGTAACAAATATTGAAGGTTTCTAAACAATTCGATAATTTATTGCGTTATTTATCACAAATTATCGTAATATCAAAAATTAGAGTTTTAAATACAAGAAAAATGCAATTGATAATAGTATTAAAATTGGTTGACTCTTCGTGATAGTGCCATGTCCGTATTCTGGAATGCTAGCAGTTTTCTCCATCATCCAATAGAAGCCGCTCATTAGATTTTGTCGTTTCAATTCAGCACCAACATAATTTCGGATTTGTTCATTGTATTTGTTCAACCATTTTCTCTAAAATCCGATAATTAATCGTTAAATAATTGTTAAAATTCTGGCTTTACATGTTGGACTGATAACAGGCTGAGATCTATCAATTTCATCTCGTACGGTACTAAAGTAACGGTCCGGAAACCGAGGAAAGCATGACCGGAAGTGTGTCGAAGCCAAGGTTTGTGGATAACTTCCAATACGTTCTCTAATCGTATCCCGAAATCGCCTTCCTTATAAAATCCCGGCTCTACAATTTGAGGGTTAGTTTTGCGGTGATTGTTGGGCTATAATTACCATTCGAGAGGAAGTATCCAGGTTTTAGAGTTTCCGGATAGCCAGAAAATCCATCGAAATGCATCGATATGGGTGCTAAAATATCAATTTTGTATTTTTTTTTTCGAAAATATTAAGGATTAGGTTACATTCGTGTACGCTGAGAAACGAGCCGACTCCATGGCTAGTGTGGTGGAGATAATCCAAGCCGATTTCCCACAGTGGCGCCCTCGCCATAACGTCCGCCACCGAAGTCTGCATATTATCAGGGAATGTTAGCGATGATAACTGGATTTGGCCGATTAAGACTCTTGTGTAGGCCTGTTTTTGTTCCTCTGTAGGCGTCCCTAGATGCAAAGTCCGGGTGACGTCTGTAGTACCGTCTGTAAGGCCTAAATTGAGCGAAAATTTTAACAAAAAATCGAAAATTCACCGTAATATTGCCCACCGGAGTCGAGAACTAGCGTACTATTATCGAAAATTCGCACATTCGTCGTCGGTGTCGGTTCGTAATGCGGCTGGGCCCCGTTAGCGCCGAATCCGGCGATTGTGCGGAAACTATTGCCGAGACTGTAGCGCTGTTCGAATCGGAATTCGTTTAAAACTTTAACCACATCTAATTCGGTGAATTTATCGCCGCTCTCGAACTAGAATCGTACAAATTAGGCTTTACGGTAGAAGAATTTGTGAAATTTTATTTACTCTACTTTCAAAATATGCGAAAAATTCGCACATTGCTGCAGCGTCTCGAATATGCGCCTGTTGCATCCCGTAGATTTCCACCGGATTCTTTTCGGCTTTCATGTAGATAATCGGGGAGTGTTTACTTAAACGTTTACCCCTAGGGACGCAATGGTAAATATAATAACTGGCGCCCGGGGTGTTGCAACAATGCGACGGGATTAAGACTTTCTTGTAGGCTTGCGATAAGATTTTTAGATTTTCGCAAATTTTCCAATACTCCTCAATTCGCACGTTATATCGAGTCGAAGTTTTCGTATCGTTGAAATATTTAAAAATATCATTATGTAATAATTGTGATTGATTAACAAAGAACCAAATATCAAACATATCCACGATAAGGTAGCTTCGTACGAAGGGATTGTAGGGAATATCCCGTCCGCGTATATTCAACAACCATGCGATTTCATCTAATGCTGTCACAACAATCGCGTTAGCACTACTCTCATTGAGACTCCGCCGCAATTCGTCAACTTTCTTCGTCCAAACCTTCCCCGAGTACTGCTCACCCAACACGAAAACATCCTTGTTTCGTTTCACAGGCCGATTCGCCGTCCACATCAAATCGATCAGATTATTCTCGATCGGTACTAATTTGAGATCAGTACCGCTGAAATCTATCTGGAACTCGACCCAACGCGATTGCGGTATCAATTTCGGATCGACTCCGACTAGAGTACCGTTGGGGAACTGTTGTTTTAGCCATTCAGCCGGTGTGGAGATATTCGCGTGGCCTTCGCGCATCAACAACCAGTTACAGTCAAGTTGATCGTCGGCTTGCAGATGGTACCGGCCGTCCGTCCACAGGACGGCTTTATTCGCTGTGATGATAGCGTCGCCGTAGCTGCCGCTGAAGCCGGAAATGTGCTGCAAACGGCGGTCGTACTCGGCCACAAATTCGCTCTAAAATTACAGAAAATAAATATTTCCTTATCGGTTTTACTATAGAATTGATTACTTGGTGTTCGTCGTTGGAGGTGACGATATAAGCGCCCAGAACCACCCCTTTCGTTACGGTTTCATTCACCATCAACTGGCGGAATCGTTCCAGTCGGAATTGCGTGTTGATTCTAGCCGGTGGTTGGGGTGGCGTGCCGTGACGACTGCACGCTTTCCGATACTCACCACTCACCCTCATTCGTAAAAAATCTTCGTAAGTATAACAGGAACACAGAAGAATCTCTGTAACAACTATATTGAAGAATACGTAAGAAATTCGAATATCGCCATTAATCAGGATTGTAGAATATTGGAAAAAGTTTTAAGATGGCATTTTTTTAAAGTTGTTGCATTTTAGAGGGCGGATTATTGCGGACAAAGGGTTGAGAATGCGTGGGAGTGGAAACAATAGAGTTGACGTCAACGGGCTATCAGGATGGTAGAATATTGAAAAGATTCCATTATGCATCCAGCCCTTTAAATTTCCATCCCTACAATTTTTTATTACCGCCTTTTCCACCACTTCTACTCGAAATGAAGCTGGTTAGATCGATTGCGACAGGGTTGTAGAATATTCAACTAGTCTATAAATACAGTTGGGGGTTGTTTATTTGTTGGCATAGTTTGGTGAATTCGGGTGGCGAGTAAGTCGGGGTCATCGTGTCTTTAGAGGGGCATTTCAGGCTCAAACTGACGTCAACAACCGACCAGGAATGCATGGATGAGAAGAGATGAAAAGTAAACAACGGCAGGGGAACACAAATACCGGCGTTTATTCGAGCCTGGTTTGGTGAAACGAATAAAAAACAACCCCTTTACTGTTTAAATAACTATTCGATATGTGGCGTTAGAATTTTTGGATAGTTCAATAAACGAAATTGGGTAATTTTCATCCATATAAACAGCGAATTAAAGCAATCAAATAATTCTCCTTTGTCAATTGTCCACTCTATTGTCAAATCAAATTTAATTTTTATTGACTATTTGTAATTTTCCACTAGAATATAATAGAAATTCTCCAAAAAACTTTTCAGTGATTATATTGCGCCAAGATATCTGAATGTAGTTAAACCGGACGCGTACCCCTAAACCATCTGTTTTTCCTGTTGTCCTGTCTGCCGACAATCCTTATATTTTATCCCGGAGGGGCCTCTGAGGTCCTTATTGCTTGTATCATCCATCCGTTGACTCCGATGTCAACAACTTCATTGCTTATTTACAAACAAACAAACAAAAATTATAAAAAACAACACACAATGGCAACGTCAACAACAACAGAGTGGGAATTCGTTGTTTTCATTGAGGGTGGTGGATTTTTATCTGTTTACAATACCGAATGTACTGTACAGAAAAGGAGAGCTGTCCAGCGATCTCTTTCGATCTCTGCCATCCTGGTAAGGTGTTGACGTCATGTGCTGGCAGTTTCCCACGCTTCAATCAATAAAAATTGCTACTTTATACACGGTTGTAGTTGTGATGGAAATTTGGAAATTCGTAAAAATCAACAATAGTTTTCATTAGAGGAGAATCTCTCGAGTCTTTTTATTCGTTCTTTGTTGTTGTTTTAAAACTATTATAATGGCGTCGGTTGCATTCTACTAGATCTTCGTCTTCATAGCATCCTGGTAGGATGTTGACGCCATTTGGCACTGTTGGTGACTCCACCAGGATCGTTGTTTTATGGGCGATGTCTCCTATTACTAATTAATTTGGTTTATTAATCAAGACTCCGTGAAATTTTGTTTTTTTTCTAATAAAAATTATTTAATTATCCTGAATTATGAGGTAATCTTATGGATTTATTTATAATCAACTGCAATGATTTCCGATAAATTCACATCGTTTGATTGATTTGATCAAAGGGTGGGGTGGTTCCAATAGGGCCAAAAATTGACCACTATTTGTTTCTACCATCCTGTTCTTTTCCAATATTCTCAACTGAATAGATGGCGCGTAATCTTTTCAAATAACCAATCATTACAATTTCAGGAAATCTCATGATATTTCTTACTGAAACGTCTCTTCAATTAAATTATAAAAATAACAAGAACTGCGGAAAATTCCGCTATAGACTGACAAGAGAAAGATATTTCAGGAAATTTTCAGCAATTTAAAGCAATAAAAATACATCAATTTCAGAGAATGATGTGTAGTTGAAATTTCAGGATTTTTTTAAGATGTTTCAGTATCCTGTTATTGATTGATTGACGTCAGTAGACGGTGAAAACTGAAAGCGTAACATTTTCAGCGGTGCTTTCACGCGATCGACGTCTAGCATATCAGGCAACTAGGAAGTTATAAATATGTAAAGCGTCGCGACGCCTGAAATAGATTCAATTATAACACGTGGATTATCTACTTATAAACATGAAAATATTAATAATAAAAATCGATATAAAATAATCGAAATATTGTTATGTTGTTAAAATCGTGATTTATTAGCGAATTTTGTTGTAATTTTCCAGTATAAAAGGGTTAGGTTAGAAGGGATAAAGGCTTAAAGTTGTTCGATTAGAGGCGTGGGAGCTCATCGTTGGATTCAAATCACAGGCAAACATGTTACAATATGAGTTGCATACTACAGAAATGCAAACGCACATTTCTCTTGTTACAACTCAGCCATATTCTATAACTTTAGTGAATAGGTGATTATATCCAATTAGGAGATTATCACTGCCAAAAGGTACAAATAAAAATAGGCAACTATTCAAATATCTTAATGCCTCACGATTTTTTATCGTTTTATTTTAGTCCACAAATAGATGATTATTATTACGTCTAAAAATCTCTAATAGTCGTATTCTCTAATTTATAGAGATCCATTACCATGACAACGCTGAAGATCGACAGCCTGTTTTCATAGAATTTCTATCTCATTCTTGGTTGTAAAATTGAAAAGAGAAGAATAAAACAATCTCCATGTTGTCATGATAACGAATCGACAACAATTTGAGAATACACTCGAAATTTGCGCAATATTCTTGTTGGCTAATAAAAAATTGCATTCGTCGATGAAAAAGCGCACAAAATAGTCGATACGGCCCTGACTGCGGTTGTAACAATGAAGAGGAGAGTGAGAAAAGATCGTCGACATTGCAAAACTAGACCCGCGAAATATCAGGAACTCATAAAAACAAACGAGTTTTTAAGATGGCTGAAATTATAAGAGTTGGATTTTTTGATAATTACCACGGTAATTCATACAAAATTAAGAAAGTTCATTGATTTTCATTGATAATAATTGGTAATAATCACCAATTGAGTTGATTATTGTCGATTAATATTTTCTATTTTCTTCTTTCTCATTATTGTTTATAAATAAATAGTAATTACAGATATGTGTGGCACAACACAACTTCAATTTACTCACTCATGCGTGAATTTATTGGAAATCAAATTCATATGGGTAACAGGACGATAGGAGACGATAAGAGATAAACTCCATATGTGACTAGATTCCAACACATATGCTCAAAAATAAGAGACGATCGATGAATCCGTATAAACAACAATACAAGACTCCTAAATATTTAAATATCGCCCAATCATTTGTTGGGAATTCATGAAATTATAATTTTATTGGTGTAATCGTGAAAGTTCTCCTTTTATCTCCCTTCTTCTTTCCCTTTCTCTCTCTGCCTTCTTACCATCTAACCAGAATAGCGTGGGAGTGTTTAAAAACAGTAAGAACATCCCAATTAGGCAACCAGAAGATTCGAGGAAGTACATCGACGCCATTATTGAAGCAACCGATCGATAAGAACGGACCCGGAGCCATCCGTGATGAAATTCATCTCCAAAACAACCAGGCTAGCAGGAACAAACGGAGGTATTGCCAATAAATGGGGAGAGGATTAGAGAAGTTGAAACAACAAACAAACAAACTCAGTGTCGATCAGTCAGCCGAATTTCGATGACTGACAGAAGTTGCCGTGGCGGTGCTCTATTCGGATTAGGCTACCAGAAATGTGGAGAGTTTACCTGTTTTTTTAAAGGAAATCAATGAAGAGATGAGGAGCGAGAAAGAGAGTTAATTTATGCAGAAATTATCGGAAATTAAAGACGAAACTTAACAAACTAGCAGAAATCTACAGGCGGTATTTGTTATTGAGATGATTTCTTCGGGTGGCTTTGAGGTTTTTTTAATAAAATGTCGATGATGAAAGTCGAGGAGGAATTTGAAAAATTCCGGTTAAAGTAAAGGGGTAAGACGACGGTGAATTCTAAGCGATAGGATTGTAGAATGACGAGGAGGTTATTACCTTCAAAAAATCAACTTTAACGCAAAAAATTCGTTAATTATAACAAAATTCTAAATTAAATCAAATTATTTAATCCCAGAGAATACCAACAATAGTACTTTAATTAATTTAATTTAATTACAGTTTGTTCGGATTGAAAATAAACAATATCCCAGATTAATTTAAAATATTAGGGGAAAAATTGTGGACATCATACATGCTGTTCACATGATAATCTTATCAGATTTGTAGCATTTTCAGGAGGTTATTCCCAACTTGATATAGCCTGTTTTATATTAATTTATCTATTTGTTAATTAGATAGGTGTGTTTTTGATAAAAATAGACACAGCCAAGGCTGATTATGAAACGATTCTTTCTCTCAATAATAACCGGTTGCGTTTAATGATCCTAGACTATTGTTATTATCGATTAGAAAACAATCGGATACCCTTTTGATGATATTTGAAATAATCAATATTTATACAGGGTGATTCACGGAATATAACAAATTCTTGATAATTTAAAACTGTATAGTTTCTGCCGCTTTAACCTCTTATTTTAGGTGATAGAACACCATATTATACAGCATGTTCCATCATATTACTTGATGTAATAGATATGTAAAAAAATGTTAAAGTTTGAAATACGATTACTCAGTTGTTTTTTAAGAGATTTAAATGGTTTGAACTGCAATAAATAGAGCATTTTAAGGTGCATCAGGATTGTTTTTTGTTTTTGAAAATTCGCAAGCAATCTTGAGTTACACGAAGAAATCTTAAAGCGTGTTTTTTCGTGTTTTTTTTGGCCAATTTTTTATATTTTTCCTCATAACATTGCCAAAATTGGGTATTTTACAACGATTTTCACAAAGTGCATAGCAAATTAAAAGCGCTTTCTAAATGTCCAAGAAAGTTTCCGATAGCGCTCCTAGTTTTCCGGGAAATTGATAACAAGTTTGAAAGTTTGATACAGTATCACATGCGCAATTTTAAACTTAGACAAACAAACAAGCTCATACAAAGACGTTTTGGTGACCAATGAGCAAGAATTAAAATTTTGGAAATTTAATGGACTAGAAAAGTGGCATAAACAATTGTAATTTGTAGTTATTGTTAATCGTTTTGGCTGGATAAAATCATGACATTGCTAAATTAAAGTGACTTTTTTACCAATTTTCCAACGAGCTACGAGGTTCTAATTTCGCTAAGATGTTCTTCAAGTTCTTCAATTGTTTTTCGTCCAGCAATTATCATGAATTGTGATAAGAAACTTCGATTTTGTGGTAAAATTGGAGGGAACTTTCGTAAAATGTGTTTCTTATCAGTTGCAATATAATAGTGAATCACCCTGTATAGAGTGTACCTGAATTGGGTTTCATATGGCTGGTTAAAAATAAATCAAAATTCATGAATAAATTGCATTATAGTTGTGTTATTTATAGTTTTAAATAAATGTTACTGGCCTGAATATTTCATGAGATATTCGCAAACTGAAACTTCTACTTTCAAGATTTTTCAGTTTTAATTAATTGCTAATCTAGATTCGTCACGGCCAAATTGATTGAAACATCTCCATTAAGGCGCCTGTAGAATCATGTTCAGAAATAGACAAACAATAACGAAATTGTATTTCTTGTTTTGTCTAGTGATAAGAACGAATTTCAGCGGAACTTCCACGATAAGCCCCCATTATCTTAGGCCTTTGTCTGGTGGACAATTGTCGATCAGTCAAGTTTTGTAGTGTCGCGATTCAGTACAGGAGATTTTATCAAAATTGGAGACACATCGAGATTTAAATATCCAGAGAATCTCATTTTTTCTCATTGTCAGTACAGATCTATTTCTCCGCACAATTACAGTCGGGTCGATTTGTGTCGATGAAATCATCAACAACCGTAAGTTTTGTTGTCAATTATTCCAAAATTGAAGCCTTTCGATTTGTCTAAATTGAAGCGAAATTATTTTTGGACATTGTTTAGTTGAAGAAGTTAACTATTTTTATCCCACCGTCGCATCTTTCTGTATTCTCGTTTTTATTTAATCGAATTTTAGTGTTAGTCAAAAAATGTTATATTACAATACTAACAGTATTAATAATAATGTCAGTGTCGGTGAATATTTGTGTTTTTGCCAAATTCGTTTGTAATCGTTTCAAATTTTTATCACCAAAACAAAATGAAATAGAAAAAGGTGTGCCGTACGTCAATACATATCAATCAAACTTAATTAACGTTGGAAGTCAACAATGCGGAAAATCAACGAGGAGAAAACTGTCTTTTCGTAGTAACATCGTCTAAAAATATCGATTTCTATAATTTAAGAAACAGAAGACACACCAGATAGTTTCATTATAACACTCTTATAAATATAATGATGATACTGTGATGTGGCTATTTAAAATTTGGCACTTTACATCGACTTTTTCGTAGAAAGTTCATCAGTTGAATTCGGTAAAAATCGCTGTAATCATCGAAAATAATTCGAACACTTTTACCTATCTAATTAAACGTTTTTTCTGTGTGTAAAGCAATAAATCGAGACTTACCAAGGATAATTACAATCACCACTTTAAGTAGCGGCATTCTTGTTCGATTTTCAATTTAACACAACACTGGTCATTGAAATATTAGAATTTCGATATTAATTGGAGATTTTGTACAAGATTCGCGAATATCAATGCTGTTATGTTATAAATACGCGCCCAATATTTGAGTCTAAAGGTTTATTAGGCGCGAATACGCATGCGTTTCTCGTTGGAAAGTGTGTAGGTGGGCGGATATTTAAAAATCTGGGACTAAAATTTTTATTAAGGGTGGATACCGTTTTTAGAATAGGGTAGTTGACGTATGTATAGATAATATAAATTAAACCACCCGGTATTAGGGATGGTTCTACCTTGACCGCTTTCCACTCCCTTATTTTATAATAAAAATATCCCACCCTAATTAGAACGTACAGCGATATTATTTGTCTGCAACATTTTAAACTCGCCCTTAAGCGCTTTTTGGGGGTAAATTATGGAAAGTGCCCATTACGCTACAACTCCCTTATTGCGCACATACTTTACGTTTTGTTTGTCTGAAATTGGAGCGATTTTTATGCATTTCTTGAATATTAACAAGCGAGAATAACGAATGAGTTGTTATAAACGATTGTCATTGACCTAGGAAATGACATTAATTCAAATTAATGCAAATCAAATGAGTGGAAACTAAAAAATAGCATTCCATCGGCAGCACTGTCGACAATGATAACGAATTTCAACACAAAAGAGTACCGGTGAGTCTTTGATTTTTACAATTACAGATTTTCTATAATTGATTTCGATTTTCTTGGCAGTAAAGTGAAGGATGCTGAATTTTGGACGATTTCAATTCGAATTCCGGTTCAATTTCAACTACTTTATGGAGTGTCTAAAATCGATTATGATTCTAATTGATATTGAAATAAACATATTAATTACATTCGTGGTTTTCTTCAATTAATTTATTATTTATATAGATTTAGTATATGAAACCAATCGAATCCTGTTGTTGGTTAAAAAATAATAATTACACGATTTATACACAAACAAAACTAAAATTCTATCACATATACAATTGAATTATAATAATAATAAGAGTAATATAATAAAATTCAACTATTATAAGTCTATTTATATATAAATATACGAACACTTTCTTCTCTCGAATTTGCTCTATTTCTTTATTAATTTATTTATAATATACAAGTGGTAATAAAACAATAACAAATAAACAAAATAATAATAAAAAATAAATACCATATCCCTTAAAAACTGTGAGTGTATACGTGGATTTATCTAACTGTAGGAACCGCATTTACAGTTTTGGACCAAATTATAATCAACTATTTATTTAAAAAAAATGTACAAATCAATAATCACCTATTTATATCGATTAATTGATCAGAAACTGTCCAATATGTGTCTATATCTTAAAATCTACATGGAAAAATAATTGGAAAATTAAATATAGCTGCACATTGTAATTCATCTACCACTATTTTATTTATTTAGTTCGGCTAAATTATTGTTTAATAATAATTAAATGAAATTGTGGAATAATTTAATTGATTGCGGCTACCCAGTAGCCAAAATTCAACGAAATTTAGCGTCACTAAATAAATAATTTAACTAATATAAGTACAGAGTGTTCCATTTCTAATTGTATAAGGGTGTAAATGGAATATTCTGTTATTGTTTGATTTTTGGAACAGTTTAACTGATTTAATTTTACTAATTTTGTTTTTTTTTAAATATATGTAAATACATTCATTCATCATTCTATGGATTATCGTCGCTTCAACATTCAAAAAACACGATTTTGTTTAAGAAAAAAATCTATAAGTAACTTTATCAGTCGGAAAGTGATTTAAGTTTAGTCTTTTTTTCTATAATTTTACTTATTATTAAACTGACGCTTCTCGATAGTACGGATTCACACCTTTTACCGGTAATGGATGACCTTCTGTATTGAAAACCCATTCGTCAAATGATAACAGACTGTCATCGGAGAAGAGCAAGTAGAGATACTAAAAATAATAATAATTAATAATTAAATTTAACAGAAATATAATTGAATACTTTTAAAGTTTCAGCTAAGAAGAAACTTTGTTGTACATCATCCTGTTGTGGCTCCTCCGAATAAACATTTTTCAAGCCGGTATAACCGCCGGGTACACGACAATATTTCTCTAAAGCTTGTACAGCCTCCCATCCCCAATCTCTATATTTCTTATCTTTAGTTAAACGATACATGTAGAAATACGATTCGATAACTTCCGGTCGTAGAATGTAATATTTTTCTGAACTTTTTAATGCCCTAGCTTCGGCGCCTTCAGTAAAACGAAAAGCTTCCGGTCCTAATTTCGTATTTGTACGATCGTATGATTCATGACAGGTGTGTGTGATCTTTTTGGCAACTTCCATATAACGTTCAGACATTTCGTTCTTTAAAGTTTTGGCACCTAGTGCTAATAAACCACCTGAAAATAGAAACGTTTAAAATTTGAATTATAATATGGAAGTTGGTATTTTTACCTGAAAAACAACCAAGATGGTCCATTTTATGTTCAGGCCTGTCGAATTTCAATTCAGCAAAATACATTAAACCACTGGGCGATGTGAATAGCATATGTTGTAAAACAGCTTGCATGGCATCATCGAACATCTGACGGGCTTCATTATCTTCTTTATTCGATTGTAGCCAAGCTTTCAATAAATATTCAAAGAAACTATCGCCTAATCCACCCATCGACATATGATCTGTATAATTAAATTTATAATAAACTAAATAAATTAAAAAAAAATCAACTCACGTTGGCCCCATTTACCAGTCTTCGGATTCAAATAATTCGGATATAAACCGTTTGGTTTCTCTAAACTTTGTAACAATTGTCGTATACGATCGACTTTATTACGATAGATTTGTTGACCAGTTACATCACTTAAATAGGAAAATTCTAAATGTAATGTACCGAATTCGGAGAGTATACTTGAACCACCACTAGCCCAACCGAAATTCTTACTAGCTCCAGTTTTTAAATTGACTAAAGCATGCGGTATGCCTGTTGGTGTTTGGAATGCTGGCAATAGTTTATCGGCGATTTGTTGGGCACGATCCCGGAACACTATATCGCCTGTCAAAGCGAAACATGCCAACAATCCACCAACGAATCGAATATTCGTCTCGAAAACGCTCACATCAGACGACTGTAAATCAAAATAAGTGTTTGATAATACAAAGGGGCGAAAAATACCAATAATTATAATTCCATTACTCAGTTATTTTTAAATGGATTTGAATAATGTTCACGGAATTTGAAAGAACATTTCAATAAGTAAAGGAAGGTCGTTTCCGTTTTGGAAAATTTTAATCCACTTTTGAGTTATAGGCAAAAATGTAAGAGCACTTTTTGTAGTAGCTCCTTACAATTTTCTATATTTTCTCTCATAACTTCGACAATATTGTTTCTTTTGCAATAAAATTAGAGATTTTGATAGAAAATTGACAGGACTTTTCAAATCTGCAAGAAATTTTCCAATAGGCCTACTAGTTTTCCAGAAAATTGATAAAAAAATGGAAATTTTTTTCGTTCTCATTTCTACAATTCCAAAGAAACAATTGTACGATATCTCCTTTAAAAGTTGACGCAAAAGGCATGTGAACAGAGGAAAATTTAATTTCACAAAATTAGAAAATCGTGAAAATTCTCCAAAAAGTACGGGTATATTCGAGTGTTATTTTCACATATCAAACGTGATTATTTTGCACCAAAACAATAATTTATACGTAATTTATACAATAATATGTAGAGAATTTTATTAACTCTATTGGGTAAATTTTGAAAAATCTTGGAAAATTCGTTTAAAATGTGGCTACTAGAGACTGGCACCTTTGAGTACTCGAGCTTATAGCATCTGACAAAGAGAACGCATCTTGCTACCACACCATCTATCCGCACTAAATCGAACTATAATTAAAAAAAGCGGTCTCATTACAGACGAATTTTCCAAAAATTTTCAAAGATTTTCCAATAAACACAGCATTTTTCAGAAAACCAATACATTCTCTGTCAATTGTTGTAAGTTGAATTTTAAAATAATTACGCTTAAGATATGAAAATAATACTCAAAAATACCCGTACTTTTTCGAAAATTTTTGCGTAACTTTTCTAATTTTCAGAAATTGGATTTTTCCTTATTGTCATGTAATTCCTTTTTGTATAAACTTTTAAATACGACATAGTACAATTGTTTATCTTTGGAATTGTGGAAATTAGAACAAAGAAATACATTCAATTTTTTATCAATTTTCCGGTAAACAAGCAGGTTTATCGAAAAATTCCTTGCAGATTTGAAAAGTGCGTTCAATTTTGTATCTAAATCTAGAATTTTATTACAGAATGCATAATATTGTCCAATTTATAGCGAAAAATATAGAAAATTTTAAAAAATTAGAACAAAAAACCCTGCAATTTCTTCTATAGTTTAAAAATTACTTAAAATTTTCCAAAACGAAAAAGATTGCTCTATTCTCCTTTAAATGCTCTTTCTAATTCCGTTTAAATCATTAAAATTGGTTGAAAAACAAATGAGATTTTGAATTATAAATATTTGTCTCGGTCACTGAGAATTGGGTGCGCGAAAATTGCCAATATTTATTCCTAAATTTCTCACTTATTTTCCAATCGATTTAAATGATTCAAACGGAATTTAAAACAGCATTTCAAAATGCATAGTTTTTAATTTTTCGAAATTCGAATGTAATTTTGCGTTACAGAAAGAACTATTAGAGCAAAAGTATTGAAAATTATCAGAAATTACAACAAAAAATTGCTCCTACATTTTCCAATATAACTCAAAAATTTATCAAAATTTTCCAAAACCGAAAATTCTGTTCTATACTCCTTGAAATGCCCTTTCTAAAACAGTTTAAATCATTTAAATCTATTGAAAAACAAATGAGATATAGACTTATAAATATTGATTTTTGTTCGGAAGTTAAATCGAAAAAGATGTACTTAAGGGTTGATTTGTTAAACTCACTATACTGTTTAAATCCAATTCGTTAGCCACCCAATCTCTGCCTTGTTTGAACTCATCTTTCATTCCCATAATGTAGAGAGTATCTAAACCATCCAAAATTGTAGCACCCAATGGTAGAGTACCAAAAATACTAGCACTATGTCCACGTTTACTAATCGGTTTCAATTCATTTTTACCCCAAGCATAACGTACATAATTATCCCATGCGTGTTTCATCATCTGCAACAACAAAAAAGATTGTTTTTTAATAAATTGTTGTTAACATTTGCGTGATAGTCGGAACGTGTTGTAGATTTAGAGAAATAATCGATTTTAAACTAATTAAACACACCTCTTTGATCTTCTCACGTCTAGCATTATTATCGACTTTTAAAACGGTCGTTTCATTATCTAAATTAACATATTCGTAAACTACTGGTTGTACAATAGTTTGATTATTGTTTATTTCTATCGATGATGATCGGGGATGACGGCTTAAATACACCCCTGTCCAAGCCATAACAATTATAGCGGACGAGATACTAGCCGTTGCCGTTTTAGTTGGCACCATTTTTTAATATAACTTCAACAAAATAAGACGATTCAAGAATTAAATCACACTATGCCAACTGTCGGACTTGTAACTAACAACTGACCATTCGTTCTATGATTGCGATGCTTACAACTTATTTTTATCAACGAAATTTCGTTATCGGAATTAAATTAACTTGTCAATGGACGATGGCGTGGTTTTCTTTAAAACCAATCAACGTTCTTCAAACGATACACCACTACAGAATTATTTTTAACGATCTCTTGTTGGGAAAGAAACTGATAAGTCTTGTTTATGTTTATTTTTGATTATAGCGATGGGGAAAAAATCGGAATTCTTATAATGCGAATTGTATTTTGTCGTATTTGTCAAATCGAACAGATTCAAACTTCAGACTTTGATTTGATGCTGTCAACAACCGTTCGAACAATGACAAATAAAAAATGGGATAAAATCAAGGGGAGCGGGCATTATTTAACAAAACGTTCATTGTTGCGAACATTGTTTATAGAGATTCCCATTTCCGATCTATACAGTTGGATTAAAGTTCAATAAACAATTTGAAAAATTAATTGTTTTGGTTTTGTTGAATACACAAAAAGATTTAACAATAGATTTATCGCGTGTATTTTTGTATAAAAGTTACGAAATATAAATGGAAATTAATTCAATTTTCATATCGATTTTACAATTAAACCGAGTAGAGGTGTTAATTTCAAACAATAAATCTGAACGTTTAAAATAAGGAATGATAAAGCGTCTCTGTTCCAAATAAAAAGCGGTAAATCATAATTAAAATTGAGATTTTGGGGTTAGAAATTTGACAGGTTAACAGATCCACCATTCAAAATTTAGTTAGTAGAAATACTATAAGATTTACAATAACAGTGGATTAGACGATAAGTCTTCTAGCGATAAACATCAAATTATGGCCGATATATGGAGACATATTAGCCAATTTAGAGAGTTTTGGTTATTATTAATAATGTCGAAATAAATACAAAATAATAATGTGGAACAGGTTCGGTAATATATCACAAAGTTTCTCAATTATTAGTGGAAATTTTTAATTGGTCACTGTTAGAAATTTCCGTCACAATCATGTTATATTTTCGAAGTTAATTGATCGTTCTACAAACATAAATTTCGATCAGAAAATTCCATTAATTATTAAAAATTAAAAATGTACTAGTTAACAATAAATATTAATTGTAGGTTAGCGATATTTGGATGACCCTTTAGTTGATTGAACGCGATTCTCTCAATTTAGCATATTACAAGTTCTATTTACAAAAATGTCAATTTATCGAAGAAAAATATAGATATTTATTATAACACGTTTATATTCCGTGAATCGACAATCATCAAAATGAAATGTGGTCCATGACCTTTTCATCCACCGTAACATTTTCTGTAAGAATGATCAATCTATCAAAATATCAAACTTTTTCTCTAGAACTCTAATCAACTACAAAAAAAGAAGAAAATTCCAAACACAAGCATTTTAATTGGCTAATCGTTCATTTCTTATCGTGATTCTCTCCATAAAAAAATCATCATTAACTTGTGATTTGTTTAAACAATAATTCAGCGCAATTGAAAAGAATTTAAATAGCCCCATATTATAATAATTACGCATAAAATTCCATATAAAGACAAACTGATTATCGGTAATTTAACGGACAATGATTTAATAGAATCACCCAACAAAGTGATCGTTTTCTACATGATTTATATTATCTATATTGCTCGTAAAATTTCATTAAAATGACATCACTAATAACCGTAATCATTTAATTCGACAAGAACTCACGAAAATTACTATAATTTTAAGTGGAAAATTCGGTTTTTATCAATGGAAATAAATAATTTCTTCCTGCACAGAAATTACGAATAAATAACGTATTCATTCACCTATTTTTGTGATGATATTTCTGTCGTTTTCGTCTTATAAATAGCTGCACAGTTACGAAAATGTTTGTGCGTAATAAACAGCTTTATTTATAGTGGATTTTATTTTCAAATATTTAACTGATAGTAATAATAATAATACTGATGCGTGTAAAAGTTAAAATTGTAAATCAATGGATATGTAATTTGCAAACATCAAAACCACGTACGTATTGAATGTTTGGAACGTGGATGGATTTCAAGTCGCGTGCAACTTATTTTATTATTATTATTATTTGTGCCATTATTGTCTTTATTTTATTTTATTTTCCTACAATTTTATTTCAAAACAATAAAAGCAGAAAATCGATTTGATTACGCATAAAGCAATCGAAATAAAATTCTAGTTTGATCAAATAAAATTAAAAAGAAAAATCCTTGTATCTAATGGTAGTACAGTTCGATACAAATTACAAGTTAGAATCGATAATTTATTATCCACTATCCATTCGATTTTCCAATAGTAAAAGTTAACCATATTTGACTTGACGGTTTTAATCAAGATTTGTGATAGAAATTGTTCCAAGGATCCGGGCTAGAGCACGTTGGAAAAATGTGGCACTTTTAATAAACGATTTCTCCTTCATTTTCAACTAGATATTCAAGCAATAGGGCTTGTTGGAAAAGAATTTCAAGCAGCATAAGAATTCTTGCGTTTTGGACAATTTTCTAGAAATTTTGTTAAAAGCGGAAATCTAAAACATGTTCTTTTTTAAATTATCCCCTAAAGTCAGGCTCTTTTAAATTGTCCATAATTAATATGGGGTTTAGTCGATAGTAAATTTAAAGAGTTTTCCAAATTTGCAAGAAATTTTTCAGAAAATTAACAGCTTGCGAAGGTTTTTCGTGTTAGGAGAACGTCGCTGAAAGCCTATATGGAATATCAGGATCTTGTTAGATATCCAAAACTCTGGGGAAATCATTGGAAAAGGTGTTAGCCAAATAAACTCCCATATTCATTGCAAATAAATTAATCTAAGCCGAGTTATGGGAAAATTGAAAAAAACAAACTTCAAGTAGAACTCAAAATTTCCGCAAAATTTTCGAGAATGACAAGATTCTTATTATACAGCTTGAAATGCTCTTTTCAATAATTCCCAAAGATTTAATTTCGAATAAATAATAAAGAAGAAATCCTTTGTCAAATATTTTTAACGAGTTCCAATCCAGACGCTCAAATTTAAGAAAAAATCCCTCAAAATTCTTTAAATAAGAGCAAATATAAGTCGTTAAATCGGATATTTTAATGGATTTTTCATTACAGAACCAACACTTTTAAGCCCTAAATACGACCAAAATTTCCCCAAAAGTCGAGCAAATTTAATTTAATTTATATTGAATTTAGAGTTTAAATTTTATTTAATTACTGTTAAAATAATAAAGAGACAATCTAAATATAGCGATACAAATTAGACTTGACAAGACAAAAATTTCACCCCTTTCTGACCGTACGTATCTGTTTGTACTAAATGAATTTTTAATTTGGCAATCTGCCAGAATATTCTACTTTTGATATTAAACGATTCCCACTGACAGGTGTTGTATTAATGCTATTGTTGTGGCATTCTCTCTAGTGTGTTGTAAATAACAAAATTAAATTTAGTCTACTAGACCGTCCAGACAAACACCTAAATAAAATTTATATTATTTAAAAATAACAAAACCTTTGTTTTTGTTGTTTTTATTAGATAAACACATAGTCAAGTCATTTTTCGATGTACTATAATTCAATCAAATTTTGATTACTCTAAATCGTTCAAGTATCATGTAGTCATATCATACAACGATAATAAATATTGTTGTTGTTATTACAGGGTGGTTTCCAGTTTGTACTACAACAGATATCCATCCCTATCCCTATTAAATTCTAATTCCGTTGTATATGGTGTAGGTATATCCAACAATAGACCTTTGGAATACAAATTGTTATACCAAATAATATTAACAATATATGTATGTATGAATTACATCAACATGAATAATGGATGGGGTGTTTCCACTAGATGATAAAATATAATGCGATATTCCCTCTTAAGAATAAACAACTATAGGGGGAAAAAACATGAAATCCGATACGTTCTATTAAGAAATTACAAAATAGAAATAGTACGAAATAAACAACCCTTGACCTAAATTATCTACCCTTACCTAGTTTTCTTCAAATAACGATAAATAACAATGACTTTGACACCATTTTGTTTTATTTATACAAATAAGGTTTCAACTAATTAACTAATCAACTAATCAAATTGATCGATGATATTGTAGGGCTTCCTTTGACGTATAGATGACCCCGATTTATTGCCTATTGCAATTTTTTTTCAGTTTTTAAATAAGTGGAAAATTCCAAAAATCATAAGCCGGTTTCCATCTATCGTTGAAAATTTTAATTCCATTCAAATTAATCGAAAATGATAAAATAAATCAATGTTGTTGTTAAAATTGATGATTAATTTCTTTGGAAAATCCGCCTTAATTGCGCTTTAAATTAAAGAATACGTTGCAAATTACTTGTTATTATAAAAAATTGATAATAAAAAATTATAAGTATAGGTAATTAACGAAAGTATACAAAATTATTTACCGTACCTAATTATATTTGTTTGTATTTAGGAGAAAAACAGGAAATTCTCAATTTAAAAATTGATTAAAATTATTTAAAATACATAATTTATGGTTTATTTAAATTAAGAATAATAACAGAATTGTTATTTTAAAACTTCATTATGTTGTGCTACAATTAAAACTGGATTTTCACCCAAACATCTGCAAATCTTCAGACTCTATAGCACAATAATTACACCAGAGTTGTTTTATCTAAAATTAATCAACGTACAAGCTGTTCATTTGCTTGAGACAACCTGTACATTATCAACATACAGTTGAGGCAATTTAAAACATTTATTTGAGACAGCTTGTATATTCGCTATTTTTAATATCAAATCAAATTTATGGATAGTTTCATCTTCCATCGGAACGAACCGATTAATTCCAGATGTTCAGGATTTATGAAAAAAGATCGAACAATTTGGCTAGTTTTAATTTTAAAATTCGAAAAATATTTTTAAAACTGTATCATTTTAATCGAAGTTTTGTTTTTATTTATTCATTGGAAATATTTCGGATATAAATATAAATTCGTTTATTTTTGGATTTTAGTCGTAGGTACGTTCATTTGGTTGTAATTTATTTTTCCCTCGACAAAATCAAGAGATAAGCTGTTAAATATGCGAAAAACTTATATAAAACACGTTTTAAACAAGTAGTACTAATTATACAGTACGGAGTTGAGTTTGTTCTCATCATAATTAAAATCAATTAGACAAAATTTAAACTGCATGCAGAAATAATTAACAGTTACAATAATTATTTGTAAATCATTGATTTTATTGATGATAAAATGCTTAACAAATCAATTAATCGATTTATCAACGATCAAGTCATATCGATTATTTTAAGAATAACTACTGAGAGTTCCAGTTAAAAATTATATTATTAATCGTAATTTTATAGTTTATGGGAGAAAATGCGAAATATTTCCATTTATTCTCGAAAATCTAATCCATTCGGTTTCTCTGTATGGATTGAGAGAGAATTTTCCAGGGAATAAGAACGATTACGTTCCAAGCAAATTCCAAATGCATTACGCCTTTTATTAACCATAATTGGGAAACTTCAATAAATGCATCCATAGTTCCGTTATAGCGTTCATATAAGGCCCTATTATAGTTCTTATTAAAGCGTAATAATAGAATTTACCTTCCTCTAGGGGGTCAAAATTTGCAATTTATAAACGTCAATCCAACTGTATTTTAGTAGAATTTTATGATAATTACCGGAAAAGTCTTTCCTGTTTTACTCCGCATTCTTATCTCTCGTTATTTATTTAAAATAAATAACGAGAGAATCAGGTACATGTACAGATAGTAGAATAAATAAACATGTATAAAGATAAAATATGATGCAGTTAATTATAACGAATTTCACCAACTATCGAAATGTTTACTTTTTCCCCCCTATTGATAAATGCATATTGGACATGGTACAATTTATAATATTTAAAATAAAAGATTGCAAATAGTTTAACCATAAATGTCTTCGTCACGGTTTCTACGTGAATATGTCTATAGATATAGTTGAGAGTTTATAAACAGTGTTGTGTATGAGAAGACCGCCCGTGAGGAACTTGAATAATTTTCAACAATAATTTGAATCACAACAACAACAAATGCCTCCAGTTCCAAAAAACAAGAAAAACCAAAACAAACAACCTGATAAAATAATAAACCATCCTGAAATTTTTATAATAAATTTCCACGAATATCCTGGTAGATTTGAATTATTTACTTTGGAGCTTCAATCAAAAAGACTCGTTATATCCTTTGATATTTAATAAATTTTCATCAATATTTATTTATATTCGTTGATTTTATTTCAGTTTAAAACCGTCAGTTTTTGCAGCAATAAAATCAACTAGCGCGCTATTGTTGAAGTTAATTTGCAAACAATTAACAAGAGCAAATTCCTATTTTATATCTCAAGTTTTCATTTTAAACATACACACATTTAAACAAAGATAGTCGTATAGTATACCATGGCTAACAACAGCAAACGGCATTCCAATGGTATAAAGAATGACCATCACGATGGTACTTGTTTCTTCTTATTCTTCTTATTCCAGTTTTTTTCTCATGTTTTATTCGGTTTATTCCAACAACTGTATGGTACAAATGGTATTTTGTAGATCGATTAAACAACCAACAATAAAAAACCATTCTTATCTCCACTATCATTTGGATAAATTAACGGAAATAATGTTGAAAATTAATAAATTCATTTATGTATAGAAAAACCACAAATACAATTCTAATTCTAACGTATTTTCTTACATTTATTCGCTTTTGTTCGATCATTTTCTTTCCGATTTTCCTCGTCTACTTTTTTTGTGTGTGAACGAGTTTTTCTATCAACTCAACCGTGTGATTTGTAATAGTTGTAGTTCCATTCTTTTCTCTACATAAAGGAAATTCAACTGTGTGTGTGTTCAAATGAATCACTGTTTATGTAGAGTTAAACACAAAAGAAGAAAGCAGAGAAAAAAGTGTACACAAGAACGAAAACGGAAAAGGAACAATACCAAGTTTAAATAATGTATGAAAGTTGGATTTTCCGTAGTTGAATTTCTAAAATTATTACATCTTCAAATAAATCCGGTTAGAAATCGAGAGGAAATAATAATTTGCTCGGTATTAAAATAATGAGCGAATATACAGGCTGGCTAGTATAACTGTACAAATAAATTTAATCCGGGTCTAGCGTTTTTAAAAATCAAAAAAAAAGATTTTGTTAATTGCTATTAACGTTCATTTTAATGGACAAATTTTAATTTATAATTATAGTTAAAACACCAAATTTGCGGTGAATTCCCCGATTTCGAGACAAGGAAATTTAGAGCATCTCGAGTATTTCTACAAATTTATTCTCTTCAAACTGCAAGTTTTTGTGGTATACTCGGTACACAGTAATTGAATTTCTCATTTAATAGAAAAGTGACTATTCATACAAATGTATCCAAGTATACCAGCCCGACAACTTCAAAATTCCTAGATTTTGGCCAATTTACTGTTAGATTCGTGTCAAGATTCAATTATCTTCTTGTACCATCATTTGTAAGGCAATTTATAGAAGGGCCCTGGGTAATATTTGGACAACATTTGAACCTTGTAGTCTATCGGAAAATTGGTTCAAAATCGTTTAAGATAATGCGGTGGTTTATAAAAACGAGCTGAACACGCCAAAGAACAAAACGATTCAAGGGTTCTTTCCATATATTTTTTCATTTTTCTCGATTGAATTCAGAATCAAGTCATTCTGAGTCATGTGTAATTCGTTTTTGAAAACCGCAAAATTGTCAGAAACGAGCCTTTTTGAGTAACTTTCCGATGAGCTACGAAGTTCAAACTTTGTTAAATAATCTCGTGAAACCCTCCTATAGAATATTTCTTTAATTGCTCATCAAATAAAGGCAGTTGCCTTTAATTGCTAAATAATTTGAATAGTGCGAGATTTTTGTTGGATTCAAGCGAGACGGTCTGTAGAATTCATACAAAAATCTTGTCCTTGGTTTAGGTCTTTGAAACGTATTGTTAAAAGAGTACAAAACTAACCAAACACCTGGAAGCTGGGCATGTTTCAATTTCTGACTTGAATGTAGTCCAAAAATTTAAATAAACAAAACTTCAAAGAAAAACAACATACAAATCAACAACGAACGTATCTGATATAGAATGAAAAGAAAACAAGAAAAAGCCGAAATCTGACACATTAAAAACGTATACCTGTCCATCCTGCCTGTACAGATTACTGAATCGGTTAATATTCATATTAACATAGAATATTAAGAAAATTAATACAGAAGGATCATTAATTAAAAATGACGTGCACGAAGATACTGTCGTCTTTCTCTTGATTGTTTCCATTTGATACAACAAAGCGCATTTTTACAGTGAATTTCAAATTGGAGCGTATTTTATTCATTAAAAAGTCAAGGTGAAGATTGTAATTGGAATTATTGATCGGCAATTGAACGATTATCAATTGGTTCAACCACAAAGCCAGGGCTGGCAGAAAAAACAGAAACAAATCTCCCTGTTTAATGACAAAAACGAGTTTCTCCACAAGAATAGAGTCGTTCCACTGATATCGTCTAATTTATTATTCGTTGGGAAATAATGAACCTTCACTTGGACCATCGAAAAAAACAACAACACACATTAAACGAGACAGAAAAAATTTTAGCTTAAAACAATGGCTAATGATAATATCACAAGTATTTTAGGCAGTTACAGGCTTCGATGGTGGTGCTGTTGTATTGTTGTTGAATAATTTACAATCTCAAACTTTTAATATGACCAGATTTCACTACTTTTTTCTCTGGTTTTCAAGATGAAAAACGAAAAATAAACTACAACCAATGGAGATGAAGACGACGATATAGATCTGGGTGTTTGCAATTTTTAAAACGGTAATTAGTAATTTTAGTGCCAGACAACAAGCCAGTGGCGACAATATATGGAATGCAAAAAGAATACGAAATGATAACAACAATGGCAAAGCGGGTACGGACATATTTTCCAAAGAGTAATAACATCATAAAGATCGAAACGTAAAAGAAAAAAATGAATATTTAACAACAATCATTAGGATGAAAGGTGAACTTCGTGATGCATTGAACGCTAATATTTCAACAAACAGAGCAACAGCATGACGATGGTTGATTGTCTGGTATTTATTGGAGATTAAACGGCATTGATAGAACGTCAAGAAAAATTACAAATTTCTTCCTCTCTAAAAATACCAACGAAATTCTGAATTAATCACAATCTATTCGAATCTATTTTAGATTATGACAACGAGACTCTACTAATTAGTCGTTTTATTCACGAATTATAAACGTGATTAATTGAAATAACTAACTGTATTTTGTTCGATAGAGGTGATGATAATGACAATAATAAAGTCTCTTAGGTAGAAGCTGATTCTAAATTTAAATTCGCTGATGCAAATTTAGAGATGTTGTTGAACTGCATTATATTTAACTGTGTTGTGTGAGACATACAAGACGGAAATCATCATCAAGGATACGAATTTAACAAATTTAAAATACAACATCTAAAACCGTAATGATAACAATGATAAGAAATTAGTTGGCAAATAACAAGGCCAATTTATATCCGCTTATCAAAACGTTTAGAAAATTTTAAATTATTCTAAATAAATTACGCTGAACATTGAAGAATTTAAATAATTTCCCACTTTATAAATTTTCAAAAAAAAAAAAATTAACATAATTGTTCATTAAGAAAGTATGCGCTGTTATTATCTTAGAATTATTCACAGAATTATGAAAGAAAAACGGAACAATCTAAATTATAAATGAAAGAAAAAAATACAAAGTGTTCCATTTAGAAATTTTATAATCAAATATAATTCTGTTACTGGTACAAGGCTCCGTTATTTGTGGTTTAAATTTACCATAAATTTCATGGAAATCAGGTCTTATTATCAATCAGTTGAATACAAAAAGAAAATCCATCGTTTCAAGTGAATTTCATGTTATTCGTGCTTGAAATCAAATTCTCGAAGCTAAATTTAATATGAATTTAATCGAAATCAGGACTTGTTAAAATTATTCACTATATAACTTTAGTAATTCTCTTCTACAGATTTTAAACTGAACTTACTAAAAAAGACAAAAACAAAATATTGGAGCACACTAAATACATAAAGAACACACGAATACGGTTGGAATTGTAAGGTTAGAAATAACGAACAACTAGGGAGTTATGTGAGCAACCTATTTTTTGATAGGCGCGCAATTTGAAATTTTCAATTGTACACTTGTCAACAAATTGGGTTGGAATAACCAAACTCCCTAGCTGTTCTAACCTTACAATTGCAAATGTTCAAGTGTTTATTAGGTGTTGTTGCTATGTTTGATAAATTTATGAATTGTTTGTTCAAGTAGCCATTTTTCTATTTTATTATCGAATAAAATTGAGTATTTTATTCAAAATATTCGTAAAATTAGACAAAAATAAAGTTTGACTAATAAAGATAGTTAAAATTAAAGTTTTAAGCTTAGAAATAGTCAAATTGAAGAAGCAACTCTTCGGTTTTAAACGATTCTAGTATTAAATCATCAATTTCTAGGACTTGTCGACTATTCAACGATTTCTCCTCGATTTTTCACTCGAAAATAAAGCACTATCGCCTTTGGAAAGAGCATTTTAAGTTGAAGGATTATGAAATGGAATTTAAATCTACTCAGATATTGAAATTTTATAAATTACTACTTGCAAATGAATACTCACTGTTAAAACTACCCTATTTTTTATATCACACTAATCTTTCCCTTAGAAAATCTCTCTCATTATAACGTATTGATCGATTTGGAGATTCCCATCATTATTCAAAAAGCAGAAACTAATAATTCATAAGAAATCCGACAGATTTTGATACACATTTCTTCCCTGTAGAAAAAATATTGCTTTAGTTTACGTTTTGATAGAAAATCCATAAAGAAAATCTACTATTTCTTTGATATCAATCCATACTGGTGGTTATAGTTTAATAAATAGGGGAGATTATAATCAGATGTAGAAAAGGTGACGAACTACAGGATGTTTTCGATGATAAAAGCTTATAAGTTTATAGTTAATGTTTGACAAATGGATAGTCTCGCTAATGTAATCCTTTGTTTAAATACAGGAAATACTCAAGTGGGATAGTTTGTTGTTTAAACGATTAATTTTATAGAGAAATCACCAATTAATCATTTCCGTTAAGAATCCTGTTATATATTCCATTACAATAACGATAATAAATAAGAAAAATTGGAGACTAAGAAGCTTTCATTTTCCAATAGTCAGTTTAAATGGAAAATTCTATATCTCTTCCTTATTCCATAAATATAAAATAAATTGTATACACATACACGTATCGATATAATAAGTTACCATTTCCTTTCAATTATTATTATTTATATTATATACGTATACATGTTTTAATATCTTGTTATTATAAGACCGACTTTCACGTCCATAACGGCCGTAATTGTCCTTAATATATGGTATAAGAATATTTGATATATACAGAGTGGTTTCTTTATATCGACAATTTTTATGTTTCTAGTTGTATTCGCCAGTGATGTACAATTTTCTGTACATTGTAATTATAAAAGTAGTAACCGTATGGGTTCCTTTATTGTTCTACTTAAAACTGATATCAAGATGGAAAGAATAAGATAGAGACGGTTGTAATAAAAAGATGTAAATCTTTTGATAATACACGGACTTTAGTAAAGATTAAACCTACAATATTATAACTGTATATACGATGAACATCAATTTGATAGCACCATTTACAAACTATTTTAACTTGTCTATATTAGAATCGCCAATATAACCGAACAGATATATAATTTAACATTACACATTGTAGAAAATTTATAAAACTTGCAAAGAAGACACAGAAAAACGATAAAGATTAAGAGAGTTGAACTTGGGTAGAAAAAACAAAGAAATTTTCGTTGGTTGTAGAGAAGAGAGAGCAATTTAAAAATCTCTCGACCAGAACATAAACCACACAATGTCGAGCCGCTAGGACGATTGCCGCCATCAAAATAAGAAACTATAAGAAATACAGGTATAGAAGTTAATCGTGAAGTTGGATGAAATCGAAATTTACAATCCAATTTCGACCGGTCGAAATTACAGTTTACAATTGACGGTTTGCCTACTAGGTAGAAAAATATTTGAACAATTTATTGTTTTATATAGTACGTAAATGAGATTGAATGAATAATAAAATCAACTTTCTCATTGCTTTAATAAATAATGTTGGTTTTTCTAATTAGAACATGTAGATGTGTACACATTATCATCACCCTGTGACCTTCTCTCTTTCTGTATTTAATCTTGCGAGTTTAGACAACAAATACGACAAGATCGATGTGTTGGTGTACAGTTTAAAACATAGCATAGAAAAAATACTGTAACAGACCGAATTCCCACATTAAATCCAATATCATTATACAGTATGATCAAGCAAAAAATACGACCGTGAAAGACAATAACAAGACAATTTTAAAACCGTTTTTTTTTTGCTTGACTTGCCGAAAAATTTCACGATATCAATCTTTCGTCGCCGACAATAATTTCAAATAAAGAATTAAAAAGAAATCATACAACTCTATCAGATATTATAACAGTCCACGTTTATAATCCCTAATTATTTACAGGATGTTTCACTTAAGACAGATCGTATTTCATATCCTTAATTGAGATCATCGACACAGATGCGGACACAAATAAGTCGCACTATTTTTTTTTTATTTTTATTTTGGATACAAATGAATCATTGAATAAGTCACACAATATTTGTTGTAACTCAAATTAGCCATCTAATTTTTACCATAATGGTAGATTATATAGAAACTTTCGACAATTTTTGGCATATCAAATTGGATAAATAAAAATATATACATCTCAAATATTTCAAAGACAAATAAAGCGATTTATTGATCTCTCGAATTATTCGTAATTCTTTAGATCGTAAATTTAATTTGTAAAATTAACGCAGTAGTTGGTGTATGTTTAGAATTAAACGTATTGAATTATGAATTGATTTGCGCAATTATTTTAATTAATGGTAGATCGCTAATTAAATTTTACACAATGGGCTAATTAATTTCGTTTTTTTTATTACAGTAATTCTAATCTGCAATTAATCGAATACAATACAATGAGATTTATGTACTTTTTAATCGTTTAAAAAGTAACGTTTTCTTTCCTTTCGTTTACCGATTTTTAAATGATTAGAAAAAACGATGAAAATTGCGTTTTCTAGACTATTTCTAGTCCATATAAATAGTTGAGCTAACCATTTTTGGATAATTTAATTGAAAATCCACGTCTAATAACATATTGTAAGATGTTTGATTTTTTTGAGGATTTTATAATTGGTTTATTGGATTAAAAAAAACAACAACCTTGAACTGGATTATTTGTCTAACTCTAGCAATAAAAAAATGCCAAATACACAAACAAATCAATGCTGTTTAACTGAAAGTTCTAAAAAGGAAGTCCCTGGGGATCTTTGTAGCAAAATTTGTACCTCGTAGCTCTTCGGAAAGTTGGTCAAAAATTTAGGTGATGTTACGATTTTTACGAATTAGTGACGTCAAATAAGTTTGAATAACTTTCAAGTGAACTACAAGGCCAAAATTTTGCTAAAATGATCTCCAGGAACCATCCTATAACTCTTTGAATTATTTTTCAAATTACTTGTACTTTTAATTCATAAATTTGACTAAAATTTTTGAGATTGTTCGGTTCAAAATCATCAATTTTGACCAATTTAGCTGCTATTACAAACGTAAACATTAGAAACTTTCGAGTCTAATTGTATTTTAAGTCTGATTTTCGAGATAAATATCGATTTATAAGTACTGAAAGTCAAATTTATCAGCTAATAAAGCAAAATGGTATTTCAATTATGATTTTATCATTACGGAGCAATTCTATCTGAATTTTTTAATTACAATATCGTGTAATAATCACTTGTTGTTCAATTGTAAACTATTTATTGATCTTACAATTTTAATGGTTACTCTATTATAAAATGACAGATTTATTGTAGTTACGCTACTGATTAAAAACATCTCTTCCGGTAAATGGTAAATAAATTATGAAATTATAATGCGGACTTTATTTATCAATTTGTATGACAAATTATACCTTGAACTTTAACTACTAGTGAAAAACAACATTTAAAACTATACTCTCAATATTTATTTTGTAATCAATGTCGTAATTTGAAGAGTTTGCGCCTTCAATTTTGAATTTTAATAAAGTAGACAATACTCCAAAGCAACAAGAATTCATGAAATCTTCTAAATTTACGGTGAATATTAAAATTCCTTAGGAAGAAAATCTTAAAATAGGTAGATTCGTCTAGTTTCGAATAAATCTATTTAAGTGAATTGGCTGTGAATTGGCTCTTTCACTAACCGTTTCTATGTTACAACAAATCAAAGAAAAATCAATGGATACGTACACTAATTGTGGATTAACCACACTATTGTCTAATTCTATTGAAACGTGTATAAATGAATATCTAGACAGGTTACTGTTATTTCACGCTTCAATTCGAATGTATTTGTCGAATTACAACACGAACATCGGGACAAAAATGTGATCCCAATTGAAATTTTCTATTGGAATCGTTTAATTTAATTGTCGCTTATAATTTTGATTATATACTCGATTCATTCACCCAATATAAGATTTAATTTAGAGGAAATCTCATTGGTTCTAATATAAAGGCGCAAAATTTGAAGATAACCAATAACCCAGTAATCATTGAAAATAAAGCACCTGCTTTTCAATAAAGGCGCCAAAGTTTAAAACTACCAATTATTTAGAAGTACGTCATTGGGAACAATACTTTTAATTGTAATACCAACTAACTAGATAAAGTTGCTAGATTCGTAAGGATTAAGTTAGTAGAAGTTAGGGACTTTTATTCCGTCATATTCTCGTCAATCATTAAGCAGGTGAATTTAGTATAGTTTTATTGTAAATTCATCAAAAACATATTGTTAGGTAATATCCGTTTCCGCTGGTATCTGTGTATGGATACAAAATTATCGAGTGGTATTAATCGTTATCTGTTATCAATTTATTCAAATATTGTATTGCTACTAAATTAATTAAGTTGAATTCGGTCAAATTGGGTAAAGAATCAAAAATTAAAGTTCAAAGTTCGTGTATTTCTCTCGATAATTTGTCGTTTTGTAAATGGAAATTTTTGCACGTATACGTTTCTATTTGAATCTAGGTTGAGTAACAGTTATTTTTTTCAATTCGAATACGAGTTAGGAAATTGTGAAATTTCAAATCTCTCACCTCTCGAACTTTATTCCGTCGTTCTCTAGCAATCGGATCATGGTCCTCGCCATTCATTACAATTGGATATTTTAGACCAGGCGCCGGTGGTACTGTTACAATACGATTATCATCCTGTGGAATATCACCAACATCCTCTTTACCGACATTCTCATCAAAACCGCCACCACCACCACCACCACCGCCACTATCACCAGGATGAATTAAACGCATTGCTGTCGATGTTGATGAAGTCCTTTGCTGTTGATAACCTGGCCGTTCTAAAACTTTCAATTCATCATCCTGATTAATTTTGATTTTCAATTTTTCACGATCATCTAATAGATGCGGATCGATTTGTAAATTATCATCATGATGTAATAATAATTTAGCACCATCACGACTATTACTATTATCATAAAGATGTGGTGGTGGTGGTGGTATCAATAATTCAGGACCAGCACGTTTTATTTTGTCATACATACGATTGTAAACACTTTCAATTGTACCACCACTACCCCTATTTAGATTATTATTAGCACTGTTACCACCACCACCAACGTTTGTTGTAGCACGGAATTCTGGTAAGAAAAAGAACGTACCAAAACATATTAAACCAAATACGATAAATACAAGAAATATAACGTATTTCTCGCGGGCACGGAACGAACGTCGACTAAATGGCACTGGTACACCATTGATGAAACGCTGATATGTTGGTAAAATGCCCGTTGAAGTCATAACTTTATTATTCAATTTCAATTTATTTAATTAATTAAAGAATTATTAATTATTATAAATTGGTAATTGATATACGACAATATGTGACAGAGACAGATAGTGTGGGACCTAGAAAATCTCTCTGATTACCACCAAGGACACGCCATTAATGATCACAGACACAAACACTTTGACAGTTCCACTACCGAATGGAAACAACACGCAGATTTCTGCTTCGCAGGTGGGAATGATTACTAACCAATCAACCCATCTCTTTTCAACACACAGCTCAACAACACGACATCTAACGATAAACTACACCAAACTGCCATAAATAACTGCAATACTACCAAAAGTAGCCAAAAATGGCGCTTTATTTAAACGTCACCTAACCCCTTAAATTAATATAAACAAATTAATTCTATCTAATAATAATAATATTTCAAATCATTCAATTTATTTTATTAAAATTGACGATTTTGTTAATTTGATGTTTACCTTCTACCTATTCTATAGGTAGGTCTATCTTTAAAATTTATGGAAGTCTTGGGTAGGCAACCAAAATTACTCCACCTGCAGTCTTTCAAAAAAAGATGCAAATCAAAATAAAAGTACAGTAAATGTTATATTTGTAGAATTGTGGACGATTTAAAGCTTTTAATAGGACTTCTTATTACTAATATTGAAGATTAAATATAAACCTACAAATTCTGTGTACTTTCCATTAGTTTCTCGTTATATATAATTTATAGGCTGCATATGCATAAAATCTAACAATCAATTGGAGTAAACTTATCGAATCGTTTAACGATAAATTCTGGATTATCCTGTCGGCTGTACGTAATCTACTTGCAATAAATTCGTATTTTATATGCCGTGATAATGTTAGATCAACTATTATAAAAAATAATATTCGGTGTTATTAAATGTTGTTATTAAGGGGAAGGAGTAGATCTCATCGTTTTGACCGGCGAAAATGTGAAGCAATTTCTCGCTCGTCTTTAAGATTACGGCAACCGTAAACAGATTTTTGAAAAGAGCATTTCTTATAGCCTCTAAGGGTTATTTCCGTTTTTCAAAAATATTGATACAAAATTTGAATTACAGACGAAAAATCTAACAACATGTTTTTTTTTTTGCAAAAATGCTTATACTGTTAGATAGCAAATAAAAAGTTCTTTCCAAATATTCCAGAAATTTTGCGGTTCCACCGTTAGTTTCCCGAAAATTAAGAAAACTTCTGTACGCTACAACAAAGTTTTTTCTATAGTTTTGTATCTTACAGCATTGATCAACCCCTCATTGGAAAGCTGATGCAAAAGCGAGGTACAAGATAGAAAGCATTTTTTGATATTTTTCAAAATTGCCTGAGTTATCGCGGAAAAACCAACTGTTTTTCTGGCATTGTTTTCACTTGTTAAAATTAATTATTTTGCTTTGGTAACCTGGTACCATTTCTAATATACACTGTGACCGAAAAGTTCAGCAAATTGCAAATAACCTCTTTATTTATCAAAATTTCGAAAAACGCCGAGACAGGTAACTTTTTATTTTTTAATTGTCCCTTTTTGACAAGGTCAAAACGACTCTATCAGTTATCATCGCGAAGAAATACCATCATCACCAATTTTTTAAATTAAAACCCTTATTTTTCATTTTTTTTCTGGACGAGCATATTTTTCTGCGTTCAGACATGTAAAAAATTGCAGAGGATTAAATAAGAAAATTTTCGAGAAAAAAATTGTTAAAGTTTCTAAGATTTTTAGTTATCACAATATCCATGCATCAGCATTGTAAGTGGAAAACACAATACCTCTGAATAAGCATTGCAAACATTGATTTATTAAAGGATCAAGTAGGCATAGGTTGAAAATTTGACATAATTAAGACAAACATGGCGGATATAATTCTCAAAAATAAAGTAAGAAATTTGGATGATTTCTAAGAGTGGAGATGAAAGGCGGAATAAAATTGAAGTGTATTTGATCTCTTTAATGGCTTGTATCATCTCCATTGCTAACAATCATTCAAATTTCTCATTTTTATTTTTGACAATTAAATCCGCCATGTTTGTCAGTAATTATGTCAAATATTCAATCTATGCCTACTTGATCCATTAGTAAATCAATGCTTGTAATGCTTATACAGAGATATTGCGTTTTTCGTATACTACGATGATGCATGGCAATTGTGATGACTGAAAATCTTAGAAACTTGAACAATTTTTATCTCGAAAATTTTCTTATCTAACCCCCCACAGTTTTTACATGTCTGAACATAGAAAAATATGCTCTTCCAGAAAAAAATTGAAAAATATGAGTTCTAATTAAAAAAAATTGATGATGATGGTATTTCTTCGCTATGGTAACCGGTAGTGTCATTTTGACCTCATCACAAATAGGCAAGTAAAAAACAAGAAGTTACCTGTTTCGGCATTTTTCAAAATTTTGATAAATAAAATAGTTATTTGCATTATGCGGAACTTTTCGGTCACAGTGTATGCAATAATATATGCATTTTCAGGGCCTGTTCCTGAAAATAGATTATTTCTGGAGGCAAGTAAATGTAACTTCTTTAGGGCACATTTCCATACATTTTCCATTAGTGAAAGTCCCCAATTTTGCCATTTTTGGTAAATCAGCATCCAGGAGTTGCGGATTTTTCAAAAATAAAATTTTAAGTATAAAAATTTGACGTTAAGTTGTAAACTGTCAAAACTATAGTGACAAAGATAGAAAATACGAATGTAATATATTAAAAAGAGATAGCTTCATTGCGGTGAGAATTTCACCAAACCAAGGCCTGCTAGATTTTTTAGCACTTTGCTTATTACAGGCCTGCTCATTTGTCTTCATTCCCTATTCCGAGAGAAATGCGAACTTTGGCCGCATTGGCGCTAGTTACCGGAATATAAAACGACATAGCTATATTTCTCGATTTTTATTTTTCTATCTTTTTTGAAATACGCCATCTTCGGTTGTTTTGTTTGTTCGTTTTTGGCGGGAAATCTGTTACCAATCATAATTCAAGATTCGTTCAGGTATTAGCGCCACACACGCCACAGTGGCGAAAGTTGGTGTTTCATCAAGAATGTTCTTCTTATGGACTTTTAGCCAAATGGGCAGGCCTGTAATAAGCAAAGCGCTAAAAAATCTAGCAGGCCTTGTAATTTAGTTTTGGATTTGTTGCCGGCTCTAAATGCCAAAAATTCGTAGATTTTTATTTACTTTAATTTTCAAGGGTTGTTCTAACAATTTTAACCGAATCTTGATCTTATACTAGGACTTTTATTGCTTTCTTGTTTCAATTTGTACCAAATAAAGTTAAATTAGTTTCAAAAATTACTAAAATTATATTTTCTTTAAAAAGAATTTGTTGAAAATTAAAATTATTTATTCCTATTAAACAAATTTGTATAACAGTGCTATATTTTTGAGTAATTCTAACAATAATTTCATTCGAACAGTAATCTTTATTTTATAACAAATAACTTGAACCCTTATAGGTAACAACAAAAAAGTACAACTTACAAGGAAACATTCCCAGGTGTCCCCCTCCGATTTTAATGAACTTTGGATATGTTATTTTTCATCGAATTCTAAGAGATGCATGTTTTTTTTTATCGGCAGAAAAACATATCTAGGGGGTGAAATTGCCACTCAAAGTTTAGGCTCAAACGGCGTACTTTTTAAGTTTCGCATACTTCCAGTTAAAATATTCAAACGAGACAAACGGCATTATTCTCAAGATGAAAAATAATGTAGAAGCCCGTTGTTTGCATTTAGAAATATTAATTAGGGTAGAAGTTATAAGGGTTGAAAGTAAGAAAATTGCTATAAGTCAAAAACTATTCATCGGATTTTAACGAAACTAATGTCATTCGAAAGAAAACGAAAAAGTAGAAGAAATCTGTTTTTGGATTTTTTCGAAAAATCACGTTTAGGGGGTAACCACCCCTCAACCATATTTGAATGGATCAGAAAAAAAACTTTACTATTGTTATAATCTTTATGTTTTAATTTACAAATAGTGCTTTTCCATCAATTTTCAACAGTTGGGGCGCATAACAATACTATTTTCTTCATATATTGCATACCAATTCAATTTTCATGTTGGACATTTTTGTTTATATGAATATAGATACTAAAATAATTATTATTTTGCGATATATTTTTTCTAGATCTGTTCTAAAACTTATTTATTTCCTCTATCGACATTCCATTATTCATATTTTAAATGTTAATAAGGTTTAATTAAATTACCTTGCAATAAGCAAATAACTTATACGATGCGAAAGAAATAGGCTGATATTAGTCAAATTTTATAATATATTAGGAGATGATACTATTTTGTTATTGAGAAAAATGTGGCGCAAAATGCCCTTGGAATTATGATAAATAAATAGATAGTACAACAGATATAAGGGTTGAAATTTGCTAAATTTTTATAAAACAAATACTAGCCATTGTTCTTTCACGAAATCAATTATTGTTGAAAAATATAACTTTGATGACTTTTATGGAAAAATTCTATAGGGGGTGAATTGACATTAAAAATATAAATAATTGAACTTTGATAGTTGAAACAAATAAGTTTTAGAATGATTCTAGAAAAAATATATTCGAAAGTTATAATACAATAATAATTATTGTCGTATCTATACTCGTATAAAAAATAAATTTCACATGAAAATTAAAAGCGTAGGCAACAAAGAAGAAAATAATATAATTTTGTGCCCCAACTACTGAAAATTGATAAAAAGCACTATTTATGAATTAAAACATAAAAATAATAAGAATAGTGAATTTTTTTTTCTGATACGTATAGATATGCTTGACGGGTGGTTACCACCTAAACGTAATATTTCGAAAAAATCCAAAAACAGATTTCTTCTACTTTTTCGTCTTCTTTCGAATGACATTAGTTTCGTCAAAATCCGATGAATAGTTTTTGACTTATAGCAATTTTCTTATTTTGAACGCTTATAACTTCCACCCTAATTAACATTTTGATATGCAAACAATGGGCTTCTACATTATTTTTCATCCTGAGAATAATGCCGTTTGCCCCGTTTGAATATTTTAACTGGAAGTATGCGAAACTTAAAAAGTACCCCGTTTGAGCCTAAAATTTGAATGACGATTTCACCCCCTAGATATGTTTTCCACCGATAAAAAAAACATGTCTCTCTTAGAATTCGATGAAGAATAACATATCCAAATTTCATTAAAATCGGAGGGGGACACCTGGGAATGTTTCTTGGTTAGAATGCAAGCTATGAAGATTATGAAGGGGTAAATTCAATGAGACACTACAAAAAAATCGAGGCAATTAGAATCAAAAACTGAGGTCAAATTAGGGGTGATTTAGAATAATTAAATGCATAGTAGTTAGATATTCAATTCTAGTGGTGCTGAAGTCCCAAAAAAAAAACTAAATTAAAGAAACAGATTGGGTATTTATTTAAGGGTGCAGATTACATCGATTTGAACCGCGAAAATACGATTTCCGCTCGTTCTTGAAGTTACGACAGTTAAAGATGGTTTTTTGAAAAATTTGATTACAGACGAACATCATGCTGCATTTGTAGTAAATTTTCATTTTCGAGCATTGATCAAGCCCTCATTCGATACAAAATCGGAGTACAAGATAGAGAGATCATTTTCTTATTTTGAAAATTGCGTGAACTATCGCGGAAAAACCGAGTTGCTTTTCTAGCATTGTTTTCACTTATTAAAATTAGTAATTTTCTTTTCAAATATATAAAGTTATCTAGATAATTTTGTACTCTTTCTGATTGGCCTATTATTGTGGAAAACAGGAAGAGTTGTCAGATGTTACGCGAGAAATTGTGAGTTTGAACTTCGCGTTTTCACGCTTTAAATCAATGAGATGTACCCTGCACCCTTAATTGACTCATACTTAAAATGAAACAAAATAAGTGTCCTACGTAATAGACAAATATATGTAATCTATCTGAACCCCCATTGCACTAAAAAAAAGCTTGACTGACAAGTAAACCTTACGAAGTCGAAACTCCCGATTTTGATGATTTTTGGTATATAAGTACTTCATTCTATTCTAAGGGATGCGTGTTTTATCATTCGTGCTCATACGCAAGTTTAAGGGAGAAAGTGGGAGTTGAAGTTACCCCTGCAAAATCAGTTTTTTAGCAATATCTTTAGAACGGTTCAATATTTTTTGATAATTCAAAAACTGAAAGATAGACATTTGTGAGGGCTATAACGTGGTAGAAACCAATTGTCAATATCTTGTTGGGGGTGGAAATGACAGGCACTTGTGTGCCGTTTTTTACGGTTTTTTGCAATTTTACACCCCATGGTAAAACATAGCAATACGAAATTTTTTGTAATAGTAGACAATTACAAAATAAAAGTT
The DNA here is from genome assembly GCA_020740385.1 of Mylabris phalerata. Classification (NCBI taxonomy): domain Eukaryota; kingdom Metazoa; phylum Arthropoda; class Insecta; order Coleoptera; family Meloidae; genus Mylabris; species Mylabris phalerata. Next base: position 1,373,923 of record JAJEOX010000299.1, on the reverse strand, counting down.
ACCTGTTCGAGGGTTTTTCATTATTTTCAATTGTTACCCCATTAATAATTTTTAAGTGTTGTAATTTTAGGGGTGAATTTTGGCTATGTATATTATTTTTTGAAATCGTATTTATGTGGGTTTTGAAGACATTTGAAGAACCTTTCAAATGATATATGAATGAGCACCCCAAACTACCCCTTAATGAATTATGCTAATATGACTTTATGAAAAGATATTTTATTACTAATATCTTTCAGTTTTTGAATTATCAAAAAATATTGAACCGTTCTAGAGATATTGTTTAAAAAACTGATTTTGCAGGGGTAACTTCAACCCCCATTTTCTCCCTTAAACTTGCGTATGCGCACGAATGACAAAACACGTATCCTTTAGAATAGAATGAACTACTGATATACCAAAAATCATCAAAATCGGGAGTTTCGACTTCGTAAGGTTTACTTGAGAGAAATTCAAAATAGAGTCCACAAGTAGTACCTAAATATACCTGAATTTGTAATTTTGTATAGTTTTCGTATGTTTGAAATTTTAATATGAAATATTCATTAAATGTTATTTAAATTACCTTATACTTTCCAAATCTCTTTGGGGGTGCTAATTTAGATTTTGGGGGTGCTTAGCACTCCCAAGTACCCCCCTAACTACGCCTATGATTAAATGCAAGATATAAAAATTATCAAAGGATAAATTAATTGAGAAAACTCGTTAGAGTTGAAAACAGTAGTTAAATTAGGGATAATCTGGAATATTATTCTTGTAATACCGGGTTCGTAAAATCATCCCCTAAACTAGATTTTTTCTCAATTTTTGATTGTTTAATTATTATTTAATACAAGTACAGTGATATTTTCCACCTCTAATAAATAAATTCTAAAATATGTTATTCCATAAGTCAAGAATCACGCTAAATTTATTAAAATTATCGCAGTTTCTCTAAAATCAAAATAAACGTTATTATTTTGGTGAAATACGCTCTTTTTTCCAGTTTAAAACTCTAAAATGCAAGAAAAAGCCGGATTTTCCGAAAATCCAGTGAAAAGTAGAAGAAATACCTGCTGAAAAATCAGTGAGTATGACAACATTGCATTTTAACTTGAATTTGTGCTTATCTTTTAGTTAAAATCACAATTTCTTTTTATTTTAATTATACATGACTCTATCATGAAGATTTTTTAGTTTCTTGCTAAATTTTGGACCTATTGTAGATAATCAGGGCCGTAGCTAGGAAACTATTTCAGGTGGGGCTCAATTTTTGTGAGGGGGGGGGGGCGTATTTAAAAAAAATAGATTTTACAATACATATATAAGAATTGTATGAAGAAAAAAAGATCTATTTTAATGTTATGGGTGAAAATATAAAAAAATGTAGAAAAAGTCAAAAAATTGTACAACAAAACATGTTGTTAGATTTTCGTCTGTAATTCAAATTTATATCAACATTTTGAAAAACGGGAAACCCGTTCCGGGCTATAAGAAATGATCTTTTCAAAAATGTAACTCCGGTTGTCGTAGTCCCAAAGACAACCGAGTAATCGCTAGTTAAAAATTCACATTTTCGCCGGTCTCAATCTTGAGATGTACCCCGTGCCCTTAAGATGTTGGGTGGCAAGAAACTGTTACAGGGGGGGCTCAGCCCCATCTAGCCCACCCGTAGCTACGGCCCTGTAGATAATTATTCGATAAAATAATGAATAAATACACTAAATCGCCAACAATTATTGGGTTATAGAAACTCAGGTGGTCCTAACAGCTGAACGGTTGAAAGATTTTACAATACGACGATTATGTTCAGTACCTGGTACCATTTCAAATATATGCAATAATTTCCTTATTGTTTTATTTCAAAATTACACGAATTTTGTACAAAATTTCGTTGTTACAAACACTGCTATAAACTTATCAACTATTGAAAGAAAATTAATATTTACATTCTGAGATCTTCCATAAAAAAATTTAAAAAAATCTATAATAAACTGTATTATTATTCTAACTAATCGCAAAAATTCTAGAAAATATCACAATTTCTTTACAAAATCTTACAATTCAGCTTAATCTAATCACCGTTTCGGTTTAAATCTGGACATATAAAATTCACAGTCTGTGCAATATAAATTAGCCGAAACTACCGCTTTTTTCCGACACAAATTACACTTCGTTTTACCAGTCGGTATACTATTATTGGCGTTATTCACCACAATCGGCGTGATTACCGCTTTCGGTATTGGTGGTGATGTTGGTGATGCTGATGGGGACGCATCTAAACTACCACCTTTAGTATTCGGTTCAAAACTCACAGTCTTCTTCAACAATTGCTTCGGCGGTAAAGCGTGTTGATAAGGCGGTAAATTAAATTTATTATACTCTTGATCCGGGTGCTGTACAACTCGGAGTTGTTCCAAATTTGGACTTCTATCGCCATATCTTTGTTGCTGATCCATTGTGGGGGTTATCCGGTAATCTAACGGTCGTGGATCTTGATAAGCCATCGAATTTGGTAGTGGTTGATAAGGCGGATAATTCAGTTGTTGTTGTTGTTGTTGTTGTTGTTGGGGGTAATTTATAGGCGAATATTGTCGTTCGTAATTATTCGGTCGATAATCGTAGTTTTGTCGTTGATAAATCTCATGATAGTTGTAATTCGATGGGGATGGGGATGGTGGTTGGTAAACAGGCTGGTATTGTTGATAATTGTGATGTTGTATTGATAAGGGAGTTGGTGATTGTCGTATTTGTTGATTATAAGCTGTACGGTAGTTTTGATTGTGTTCTTGTGGCGGTGGTGGTGACGAATACACAAAACCACCCTGTTTTTGATTATATTGATTTACAGCATAATTCGGATTTGGTGGTGGTGGTTTATTAGAATTAGAATTGTAGATATAACTGGGTGAATTCGGTGGTATTCTCTGATAAGGACTATTAGGTGATGGCGGTAATGGGGGCGGTTTATATTGTGGACTACTCCCATAAATCATATAATTATTGTTATTTTCGATATCTTGATTAGAATTTTGTCGCGATAACAAATTTTCAATTGAATTCCGTCTGACATAAACCGGTTGTTCGTTATTGTTATTGTCTTGATGATAAGTCTCCGGTTTAATATCAGGACGAGATTCCGGTTTATTCATCGCTGATCTCAAGACACGTTCCAAAATTGGATTCGGAATATAACTATCATCTTCTTGATCTTCCGCCGTGGCCACCAAAATTACTTGATCACAAAACGAAACGCTCTTCTTTTTACCCAATTTCTTCTTCGTCAACTCTTCATTATTATCAATTTTATCATCAGGTACTTCTACAGGAACTCTAACCGGATTCTCTACCGGTGTTTGTACTTGAATACTCTCGAATTTCGTTGCTAAATCTTTCACCGATTTCACTTTATTCATTTCGTGATGATTTGGATATTTTTGATCGACAACATCACCATGATTCTCCAATAACTGATTCTTCTTCATCCGTAAAGCTGCTTGTTTTGCTTGCAACTCTTTTAACCAAGTTTCACCGCCTGTTGTAGCCTTCACCGGTTCTTGGATGGGTTTATTATCGGATTCTTGCGATAGAATTTCTTGGCGTTTATTTTGTAGTTGTGCTAGAAGACTACCGGGTGTTGGCGGTGGTGGTAGCGGTGATGGTGATTGGGTTGTTTTCGGTAGATGCTCCTCCAAGGCGGATAAATCTAGCGGTGGTGGAGGCGGTGGGAATTCTTCACTAGCTTGTCTTGAGTGTATAACAGAACCTATCGGGCTTGGATATGGGGGTAAGTCTAAATTTTGGGTAGATCCACAATCATTGGATAAACTGGGATAGCTGGGTAAACAATCAACTTCATCTACTCCTTCGTCTTGTGGCTCGATTTTGGGAGAATTTTGTTCTTGGTGGACATCGGCGCGTGTAACGATAGTATTGGAATCAGGTGTATGGAATTTAGCATCATTCGTTGGGTAATATTGCGGGTACGGTGGGATAAATTTCTGGATTGCGTCCATATTATAGTCGATTTCTTTCGGTAAAGGATATTGAGGCCGCTCGGTTTTATCCTCACAAACTTCGCCGCCATTCAACTTAGACATGGTAAGTTGGGAAGTTGTGCGGAGTGGCGGAGGTGGTGGTACTTTAGCCGCTGTTAAAATCTTACCGGCACTACCATGAAAACTTTTCCTCATCAGTTTACTCCGTTCCAAATTCGGATTTGTACTATTCCCAGTGAATTCTAAATGACCCTCAGATAGATAACCGCACATATTAGCCGATTGTTCTGTGTTATTATTTTTCAAACCAACTCCACTATCATCGACGGTAATATTCGGCTTTTCCGGCTTATCAGATTCGGTTAAATCGGGCATACTTCGATTTTTACGCCGAATCAAACCACCCATTAGTAATTTCCTACGAATCTTGTGTTGTTTTTTATTCTTACCGTCTTTATCTTTTTTATCGTCTTTATCATTGGATTTTTCACGTTTTAAAGTATCTTTACCGGATATTATTTCCGGCGCTATAGAAAAATCACGCGCTATCTTATTACGATCTTCACTACGTGAACGTTTCTCACGCACCTTTTGATTGTCTTTATTCTTCGATCGCGAGAATATACTCCTCGATTCACGTCCCGGCGGTTTATCATACATCGCATAATCATCTTCGATATTCACGGCGATCTTCTTCAATCCATCTTTCTTTTTCGGTAGAGTAGCATAGATTTCGATATTCTTTGTTGTTGGTTTCTCCTGTGTTGGTTGCACCAATTCCCGACTATTCTGTCGGGAATGTTGGCCTTTATCGCGCGAGTTTTGCCGCGAATGTCGTCCGTTACTACCACCACTACTGCCGTCACGTGTATGCCGGATATCCGGTGGTAGATCTTTGTTTTGAGACGCTTGATTCTGCGTCATTCTTCGGTGTAGACTTCTGGCGCGCATAATGCAAGTGTTGTGTTTCATTCGAGCTAATGTGAGTGTTTGTGGATTGTTATAAGGCGCATCCATTGCGGCTCTAGCTTTAGTTGCTGCAGCATTACATAGAGCTAAAGCTAGAACTAAATCGTGATCGTCTTCTAATTGGCGTGATTTCACCAATAATTCATCGGCTTCATCGCATAAAACATCGCAACTTTGTGAGATTTGTGTTGAAGTTGAGTTGTAGTCTTCTGGAATTTTCGCTAAATGGCCCATTTTCATTAAGTGTTGAATTGTTGTCATAGTTGAACTATCATTTGATGATAAGGAATACGAATCATAACCGACATCATAAACACCACTACTGCTACTACTCGATGATTCATTTCGTGGTAATTGTGATGGATTCGGTACGTTATCGTGAACTTTACCAACTAAGTACAAATACGGGTTCTCCATTGTTGTTGATGATGATGATGAAGCACTGTTTCTATCACTGCTCCAATTACCCGAATCACGAGTTCTTGGCACGTTCAAATAATCACGAAAACACGCCTCAGTACCGGAAGAAGAACCATTACTTAAAGTGCGATGAATATTGTTGGTTTTCTGTTGGTTATAATCCAGTGATTTTCTTGTAATATATTCTGGATCTTTCTTCGGTACTTCCCCATCGACCATATCACAAGATTGATTGTTGTTGTATAAATTATTTTGTATTACCGACAAATTTTGATATTCGTTATAAGGTTTCGGTAATGGTGGTTTTTGATTCGATGTACAATCGGGATTTGGTGTTATTGCCCGTCTTTGTTGCGTATTCCCGCACAAATTCGGTTTTTCCGGACTTGGTGTAATCGATCGTTTCAAAATCGACTGATTCGCTGATTTCTTCACAGTTTTCTCATTATAGAACGGCGTAATCTGTTTGGGAGCATTTTCCGTGTTAACCGGAGTACCATCAGGCAACGCATATAGTAGCAATAAGGGCTGATAGCGCCCTTTTCGGCACTTCTCAACGACTTGTTCCCAACGCGGACCGACTTCTCTAACTGTAGCATCATCGAAATAGATCCAAACTTTTAGTTTTGTATGGAAGAAGAAGGTTGAATAGTGTTTGCCGTAATAGGTGACAACGCCGACGAGTTTATGGATACAATTTTCCGCCCATCTACTATCAACAACCGTATTGAAAACGTCAGCCAAACGCAAATTTGTACCGATCGTCGAGAAGACTTCCATGATATGTTCAAGAGTCGGCCGTTCTGAATTCCAAACTAGACCAATAGAGACGATTTCCGGGCGGTTCATTAGAGTCCGACCGATTTGGATAACGGCTCCACAAGCGCTCTAAAATTATTAAATTGAAAAATTTGGATTTTATTGGGGAATTTTAGGCTTACAGGACATACTCGGACGTCGCCCATACTGCCGGCTTTGCGCAAAAGTTGGCCAAACGGTTCGATTTGGCCGCGATTCGGATTATTTCGGACTTGATAGACTAGCGTTGATGTTGAAACATAATGCACCATCTGTAATTTAACGTAAATAAATGAAACTCTGTCAAGGTTCTAGCTGTAGGCGTTGTTTTAATAATCAACCTTCGCATATTTTCCCTACCTGAGTGTATGATAGTGGTTCAGAGGTAGCGCCACAAGAGCCGCATACGCTCTGCTCTACAAGCGTCATAGCGAATTTCTGATGCGGTATACAATGACGAGCATTGCACATATCTTCCGCTTCACCATGCGCAATATGCATATGGATCCTCAATAGCATATTCTCGAAACATTCCGCCGCATCGTCCATGAAACCCAACTGGAAGCGTTGTTGATCGAAGAAACTCTCGGCTAAAGCCCGCCGCAGGGCATCTGGTGGTAGAGCGGTCTCGTTCGAGAATTGCAGTTGTGAGAAGAGTTCCTAAAATTCAAACAGGAACAAAAATCAAATTCCAATCGAAACGAGTAAGACGAATATTCCAAGAAACCGAAACGGAAATTCTTTTCAATATGATTCAAACGAGGCGAAATTCTATTACAACACTCTCAAAACGAGCGTGATCGGCGGATTTATTGACAAAAGCGACGAAATGTCGAAGGTTAATGTAGTAATGTAGATCATATAAATTGTCGCTTTAATTTTAAATTTACCGCTAAATTCCCCCAATCTAATTGGTGTAAATTGGGTAAATCGGCGCGTTATTTAAAAATAAAACAATCGATCGATTGGAAACGATTATGAAAGTGTTTATTATCGTTGAAATCACACCTGTGGATTGTTGCACAATTTCAACGAGTCGATTTATCGGATTTTACCAATTACGGTGAGAATTTCTGCGAGTTTTATTGAATTCAATTAGAAAACCTGTTTGATTTTTTTTAATTAAAAATTTCGCACGAAAAATAGAAGACATTTACCTTTAAGGTATTATCACCATGTCGGATCTTTAACGAATAAAATAAAATCTACATGGGAAGTAGGTTGAATATAACGGCATCATGACCAATTCAAGTTTAACAAATTCATATACAATCAGTTAATGTTAACGATTCCTAAAGAAGGTAATGTATAGAAGAAGGTTTTTGCGATTTTTTTTCAAACATATCGTAATATTAAAGTTGAATAGTTCAGGTCTTTGTTCGCCACAATAAAACGAGCGTAACAAATCTAATTCCGACTCTTCTCTAGTAGTTTAAAGACCTCTACAGCGGACAAAGAAATTGAAAATTATCAGATTAAGGAAACTCACTTTAAGTTTCTTCTTTGTTTGATCATCCAGAATTGATGGCGGGTTATCATTTGGTACTTTCACTAGAGCTTCATTGTTAGCACTCTTATCACTCAATTTTGGTGGTGGTTGTTGTTGTTGTGGTGGTTTTTTATAGCGAAATTTATTGATCATTTTCCTTAATTAAAACGATTATTATTTTAATTAATTCCGCTGTCATAACAGTAACTAAACAACAAAACACCATTCACTATAGACCGAACGATGTATACTGTGTGAACTTTCAAATAATAGTAGTAGAGAGAATGAAACGTGGTATCAAGCAAGACTATACACTACTGTGAGTCTGATCGGTGTGTTGGTCTACCTATACATGGGCAAATCTACAGGTATAGACGTAAAGCTTTGTTAGAATGAGAAAACAGGAAAGGATCATCAAATTTGACTTTCTCGGGACGTTTTCCGAAAGTCTCTCTTTTGGATTGAGCAAATTTTAGTACTATTGTGTGTCCTAAATTGTCCCTCGACTGGAACAAGAGCTCTGATTTATAACCTTTTGGAAATGTCATGTTTGGCGCCAGTCTAAGTCTTGTTCGAATGGGCGTTGGATTGTCCATTAAACACAGAAAAATTATATAGAAAGTTAGGTTTCGTAACTCGTTTAAAGATAATGGCTATTTTTCGATCTAATTTACACTTTTCTAATTACTCCAAAAATTTAGAAAATCGATGCAAATTATCAATCAAGAATGGAGTTAACGTTAAGATGGTCATATTTGTGAGGTCAAATTTATTTATTCGCGTTTATTACTATTCAACAATCCGTCACGCCCTTAATTTTTATGTAATTCTTGTCTAATACAACTAACAATAAATTTATAATGCAAGAAGAATGAAAATAACCAAACGTGGACCTTTAAATCAAACAACCAACAAAACTCTTATCAACAAACCGTATTTGATATGTGTTTGAATTGATTTGATCAACTCTACTATATAATATATAAAATAGTGATTTGTATTCCGCCTTAAGTTAGTCTTTTCAACCAATGAGGATCGAGGTCAACCGGTCATAGTCAGGTATAAAGCAACAACTTTCAAAGTTTGACTTAAAACAACAACCATGAAAAATTATCAACAACAACACAGATGGCGTACTGTAGTTGATTTGGCGGGAAACTCACCATCTGGATTATCAATTTTTTTAATCATTTGAACCTACCTTAAGTGCACAAAAGATGCAAGAATCGGCCATGCAGGCATGTCCTGATAAGTCTCGAAAGCTGCGCCGAAAGATATCCAGATGCCATAGTACCTGTAAAAGATAAGAAAAATGGTTGGTTTTAAAATATAGCACGCGCCAGGCATCTGTTATTGTACCCTTTTTTTAACAGATGGTTACTTTATAAATAGAATATGCACACAAAAAGAAAATCGTGCAGAGAAACACGAGACAATCAACAGGCGGTTCTTGGTTTATTTTGGAAGCTTCTAGATAGAATTCGATTTGTTTTAGTTCTAAATTACTGCGAATATTAGGGACTTAATTTAGAATCGCAGTCTTTGAATTCAACTTTTCTCCATTTATGTAGAGTTTCAGGAAAAATTAATTAATATCAATTATTGTTGAGTTCAAACTAACACATCAAATTGTATGGAATTACTGTTGATTGTTGCAAATAATTCCCAGGGAACACTTTTAACTTGAAAATTGCTTAGTATTCTGTATATGGGTTGTTTAAACAATAAAGCACACTAACAAGTAATTTTCAAGCTATTTCCCCTGTTTTAGGGGCCAGGGCTAGAAACTCAGTAGAAAAGTGGAAATTTTGAAAAACGATTTTTCGTTCATTTTTGGACTTTTTCGAACGAGCATTTCAAGCTGTAGAAGAGAGATTTAATAAACAAAAAAGTGTTTTCCACGAGATTTTCCCATGAAAATAGGCAAGTTGTTCGTATAACAATAGCATAACTTTAAAGTCCATAGAATTGTCTACAAACTGAAAAAAATATGTTCAACAGGTAGAAATGACAAACAAATTTCCTCCCGATTTTCCCCAATTTTCAAAAAATTGACTTCTATTATTTGAATTGCCTAGGTTTCAGAAAATGGGACATTTAAAGCAAGATAAGCTTCAACAAACTTTTGCCATTTTGTCAATTTTCTGGGAAACTACTAGCCCGATTGGAAAATTCCTTAAACAAAGTGATATAAGCAGAATTATGGGGGCAAATTTAGAAAAAAACTTATGCTTTAAATTTTCATCGACAACTCAAAATTTTCACAAGATTTTCCAAAACTGCAAATACCTTCTTATGCAGCTTAAAATACTCTTTCAAACGTATCCAATAATTTCAATTTTGATTTGAAAATGATCAAGAAATCAAAATTTACACTTTTTTACCGAGTTTGACCCGACCCCGTAACGTACATGTTTTATCGCTTAAAACTGCGAAAAGTAATGAAAATTTGGAAGAATTTCCCAAGATTATAATGTACCAAAATTGGCTTGGCTCAACTTTATTTTGTTTAATATCGAATCAACTCCACGATTCGGTTGATTGTACGTTTATAAAATAAGAATTGAAGCACCTGACCGGTTACGCTCGGTAATTTTAAGGTTTCCTCTATTAAAAAACCTCAAAATTTCCACCATTTGAAGATTTACAACTAAATTTCCAAAAATTCTAGTAGTGAACTTGAACTCTTATTTTTACTTTGATCAAATCGTTTAGATAGGAATCAAACACAGAAAGTAGAAGATAATGAGTAACAACCACAGGAAAAAAACAATCAACGTTTCTTATTATTTTTGTTGGAACAATAAAAGGAGGAAGCAACGTGAGAAAATTGGATTCGGTTTCCCATATACACGTATACCGACAAAATTTACCACAATCTAGAACCCAAAAAAAATTGTAACAATACAAGATAATGAATTTAATAATTTTGGAAACGTTGATAAAATTGGTGATTCATATCAATGTAAATAAAGAGGGGTGTTAAATAATTAAATAAGATTAGATAACTGTAAAAATTCCACACGTTTACTACAATTTTACACTATAAACAGTTAGTTGGCTGGAGGGAAATTCTAGAATTATACAACAAGAAATGGGAATTAGTAAAAAATTACCTTGGAGATTTGGTAAAGGGCCTTAGGCCAGTGTGGTTTGCCTTTCGTCATAGTTACACTCAAATTTCTACCCCAAAACAACAATAATCACAAATAGCACAACATTGTGGCACTTTTACGAACGAATTTAGATCGTATGAAGAAGCATCTGGTTAGAATTTGGGCTCTTTACGATTAAAACTACACGCACAACACTGAAACCAAAACCGTAAACGAAAAGAGAACCAAGACGTGTTGTTGTTGTTGTTGTTGCTGTTATTATTGTTATATCTAGCAGGTAATACAGGTGTGTAGCGGTGTGTAGAGGACGGGAAGTCGTGGATGAAGGCGGCCATTTGCTTCAACAATTCAGATGATGGGTCTGATTATAGTGGGGAGCCGAAATTCGAAAAACAAAAACAAATAAATTTCCAATTTACAATAATCCCGTCTATTGATTAATGAAACTAGAACGGTGATTCTTCCTAATTCCTGATTGTTTATCGTTGCGGAACAAGACGGACGTTTAATGTGAAGTTCTTGTATAATTCAAAAATCATTAACGAAGAACAGGTGGTTTTATTACTCATGTATTACCGTTGATTTCTGCTCATTACACTGGTTATAAACGAAAGGAAAATACAGCAATAAGGATGTGTGTCTTTAGCGATAGTTAACACCAGGTGCTAAACTAGGGCAGGTGTTTTCTATCAATAACTGACTCATATTGTGGGTGAATCTTCAAAATTTTCAAACTTTATTATTTCCAGTACAAAACGGATAAGTATGAGGGTTTTAAAAGGAGAACCTGCACCGCCTCCAGGTGTTTAACAAACCTAAGACGCCACACTTGGGTTTTACTACAAGAGCACGTGAACGCCATTTTATCATCGAAATAATGTACACCTTGACCTAGACTGATACGAATAATTTGAAAAATTATGATAAAAATGGTATTTGTGGTACTTCTATGTCAACATTTATAGAAAGTTGTTCCAACAACAAAATAAATAACCAACTTTAACCTTTCTCTAAGGTCAATTCTAGCTAGTTTTAATATTAAATCGTATACAAAGCTATTGTTGTATTTAATTTTCTTGTTATTTTAAACTCTAGTTGTTACGTTAGTTTCCCGTACAAATTAACTAATTGTTCGAATGTAGTAATTTACGAAATTCTATTCTTTTTTAAGCACTACAAGATTTGGATAATTTCATACTAATAGTGATATTGTTGAAAGACTATTGTTGATGTTTAATTGTATCCCAATAATGGCCACTTTATTTCACATCTCTACAGAAAAATGATTTACTTTCACTTTTAATTAACGATATTTTAATTGAACGTAAATTGTATGATTGATTGACTTTCCATTAAATTTCTGACCTAATTTGATTAAAATCTCTATTGATATTTGTTTTTGTTCGGCGGCTATTGTGAAAACGAGAGGCTAAATTGTAGAATTGTCAGTTTATATCAAAATAATTAATTTCATCCTTGATTTTCAACGATTCATCCGCAACTTTATTAGTAAGTAATTGTAATTTTATTTGAACAAATTGAAGTCGTTTTCGCAAATAAATTGTTGACTTGTATTTATCAGTAGGGGCTACAATTCCTCGATAATTTCCCGTAACCGGTACTTTATAAAATTACCGGACTTTTAAAATGTAAATACACAAAGACGGTAGCACAAAGGGTATTATTTGAGAGCTCCTCAAATATTAACACACAATCCAACTCGTGCCAACAATTCTGTTAAGTGAACGAGTATTTCAGAGATTTCCACGACTGATACAGGTGATTTATTTTACAAAATCATCGAATCATAGATTTTTATTATTAGATCGGTAATTAGATAGTGTCAATGTTGAATTAATATTAGATGATGATGGTGAACGAGACGAAGAAGGGAGGTTTTCCGTTCCCAAGTATTAGACACTAGAACAACGTTCACATGGAAACATTAAAATCCTCCAGGGTAAGGCGACGTTGTTTCTTCACAAAGTGAGATACGCACTGGCGAACATTCCCACACACCGTCGTCTACTAATTTTATAGTTTTAAATAACGTGATATTAATTCGTATTATATTCAAATTGGGCATGTTTATAGACACAGAACGGCCCACATAGAACTGCCAAATAAACCTTAATTGTCAATACGATGACTCATTTTTGATTTACAATAATCTGTAAGACAATAGTACAAATTTCGTTTGAATTTATTTCAATATTTTCAAACAATAATAAGAAACACTTGTCTAGTTTACGATTACAAAATGATCACGATTGAATGAAAAAAGGGCTATTATTACCAACATTATTCCTACTATTATCGTCATCATTGTTATACGTAATGTTCCGGGTCAGAGAACACCGGAAAGAATAATTAAAGATAACCAAGTTTAGTTCTAATACAATCAACGATCTTCCGGTTGTCTTTATCGTTTCATGATTCATTAATACAATTTCTACACAAAATACCAAATTTGAGACCAATATTATAATTAAATTAAGAATTTTAAACGGCATTTGTACAACAAAAACTTATAAAAATGACTCAGAAATCCACTATTTTGTTGTGTTATTGTATTACTAATACAATAAATAAACCAAAATCCAGTAAATTATCAGTTTCCGGTATATTGTTTCAAAAAAACCGCTGTTAATTTGATGGGAAAGTGGTTTTTCGGTTCTCTAACAAAGAAATCGTTAAGAATTTAAAGATCCCGCTGCACAGCTGTATTGTTGGTTGTCTATTGTAGTACACAATTCTAATCATTTAAATCGGGAAACTAATTACAATACATCAGTTTATTTATGGGCTTGTTTTTTAATGAGACACTTGATAATCTTATCAACAACATGAAATTAAGATATTAGAAAATAAACAATCGAATCTGTGTGAATTGTTAGATAAACAACGTATTGTTTTGACTTTAAATTGTTTTTAAAACAACCCAAAACAGGTGTTATTAAAGTAATTTTTTAGTAATCGTTAATTTTACAGGAAATTTCCCAAAACTCGAATTTTTAAACAGAAAACGTCGAGCGAAATGGGGAAATTTCTTATAGAAACCAAACGACGCCACTGATTTAAAGGTAATTACAGTGAAAATTAAAGGAGAAAAAAACCTTCAAGCTTTCTTGTTTGTTATTGTTGTTTTCGATACAATTATGAAAGGAATGCGGATAAACATAGATTTAGTGGAAGAGTTTCCTCATCAACTCTATATTGTTATTGTCAGCTACTATTTCATCAAAAATATAACAACTAGTTCAAGGAGGTCAAGTTTCTTACAAAAAAATCAAATTCTCGATGCAAAAAGAATGAAATTCACTAATTTCAGGAATAAATCGCCGGTTAACGAACCTATTTCTTCCCTCTCTACAGCTTCTATTATAGTTATTGTAGGTGGATGAATGAATTATTAAATTTTATGTTTACATTTCTGGTTATAAGAGCAATAAGATTTAAATTACTCAATCACGAACGTTACTCAAACACCACCCAACTTCAATGATCAATCAATCAATTATTATAAATTGTGCAAGCCATACCTTTATTAATTAAATTTCGTGCATTTCCGGTTTTACTTTTTACGTATAAATTGTGTTATATTTCGTGAACATTTCCTCTATTTTCAGACAACAACCGGTTCCGTTTCCTGTTGAATATTCAACTAAAACATTGAGAAAATTGGAAAATTTCTCGTTTTTTTTTGATTCAATCATTGAGAAATTCTATAAAGTTTAATATATCAGAACCGACGATTAGTTAGATAATTATACTTGATTATCATGAGAATACTACCAGTGTTTGCTAATTAATTAAATCTACAATTTAAATAGCCAGATTGGGTTAGTAGAAGAAAGTTTAATCAAAACGACAAAAAATCCCACCGGATTTGCAAATAAATATAATAAATTATTTTCTTCGTATTTAGTTGAAGAAATTTAAAGAAAAACTTACACAACATCCTTTTAATCATCGCATTTTTTTAAAAACTATAACGAAAGGAAATTATTCTTGTTTCAATTTCCCTTAACAGACACGAATCGGGGAAATCATTGAAGCACACGATTTGTTTCTTCCTCTCTATCTACACAAATTTTTTTCTACAAGCGAATCAACCGAAAAGGAAGATGATATTTAACAGGAATTTCCGGCAATAACAAAACGAAAAAATTCAAGAAAAACTCAATTGACTAGCACAGGATGTGATAATTTCGACAAGATAGCTCGTGCTTTAATCTCCCTTGTTTTTTCGAGTAATTACAGATTTTCGATAATGTTTTCCGAAAGTGTTAAAAGAACAGATCAAGGCTGAGAAACTTCACAGATATCGATCGATTCCCAACCATATTTCGAGTATTTACAGATTTAAATCCGGTAAAATTAGCATTATTGTAATATTTAACAAAGACTTAATTAGAGTTGCTTTATCGGTGGATGCTTCACTGATCGTGCTATTATTATTCGCCGATTTTATAGGATTATTGAACGAAAACGCCGCAATTATTGAAGATTTCACACCCGAAACTATTCAACAAACAGTGGTAATTAATAATCAATTCCAATAGTGTTTATAATATAATTATTGGGTTTAAATTGGGATTATAATCAAGATAAATTTCCAACTAGAAGGAAAATTGTAGAGGAGTTTGATTAAAAGTTGAACGGCCGGTTGTCGTTTAGCCGTAAGCAACGACTCGTGCCCCATCAAATCTACTCATTTAATTTAAACACAACTCGTATTTCTCTCAGTCAACATAATGTACACGGATTGAATGTTAATTAACCGAAGCAGAGATAGAGAAATTAAATGATGGCTTACCTGTACGGCACTGTTTAGAAAACAATTATTCTGTCCTGGCCCATTTAGCAGACCTTTTGTGCTTGTAAAGGTCATCGAGTCCCTTGACGGCGTTGCTATCGATAATGGGGTTGGATGTGTTGATAATATTGGCGTTGCCATTCTAATTTAGCCCAAATTCGTCTCGATTATCGTCTACATGTTGATATCTCTGCGAAATAAAGATTTTTAAGTTGTAGTATTGGAATAAATAAAGGCTCTATCAAGCTTTGAAAGGTTGCTTATTCGAGATTAATTGAATTATAGTATAAAGTTAATTAAGAGTCAAGCTTGAGTGGATATTTGAGTGATTGAAATCACACGTTACAGATTGTGGGAAGAAATCAATAAATTCTATAATTCTATAGAAAACCGCATTTATCGAAACAGCCTGTACATGTACAAAGATGGAGACAGCCTTGGGTTTTTGAAAAAAAATCCGAATAAAAAGCCGAACAAACCCCGTCGACGTAAGTTTCCGTTCTTTTTCTTCTCGATTTTAAACAATGAAAATCGCATGACAAATTGCTTTAGAAATTAAGCGAAAAAAATACAACAGACAAAAGTTGAAAATTACAGGAAAATTCTAAAGGCGATTTACACAATAATTCCACCTTTATCCTTTGGGCACGTTTTTCAATTATCCGAGCTTTTTATTGTTGATTAAAAGAAGATCAATAATTAACCGGTGTAAGATAATAAATCAACGTTTAATTGGCGAGTTGAATCGTTATAAAATATGGGTAGCTTGCAGTTAATGGCTATCTAAATTATCGTATTTTTAGAAATCTGAACATAATTTTTATAAACTTTACAATATAAATATTTAAGTTTTTCGTGTTATTAAATCAAAATCTGTAAGTAAGCTAAAAATATCGCTGAAAATTGATTTGTTTATGGCTTATCTAAATAATTTCATCAGTGCATTATGAATTGAATTTTTCAAGATTTCGAATCCTGTTTTAAATACAAATGACTAACCACCAAACTGATAATCGCTACTATTGCCCAATCGCATCGAATCGATCATTAAAGAACAATCGATAATCAAGAATGGATTTCACAAAGGATAAAACAACAGAAAAATATTTAGGCCGAAAGTGAAAATCGTCGATACAAAGACAAGTATTTAATATTGTTCCAGTTTTGTACGTTTGTTTTAAGAAAAATGACAACAATAAACGACGAAAGTATTTCGAAACACGACTATAATAAAAATTTTCGAAAATATTTAATTTCAACTACCGTTAACTATTTTACATAATTTTGATCACAGATTTTCGTAGAAGTGCTTATGGAAAAATTCAGAGAATCTCCAACCTCTGACACGGTTGAAATCAATCAAATGTCTAGTATGGGCAGCATTAGAAGATGTACGATGGAAAGGAGACGTTTAGCTTCGAATAAACATAATTTTAACATAATGGACTTTAAGTAACAATAAAAAAAAGGTTCTATCGTTATTTTAAGCGTTTAATGTCTCCTTGATTTGGGCCCCGTTAGGCGCGGCCTTGTTTATCACCACACTATGGAATAAATGCCTGTATGGATTTTTCAACAACAATAGAATTCCAGTATTGATATACCTTGAAATTTTTCATAAAAATCTATAAAATTTCTTATTCCGGAAAGTTGTGAATTACCATATATTGTATTTTAGAGAACTTTTATAGAATATTCTGTAAATACACCGATATGGTTTTATCAAATGATTCATTCGCTATTTTAATCCGGATCTGTTTCTAATGGATTTCATAAAAGGAGCCTAACAAATCAATCAAACCTATATGTATGTTTCAATAACAAATGAACCAAACCAAATACAGCGTGTCTCACAGTAGGTTGTCGACATAGACAAGCCGAAATAAGAGAACTTGACTCAACCACCAATGGCAGGCTGTTCTTCACAGATCAATACAATTTAGATAGCCTTCTGTTGAATTTGAACCGAGCTTATAATTACACCGTGAAACTCTAAAACTGCATTATTTGGAGTTTAATTTGGATTTTTGTAGGGCTCCTATAGTCAGTCTGTCATAAGAGATATAAATTTAAACCTCAATACAGTTTAAACAGCCTCTTGTTTACATTAAATTAAACTTAAAATCACTCTATTATCAGATAAAGCTCTAAAACTGTACTAATTGGAGTTTAATTTAGAATTTTGTAAAGCTCTTGGAGCTAGTCTATATAATAAGAGATTTCAATTCAGCCAGCAGCAGGCTGTTCTTCACAATTCGATAACGTTTAGACAACCTTTGATTGGAATGAAACAAAATTTATAATCGTTCTATAGTCAAATGAAGCTCTAAAACTGCAAATTTGAGTTTAATTTTGGGGCTTCTGGCACGAAAAGATTTAGATTCAAAGCTCAACAAAATTTAAGCGTCCTTTTGTTGGAATTAAGCCGAACTTATGAACGTTCTATTGTTGAACGGGGCTTTAAAACTGTACAATTGGAGTTTAATTTGGAATTTTGTAAGGCTCCCGAGGCTAGTTTATAAAAGATTTTGATTTAACCATGACCGGCTGTTCTTCAATACAGTTTAGATCACCTATTTGAGTGCAATTTGGAATTGTGTAGGGCCGTTGGAGCCAGTCTGTATACGTTAAAGGTTCAAATTTTAAATTTAAAAATCACAGAGTTGTTTAATACTACCAGTTTGGAAATGCAGTTATCCATTTTCCATAATTTCAACATTTATAAATTTAACTGACAAAAAATTTACATAACGACTCATGTTTTTTTCTCTTCTTTTTCTCACCAGTTTAACATCAAAATAACACCATTGTCGCCATCATATTTTACACATTTTTTAAACAGAAAATCTGTAAATTTCCAATTTTACAACAGAGAAATCTCAAATGAAATTCTGGGAAGTTAACCAGGATGAAATCTAATAATAATTTTCCTGGCTTAATGGTAATTCAATCGAACAATTTCAATTGAAACTGATCATCTGTAGACTGTAGATTTTAATAAATAATTCAAGTCAGCCCACTTGAAATTAGATAGTCTGGCACTTTCACCATTAACATCAACGATATTAATATGATTCGGTATTTTTATGATTTTAAAACAAGAATTTTCCAACTCTTACGAGCTGTTAACAAACATTTTCATGAGGCAGACACCAAATTCTCCAAATTTCATCAGAAAGCTGGACTAGATCCTACCAATAAGCGAAATTTAGATGTAAAAGTATATCCATTCATGGATTTTTAATTTATAGAAAATTCACAGCTAATTTTCCAGCGAATCTTAAATTGCATGACATTTCCTTTTATCTAACAGATCAATTTTTTATCTCTAGAAATAATTATGAACAAACACGTGCCTTAATTGTAATGTTCACGATACTACCGACATTGGTAATTTCAGCTCGTTTTTAAACGCTACGAACAGGTAAAAATCAACAGGTGTGTTGGTAATTTAGAAAAGAAACCCTCTTCGATTGTTGTTGCACCTGCATTTTGTATGCTATAGAAAAATGCCCTTATTTCCCTCCAAAAATAAACCCACAAACTTGAGTTTAGACCACGTTTACTGAGTAATTTTCGAACTAGATTCTAGCGAATTTCGATAGTTTTTAATCGATTATGATGGATTTGATTGGAGGATAACAAATTAACAGGTAAAACTGGACAGTTCTTCATTATTATTATCATCGAACCTCGAGGGCTTATAAATAAATTGACCGCGCCCGCATTCCACAATTTCTACAGTAGTATTATAGAAATAATTTTTATAATTATTCTACGATCATTATTACAATAAATCAGAGGTATTTTACGCAATTTTTTCTACTTTAATTCGAATAGAAAGACAACTAATCACAAATTCAACGGTTGTTGTTGTTATAGAATCAACTTTACATGCTGAGAAGAGTAACGAGATGTGTTGTTTATACCAATGGGGCATTGTTGAATAGAAGAAAAAAAGATTTAAATACAATAGGATTTATATTCGTTGTTCTATACGAGCATATATGAGGTGCTTAAACTTTTCTGTTCAATAAAAAACGTATTAAATCGACATTAAAGTGTGAATTTTATTGCAGCTTCTTTTCCAAAGGGCAAGAATAATAAAGAAATTAGCTGGTGGTTTAATATAAAAAACAGTTTTAATTTGAAATTTTCTAAAGGAACAATACAGGGAAATCAATTTACGGCTATATTTTCTCTTATCAGTGTTTGTTAGAGAACAACAGAGCTGGGAAATTTGGAAAATCCAACTGGATAAATATTGATTTAAGTTAAAGTAAAGTTGATAGAATTGTGTTAATATTTTCGCTAATTGGGCAATTGTCGAATCAAATGTTCTGAATTTGATTGATAGAAGTATATTACTGGGTAATGCTCGAATCAACTGGACCCGCGATTTAAATAGAGACTGTGCGCATTACTGGAAATTAACATTTTTACGAATGAACTCACCTGAATTTCGCACGAAATTCTCCACCACGAGGAAGTCAACAAGTTTATCCGTTATTCTCCTAAATTTTCATACTTTCTCAACTAAAAAACCACCACTATTATTATTGTTAATTGTACACAACTAAAAGTAAGTCACCGGTTCGTGTCATTTAAAAACACATAAAAATTGTTGTATAAATCACGATTTTTTCCAGTAAACAAACATACAAACACGCTTATAGCGAACTATAAAGTGTCCGGTTCTACGTTTTCTACTACAACAATCTTCGTTATTCTATAATGTAATACGAGAGAGCCCATCAACCAACCAACCAACAACATCGACGAGACTTCGACTCCCTCCCTCATATTGGCCGTGATTCCTATACATAAAACTTTTACATAGGTATACGGTTGTATAAAAAGCCTACATATATGGTTGGGTATATCATGGTCGAGGATTATCTTCTCTTTAAATGTAATTTTTTTGGTCGAAGACGAAGGAGCGCCTCAACCTTTGCCTCATACACCATACGATTTTTCTATTTACTGCCATATGATAATGCCGCGACGTTGTCTCCTATTTACCTGTTGATGAATACGAAATAGGCGCGTGTATTTACTCATTAACCGTTGATTTGAAATATTTTCATAATTATTGTAATTAAGCGTATAGAAAGAAAATAGCCTAGCGTTTATTAGGTGTATAGTTTAATATTTGGGCCAAATTTATTTACTCTCGTCTATTTTCGCAATGAAGGCTAATTCTAAAATAACTGTAACGGAAAATTATTATTAATACTGAAGAAAAATGTGTCGTAACTTACACCATTAGAAAAACCCTGTAGATAGATTCTACTGTATCAATCTTCATAGCTTTCCTTATTGTTAGAAATCTTCATTTTCGCACAAGTTGCTCGTCAAGATCTCTGATTTATCCTATTTTAGTCATCTAGTTGAATTCTCCATAAAAGTACAATTATTTGTCCGTATAGATTGTTTTCCAAATTGAGTCTTAATTTTCGAAAATATTCCAAACATCGGTATTGTTTGCGTATTTTTCTAAATCAAGTCACGAATTCAAAACACGTTTGTGAACTAGATCCTTCAACAAACCAAACAATCTAGCATTGGATTAATGGCAACAATAGTAAAGGTGTGATAAGAATGACGTAATTATCAATAATAGAACGATTTTTCTACTGTTAAATCTTGGGTTCAACAATATTGCGGCTGGTGGCTCGATTTCTATCGTAATTTCTTTGTCTGAAACAACTACAACAACCGCAGCACACGACCAACCGGTTCTTCTCAACACGTCCCTATTAAAACAAATTATTTTTTTAAAAAGTGAAAAATAAAACAGAAAAAAAACAGTATTTTTACCTTATAGAGAGACAATATGATTGGTACAAGGACGGCTATAAATTCTACCGGAGTTGATAGGGGAGCAAATAAATATTTTTGGATAGAACGTGTTTATTGTGATTAAATAATCAAGAAAATAACACTAATTAAACAAAAAAATAAATAACTTACGACTAGAAACAATTTCTTATCTTGTTTTATATTAAATTGAGCACTTTTATAAGCGAGAAATAAACGGCAATCATCGAAAATTCAGCCTTATTCTGTTTGTTTTTTTAAAAGAAAATACTCTAAAATTATAATAATAATCACAGAAATTAATATGAAATTAACTAATGAGAATTCAATAAATTATCATCGTACAGACCCAATATTTACAGCTTGCACAATACCACAAATTTAGTGATTGTAATCGATATTGGATAATGAAGGCCTTGGTGTATTCGGGACGGATATCAATGGATCATTTATGCCCAGAAATATCAAAAATCTGTTCAACAATACAATCAAAATTGTTTAAATATTTCGCTAAATTCAACAAATACGCATGGTTAATTATTGATGAGACAAAAATGATAAGAAATTGAAGCTCTGTTATAATGTAGGCGCAATTATTAGTCGAAATAAATTGACAAAAAAAGAAAATCGATGATAAAATAAGACGTGAAATATTCCAAATATTAGTAACAATAAATCAGTCTTTTTATATGTATATAGTTTCAAAAATTGGATTATTTTTGAAATATCCCACGTCTATTCAAATCAGTTAACATATGTAACACAGTTAATTAAAATCGTATAATTTTCAACCAACCGAGCATATAATTCCCGTCGTACTTTGCCAGTAAATTTATTAACAACACACAATGTTGCAGCTGCAGCAAATGTTAAATTATACAACAAAACAATTTCGAAATTACCCAACCATTCGATACTACCAAAATCGCCTAATAGATCGAAATTCGTTATACCTAACAAAAATTAATCAATCAATCATTGAATTATTTTATAATCAATCGATTACCTAGAATTTTTGATAGTACAGGTAGAGCTGAACTTATTATCAAAATCACAGCACAATTTCCGATAATTAAACAAAATGGTGTACTTTTAAATTTCGGCCGTATTTGCGACATCCCCGGTGCTGTATATAAACCAACTGATGATGTTGCAATTAAATATAAAATTATAACAATTTCTAATGCAGCCCCAAATGGTCCCAATTTCGATAATGAACTCACACCTAATGTGAATTGCTACAAATTCAATTACAATTTATAATTATCAACAATTAAAATATTAACAAACCTTCGAACTTAAAGGTAATGCTTTTATACCAATTAGTAGAGAAACCGTATTTTGTACCACTAAAAGTACAGCGATTACAGTTAAACCAATTAGAAGGATCATAGCAACTGGATGTAGGACGTTCCGTCTGAAGAAAGACGTATGTCGTTGCTTATCTAGAACAACACAATTAGAAATTTGTATTTTTAAGAGGTGTTCCGAATTTTCTCCCCCAATTCTCACCTAATAGCTGCCTTCGATTCTCCAATTCAATTAAACGACTACTTAAACCTGATTGTAATTGTCCATTTCGTAATCTAAGTAGATTATCGGGTAATTTATAGGCATCATCTACAAAAATTGATGAATTTAAATCTATTGTCATTGGTGCTGGACTTATGTAAGATTTTCCAGTAAATTGAGCATGTTTTAAACGTCTACGTAAACATTCCTCTTCCAATGCACAAGCATCAAATTCTTCATTAATATCACGTAAGAATTGTGGTTTTATTAGAAATTGACTAACAACATCAAATAAACGTACAAATCCTAATGGTGTACATACTATAAAATAAAACATTAATAATTATACAATAATAAAATAGGGAGATTACCTAAAAGAATTAGTACACCAAGAAATGATATACACGAATATAAAAACGGTAAATAATAGCTCCATAAGTCTGTAAATTATAAAAATTAGATAATTATTAATTAATATAACAATACTTACTTAATAATGTTTGAAAGCTCGATTTATCTTTATCGATCAAAGCTGATACAACATAAGTCATGCCTAAGACAACTAAACCGAGTAGAGTTAATACGATAAACGTCTCATAGAAGCGTCCTTTTAAACCCTTTCTTGAGCCGAAAAAACCCTCCGATTCCGTAAATAAATAGGCGAATGGTAGCATTACAAATAGGGATAAATTTGAAAATAAGAATATATAATTCCATAAACCTAAAATTGTTAAATTATTAAAATTATAACGAATAAATTTCGTTTTCACCATGAATCAATGAACTATTCAACCATTTAATATAATAACTATTTGGATAAATAATTAAAACTTCATTTGATATAATTGATATTGGTAATAATAATACGGCACCAATTGATATTGATAATGAAAATATACATAACCATGTACTAATACGATAGACGGTAATTTCATCATCATCATTACTATAATAATCTTCACGGCTTTTGCGTTTGAAACGCCCTAAAATAGCAAAACTCAACAGATACAATAGCAGAAATAACAGCAGAAATATCTGAAACAAACAATAAAACAAATAATTAAAAAATATTCAAGCTTCATCGATTTGAATTTCATAAAATTCTTGTTAAATTCTCTACAACATTCTTTATTTTTTTGTATCGAGTAAAAGTTAATTCTAGAGAGTTTCTATTTGTTTTTGTTAATGTAATTGATTTGTAATTACAATAACATCGATTTGTTAGACAGAACTTTCATTTAATAAAACCAAAATAACTATTTCTACTTTATACAGCTACAATAACGGCTTAAATATCACCGTTATAAGCCCATTTGTTCGTTAAAAAATTCGGGACCTATTAGAATAATTAAAAAAATTATTTTATACTAACGACAATTATAAAATATGTTATTTTGTAAATTGTAGCTACTTTAAAAACAACTCGATTAAGGTTGGAGTAACCATAAAAAAATACAAATATACGTGAACTTGATAACAACAATAACAAAATTATTGCAATTATATTCGTGTTATACAATTGGAATGAAAATTGGTTCAAGAATTTCAATTTCCTGGCGTTGAGAGAGAAAATAATAAAATATCAAATACGAATTTGTGATTATTTATCAATCAACTAACGGATATAAATAAATTGTTCTTGTTATAAATTAATAGAAATACGATATAGAAATAAAAAGGGCCAAGGTTATTATTATAAAATTGATAATACTAAAGTTAGCGTACAAGATAAGTTAAAATATTATTTTTACACTTAACCCTGATATTGATAATACGAAGTATGTTATCGTAAAATATTCGATTAAGTGGAACAATACAAGATAATTCAATTAATTTACACCTGAATTTTGGTAATTTTCAATGGAATTATTTCATAACGGTAAACAGTGATAAATGGTGGATTTAAATTAGATCTACCCACATTGGTTATTCGTGTCATTCACCCCTTATATGGGCTATTCTTGGATTGTCAATGCTAATTATCGTCATTGTCGGATTAAATTTTTGTGTTATTCAAATAAATATTTGAAGACAATCTAAAATTAAATATTTGTTGATGAAAATCTCCAAGCATGTAGTTCTCATGTGATCAATCTGCGTCTATTCGTCTAAATCGCTAAAAAAACAATCATCGAGGGTTGGATGTAAATCAAAATACACCCAAAAATACACGTGCTTTAGGAACAATGCAATATTGACTATGAGTAAACTAAAAATAACACAATTGACCTTATCGAGATAAATACGGAGCTGATTCTCAAATTGCACCCCCTATTTTGGCGTTTTTCCTGTGTAATTCGATTAGAAAAAAATCCAACTTACAACTTGTTCCCGAACATTATTGTGGAATATTTGCTCTTCAATATTCGGTTCTTCCTCTTCGAAATCGTCCATTCTTTCTAATTATTACCGACAATTATCTTCATCTATTTGTTAAAATCGTTCGTTTTGAAATAATTAAATTTGTCATCTTTACGAAATCTCTATTGTATTGTATTTGTAATCTGCCACGAATTAATGGATTTTTTTCTGTATTTATTTAGCAGCACTGATTGTTAGTATTTACGTTACGCAATCGAAATTTAATAGTTTTGTTTATAAATTTCGATTTTTTACTAATTTTTTTCTCGAGTGGTAAAATTTTAAGCACACAACCTTGACAGTTCAGACAGCTCAGGTGAAATAAACAATTGAACAAATTTCAAAACGAATTTCAAGTTGTCAGCACTGTGATCTCCCAAACGAATATACACGTACTCTACATTCACCATCTCTTTCTATAACATCGAAACGCTATAGCACCGTCCTTGTTGTAATAATTAGGCGTATTGTTATCAAAAAATCAACAATTATTTTGATTTGTTAGAATTTTAGAAATTTAATTTGAGCAGGCGGTCTAAATTAGTATTGCATCAGAATTTTAACAACAAAGATGGTAAATTTGATTTCATAATATTGAAAAGAGATAGGTATAAAATAGAATTGTGGCTATTACACACTATTTACGCAGTTGCCGGATTTAAATATTAAAAATCAGTATTTTTTTTAAATACTATTTATTCTGTATTTTTCTAATTTTTTCAACTACTCTATGAATCTTCAACTCTATGCTAATTTTTGTGGAATTTTAGTAGGTATATTCTGTAGAATTTTTGTAGATCCATTATAGTAACACAATCTCTTTCAATTCCATCATTCTAATTAATCTGGTCAACTACAATTTCGTATGTATCGTTACTTAATAGGTATTATTATTTAATAACTAAAATCGAAATTCAATAATTAATAAAAATGTATATAATTTCTTCACAGATTTAAAAAAAAATGGTAATCGTAGTAATATAGCAGCGATATAAAATTGTAGTTGATGAAATAATAGAAATAATGAAACGGAAATACGATCTACTGAAGGAAACTGTTGATTTTCTGTTGTAGATGCGTTTCTTATGGTACAGAATACCGACTTTTGTCTATTACAATAATTGTCCAACAAATTCGAATCTCAAGGTACCTGTAGAAAGTGTAAAATTTTTCACAATCTGGCAAACTTGCAAGTTTCGTTGGTGACTTATGCCATGGCAGCCAACCTCAAAAATCACTAGATTCAAAATGAACTTTAATACAGAATCGGCAATTCGAATAGATATACAGAGTGAGCCTAGTGGTTGGCCCATTAAAAGTTTAAGAATTTCTAATTGATGAAAATTTCTGAAATTTGGTATGCACCCGTTTTTCCACCTGAACTACACCTGGAAAATATTTTTGTTGTTCTATAAACCCTCAGTGTATGGGATAGTGCACCCTACTTTTTTATTTTAAACGGAATGGTATATTTTTTATTGTATATTTAGATTCTATGGTAAAAATGAAATGGACTTTGATAACATGACCTATGATCTAACGTTAATAGTTTTTCAGGAATTTTGACTTTTACAGAAAATTTTGATTTTGTAATGTTTGATTAAAAAATTCATATGTTTGAAGATCGTTGATCGATAATCCAAATTAGGAACTAGAATAGTTTAAATTATGTACTTTACGCCAAATTTTTCAGAAATGAATTATCTTTCAGCATTTGGTTGAAATAAATTTTTCTTTCAGCCAATTTTCAAAACGCAATATCTTTCTTTTTTTACACGGTTGGATAGAGAAAAAAATTCTGCATCGAACTGTATTACCATTCCCTATACCTATCGCTAATAGTTTTTCAGTTATTTAAGATTTTCGATTTTCGATAGTTTTCTCTCCAGTCTGAAACCGGCTAGTGTCTAGTTGTCTATGACTTAAGGGGAAGAAGCAGCAATCGGAAAGCAAGATTCCTGTTTTGTTTTCCAACGGATTTCAATGTTCTAAACGGAATTTGAAAGAGCATTTCAAGACGGAGGGAAGTATATATATCAGATTATTGAAAATAAGGATGTAAATTGGAGTTACAGAAGGAAATATAGAAGCAAGTTTTTTAGCATTTTTTACAGTTTTTTTTTTTATATTTTCCCTCATAACTTGGCAAATATTGCTTATTTTGTAATGAATTTCACACAACATGTGGCCAATTAAAAGCGCTTTCCAAATCTGTCAGAAATTTTCCGATCGCATTGTTAGTTTTCCGGAAAACTGATAAAAGGTTTCGACATACTAATTTTGTTTTTTTACAGGCAGTTTTAAACTTAGACGACTGAACCAAGGCTTGTTTGAAAGCAAATGAATAGCAGATTATTTTGAAAATAGTTTGAGATTGAAATTCCGAAAATTACTGGAAATTTATGATGCAGAAGTTGATGAATATTTTTATCTGTTTAAAATTAATTATTTTTGTATAAAGTGTATTGCAATTTATAGATTATTTCATTACCTTTCCAACGGTACCATTGTTGCTGCAAAAAAGTGAAAATCTTCTGGAAAATTAGTGATTAACAAAACTATGTTTTTTATGTGGAAAACCGACAGTGATAGTTCGATAACAACTCGCCAGAGTATAATATTAGCCACAAAACTGGGTTTCTTCCAGCGGCTCACAGATATCAGCAGGTCTCTTTCTGCAATGTTGTCAAATTATTCATTCTGTCTGAGGCCTTACCTTTGCCATCTTATTATTGCATAGATAATTGGAGAAAAAAAAAACAATAAACTGGTTGTATATAACTAACTTTAACAATTAACAAAAAAAAATAGTCGCTATTTTAATTGGAATGTTAAAAAAAGAAAATTGTAATTTTTTTTTTACAAAAAAATAAACGTTTTTAGCAAATTGGCGACTAATTTTTTTGTTAATTGTTAAAGTTAATTATATACAACCAGCTTATTGTTTATTTTTTCTCCAATTATCTATGCAATAATAAGACGCCAAAGGTGTGGCCTCAGGAACAAAAACAAATTTGGCAACATTGCAGAAAGACGAGATGACAGACTTTGGAGCCCCCTTTCAGCCAATAGATGTAACTAATTTTTGTGGTTTGGAGACTTGCTATTCAACTCGTTTTTCACACGATAAACATAGTTTGGTTTATCACTAATTTTTCAGAAGATTTTCACTTTTTTGCAGCAACAATGGTACCGTTGGAAAGGTAATGAAATAATCTATAAATTGCAATACACTTTATACAAAAATAATTAATTTTAACAGATAAAAATAATAGATAATAGATTCGCCACCATAAATTTCTAGTAATTTTCCGAATTTTAATCTCAAACTATTTTCAAAATAATCTGCTATTCATTACCTTTCAAACAAGCCCTGGTTCAGTCGTCTAAGTTTAAAACTGCCCGTAAAAAAACAAAATTAGTATGTCGAAACCTTTCATCAGTTTTCCGGAAAACTAACAATGCGATCGGAAAATTTCTGACAGATTTGGAAAGCGCTTTTAATTGGCCACATGTTCTGTGAAATTCATTACAAAATAAGCAATATTTGCCAAGTTATGAGGGAAAATATAAAAAAAAACTGTAAAAAATGCTAAAAAACATGCTTCTATATTTCCTTCTGTAACTCCAATTTACATCCTTATTTTCAATAATCTGATATATATACTTCCCTCCGTCTTGAAATGCTCTTTCAAATTCCGTTTAGAACATTGAAATTCGTTGGAAAACAAAACAGGAATCTTGCTTTCCGATTGCTGCTTCTTCCCCTTAATAATTCGCCTTTAAAGAAATGTCTAGGAGGCTTAGAAAAATGACATTTGAGGTTAACAATGATTGTTTTGGATGTTTTTTTCAGCGATTTCTACCAATTTTACATGAAAAGAAAATCCAATTAATTTTAATTTAATTATTTGTCAAAATTTTCTATGATTTTTTA
This sequence comes from Mylabris phalerata, assembly GCA_020740385.1. NCBI lineage: Eukaryota > Metazoa > Arthropoda > Insecta > Coleoptera > Meloidae > Mylabris > Mylabris phalerata. Next base: position 1,344,705 of record JAJEOX010000299.1, on the reverse strand, counting down.
ATTAAAAAATCTAAAAATAATTAATTATTTAGATGTGAATTGTGACAGAAGATTGTTTCGCCAAGCCTACTATGTTTTAGTATTTCGTTTCAGGGGGTAAATTATTAGAAATTGAAAATCTTGAGTAACTGAAAAATTATCAAGAATAGGTATACGGAATGCTTATATGATTCGATGTAGAATTTTTTTCTCTATCCAACCGTGTAAAGAAAAATATACCATTCCATTTAAAATAAGTAAGTTACTACGATTTGAAAATTGGCTGAAAGAAAAACTGATTTCAGATAAACGATGAAAGATAATTTAATTTGATAAAATTTAGCGTAAAGCACATAGTTTGAACTATTTGATTTCCAAATTTGGATTGTCTAGCAACGATATTTTCCGAGATATGAATTTTTTAATAAAACACTACAAAATCAAAATTTTCAGAAAAAGTCGAAATTCCTGAAAAACTATTACCACTAGACCATTGGTCATGTTATCAAAGTCCATTTCATTTTTACCATAGAATCTAAATGTGTAATAAAAAATATACCGTTCTATTTAAAATAAGAAAGTAGGGCGCACTACCCCATACACCGGGGGTTGATAGAACAACGAAAATATTTTCCAGGTGTAGTTCAGGTGGAAAACCGGAGGCATACCAAATTTCAGAAACTTTCATCAATTAGAACTTCCTAAATTTCTAATAGGCCAACCACTTGGCTCACTCTGTATACTTCAATTTTTGATATATCAGAAAATAATTGAGTTAATCATAAAAATCGTATGTGGAGATTGAAGGAAATACTCTGGAAGATACAATTTTTTGATATAATGTTTATTTAAATATTTCAATACAAAATTGTTTCTCAATTTTTGTTCTTTTTGAAATATTGTATATAATTGCTAATAAAATGATGCATATAAAAGTATTTGGGCTAATACTGCATTTGATGCAGGCAATGAAGGCCTCCCCAAAGTCTTACGTTTGTTTATTCATTGAATTCAGTTTTCTTGTTTCTATACTTGTTATGTTTATGTATACGTACACATATTTGTGATACATAGAAAAGTATTCAAAAAAGAAGCAAACATTCTCCGAAATATAATTTAAAAGTCAATAACAATACCGAACAATAATCGTTAAAAATTTCTAAAATGCAACATACAGAATTGGTGTCATGTAAACAAGTCCTTCATATTTTTGTCGCGATTTATTTTTAATTTCTAGTTGTTTGTGGTCTTTGGCGCAATCAAATCTATTGCACACGAATTTGTGTTATTTCCATCGAATTTTCACGTTAAAGACTTGTTTTAAATATAAATAATCGAAAAAAATCAACAAATTTTGAGTATAAAATTTTACAATTTGCTCAATCAATGGTGTATTTGTTTATGTGTAAAATTGGCACTTATAAAAATAAAAATTCTCTTTTCGTTCATTCGTTTGTAGTAAATAAATTAAAATTTAGACTATTTACAACAATAGTCTAACAATAGCAGTACGTTCTACAATAATTCGCCAAATATTCAATTAATATTCGAATTGAATCCAATTGAAGATTTGATGATTTATTAGAGTTTTGGGGCTTCTTCCTAAGAATTCTTGCAGTTTTACTGCTTGTTTTAGAGCCGTTTATTTTAGGCAAAACAAAAAATCGCCACTGGAATGGACAAATCGATTGCATTCAAACAACGAAAATATGCCCTTGTTCGTATCAAATACAAACAAATAATTGAGCACGACTTATACTACTCATAATAATAATAACTATTATAATTAATAATATAAAATAGTAATAATAATAATAATATAATTAAACAAAAATAGCGATTTTTTTGAAAATAATTCGTCAACGGTTAGGCGCGTTTAGAAAACAGCCTCTCATAAAAAATATCAAAATAGAAACTTAATTTAAAAATATATCTATGTATATATATTTACACGATTTTTCAAGCTTGTTTTTCAATAAAGATACTGGAATTCGTTTTGTTTAATTCTAAAAAAATCGCACATATCTAATAAGTACGTTGAAACTCCACTTAATAGCTAATAAAGACAAATAAAATAACAAAAATGAAGCTATAATTAATAATTATAGAAAAAATACTGTCTGTAAGTATGATCCCGCCACCGAAAAAGCTTCTTTTTTTTTAAATAAGGCACAATTTCATTCTGTCTCTAATGATCTCCACGTAGAAGTTCCATCAATAGATTAAAACTGGGACCATCACCGTCTTTTGATTTAATCGTTAACATCTCTTTTCCAACCTATGAAATTACATAATTAATCGAATTTTAACAAACAATTATCAATTATGAATACTTGGCAAGTACGTTGTAATTCAGGAATACGCAACAGTAATTCCCCGAATTTCGCTGGACTATCTGGATAATGACTTAAAGTATAATCTTGTAGCGCTTTTAGGGCTTTCTCTTGAGAAACGCGTACTTTCTCTGCTTCACGTAATCCCGATGTATCTGAAAAATAAAGATAATTAAACAATTAATCGAAGTTAAGTTCTATTTTTACTTTTTTTTTTTATAATTTTAGTGAATTTGATGGGAGTTGGTATTATTGACCTAACAACTAAAAATTCAAATTTTGTCAATTTTTCTTTTGTAACCATGCTACTTGTTTTTCTTCATATTTTTAAAAACTTATAGTTTTGTTAAAAATAAAGGCCATATAATTTTTTAATAAAATTATAAATTATTTCAGATAAAATAGTGTAAGTATTAACATTAATTACAATTCAATTTGCAATTTATTAAAGAATTTGTTGAACAAAATTTGACAGTTGTCATTTGAATTTAAATAACTACCAACCTTAAAAAGTTACAACCCCCTGTATCGAAATAAGCTCATTACGATAGTAGCTAGTATTAAAATAGTATTCTAACACACAGAATTTAAAAAAATTACCTGATGTTAGCAGAACGATAACTTTCATGGCTACATATTCGTATTGATCAACACGTAAACGCCGTAATTGTTCAGTAAAATTCAACATACGTTCAATACACGCTTGCATGCCCATATCGATAGCTTGATTCAAAGTTATACTTTTCCCTAACGATACACGAATCTCGCCAGGTGTGGACATTGAACGGAAACAACAAGAGAACAGCAACAATTCACACCAAGAATTGATCAACAGACAAATCTGATCATCGATCTAAAAAAAATTATAATTTAGATTTGTGAATTTTTACTAAAATTAAAAAAAATACCGATATATTTTTGAATAATGGTAGACTTTTACACCATTTAACAATTTTATATAAACGTCGATCGGCGATATTGCACAAATTAGCAACAAAATCCGGATTTGTATCAGTTGAACCGGCAAATGCAGTACCGACTAGAAGTGGATGATTCGATAGATTATGGACGGCACCACTTGTGCCTTCCTTACCTAAATGACCTTCTGTACTCAATTTATTCAATTCGACTTCATTATAATGCCATAAGTGTTCCACATCCATTATTTCCTTCAATCAAAACAATTAAAATACGAAAATTTTACAAATTTTTCAACGATTTACTTGCAATAATGCTGGGACACCTTTCGAACCTGGTACAGTTCCACTATTACGTTTATGATGTGTTGTTGTTGATAATGTTGAAGTTAGTGATGTTGATAATAGACCAGAATCATTCGGTTCTAATTTCACAGTTAAATTACCATGATGTGGATCGTTGAGATTTTGACGTAAATCCGTAGTACTCGCTCGTAATTCAGCGTGATTTGTTAATGATGGCGGTAGTGAATAGGAGCATTGATAAGTTGATCGTCCACCTCTTGTACGATCTTCTCTAATTGCTAAAATTATTATTAATTATAATAATAATTTAATTAATTAAAAAAGAATAGAACCTTCAAGTTTCATTCCACATTGTAGGCATTTATCAAACCGACAAGCTGGACATTTTTTACGTGTTGCAACAGTAACTGGACAGGCAGCACCACGTAAACATACGTAATTTTTACGATTTTGTACTGTACGTTTAAAGAAACCTTTACATGATTCACAACTAAATATACCATAATGGAAGCCAGATATTTTATCACCACATATAGGACATGGACTATTAATTAATTGTTGTCGTGATATACCCGGTTGGGCTGGTAATGATGATGATGATGTTGTTGCCGATGATGATGACGATGATGATGATGATGTTGTTGTATGTATTAAACCAGTCTTATTATCTTCAGTCTCATCGAGACCATCATGTTCATGATTATTATATTGTATTGTCTCATTCTCTTGTAAACTTCTATATAATACATTGTGATGTAAAGGACTATTATGGATATTGTGCATATGGCGGCCCTGTAACCATAACAAATATCGAAATATTAACCAAAACTTTCGCAACTTCATTACTTTAAAATATCCGAATTACAATATCGACTTATCCTGTATAATAGTATATTGAACAACGAGTTTCAAAATATGACAATTTTTGCGACCAAATTTTCTAATAGTCGAGTACAAGAATTGACTTTTGAAACGAGTTTTTCATACTACTTGCACCCTTTTATAACTTTTTTTTTCGATAAAAATTGAATCCTTAAAATTTAGCGAATTCTGTTGGTATTACAATTAAATATTGATTGTCCTGTACCTCATCTCACTTGTTTATTTTTATACCTTTTATTTGGTATATTTTGTCAATAAAATTAAAATTATTGCAAATAAAACAAATAAAATTACGAATAATTTAAATTAGAAATAATTTTTAAACTAGGAGTAATAATTAAAACCGGATTTACACAGAAAAAATCACTAGAAACTACTGGATCGTTTTGGCCATAAATTTAACTATTTATGACTCGCTTCTACTTTAAATCCAACATATAAGAACTACGTTTTATAATTAACAAATAATAGACAGAGTGAGCCAAATGGTTGGCCTATTAGACGTTTAAAGAGTTCTCATTGATGAAAGTTTCTGAAATTTGGTATGCACCCGTTTTTCCACCTGAACTATATCTGGAAAATATTTTCGTTGTTTTATCAGCTCCCGGTGTATGGGGTAGTGCACCCTACTTTCTTATTTTAAATGGAATGGTATATTTTTTATCCATATTTAGATTCTATGATGAAAATGAAATGGACTTTAATAACATAACCTATGATCTAGCGTTAATAGTTTTTCAGGAATTTCGACTTTTACAGAAAATTTTGATTTTGTAGTGTTTTATTAAAAAATTTATATGTTTGAAGATATCATTGATAGACAATCCAAATTTGGAATTTAAATAGTTTAAATTATGTACTTTCCGCCAGATTTTTCAGAAATGAATTATCTTTCAGCATTTAGCCGAAATGAATTTTTTTTCAGTCAATTTTCAAAACGCAATTTCTTTCTTATTTTAAATGGAACGGTATATTTTTCTTTACACGGTTGGATAGAGAAAAAAATTCTGCATCGAACTATATTAGCATTTCCTATACCTATCCCTAATTGTTTTTCAATTTTCAATAGTTTTCTCCCCAGTCTGAAATTGAGTAGTGTCTAGTTGTCTATGACTTAATAATTCGCTTATAAAGAAATGCATAGGAGGCTTAGCAAAATGACATTAACTGTCACATTTGAGGTTAACAATGATTATTTTGGATGTTTTTTTCAGCGATTTCTACCAATTTTACATGAAAAGAAAATCCAATTAATTTTAATTTAATTATTTATCAAAATTTTCTATGATATTTTTATTAAAAAATCTAAAAATAATTAATTATTTAGATGTGAATTGTGACAGAAGATTGTTTCGCCAAGCCTACTATGTTTTAGTATTTCGTTTCAAGGGGTAAATTATTAGAAATTGAAAATCTTGAATAACTGAAAAATTATCAAGAATAGGTACAGGGAATGCTAATATGATTCGATGCAGAATTTTTTTCTCTATCCAACCGTGGAAAGAAAAATATACCGTTCCATTTAAAATAAGTAAGTTATTGCGATTTGAAAATTGGCTGAAAGAAAAACTGATTTCAGCTAAACGATGAAAGATAATTTAATTTGATAAAATTTAGCGTAAAGCACATAGTTTGAACTATTTGATTTTCAAATTTGGATTGTCTAGCAACAATATTTTCCGAGATATGAATTTTTTAATAAAACACTACAAAATCAAAATTTTCAGAAGTCGAAATTCCTGAAAAACTATCAACACTAGACTATAGGTCATGTTATCAAAGTCCATTTCATTTTTACCATAGAATCTAAATGTGTAATAAAAAATATATCGTTCCATTTAAAATAAGAAAGTAGGGTGCACTACCCCATACACCGGGGGTAGATAGAACAACGAAAATATTTTCCAGATATAGTTCAAGTGGAAAACGAGTGCATACCAAATTTCAGAGACTTTCATCAATTAGAACTCTTTAAACGTCTAATAGGCCAACCAGTTGGCTCACTCTGTATATTAAAACTTCAAAATCAAAGCATTATTTTTGAGTTGTGTAAACTTGCCTGTAAAATAGCCAATGAGAAGCTAGCATTTAGGCGCACAAAATTCGAATCCCTCCTAATTTAAAGATAATTCACTACTTTTCATATCACAATGATTCTATTTCGATATCAACAATATTGATTACAATAATTTGTGGTAAATTATTGGTAAATATCAATAATAGTATTAATGATAATGATAAATTACTGACCTGAATAGGGCTATGTGTAGGTGAGAATTGTTGTGTTGGTGATACAGATACTGATACACTTGAATAACTACAACAACTTGAATGTGATGCATCACTATTATTTCGACTTAAATTCGGTGTTAATGTTATATGTCTTTGTGTTAATGGACTTTGATTTGGTGAACTAAATACACTATATGCTGAATGTATAGCTGAATCTGGACTTGGGGTTGGCGGTATATTTATTGTTTTATGCATTATATCTTTATGACTGATTATTGGTACAACACCACCACTATTTGTTGTTGTTGTATTATTATTATTGCCACCAGTTACCGTATGTCGTTGACTTAATAATGGTGAATTACTCGGTGTACTATGCAATGAATAATTACCAATCGGTGTTTGTTTCAGTCTCAATACTGGACTATGTTTCGAATCTAATGTTGTTATAGTATTGTTCAATTTCGATTGTGATAACGATAAATTCTCAGGTCCCTGAAAATTAACAAATTCAACAAAAATTAACGATAATAATAGAATTATAATCACCTGAGATCCGTGATCATCATCAATACACATATCGCGTTCATGATCGGATAATTCACCTTCCCATGACATAGGTCTTGGTACAATTTCATTAACATTAACACCACCACAACTACCACCACCACCACCACCACCACCGCCGCCGCCGCCGCCACAACTATCACGTTTCTTCTTATGTCGCATATTAACAGCATATTGGAAATCAATTTGAGCCACTTCAGCATCAGCTGAACTATCCAAAACATCACCATTTGTTATTAAATTAGGATGTGGAGCACTTCTAGTCCGTTGTGGTTCATGTAATTGTTGATGATGATGATGATGGTGATGATGATGATGATGATATGGTGATGGTTCCATATTAATCGGGGTGACAGATACATTAGGCGACCTCATATCTGTGGCCATTATTAATGGCCTTCCTTTAATCAGCTCACCCCAATATTATTATTGTTAGGGTATTGTAGCATTGTTTTCTTATCGTTGCCAAATAATAACAGCATTCATAAAATGCTGTAACAAACAAAACAACAATAAAATCGAATGAGTCATACTATTTTAAATTGTTTACTAAATAAAATATTCAATAATACAAAATAAACAATGACAACAATAACAGGGGCAATGAGAGAGTTGTAGAAAATGCAAAACTAATTGGAGGTTGAAAGAATGTCGCCATCATTGTCGTCTGGGCTCTATTTTATTTGAACAACAACAAAAAAAAACGCCCACAATCATTGCAATAACAGGGGCGAACTGGGAGAGACAAATATGCCCTTGTGATTAATCTCGATTTTAAATCTAAATAAACGCCAATACGGTACTGTAAATTGAATAATTCAATCCAGAAACGAATCAATCAATTTAATAAAACGCAATAAATTATCTTAATTCATATTCAGTGAATACTAAGAAAAATTAATAGTACACACACATATGCCGCCTTCAATAGTTTCTATTATTTTATTTTTCAGAATTGTTGTTATCCTTGAATATAGCATGCAATTTTCTAGATACTGCCATTTTTACGCTGATAAGAAATTAAACTGTGATAAAACAATAATCAGTACTGTACTTATAATTAAATTAAATGACAAAAAATCGGATAGCTTTGGGGCTAGAGGAAGATAAATACGGCCCTGACGCTGTCGGAAAACAAAGAGGGGAATCAAGTTGAGTGTCCGTTCAATCGGTCTCTTATTATCCAATGGTAATGGCGATGATATTTTCCTGATGTTCCTCATTCTATCTTTTTTGGTTTTATTTTAGAATTTATAATTAGCATTTTATATTTTTTCTGTTATTTCTAAACAAGTAAACCGTGGTCGACCTTCCCGAGGACACGTTAACGAACGAGTCAGCGATAGACCAGTTGACGTTGTTTAATCGTTTATTTACTGATAAAAATAAAACTTTTTTTTTTTCATATAAATCAAACATCACCTAAAATTTATTTTGTTTATTCAGATGACTCAAATTTATAAAAATGAGTAATCTCTTCACAATAGATTACAAAACGATTGCGTGTTATTCCAAATAGATTTGCTATAAAAACGATTTCTTCGTGTAATAGAAATGTTTTTTTAATCGTCGGCCTTGTGTGGAATTGTTCTTCCAACTATTAATTTTAATCATAATCTATTAATTTAATTCAAAAAATGATCGTTAGGTTGTTTTTCTCGCTAATTTTATGTTGTTATACTAGATGATGATTCAAGTTTGTCTTCCGGAAATACTCTAAATGTCGACTGGAATAATTCGAGTTATTTTTATTTTTTTGAAGTAAAATAAGAAAAATTAAATGAAAATATATTAGGATTGGTCAAGAGTTTATTAACATGACCCCAAAGAAAACTCCACCCAGATTTGTGTAAGTGCAACATTCCAATATTTCTCATATGCATATTTGCAATTATTAAAAGAAATTAATCATCGATATCGGGTTATTTTTATACAGAAATTCAGTTTTAATCGTATTCAATTCGAATATTTCTCAAATTTAGAACCTCAAACTATTCAACAATCATAAACTATTCTCTATTTCATAAAAACGATTTACTTATTGTTATTAAACTGGTGCAAATTTTTCACTTGATTAACTCCTAATTGGTACTTCACGTATCGATTTATGATAGAATTTGTTAGAATCTGTAAGAAAAAACATAATTACGGTTGATATTTCACAATATGTAAATGTAAATTCTGAAAATTATCATCTGAACGTCCTTGTCAAAGATATAGTAAAAATGTGGGCGATATGGTGGTTTTATTTAATTATAACAAAAAGTTGTGTCACAATGCAATAATAGTGTCATTGTTGAAGGTCTCGTCACAATAATAAAATATTTTTATGAATAATTTTTCGTATTATCACCAATTTAGAATTCTTTCCGAAATATTAAAACAAATATACCGCGTTTCACTTAAATGATACCTAGGTTTTATTATTTGATGAACGATTTGAGAAATATTTTCAGGATTTATCGGAGGATCACTGGAGATCATTTTACCAAAATTTGAACTTTGTAGCTTATTGGTAAGTTGGTCATAAACCGTTCCTTTTATGTAATGTTGCGATTTTTAAAAATGAAGATAGCAAGCAAAGTGACTCAGAATGGTTCAAGGATGCTTTCCATATAATTTTTAAAACAATTTCTCTACTGCATTACAGATTAAATGTAATCATTCCAGAATAAAATCAAGAATAACAATAAAAATTAATCTCAGAAGCATCCTCAAGTCATTCTGAGTCCTTGCGTTGCCGCTTGTTCAGATCGTTTTTTGATCAACTTTCAAATAAGTTACGCTGTCCAAATGTTGCTAAAATAATCTTCAGAAACCTTCCTAGAAATCCTTAAAATATTTTTTGAATTGCTCACCAAATGGCAGTTTCTATACAATTTATAGCTGAAATACTTGTGTATCGTCAATATTAAAATAAAGATACCGCGTGTTTCACCTAAATGGTTCTAGCTTTTATTATTTGATGTCCAATTTGAGAAATATTTTCAGGATTTATCGGAGGGTCATTGGAGATCATTTTACCAAAATTTGAACTTTGTAGCTTATTGGTAAGTTGGTCATAAACCGTTCCTTTTATGTAATGTTGCGATTTTTAAAAATGAAGATAGCAAGCAAAGTGACTCAGAATGGTTCAAGGATGCTTTCCATATAATTTTTAAAACAATTTCTCTACTGCATTACAGATTAAATGTAATCATTCCAGAATAAAATCAAGAATAACAATAAAAATTAATCTCAGAAGCATCCTCAAGTCATTCTAAGTCCTTGCGTTGCCACTTGGCCAGATCGTTTATTTTTTATCAACTTTCAAATATGTTACGCTGTCCAAATGTTGCTAAAATGATCTTCAGAAACCTTCCTTAAAATATTTTTCAAAATGCTCACCAAATAATGGCAGTTTCTACACAATTTATAGATGAAATATTTGCGTATCGTCAATATTAAAATAAAGATTCCGCGTGTTCCACCTAAATGGTTCTAGCTCTTATTATTTGATGTCCGATTTGAAAAATATTTTAAAAATTTATAGAAGAGCTATTGGAGATGATTTTATCAAAATTTAAACGCCCTAGTTCATCAAGAAGTTGGTCAAAAACGCTAATTTCTTAAGATGATGCTATTTTTGAAAACTCAAGAATACTCCATACTTGCATTGCAATATTAGAACCATCTTTGAGTCATTCTATGAATAACCCGTTTTTGACAACTGCGACCAACTTGTCAATGAGCTACATGGTTGAAATAATCTTCAGAATAACCTTATAAATCTCTAAAATAGTTTTCAAATCGATTCTGAAATACCAGGTGTTGTTATAAAACAGACGGTAGATTTATTAGGATACATTCTATAATCACTTTTACCAATCACTAACCTCGCATATTTTATAAATTTTACATTTCCTTATTAAAAATACACGACTATAGAATTATTAAAGCAAAATTTCCATACATTTATACAACAAAACATCTCTATAAAACATACAAATAAGTTTAATTAAATCCAATTTATATTAAACGACCTCACACATGAAGAAGACACAAACATACAGGTAAGAGTCGAGATTTATAAAAGAGAAAAAACGAAAATTGGAAAAAAATTAAAATAGACGATCCCAACAGGCAAGCAACAAGTAAGCAAGCAAGCAGCCAACAACAATCATTACGGACTTTCTGTTCCAGTTGACCATGATCCGCAAGAATGTTAATTATATTCTTGCTTTATACACACACTCACGTACATGCCGATATGTTTTTTTATTTTTCTAAACCATATGTATGTGTAATAAAATATAAATTTATTTATTTAATAGATAGATAAATGAGTAAACGATTGGAAAGAAGGATGGTGATGATGATGATGATGATGAAATAAATAGTTTTAATACCAAATCCGTGACACAAAAATCTTGAATATGTACTTTCAATTAAACGAATATTTGCACAATTACAGGTTTTATTAATCGATAATATCGGTTATTAGGTATTTTATAATTAAATTTAATTGGCAATTATAAGAGTAACAAACTAGGAAAAAATATGTTAAAAGAAATTAATCCGCAGGGATCTGTTATGTTGTTGATGTTGTTAATCAAAGCCCAAGGTTCATGTTAACGGTAAATAACCCAAACTAGAAACGGAATATAACGTTATCACCCATCCTTTATTTATTCTGTTAATTATATAAAAATCTATCTTTTGTTTGTTTGATGTTTAGATAGACATTTTATGATTTTATCAAAAAAATTGATTGTTGTTATAATGATTAGAATAACTATGGGAAAGATTAAGAGATTGTAGAGAGGGAGAAATAGAAGGTTAAGGTCAAGGCCCTTGGTCACGTGTCCCACCTCAAGGTCATCTGTCGATTCAAGAACACCATCATCTTCTAAGTGGTGATTATCTTTTTTTTGTAACTCAACAGGAGCAACAGGATCACGTTATTTTTATAGAATTACACCACATCAACGTTATTTTTCTATTATTATTAACAAAGAAAAACGAAAAAGAAGAAACAGTTGTAAAATACACCAGGTCAGGAGTTTATGTTTACATAAATTTCCACAAATATGTTAGAATTACACAATAATTAGCAACTTATATGGAAACTTAACAAAAACAACAAGATCAATTCAGGTTAATTAAAACGTAAAAAATTGAACAACATTCAGTTTTGTCACGAAATTAGTCACACGAACTGAACTGCTGTTGTTGCTGCCACTGCGACTACCTGTTTAAAGCACAACAACCTGACGACGAACGCAAGAACAACAACATCGACGATTGTATGTGGTAGTTATGGAGGCCTTATCGGCTACGTCTTCTTCGTCGTCATCGTCGTCGTCGTCGTCTTTCACCATACCACCACTTTGATTCGTGAGAATCTTTAGCGTATTTGTCTTTTTTTCTCTCCTCTCTCATCTCTTTTATGTGTATGTACCTACGTGTGTGGTTGTTATTTTACGTTTATAGCGGCCCCACACATGTATTGATTTAATGGATTGAAAATAAAAACGATTCGACGAATATAGAAAAAATAAATTGACACAAAATTTGATTTCTCCCTCACTTGTTACAACGGTAAATTTAATAAAATTCAATTTTATTTGAAAATACTTAGAATTTCGATTTTTATTTAGAAATAATTTTAATACAAAACAATTCAATCATAATTATAATAATAATTGACAAAATTGTATGGGTTGGAGATTTACATGAATCAACAATTCAAATCAAAGCGTTTTTATATTCAGATTTTAATTAAATTTGTTGTAGATAATTCAAATTTGGAAATTTTCACTCTATAATCTAATTTCTAATAGAATCTTCTGAAAAATTTGCAATATATTCGGCCAGAATGCACATAAAGAAATAATAAATCACGAGACTTTATTTGCTTATCAATTTAATTTCATTTATTGACTTGAAAAGATTTTAAATTCCACTGAAAGATTTATTTCTCAAAAGGAAGATGAAAAAAATAATTAAGAATTGCTATTTATGGGTATCAATCAGTCATATTCTCTAACTTTTTGACGATTCGTCACCATGACAACACTAGTCTTTTAAAAAAAGAGCTTCTATTTCATTCCTTACTATGCCATCATATGTATAATTGAAAAGAGACAAGAATAAAACAAGAATGATTATTGTTATGGTAACTATAACAAAATCGACAAAAAGTAAGAGAATACCAATATTTATCTAAAGCCGGTTGTTCTTCACAATTATTCTAGCTGTATTAAAAGCCTCTTCATTTCTTAAAAATCTCAGTAAGCAAATTTTTGAGTAAACGCCAATTTTTACTGCAGTGGCACTGTTTATCCATGCAAATTTTGAATGATTTGTGTGATTGATAAGTGATTATTCGCCAATTGTTAATAAAAATTACAAGAAACAAAATGACGGTCGTATTTAATAGAAATAAAAATACATATTATGGCTTTTTATGTAGTGGTTTCGAACGCCAATACGACCAAAATACGCATTTATTTAAATGATCCGGCTTGTAGTACAACAAAGTATTGAGAAATTCCATAGGCTTTACTTAAGAGTTTTCAATATTATACAGTATTCTCTAACTTTTTAGCAATTCGTTACCATGACAATAAACAGTCTCTTTTAACAACCTGTTTTCTATTATACATACAATAAATTTGTAAAAAGTGCGCTAAAAACTTAAATTATCTAGCAGTTGGCTATATCTTGATTATATGTGTGGTAGATTGGTTCATATTTAGTAGTATTTGACATTTAACAAATGTCTAAATAGAGCTACGACGCCATATACTAAAAGCATGGCTAACTGCGAGATATTTCAATCCGCCACTTAATTATTACAGTTTAACTAATTTAAGAGATGTTAAATTTGGCCTGATTTAAGAAAATTACTTAATCTAAGTAAATGAGAATTTAATCTCCACCGTTTCCTGTTAATTATTCAATGGATTTACAGTGGAAAAGTTATTTGTTTAACATTCTTTTTTTTCTGGTAGCCTTCTATAATTTAATAACCGTTTCTAAATCATAAATAAATTAATATTTTTAGTTTTAATTAATTTAAAAAAAGTGTCATTTCAAGAGAAAGGTTGTAATAATTGTCATGAAATTCGTTTTAATCCATTACGAAATCAATTATTAAATCAATACGTCAAACAATAACCCACTTCAATTAATAGAAGGAAGTTGAATTAAAACTTCTCAATAAATTAAATTTTCTAATATGAATGAATATCGAACGGAATATAGTCAAATTTTACAATAAATTAGTTATAACGATTCGACAATATTGATATTTGTGTAATTTTTGATGAGTCAACTATACGTCCGCTCCTTTATAATAATCATAACAATCACTTTTAAAACTCCTTGTTATTTTACCAAGAAGCACTATTTAACATTGCCAATTACCATAAATTATAATAAATTCTATTATGGTGATATAACAAACCAAATTCCACCAATTTTATCAAAAACAATCGCAAATAACCTCAAATATTTACAACAAAAGTCAATACATTCAACAGTCGGATCGGGTATACAAACAAAATGTCAAATCTAGAAGAATTGATGTAATTTTGCAATAATTTTAGCACGGAAATGATGTTGAATACATTATGAAAGGTTAACTTTGAAAGACGATGATAATAAAAAAAAGGTAAGCAAGTAAAATTTAAACTTTTTCTACAGCTGCACAACAAACCAATCTATAGAAATCTAACGGTTCTAATCTCATATTTTTTACATGAATATATAATTAAATAATTACTACCTATAACGATTGGAATTTATGAATAATAGCGATCTATCAGGCGATAAGGAACACACCTAAAAAATCAGGGAAAAATATCAATATGATTTTAAACTATTACTTTATAATTTGAAAATTCATCATCGATTTTGAGAATACAATTTCCTTATTATAATGAGAGAACGGAAAAGGATTATTGTGGGTTATTTTGGATGACACTGGAACGTCCTTGAGCCGGCCCTGTATACACACACACATGCACACATGTAAGTATATAGAATCACGTGACCGCCATGGCACGACCTTCAAGCCATGTATACAAGTACATTCTCAGCCAAATACATGTACCTGTCACTTGTTCTCAACAATTATAACTAATAGGTTAGACAAAGATAACGATATATAAACGTTTAGGTGAATGACTGTACTTTTCTCTCTTCTATTACAACAATATTATTATTATTATAGGTGTATATAGATATTGCTCACCTTGGGCCGAAATATTTGAATACCTTCTCTAATTTTAATAAATTCTCCATTAGAGACTTCAAAAGTTGTACGAATTAAATTGAATTAAAACTAGATATTTACGAATAAATTTCGTTGACAATTGATAATTTTGACAGTAGGATAGATGTACCTACTTGATTCGTGGAAATTTTTGTTGACATACCTGATATTAGGCCAGGTTCCCATGGTGTTGTACCGCATAAAATTCATTTGTTCATTTCGGTTTTTTTTTGTTTCCAAAGATTTAATAGTTTATTTAAAAAATAGAAATATTGGGAAATCGTTGTTAAGTAATATCAATTTTCACTTTCACGATTTCTTGTACATAATATTAAAACACACACACATACACACATGCATATACTGTATTCACATACACTCACACACACAGGGCACACCTTCAACAACAGAGTTTATTGACACCGCCGTCCACAGGTAAAACCATAGCTGTAACCAATTTTTATAATACTGTAGAGAGTACACGGTTAATTACATGCTTACAGTTATTATTGGCAAATCTTCTATCACCGTTTTCTTTACAATTTTTCGAAACTACACTTTTTCAAAACCAATTTTATCGAAATTTTAGCTTTTAATTTGATTCGCACAAATGGAATCTAGTTAGTTTTGCACAATGTATAATAAAACACGTACACACAAACACATACACACCGACACCAATAAACGTTCACTTCAAATGGGGAAAAATGAATACAACAAAAAAAAACAAGAGAAAAAAAACAGTCACTTCACAATCGGTGTGTAAAAACAATGGAAATTAAAAATCGGCAACAGCGCCATCTATTACGCAACTGTCACTAACAGTACATCTACCCACACCTGGATGACACTATCAAATTTGCTCTAATTTTAATAAATACTTTGTGCAAATTAATTCTACTTATCATACAAATTGATAATAATTGATAAAAAAATCAAACAAATTAAAATCTAATTTAAATTAATTTGTAAATTTGTAGATTTTCGATTTTAATTAAACAAACCATCGGATATTATCACTTGTATCTAAAGGCGAACCCACACGATATACACAAATGGTTGATATTACTAATACAAATTTTATACCAATTATCATTATATATGTTGATTTTTTGGAATAAATAGAGATATTTTGATAAAAAATAGAGCAATATTGATTGATTATGTTAATTATATCTTGTTAATAATTGTTGTATTTAGATCCGATGAACGATTATGAGGTCGCTACTATCGCGATATCGCTGATATAAAATAGAAATCTTCAATGGAGCCTACAATTTAAATCGATGTGTACGGTGCAATCACAGACTTACCTCCATTAATTTGGAAATTAAATTGAATCATTTTTGTATCTCTAATCAATTTGGATCAACATTAAATATAAATTAGGGAACTCTGATTTATTTAATTGAAGTTTCAATAATTTTCAATTTTATCGTAGTGGAGTTGATTTGATTCAATTTTTATGAACGTAAGTCGGTTATTGTTTCTTTATTGATAGTCGTGTGACAGATGTGTAATTAAAGTTGCAACTCGGAAATATCTTAAATGTTAATTAACTAAAGTAGCAAAAATTATTTAATTTCCATCATTTCCTGCAAGAATTAGTGAGTATTTTATTGTTAATAGTAAATATTGTTATATAATTTGTTAAAAATGATTAAATCGTGTAACAATAGAGATGACTCATTGTTATTTAACAACAGAAATATCTCCAAATGTCCGATTTCAGGTTTTTTCATCCTAGGGGAAAGTACCGATGATTGGGGATTTTCTCGTGATGTCCCTCCCAGACAATCACCAACAATTATAAAGTTTTGCCTGTACCAAAAATCTAGAAATAATGACGACGAGACACAGTATGCGGGCCACAACGAAGAATATTCTGTTGAAAGTTGTAATTTTGGGTGATGGTGGTGTTGGTAAAAGTTGTCTAATGAATCGTTTTGTTTCGAATCAATTCGATGAACATTCATTCCATACAATCGGTGTGGAATTTTTAAATAAAGATATTGAAATTAATGGTGAAACGTACACGTTACAAGTAATTCAGATTTTTTATGGGTGTAATTTTGGTTTTATTGTCGATTATATTTTTATAGATTTGGGATACGGCCGGACAAGAACGATTTAAAACATTACGAACGCCGTTTTATCGTGGTAGTGATATTTGTATTTTAACATATGCGATTGATGATAAGACGAGTTTTAAGAATTTACAAATGTGGAAGAATGAATTTTTATATTATGCTGATGTTAAAGAGGATATACAATTTCCGTTTATTGTCGTTGGTAATAAGGTATTTTTGGCAAAAAAATCAAATCCTTAAACTCTCTTACTACCCAAAAATCAAAAAATAACTCCTGATTCGAACAATTGTATCAAATTTTACTATAAATTCCCTGTTTAAGTTACGACCTACCTCGATTTAAATCTAATCAGGTAGAATTTGATTTTATTCACGAGAATTAGAGAAATTGCAACAGTTGTAACTTTCTAAATGTTTAAAAAATTTATGCTTACAGCTCTATTTGAGGAGATATCCAGTTTTTACGGTGTTTAATTAATAAAATCGTGCATCAAATCGTCCTGTATATCAAATATATCACGATAATTCTCGCAATAGGCTGTAAATTGATGAACGCAGGTCTTTTCTTGTTTCAACCACTCGCTGGTAATACAGATTACTGTCGAGAATTTCGTTCAAAAATTGTGTAATGGTCGAAATTTTCCAAAGAAGATTCATAAAATGTTAAATGAAAATTTGAGTAAACTTCCAAATTTATTACAATGTCGATAGTAATCTGCATTATCGATAATCGGTTGAAACAATAATCGACCTACGCCCACAAAGTCAGCCCAATACGAGGAAAGTATATAATCGTTAATTTATTTATCCTATTTACAGTCTGATGTTGATAATAATGAACGAGAGGTGTCTCAAATCGAGATGGAATCGTGGTGTAAAGAAAACGGAATATCAGCCAGTATTGAAACATCAGCAAAGAACGCTAGTAATGTCCAAGAAGCTTTCATAATAGCAGTCCAGTATTGGTTAAAATTGGAAACAAAAGCCGATAAAAATGATTTAATCTATAATGATACAGTTGATTTAACAAAGAAGCAATCAGAAAATCGCACTAGTTGTTGTATTGGTACAAGCGATGAATAATTTCAATTTCATTCATTCATTTATTTATTAAAAATAATAACATTCCTGTACTTATTTTGATTTGAGGGTGAAATTAGCCAAAGAATTACAGTATTTTCGTATTATTTCTCATTTTGTTCATCGCATTTTTAACAATAATAACAATAATAGTGACCCAAATGCATGTTTGTATATACAACTCAGGTGAAGCACCAAATATTTGTTAATCGATTAATTTGACGCTATAAGCTTCAAGCTTTTATAAAACACCTGATCAGACTATTTTTTAATTAAAACGTAAATCTGGTTTGAATATATTGATGGAAAATGCGCTGATCAGGTGTTATTCTGTTCCTAGAATTTGTAAATAAGCAATTCGTGTTAGCTTTTCTAAAGCCAATTATAGAGTGTTCCATTTCGGTGAAATAAAACGAGTTGGATCACTTGTATATAGCCGGTGCATATCATGTGATCTATATTATAAGAGTTTTAAAGTAATTTTATAATAAGCACAATTTTTCGAATATACGCTGGTGTAGTATTTTTATTATTTCTTATAATTCCCGACGTATGTTGCAGCTCGATTGTAGTTTAGTGATTGAATTATAGGTGTCGCTATAAGCGTTGATTTCTGTCAAAAATCTCAATCTGTCTTTTTTGTTTATATGTCGGTCTTTATCGTGTCGGCTACTCGCCCATGTTTGTGATTCAGTTCGTTTGGATCGCATAGAACTGGTTGACCAGCCATGTTGGGTTGTGACGGTTAAGATTTTTATTATTTGAAAAAATAAAGTAAATAAAAATAACGGACGTAATTATTTTGCAATTGTTAATCGTTGTGATTGTCGTTAATTATTGAATTTGTGTATTTTGTTTTGTTTGTGTTGAATTAATGACTACATTAGCTGAAACAATGAACTGGGGCACCGAGCTCTGGGTAAGTCGTGATTTTCCTTCAATTTCAACGTTTTCCCAACTATTAAAACCGATAAAATTGTCGTTTTGTTGGTTTATTTGTCGGAAATCGACGTTTTGAATAGCGCAACGAACAGATGGCCCGACAGGTCAAGTATCGTTTCATTTTTTATTCCTCCTAGTCTTCATTAGAATATTTGAAATATGATCGCAATGAAACGGTCGTACCAGTTGGCACTTGGACCAAAACGGTCAAATCCACCTCTGTACAGCTACCTTGCGTTTATGACTCAGTTCACAGGTAGAAACGACAACCGTTGAGAGAGTTGAATTCGAAAAACCAGTCCTGGAATCAATGCAAGGTGTATACGTCTCGGTTTTATTTTAATATACGAATTATAATCCACAATTTTTTTATCGTTTTGTTCGGCCATTTGTTTACATTCCTGTCATTTATGGCAGTTGTTCTCCATAAGCCCCTATGATGAATTAAGTCCAATTGAAAATTGAGGTTATTTGTTTTGTTTTCTCATAGATGTCTTGTTTTATTTGTATTGTATTCTATTATAGACATATAAGGGTGGAGATGTCTCAGAAAATGGGGGTGGCATGCGCATCGTGTATTTATCTACACAGATACACGTTTATTTTGGTGACTCATACGTTTATATAAAAAAATGATAAGATTATTACGTAATATTTTCTATAAATATTTTTGATTTTCTGTCCATTTAAAGATTTCTACCTGTATTTATCGTATGTATAGAAATTTTGGTATTTCCGGGAAATGAGACTAAAGATAAACAAAAAATGTTGTTTTTGTTGTTGTAAAAACGAAAACAATCGATTTATTCAATTGATAATAACAAGAATTATTGTTTTCAATCAATTGTTTTTCTAATCTGGTCATAATTTATGTGTTCGACGAAATTATAGAGGGACACTTGTCAAATTCTACTATAAATCGCCCACTCTTCGATAAAATGAAATTTTATCCAAAAATTTGAATTCCAAATTTATCCTTGGAATTATCAATGAACCACCCATTTGTAATTCACAATGAACACTTTGTTAAAGAAAGGAAGTCCTTTATAGTAAATTTTTTAAATTTGTTCACCCTTATAAACAACCTTGTAGTTGAACCGTAAAAACAAGCTTTACCCTTGGAGAAATTCTGAGAATATTATCAATAAGTATTTATCGAATATTCTACAGCCTGATAATAGGTCACTGATCAAGAGACAATTTCTCTTCATTTTTTATTATAGTAATAACGTCTTGAATTTCTTATAAAATGTCCATTCGGAAAAGTTACGCTAAATTTACACAATAACGTAAAATTTTGCCGTTAAAATCCAAATATTGATAAACGAATTGAATTAACTTAGCAAGTGTATTGTTATGTTTTACGTTTTGATAATTCAAATCGCGTTTATATTTAATAATTGATAAGGAGTTTTGTTATTAACTTGTTCTATTCCATAGAAATGATTCATATCGTTTTTATAACATAAACCACCCTCTAAAAACATCAATTCTAATGATTATATGATCGATTTGTGTTGTAACCCTCTTTTAGGAGGGTGTGTAATGTTTTAATAGAATGAAAATTTTATTGCTTGTGTGAACTTCATGAAACATATGAATTGCTCTCATCTTTATCTATTCTTTTGTTCTGTCTTTAAGTTATATCCTGTAGTATTTGATAAATTATACAATTGTTTCATTGTCGAGGTTTTTTCTTTTATTTTGTAATGAACTTTTTACCTTGTTTATGGAGTTTAACCCCTATAATATTGTTTTTCCTTTTCACAAATGTATACCAGACAGGAAACTTGTATCTAGTTACATATCACGTATATGTACAATGATCGATTACTGGTCTTTTTTCCCTTGTGAATTATTTTAAAACTGTACAGGTGGTATTATTGTTACAAACATGGATTAGAAAGATTTTATAGTCTTTATATTTAAATTGTATAAAGAGTTGTATTTACAAATGAGAGGAAATAAAACTTTCTTTTTTAAAAATTTCCTCTACTTTAATTATTTATAATTACGGTACAATTAATTTAAATTCTATAGGTTGGATTAATTATTTTGATCATTGTTTTTGATTAGTGGAAAGTAGTGAAACTAATCAAATATTTAGAATTTCAATAAATATCCTTCTAGAAGAAACCTTGTAAATTGATGGATATTTAATTTTATTCAAATTAGGAAATTTTCAGTTGTCTTGTACAAACTATGACGTGTTTTCTGTTTTTATTTCATTGTGACGATTAATTATTCAAATCATAAGGTAATTTGTTTATTTGTTTATATTTTAATGCGTATTATAAAGGGTTTGTTTGTTGATTTGTTATTGTTGTGCAAAGTTCTACCGGAAAGTTCTGCTACACCAACTTCTACTATGCATTTTCTTGGGGTCAATGTTCATATATTTTCACTACCACGCCTTCATATGTAATAATAATGCTACATACATACATAACTATAGAAATTAACGTTAATTTAGTTGGAATAAAACTCTTGTAGTATATAAAGTTAAATTTTAATTCACATATTTATTCATATGATTGTATATAAGAAACAATAGAATTCTCGATGCTTTTTTTTATTACAAGTATAATCTCTATTGCGTATTGTGTTTCTATTTTTATTTATTTTTAATAAAAAGTCAAAATTGCGCTTGAATTGCTGTTGAATTGAGAATTTCTGAAGCGAAACACTAACTACAAGCGAACTTTTTCCGTTTGTTAGTACACTTGAAAAAATAGGGGTTGAAATGGGGTTTATTATTATGTTTCAATAATATTACATGCAATGGTCGTTTTCCGTTAAATAATGAGTAATTAGCATGTAATATTATTAAAATAACATCAATAATAATGTCGTACCTTTATATACGTTGCATATTTTATTTTATGATCGAAGACAAGGTTATATTGGGTTAGGCTTTATTGAATTAAAAATTCCAGACAAATAAGCTTTGTATTATTACAATATACGTGTAATAATTTTCAAATAAACAATTTGATTAAAACAATCCTGTAATTTTGTTAGTTTCTATTAAAGATGAATCATTGTTTTTAAAAATCATTCATAATTTATCAATTTAGAACGGAAATTTCACTTTCATTACACTGCATTTAAATCGTTATTTTGTTGAAATTTCTGGTTTTGAGGTTGGATATTCCTTTGTGTCAGAAAATAATTGGGAAAGGGGTAATTTATTTGTTTATTTGTTGGTCCTAAATCAAATCAATGCGAAATAAAGATTTCTTAGGTGTTTTTATTGTTGTAGAAAAAAATCTTGAATTATTCCCAAAGTTTCCAAGACAAGTTAATGTAGAAATCGTAAAAATTCTGTCCTACAACCATAAATAATTCCAGGATTAAAAAGGCTATATTTTAAAACAGACATGAATCTAAATGAGAGCGTTTCAAGTTAGAAATTTTCATTAAATTTTTATCAAAACCACATTTGTTTTTCAATTAAAATTAATTGAACATTCAAAAGTATTAACAAAGTTGATATTTTTTGTGATATGGATAATGTTGATTGTATTATTAATGAGTTAAAGTTTTATTAATGGGAAACTTTTTAAAAATTGTTGAATTTATTCTGATAAATGTTACATATTTAATAATTTACTATTTATTCCATAAATTACAAAAGCTCTTTGATTTGTTATGTTGTTAAAAGCATCATCTGAAAGTTCTTGAATGCTGTTATGAGTTATAAATATTGTATTCAAATTAGGTACATTCTCAAACCATTGTGATTTCCAATCTTGAAGTCTATTACTATTCAGATGAATATTTTTCAATTTTGGCATATTACTAAAAGCACCATCTTCCATTATTTCAATTTTATTGTAACCTAAGTATAATTCTCTTATTAGTAAATTGTCGAAAATACCTTTCCGTATTTCTGTTAATTGATTTTGCATTATTGTAATTTCACGTGATTTTGATAAATTTTTGAAAGCACCCAGCTCTATTTCATATAAACTATTGTTTAGAAATTCTAATTTAATTAAATTATCAATATCGGCAATAGAATTTTCATATAATTTTGGAATATTACCTACTAATTCAACAATCAGTTCATTTTCTTTTGGTAGATGTTCTTTTAAACTATTTGATTCAGTTAAATTGATGTCCAGTTTAAAATTGCGTGTGATTTGTATATGAACATTTTTAAAAGTTACTTCTTTATCGGCAAGAATTGTACAATACGTTGATGTTATTAAAAATATAAAATTAATAAATGAATTTCGACACATTTTCGACAAGTTGTCAGTAATACGTTTGAACAAATACTGAGGTGAATCTTTCACGTTTTATGCTTTTATCTATCAAACAACAAAGACAAATTTTATTGCTGTTTTTCTTGTTGTCCTTGGTTGAATTTTGAATTAGAAATATAAACTGGATAGATTTAAATAACTTATTCTAATTGATTCTCCAAATTTTTCATATTCTCATAAAGAAATGGTTCTGACTTTCTTGGATCGATTAATATTTCTAGTCAATTATACGTATAAATAGATTTGAATTTGATTTGAATTCAACTATTTTAGTTTTGAGAATGTTTTAATTAGAATTAATTTTTCTACATAGTAGAATATTTAAATTAGAAACAAACAATTTTTCCAAAAATAAGCCTTCAAAATAGATAAGACGATCTGTATTCCATGATTACCTGTAATTGTCTGATTGATTGAATGGAATTATTTCACCTTTTATTTCTTGAAACGCAAAGAACAGGATGGCAAAAACTGAATGTAATCCAAGCACACCAGGGAAAGCTCATAGGTTTTTAAACATACAAATACCTACCTACATACATGTTGACTAGGCATATCTGAAAGCTCAAGATTATAAACTCAAGCTTCGAGTAAATAGTCATTTGTCAATTTTTAAAATGATAGGAAATTGATTTGATTTTTAGTTGATGCTGCTTGTGTTGAGACTATCAATTAAAAACTTTTTCAAAATATGCTGAATTTATTCTGATAAATATTACATGCTCTTTTTGGATATACACATTTAATAATTCACTATATATTTTATAAATCGCAATTACTTTTCGCCAGACTCATTTGAATGTCTTTTTCATGATTCTGTGCATATTCTACAATTTTCTTCAAGCAATCACAA
Organism: Mylabris phalerata; assembly: GCA_020740385.1. NCBI lineage: Eukaryota > Metazoa > Arthropoda > Insecta > Coleoptera > Meloidae > Mylabris > Mylabris phalerata. Next base: position 1,319,993 of record JAJEOX010000299.1, on the reverse strand, counting down.
TCCCATGGATTTCCATTAATATTGGTTGATCTAGCAGTGAAAATCTTATCAAAATCACCCTGTAAACATGTCAGTTTATTACCACTAATGTCTAGTGTACCAACAATTGTTCCATCTGACCAGTTTTCTTCGAAATTTTCAATCTGATTTCCTTCTAAATCGATATAACTAACGTCTTTTAGATTTCTAAACGTATTTTTGTTGATCCTTTTAATTTGATTAGAACTAAACCAAAGATACAAAGAATGAGTGGTATTTATTAAATTGTTAAAAGCATCGTCAGGGACTTCTTGAATTTCATTACGAATTATAAAATATTGTATGCAAGTTGGGCAAATTAACAAACCATTTTTGATTCCAAGATTTTATCTTATTACCATGTAAATAAATCCTTTTAAATTCTGGCATATTACCAAAAGCACCATCTTCTATTATTTCAATATTGTTATTATCTAAATTCAATTCTTCAATTGGTAAATCGTGGAAAACACCTTTTTTTATTTCATTTAATTTATTCCAACGTATAGAAAGTTCACGTAATTTTGATAAATTTCCAAAAGCACTCGGTTCTATTTCATATAATTGGTTGTCTTCTAATATTAATGTAATTAGATTATCCATATCACTAATAGAGTCTTTATATAATTTTGTAATATTACCAATCAATTTAACGTGATCCAGTTCATTTTCTTTTGGTAAATATTCTTTCAAACTATTTGATTCATCTATATTGATGTCCAATTTAGAAACAACAGTTACTAGTGCACGAACATTTTTAAAAGTTACCCCCTTATCGGGAACAATTGCACAGTAAGTAAATGACATTAAAAATATTAAACTTATTATTGAATTTCTCCACATTTCGACAAGTTTTCAACAACACGTTTTAACAAATACTAAGGTGAAGTGTTTCTGTTTAATTCTTTTGTATTGTCCTTGGTTAAATTACAAATATAAACTGGATAGAAGATTTTAAAAACTTGTTTTAATTGATTCTTCAAATCTTTCATATTCTCAAAAAGTAGAAGTGGTTCTGTTTACGAATAATTGATCCTAAAAATAACTTTTTAAAATGAATGAGTTGATGTCTATTCACTATTATTAAAGCTTATATTTCTTACTGAAAGGTAAAAAAAAAACTGATTGGAAAAGGACAATGCAATACAAGAACATTAATGAAAGCTCATAGTTTAACAAGCTTCATTAAACAGATCTGAAAGCTCAAAAATTCATAGCCCTGAATCCAGTCATTTGGAAATTTGTTATTGTTTTAAATGGTAGAAAATTGAAGTCGACTAATCGATATTGAATTTGAAATGTTTTTAATTTTAAATTTCTAATCGTGTTGAAAATTGTCCCCAATTATTTTCAGGTTTTTTTTTGGTCGCTTAATTATTACAATTATTGTTAAAGACTAATTATATGACAAACCAAACTACTTATTTTAGGGAAAAAAAAAAACGATGCCATGGTACATATTTGAGATGTTTTTTAGGTGGAAAATCTAGAGAAAGAAAGGCTGAACATTTGAGTTTGAGAATTTGTAAACATATTAAAAATAAAAGCAACTTGGGCATTTAACAGATCGCGCACGTTTTTTGAATTTGGTGTATAGTGCACGAATTGTCGACTTCTGATACTGTTTAAATAAATGCAACAAAGAAAGAAGGACTTAGGGAATGTATGAAAACTTAAACTATTCTTTATCGGTTTTCTCCTGAAGGGTTCAAGTTAAAAATTTTCATTTTATACTATAATATTTATCAAAACTATATTTGTATTTAGTGAAAATCAATTGAAAGATTTATCTTTTTGAAATACTAATATATTAATTAAATAATTATTGAGTTGAGGTTTTATCAATTGAAATTTTTTTTCAAAATTAGCTGAATTTATTTTGATAAATGTTACATGCTGTTATTAGATCTACAAATTTAATAATTCACTGTCTATTTTATAAACCTCATTTATCTCTTGTTTCATCCATCTCAAACACTTTTGTATGATTCTTTGCATATTCTACTATTTTCTTCAAACAACTACAGTCCCATGTCTTTCAATCAATACTAATGGATCTAGCAGTGAAAATCTTATCAAAATCACCTTGTAAACGTAAATCTATTATTACTAATGCTTAATAGATCTAAATTAGTTCCTTCTGACCAGTTTTCTTCTAAATTTTCAATCTGATTACCTTTTACAGTGAATAAACTTTCATTATCGGTTGTCCAAAAATATTTTTTTCGATTGCACAGGGATCCCAAAAATTTTTTTCACATATTCAATTAATTTTATCATACAAATAAATAATTGCGTTATAGCAATCAATAATGTATTAATATTAGTAGAGAAAACTGTCAAAATTACATTCAACATATGAAAACATATTTAATAAAATGTCTGAATAAAGAAATAATCGAATGTTAATAGAAAATGTCGATGTAAAATAACAATAAAACCAATTTTTTGTGTTCTGTTTGAATTTCTGATATCTGCTTATTTTTTTAAATAGTATAAAATTAATTGAATATGTGAAAAATATTTTGAGATCCCTAGGTCGTCAGGAAAAATATTGTGGACATCGGATAATGAAAGTTTGTTTACTGTAAATTGATATAAAAAGCGCCTTTTAGATTTCTAAAAGTGTTTTCATTGATCTTTTTAAGTTGATTATCACTAAACAAAAGAGACATGAAATGATGAGGATTTGTTATGTTGTTAAAAGCATCATCTGGAAGTTCTTGAATTTCGTTACGAATTACAAATATTGTACGTAAGTTTGGTGAATTTACAAATCATTTTTGATTCCAAGATTTAATCTTATTACCATGTAAATAAATCCTTCTCAATTTTGGCATATTACTAAAAGCACCATCTTCCATTTTTTCAATTTTATTAAAATCTAAGTGTAATTCTTCAATTGATTTGTGTTATTATTGTAGAAAAATATCTTGAATTATTCCCAAAGTTTCCAAGACAAGTTAATTTAGAGATCGTAAAAATTCTGTCCTACAACCATAAATAATTCCAGGATTAAAAAGGCTATATTTTAAAACAGACATGAATCTAAATGAGAGCATTTCAAGTTAAATTTTCATTAAATATTTATCAAAACCACATTTGTTTTTCAATTAAAATTAATTGAACATTTAAAAGTATCAACAAAGCTGATACTTTTTGTGATATGGATAGGTAATATTGATTGTATTATTAATGAGTTAAAGTTTTATTAATTGGATTTTTATTTTAATTTATTGAATTTATTTTGATAAATGTTACATATTTAATAATTTGCTGCTTATTCTATAAATTACAAAGGTTCCTTGATTCAGTCATCTCAATTTGTTTTTTATGATCTCTTGAATATTCTAAAATTTTCTTTAAACAACTACAGCGCCATGGATTTCTATCAATATCGATCGATTCAGCAGTGAAAATCTTATCAATATCACCGTTTAAACACGTTAGTTCATTGTTGTCAATATCTAAATCTTTTACAGTAGTTCCACTTAACCAATTTTCTTCTAAACTTTCAAGCCAATTATATCCTAAACTGATTTTATCAATCTGGTTTAGATTTCTAAATGTATTTCTGTTGATCTTTCTAATTAGATTAAAACCAAAATAAAGATACATGGATTGATTATGATTTGTTATGTTGTTAAAAGCATCATCTGGAAGTTCTTGAATGCTGTTATGAATTACAAATATTGTATTCAAATTAGGTACATTCTCAAACCATTGTGACTTCCAATATCGAAGTCTATTACTATCCAGATGAATATTTTTCAATTTTGGCAAATTACCAAAAGCACCATATTCTATTATTTCAATTTTATTGTAACCTAAGTATAATTCTTCTATTAGTAAATTGTTGAAAATACCTTTCCTTATTTCTGTTAATTGATTTTGTATTATTGTAAGTTCACGTAATTTTGATAAATTTTTGAAAGCACCCAGCTCTATTTCATATAAACTATTGTTTAGAAATTCTAATTTAATTAAATTATCAATATCGGCAATAGAATTTTCATATAATTTTGGAATATTACCTACTAATTCAACAATCAGTTCATTTTCTTCTGGTAGATGTTCTTTTAAACTATTTGATTCAGTTATATTGATGTCCAGTTTAAAATTGCGTGTTATTTGTATATGAACATTTTTAAAAGTTACTTCTTTATCGGCAAGAATTGTACAATACGTTGATGTTATTAAAAATATAAAATTAATAAATGAATTTCGACACATTTCCGACAAGTTTTCAGTAATACGTTTGAACAAATACTGAGGTGAATCTTTCACGTTTTATGCTTTTATCTATCAAACAACAAAGACAAATTTTATTGCTGTTTTTCTTGTTGTCCTTGGTTGATATTTGAATTAGAAATATGAACTGGATAGATTTAAATAACTTATTCTAATTGATTCTCCAAAATTTTCACATTCTCAGAAAGAACTGGTTCTGACTTTCTTGGATCGATTAATATTTCTAGTCAATTATACGTATAAATAGATTTGAATTTGATTTGAATTAAACTATTTTAGTTTTGAGAATGTTTTAATTGGAATTAATTGTTCTACATAGTAGAATATTTAAATTAGAAACAAACAATTTTTCCAAAAATAAGCTTTCAAAATAGATAAGACGATCTGTATTCCATGATTACCTGTAATTGTCTGATTGATTGAGTGGAATTATTTCACTTTTTATTTCTTGAAAGGCAAAAAACTGGATGGAAAAAAACTGAATGTAATCCAAGCACACCAGGGAAAGTTCATAGGTTTTTAAACATACAAATACCTACCTACATACATGTTGACTAAACACATCTGAAAGCTCAAGATTATAAACTCAAGCTTCGAGTAAATAGTCATTTGTCAATTTTTAAAATGATAGGAAATTGATTTGATTTTTAGTTGATGCTGCTTGTGTTGAGACTATCAATTAAAAACTTTTTCAAAATATGCTGAATTGATTCTGATAAATATTACATGCTCTTTTTGGATATACACATTTAATAATTCACTATATATTTTATAAATCGCAATTACTTTTCGCCAGACTCATTTGAATGTCTTTTTCATGATTCTGTGCATATTCTACAATTTTCTTCAAGCAACCACAATCCCATGGATTTTCATTAATATTGGTTGATCTAGCATTGAAAATCTTATCAAAATCACCATGTAAACATGTCAGTTTATTACCACTAATGTCTAATGTACCAACAATAGTTCCATCTGACCAGTTTTCTTCAAAATTTTCAATCTGATTTCCTTCTAAATCGATATAACTAACGTCTTTTAGATTTGTAAAAGTATTTTTGTTGATCTTATTAATTTGATTATAACTGAACAAAAGAGACGTGGAATGTTTAGAATTGATTATGTTGTTAAAAGCATCATTTGGAAGGTCTTGAATTTCATTACGATTTAAATATATCGTAAGTAAATTTGGCAAATTAACAAACCATTTTTGATTCCAAGATTTTATCTTATTACCAGGTAAATAAATGTTTATCAATTTTGGCATATTACCAAAAGCACCATCTTCTATTATTTCAATTTTATTGAAACCTAAATCCAATTCTTCAATTGGTAAATCATTGAAGATACCTTTTTTTATTTCAGTTAATTTATTCCTACGTATAGAAAGATCTCGTAATTTCGGTAAATTCGCAAAAGCACCCGGTTCTATTTCATATAATTGATTGCCTTGCAATGTTAATTCAATTAGATTATCTATATCACTAATAGAGTGTTTATATAATTTTGTAATATTACCAATCAATTTAACATGATCCAGTTCATTTTCTTTTGGTAAATATTCTTTCAAACTATTTGAACCATTAATTGATGTCCAATTTAGAAACAACAGTTACTAGTGCACGAACATTTTTAAAAGTTACCCTTTTATCGGGAACACTTGCACAGTAAGTAAATGGTATCAAAAATATTAAACTTATTGAATTTCTCCACATTTCGACAAGTTTTCAACAACACGTTTTAACAAATACTAAGGTGAATCGTTTCTGTTTTATTCTTTTTTATTGTTACATGTATTGTCCTTGGTTAAATTAAAAATATAAACTGGATAGAATATTTTAAAAACTTGTTTTAATTGATTCTTCAAATCTTTCATACCCTCAAAAAGCAGAGGTGGTTTTGTTTTTCTTGGATCGATTAATATTTCTCGTTAAACTTTTATTTTGAATTAAACTATTTTAATTTTGAGGATTTAATGAGAGGAATTATAAAAGATTCAAATAAGATACGAATAATTAATCATAAAAATAACTTTTTCTGTTTTGCGTCAATAATAGTGATATTATTCAACTTGCTAGTGTATCGATATGAGTACTTTTCGATACATTGTGAAATTAAGGGAAAATGTAGTAATTTTTTAACTTTCCCCGACCGAAGGGTAGGGAAGTTATTTCTTTCTTAGGGTTGGTAACGTTTTTGTTGTGATTGACAACTGTCAAAAATACTAAACAAAATACAACTGTTATATCAGTAACACCAAATTCACTAAATTTCATAACTCAAACTTTTTTTGTAAAAAGGGCACAAAATAGACAAAACAAAAAAATGTATAAAAAAACTCGTGTCATAAGTCGTATATTACACTCTTCCTTGGACTCGTGCAATAATTGTCGACTTATGACACTTGTGACACTTGTTTTATAATATACTCTTTTAAAATGAATGAGTTGATGTCTATTCACCATTATTAAAGTTTATATTTTTTACTGAAATGTAAAAAAGAACTGATTGGAAAAAGACAATGCAATACAAGCACATTAATAGAAGCTCATAGTTTAACAAGCATTCATTAAACAGATCTGAAAGCTCAAGAATGCATAGCCTTGAATCCACAGTCATTTGGAAATTTGTCATTTTTTAAAATGGTAGAAAATTGAAGTCTACTAATCGATATTGAATTTGAAGTGTCTTTAATTTTTAATTTCTAATCGTGTTGAAAATTGTCACCGATAATTCTCAGGTTTTTTTTCGGTCGCTTAATTATTTCAATTATTGTTAAAGACTAATTATATGACAAACCAAACTACTTATTTTAGGCAAAAAAAAACACGATGCCATGGTACATATTTGAGATGTTTTTTTGATGTAAAATTTAGAGAAAGAAAGGCTGAAGATTTGATTTTGAGAATTTGTAAACATATTAAAAGTAAAAGCAACTTGGTCATTTAAAAGATTGAGCTCGTTTTTTAAATTTGATGTATAGTGCACGAATTGCCGACTACTGAAAGCGGTTTTTTTAAAATGGGTACTTTTTAAATAAATACAACAAAGGAAGAAGGATTTAGAGAATGTATCAAAACTAGAAGTATTCTTTTTTGGTTTCTCTTATTTCAAAACAAATTTGTTTAAATCAGAACGTTTCAATTAAAGAAGTTTCATTTTATATTTATCAAAACTATATTTGTATTTCAGTGAAAATCAATTGTAAAATTTATATTTTTGACATATTAATATATTGATTGCATTATTATTGAGTTGAGATTTTCTCAATTGAAAAGATGCCGAATTTATTCTGATAAATGTTACATACTGTTATTAGATATACAAATTTAATAATTCACTGTCTATTTTATAAACTACATTTATCTCTTGCTTCATCTATCTCAATCTTTTTTGTATGAGTCTTTGCATATTCTAAAATTTTCTTCAAGCAACCACAATCCCATGGATTTCCATTAATATTGGTTGATCTAGCAGTGAAAATCTTACCAAAATCACCCTGTAAACATGTCAGTTTATTACCACTAATGTTTAATGTATCAACAATAGTTCCATCTGACCAGTTTTCTTCTAAATTTTCAATCTGATTACCTCGTAAATCGATATAACTAACGTCTTTTAGATTTGTAAAAGTATTTTTGTTGATCTTTTTAATTTGATTATAACTGAACAAAAGAGACGTGGAATGTTTAGAATTGATTATGTTGTTAAAAGCATCATCAGGGAAGGTCTTGAATTTCATTACGATTTAAATATATCGTAAGTAAATTTGGCAAATTAACAAACCATTTTTGATTCCAAGATTTTATCTTATTACCAGGTAAATAAATGCTTCCCAATTTTGGCATGTCACCAAAAGCACCATCTTCTATTATTTCAATATTGTTATTCTCTAAAGTCAATTCTTCAATTGGTAAATTGTAGAAAACACCTTTTTTTATTACATTTAATTTATTCCAAAGTATAGAAAGTGTACGTAATTTCGGTAAATTCCCAAAAGCACCCGGTTCTATTTCATATAATTGATTGTTTTGCAATTTTAATTTAATTAGATTATCTATATCACTAATAGAGTCTTTATATAATTTTGTAATATTACCAATCACTTTAACATGATCCAGTTCATTTTCTTTTGGTAGATATTCTTTCAAACTATTTGATTCATTAATTGTGATGTTCATTTTGGAATTAACAGTTACTTGTGCACGAACATTTTTAAAAGTTACCCCTTTATCGGGAACACTTGCACAGTAAGTAAATGGTATTAAAAATATTAAACTTATTGAATTTCGCCGCATTTTGACAACTTTTCAACGACACGTTTTAACAAATACTAAGGTGAATTGTTTCTGTTTAATTCTTTTGTATTGTCCTTGGTTAAATTACAAATATAAACTGGATAGAATATTTTAAAAAACTTGTTTTTATTGATTCTTCAAATCTTTCATATTCTCAAAAAGTGGAAGTGGTTTTGTTTTTCTTGGATAGATTAATATTTCTGGTTAAGCTTTTATTTTGAATTAAACTATTTTAATTTTGAGGATTTAATGAGAGGAATTATTTTCTCCAATAAAAGATTCAAATAAGATACGGATAATCCTAAAAATAACTTTTCAAAATGAATAAGTTGATGTCTATTCACTATTATTAAAGCTTATATTTCTTACTGAAAGGTAAAAAAAAACTGATTGGAAAAGGACAATGCAATACAAGCACATTAATGAAAGCTCATACTTTTACAAATATTGAGTAGACAGATCTCAAAGCTCAAAAATAGCCTTGAATCCACAATCATTTGGAAATTTATTTTTTTTAATGGTTGAAGATTGAAGTCGACTAATCGATATTGAATTTGAAATGTCTTTAATTTTAACTTTCTACTCGTGTTGAAAATTGTCCCCGATTATTTTTAGGTTTTTTTCGCTCGGTCAATTATTACAATTATAGTTAGATATTAATTAAATGACAAACAAAATTACTTATTTAAGAAAAAAAAAACGATGTCAGGGTACAGATTTGAGATGTTTTTTTAGTTGGAAAATCTAGAGAAAGAAAGGCCGAAGATTTGACTTTGAGAATTTGTAAACATATTACAAATAAAAGGAATTGGTCATTTATAAGATCGGCCTCGTTTTTTTAATTTGGTCTCTTGTACACGAATTGGTGACTACTGAAACGTGGTTTTTTAAAATGGGTACTTTTTAAATTAATACAACAAAGGAAGAAAGATTTAGAGAATATATCAAAACTAAACTAATCGTTTTCGGTTTTTCCTATTTTAATACAAATTAATTTAAACTATTCTTTTTCGGTTTTTCCTATTTGAATACAAATTAATTTAAATGAGGTTTCAAGTTAAAAAGTTGTATTTTATATTTATCAAAACCATATTTGTATCTAGTGAAAATCAATTAAAAAAATTATCGTTTTGAAATATTAATATATTGATAGCATTATTATTGAATTGAGGTTTTATCAATTGAATTTTTTTTTTCAAAATAAGCTGAATTTATCATGATAAATGTTACATGTTGTTATTAGATGTACATATTTAATAAATCGTTGTATATTTTATAAACCACATTTATCTCTTGCTTCATCCATCTCAAACACTTTTGTATGAGTCTTTGCATATTCTACAATTTTCTTCAAACAACTACACTCCCATGGATTTCGATCAATACTAATGGATCTAGCAGTGAAAATCTTATCAAAATCACCTTGTAAACATGTAAATCTATTATTACTAATGCTTAATAGATCTAAATTAGTTCCTTCTGACCAGTTTTCTTCTAAATTTTCAATCTGATTACCTTCTAAATTGATATAAAAAGCGCCTTTTAGATTTCTAAAAGTATTTTCGTTGATCTTTTTAATTTGATTATAACTGAACAAAAGAGACATGAAATGATGAGGATTTGTTATGTTGTTAAAAGCATCATCGGGCAGTTCTTGAATTTCGTTACGAATTATAAATATTGTACGTAAATTTGGTGAATTAACAAACCATTTTTGATTCCAAGATTTAATCTTATTACCATGTAAATAAATCCTTCTCAATTTTGGCATATTACCAAAAGCACCATCTTCTATTATTTCAATTTTATTGAAACCTAAATCCAATTCTTCAATTGGTAAATCATTGAAGATACCTTTTTTTATTTCAGTTAATTTATTCCTACGTATAGAAAGTATACGTAATTTCGGTAAATTTCCAAAAGCACTCGGTTCTATTTCATATAATTGATTGTCTTCCAATATTAATTTAATTAGATTAGCAATATCACCAATAGAGTCTTTAAATAATTTTGTAATATTACCCATTAATTTAACAGAATCCAGTTCATTTTCTTTTGGTAGATATTCTTTCAAACTATTTGATTCATGTATTGTGATGTTCAATTTTGAGACACCAGTTGCGATTACACGAACATTTTTAAAAGTTACCCCTTTATCTGCAGCAATTGCACAGTAAGTTAATGATGTTAATAATATTACACTTATTGAATTTCTCCACATTTCGACAAGTTTTCAACAACACGTTTTAACAAATACTAAGGTGAATTGTTTCTGTTTAATTCTTTTGTATTGTCCTTGGTTAAATTACAAATACAAACTGGATAGAAGATTTTAAAAACTTGTTTTTATTGATTCTTAAAATCTTTCATATTCTCAAAAAGTAGAAGTGGTTCTGTTTTTCTTGGATCGATTAATATTTCTGGTTAAGATATTACAAATAAAAGGAATTGGTTATTTAAAAGATGGGGCTCGTTTTTTTAATTTGATCTCTTGAGCACTAATTGGCGACTTCTGAAACGCGGCTTTTTAAGATAGGTACTTTTTAAATAATTACAACAAAGGAATAAGGATGTAGAGAATGTATGAAAATTAGAACTTTTTTTTTCGATTTCTCCTATTTTAAAACAAATTAGTTTAAATTAAGTTCTAATTAAGTTTCAATTAAAAAAGTTTCATTTTATATTTATCAAAACCATATTTGTATTTCAGTGAAAATCAATTGAAAAATTTATATTTTTGAAATATGAATATATTGATTGCATTAGTATTGAGTTAAGGCTTTATCAATTGAAAATGTTTTCAAAATATACCGAATTTATTCTGATAAATATTAGATGCTGTTATTAGATATACATATTTAATTATTTACTGTCTATTTTATAAACCACATTTATCTCTTGCTTCATCCATCTTAATCATTTTTGAATGATTTTTTGCATATTCTACAATTTTCTTCAAACAACTACAGACCCATGGATTTCGATCAATAATAATGGATCTAGCAGTGAAAATCTTATCAAAATCACCTTGTAAACATGTGAACCTATTATTACTAATGTCTAATGTATCTACAGTAGTTCCTTCTGACCAGTTTTCTTCTAAATATTCAATCTGATTACCTTCTAAATTGATATAACTAACGTCTTTTAGATTTCGAAAAGTTTTTTTGTTGATCTTTTTAATTTGATTATAACTGAACAAAAGAGACATGGAATGATTAGAATTTATTATGTTGTTAAAAGCATCAGCTGGAAGTTCTTGAATTTCATTCCGAATTATAAATATTGTACGTAAATTTGGTGAATTAACAAACCATTTTTGATTCCAAGATTTAAGTTTATTACCATGTAAATAAATCCTTCTCAATTTTGGCATGTCACCAAAAGCACCATCTTCTATTATTTCAATATTGTTATTATCTAAATCCAATTCTTCAATTGGTAAATCGTTGAAGATACCTTTTTTTATTTCATTTAATTTATTCCAACGTATAGAAAGTGTACGTAATTTCGGTAAATTTCTAAAAGCACTCGATTCTATTTCATATAATTGGTTGTCGTCTAATATTAATGTAATTAGATTATCCATATCACTAATAGAGTCTTTATATAATTTTGTAATATTACCAATCAATTTAACGTGATCCAATTCATTTTCTTTTGGTAAATATTCTTTCAAACTATTTGATTCATCTATATTGATGTCCAATTTAGAAACAACAGTTACTAGTGCACGAACATTTTTAAAAGTTACCCCTTTATCGGGAACAATTGCACAGTAAGTTAAATGACATTAAAAATATTAAACTTATTATTGAATTTCTCCACATTTCGACAAGTTTTCAACAACACGTTTTAACAAATACTAAGGTGAATTGTTTCTGTTTAATTCTTTTGTATTGTCCTTGGTTAAATTACAAATACAAACTGGATAGAACATTTTAAAAACTTGTTTTAATTGATTCTTCAAATCTTTCATATTTTCAAAAAGTAGAAGTGGTTCTATTTACGAATAATTTATCCTAAAAATAACTTTTTAAAATGAATGAGTTGATGTCTATTCACCATTATTAAAGCTTATATTTCTTACTGAAAGGTAAAAAAAAAACTGATTGGAAAAACACAATGCAATACAAGAACATTAATGAAAGCTCATAGTTTAACAAGCTTTCATTAAACAGATCTGAAAGCTCAAAAATTCATAGCCCTAAATCCAGTCATTTGGAAATTTGTCATTTTTTTAAATGGTAGAAAATTGAAGTCGACTAATCGATATTGAATTTGAAATGTTTTTAATTTTGAATTTCTAATCGTGTTGAAAATTGTCCCCAATTATTTTCAGGTTTTTTTTTTGGTCGCTTAATTATTACAATTATTGTTAAAGACTAATTATATGACAAACCAAACTACTTATTTTAGAAAATCTAGAGAAACAAAGGCCGAAGATTTGACTTTGAGAATTTGTAAACATTTTACAAATAAAAGGAACTGGTCATTTAAAGTATCGGGCTCGTTTTTTAAATTTGGCTCCTGTGCACGAATTGCCGACTATTGAAACGCGCTTTTTTTAAATGGGTACTTTTTAAATAAATACAACAAATGAAGAAGCATTTAGAGAATGCATCAAAACTAGAATTGTTCTTTTTCGGTTTCTTCTATTTTAAAACAAATTAGTTTAACTGAGAAGGTTTTAAGTAAAAAGTTTCATTCTATTTTTATCAAAACCATGTTTGTATTTCAGTGAAAATCAATTGAAAAATTTATATTTTCGAAATACTAATGTATTGATTGCATTATTATTGCGTTTAGGTTTTATCAATTGAAAAGGTTTTCTAAATATGCCGAATTTATTCTGATGAAGGTTACATGCTGTTATTAGATCGGTATACAAATTTAATAATTCACTGTATATTTTATAAACCACATTTATCTCTTGCTTCATCCATCTCAATCACTTTTTTATGACTCTTTGCATATTCTACAATTTTCTTTAAGCAACCACAATCCCATGGATTTCCATTAATATTGGTTGATCTAGCAGTGAAAATCTTATCAAAATCACCTTGTAAACATGTGAATCTATTATTATTAATGTCTAATGTATATATAGTAGTGCCTTCTGACCAGTTTTCTTCTAAATTTTCGATCTGATTACCTTGTAAATCGATATAAGTAATATCTTTTAGGTTTCTAAAAGTGTTTTCATTGATCTTTTTAATTTGATTATCACTAAACAAAAGAGACATGAAATGACGCGGATTTGTTATGTTGTTAAAAGCATCATCGGGCAGTTCTTGAATTTCATTACGATTTAAATATATTGTACGTAAATTTGGTGAGTTAACAAACCATTTTTGATTCCAAGATTTAATCTTATTACCATGTAAATAAATCCTTCTCAATTTTGGCATATTACCAAAAGCACCATCTTCTATTATTTCAATTTTATTGAAACCTAAATCCAATTCTTCAATTGGTAAATCATTGAATATACCTTTTTTTTATTTCAGTTAATTTATTCCAACGTATAGAAAGTTCACGTAATTTTGGTAAATTTCCAAAAGCACTCGGTTCTATTTCATATAATTGATTGTCTTCTAATATTAATGTAATTAGGTTATCTATATCACTAATAGAGTCTTTATATAATTTGGTAATATTACCCAGCAATTTAACATGATCCAGTTCACTTTCTTTTGGAAGATATTCTTTCAAACTATTTGATTCATTTATTGTGATCAATTTTGAAATAGTTGCTACTGCACTAACATTTTGAAAAGTTAAGCCTTTATCGGGAACAGTTGAACTGTAAGTTAATGATGTTAAAAATATTAAACTTATCGAATTTCTCCACATTTCGACAAATTTTCAACAACACGTTCGAACAAATACTAAGGTGAATTGTTTCTGTTTAATTCTTTTGTATTGTCCTTGGTTAAATTACAAATATAAACTGGATAGAAGATTTTAATAACTTGTTTTAATTGATTCTTCAAATCTTTCGTATTCTTTCTTAAAGATGGTTCTATCTTTCTTGGATCGATTAATATTTATTTTTACGTTTATGTAGAATTAAATTATTTGTTTTAAAAATATAATAATAGGAATTAGAAACGCACAATAAATGCAAAATACTTTCACACATGCCGCAATAAAATTAAGAAAAAGCATCTAATTGTAAGTTACTTGACCTGTGTAACTCGTTTTTAAAAATCACAACATGGTTAGAAACGACCGTTTTTCTGACCAGCTTTCAAATGAGTTTCGAATACTAGCGAACTGGCCCCTTCGAAGTGGCACGAGCAATAAGCCCTCGAGGCCCCATATTTATTGAAAACTAAAAAACGAAAAAGCAGGCCCACAACTTTGCTGCACCCGATAGGTCAGTTTGCCACTGGTGTCGAGGATCAAATTTTGCTAAAATTATCTGTAAAGACTCTCCAATAAATCCTCAAATTCCTTTGTAAATTTAAGCAATTTCCATAAGAAAATATTATTATTTGATAGCAGTTATTTGTCAAATAAATTTAAACGGAATTTTTCATTAAAAAAAACAATACTATACATACTTTTAGATAGAAAATTTAACAAAAAGAAAATAAAAGTATGAAGATTTTATATTAAGAATTTATAAATATATTAAAATAAAGTTTATAATTGGCAAGAGATTTACAGTGGAATTGTTTGAATGACATTGGTAAAAATATGTGAAACAAAATTTCCTTAATGAATAATTGTTTATTTCTATCTATAACTATTTGTTTATTGCATTTTTTCTTTATGTTAAATTCCTTTAATTGTTGGAAATAATTAAAAGATGTTTCACGATATAATTTTCCATAATATTCTCATGAATACTTAAAATCTTTTTTCTGTAAGTAATTAAAAGGAAATTCAAGTATTCCTTCTAGACAGATGTTAAGATTAAAGTTAGGCATATAAGTTAAAAATAGACCGACTGTATGTTAAAATTATTAACTTCACAACAACTATTGACAACAATAGAGTTAGATTTATATGCCTCAATTATTATAAAAATGCCGTTTATTAATGCATTAACATGAATTATAATTCGTATTAAGTAATTTACAAATTTCGTAACTTGGAGTAAATTATTATAAATTTGCAACCAATTCATGAATCATATTTATGAATATTTGATTAAATTTTCAATTGAATTATAAAAACTTTGAAGACTTCTCAACTTCAACATTTTCAAGGAGCAACAAGAAATCATCGTTGTATAGTTGTAGTAGTCGTCAACGACAATGTTGAAGTAGTAACTTGGCCATGACCTGAGTGTGTGCAGTTCTGTGACCCACAAATTCTTCCCTCGAGAAAATTCACCATTTTTCTTCATCGTTTCAATCACGTTGATAAGAGAGGCCGGTTAATTAACAATTCTATCAATCGATAAGATGATAAAATTTCTAATTAAGATATAGTACTGTCTATTTCTGGTATTAATTCGAATAATGTCCAGTTTCAATTAGCGTTTTTTTTTTACTAATAAATTGACCTGATGACCTGTTCGTTTACTGGAAGGAAGAGGATTAATAAAAGAAATATTTAGTAGTGAAGTCAGTCGTTTTCCATAAAAATAAACGCTTTATGAAAGATTCCAATTATGTAAAGTTGATTGGAATTTTAGTGATATTCCAAGAGAAAAATCTCGGCTATTCGATTTTTCGTAATTTGTTGCCATAATACCGGTTCTGGTGCGTAGATTTTTCTTAGCAAAAACAAGTCTTTGGCTTTTTGGTGTGCTTGTTGCCATGTTGTTGTTGGATAAAAGATCCAACTTTAAACTAACATTGTTGAATATAAAAAAAATCTCCACCTCTTCAACTTCCATAAATTTCAACCAACACTATCATGATCATCATTAAAGTAACGATAATAATAATCTCTTCATTATAATAATGTTATATTATTTATTAAAATTTATTAGGCGGTTTATTTGATCATAACTTATATGATAATCATTAAAAAAGCATAAAAATTGTTGAATTGAAGGGGAAAAGGAAATTAAATATCAATTCTTGCAACAATTACTCTTATCGTTCAATATTAGTTTTTTCTTATTTTTATATGTGGGTGATTATATCCGGACGAACAAGATAATTGACCAAGATTTAGATATCATGCCAATTACATTATGAATTTCTAATAAAAGGATAATTGCTCTTGGTCATCTTTAATGATTTTCTTCTTCCAATTATAGCGTTTGATTTTAAAACAAAAAATCTGTAATTAATGAGCTTATCAATCAAAACACGGATACAATAAACAACTAGAACGATATGTAAAAACTTGAACTTATTGATTAATATTTTTATATCTTTTTTCTGTATGATTTGTAGCAGAGAAATTGTATCATTTTAAGAAAAAAAACTTGTAAGATGAGTATACTCACTTAACATCAACTTGACCTACTACTTGACTGTAAAAGTAGCACGTTTGGTAGATGAAAAAAGGGTCTATTTTATAAATAATTAGTTTTATTATTGTCGTTTCTTTTTGATTGAAATTAGACGAGTTGGGCTTTTTCGGCGTCTTTTGCTGTGATAAAAGATTGTAGTTGTTGGGATTTTTGGTATTGCTCAATTGACGGTTATTATTTGCTTTGAACCCTGAAAATATTCGCTTTATTTGGTACATTTAATTATAAAAAACCACAGAATAATGGTTTTATTGTTAATTGTTGTAATTAGAAATCTTTTTATAATTGAGGTTGAAATTATACGCAATAAAAACTATAAAATTTCACATGGGTATTTGTTTACTTATTTATTTACTTATTTTTAGTGTTGACATTGTAATTTATTGAAATTCAATTTCGCTTATTTAATCCATAAATAATTTGAATTTTAACGTTTCTTTCTGTTAAATATTTCTACTATTGTTTACAGTTTATGTTCTGCATACAAATTTTATTCGTTGGAATATTAGCGGCAAGTAGGAATTTTTCTTTCCGCCTTGTTCGTTTAAAAATCAAGGAAATTTTAATTAAATTCGTGACAATTAAATACAAAAATAATGATACGTTTTTACGACATTGATTTATAATTTTCACCTTGAAAAACTAGATTTGGTTCCTTCGTGATGTGATTAAATTAAATAATATTAGAATTGAAAGTGTTCGTTACACAATTTTCACAACAAATCCATTGTTTTTCTTTGTCTTTGGACAATATTAACACTATTTTAACAAATTATTACAAAGGCAATTATTTTTTATAGTAAAATATTCAGATAATTTATCCACAAATAACTTTTAAAAATAAATAAAACGATTATTAAACAACTGTATTTTCTATGATTGATGCACATATTGATTTAGCGAAATTATCTCACATATTCCTTTTCCAAAAGGTAAAGAACTGAATTGAAAAAGACTGAATGTAAGTAGGTGCACCAGAGAAAGCTTTGAGTCCAAAATATTCCGGGAATTTTGTCAATTTTTCAAATGGTAGGCAATTGCTGTTGACATCACTTTTAACATTGAATTTAAAATGTCTTCAATTTCAACTTTTAAGCGTGAAAATTTCCACGTTTTTTTTCAATCTGTAAACATATCAAAATTTACAGTTAATTACTTTGACAATATTATAGACAAAAATATGAATTATTGTTTGTAAATAATTGCTAATTTCCTTTCGAATGGCAATGAACTCATTGTATGCAAAAAAATTATGTAAAACTTATTGATTTGAAAGAGAAAAAACGCCAACAAATAGTGAAATTTCTCAACATTGACATAAAAGTAAACAATGACATTATCTGTATTATTATCTGTAAAATCAGATAAGTCCAAATTTGTGTCGTTATAGAAAATGACGAAAAACCAAACAAGTTTATAAAGAATCCACCCACTTTTAACCAAATTTAGTGGTTGAACTTGTCTGACTATTCTCAATAAACACCTACCAGTATTTTATTATTCCAAGTATGAAAGATGAAAAATATTGATTCAACAACTGATAAAGTATTGAATATGTTGTCTTTATAAAATACTAATAAAGAATTCTTGTTATAACTATATTTAGATATCAATGGTTGTTTTGATTGATAATAAACTTTGTATAGTTAAAGTTAAAGATGAAAGGGTGAAGTCATATGTTGGGATAATTACACATAATAAACTTTGGTTTTAGTAAATAAATTTTGCATGTATGTATGATGTATGTGCGGTTTTATTTACGTACACATTTTAAACTAAATTTAGCACTTTACTTTTTCTGTTAATAAGAAAAAAAGAAAAGATAAACAAAAAACGTAATTACGGCGCCTGTGGTTGGTTATTTTTATAAATTTTGCAATTCAATCGAAATATCAAAAAGGTATGGAACAAATCAACGATTTCAAACTCTATTAAAACAATTTTATAATAATGCTAATTTCGTAATATGAATTTGTAATATTTCACATAAGAACAACTTTCCACACTTGAAAGTCCTCTTTTCTTAATTGTAAAATTTAATATCACGATTATCGTTTCAATGAAGTTATTGTTTTAAACAACTTTCTCCCAATATTAAAAAATCAATAAATAAAAACCTAATTCTTCAAAAATCCGTAATCATCGAATTTTATAACCATTGACTCAGATATTTGAGAGTATAAAATGTCTCGATTCAAAGATTCATTTTTTTATCAATTTTAGTCGATTATTATGACGAAAGTGAGTTTATTTCCGAATCTGTTTACGGTCAAACTTGGGTTGAACGTATCGATTTTTCTAAATACCCAAACCCATTCAAGCCACTAATTAAATTTAACGTTCTAATTAACAAAAAATGTGTTATTTCAGTTCAGGACGGTCTTTCATGTTGTTGATACATAAATTTTCTATGTCAAAACCAGTCCATATTGTGTAATTTTCTATGCTTTGTACACAAAAATTTTACTGCCTTGTTTTTTCCAATTTTTTTACTATTTTATTATTTGTTATTGTTATTGTATATTAAATAATAGAATGCAACTATATAGCTATAGCTGCCGGCATTAAGTAGCCTTCATTTCTTTTTTAAATTCGAAAATTACCATGATAATTTCCTAATTATCATTTGAAAAGTATTTCAAAAATGTGTTGTTTGATCAATTTCCGGTTATTTAAAATGCATTCTTACCTACTTTTTTCACTGTGGTATCAATCAAATTGAATGAATGAGGAAATAGTAACACATTTTCAGGTCAAATACTCAACTTGATTTTTTTCAATTGAACATACATTAATTAACAATAAAGGGAAAAACTGAGAGTATATTAAGTTATTATTGTATCAGTCCGACTTATTATTATCAATAAATATAAAAACAACAGTATATTTATAGATGTTGTTCCCTTCCTTATTAAACTGAAATCCTTGAAATAAAATTTGTACTAATTTAAAAGTAGATAATTATTAGTAAATTTATTGTTATTTATAAAAATACAAGCATTTATTCCTTGGCATTTAAATTATTCTTGGTAATAATAATTTTTGATTTTCTTATCATTTTCAGGATCAGTACGATAATTTATCACTGCACACATTGAAGGGTATCGATTTTTTGGAAAAATATGGACATTTCGTCAAAGATCGAGCGAATATTGAATATGAATATGCCTCAAAATTAAGGTAATTATCAATGTTTCCAAATTATTTATAAATTAACTTAATTTCAGTACTGAAATTGTGGTATTTTTAACAATTTTGAACTAAATCTAATCTCTGATCGATTTCATCAATATCTAAAAATCTTACCAAATTACCATATAAACGTCTCAGTTTATTACCTTTGGTCAATTCTAATTAATTTTATTATATATAAAATCTGTTTTGAGTGTCTTTAATACGTTCGAATTAAGTTTTGGGACGTTATTTTGACTAAATCATGAGAATTAGTATGTAGCTATTTTTAAAGCAGTATTTTCAAAAAATCGTTCAAGTTTTTATATCGAGTGTTTGTTTATTGCTACTAGTTTCGATTTTATAAGTGGAAATTTGCACATTCCGGTTATTAAAATATAAAGAAAAAAAATTACAATATTGTGACTGGTTTATTTCAGTGAAATTAAAAATAATAATTCGAATTTTTCTACTAATAGACCAATATATTTATAGGACATGACTAAATTAGAGATTAGACAAATATGATGGAGAATTAATGACCTTTTCTCTTATCTTAACAATTGTTTAAAGATATTTATTATGATCTGGTATTCGTTTTCAATTTTAATATTGATTTTATATCCAGAATTGAAAAAAATAACAAACCGGATTTTATAGATCACTGACCGTTTGTCCTTTTGTTATTTTTTCCTTTATTATTATTTTTTTTTTTTGATAAAATAATGCGTGGTGTATATGTGTGTATGTTTGACGTATTTAGCGCCCACATAATCGAGAGAAAAGATACAAAATAAATCTTGGATAAGAAACTAGAAAAAATATTTCAAGTTTTCAGACGATTACCAAATCTTTCTTGCTTTATTGTATTTACTGTTAGATTTTGGATTATTTCTTTAATGGCTTAAAATAAGCATCCAATTTAAAACTAATTAAAATAATGGTTGTTTTTCTTCAATTATCGAAAATCTATATTTGAGTAATTTTCAAAATGGCATAATAAAGTAAAATTACATAAAAAAACTCATTTGAATTACGAAGAAAATCTCAATAATTATGTTGCTATTGTTACAGGAGACTAGTGAAGAGTTACCAACCTAAAAAGAAAGACGAAGAGGATAATCAGTAAGTTTATTTATATACAGCTTATCTGGTAGCATGATTAACTTTATCATTACCGTATCTATTATCTTACAATCATCAATATACTAATCAATTAGTATTCAGAATAATAAACTACGTTAAAGAATTTTAATTAATGATTCTCATTATTATTTATTGATACAAATCGGATATGTTAACTATTGATTCATGTTAATGAACAAAATTGCTATCGATCCAATTATAATATCTTTGGAACGTGTAAAATTAACAATTTATAAAGAATTTTTGTTTAATTATAGTTCTAGATAAAGGCAAAGTGAAAGTGTAATTTAAATAATGAGTCATTAAATTCTAAGATAATGGAAATTAATAATCGCGTATTTCGTGTAAAATACCGAAAACTTACTGATTCATCAACAATGATTCTAAATTATCTGATACAAAACTAAAATTTTCCATAACTTGTTGTTTTAATGTAATATTCATGTTATTTCTTTAAAAATCATTAGAAAATTGTTTAATAACGGGATAATTAAATTATAATTGAGACAGAATTATTAAAAAATTGAATCACATCTATTTTGTCTGATAAAATTCCATAAATCCTTAAAAGACATTTCTATAGCAAAACTACTTTAATAATAATGAAAACGATGTAAACAATTATCAATTTCAAGGATTTATTCTAGACTCATTATTGTTTAAATCAAATCATATCACGTGTGTTTCTATATCATTTTTTTACGTTTTGATTTATGTAATTGAATAAAGAAAAACGCAATTATATAATTAAAATGCCGCATTTTCTCTATTTTATATACAAGTTACTTAATCTTAATTATCATTAACTTAATGATTTCCTTGTTTTATAGATTTACAACAATAAAGGCTTTCAAAATTTTAATGAATGAAATCAATGATTTAGCCGGCCAACATGAAGTAGTCGCTGAAGATCTACAATCAAACGTAATTAAAGAATTGAATGCCCTAGTAAAAGACATACGTGAAGAACGAAAAGTAAGTTGATTCAATTTATAAATATTTCAATTAAAATTAATTAATATTGTTTTGATTTAGAAACAATTACAAGAAGGCCAGAGATTATCGCAAGCATTACAGGCACAATTAGAGAATTTACAACGTTCGAAAAAAGCATACGATAAAGCATTTCGTGATAGTGAGAAAGCATTGGAGAATTTCCAAAAAGCCGATGCCGATTTAAATTTATCAAGAGCTGAAGTTGAGAAACAACGTACAAATTTAGCTTATAAAACACAAGTTTGTGATACAGCAAAAAATGAATATGCTGTACAATTACAAAGAACAAATGAATTACAACGACAACATTTCCGTTCTGGTTTACCGGAAGTATTCCGGCAATTACAAGATTTAGATGAGAAACGTATAAAAAATATTAAGAATTTTATACGTAGTTCAGTTGATATTGAACGTAATGTATTTCCTATAATTAATAAATGTTTAGATGGGATTTTGAAAGCTGCTGATATTATTAATGAGAAAGAAGTATTATTTAATTTTATTATTATTTAATTTATTCTTACTATTGTATTATTGTTAGGATACAATGTTGGTGATTGAGAAATACAAATCAGGCTTCTTACCACCTGATGATTTCCCATTTGAAGATCTATCAAAAGGTGGTAGTGATTCGGGTAGTGCTAATAATATAAATAATATACAAGTTAATAATAAATTAGTGAAAGATGGTGGTTATACAGTGAAAGGTACTGTTACTGGTAAAGCAATGAAGAAAAGGACTGGACTTTTTCATATATTTGGAAGTAAAGGGGTGTGTATTTACAATTGAAATAAATTCTTAGAATAACTCGTAAAATCGTCAACCAAATCGAATGCATGCTGCAAAAAAGCTATAAATACCCAAACAATTGTATTGCATTTATAATAATTGTAAACAGGTTTGATTAGATAGAATAATTCGTCGTATAATGGGAATATTTGATGAAACAGAAACAAAAGGAATATTGTAGTTTCTAATATTAATTTCTATTATAAAAAGTAATCATTTCTTAATACAATATAATGATAATTTTGTTATATTGTATTGTCTATAGCCTACCTTTATTGCATTTTAATAATTCTATTTGTATTGTTGTTTTCTTTCTATTTTGGTGATGGTGATGACCTGGATGTTTGGGCTAAATTATTGCGAATTTCCTTTTAAAATAAACTCTAGTAAGTAATTTCGAACAACAACAGAAAAGCATGTTTTTATGATTTTCGTTGAATTTCAATCAAATTTTAATTTCGAAGCTTTGTATAAAATCTTCGGCATGTTATTTTGTTGAATTTTAATTATAAAAGATGAGTTGTAACGGTTCTAATCCACTTGAAATTCATTTAATTATTATTTGGTTATGTGAAATTAATTTAAATTACTAATTCAAATGGAGAGACAGAATTAATTAAAGCTTTTTTGTCAGCTCGCTTATATTAGTTTTAATTTATATTTATTTGTATATAAAGCATGTTAAGCTAATGCTTTATTGTTTTCATGCGTACAGAAGCTTTCAGAGGTCTGTATGGCGATCAAGGTATGTGGCTTTGTGTTGTTATCCTAACACTTAAAAATCAATTAGTATTAGTAAATATAGTATTGTTAATAGTTTGTTTATATTTTTATAATTGATTAGATTTATTGATATTTTGGGATTTTCTAGAATGCTGCAATTTCCGATGGAAAGGAGGATTTGAGCGATTTGCCACCGAACCAAAGGCGGAAGAAATTAACGCAAAAGATCGAAGAACTCAAAAGTAAAATTGCTCAAGAGATGGCCGCCAAAGATGGTTTAATGAAAATGAAAGGCGTTTATGAAGGCAATCCGGCATTAGGTGATCCAATGACAATTGAAGGTAAATTCGTCATTTTCGCTCAAATTATTTGTAAAAAAACAATTTTTTAGGTCAATTGAATGAATGTAGTCATAAATTAGATAAACTCCAAGCCGAATTGAAACGTTATCAAAACTATTTAGAAGATGCAATAAAAGGTATACAAAATAATTCGTTAACAAATTCACCAAGATTAGTGAACGGTTCGAGACATCATCGTAATTCTGGTGGTAGTGCAGCTGAAGAGGAATCATTAAGCAGGTCGGCAAGTGACAGTAGTGTTACAAATCCTACTACTATCAATCATAATAATAAACAATCAGCTCCGGGTACTCCTCAGCTTAACAATCATGGGTGGGTTGTTGTAGTTTATCGCTTTATTTTCTTTAATACAATTTTTTTTATATAACACACGATCATTGACTGAATTTTAAATTTGTTATATAAAGAAAAACCAACTGAATTTCTCCCAATCTACTAACATTTATTTTTTTATTATTATTTCGTTGATTAAATCAATTCTAGTTCGGTTTAGTTTTGTTTTATTTAATTTACATGTAACTTTACATTTTGACATAGTTGTTCAAACAGTCCTGAAAGTGGTCTGGGTACGTCGCGAACTTCACTACCTGGTGCCGATTCGGATCCTGATCAATACGATGGACATGCCGCCGATCCGGAAAGTGAATATTATGAAGCCGATACTCTACCAACTATAGGCACGTGTAAAGCCTTATATCCATTCGAAGGTAGTTATTATAGATAAATTTTATCCGTAATCGAATTTAAATAATTTCAGCTACAAGCGAGGGTAGTATACCGATGGCCCAAGATGAGGAGTTACATTTGATCGAATTAGATCAAGGTGACGGTTGGACTAGAGTTAGACGGATGCATGGTGATTTCGAAGAGGGTTTCGTGCCAACTTCTTATATAGAATCAATGTTGTTTAATACATGAAAACGAATCTAAATTTCAACATTAATCAAAATCGAAACAAATATTTTTGTATTATTTATAATTTCTTTTAATTCTATTTATTTTAAAAGAGAAATATTTTAGAGAAAAAATTGCTCAGTCATATATTGTATTAATTCTCTTCATATCGTTTCTAGTAATTAATATGCCAATAAGAACAAAATTTGTGTATTTTTTAAAATAATTTCCAGTATCGTCCATTTTATTTTAGTTATATTTGCTTTATTGATGCAATTTGTTTGCTTATTCTAGCACAATTGAATCATCAAATCTGATGATTTCATTTTTTAATTAGTTTATTGCAATTTCATTGTAAATTTCGTCAGCGAAAGCTTATTCGCTCTTATTCATTAGTGGATTATAATTATTGTATATATACACCTGTATGCCAATTACTAATATTTACTATTATTAGCTCGCTGTGAAAACAATTTTTAAGTATATAAATGTAAAGAATAATTAGTAATTTTATAGATTTTTTTTACAAGGAAATTAAATAAAATTTGCCTATAATAATTAATTATAGTTAGTGGGATTTTGAATTGTTAAGTTGATGGATTCTTATAAACAATTTTCCAATAGAGTTAACGATTTTTTTGTAACAACACTTTTAAGGACAAAAATATCGAGTATTTGCTTTAATATTTGTAAGTAATCCAGTTCATATCCGTATTAAAATATCAATTAACGAGAGAATTATTGAATATATTTATCTATATGTATATTTAACTATGTTAAACAAAGTAAATGTATATTATTCAGTGATTGGTGGAATAAGTTTGATTTGTCCTTAAAAGTTGCACTTTAGCTCCAGTTGTAATTTTTCTTGCTGAGAACGTTCGAAGATATACGTGTATATGATTATATGACTGATTCCTGTATTATAAACTATATATCTCTATTATTAGTTTTATTTACAATTACATTCTTAAAACTAATTTCCGTATCATTTCTAATAGACTGGTGCCGGTTTTTGGGTCATCAACAATCCGTATCGTTGTTTAATTGTAATACGTTGTCTTGAATACTTGTCTTCAGGTGAGAATCGAGCTGTACTTACAAAGAAAGCAATTTTAATGTTATTTTATAGGAAAAACGAAGGTAATTACCGGGGTGTGCTGAAAATGTTGGTTTTCCATTGGGATCAGTTTTCTAGAAAACACCAATTTAATTGTTGAAATGTGGGGAATTAATACTTACATTTAGTGTATAAACACGGTTTCCATCATTGTCTAAATAATACATAAGGTACATTTTTATTTATTAATTATTTGTAATGTTTATGAAAATCGTAAAATTCACACGTGCTCGAATGACAGCTGTCAAAAATACGGAATCGCCAACGTAATAGCTACGAAATTTAGCGCTATTTGTTTTGTTAAGTTAGCAGCACTGAATCGAACAAAAATTGTAATTGAAGAATAATAAGTAATTCTATTGGTAAAATCTAGTTTAATTAGGAAATATCTAAATAAAAAAATTGGAAATTTTTAAAATTGAGTGTTTTGTACTTGTTTATGGTTTTATACACAAATATTATTCGATTTAGTATAGTGCCATCTATCGATCATTGCTTGAAGCTTTTAATACTAGTGATTTATGTTGGCTGTCTGGAATTTGTTTTGTTATAGAACAGCAATGCCAGATCTACCGATTTTTCGGTAGATCTACCGATTTTGGGCTCCAATTATTTGATTGTATTTTTGCAGTTGAGCAATTTGAAGAAAATAATGTGTACTTGTTCCCATATCACCTTTGAGGTAAAGCACAGGATGCGTCTTTCCATAG
Organism: Mylabris phalerata; assembly: GCA_020740385.1. Taxonomy (NCBI): domain Eukaryota; kingdom Metazoa; phylum Arthropoda; class Insecta; order Coleoptera; family Meloidae; genus Mylabris; species Mylabris phalerata. The sequence goes on along the minus strand of JAJEOX010000299.1, from coordinate 1,293,071 downwards.
TGGTATCCCCGGTAGGCTTAATCCACTATAAGGGTGTACCAATGTTAGTAAAATTCGACTTAAGTATATCTTTCCAGAATCAGTGATTTAAGTCGGCTTAAAGGGATAAAATAATAAATAAAGCTTCTATTTAGCATAAAATCAACATTATTTTACCATAAATTGCTCCTTAAAAACAACGATCATAATTTGTACAATTTGTAATGTTGAACGATTTGAATTTTCACATAAAATAGAAGTAGAACACTAATTAAATTTAATAATTAATCAATAATTTGAAATTTGTTTAAAATTATAAAGCCATAGCGTCCATATTCTGCAGAACTTCCTGTGATTTTTTATTATTTTCTTCGGTCTGATCATCTTTCACTGGTAAAGTACTTCGAACAGTTTCAATCTTTTTAACTGGAGCACTTTTTCTTACTGTCTCTTGTAAATTTTGTAATTGTTTATCAATTTCTTCAACTTTCTTCTTATTCTTAACATTAATCTACAATACAATTCGTAAATAATTGTAAATTTCTTACAAAAAAACAAATACTCACGTGTTTCAATTCGGTCTTTACAACTTTAGCTTTAGCTTTAAGTTTCAAACTTTTAGCTCCAGCCACTTTGAAGACACTATTGAGTTTCTTGGTTTTGTTCTTCCCCATGATTACCTATTCGAAAACAAAAATAAATTCAAAATTATTCAGAATTAAACGTGTAATTTACATTTCTTTAAATTTTCTTGTCGTTCTTCCACATCATCGAATTTCCGTTTATTACAATTAACACCCCCAATATTACCAACTAATAAATCGCGATCTAATTTAAAAACAATTCTCATCATTTCTTTCAACGAACTTACAGTCCGAACTCGAAATATTTCAATAATTTTATCGGAAATATCACAACCTATATTTGTAAGTAGTATTTTTTTTGTTATATTGATGTAATCTTCACCTTTGGCAAAACAATAAACAATAATTATCGGTGGTTTATCGAGTTTTTCGCCTATTTCGGTCTCTTTATACAACCCGATGAGATTCGACAAGAATTCGACAGCCAAAGCCGGTAAATTCATCACAATATAAATATCGTTTTTCTTTAAATATTTCAGTAAATTCGCTTTAATTTCGTCCAATATAAAATCTTTACCGTCTTTATTGAAAGTTTCTAAATTATCGCCGATTTTATTTAATTTTTTATTATAATTCAACCATTTAAAAGATTCAGGATTTAAATCATTGGCATAAACTTTACACTTCTTTTTAGCTGCCGGTATCGAGAATGGTCCAACACCGGCGAAAATATCAAACAAAACATCATTGGGTTTCAACATTTTAACAATCCGTTCGTGTTCTGTACATAATCTGGAATTCCAATAGACTTTCGAGAAATCGAATTCAAATAAACATTTATTCTCTTTAACTTGCACGATCGTATCGTCGTCACCTTTCAGAATTTCCATTTTAAAATTCCGATACTCAGTATCGATCATATTGATTTTATTAACAACACTCCGACAACCTGGAATTTTCTCATATAAAACCTCACCGATTAAATTTTTATACGGCAATAGATGTTCACGTAGATTAACATGAACAATATGGCCCGTTTTTGTAAAACTCGACAATCCTTCCAAATCTTTAGGCAAAACAGATTTCAAAATTGTATCCATTGAGAAATTGTCGTAATTTAATGTACATGAACGTCTCTCGAAGTTTGTGGAATTTATTGTGAATTTCGCTAGAAATTCTCGATCTTCTAATGATAAATCGTCGAAATTTTCAACAATTTCCGGATTCAAATAGACAATCGTTTCGTTATCGGCCGTTTTGATCGGTTTAAAATTTTCAATTTTCAACAAATATTTCTTCAGCGTCGGTAGAATTGTCGATAATTTAATATCGTTGAATTTGAGGCAAGGCATTTGGATTTGTTTCGAAAATTTCGTTTTATCTAATTTTGTCATACCATAAACACTATCACATGGTTTTAATAGGTTAGAATTTTTCGACATTTTATAATCAAACAATCTGGATGGAAATAAATTGAAATTAATGAAGGTATAATTACGAAATGTACAGTTTTTGTAGAGAATTAATGAGAATTGTTTTAAATTCATTCAAAAATTATTCAAACGCAATAACCTCAAATACTCACTTTGACAGCTTTGACAGTAACGAACGAGGCATAAAAGAACTATTATTCGTCAAATTCGAACTACTAGTGGTAATTTAGTAATAACAACAAAAACACTAGCTTTATATTTGAATTGAATTCTACGGTATAATTTATCACTGATTATTAATCAGTGATTAATAAAGTAATTAAACATAAAGTATATGATATTGATTAATTTGATTCAAAAGTTATGGGGTATTATTCTTTAATGAAAGTCGCTTTTATAATTTGTTAATAAAGTTCTAGTTGCTGGAATTGGTGGTGCTTGAAAGTTTAAATAAAGCTCGGAATTACTAGCTTTCAACACGTTTATCGATTTTAGACTGTTACTATTATTGATTATTTCCCTGAAGTCATCCATAGAGAAAAATAGAGACAACGATTCGAATGATTTAAACTCTGGCTGGCGAGTCGAATTTAAGCCGAAAAAGTCGGAATTTCCGGTAATATTGAAGTAATTATCGGCCAAATTAACGAAACATTTTTAATTTGTAATCTACATTTACTTACATTCAAGGCGGTTGATATAAAATGTGGTCTTTTTGTTCATCAATCTCCCAATTAAAAGCTGTTGAAACATTCTCATTATCGCTATTCCTATCAATTATTTTACATTTATTCTGATCTTCAGTATCAGTAGATTGAATTTGTTCAGCCGCTTCTTTGGCAACTTTCTCTTTTTCAGCATTCTCATTACGTACAGCTAATTCGACAGTTTCACGAAATAACGAACCGAATTTCTCGAAGAAACCACCTTCGATCTGTTGTATCCTATAACGAAGATAAAGGAAGTTGAAGGCGAGATTTTAATGGTAAATAAATCTCATAAATTGCCTATACTTTTTATTCTTGACTGTTAATAACAAGAATTATCAATAAAATTACACGAATTTCTAAATTCCTACAATTATGGAAGGCTTATCGGAAGACTGGAATTATTTAATAACTAATAAAGCAAATAATAGGAACAGATATTTCTTAAATCTGTCTATTTAAATTCAATTATAAATTGCCTAAACAAATATACTTAATATAAGTGAAATCATCGATACCGTGATGTGATCCTTCGCGGCCCAATCCCGACTCTTTAATTCCACCAAAAGGCGCTTCAGCCGCCGATATTAAACCTTCATTAACACCACACATTCCTACTTGTAAATGTTTGGTAACACGAAAGATTTGTTGGATATTTTCGGTAAAAATATAACCAGCTAGACCGCTATTTGTTGCATTCGCTATCTGTAAAGCTTCATCTTCGTCTTTAAAACAAATCAAATTGATAGACGGACCAAATATTTCCTCCTTATAAACTTTCATATTATCCTGAATATCACCTAATACAGTTGGGGAATAGAATAGAGGACCTAGATTTGTTAGGGGTTTAGCCCCAGTTAAAACAGTTGCACCTTTACTTATAGCATCGTTAATTAAATTCGAAACTTTATCGAATTGCGCTTGATTTATTAACGGTCCTATTTGAGTTGTATCGCATTTACCGTCGCCTATTCGTAATTGTTCGACTTCTTTAACAATCTTTGATACGAATTCATCGTAAATATTGTCTTGGATTAAAAAACGATTCGAGGCGACACAAGTTTGACCGCAATTGCGAAATTTCGATGTCATTGCACATTTGATAGCACGCTCAATATTTGCGGATTCAAATACAATAAACGGCGCATTTCCACCTAATTCCAAACCGAGACGTTTTATACGATTAGCGCATTGTTTATACAACAATTTGCCAACTTCAGTTGAACCAGTAAATGAGATACCAGCAATTAAAGGACTTGTACACAATAAATTACCAACAGTAGGTGTATTCGGACGATCACAAGTAATAACATTTAACACCCCGTCAGGTATACAGGCGTCTTTAGCTAATTGTGCTAATGCTAATGCAGTTAATGGTGTATCTTCGGCTGGTTTTATAACGCAAGTACAACCGGCCGCTAAAGCAGCGCTAGTTTTCCGAGCCATCAAGGCATGTGGGAAATTCCATGGTATTATCAATGCAGCCACACCAATCGGTTGTTTCTCAATCAGATATTTCTTAGAACGATCTGTACTACTTATAATTTCACCATCAATACGTCTCGCTTCTTCCGAATAGAATTCAACAAACGAATTACCATAATTGACCTCACCTCTAGCTTCAGTTATCGGCTTCCCTGATTCTTCAGTTATAATATCCGCTAAATCGTTTTGATGTTTTTTTAATAAATTAAACCAATTTCTCAGTAGATCAGATCGTTCTTTCGGTGTTGTATCTTGCCACGTGTTGAAAGCTTTATATGCTGCATTGATAGCATTGGAAAACATCATCGATATTCAAATCGGATACTGTTGTTATTATTGCACCGTTTGATGGATTAATAACTTCGAAGACTTTATTATTATTTGCCGGTATCCATTCACCATTCACGAAAGCTTGTTGTCGTAATAAATGCAATTGTCGCTGCATTATTAATTTTGTATTCGATAGAAATTTGTTTTTTTTAGTTAGAAATTGCCACATTTTCTTCAAAATTATACTACAATACCAATAGAAGGGATATTTACAACAGTTTCGTATTCTTACGAGGTTTCGAATAAAAATCAAAAATAGGAGCGCGTATTTCAAATTTAACCGTTGTCATGGTTATATTGATACGATTTTTGAATAACAGTGATCGCTGCTACTGCTATATTGCGATCGCAGCTAAAACTAGCACCAATACACCCATGATAATTCGCTAATATGAACTACTGTTGGTAGAATTTGGACTACTAATATACCTTTTTCTGTTTACCACCACGGTTAAGATAGAGATAACAAATATTTTCTACCAGTATGACCAATGCGACAAAACCGAAATAACTAGAGCGTTTATTTTTATTATAGAAATTCATGCGGTTAAAATTTTGTCAATTTTCTACAATGGATATTAATTTATCAAACATAGAGAAGATTTGTCGAATTTGTTTGAATGAATCCGATAAAATGTATTCGATTTATTATAAAATATCAGGAAATACGCCTATTTATAAAGTATTAACAAGTATTTCATCAATTAAAGTATGGTAATTTATTATTTAAAAAATAGACCTGTATTGATTGTTTTTTAAAATTTAGATTGATAGCGATGATGGTTTACCTTCGATAATTTGTGATAAATGCCTAGATTTGGCGAATATTTCATTTAAATTCCAGAAACAATGCAATAAGTCTCAACAAATTTTCGACAATTATTTAAAACAAACATCAATAAAAATCACAAATAACGAATCAGAGAGTGAGAAAGAATCGAAACCTAGTGAAATCAAACAAAACTCCTCAAAATCAACCGAGAAAGTAGCAAATTTAAGCTAAATTTTACCGACATTACAACTTTTATTGTTTGTAGGTGTATTCGTGTGAATTATGCGATAAATCGTACAAATATTCGGCAAGTTTGCGAGTCCACATGCGGAACCACACGCAAGAACAACCGTATTCGTGTAAAATTTGTGGCAAACGTTTCAAACAAACGGCTTCGCTAATTTGCCACAAACGTAGCCACACTGGCGAACAACCCTATTCGTGTACGATTTGTGGTAAAAAATACAAGCAATCGGGGACGTTAACGGCACATATGCGGGTGCACACGGGACAACGGCCGTTTCTTTGCTCGATCTGCGGCCGTGGTTTCCGACAAACCGCCGATTTATTCTACCATATGCGCTCTCATACGAAAGAAAAACCGTACATGTGTAATATTTGTGGAAAGACAATGTCGATGCAATCGCATCTTGTACAACATATGCGGATTCATACAGGAGAGCGGCCGTTTAAATGCTCGTAATTTTCTCTTTATTATCATCTTCTGTTTGATTTATTGTAAATTTTAGGATATGTGAGAAGGCGTTTATATCGTCAACTCTACTAAAACGGCACGCAATTATCCATACAGATTTGAAGCCGTACAGTTGTGAAGTTTGCTCGAAATCGTTTAATCGTCTCAGCAGTTTAACAGTCCATTCGAAAATTCATACAGATGATCGTTCGCATATTTGCCAGATTTGTAATCGTAGTTTTATTCAAGCTTCAGCGTTGCGGTCGCATTTAACCACGCATTCTTCGGAGTATAAATCCGTGTAATTTCCCAATTGTCCCTTTAATAGACGCTATTTAAATTTTAAATTAATTAATTGAAGTGTCACCTAATCAAATAACCTCAATTTTTTGAATATTGTAGTTCTGATGTAGTGTTACATTTGAACTACTGTTATTAATCACCGGACGATCCGGGTGTTGTCTTTTTGATAACGCAATCTAAAAATAACCAATGTTTATTCAATTGTAAATTTTTGTTTTATGTGATTGTTAACGTATTATTGTGTGTGTATTTTAATTATTGTTTTAAAAGATTAATTATTGATAACATAACCTTTAAACGAGATGTGGAAGGCAGCAGCCGGGCAACAAATCAAATTGGACATGCCCGCATCCGAGGATGATGAATGGGAAACCGATCCGGATTTCGTTAATGATGTAACCGAACAGGAACAACGATGGGGCTCCGCTACTGTCGCCGGTTCTGGCAGAACTGCCGGAGCTATCGAGTAGACTTATCAATCTTTTTTATTGATTTTAATTAATTTTATTATTGTTTGAAGTATGTGCCAATTACGGCGCGAGACTCAAGAAGCGGACGCTTTACGGAAAAAGAAACAACTCATGGAGGATCCGAGCAATCCGTCATTCGGTTATGGGGGCAAATTCGGTGTGGAGAAGGATCGTATGGATCAGTCGGCGGTCGGTCATGAATATGTAGCGAAAGTTGAGAAACACGCCTCACAAAAAGACTACACAACTGGTTTCGGTGGGAAATTCGGCCTGCAAACGGATCGTGTTGATAAAAGTGCCGTTAGTTGGGAGCATAAAGAGAAGGTTGAAAAGCACACATCGCAGAAAGATTACGTTGTTGGTTTCGGTGGGAAATTCGGTGTACAATCAGACCGACAGGATAAATCGGCTGTCGGTTGGGACCATGTGGAGAAAGTTGAAAAACACGAATCACAAAAAGGTAGCAACATTACAATAGTTTTCAATAAAATAACTAAATCGATAAATTTTAGATTATGCTAAGGGTTTCGGTGGTAAATTCGGTGTCCAATTAGACCGCCAGGACAAATCAGCGGTCGGTTGGGACCACCATGAAGCGTCACAAAAACACGAAAGCCAAACGGACCACAAAATCGGTTTCGGTGGCAGATTCGGTTTGCAAACAGATCGCGTCGATAAATCCGCCGTTTCGTTTAATGACGAACCGACAAAAGTCGGTACGAATTATACGAAAGTGAAACCGGATATTGCCGGCGCTAAACCGTCCGATTTACGGGCGAAATTCGAAGAGATGAGTGTTGGTAGTAAAGTTGAAATCGAGAAGAATTCAGCACCGAAGAAAAGCGTACACGCGAAAGCTGCAGTCTTTGCAAATAACCAAACATCGGAAATTAATCAGAATCAAAAAATTGAACCGAAATCGTTGGATCCATCGAAACTTGCTCAGTTTACTGCTCAAAATAATGTTGAAGAAACACCAATTGAAACAACTAGACAGAAATTGAACGAATCGAGAACGGCGTTTTTGACACAAACTCAACAACAAGACGAGAAAATTGAACGATCAATTCCGCAACAATTAGATCAGAATAAAGTTGCACAATTTTTAAATCAAGACGATGTGGAAATTCAACAGAAATCGGCGAAACTTGAGGAAATTGAAGAGAAATCGAAGCAACAATTACAAATGTTAATGCAAGAAGAAGAACAAATTTATGAGAATTTACAAAATCAACAAATCGAACAAACAACACCGACTGAAGACGATACGGAATATTACAGTCAGGATGAAATTGTCGATACGGGAATATCAGCGGTAGCCATGTACGATTATCAAGCGGCCGCCGATGATGAAATCTCCTTCGATCCGGACGATCTTATCACCCATATAGAAAAGGTATTGATTATTAATTTATGGGAATTGTTTAATTTTAATTATTATTATTATAGATTGATGAAGGCTGGTGGAGAGGTTTATGTAAAGGCAAATATGGTTTATTTCCAGCAAATTATGTACTAGTTAATGAATAAAACCTGTATCCTTTAAATTTTAATAACTCGTTGGCCTATGTACTTAATTTTTTGCTTTTCGGTTTATTTTATCATTGAATTTTTTACCTTGTAATGAATAAAATTATAGTGATGAATTTAAGATTTGAAACGGTAAAGCTGCCGTATCCTTTATTTGCTTTATTAAAAAATCTTTATAAAAAAACAAGCGCGAAGTTGTCGACCTTTTCAACAACTTGACAATTATTAATTAATTAATCAAAAGATTTAAAACGTACCGTTAACATAAAGTGCAATCTCAACAATTTCAATTCATAAAGGCATGAAAGCGGCCCATTCTATCTCTTACAATTAGAATTTCACGGATTGTTAATCTATTTCAGAAAAATTTATAATTAATAGTTGCAATCGCAAATGTCGCCGAATAATAAGAATTCTTTCCCTATAGACGACATTTGAAGAGCAAAAAAGGATGATAAATCACAATAATAAGGATCCCGTTTTCATTTCGAACAATTCCTCAATCAAGTATATTTTTCAATCTTTTCTTCTCCACATCCAATTTCGTCCGTTGTCATCGATAATAAAGACTTTTCGATCATTTGTCTATCAATGGGCGAATTCCCTTCACTATCGTCGCCCCAAATAACGAAAAACGTGCGTTTTCCGGGCGTCGGCGCGAATATTTCATTGTTTTGCGAAATTTACGCGCGTCTCACTTTTCACACAGCATCCAGTTGAAAAGTGTCGTGCACTAGTGGAAGATTCGCAATTTAAATTTCTCTAAAATGACAACACTTTCAAGATTTCGTTAGAGTAAGTTTCTAATCTGACAATTTTAACGAATTTTAATTATAAAAATGAACACGCTTTACTTATGTAACTTAATATGTTGATTTCGTCAATTATAATCGTTCAAACTGCTAAAATTACTCGCTGAATAATTCTAACGAAGATACGTACAATTAAATGTATTTCCATGTTTAATAGTGCGTAATATTTAAAATTTACGCCCTATTACCGATTCTTGTACGGTAGAAACTTTGGTGATCAACGAATTATTATTGTTGATCACTTGGGGATTCACCGAAGACTCCAACAGGTGGTGTAGACTTGTTCGAATCGAATTATTCCAACTCATAGAGAAATCCTTTTATTTCCTCATAGCCAATATTTTATCGTTGATTAACGATTGTTCGAAATAGTGTTGGAATACAATGTTGTCTCTTATTGCCAATCTATTTCTAATAGAAATTCAAATAAGAAATCGATTTCCTTATCGTCGAGTTCTTGTAAAATTGTTCTATTTTCGAATCTAAACTGATTAACAAATCTCGGTGGAAAAATAACCAATTAATAAAAAGACCGTTTGATAAGTTATCAGTGTTGAACAGTAATAATAATGTTGTTGTTTGTTTTACTCTCAAAATTATTTATTACAAAAATGTTTTAACTGGAAGTCGTGCATCATAATAAATTGATCAACATCATGTATAAATTTAGTTGTATTAAATGACTAATTCGAGGCTAATATTGTTTAATTTACATAAAATTTAATATATGAAAGGAAACAGTCGGTTATGTTAAATTCATGTGGAATTAATGGAATACCCACCCGGCGCCTCCGCCAAAATTACCCGACAATTCTTTTAATTGCAATCGATTTTGCCCTGGCCGGTTATCAAAATTTTGTTATAAAATAGCGCTACAGAAATACAACTTGTCCTAGTCAAGTTATATTTAGTAAGATTTATTAATATTACGGCGTATTTTTTGGTAAATCTAGGCGAATTTTCAATTCGAAAATCGGCTACATCAAGGGCTTGATATGAATTTCTAATTCACTAATAGCAACAAATTTAAATGTAAATGTCTATGCGTCGAAATCCGGTATTCGCATAATAAAGTTGTAGAAACCGAAGTTTTATTGATTAGAATCCTCATAGCTGTTTCATTGCAATATTTATTTTGTAATTCGGTTAGTTTAACACGCGAAATTTAATAAAATTTCCGATTTCTTTATCAACAACAACAGTGTCTTTGAACAAAGCTCGAACTTGTGTCGCGGTGAAAGCAAAATTGTTACAACATCCGGCAAGTTTCGGCTTTTATTAAATATTTAATACGAAACGCTCGCCAACTAATAGAAGTTTCGGTACAACTTCCGTTGGAAACTTACGGTTATGTTCGCCGGTTTAAAAGTTATTAAAAATTAGGTTTCTTTTCATAGGAGATTGTCTAGTTTTCTACCGTTTCTCCCCAACATTTAGAAACAAGCTGCATCCTTCCGGCTATTTAACAATAATGAATTTATTATAACTCCATTCAGTAACGCATTTCGCCAAATACAGACGATGTTATAGTTTAAAATTACTGCGCGATAATTCGGGGGAAAACTGGAAATTTGTCGTATTGTCGAAGGGCGAGGAGATTAAGATTTGTGGAAAATACTCCACGTATGTTCGTTGTTTTGTTAAAATCTGTATGCTTCAAAGATTCGCATAAATGTAGCTATAACAATGCAAGTTTATAGTTATGAGAATTTTTAATAAACCCGCGAAATCTTTAATTGTAGCCGCCCCTCGGAAATATGGATTCGGTAGCCACTTAGAGAAATTAAACTAATTGTTAATTAACTGTATTTCGTTCATCTACCGATAATTGCTGAATAAATGAGTATCCGGGTTAACGATAATGCTACTTTTTCTTTGTTCTGTTTTAATAAATTAGTTGACGAATAAAAAAAAATTGGATTCAATTGAAATCGCCACTCGACTGGCTCAAGATTCGACAAAATTACCATTTCTTCTACACGAAATATCTGTCAACAATAGATTGGTGAATTCAATTTTAATAATTGTGGAATGCGATAATTGTGTTGCAGGGATGTTTGTTTATAAACGTACAGTATTGAATGTGCTTGGCATTATTAAACGGAAATTATTCGTATTGCAACAATACCTGCCATCAGTCTATTATGTTGCTAGGAACCAATAGTTGTACGAGACTATCAACAAAGCTTTTTGTTAGTCGAAATTTTCGTTGTTGAACACGGACAAAGAGTAATCGATTTAGACTTGAGAATCGTGCCGATTTTTGGTGGATGCGCCGGATTATTCCGTTATTTATAATAATTTAATTACTATTTTAATTAAAAAGAACCGCGCCCTTTCAATGTTGTTTGACACACAAATCTCCCCAATTGTATTTTTATAATTTCCAGAAACCCTCAAAAATGATTGTACTGTCCAAGGGATTGTTTGGAGATGATGATTGTAAATTTATCGATAATTGTTATTATTTTACAAAAACTCCAACAATTCGAATCGCATGAAACTATCAATCAATCGAAACATATCTCAGCTTTTATCAACGGCGATTTTATAATCGGCGTCCTATTACCGATTCATCTACGGCCATCTACAGAGAAACGTACACCGGCTAGTTTAGATATAAAATGTGGCGAAATTCGCGAACATTACGGCATCCAAAGGGCCGAAGTAGCCTTCCAAACTCTAGACGAAATCAATCAAAATCCCAATCTATTGCCGAATCTAACGTTGGGTGTGGAAGTCCGCGATGAATGTTGGTATGCACCGGTAGCCCTACAACAGACTATCGAATTTATACGTGATGCAATCACTCCAATGGTTGACCGTTTTGAAACGTGTAATAGTACGAGTGAAAGAGCCCAACATCGCGTCCCATTAATCGGCGTCGTCGGGCCCGGTTCCAGTTCGATAGCCCTCCAAGTACAGAATCTATTACAACTCTTCCATTTACCGCAAATTGGATATTCGACAACATCTCGAGACCTGTCGGATAAAAGTCGTTTTAATTATTTTATGAGAGTTGTACCGTCCGATTATCATCAAGCACAAGTGATTTTGGATATTGTGAAACGGTATGGATGGACCTACGTGTCGGCGGTCAATACAGACGGTAAGGACTGTGACAGTTTTGATTAATTGGACAACTTTAGCGACTTGTTTATTGTACAATGATGGATTGTTAAATTAATTATCGGTGATGTTGTAGAGAATTATGGCCAGTCGGGGATACAAGCCTTTCGGGAATTAGCCAGCGATGCTAACGTTTGTATAGCCCGTGAAGATTCCGTTCTCAGCGATGCGTCCGATGAAATTTTCGATAAAGTCGTTTCGAATTTGAGACGAGATCCCAACGCCAATGTTGTGGTGTGTTTCTGTGAAGGCTTCACTGTTCGCAATCTATTGAAAGCTACTCGACGATTAAATCTAACGAATCACTTTCTATTCATCGGCAGGTGAGATCAAATTTGTATTTGTATTGTTTAAATTCGTTAAATTTTGGATTAATTTCCATGATGAACGAAAGTCAAAAGTTTCCCTCGCTTATCGCTGTATTGCGAATTTTCAATGACTTTCCTGGTATAATCAGTGTTATCGATTCCCTGTTCAAAAACTAGAGACACTTCATGTAATCTATTTTATTTTTAATCAACTTTTACAACCTTCTACTAATTAACTTAATGAGTTTTCCAACTAATAAATTGGGGAAATTTCGGCGGATTGCACAAAGGAAATCGACTCCCAAAAGTCGCAAAATTGTAAATTTGCAATTCAAGCCTACCGAAATTCCAAATTCCATCAGCTCCTTAGTTCCTGTAAGCTTATCGCGGAATTATCGGCGATATCCTCGAGAAATTCAATTACAAATCCCGTAGTTTCGCTTCCTGTTCGAAAGTTTCACAAAAAAATCGCCCGAATCAAGCCGCATTGCAACCTCAGGACGGCGACAATTAACGCACCGTTTCAAGTAAACAGGTTTCTCAAACAATAGTCGTTTATCGTTGACAAAGAATTTGAAAAGTTGTACTAATGACGCCCATTAAGAGGGATAAAAACAGAATACACACCAATAAAAAATAGCTTAAATTTGTCTACTTTGTGTATAAAATATTGAAAGATAAAAGGCAACTTTCAGGTACTAAAAGTTACTTTGAACTATCAGAGAAACGAATATTGCGATGAATATTTAAATAAAGCTCCCTTTATTTCTCCATCTAACAATCGAAAAATAAATAAATCGAAATCGTTGTTAATTTTTGATATTTATCGACGATTTTAGTGATGGATGGGCCGATAGACGGGATGTAACGCTCGATTATGATGAGGAAGCTTGGGGTGGTCTATCGATACGGATCCATTCGCCTTATGTTAAACAATTCGACGATTATTATTGGTCGTTGAAACCGAAGAATAATACACGAAATCCTTGGTTCAACGAGTTTTGGGAGTCGAGATTCAATTGCTCGTTAAAACAGGATGCTCAAGAAGAAACGGAAGCTTTAAAGTCGGCTAATAGAATGACAACTAGGAGGATTTGTACGGGTAATTTTTGAATAATTTATTGATTTTTGGTATTGTTGATTACAATGAAAACGGTACTTAATCTGGCTGGTTCATGAATTATGCCCCATATCTAGATTAATACCCGATTCTCTATCGATTTATAGTCTGAAATTAACGTTTTTCATTCGGTTTATAGTGTGGGAAATTTTCGATTATTTCCACAAAAGTAATACCGTTTTATCGAATTACTTTGGGATATTCGTGCGAAAAGTCTACCCCTTATTGCTAAATTTTAACGAGCGTCCCGATTCGCGCAGTTCCAATATTGTTGCTTATTTATTGCGAATTCCCTGATTCTTATGCAAAAATTCGCCTCTAAAGACATCAAACAACGTCTAATCTGATTGCATTTTCCAGGTGACGAGAGTCTGGCTAATGAATACCAACAAGATGCAAAATTGAGTTTTGTAATTAAAGCGATTTATAGTTTAGCACATGGTCTGCACGATATGCAACAGGATTTATGCGGGTACGGTTCAATTGGTATTTGCGAGAAATTATTACCGTTTAATGGATCTTTATTCAAAGTAATATTCAATATTATTGTACAATAATCAAAATTAATTATTGCCTTCTATTAGAACTATTTGATGAATATTTCATTCGAATATGATGGTGAAATAATTGAATTTGATGAGAATGGTGATCCGCCTGGACGTTACGATATAATGAATTATCAGAAATTAGAGAATGGTAGTTTTGCTTATGTTGAAATCGGTAGTTGGAATAATGGTAGTTTGTTATTTAATGAGTCTAGACCGATACAATTCGGTAGGAAAGAGAATGTTAAATCGGTTTGTTCCGAAGAATGTCCCGAAGGTCATTATAAAGTAAGTTTTATCCACCTATTTTGAGAATACCTGCTATTCTATTATGCACAAACACAGTTCTAACTAGGATTTAAATTAGTAACTTCAATCCAAAAGTTTACTTTAAAAATTGGACGAGAATCCGGTTTTCTAACGTTAAAATTCAACTAGAGCTTTTAATTTTACTTACAGAATATCCAACAGGGCGGTAAAGATAAACGTTGCTGTTGGGTTTGCGTGCCCTGCTCATTTACGGAATATCTCGATGCGAACAATACATGCCATCGGTGTCCAGCTGGATCGGTCCCCAACAAGGCGAAAAACGGTAAAATTTCTATTCTTTATAAGGGAGATTCACAAAAATCGCCAATAAAAGCACGAGAAGCTCCAATTCTGTATTTTAAACGGATAATTTGCAAAATTCGCAGCTTTTCATTAAAACAAATGGAATTTAATTAGTTAAAATAATGCAGTTTCTTATAATTTCCTGCTGAAATTGCCTTTATTTCACGTAATTTACATATCACAATATTTTGAATGGCAAATTATACAAACTTTCGGTTTTTTATTAACGCAAATTAGTATTTATTGTACTCATAATTCTTAAATTATCGATTAATTTGAATCCAATTTGAAATTCCCACCAATAAAAAAATAATTAAAACGTACAGTAGGCTCCGAAATTCCTGTCACTTAATTTTAAATGAATAAATAATTGAATTCTATCGCATAATTAACGCGTTTTTTACATAACTTCATACATTTTTATGTATTATAAATAAATCTAATAAATATTTATTTGTATAATTATTAGTTATATTAATTTAAATTGGTCTTTGTTAATTATTTTAATAATAAGACCAATTTAGATTATTTGGTAAAGTTGGCTGTGAGTTTTGTTTATTAGAAATGGCTCCGTTTTGCTATGATAACTAGATACTTAATTGATTAAAATTCCAATTCAATTAGTCTATAACTACAATTTACATTAATTGGAACTTCTTAAATTTCTAGATCGGCGTGAATCCCCCAATATTCGTTAATATAATTTCGAATTTCAGGCTGTACGCAGTTACCGATCGAATACGTGAAATGGTCCGATCCCCAAGCGATCTTTGCAATGTTCTTCGCTTCAATCGGCTTCTCAACCACAACATTCGCATTTTTAGTCTTTCTCAAATATCGGGAAACTCCAGTCGTGAAATCTTCCACGAAAGAACTCTGCTACATCATTTTAGCCGGTATGATGGTCTCGCACGGTTCCATATTTACAATAATAGCAAAACCGACAATGATAACGTGCGGCTTGACTCGATTCCTGCCCGGTTTGAGTTTCGCAATGATCTATGCGGCTCTCTTAACGAAAACGAATCGTATCGCTCGCATTCTAGCCGGCAGTAAGAAGCATTTCCCGACCAAAAAACCGATACTTATGTCCGCAGCGGCGCAGGTTATTATCACCGGATTTCTTGTATTTGTCGAAGTTTTCATCAGTGCTAGCATGTTACACCACCAAAATCCGAATATTAGTCATATTTATTTCAGTAATAGGACTTTATTGGGGTGCGATACAACCACTGAAGGCGTCTTAGTTCCGTTGGCTTTTGATTTTTTTCTAATAGTTTTATGTACGATTTACGCGATCAAAACGCGTAACGTGCCGGAAAACTTCAGCGAAGCGAAATTCATCGGTTTCGCAATGTATACAACTTGTGTCATCTGGATAGCTTTCGTCCCAATTTATTTCGGTAGCGATTCAAAAGTCATAACACTATCGATGTGTATAACTTTAAGTGCTACCGTAATTTGGATATTCCTATTCATACCGAAACTTTATATAATTTTACTGAAACCGGAACGAAACAATCGCGCCCTATTCACAACAAATAAAACAATACGTTGTCATATTGGCTCAAGAGTCGCCTCGGCGATATCCGATAAGAGCTCGACGAACAGCTGGCGTGATAGTACAACAACATCGATTACAACAAAGGAAATTGATAAGGATATAGCGACAATACCGCAGAAACGGACGCTATCATGCCAAACCGGAAGCGAATTGTTACAAGTTTTATTAAATCCGAAACTATTAATGGACACTTATACGACAACACCAACAAATAAATTTATCGTACCGCAGATCACCGAACGGGATTGTTGTGAGGCTGATAATTGTCAGGTTAAGAAGATTATTATAAAAATACCGGAAAATCCGATTTTATAATTTAGAAATTGATTAAATAATCTAGTCAGTAGTTGAAATAACTGATCTCTATTTATTCTATTGTTAGAAACAAGATTTCTATTTTATTAAACTGTTAGTTCTTTTATAGAAACTTTATTGTAACATTTATAGTATAGTACTTGCGATACAAACCGATTTCTGTAGATCTAAAGAGATGGCAACGTTTGACAATTGCACGCATCAGTGTTGCCGATACTACTGAAAATCGCATATACTGTACCTTCAAACAATCTTAATGTGTTCAATCAACAGACCAATCCGTATTGTTCCAAAATTAATGTAGCACAAGCAATATGTATTAAAATTGTAAAATAAATAAATTAATAGTTACAATTTTTAATAAACCAACCTGTAGATTTAGAGAAATGATATGGCAACGTCACTTGATATGCGCAATTGTTGCCGATATTACAGAAAAATCCCCCGCCTTATCTACAAATTTGTGGATTAATTTGGCACAAAGTTGAGATCATTCAAAAAAGGGTTAGAAACAAAGAAATAGTGCGATTATTATTTTATTTTTCACATATACAGAATGTTATAGTGCTTTTAATATTATGTTAAAGTGTAATTTTTGTTAAATCAACAATATCAACAAATATTCGTTTATTTTATGGATATGTCTTGGCTAAGGAGTTCACTTAGTTTTCATGATTGCAAGCTTACAACTTATGGAGAAATGATCGACTTATACAGCTCCCGCCACTTAATACTGGACAACGTACAGTTTTAAATGGAGCGTGCTGTATACAAACGAGAGGTTGCCCTTTGCCGAAAATAATCACCAAAACAAAGAAGCATCTTTGTTATCCTTCTTGTTATTGTTATTGTATTAACATTTACTCTAACATTTAACAATATTTATGTATAATATAATACAATTTCCTATCAATTTTGGTTTGTTTAACGGAAAAGATATGCGCTTTTATTATGATTAGATTTTTAAAACAAAACCTAATAATCCAAATCAACAATAATCAACTATCAACAACTATAATCTATCAATTATAAACATTTACGATAATGATAACATCTTCAATTAAGATGAGTGATTCTTAAAATTTAATAGCACTTTTATGTCGTTCCAAGACACGAGTACTAAAGATGTTTTAGAACGAGCTTTAAGTCGATACACTGTTGTATTCTCTAACTTTATGACGTTTCGTTACTACAGCAACGCTGGAAATCGACAGTTTATTTAACTCTTTACAATTCCAAGACAATAAAACAGATTCTTTAAAAAAGATTGTTGTCATGGTAACGAATCGTCAAAAAGTTAGAGAATACGATTGATAGATTATCACCACTCCGTATATTGCAACTTGACCAATTTTATAAAATTAATTTGTTGTTAAAATATAATTCCCAATATAAAATTTATAGATTTGTTTATAATACGTTGGTAAATTTATGTATTTATACATTAGTTCTATCAAGAATACTACTACGTAAAAATGATATGAGATCGAATGGTGTATGGTTTTATAGTTGATAAGAACAACTCTGAGTTGAGATTTAACGCTTCAAAAATTTACAAAAGCAATCAGAATTACCAATCGTAATTAGTACTGGCGGTAGTTATCGGTTGTTGTGTTTCTAACACTGTTATCGATGAGGAAAACCCACAAGGATACTGAACTGAATTAGTATTCATCTATAAAATTAATCACAATTGATTTTTTTTTTAATAATACAGGTAATTTAAACGACTTACTTCTTACCTGAACACCGTTGTATATTTGATTACCCGATTGCGTTGTAAATGGGTTTACAGCACCACCTGGTACGTCTAGAGTACCACCTTGGCCCATCTGGTAGGTCGCTCCGTACCCGTCTTGTTGCGATAATTCGTGCAATTTCGTACTCGATAGAGCTCTTGGAATAGGATTACTTGGTACCCCATGCGGTGCTAGATGTGAGGTTTCCTCGGCGACTTGTCGTGGGTCTTCGGTTTGTGGTAGATCCGACACGAAACCTTGATCGACTCGGTAGAAATTGATGAAAATGAAAATACCCAAAATGATCAAACAAATGACGCCATAACCGCGAAAAGTGGCAGTAGATCCGAACGAATTTACGAACATACCACCGATGACAGCACCACAACCGCGGCCTAAACCGTGATGGATCCCCTGGAGGACGCCTTGAGCTGATGATCGTAATTGTGTCGGTGTATTGTGGGCGATATACGAGCAACAAGCCGCCCAGACCGCTGCATGGGTGATACCTTGCATGAATTCAAACGGTAGTACCCACCATGGATTCGATAGCCAAGAAATATACAAGAATCGTAACGTATTACCGATGAGGCCCAAACATAAGACTTTCACATGGCCCATTTGGCGGATTAGTCGGAAACTGAAGAAGTAGGCGAAAATTTCTGATATGTGATTGATAACGGAAGCCACGCCGAAATAGGGTTGGTGTACCACCGTAGTCTTGTAAATGCCAGAAGAGGAACGTGAAAATTAGACCGATACCGAAGCCCATGAACCAAGCAACAAATAAAAATGAGGCACATTTGACGTTTTTGAAATGTTGTAAAACGGTCACCCATTCGGGCATCTCTCTGGTGGTTTGAGCAAAGACTTTCGTCTACAACACAAAAGAACAACTCAAAAATCCAATTTATTGCCCAATATTTGGTTACCTTTTCCTCTTTAGGTGGCGGCGGTACAGAGGCTCTAGTATCGGCCAAAGAGGGCAATTGGAGTTGCTCGGCTAATTGCGCTTGAAGTTGGTCTTCATGCGACATAGGTGGTGGTTGTTTTTCTGTATCGTTAATAGGAGCCGCTGGTGGTTCTTCGTATTTAAACGTAATTTGCGTCGCTGTGATCAAAGCAGCGCCCATTAGAACCGAGAATGTTGCAAAACAAATCGTGTAATTCTTCTCTTTTTTGTCCGGATCGCACGGATGATTCGGGAACGCAGTTGAATGATCCAAAGCAATTCCCACGAAGAACATCGCCAATCCCCAGCCTAACGAACCGAACATTCTCTGGTGCCCGTAACGATCAGCATCCTCTCCGAGTAGCGTAATTACAGCCGAATCGGCTAGAGTTATGGCAGGGGCGCTGAAAAATTCGCCGATTATCACTAGAAGGAACAGTAATAGGAAAGCTTTTTGGATATCTTGAGTCCGGTACACAATCGAGGAGATAATCGGTTGTACCCAACTATCGTGGTCTTTCGGTTTGTAATTAGAAGCGTAATCGACAGTGATCGGTGATTGGCCGGCGTTAAGAATCGGTCTTGTTCCACGAATCATTCTAGTGTATCTACAATCAACCAAATTAACCACCCGAATTAGACGAATTGAGCAAATACCTCGACATTTCTGATGATTCTTCAGTTAAAAAGCTGTACTCAGATGGGTTGATCGATCGTTTATTGACCATTCGGACATTAACGTTTGGGGCAATTAATGTTGGGGAATTATTTCGTATTTCCATGCACGATGTCGGCGGCGGTTGTATCGATCCTAATGGTACTGTAAAAATAATCCATGCAGCTAACGATGCTAACAACAGTAATTTGCCTTTTTGCCAACGATCGGCTAAACTGCCCCAGAACGGCGCCGATAGAAACTCAACAAACGGACGTGTACCGATCAACCAACCGCATTGATTCGCGTTCATGCCCATTTGTTTAAAATAAACACCCATCAATGGAAACAACGAACCGAAAGCTGAATAGAAGAAGAAATAGAAACTTTTAACAACTAACAATTCTTGATCGACTGGCCCGAATAGCATTTCAAGTATATCGGACTTGCCGCGAATCTTGTGTGTAGCATCTTTCGGTTGTGGGTACCTATTTTGAATTTGTTTACAACTTAGAATTACAAGAAATTAATAGAGTTTCTTACAAATTCGGATCGACCTCCCCTTGAGCATCTGGATCAACCAAAGGCCGGACACTTGGTGCTGGCTGTTTCGGTTGATCATTATTCGTGTATTGATAATCACTATTTTCCATTTTAATTCAGTTAGTAGATGATTAAAACTATTGAATTAGAAATTTTGGAATTTTTCTGTAAT
This sequence comes from Mylabris phalerata, assembly GCA_020740385.1. NCBI lineage: Eukaryota > Metazoa > Arthropoda > Insecta > Coleoptera > Meloidae > Mylabris > Mylabris phalerata. The sequence goes on along the minus strand of JAJEOX010000299.1, from coordinate 1,272,318 downwards.
AATAGAATCGATGTTCAGCTGCGCTAAGCAGCTGTACAAGCGAAAGTACGACGATCGATACCGTTTTATGCGCCGACTGTTAGCGCTACTGTCAAAATTATAACGCGGCCAAGACTTCGATTCATTGATAAACGTTTTTTATTAGTAGATAGGTCAATGATATCAGTCCAAAATTGGGTCTTTACTGTCTATTGTGTAATTATTTAGAGGCTACAGTTATTTTCTATGAAAAATGCTAGACAGAAGAATAGGAGTAGAAGTTTTGAATTTGAGACTTCTTCGCGTTATTCCTCTTCAACTTCACTACATTCTATAACTCTTCTCATTTCCGCATCGTATTTCGGAGTAGTCAATTATGTTTTCATCGAAGAGGCTCAAATTTTGAAGATATTTCTTTTTGCATACAGACTGCGGCCAGAAGCTTGATTTGTGGTCAGTGATATTAATCCACAATTAGTGTGTCTTGACCTCAGAAGGTGGAATTCAGCAATTCTTTTGTTATCAGTGCCATTTGCAGCATTTTTCTATTAATCCTTCATCAAACTTTGAAGATATTTTGAATGTAGTCAGAAACTTGATTAGTGGGCAATGGTACCAATACTCAATTTGTGTAGTTTGATTTTTGTGGAACTCAGCAATTCTTCTATTATCAGTACCATTTTGCTTCCTTGTTTCTCACAAGTATTGCCTTTGTGCACCAGTTTTTTGGTAATCCTTCATCAAATCTTGAAGATATTTTGATTGGTATTTTGACTACAGTCAGTTAATGGTACCAATTCAAAATGAACGCGTCTTAATATAGAAGTTAGCGATTTTTCTTTTATCAGTGCCGTTTGGCTCTCTAATTTCGCTCTTTTGCACCACTTTTCTGGTAGTCCTTCATCGTACGATTAGTTCTATTCTATTGCTCGTTGCAATTGCCTGTAAGATGGATGAATTCAGACGCTGTTAGTACTCCTATCGCTTCAGTAGCACTGTTTTCTATACTCCTCATTTCCGCTGTCAATTATCTTCATATCCTAGAACTTGGAGGTACTTTAATTGGTATAGTGATTAGTCAGAAGCTTGATTTGTGCTCCGTAGTACCAATCCACAATTTGTGCATATTGATCTTCGTGGAACTCATCAGTTCTATTGTCAGTACCGTTTCGCTCCTTTAATACCAATTTTCTAGTAGTCCTTTATCTAACAATTAAGCATCAATTTTCCCCGCAAACGTCTGTAAAGTGGATAATTTTTGGTGTTGTTGGTGGTACTCCTATCGTTCAATTTTAGTGACGAATATCAGTGGCGTTCGTTATATTTCTTTTATATGGTTGTATTAATTTAAAGTTGTTTATGTTTTAATAAATATCAAAAATTAACTTAAAATGTATATTTTTATAATAAAAATTGGATTTATATAGACAATTTAAAAATTAATAAAAAAGTGTCGTATACAATATTGGTTACAACACTGGAATGTTGCTCAATAAATGGCAAATTATTCAAATTCATATTCGTGTTTTAATGAATTCAAGAAATTTTCTATAATAATATTATTAATCAGAATAAATTTACAGTCGTATAATTAATTAAATGAAACAAGTATTTATTATCGATTGAGGTTATTTCCTAAAGACCTTAAAAACTAAATCAGTCTTTCGATTAATATTTTAATTAAATAAAACTAATTTGCGACGACAGTCATTGTGTATGTGTACCTTGTCTTTTTCTAAATTCGTCTATGGATAATTTTTAAAAATTACGGATTTTAATACAAAATTTACAATAATTATTTACAGATGTAATGACATTGTAAATAAATTAGAATTGTAATAGTATCAATGACGTAGCACCATTTCAAATAGGAACGTTACAACAATTTATAAATAATTCATATATGTATATCCATTAAAAAAATTTCAAATAAATTAAGAAAAACGAACGCTTAAATAAAGCAGAATTTTCGATTAGACTGGTGCTGATCTCTCTAAATTACGCTGGTTCCGTTTAATTTCCCAACGATTTATGTGATTCAACGGATAACATAGGATGGCTGATGCTAAAATTAAACTGCCAGACAGATAGAAGGAGGCATCATAACTGCCGGTGGCTACTTTAAAAGCACCAGCTAATGGAGCGCCAATAACAGCAGCTACACCTTGGAACAACAACAATAAACCGAATGCATTTGTTAATTTCTCTAAACCCAATAGATCGACTACAATTATCGAACGTAACGCAAAACACGCTATAGGAAATAAACAGAAATCAATTATTATTGTTTTGATTGAATTGAAATCAACTTACAGATTGCCAAGCCGAAAATTGCAGTGTAAACGAACTGGAATTCCCGCTCCATGGATAATCCGCTACAGATCGTCGCGATTCCACCCATAGTTAAAGCAGCATTTGTTATAACCAACGCATTAACTCCAGGAAACGAACTGAGTATACCGCACAATACTCGTCCGACAGTATTAGCGATACCGATGGCGGAAATTAAGAAAACTGCCGTTTTTTGGTCTATTCCATTAATTAAAGCCCGATCGGCTAGATACATGAACGGTACGTAGAAACCCATCATTGTTAAAAATCCACTGAATGCCAAAACGAGAAACGTCGGTGATTTCAATAGACTGAAATCCATGACTTTTGCTAATGTTTTGATGATTGTACGTGGCCAGAATTTGCGCCGTTTCTTCTTCTCTTCTGCTACATCGCTTGGTTCCGGTAATCGGCTTACAGCAATATTGTAAATGATCGATGTATTTGATTGATATTGTGGTAGTCTCGTTAGACTGCCGTGATAGAAAATATCATCGCGATATAATGGACGTACCACTTCCACATCGTCTTGTTGTTGGTTTTGCGAAGTTGCATCTAACGATTTTCTTAAATTGCCTATCAATGATCTCTGATCGTCACTTTTAATTTTATCATCGGTCGTTGTGAATTGTATACTTAATCGTTTATCGCGTTGATTATCATTTGAATGTTGCGGTACATGTATCGTGTGATAAACATCAGAATCACGACGATAACTTGAAATGCTTAAAGTATCTAACATTTGGAGAGCTCTCTCCATTCTCAAACGTGACTCAATACTTTCTTTATCAGCATCCAAGTCTTTGGCTTGTAGAACTTTTATTTTGAGCGGTTTTACTGGCCTAAAATTTCGATTAATTTCATTGAAATAATCAGATGAGTTTTGTTCGAGCTTTACCTGAAAAGTAAGCCAAATAGGATGCAACAAAGTGTGGTGCCTGATAGGCACAATAGAGCCGTCCGCCATCCTAGATTTGTGATTAGAGTTGAAGCTATTGGTGCAAATAGAAATGCACCGATACCGGAACCACAAACGGCGATTCCTGTGGCTAAAGCTCGCCATCTTTCGAAATAGAAACCGACGAATACAACAGCCGGCATGTAGATAAAACCAAATCCGATACCTGGCAATGAATTAGCGTTATCAACGAGTTAATTACAATAATAGAAGAGTGATACCTCCAATTACGCCGAAAGATATGCACAAGAATTGAACACTGGTGGCGAAATATGAAATTACAAAGGCTATTGCAGCTAAAACACTACCAATTATAACAACCAAACGGAATCCATAACGATTCGCTACAATACTAGCAATAGGTCCAATCATTAGATAAAATCCTGACATTAATGAGCCAATTAAGGCAACGTGTGCTTCAGACACTTCAAATGTTTCAGATATTGGTTTTAAATAAACACCAAACGAATAGATTGAACCATCAACAATAATATTACACATGAATGAGGCAAAAACAACAACCCACCCCCAACCACCATCTGGTGGTACAACAACTTCAGCCCCCATAGCAGTCTCAACACTATCATCATCCTCATTATTATTATTCAACGGCTGTTGTTCTTGTTTCTGTTTTTGTAGTTTATCATCTTTGGTTTGATGATGATCTTTAGTACTTTTAGCAGGCGGCATTTCTATCGAAAATCATTAAATTAGTAGAAAACCTGACGCTACCTGTTATGCAAAATTTTATTGGGAATTTTTGGAAAATTTTCGGTATCGTTTTTTAAAATATTTTTTTTATAAAGGTCACATTACTGGTTGGACACGTTCAAGAAATAGTGTTATTTATCGCCTTGAGAGCGTCCGGAAGGGCACAATATTGGGAAATTTCTAGGAATTCTCATTGGCGTGTACCTGATTCGAAAAATTTCCGTCAACCCCCGAATTTTTTTACAAGAAAAAATACCTCAACATAAAATCAACTAAATCACGGACATATAAACAAAATTTTGGTAGATGTCTAAATTGGCGCCTTCACTATTTCCGATTAAAAACAACAAAAACAGCAACAACAAAACAACAATGCGGTACTATAGTCGGTTTGTAGTAATGAACTGAGGCTTTGCTAAAAGCGAACTTGTTATAAACGAGTAGAGAATCCCCTCTCTTTTACGGACAACATCGTCATTCATATTTCTTATACGGTATTTACGAAAGAAAAGATCTACCCCTGAAATCCGCAAGTGTTTCATTGCCGAAGCCCAAATAGATTAGAAAAAAACAATTCCATGATCGATCCAATCATAATTTAATTATAAATAGAACTTGTTGCTAATTTGTGTAACTTTTTACACTGATAATACGCAAAATTGTTTACAAAATACCATTGCAAAATATACGCATATGATAAATAATTTTTCTCAATTAACTGAAAGATGGAAAAAGATAGAAATAAGTAGAAAAATCTGCAAAGTCACTTGAGTCGCATTAGTACTAATTTATATTGGTGGAAAGCAAGAAATAAACAAGAAATTTGAATATTTAAACTTGTTTTTTTACCTGGCTGTAACAATAAAATATAGAAACAGAAGAAAAATAAACACGTATCCGATTAGATGATGCTCCAATTTTTCAATCACTGGCACCGATTCGATTTTGTAACGTTGATATTTTCGTCGGGACCCACAAATTAATGTTCATTGCCCATATATTGAGCCTATAGGCCGTTCCAAAACCAACGTAATTTGGACCTAATACACGACAAATAACACTAAAATAAAGTTGACCAAATCCAAAGAAACGCGCTGTAAATTTTGAAAATGTCAATCATGACAATGTGCGTCGATTTTATTTTGTAAACTTGATCCCGCTGATTTCCTGCACTGTAATTTCACCAATTTTGCGACAATTTCGAAGACGAGTCGACCAGTCTCGAAGAAACAGAGTGTACAAATTCAACCTTTAATTATCGTTTATTTCGAACAATAATTTCAAAATACTCGTGGGATTTCGTAATTATCAAAAATGTATTAATTCAAGATAAAATGTAACAAATTCTTCATGACAAATATCGATTTCAGTCGATTTAACTTGAATTTTTTGTAATACTAATCAAGAGACAGTAGTGTTTGCGGTTTTGATCAATTTCAAATATAGTTTATTCCAAAATTGAGGTGCACCTTCGAGTTTTAACAGTTATAAATTGCATAATGGGCTCAAAGTTTGTTAATTTTTACAAAATTTATTAAAAAACAAAACGAGAAATCACAATTATTGATAACCTTTCCGATAGAGTTACAATAATATTTTCAACTGGAGATTTTTTGCCAAATTTCAATTCTTTCTCAATTCTTCAAGGAATAAAAACAAATCCGTATATGTGTAACATATAAGACAATAAAAAGACACAATTGATAACCTTTTATCAACATTTCGGTTTTGATAATTTTCCATTAAAGCATCGTTCGATTTCTATTTTCACATTATCATATTTCAGGAAACCGGAGGCAATGCTCTATCAAGAATGTTGGATTACTTTTGGATTGTAAAATAAATACAGACATGTAGAAAAATATTGAGGCTAATATTGTTACTGATAATCGTTTATTTATTTAGATTTATCTGTTTTTGTGGAAAATTAGAAGATACTATTGAAAATGAGCTTGATTTCTGTTCGTTACAACAGAGCCTTGACCTTTATGTAGAAAAACGCAGTGAATATTCGTTAATTACAACAAAATTACAAAAATAATCGTAATCAATAATTAGAGGCATGGGAAATTATGCAGATTTTGAAAAAATTATTGCAGCAAATAAAACTACAATCGAATACCTTCACTTGCAATTTACAAGATCCTGTTTCAGACTTTAATTATCACGAAAATGACTTTTTTACGACCGAAAAACAATAAATTACAAAAACAGATAATTTCTGTGATTTGAACAATTATTCTCGTTTATTGTTTTTGTTTTCTTGTAAGTAATTTTGACGTTTTTTGAATGAATTATAACAATTTTGGAAATTTACAACCGTACCAAGTTGGTGTAATTTTGGGGTTATTTTGGAAAATTTTAGAATTTTCTCTATTTTTTTCTAATGTAAAATAAAGGACGTATTCAAATATAACTTTAGAAATCTTCATCTGCATTCCAAACAACCTGTTTCGCTTAACAATAATCACAATCAACAACTATAATAACAAATTATCAGATAGTGATCGTTATCAAAAATAGTTTAATAATTCGTTAGAAATAACAAATACTATTCGATGACGTTTACCGGTGAACGAAAGGGGAATTTCGGTGTTGATTTTTTATAACTGTTCGTTAAATCTATTTCCGTTTTTCTGTTAAATTTCAAACAATTAAAGAATTCGACCTCGTATTGGAAAAAATAAAAGCTAAAATCCAATCCAATATAAATGTAATGAGTTAAAACCATCCAAATGACTGAATTCTAATGTAATTCTACTGACAGTTGCATCAGATTATGGGTATTTTTTCTTTTCTACAGCAAAATAGAAGAAAACGGAAACCTATTACCGCAAATCTACCATTATTATTAAAGAGTTGATTGTATTTTAAGGATGATGAAGTAAAAATAAAAAAAATATTGAGAATTGAGCGTCTACGAGTTTCTGTTTAAAATATTCAAAATAATCATGTGATTTTAATTGAATAATTAATAAACTAATCGACTCTTAGCGACACTAGTCTGGCAGGTTTCTAAAACATTCATTATTATTCTGATAGATAGTTGTAATTCATCTACAAGTTTATCTAACAGTGGAAAGATGTGCAAGAATTACCAATTTCTTACAGTTTATTCCAAAATTTGGGTATAAACATCCGGCCACAAGATCTAGAAACATCAAAATTTGATTACTTCATTATAATTCTAGTTCCAATTGCCAGCATTGTATATTCGTTTTCTTTGATTCGGTCAGCTTGACTCTATGCAAATCGGAACAATTGGAACAATTTTATAAACAAATATTTACGTAAAGAAAAACATCTGTATTGGAAAACGTCAGTAGTTTGTCGTCGATTACGCAAACGTTTTTCCCTGCCGGATTTGGGAACAAAATTAAACTTATTTCGTAAAATTTAAGTAAGAAAACTTAATCTCTATAGTGTGATTCTGAGAATTTGAGTTTCCATGAATGAATCAGGGAAGCTCAATAGAACGCGACTTATACTCGATCTGTTTTTACAGGACAACTGTCCTCGAAATTTTAAATTTGACTTACACTGAATCCGGCTTTGATTAAACAACTTGACTCGATCGGCTCTGCAGTATAAGCAATTTGAATACTAGTAATATAGATGCGGACTTTCTTTTCTAAAACATTTTGGCACGATTATTGCAACAAATTCGTATCTTTAAAATCTTACTAGAGCGAAGTTTACAATAATTTCACTTGGTTTTCTATTTAATTACAATTCCTATTTATAGATTTAATACATAAAAAAACCCGTCAGCGATATAGAAATTTTCGGTAATTTTGGCTGATGAAATCTTCATTCAATATTACATTAGACAAAAGTATTGTTTTAGTCATGCAATAAATTCACATATACGTTCTTTTTTCTGTTAAAATTCTGCTGTATTGCTAAAAAAATAATAATAAAAAAAATTTGTAACAGTTCAATTATTTTAAAGGACAATGTTGAAGTTTACAAGACCGATCACGAAATTCGCAAATCGATTTCTTATCAAACTATTACTAAAAATAATAATAATAATGAATCATTAGTGTTTATACACTAAAAATGTATATCAGTAGACGTACAAGAGTTCATTGAAACTGTCCAACTGCTTTACACGAATAATAAAAGCTAAATATGTCTGAAAATAGTAAAGACCTTGCCATTATTGGACAAGGTTGGAAATTATTCTAAACATTAGATTAGAATTCAATTATTTTCTTAGTTTTCGATTTTTACTCAACGATGAGAAAACATAGAACAAAAGAGGACTTTGATTCCCACAATCGTTGTCTTCGAAATCAATTTGTTAAACCATATGTGCTTATTATTTTAGACACATTCGACAAGGTTCTAGTTACGAGATTTTCATTGATTTCATCTCTTTTAGTTTTATTTAATTCAACAACATATCAAAAATTAATTCTAGAAAATTGACAAAATTTATCAAATTTATGAAATATTCAAAATTGTTGCATCATTCGATTGTTTCTAGATTGCACTTTAATTGGACGCAACAAAAAAGAGAATCCTTATGCAATTCGCATAAGATTGTTCTTTTTGCACGAATAAAGAAACCTCGTTAATCAACATTTAGATTCGGTTTATTTGAAATTAAATTTCAATAGCCGAAAATCTGCTACACTCTCGAAAGTTCTATGAAGGAGGTCGGCTTTGTTGTATTTCAGTTATTCGCGCCTAGGTCAGGCTAAAATACAAAGTATAAACTTTATCTCACTATTTTCTAAAATTGATTATAGTTGAAACCAGTCGATTTCGATCCAAAGTTGGACCTCTGGAAATCCGAGAGTTATTCTATAACAGCGATTTTATAGAGAAGGTCGACTTTGAAAGAAATCCAATTCTAATTAATTCGACTTTAAACCTAGACCACGCTAAAATAGACAAAGTATAAGTGTTTCTAAATGGAAGCAAATTCGACCACGTGGAAGTAGACGAACTATATGTCTACCTGATAGAATTTCTTTGATTTTAATCAATATTACAAAAATTTTGAAAAACAACTAACGCCTCATAAATTATCAAAAATTCGCTATTTTCTAAAATTGATTATAGTTGAAACCGCTCAGTTTCAGGTGAATACAGATCAGGGGCGGATTTGGTAGTCTTTATAGACTGCAACCCCGGGCCCAGTTCTAACAAGGACGATATCGCTCTCCAAACGTATTTGTTTCTAATTTTTCCTATTTAATAAAATGTAAAACATTTTTCTGACGAAATGTAGAATGCATAGCCACAATTAACCCACATTGGAGTAATTAAATAGATCCCCAAACAGGGCCCCAGTATAAGTGGACCTCTGTGAAACACCCTAAAAGTAACCTACATTTTTGATGACGCTTTTGTATTCAACACTTTTTGAAGTTTTACGCTATGTAAACGCGCAATTTTCAATTTTTTTTTTTAATTTTAAGAATGTTCAAAGTTTTTAAAAACTTTTGAGTTTCACGCCGCAAAAATTTATTAAAATAGTAAACACGAGACGAGATCTAAATTCTCTAAAATTTAGCTAAACTTTAATGTAAATTTACCTTAAGTTTTTTCTGGAATACCAAGATTTACCGTACTACAGGAACTTTCATGCAGAAGGCCGGCTTTAAGTCTAGGCCATACTAATCTAGACAAAGTATAAATTGTTCCTGAATGAAAGTAAATTCGGCCAAGTGGAAATAGACGAAATATACTCCTCCCGCACTTGTCTTTCTACTTTTTGGTCAATATTTCATCAACTTCTGCAGTAAGCTGGTAATAAATCTGATCAATATCTTATTAAATTGTTGATTAATCGTAGTTAATTGATTTGTTTAAAATTAATTGGAATACAAGTGTTGAGTTTTGTCATGTGAACTATTAGAGAAGGTCGAGGTTACAAGATTTTCATTCATTTGTTTACTTCTTCGTCTTCTTGTTTTTTCTTGTGTTCGCGTCGCTGTCGCTCTGTTTGGATTACAAATAAGTGTATCCTGCATTCGTGCAACCGGGGAAAACGATGAAACATTCCAAACTCTTGCATCATCTATTTCTTGAAGATTGCACTGCAAAGGGTTTAATAACATCTTTCAACATTGTTAATAATAAAAAAAATACATATAATTCTCATTTAGCTTTATAAATATTGATAAACTATAATCGCTTTGTTATTGGTTAAATTTAGTTATATACCATAATAATCATTTGATAACAATATATTTTTTATCCAGGACGTACGTTCTACATGATAAACTACAACTTGTGCAATTTTTATCTCCGCTTACAAATGTAGTAAGTAATGAGGTGATAAATTTAATTGCTGTCTGTTGATAAAAAACCATCTTTGATAATTTTAATGAAGCCTAAAATAAAAATCAAATTTTAAATTTCGCGTTCTTCAAATGAAGTGGTCTTTTTCCAAAAAATCAACTTTAAGTTTTCAATACCAGAGGACAGCAGAATTTGTTGATATTTTAGCTAAACTCTCTCCATCTAGATGCCACTACTTGATCTACAAGATTTCATCTAGAATCTAGAAAAGGGATTTAAAAATGCCTAACTTGAGAATTTTTTATTCAAATATAAATAACATAGAATATATTCAATACATTACACTATCTCTGCTTTTTGTTTTGTAGATAGAATTTGATATAATCGAAATAAAAAGAAAACAATAAGAATCCCAATAAGGCAATAATATGGAGGGGAAAACGAACCGAAAGAACACACCATACAAAAATTCGACATAATTAGGAATGTGTTAACAAAAATAATGGAACAAATATCATTTCTCCTGTATATGTATATAGATATATCAAGAAAATAATATTAATATTGATTATCACCGAAGATTAAAGTAATTCCCTTAAATTTTGAATAGATTTCCTTAAAAGGTCCTGCTGGGTTCGAGCGTGCTTTATCTCCAATTCAGCCAGCTCGATTAAACTATAATCGAAAATTTATCAATATTAAAACTATAAATTGCTAAATTATTACCTTTTTCTAAACGCGTGTAATCGTCGCGTTTTAAAATCTAACAACTCCTCTTTCGCTTGTGCTGATATGGATTCGAATTGTTCGCAGGCTTGTGATTGGGCCGCTTCAGCCTAAAAACCACCACGATACAACTAATTATTGAAATTAATTTATTAAAATTGTCAACATTAAGCTCTAAGACTAATTTAAATAGTTAATATCAGCTGAAACATGCACCAAATTCTAGCATTCCATATTTATTATAAATACGAATAAATACCTCTTGAACTTCGGGTGCCTTTTATTTGTTGTTGTCAGCAGAATTAACAACAAAATATCGATTAAATTATCAAAAAAAAATAACCAACAAGCACTAGAATTTTGTAATTTATAATCATACATACCGCATGGATATCTTTATTTTTATGTCGAGCCTTCTCTAAAGCTCGATTAGCATTTTCATAATTAACTAAACATCGTAAACGTCGTACTAATAACGAACGAGCTGCTTGACTATCTCTCATATAATAGCGTAGAGTGTCGGCTAATTTTAAATCTTGATCGCTAGCGATACGGCTTTCGATTTTCTATAAAAAATTAGCCAATTATAATTCGTTTGATTTGATAAAGTGAAAATACCCGAGCTTTTTCGAAAGTATCAGCAACTCTCGCTAGGAATTTATCCAAAGGACCTGGATCGTTGTTCGCTAATTGTAGTAGACTAGCTGATATTTTGATATAACTATCGGCAAGTTCTAAGGCAGATAAAGTGGTGAAATTTTTGTAATTCTACGAATACAAGAATCCATCAAGTGTCTACTGTAAATTGGATTAAAAAGTGGAGTTTTTCATAAATCATTTCTTTCATCTGTCACTCAAAAGTTAAGTTTTTAGGTTCGTTAGAAAGAGCATTTCGGTGTAATTTTCCCAGGAAAATAAACGTTTTATGACAACTTTTGCTTAATTTTGAAGTTCAAACAATTGTCTACAATCTGAAAAAATCTGGTACAAAACAACAGGTGGAAATAGACTAACGAATTCCCTATAATTGTAGGGAAATTCCTTGAATTTTAAAAATTGAGCCTGCTCTTTACGCTCTTGCCATTTCCCACGTATAAGCTTCTATCTTCTAAAATGCGCGTGAAACTTTCTTTTTCCTTAATTTTCCGGAAAACTACTAAATCGATCGGCAAATTTCTCAAATATTTGAAGAGCTCCTTCAATTTGCTATCGATAAACCCGATATTCATTTCAAAAAAATTAATATTGGCTGAATTTTGAGGAAAATATGGGACACATGCCTCTAAATTTTCATCTACAGCTCAAAATTTCGAAAATATTTTCCAACACTATGCAGCTTGAAGTGTTCTTTCCAACGAGTTTACATACTCGACTTCTTAGTGAAAAATAGAAGAGAAATCGTTTATCAAAGTTGACTTGAAATTCTGTCCAAATTAACATATCAGTCTTGCCGTAGATTTAAAAACAATCTTTGGATTCTTGTGAATTCGTATAACTTCATTATACATTTTAAATATGTTTACCTTTGTGTTTTTCAGTCATTTTATCGGTACGTGCTGTTGCCTCTTTTAATTGACCATGATATTCAGTCAACGAGTTCATTTGTTGTTCGAAAAAATCGTTAACATCACGCACGGTAGCATTTAAATAATATTGATCGGTTGTACTGCCAATTGATTTAACTAAACCACCTAATTGTTGTAATTTACCTTTAGGACGTGCACATAAATCTTGATCATATTCCAAAAAGACATGTAAATGTGAATCTTCACGAAATACTGAATGACTAGCTAAACGTGTTAAGAAAACTTCATGCATTGCAACCGTCTTCTTGAACGTAGCTAGATATTCACTGGAATATACGAATTTATAATTCCAATAAAATTATAAAAATTGCTAAATTTACGCTTCCAATTCTTGTTTCATCTTCGTAAATTCCTCCTTAGTCATTGTACCTTCACCTTCACCTAAACGTTGCAGTTTCTCACGGGAAGCATCGAAATTTGGACGGGGTGGTGGCGGTGGTATCTACAATCATTCCACTCTTATCAATATTTGTTTATCAGTAGAATAGATGAGAGTACATACGATATACCCTGCATATTTTGGATCTTCTTCGTAACGATCATGTAACCAGATAAATTCTTCGTGTTGTCGTACAACCAGAAATTCCGGTTTTTGGAAATTCTTCATTGTTGTACGTGTATGTACAGTAAATTTAACCTTATCTTTCTCACTTAATGCATCTGATATATCAACAATTAATGTATTATCAGTTAATGGAATTGTATTCCCTTCATCTGTACTAGTTTTATCTGTCTGTAAATTATTAAAATTATGTTCAATTTTTATCAATTTAAATCCAATTAATGATAAGAGAGGTTAGTTTACTACAAAACGCCCCTTTATCAATATTGTTGTACAATCAAATATTAATTAATTACTGGTTAATAAAACTAAATAATTACATAATATTTACCATGATTAAAGTAATTTTTATACAAAAATATAATTTATTTCATTAATTTTCAACAAAAAAAAAAATACAGACTATAGTATAATTTGTCTGTGCCATAAATCGAGATGGCTTCGTATCATCTACAACATTGCCACATATACTCCACCAAATTTGCAAATTGTCACAAAATTAACACAAATTTACACCATTTTTATAATTATCAACAGCGTATTATTTCAAAATAATCAAAATTAGTATAAATTTGTTATAAATAGATGCAAATTAGTAGTTTTTAAAATAAATATTTACAATTTCGTTGCAACTATCTTAAAATTGGGGAATTTGAACCGATTTGACAACACAGACAGCTGTCATTTCGTGGCAATTTGCAGTTGTACCAACCCAAGTTAGTAAATCGACAAAATGACTGATGCTGATTAAGTTTACATAGTCTTATTGAAATTGCTAACAAATTTTAAAATAAACAAAAATATATATATACAAAATTTAAATAATTTTATAAAATTGTATCAGTATTTGTATTTATTTAAAATTAAATGAATTTTAATTAATTATTATATCGATCTTCATTATAATTGAATTTTTGATGTAAACGGAGTCATTAGTAGGTGGAAGCTGGTAATTTAGTTACATTTTTGACCACTAGATGACAATATGTTGTTCATTTTAAATTTAAAATTGCCATTTTCCGGTTAATTCATGGTGAAAACTAATAAAAAATTAAATTAATCTTATTGTAATTAATGTAAGGTATATTGGATTATGTTTGAATTGATAGTTAATGTGGTTTTCTCTTGTAGAGATAATCGAGGCCTTACAGATTCCTTCAAATTGGTGGAGCTTTAATCAGGGTTGTATTTTAAATAGTTTGCGCCTATTTTGTGAAAAAACCAATAATAAACTAATTGAACTCTATTAAATTCGATTGATAAGTTATTTGTTGTATCGATAGAATTTTTAGTCCCCCAAATATAGAAGTATGCAAAAATACAGTTTAAAAGTACATTGATCCCGAGTTTATTACACTTGACAACCTACAAGATTCCCGATTTCAGCGACTAACGGTACAGTAAAAGCCCGAGAAGTCTTCAATTTATCTTCCAAAATGTAGAAATTAACGGTGGCTTGAGTCATTTCGTGTTGCTATTTTTGGTATGGGCGCCTGTTTTATTTTTTCCTCGCCCGCTCCACGACCATATTCAGGATGTAATCACTGTTGATGGTCTGAAAAGCTGGCAAAACTTGATCTGTTTTTTAAGAGAAGAAGATAATCGAATAGAGGGGATTTTGCACTAGTATAAATACAAGTTTTTGCAGAATAATGCCATTTTGTACCGGAAATTTGCCGATAAAATGATTGTTTCAAGGGTGATTGTAGTGGCTTTTAGTGTTTTTCAGCAAGTTTACTGTAGAGCTAGTAGAGGTAAAGATTTCAGAATTCTCACTAACTCTAAATTAACAATAATTCAATTTCAGCAATTATTAGAGACTACTTACTACTAACCAAACTGATAATCGAAGCTTAATTCAGCAAATAATTTCTTACAGTAAGTCCAGATTTTCTATCGTCTGGAATCCAGCCTGCAATTCAACAGCCACTAACACCTCCTCAACAACAAAACCCAATAAATGAAGTGAAAAATTTCGAAAATCGACTATTGTCGAAATGTCTAAAGACACGAGGCCAATTCCAAAGTGACTCCTGTGATAAATTCGTTACCTGTTGGGATGGACAGGCCTTTGAAGAATCCTGCCCTGAAGGGCTACTATATAACCCAAAGGGCTACTGTGATTACCCCGCAAATGTTCCTTGCAAGCTAAATGGCGCACAAAAACCACCCTCAATACAAATGACAACAATGGGCATCCCAGCTACTGTTGTAACAGTTCCACAAACTGATCTCCGTTTGAAAGGGAAATGTCTAAAAGCTCGCGGCCAGTTTCCTAGTGACGATTGTAATAAATACGTGAACTGTTGGGATGATTTCGTTATCGAACAAGAATGCCCAGAGGGTTTGGTGTTCTCATCGAAGGGCTATTGTGATTATTCCTACAGTGTCGACTGTCAAAATCGAAATTTACCAAATCAACTACCAGAACAAAAAATTAAAGAATGTCGATCGGATTATGGAACTTTCAGGAATAAAACCGATTGCGGCTCGTATTTTACTTGTATTCACGGTAAAATTGCAGCCAGTTATACTTGCCCAAAAGGGCTCAAATTTAACGATGTAAGTGTATTTTTTGTGAAAAAACTAAACTAATTTGAATCGTTTATAGAATATCGGCGTCTGTGATTATGAAGATAGGGTCGATTGTAGCACTGAATCAACATTTACGTGGTCCTATAATTCACGATACAACTTCCTTGATAGTCTTCCAAAAGGTATATGGTCGTATTCTCTAACTTTTTGGTGATTCGTTACCATGACAATGCTGTCTGTCTCTTAAGACAGACTTCGATTTCACTCTTTACAATTCTACTATATGTAGAATTGAAAAGGGACAAGAAAAAACAGCATGGTGACGAATTGTCAAAAAGGTAGAGAATACCATTGAAAATTTTTAAAACACCGGTTTATAACTCGTAAAAAAGTGGAATTTTTGAGAAATAATTTCTTCTTGATTTTTGATGCGAAATTCAAGTACTAGGGCTTGTTTGAAAGGCCATTTCAAGCTGTATAATAAAAATCTTATCGTTTTAAAAATTTTTAGAGAAATTCTGAGTTACAGATGAAAATCTAGAATATTATTTTTAGATTTTCCACAATAATTCTAGTTGTATTAATTTGTTTGTAATGAATATGGAGTTAAATCGCTAGCAAATTGAACGAACTTTCCAAATATACGAGAAATTTTCCAATCGGCTTAGTAGTTTTTTGGAAAATTGAGAAAAACGGCATTGTCAAGGAGAATTGTTAAAATTTGGGGAAAATCATGGAGAAATTCGTTCGCTATTTTCACTATTTAAATTGTTTTTGTTATTTTGTAAACGAATCTATAGACTTGAAGATTACGCTATTGTTGTATGGAAACTTGCTGATTTTCCTCGGAAAATCGTCTGTTAAAGATTCCACTTTTTAACGTTTTCTTAATATTGAAAGAGTTCGTAAATATTTAAAATTTTCTCTCTAGAATTGATGCAACAAATTGTGAAATGTACACCGGGGACTGTCTTGAAACTCAACCAACAATGCACAGTTGTATCATTATGTCGCGATACTCTTTCAGAAATTGTTGTATGCCCAGATGGATTGGCTTACAATACAGAAAGTAATAACTGTATAGCGCCCCACTTAGCCAAATGGTATGTTTCTAAGCTAAAAATTCAATTACAATTATAACTAATCGTTTTTACAGCTGAAAATGACTGGAAATCCGGGAAAATTTATGATTTCTCTCTGTAAATATCGCGGAATTGTGGCGGTCGGGTAAATTCTCAATAAATTATTACAACTTTTTTAAATTCGTGCCCTAAATGAACCTTAATATTGGCCGGGGTTTCTGTACTGGGGAACGATAGGGATCGAGACTGAAATTGTTGGAGAATAAGAGTTTGAAGCTAATGCGAGTTTTACTCGTTTACGCACTGATTTCTTCCTGAAATTTCCACCTACACGAAACGAACTTTCATAAATTCTAATTCAACAATTATTAATCAATTGTCTTGAATAAATTTTGATTATTTTATTTTCTAAACGGTAATTTCTACGAATCAAAAATTGAATTAAGGTAGGTAATGAAGGTTAAACGAGATAAAATCCGTGTGACTAACATTGTTTCAAGGCGAATGATTTATTTTAAGAAGCAAATCATTTCCAGCTCTTGAAGAGGTAGAAATCGTTGAAATAGAGTTGAAGAATATTGCTAGATTTGCGGAAATTTAGTAATATTTTTAACGGGACCATCTTCATCCTCTTTCGTAAATCTACAGAAAAAATCTCAAATACTTTCACTACATTATAAACATCTTTAACTATTACATAATTTGATCGAATACGATTTATTTTAATGTTATTTAATAAAGTAGCACAACACACACGGTATTAATGTCTGTACGGTTCGGCTTTTTTCTTTTCGTTAATTTCTTTCTAATTTTATAAATAATTACATAACTGTTGTTGTGTGTGCATATTTTTCCCTATTGGTATTTATTTTAAAAGTTCATAACGAATATTGTCCGCAATCGTAATTAAAAGGATTACAAAAAAATTACAATAATTATACGAAAAATTAATGATTTTTGTAACCAAATTCCTGAAACTATTCTAGCAGAAACTATAATTATTAATTCGTTATTTTTTCGGGTGTTAATAGAAATTTTCTAAAACAGACTAGAATGCTTAATTATGGTTTTTGTATTGTAGTTTTTCTCATATTTATCACAACAGTCAAAACTAAGAGATTAGATTGAAGATTGAAAAAATGAGTGCACTCTAATTCTCACAATTTATCCGCAATAACAACAACAAATAGCTCAAGGTTTGTTTTTTCTTCAATGGAGCAAAAAATTGTAATTTTACTCTAAGAATTTATGTGACATTTAAGTTTTTCTATCTTCTAGAATTAAATACGGGGCGATCACAGAAGGGATCAAAATATCTTCTAAAACTTCATTAAATTCCATCCAGCCTTGCTTGAAGTTGATTCACAGATTCTTTAAAACAACACCAAGGTGACTTTGTTCCATTGGGGCCCATTTATTTGATTCTCAAAAAATCCGGCTTTGTCAGTTGCTTTTTGTTACGCTTTTTTCCCTTCAAGCTTCATTATTTATTGTGTTAAAAATAGAATCATTCATTGTTAATTGTAGAAAGAATTAGAGGTGACTTTCAAGCCAACAGACAAGCGATTGAATCTTCATCTTGATCTCTACTTGTAATTTAAAACGTAATTGCGTAACTATCGATATTTCTACTATGAGACAGTTTAATTGAATATCAGACTGGAGATACAGTTTGAAATATCCTTGGCACGTGTTCTATCGACTACAGAAATTCTTGTATAGTAGTTTCATCTAAAAATTACAGAATTAATAGCGATAATTTCAACTTTAACATTAGCAAATATTCAAATCGATTTTTTCTAATTCTTCTCATTTACTATTTAACGAATTGTGTTACTAGTAGCTTTTTTAATCATTCTCTTCTTGGTTTGAAACCAACAACAGGTAAAATAAAGTCAAGGTGAACGGATGCGTCTCTTTTACTCTCTATGGTTGCGTTCTTCGCGTAGTTTTTCTCTTTCTTAAATCGGATATCTCGAAATAGCCGTTGAAAAAAGTTAACATTTAGAAAAATTCGGATGGTTATAATCGATTTTTTCTGCAATTCGTCCAGTTGTAGAAGGTCATGGTGACCTAATATCGGGATGTACGGATGAAATATCAATCGGTTAGGTACGATTTCAAGGATCTGTTTGGCTGCCTGTAACCAGAATTGAAATGGAGAAGCGCTAATTTAGCTTCCTTATAGGGTTCTTTTCGACAAATCTACGAATTTCGCCCACTAAATAGCTGTTCAAGTGTGGTTTAATTAGATTTGTGGAAAATAAGGACAAGGGGTTCTAAATAGATGCAAAAATCGACCTTAATTCGATGGAAAATGGCAATAAATAAATCATAAACAATGGAAGAAATTAGACTAATTGATCTAATTAAAGTTTTATATGCCAATTAGAAGAGTAACTATTCAAATCTAAACGCATTCTTGTAATTTAATTACACGGTGAAATTTCTAATGAATTTCAAAACGAAGATGAATTACTAAAAACAGAATGGATACAACACGATGATTGTGGAATAAGAAGAATTGTAGAATTTCTATAAATAAATAATAGACGAGAATGGATGGATTCTTTCCAATAACCTTCGCTTTAATTAGCTATGTTGACATTAAAATTGTGAATCTAACAGTATAAAAGTTCAACAAATTGACGATTTCCACATTGAATCCGAACAATTCATTCACGACAATACGAATTGAGTAAATTTTAAATAATTTGTTGCGTTAATTGAAATTCTATCGGTGTTAAGACGAAAGCTCCGTCAATATGTGGAGAATCGTGACTTCCTTTATAACTAAATAGAGAATTCTATCATCAATCTACCGAATTTGTCCCACGGTGTTATAGTAAAATAACGGATTGAGGAGTATCGATGTGGCCGAAAAATCGTTTGGAACTCATTAAAGTTCCATAAGAGTATTGCAAATAAACAGCAACACGTTAATTACCGTTAAAATTGTTTTAAAAACGGTTTACAATACGGAATTAGACAATGATTCATTGTGTGGATTTGAAAAATTTGTATTGAACCACGCACTCACTTTAAACAGCCCACAACTTATGACCATAATGCATATTGAGTTGATTGCATTGTTGTTTATCAATTATGAATACAAATTGATTGATGTAATAGTGACGTTTAGTAAATTCGAAGAAAACCAGCGGAAGAATTGTTCCAATATTCAGTCTATTCACCTGTGTTTACACTTTTAAAATTGTAAATCAAAGAATTGTTGTTTATTTCGTCTAGAATAGTCGAAGATTTCACCAATTTAAACGAATTTATAACTCGTAAATAAATCTCAATTAACTGATAGATTTAATAGTGCAGTGCTCTTGAGTAATCTCATGAATCGCTGATCATTAAAGCGATTGTAAAGAGGATTCTGTACGGCTGTTTGCGAGATTTATTGCACAATTTAATTAGTCTCGAAGTCGACTCGAATGGGCAAAAAATCTTAGTTACTCTCAAAAACTGCCAATTTGGTCGCCTGTCCAAAACTAAGATTTTGTTCTAAAGATGTGGGTTTAATTTGGGAATATAAGCCGGTTCAGACGATTAAATGGAGAGATTGGACGATTAGAAAATCGGGCAGTAAAGCTACCGTGACCACTCAATCGCTGCTCCGTAGCTGCCGGCAAGGAGACCTAGAGCCTGCAGTTCTATGAGGTCGTTTTCGATCAATTATACCGAATTTCCATTCTAATTTCAACGAATTAAGAGAGAAATAGTCGAAATTTCAAAAAAAAAAATCGAAAGTGTCCAATATTTTCGACAATTAAACTACACACACATAGAAATATGTTAAGTGATCAACGAAACAACGAAAATCGAGAAAGTGATCAAGTTTTTCAACATTTTTAACCTTGATGTGTTTATCATGTCAAGTTCATCGAATAAATATTTAACACGAACGATTTCAATTTCCAACGGATTTTCTAAATTGAAATTTCATTTCGAGTACGGTTAGAATTTGATTAGATTTTTGAAAAAATCGTGGCAAAAGGGAGGGAAAATTCTAGCCATTATCGAAAAATCGGAGCGAATGCGACACTTTCACTTTTTCGGTATTTCAATGTTATAACGTTGGTTTTTTATTTACTTTATTTAATAATAATAATAAGAATTTACACACATAAATACACAACACAGACACGAGGAGAAAGTCGAAAATTTCAAAATTTTTTCCCGAATCCAGCGGCGATATTTTAGAAGAAAATCGAGTTTATTCAACGAATTTCCATCGAAATCCTGCTGATTGCTCAACCAAAAACCGGCCAGTTAGCCAAACGTATTCAATACAATACAATTATTACTAATAGCTCAAATATGATCGAAATTTGTAAAAGAAATGAACTAGAAGTAGAGAAAAAACGAATGGTGCATTCCACATTCATTACATATCTCCATGGGCGTTTTATAGAATTACACATTGACGGTGCACGTAGTGACTGTTTGGGCGTGTACACCACTACAGTGAAAGTGAATTAAACAAACATAAAACTGAAATATTCAGCAGACATACACGATTTTCAAGACAGATGTACACATACAACAAGACCTTGACAGAACCCGAATCGAGATGCTGGACTTTGCCCAATAAAACCACCACAATCTGGAATTTCTTCTAGAATCGGACGACAAAAACCGAAATTTGGGAGCCAATCTGAGCGAAAATATGCAAAACAGCCGATACGTGGATTGTTTAACGAAACCAAGAAATTTCGTCTGTTGAATTGAAAATTACCGGAGAAAGACAAAAGTTGGAGGTGATTGAAACAGGAGGATGATGAGAAAGTTGACCAATTACTTCATCCTGGTTTTTATTGATATAACTTTAACCTTCAACAACCTAAAATCGATTTTTATTGGACGATTACAGGAAATTCAACCGTCTCCATTAATTAATCGCTGGTTTTATTAATAATAATGATAATAGTGATAAACGTAACCCCAGAAAAGTGAAAGTCGGGTAACACTATGCCCTGTTGTTGTTGTTGTTGTTATTGGTAATTATAAGTTGACACTTTCTCTACAAAATTTGCCGTACCTTTGTCATTTCTTAATTATTAAAATCACCGAAAGATTCACCTTTACCCATCAATATAACATTTGAATTTAACCTTTTCAAGTATGCAAAACCAGAAATTATATAGAATCGTTGATATATGAAACGTTCCAACGTACCACAATCATAAAACCAGCATTAAATCAATCTTCTAAGTCGTTGAATTGCAAATTAATAAGCGTTCTAGCGCCATTCTTGAAATCTCAATCGATTCGAATATGGTAAATAAGAGCTTGAAGATCAGTTGAACGGACTGCCTTGTGTTTGTTTCGTAACAATGGACAACTTTCCTATTTCGTCTATCCGTCATTACGATAAAAATTCAATTTTGTGTTGTATGATTTGAAATTGCCAATAAAATTAATATAAATGCAGAAATCCTCGTGTAAATTAAATTATTCTAGACGAACCAGATCAAGGTGGATTGATGGGTGTGGTTTTATTAAAGGTACCTTGACGATTTGACTCATCCATCTCGTTTAATTTTTCCAGAAGAAAACAATTTTCTAAACCACTACACCGACAATTGTGTAGAAAGTGATAACCTTTGTTGTTTTTGTTAATTATCGGGTTTTAATGGGAATTGTTTTTCTTGTGGGGAAATGGGTAATTTAGTGCTTGATTGGTTCAAAGGAAGGCTTCGAGATTCGTACTTGATCCACTTTTTAACATTGAAACTAGTTATATTGAGTTTTTATGAAAATTTCCAATTAATTCGGTAGAATATTTCTGCCAACAATGGAATCATCCAGGTAGTCGATTCTAAAAATAGCCACTCTGAGAATTCTTGTTTTTTCAAGATTCACCAAACTATTAGAATTCAATCAGAGTAGTTATCACAACTATTACTGCAACAACTGATGGTAATAACTTTGAAAAATCCCAAAAGCTCCCCTGAATAATAAAATCGAATTGTAGCAGTGGCGTACAATTTGGAAAGCAATTCTCCAACATTATAACACAGATTGTGCACTAAAAATGGGGGGGCTCCACAATATACACCGGCCAGGTATAAAACAAGCAAGTTTCCTGGCTGTTGAGCAGTTTGTTGTTTTTAGTGATAGAAAAACAGAAAGGAGACGAGCTTAAATATGATGTATTTGTGTTTTTTGGTGCTTAGTGCACTCCTCTATACTGGTACGTACAAGTGATTTATTTTAGAAAAATTAATTATTGTAGAAATTTAAGTGAAATGCTCCAAGTGCATTCGAATAATCGACCGATTTTTCCACCTAATTTATCCGTTTATAGAGATTTTAAAGAATAACAAATGTGCACAGATGCGTGAAATTGTCGGATAAACTAGGTTGAGAAATTTCTTGATTATTATTAGGTTTTTTTATTAAGAAAAGTGTGCAACATATGAATTTCTCGATTGATTCTGGAACAATAAAAATTCTAGTGTGAAAGTCAAACGGTGCATTCTTTAAGCGACTAAACGACCTTTATTGCAACAACCGGAAAATCTGTATACTGGTCAGCCTTGTGTATTTCAATAGTACACATTCATAGCCCTGATTTTCCTCTACATTCACATTTCTGAGCAATTTTTAATTTCGACTCGAATTTTCGTGGTTACATCACCACTTTCACGGGTGGTTTCGATCAAAACAGGAATTTCTTCAAAATTGCATTGCTTAATCGGGTGTATTTACATACAGTTCGATTAAATAATCAATATATTAATGGGAGTGATCGTTGAAATACGATTTCTCTCAGTTGTTATGTGCACAATTTCGGTGACCTCGACGAAAATTAAGCACAATAGAAAGTAACTATCACTGAATTCTACGCCCCAGTAGTTACCAATTTGATCATCCCCAATCTTGTTTTTTTCTACAGCTGCTGGTCAAGAGAACTTCAAATGTCCGGACGATTTCGGTTTCTATCCGCACCACATCTCATGCGATAAATATTGGAAATGTGATAATAACGCTGCTGAATTGAAAACTTGCGGTAATGGTTTAGCATTCGATGCCAGTGATCCGAAATTCTTGACCGAAAACTGTGATTATATCCACAATGTTGATTGCGGCGACCGTTCACAATTAGAACCGCCGATTTCAACAACCCATTGTGAACGTCTCTACGGCATCTTCGCCGATGAGAAGAAATGCGATGTTTTCTGGAATTGTTGGAATGGGGAAGCTTCCCGTTATCAATGCTCGCCCGGTTTGGCTTACGACCGTGAAGCTCGTGTTTGTATGTGGGCTGATCAAGTGCCAGAATGTAAAAATGATGGTAAATTCGAAATTCCATTATTTTTGGGGTTTAATTCGATTTCTTTGTAGAAGTTGCTGGAGGTTTCGCTTGTCCGGCGCCAGGGGAAGTCAGCAATACCGGCTCATTCTCACGCCATGCCCATCCAGATGATTGCCGGAAATATTACATCTGTCTAGAAGGTGTAGCCCGCGAATACGGTTGCCCAATCGGTACTGTCTTCAAAATCGGCGACGCTGACGGTACTGGCAACTGCGAAGACCCAGAAGACGTACCCGGATGGTGAGTTATCTCAAATAATTCTAAAATCTTCTGATAATTTGCATGATATTCTATCGATTTTCTAATTAATATCGAAATGTGCGCAATTAATTCTTAACGCTATCGACTTTTTAAATCCTCCCGTCACCCCCAAAATACTCAATAAATGTCTGCCGGTATTCACAGTGAGGACTACTATGGTGATTTGGATTTGAAGAGTATCAGGAAGAGTGAATTATTGGCTGGTTTACAAAGTAGTGGATCATCTAGAGCAACTCCGAATGCTCCAAAGGGTAAACCAAGGCCGGCTCCTGTTTCCCGCAACGCCCCAGAACCAGCCGCCAATTAAAAATAATCAATCACAAAATAATTATTTAAGACAAAGAGGAGGACCTCAATGATTTGATCATCATAACAATAATATCAATAATCAAAACGGCAGACCGTCATTCGGATGACTGAGATACTCATGTATTATAATTTAATTGTTATTAACTAGAATTTAGTGAATTTCTTTGGTATCTATTTAACCGATTGACCTTCTGTTCTGTATTATAGAATTAGCATATTTTATCGATTTTATAATTATTTTTTTGGGAAAAAAACGAAAATATCCAACGAGTTGTCGCACATTGTCTTGACATTCAATAGGGTACAAAAGCAATATTTTTACAAAAAAACAACAACAATAAAAACAAACTGTTTTTTATGACTTAATATTTGTTTTCTTTCATTTATAACTCCACCTTTCTTTAACCTTCCACTGGTAAGGACTTCTTGTTTAATTAATACAGTTTCTCGTGTATGTGTACAAACTAATTTGTGTAAATAACTTGAGTTAAATATTCTGTCTTTTTTATAATAAAAAATAATTTATTTATTCGTTTCTACAGCGAAGATTACTACAAAGATGTAGATCTGAAAGCGCTGAAAAAATTGGGATATTAAACGATGGATTTGAAGAATCGCCAACAGTTTCAGAGACTTTTTAATTTTTTTTTAACTATTTCTTAACAATTCCGATTCAGGTTGTGCTTCAATCGAGTTTCAATTGAATTAACGTCTTCAAGAACAGTAAAGGAAACGAAACTAGTACAAACATCAGTTGATACTGTTCGGTATTTGTGTTGTTAGTATTATAATTATGTAAATAAATTAATAAGTGATTAATAAATGTTATAAAACTACAGTTATAACTCACTCATACCTTTATCCTTGATGGAGAATACTCGGATTATCCATCAAGAAATAGATTTTCCATAAATTGGCCACCTTTTACAGCCAAATTTACACTCTAGAAATGTCTAAAATTAGAGATTTTACTATAAAGAAGTAAACTAAATTCATCTTGTTCGATATTTGTGTTGTTAGTATTACAATTATTTTAATAAATTAATGAATAATTGATAAATATTATAGAATTACAGTTATAATTCTCTCATACCTTCATTTTTTATTGCGAAAACTAGAATTCTGCAAATTTCAAAGACAATCCCCAGTTTTGAGATTTTCCGGTTCAACAAAAATCATTGGAAATTTGTCAAAACACTCTTCTTCATCAACTCCACTCTGTAAATTGACCTGAATTGTGAAGGTCCACCTTTTAGCGTCCATTTAGTTAGAAATTCACACTAGAGAGGTGTCCAAAATGAGATTTTCTGTTAATGAAGTAAACAAAGTTCGGGTTTATCCTGCAAATCAACAAAAAATTAGCAAAGAATTCGGTAGAAGTTAAACTGAAATTTCTTCTGACTTTCCGAGTTATAAATTGAACGAATTTTCTGTAAATTATATTCAACCCGCTCATTTAATTGAAGTCACATACAACTTCAGAGGTGTCCAAAATGAAGGGATCAAAGTTCGACTTATCCTGTAAAATTAACAAAAATCCAGCCAAGAATTCGATGAAAGTTGAATTGAAATTAATAACAATTAGTGTTATGTAAAGGAATTGAACTTTAACAGCTGCCCGGACAATAGAAGAGGCTTGTCTTAGTTGCATCACACGAAATGTGTGTATGACGAGGATAAAATCGAATCATTGATATAATTTAAAATAGATATATTTCAAATAATTGTGTATATTTACATTATTTTAAATTATTTTACTATACAATAATATCATGTATGGCATCTCTAGAAAATATTTACAATATTTTTAACCTGTAAAACAAGAATGATTTATTTTCAATCAAGAGAATCCGTTTTGAATAAATTAAGTCCGCGCAATTTTCAAATTATAATCGAAGATCAGTCCATCAATGCAACACAAGATAAATTTTCTGTTATTAAACACTAGAAATCGAGAGATTCACACAAGAATTTTTGGCCCTGTTACTAATTAAAGTTGATTAAATTCACAAATCAACCACCAAATCCTGAACAATTGAGACTAGCAATGATTCGTGCGTTTACTAGAACACACAATAATTTTTCTCACAGTCTTTCCTAAAACTCAACTTAGAAAATAAAACCGGAAAACAAACAAAAAAGCATAAAACTTGCAACAGCGAATACTACGAAGGCAATCAGTTTTATTGTGGTTTTCTTCAAATTATTAAAAGCTACAACTACGTGGCGTCCACTTTTTTTAAAATCAATTATTCAAATAAGTACGCAACTATCGTTATGAAATATCGTTATTTTGAAATAGACGCCTCTGTGGTTGAGGTGTATAATGGAATCTAGCCCGTAGATGTTGCGGTGAACCTGGTACGGAAGTACTTTCGGAGAGTCGTCGCGGTGGCGGCACCGGTGGCGTTGGCGAAATATACCTACAATTTCTAATTTAACAATAAATTCATAGAACATTCGAATTTACCTTCTCGATAAATTTGTTGGACTAGTTGAACTACTGTTAGTTTCAATGAAATTCCGACGTAATGCTAATGGACTCTGATTATCAACACTAACTGTACGATTATGACGGGGCGGTGGTTCCGGACTTTGGTGTCGTGACGAACGACCGCTGCGATCGTTGCTCAGTTGTAATTTTATATAAGAAGCAAAACGTTTTTTACCTTTATTTCAACGATAATTAGTTGTAAAAATGCGAGATTATTTGTTAGAATTACCTGTTTCTTCGGCTTCTTTAGCTAGTTGTTGTTGTTTCTGTTGATGATAGAATCGTTGTAGAATTATCGGACTTGTATTACCACAATTGTATTGTTGTCGTTCTGGACTATTTTGTTGTTGAAATTGATGTCTTAATGGTAATGGTGATGCACTAGGTGATCGCCAACGATTATTCTCATGTAATAATGGTGGTGATCGATATGGTGATGATGATGATCGAAATTTCGCTTCAGCCATATCGGCTACATCCGGTAATTTATTTACTAATTCTTGTTGTTGTGGTGCTTTGGTAATTGTATGGTTTTGATATGTTGCATGATGAAATTGTGGAAATTTTGGTGATTCTTCCAGATTTTGATATAATTGATGGCCCATATTAGCATCTCTTTGGTGTTGATTATTTGATTGAAATAGTGATAATCTTGACATATGTCCATTCTCTGATGGTAATTGGGCCATATGATGACGATGATGATGATAATCATTTAATTTTTTATTATTCATAGGTTGAGGCATTAATTGTTTATAAACTGATTGTGGATTACCGTTTGTTATTGGTAACGAACATTGAGCAAGATTTTGAGACATTGATGGTGTTTGTTGCTGCTGTTGTTGTTGACGTGAAGAAAAGAAACGGCGTATCGACGATTGAGAAGCGTTGGATCTAAACAATTTGATAAAATTCTACAATTTAAGGATCGATTTATCTAAAAAAAAATGCAAGTTAGGCTTCAATATTTTCAATTTTACTGAACGGACTGGATTAGACTTGTTGAAAAACGGAAAATTCGACGATTTTTCGTTCATTTTTCTCTCAAAATTCAAATTTTTAGGGTTGTTAAAAATCCCATTTTCAACAAATTAAGCTGTTATGTGGGAAATTGTAAAAATATCTTTCTAGATTTTCCAAAACTAGAAAAACTATTATGCAACTTGAAATGCTCTTTTGAGTGAAAAACGAACGAGAAATCGGCGAAATTTCCACTTATCTAACGAGTTCTAATCTGATCCCTCAATTATCTACAATTTTGAAGAACATGCAATACTTAAATGTTAAAAAATTAAAACAAGGGCATTCTTCAATAAAAATTACAGTCAAATTAAATCCAATTTCTATGATTATTTGAATAGTGTAAATTATAGCCTAGCTTGCAATATTGTTTAATTTTTGTTATAAAAACATGCTTGTGTAATAATTAGGAATAAAACGAACGAAAAAAAAGAAAAGAAACTAACCATGCAACATACCTCGGCGCTGCTTTTTCGGCCATAGCATCGGCCGATTGCAACGCATTTACCACCCATTCCCCAACATTAACATTCTTCTTTTCATATTTTTTAATAAACGGTAAATTCTTTAATTCCGCATATTTCGGCCGTAATTTCTGATCTTTAATCAAACTAAAATCGAACAAATTTTAGATTTTCTAATCAATAAAAATACAATAATTGAACATTTACCAACACTTGACAAATTCACGAAATTCTAAACTGAATGTATCGGGCAAACTAGGCGGATCTTGTCCGATAACTTTAGTTAATACTTCAAAATCTGTATTACAATCCGGATATGGAAATACACCAGTTGCTAATTCAACTAATGTTATACCTAATGACCAAACATCGGCTCGTATATCATAATCTGGATTCTTTGGATCCGGTTCGATACGTTCCGGCTAAATTAACGGAAAATTTAGAAATATTTATTTTTTAGAAAACTGTAATTACCGCTAAATAAGCAGCACAGCCAGCACTTCGTGTCTTCGCCATTGAATCGACTAAACGACCACTTATACCAAAATCACATAATTTCACATAACCTTTAGTATCTAGAAGGATATTTGATGGTTTTACATCACGATGAATGACGCCGTGTTTATCTTTTAAATAAGATAACGCCTCAACTGTCTATAATCGAAATTATTTGTAATTATTGTTAATTAAAATCGAATTAACTTACAGCGACTGTAACTTTGCCTAAAATCTCTTCTGGTATTGGTTTACCTAAACGTTTTAATAATTTATCGAAACATGTAGTCATCAATTCCATACATATCCATACTTCTGAATCGGTTATAAAACAACCCAAACATTTAACAATATATTTACAATCATGCGATTTTAAAACTACTTCAATATCCATAATTATTCGTTTATTTTCTTCGCTATTTCCAGATCGTCGCATTTGCTAAAAATTGGATAATTAGAGGAATTCTTTAAGTTTTTGTGTTATATTTGATATTTAGAAGTCGATTAAAATGCGTACTTTAACAGCGATAATTTCATTGCTCGGTTTATGCCGCATTTTAACAACATGCCCACACGTTCCATTACCCAACACCTCAATATGCTCCATATCTTTAATATCAGTCTTATATAAGACATCATTTATTGTTAAATATCCGCTAATCTTCATTATCTCTTTCAAGCGTCTATCAGTCTCCAAGTTCTCGTTAGTTTTTGTTGTGAACGATAAATCCTGCGGCCGTTTCCTCGTATGCGTACTCATATTCACTGCAAATATTCAAATAAGAGAATTTTAATAATTTAACGATATTCTAAACTTACAGGATAGACTGGGCCGTCCAGGTGTTGTTGTTGTTGCTCCAACAACTGTTGTTACTGCTACTGATGATGGTAGATCACCATTATTACGTGAACTATTTGGATCAGTTAAGATTTGTGTTGGACGTTGGGGCCGATTATCTTGCCTCAATCGACCTAATAAATCGTTAATTTTCTGTTCTTGACTAGACGACATAATTGAAAATATTACACAGACACACATAAAAGACACACGAAAAAAAACAATTCTCAAATGACAGCTAAATAACCTGAAAGTTGTCGGTCGGTGCCAAACCCGGACGAAAATAAGCTCATCTAGTGCTTTTCAAAACGATTATATTGCCGCATTGGCTGTCAATTTCGAAAATTGCGCGCCATACCACAATTCACAACGATTATTTTCAATATAATCCAAAAAATTATACAATTTTCATATTATCCAATTGATAAAAATACCCGAATCTTGCTAAATTTATTAAAATAATTGGAAACAATCACGGAAAATTGTCAAAACTGACTTGAATAAAAGTGAGGTTATCTTCGAGGAACAACAAAGAATTGAAATCGGACTGTAATAGAAATATGTTTTCGTTTAAAAATATTGAATTAAACAAGTGTCGCCTTTGTCATGAGAATAAAGGCGATGAAGAAATCTGCACGAATCCGGCTTTAATCGAACAAATCTACGAATGTACCAACATTACGGTAATAACAAATAATAAAACTTCACAAAGACTTAGGATTAACTTTTTAGCTCAAAGATGAGTCTAATAAAGATCTACCGACAAAAATTTGCACCACTTGTAAGACTACAATTAATAATTTTGTCGATTTTAAACGACACATCCAAAAAATCGATGAAACTCTACAAACTCTACTTAGACAAAATCGAAAGAAATTCGTCTGTACAACTTGTAGTGTAGATTTCCAACAAGAAAACGAATATAATCAACATTTATCGAGTCATAAAGACAATTTTTCGAAAATTTGTAAAGTTTGCAACGAAATTTTCAACGATAAAGACGATTTCTTGGTCCACCAGCGATCGCACAAAACCCAATTTGTTTGTAAACGGAAAAATTGCACTAAAATCTGTACAACAGCGTACAGTTTAAAGATTCACGAGATGAAACACGATGGTAAACAATCGTTCTTGTGTGTTACTTGCGGTAAAGGTTTCGTTACAAAGAATTCGTTAACCTGCCACGAGAAAATCCATTCCGATATAAAGAATTACGTTTGTAAATTGTGCAATATCGGTTTTTCGGTTCGGAGTAATTTACGTGCTCATGAGAAGAAACATCACGAGGGTGTACGGTTTTATTGTTCGAAATGTACGAAAGAATTCGTAACGAAATGTAGTCTAGAACGACACGAACGTCTACATACGGGAATTAAAGATTTCCAATGCGAATCCTGTCCGGCTGCTTTCTATACGAATAAAGAATTGTTGAAACATCGCCGCTATCACCAGGTGAGTTATCGGGATTGAATTTCGCGGTTCTTTCGGTATATTTATTGTCGTTTTGTTGGTGGTTCTGCTGTTGAATATTCTGCGATAGAGATTTTGTGTAGCGTGTTATTTCTGTCTCGTCTAAGCGTATTGTGTGTGGATCTGACGGAGAGAAGTTGCTACAATTAGCTCTTTCTATGTTCGATTTCGCTATATTTTCGTTTTGTTGGTTGAATGATGGCGTCCGAGGGTGACAATAACGAGCGTATGGATGCTGAAAGTGGTAAAAATGAGAAAATGTTCACTTTAAAAAAATGGAATGCTGTAGCAATGTGGAGTTGGGATGTTGAATGCGATACGTGTGCAATCTGTCGTGTCCAAGTCATGGATGCTTGTTTACGTTGTCAAGCCGAAAGTAAAAAAGACTCGTACGGTAAACAAGACTGTGTAGTCGTATGGGGTGAATGTAATCATTCGTTTCATTATTGTTGTATGTCGTTATGGGTGAAACAGAATAATCGTTGTCCATTGTGCCAACAAGAGTGGTCGATTCAACGAATGGGCAAATAGTTATAGAACAATAAAAGGAATCGTTTAGACAGATATTTACAATTTTGTATTTGTTGTAGGGGTTGAAATTGCATAAATGTGATGAATGTTTTAAAACATTCTTCGAACGACATCATTTAATTATCCATTTACGGAGTCATACAGGTGAACGACCGTACGTTTGTAAAATACCAAACTGCGGGAAATCGTTTGCTGATAGTCAGAAATTGAAACGACACCGTAATGCGAAACATCTACAAAACCATTAATTAACAATAAAAATAATAAAAGTATATCGAAATTGTGTTTATTCTATACATTATCAGCATTTCCACATGTTTAACACTAAATCTGAAAGCAGTAATCTATTCATGGATAATTAAAATTAATGTGTAATATTGTCCGATTATTACTGTTTTATACTCAGTGATAGAATTGTTAATTTCAACACTGAAGAAATTATTTTCTTGCATCATTTCCAATTTGCAGAAATTTATTTCAAAATTACCGCTACGATCTAGGGACATTTGCAGCCATACATTGACGTTTCCAACCGAAAATTCCCTAAATTTCTGTTTTCTCCAATTTGAGGTTAGTTTACATTGATTTTAACACTTCGAAAATTGGAAAAATCGAACGATGGAAACGATTTTAGAACAACAACGTCGTTATCACGAGGAACGTGAACGTTTAATCGACGCTATGGTCAAAGAGATGCTCCACAAAAAGACTTCTGTAAGTCCAAATAAATCACGTCAAGTTTTTATTTATTAAATTTGTCGTTCATTTTAGTATAGAGAGGCGATAAATTCAGACCACCGTTTGAAATACTTGCTAGATCGCTATATTACATCAACGGATCGTTTGGTTGATTTGTACGAGGATAAAGACGGCCAACGTAAAGCCGAAGTTGCTGCCTTGACTGGTCCAAATGAATTTCAAGAGTTTTACAATCGTTTGAAACAAATTAAAGATTTCTATAGAAAACACCCAAATGAGGTACGTTGTATTTTTATTCATTGATTTTGTAGTAAATTGAAGAATTATAGATTAGTGTACCAATGTCTGTGGAGTTTGACGAATTGGCGAAAGCTCGTGAGAATCCGACAGAGGAAATGTCGAGTAAGTTGGATATTATTGAGATAAATACAGTTTTAATTTTTCGATAATTTGTTGTAGATTTGGTGGAATTTACAGACGAGGAAGGTTATGGGAAATATTTAGATTTACACGAATGCTACGAGAAATACATTAATCTTAAAGGTATCGAAAAAGTTGATTATATTACCTATTTAGGTATGTTTGATCAATTGTACGATATACCAAAAGAACGTAAAACTGGCGAATATCGTAAATATTTACTGTCATTAATTGAATATTTAAGTTGGTTTGCACAACGAATCAAACCATTATTAGATTTGGATACTTTGTTGGAAAGTGAAGTTGACAGTGTTATGCCACAGTGGGATTCTGGAACTGTACCAGGGTGGCCGGTAATTAAAACAAATTTTAAAGAATAAAATTGTTTACTAATTAATAATTTTAGAAAGAAACCGGCTCTGCTTTAGCAAATGTTGGTGCACATTTGGACTTGTCAGCGTTCTCCAGTTGGGAGGAATTGGCCTCGCTAGGTTTAGATCGTTTGAAATCCGCCCTATTGGCGTTGGGCTTGAAATGTGGAGGGTAAGTATTATTGTTTGAAATCCAATAGAAGTCCCGTTAATTCGTGAGCGATTTGAGGAATATCTTGAGAAGTTGTAGACAAAGTCACGATTTTTGTCTTCTCGAAATTTATATTTACATTTGAAAATTAACCTAAATTGCTTCAATTCTAATAATTCTATAGTTAAATAGGAAAATTCGATAGAATTTGACAATTTAAAATTTTCACCTATTCAAATTGCAGAACATTAGAGGAACGGGCTCAACGTTTGTTTGCAACGAAAGGTAAAAGCTCCCTAGACCCCTCATTAATGACGAAAAAATCCGGCAAAGCTAGTAAAGAGAAAGAACAGTTGCGGCACCGTGAATTGGCATGTTTAGAAGCACAAGTTTACCGTTTAGCCGAATTAGTTTCAATCCAACGAGCTGCAACAAAAGAGAATGTACAACGTAAACAAGCACGTACCGATGGTGAACGTGACGATAGTGAGAATGAGGAGAGCGAAGAGGAAAGTCTCGATGAAGCCGACGATGATGTCCCCTATAATCCCAAAAATCTACCCTTAGGTTGGGATGGTAAACCGATACCGTATTGGTTGTATAAACTGCACGGTTTGAAATATTAGCTACAATTGCGAAATTTGCGGTAATTATGTGTATAAGGGGCCGAAGGCATTCCAACGGCATTTTGCCGAATGGCGGCATGCTCACGGTATGCGCTGTTTGGGCATACCGAATACGGCGCATTTTGCTAATGTTACACAAATAGAGGATGCTTTAGCTTGTAAGTTGGGATTATTTTGTAAATTTTTGTAATTAAAATAAATTTTATTCCAGTGTGGGAGAAATTAAAAGTACAAAAACAAAGCGAACGTTGGCAACCGGAAACTGAAGAAGAATACGAAGATTCGCAAGGTAATGTCGTCAATCGGAAAACCTACGAGGATCTCAAACGACAAGGTCTACTCTAATTCGATGTATTTTCCAATAAATTAATAGTGTCTTAATTCGTTATAACCGAATAATTTCAAATTTCCCACCATTTATTTGCTCAATCTAGAACATACGTTGTTCTCTCGTATACGTCTAGAAAAAAGATGAAAAATAGAAGACGGATATAATATTTTTCTAGATGTTTGTACGTGGGCCAATCATAATCGGCCAGCTAGTGTCCCACTAACCAATCAAATTGTAGCGCTTTTGAATTGTAACCAATCAGAAGATACCACGACAAATTCTATACTTATATTCGGCGTGTCGGCCAGTTTCATTCAGTCATTCAGAAGAAGTCAAAGTAAAGAAATATCGAAGTTTTCAAACGTGTTGAATTAAGCAAAATTATTGAAAATTGATTAAATTTATTGGTAAGTTGATCATTTAATTAATTGATAATTCATTTATGTCAGTTTTGTGGAAAAATATGGTTAATTTAGGTTATAAATTCGTGATTTGATTGTTAAGCCGTGTGTTTTATCGATTTTGCGGTAATTTCGTTGGAATTTTGTTGATTTCGTATCAAATTTGTAAAGTCGTCAAAATCGGTCCATTTTGTTGACGTGTCTTCCTAATAGACGCCCACCGATATACTCATCTAAATTATTTCTCAATTACAGTAATTGGTGGACGAGAAAATGCGCCTATATTTGGCACTAGGGGCCCTTTGTTTCCTGGCTCTAGCTCTAGCCAAGGATGACAAGAAAGAAAAAGAAGACGTCGGCACCGTTATTGGTATCGATTTAGGAACAACCTATTCATGGTAATTAATCTGGTTAACTGTAAATTATTCTAACGGTTAATTTTTTCGATTAAATTCTAGTGTTGGTGTCTATAAGAATGGGCGTGTTGAAATTATTGCCAACGATCAAGGTAACCGTATCACCCCCTCGTATGTCGCCTTCACTGCCGATGGTGAACGTTTAATTGGTGATGCTGCCAAGAATCAATTAACAACAAATCCAGAAAATACAGTTTTCGATGCGAAACGTTTGATTGGTCGCGAATGGAGCGATCCAACTGTACAGCACGATATTAAATTTTTCCCATTTAAAGTAATTGAAAAGAATTCAAAACCGCATATTTCTGTAGAAACCAGTCAAGGAGATAAAGTCTTTGCACCGGAGGAGATTTCGGCTATGGTTTTGGGTAAAATGAGGGAAACCGCCGAGGCTTATTTGGGTAAAAAAGTTACACATGCTGTTGTTACGGTACCGGCGTATTTCAATGATGCCCAACGACAAGCCACTAAAGATGCCGGTATTATAGCCGGTTTGAATGTTATGCGAATTATCAACGAACCAACAGCTGCAGCTATCGCTTACGGTTTAGATAAGAAAGACGGTGAAAAGAACGTTTTAGTATTCGATTTAGGTGGTGGTACTTTTGATGTATCCCTTCTAACAATCGATAATGGAGTATTTGAAGTAGTAGCAACAAATGGTGATACTCATTTAGGTGGTGAAGATTTCGATCAACGTGTCATGGATCATTTCATTAAATTATACAAAAAGAAGAAAGGTAAAGATATCCGTAAAGATAATCGAGCTGTACAGAAATTGCGTCGTGAAGTTGAGAAAGCTAAACGTGCCCTATCGTCGAGTCAT
This sequence comes from Mylabris phalerata, assembly GCA_020740385.1. Taxonomy (NCBI): domain Eukaryota; kingdom Metazoa; phylum Arthropoda; class Insecta; order Coleoptera; family Meloidae; genus Mylabris; species Mylabris phalerata. Next base: position 1,236,137 of record JAJEOX010000299.1, on the reverse strand, counting down.
CAAGTTCGTATCGAAATTGAGTCGTTCTTTGAAGGTGATGATTTCTCCGAAACTTTAACTCGTGCTAAATTTGAAGAATTAAACATGGACTTATTCCGATCAACAATGAAACCTGTACAGAAAGTCTTAGAAGATGCCGATATGAATAAGAAAGATGTTGATGAGATTGTTTTAGTCGGTGGTTCAACTCGTATACCGAAAGTCCAACAATTAGTTAAAGAATTTTTCGGTGGTAAAGAACCATCGCGCGGTATTAACCCAGATGAGGCTGTTGCTTACGGGGCTGCGGTACAAGCTGGTGTTTTATCCGGCGAACAAGACACTGACGCTATTGTTTTACTTGATGTTAATCCATTAACTATGGGTATTGAAACTGTTGGGGGCGTTATGACTAAGTTAATTCCACGTAATACTGTAATTCCAACGAAAAAATCGCAAGTTTTCTCAACAGCCTCAGATAATCAACATACTGTGACAATTCAAGTATACGAAGGTGAACGTCCAATGACTAAAGACAACCATCTATTGGGTAAATTCGATTTAACTGGAATCCCACCGGCGCCCCGAGGGGTACCACAAATTGAAGTCACTTTCGAAATTGATGCTAACGGTATACTTCAAGTATCCGCTGAAGATAAAGGTACCGGTAATCGTGAAAAAATCGTAATTACCAACGATCAAAATCGTCTAACACCGGAAGATATCGAACGTATGATTCGTGATGCTGAGAAATTCGCCGATGATGATAAGAAATTAAAAGAACGAGTTGAAGCACGTAATGAATTAGAGAGTTATGCCTATTCGTTGAAGAATCAATTGAGCGATAAAGATAAATTAGGTTCGAAAGTATCCGGTGATGAGAAAACTAAAATGGAGGAAGCTATTGATGAGAAAATTAAATGGTTGGAAGATAATCAAGATGTTGAAGCGGAAGATTATAAGAAACAGAAGAAAGAATTAGAGGATGTTGTACAGCCGATTATAGCGAAATTGTATCAAGGTGGAGCTGGTGGACCTCCACCAACGGCCGGTGGTGATGATGATGATGAACTTAAAGATGAATTGTAAAATATTTTTTAAAAAATAGTGGTATAGACAAGACTGATTATAGAAAATTTCATAAATTCGTGTGGATGTATGTGTAATTCATGTGTGGGTGATCTTTCTTCTCCATCGTCCAGTTATTTCGGTTTTATCAACTGCCACATAGAGCAAACTGCAAAATTTCCATTATAAAATAATAGAGTTTTTATATTTGCAATATTTACCTATTTATTGGTAAATTTATTTATTTTGATCATTGTCGAATATAAGTGTACGATTCTTATTTATGTTCTACTTATTATTACTAATAGAAAAAAATTATTTGTACACTTGTATTAGACTTAAGTTGTGTTGTAATTAGAATTTTTCAATAACAATAAAACAACCATCAACTATAATTACATTCTAATCTAGCTTGATGTAATAATGGCATCAATTCCTCTCGATACAATCCGCTATTAGTACCGTGGGTTATTTTTAAAATATCGTAGGCTAATTTTAGATGCTCGAACGCCAATTTCGAGTTCTCTTCATACAGTAGGATTTTACCTAATTTTAGGTGCAACAGACCGGTGAGTGGATGGATATCGCCGTAATATTTACTGAAATTTCACAAATACTCCCTGAAAATTGAACAAATTTGATACTCACTGATAAGCGTCGATTAATTTCAAAGCGTATTTCCTTGCGTAGTCCCATTTTTGGAAATCGATACTCGATTGGAACGCCAAATCCAACGTCTTTATGTGTTTTATGTTGAATTTATGTAACACCCCGTTTTGCTTCTCTAGACAAACTTTGCAGACGTCGAAATCTAAAATTTGAATCTTCAATAGATATTTTTTTTAAATAATTAAACATACAGGCTAGTTGTTTCATGTTTTGTAGATGTAAATCGGTCAACTCTATAACGGATTGGTAGTTCTGTAAGAATTGTTCTGTAATTTCAGCTTTACATTTCGGACATTTATCGAGAGTTTGTACAGTTTCCGGATCTACGGGGCTATCACAATTTGAATTCGGACAAGCAATAGCGCGGACTTCTACCGATTCAGGCGCCTTACATTTCGTACACTGGCATAAGAAATAATACAAACTTTCCAATTCATCTTGTCGGTCTTTCGTTACATTTAAAACATCAATATAGCTGATGAAAATCTAGAAGAATACCGTTAAAATTGGAAATAATTTACAGATTACGGTTCACTTGAGACCAGTCGAGGTATTGGAAGGTTTCTAATGCGCGAATAAAGAGGGTTGTTCCTTCGAAAACTGCAACAGCGTTCGGTTTGCACGAATGATCGATAACTGACGCCCCTAAATACATGCCAGTACCCAAACATTGCAAATCCGGACTCATTATATTAAAACTATTTATACACATCTGTATTGTTGAAAAATTAGTGAAATATTAGGCTGAAAATTGGAGATTTACCCGTCCGTACATCCCCATTAATTCGGCGGAATTCGGCATAGAATCGTCCCCGAGAAATTCGTTTAATACACCCACTAACGCCGTGAAATGCTCCATCCGTTTCTTATCATTCTTTAAATTCGGATAATCTAAAATTAGAATTTTTGTAATAAAATTTTTTTATAAGTTAAAAATAAGAATACTGACGCGACATTAGATCTTTATACATCCGAAAACAATTATCCAAATAGTAGCTTTTAAATAAATCTCCACCCTTTTGTAGCGTCTTTATCAGTCTGATAAGAAACCGGGCAGCGTCCGGTAGAGTTCTGGGAGCTATACGGTTTAAACTGTGGCATTCGAATTTGTGTAAATTCCAACCGTCTTTCTGGCAAACTTTACCGCAATAATAAACGTACCGACAACCGGAACATTTCAGTAATCTGCCTCTGTAATAATCATCAAATTAAGGTGGAATAATAAACAATAAATTTCAATTATTTACTCACTTTTTAAAACAATAATCGCAACATTCGGTGCGTACTTTCGAGCTTAAAACGAATACAAACGGTTTCTCTTTATGGATAATGGCACCTTGTTGGATGTGTTTTTTCAATCGCATCTCTGCAAATTTAAATCAATTTGTCTGTCTTCAGATGAGATCAATGACATAATGTGAAAAGATAACGACGGGTCTATTTATAAAATAAAGTACGCGAATTGATGTGGTTATTTATAGAAAATTGAGTAACAGAAATAGTTGTAGATGTTGATGGAAATAGAATTGGGGCGAATTTTGAAATGTACATGTTTGCCAATAATGACTTGTTACAATTTAAAAGGAAAAAAATACAAGAAAATTGGGGAAATTTGAATATTAAATTTGTAAAAAGACGCACCTTCACTGTTAGATTTTAACATTTTTCGATAAATGTTCGAATTAATTTCGTGGGTCTAAACTGTTTATTGGATCAATTATCGAAAAAACAAATAAAAAACAGCTGTATTTATTTATTATTTCGAAATTCGCTAAACCGGAAAGTGAGGTTAGAAAATTGTCAAAGTAGTAGTTCCAGTTGAACTGCAGTAGTCAAAATGTATAAAATGCAAAAATCAAATATTCTAACCACCAGATAATAACACGAATAATTAATCAATTTCTAAAATAATAATTAGCATTTTTTGTTCAAGATAATTTAAATTCATAAAAATTGCATAGTAGATTTTATACAGTAGATAAAATGTACAACACACTATAACGAAACTACTCCAATTATTAAGATGATTTTTAAATATTTACTTGTTGTAATCAAAGCACTTGAATATTAAATGATTGCAAAAAATTCCAATTATTCTTTATGAATATTTAAAAAATTACGATAGTCATATCAAATAGATCTAAAATTTAGTGGATATAAAGTAGTCTTGTTCTGTTAGAACTACTCTCTAAACCTAACCTATAATTTCTGAATTTTTAAATTTAAAATCAAGCTCAAATATTCGAAAATTATCGAAAAAATTATATATTCCATCATTTACAAGTAATTATAAACGATTTTAATCATTATCTATCTATCAATTATCAAATTTCATACCAATTTCATTTTGTAAGTTAAATTACGTCTCCATCGAATATTACAATTTTTCCCCTCTAGAAGCGACAAATTCAATTAAAATTGATTCAAAATGATGCGATATGAGGAAAATGAGAGTTTGGCCGACAAATCGCCTTGTGCTGGAGTCCGGGCCGATTTGAAAATGTGTCTTTTGGAGAGCGATTGCTGTAAAATTGTACGTCTAAATAGCTTCCATTTAAGTAACTCAATTCGCACTCTATCGTTTTATTTTAGCATAAAAAAACACCTAGAGAGTGTTTAAAATCGAACGATGTACCCACCGAATGCCAGGTGTTGAGGAAGACGTTTTTTGAATGCAAACGTTCGTTGGTAAACAAAATACTTTATTGTTGATTATTTTATAATGCAATTTACAAATATAATTTCTTTATTTTACAGTTAGATAATCGACAAAGGTTCAGAGGACGGAAAGGTTATTGAATCGATAGAAATTTGTATACCGTTTGAGCAGAGAGTATTGATTTCTTTTTAAAAATAAGAAAAATAAAAGTAGTAAGTTTAGATTGTAAGTTGTATTGTTTATTGTTAAAGCAAAGCCGTGGAAGACTTCTATTGCTTCTTGATATGTTCTTCCAATTGACTGATAACAATTTTTGTTATTGTGATAAAATTCTTTTAGGTAACATCTACAAAATTGTACTTGATTTGAATTGTTAAATGTATAAATAGAGGCACATTTTTCATAAAGCTATCGATATAAAATTGCACCCGATTAGATAGAAAACTTCACTGATAAAGCCTTCATTTGAATCACTGCAAACTTCAACAAAACCGATCTAAAAATAGAAGAAATTAAGACGTGTTTCCAATCGAAAACGTGATTCTAAGGAAATAATTATAAGTTTACAGCAGTGTTCAACTAATAATACTTTTGGTGATTTGTTTTCTTGAATTTAAAGAAAATAAGCCGCTTTCAAAACGTTTGTATCGGCCGAAACAATCCTGTATAACCGGTTAATCTGGCACGTAACGCTGGTAGAATTAATGCACATACCGTAACATCACTTAAAAGATTACAACATTCACATATCAAAATATACATTTTATCACCTTTCGGACTCAGTGATTTGTGTAATGAGATACGTCTTAGACCGGCGCCTTGCGGTAGATAACGATAAATCATCCTGGCCCCCGTCCAATACAGCCAATTTCTTTCGAATTTTTCGCGATCATCGCCTTCGAATACTTTATAAACTGACACCATATAGCCAGTTGTTGAGGTATGCGTTTTTGTTAATGATACACCAATCTCGTGGATCGGTGGGCGGCATATCGATGCTACCTCCGTGTATAAATCTAACGTGTGTGCTGCCGTATATCGAGTCGTACGTGGATCGAACTTTGTTAAACTGGCAGTGCGTAAATTATTATAAAACATCACAGGATTTGTTTGTGAAGTGTTGATCACATAATAGGAAATAAACGGGAATTCAGCTGTAAAATTAAAGTTTTATAATACGAATGAATGGATTAAATCAAATACCGTTCCTTTCCATATTCGCTAATAACATCCCAGTAACTGCCGTTTTAGCTTGCGATATTTCATTCAATAATTCACCGGCAATTACGCGTTGTTTCAATAACGGTTGGACTAGAGGCGATTCTAAAACTGGATCTATCGGCTCTAAGGGGCTCATCAAATGGCATAAGACACATAATTTCGGATCAGGCACCTCCATCACATGCAAATTTCCATGAGTTCGTCTCTCTAATGTATTTCCGTTTGTTGGTGGTTTCTATAATTGTTCAAATTAGAATTTATTATTCAATTTAGGTAAACTTACCGGCATCGGTACCCCTGCTGGTAGGAAACGATCTAGACTATGCACCGGGATTATAAAACAATCCCGGTCTAGGGCTGATAGGGTTTTTGCCGTTTCAACATTTTGGCCGTCTTTGTTGTAATTAAAACTCACCTGTTGTTAGAGTAATTAAAATGAGTTAATTGTTTGATTAAAATTTTACTTGTCGAGTTGGGGTTGTTTTCGGTGATGGATTCGATGGCCATTTCATCATCGTAACGGACGGACGTATAACCAACGGTTGGGGTAAATCCGATTCCGTCATTGCTGGTGATATCGCTGATGGTTGCAGTGGTAGTTGATCACTACCGGTGCCCGTCATAGGACCGCAACGCGGCTCTGGAAACGTTATTTTTTAATATTGCAGTCAAATTATTGTTCCAAAAATACGAATCAATCACCCACGTTATAAAACAGAATATTTGTAGTTATTCTAGAAATTCTCAATAATTTCAAATTATAATATCAATAATGCGAGTATCGTTAGAAAATCAACTTTATTACAACAAGTTTAAGAGCCAAAGTTATTTTTGTAGGTAAACGCGCAACGTTCTACATTATTAATTATCCTTCTAGTAAATTTGCAATAATCATTGTGTAAGTTGGGTGTTTATTGTGTGATTAGTATAGTGTTATTGGTTAATTGTGTGATAATCACGATTGGGTTCGGGTCTAACAAAAATTTTCACCATACCCGTACTTTTGGCCCCACTCATTCTTATTTGTACAACTCTGAATTTCTTTGTTTCGAATTAATTTAGAAAACACATAAATACAGTAACGGCGTAGATATACCGTGTGTCAATATATAAATAAGACGGATCTAAGCGATTGCATAAAATAGATGAGAGGTTTTTTACCACAAATCGTTGCCAAAACTTGCCGACTCTCTCACACATCAAGGTTAATGTTAAAATTAAAAAAATCGTGATTAATATGAAGAATACAAATCATACCGTCTTCTTCAACAGTATAACTGCACCGTGGCGGACTGAAGAATAGATGTGTACGGTAATGGTGTTCTTCAATCGGTGTATAGCCCTGTTCGCGGCTGCTACGTTTGCTAGTGTGTCGATTAACGTGCGATTTAGTCGTCTTCGCCGTAGTAGGAATCTTCTGTTCACGGAAACCTTTTCTAAACATCAAATTCATCTTGATTGTTGTTCAAATATCGTTCAGTTCTGTAACAGAATAGCCGTCGATTATTCAGTCGGTCTTGTTTTGTGTGGAACCGATAAGTTTTTGGCTCGGCTGTACACAACAACACCTATCAAGCACATTTTCAGGCGACATATAAAAATAGATTTTATTTTGTAGTTATTACGACAGTATTCAAGTGGACAATTGATTTTTCTCGGTTGAATCGTGATTTTGTTAACGAAGTTGTACAAGTGCGATTTAAAGCTTGTATTGAATTGAATAATGCGCGATTATCAAAGTTTTGAATAGACCGGCGCAATCTTCAAACAATACCTGTATAGAGAAACACGAATTCAAATCTAACCGATCGATATTCACCTTGTTAAATTGATCGTTTATAGTAACTAACGACGCTAATAAGGCCGTCATTAGGCGGCATTATAGCCGAAATTTCCCCCAAATCAACATCATTTCGCGTATTTATTTATAGGCGTTTTTTTCCCGATTATTTTTAGCGATTATTGTTTGCAAAAGAACACAACACTACCGCTCAACAATCACTCTATTAGTTGTGTAGTTAGAGCGTCGCGACGCTACCAACAGTTGGGAAGATTTCGATGGTTTGAACCGCACTATACGCTATTTATATTGGAGGTGCGCGGAATTCTTAGTCACACGCTCTCATAGGTCGGTGTTACAAGGTGTAGGTCACTCTGTGGGGTGGTGAGGCTTCGATTGAAGTTCACCAGGTGACCTAGAAGCCACTACAAATCATTACAATAGCACACCTTTACAAAAAACCCAAGTTTCCCCAATAAATCAAAGGTCGACACAAAAGACAATATGTTGTTCAAATTGTTTATTCCAAAATAAAGAAAAAGTAGTCTAACATAAGGAGCTCTGTAGCCATAATACTCACTAATATAACTGGTATGATAACGATAATCACTAGATAAGTTATTTTTCTTTCACATTTATTTAAAATTTAAACATCTAATAAATTCCGTATCGTTACCGATAGGATTTTCTGTTTTGTTATTTGGCTGTTTGGCTAGTATTAAAAATGAAACAAAGATATGAAAATTAAATAATAACCAAGATAGATTTTCATGTCTATTTTACTCTTTATCTTTTGGTAATAATAATTAAAGAGATTATAAAACAAACTCTACAAATATAGAAGGAATTAGAAGTGTCCAGAATGAAAGGATGGAGGTTGGAACATTAAAAAATTATAATAAATCTAAATTAAAATGAACGAAACAGGCCATAATATAAATTATGGGGATACAATATACTATAGTAAGTGCACAGATGTATCTTTTTTTTTAAATTTATTTTACTGATCACAAAGTATGAAATATGAAGTGTATTATTCTAAGTTTCGTGTACCCGCTAAGAAACTAACACCGAAAGAACAATTTGTATTGTTTTATTAACACCATTTTTATAATCTTATTGGTAAATAAGTACATTTTCATACTTTGTGAAATTGCTGTTTTTCAACGAGAGAGAAAAAACGCCTCAACTATATAATTTTGTTTTTCTTTTTTTAAAGACATGTAGCACAAAAGTTTTAAAACAGTACAAGATATAGAATGATGCCTTGGTGTTGCACCTTTCCAAAAACAAATATTATATAATATATATTACAAAAATTTACACAATTATATTAATTTATAAATACTTATATTATTAATTAATTAATTAAAATTTGTCTTGTAAAATGAACTTAAATTAACAATTAAGTTAATTCACTTTTTTTAGTGTGTTTTTTTTTGTATGATAGTGTGTGGCCCGGCTACCAAGCAAATATAGTTCAAGATGTTGAAAATATGTAGATTTTTTTTAATTTTTTGTTTATATAATTAATAAATGGGCCGGGATGAAACAATGAAAAGCTGAAATGCATATTGGTATCGTCTCTTCACTTTGATGTCATCATGGTGACAAACTCTGTAACAAATAAATTTAAAAAAACAATACGTAAATTAATTCAATTACAAAATTTTCTAATCTAAAATTTTTTAATCCCAACAACATAAGAAACAGTGTTGGGTGCACGATCATTACAAAATTAATAGTGACAATCTTGTTAATCTAGACAAGAATAAGATAGATACAGAAATTAAGAAAATTAAGTAGCGCAACTGAAGAATACACACGTACAATGAATAAACAAATAAATAAATAAAACATAGAAAGCCAGTTTTTTTTTAAATAATATTACGAATATAAAAATGATAAAGTGAATTAAATTTAGAATAATAGAAGAAAATAAACAACAATCATGCCACTAGGCACATTCTCAAAGCAACAAGACTACAACTGACCAGCTCGAAGCATGTGTGGCTGAGTACCGATTGAAAACTATGAGAGCTAGAGCTCGGAAATCTGCAAAGGAACACTACCAGTCATACCTTCCTGGTCTATAACACATATTCAATTTCTAAATGTATATTTCAATTAAAAACAAAAGAAGCTATACATACAATCGGCAAAGAACGAAAAATTGAATTTATCAATATTAAAAAAGACAATCTACTTGAGAGAAACTATTTCATAAGAAATAATGATGATAATAAATTACTGTACACAATGCTACTGAGATTCTCCAATTTTCTAACAATAAATAAATAGAGAGAAACATTCACGCACGCATTCATTAAATTCAATTATTAAAAAAAAATAATCTAAATATTACCTTCGTAATTGACTTGACCATCACCATCGATATCAGCTTCTCTAATCATTTCATCGACTTCTTCATCTGTTAATTTCTCACCAAGATTAGTCATAACATGACGTAATTCAGCTGCTGATATAAAACCATTACCATCTTTGTCAAATACTCGGAATGCTTCACGAATTTCTTCTTCACTATCTGTATCTTTCATTTTACGGGCCATCATTGTTAGGAACTCAGGAAAATCAATTGTACCATTACCTAAAATCAATTGAAATTATACAATTAACATTAACATTGTTTAGGTTTAATTTAATTTTACTGAACTAGGACGCCCCTAACAGTGTTGAATTCAGACGTTTTATTTCGGGGGTGAAATATTCCAGTACAAAATTTACTTTGTAATAGATTACAACTTTAAAAGGATCTTTGTTTTAAGATTTCTCCCTTATTTTTCCGAGTATTATAGATCATTAGAGAGTATTTCGACCTACAGTTAAACAGTAATTAAATTTCCCCAGAATTTTCCAAAAATGTGATCTATTTAGATAATCTATTTTTAAAATTTCCGCAAAATTACCAAGCCGTTTGGAAATTAATATAGGCTGTTATAGGCGACACATATGAAGCCTGAAATGCTCTTAATTTTAAAGTGAAAAATAAAGGAAAAATCGTTAAAACAGTTCCCCTTTTTTAAAAGTTCGGTTCCTCAAGTATTATTTAATTATTAATTGAATATTGTTTATAATTTTTTCGGGGGTGAATTTCCCTCCCGGTACCCCCTTAGATTCAACACAAGGATTAATTTTTAGAAACACTAAAAACTAGCCCCTTGTCAATAGGTTTAGGTTTAACATTCGATAAATACAACGAAAATAAAGTTTTCGATCAACGAATTTACTTGATGGAAAAGTTAATAAAAGCACCACTATTGAGGATTTACATGAGTAAAATTGATTACACCTGTGTATTAACAAATAAAACTTTCAACTCCCAATAGTCCAATAGAAAATTTATCCAATATTTACGCGATTAATCGAGAATTTCTACTCTTGATTTATTACAAAAAGTTATAGAATGTTATAGAAGTCATTTTTAAAAATTTTTCGAATAAGAAAAATTTAATATCTCAAATGTTCACAATAGGAATTTCCAATTATATTGCTCTAATACCGTGAAATTTACAATCTGTAATCAAATTATAAAAATAAAACCGTTAAATATTTGTACATTTATGATATTATCGAACCAAGGAAATTTCTATCGTAACAATTAAAATTTAATTCAACCACTGATAAGATATTTGTTCTACATTACGATTAAAAAACAACGTATAATGCTAATAACGAATTTATCGAAATTTCAAAAAACGTCCAGACAATTTAAATTTATTCTTTAATTAATATTTGACGTCAAAACGACTCTATCACTTACCACAGCGAAGAAATGACATCTTTTTTAAAAATTAGAACCCCTATTTTTGATTTTATTTTCTGATAGAGCACGTTTTTCTGTGTTCAGACACGTACAAATTTTGGGGGTTACATTAGGAATTTTTGAGCAAAAAAAAACGTTAAAGTTTGCAATATTCAGTCATCACTGACATACATGAGCATAGTAAGTGGAAATCAGAATACCATTGAGTAAGCATGACAAGCATTGATTTACTAACGAATCAAGTAGGCGTAGGTTTGATCTTTGAGATCATTACTGACAAATATGGCGGATTTAATTACCAAAAATGAAATGAAAATTTTTAATAATTGCTAGCAACGGAAACGGAAACGGAAGTAAAATTTAAGTAAATTTAATCTATTTAACAGTTTGAATGAAGAAAAACCCTTCATATTATCCTCCTATTTATTATAAATAATATGTTGAAAAGATAAACAAGTTGGGTATGTAAATGAATACTACTAATTAAACAATTAAAATTCCGTTTCTAATTCCAATAATTTAACCAATAATTATGTCAAAAATTTGACGTACACGGCTATTTGATACTGTAATAAATCAATGCTTATCATGTTTATTTAATGGTGTTGTGATTTCCACGTTAATGTTTCAGGGCAATTGTGATAACTGCAAGTCTTGCAAAGTTTAACAATTTTCTTATGTAATCCCCCCAAAATTTTTACATATCTGAGCTCAAAAAGAAATACTTAATCAGAAAATCAAATCAAAGATAGGAGTTATAATTTAAATAAAACTGATATCGTTTCTGCACGATGATAAGTCGTCTTGGCTTCAAATAAACAATATCTGGGGGTTTTTAGAAATGTTGATAAATAAAAGTACTATGCGTTACTTTTTAGTCGCAATGTATATTACAATTAAAATCAATCTGACGTCATTTTTCTGTTAATACCATTGAAATTAATTGATAAGAAATACCTTATCAATTAGTGAAAATTTCAAACTTTTATAGTTCGTCCCAATTCTGAAAAGTACTTGAAAGTTTTACTGTAATCCAACTAGATAAAAGTTAGGTTAATTATTATTTTATCGATAAATATTGGAATTGTTAGATAACAAATGAGTTGATATTTATAACGTTTTATCAAGTTTGTCAACCGTTCATTAACGGTATTAATTTGGCAGTAAAGTTTTGAATACGAAAAATTCGAATGTAATCGAAATAAATTTGAATCATTAATCCGTGATGAATCACCCATCCATTAACTATAGCCAAAGCAGCTTTTGAATCACCTATTTTTCGAGTATCAGAATTCTTATAAATCGTTAAAAAAACTACCATTACATCATAATTAACAGTTGTTAAACACTAAAAGAAAACAGTTTTTTATCGGTTTTTTTTTTTTGGGGGGTAAATGTGGGATTTTATGACAACAAACAATGAACAGATGTCGAGTTTTCTTACCGTCAGCATCGACTTCGTTAATCATATCTTGTAATTCAGCCTCTGTTGGATTTTGTCCTAATGATCTCATCACAGTGCCTAATTCTTTGGTTGTAATTGTACCATCGCCGTCTTTATCGAACAATGAGAAAGCCTCTTTGAATTCGGCGATTTGTTCTTCGGTAAGTTGGTCAGCCTGGAATTTTAATTATTTTTTTGTTGTTTGATTCGATCAAGATAATTGTATTAAATTTCAGAAATATCTCGAATGTATTTGTGTTAGTTGAGTGTGTGTATAAATATGTGTTAGTGTATGTGTGTGTGCAACAGGATCGATACGCAACATTAACTGACGAAAATCGAGAGTCGTTGAAAATTTTCATAATTACCATCGGTTAATTTCCGTTAATTATCAACGGTTATTTTGAATAATGATTTGGAAATACTGCAATGCGGTACAATCCGTTTCTAGCCGGTTTAATGGAAAAAATTTGACAGTTAGGTTTGATAGTTTCAAACAGGAGGGGATATAACGGCTACAAAATCCGTTTTTATCACCAATTTTAAACCACCATCCGTCGATTTTTTTCTATTAAAACAATTCTATAATCTATCAATCGACTTACCATTATAATATTTTGATAGAATGTCCACTAAAACTCGATATAATTCCTTAGAATTCGTAGATATTCTTGATAAAAGTTGTTATAATTCAAATGATACACACAGGAGCGATTGTAAGTTACACGTCCGACAGTACCAGCCAACTGTCTGCGTCTGTGTGTTTTCTCGTTTTGTTTAGGCAACGTCAACTTGGTGGGGGTTGTTATAGGAGTTTTCAGCGGGTAGCGGGCGAGGGAACGCTGCGAAACCACTACCGCCAAAGCGCAATAGTGCGGCTATGACACAAACGAGTAAATATTCCTACACCCAACCAAATACAACGTTTTCAAAGAAAATTCAACGGAACTACTCAAGAAAATACAAACAATTTCGAAAATTTCCAACAAAACTCACCAATTTTCTCAATACGGTTTACAATAGGTGAGAATTTCCATTTGAAATATTCGATTTTTTGTTGGTACTAATTATCGGTGCGGATGTGTTGGTGATTTGAATGTGGGGCGCGGCTTGTTTACAACGTATTTTCGCACCCAGCCGGCTTCCGATTGGTCGATTTCTACCTGCAATGCGTCAAGCGGCGGCGGCACTGTTGTCTGTGCCGTTGCTGTCGTCCGCACGCGACACTTTCAACAATAACGACGACGACGCCGGCGACGTGATGCGTCGCGATGGACGGACGGGTGCGGCGTTGCGACGCCAATGATAACAACAACGACGACGATGATGATGATGATGATGACGATGACGACGCCGGCAACGACCATTTGTTCCAGAAATTAACCCCGCAAATTGGGGCGACAAAGAAAGGGCGCGTGAGATAGAGAGCGGAAAGGGATGGATTTAATACGAGAGAATGTCATTTTTTTTGATAAATTCAAGCCATTTCATTAATTTTTTCCCTTTTCCAAACACCTGTACTATGAATTTCCTTATCGTCGATTATCTAATCGTCACAAATGAAGCCTGTGATTCATTTGTTTTTTTCGTATTTAAAATATCAATTAAATTTGCATTTTCACAGGAAAGTTTGAGCTTAATTGCGGCACATAAATAAATTAATCAATTTATAAATTTGCCAAGATAATAGAAAATTCCAATATTTTCCTCCTTAATTAATCTCAAAAAAACCGTACACTAGAAAAGTCAGAAAATTTTCCATAGTGTAACACTCATAAAGCAAACAATGCAATAAAGACGACAAAAATAAAGACATTTCCAAAATCTTTGTATTTCAAACTTTCCACGAATCGTAATGTATAACGTGTCCAAAATCGTATGGACCCGCTATTACAGTGTACAACGCTATTTTGCGGGAGCTGACTGTTCATTTTAGGGGCTTTTCTGATTAGTCAGTTTGACATTCGATATTTTGCCGAAAAAATGGTTTATGGATTTGAGCTCAAAAACGCCCTTTAATTGAAGGGGTTCTGGCTGCATTCCATAAAAACCTTGCCTAAGTCGAGCCTTGTTATTTTGAATATTTTACAGATAAGTTTATACAACTCAACAATTTGGCGCCTTTATAGAACACCAAGTGATTGGTTTTCAATGTTGTAAAGCTAGATTATTGGTTATTTTAGAATTTCGCGCCTTTATAGACAACCAATGAGATTTTTCCAATCAAAATCTTATATTCAATCGAATATATTAACCTATTGTAAATCCGGCTTTAATTATTACTCCTAGTTTGAAAACAAAGTATAAACTTACTAGATTCATAGGGAATTGAATTAGTAAAAGTTAGGGACTTTTATTCCGTCAATTTTGCATCAAATTAGTAAATTTAGTATAGAATTGAGTATTAAATTTTAATCGGTTGATTTGACTCCGAGCTCGTAACTGGGAAATTTCGTACGAGTCAATTCTAGACCTTCGAATTCAAAAATAGCCGTTCAAAGAATTTCAATCTAACGGTGAACAATACCGAATTCTAAAAATTTTAATATCCCGCATTTATTTTCTAATTGTTCATTATTTCTCTCAATTAATTGTGAAATGAACTGAATTTTTCTGCAAATTATTATCATGACTTGAAGAACACATTATTCTAATAAAAAAATGAATTAATTTGTTTATTTAGGTTGTTAACTAGCCCAAAGGCCTACCGTAACGGTTAGAAATAATCAATGTTGAATTTGTTTCGTAAAACTTTATTTCATTACCTTTTTTGTCTAGAATAGGCTAGAAAACGTCTAAAATTTCATTTTGCAGCTTTTCTACATTGGCAAGCCTCATAATAGGATGAGGTTTCTTTAATTACAAAATACGAGAGAATTATCAAACAAATGTTATTGAATTAAATTCAGATTAATGATTTGGAATTGAAAGGGTTTCCCGGCGACCTTTCAGCACTGGGCACTTGAATTCCTTGTGGCGCATTCACTGTATTGTGTGTGGTTGTATTATAAACCCCCATTTTACCATCTATTCTTCTTTTACAATTAATTCTATTGATTATTTAATTTCCCTATAATACTCCTATACAGTATATTGACACACTCGATTATCTAATGATATACCGGAAAAATCCGGAATCTTATCTAAATCGACCATCATTATTATTATTATTATTATTATTTTAATGTTATATTGTTAGGATGCAACAGTTAATATTAACCAACAACCATCATATTCCTCGTGAATAATTCATAATTATGTCTGCTACAATAGGGTGTATGATAACATAGACTGAATCTGTAATCATAAGAGAGATGACTGTTTGAAAAATTTATTCGCTCGTAAAAACCTTGTTATCATCACGGATTTACATCATTTATGTACATAGAAAAATGGTGCTCATTGAAATTTGGTGGATGCGCCTATTTATTTTTGCACTAGGTGGTCTTTGTTGTACGTGATTTGTATTTCATTTTTTTTTTTGTATTCTAATAGCGTACAAATTTATATCTATGACGTCCTTTGGTGGGCCACTCGAATTGACAGATAATCTCGACGCATTTGTAGGCTCTATTATAGCCATTATTGTTTAATTTACTAATAAGAATTTTAATAATGTTAAAATTATTCAATTCTATATTAATTAGAATTATTAATTAAATGATAACCATGTATGACATATGAAAAGTTTAAGTCAACGAGCTTTTCATATGTTATACATGGTTATCACTTCATTAATCATTTGATTAATAATTCTAATTAATATATTTTAAAATTTCACCATGTTGGAACATTTAATACATTCATTAATTCTTCAATTCGTATGTTCAAATAAATTCTTGAAATTAGAGAAAGGAAAATATGTAAAAGGCAAATTCAAATCATTTGTAGTATATTTCAAGATCACACATACACCTAAAATTAATCTACGAGGATGTAATTTACAAATTCACAACGGAAATGAAATTATCTTCGATTTTCTACAATTTACATCAAAATACTTGTAAAGGTAAAAAACAAAATTAGAATCACTAGTTTATCTTCTTCTTTTATCTTGTAAATCGATCAAATTAAATAGTTTTATATATAATTAATAATAGTAATTGTGGCATTTCTTATGTCGTTTTATTAATTTTTAGGATTTAACGGCTACTTCGGTTGAATTTTCAGTTCCTTCAGTTTTTACCATTTTACCACTATCACCTGCATCACAAAAAGGACCTTTGTTTTTTAAATACAATAACAATCGTATATTAATAAATAAAATCTTACTTTCTGAATCGGCTTGTTCACCACCTGAACGACGACGTTTCCGTGCTGATCTATCACGACGGAATACTTTCTGTTGCGTGGGTAATGGATCCATACCCAATACCTATTTGAAAGTAAATAATGTCACGTTTATAAATATAAATCGAAAAAAAATTACTTTATAAATTTGTCGATAAGCAATAAGCCTCAATGCATATTGAGCAGAACAAGTAAGATCTTCACGTTGTTGTGCTGTTAGACTACTAGCAGCATCTGGACTATCTTTTTCGCATGGATCTCCTAATCCCGGACCACCTGGTAATAATAATCCACTTGCAACAGCCTCCATTACACGACGTAACGCGTCTCCAGGCGATAATTGAACTTGACCAGGCACTGATGATATAACTTTTTCCGCCAGAAGCTCCATTGCCTATATAAATTGAATTGTTCATATAGAATCAACAATTTTTATAACATTCTTGAAATGTAATCAGACACGGGCAGACAAAATTAGTTATTGTTAAACATAGTTTTGTGAAAAAAGCTGATCTATAATTTAAGCTCAATAGAAAACAGTTGAAATTGATAATAATTACAATTATACTGTCAAGCATTGAGCTATGTGGATAATAAAATAGAAAATTGAATCTTACCCATGAACTTAACGGTGACCAAGTTGGGACTCTCTGACATAAATCCCTCAAGATACGAATAATGACTACACAGGAATGAAGTCCTAGTGCCCTAGCCTATTTATAAAAATTGAATTAATATATCCGTTTGATAAGGTGGTGGATTTGAGGGTTCTACAGGGTGCTTATTCTTTCTAAATATTGAAAATAAAAATAAAAAACTGCAAAGTGACGTTAAAAACATAAAAATAAGCAAAAGCTACCCTTTAAAAACCGATAGAACCCCCATTTTCATCCAATTAACCTGATTAAGATGTGAATTTTCCTTTATAATTTCATTGATTATTCGTTATTCAATTTATAAAGTAGAAATAAATTTGGAAATTTGATAATTAAAAATTCACATCACCAGATTATTTCTTCTTAAAATTATAAAAAGGAAAAATTACAAATTAACTGTTGATTCTACTATAATTATTTATATTTCATTATCTGCATTGATAACGCTTTTTGCAATAAATATACGCGGTGCGCGCGGGTGTGAGAAGAGACACAAACCTGGAACCATTTGGTATGTCTGAGGGCTGCCAGCGCCTGGAGACACTTGCCGCGTGCGAGAACATCCCGGTCCAACCCGCCGCTCGCAGCTTCTAGACATCAAGAAAGGGTGTTTGACCATCGTGCACAAATCAACAACTGTGCCACACGCAAAAATTTCCAAATCAAAGAAAAACTTATGGTGTGATACAGTTGTAATTTAGTGTAAATCGGTTGGTCAAAAATCCTTATCCCACACCACCTAAAATCAACTCTAAACAGGCATATCAGCACAGTACATTTATAAGTATTGGACCGCAACAATATTAATATATTTAAAATAAATTAATCAAATAGAATCAATCGATTTGTTCTTAAATGAATTTTTCCTTACAACCATACACATTTTATGATTTCTTCTGTTTTCGCAGTATCAGTTAAAGTATCTGTCGCTTGTGCGATGATTAACAACAAACCATATATTTTTACTTTAAGACTGATACAAACTTGACAGTTGAGTTTACTCTAAAAACTAGAAAAGTCCAATATTTATTAAAAACGATCAAGGTTTAAGCTGGACAAAATACAACTTCTTCATACAGTTATATACCCACCTGTTTGTTTGTATTTCTCTTTTATATTTTTCAATTGGAAAAAATTGATTCACACAAGAAAAACTTGAGTAAATTTCATCATCTCACAAATCAATTCACACAATCATTGAGTTTAAAATAAATTTTGAAAAATAAAAATAAATGAAAAATACCTAAGAAACTGGAAGAGAACACCCGATCAATTAACTTACATACAGAATAGACAGTTTTGAAAAATCCAGCATAATCGAACAATTCTACTTTAAAAATATTTCAATTGAATTAAGAGAAGTTTTGATGAATTATTAAAAGAAAAATATAAAAATAAAATTCAAATGAATATTTTAAAAGTATAATCATTCAATCATTTACCGAATTTTCAAAAACCTCCACCCCATATAAATCACTCTCAATTAAAATCTAATAAACGGAAGTCAGCTTAAACCCTGCAAAAGTACTGTACACACCAGTCGCACACACGTAGTTACACTCCCTTATTTTACCTTGTTCTCTCATAACTGGACTTGTCAATTGAACAAGAACGGTTAATCCATCGCCGCATACAGTTAATCCAGCTTCAGCAGCATTTATTGTAACTGTATAATTATTATCTGGTGCTACTTGCTTTAATGCTGGCGGTAGAAGATCCACAACTTTTCTCAATAATGCTAATGTTGGCTTATCAGCACATAGGACAACTAATTCAACATTTGTATCACCGCGCAACAATAAGCCTTTAGCTAAATGTCCTACCCTCATTACACCTTTTAAGATGCGGTTAGCATCACGATCTTGTTGGAATGAAAACCTAGAAAAATATTGATTTATAAAATTATTAAATTGGTTATTATAAAAAATTACAATTGATTATCGCGCCCGTCTTCTTTCTGTTGTTGGGTTTGTTGTGGTTGTTGTTGTGGCTGAGGTGGTTGTATTGGTTGTTGTTGAGGTTGTTGCGGTGATTGCTGTTGTTGATTCGGAGTTTGTGGCTGTTGTGGTTGAGGTTGTTGCGGTGTAGTTTGTGGAGGTTGTTGTTGTTGCAACGGTTGTGATTCTTGTTTATTTTCAGATTCTTTTATTGGCGATGTAGATTCCGGTTTAACAACAGGCGCAGTTGTTGTATTTGGAGTTGTTGGTACTTGTCCATCCTTTGGTTTTGTAGTTTCAGCTAATTGATCCGATACCATTTTCAAAGCACGTTCAGTGTGTGATACAATCCGTTGTATTGCTTGTAATTCGTCTTCTTTTGGATAAATTTCAGAATGACGAGCCATTACATGTCGATCATCACTTGATTCAGCACGTCTTGCCATCGGCATACCACCTTGGAAATACTATAAAGAAAATTTTACAAATTATAGAAATTTGAATTTTCATTAGGCACCTCTAAATTAAATACCGGTGGTGCACCACCTGGGAACGGTGGCCTTCCTCTCGGATATGGTCCTAAATTACCACGTCTACACATCTCCATATACTCTTCTTCATAACGTCGACGATCCTCCCAATACATTCGATCATCTTCATCTTCTGGCATATTGTAATGTCGACGTGCCCAGAATTCTTCACGCATTGCCTAAGTTTTACAAATTATTCAATAAATATCGAATATAATTACAATAAAAATCAAAAAAAAAAAAGAAAACTGTACGAATCTGCAAAATCTAAGTTATAATACTCAAAATAACTTAGGGTGAAGTATATTCAAATATAATCTACGACAACCTTAAAAATTTGAAAAATAATTTCTTCAATTTAACAAAAGGAACTATTGTCGATTTTTATTTTTAATCCATAAAATACTTACAGCTCTTCGCATTTTTTCTTCTTGTATTTTTCTTTGACGTAATGACGGCTTAACATCAACAACTAAATCAGGATTGACTTTTTTCTTATATTGCAAACGATGCCTTCGTCCTTTCATGTGCATCTCTTTTGCATTTGGATCGTTGAAACGACATTCACACAGTTTACAATTAAAACTAATAACCTATTGAAATAAAATTAAAATAATTAAGATCTATAAATATAATTGGAAATTTATAATTATACCTTGCCGTCGTCACTTTTAATTTCTTCAATGTAATCTTGTCCAACTGGTTGGATATCTGGTTCGGGTTGTTCTTCACCATCATCATCCTTTGACTCACCATTACCTGTGGGAATGCCGAGACCTCCTGATTGCACAAAGTTTATCTTTGGTGTGGAGGAAACGGACTTACGAGGACCACCAATTATTTCTGGTTCCTGTGGTGGGATTGGTTTACCCAATTTTGTATGTAATAATACGACCTTTTGATGTTTTGCTCCACGTATATGAGCCGCGTATGCATCATTTCCTATAATATATACAAATTATAAACGAAAAACAATAATTTTAAGATTGTTTAAAATTACCAGTACAGGTGACATCGCATAGTTGACAACGTAACGAATTTCCAGCACGATTCTGACTAGTCACAGCCACTGAAGCTGCCATTTTCGTTGCAGCCTCGCGTTTCTTGTGTTTCTGCCCTTCTAAATGTTCACGGTACGTTTGCGGACCGGCACAACTATAACAATTAAGAAATTATCGCAAAAATCGAAAATAATTTCAAAAAATGTAAGAACATCTAATATTTGGTTATTTAGATTAATAATAACCAGAAATTAATAAATAGATGATCAAATAATCTAGCAAGGTGTCTGGGACAGTATAATAATCGAAAGTATAAACTGTAATTCTCCTTGCTTTTTCGTTTTCTAGTTACAATTAAATTTACCTGATTTTACAAACATCACAATAATGTAATTGTTGTGGTTTCGGTGGTGCTTTTGTTCTCATATTCTTCGCCCCAATACCACCTTTTTTATAACCTTGCCAACCGCTAGCTTTCTGTTGTGCAGCACCACCTTGTTGGGCCACATACATTGTAGCAGCTGAATATAATGCAGCGTCGTATCCTGAATATGTTGTTGTTGAATTAGCTTCTAGGACAAATTTAATTATTTATCATAAATTTATAATTGTTTTAATAATTCTTACGTTTTGCTTGTGTTGTTGGTTGGGCGGCTATTGTAGTTTGTGCAGCTGGTTGTGCATATGATGCTTGATAACCGGTTGCATTAGCTTGATAAGTGCCTGTATATTGAGCTGGTTTAGCTGCAGCAGCCTATTGTAAATTAATTTTATTGATTAAAATAATAATTATTTATAACAATGTTATCGATTTCCACTTGCCATACTTACTGCAGCTTGAGCCTGTGGTTGGCCGGTAGCTCTTTGTGTGTAAGTAGCAGCGTAAGTTGCTGGTTTTGCTGCAGCAGCAGCCGCGGCGGCTGTTTGATCGTAACCACCTGTATATCCTGCAGCAGCAGTTTGGCCTAAAATTATACAATTAATAAAATAATTCAAATTAGAGAGATTATAATGAAACTACCGTAACCGTATTCGTAGGCAGGAGTGGCACCGGTACCTACAGCAGCATAAGTACCTTGTGTAGCCGCAGCCGCTTGATAGGCCGTATCATAACCAGCAGCAGCACGTTGTGTACCGTAAGTGGCGGCAGCAGCTGCAGCTGTTGCTGGTGCAGCTACCGCGTAACCAGCCGGTTGGCCTGCTTGATATGCAGCTCCAGTGGCCGTTGCACTGTAAATTCAACAAAGGTAAACGACCACATTTCCGTTAATAATCGAAGAAAGCAATTATTTCATTTAACAATAATTACAATTAAAATTTGAAATTTTCTATAAATTCGAATTGTCCAACGACTAACAAGTACCCACCTCGGCCAGGTTTTACGGGAATTTATTGATCGGGAGACAAGATGCCGGCGCCATTTATTCAAGGACGCCGGCACGCAATAGAAACAATCGAAATTTCATACATTTAGGAAAACTATGAACTTACAATTATGGTGTTAAAATATTAACTATTCTCCATAATTTAAGTTAATTAATAAATTAATTAATTACCTGTACTGTGTTCCACCATGAGTAAAACCAAAATAATTATTTGTCGCCATATTACTCGCATACACGCTGACAAATTTATCTAAAAAGAAAACGAGCAGCGCCACCTGCACGACTTCCGCTATATGTAAACCGACGGATATACGAAAATAGCGCTAAATTTGAAATTAACTTGAATAAAAATGAAACAATTGATTTGATTAGAATTTATTTTTTATACTTATTAACAGGATAATGTTCTTTATATTTCTCAACATGGGCTATCATCTCTTGTTTTTGTTTCCTAAAAATTATCATCAATTATCATAAAATCATAGAAATTTAGTTTATCTTACAGTATATGAGGCGGCGTATTTTTGTAGACGTCTTCGAAAACTTCCGTCCATTTAGGCAACTGTTTCTTCTCACCGGCGGCAAAAGCGGTCAATACGTCTTTACGGATATCTTCCGTGTACTTCTTATCCTCTTCTTCAGACCATAAGTTTTGATTGATTAGAAACGTTTTAAATCTTAATCTTGGATTATCGCTAGTAATCCACTCTTGGACTTCATCGTTGGATCGATACGCTGAACTATCATCAGAAGTTGAATGATGCCCAACCCGATACGCTAAAGCCTCAATAACAACCGGTTTCTGTTCATTGACAGCATACTCTTTCGCTTTTTTCGTGGCATTATAGACAGCTAGAACATCATTACCATCGACTCGTAAAGTGTGAATACCGAAAGCCGGACCTCTGCTACCTACTCCATCACCGCGATATTGCTCTTTTATCGGTGTGGAAATAGCATAGCCGTTATTGCGACAAAAGAGTATTACTGGACATTCTAAAGTTGCGGCAAAATTGAATGCTGCATGCGCATCGCCCTCGGAGGCCGCACCATCACCAAAATAACAAATAACGACACGATTCTTGCCTTTGAGAGCGTACGCTGCACCGACAGCTTGCGGCATTTGTGTACTCAAAGGGCTCGAAATTGTAACGAAATTCAATTGACGCGAACCGTAATGAATGGGCATTTGCCGGCCTTTACCCAAATCATCGCAATTACCGTAACATTGATCGACGAATTGTTGTAAAGTAAAGCCGCGCCATACGAGAACTCCAGTTTCGCGATATTGACCATAAACAACATCGTTGTTGTTTAAAGCCGCCGCACTACCGATATGGGTAGCTTCTTCACCGTAACTGGTCATGTAGAAGGATATCCGACCTTGCCGTTGAGATTCGTACAAGACTTTATCCATAACATTCAGCGTCACCATATCTTTATACATTTTCTGTAATATTTCATGGGATAATTTCGGTAGTTCTATCTCGTTAATTACAACACCTTTACGATCGATTACACGATAGATAGGGATCGGTTGATAGGAATCTTTGGTTGTAAATTCGAGTTTTTCGGTCCATTTCGTTTGGACGCCCGGATGGACGGGTGTTTCCGTCGAGTATTGCTACAATACAAAATTATCAACACTAATTTTAACCTCTGAAGACTATCATTCGTCTATTTAATGATTAGAGACTTACCCGCAGTAGAAAATTACTGTATTTTCTTAGATTATTCGAAAATAATCTCAAATATTTGTTGGTTGCCATGTTAGAAAGAGTGACGTTAAAATAGAATTAACATTTATTGTAGTTTGACCCCTGTATTTCAATAATTACAACATTCTACTCGACGACAGTACAGTTAGTGAAGTCAATTGGTGTGTCTTAACTATTTGATAAACTGTTTCAATATAAATGATAACGTTATCGGTACAATTAACCAATTATTTATTTTCCATTTTTTTAATTGTATAAATAGTAAAATAATTTAAATTTCGTTGCTACTTCATCGACGTCCGATTGGCTGAATTTGTCCAATTGAAATTGAGAAATTTCGTTGACCAATAGAAATGAGGGCGCTAAAATTTTAAAAATTGAAAAACTTATTTATCGTTTTATTGTTACATATAAGATATGTTAAGAGACAATGATAACGAAGATGTAGATGATAATGACAATGATGTTGATAACAATAGTACATTAGTTATAATTAATAAATTAATAAATTTACATTATAGAAAATTCTCAAACAATTCCATCAACATTTTTTGATTTGTTTTTGTTAATGCGTATTATTTTTAACAAATAATAATAATAAAGGTAATAACAGGAGATATATTAATAATAAAAACAAGAGTATTTACATGAAATATAAAAATCGACAGGTAACTGTAATCTTTGAAGTTGTGTTATTTTAACAAAATTGTTTAAATAAAGGCGAATTGTACTTAAATTTGACTAGTTGGACTAACAGAAAATAATAACTGTGATTTCGTTTATGTTCCATTTGAATGTTCTAATTACAATATCACAAAGTTTATAGTTTTATTTAACAACATTTCAGACTTTTTCCATTTTAAATTATTTCACATTATTGTTAATAATTACAATAATTAAATGTGTATATTGCGTGTTGTGTTTTGGTCGCGATTCTACTTAAATTAAGAAACAATCATTGACTAGAAGTTCTATAAAACGTTATCATAAAGGTACAAATAATCGTGTGTTTTTCTGTGTTATTAATTAAGGTGAGAACACTCGTAAACTTCTCAACAATGTTGCTAAAACATTCGCCAAACATTCAGCCTCATTTGCTAAATGTTCTTCGATAGTTTTCTGCGTGCTGCGATCAATATTCGTCGTAATTAAATGCCGGAATGCCGCCGTAACATCGTGGACTTTCAATATTAAATTTCTCGTCTGTAACGGGGCGGTTGTATGATTCGTCATATCTTGACATAATTCGGTTAAACGCCGTAGAATCGTCAAACAAATCGCCATATTCTCCGGTAAATCCGGCAATGTCGGATCCGACATTGCTATTACTAACATTTTACTTGAAGTCACCAATTGTAGTGATTGTGTTGTTAATTCTTCTTTAACTAACTAAAACAAAGAAATCATTTGTTTTGATTAGTGATTAGATTAGAATTAAATCACCTGGAATTTTTCTTCACTAATTAAACGCCCACCACCGTGTACCTGTGCTGCATTACATTGCGCGGCGATTTGGTCCAATCTTAATAAAAGACTAGCCATTGCAGCATCTGTTTTCGTCAATAAATTCTCTCTAATTGATGTACAACCGTTCTTTAACGGTGAATTACCTGAATCGAGGATTGGTGTTTTTTTGCGCGGTAAATTCGGACTGTCCGGCGATATAATCGGCACGGCGGTCAGATGAGCACCACGACCTACAATTCAATAATTCATTAAAATAATTCGATAAATTTTATTTTAAATACCTAGATGGGGTGAAGTCGGCGTGCTTACCGCAGTGGCCGTTTGCCGCACGCCCCCATTATCATAATTACAATCCAAATCATTGTAGAGATTCTTGTTTCTTTGTAGATGCGGTGAACCGATGCCGGCCGTGCGCGTTTCATTATTCGTTTTCGGTTGTTGTGCAACGTTCTTTTTTTGTCGTAACACTTCTAATGGTGGTACCGGTGGTAATGGTGGTTTTTTCGGTGGTAAAAACAAATAAGATGGTGCTTGTCCATTATTATCGTTTCTCGGTGGTAATTTCGGCGGTATATCATTCGATTTGATTAATGTTGTTGATGTTAATGATTGGGAACGTTGGCGTTGTTCTTGTGTTTGTTGTAAATTCTTCGGTGGACGTTCTGGTGGTTTCTCATCACTACTCCGTCTCGGTAACGGTTGGATTTCCTCGCTATTATTCTTTGTAGTTTTTTCAGTTTTATTTCGACCACAACAAGAGAATGCCCCTTTTCGATCTACCGTTGCATATTCGATAATATTCGATTTAACACTACAGTTACTATTACGACGATGTTGTACCGTTGACGTTGATGCTGCTTTAATATCGTCATCGATTTTCGGCGGCGGTGGTATAATATACGACATAATTTCTTCAGGTGTCAATTCAATCGCTGGTGTAACTTTTTGAGTGGGTGGCGGTACAGTTACACTAGCCAGAAACTTTTCTAAATCTTCCTCGTTATTGAAATTCTCCAATTGATTTAATTTCTCGATAGAATCAGCAAACGAACTCGGCGGTTGATTGATAGGTGTTGGTAAGGCACAATCGAGTTCATCGGGTGTTGCCGGTGGCGGTATTAATGTTAAATCGATAATATCCGGATCGAATACATATAAATCATTATTTTGATTTGTATTTTTGAAATTTTGTAAATCTTTACTGTTTGAATTATCCGGACTACGTAATCCAAAACTAATACGATTCATCCGATTATCATCATCAAT
This sequence comes from Mylabris phalerata, assembly GCA_020740385.1. Classification (NCBI taxonomy): domain Eukaryota; kingdom Metazoa; phylum Arthropoda; class Insecta; order Coleoptera; family Meloidae; genus Mylabris; species Mylabris phalerata. Next base: position 1,209,283 of record JAJEOX010000299.1, on the reverse strand, counting down.
TCTTAAATTATGTTTCGGTGAATTATGCGGTGTGTATAACGAATCGTTATCGCTCTCCGATTGATTCGATTCTGAACGTAATAATTCAATTGTAGCATTTGTAAAAATCGGTTTTGTTTCTATAGTATTCGGTACATGATTATGTTTTGTTAATAATAGTAAAGAATCGCTATGTTTTAATTTATTAGGTGGTAAATCTTCATTTAAATTACTATCATTATCGCTTTCTATATCGACGCTAGTTTCTTGCCATTCGGACAATGAATTTAAACGTTCTAAATGTTCCTGTTCATTCAAATATTTCTCGGAATTTTCAACTAATTGTTGCATCTCTTGTACACGCCTTAAAACTTCATCGTTTTTCGCTTCAATCACACCGCTTTCCAGAATTTCCATCGATACAACACTTTGTAAATCATACGAATTATTAATGTTTTGTTTGATTTGATGATTACGATTTGATAGCGAACTATTCATGTTACTATCCAGACTATAGCCTAACATTAACGGTTTAGTTTGTCTACCAACAGTGTTATAAAGACCATTTGTTTTCTTGTTAATCATCTGGTAAATGGGTGGTAGTGTGAAACATACGGTTTTTATAGCGTTTTGATTAGTATAACTCCATTTCTCTGGTATAACTCTATGTTGCGATAGATATGGCGGTGCTAGATCTTCAATAGGGCTACATTCTTCTTTATCAACTGGTAGATTTTGTCCGGTTGATAAGCGATAATAACCTTTTAAGACTAGAACCAATTCGCTAGCATCCCTCTCTTCGAGACATACCGAAACTATTTTTTCATTTTGTAATTTTATTAAAACAGTACGAGTAATTTCATCATCTGTACGTACTTCGATATTCCGCATATCGTCAATATTCGCTATAGGCACTGGCTGTAGATAAATCTTTTTAATATTTTAAAATTTAATAAATTTAATGGATTTTACCACAGAATTTCGAATTCCGGTAATTTGGCTAATACCAAATTTTGGACTGACTAAAATAACACGTTCAGTAACATCACCTCTTGGACCCGCTGAGAAACATTTAGCACCATAACTGGGTAGTTGACTAACAATATCTAAATAATGTAATTTGGCTTGTAATTGTGTCAATTGTTTGCCTGGTCCTATCATTGTTGAGTGTAATTTTAAAAAATGTGCAACTAGTTTACGAATTTCTTTACGTTTCATATTTTCTAAAAGTGAAGCAGGCACGAATCGCTCTAAACCAAAGTCTCTCCTAAAATCAATCAATCAATCAATCAAATTATTATTTCTAAATAAACAAACATACTCTATTGTCTTGATTGTTAATTTAGCGGCAGGAATATTATTAGCTAGAGCATGCTGATAGATATGTAACGCTGCAAGTCTTAATGCTGTTTCGTATTGTAATTCAGGAGCGAATCGTTCTTGGATTACATCATTACAACATTGCGTATACAGATAATCTAAAGCATTAAGATCTTGTTGTGCTAGAACAGCAGCCGATGGCGGTACGAATGCTACACGGAATAAACAACGCAGTTTATGAGCACCTGGACGAGAAGCAATCTGTAATATAACAATTCGAAATATTTGTCCAAAATAAAGAGAATTTAATTTAATACCCTAGCTAACGTGTCAACTGGATCTAATAACGTTAATTTATTCCTTTTCAACGATTTTATATGTTCAACAACTAAACTAAAATGTTCGGTAGCTTTTAAACATAATTTACTTTCTAGAGATGCTACAACATCATGAACAGTCGTCCAAGCATCATATTTGAACGATTTCGTTTGGCCATTCTCTAAAAAAACTTTTAAAACATTCGCCATTGGAGCTACACATAGATCGCCCAATGAAAATGCTGATGGCTACAATGAATTATTCAAATAATTGTAAATAAAATTGTAAAACAGAAATCGATCTTACTGGAAATAATGGAGCACCATTGACACATACACTTTCAGCAAAACGTACCCGTGATGGTTTCGTTTTTAAACGAGCACGTTTACTTGCTGACAATAGTGTTGATTTACGTACACCTTGTTGTTCAGATGGTTGACATACAATAAGATTGACAGTCTTCGTACAGGATCTTACCAAAGAGATTACGTGCTCTCTAGGCGCCATTTTCACATCTTCACCATTTACGGAAAGGATCTGGTCGCCAGGTAATAGCTACACAATCCAAATAAAATTCCTCTCTTGTTATAGAATTTCAAATGATTGAATTTCAATGTAAAATTGTAACAGAGGTATTACTAACAAGTTTACTTAAAAATGTACTTTCAACGTGGGTAATTTAAAAACAAAACTATGTAAAACATCAATTCGCTCTTACGCTTTAATTGTTTTACATGAGTAATTGGATAATTAAAGTAGTGTCTTTTTGAAAAATTCAATTAATTACCAACCTTATCGACACTGGGACCACCTTCAGTAACAAATCGTACAACTACGGGTTTCTCTGAACCGGCAACAAAACCAAATCCCAAAGCTGGAGAACGTTCCAATGTTACAGCTCTTGGCTCCGGAACCGGTAGTGGTTCAATATTTCTAACAACTGGCGTTTCGTACGTTGTTGTCTTATTAACATGACTGGAATCAAACATTGTAGAGTGATTAAAATCGATTGATTTCCATATTGATGACTTTGTAAGAAAATTGAGTAATTTTAAATTATTCAAGGCTTATGGAGATTTTATAAAGGTTTAGTGAAGTATTAAAAACTCATCAATAAAAGGCAAAAGTTCTGTTTTTCTTTAAATTTTTATTATGACAATCTAAAGTGCTACAATATTTCTAAAAATAAAGCAAAATTTTGGACTGAATGTGTAATTTTTTGAAATTTTGCCAATATTTTGATTACAACTATTGAGATATTTTCAAAATTGTGCAAAACTTATCAAACTATTGCAATTTTGCACTAAGAGTTCTACTTATTAAAATTTTAATTATGATCTTTTAAAATGCTGAAATATTTCCAAAATAAAACATTTTTTTATTAAAATCCTCAAATTCTTGGCTAGATGTGCTGAATTTTTCAAAAATTTTATATGATCATCAAATAAATCAATAAGTTTTGATATAAAGCGAAATTTCTCATAAAAATCTTGAACTTCTAAAACAAGAGCGCTCTTTTTTTTTAATTTTACCTTAGTGCGGCACATATTCTCAATTCTGATACCAAGTTTCTCAACTACAAATTCTTAGCGAGCAATTCGAGAAATATTCTAAAGATTTACACGGGGGTGAAGATCATTTTACCAAAATTTGAACCTTGTAGCTTATTGAGAAAGCGGCGAAAAAACGATTTAATCTGCTAATATCGCGCTCTTTTCAACCGAAAATTTCCGAAAATCGATTTAAAATAACTAGATCTCTACTATAAACGCGATTTTATGTTAATTAACTAATGTTTTTTTAATCTATAGAAATTCACTAAATGTCTGCTCTTTGTTGATCATCATAGGTGGCTAATTTATCGCATAATGTTTGTTTTAACTATGTTACAGTAATTCAAATGGAAACTTCAAATTTCCTTCTATTCCATTCATTAAGTAGAATGTTTGCAAAGTTAAGAAACATACTAAACAAGAGTCTCAACTACCCGAACTTGTAATCAATCTGATTTTGTTATAATGAAATCCTTGATAAGGGAAAACTAGGGCCAACTTGAAACTAAATAATTATTCAACATACAGATTGAATTTGAAAAGTTTTATCGTTTTTGAGAATTTCCGTCTACAATTCTTTTTTTTTTATTTGTTATTTAGGGATTTGTTAAAAAAATATTGGAAAATATAACGATTTTCTCTACATGTTCTGTTTCAAGTGAAAATCCGGCAGCGTTCATAGCTTAAAAGCTTTCCAAGAAGAGAAAAAATAACATTCTCTCCAGGTATTTATACAGATAAAATCATCGAATATTTCTCAAATTTACGCCCGTCAAAGTAAATAATTTCATATGTTAGATCCACAATAGTTGGAAAATATAACAGGAGGAATTGATAACGGTATAGGTTTGCACATCTGTGTTACAAATGTAAACATTAGTGTCACTTTTAGAAATAAGAGCTGGAAATTTTGTAAATCGAATAATATTAGACGCAACTCCTGGAAAACGTCAGTATTGATTCTTTCAACTTGTTGATCAATTTCAGCACTACTTTATATACACTTACTTGATATAATAGGGCCTGCCTGAATCGTCTACAGCCCGTTCCCAGCCATACGGTAGACCATCTTCACCACATTTCCAAGCTTCAGCCGGTGGCAGCCAACTGGCTGTTCGTGTGACATGACTGTAAAGAAGAAGGCGATTTAATTAAAATAATCACAGGCGCATCCACCAAAATTAAAATGTAAATTTCCTATAGCAATCTATGTGTTTCAAGAGATATTCATGTGGTAATATAAACCCTTTACAAGAGATTAAACTACCCACCCTAGCACTATCATTTTGCGAATGATATTACTGTTGTATAACCGAGGATTAAACACATTTAAGACTAGTTAATGAATATCTTCATGTCCAATATTTCAGGCGACTTTTCGCTAGAAAATTTACACGAAACTGGAATATTAAACTACATCTTCCACGATAATGAAATCAACGAATGAAGAGAAAACTTTCTTCTAACCACAATTTATAAATAATTCAGATGATTTTCTAATTTATTGCGATTTGTTTTTTCTACAATACAATCGAAAGTCAAAGTCGTATAAATTTCTCACATTTATTGTATTTGACTAGGCACCAATAAATATACAACTGAAGAGCTGCATGTCTTATCAAACTGAACTAAATCGGATTTAGATTAAGCGAAGGATGGACTTTCATCACCTGTTTCCGGTTTTTCTACCGAAACGAAATTCAAAATCAACAATCTATAAGAAACCAGTATATCGACCGTTGAATCGGATCAATACCGGCGTTTTTATCGTCTGACAACGATTCTGTAGTCAAACAAATAAGTTACGGAAGAACGTGAAGATAAAGATGTAGATAAGGGGTATTTTATGATCTAGTTGGCTTTCCACCCGAGTCTAGTCACTTATCATTTCTTAATAGAATTCTAGTAAAGTTAACGATAACAACAAAGAAGTTTATCCGAATGGAAAATGGGATGAATTGAAGCATTTTTGTGATTGTGATGCCATCAACAGATGGTGAATTGAAGCTGTTTGGAAATATTCATCACAATAATTATTTTCACAAATCATTTGTTACAATTTATTTGCCAATTATTGTAAAATAGTTGGAATATTTCCCGATAAATCAAAATTCTACAAAAAATATGTTGTTAATTAACCAAAAACAGACACGTTCTAATCTAAAAATATTGAAAATTGTTGAAATTAGTGGAATAAACTTTAATATAAATTCTAAAATTTGATCTGGTTTCTATCCTTCGACAATTTTTTTCTTTTTAATCTCCATCCGGTAAATTCCTGTTTATTATTCCAACGTTATTTTCGGATATTTTTGATAATTCTTATTCTAGCTACAATTATTCAATTTCACTTTTCCGGTTTCTTGTTAATTATCATTGAAACTTTATAAACTTTTATGATAATGAAAATATACGAATATGAGGAGAAGAAAAATTAAAACCAGACATCCTTTTGGTTCTATACACCATAATAATGATGATGGTTAATAATAGTAACCGTTCGGGCGACAGTTGCTAAATTGTAAAAAAACTATTCGGTTGAGAAATAAAAAAATCGTCTCTGACAACACTGCCAGGTGGATACAACTGTTTTATTTAATAAAAACCAACAACAAAACAATAAATCACCATTGTATTAATTATTGAAATGAGTAATTAATAATTTGTTAGATAACATTATGAAACATAAACTTTTTGAAATATTTAAATTGTCCATTTGTCATTGTCACTACCATCCCTCTAAAGATTTATAAATTCGACCCTTTATAAATTTATCGGAGGTATAAAATGGTTGGAAATTTTGCGGCAAATACAGTATAAACCACAACACATTTGGGAAACACCCCGAAAGACTTTAAAAGATTCAAATCGAATTGTTACTGTGACGGATTTTAGGTTTTAAAAGAGAGTTCACAATGGAAATCCCATGTGAAATCTTCGCAATCAATAATTGTCGAAATTATAAAAAACTAAGTACTTTCTAGATTAAATTGTTGTAGAAATAGTAAATAAAACTAAATAAAGTGGTCTAGTTTACGGGTTGTTTACCGATTTTTAGTGAAACTTTAAAGAGAATTAGTCTTGTTGAAAGTCTGATTTTCCAGTCAAATCCATCGCGGTAATCTTTTTATTTGATTAGAATTGCAACTAGTAGTCTAGTGGAATAGAAGTTGTCTTTGTATTCTCTGTTAAAAATCATAGAACAAAGACGATTTTTAATGAAATTGAAATGAAATTTATCACTACAGAAAGATGGATGTCACAAAAGCCAAACGACAATAAAGAAAGGGTAAATTTGTTAAAAGGTAATCGAATTTACAAAGCAATTCTAGGTCTCGATCTGCATCCCCGTCAACCAAGGCCGTTTTTTGAGATACAATTCGCGTCTAAATCGCCACAATTATTCATGAAAGAGGCGAAATTACGATTTTAATTTGTCGCTGTGGCCAAAATCGAGATTGATTATCAACATTTTTAAACATTAACAGGATAATCGAGTCAAGTCGATTGTGGATTGCTCTTCCCCCTCGGTTATCGTTTGTGGTTACATTTACTAACATCATCCACAATGTAATAAAATGACTGATTGATGATGCGTGGCAGTATTTGAATTTTCAGTTGGCTAAACAGTTTTTGATTGGCGTAAATAAGTGCGTACGTACAATTTGATTAACCCCTTACAATGTTGAATTTATTGTTATGAGAACGGAAATATAAACAATAATAATAAAAACAACACCATTAAGAACGATAACAACATTTAGACGTTAATCAAATAGAAAATCAGAATGTGATTCATACAATTCATTTATTTATTGGCGTTTATATCCGCTATCGAATAGTTGAACTTGCATTTATTGAATTTACAATTTGAATATATCGTTTTATAATTTACAAATGTCTCTCTTCAAGAATATAAATATGGGAATAAGGCGTCGAGTAGGTGTCTCGACGCCAAGGTTATTATTAGAAAAACTCAACGAGTTGTTGGCGGAAATGCGAATAAAATACACACTGTTATTACCGACTTTCTTCCACTATGAAACTCACAAATTAGACCAAAACATCCTGTATTTAATTCAGTAAATACGATCACTTCTTAAATGGAATTGTAGTGGTTCTCTCGTAATATTAAAATTTACATAATATCAAATATTTGTAGCGTTATTTCATGATGGATTGATATAAATGCAAATATAATTCTGTTATTGTGGTGATTGTGGCCAGGTGATGATAATGATATTAAATAGGGGTTGCTAATAGAAATTTTAACAAATACAGGAAGTATGCTAATCTAAAATGACTATACTAGTACATTACCATGAAAATTGAATGAGTTTTTGCTAGAAAATCGTTAAAATTGTGTCAATGATGGTGGAGTTTTTGTGACCATAGTATTGCGAATAATGGTAAAATAAAAATAGGTTATTGCTTCATTTAATTTCGAAACAATAGAGAGGAGAAGTCGCTATAATTTGCTACAAACTTTCCCACTTCAATTCTCATTCAATTTAACCATTTTCTCGAATATACAAGGTATGATCTATAAGAGTTCTTGAACTTTGCAAACATCTGTTAATTAGTACGAACGAAACAATAATTAGGAATATGTGGCTTTTTTAATGAATTATAAGTATAAAATTTAAAGATACAACTACTGGAAACATATTTTTTCCAACTAACATCCGGTATATTGCTTTATTTTCCACCAAATCAAAATTTTAACAACGACTAAAGTTACAAAGAAACCTTCAAATAAACATTAGGGATTAACCGATCAAGTTAATCCGTTTTAATTTTGTTCCAAACAACTAAAACGATCTAATAAGTTTAGCTTAAATGTAGAAATTGTTCCTTTAACGATCATCGATAATAAAACCAAACTAAACCGTAAATTAATCCAGATAGAATCAGTCAATTTTACAAAATTGGCCATATTTCAAAACTGTAGACTCATACGAACGAAATTTCCACCCCTGTTTCAAATATACTGTATATAATTGCTGCAATTGGGGGTAAGGAAGTTGAATAGTTAAATAGTTAAATATTTCGGTTTTTTCACACTAATTTTGTACTTTAATCCCCAGACTGTAGTAATTAATTAAGCGAATAGTGGAGGAAATAAGAGTGGGGTGGTTATTTATTAACACTGTGTATCGTAACAAAACTATAATTCATTGGTATAGCACGAGTAAACGGATACGCGTTAAGGGTGGAGAGTCTGTTGCTTACTTCAACACATCTGTTGATAGAAATATGGTGGTGATTTTTTTATACGGTTAAAAATCCGCAAATGTGTTGTTTCATTAACAAGAAAAACAAGAAAATTTCTAGTTTTGTGTTTTTTCTTTCGTGCAGAAAAATAGACAAGTAGAAGAAAAAGAGATTAAAGTGGAGTTTCACACATCATGAACACTATTAGGGGGTGATTTTAACTCTGTTTTTCTTCTCTCCCCATTAAGTCACAGTACTAGAATTTAATTTAACCCTCTACTAATCTTGTGTCAATTTGGAATTCTAACTGTTGATTGTTGTTTAGAAACTTACTAACAATTATAGTTAGGTTTTAATGATATAGAGACCAATTTCGAGTTTTTATGGTATGGTGGGAAGATATGTGAGAAGAATTTCAATTTCTACCCAATTTTGTAATAGTCGCCGCTATGAATGTCAATGAAGGTACGTTAGAAGAGTACCACAGTGGCCTTATTTCCATTGTAGAAAGATTCATGGGATCGAAATAATACGAACTTTTTTCTTTTTTGTAAAATTCTCTATGGGTGTGACAGACTATAATGGAAAATGTCAGGTATCGACGTATTTCTCGAATTGAAAAGTACAGATCGTTTGAAATATGCATCTGATCGAAAGATATAAAATATCAACAAACTTCTACTGTAACTAAATATTTCACCACTAATAGCGTTCAAAATCGATGCTCAATTAAGGGTAAACCACAAGAGAACGATTCACATGCACGATTGGAATTAATTCGCATTAAACTAAGGCTTGACTTCAACGATCTCATGTTACATTTTCTATAACCTTGACAACTACCACCAACATTGATCACTATGTGGTGGAGATTTAACAACTTTACAACCGGATTTAATGGTTTAAACATGTTTTGAATTGTAACATGAAAAATTCTACATTTTCTCATTAAATATTCAACGCCACAGCAACTACACCACTTTTTCCCCGATGGTAACTGACAAAAAAATCACATTCTTCTATTGTTGCGAATATACCCAGATCACGTTCGAAAACATGAATTCCAAACAATAGATTAATTACAAGTTGTGAACATTTATACCAATATAACATCCCCGAAAATCGATGGAATTAAGCGAATGATATTGGATGAAATAGTGTTTCGTTTAAGAAAAGAATTCTAACAAATAGCTTTTTCATGGTAGTGAATCGAATTGTTTTGTGATGTTCCTATAATAGCACCTCCTGGTGTCGTCGTCTCCGCCTCAAGTCCCTTTGACTGTTGTTAACATTGAACAACAGTTAATTTAAAACCAGAGTTATTTAGTTTCTTGGTTGGCTAACTGGAAACTGCCTACTAAACCTCACTGAATCACAACTAGAACCCTCTAGATCGTATAAATTAAACACTTGCAAAATTCATTAAAACCCCGACAACAGATGAAATTAATTCGTTTCAACTGATGATTTTTTAAATGCAATTAAAACAATTCGAAAATTCATAAAGCCGAATGAAAAAACACCCAATTCATGCATTATTAAGTTGATGTTGTTGGAAATAAATTCTGTTTAATTTATTTGTCGCGTTGTTTTTTTTTTAGTGAAATAAAACGACTTTTATACGTGCTGCAGTTAGAGGAATTGTAAATGCTTTAGTGGAAATGCAACGATGAGACGACACCACCCCAGCAACCGTTGTAGTCATCTCGACACAATCAATAGAATCAGTCCGAAATCCCTGGGATATATCACACAACTTTAACGTAAAACAATATTCAACACGTCCATTATACCAACTATAGAAATTTGAGACGAATTAGAGCCTTTTTTAATCAATATTTGTTCAGATAAAGATACAAAGATTGATGGTGGACAATAGTTGATAAACACACCCAAAACGTAACTTGATAAGGGTGCTATTTCCTATCTGTCTCCAAAGGATTACGTAAAGTATCATTGAGACGAATTATAGTGAAATTAGATTAGATTAATAAAACGATATTGAACTGTAAATAAAATACACCCAAAATTACTTTGATTGATCGTTCTAGGTGAAAGTGGTGCACTTTTATATTGTGATCGATTATATACAAGTTGGGTCAACAATAATATCCACAGGGGGTGAAACAGTCGACGAAAGCTACGGCAAAATATTATTCGACGAGTTGAATAAAATTGATTCAAATGATTTGAATTGTCGACACTATAAAAAAGTCTAAAATCGGATTTGAATGACTTATTGTAAATCGTTGTAAATACTGAAAACAGCACAGATCCCTGATTATATCCATTATAAGACAGTCGTGTTATTTTGATTTACTCTAAATTACAGTATTAAAGTCTATAAAACAGTTTATTAGTGTTAGACTAGCTGGTTTTATATCCTTTTAGTAAACTATAAAGTCGTAAATCGGTGTATTATCGTTGTGTATTTATAGTTATATCTTTGCAACTGGCATTAAATTTAAATTAATTTGTCACTATTATAGAAATTAAACTAAATGAAACAATAAGATTGAAAAAAAACGATAAATTCCAGGTTTTATTATTTGTAGAAATGGGGTAAAAATGTTGTTTCAATGTTAAATTGGCATAATTACGATAATATCGTGAATTGTCAGTTTTGATGAATACTTTAATACTTCCTTACGTTTAGAATGTGATTATCTACACAAAATAGTAGGTGATTATTGTATAATTAATAGTTTAGTGATGTGTTATAAAAATTATTTCACATTCCAATCTTGATTAATATTCTACATGTACAACTAATAGAAACAATTCAATAAATAATTTCATGTACGACTTATTGTTGAACAATTTTAATAAAAACTTGTCATTAATTATTGTTCTAATTTCAACCTGCACAATTTTTCAATTAACTATAAAGTAGAAGAAATAATCTTTTAAAAGATGAGGAATTGTAGAAATCTAACAAAAGATACCATTAAATTTACAATTATGTAAATTGCAAACAATTTAAAAATGGAAATCGTATTTTTTTTGCTTTTACAATAAAAGGGGGAAAACTGGCAAATTAATAAAACGCGTATTTCGACAAATCATAAATGAAACAACACAGTCGTACGATTTCGCGTTGTGATAAGAATACAGATTTGTAAACCATTTTAATAATAAGTGGTAATATAAAGCGGTACCTACACGTTGAAACTAACCACAATTCAGTCACTATAAAGACCATAATTTACTAAACGAAGAATCTAAAGACGACTTTGATAAGACATTTATATTTGTCTTCCCACTTGTTTTCCGTACATAACTCATTTATGATTTATTATAAATCATTTTTGATTGAACGTACAGGGTGAGTTTTAACTAAAGTTTCCACAAACCAAACAATTGTTATTACTGTGATGATGATGGAGTGGCATACAAATGTTAAAGTTGTGATTAATACATTCAACCAACAGTTGCCATATTGAAATATTCTCTCTAGGTTAGTTTGTCTAGTTTAAAACACAAATAATGCAATTTTAATTATATCAGAAGTTTAATTAATTCAAATTACACACAAAAGAAAAGATGTAATAATGTTTTTTGAGTTATATAAAAAATCACTATACAAGTTTCTTAATTATCTTTGAATTAATTAATTCGAATTATTTCACAATGGAATAAAGTAAAATTACGAAACTGTTTCTTTTATAAGGAAGATAGGGAAAAATCTAGTTTAACGGCGACGATAAATTCCAACATGTTCACAATTGGAATGTTAATTTGAATAAAATATCCGTCATAACTAAACAAGACCATCATTGAAACAAGTGTGAAAAACAATAAATGATAGCTATCATAATGTAGGTCACTTTCTTTACCATAACGAATAAAAGAAATTCTAACAATAATCGTTGAATTTCTATTTCTATCTGTATTTTATAAATAAAACAATAAAAAATAGAATATCATTAAAATGGAAGAAGACTTGTTACTTTCTATAAATTTTTATCTCCTTTTGTCGCCGGTTTTATCACAATTTGTTCCAGTTGTCTATTGAAAATCAGCCGAAAATTTGTTCACACAATCGGCTAATTAGAGAAATTTTTAATGATTTTTTTTAATGAAAATTTCGATAGTTTTAAGATATTGCTTGTTTTCGTGTTAATTCCCCCTAGTTTGTAAATTAGTGTAGTTGATTAATTATTGAAATATTTCATTGAAGTAGTCGTTAAATTCTCTGCGTTTAATAAATGGAAATTTTATGATAATTAGAGTAAAACGGTAGGGAAAATGATTTTATAAATCAACAAAAAAATTAAATATTCTTCCCAGGAAATACAAAACATTATACAGATAGATCAGTTAAATGGATTTATTTAAAATAAAATCAAATAAAATCTGTTTTCTTAATCAAAAATTCTCTTAATGAATTCAACAGACATCTAATCAAAGAGAGAGAGAGATGTGTTGTTGATTATGAAAATATAATTAATTCTCAGGAAGTAATTAATTCTAAAGTCGCCCAATCCTAGTTAAAATCAAGATTTTCAACGAAAGAATAGCGAAATACTGAAAACAATAGGATTATTATGCAACGATTTTATTAATTCAATTGCTACAAGTTAAAAATAGAAATGACTGATTTTCGTTTGCATCTCTGCAAACAATAAAAATTATTTTCCCAAATAATATTATCGAATCGATCCAATTATCCGGCTCTTCATGAATTTATTTGGAATTTCAGGTACCAGCAGAAAATTTGTGAAAAAATTAAATTCCCCTCATCTATTCGAATTAGAAGAAGAACAACCACGACGGCAACGTGGAAACGAGTCGAATTGAAAAATCCTCGACAGTTCGTTAATTAAATTTCAACGTTTTCTCGTATCTATCATAATCATTACCAGCATCGTATCGATTATACAGGCATAAAAAATTGGAGAAGACAAAACCTAATGACCAGGATTTCGAACCAACATCATGAATAAGCAAACATCATCCAATTAAACTTTTAAAATACAATTTCCGTACAAATAGACAATTTATTGGAAGCTTTAACTTGTAGAAATGTTGGTAGAATAACGAGACGATGTTGTTGTAGAATGCCAAGAGCAGAAAAAAATTGAACGGAAATATTTCGTTTTTAAATAATAATAAGATAAGTATAATGAAAGTGAATTTTATTGCACCTATTTATTCAGAGCTTCTTTTTCTATTATTCTTATTTTTTCTTTCCATTACATAATGTAGAATTAGTGAAAATTTCCGGACTGTTAAGCCGTTTATATTTACTTTCACAATTTGTGGGAACCACGCCTGGCAGATACTATTATTAATATTATTATTCAAACAATTCAATTAGTTTGAAGAATGTAATTTGTTAATTTGGAGAATTTCGAATATTGAAAGGGGTAGAAAAATTAAATTTAACTACTATGGATTTTTCTCCAGCAAAAAAGAAGCAATTTCGATAAATTATAATGCAATCAATAAGGTCCTCAAATCGGTCGGGCTAATTCAACTGTAATTTTTTGTAATTTAGGAAGACGAGAGACAACTATCAAGGCGTCAAAAATTGCTTTAACACCGGAAATTTCAATAATTTTTGTTGAAATTCTAATTTATAGTGACATTTCAGTAGCAGTCCAACAATATTTTTGTATAATTTTAGAATTGATCATTTTTATTCATAAAAATACAAATTTGGCACGTGTCTATATCACAAAATTTGAAAATTCTCCAAATTTGTGAATCAATAAATTGTTACAATTATTTGAAGGGTAATTCCCTAAGAAACTAGATCGATAATTCGATAAAAGCACCCTCTAATATTAAGCCATTATGGCTTAGTACAAATAGCGGTTATCGGCTAGTTTGCATACTACACAACAACCATTAATTTGTCAATTATCAATTAACTGTGTAAAGCGACCGTTAGTTTAATTAATTATAATTGCGGAAGTAGGTGGATTTCGATCATCAAATAATTGAAATCTTGTATAACCGGAACGAATTTCGTGAAATTCTCTATTATTCGAATGAAAATATGGAAAGCTCTTCTTTTTAATTGGATTTTTAACGTATAAACATCGTTATAAAACTCCCCATTAATCGCCTAATTTTCTTTAAGCTATAAAGGAATACACGTAGAAGATATGGATTTGAAAACGTATTGATGGAAATATCAATATCGACATCATGTAATTCGAAAATCGTCAAATACAGACGAATATTCTCCTATCTTTGTCACTAATTTACAATTTTATGTTGTAATACAGTGTGATAGAGACGGTAGATATTCCTGACTATTTTCGTATAATTTTTATTTATAAACGTATAATTTTGGCACGTGTCTCTATTTTAAAACACTGGAAATTCTCCAATTTCAATTAAACAAATTGTCAAATCTTAATCATCAGTTCTGTTTTAATTAATGCGGAAATTAAGCAGTCTTTTAACATGGCAAAAAAAATCAATCAATTATTTTACTATTCATTCAAAAACCGTTGAAACTTTGTTACAATGAAAATTTTATCATTAAGACTGTCAAGAATTTCCCGTAAATTTGTTAGCAAAATTTCCAAAAGCACCCCTGTTTTTATTCAATATAATTGTTAAGGCTTGACGATTCCATTAAAGTTGTGATTATTTTCAAGCTTCATTTGGTTGTCATTTTATTAAACGATAATGCTGGTGGTTGTTGTTAGAGTATAAACTCATTAAAATAAATTCTTTCCAACTTTATTAAAATATATTCAAAGCTATACATTTACTTTACAAACTTTCCCTTGTCACACTGTAAATTTTCGTTAACTTTGGAATTTTCATGTAATAAATGAAGTTTATCCGTTGTAAAACGGTCACATTTACAAACAGAAAGATTTAAATAAGACGAGATTTTTTATTTGTGAATAATCTTTTCGAAGATTTATAGTTGTAGAGTGATTCCGCATTCTGTACACACTAACGTTCCCTAGAAAGGACGGTAATTCACTTGAATTTCCCCAGAAAATTCCCCATTTATTTCCGTCTATTAGGGGTTAATTGTGGGTGTTGTTATTAAAGTTACTCTCAAACAAAGACAATAAGAAATGATTATATTTCATTTATAAAAGGGAAACTTTTCGTTAACAACTCAAAATATTGGATTACATGAATTGATGATTTTTTATCGCCCTCGGTTATGTTCTATAGCGAATCTTATTATAAAGTTTGACTCATTCAAGTTTTATTCGAATTTTTCTTTTTATTAATTTTGATTGAAATTGATATTGAGTTGTATTAAATGTGAAAATTTCAAATAAGAGCAAATCTAATATTGTAAAAAAGTTTAAGAATTGAGACAGATAGAGGTAAAGTTGTACAAATGAGAAATCTTTTTACTTGAGCTTTCTCATGAACTTATACGCTTTTTTTTCACAAATTCGAATCGATTCAATCGACGATAGAGTGAGAAATGATAGTTAAACTAGCGGAAATGTCGTTATTTCTACCACCATTTCCCTCCATTCGTTTAACAATTATTTACATTCTTTTGGTATAACCGTTACGTTTTTTTCCTAACTATTTACATTCGTTCATTTTCATTATTAATGTAATGGGAAAGATAACTAAATTAACGAAAATTCCATCTAAATTGTTGATATGAATGAATGGGGAAACTTGGCAGCAATATCACCACCACAACTACCGAGTTTTTAGAAATATCACACCCCCTACCCTCTAGCAACGTCGTTATATACAAATACAAACACATATAATCACTAAGCTGGTACAATGATCAAAGAGCTAAAACGGGAACGACATGAACCCTAAACTTCATTAGTAAAAGCTTTGACATGTTTTTTTTTCTATAAAATAACAGATTCAATCGTCAATTTTTTATTCTTTAATTTTAACAATTTGCAACAATCTTGGGGATTATTTCATTATCCATTCAAATTATCAAAAAGGGGGAAAATTTTAATAGAATACTGCGCTATAATTCAAGTGGATGTCAATTAAATTTAAAAATTATAACCCGTATTCTTATTTTCGATTGTAATGCTACCCTATGTCAAAAATCCCACCATTTTTATCATGCCACTCATTTATCATGAAAGACAGAGACAAATGATTACACGACGACATCTATAAAAGGGTGGTTTTCCACCCAAGCCGCTCTTTTTTACATTTTTTTAAAAAATATTATAATACAGATATTTACATTGAACTCTATTAAGATGATTTCTTTTATAGATTTTATAAGTTTTGAAGTTTCTCGAACAATATGCGGATTTGGAGAACTTTTCAAATAAATTTCAATATTTCCCCGATATATATCTAGACGGAAATATTACAATTTTGCCTTTGTTGGATTGAAAACAATTTCCCAATTAATTTTCTCTCTTTCTCACAATTTTCAACACCCGGATTGATTGATATATTTATCAACTCGATGCTATACAGAAATCAATTGGGAAACAAAACGGATTAACCCCAACGGTCCGCAGGAAATTTGTTGAAAACAACACGAAATTTACTTACTTGCAATAATAGAGTCGACCCTCTTTGGTGACATGAACCGTCCAACCGGGTGCTGGAGCATAATCAAGAATATGCGTATTTGTTCCATCATCCTGTTGTTGTTGTTGTGTAGTGCGGGATTCATCCGTGGACTTTGTCCCAGATTCACCCGGTACTGCTTGTAATAACATCAGTGATTGTTAGACTGTTGTTGACAATGCGGGGGTTGTGATAACGTTAAAACAACTCCAATAAAATCTGAGAAAAAAAACGCAAAAATAAAGCAAAAATTATATTCGCAAATGCACGGACAACAATAGAATGAGTGGGATTAATAGGATAATACCCGAAGGGGGTGGTTTTTGAATTGTTAAATGTGAGATTTCATTGCCTTAATCCTATGTTATAGCGTTGAACTTGCATGAGAGAATATGTATATACACAAAATTTTATTATTTTCGATAATTTATAGTTGGCTGAATTTAATTTAGACGGCTTGACTTCTATGAATTAACCGCAACATAAATAACCGGGTGAATACACAAATTATAAAGCATTCTATACAATTCCACTGCTTCATCCCCTTAACATGCAGCTTCAAAGTGTGTCCGCATGTGTGAGATTTCTTAATAGAAAGTGTCTTTTATTCTCTACTAAATTCAATTGACTTGTCACATCCAGATAACGAAAAAAAAACCGAAAAACAACAGCAACAATTTTCAGATTAGGAATTTTCCACTTCTCAACTGGCGGACAATACCTGACAATTTTTCCCTAGACATTTCAGTAATAATAGACAATAAAAATAAAACATAAAATACACTTTTATCCACAACTGCTATAATTGAAATAAATCCCAGTTTGAAAATCATGAAATAAACATTTCATACAGCACGTTTAATTAATCATTGTAGATTATTTTATTGGTAAAACGTCGATTTTTCTACCGTATGGATTAATTCAACTTTCCAATATTACTGTTAATTTATCGATGCAATTATATACTTTTGTTGTATCGTGTGAAACAACCTTTTAACATACAGTAATACAAAAATAACTTGACACAAATATTCGATTTCGATACGTAATTTATACAGTGCTTTTCACTTAACATATAGTATATATACCTCTTATTATTTGACAAGTGATTGGAGAAATATTTGAAGGATTTATAGTAAAGTTCTTGGAGATGATTCTACTAAAATTCGAACATCGTAGTTCATCGGCAATTTAGCCAAATAACGCTCATTTCTGACTAAGTCGCAATTTTTTAAAATGACTCAGAATAACTAAAGAATACACCCAACATTGATTTTATTCGTTTTCCTCCATTTTATTCTGGAATCGGTATAAATATTTTGTATTTATTCTAAAATAAAATTGCGAAAAGTGGAAGAAATCTTGTGAATAGCATCCTCGAGTCATTTGAAACGCTAAACTCGTTTTCAAAAATCGCAACATTGTCTAAAACGGGCGCTTCTTGAGAATTTACCGATGATCTACGAGGTTCAAATTTTGGTAAAATCATCTCCACAAATCCTTAAAATATTTTTCCAATTGCTCGTCAAATAATGGGAGTTACCATATAAAATAAGTACTTTTAAGTGAAAAATTGTCAATTCTAATTTGGTTAACTCGACTTAATAAAACATGTACAAATATAAAACATGAAGGACACGTCAAGGCATAAGCTAACAAGGTGCTCGCTGAAAATCATCGGTTCTCATGAGATTTCTAAAATTCAATGATATCAGTATGTGACAATGCTGAATTATGCATTTTTGAAGTTTTTGACACTTTGATAAATTCATGTATTGAGATTTCAGGATATTTTCTTCAATATTTTCAACAAATTTTACTATTCAATCTTAAAACTTAATGTATGATTTTCATATTTGAGATTAAATTTTGGCACTTATAAAGACGAAGATGGTTTTTTTCGTTATGATTATTATGTATGGAACTCTATAGATCTAAGAATAACTCGCCGTAGGCCCTCTAGCTTTTGATGACTACACAACTCTTCACGAAAAGTTGCCACAAAGTTTATTTAATCTTTATAAGGCATCGTTGCAGCTCAAATGATCAAATTTCCCATTTAAAAACTGAATATCTTTAAATATTTACATAAATTTAGCACCCCATAACGTTTGTTACTCAAATTTTTGAAGTGCCAACAATATTTTTAATACCACAAATATAACACCTTTGTGAAGATCATTGAAATTTGTATTTTAGCAACCTGTCTAACTCATAAATATCTAACTAGTTTGTATGTACAAGCCATCATAATTTTCATGGTAAAGATGCCTAAAATTCTCCTTTCAACATACAGGTGTATTGTACAAAACATAGTCTTTGTTTTTCCTGTATTGTATCGGGTTATTCCCCCACGGTGGTAGTACAAAAAATTTACTTACAAACAAGAAAAACGAAAACAAAAACATTCCGCTTTACAATAGAGAATCTTATTTAATTTACAGAAAAATTAGCATAATCCTTGAATTGAAATTCGTATTCTAACCATAGATGAAATCGATATCCATCTCATTGTACTTGGCACCGATAAATTCATAAAAATTAAACAAAACGTACGTACATCCATTAAAAATTGTCAACTTCCCGTACAACTAAATACAGTTAAAATCGTTAATAAAATCAACCGGAAATAGCAATATTTTAATGCATATAAAATGATTAGGAAGTAAAGGAAGGATTTCATTAAAGAATATCTTTGTAACAAATAAGATTTCAGATAGATTTGGACGGTTAAATCTCCTTTAATCAAACTTGTTCTCAGTTGGAAATCCACCAGTACAGCTTATGGGAACTTATACTCCGTCTATCCGAACAGGACAACTCATCAATAATTAGGTCAAATTATAGTTAAGTTGTACTAGATGGAGTATAGGTTTGATTTGAGGTAAATGTGAATAATTCGTCCCTCTAGAACAATATAAAGGCGTTTTAGTATAGAAGGTATGCCTGTAAGTGGATTGTGTAATAAAATCTACATTTCCATTGACGAAAACTGCGTGTAATTAACGTAAATTAGTGTAATTTCGTTCCGGTGCTGTTCTTTACCCTCTGTCATTTTCTTCTTTTTTTTCAGAGATAATCGAATCTAATGATAATGAGACAGATCCATTATTGATGAGTTTCTATCTAGGTTGCTATAATAAAACCTCCACTTTCATAAATTTCTTCTTTTATTCCATACGAAAAATGTATGTTTTATTCAATTATTAGGTGAAAATCGAAATTCTATAAATAATTAAATCGATAATAAGGTATTTTGAACATTACCGAAACTGTCCCGCCTAATTGTTATTATCATTTAACAGTAAAGTTTGAATCAATATTATTCTATTCTTTACAATAATGTCAGAATTGATTTTCCACAACCCTCCTCTCCTTAAACCATCCTCTATTCATACAGATAACCAACCCTATAAAGAGACAATAGCAGTCTTATATTACGTCAAGTTCATTTCAAAATGGCTTATACTTTATTATTTGTTACTAAGCCATGTTTTTCTAGATTTTTTTTTTTTGGTTACTATCACCCCCTTTATTTGATATTCATCCGGTTTCTGAAGGATGCTTGTGTGTTATTTGTCTGCAGTTTCCGGAATAACCGGAAGTTAGTATTAATTTGCTAGATTTCAATCGTAATCAACCACATTTGTTGTCGAAAAATCCCCCATAAATCAACAAGACTACATAATCTATCCCTATTTGATTTACTATAGTCAAGCAATTTTAGTTCAACTATAGATGGAATATTTGTAAATGATAATCGAATTATTGATAATTTACTTTAGCAAAGTTAATTTGTTTGTGTAATTTACTATTTCTTGTATATTGCTGGTAATTTGCTTCTTATTAAAGTTAAATGGTCCGCAAGAGATTTATAATTGTTTCCCTAAATGTTCTAAATTTTGATGAGCCACTATTAGTGTACCATACAGATTAATGCCATAATAGGGGTGGTTTTTTGTAATATTAAATTTAGTGGATTTTGGGAGTTCAGACGAGTTGATTTTTATAAATTTAGAAATATATTTTTATCTAAATCTGAAACCAGTCGAGTCTACCGAATCTACATTTTTTTCTCAATTATAAAGCCGACATTATTTAACTTTTCTCAATTTCCTTTCTGTTTGTTTTGATTTAATGAAGAAATTCTAATTTCGATAACTTTGAACTTTAAATAGAACCGATCAAGATCACGGTTGAAGATTATCGTTTCTATAATAAAATCGTTGAAATTTTGCCAACATGTCTCTTGTATTATTTTTTCCAATTTTCCGATGGATTTTTGCTATTTTATGTGGGAAACTGACAAGAAATTATCTATTCGACCATAAAACCACGATTGATCTTTTCGTATAAGTGCGTAGGCAGGTGTGAATTACAAGGTGTCCCTTCTATTACAAATACAATACAGTTTATTGTTATACAGGCAATTGTAACTAGAAATAAAGTTGGATGGATAGTTATCTTATTTGGGTCGTCTTTACGTCTAAATATGCCGATAATATGGTAAAATATCGGTATTTTTCTCGCCCAATGTTCGAATAAAACCGATATTTACCTTCATTTAAGTCGCCCTATCAATAATCCGGATCAAAATCGTTATAATACAACCGTATTTTGCTTCTATTATTGCTGTTTTGTATATTTTCAACACACCAATAATGACGTCAAAATAATATAATTGTGGCAATTTAGTTGAGTAAAGAAATAGGAAATTGGTTCATATTTGTTGTGGCAATTTCACGACAAAAATTCGACAATTTTGCGACTCTTTTTGCTATTCTGTGTGCATTTGATTTCCGCTTGGCCTGGTTTTCATGACTACTGAAAATATGATGCACTTATTCGAAAATATGTAACTTAAAGGGTTAATGTCCTGCTGTTATATTTTATGTAATTTTGAAATTTTCCAAATTAAAACAAACGAATCGAAGTCCGCAGAAAAGAATCAATGAGTCATGGGTGATTGTTTAAAATTCAAAAAGTGTCACCATTTGTTTTCCACGATTTTCCTATTCAGATCTCAATTGACCAATTTATTTATTGCTTTTCAATATTTTCCTGTTTATTACATAAAAATCCGGTTTTCTATTTAATTTTAATTATAATTACATAAGAAACAAATACGCAAATACAACGAAATTACACCAAAGGTGTGGGAATGGTAAACAAAACTTACCATTGAAAACACAACCCAGCATGGTCCTCATATGGTAAAATAATCCACACGAAATCATCCTTGAAATTCAATAAACCATATTCGATTCAATAAAAGGACGTAATTTGAATATTTCCAGTCAATTTGAAAAAACCACAAACACCGAAATTATCAGGCGATTTTTAATTTTTGAAAAATTCTCATAAACCGCTTTCAAACAACTGAAAACACAACCTACGCGATTCAAGAGCAACTGACGGGGAAACTGTTTTCAAAACAATATAAATACCGGACGCGAAACTACACCCGCGACCTCTACAAAATGGCGAATATTGCCGATAATGGAGACACCTGTAAAATGATAATAATCACTATTAGACTTGGATGTTCTTTTTTAAATAATTTGTACAATTATACAATAATTATTAATTAGAATTTATCAATAAATTTTATTAAAATCTCAGATTTTATAAATATAGTAATTTGAAGTATTGACAACGCTGTCTAGTTATTTATTTTTGTACGTTGGCGATTCTGGTGTGTTATTTTTGGTTATTTTAGCGCGCCATCTATTTCAGTATGGTGTAAGTAATGAAATCAATATTTAATTTTATTTGAATTGAATCTTTATTTTAATATTTAAACAACGTTCCTCTAATAAAATATTTAGATATATTTGAAAAACGTAATTTGTGTATTTTAATTATTGTTATCTGGTAATAAACAATTGATAAAAATACCTAACCTAACAAATGATTACGCAAGATAATAACTGTAAGAAAAATGCATAAACAAAGTTCAAATTCCATTAATTTTAACAATAAAAGATTGGAATTATTGCACGATTAAGAAGCAGTTACAAAAACGAATGAGATTGTAGAAATTTGAGAATAGTTAAAGATGGCTTCACATTGGGAGGAATTCTACGCGACCCATTTACCGCCGACTGATTTTGAAGACAATCGAAGTTTATTAAAAGAATTCTGCGAACGACACAACAAAACCGGCCAACGAATTGTTCTGGTTACGGTAAAAATTCGAATTCAATACGAAAGTGTTGAAATTTTGAGGTTATATTTGTGTTTTCAGTCCGGCGGTACAACGGTGCCATTGGAGCACAATACGGTGCGATTCGTCGATAATTTCAGTGCCGGTACCCGTGGGGCTGCATCCACCGAATATTTCCTCGAACACGGCTATGTTGTTATATTTATGCATCGTTTAAAATCATTAGAACCGTTCACTAGGCATTTTAACGGACAGAAATTCATGGATATGTTGGAGTTGCACGATCGGGGGCCGAATACGACTATAACCGGTAGATTATAGTGAAAATTTAAAATGATGAATTTTAATCGATTTGATTGCAGTTAAACCGGATAGTGTTGATGTGTTAGCGCCGGTTTTAGCGAGTTATAAAAACGCCCAAGATAATGGTAGAATTTTGTATGTAACTTTTACTTCAGTATCGGATTATTTTTGGTTATTACGAGCAGCTTGTGAGTGTTTAGCCGTTTTCGGTCCTAGGGCTCTTTTATATCTAGCAGCTGCAGTATCAGATTTCTATATACCATCAGATCAATTGGTAGTAATTTAGTTTGAAATAATTTGGAATTAATGAATGAAATTTTAGCCAACTCATAAGATACAATCAGGGGCTGGAGCACCAACAATCCATTTACAATTAGTACCGAAATTATTAGCACCATTAGTTAGTTTATGGGTACCGCATGCCTTTGTTGTTTCATTCAAATTGGAGACTGATGAGAGTATTTTGATAACGAAAGCTAGAGATTCACTAAACAAATATAAGCATAACGTAGTTTTTTATATTAATCGATAATTAAATTTTAATTAAATTGAAATTTTAGTTGGTGATTGGTAATATTTTACAAACACGCCGTCATAAAGTCGTCTTCGTTACAAAAGACAGTAGTTATGAGATTGTTTTAACAAGAGAACAATTATTGAATGGTATGGAGATTGAAGAATCGATTGTTGTTAATATTATTGCAAATCATCAAGATTTCCTAAAAACGCATCAGTATTAAACACAAAATAGACCTGTATTTAATACGTCAGGGTAATTTTAAATGCCTATGAAATTGTAATCGAAACAACAAGTTTTCGTGTTATTAATTTATTTACAAAATTTATAGAAAGAATCGACCATTTCGACATATCATTTTTATTGATTATTTCGGAAATTATCAATTTTATTGCATTTATTTTTAACAAGGGTGTTAGGTTTATTTTATTGTTGATTAGATGTAGGTATATTGTGGGAGTGGGGTCAAATACAGTAAAGTAAACCCTCTAACAAATATTGATTTTAAAAGGGTGTACTTTTCGATTTTATTTTCTGTGTCTATTATTGTGTGTTATAATTAAAATTTAATGTAATAATTGTTGTAGATGCCAAATTAGCTAGAAATCAGCTGTAGTATTAGAGATTAATGGGGAATTTTATAAATCTTTATCAATGTGAGACGATTCAACAGGGGGCGGATTAGGATAACATTACTATTCTAACTTAAGACAATATTTATCGAAAATTAATGAATCCGCCTCTGTATTCTAAACTTGATATTTCCTTTTGATATCTGTTTTTATTTTTATAAATTCGTTTGTGATAATTGAGAATTTTCAAAACAAAAGTATAAGAAACGAAATTATTAATAAGACACCTGTATCAAGATATATTGTATATAAAAAAAAATTATATAATAATGATGTTGTTAAGGTATATGTAGGGAATTATTTTGGTGTTTTCCGTACAAGTTTCAATGTTGTTTTAATTTTATTAATTTGTTCAGTATTTAGATAACGTTTCAAATAGAAATTAAACGATGATTCACGACACAATATTTTATATAAACGTTCAGCATATTTTCGTGTTTCTAAATTCTTATCATCTAGAAATCGTCCTAATGTGACAAAGATTCGTTGTTTGATTGATTCATTTGTATTCGAATTTAATAGAGCTGTTGGGCCGGTTATTAATATTGAACAAATTAATAAACGTGCCGTTGCTGTACGTACTAATGGATTTTTATGTAATGGCCCTTTATTACATAAACAACGTACTGCATTCATTATTGGTATATGTGTCACCATACAATCCAACGCCAAATTTGCATCGTAACGGAGAAAACGGTTCGCATCGGCCGTTTTGAACAACAAAATATCCACGATCTCGTCAAATTCCTGAAAATTTACACAGTCGTATTCTCTAACTTTTCTGACAATTGGTTACCATAACAACGCTGGAGTTTCTGTCTCACTCTTTAAGAGATAAGAGTAAAACAATCCCCAGCGCTGTCATAGTAACGAATCCCCATAAATTGAGTAATCTTACAGTCGTATTCTCTAACTTTTCTAGCGATTCTTTACCATGATAGTGCTGGAGTTTCTATCTCACTATTTAAGAAATAAGAATAGAATAGTCCCCAGTGCTGTCATGGTAACGTATCGGTAAAAAGTTGCAGAATACGGCTGCAAATTTCGTAATCTTACCGGCTTTCGTGTGTCTTTAACGTATTCGAATAGATGCCCAGAAGCCTGGCAGGCAGTTCTGCAAACATACGTCCGGGGACTCTTCAATAATTCGATAATTTTCTGATAAACACTCGCCATATAGAGACTGACGAAAGCGGGGCCGTTTATACGGCAAATTTCGATAATTTCAGCCAGTGCTTTCAATGAAGTATTCCTGAAAATATCCAAAATTTACAAATTGGTCCTATTATAAATAGAAATAGATTTACCAATCTTTACTTTTTAGTTTTTGAATCAACGGTGGAGTTATCGAATCAGTGGAAGTTGACGTTCGATCGGAAGAAACAACGCCATTTATCTTGTAATAATAAAATTTTAAAAAATTGTAAAATTTATACGAAATTATCTTACAATCGACCCTTCACACTGTAGATCCGCTAAGTTCTGGTCTTGATACTCGGTGTCTTTATAATTTTGTAAACGATTCGGTTCCCTTTTGACATTCACCAATGTAACAATACTCGATACATCCGTTGCGCTTTGATCAATATACGGAATTCGTGTATTCCTATCTGATTTGCACAATTGCGGACTTAAAGACCGTCCACGGTGGATTCTCGGTAATAATTTATTGGCTAATTGAAAATCTCTGGAATGGTTTTTTTGTTCACTTGAAACAGTAGGCGACATGAAATTCATGTGTAAACAAGCTTCCTGGCATTGTTCACAAGTAGTATCGTCTGAATCGTGATCTTGAATGAAATTCGGATGATTAAAATGGGTTTCTATTGATTGACTCTGGGCGAATCTCGATTCGTGCGAATTGCTAGGCCGGACTGCTTGTTCGAAAAAAATCGGAAGACGTTTGGATTTCCGCAGATACTGTTCAGTCAACGAGCGATTCTTTACGAAGAACTCCTCTTGTTTTGGCCGGGGACTTGCCGATACTGTCGATAGACTATCCTTCGATACCGATCCATCTAACGATGAAAATTGTATGATTGTTTCGCTCGTTTGTGTACCCGAATCCTCAGCCGATTTCAAATTTGTTTGCGATGATTGCAGAACGAATTTATTCCTTAATTTAGGAGGTTTCTTCGCTACGTTTGATAGTTGATAATGATCGTAATGGAGGGGCTTTTGATAGAAACTTGATGATTCTTTAAAATTTTGATTTTCCATTTTTTCAACGCTTAAATAGTGACAGATACAGGTCGGTTACTGGCAAAAATGGCACTTGTCAAATTGGAAAAGTCAATGCTAAAATTATTGATATTCTAGAACAAAACACAACTATTTAAATTAGAGAATTCTCATTTATTCTAACCGAAACAGAAATGAAAAAGTACAAAAAAGACTTGGAGTAAAATCGTCAAATTTTCGGGAAACTAACAAGCTTACCGGAAAATTTCTACGTGATTTGGAAAGCGCTTTCAATTTACTATACATTAGAAAATTTTTGAAACATTGAAAACATTGGCTAAATTATAAAGGAAAATAAAAATAAATAAATAACAAAACATTACTCCTCGATTGTCCTCTATAACTCAAAATTGAAGCAGCATTTTTAAAAGCAAAGCCACTGTTAGATACTTCTTGAAATCCTCTTTCCAATGCTATTATACTCATTACAACATATCATCAAACAAGGTAGATATCGATTATTGACGACTATCGAATAGAACGATGTAATGTGTGTTCTCCATTTTCTGTAAATTCTCCAGAAAACTAACAAACCTATTGGAGGATGTCTTGTAGATTTGGAAAGCTCTTTCAATTGGCTATTTACATTGAAAAATCGGTAATACCAACTTGTAAGTTATAGAAAAAAATTGAGCAAGATTTTCCCCTGTAACTCAGTTCAATTGGCATCCTTCAAGCGTACTCGAATGCCCATCAATTTGCTTCTTCTAAGCGAGATATCGGTTATCAAAAATTGCCATTTTTCGATCATCAAATATGAGTCACTTTCGTCATGAATTCGTTTATAAAGGTGCGGAAACAGAAGCAAAAACAGAGTTATGAGATTTTGTAGAAAATTCGCAGTTACGGAACCAGACAAATATTTGTAACATCTCCGATTGAAATTATCTAGAGGGTTAAATTGTTGAGGTTTATTTTATCAGAAATATGGATAGAGGAGCTTAAATTTTGCAGATTTTGGGCTTAGAGACAAGGCGCTAGACTCGATTCAAAAGCATGAATGTTGTAATTCTTGTTTGATTTACGTGTAGAAACAACTTTCTATTATTGTCTCGACTAACAATACAGAGATGACGCCCAGTGTACGAGGTTCAGGTAGTTGTGTTGTCGAACGGATTGAAAATAAAACCAGCTAGAGAATTTATTTGAGAAAATGTTTTCAAACTAATCCTACTCGACAAACGCACACTCCTCTCGCATTTATACAACGATAAATACACATTAGACTATTCTTATTTAACAGTTCTACACCTCTATAGAATGTTTTGTCTAAACGTTAATAAACCGTCGAAATTGGTGGGCAGTACCATATCTTCTAGTGTCAGCAGTAGTGGACACGTTGTCTTAACATTAACAATGCAACTTGAAGTTCTTTGTTTTAATCAATAACTTTATCGAAATTTACTCAACACTTAATAAATAAGTAGTGTTAGTTGATTATTCTGTGATAATTGTGCATAATGTGAATTATTTTGTGGGAATACTAGAGGAAAATTGCGAATTAATGAAAAATTTCGGACTTGGTGGTAAAATGGGCTTCTCGACGAACTTGCAAGGGAAGAGTGCCCATGAGGCATTACTATCCCGTCAGGATGCTGAATTACGTCTATTAGAATCAATGAAACGTTGTATTTTATCAAAGATACGTTGTGATCGTGATTATGCATTAGCATTAAGTTCGGTGGTTAATCAAGGGTTGAAAATTGATCGTAGTGATGATTTGACTGGTAGTTTAGTTCTAACAACATGGAAAACAATGATGGAAGAATTGGACAATACCGGAAAATTAATTAAACAGAACGCCGATATTATTGAATCGAAATTATTGGATATTTTGAATTGTTTATATAGTGAAAAGCGGAAAATACGTAAATTATATCAAGAGGAGCACACGAAAATACTCCAACAGTTCACACATGTGAGTTTTTCCATACCCATATCCAGATTTATTTTTAACTCGTTAATTTTAGAACATAAAAGCTGAATGAGTTAATTTCTATTAACATTTTTGTCAATAATTCAATCTTATTATCAATAAATTTTTAATTAAATCCGGTTTTCTATTCGTTTGTAATTAATTTTAATTAAAAATAGAATTGATATTGTCCCTAAATTTATATGAATTGATGGCATCATCGCCGAAAATTCATCTTATTTTAAAAATCTACCAAATCGTTTCGATTTCAACAACTCCAAAACACACAGTCCTTGACTTTTGTTAGCTTTAGACTAAAATTCACCTATAAAGTCGAGTCTGTGTCTTCTCCAGGTATAGAAAGACGGTCTATTTATAAAAAGACACAAAGAATCCTGATTCATATTGTAGTTGTACAGTTAAAATGGGACTCTCTGTAGATTTATTCAACCATAATCTTGACAAGTTTCTTTAATTATCGTCCACATCGATCAATTTCCGGTCGTTGGGAATTCTTGAATTGCTGGAAAAAATCCGAGTTTTTCTATTTTTCTACATTCATAAAATCGTTGGTATTTAGAATTTACCGTACATAAATGACGTGATCTAGTTTTATAAATTCTAGAGAAAGACTAGGACAATTTACCGACGATAATATCGAGGAATCAAAGCAATAATGCCAGTTAAAGTAATCGTTATAAATGTTAAAAGTGATTCAATCATCATATACATGAATGTTTCTAAAAAGTCATAATTCCTTATGTTGAAATTTTCAATCTTTTATTAATACAACGGATAGAAAATCGCTTTTTGTGTTCAACATTATTTTAATGATCGATAATTGCAAATTTACAGTTATATAAATGTATTAGTTTTTGTAATTAGTACGCGTAAAATTGTGTCTCTACATTTAATTTTACTGTTATCGTTAAGGTCCGTACCCACTGAAAACCAGGCCCGGACTAGGGCGGATAGGCGGGGCCAACCGCCATTAGGAGGCCCCTGCCATTGCCTTTTGAATTGCAATTTTTGAATATGAATCGCTTGCGTTTAGAAATATCGGAGGAATTAAAACAGATTTTCAAAAGAATTTCACGGTGGAACTAAGCGATTTCAGTTTCAGAAAATTCCGATTGAATTTCGAGTCAGAGGAAAATTTTTAAGCATTTATTCGTAATAATTTCCAATATTTTTATATTTTTCCCTATAACTTAACCGTTATTGTTCATTTTCCAATGACTCGGATAGTTTTTAAACAATGGAAAGCGCTTCCCAGATATTCGAGGAAATTCCCTAATGGTTTGGTAGTTTTCCGGAAAATTGCGAAATCCTTTTTTCCAATTTTGTTTCACACACAATATTTAATAATCGATAATTTGTTTATTTTTATAAAAATTGCAATGAATAAAACAGCGTTAGAAAGAACATTTCAAGCAGCATTAAAGAAAGTTTTTCGTTTTGGAAAATTTCAGTTGAATTTTAATTTATAGACGAAAATCTAGGAACATGCTTTTTTCTATATTTTCGCCGATAATTTTGCCAATATTACAAATTTATCACTAATTTTTGAATAGTACACAGAAAATGGGAAGCGCTTTCCAAATCTCCAAGAAATTTCCGAATCGGTTTGCTAGTTTTCCGGGAAATGTCCAATATTTGGAGGGCTGGATTACACCTTTTTTTCTAAACAATTCCAATATTTAATAATCGGTAACTCGCTTGATTTTGAAGATAATCAAATTAGCATTACGAAGAGAACTTCAAGGAGCATCCATGTTTCGGGAAATTGCACCTTGACGTCGTTTTAAATCCGCTTCGGTCATTAGAATCTGTTTGGAAAACACGCTAGAAACCGAGCATTTGTCGCACGCCACATCGATGAAGTCCTAGTAGTCCACTCCTACTGCTAAACAGTTCGTTTATAACTATAAACACCCCGATTCTTCAAGAAATTAAATCCACAAAGATTATACTGCACCGAAACTAACTCGGCTACAGCTACACTCCTCAATTTACTTTCATTTAGTTTAAATTAATTTAAAAAAATGGAACAATTATTCCATTTTAATTCAATCACGTACAATATTCAATTAATTTCGATATTTCCTTGTTTTTATTTTCCTACAATTTATTAAAAAAAATAATCATAATTAATCACCTTTTATCTCCACACATTGTTTCTCTTTTTCTAGTAGAGTTCGATTTAATTTTATTTTAAAACAAGTTACTCAACTATTTTATTTATATAGAATGTTATTTTTAGACGTTTCTCATTGTTTCCTTATTGTTTAAAATTAATTTCGTATCTTGTTGATTTTACGATTATTTTTTTCGATTTTTAATAGTCAAGTTGACTTAAAGACACTCGCTCTGTTGTACAGTTTGATTCTAGAAAACTGCTATAGAGATTGAGATGAGATTTTTAGAGAATATCGCTAATTGTACCATTGTTATTACATAATTTGTTTTTCTCCTGTTTGTCTCTGCTTCAATAACTGATCTAATTAAGATTTAATTAGGTCATTATTCGTTTAATTTCCGTTAATGAGAATTAATGAAGGTGAAATGATTATGTACGGTTGATTTTAATTAAATTACTTCCCTTCAATATTTCTTCTGCCAGTATTCAGAATTGAGGATAAAGGTCTATAAAATGTCCATAATCAATCCAGACAGTTGACGCCATTTGTCACAGCCTTTTATAAAAGAAGTCAATTGGTTCAATTGACTTTGTGTGCTTCTTAAATACCTACACAGTTTTCATATGTTTCTAGCCTTGATGTTGTTGTATTTAATTTTTATAAAATACCAAAGAAAAAATAGAAGAATTTCGAAAGTTTTTTCCTGTAATGGGAAAATAATCGAAAAACTCATAAATCGACTGTATGAATATTGAATAGTTCGCCTGTAGATGGGTTTCTTTATTCTTGTTTGTGGTTTTCAATTCCAGTAAAAAATTGTTTTCTGTTACAACAACAGAAATCAACCAACACATCGATTTCAACCTAGTCAACACCTTCTATTGTTATATTATGTTAATTTCAAGAAATTCGACAATTATTATCGATGGAAATTCAACCTTGATCGATCTATTAACATATTATAAAAAATTACAGAATGTTCCACCATTATGGAACACTCTGTATATTTTACAGTTGTCTCCTCTGCTACATCTATTTTAATTAAGGTGGATTTAGAAGAAACAAGTCGAAAGTCAGGTGAATTTTGACCTCGATCTTGCAACCAGGCAACAAGTTTATCACCGAGGAGAGGCGAAATAGAAAAAAAGCCGGCGATAAAGAGCTAACGGCAAGATTCTGCTAACCTCCTTTGCCCCATCACCATCATCGTCATCTAGAAAAGCCGATCTCATTAATACGGTTTTGAGAATTTTCTTCAACTGGTTTAAATAAGAGAAAAACTGAGTTTCCTATTGGCCTCAATCGAATTTCGACATGAATTGATCGATTCCTTCAATGGGTTGTTGTTGTTTGTTTGTTTAACAGTACAAGAGGGGCCCCTTTAACATGTGTGTAATGTTTTTACGATTCTATATGACCATGTATGAGAGGTTCATTGACTCAAAAGCCAGCTCTAATGTCCAGTTTTCAATGGAGGTGATTGTCCGTTGATGTTTTTTATTGTTAAAATACTACGTTGTTTCTTCTCAATTTTGACACAGTTAATTAAAAATCGTTTGCAATTAAAATTGTTAATTAGAATAATAAATTGAATTGTATTTTTTCTGTTGAAATTACCAAGTTTTTCCTCAATACGCGCTATAAATGTTGATCCAATCATATTTCATCATAATTGTTTAATAAAGTTGGATATAAGAAAATGCAATCATAATCTAAAATTATACTGACTATCATAAATGTTTGGATATACGGTTTGGAACTAATTATTATGATTATAGTAGAATTTCGTTTTTATTTTTATCGTAAATTTTATATTTTCTAATATAGGAAATTGAGTTCCAAATTTTATTGAAATTTTGCCAAATTGCCGATTAGACACAATCACAATCAGGCGACAATCAAGTCCAAGGGTGCCAGAATTTCAAATTGTCAAAATTCTAGCACCAGTCAAGGCTGGCTCTAACACTCAGGCAATTCGGACAATTTTTGGAGGCGGTAAAATTGCAATTATTTTCTAGTCAATTAGAATTAAATCAATCATAACGATTCGATATTCTAAATTTTTCATTCAAAAATCTTTGAATTTTAGAGCAGAATGCTACTTCTTTTCAAATTTTAGTTGTAAGAATTTAGTGCTGCAATATTGACAAAAATAAAATAAAAGTTCTCATCAAATGCTTCAGATTCTGTACTAATAATGATAAATTAAAAAAGATGAAACTTTTTCTTAAATTTTGACTATAACACCCTGCTGTGGTACAATATTTCTAAAAATAAAGCAAAATTTCTCATTAAAATGACATTTAGTTTATAACCATCAAGAATATTGAAATATTTTTGAAATAAAATAGAACTGTTCACTAAAATCTTTAAATTTTGGACAAAAAGTGTCAAATTGTTTCAAAATTTTGCATAATAAACAAGCATGATGGTAAAAACTCTTCAATATTTCTTATAAAAATCATCAAACTATATAATTTTTCATAATTTTGTTTTTTTTAATTTTATTTCTAGCTACATAAAGTAAAGTATTTTCAAAATTAAGCAAGACTCGAAATATTGCAATTCTGAACTAACTACTTTCAAATTTTGATTATGACCTTCTGGAATACCGAAATATTAAAAAAATATCATTAAATTCTCCAAATTTTGGATGAAGTGCTAAATTTTTCAAAAATTTCCATTCGAACCAAATAAATCAAAACCCCGAAATGACCCCATTTCTATGATTAGACCTCTAGTTATGTCCCTATTTCCATTGTAAAGAATCAATTCAAATAATGTGAAAACTATGATTTGCAAGTTTCGAAGGTTGCATCTCCATCAGATCGAATTAATTCGTCAATAATTTGAAATTTCCAGCTATCGGACGAGGTGAATCGTAAGAAAACCGAATACCAGAAGTATTTAGAACTGTATAAATTGATGCGATCACGATTCGAGGAGCATTACGTTAAATGTAAGTACATAAACGAAATTTTTTGGCCTTGATGATGATGATGTTGCCAAAACCTAATAATAGGTAAATAGTGAAGTGTATTAAATTTAGTACCTTCTCAACCATTGCTAACGTTACGTTCAATAAAATTTTATAGAAAAAAATTGTTTTTTAATTCTACTATTGTTTGAAGCCGGCCGTGGTGGACGGAAATTAGACGACGTTCGTGACAAATACCAGAAAGCTTGCAGGAAATTACATTTGACCCATAACGAATACGTGTTATTGTTGTGTGAAGCTGTTGAATTCGAAAAGGATTTTCGAACTGTACTACTACCGGGACTTTTAGAACATCAACAATCACTACAGGAGGCTTTCATACTAGCTTGGTAATTATCGAAATTTTCAACAAATTAAAACATTAATTTCCGTACAAATTTAGGAAGCAAATTTTACAAGATGTGGTCGCCCATACCGATCTAACATCGGAGAAATTTCGCGAAATACAAAAACGTATCGAATCGAGCATTGAAAGTATTAAATCTAGCGAAGAATACAAAGATTTTACCGAGAAACACAAGTATTCAATTTATAATCCTTATTCGAAAGGATTCTAAAGTATTTCTATTGTAGAACCTCACCAACCGAGCCAGTAAAATTCATATTTGACGAGAGTTTAGTTGAAGATACAGCTGGCAAATTGTTACCAAATCAATTAACTGTTGATAATTTAACTGTTGAATGGTTGAGGAATAAATTAACCGAATTAGAAGCGAATATTAAGGAGAATCAAGAGAAACGAAATGCTTTAACAACGACGATTTCAACCACAACTAATGATGGTGTAATTAACGGCAAAACCACCCCGAATAACGAAATTAACAACAGGTAAATCACCATAATAACGAAATTGTAATAATTAAAACTTCGATTTATAGACTGATTAATAGTATCGATACCACAAAGAAGGAGATTAATGAACTCAAGTGCCAAGAGAGAAAAATGCTGAAACAAACCGAACTAATTAAAAGCGCTCTTAACGAGCTCGGTTGCGAAGAAGTGCCATCCGGATGCGATTTGTCAATCGATAATCAAACATTTATTAGTAATACAAATGAACAGGTAAATTACCTATAACGGGTAAATCTAAAAATCACTATTTTAATTGGTGTTGGTTCTATTTCGGGGTGCTTCTCTACTTTTTTTTCCCAAATATAGATGGGCGGCTCTGATAATACATTACATAAACGTAGTTTTGGCCATCAAAAAATCGTAGATTTACTCACGAAACCGTTCCGAAGGAAATCGGTGCCATCTTCACCGGTTGCACCGCCACGTACCCGAACTAGACGAGATTCATCAACGACACGCAGCAGTGAAGGTGGAGGAGATCCTGTAGGTTTTTCTATTAAACACCCAACTAACATTAATAAATTCCGCTTGTTAATAACAATTAACCAAATAAGCGTGAAATTTTGTTGAATTTTAAACGATATTGGAGTATTTTAGGTCGCTATGACCACGAATAAGTCGCTAGTTGATGAAGAATGGTTCCATGGTGTTCTACCGCGTGAAGAAGTCGTACGATTATTGACACAAGATGGGGATTTTCTAGTTAGAGAGACTACAAGAAATGACGAATGTCAGACGGTTTTATCGGTGTGTTGGGGCGGACATAAACATTTCATCGTCCAAACTACAGCTGAAGTATTTCCTTTGATATCAACCAATAAAATTTGTGATTATTGTAGCGATTTTAGGGCCATTATCGGTTTGAAGGTCCAGCTTTCCCCAGTATTCGCGAATTAATTCTATACCAATTCAATAGCGGACTACCTGTAACTGGACGCTCCGGTGCCATACTCTATAAACCGATACCAAGAGAACGTTGGGAATTGAATAACGATGATGTTGGACTGCTCGATAAAATCGGACGAGTATCTACTTAAATATATCAATTAACACTTAATAATTGCTGGATTTTTAGGGGAATTTCGGCGATGTATATCGCGCTCAATTGAAGAACAGCAGTGAAGTTGTCGCTGTGAAAACCTGCCGAGTTACGCTACCCGAAGAACACAAGAAGAAATTCCTACAAGAAGGCCGAATTTTAAAGCAATACGACCATCCGAATATCGTTAAATTGATCGGAATTTGTGTACAAAAACAGCCGATTATGATCGTAATGGAATTAGTACCCGGTGGTTCGTTATTAACGTTTCTTCGTAAAAAAAAATACAACCCTAACCGATGGACAATTGATGAAGATGTGTTTGGATGCGGCAGCCGGGATGCGGTATTTAGAATCGAAAAATTGCATCCACCGCGATCTGGCCGCTAGAAACTGTCTAGTCGGTTTCAATAATGTTGTGAAGATTTCCGATTTTGGTATGTCGCGCGAAGAGGAAGAGTACATTGTTTCGGATGGGATGAAACAGATACCGATCAAATGGACGGCGCCGGAGGCTCTAAATTTCGGTACAATACCCCCACATCCCTCTATCACTCGACTAATTAATTCAATTTAATTCCAGGTAAATACACCTCACTATGCGACGTTTGGAGTTACGGTATTC
Source organism: Mylabris phalerata (assembly GCA_020740385.1). Taxonomy (NCBI): domain Eukaryota; kingdom Metazoa; phylum Arthropoda; class Insecta; order Coleoptera; family Meloidae; genus Mylabris; species Mylabris phalerata. Next base: position 1,172,968 of record JAJEOX010000299.1, on the reverse strand, counting down.
TATGTTGGGAAATTTTCTCACGCGGCGGTACCCCTTATAGTGGTATGAGCAATTCGAAGGCCCGCGAGAAGATCGATTCGGGCTATCGGATGCCAGCCCCGGAGAATACGCCCGATGAAATGTACCGTCTAATGCTAAGATGTTGGGAATATAAACCGGAAAATCGACCGAATTTCGAACAAATCTATACAGTTGTTGAGACTTTATGTGCCGCGTACCGTGTGTCTTTCCTTTAATCGGACAGGCAATCTATTTAAGAACTGTGATGTTATCAGATAAAAGGACTAGATGGAATTACAATTTTAACAATTAATCTCAAGTTTTACTCTTTTATAAATATAACTCTTTTATTATATGTTTGAGATAATTAATGACTGTTTTTTTAAAGAAATAAATAAAATATTAGAGATACAATTTGATTAATTCGTCGCTAATAGCGGATGGCGTTAAAATCCCTAAATCCGTAAATAAAAGGGTGATGTACGATGGGGGTGTATAGTCAACAAGTGGATGAACTCTCTTTAAATTACCATTAACCCGTTGTTTGAACGTGTACTATAATAAATTATTTTAAAAATTGTAAAAACTGGTTATACATACTTCACTTTATACTCTTCGGGTAAATCGCATTGGCTCAATGGAAATAGACGGGAGAATTTGAAACTTTCCGTCAATACATAGAAGGGTTTTTTCATTTCTTTCGCACATACAGCCATGGTATAACTGCCGATTTTATTAACAATACCGCCACTCTCCATAACACCCTCGGCTCCAACCATAACAAAATCAACTTGCTCCATTACATAACCGATAGATGCGTCTAATATTAAAGTGCATTGGATACCTTCTGTTTTTAAATCTTTACACATTCTCTCCCTTTTTTAGATTAAATAAACACCAATAATTCTAGCTTCATATAAGTTAAATTAATTCTTACCCGCTGTTATCAGGGGCTGATACAGTCACGTAGACTTCGAATTGTTTCTTCTGCTTTGCGGCTTCTATCAAAGTCTGTAAAACAACACGACTCTTCGAATGCGTCAATACTCGCTAAAATTACCCTATTTTATAGACTAAAATTTCGATATTTAGAGGAAAACATACAGAACCATCGACTATAAACTTTGATGCAGATTTTACGATTTTCATCCGTGATTTGTTCAAGTTTTGCAAGAAAATATTACCACGATTCAACATGATTTTACGACACTCTTCGAAACTCTAAAATTGATCAATTCTAAGTTAATTCCACCGAAATTTTTAGTGATTTACTTTAATATCTAATGTAGCTAATGTAATGAATCTCATGAATAATTCACAGCCGGAATTGATGGCAGCTATTGGATAATTTGTCGATTTCATTGCCGATATTCCGTCTTTTAAATTCTCATCTAAGCCGCGTATTGTCTCAGCTTTGGATTGCTTAATTATCTCCATCAATGTCCGTATGGCGACCACACCGATTGATTGGTCCTGATTGTCGTTGATTAAACCACAAAAATACTGTTTCACACCTACAAGAATCGTCAATTAATTTTAAATAAGCAAAATTATTGGAAATTTACGTTCTTTGTCCATTTTCTCGATGATCTGTTGGAAAACAATCCGACAATTATTGCAACATAACCTCAAATTTGCACGAACACCATCTGTCAATCTTACAGGACAAGAAGACAAAACGAAAGTCCCTAGATTTTGACCTACTTATGAATAGTAACGTCCGTCTTGTATAAATAAAAAAATATTACATTAAATATTTGCTTCAGTTTTTTGAAATAATCACAAAAAGGTGATAAAATACTATATTTAGGAACAAATTTTAAAAGTGAATTACTGTGTTTTTTACAACTTGAAAGTAAATAACTGTATTAAAATACAAGTAACGCCAATGAGTTGTCACGTGATCAACTATTGTCAATAATTGACGTACCAACATCAAGAAAATATAATCCTATGGCACAGTTTCTTATTTAACGAGTAAAATGAATAAATTTGTTAATAGTGTAGATGAATTGAGGTAGAATTTGATTTATTTGTGATTTTTTCTATTAATAATAGATAATTATTGATAATTATAGAAAAATCAATTATTTTGGTTATTGATTTGCACGGATAGATGGCGCCAGTTTTGCTGGTATCCATAAAAACGGCCGGCCAATCGCGTTTAAAGCCAATGATCACGTGTCCTTACCCAGTCACTAGATTTTTATCAATTGTATAGTTGGTGTGGATTGCCCTGTCATCGTTCAGTTTTTTTGTTTTGGAATTTTTTAGATTATTTTGGCCTAAATAGATAAGTTTTGTAAGTAGATTTTTTAATAAAATCACCCAATAAACGTTAATCTATAAATTTTTCGATAAATAAACGTGAAAATTCTAGTGGAAAATTGTTAAATACGCAATAAACGTTTAACATATAGAGAAGATAACTTCATGTCGCCATTTTCTTCAGTACAGTTATTTCGTTGTTTTTTCTTCGGTCTCTTGAGTTGTTGAAAATATTTTTGAAAATTTGTAAAGAATTGGAAGCAATTACGTGAAAATTTATGTAGAATTGGATTTTTCTAGGATGAATGGGTAATTAGAAACGTTCGAATATTGAATAATCTTAATCGTCTGCTTACGCAATCTAATTAAGAAAAAAGTCGTCACAAATAACACGCATACGTACAAAAGTAATGTAAATTTTTACGGTATAAATGCATGATTTTTCGTTTCTGTAGCTGTTATCTTACAAATAATTTCTTTTTTGTGTGCCGTTTTTTTCGCTGTTTGCTCCGGACAATTTTAACAAAATAGATGTTTAGATGGAATGTTTTTGTTATTATTATTTGTTTTGTTTGTGCATTTGTTTGGCAAGCAGTCAATCCCCCATAATGAAATTTATTTTTATTTCTGTTTGCTGATCTGAATTCATTATTAGGATTATTTGTATTTTTTCTATCAGTTTGTTATTTTCTACCGAAATTTATGTTTTTATTTTTGTTGTTTTGTTCGTGGAAAACTCTACCAATTATCTATCTTTTATGTGGCTTAATTTAATATAAATAAGTTGTTTATTCGTTCTTCTCTAAATATTATTTATTCATTTATTTAATTATCTATTCACTATATAAATGCATATTTTCATAAACAATAGAATTAAAAGGTACATGTGTTTTCTATACAATTCATGTGTGTTATTTATCACATTTTTCTTATTGTTATTCTTCTTAAAACATACCTTAATTATCGTCAAAATTAATTGCGTTGTTGCAATTTTCTATTTTTCGAAATTTCCCAACAATGACGTATTACTTTTTAAAATTCCATTCTATTATAAATTCTCAAAACATTGCAAATTACAACCTTTCAATTTAACCCCAAGTGTATCGCTTATTTATTATAGTTTTAAAATACACAAGGGATAACCGATTTCTGTAGCATTTTAGATAGAAATGTATCCAATTCTCTTGTGTTTTGATTACAAATCTTTGCAAATTTTATCAGTAATTAAAGCCTATTTTTTGTACATATTCAAATTAAGTGAGAGGTTTTCCTGGAATTTATCATTCTAATTTTCTAAATATTGTTCATGAGTCATAAATTATGAAATTATATGATGGAAATATTCTAATGAACAATAATATTAAACCATTATGTAAATTATATATTTACTAGTAAATTTAATAGGACATTGCACCTATTTTTTGATAAGACGAAAATTTATAATCTTGGCTAATATAGTGAAGATTAAGCAGATAGATTTTTGTTTGTCGAATATTCTCAATATTGATTTAATAAAATAATTTGGGAGTGTGTACAGTGGGTTTAATTTAATTGAAGAATTCTCTATAGTAAACAAATTTACTATTTTTCCTTGGATATTGTATTGTTATAGTGTCGACAACATTAGATTATGTTGTTTATTTTTATTTTTTCATTGATTGAATAATTTTAACATATTATTGTTTTTCTTGAAGGATAAACTAACTAGTCTATTGTTGACAAGATTTCTAGGAAAATTACTAGAATTCTTGATAATATTCTATTATTGGAACTTTTTTTTTGGTATAAAATACAAAATAATCGTTCAAACGTGGTTTGCATATATGAAATATTAAAACCTAAATTACACAATTTTAAAACATTTTTTACTCTCTAATTTTCGTAGATTAAAGGGATAATACTATCAAACGAACTCGATCGTTGGATATTCCAATTAAAAATTAATTCTTTCGTGTTTTACAGGATTAATGAACAAAAAACGCCTTGTATTTCATTACAACGTATACAATTGCTCATTTTTGATTAAAGAAACGGGTGGTAAGTTTTTTTTTTTTGAAAAATTATATTATTTCCGAATTTACGAGCAAAATAGGGCGCTTTTCAACTGACCATTACGATTCTATAATTCAAAGTGATTGATCGAATTCAATTTATTTCTTTGTAATTATTTTATTGTTTCAAAATAGGCTTTCTTTTATCAAATTTTTATGTAAATATAAAATATTTGACTCACATAATGAGTTTATTGTAGGTTTAATTTAAGATTATCTATTATTTGATTTAATTATTGTTTCCATTAAAAACTTGTATGGATAGAAAATTTATAGTTTTTCCATTTTCAACGTAAAAATTAATAAAAATATTCTTTTACAGATGCAATGATTGCAGTCTTTCGACTAATACATAGTTGAGGTCAAGTCAACATTGATAACATCTCAATATTTACATTTCTTCTCTTATTATGGTAAGTTTTATTCGATAATCTTTAATTTTTTCCCCTTACAATAGCCAATTTCAATTTTTCTATTAAACGTTACATCTCCTTTAATTTCGTCCGAATCGAAGTAGATAGTGAAATTGACTGGTGGTTGCTATTATCTACCTGTATACCAACCAACCACTATATAGATTTTTGGGAATGTATGTATTTGTGAGGGTGGTTTGGTTTATACTGGTTGGTAGAAGTGTCGACGGTGTAGTTCTATCGATTTCGGTCCGCCTACACACTCCGTACAACCAAAACGTCGTCTGTATTTTATTCGAAACATTGGTGCGTTCCATCGTCTTTATCGATTTGCACACGCATCACCGCAATCGTATGACGTAAAAATAACCCGTTCATTTATTTTTAGGATTAGTGTTATTTGCCCTTTTTGTTTTTTTGAAATTGTTGTTTTGTATTGTTTAAAAATCACCTTGATAATTCCGTTATATTCAAGTTCATTACAATAAAAATCTAGCGACAATTTCCGTTAAATTATTGTTTCAACGTTCTAAGAATATTGATGATTAATTGTTTTTTGGTCCTATTTGAAAGTGTTTGTTTCATTCTATTATTGGATGATTTAGATACGTTTTTTGATAATTGAATGATTCATATTTCTATTGTTAATTTTTTTAAAAATTATCAAACGGAAGTTAGGGATTCATTATTACCTGTATTTTGTGCGTAACACAATCAGGAAGTGTAATTTTCGAAAAATTCAAGAAATATCCACGATATGTTAGTAGAAGATTGAAACAATTGATATTTTGATGCATTCAATAAACATCTTCCACTCCTTTATCGTTGTCTTTATTGACTGGAGCCAGGCCTGATATATAATTAGGGCGAGCAAGGTCGCGTGAGTTGTTGCACTGTGGCGGCATCGACAACGACGATGATGACGGTAGTGGTGGAGATTGAGGTCTACGTCAGCTAAATACTCCTTTATCTCTATTGTACAAATTTGTATTCCTTAATTGGATGGGTTTAGTTTGGTTAGGTGCGGTTAAATTCTGTTTTTCTAGCATTTAATTTTGGTCTATCCAATTTTATTTTACTTTTTTTTTGTGTACGCCGTCTCCGAGTGGTTTAAGTGAGGGGCCCCCACGTGAATTTATAAGTTCATTGACCCTATCAAACAGCCCGTTGACTGTTGAGTTGTACTAGTAATGCATAAGAGGGTGATGGTTTTTTTTTATGTAGAAAATAAGGGGAATAGAGAAGGGGATGAAATCTATATATCTATCTATAACAGATTGCATTTTATTACACATCCTAGGGAGGGATTCTTCTGACAGGATTATAATTATTGTTTTTGACAGTTAATTGTTTAAAAAAGGGTGATATATTTTGCTTGTATGTGTAAATTTTATTTCAAAATGATCGGGTTGGAATATTTGTATTGGTTGTATTATACATCCGCGATAAATATAGGTGCCAAGATTGTTATTTAAATTTAAGCATGCATTAGGAAAGACATAAAGGTCAAAGACTGTCTGAATCAGTCCCAAGACAATGAAGTTGATGCCAAATAATTAATTTTGTTTGAAATTTAATTTTTTTAAAGTTGTTTCGTGCAATGTCAGATTTTCTTTTTCTACAAAAAAGTTTAATAGGTTTCACTTACCATTAGTCTGTGTAGATTAATGATTACAATGAAAATACCATAAACAATAATAGATGTTAATTAATTACCATACATAGGTATAAGGGGTTTTACTTAAAAAAAATAGTGAAAGTTATTGAGTTTATTTGTCTTATATTAAATTTTTTTATTTTTATGCATATTTTATCAGCTTTCACATAACTATTATAGTAAATTAACCACCGTTATTGATAAAAAATTTAATTGTAGGCGTTATTCGTAAAGAAAAAACAGTAATGTACTCCCATTAAAAAGTAATAACAATCAATTTTCTTCTATATCTTCTCTTTACGGTATTTATAAGATACATCTATTCGTTAGTCGGTAAGAAATTATGTTTAAAAGATAAACATCTGTTTGATTTATACACCTGTTTTTCGTCGTTTTCCTATACTTATGTTCCATATATTTTTTTTACTTTCTACAACTGTCATTGTTTGTAACCGTGTTCGGTTTAGAATAATAAAATTCGAAGTGGGGAAAATTGTTTTCATTCCATATTTTCAAAGATGAATAAAAATTGTACAGAAGTTGATATAAACATTTTGCTATAAAATAACCTTCGTATTCTACGCTTTATCTATTAAAATTTTAAATAAACCAACACATCCACTAGGTAATGGTAAAGGTGGGTTGAAATAAAAAGAATAACCAATGATTTCAATGGTGGTATGACATATAAAAATATTTCTTTCCATGCCTATATTAGTGTAAAACAAAGATAGACCGTTTATAATTGTATATTATTTAGGCTTTTTGTTTTGTTTTGTTATATAATTTTTTCTTCCTTTTTATTATTCAGACGACCTCGAATCAGTAACGATGGCCTTTGTATGGAGACAGCTGATTTGTTTTCTTGCTTTCTTCCATTTCTTATTTTATTTGTTTTCTTTATTTTCCTATTAAAAATGCATCAAATTATCACCAACATCAAGGTTATTTTTGACTACATGGGTATTTTCATCATGAAAAGGTAGTGGGAGATGGTAAAATCACAGTGACGTATTTTATATCCTTTGTCTGGGTATTTATTTGTTTCATAGTATTTTATATTATTGCAAGATATATTAATGTTTCTTTGAAATTTCTTTTATTGCTTTATTATCTACAATTCTAATTAATGTTGTGAATAAAAACGAAAAACAGACGTTCTAGAGTCATCGTGATTTTTCAAAAGTTGACTAGGCAACTTTCCAAGATAGTACAAAAGCCGCCATGATTGTCCAAATATCCTGTCATTATTTCACCATCTTTCTTCAATATATTGAATTTTCAATATATGTTTATCTTTGTTATTTATTATGGATTGCTGTATATGTGTAGTGAGTTGCGCAGATCCAATTTTAGATGCAATCACTTGACTTGGGATTGGTCGGTGGAAAATACATTGAGTGTTTTTTTTTTCAATCCGTCAGTAAAGAGGAAGTCAGTGAAGTTAGTTGACGTCAGTTCGCGGAACATTTAAGGTGTTTTCCTTCACGTTTTCCTCTCATTTGTGATAAATAAAATTGTTTCTTTAATTACGACTTAATATTTGTTGAAAACAAAGTTATTTAGAACATACGCAATTTTAATTTGTTTTTATTATTGGAAAGTAAACAGTTTTTCAATATAATCTAATGACGAAATACCTGAGAACAATTCTTAAATTGACACGTGTTGTTACCTAAAAGTGATGAATCACAGGTGTACTTTTTGTGATAGTGGTAGTGTTTTTAATATTTAGTTGATATGATAGTTTTATTGTGACATAAAAATACATTTTATTAAGAAAATACAATTAATGTGAGTATTATTATTATTATGATCTTTGTTATTGGTTTACTTTCACAACCACATGTCTTTGTTCGTGAATAATGACCTTACAAGGTTGTTAGTACCAAGCTAGTTGTCTGGTTGGAGTGATTTCGTTGGTCGTTTTGTTTCTTTTTTTGACATGCTTTTTAATTAGGGGAAATGCCAATGAGTTTACACAACGTTTCCATTAGTTGTGAAATTTTTCTAAAGTGAAATTAATAATTTTTTTACAATTTTCTTTATTTTACTATAATTTATAAGTTTCTACTGATATCAGTTGTCGCCAGAAATATATTTGACGTAAATAATAATAATAATAATCAGTTTCTATCGAGGTCATGACGTTACTGGCAGCGCGTGGAATCCCGTGTGACCTTGTTGAGGGTATTCTCCTTGTTTTTTGATACCAAATACGTTTTTAAATGTGTGTATAAACATGTGAATAGGGAGGGTTTATTCTGGTTGTTTTTGAGGTTTTTCCCAGAAACAATAAATATTGTATGACTTGTGAAATTCTTATTACGTTGTTTTTTTTTTTTATGAGTGAATGCGTTTTAACATTTTCGTCTAGTCTAGACCGATCAGCAGCAACAGCACGTGTTCCGTTACATGGTCTTGATTTTCACTTGAATTTTAAGTTTTTCAATTTCATTCTTGCTTTGTTTTGTGTGACAATGTTCAAAAAGGGAAATGATAGCATAGATGACTAAAGAGTTATTGTTTTATCAGTTTCTATTAGTCACCTGTTGCTAATAATTTTGAAACTTTCAATTTTTACATAATTAGTACCTTTACTTATGGTTTCTATTGATGTTTTTGTTTTACGAATAACAAATTGATAACTTTTTCAAAAGAGTAATGTCGAAATTTAGGAGAACCGTGAGTGAAATTTTACACATTTATCTTGTTTAAAATTAAATTTTATTCGAAAATCATTGAATGTGTATAATATGATGATGAATTACAAAACTATTTGATATTTAAACTATTTGCTACACTCCTCCTTTAATTACTATTTGAAAACAAATAGTATTTACCTGATGGATAATTAAATCTAAAGATTTACAAGTGTTAAAAAAAGTAGAAAGTGTAAGCATTTAGTTAAAGTAGGTCAGTCGACGCAATAACACAGGTTGCAAGTGTAGCTGTATGACTGATTTACAAATAAAATGCCCCGTTATTAAACAGAAGTAGGTAGAAACTTACGTAATGGAAATACATATAAACATCTTTATATAGAAAAATTTCCACTCATTTCATTTTAATTATTTAAATGATGATTGGTAGAAATTCTATTCATTATTAAGAGAATATTGGATTTTTTTGTTCAAATTCGTTTTGAAATAAATATCAAAATGAAGAACACCACAACAAAAACAACAGTTAAAGTAGGACAAGACTGGATAACGGCATATAAGATACACAATCAACTGCTATTCGGCTGGTCACGACATACTTTTATCTTTTAAATTAGCCAAAATAATTCTATGAACAAGTGAGAAAAATTGCACGAATTTCTTAGAAATTGGCCAAAATTAAACTAATTAAAAAAATTAATTTTGATTTAATCAGTTTTTTGTCTGTTTTTTTTTTCTAAATATATTTTACATAAATTTAACATCTTACAAAATCATTATTATTACAGCAAAATATAAAATAGAATATTTATTATACACCCAATATTATATTGGTAGTAATCTTTCATATGTTCCAATAAAATAGGATTGTTGTTGAAATCGATTTAATGGTGATGATAATATTGGTAGAGGCGGTGGTGGCCTAGATTACAATTGTAGTACACAACGACAATGCAACTGCCTGTCTGTCTGTTGCTTTTAACAAAGTATCAGTTTTTGACGTTTCACTTGATGAATTATTTGTTACCATTCTTTAGTAGAATTCTTCTTATAAAAGTACTAATACCATTTTAGAGACAGGATTATTTACTTTCTGTGATGTAAGTGAATGTCTTGACACAGTTTTTACCTACGTTTTTCTATTTCCTTATTATTATTATTTTTTGTTTTCATTTTGACCCATTTTAAATATAAAAGCTTCAATTAGGGAATTAAATTATAATAAAAATTCGAAGTTTAGCAAAATTTTAATAAATAATAGGAAGATACAGTGAAATATTGAGAACAATACATTTCTACAGGATTAAAACAATCCTTATCACTATCCTTGATATTTGACCCTTCACTAACATCGTATGTGAAGTATAAATTACAATTGATTAAACGCCATTATTTTTCAAATTACGTTCAGTTTAAATATGACGCATTTTATGTTGAATTATTTGAAGGATTTTTGATTTTTATTTTTTTATCATCAATATTAATAATCGAAAAATCATCCAATAGATTTGTGATACAAAATTTCTATAATTTGAAACGTATTTAATTATATTTGTACAATAAAATGGTGTGTATGTATTTATAAATGTCATGTGAAAATATCTAGGATTGATTGCTGTTTTAAATTTTTGAAATATATTTGTTTTTTAAAAATAATCACACACGTGCGTCAATGACAATAGGGAGTTTTGTTCATTTCCTTCTAGATCAGGTGGTCTTTTTCCTGATTTATTTTCCTTTCTCCATTTGATTTTTTTTTTGTTACAAAAATACGACAATTCTACTGGGTGTGTAGGCAGTTTAGATTGTTTTCGTATACAGTTTGTGCCAATATAAAGTAAGTCAACTCTATATATATTTTTTGTAATACAACTGTATAAGTGTAAGAAGGAGGAAGAAGGCAACGGACCTTGTAGTTGTGTCAACAACCTTTCAGTTTTACGTCTATGATTTCCCAAACCAATCTATATAAAATACAAGTGGATATAGATACTACCTATACATAGTATACACATAAGGATATGAGAGTAAACGAGAAACTTTGAACTAATTGCAACACGCAACAACAGTGTACTTATACGTATTAGAAACAGGTTGTTTTATTTCTTACGACAATATCAAGGTCGTGTTAAAGGCCGCATTTATCTTATTATCATAGCATTTTTATTTTATTCACCATTTATTAAAATTAGAATTTTTATTTATTATAAAATTAATAAATTTTCTTATTTTATTTCCAGATAAATCCATCATTTACTGTTTTGTGACAGGGTAAATCCAGTTGGTGACAAAAAGACTTCTATATTTTGGAGTGATTATTTTTGTGTTTTTTCTTTTAATTTGTTCATTTACTAAAGAAGAACAAAATAAAGAAGATGGAGCGGGAATCGAATCCAATGCAAGCCTTTTGCAGATCAGGATGTGGATTTTATGGTAGTCCTTCAACAGATGGTCTTTGCTCACTTTGCTATAAGGTAATATTTTATTAAAAAATTAATTTGATAATATAGTAAATTTTAAATAATTCTAGGAGGCCCTTAAAAAGAAACAACAACTCCCATCCACACCTACAAGTCTTAGTGCTCTTAGAGATACGACGACAGCACATCCAACAATTAATCACGTTTCGTCTTCACCTGTTAATGATCTTCCTGTCCAAGTAAGTATAATGAAAATTTACTACAATTACCAACAGTTTTATAGTTTTATATAAAATCTGTTGCGTATGTGGAATATTTTTAAAACGCTAGTTAGTTTTGAAAATATTCAATTTATTTGTTTAGAAAACAATTTTACTTGGTAACATTTCAATTGATTTGATTTATATCAAAATTGCGAGTATGTCACAAAATTATCTTCCTATCAATTAAAGAAATCAACAATGAGGAATAATGATGATGTTGATGAGTCCTCTAAAAACGAGGATAAACAATCAAGTAATTATGTAAAAGTCGAGGTGGCTTTAGTGTTTCGGTATATATGGACAAATTTGATTTAAATTAATTTATATTTTTTCTTTCTTTTTTTATTACTTTTTTGAATAAATAGGCTTTAGATGAGGCGGCTGCTGCTGCATCGACCACAACAGTTAGTTTAACAGCCACAACAACAACAGGAGCAGTAACAAATTTAAACAACGATGGTACAATAACAGCCACGGTAGCAGAACCAACAAATGGTGCAACAGATGTTGACAATAGTTCCGATGATAAAGAAGGTGATAAAGATGCAAAGAAAAAGAAGAATCGATGTGCCACCTGCCGTAAAAAGGTTGGATTAACAGGTGGGTTTATACAATTTTTTATTTTAATTTTTTATAATTTTAAATTGAACTGAATTTTAATTATTTTGTATTATTTGATATTAGGTTTTGAATGTCGTTGTGGTGGTTTGTTTTGTGCCGTCCATCGATACAGCGACAAACACGATTGCAGTTTTAATTATCGTGAAATGGGAGCTCAAGAAATTAGACGCAACAATCCAGTGGTTGTTGGTGAGAAGATTCAGAAAATATGAACCCCGCCACACAGTGCCATGCACCTTGCAATTGATAAAATTAAAAGTGAAAGTATTGGACACTGTAATAATATTAACAATAATATGCGGGTGCAACTAATAAATATTTTCAATTTAGTGTAAAAGTGACATTTTGATAACAATAACACAAAATAATATTGTTGCACTGCTATTAAATCCTAAGCATTGTTGCAACAAATTAATTGCTACCGGTTGAAACAGAAACAAAATTAAATCATTTAACTTCTTATTAAATAAAATTTTCATCAACAAGTGGAGAATGTAATAAAATTCATAAATATTTGTCTTTATAGCTTCTTTTGTTGTTGTGTATATAGTCGATTTTGCTCTTATACCTCTTGGCCTTGGGACATTATAAGATTGGGCCATAAAAAAAAAAGTCAAAAAGTATATAAAACGGAGAATCTATACACTAATATATCTATGTTTTTGTCGAGAGATTGCTTCTTGAACAAATTTGTTTTTCATTTTCATTTTGCAATTGTATAACAGAGTAGATTTGTTTTTATTTGTTGGTATCAATTCGATACTACAAAGTAATATATTATGATTAGCATAATTCTTTAAAAGATTGTTAACGTTTTTATTTTGTACACAAAATTAGAACAAAAATCATGGTGCAAGACACAAGTTTATACTTTGTATTTCGAATCGAAACCTAGCAAAATACTAAAAAAATATATAAACATGTTAAAGTTAGTTTTTTCCTACTTATTCTTCTTCTTGTCTTCAAGCAATTTAATTTTGTGCAAATATATAGTGGTATAACTACTAAAAAAAAAAGACTTATATAGGTTGAAGTGGCGTTATTTCAATGTTTTTGTTTTTAAATGTTGCCAACACTGTGGGGAGTCAGAAGTTAGTGTCGTCCTGTATATCAAAGTGCATAAATACAAGAAAATAATTCGCGTGGAGTGTTGATTTTCTTCTTGAGATTTTTGTAGATTTTTCTTGAGAAAGTGTTCCACTTGACGAGTCAAAGAAATTCACAAGTTATAACAAAATAAAAATTTAAAAAAAAAAACGGAAGAGAATGTAACGAATTTCTTTTATTTGGCAAGATTATAATCATTTGCGAACACAAAATTTGCTTTGTAAATCTTTGTCTTGTTTTTATTGTTTTCATTGATTTTTCAAAAATAACTTATTACAGTTTTACCAGTTTGTTATTATTACTATTATTATTATTATTATTATTACTATTATTATTAAAACAAAAAGCTTTTCAATGTATTTAGAAAATTTCAAGATCTCTGTCCGTAACAATGCTGCATGTAGAAATTGATAATGTAAATATGTTAATTTCAACAAAAATCTGGATGATAAATCTGAATTCACAATGTTAATAATTCGATTAAGACAAATTGTTACAAGTTCTAATTTTGTGGTATAGTTAACGAGATTATCAACAGACAAATGAATTTGAATTCAGATTCTTATCATTTTTTGTAAAACCATATTTTTCGCATAACACATAGACAGTGTACACAAACACAAAAATATCAAATCTTGTTGGTAATCGAAAACTTTAATTCAATTTAGCAAGAGAACAAAACCAAAACGGGATTTTTCGGTTATAATAATATCGATAAGAGACTGGCTATTAGGATAATATCTATGTATTTTTGGACAAATTTTGCTTTTTTCTATTTGAAAACGAAAGGACACTACAAATTTAAATGTAAATTGAAGCAAAGTTTTTTGTCACTAACGCCAAATTTTCTTCAGTGATGGACTAATAATTGTTAGACATGTGGTTTGTATTTAATCAGATGGTTATATCGGTTTTTATTATTTTCTTATTTGGAGATGTAAATAATTTTGTTTTGTTTGAGAAAAAATTGCATAACATTACAAGAAACAATCCTCAAGACCTCTCAGAATATTTTTGATTTTTTTTCAAGAGAAAATCTGTAATTTGATAATCAGTTGATCAGATACAAACTGTTTACATATGATTATTATTACAATTATTATATTATTATAATTATTATTATTATTATGATTATTATAAGTAAAGCCGTTAAGTGGCAATATCTAATAATAAATCTATTATAAAAGAATTGTTTTAATTGGAGGAACCAGGGCCTATTTCCTGTCAATTAATTAATCAATAAACACCTTATTGTAGAAGATTTATTATTAAAAATGTAATTACACAAACATTGGGCTACCGGTAGATTTTCTCGGTGTCTGTCGTTGAATAGGCAATAAAATACGGTTGTCCGGTATTTTGATAATACGGAATCCGCCCCATTGTCGAATAATTCGACGGTCTTACCGCCGTCGGTTGGATTTTGTGCGGTAAAGTTGCCGAATATCCATATTGTGATTGTGGCGGAATCGCATAAATTGCCGTAGGTGTTGGTACACCTTTCACGCTACAAGCACAACTACTATTCGTATTGCCAACCATACCATTATTCGCCATCATCTGTTGTTCCGGATGGCTATTCATACGTAATCGAATTATACAAATGATAATGATTAAAACTGCAATAAACGCAACAACGCCCCCAACAATACCGATGATTAAAGTATCGTCATTGTAGAGTGATTGTCCGGTTGTCGGGGGTTTAGTTTTCGGTTTTTCCGTCACCGGAATCGACCAGATTATATCCGGTTCGGTGATTTTCGGCAATAATCTCGTCGATGGTGGTCGGTGCGTCGTTAGTATTGTTGTCGATTGGGGCGTTGTGAATTTTCTCGGATCGCAAGACAACTCGTCATCGCCGATTTCCACAAGTAATCGTCCGATTAAATATTGCGGACTTGTACACCGGATCGTTGTCATGTGTGATGGTAACCAACGGCGTAACGCACGTGCGTTACAATCGCAAATAATCGGATTCGTTTCCAAGCCGATTATTCTTAAATCACCACGACGATCATCGATTGTTACCAAGATTTGCGGACTTAAAGTCGTCAATTGGCTGCCACTCACGTCGAGTTGGACTTTTGATGATTTCGGCACCGAGAAGAATAGAGCCGGCGGTAGTGATGTCAACGAAGTATTCATCAATTTTATCACAACATTATCACCTTTTATTCCGGATAATGTCCCCGATGATATGCTCTTCAATCGAATCCCGTATATGCCCAACAGTTTTAAACGGGGATGAAGTATTGATTGGAGCTGATCACTACCGATAGCTGCGTCTTTCGTTTCGATATTAACGAATTCTAACGAGGGTAGATTCTGTAGTAACCCCTGAATGTCTAAATAACCCAATTTGGGGTAGTTGTAAATGTCTAAATACGCCAAATTTGGAACGGATTTAAACGCTGTCTTTTCGATACGTTCGCAATTATTTAACGAATGTAAACTTAAAGATTTTAACGTGTCTAAACCGTTAAAAGTATTCTGCGTTATCATATCGATCGGATTCGATGACAGGTTCAACGATTGTAGATTCTTCAGATAACTCCAAATTTTCGGAAAACTACTAGAGTCGGCGATTTTATTGTGCGAAACATCCAAAGTTTCTAAAAGTGTCGCCCTTTCGAAGATATTCTCGTTTAAAACTTCGATATTATTGAACGATAGATTCAAATAATTCAAGAATGGCGTTTCGAGTTGCTTCAACTCCCGAATCCCAGTACCGGCGAGATTCAATTCGCGTACAGTTTTCGGCTCGCCTAAAATATTCAAAACTGTCTCTTGCGTCAACGGATTGAACGACAAATCGAGATTTTTAATATTCACCATTATACTATCGTCAGCCGGTATTTCGCTAATTTTATTATAACTCAAATCCACTTTGGATATGAAGAAATATTGCCGTTGGAGCGATTTCAACGGGGCCGATTCGAACAAATTCCCAGCCAAATTGATGTTCTCCAACATTTGTAGACGGGCCCGTTCGAATACAGTTTCGGGTAAATCGTTCAATTGATTGCCCTCTAAATCCAACAATTCCAAACGCAATAAACCGTCAAAGGTGCGTTCATTTAAACGGTCCAATCTGTTGAAACTCAAATCGATGATTTGTAATTGTGTCGAGTTGTGGAAGGCCATCTCGTCGACGATTTCGATTTGATTGCGTCCGATCAACAATTGGCGCAATCGGGGTAGACGGGCGAAATCCATCTCTTCGATCGTTTTCAAACTGTTGTTCGATAGATTGATCAGCTCTAGGAATTGTAAATTGGCGATTAATTCGGCTGGGAAGAAAGTGAATCGGTTATTATTGGCGTGGATTTGCTGCAAACGCGGATGAATCCGGAACGATGACGGGAACAAATAACTCAATTGATTATTCGAAATATCCAAAATCTCCAAACTTGTTCCAGTATTGAAGAATTCGCCTTTGAACGAGTTTAATTGATTGCCTTGTAGGTTTAATTGTTTCAAATTCATCACATTCACGAAAGTTCCCGGTTTAATATTGTTGATGTGATTGTACGATAGATCGATTATCGTCAAATTCGGCAAATTCATAAACACCCCTTCCGATAATTCACCGATCGAATTGTACTTCAAATGGATCTCTTTTAAATTGCGCGATTTACTAAAAAAATCCGGTGTTAATACCTTCAATTCGATAAAACTGAAATCGAACACTTCCAAATTCGTCAATTGTTGGATCAGATTCGATGGTATCGCTGTCAGATGTTGATTACGACTCAGATTCAAATATTTCAAATTATTCAACATCGAAAACGTGTGTTTTGTCAGTTCAGATAAATGGTTGTCGTTCAAGTCTAATTTTTCTAATTTTGGTAGAGATAAAGCATTTCCAGTGATTGTAGCGATACGATTTTGGGCCAAATTTAGAATTTTCAAACTATCCTCCAATCCGATAAAGCTGTCCGTATTCAATACAGTTAACAGATTTCGTGTTAGATCCAATTCTTCTAATTGTTGGAAATATTGGAAAGTTCCACTGGGTAATTCCCGTACAACATTCTTCGATAGGATCAATTTCCTAACACGTTCAGCGATAGAACTGAATATATCGCCAGATAAAGCAGCGATACGATTGTAATCTAATTGTAGCGTTGTTAATTGTGGTAAACGACCCAATGCTGAGGCCGGTATCAATAAAATATTGTTATCCTTCAAATTTAGTTCTTCTAAATTGTCTAGGCCTTCAAAAGCGTCATCTTCAACCTGTAATTTTTGAAATTAACGGGAATTTTTGTTGTTTTATTTGCAAATTACCGTCCGTAATGAGTTTACGCTAATGTCGAGTTTTCGTAATTGTCTCAATCCGAGGAAGGTACCGGGTACGATACTGGCGATATTGTTGCGACTCAAATCCAAATTTTGTAGTCTCACTAAAGCCGACAAGTCGTTGTTGTTCAAATTCTAGAATTCGATCTAAATTAGTTTCGATTCAGATCTATTATCGATACCGACCTGGATTAGATTCGATGATAGGTTCAGATATTTCAAATCGTTGACATTCTTCAAAGCGACACTCGGAAATTCGCTTATAAAATTCTCCGATAAATCCAAAATTTGCAGAGTTTCCCCATTTTGAAACACATCACTGTTGAATTTCGTTAAACGATTATAATTCAATTTCAACGTTAATAGATTTTTCAATCCGATCAAAGCGCCACCTTCGATAATCGAAATCAAATTGTGGCTCAGATCGATCTGTTGTAGATCGGATTGCGATTGGAAAGCGGCCGTTTTTACAATCCCTACAAAAACTCGAATTATCGTTAAATAATTACAAAAATTCTAAACTCACCGATTCGATTGTGGTTTAAAGATAGGATTTTCAACGATTTAGGCCCGTTTAACGATGAACTCGGTATCGTTACGAAACTGTTACGATCGAGATAGAATTCTTGTAGATTGTGACAACCTTCTAAAATACCTTCTTCGATGGCTTTAATCGAATTTCCACTCAAATCTAATATTTGTAAATGGTTTAAACCGTGAAATTCGTTGGTGGAAAATATCGGATTCAACGTATCCCCTAATAGATTATCAGCTAATCTCAATTCGGTTAATGTCGATTGTAGGCCTTGCAATAAACGCTCAGTTAGTCGTCGTAGAGAATTGCCAGATAGATCGATACTGCGTAACGGGAGGCCGTTCGATGAAAATATCTAAATCACAATAGAGAATTGATTGATTAATTCGAAATTGAATCGATTTACTTGTGTCGGTAATGATTGATGACCGGCCCATCGTTGTTTGAAAGCGACAATTGGCGCCCCATATGGTAATGTTGGTACATCACCGGCGAAAACAACACGATCACAATTAACACTAATCGATGGATTGTTATCGAGGATCGTTTCAATCGGCCCTAATGAACACGTACAAGGGAAGCGTAATTCGCGGCTAATTTCCGAACATGGGCGGAAATTCTCTTCTGAATTCCCAATCGAAGTCAACAACAACACCATGAACCATATCCGGTTCATCTGTAAATTAAAAAAAAAAAAGTTAATTTAATGAATTTAAAAGAGTTGAGATTTTTGAGGAGAACGACCCACTTTCGGGGCCCAATCCGGACCTGTTCTTATTACTTGTATAATGGTTAATTTGCATGTTGTGTTGGTGGATTCAAGATTTTCCATTAAAATCTCGATAAACTCGAGTACTTAACGGGGATTACGATTAAAAAAAAAACTCGATAATCTTCTTCGATTAGTGAATTTCTTAGTAATGGCAACGAACTGTTGTTGTTGTTGTAATTATTACATCTGTTAAAAATAAAAATCATTAAAGTTAACGGACACAGAATTCGCTTGAAGGTAAATACATCTTTTACCTTGACATTTTCGATAAATATAGGCGTATAGATATGTGAAAAGTTTCTTAATATAATCGTGCAAGAAGTGGGAAAAATGTGAAACGTGAGATGTTGGCTTTTCTGGAAATTTTCTTCAACATAATCGGAGAAAAAATCTAGACGAGATCGACTGAACGAAAGAAAGAAACCGGTGATTGTTGATTTTCCTTTTATGTGTATTTGATTTAATTGACGTTTCTAGATTCTTAGATTTCCCCAGATAAACACTGTTATAGATGTTTAAAGTCTTTTTTATTTGTTGTCATTTTAATCAATTTCAAATAAAAATGAGGAAGAGTTGTTTCGTTTCCAAGATCCGTTATAAATACCACACAATCTATAAATGTTCGCTTGAAATTTCAAGATTCAAGAAAGAAAACAACGCACATAAATCATCACAAATTTTCACTTTATTGCGAAATTTAAGCACTTAAGTCACGCTAATCCCCAATTTTAAGAGTTATGGCTTAAATTTCTAACGTGTAGTATAGACGTTTATTTAGAAAATTGTGCAACATGAAAGTTATTTCGTGCTCAATTTGGCCTTTATAATAATAAAGTACACGAGAGATGAGGAAAGATTTTATTAAAATTTTTGTTCGTTAATTTACCATTTAGAAAAGTAGGTAAACAGTTATACAGAAATTTATTAAAATCCAAAACTTAATTTACAAAACATGCGAGATGAACAAGATCGAAGATCGAAAAATTCCAACTAGACCGCAACTGTAAATAAAAGCTTGTTGGCAATCGGATATTTCGATTGATTAGCGACCAATTCTCAGATTTTTCCTGTAACAGCTAGTTGTTGATCGAATTGATGAGCCTAAAATTCTTCGTTATTGTTGATGGAAGTAGTAAAAAACAGAGTAGGGAATTATCATCGGTGTACGAATGTGTTTAGAGTACTGAATGCGGTCAATCACCTAACATTCCTGTGATACAACTTTACAATCTCCATAGCCCAAAGGTGTATGTGAATGAAGAATTCTTTTTTACAACAACGATACGAGCGAAATTTTTGAGCCGCCAGAAATCAAGGAAAATCGAATTGAAGTGTGGTAGATTTCGAACCAGTCGGTCTCCGGGGGGTTCAGAATGAATTAGAATTTATCCTAGTTTGTTGAAAATAATTCAAAAGTTGATGGAGTTTTCTTGAACTTGCTTATTAAAAACCACTTGTTCGAAAATTACCTAGTAGATATCTCAAAATTACACAATCACAATGGAACAGATAAAACAAACAAACCGATCTTTTCTCTTAATGAATCTTCTTAGAAATTGTTTACATTCAACTTTCTATTCTTTTTTATAGTTGCCATAAACTATAATTACAGGTAATTTTAATGTAAGCAACACTTTGAGTTGTTTAAATCCGTTAAAGAATTATTCGATGAATACAATTTCTTCACTGGACAGTTTACTAGAGAAGTGGCAAACATAACAGAATCGGAAAGAGAGTTTTTTGAATTTCTTTTAACGGAAAATATGAAAAAATTTAAAAAAATATACTTCAAGATTTTCTATCTTTAACTGCTTCTAACGCTATTTTATCCATTGTGGCAGTATGCCCAAAATGTGTACTCCGGGCGTTCTTTTTTTATATTAGCAATTTCCGTTTAAAAAGGCGCAAACACAGAAATAGAGCTTTTAAAATTTTGCGGAACCACAAACAGTAACAATTGAGCAATCAAAGCTGTTATCTCCGGTTAATTTACGGTATTTTTTGAGAGAATTGTATCAAGAATTTCCTCAACACTGTTCCTATCATCGTGTGAAAAACAAGAAAATAACCGAATTTTTATGCATTAGTTAATATTTAATTACTCGTTCTATTAGTGGAGCTAGAATTATCCTATTTCACAAATGGCTAATTATGCGTGTAGACGTGAATTTTAAAAATTTACAAGTTTCACCGGCTCATTCTACATTGAATTTATCGTGGAAAATTATGGAAATTCAACCGTAATTAACGTTGTTTCATTCTCTCTTGATTAACCCGAATAATAGCGATTTCGATACAAGAAAATGTAATATTGAGAATCTTGATAGTTCGACGCAAACTCTTATTTTCTATTACCAATTAAACTCATTTTAACTAAGAATATAATGAAACCATTACATTAACAATAATAACAAGTAAGACGATTATTATCTAGACGTAATCGCAGATGTTTCAAGTGAAAATTAATGAGAATTTATTTAAGAAAAAACTCTGTACTCTCACTGGTAAATAACACGAAATTATATAAGATTGAGATTAATTAAAATGATTTTCTTGGCCTTTTGTACGACAATTTTGAAGTATACCTAAGGATATCTTCACCGCTAACTCGACGATGTTTAAGTAGGTTTATTGCTTTATTGTCAGGAAGTGATTATGTGTTATTAAAGGGAAATTTTCCACCGAAAATCTCCTATCAAAAGAATTAAAAGATTATTCATTAACGTTAGAATTTCAATTAGGACGTTCGAGATTTCTTAATCGACAATACGATTAGCTAATCCTGTTCTCATTTAGATTGAAATTTATGTGATCATCTTCAATATAGAGTTGTAGTTATTTTAATGGCGCAATGTTGGTATTATTGTTGCGATGATGTATTTTTGATTGGAAACCACCCAGTGTTAATTAAGCGACTTGGCCGTTTTCGGGCTGTTAATTAATTCAGTTTGCGACAATTTTTTTGGAAATATTTGGGCGTGGACGAGCCTTGACTTGTCAGCAAAATCTACTCGAAAAGGCCGAAAATCCAGTCTTTTGACTGGCAGAATTTTGGGAATAGAGACGTTTGAATTTTGCATCAAGCTCTCGATTGCCGTTCTAAAACATCCTTTTTAAGTCGAATTTGGAGCTTAACAAGGCTTGGTTCTCTACCTATGACATCAGATTTTATTCAAGTTTTAAATTAAAAATTCTAAAATTCCCCAACAAAGTTCCTTTATTGTTGTCAGTAATTTAATCGCACGATTGTTGAGGAAAACTCGTTGAACCTTGACGACCTGGGGCGTCCGAAAATCGCATTATTTTTTCTTTAATTAACAATTAAAGTTTTCCTTGAGTCGCTAAACTTGTTCTTTTTCAAAAGCCAATCGAGAAATAATATACGGATGGGTATTTTTGAATCGTTCAAGGTAAAAAACCAATCGCTCTCTAAATAATATTCGATTATTGCTAATTTTAGAAATACAAAGAATGATTCAAGAAATTTTGTATTGGAAAAGGAATTTTATAAAGTCACATGTTTGTATAAATTCACGTTATTTATTGTACGTGTATTTGTTTTACGTATGTGAAAAATACAGTAATCTTGCGTCCTACTTTTCGTTCTTAATGCCTTGGTTTTGGCCAAATCGATTATCTCTCAAATTTTTTAAAACTTAAATTTTAACTAATCATATTTATACCTTAGAGAACTTTGTTGTACGATATTAGAAAATCATCTCCTTTGGGAAAACTACAAACAAACACTTTTCACTATGATTTTTCAAAGAAATTGAATAATAAAATTTCAATGTCCACATTTTATTAACACTAAAAATCCATATTTAAGCCGAGTCTGTTACGATAACTGTTGTCAACTTGGAGTTATTCGATTCTGTAGTTACTGGAACAGAAATGTTGAATGGACGGACGGATGGACGACGATAGCTGACCAAAATCCGTTTTTCTTCCAGTTCATTACAGCGAAAACACCACCACTACTGAATACCACTCTCCATACAAATCATGTTATTATAACAATAATTAAATAAATTATTAATGAAGTATATTCGAATTTGATTTTATTATTGGTAAAGCACACACTCTTGGTGCTGTTACAGAATAGTGAATGTCTCCAATAGATTGGTTGCAATAATAAAAACACCTTTCTCTTTTCGTGATTTTCAATCATCAACACCGTAATCTTTCTATTTCGCGGTTGGTTGTGTTAATTACTTCGTTTTCTTGTTTGCATCGTCTTAATTCCAATTTATTTGTTATTGTTTCAATTCGAAACAGCAGAGAGAAAAAACGAAACGAATAGAGAGAAAGGCGATCAAAATTAGATCGATATCGGTAACGGAAACTGGGTAGAAAAAAGGGAAATATGAATTAATTGAGCGATGGAATTTTAGGTCAGAAAATTTAATAAAATTAGTATTCCTTGAAGTTAATTGAGGAAATTAGCAATATTATTGTCATCAATTGGTATATTATTGCAATCATAATAAGATTTTCAATTGGAAAATTTGTTGGAAAAATCAAGAATTCTGTCAAGATTAGGGGAATTTTGAAATAAATCCGCCTATAAGTATGCAACTAATTATACTTTTCAACACTCCCAATAGTGTTTTCAAATTTGAAGTCGGCTATGGAAACTAATTGTAAACGTACCGTTGAACTACCAACCAATAGTTGTACATTTGTGCTAAATATATAGATATACTCCTAATGTATTGAAATGTGATCCGTTCACAATAGAATTTTAATTTGAAAAATCGTATACTCGGTATATTCGGCATATTAGAGCGCGAAATTTGAAAATTTCTAAATTTTCATACCAATATTTAGAAATAATGCAATGTTTTATTAAAAATGTCCAATGTCCAAATTATGGAATTATCGCTATCAGCAATCACTAAAATCACGAAAATACCAAACAAACTGAAGTTATGATTTCAAATCAATTAGAGGATTTTTTTAAATTTGCAATTATTAAATTGTGAAATGTGTGCCGCTTTCCACACCACCTTCGAGGTAAAGCACAGGGTGCATTTTTTTATAGTGGTATCCTTTGCAGGCCTAATCCACTATAATAGTGGATATAATCATCTTAGCTGATAATTATTTTTACTAATTTTCCAACCAATCGCTTCAGATATAACTAACGATAATTTAAATGTTAATTTCAATACAGAATTACTAAAATATCAATATTCTTTTTGCTAATAAAAGTATAAATGTTACACTTGTAGATTTATAGAGGGCTTCTTCATTATCGATATTGCAGATTAAATATAAAACTTAAAACTGTGGTCTATCTTCCGTTAGTTTCTCGTTATGTTTAATAAGTTCAGGAATATCAATATTTATTTAATAATTGATCGTAATAATCATAGCAGCTTAATAATTTATTTAAACACTTCTGTAATTGATTCCTGTTAAATATTCGATCGAAATTATTGATTTTTTTCTATTTATAAGCCCCATATGCTTCGGTTTTACGTTATTTTCATTGTTTCCTAGCAGCTGAACGGCTGAAAGATTTTACAGCCCGATTTGGATTCGCTTTTGGCCGGTGATTATGTTCAGCACCTGCCACCAATATGCAACAATCTCATTTTAACGCCAGTTCCTGAAAATAGATTATTTTTGCAGACAAGTAAACATAACCTCAAATCTTACATTTTCATTTCTTCTATAGGGCACTTTTTCATACATTTTCCTTTGATGAAAGTCCCTAATTTTTCCATTATTTTGTAAATTAGCATCTAGGTGCGAATTTTTCGTAAATAAAATTTTAAAAGTATAAAAATTTAGGTTAAAGAAATTGTAAACTGTCAAAATTATAGCAACGAAGATAGAAAATACGACTGTAATATATTAAAAAGAGATAGATCCATTGCGGCGAGAACACCGACGTCATACATGACGTCAGTTGGCGAGAATGATTTAATTTAGCGATGATGCCGGCTGTAAATGCTAAAAGTCCGTAAATTTATTTTATTTCCTTTGTAATTTCGAGAGTTATTTAAACCAAATCTTGATCTTATACTTTTAATGTTTTCTTGTTTCAATCTGTACCAAATACCAAATTGTCTCAAAACTGACTAAAATTTATATTAGAAAAAAGACTGATTAAAGTGCAAGATATAAAAAATTATCGAAGGAGAAATCAATTGGAAAACTCGTTATTTTGAAATCAGTAGTTAATTGGGGATAATTTGGAAAATTATTCTCGTAGTACTTGGATCGTAATGAAATTTTCCCTTGAAGTAGATTTTTTTCTCAATTTTTAATTATTTAATTATTATTTAAAATACGGTGATATTTCACCTCTATTAAATCCTAAAATATGTTATTTCATAAGTCAAGAATTACACTAAATTTATTAAAATTATCGCAAAGTTTGTATAAAATCAAAATAAATGTTATTATGCTCTTTTTCTCGTGTTAAAACTCCAAAATACAAAAAAATACTAAAATAAATAACCATAAAAAAATCTACTTGAAAAATCAATAAATATGGCAACATGGCATTTTGACTAGCATTAGATGACAATTCTAGTGGAATTGGTTTGGGTATTGTTGGTCGGCCTGTTTGTAACCGTTTTTCACGTGTCAAATCAACTTTTGAATATTTCAACTTGCGATAATACAATCCAACGAGGAAAAACTTAATTTCTATTGATTTTATTTGATTTCATGTTGTCAGTTCAAGGTAGCAATAATCGTTACTTATCGTTATTTATTTATTTCGTTATAAACTTTTACAGACCATTATTGTGTTTGTTACGTTGTTGTTGTTTATTCTTATTTGATTTTGTAATGTGCGATAATTATGGAGTATGGAATATTAATTAGAGAAGTTCTAAAAGGACAATTAACAAAAACTTACGAATTGATAATAAAAAATTCAATTAAATTCGATACAGAAAATGCAATAAAATTACTGGCTTGTTTGTGTAAAGTATGTAGTGGTAATTTAACAACACCTGAGACTCTTGATAAGGATGATTTGTGTAAATTGGCGTTATATTTGTGTAGATTTATCAAAAATCCATCAACCCAATCTATTGAGGATTATTTACGATCGATTTTCTACGTAGTAAAATTACTTTTAGTTCGAGTAAGTGTTAGTTGAATTGTTGGATTTTGAAGGTTCTACAATCTAGAAATTGAAATCTAAAAAGCGAAAAATAATACAGTTGAAAGGGCAGAAATTGGAGAATCTTCAAAATCCACCTGTTTGATTGGAGTTGGTTCAAAGTTTGATTTTAGGACAATTTCAACAAGTTAATCGAATTGAAAGGGGTATTGATACCACCATTTTTTCCCGAAAAACTAATCGATAAACACCAAGAACTTTATAGAGCTATCTGGGTAATTATGTACAATAAAATTGTGAATAGTTCACAAATAATCGATGATTTATTGAATTTATCTATAATTTTGATTGAAATGAGTGATAGATTAGATGATAAACAATATTTGGAAAATTTGTATAGATTTTGGTTGAATTTGGAACGTTCAGGAGTCGATTGGGAATTATTAAACAAATCCTACAGAGAGATTTTAGCGAATTTAACAATTACACAAAATCGATTTGAGATTATTTTGAAAATTTATTCAACGAATTTCAACAATTTATTAAACCATAACAAAGTCGATTTAATATTAGAATTTCACAAATATTTCATTCGATTATTCAAAAAATTCGGCGACTCAAAAGAATTGGAGTTATTACAAAAATTATTAGGAATTTACAAATTTTTCATCAATTCTAATAATGAAACATTACAATCATGCCAGAAATCGCTCAATATTTTACATGAAAATTACAATTCGAATAATCTACAAATTGTTTGTGATGTTTTAATATCGAATATTGTAGTGGTGACACAATTATGTCTAAAAAGTCCACAAAACTATCGGAAATTAATCGAAAATCAACAATATTACAAATTTTTAAACGATCTATCGTCGATTATCGCACAATTTCCATACAAATGTACAGATTGCAATATTACTAACAAAATTTACGACGCCTTCACTGTATCTATTACGATTCTACAATTAGGAGTTTTATTTTTAAATAAATTAGATTTTACGCAAGAATTATTAGCGTATTTGAAGGAAATCTTAAATTCTATTGTTGTTTTAAAAAATCATAATTGTATCAAATGGCAGAAAGCTTGGCTTGATTGTGGCAAATTATTGTATAATATCGGTAAAATATTAGTAGAGAAAAATAGCGATAATAGTTTAAAATTTATGAAGAAATTCATACAACATACTATAGAATTGGAAGGCTACAATTCTTGTATGTTCACCTGTAATTATTGTACGTGTAGTTTAATAGAAATAGCGAAAATTTACCACCACCAAAAGAAAGATTATGAAAAAATCCCTAACAATAACAGCTTTCAATATTGTAATAACGCCCCAACATCGTGACGCTTTACTAACGAATTGGGTTAAATATAAAGCGAATTGTCGCAGTTTAAATGTTTTAAATAGCGATAAAATACAAGAGTTAACTTTGGTGAAAATATTGGAAAAATACAAGCATGTAATTCATAATTATGATAGTAAATTTCAATTAAGTCACGACCAGAAAGTTGAATTATTACGATTAGAGTTGAAAACGTATAGAGATTTGTGGAAGAGTAAAATACCAATGATGGCTGCTTTTAAGGAATTATATCAAATTGATAATATCGATGATTTAGTGGATTTATTTATTAAAATTTGGGGTGATTGTGACATCGATATACATGAAGATTTAGCGAAATTAATACCGAAAATCATAAAGAAATATGAATCAATTGATTACGATCGATTAAATTTGGCACAATTGTACTATTTACATCAGAAATATTATTTGAAAGATGCAGTACTTAAGATTACTTACGATATGAATAAGACTGTTATTTTCAAGAGTGAAACAACGAATGATCCCAATGAAGAGTGCGATATTGTGCCGTCCTATGAGAATCTTAGATTGAAGCGTTATTATAAAATTATGAAACAATTAGATAAAGCTTTAGATATTATAAATTTAATCGAAATTAACGATTCTATCAATTACGATAGAGTTTATTGTTTATTAAGAAAGATCGGTTACGAATATCGTCTGCATTCTAATAGAATTCAGTCAATCTACACGTGGTATTCTGCATTGAAAATTGCTAATTATAAACGTAATGATTTACAAATATTGGAATCTACCGGTTTTTTAATCGAGCTAATCAACCCGAAACAACCAGAAATTATAGAAGAACTCGTCAATAAAGCCGACTGTATTGTTGATAATTTAGATAGAAATCAAAATTTTACAGAAATAATTACGTATTATTTATCGAAATCGTTGTGTTATTATAGTATTAATATACAAGAGGCTTATCGGATATATTGTGATAAAATTTGTGGATTTTCCGATAGATTCGACGGTAATTTTTTGATGAAAACCCGAATTTTATTGTTACATCACAAATTTTTAATGTCGCCTTGTAAATTTGAAATTATCGAACATTCAAATCTAACAAATTTACATCGAATCTACAAAGACGCAATTCAATACTACAATACAACCAGTAGAAGTAAAAATTGTTATTTTAGTTTAAAATTATTGTTAATTCTATTGTTTTAGGTGGTGATATTTCGTACGAGATGTCGGTATTTTTCGAGGTAACCGAACAGATAGCTTTATTGTATCATAATTTACAAATGCCGCGAGAATTACGTTGTTATTGTAAAGAAATTGTCGTATTAACTCAACGATTATTGTTACCGTATCGGACGATATTACTGCTCTATTATCTCGCTTATGCTGATTTAACATCAACACGATTCGATGATTGTAAAGTTAAAATAACTGGATTATCTGATATTTTGTGTTTACAAACCAAATTAACACCAACAAAATCTAAACTAGAACAAGAAATTTCAATAGAAATTGATCGATTAACGATCGAATTCAATGAAATTATGCTCGATGTACCAGCACAAATAACTCGACAATTTAATTCACCAAATTCGCCCAATTTACAACTAGAATCATTCAAATTACCGTCATTTTTCTACCACCAACAAAACTGTGATTGTTTCCAATGTGGATCGATTGAAATTTTCGAATTTCTATTGAAGAAAACTCATCTAGATTTAATGTGGAATATTTACGAAAATAATCAAATAATAGTCGATTATTTTTGTGGGGCGTTGAAAATATTCGAATTCATCCGCAATAAACAAGAGGTATTTACAGGAAGATTCACAAATAAACTACCCCGTCATCTATTACCGAATTTAATCGATTTAAATTTAAAAACTTACGGTTGCATTCTAGTGGAATATGGAAATTTATGTTTACGTTTTAATGAAATTGATAAAGCTAGAAGAATTAATCAGTATTTGCGGGTGCAATTATCGAATTTTCAATTCGTTGATGATCATTTGATGTTGGATATTTTAACACAACAATTTAATATTTCATCATTATCGAGTGTTAATGATAATAGTGTGAAAGTTGATTTTTTAACAGTTGCAAATAGTGATGATGGTTCGAAAACGCCAGAATCTCGACAAAATCCGGTTAAATTGAGTTCGATTAAATTTACACCGGCTATTTCACCGCTACCATTACCGAAAAAAGCAATAAGAACAATACAATTCGATTTAGATAGTGACGATGATGTTGATAATAATGATAACCGTAATGAAACGTTAAAAAAAGGGATTTATAATGAATTATTCCGTGAAGAAACACCAGCACCTTCGAAGAATAACAGCAAATATAACACACGTTCAGCTGTTAAGAAACAAAACTGTACGAAAACTGATAAAGCAAATCAATCATCGATAGTCACTAACGATAGTAATTTAATATCAATGAGTCCCGAGGCGTATACGCCTAATTTAAAAGGAAAAACTAAAGCGAATCTAGATAATCGTACGAAATTATTAACTGAACGTTTACGTTCGAATGAAAAAGAGAATATCAATGCCGTTGAAACGAAAACTGTGCGGAAGACTACAAGAAAACTGCGATATAATTAGAATTGAAGCCGATAGATGGCGTTATTACTATAGTTTAGTGTAAATTTTGTTTTTTCAAATAAACTTATATTTCTTTTAAAATTAGTAATGCCCAATATTTTCCAGTATTGTTTGTTTGTAATCAGCTTGATTGGAGATGGTAATAATACTGTTGAAAATTAGATTAAATGGAAGAGAATGCGGAAAATAGAATACAAGGTGTTCCGGTTTGATGCGCTTTATGCGCTCTTCTAAGTGGAAACTTTCAGGTAAGTAAAAAGTTGCCTTTTAGAGATTCGGTATGAACAAAATAACAACTATTAGAATTTACGATTAACAATAAGAAATAGACGATTCGAAAACTTCTTGTTTTATCTCCAGGAAACGTTCTGTATGATTTGAACGAGTTCGGAAAGTTGTTAATAAGCCAAGTACGTGCTCGTCGAGTTTGAAGTATAGAATTTCGTAATCGTGTATCGAATTTTACATACGAGTCTAAAAGGGTGGGTGTTTGTGAAATTTATTAGAAAAATACTTTTCTCTATCCGGTAAATTCTCCAAATACCAACAACTCCAACGGTCATTCGTACAGTATTCAGGGATACTAAAACGTATGTTATCTTGTTGTTTTGTTATAATAGATCAAGAATTTTCTAAGTGAACGAACCTGAAGTTGGAATGTTTAAAAGATTCGGAGTTTTCCGACGATTTCCCCCCAAAATCCCCATATCGACGTCTTACAGTTTCGTATCAGTTGGCCGGCGATTCCAGTAATATTTTAAAGGTTTCAGAGTGGTCTCGGGAGAACATTTAGGAAAAACCAGGACGATTTCGTTCCTGTTTTTATCAATAATTCGGACGAATATTGACGCTTGATAATGCAGTTTTCATTGTGTGTATTTTTCAATTAAATTAACAAATAAACATAGTGGATTTAACTGTAATACAGTCGAATAAACAGGAAATTGTGTAAAATATTGAGAACGATAGTTCGAAAGCTAATGAATTGCATATTTCGTTTGTATATAAATATTACGAGAAAAATTGCTTTGTACATCAATTCTAGCTTGAAATTGAATTTTATCGTCTTCTATTTCTTCGTTTTGTTTCCGTAAAAATTGAATCGAAGATGAAAATGAAAGAAAATCAATCGAACAATATAGAAAAATTGTTAGAGTAAAATTTTAGAATAAAAACTGGAAAGAACCGACAAAGAAGGCACGCATTTAAATCATACAATATAGAGACAAGTACGATGGGTTTTTTGCGTGTTCTGCATAAACTTCTCTTAATCGGATGCTATCTATAAAGTAACGATAAAGATCTTACTAGTTGTTTGAAAATTGCTTAATAACCAGTGATTATTGCGGAAAAATACCCGGTTGGAATTTTCCCAATTTTCTTTCAATAGAAAACTAATAGTAAACAAATACTAATCCAGCCTACATACATTTCAAATTAATTGAACCCAAACTAATCTCTTGAATACAGCTACAAATTCATTATGTAGATCAACATTAATGGATGGATTTACTAGTAAAACCTATACAAAACTGTTGGGAAACATTTTCGCAAATTTATATCGCATCTAAATACAATATAGTAACATAGTTGATGAATATTATTTATCAGAATATTCGTGTTCATATCAAATTTATTGATTGATTATGGAAAATCGGGCTGGTAGATTCACATTGCCCTTAATATAATTTCATCGTCCAAATCGGATCCTATTGAGCGGTGTAACCTCGAAAGCTCCATTGCAATCAATTTTATCTCTAGCCTTCTCCACTGTACGTTAGTTTAATATCCAATTCATTTAGAAATTGGATTCAATCTAGCAGTGGAGTTTTCATATAAAAATCGCACCGAACCAGGGAGCTTCTAAAATTGCATACTCTAATTTGAATTGAGCAGCGTTAATTAAGTGCACACTAATTCAACGCATAAATTCTCTTGTTGTTGTTGTTGTTGTTGTACGTAGGTGAAGTTGGGAAATTTCTATTTTCTCAAGCCTGTTCCTGTCATTCCATTAAGTTAATTACAGGATTCATGATTAAATCTAATTGACGGCGCCAAGAGAACTAGACATAGGTTGGATAGACACCCGTTGTATAGTTTTATTGTCAATAAAGGGCTTACAAGTAAGTCGGATAAAGAACGAACGATATTTATCGAATTCGTTTTTTACTCCTCTATTTACTCAATCATATTTTATACGTTTGAGATATTTGAAAGGTGACAAAGCGAACATCAATCCACTTCGATGATTCCATCCATTGTTGAGTTGATATTTTATTCAACTGACAGATGACGGTGTTTTCAATAAATATTAAAATGTAATTTTCTACGATTTACCATCTCTGCTTTGTCGACGATTATTTGGATAACGCTACATCATTCCTGGATTTATGATTCCTTACTTTATCTCTGTTTGATTTGCGTTGTTGTTGTTGTTATCGGAGTTGTGTTGTGTTATTTGCCGAGTTACTGGCACTAATTAGAGGAAAGTTTGGACCCTTATGACCAATCTGGGTTAGCATTATCCACAGACGCACGGACACAAACATTGTACCGAACATAAGTTCATCTGTCCTGCCATTAGAACAATAATCGTCTTATCCTTGCTCATTGTTGTAGAGATACTTTCAAAGCCGGATGTGGTTTTATATTCTCTCCCACTTTATCGTTCTTTATATTCTATTATAACCGGCTAACAGTTGAGGGAAAAAAGTTATGAGTTTTCACTGAGGCGAAATTACCACATACAAAGTTGTTTTGTCAGGCACGTTTATGGAAAATTCTTTAATACGCCCGGCAACTTGAACAAACTTTAAATTAGTTTAACTTGGGCTAATGTTATAGTTAATTGTCGATCTCTACCCGTTATCATTGTCATTATTGTAAACATTAAAGTTACACAACAATAGGCCTTTGAATTAATGCCGTCAATATACGAGAAATCAGTACAACACGTTCCATTTTAACTGCGTGTTTCACTTAAATGGTCCTAGTTCGTAAGAAAACACCTATTACTTGAAAAATATTTGAAGAATTCATAGGAGGGTCCTTAAAGGTTATTTTACCAAAATTTGAACTTCATAGCTTATTAGGAAAACTGGTCAAAAAGCTATTTTTGAAACCGACCTGAACACGTCGAATGACTCAACGATGCTCTCCACATATTTGCCAGAAAAAAATCAATGTTTGGAGCTTCTTTGGGTCATTCTGAGTCATTTTATGTGTGAACTGCAAGATTGACCTGACCTGACCAATTTGCCGATGGGCTGCATGGTTCAAATTTTGCTCAAATCAGCTCCAAGGGGTTCCCTATAAATCTTTAATATTTTTCAAGTCGGTGCTAAAATACTGGGTGTGATAAACAAAAAAGACTGTTTTTCACGAGATTTTCCTATGAAAATAACTTTTCACAACAAAAGCATAGCTTTAAAGTCCATAGAATTGTCTAAAAACTGGGAAAACCTGGCACAAGATAATTAGGTGTAACCGGTGAAAATGTCTAACGAATCTCCCCGAATTTTCCAAAATTTGATATTTGGCCTCTATCGCGTGAATTTCCCATGTATAAACATTCAAAAAATGAGTCATTCAATTTTCTATGTTTACAATTGTGCATCGAGACATTCAACAAACTTTTGCAATTTTTCTTAATTTTCCGAAAGACTACCGGACGCATCGGAAAATTTCTTTCGTATTTGGAAAGCCTTTTCGATTTTCTATATTTACTGCGAACAAATTGGTATAGACAGAGGGGAAATTTTCATGTATAATTCAAAATTTCCCCAACGTTTTCCAAAACTCAAAGCCCTTCTTATGCAGCTTGAAATGCCCCTTCTACAAGCACCAAAACTTGAATTTTGAGTGAAAAATGAACAAGAAATCGTCTATTAATTTTTTTTACCGAATTCTAGTCCTTGAATGAAATCGGTGATATATGCTCTCAAAAATCAAATAAATAACCCTTCAGCTCCTACAAATTTTCTTCCTGTTTGTGTCAACGAAGTGTTCGCCGAGCTTCCTCGCTTGCTTATCCGTTTAATACAGAATTTCGCTATTTCTCGCCCTTAATATTTGGAGGAAAGCGACGTAAGTTTCTAAATATTGTGACAAATGTTTTCATGTTTCTCCCTTGCAGTCAATTTGGCACAACGAGCAAACACTACATTCTTGATGTTTATTAAGCATTTTAGGACGATTGTTTTAGAATTTTAGACAATTCCATTGGGGAGAAAATGTAGAACACTTTACGTGAAGTCAAATGATTGCGTCGAGGCATATGGAAATTTTCTAAAATGTGTAACAATCATTGCGGCGGTAAAATTGCTTTGAAACTTACATTCCCGTCTCTTGTACAACCGTATTATTTGTGGAAAACTTCAACAATATAAACCAGTCTTTGCAACTTCTACACGAATATCGTTTCATATATGTTGATATTGATCTGTTGTTGTCATCAAAGTTGATATTGTCATCGACAGTTTAACGAACGAGAAATTTGTTAGATGATTTTCTAACGAAATCAAATCGAAAATTTCATAAGATAATCAAGCATAAAATTGGGTTTTTTTCCACCCTGTAATTTAATAATGATGTAATTTCATCGCAAAATTAGCATGAAAATTACATAAGATCATATTTATTTAGGAAAATAAAATACTGACATAAATTCCGTGTTTTCAATCTTTAAATTCCGCCTCTCATGAGACCATCGCCGCATTAAATTCGGCCACTTTTACTCCAGTATTTTTATATCATTTAAATTTTATTAATGTTAACAATACAACGTTGGAGTTGATGTAAAAAGTGCAACAATTAATTTAGAGTTTTGTTATTCTGCGTTGTCTCGTTTTTCAGTACATGTTAGAGAATAGATGTGGGTAAAGATAGGGAAAGAAAACAACAAAACCCACCTTTTACAGACTGAATAATTGTTGAATTAATGAAGGTATTCTTGTTGGGAATTTCAATTAGTGACAGTAACTGAAAATGTATATAACAAGAGAAGAAATCGTGTCCTTTTCGATTGTTGTCCAAATTCGATTACTGTGCTGAAAGCATTTCCAATTTTCATCACAAAAATTAAAACTTGTTCAAAATTAGATTTCTGCAATTATGCTAAAATTGAAACACTAATCCACAATTAAAATTCAAGCTTTTTTAAGTTTGCTTAACCGTTTAAAATTCGAATTGTTCATTTTGGGATGTTGCCGAAAATCGTCGATTTTCCTTTTATAAATATTTCACGTTGTGTTGAATTTAAATTTCAATATTACATAAACGTTATAATGCCCTCTGACAGATGTAAACAGTTGTGAATTCTATACGTTTCAAACAAATATTCACAACAAGATGAACAAAAGCCAAAGCAAAAGAAACTGGCAAACATTTGAGACATATAATTGAATAAAATCCATCTTGTGAATTGATATGTAAAAAATATGTTTCAACGATGAGAAACTTTACAAATACTGTTTCTATAAGTGTGAAACAGAGCAGAATTTCGGCTGAAGACGTACGGAAACTCGAGCGATTTCAGGGATTAATTTAAATCTGCTTTTTCATTCTTCGTCGTCGTTCAAGAGAATTCCGCCTTTTAGTAAACTTCTCTTTTATCTTAAATTAGAGATGCTACACAAGGGCCAAACAGAAACAGAAACGGACACGGAAGTGGAAACAAACGGGAACGAAAATTAACAAATACAAAAGAAAATTATTATAGAATTGACAATATTGGCTAAATTATAAAAGAAAATATAACTAACAATTGAAAGGGCATTTTCTAAAACAAAAACGTTCATAGGTACTCCTTAAAATACATTTTCTAATGCTGCTATATTCATTACAATATATCATCAAACAAGGGAGAAATCTATCGTTAAAAAGTGGCATTTTGCAAGCACTGTACCGAAGAAAAGACCTGATATAGGCCCTCAAGTTTCGATCAATTTGCCAGAAAAATAAATTTATTGGAGAATTTCTTGGAGATCTGAAAAACTCTTAAAATTTGCTATGTACTGCTAGAAAAGCATTAGAAAATCGATAAGCACATGCTTCAAGATTTCCCCTTGTAACTCAAAGTTTAATTGAAGTTTTCCAAGCAAAAACAACCGAACGTTCGTTAAAATGCTGCTTCTAATTCATCATAATGACTCATCCAACAAGCGAGATTTTTCGATCAGCTATCAAATTTTGCAGTTACTGAATTGTTTTTAAACGGCCTAGAAACCGAGCCATTCGATAGAAAAAGGACTATTTTAAATTACTCCAATATTCAGCTTATCTATCAGAGTTTTTGCGCAACAAATATTCGATTCTAACACCAAATAGTAGCGTCCCTGGGCTCGGTGTTCCATTGAAAGTTTCTTCCAACAAAAACTTCTCTTATAAATCGAGACAATAAGCACCATCTTTCTCGACGTTCGCATTTTTTTTTTTTTAAATAGACTCCGTTGAAATGACTGTATATATCTCATGGCTTAACAATATAGAGATTATTATTGTATTACACTCACTACAACATCAGTATCATGAAGTTTATACTAGAGAACTTGCATTATATTCCCGTTCTAATGAATTCACATTATTCTTCACCGTTACGGTAACATCTACAAGATTTATAGAGTAGCTCAGGATTATTTGTATACACTTGTCGACTGTTAGCAGTTGATATAAATTTTTAATGCTGTTGGTACAAACATGAATACAACGGCTGCCGATAAAAACTGGTTAATCTACTAAAAAAATTGTTTAAGGATCAAGATGAAGACACTGTTTTGTTGTTGGTTACAAATGTAATTTCAACATTCTGTGTACAATTTACCTCCCGGTAACTTTCTTATTTAAAAGTTTCTTGTTTCTCATTTAGTTCTCTTTTATATAGCCGAAGGAAAGTCTATTTTCTATAAGAAAATTGCATATATGCCTTTGTATATTGTAGTTATATCTATGTATAGAAGACCAATCTCCCAACGGATTCGGTTCTTGTTGATCTATATGGAAAACTGAATTTTTTGATCTTCTCCAGGGTCGTCACTAAGCAATTTAGACAATATTTCAACACTCAATTATTTTTTGTAGCCAGTAAAATGCGTGAAAAATGGGTCAATTTGCAAAATTTTAATCGATTTTTGCTGTAATTTGGACCTAAAAATGCTACTAACGAATTTTTGCAAATGAATTGCCTATCTGAAAACTCGTTTACTTTTTTTTGGAGCTGAATTTTCGAATTTTGAACTATTTCTTTTTAATCTTCTCTCATCTAAATTACGATTTTTAACAAACTTCACTATTGAATTGTTGAAAAATGTAAAACTTTTTGTAAATTTTACTGGAATTTTTGAGTTGAACTCTTCAGTCTTCCAATCAAACCTTGTTATTTTGAGTTTGAATTCTATTAATACACCAAAAATACAAATTTCTTGGCAAATTTTCCACACTGAATCATGAAAATCCTTAAATTTTCGACACTAAAATTACTGAATTGTTTTAAAACTTTACATTAGAATCAAATGAAATGGTGAAAGTGTAAGGCATGAGTTACTGTTCGCAAATTTTGATTCAAATTTTTCAAATTTTCTTATAAAAATCTTCAAATTTTGGGCTGGGCCTGTAATTTTTTAAAATTTTGATTATACTCCGTAAACTCGTGAAATATTTCGAAAATTAAGCAAAACTTGTCAAAATATTGCAATTTGGTTTTAGTAGTGCCAGTTTTTTGTGAAATTTTAGAGAACTCTAAAATAAAAATTTTCACTAAAATCTCCAAGTTTTGGATTAAAAGTGCTAAATTGTTTCAAAATTTTGTATTACAATGAAGCAAAGTATTGAAAACTACCCAATATTTCTTATTAAAATCTTAAAATTGAGCTACTTGAAATTTTGATTATAGCTCCATGAATTAGTGAAATATTTTCAAAATATTGCAATTTTGTATTAACAGTACTGCTTTATTCCAAATTTATATTATGACCAGCTGGAGTATTAAAACAAAATAAAATTTCAAATTTTGGGTTAAGAGTTAAATTTTTCAAAAAAATCGTCTAAATATAGAACGAATTTTCTCACAGGGCCGCACATATCCTCACGACACCTCTGTCTTTATACCCAATCAAAAACGATTTTATAAATTGTGCATTCGCAAAATACAAAATTTCGGTCATTTCTGTATAATTTCCTCGGAAATTCTCATCCAAATTCAGACCAGGTTTGTCAATAAAATTTGTTTCTCGCCTTTTTTCCTGGAGGGTCTGGATATTTTGATAGTGGCACGTCCAGAAACTTTGTTGTTGTTGTTGCTATTTTTCTTGTTCCCCGTTCGAGAACTTATACGACATAGGTAGGCATTAGTAGTGTGGCTTTTATATTGAATTTTACTACCGTATAAATTTCGCATAAAAATCCGTAAAGTTGAAACTATCGGAAAAAGGTGTAGCCAGTATGGAGGCTGCGGATTATCAATGTTAAATAATGTAGTGAGGTATAAGCACGTTTCTATCGTTAAATACTTGACTTATGTTTGCCGTTTTCCCTCTATAAAGCAACCAAATATTGCATTATTAGTTTATTTGCAAATTAAACCACAAGCTCTAGTAAATTTTTATAAATCAAGATCGCGATTTGTTCAGCAATGGCTTCAGTTTAACAGTAAAGAAACATTACAATTAGCCAACTAGTTGTTTAATTATTATAACACCTGGTGAGTAATCGTTGATATTAACAAATTCCCTCTTCTGTCTAGCCTGTCTATTCAAATATTTATTATTTGATACACTAATCGAGAGCATATTTCATCTGGTACAATTTCCACGGTCCTATTCCACCTTATTATAGCGCAACATAAACGAATATCGGATGATTGATGTTGTCTTTTTGTTTCGTAATTATTTCGTTTCTTGTTAGGGAAAATTTGATAGATGATAGTGATAAGCATCAGAATGAAAGTTGTAATATATTTGATTTGGAACGTCTACTTTATATCAATCAATTCTTCATGCGGAAAGTTCGTTTATACCCTACAAACTTCTCTAATTAACAATACAATATTTTTTTGTACTTTGCTTTATAATAAGACCGACAACACCTACATGAAGCTATGATGACAATTGGGAATTAATTGGAAATTTTCAACGAATAGCTAATTGAATGTCAATCACAGGTAGTCGATTATAAAGCTTGTCGAGGGCTTTATAATTAAAATATTTGCGTCGATTAAACGAATTGTGGACAGAAATCGTAATGGAATTTGTCTCATACAAGTTATCTGTAAAACAATTAGAGATGTTACAGAAGTGGAAACAGAAACAGAAACAGAAACGAAAATAATGAATTAATAAGTACAAAACAACTTGGAAAGAAATCATCAACTTTTCGTCAATTTTCCAGATAACTTACAAGCCTACTACAACATTTCTAACAGATTTACAAAGTGCTTTCAATTTGCTAATATGAGAAAATTGTTGAAGAACTGAGAATTTCGGCTAAATAATGGGGGAAAATATGGAAAAACATCACAAAACGCATTCTTCAGGATTGTCTTTTATAATTCAGAACTAAACCGGAATTTTCCAGAACAAAAACGCTCTTAGAAGCTCCTTTAAATGTTCTTTCTAGTGCTACTATACTCATTGCACTATCTCATCAGACAAGGGAGATATCGATTATTGAAAGTTGGCACTTTTCCAGATCCTAGATCGAAGAAAAAGTTGCAATGCCCTCCAGTTTTTGTTAATTTTCCTAAAAACTAACAAACCTATCTGAAGATTGCTTATAGATTTGAAAAGCTCTTTAAATTTAATATGAATTTTGGGAAAATCTTTCAAAAATTTATAAAATTTGCCAAGTTATGAAGAAAAACACGTGCTTCAAGATTTTTTTCCTGTAACTCACAATGAGTGTTTAATTGGAATTCTTCGAAATAAAAAAACGTACTCGGACGCTCCTAAAATATTACTTCTAATGCTACTTTACCCTTTGAGATACCTTATCAAATAAATTTAGGTCATGTAGCTCACTGAAGTTGCTAAAAAATGACCGTTTCTGACGATGTACCGGTTTTCAAAAACGAATTACGCAAATAAAGTGATTCAAAATGACACAAAAATGCAAAGTTTCCCGTTTTTATCCACTCTATGCAGGAATGGATTGAAATATTTGGCATTTATTCCAGAATGCAATGGAGAAAAATGGAAGAAAATATGTGGGAGCTTTGAGTCATTGTTTGTTCCAAAGATAGCAAAATTTTTTAAAACGACGATGAGTTACGGTGTTCAAATTATGATACAATAATCTCCAAGGTTCCCTTATGTGCCCTTAAAAGATTTTTCAAATCGCTCATCAAATACTAAGAGCTAGGACCGTTTAAGTGAAACAAAGCCAGAAACGGAACTCTTAAATCTTGTGGAACTTTGTAACTTTTCTAAAATCACAATATTCTCTTCTAAAGCTTCTCCCACTTGTGTAATGGATGTAAGACAAGTGTATGGCTAGCTTAATGGTCGAGAAGATAAATATCGGGTAGTAATTTTGTAGGTTTGGGCTTTTTCCAACCATTGAAACTTTAACGATAAATTGTCGGTGAAAAATATCGATATTAAAGCTATGTTCGTATTGTTATAAGGATTTTTCTAAGGAATCGTTTGGTATTTCATCAATCATTTAATACATAAATGAGTCTTATAATTAATGACCAATAGATGAAGACATTGAACAATTTTTTGCAAAAGAACAAAACAAGAAAACAAACAAGTAATACTATTAAATTAATTAATAAAGTTTGCAATTTCATTTCCGTTACAATAAACAGAAATAAACACTCCAAGATCTGACTTGGTGGATGGATTTTGTTCGTTTGAAGATCTTCACGTAATAAATCACACTTTTCTTCTATCTATCTTGCTTTTATCCATTCGTTCTGTATCAGTAACTCAGCACGATAATGATGAATTCAATTCAAGCGTTTGGATTGCATACAATAAGATGAAATTATTCCAGTTTAAGAGATTCATCATATCGTATTCTTCACAATAGATCATACTCGGTGGTTTGTTTTGTGATAACAATGCGAAATCTTATCAAAACAATGTTACTGCAGCATTGTAAGCAACAACAAACATTTTCTAATTGTATAAAAATAACGATAACGCAATACTACTGCGCAGGAGTAGGGACATGTATCGTATATAAGATTGCATTCAATTTTATCAAAAATATCGAGCGTGATAAAGTTCGCAAATTTAGTATTTGCTTGAATTTTATCGGATTAAAAAGCTCTACCGTTCCAGTTAAATGACAATTGTATGTGAATCTGTATAAATCAAGAACAAACCAACAAGATTCCATTTCCGTTTGTTAGAACAGTAAACAAATGGAATACAATGTTAGGACAACAGTGGTCGTCTTGACAGGGATTAATTGTGTTGCTGTTGATAATTTAAGGGAGAGAACCGTGCGTTAACAATCACTTGAAATACACGAAAAAAAATACAACGAACAGAGAGAAAACTGTAGATTTTATCATTC
The DNA here is from genome assembly GCA_020740385.1 of Mylabris phalerata. Classification (NCBI taxonomy): domain Eukaryota; kingdom Metazoa; phylum Arthropoda; class Insecta; order Coleoptera; family Meloidae; genus Mylabris; species Mylabris phalerata. The sequence continues at coordinate 1,131,342 of JAJEOX010000299.1, read as the reverse complement.
GAAACGCACACGAATTAATTGGAAATTCTTTTAGGGAATTCGATTGAATTTCCAGTAGATTTAAGATTGGAAATAGTGTTGAGACAAATTGCGCAGGTGTAACCGCGCATAAATTCTAATCAAATTCGTGTATTTATTATACCAACATATTCGGTATAGTGATTATAAACTCGCACTATAAATTTTTATGAAAACTGCCATTAATTATCGAACAATTCGGAAAATATTCGAAGAGTTTATAGGAGGGTTTCTGGAGATCATTCTAGCTAAATTTGAACTTTGAAGTTCATTGGGGAGTTGGTAAAAAGCCGCTTTAATTTGACAATATGGACCTATGTACCTACTGAAAATTTACATATTAATTGTAATAGAGGAGAGAACAAATCGTTGAAATTATTTCAAGAAAATTCAGAAAATAATAGAAATTTTGAACCTTCTAGAGTTGCTATCATTTTCAGACTTTGATTAGTATCAATTTTAGTTCTATTTTCAGTTTACTTGTTGTTATTGTATCAAATATCAAGGGTTTAAACCGTGCATAATGTCCACCTTTTGATTTGAAAATCGCTCATGATCAATCTTGGAAAGAAAATGTTTCCGTTTTCCAGCATTTAGGGGAAAAAATGAAGAAAAATGGTCGTACTTAATCATTTTCTGTAAATTTTCGGTTGGAATAGATTGCGATATTGTCACAGTCAATCGTTTTTCCACTAATTTGTTAATAAACTACAAGGTTCAATTTTGATAAAATGATCTCCAAAGATCTCCCTATAAATCCTTAGAATGTTTTTCTAATTGCTCGCCAAGAATTTGTAGTAGAGACTTGGCATCAGGACTATCATGTTCTTGTTCTACAATTTCAAGATTTTCATATAAAAAACGCCGCCTTATATTAAGATGTTTGGATTTGTTGATTTTAATGGAAATTTTTGGAGAATTTAGCACTTCTAGTCCAAAATTTTGAAAAACTGTATTAGTGTTGAATACCAAAATTTTATTGAGAAATTTTGCTTTATTTTTAGAAATATTCTAGCATTCTAGGCTAGCATAATAAAATTTAAAAAAATGTGACATTTTTAACATTTCTATACACAAAATTTTGCTTTATTTTGATGTTTGATTTAGTTGATTCTTATAGAAATTTTTGAAAAATTTAACACATTTAGTCTAAAACTTGGCGGCTTATTTTAAAAATATTCTAGCACTCTAAAAAATCATAATTAAAGTGTTGAAAAGCAGCACTGTTAGTACAAAGTTTTGCTTAATTCTGAAAATGTCTCACTAGTTGTAATCAAAATTTTGGCAAAATTTCAAAAAATCACATTTTGTCCATAATTTCAAGATTTTAATCCGGAATTTTGATTCATTATTAGAAATATTGTGGTACTACAGATTGTCATCCTCAAAATTTTAAGAGTTTTGCGGTTTTATTTGACTCTAGTACAGAATTTCGAAACGATTTAGTACTTTTTAGTGCACATACAATTTCAAGATTTGTGTAATAAACTGCTCTATCTTGTCGAAAATATGAAAATTTTCACGAGAAAATTGAAATTTAGTACTTTTTATTGACTAAGTGCAGCAAATTTTCTAAAATTCCGCATTTTTATTGCGAAAATAGATTCAAAAAGTCACAGTTTTGCCTTGCAACTCAACAAGCTAAAGTTTGATTATAAAACTGGATAGTTCGGCTCAAAAGTTCCAGTAAAACTAACAAAGTGATTCCATTTTTGACAATTGTTACGAATTATTATCTAAAGAAAATTATAGGTTTTTATGATAATTCATTTGTAGAATTCGCTATAAATCAGTGACCCTGTATAATTTTTAAAGCTTAGATTACCTCAAAAATCGATCAAAAATTAGTGAATTGACCCAGTTCGTTAATTAGATTATGCCACCACTGTCCTGAGTGCTAGAGTGCTAGTGACAGTGCTTGGTATACAGGCTGTCGGATTGTTTGTCGCTCTCAACGATTGTACCGTATTTGTCGAACAGCCTGTATATTGTTCTTGTCTACAACGATCGCATAATTCTTCCAACCTACCTTAAACGTTACTTAATCCAACCAATTAGTAACTGTAGGTAATGGAATATTCGCCATATTAAGTTGCATTGCAGACTAGATCATCTTTCTTGTTTTAAAATAACGACAAGTAACAATGCTCTAACAACAACAAACGAGTTTATGTAAATGAATTCGTTGAAATGTACGAGCTACAAATACGTACATTGTTACTTATACCTACTATAATATCCGTACATATATTCGTATAGGTGCTTAATGTCAATTAGTTAGTAGTCGAGGCGTTGGGATGATTTGTAAAGTTCTAAACAGATTCAAATTGTCATTAGTGATAAGCACCACTAAGCACACTACCCCAACACTATTCTTTATGATAATAAGAATTAGTAATCAACATAGTTGTTTATAAATTTTCGAGACTTTATCAAACATCATTTGAATATTGACGGTTATTACCTTGAATATTGGAAATCTCAACATCTATAATGGATGGATTAGTAATAATATTAAATGAAAATGACCCTTTTGATTAATAGGATAATAGATGAGATGTTTATTGTTAATGATAACGATAGAATTATTCTAATTGGTTTCTATACCTAGTGTATGTACACGTCAAGTACATAATGATTTGGAAAGCTATTAAAACTAATTCAATAGAGAAAATCATGGTGATGGATATTCAACTGAAATAAATCCCACTCGTTGGTTGATTAGTTGAGCCTCCAACAAAAGGACCAATATTACATAAAACACCTTTCTTTAAATAATCGTGTAGAAGATAGACGGTGTGGAGAATTTTCTAATTTGAGTCTAGTTAAACTCAAAAATGTTGGCATTTCTAGCTAGAAGATTTGATTTTCGCTCAAACCACCATTAAATCTCAATTTTTGGTCGAAATCGTGTGGAATTTAGAATTTTCAGTTTGATTTTAACAAAATTGTGTGGCCAATTTGGCAAAATTTTCTGTTAACACCCGAAGAATGTACAATTCTGAAGGATTTTCGCGTTGTTGTTATCTTCTGATCAAATTGCTGGGCTAGAATTAAAAATATGATCTTGAATCATCAATTTTGCAGAATTATCATCGCCTTTTTTATAGCGATTGCTCATCTTACATGGAACGCTTTCTATTTGGACAGTACCAACTTCCAAATTTTCGACACTCGGGAACTGAATATTTATTGACACATGAAAAACCGCCAGTTTTCGTTAATTATCGAATGAAATTGTTGTTTTTTAATCGAATTTTTGGACAATTTTTGTTCCAGATTAGAAATTTCTAGTACTAAATAATATACCATCATCTGAGCAGAATTATTCTTATATCACCAGTTTTGAGGCCTGAATTTTCTATTGACACATGAAAAATGGCCAATTTCAATTCAGTCTGAAAGTTTTCCGTTCTTAGCCCTGGTGTTAGTACCTAAAACTAGAACTAGAACTAAAATTTTCTATTGACACATGAAAAACTAACAGTTTTTGTTAATTTTGATCGAGTTTCTAAATCTAAACATCTATAATCAAAAACATTATCTTTTTGAATAGAATTATTCCTAGAGTTCCCAATTAGCGATTCGCAGGTTAGATGAAACGCTTTGTAGAGCTGAATTATCTACTGACGCATCAAAAAATGGCCAATTTTAATTGATTCTGGAATCAAATTATCGACTTTTGATCGAATTTTTGGAAGTGTTCCGGTTTTAGCACTGTATTCAGCACTTTGGACTGTTTTTAGCACTAAATATAAACATTTAGAATCAAACATTTTCTTTTAACACATTACAAATCAACAGTTTTAGTTGATTTTGGCCTCAAATTGTTATCTTTTGATCGAGTTTTGGAAATTTTTCTATGGAAATCAATAATTTTAACATTGAATCTAAACATCTAAAGTCAAAAATATCTTGGGTCATCAATTTTTAAGTATGCTCGTTCCCGTTTTTAACACTGTTTCTAGCACTTATCATTGTTTTTTCTATCGTTTCTAGCACTTAGCTGTGTTTTTAGCACGAAATTTGAACATCTAGAATTGAAAACATCTCGCTCGAGAGGCAGTTCGCATTTTTCCTCTTTCTTTGTACGATATACGTATGAGAAATTAATTGAGTAACAATCAAGTTGTTCCCCACCTTCATCTAGTCAATCATAAGTCGAAAGAATGTGCTATTTCGAAAAACTTGATCATTTTAGACGCTGTTTTCCGAAAAACGGAAAAGAAAATTAAATCGGGAATGGGTTGACCCAGAAGCCTTAACTTTTCTTGATCTACCTATAAGTCTTTCATTTCATTTTATTGGTTGTATAGACACGTGTACTACTGAATGTTAACACACTTTTTTGACTAAAAACGCGGTTTTCGCAATTATCAGAAAATTCCGTTTGATTTTCCAAATTTCATGGGATAACGACCGTACAAAATTGAATTCTGAATCGAATGAATTATGTCCCATTTCGATATCTTTTGCCGTTTTTGAGTCATCCTTGCGAATTATTTCTCATTGTTTCTAATGGGGGATTGAATGTTACCGTTCACTTCGAGCGACAGCCTTTAAACCATCAATGTTGGAGCAAGAGTTCGTGATTTATTCTCTTCTAGTATAGCGATTGTTCGTGTTAGATGAAACGCTCCGTATGTGGCCAGTTTTCCGACTGTTCAACATCTGAGAGCTGAACTTCGCCGATAATTCGCCTTCAACTGGCAATCTGTAAAGATAGCGATACTGCCCCAACTAACGCTCGTATTTCACGAATAGAATTTGCAATATTTAAAATTGCCAACGAAGATGAGACGACGATAGAAATGTGGAAGAGAAACCGATACATACATAAATGCTTGTCTAGTAAGCATGATTTATCTACAACATAGTCCATATAACAGTTACAACTGTAAAGTTGATTTGAAAATATGGTCAAAGATTTGAATATGTTTTATTGATTTTCGTTTCTGGTTTTTATTTTATTTGCATTTCATATGCGAGATTATTTACGTTTTGGAATTATATTCCCGAACGAAATGGTCTTGAAGGAGATTGGAAACGTGTAGAAAAGGTCAACAAAGCAAACAAGTACAATTCAAGATTTGGTTATATTTACTTTATTACAGTTGCATGAATTTTATCTACTGCAGACCCGTCTATAAGGGGACTTTTATGCATGCCATGTGGGCGTCTGTACATGAAGTTCAAAAAAATATAGAAAAAATAGCAACATACACGCATACACAGGGGGTATTAAAATAATAAAAATAGCGAACAACTGCGAACATTTTTCGATCTTATTCAAAGTTATCGGGTACGGTAATCAAAAATTGATTGGAAGCCCTAGATATTTTGTTACTGAAAACTTACTTGAAATTGTATTGATGCATTTCTCCAACGCAGAATCAATTTGAATACATCTTTTCAAGTCTTTGAATACCCAGATTTACATCTTTAACATCTACCTGCGTCTCGATCAAACCATCAACAATACAATTCGATTCGACCACAATTTAATTGGTCGATTATACTGGAACATCTGGATAAGAATCCACGAATAAACTAACACAATTTGAATTTAATACAATTTGATTTATTTTAAATGTTCGGCTTCTATTAATAAAATAAAATAAAATAGAACTGAATAAAATAAATCCAATTTCGATGCATTTCAAAACAGAATTTATTTATTCTCGATACAGTAGCTGCGTAGGTATAATTTTAATTAAAATCGATTCTCCCGGAATTATTGACGAATTAGCGTAATTTTAAATGTCGCATCAATTCAATCAAGATCTCGTCACAATTAAAACTTTGTTAGCAGTTTTGGCAGGTTTGTGTGGTTCAATGTCTTCAATTTCGTTGGATTTGAAAAATTTCCATAATACAAGCGACTCGTTCTGGGATCGTTCTGTGTGTCCTGTTCTGGCCGTAACTGTTCGATTGAAATTACGATGAGGACGATGACGATGGGAAAATGAACGAAATTGATTGATTTTTTTGGTTTCTCTACATCGTGTTCGGTAACGGTAATGGTTGTTTTAATCAAAAGATGTAAATTGGCAACTAGTTTAAGGAAATCTGGAAACTTTGCCCACTTTTAATCATAATTCTCTTTCTCTTCACTGATTGAAATTGGATTGTTTCGGGATTGTATGAATAATGGGTAAAAGTTTTATATTTTAAATTGGGCTTAAGATGGATTGAATTTTCCATAGATGGTTAATCAAGTTCAAGATTTCTCCATCTAATTCTCCACTCTGACTTCAGATTTCCACGAATTTGTTATAGATCAAAATTGCAACATATTCTGAGGCAATATTGCCTCAGAATACGACTATCTATGGAACAGAAAATCCGATAATTCTCTATTCTTAACTCAGATTTTTACCAATTTGTTGTAGATCATAATCGTGATGGATATTGCCTCAGAATACAACTGTTTTTGAACCATAATCCTCCAATTCTCTACTCAGATTTTCCAGAACTTGTTGTAGATTACAATCGCGATGAATATTGCCTTAGAATACGACTATAGATAATCCTCTAATTCTCCACCCTTAACTCAGATACTTACAGAACTTGTAGATCAAAATTGCGGCAGATATTGCCTCAGAATACGACTATCTTTGAATTTTTTGAAACAGACAATCTTCTAATTCTCCACTCTTAAGGAACTTGTTTTAGATCAAAATTGCGATAGACATTGCCTCAGAAACAGACAATCTTCTAATTCTCCACTCTTAACTCAGATTCTTATGGAACTTGTTTTAGATCAAAATCGCGATGGGTATTGCCGCAGAATAAGACTACCTTTGAAACTGATAATCCTCTAACGCTCCACTCTTAACGCAGATTTTTGCGAATTTGTTGTAGATCACAATCGCGATGGATATTCTCTTAGAATACGACTATAGATGATCCTCTAATTCTCCACTCTTAACTCAGATTTTTACCAATTTGTTGTAGATCATAATCGTGATGGATATTGCCTCAGAATACAACTGTTTTTGAACCATAATCCTCCAATTCTCTACTCAGATTTTCCAGAACTTGTTGTAGATTACAATCGCGATGAATATTGCCTTAGAATACGACTATAGATAATCCTCTAATTCTCCACCCTTAACTTGGATACTTACAGAACTTGTAGATCAAAATTGCGGCAGATATTGCCTCAGAATACGACTGTCTTTGAAACAATCTTCTAATTTTTCCACTCTTAAGGAACTTGTTTTAGATCAAAATTGCGATAGACATTGCCTCAGAAACAGACAATCTTCTAATTCTCCACTCTTAACTCAGATTCTTATGGAACTTGTTTTTAGGTCAAAATCGCGATGGGTATGGCCCCAGAATAAGACTACCTTTGAAACTGATAATCCTCTAATTCTCCACTCTTAACGCAGATTTTTGCGAATTTGTTGTAGATCACAATCGCGATGGATATTCCCTTAGAATACGACCATAGATGGTCCTCTAATTCTCCACTCTTAACTCAGATTTTTTACCAATTTGTTGTAGATCATAATCGTGATGGATATTGCCTCAGAATACAACTGTTTTTGAACCATAATCCTCCAATTCTCTACTCAGATTTTCCAGAACTTGTTGTAGATTACAATCGCGTTGAATATTGCCTTAGAATACGACTATAGATAATCCTCTAATTCTCCACCCTTAACTCAGATACTTACAGAACTTGTAGATCAAAATTACGGCAGATATTGCCTCAGAATACGACTATCTTTGAAACAGACAATCTTCTAATTCTCCACTCTTATGGAACTTGTTTTAGATCAAAATCGCGATGGATATTGCCTCAGAATACGATTATCTTTGAAACAGATAATCTTCTAATTCTCTGCTCCACTCACAATCAGATTTTTACAAACGTGTTGAAGACTGGAATCGCGGTGGAAATTGCCGCAGAATACGACTATCATTGTCAAATATCGTCGATATGAATAGAACTGATACTAAAACAAGTCGATCGATAGACCACATCATCAATTTCAACTTTACTACGGGCGAATTAGTTGAATCAACTAATAATTGGCCTATTTGTTGTATATGTGTAGAGGATGAACGGATCAATCCGAAATAAAAAAAGGAAATTCGCCTCTATTATATCTTAAATTACAAATAAAATTTAACGTTGTGGAAATACAAAGGAACAGTACCTACAATATAAGGGCACAATGTCTGTATTCACTGTTCCTTTTTTCGCTGGTTTTGAAACAGAAAGCTTTATATTTAGCTATTCAATGAATCGTAATAACTTCGTATAGACGGGCTTTTCGGCTGAATGTATTTCTTTTCGCGTTGTCTGCGTGTTATTTTTGTAGTTTTATTGCAAAATCAACAGTTTTACATTCAATTATGTTTGTAATTTTGTTTCTATACCGTGTAAAATTAATGAAACTTATTATTTACAACATTTTTTCAAGTTTTATAGTAAAGCCAAAGTTGCGATCGTTACACACAATATCTCGTTGTCAAAATGTTGACGATAAATAATTAAAAATTGTTACGAAGGAAAGTTGGTAGTGCTTTAGAAGGCTTTATTGCGACAATTAAACGAACGAAAATCGATTGGTTTCTCGTTGATTTTCTTTACAAATTGACTATAATCAGTTGTTTACATTGTGGAAAATTCGCAGTTAGATGAATTCTTTAATAAAAGATGTCGTTAATTAATAGTTCTTGTTCTAAATGAAATTTCTTAGTTGGAAAGCAAATATTTCTTCGTTTTAAAACGAATGAAGTATAATTAATTATAATCTTGTAGTAGAAAAGGTGTTGGAACGTTCCTCTTTCACGAATCTGAAATCGGATCAAGAAAAACTGAAAATAAATCAACTTGAAAGCCGTGGTGCTTTAGTTTTAAACGCCCCTATTTTCAATAAAGTTGCAGTATTTGTTTATTACCAAAGTAAATCTCGATCTTTGTTATTTTTCGCTGAGATGCTTTTTGATGACGATTTCTGAGTCTTATTCGAGATTTTAAATACATTTTCGAGGCTTTCAGACAATTTTGAAACTGAATTCTTGTCTTATAATTATCGAATTCTGCTATCAAATCATTAAAATAGGCATTTTTAGTGGAATTTAAGACCATAATTTGAAACATTTCTAGCTCTCAAGGAGTTTTTGAGAAGACTACGAGCTGAAATACATCTCAATCTTCATTTTCAGCATGCTGATTGTACAAGAGTCGCTTTTTGATGAAAGTTTTCAAGTTCATATTTAGATTTTAAAGCATTTTTGACGCTCTGAGTCAATTTTAAAGCTGAGTGTGTGGCTTTAAATTAAAATTTAATCCGATTCTGCTATTGAATAAAATTAAGGCTATAATTTAACTTTTTCTTCTTTTAGTGTCAATTGTTTTGCAGATTTCATTTTGTTTTAAGATTACTAGCTGAATTAAATCTCGATCTAAATTTTCAGAAGCGTTAATTATTTTTCAATAAATTCTGAAGTATTAGGAGAGTTTCCAAGTTTAATTCTACATTTTAATTCTTGACTTCTAATTAAGATTTTATCGTATTCTGCTATTAAATCATGAAAACAAACATTTTAAGCTGTTTTCCCGGTAGAATCCTCATATTTAAGATTATAATTTGAAACACTCTTGTCTGTCAGTATCAGTTCTCTTGCAAATTTCGCTTCTTTTAAGAAGATTACGAGCTGAATTAAATTTGAATCTTGATTTTCAACAGCTGAATACTGAACAGGTTATTTTTCGAATTTAACTCTAGATTTTGAGGCATTTTTGACACTTCTAGTCAATTTTGAAGCTGCATTCTTGACTTCTAACTGAATTCTGCTATTAGGTAATTTTTAGTTGTCCTTCCAATAGAATTTCCATATTTAAGACTATAATTCTGATATTCTTGTCTCAGCATCAATTGTTTTGAAAATTCGCTCCTTTTTTGTTGAATAAGAAACTATTTTTGATGGAAATTCTGAGTATAAGTCTAGCTTTTACTGCATTTTCGACATTTTTAGTCAACTCTGAAGTTGAATTCTTGACTTCTAATAGAGGTTTTGTCGAATTCTACTAATAAATCACTGAAATAGGCCTTTTAAATGCAATTGGAGTACACTTTTTATGTTTAAGGTCATAAATTGAGGTATTACTGTTTTAGTTATTAAAATTCGCTTCTCTAAGAAGATCTAAGCAAGGTTTCAAACAATTCTGGTCTTTGTTTATTAAATTTCGGCCAACTTTTGGTGATTGCTGAAATTATTTAGACAAACCTGAAAACCGAATGGATCGAAGTGTTGGAATAAATCGCACAACTCGTTAAAATTGTATTATTGAACTGTGTTCCTGATGAAATTGCTAGCTAATTTTTAATAAGCTAGTCTTTATCCTGTCTAAACTAATTATTTTGCAAACTAATATTGATTAATATTATCAAATATTCACAAGTAATTCGACAACAAATTGGCAACTTTCTTGATCGAATTATTTTTCGATTATTAAGTAAATTTTATTAAAAACATCAACAATAAACTACTGAATTTAATTGAAGTTATGAGAGAGCTTGAAAAAAATGTAATATAATTTTTTTGACTGGAAATTTCCATAATCTGTCTACATAAGAGCTTTTATTCCAGCATGTTTAAAGTACAAAGTAAACAATACAGTAAATTAACTTGAAGTTTCCTGATAAATTCGTGAAATTCTTCGTTTTTTTATGCTCTTAAACAACGCAAAACGAACAGGTAGAGCTTGTTGTTAGTGTAGAATAATAATGTTGACTTTTATTAGAAAAATGACTTTTATTCTGTATATGAATTGAATTTTCATATTACACTCTATTCCTTTTTGTAATCCACCATAAAATTGTCTATTTCACGGTGAAGGCTTCCATTTTTGTAATCTAAAAATTAACCAAAAAAAAGAACGCGTACAGTATTAAATTCCTAAAATGGACGTTTCCAATTTTCCAAGCTGCACGTTTGATTGTGTAATTTATTACATCAGATCGGAATAATAGAGACGAGATGAGTCTGAGGATGATGAATAAGGATTTTTTTCTAATTATCGCTTGTTGGTATTCGATCGGCAGCTTTTTCAATCCGTTCTCTAACGGGGATTTTTCGAAAATATGGCGACAATGTTGATGGTGATAGCAGCACGAACAACATCAACAATAACACAACAGCATCAATAGGTTGAATGTGTGATTAATGGAACAGACAGGAGGCGTCCCGACGTCGTCGTCGTAGTTGTAGTTTACAGGATTCAGCTAGGATCGCGCACTCCTGCCGCCTTGCTAGCCTGCCTTTCTCTCTCTCTTTTATTCCGCACATCAGTTCTGCTACACTCTGCAGGGTCGGTCGTTGGTTCACTACTTACTGTTCACGTTTCTCTTTTGAATCTCAAACAGTTGCCATCGAATCGTTACCGAATCCACACCAACAATACGACAACAACAACACGTCCATTCTCAAGATTTCACTTTCTATTCTATAAAAACAATCGTTTATAATAATTTAATGTTAAAATTAATTAGTGCTAATTACGAAAATTACCCGTATTCCGGCTTATTGTTATGTGTATTTTAACGGCGAATTAACCGAAATTAGACTCGACAAAAATAATTAAATGTGAATGAATTTTTGACGGCATGCATCAGTTCCTGTTATTGTTCTTATTAGTGACCAATTCAATATTATTTGGTCCTCATTACGTGCAAGGTGAGATTTATTTTCAATTTAATTTTAGAAAATCGTTTTCGCAATAGTTTGTCTAGAGTATTTAGAGATAATGCCGCATTAATTGGGCAATAAATTTCGGACGCCTTCGCAATTATAACTCAACTCCTCCAGTATAGGCGCAATTCTACAACTATTTCGCTAAATTTTCCACAGAAATGAATTCACTGTGGATTTGTTTACAATCGGCTCGAAATGAAGATGATGTAAGTCCCGGTGGTGGAAATTTGAAGGTTCGAATCTGAAATTTTCATCGTCGGCTTTCTATTATCCGGACACGAATAAGGAGTCTACAAATTTCCCATTATTCCCAAATATTGATAGAAAGTCGGTAATTTATTCGATAGAATAGAAAACAAAACCTATAATAGAATTTAATTGTTACGAAATGGAGCGTAACAAATTTTTTTAAATTTTACAAAACGTAGCGCAATAGAGCCATACGGTTTCACATTCTAATTATTAATTTTTTCACATTCGATTTATTCTAATTAGATTCAATATTGATTGGATTTTACGTATTTACATTAACAAGTTGACCGTCAAAATACCAACAGGAAATAGCCCAGTTTTATAGCGCACCAAATTTAGCTTGGCCCTATCTCAGTCGAGTCAAATTTGCCCAATTATCGCCGATTTTAATTAATTTTTAACTTCCCCGACCAGAGGGTAGGGAAGTTATTTATTATTGAAATTAGAATTGATGTTCCATTGCGTCGAGTTCTTCGAGTTTTCCTCCGCTTTCTCTCGAATTTTCAGCGACTTATTGATGGAATTTAGGCAAAAAATTGAGTAGTCACGCCGAATACGGTTGAGTATAATGCAGAATTGGCAGAGTCATAATGCCAATTTAACAATGAACTGGAAGTTTCTACTATTCTCCGTTGTACGTCCAAAAACACTAAATAATGTTCAGGAATTTTTTAATTAAGTTTAAAGTCCGTCTATTAAATTTAAGGGACAAAAATTTGAAAGGGGCCGAATCTAAGAACCGGCCTAATAACTTCCCCGACACATTCCGGATAGTTAATCATGAATTAGAATAGAATATTAAAAACAAGTATCAGAAGTCGACAATTAATGCACGAGTCCAAGTTTAAAAAAAAAAACTAACTTACTATAAAAATCAAAATCGGGAATCAAGAGCCGTGGCTATCTCACCACCACTGAAAAATTCAATGAGGAACCAGCACCCCGTCAACCAAAACTCTGTTCACTGATCGGTGATTCCACACACAATTTTCAGTTCAACTTTTTTATAAACTCGATACACGATTCAATCGCGAAATTTTGACAGAACCACAGAACTGTCATTTCAAAATTTCGCAATTGAATTTTCTATGGCAACCGATCCCTTATAGAAGGCGGCAAATTTGAATTGGTTGACTACACTATTTTGCCAATTTTGGGCCCTAATTAAACAAAAAAAAAGAACATCACACATGAGGGGTATTGTTTCGGACATAAAAGCACATGCCCTTTCGATTGGTGATATCAAATTAATATGTTATCTTGAATTTTTTTCAATCAACCCCCTCCCCCTTCCACCCCCGTGGTTCGATTGGCACCAAAAACTAATCAACTCGAACGGCCACCAAATAGTTTGTGCTGGCCAAATTTGAACTCAATCGATTAAACCGCTTTTGAGTAATCGTTGGAGAACCGACAGACTCACACACACACACACACACACACACACACACGGACATCAAGCTAAAAACTTCAAAAACGTGTTCAGGGGACCTCAAAACGTAAAGATCTGGTGAAATCTCGAATTCGAAATTTTGGTCCGAAACTAATAACTTCCCTACCCTCTGGTCGGGGAAGTTAAAAAAATCAATAACGTTCTGATTTATTCCAGTTTTAGACTATAAAGCGAATCGTTGTTGTTTTTTCCGTTCTTTTGCCATCTTCAAATCGAATCTCCCACTGATTTTGTTTACGTTGTACAGCTCATTTTCTCCTCTTTTTCTCAATGTTGCTTATTCGATAGAATATCATCGACGGTCTAGTTTTATTATCACAAATCCTAAAAGATCGACGAAAGAAACAGGTAGAATTCCATCGTCCATTTCAATATACATTAACAATAATAATAAAAGAATTCCATCAATATTAATGAAACGAAATTGTTGAATTTCACTATCGAAATCGGACATTATGCAAAAATTTCATCATCACCATCAACAATATCAACAACAGCACCGTATATGATTTGAATAAATTTACGAAAAAAATAACGTAAATTAAAATTTCACACCTGTATCAAGCCTTAACTAATTGAGCGGAAGTTGAAACATCGGTTTCTCCTCAAGAAACCGAAACGTTGATTTTTGGTGAACAAAACCGACCCGGTCCTGACATAAATGATGATGATGATGATGATGGATCAAGAATGGAGCTTACCGAGATGCTGATATCGGCTTGCTAAATTGTAATCTCAACCACCGACACATAATCAAATTTATCAACGTGAATATTTATCGACCGGGGGTGTGTTTTTAAAATTCATTAAAACACCACCGTTCTGGTGGTGGAGTAACAATTCGCCTCCAGGTAAATGAAATTAATTTATGGCTACTACTCGCTGTTTACTTGTTAAAAAAAATATAAATCGGGCTAGTTTTCAATTTAAAAGGGCTCTAGTTTTTGTTTTGTAGTGGAATTCCGTAAGATTTATCGGTGTCAACTACATACAGTTTCAGTCTGTTCTTAAATCCTCCCTAAATCGTAAATTAATGGTGGAAGGACCTCGTGTACGCCGAAACTGACTCTATTTTGCCTCTTTCGATACTCTCGACTTGTTTTTCAACCAGTTGTATTCGAAAAAAACAAATTAGAATTGTAACTTTCTTTAGAAATAGACGAAAATATTTTGAAAACTTTCCAAAATCGGCAAGACTCGTTGGAATCTCTGCATACGATTAAAACAGGGTGTATTTCTCAAGTTAAACGACCTTTACGAAAAAATTTGGAGGCCAGCAAACCATTCAATTCATAAATTTGCATACAACTGCCATAGTTGAGCCGCGATTTATGTTTTGTTATCAAAACAACAGACGACTTGAAGTTTACCAAAACGTGATTTTTTAATTGCCTACAATCTTAATTAGACAACAAAACGAAAATCGGGTATATACTCAAACGAATCCAACTTGACTAAAGCATTACCGTTAAGGTGCCAGATATTCGATGCGCGAAAAATGCAAATATTCAACCTGCGATTTTTCGCTCGTTCTTGGACCATGAAAATTGAAAAAATATTTTTGAAAAGCCCTTTTCTTGGTCTATTTAAGGGTGTTTGACGTTTTGGAAAATTCTGATGTAATTCTGGATTACAGGCAAAAGTCTTGGGCCTTCTTTTTCCGATAATTTTCTATATTTTCCCCCATAAGTGGCCGATATTCTATCTTTTGGAAGGATTCTTCGATTAATGTGTAACAAATTGAAAACACTACACAAATGTATGTACTTTGAAGTTAAATAATTAATTCTAACAGAAACAATTCGATTTTTCCATGATTATCGATGATGTAAAGTAAAAATTGTACACAAAATCGAGTTTTTCCATCTTCGCAGTTTTCTTAATTTTCCGGAAAACTAGCAGATCAGTCGGAAATTTTCTTGAAAATTTGGAAAACGTTTTAAATTTGCCATATACAGGCAGAAGAGTTATTTCAAAATGAACTATACTAACCGAATTATTAGGGAAAATCCAGAAAATTGTACAAACGTACTGCAAAACTTTTGTTTATAATTCAGAGTTGTATCAAAATTTTCCAAAACGGAAATTACCGTTAGATGCTTCGAGAAATTCTCTTTTCAAAAATTTGTCTTTGGTTTTCATAGCCCCAAAAACGAGCGAGAAATCGCGGGTTAAATATTCGCATGGCCTTTAACGATACCCTTCCATCTTCATTCAATTATGGGTCGGTTTTTCAATAAATAAACATCAATCCTGTAGGATTTGACAGCAGATTCGTCCTTTGGTGTAATTTTCGCTGAAAAAGACGACAAATTGAGAGTCACAAGTGGACGGGTCTTGTACAAAAAGACTCCTTATTATGCCGACCCGTTCGTTGAAGCCGCCACTTGTGTTAGAATTGTAACAGTGTCTAGTCATGGTTTTCCATTGAAATTATCCAAGGTTTGCTGTATAAAATCCTAGACAGGGCAATTTTATTTACGATAAGCATCCACTAGACGAAAAAACATTATTATAGATGTCGAAAAAATGCACGTTAAATTCGAATAAATTTGTAACAATTTCTAACTGTTGTTGTGCCTCTACTTTTGGAATTTGTATTGGATCAACGGCACTACGTACCGTTAGCAATCCCTTTTAAAGTTAATTGGGGAGACTTGTTTGAGCCCATCGAAAATCCGCCACAATTGCAGAGGTGTTTTTACTGGTGTTCGGAAGAAAAACCGTTGTTTACTGTTAAGTGTAGACCTTGGAATAACTCTACAAAAGGTTAGATTATGTTAATTACTATTAGACTTTCCCATTTTATAGCTCACTTGAATTCTTGTTATTTAATCGGTTATTATAGGTGAATGCGTAAATTTTCATAGAATTGAAGGAAATTAAAGAGCAGCTCTTGAATTGTTATAATCGATTAATGTGTATTCAATAGACCAACGGGCGGCTAAATGAACGGTCGTGTACGTGACATAATAACCATTTGAACCATTCTTGTACGAAAACTTCTACACCTCTCTATTATGTTTTACAATAACGGTTTAGTTGACATTTTGTTGGCTTTTATTCCAACTTTCCGGTTATTGTTCCGCTTTAACACTGGACTAGAGACTAGAGATACCGTTCTTCAAACACAGGACTGCCGAACTATTCATATTTGACAAGCGATTTGAAAAATATTCCAAGGATTTATAAGAGAGTCCCTGGAGGTTGTTTCATGAAAATTAGAACCCCGTAGCTCACCGGTAAGTCGGTCAAAAACCGAGTTAAACACAATGACTCAGAATGGCTCAAGGATGCTCCTCTCATTTATTTTTTCAATTTTCTCCCTCGTATCTCGGAATAAACGCGAAATAAAATAATGCTGAGTTGTTGAAACAACTCAGCATTATTTTATTTATGTCTACATCGCATTTAAAAGTTGCAACTGCCAATGAGCCACAAGGTCCAAATTTTGCTAAAATGATCTCTGGAGACTCCTATAAATTTCTTTTCTATTACTTATTGGAATAATGCCACCCTGACACATTGTCTTCGTTTTTTTGGCATGGTTCTAATTGTTAGAAACATGTGCTCGTTCATTTGTTCCTATTGAAATGATAGCTTGAAAGCGGCTGATCTGATTTAATTAACAACAGACTAATTAATATTCCAACTAGATGCGAGCAGTTTTGCACTGGTTGTAAAGTAAAATGGTGGCGTGGTTGCCAACTATTTCTGATCGTTTTAATTGAAATTAGGTGTAGGTGTTATGCTGACATGCACATAATTAAAAACTCAATTCTAGTTAGTTGGAAACGAAAAAGAAGTCGTATAGACGACGCATAAAACGATCACAAAAGAGACGTCGAGAACTGAATATAACGCTGGAAGTTGGATTTATATTGGAGGATTTTATTAAAGACACAAATCATTTCGATCTATGTTAGTTTTTGTGTCTTAATTCTAGAGCTTTCTGTATTTTTTAACTGTAGAGAATCAATTTATAAAAGAATGATTTTGGTTAAATTACAAGGAATATAGTACAAAAGAGAATCCACAGAAAACTAATTTGAATTCGAATAATGTTCAACTTCTGTATAATTCACATTTTCATTAGCAGTTCGCCTACCATATTTCGAATAATAATGAAACGGTCAATAATAATAATAATGGAGAGGTTCGTTTAAAAATTGAGTTATATGCTTCATGCTGATCGTCATTTAAACGAAATATAATACTTGGGGAAAAAGATCGTTTTTTTATATATTTGGGGTGAAATTATTAATCGATAAACCGGCTTTATATTTGGCCATAAATCCCCCAAAATTCGCCACATGTTTGTAACTAAACTGTGAAATTTTTAATCGTTCAATATGTTAACTTCTTAATAACACAAAAGAGCGGAATTTAAAGGATTTAATAACAACAACAGTTTAAATTTTTGTATTTTAAGCAACTTTAATTGCGATTTGAACACAATTGGGGATTTTAATTCGAAATTACAAGTACAAACTTAATTAATCATCATCGAACACTTTCAGTTTTAAGCTTGACAATTCCTTAGTTTTTCCTGAAAGAAACAGACTGAAAATTGAGCAAATTAGAAACGACTCGTTTCAGACAAGAATTTCTTCTGTTGAAGAATTCTATTAGGATGACTGAAAATAAGCGACTGGCTTATAAATCAAATTATTTTGTGACAGTATCAGACAAAAGAACTTGTCTATTGTAATTACTAATCATTTGCTATTTTCAACTAACAAAAAAATAACTGTGTATATCAGATTTTTCCAGTTTATAGAGATTTTATAGGCTGTTATATGGAAAATATGCTTACTTTTCTAAATTTTGTGGATATTCGAAAAGTTCGTCCAATTTGCTATCAATTACAGGTATATTCACTGGAAAACAATCTGTAATTGAAAATTTCCACAAAATTTTTCAATACAGTATAATCTATACAATGCAGTTTAAAATACTCTTTCCAACGAGTCCTAATATTTGACTTTCGAGTGAGAAATAAGGGAGAAATCTTTGATTAAAAAAAATCCGTTTTTCAAGCAGTTCTAATCCGGCTTCTTATGAACTTTATTGATGAATTACAAGAATTTGAGCCGATTTTTGAGACAGTTTCCCAACTTGTAGCCTTTTTCTTATTTTACCACCAGTTTATTCGACTTTAGTTGACTTTCTAGCAGGATTTCATAACGTTTCTCAACATTTTTTAGTGATTTCATTAGACAGATTGCTTTATCGAACTCTGTTTTAAATAATTTGACTTATAAGCCAGTTTCTTATTTAATTTGGCTACGCTGAAAATTCGTTTTTCTCGTAAAGATTTTAGATCTGTTAGATGGAGTATAAATTTGGCGAATTAGGAGATGGCTGTAGGTGAAGATTATCTGAACATTTGGATTAAAAGTGGAGGAATCTGTTGAAAAATCGATTAAAAATGGCAAATCCTATAAGAAAATCAATTAAAACTGTTGACTAATAGTAAAATTGCTCAATTAGCCATTCTTCTTTGTGTTATAGAAGTTGTTCTGTTATTCAAAGGACATATTTTCTTTGGATCTATAAAAATATTTGACCTATTCAATTTATTTCTAGCGGATTTTTATAAAGCCCCTAACCATCAAATTGTAATCTTTCTAGAGTCCATTATATGATTTATGTTCCCGGACATAATCCTCTTGCTCTTATTATTGGTATTGTACAAATCGTCTTATTGATTTTCCGAGAAAATTTGTAATTTTTAACAATATTAAACAAGTTGTTGCTGTTTACTGAAAGCTGTTGGGATTATCTAATTATCACTTGCACTTTTCAAAATTTACAACTCTCCTATTACAAGTATCATTTGTTAAACTTTCTATTTAACTTTATAAATAATAATGATTTATAGCAAACATCTATTAGAAAGTATTAGTTGTTAACAATAATCAATAAGCATTCCTATCAATTATCTACCAGTATTGTCAATGTCAATAGCATTGAGAAAACGAAATATTGGAAAACCTCTGACACGTGTTAAATGTGGGATTTTGCTGTCGTTCTGCTTCCTGAAGGATCAGAGCCCCTTCTATTTCTTGACCACTCACCCGTCAACGTTCAATATTTACTGGGAATATAACAGAAACATGGAAAAAGAAATAATAAATAATATTTTTTGTCCGACTACTACAAGAAATCCAGTCTGTTTTCCATTGATAGTGATGTAATCGTATAGCTTGGAAAAAAAAGAAGTTTGCACACACAGAACGGTGACCCAAATTGTGCCCTCCTTCTTCAATGGATTAATTGCCACAAGCTATACTAAGGTCAAAGAATTTCCTTTCACTTCTCTATAACATGATAGTTGCTCAATTTTTTTCGTTTCTTCAATAAATAGTCACGTGTATACACAAGGTTTAAATGTTAATATGTCCATCTTAACATTCCATTTAATTAACAAAAAAATTAAATGGAAGCTTTACATTAATTCTACAATGTCTTAGTCGATTCACTTTCTCCTCGTAACGGAATCTGAAGATCTAATCGGATTCTTCATTTAAAAAAGATTCTATCTCGATCTTCCTGTGTCGGTTCTTAATCTTGTTTTACACCATTTTCCTCACATTTATTTATTGTTATTGTTGTATTGTGTTAAATCAGATGTAGAAATGAAAGTGAACAGGTACCCGAATAACCCATTTTAAAATAATCAACGATATTGTCTATAAATTGTACCAATTTAACATATTTTATTCACCACTAACTGAAATATTAATTTAACAGTTGAGTCAAGTTGAGTTTGTTTGAGTGTATTGGGAATGCATGATGACAGTAATCCTGAATTAATCGGGAATTTTGTCAGAATTTACGACTCAGTACTCGTTTGATCATTCGTTTTAAGTTAAGAGTTTTCTCCTTGAAAATAATCGATAGGATTAAGACGAACTGTGCTTTCAACTATGGCCGCATTGATGACTGTCTAGATGAATATCTTGCTTGACTTTATAATAATAAAAGCTCTTAAATGTGTTCTAGCCAAATTCACTAACAATTCCAACTTGTCGGGCCGTTTCGATAAAAATCTCTGCATATATGAATTTTGAAATAACTGTAATAAAATACAACATACACATGGATCATATTCAATATTAATAAATTGTATGGTCGGCGTTTCGTTTAATAAAAGCATACCTGTACGTTTAACAGACAGGCATATAAAGCGAAATGAATGAATATTCTTTCTGTTGTTGTTATTATTATCGGACGAAGAATGAGAAAAATCGAACATGTAAAGATAAATCAAACGTTTCCCCTATTTGGTTAGCGGCCAGTTTCGATTGTTTGTCAGTTAAAGGGAAATATGAGGCTGCCATCCGATAGACAACTGGAAATAAACAGAAAATCCCCAAATATTGCTGATCATTTAGTAGAAACGAACGGGCGTGAGATCGACAACACCTGTACAAAAGTAAAAACATCCAACAAACAAGATTTTCGGCCGATCCTATCGTTATCTTCACAAATGAGAAGAACCGGGCTCTTTCACAAAGGTCAGCGACTTGACAATTTCTGCTAAAAATAGTCGTTTCGTATATTTGCCAGCTTAACGAAAAAAAAAATGTAAATGAGACAAGTTTCGCACATCGAATTCCACGTCTTTTCACTCGACTTGACATCGGTCAAATCTTCCTATATTGAAAAATCATCGAAATTTCCAATCATCATCGAATACGCAAGCGAAGAACTGCATGTGTGCCGGGAATATTCGATCAACCAGGCCCGGAGTGGGCGGACAGGCGTTTGTAGGGGGTCCATGATTATTATTTTTTAATATGAAAGATGATTAAACCGCAATTTTCAATAATTGATATTTCGGTTTTGGAAACGGCGCAAAAATTAAAACAGATTTTAAAAGAGCATTCCAAAGTGGATCTAAGGCTTGTTTTCGTGTCAAAAAATCCCTATTCGTTTTAGAAAATTCTAGTTGAATTTGAATTTATATATATTTGATTTTTTTTATATTTTATCCTATAATTTAGCAAATATTACAAATTTACGAATGATTTTTGCATAATATATAGAAAATTGAAAGCGTTTCCCAATTCTCCAAGAAATTTGCTAAACTTGCTAGTTTTCCGGGAAATTGCCAAAAAGTCAAGGGCTCTATTCCACCTTTTATTTGATTTGGGTCCAAACAATGCCAATTTTTAACAATCGACAATTGACTTATTAACGGAGGTAAGGCAATGAGTAAAGCAGAATTAGAAAGAGCAGTTCAAGGAGCATTAGTGAAGGTTTTTTGTTTTGGAAAATTCAAATCCAATTTGGGTTTATAGACGAAAACCCAGCAGCATGTTTTTCTACATTATTGTTAATTTTTCGATACTTTCGCCTATAATTTAGCCAATATTACATATTTAGACAATGTGTAGAGAATGGAAAGTGTTTTTCAAATCTTCAAGAAATTCTCTAATCGGTTTTCAAAGTGATTCTCCAATTAGCTTGCTAGTTTTCCGGGAAACTATCAAAAATTGAAAGACTTGTATTATCTTTTTTTGGTTTAGTTTTAAAAGCTTATCAGTATATATTTTTGCGGATAAATAAAGGAGAATTTTAAGGATCATTCGCATTTGCAAAATTGCATCTTCAAATCTCTCTAATTCCATTTCGATCGTTAAAATTGCTACGTTGGCAAAAATCTAGTCCTTGGCCAAGATGGGTTAGTCCGGCGCTGCGATCACTTCTGATTCGATCATTAGATTTACTTGTCCTGATTTGTAGGATGTCTTAAAACTAACCGACCGATAAATTGAATTACTGTTGCGTGTTCTTCCAATGTTACTGACAGATTCGTTACAAATTTAATTATTAATTCTCGGCATGTTTCTGCTGTTGTGAATTGAAAAATCCGGTGGAGAATTTGAGGGTTGTTTTGTGGTTATGAAAATCTCATCATCTATACAACAACGTAATACTGTGTAGATTCAACCGACTATTAAACAACACTAAATATTCGGTGTTAAAATTAAACATACACTTAATAACAGGAAGGATGGTTTAGAACGAATTTCACCATACTATAATTAGATTTCACCCTTTTGAATAATATTAGGACTGCTGATAGCTTTAATAGTATGAATATGTGACAGGCTTTGATGCGTATGTTAATTATATTTAACAATACACAGATCTATTCGAGAATTAGAAATATTAATTAATACAAAGCTGTACTCACACTATATTTTGTAGTATGTGAACGTGCCCTAATCGAAATTTTCCACAAATTAAACCGTCGACGATATTGTGGTTGTTTCCTCGTTAACAGAATTACTAAATCTTATTCTTGATGATACTGTAATTGTTGTATTTGCTTCCGTTTAGTGGTTAGACTGATTAGATGTTTGCAATCTTATCAAATTCAATGAGATAAACGTGCGACCAACACCACCAAGCTGAGCTCCTCTGGAAACATTCCCCTAATTGTAACTTTTAGAATCCTTAAATTAGAGCGATTTACGAGTCGCGCAAGTGTTTGCGAATCGCATTCTGAGTTGCACATCAAAATTCGTTAGAAACCAAAGCTTATTTAAACATGTGCAAATTTGCCTAGATTCGACTTGAAGTTGGACAATATTAAAGTCAACTAAACTGTAGTATATTCGAATTAGAAACTTCTACGGTTTGATTAAATTTCAACAAAATCCGCAATAATACGGATTAACTATTGAATTTGAGTCACGCTTAAGTTTCGTTTCATACATACACAAATATTGTAACTAAACTTTAACAATTACGTTATTAATTATAACAATAGTACTAATAAATTGTTGAATACAGCTTGTACGTAAAGGAAATCATAATATTTTAGAAAACAACGGTTTTTTATAATACACCAGTTTGCTTGAAGCTAAATTTCGTTGCATTATTTTCTTCTCCGCTTGGTTACAAAAATTCATTTTTAATTTACCGAATAATTTAAAACGATACTGAAATTGAAACGATTCTCTCATTATTTCATTGATTGTCAACGAATTATTACAGTAGTCCAATAGCGACTCATTCGATAATTATCCGAATCGTAACGTTAACACTATTGCGTCATAGTTGGGCGACTGTAATTTCTTAGAATTTCGTCTATAAACATTCCAGTGAAACTCATGTAAATCAAGTATTTTTTCTAATTGTCATCGTTATTGTAATTGTTTCTTGTAAATGGAATGAAAATAACTCCTGTGGACAAACCGCAAGCTACAAAACACAACAAAAATTTGTACGTTTCACCGCAGGATTTGAAATAGAAAATTTCATAAAGGATTCCACAACTCAAAACCGACAATAGAGAGATGCCGGCAATTTGCTCTCTAACCACCTACTAGTCTGCACAAAAAATTGAAATTATCGTTATTATTGTACGGTCTTCAATAATGTATTTTCATCAAAATATACCGCCCGGCTGCTTTATTAATTTCAACAAACAACAATGTGTGTTTGTGAATCTTCTATTTTTGGTTTTGTTGTTTGTTGTTGTTGGAATTCGTGCGGGTTGGTATTTTATTAAATCTTTAGATTGTTGTCTGTTGCGGACGGTCCAATGGACAATTTAATTGAAATTGTTAGTGTTAACGGACAATATACAGGCTGTGTGGAAACAACTATTAGAAGAGAAAATTCTAGGATGGGTCTTTTTAACAAGAAATTTCGAGTGTAAATCCAAATTTTTAACAGCTCTAAATACTAAAAATTAGGTACTGTTATACCTTTTCTACCCTTTTCACGCTCGTTATTCGAGAAAAATCTGGGGATTATTGTAATAATTAAGGGTTAATAAGACTGGTTTTTTTTGTTGAAAAATTGCAAATTTGAATTCATATTTTGAGACATTTTCTAGTCTTGTACTATCATTATTATAATTTCATTTTTTCTGTCTTATTCGTATTTATAATAAACTCATTAATTGTTGTAAGAATTAAAGATAGACGAGACAGGTCTTCTTGTTCAAAAATTCGAGGTTTAAATCCAAATTGCGGCTTTTCTAGCCAATAAACACTTAAAAGCACTAAATTTTTGCAACGCTGTTACTATAATTCCATTTTTTCTGTCCTCTTCAAGCTCTTTATAAGAGAAAAATCCATAGATTGTAGTAAAAATGTAAAATTCTTGTGGCAGGTCTTACTGACCAAAAACTTGGAACTTAAATCCTGATTTTGGGACTTCTACTCACAAATAAACTTTCAACAAAATTGTGTAGCACCAAATTTTTGAGTTCTAACTTAAATTCCATTGTTCTCACCTTTTTCAAGCTCCTTATAAAAGAAAAATCCAGTTTATTGTAACGATTAAAGATCGACGCCACAAGTTTTTTTGATTTTTCAAGTTTAAATCCAGATTTTGAGACTTTTATTAAATTAATACTCAACAAAATTGAATAGCGCCAAATTTTTGCATTGCTCTTATTGTAACTGTATTTTTGCTATCTATTTATGCTGGTTATTGAAGAAAATACGTGGATTGTTGTGAAAATTAGCGACTCTCGGCGCAGATCTCTGACTAAAAATTTGTCACATTTTCCTGCAAATAAACATTTAACAAAATTGTGTAGCAGCAAATTTTTGTCGTATTGTTCTAATAATTGCATTTTTTCTACCAATTTTGCGCCCGTCTTGGTTTTTGTTGCCTTAATTCTAAACATAAATATTCAAAAGGGTTGTTTTCAACGTAGACTGTTTTATTTTAAGCGACTATAATTAAATTTTTTCCCAAAGTGTCATAATTAAAGAGCACATTTAATTTTCATATACATACACTCATAAAACATTAGGACCACTTCTAAGTATAATTCCATAATAGTTTGAATGTTGAACATGACATGAGAGGACGTTATAAGATAACTATCGCGTTAATAGCTTTACCAGTTACTGTCACGGTATATAGTCACGATGTTGTTATTGGGATAAACATAGAGAGAAAGAATCAGAGTGGCTTTTTAACAATAATTTCTAGTTTGTGCATCTGTTTATAGTCAAAACCAGTAGAATTAAACACCTAAAGCGGCAACGGTACTAATAAGGATCCAATAATTGACTAGACGTATTCTGAACGAGTCGCATATTCAATTAGAACTGCACATATAACTGCGCATTTAAATTACAATCGAGATGGAGGTACAAGTTTGGTGTTCAAACCGTTCTTGACCGAGCCATAAATTGGTTTTAATGATCATGCGATTTCTTCGAATCGGTTCGAATAAAAAACCACTTCTATTTAGGGTGGTTGATTTATTATTTGGCCCGGTCGATAATTATAATTGTGCTAAATTTATATTGACAATGGTCGGTTTGTTAGCAAACATAAGCTACAAACAACAAATACAATTGGATTCTGTTAGATTACAAATAGATTCAATTTTTTTTTAATAATGCTAAATTTCAATGAGACAATGTTGTAATAGATCGGATGATTTCGACACGTTATGATTTAGAATCCGACCGATTTCTGGTCAATAATTTCGAAATACCTTTATACACCTCAATTTTGTATTGTGTGTCGCAAATACCGTCAACAATCATAACCGATCTATTATTATAACAACAATAAGACCGATAGTAGACCGTTAATTACTACAACAATAGTCCCGTTAGCCGGAATTCACCTACAAGAAAATTAACTACTACGTTTTTTTAACAACGATCGGTGATTATCATCCTTTGGGACTCCACTCTAGCCACTTTTTCACTCAACAATGTAATAGTATCAGTTGAATTCTATAGGGGGTGATTTTATTATGATTTGAAAGGCGGCTAATGTTTCTTATCACAATAACAAAATAATAATAATAGTAATAAGATTGTTATCAATCACTCTTATTTGAATAAATAAAATTTTTTGTGCTGGCTTCCTATAGAATCATTTGATTGGAATCGTCAGATGAATGAACGTTAGGAAGAAAGTTGGAATGGAGAAATTTGATAAGTTTCAAAGCGTCGATTTGAATGGGGGATCAATGATTGCCGTAGTGTTTTCGACGACAATAGGGCCGTTATTAGCGCTACTCTAAACTGGTCTCCATCTCGATCTTATTTATTATAAAAAATAAACAAAAACAGCTAGCTTTAACGCGACTCTGATCCGATTAGAGGATCGAACAGTTCGATATTTACGCGAAAATCCGTGTTTCCCATCCTTGTAGCACAAAGCTACAATTTATTACGGTTGGCCGCCTGTTTTAGTCATTGAAAACATATATCAACACCCCTACAACACTTAATTTAAAGATAATAAAGATAGCAGAAAGGTCAAAACTCGTTCGAAATCTCTTCCATGTTCCAACGGCCTATTATTATTGTTCTTGTTAAACGGAGAACATTATAATAGTTGGAAAAAAATCTAGGCTAATTGTGTGAGAATACTACAATGAAAACATTGTAAATTTAGATGGTGGATAGAACAAAAAGATGGAGGAAAAAATGCGCAATTGGACAATTGTGGGAGATTTTTTATGGCCTCGTTTTTGTAACATACTGAAATTAGCCGTTTAGTTTTTCTTGTAGAATTCGGTAATCTTTTGCTATAAAAAGGGGTTCCTCGTTGATTAATTGGTAACTAGAAGGGTGTGTACGTTTATTTTGAATTTAACTCAAGATTTTCATCAATCACAACCGACCCCTTGCATCATTTATTATGTCAAAATTCTTAACGGAATGATTAAAGTATCGTTTTGTGTTTGACGTATTAAAAATGTACAATTTTTACAATTACTAACAATAAGACTACTGGTCAATATACCTGTTTGAATAATTAATTATCAGCATTTGAATGCACACAGTGTATAGGTTTCTATACAGAACTTTCTATTTATGAAATTTTCAAAGGAGTTGGAAACTATACAACAAGTTTAGTTGATGCTTAGACTCCCCAGCTTCTATTCTCTCTCATAACTATCATTGGAAATTGAATTGAACGCTCCTATTTAAAGTTTCAACAAATCTTGCATTCTTACCGTACAGAATAAATAGAGAATTTCTATCAACAATCTTGTATTTTTCTATAGGGGTGGAACGAAATCCACCCTTATTTTTGTTGCACCAACACCGGAAACGATTCATTTGATTGGAGGCAGAAAAACAGTTAATAAGTGAACGTTCTATTGAGTTTCCTTATGTTAGATTTGTTTTTAATGAAGAAAGGAAGCCAATTGGAAACGGAGTAAACTTTAAAACCTTTACCGGCAATATTTCTTATGCGAGATGCGAATTTTATTTGTTGAGCATTTTCATATTCTGCGTTATAACTTGATTATTTGAAATGTATTCAATCGATTTTCCTGTTTTTTCTTCTCCTCTTGTTGTACGCGTTGTTTTTTTTTTGTATGTTGCTCGTTGATGGAAAATATTTGCAAGAAAATCTAGATGAAAGACGATATTTTATCGAAATTCTCCAATCGTATTGTTGAAAGCTCTCGATTCGCCCAAACGACTACTTTCAACGCGTTGAGTTTATTAAAAAAAAGTGGAAAACTATTGAAAACTAGCAAAAGAATTCGCTCTATTTTGACTCGACTCTGAAATCGAAACCATCTAACTGATTATGGTTGAACTTTCTTAAATACAGCGAGTTCCATCTAAATATTCCTAGTTCTTATAGCTTTTCTAATTATCAAGCGATTTGAAAGATATTTAAGGAATTTATAGGGTAGCTCCTGGAGAGGATTCTAGCAAAATTAGAACTTCATAGCTTATTGGAAAATTGGTGAAAAACTACTTTGATGTGAGAATGTTACGATTTTCACCAAACAAATATGCATGTTAAACGATCAAGAATGACTGGAAGATCTTTTTAAAATAGTTTTCTTTCATTTTTCATCTCTGGATCGCAGAAAAACTTAATCTTGGAAGTTTATCATGAATTGACCAGTTCAAAACCGAACTGGGCGGAGCGGCAATGGCCTTCTAAATCGTTATTTTTTAAATGAAAGATAACCCCAGTTTTTTAATAAGCGATATCTCGTTGATTTTTAAAACTATCGCAGAAATTAAAACAGATTTAAAAAGAGAATTTCAAGGTATATCTATGGACTTTTTCGCGTCAGAAAATTCCGATTCAATTTTGAGTTACAAGGAAAATTTTGAAGTGTTCAAATATTTTACATCTTTACATTTTTTCTCATAATTTAATCAATGTTGTTTATTTTTCAATGATTATGACAGAGTTGATAGACAATGGAAAATGCTTGCCAAATGTTCAAGGAATGTCCAATTTGGTTTGCTAATTTTCTACGAAATTGCCAAAAAGTTAAGCGTCTTTATTACAGCTTTTTTGTGATTTTGTGCCTCAATAATGGCAATATTAAATAATTGGTAACTTGTTTATTTCCGTTAAAATTGCAATAAATCAGACAGGCATTAGAAAGAGCATTCCAAAGAGCATTAGCGAAAGTTTTTTGTTTTGGAAAATTACATTTGAATTTGAATTTATAGACGAAAAGTGTGATTTTTCTCTATATTTTTATACATTTTCTATATTTTCGCCGATAATTTTGGTAATATTATAAATTTACTAATGATTTTTGCACAATACCTAGAAAATGGAAAGCGCTTTCCAAATCTCCAAGAAATTTTCCAATCGGCTTGCTAGTTTCCGGGGAAGTTGCCAAAAATTGAACACGTATCTTTTTATAATCGATAACTCGCTTGTTTTTGGAGATAAATACAATAGCATTAGAAAGAGAATTCTTAGAAAAATTTTTGCTTTGGGAAATTGTACCCTTAATTTTTTCTAATTCCGTTTCGGCCATTAGAATCTGTTGGAAAACAAGTGGATGGGTTAAAAAAGAAACAAATGATTTGGTACCACTACACTAAGAGAAAAACAGCTGCCAGGAGTTTGGGGATTTATGTAATTCGTCCAAATTCGATATTTAAGAAGAAAAATTATGGGCAACAAAGCACTTCTTTATTTTTGTTCATCTGAGGGCGAAGAAGGTCCTCCAATTAAATAGAGCTCTAGGTTGAAACCTAGAAAGACAATGCCTAAATCAGTGGCAATGATCGATTTCGGGGAGCAAATTCAGCAATTTTTCCAGAATCCAAAGGTGGATATTCGACTGGTGAAAATCGCGCTATTGTCAGATTAAAATAGTTTTAAGTAATTAGAAGAGCTCAAAACTGGGATCATTGAGATGAAACGCCCGGCATTGACGATAGAAAATTCCCCCATGTCTATCGAGTTAATTAAAAAAAAAAGCAGTGCGATAAATATAGAACGGATTATTGTGAAAAATCCACTGTCTCTTTGACGACAAAACGGCGCTATAATCCTGAATTTATAATTCACAATGTAATCTTCTTCACCATTCTTCTTCCTCCAAGCTGGATTTAAAATTAATGAAAAAAATATCGAACGTTGGATATGTTGCGTCATTATTGCTAAGGTGAAACATGTGCAAATAAAACAACACTAACAACAACAACGTTGAATAAAATCGTCATTTTTATGAATCACACACCGACAACGTATACGTGCCTCTCTTGGACATTTCTATTGCTTTTCGCCTCCTTACGCAATACAGCAACAACAGTGGGTAAAAATGTGAAGGCTGTCGCATCTCATCTTGGAGTTCCGGGAAGCAAGGCTTTTTGTCTCGATGAGGACGGAACTGAACAACTCCCAGTTTGGAGAAATTCTCCATTATTATGTTGGAATATATTCAAACGACAGTGACATTGATTTGAGATTCATCCGTTTTTCTATCGCCTATACCGAATTCTATCGTGTAATCAACGAGAATAACAATAACTCGTAAAAAGGTCTTTCTATTGTTTGATTTCATTCTAAAGCCGAGAGTCTGGATTTTAGTGTGGAGGATATGTTGTAAACGGAAATTACAACGCTGTATTGTTAATTTTTATATACAGATAAGGCGAACTCGTCGTGCATAAAAATCATAAATAATACAATCGCCCATATTTCACCCTTTCACGAACGTATTAAGAATTTCTAATAAACAACACTATTCCCAAACAGTCTGGATATCGATTTCGATCTATAAAATCAACGAATATTATTGGATATAATAGCAATTATGTGCTAATCGAGGGTTGAACATTTAAGCTATTAAGTGCCCCATTACAATAACCATTATCGTTGGTTTTTATTAAAAACGACTAAAGTAAAGTCTTAAATAGAGCCCATCATCGTTTATGGCGAATTTCTAATTTTATGTATTTGTAAATCATCGTAGTTTCCACAATTAGGACCCGCATATAACCCAGTTCTTTTGCCCTTCTACAAAACTGTTACACATCTTTTATAGATTTTTCTTCTCTCTGTTTGTATCCATTGAATTTGATCTGTTTGGCATCTATCCAAGTACAGTATACACTCAAATATTGGAAAACAATAAGAACTGAAATTGATGATAACATTTTTATAATATTTTTGTGAATTGTACGATATGTCAAACTTCTTTAAAATTTCTGCTTTATTGCGTGCTTATTATTTTTGAGAAAGAAACAAATATATCAAATATAAAGATTTATGACAATGTCGCTCGTATTTCTCAACTCTTTGATCTTCTTGCATAAAACTACAACATGAAATAACAATAATAAAAATAAATAAATAAATAACCAACGGTTATATTGCACACAACAATGATGAGCTTTAAACCAAAAGAAACTTATTTCTTATTTTAGCAACTATACCGACTGTTTCATTTAAAAGCGACATAAAGGGAGACATTTAGAGTGTCAACAAATTCAACCTTTGCTCAGAAGACTTAGAGAAATATCGAGACAGACCACTAACACCCTTTTTCATGCAAAATGTTTTTCGGTTTTTTTTAGAATTTTAGTCAAGTTTTCTAAAAGCTATAGGGTCAGAAATGTAGAGATTCGTATTCAGAATCGACTACCCATCTACTATCTCGATATCTTTTGTCGTTTTCGAGATATTTCAATTTTTATTATCCTAATAACTATTTCTTTTCTCATAATTATGCAAAATTTTATCGAAATTATGTTACTTTGGAGGCTATTTTACGAAAAAGAAAATTAAAGTAGGTATAGCTCAGAATTATAGCCCAATCTCTATCTATAGCTAATTTTGACTTACAACTCCTGCTTATGCAAATAGTGAGCTTGGTTCCTGTAACACCCTTTATTGTCGTTTTTTGAAAATTTCCAAAAATTCAATCGGGCTTTCCAAAGGCCATAAGAACTGTAGAGATTCATATTTTTCGTAGTTTTTGTAATATTTTGGTTTTATGTATCCAAATAAGTGCTTCTTTCGAGCTAAATCCTCATTGTTTTTCGATCGCACGGCCGATATTTATAATCCCATATCTCAATCGTTTTACAACCGATTTAAATGATTTAAACGGAATTAGAAAGAGCATTTCAACTATCAGGGAATGGCTATTTCGTTTCAGAAAATTTTAATTAACTTTCAAATTACAGAGAAAAATGTAGGAACACTTTTTTGTTGTAATTTCTTCTAATCTTCCATATTTTCCTTCATAATTTGGACAATAATTTTTATTTTCCAATGAAATTACAGACTTTGATAGGAAATTGAAGGCACTTTTTAAATCTGCAAGAAATTCTCCAATACACCTGTACTTTGCCAGAAATTAATGAGAAGGTTGAGAACCTCTATTTCTGATTGAATTTGAAGGATAAACTGTGCAAGATTTTATTTAAAAATTTGCGCAAAAAGGCGTGCATGACCGCAAGGAAAAATCCAATTCAGGAAAATAGAGAAGTTGCAAAAAAAATTCCAAAAATTTTCCATTCGGATCTTATTTCCACAGATTAAACATAACTATTTGGCAACAAGATTGACTTTCCGACAGTTACCATTTTTGTTAGGTAACTCTTTAAAAATTCGTTTGAACTACCACATTTTTCAAAGTAAGTCGCCGTTTTAAGAATCTTAGACTCAGAACTGTAGAAATTTATATTCAGAATCGAATGAGACGCTTACTACCCTGTTTGTTCTTCTGGAGATATTTCAGTTTCGTTGTCCATAAAAGTGCTCCCTTCGAGAGAAATCTTTTACTAAAAGAATTAACGCTTGAAATTGTCTCGAGAGGCTGCATTTAAACTGCAGGACCATCGAAATAAGGCAATAATCTTCACTTTCCATAGCGAGAGAATAAAAAGCAAATTCAGATAAATATTGGCGAATAATTTAGAATACTGCACGTCAAATTTGTTCCAATATAACGCCTCTAAAATACGAAATCTTTGCACATGCGGAAATTTATCGTTCCTTTTGAATAAATTATTATTTAACTGTAAAATCCCCTATTCTCGTACACGTGATCGTATTTTTCAGACAGCCTGTATGGAGATGATTTAAAACGAAACGTATAATATGATTTGATGATTAAACGGGATTTAAATTTTTAATTGTCCCAGGTCAACGCGTATATACTTACTTTCTGTTTTTACTTTCTATTTTTAAACGAATAACGTTGAATTTTCCAGCTTCTATTTCAAGTATTCGTAAAGGGAATTAATTAGATTTTTCTGTACATCTGCTGTCGCACCTTCAATCAACGTGACTCATTTTAGAATAAATGCTGCCATTTAAAATAAATATAAAACACAAGGTTGTTGGGGAAATTGCAAAAAAAAAAACCGCCCACCATTTTACAGTTAGTTCTCCACAATTCAATACGGACAGATTAATTTGTTTGATGAAACTCTGAGAAAACGTAGCGAAGTTCTTGTCGTCTGATAAGTTTCTCAAACAATTTCTTTGTTGGATTGCTAGTTGAAATTAAGAAGTTTTATGTACAAATCAGATTTGCGGTTGGCAATTTCAAATTAACGAATTCGTTCAACAAGTTGTCAGGAACTGGGGTGATTGATGACGGGACCATACGCGAATCAATGATTAATTATTGGATTTTCTTTAGAAGATACAGATCCAGACTATTGAGAGGAATCTGATAATTTTCCTAGAATTGTAATACGGCTTGATTTAATTGGCAAGTAACCGTAATATATTTTTAATAGATCCATAAAACCAGGGTAGTGAAGCACATAAAGCTTTATAGACTGTGTTCGGACTATAAAGCGAAAACAAGGAACAATAACAAATACAGATTAACAACAGTAAGAATAAGAGCCGAGGGTGGAGAATATAAATTTTATTTTCTCTTATCATCTATACACGTTTTGAAAAATCTCTGTAATTATTTGAGTGCGTCAGCAACAAATTCGGGTCGGGATCTTTGCCCGAATTCCAATAAGAATCGAAACGAGCGTAATTGAAGCTCAGTATCGATCGCTGTATTCAATTTGCGAATAAATTCAAAATAAGAATGAATAGATGGCCGAAAAACACATATTGAAGTGGCTTTCTATTGAAAAATATCTAATTTCGCCGATCCTTTTATAACAACAGCAACAACAATAGCGGCCAGGAGAAAATACAAACCCATCCAAAAGTAAATTATATTTGGCTCCACTTATCTGTTATGAAAACGAGGGAAAATTGATAGAAAAAATCTATATAGGCGGACGAATCGTGGAAAATTGATGTAATCATGTTGACAGAAATTAGAATTTGATTGTCGATAAAATCGGAAAATATATTAGAAGAAAATATTCTCAAAGTTGGTATTAGTTACAAAGTTGACAAGCGGGGATCTTAACTAACTTTCCAAAGGATCTAAATCTAAGTTTCAGCGAACATTGTTAATTTTATTTATTGATCGCATTTCAACCCTAATTTCAAACTAGTACACATTGGGGATTTTGTAATAGTCGGCATCTTAATATCGATGATTATTCGAGAATATAAAACCAGCTTGATTTGTTTACCTTCGGTATTTACTATTGTTTCGTTTGGAATTCGTGACAAGTTAAGATTCCGTCATAATATGGGGAATTTTCGCAAATATTCGGTGAATAATATTGCTCGCATTTCAATCAAAATTGTTACGGAATTTTCGAAATTCTACCGAAAAAACTACAAAATTTACACACTTTGTATGGGCTTCAGGCTAACAATCAAGGTCTATCAGAAGGTTAATAATTACAAAAAAACTGCCGATTATTGAAGGTGACTGTATAAAACAGCCTCTCCTTAATTTGATTGTTTTCCCATTATCGTTAATATAACACGATATCTAGCTCAGATACACGTCTATATTACTAACAGATCACTTATTGTATTAATTAGTTTGTCCATTTAATAGCTAATAGCAGTAGCATTGATAAGGGGATATGTAATGGGCGTAATAATATATGTCGGTTAAATCGATAATGACAATCGTCTTTATGATAATATTGTTAAAGCCCATATCCCGGTGGCAATATCTTTGTAAAGTGACTTGCCTTGGAAACGTCGACAAACAGGCAAACATTTATATAGTAAGAACCACGCCTTTAATAACTACCAATTTCACTATTGTTTACTTATACGTTCCTCATAACATTAACGAATTTGTCTTTTAATTAATGACAAACAATCAACGACAATAATTATCTGTTCATGGCAGGCAAATCTAATAAATTTTAATTATCATACAGTAAATGTGGTGAATATGCAATAGAGTTCGCCTAGTGGAAACTTCCTTCTATCTGCAGGCTATCAATTTTGATAAGATTACGTGATAGAAGTTGATGATGTTCCACGTTATTCACTTCAGACTTTAAGTCTTTATTGCAACTCTCATTATTGGACGAACGATTTGGAAAATATATCAACGATCAATTAGAACCTCGTAGCTCATTTGTAAGGCCAAAAAGAGCTCCTATTGGAAAATACCGTGGTATTTGAAAATGAGTTTAACTCGTAAACGACCCAGAATTTGATTATTTTTATTATTTTCCACTGAATTCTAGAAAATATAAAACAGGAAATAGAAAATAGAAAATAGGATAGAATAGAGGAAACTGAAAAAAAAACAGTTAGCAGAATCTTTGAATCATTCTCAATCTTGAAATTGCCACACTGTCAGAATTAAACATTTTCTACCAATTTCTAAATGAGCTACGAGGTTCTAATTTTGTTAAAATGTTCCCTAAAAATCCTTCAAATCGTTCGTGAAATAGTCCGGAGTGAATAATGAATAAAATTAGTTTCATCTTCTAAAAAAATTAAAGGCACTTTTGTTGCTCTACCTAGAAATGTCAAGATGGGTTCGTTCCATATGAGCTACAAAGTTCTAGTTTTTCGAAAGACCCTCTACAAACCCCTAAAATCTTTTTGTAGGGTACCTCTAGAGATTTTTTCAAAACATTAGAACCTCGTAACTGATGGGAAAGTTGTTCGTTTGGAAAACATCGCGAAACGAGCCTTTTCTATCAGCTTCCAAACGAACTACAAGGTTCTAATTTAGCTTGAATATTTTTCAAATCGCTCTTCAATCACTCCTAAGTGAATAACGACGAAACTTAGTTTCGTATATTTAAAAAATTTGAAAGGGGCCGAATCTATGAACCGGCCTAATAACTTCCCCGACACGAGTCCGAGTTTTTAAAAAAATGAGTACCGTAGTACGAGTTTTGTATACAATTTTATCTATTGGAGATACTTTATTAAAAAAAAAAAAACTTACTATAAAAATCAAAATCGGGAATCGAGAACCGTGGCTATCTCACAACCACCGAAAAATTCAATGAGGAACCAGCATCTCGTCAACAAAAACTCTGTTCACTAATCGGTGATTCCACACACAGACTTTTCAGTTCGACTTTCTTACAATTCGATTCACAATTCAATTGCGAAATTTTGACAGAACGACAGAACTGTCATTTGAGCGCGGAATAAAAAGTAGTACGGTAGTCCCAACAAAAACATGGAAAAATTCAAATCATATAGATTGAATTGTCGAGGGAATATACATTTCTCTTTTTGGAGAAATCAAAATTTATATTATTTTAAAACATTTATTTATTAAAAAAGCGCTAACCGAAACACAAAACCCGCTCAAAAAACCGCTTGAAAACAAATATTCTGAGGTTATGTTTCAAAAATGACAGAAGAATGTAAACAAATGCATAGGATTTTATGCCTCCAGTGATACCAACAGTAGATATCATTCTGTCTTTATAAACTACCGTTATAAATTTTGCTACGCTTTAAAAATTATGTTGGATAACCTTCTAAACTGTCATTTCAAAATTTCGCAATTGAATCGTGAACAACAACTCTTTTCTATGGCAACCGATCCCTGATAGAAGGCGGCAAATTTGAATTGGTTGACTAGACTATTTTGCCAATTTTGTGCCCTTATTTAAAAAAAGAAAAGAACATCGCACATGATGGGTATCGTTTTAGACATAAAAGCACATGCCCTTTCGATTGGTGATATCAAATTAATATGTTATCTTGAATTTTTTTTCAATCAACCCCCTCCCCCTTCCACCCCCGTGGTCCGATTAGCACCAAAAACTAATCAACTCGAACGGCCACCAAATAGTTTGTGCTGACCAAATTTGAACTCAATCGGTTAAACCGTTTTTGAGTAATCGTTGGAGAACCGACAGACGCACATACATACACACACACACACACACACACACACGGACATCATGCTAAAAACTTCAAAAACGTGTTCAGGGGACCTCAAAACGTAAAGATCTGGTGAAATCTCGAATTCGAAATTTTGGTCCGAAACTAATAACTTCCCTACCCTCTGGTCGGGGAAGTTAAAAATTAAATTCGCTTGATTGGTCTTCTACCTGCAAATGTCAAGGTGGTTTCATTCCAAATGAGCTACGAGGTTCTAATTTTGTTATAAATCTTCTAGATATTTTCGTAGGGTGGTGTTTGGAGATCATTTTAGAAAAAATGCTAATCACTTCCATCAGTTCCAGAATAAAATGAAGATAAATGAAAAAATCAGTGTTTGAGTCATTTTAACTGCTAAATTGTTAGAAAGGAGCCTTTTTACCAACTTCTAAATAAGTTACGAGATTCTAATTTTGCTAAAATGTTCCCTATAAATGCTTGATATATTTTCCAAATGATTTAATTTGAAACGACGAACACGATTAAAGATTCGTATATTGGAAAAAAACTAAAGACGCTTAATTGCTGCTCAACCAGGAAATGTCAAGGTGGTTTCGTTATTTTCGTTTTCAATCCAAACAATGCACAGTTAACAAGGACATTGTCGATTATGGTCGCTACAGAAACCTCAAATTAGTTGGTGAATAGAAATTCTACCGAAAAAACGAAAGTCGCTCATTTCCTTATACAATTCAAGCTAGGATATAAAAGGGCGACATACTTTGTGAAAATATCCATCCTAAACCGACTAAATATATCCCTTTGATAACAACCACCTCTATTGGGGGTGAATTTATAGTAATCTGAAACGTAAAGAATAGGGGATGTTAATCTGAATGTCTACCCACAGATATTCAAGCCTTGTTAAATACAGGGGCGCTTTAACGAATCGTGAAATAGAGACGATTTTTAGTCGGCAAATTCTTCGAAAACTACTCCTTGGCCTCCAGTTTTGAACTAGATAGATAAAAGTTAGTAATCGTTTCTCTAGAGCATGTTTACGGACAAAAAACGGTAAACAATACAATGGGAATTTAATAAAATTATGCAAGGTAGACAACTTTCTCTCGTTTAATAGTTGTTACAAATAATAATGTCAACATATTTTAAGACTTTATTATTGCCGCTACAATATCCGATAATAAATAGTTCGAATTTTCAATATAATTGGAAAAATAGGACAGAAAAGGAAAAGCAAAACAACAACTTAGAGGTTAATTACGATTATGATTTAATTAACCGAACGATCTGTAGTGTGGTTAGTTGGAAGAATGCGGACGTTTATTGTGTCTTTGTTCGGAACGCTACCGCACCTTTTGTATTCACTTCAAATTATTTCCACCAATTTGAAAAGTTTGTCTTTTGAATCAACCTTGATCTTAATTAATTGACTGTGAAGTTTTAACGTTTGATTTATTTTAATAATTATTTGAGAAAGCTGTGGGAATTATTTAAAAGTCCAGATCCTCTCGAAGTTTTAAAATTATTAAAACTACTGTGTAATCGATTAATTCAATAATTTTCGCTTTAATTTCTGTTTACTATCGTTTTTTTAGTTTGGTATTGTTTCCACCAAGCATGCACGATTAAATCGAATTTCCTTAAATTTTTACATAATCAATTGTTGTATAATTTCATTATAATTATTACGTAAAAATGAAAATCAAAACAATGAGAATAGATCGAGATGAGAAGATAAGAGAAAAATTTTTTAATTAAAAACTTTTACCATTATTTTCCCGGCTGGTTATTAATTTTTACAAGATAAAAATGGTCGACTTGAAAAACAAAAAATTTGTTCAAATTAATATTTAAGTTTTCCTTTTACAGAAAAAAATCGGTGAAGTTCTATTGTAAAAATGGTGGATGCGCCACGCTCTAATCCACCAACAACTCGGCAAGTTTATCCCAATTTTGCCCAATTTTAGAGATCGTTCAATAAAACTGCTTGAAAATTGTATTTTAAAGGATTTCTATAAATCCTATAAGTTTAGTTACTCTTACAAAATTAGGCCGATTATTGAGCAATCGCGGCCACTTCACCAGTGACACATTTCAAATAACTTCATGGAAAATTTCAACAGTTTTAATCATTACGAAAATTATCCCCGGTTTTGTAACGCCTGTTATTTCCGATAAGAATCCCATTAAACCCAACCAAATCACTGTCAAGGCTGCCCATCTTACAACATGAAATGAATCAATACAGCAAATTTCCCAACGTTTTGGAATCTCGATGACTAACTACAAGGCTACTGATTTTATTTAAAATACAACAATAAAATCACCATAATAGGGCAATTTCGATATGCTCGATTTTCGGCGGGAACTCCATTAAAAAATGTTGATTTAATTATAATTACCCGTAGAATTGTTGTAGCGTTAATCTAGAAAACGTGCGTACTTTCACTTTCGGGTTTACTTTTATGAAACTACATTACTTGTAAATTATACAAATTGAGTTGTCTTTTTGTAGTTTTAAATAGAAATAACTTAAATAAGAGAACGTGACTGCCGAATTAAATTTCCGTACTTTAAATTCGATCGAATTAATTTGTTCAAAAACCAGCAATTGGAACAGTAATGTGTATATTTAAAAAAATATAGGAAATTGTTTGAATTTCGATTCGTAATTACTGTAATTAATTATCTTGATTATAGTTGGTTTTATTGCCAAATAAACTAGAGTTGTAAAATATAGATTCTGATGTGTTTTGGCACAGTCTGAACAACATTACAACACTAATAAATATCAAAACATAGACAATGTTATTGTAGTTTTACAACATGACACCTACATGACATCAAAGTTGTCACTATATAGTACCTGGTTTCCTATAAAAGAACGACAAAAGGGGGTAGATTTAAATTATATAGAGTTGAGTTATTGTAGTTGAATAAAAGCTGATGCCTGTATATACGATATTATATTGTTAAAGAAAGATATAAGAGAATAAAAGCGGTATGTTGACAATTTTATAGCTGTAGAGTCTTTAGATAAGGACACTATTTTAGGTAACAGTTGTTATATATTAATCTACCCTCTAAATAAGGAATGAGAGGAAAAAATTGATGGTGTTGAAGTTAACGTTTAAGAACAGTAAGAAAAAAGACTAACTCATTAGTGTGAGCGTATTTGTGACCTAGATTGAGTTACTAGAATATCAAACTGGCTTATTATTATTCGAAAAGACACCTACAACAAATGGCCATCTTCAGTATGTTCGACAGATCACGTACAACGAACAGATTTCCTATAATATCGTGTGTGAAAACTGTACTGTTGGAATGTATGAACTATAAGAATTTCTATTTTGATTTATTCCAGGTCAAGACTATATCATTACAAGTCCGGCTGATGCTGAATTCATCCCAAATTACCATCAACGGCAGCAACAAGACTACAATCCCCCAAGGATACCGTCGCAATTCCACCAACAAACTCCCCATGGATTCCAACAGATAGACTCGTATTTACCGCGCGATCTTCAAACATCTGATTTACCATATCATTTACAACAGACTTTGCCGCAATATCGGGTAACAACAGCAACAACAACAACCCAATTCCAACATTCACCACCATCACCGTTCCGTTTAACATCGCAATATATACAACCGTCAACGCATCGTCCGAATTATTCGCATTTATTCTCGCATGCCCATAGTAGAGATCCAACGAAAACTGAAACGTTTTTAGGCGAAATCACATTACAAAATCCGGTCGATTTACCACCGCAACAATTCAACGATTTTAAACCGTCCGGATTCACAATACAACCATCTGAAAGATTCATACAAACAACAACGGAACGAATCGGCGAGAATACGGTGCAATTCGGCGGTGGGTCTAGGGCGAATTTTCTAAATCATCGTACACGTATCTTTGCGCCGGATTCTACCCGACAAATAACAAAACCGCAAAATTACTTTATCGGTAATGATGGACAAGTATTCTTGACGACGAATACGCCTATAAATAATTTAACAAAATTGAAAACTCCAACGACAACTTTGAAGAACTCATTTGATTTAGAATCACTTTTAGAGGCGCCGATCAAAGAGCATACAGCTAAATCGGATAGTGATGATGTTGTTGAAGTGATCGAATCAATATCGAATGATACCAAGGAACATAGCGGGAATTCAAAGGAGAATTATGAAACTACAGATTATGAAGATGATACCCCAACACCTGAATATACCGATGATGATGATGATGAACACGAAACCGAATTGGATAAAAGTGATGAATACAAACATGAAGATAACGATATTGACGAATATTCGAATGAAACTAATGAAAATCAACAAGAAAACAACATGACTTTAACGATTATTGACTTGCATAATAATTCACAAACAGAACAAACCCTACTACATTACGAAGATGACGAAGACAAAGAGTTTAGCGAATCGAAAGAAGTCCAGTCTACAGATCCAGATTTGGTAATTTCGGTTGTAACAACAAAAAGTGTAGTGAATAATACCATAATAGCAACGGTAACACCACCAAATCCAGTAACGGAAAAGATGATATCGTCAACAATACTACCAGATCCTAATGATGAAAACTCGACGGATACATGGGTGGTCGTTGCATCGGTACAAACAAGCCGTAGTGTATCCGGCGCTAGATATCTCCCATCGCCGGTTATCTCACAAGAGGAACGCGTTAAATTATTGAATGAACGTGATGATGATAAAGACGAAGTTACAACATTGACCACAAAACAGAAAACATCAACCGAAAGTTTGATTGATAAATTAGACAGAGTCCAATCGGATCTATCCAGCGGTCTATTAGCGAGCGGTTTTAAAGAAGACGCCAATAATTTTACTGTAATTACCGAAAATATCGATAAAGTTGATGCAACAACAATGCTCGATATTGGTACAACATCAACAACTACAACAACAAGATCGCCGTTACCGCCGGTGGTGATTCGGAAATTCTCGCCGAATTTACGACCAACACCGCCGTCGAAATCCAAGAAAATCTTCGACAACACCAAACAAGACGATTTGTCCGGATTATTACCGCCAGGGTATAAACCGCGGTATCAAAATACAAGAAAAACAACAACCACAACTACAACAGAGGCTAGTATTGAGTTGCCGCAAGGTGATGAACCGGCGAAAGTTGAGAAAAAAACGCCGATTATTGTACAGGATGTTAGTGCATTTTTACCGCCCGGTTATAAGAGTGACGATAAGAAGGACGATAATTCGAAATTAGTTGATACGATTTTGAATAAATTCAAAGCGCAAGAGAAGAATAAAACGAAAGATGATCGAGATAAACCGAAATTGTTTGATAATATCAAAAAAGACAATATAAGTTCTCTATTACCACCGGAATATAAACCAACAAGTGACGAAAAACCAAAGGATAAAACTAAGAATATTTTAGAAGTCGCTAAACAAGACGATATTTCAGCATTTTTACCACCCGGTTATAAATCTTTCAAAAATAAAACACCCACAACTAGTACAACTACAGAAAAATCGGCAATTGGTGGAATTTTAGCAAAAGCTAAACCAATAGGCGATATTAGTTCGTTATTACCGCCTGGATATAAACCAGAATCAACAACAAAAACCAAAGTCGATAATTTATTGGATCAAGCGAAACCTGTTGATATTTCCGCATTTTTACCGCCTGGTTATAAAGCAAGAACCACCGAAAAACCGCTAACAACACCCGAAAAAGTACCAACAAGTCTATTACCACCCGGCTATAAATTCCGCAATGTTGATAAAGAAGAACCTACAACTTCTACTACAACTACAACAACACCATCATCAACAACAACAAATAAAGGCTTCAAAGTTGTATTCCCAACACGTCCCGGTACCGGTACAAGAAAATCCGCAACCCGTTTAACCACCCCAAAACCGATATTCAACGATGAAGTCGCGAAAGTTACCCCACCAACGATACAGAAAGGGTGGCCGTCGAGGGCAACCACAGAATTTACCGGCTGGCCGACACCGTCAACCACACCAATTTCGATTGAGAAACTATTGGAGGCGGCTAGAGCGGCTTCAACAACAGCCAACGATTCGGATGGTTTGAGTAGTACCAGTACTACTACAACAACAACAACGACTACTACAACCACTACAACTACCCCAAAACCGACAACACCGGGGGTTTGTGTGAAAGAGTGCGATTTAGCTGGGACGATAAAGTTGGTAGGTGGTGCTAAATGGGCACCGGAATTGCTCGATCGTAATACGAAAGAATGGCAAATTTTGGCCAATGAAGTTCAGTCTCAAGTAAGATTTTGTTATAATTCCAATTTTGCTTTAATTTTAACTTTAATTATAGTTAGAACAGGTGTATAGTCGGTCGAATAATTTGAATAAATGGTATAAAAAGATACGTATCGATGGTTTTAGTGAAGGTAGTGTTCTTGTTGATTATTTGGTTGAATTGAACGATCTAGGACGACAGATTGATACGCTTGAAATTAAGAAATTATTCCACGATGCTCTGCTAAATTCGGCTAGTCAACAGACAAACCGCGCGGGGAAAGTGCTGGATAATAACGGGAAAATTGATGCGAATTTGAGTTTAGGCCAATTCACGGTTGATCCAAAATACACAGATTTCATCGGTAAGTTCAATGATAGTCCTAATTCTTAAGACACCCCCTATTAATTCCTGCGATTTGAAAAATGTTTTAGTGGTTTATAGGGTAGTCCTTCGGGAATATTTTAGCGAAATTAGAGCTTCGTTGGTGATAAACTGCTGTCATCTGATCATGCCGCAATGTTTACATCCCTCAATTCTTGTAAAATAGTAAACAGTTGATCATAATCTATCTTGAATCGTCATTTTTTTCTATTTTTCAGAACAGTGATGAAAAATCGAAAAAAAAACGATTGTGCAAGGCTCCTCTAGTCTTTCTTCATGGTTTAACGAGAATTTGGGTCTGATGAACACCGCGACAAGGTTATTTTCAAGCGGTTTTTCATCAATTTCCCAATGACCTACGAAGTTCTAATTTTGCCTAAAGACTACCCTACAAATCCTCAGAATGTTTTTCAAATCACTCGGGGCTGTATAGAGAACAGTTTCTTTGTGGGTGAAAAATCGAAACTTGACAAATTATTTCTCGTTCATTTTCATTAAAAATTCAAGTTTTGGGTCTTTTTAAGAAGGGAATTTCAAATTGTATAAGTTGGAAAATATTATGAAAATTTTAAGTTATAGATGAAAATGGATATAACTCGGTCTTCCAATTATGTAAGAAATTTTCTAGTAGTTTTCCAGAAAATTAAGTTTGCTGGCGATTTTCTTGCACAATCTTAAACTATAGAAATGAATGCTACATTTTCTGAAAGCTGAGATATCAAATTTTTGAAAATTTGTCGAACATCATGGGAAAATGTTT
The DNA here is from genome assembly GCA_020740385.1 of Mylabris phalerata. Taxonomy (NCBI): domain Eukaryota; kingdom Metazoa; phylum Arthropoda; class Insecta; order Coleoptera; family Meloidae; genus Mylabris; species Mylabris phalerata. Next base: position 1,086,999 of record JAJEOX010000299.1, on the reverse strand, counting down.
AGCCATTTTCTCCTATTAAGGGGGAGGAGTAGATCTTATCGTTTTGACCGGCGAAAATGTGAAGCGATCTCTCGCTCGTCCTTAAGACTACAACAACCGGAGATGGATTTTTGAAAAGAGCTTTTCTTATAGATTCAAATGGTTCTTCCCGTTTTTCAAAATATTGATACAAATTTGAATTGCAGACAAAAATCTAACAACATGTTTTTTTCGTATTTTTGTACAATTTCTTGTATTTTCTCTTATAACTTGGCCAATTTTGATTATTTTGCAAAAATTCTTGTACTATTAAATAGCAAATAGAAAGTTCTTTCCAAATATTCAAGAAATTTTCCGGTCCCACTGTTAGTTTTCCGGAAAATTAAGAAAACTTCTGTACTCTACAACAGTTTTTATCTGACAGCATTGATCAACCCCTCATTCGAAAGCTGATACAAAAGCCGATGGGAATGTGAATCCCATTTTTTGAAATTTTGAAAATTGCCTGAGTTATCGCGGAAAAACCAACTGGTTTATCTGGCATTGTTTTCGCTTATTAAAATTAATTATTTTGCTTTAATTAAAATACATACGGTTATGTAGATAATTTTGTTCTCTTTCCGATTGGCCCATTATTTTTGTAAAAAATGTTGATTTTCTAGAAGAAAATTGAGTGGAAATCCAGAGTTATTTTACAAAGATTTCCCGCGTTATAAGTAAACAGTGCAGGTTTGCCTAATCGAAAGTTTGTGGTATCATCGATACTTAATCCAAAGCGAAACATATAATTCGATTTGGCAAACATGCACTGTAAAAAGTGTTGATTTCTTCGAGAAATCAACACTTTTTACAAAAATAATAGGCCAATCGGAAACAGGACAAAATTATCTACCTAACCATATGTATTTCAAAGCAAAATAATTAATTTTAAAAAGTGAAAACAATGCCAGAAAAACCACTTGGTTTTTCCGCGATAACTCAGGCAATTTTCAAATTTTCAAAAAACGGGATTCACATTCCCCTCGGCTTTTGTATTAGCTTTCGAATGAGGGGTTGATCAATGCTTTAAAATAAAAACTGTGGCCAAATTCTTATATCTCCTCCCAGACGTTTTCTTAATCTTCCGAAAAACTAACGGCGGAATTGAAAAATTTCTTAAATATTTGAAAACAACTTTTCATTTCCTAACTAACAGTACAACAATTTTTGCAAAATAATCAAAATTGGCCAAGTTATAAGAAAAAATACAAGAAATTGTACAAAAATACGAAAAAAACATGTTGTTAGATTTTCGTCTGTAATTCAAATTTGTATCATCATTTTGAAAAACGGGAAGAACCGTTGAATTCTATAAGAAGTGCTCTTTTCAAAAATCTATGTCCGGTTGTCGTAGTCCCAAGAACGAGCGAGAAATCGCGAGTTAGAAATTCACATTTTTGCCGGTTAAAAATCTCACAGCTACTATGTGCCCTTAAAACTGATTGTTTTGAAGCAGGTTTTCTCCAATTTATGGACGATCCTATAGAATGTCAAGTTATACTATTGGCTTATTGCATGGCAAAATTGGGTGGAAAACAGCCTTTTTGCAAATTAACGCACAGGGGGTGCCGTTATCACAATTTTACCGTAGGTAGAGGTTGAAATGCTATTTCTAACAAGCACAAAAACTTGAATTCTGCACGAAAAATGAACGAGAAAGCGTTTGTTAAAATTTCCACTTTTTTAACGATCCCTTAACTTGTTGCATTAGACTTTAATCGAGTTTTGATAACGAAAATGTACTGTTTTATTAGTTTTAAACTCGCATTTTATCTACTGTAGTCTATTTAAATTACATAGAAAAAGTGTTGATTTAATTGACTTTTTCCAGTTTTACCCAAACAAGCCTACCCAACTGTGGGCTATGCGGAAGATAACGTATTATTGCCCCAGTGGGCGATTGCCGTTATCGTTATAGGCTTGGCATCGTTACTTTTCGTCATCATATTTGGCGTTACTGTCGTACGTATTTTCAAAATTCTCACCCGACAAATAGAAAAATTATCGCTCGTTTTGTTTCCAGTTGGTGAACCGGCAGAAAAACGCGAAAAAGAAGACACCAATTCCATTAACTGAAGATATGTTGAACGAACTCAACAAGAACCATATGGGCGGTTTCGATAATTACGGAGCGGACGATTTGTACAACATGGAAGACGTTTGGAATGAACGCGGATATGATGCGAAATTTGCTAAAAAGGTATAATTTTGGAGTTTTTGTAAAATCGTGAAAATTATGAGGAAAATTGAATTTTCAGCGATCTTCCGGCTCGATTCACGATAACAGCATGTCGAATCTGTACGATAGTTGGCGATCTGAATGGAACGGTTATTATTATAATGCTTATTATGGTAATAATCCGGGTAGTAGTCAAAGTGGTTATAATGGCAGGCGAAGATCCGATTATGATACGAATTTTTGAAAAGTAACCAGTTATTGATAGGAAACTGCCATAACAAAATTTCAAAAAATAAATAAAGAAAAAATAAAATCTACGATATCTGTACAGTAAATTATTAATTTTTGTTATTGTAAAATTTAATTTTTGCTCAACTTTATCGATTCCCGTCCAATTTATTCTGCAGATATTCCAGATTCTACCGTTTCTTTTAAATCTAAACAAATTATAAAAAAAGAAAGACCTATCTAGTCAAATTATTAGGAGAAAGGATGAATTCCGACAGCCTTGCAGTTATTTTAACTGCAATTAAACGGCTGTGAATCTCATTTTAAGACTTACAAAAGAAAAGGAAACCACATCGATCATGACACAACAATTTTGATCCAACTTAGAGCTTCAGACTATTTGCATTAAAGTAACATTTTTTATAATTATCATTACTATTATTATTAAATTATAATAAATAATAAGAGGATGTATAATTACAAAATACTTGCTTTCAATTAACATAATAATAATGACAAATAAGCGAGTGTTTTGTAAAGAAATTGCTTCTTTGTTGTTAAAAACCTAAAAACATCGGGGTAAACTCGCAATTTTGACGATTTTTAAATGGCCTCTGGAAGCTTCTAGACTCGTAGAAGTGCAATTTTATAGTTTCAAAATTGAAAGTGTGCCCCGTTCCAGTTTAATTGTCAGAGCACGATTTCGAACCCAAAAACGGCCAAATCTAGACTCAATGTAGCACATAGGTGTATATAAATGTACAGTCTATTTTCCGAGAAAAATTCAAAAAAATCAACCCTTATTATTATCATCATCATCACTACAATAAACCCGAAATTTAACACAATAAATTATTTGTCTGTAGATAAGAATAATTGTAAGGTGTTAACAAAAATAAATACAAACCTTAATTTATTTTTTATTCTTCACCAATTTCAATTCGGGTATCCTCTTCTGTTTACCGATCAACTCAATACCGCCCATATATTTCGTTAAAACTTCCGGTATTGTAATTGTACCGTTTCTATTCTGGCCTAATTCGATTAAAGCTATCAACAATCGAGGTATCGCACAGGCTGTTCCATTCAACGTATGGACAAATTTCTCCCTATCTTTAATTCCGTAACGAATCCCCAATCGTCTCGATTGATAATCAAGACAATTACTACAACTGGAAATTTCCCCGAACATTTTCCTACCGTACAACCACGTTTCTATATCGTATTTACGATAAGCTTGCGCCCCCAATTCATGCGGCGGCATATCCAACACTTTAAAATCCAAGCCTAAAGCTTCGAAAATTTCCTGTTGTATCTGTAAAATCTCCTCTAATATACCGTCAGATTGTTCGGGTTTCGAGACGATAAACATTTCAACTTTTGTAAATTCATGTACACGATAAATGCCGCGTTCTTCAGTCAAATTCGAAATTTCAGCACGATAACAACGACTGATTGCTGTTAGTTTTAACGGTAGATCGGATTCTTTCAATGTACGATCGGTTAAATAACCAGCTAGGGCGATTTCTGAAGTACCCGATAGACACAAATCGGGTCCGTGTAGTGTTGAATCTAACATATACACCTACAATTATTTCGTTATTCGATTTTATTTCAAATATTTTGTGATTACTTGATTTCTAGTGGATCTGGTATTCATACCGCACCGTTCCACAATATCTCTCGGTAAAATATCCGGGACTGATATCAATTTGAAGTTGTTTTCAATCAATTTCTTCACCACAAATCGTATTAGAGCGTGTTCAAGTTGTGCTAATTGCCCTAATAGAAAATAGCTTCGACTACCGCTGACACTACCCAATTGATCCGTTCGTACCAATTTCAATTTCTTTGTAATTTCGTAGAATTCGTAAATTTCACCATCGAATTGTTTCAAATTCCCAACATCTCTCACGACGATTGCTTCGTTTCCATATTCAGCGACTTTCGGGTGTGTTCTATTGGGGATTTTCATTAATTCATTATAGAATTGTTCAGAAATTGCCACATAATTCGGATTATTCCTATCTAAATCGTCTAATTGTTGTTTTAATTTGTTGACTAATCGAATATCGCCGACACCTTTACGTTTCGCTATATTCGTCTCGATTTCCAATAAATTTTCCGGATTACACAGATATTCGATATCGAAAGATGCATTTTTTGGTAAATTTGCGATATTGTTGACGATATTGGCGTGGAAATGGCGATTATTTCGCAATTTTTGGAGAAATTTGTGGAGTTTATTTCGAAACATTTTGAGGTTAAGTAAGTGAGGTTAGAATGCGATTCTATTCAATGAGGTATCTAGAGTGCGCATCCGCTATTGTTGTTTAAGACCAATTTGGTCCTCATATGGGGAAATTTTGACAGTTAGTCCTCACTCTCTCTAACGCATGAGTATGTCGTTCAATAGGGACTTCCTTTTCTCAAGCCTTAATCGATCATGGCTTGAGAAAAGGAAGGCGATATGTTGGTGTCCTTTCTGTTAAAACGACACCAACATATCGACATATCCAAGATGTCTGCCATCATAAGTGGACACTTTTTTTGACAGGATGCGCACTCTAGATAACTCATTGATTCTATTGAGGGAATTTTGATTGATATTGTTGGTAGTTCGGATTGTAAACAATTAATATAAGGCGCCAAATACAAAATTTTTAAAATACGTAATCATCAAATTGGAATATTGTTTATATGATTGAATAGAATTATTGAAGATTTCGTGTTGAATCTGTAAAATTTGGACTGTCCTGCGGAGTCGTTGATTAAATTGAAAATTACAGTAAAGAATACAAAAAACTGATTAATTATGCCATAAAACTTGGATTTAAACGATATTTATTCTAACGTTTTAAAACTCTGAAATCATTTTTTTTTTTCTATTTACATAATATAATTAATAAATAATTAGAACGACCTTTTACCGAAAAAAAAAATTTAATACTGATTGTGAGCCTCAAAGAGGGGCTTAGTTTTGATTTGACGCAAGGTTTATTTTCATATAAATTTTCATATAAAATAAAAGAGCATGATTACGTAGAACAGTTTTCTTAATTTGAGAGCAGTTTAAAGACATTAAAATGTTCATAAATTTTTTTGTAATCTCCACTTTTGTTGGTCGTAAGTAACAAATCCTGTAAAATTAGAATTGTTTTTGATTTGTAGAAAAAATTAGGAATTTTCTGTAAAACTTCGAATCCAGTTGTCCAAACTCCACTCGGTCGCATTCAAGGTTACAATAAACAATCATTTAATGAACGAATTTTTTCGGCCTTTGAGGGCATTCCCTACGCCCAACCACCTGTCGGAAATCTCCGATTCAAGGTAGGTTCATTAGAAAATTACAATTTTGCGATTATCGATTTTCTTCCTCTTTCGTTAAGGACCCAGTCCCGATCGAGCCGTGGTCGGACAGCTTGAAAGCCACCTCTTCGGCTGAATGTACCCAAATCAGAATGACGGTAGCTTCACACATTACTGGAGATGAGGATTGTTTATTTTTAAACGTGTATGTGCCGAAAGAAACGCCAAATCCTGCAGAACGGCTCGATGTTATCGTCCACATTCATGGTGGTGCTTTTCTAAGAGGCTCCGGCCAGTTTTATTCCCACCCCGAATTTCTAATGGACCACGACGTTATCTTCGTTACGATGAATTATCGGTTGGGTATCTTCGGTTTTTTGAGCACTGAAGACGATGTTATTGCTGGTAATTTCGGGTTAAAAGATCAAATGTTGGCTCTAAAATGGATACAAAAGAATATTGCAAGTTTCGGTGGTAACCCGAATTCGGTGACTTTAACCGGTTTATCGGCCGGTGCTGCTAGTGTGCATTACCACTACTTGTCACCGTTATCGAGAGGGTTGTTCCATCGTGGTTTCTCGCAAAGTGGTACAGTTTTAAATCCATGGGCTCTTCAAGAAAAACCGCTAGAACGCGCTGTTTATTTAGCAAAATATCTGGGTTGTCCGGTTCAGAATACTCAAGAAATTTTGATTTGTTTACGACAAATACCGGCAAAACAACTCGTAAACGCTACCAAACTTTTCTATAGATACGCCAATATCCCTCCCTGTCCTTTTGCACCGGTTATTGAAAATAATTCAAACCCTTTCATTGATAAACACCCCTATGAAATGTTAATTAAGGGAGATTTTCAAGATTTACCGTGGATCACTTCGGTGGCATCGAAAGAAGGCACTTACTTCCAACCGGATCAATTGAAGGAAATTGGTGAACAATTCACCGATTTAGCCCCTTATCTACTCGACTGTAATTTTACACTATCGAAAACCATTTTAAAAACAACCACTGAGAAAATTAAACGACAATACTCGAACGATAATCGTGAAATCAATTTGGTTGATGTATTATAGCTGGCGAATTATTGTAGAATTTTTATAAAATTTGTTTAATTACAGTTGATTACTGATAGATGGTTTGTAGTGGATGTGGAGAGAGCGGCCAAAATTCAAGCGAAATTGAGCAAATCACCGGTATATTTCCTATATTTCAATTATGCGCTAGAAAATAGCCAATTAGAAGGTAGATTTACATTGATTTCAATGATAATTGTTTGAAAATGAGAACTTTAGGGACTACTCATGGTGGTGATGCGAAATTTCTATTCTACAACGCTTTCGGTAACGCTAGAAAAATGACTGTTAACGACTATAAAGTTAAGGATATCATGGTAAATATGCTTGTATCTTACGCTAAAAATAGGTAAGTATTTTTATAAGTAAAATCCTTTAAATTTATCAGAAATTTTTCAAGTAATCCTGAAATTCCTGACGTTGATTGGTTACCAACGCAACACCAAGAAATCACATATTTGAATTTAACAGACTATAAACTAGATGGAATTAAAGTACAAACGAATCGAAGTATATCTCCTGTGACTTTTTGGGATTCGTTGGGAATTCTCGAAAATGACAAAATTATAAAACTAGAAACTAATCCGTTAGCTGTTCATTGATTAAAAATAATACAGCAATGAGAATTCGATAAACTTCTCCAGCATTTTTAGAAATATCATTTTAAGGAACACCCGAAGATATATTTTGTACAGAGGATAATTTTGCGGCATATATTTTTTTCTAATTAAAAAAAAATCCAATTAAATTCTAAATTACAGAGAACAATTGAGGAGCATGTTTTGTTTTATTTATTATCTCCCCCTGTAATTTGGACAGTATTCCGAATTTTCGAATAATTTTCTTACAGTACATGAGAAATTAGAAACCCTTTCCGAGTCTATCACAAAATTTCCGATAACCTTGTTAGCTTTTCAGAAAATCGTCGAACAGTTGACAATTTTACTCCATTTTTTCGCACTTAATTATTTTTTTATGTTTTCTGTTTCTATTTCTGCCCCCATTTTGGTTCTGTTGCGTTAAAATAAATTAAAAAATTTGTCTCTGTTATGGCACTTCCGTATTAGCTCAAATTTTTAGCTAAAATCTACCAGGCGCATCCACCATTTGTAACCTCTGCTAGTATTTGTGTGCAAATAATTTACACTTAGAACAAGTATTCAATTTTACGGATAATAAAAGATAATATTGATAAGAAATATGTAAATTCGGAGCCTTAAAGCCGTGATTGTTCCCCTCAAACTCAATGCAATGTTATCATTTATGTTCACACTACATGTACGTTTCTCGCCACCGATTTCAAACCGAATATTTCCTAATTTCGCTTCAATCTAATTCAAATTATCAATTTTATTATCACTAAATGTTGTAACAGTCAATTTACCTTGAAGATGATATTTTTACCTTCATGATAGAATGTTTGTGACAGTTTACATTTTGATAAGGACTCATATCAATCATTATCGGGCCAATTATTTTCTTTCGTTGCATAATTGTATTAAAATTGTTAATTATTCATTTTATAAACGATCGGTAATACTTTAAATAGTTTTGAAGTCATCCGATAATTGAAAAAACATATCAAACATGAATTGAAATTGGCTTTAATTAAACTATAAGCAGAAAGTAAATAATAAATATGACCTTCTAAGCATACGAACATTTTAAAAGCCGTTCAGTCCGATTCTATATTTATCTACGATAACATTATTGTAAATTTTAGATAGAGTGAATGTATTGTTATTCAATTAAAACCGACTGTGAAATCAAACAACATTTAAAATGTTTGTAATTCTTTTTATTGTTGTTAATTTAATTATACGTAAGTAACAATTATAAATGGATTAGAACTTATCTATTTATAAGCAAATTTAGAAATTTCCTGTCAGATTAGTGAACCAGTTGTTGAAAGTCCACTCGGTCGGATTCAAGGTTATCATAAAACATCGTTCAATAAGCGGATTTTTTCGGCTTTTGAAGGCATTCCGTACGCCCAACCGCCTGTCAGAAATCTACGATTCAAAGTAAAATTTGTGGTTTTATAATTACTGGTACTAATTTTTCTAATTCTCTAGGACCCAGTCCCAGTTGAACCATGGTCGGGTACTTGGAAAGCCGACACTTTATCCGAATGTATTCAGGCCCCTTTTCTGATGACAACGGATATCAGTGGAGATGAGGATTGTTTGCATTTGGACGTGTATGTGCCTAGAGAAAATCCAAATCCTTCAGAACGGCTCGATGTTATCGTCCATATCCATGGTGGTGCTTTTATGATGGGCTCCGGCCACTTATATTCCCACCCCGAATTTCTAATGGACCACGACGTTATCTTCGTTACGATGAATTATCGGTTGGGTATCTTCGGTTTTTTGAGCACTGAAGACGATGTTATTGCCGGCAATTTCGGGCTGAAAGACCAAACTTTAGCCCTGAAATGGATACAGGAGAATATCGCAAGTTTCGGTGGTAATCCAGATTCGGTAACGTTAACCGGACTATCAGCCGGCGGTTCTAGCGTACATTACCAATATTTATCGCCGTTATCAAAAGGATTATTCCATCGGGGTTTCTCTCAAAGCGGTACTGCTCTGAGTCCGTGGACCTTACAGAAAGAGCCGCTACAACGGGCTGTACATCTAGCAAAACACCTCGGTTGTCCGGCTCAGAAGAGCCAACAAATTTTGACTTGTTTACAACAGAAACCGGCAAAACAACTCGTAAATGCTACCCAACTTTTCTACGGTTACGGATTCTTTCCGATTAGTCCCTTTGCACCGGTTGTTGAGAAAAGTTCGAAGCCTTTCATCAATAAACAACCCTATGAAATTTTAAGTAGAGGTGAATTTCATGATTTACCATGGATTGATTCTGTAACATCGAAAGAAGGGAGGACTTTTTCTGTTTTCGTACCGGATCAAATGAAGAAAATTACAGAAAAATTCAACGATTTAGCCCCTTATCTACTCGACTGTAATTACACAGTACCTAAAGCTAATTTAGATAGAGTTCTTGGAAGAATTAAACAACGATATCTCAACGATAACCAAGAAATTAATCTAACTGATGTATTATTATCGATTAACTATTGACGATTAATTTTAAAATAATTTGATTACAGATGTTTAGCGATCGCTTATTTATAGTGGATGCGGAGAAAGCGGCTAAAATTCAAGCGAAAACGAGTAAATCTCCGGTATATTTCTTATATTTCAACTATGCACCCGGGAATAGTCAACTAGAAGGTAGAATTTCTCAAATTGACTCGATAATAAACGAATTAATATAAAAATCCAGGTGCTGGTCACGGTCAAGACGGAAGTTTCTTGTTCTATAACGCTATGGGAGCGGCTGAAAAAATGACCCCTAATGATTTTAAAATGAAGGATATCATGGTAAATATGCTGATATCCTACGCGAAAAACAGGTACGTATCTCTTTAATTAAAACCCACTTTTTGATCAAAATTCTCTTGTAGTAAACCGACGATTCTTGATGTTAATTGGAAACCAACGAAACACGGAGAAATCACCTTTTTAAATTTAACAAGCTACGCAGCGAGTGGTATTAAAGTACAAACCGTCGAAAATATATCGCCGGTTCAATTTTGGAATTCGTTGGGAAATTCTTGAAAACGAGAACGTCGTTACATTACAAAAAGACGAACTTTAATTGTTTTAAATCAATTATTTGTAAACTAACGGGAGGGTGAAAAAAATTAGAAAGGGTGTAAGTATAGCGATAGTAATTATCAACAACCCTGTTTTGTCATTAGTACTGGAATATTGGGCGATTTTTTTAAGTATTACATCAATGTTTTATACTAATATTAGTTTTAAAATGAACGAGTATAGAACAACTGGTTCTATTGCAATTATGCGGTTTAAATCCTCTAATTAGTTATAATAAATTGATGATTTGTTTTATTTTATTCTTATTTAGTTCGATGTTTTGTTTAATTTTTCTTACAAAGTTCCTGTTTCACTCAAATTTAATGCCCTGAGCTAATGGTAAGTCCTTTGAATGGTTGATTGTGATTGTTGATCGTCTCATGTATTGTTTCCAGGAATCACTACCGGATTCTCGGCCACCGCCTGTATGTTTCTCACCACCGAAAGCACCACCAATTTCAGCACCCGATGTCGGGATATTTACATTAACAATACCGCAATCCGATCCTTTCGGCCCAATCCACTTGATTGAAGAAATTAACAATTTAATAGCAAAATAATCGTATTAATCACTCGATTTATACCTTGAAGATGTTGCCGATATTTTCTGTAAAAATACTCGATGATAAGCCTTGTGGAACTTCATTATTCCACGTGATTGCTTCTTCAACACTGTTAGTTTTTAAAACGTAGACAATCGGAGCGAAACATTCGTTGCGTACAAGGGGACTATCGTGATTTAAACCGGTCACTATGGTTGGTTCGACGAAATAGCCAGGACGGTCGAGTTTCTTCAAGAAAAATTATTAAAAATTTGAGATTTATAAACAGTATTCTACAACTTTTTGGCGATTCGTTACCATAACAACGCGGGCGATTAGCAGTACTTTTGAATAGCTTCTCTTTGATGGAAGTGTAAAGAATGAGATCGACACTTGGTTAGTGTGATTCATCTCTTTTCAGTATGATGGAATTGTAAATAATGCGATAGAAGATTGCTGTGTATCTACAACGTTGTCATAGTAACGAATCGCCAAAAAGTTAGAGAATACGACCGGGAAGCTCGATCTTCAGTTATAATAACGAATTGCCAAAAACTTAGAGAATACTGTAAAGTGAATTACTTTGCCTCCGAATTCGATAGTGCCGCCTTGTTTCTTGACCTCTTCAATCGTTGACAAATATTTATTTAACGATTGTTCGCTGTGTAGCGGCCCAATTAAAGTGCCCTCATCTAGAGCATCACCGATACGGTTCAAAACTTGTCCGTATGCTTTTTTTAATTTATCCAAAACTGTATCGTATATGTTTTTATGTAGAATTAACCGTCTTGTAGTTGTACAACGCTGTCCAGCTGTCCCTACGCAAGCGAATAAAGTGGCACGTATCACCATATCCAAATCGGCATCATCGGCTACGATAATTGCATTATTACCGCCCAATTCTAATAAATGTTTACCGAAACGTTTCTGTACTTCCACACCGACTTTGTTGCCAATTTCACAACTACCAGTGAACGATAATAGTTTAATTCGAGAATCTTGCGCCATTTTTTTACCAACATCAGCCCCGCCACAGCACAAACTGGCAATAGCACCAGGTAGATTATTATTTTTTAAAACATTCGCGACAATTTTCGTGGTAGCAATCGATACTAATGGGGTAGTTTCGGCACTTTTCCAAATAACTGTATCGCCACAAACCATCGCTATAGCGCTATTCCAACCGTACACAGCAATCGGAAAATTAAACGCCGAAATAACGCCAATACAGCCTAATGGGTTCCATTGCTCCAACAATACGTGACCCGGCCGTTCTGACGGTAGAATCGAGCCGTTTAAAGTCCGCGATAAACCGACAGCATAATCACAAATATCGATATACTCCTGGACTTCTCCAACGCCCTCGGGTAGGATTTTGCCCATTTCTAACGATACTAATTTGCCTAAAGGTAGTAGAAATTTGCGTAATTCATCGCCGATTTGGCGGACGATTTCGCCGCGACGTGGTGCCGGCAAATCCGCCCACAATTGCCATGCTTGTTCGGCTTGTTTAACGCAATCGTCGTAATCGGCAGTGTTGCCTTGGACGATATTGGCGATCACTCGGCCGTTACTCGGACAAATCGATTGAATTTTCTGTGAATTTCTGTTAATTATTTCAAAATAATGGTGTAATTGTACGACTTACTGAACCGGAACCTTTCCATTTTGTACCATCGTAAACACCGAAATTCGTCTCTCCCAAGCCCAGATCTTTCAAAAAACTATACTTAGATTCCGATATTAGCGTAGATGCGGCCATTCTTTGTAAAATAAATGATGAAATTTGGTTGAATTTGGCCGGATTTCTTAGTAGAACGTTCATAATCAAGTGTTTTTAACTTAATAACTGGGTTATTATCTTCAATTTTGAGATTGTTTTTGTTATTCTCAAATAAATACGATAAATAAGAACATTGATAAGAATTATTACAATTAATTTTGAAATGAGGAATTATCAATTTTCGATAATGGGAATCAGTAAAAAAACGGAAAATTTTCAACATCATTAAAATCTTGACTTTATTTACAAATTACGAATACATTTATTCGATAGAAAACAGTCTTAGGACGGGTTCATTCTTTGTTTAAGCTTTCTAAGGAATTCTTTGGCCAATTTATCACCCTGTCGATGTTCCAGACACTTTACAGAATCCGTAGCTAAATAATTAAAGTTATAAAATTATTACAATTACAAAATTGCAAACTTACTCAAATTATCGGGCCTGCCTAATTGTAAATGAATTTGAGGCAACTCACTAATATCGTCGTCAGTTTGTGGAATATCCTTAAAATGAATAAATGCTTCTCCGATATATTGGTTGTTGTACCCTAATAGATCCTTATCTTTAACGCTAAATAACACCAAACCGTTGCTCAGATTCCTATGTTCTTGAGTTAATTGTCTAGAATTAAATTATAATTATTTTAAAATCGAGATTGATATTAATCGACCTACAAGACAAACGTTTCATCGTACAACGGAAATTGATTCTTGTTGTGGGTTTGTGTTTTAGGCTTCGAAATCGCTGTAAATTTCTCTTCCGGTAACAAATGGACGCGTACGAAAGAATCACAAGAACCGTTCGAATCCATCGCGATTAAATTCCTAGCATTCATAATTGCAATTTTTAATTTATTATCACGATCGAATTTGATCCGTATCGATATTTCACCATACGGTGAATTCTCTATTGTGTTAAATTTTTCGTGTAAATCTAAATGGATTTGATGGATGAGATCATAGGTTTCTAAGCCGTTAAATTTCAATAATTGATCAGTACGTTTTAAATTATCACAATATTGATCGGGTGCTTTGAACGATCCTAACATTAATTCTAATGTTTTACGTAGATTGGCGAAGAATGAAGGTGGCCGTCTTTGCTGTAATTCAATAATTAATTGGAATTTTTAAAATTTAATAATAGAATACTTCGATATTCGATTGGATGATATTGTTGAGAATTATGCTGAGATTTTCCCAAACAATTTCCAGGACTCTATCGAAATTCTCTTCATTTAATTCGTTATGTAAAGTTCTTAAATTATTATCGACGTACATCATTAAACGGTCAACACTATTATTATCTTGGTCGTATAATTCTGCACCTTCTATCAATAAACGTTTCATAGCCGGTGACATCTATAATAATAATCAATTTATACTAATTTTAATTAAATAATATAGAATAATTGTATTACTTTCGATACTACAGTTTCTAAAAGTTCGATAATTTCATTACGAACAGTATCAATAGAATTCATTATAACGTTATCTAGAGTATGTTGACAACGTTGGGCTTCTAATGGGCTTTTCAATTCGGAAATCTTCTTTATAACTTCCTCCATACCTAATTCATTTGTGAATGGTTGCAATGATTGTCGTACATATTCGATATTATTTATTGCTAAACACCATTCTTCAGTTACTTGGAATTTTCGATCGTCTTTATCGACGCCCATACCATCGACTTTATCCGACATTTTACCAGCGTAGAATACACAACAACGACAACAAATATCCTAAAAATTTAATAATTAAACAATTTCATATTCAAATAGTCTATATAACGAAAATTCGGTTATTACGAAATTTAAATTCAATCGAATATTTATAAACGCTACCTTTGTAACTATTTTTAAGACAAATAAGTCGTTAGAGATCAAGATCAAGATCGATGGTTATTTTAATATAAATCCAATAAAGGGCGACAATAGATATGAAGATATCGTTGCGAGTGAATTTCTATCTTCATTTCGTTATAACCGAGTTATCATTTATATCGAGTATTTAAAGTGAGTCTAGGTTTTAATTGATTGAAGTTTTTGAATATGTCGTACAGCTGTTTTTTCACCTGAACAACCCCTAGAAAATAATTTTCTTGTTTTATCAATCCCCGGTAGTGCACCCTACTTTGTTATTTTAAATAGCACTAACAGTTTCTCAAGAATTTTGACCAAATAGCCCACTTTTGATCAAATTTTGAATTTTAAAAAGTGAGGTAGATCTATTTAACAATCCAGCATTGTCACCGATCTTTTTAAAAGTTAGAGAATTCGATTACAAATCTCCGAAACTTCAATCTGATACTTTTAATAGGTTGGTTCACCCTGTATAAAATCAAACTTACATCGATAATTTTAGCGATAAACGTATAGGAACCTTCAACATCCGGCCAATTGAGTTGTTGCCAAAATACCTTGACCTACAAATTAAAAAATTAATCAACATCAACTAAAATAAAACAATAACAAACCTGATAGAATATCGTTAAAGTATCAACAGCGGATGAACTGTATTTAACATTCATGTCAACCGGTATCAAATTATCCAAATCCACGGCTTTTTCAATCCGTTGTAACGCTTTAAATAGGGCAATATCCAACCATTGAGTTACACCACCATAGAACCATTGATAGAAATTTTGAATATGGAACGTATCGTAATCTAACGGACATAAACCTTGTCCTAATAGAACGAATCGTTGTATAGCTAAATATAATTCAAATAATAAAGTGCCTTCGGTTAGCGTCCGATCTGAATCGATTTGATTGATTGTATCGCCTGTAAATTGTAATTTTTTCAACGATTTACAAATATTCAAAATATCCGGTTCGGCTAATGTTGAAATTTTCGCTTGATAGAACGTATATAGGGCTTTAGCATATTGGAAATTTACACATTCTTGGAAGAGTTTATCGTAGAATTCGATGGCTTTTTGTAAATCACTCCTTATCAATTGTATGATTTGTATTAAATTCTGTGAACGACCCGTATCACTATCGTCATGTTTCATATTATTTTCCAGAATATGGTTGAACCAATCGGTAGCTCCTTGTATTATTGCATCATTGATAACACTGTTAATATCACAAATTATACCATCGTTGTAAGTCAACCATGGGTATAGATTCTTTGGGAATAATTCGAAATTATTCGGTATTTCTAGCGTTTGAATTTTTTTAATTATATTTAAAACTTCAACGATTTGTTTCATTATAGCTTTATCTTTACAGCCGTTCTTTTTACGAATTTTACGTAAAATCGAAAAACACGAAGGTAATAAACGTTTTGTTGCATCCCAAAATAATCGCACATCCTCCTCACAAAAACCATTAACGTTCTGTAATGGTTTCAATAATTTCTCCAATAACTTCGAGAATAACGTAAAACTTAATGGGTGATTATTGTGAATGATCGTATAAACCGACCATTGGCATAGGGCTACAATTGTTGGATTTAAACCAGATTGTGCTATGTGTTGGGTTAGTAAAGTATCAGCTTGAGCACTAAATGTACCGGACCACCAATACGGGGCAACTTTAGACATTTCAATTTCGTGTAATAGAACAATCCGCAACAGATGTCGATGTTCTTGGGCTGCTACTTGGTTATTCTTCTCCGAACTGAAGCCGACACGAATCTTTAAAACACCCTGACGATTCACTTTATTCTTTTTATCGAGACTATACCACATTGTCATACCGGACGCCGGAATTGTCTACAAATTCAAAATTAATTAGAATTAATCAAGCGGGCGGCTACAACTCGCCAAAAAGGCCTAGAGAGCGATTTCTTAGATATTAGGAAAGCGCTTTTAATTTACTACTAGTACAGTTTGAATCAATGAAAAATAAACATTATCTACTGAGTTATAAAGTAAAATATAAGAAGACACGTTTTCCTCTATAGTTCGAAAATTACTCAAAATATTATAGACCAAGAAATACTCTTTTCAATGAGATCTCACGCGTTGTTTTAACTACTAAATTAAGGAAGAAATAATCAATCAAATATTGCCTTTTTTGACGAGTTGTACCTTTAAAATCTGTACCTTTAAAGGAATTTTAGCGATACCAATCAATTCATTTTCGTGTTGTCCGGTAGCTGCAGTCACTGCAATCTCCTTAACCAATTTCCGTACACCTTTAACTCCTTTAACATCAAAAATTTTACCCAATTTCTCTTTTACAGTTTCGGCAGGATCGAAATCCCACACTTCTAGACATAACGTCTCTTCCGATATATCCTCACTAATTGGTCTATTTAATTAATCAATTAATTAATTAATTAATTAACAAATTTAATAATAATTGAATTACTTACAAAGCGAAATGTTCCTCCCACACTGGCGTTAATGTAGCTGGTTTAACTGAGGTATTATAACGATGAGCTGAGTTGTTAGTTAGGTATAAAGTAACGAAAGGGTCGCTTAAACCGTTGGAATCTTTTGGAGTTAAATCTTTAGCTTCCATTACTTCTACATATAGTAGAATTTCAGGCGGTTCTTTCTTTTCAGCAATCTCCAATAATTGTTGGTGTTTATTGTTGGGTAGTTTAAAGGCGTCTTGAACATAATTGAATAGTGCAGTTTGGCCTATTTCATAATTAACTTCACAACCGACATTGTGTAGAATTTCATACAAAACTTCCACGTACAATTCCTCAATCTATAACAATATAAATAAGATAAATAATAATAAAATAATAAATTGTTTGTAAAGATAGAATAGACTCACTGTCATTGAAGCCAAATACATACTAGTACGTTTTTGTAATTCATCCTTTTTTTATACCACGAAAATTATTCCGAATTAAATTCTTACGAAGAGTTCTAGTAGCTGGAATCGGTGGCGTTTGATGGTTTAAATAAGGCTCAGAACTACTAGCTTTCAACATGTTTATCGATTTAATACTGTTATTGATTGTTTCGCGAAGTCATTCAGAAAAAAAAAATTAGAGACAACGATTCAAATGATTTAAACTCAGGGTTGCGACTGAATCGAATTTAAAGTGTGTGTGCCAAATCTATTCTTAGTGTTAAATTTGGAAGTTGCGTTACCGATTCTGTGAACAATCTTTCCTCTCCAATATGACGTCGAAGAGATTTTCACATCAATAACAACAATTATATACAAAAAGGGTGGTTTATTTATAGTTCAGGTCAAGTATCTTCAACTAATTTAAACATAAATTGAAGTGTGAATATTTTCGTTCAATTAGCCGACATAAATATAGGCTTGTAATAATTGATTGCTTATTTTGATTATGTGTATAGTTGATAGAATCGCACCTAATAAAAGGCAGCTAATTAAACAAGTGTTAAGATGAGTGTTTAAAAATATAACGAGTAAAAGTCTTGGTTAATGTCAGTCAAAATAGAATTACATCATCGCGATTACTAAAAATAACAACTATCTTATCAGAAGAATGCGGAATTTAAGCCAAAATTAGTGAATTTCCGCTAAATTAACGATTTTTTTTTTAATTTGTAGTCTAAATTTACTTACATTCAAGGCTGTCGATATAAAATCGATGTGGTCTTTTTGTTCATCACTCTCCGAATCGGAAGCTGTTGAAACGTTCTCATTATCGCTATTCTCATCAATTACTTTACATTCATTCTGATCTTCATTATCGGTGGATTGAATTTGTTCAGCAGCTTCTTCGGCAACTTTCTCTTTTTCAGCATCCTCATTACGTACAGCTAATTCGACAGTTTCACGAAATAATGAACCGAATTTCTCGAAGAAACCACCATCGATCTGTTGTATCCTATAACGAAGATAAAGGAAGTTGAAGGCGAGATTTTAATGGTAAATAAATCTCATAAATTGCCTATATTTTTTATTCTTGACTGTTAATAACAAGAATTATCAATAAAATTACACGGATTTCTAAATTCCTACAATTATGGAAGACTTATCGGAAGACTGGAAGTATTTAATAACTAATAAAGCAAATGGGAACAGATATTTCTTAAATCTGTCTATTTAAATTCAATTATAAATTGCCTAAACAAATATACTTAATATAAGTGAAATCATCGATACCGTGATGTGATCCTTCGCGGCCCAATCCCGACTCTTTAAACACCACCGAAAGGCGCTTCAGCCGCCGATATTAAACCTTCATTAACACCACACATTCCTACTTGTAAATGTTTAGTAACACGAAAGATTTGTTGGATATTTTCGGTAAAAATATAACCAGCTAGACCACGATTTGTTGAATTCGCTATCTGTAAAGCCTCATTTTCGTCTTTAAAACGAATCAAATTGATACACGGACCGAATATTTCCTCCTTATAAACTTTCATATTATCCTGAATATCACCTAATACAGTTGGGGAATAGAATAGAGTACCTAGATTTGTTAGGGGTTTAGACCCGGTTAAAACAGTTGCACCTTTACTGACAGCATCGTTAATTAAATTCGAAACTTTATCGAATTGTGCTTGATTTATTAACGGTCCTATTTGATTTGTATCGCATTTACCATCGCCTATTCGTAATTGTTCGACTTCTTTAACAATCTTTGATACGAATTCATCGTAAATATTGTCTTGGATTAAAAAACGATTGGAAGCGACACAAGTTTGACCGCAATTACGAAATTTCGATGTCATTGCACATTTGATAGCACGCTCAATATTCGCCGATTCGAATACAATAAACGGTGCATTTCCGCCTAATTCTAAACCGAGTCGTTTAATACCATTAGAGCATTGTTTGTATAACAATTTGCCAACTTCAGTTGAACCAGTAAATGAAATGCCAGCAATTGAAGGACTTGTACACAATAAATTTCCAATAGTTGGAGCATTCGGACGGTCACAAGTTATAACATTTATCACCCCATCCGGTATACCGGCATCTTTAGCTAATTGGGCTAAAGCTAAAGTTGTTAACGGAGTATCTTCGGCTGGTTTTATAACGCAAGTACAACCGGCCGCTAAAGCAGCGCTAGCTTTACGTGTCATCATTGCATGTGGAAAATTCCATGGTGTTATCAATCCTACCACACCAATCGGTTGTTTCTCAATCAGATATTTCTTAGAACGATCTGTACTACTTATAATTTCACCATCAATACGTCTCGCTTCTTCCGAATAAAATTCAACAAACGAATTACCATAATTGACCTCACCTCTAGCTTCAGTTATCGGCTTTCCTGATTCTTCAGTTACAATATCCGCTAGATCGTTTTGATGTTTTTTTAATAAATTAAACCAATTTCTCAGTAGATCGGATCGTTCTTTCGGTGTTGTATCTTGCCAGGTGCTGAAAGCTTTAGATGCTGCATCGATAGCATTGGAAACATCATCGATATTCATGTCGGGTACTGTTGTAATTGTTGCGCCAGTTGATGGATTAATAACTTCGAAGAATTTATTGTTATTTGCCGGTATCCATTCACCATTCACGAAAGCTTGTTGTCGTAATAAATGCAATTGTCGCTGCATTATTAATTTTGTATTCGATAGAAATTTGTTTTTTTTTATTAGAAATTGCCACATTTTCTTTTAAATTGTACTACAAGTGATAATAATAAAAATAAATAAATCTGATTAGATTATAACCTCAATTTGAAAACATAGCTGACATTTGAATGTCAAATCAATAGAATTAGAGATGGGCGCAGACATGTACATCCTGGAACTGTCACTCGAATTAATCAATCCAAAATTAAACAAATATGCGTAGCTTGTTTGCATTTTTCGTTTATTAAATTTGGAAAATTTCAATAGTAAACCGGATCGTACACAGAAATCCGTAACTTATTTACAAATATTCAAAAGAATCCAATCTCTAAAACTGCACTAGGTTCAACGCATGCGCATTTTCGAAAGTAGAACGATAACCTTATACAGGGAATAGTTCAAAAGTCCAACATTTATTATTATTTTTACTATTATTATTATTATTATTATTGTTTAAATATAAAATTTGAATTTATAATTTGGAATAAAAAATAATTCTGACGTCTATAAATACATACAATACAAAGAAATTAAAATCGCACACTATTAGAAATATTAATTTAAAAAAATTGATGATAATTAAAACACGAATTTGATTACAATGGACAATTAAATATTGGAAAATTCTAGGCAATGAAAATTCAGATAAAAATAGCTTATTTTATGCAAAATTTATTTGTGTAGGCATTATTATTATCACGTCTATAATTAAATCAAGAACGTCTATAATGACGAAATTGTATGACTACAATGATGAAAGTTTAATTGCACTCATTAAATACATATTTACACAATTATGAAAACTTTTATTACGGGAAATCAACTCTAATTATTGGCTAAAATTAAATATTTGAGTATGTTAATTGTTGGAGGAGTAAAAATTAGGAAAAAATTAGAAATTTGGGCGAAAATCGCGTGAATCAATGGCCGTGAAGTTGAATCAACAGGATATAAAGTGAGCACGTTAAAATTTCAATTTTAGAGAAAGAAATCAATTTTAATGATAAAAATACCTAATTTCGTGATCTGTTTGTTGTTCTTGTGATGTCTGTGATTGTAATTTATTGTAGATTTTCTTCCACATTAATTCCTCACTTTCCATATCCATTTTTTCTAAATTTTCCACCAACCGGTCGTAAAATTTTATTCACAATAAAATTAAATTTACAATTGACCGGTGTATGGGATTAGAAATAATGGTCGACTAACTGAATCACAGATTAAACATGAAAATGAAATCATGAGAATGGTCTCGTTTGGAGAATTTTATGACCTTCGTCACAATGATCAGCATGTCTCTTTGGTGTATTGCAATGAAGTCAGACAATGAGACATACACACTTATAGAAAGACGACAAATTTAAATAAAACTTGTAGGTGTGACCGGTTTTTTTTGGTATAATAATTAGAATGCTGTTATTAGATAATAGAACTGCGGGCTAAATCAGTCAATAACCTAATTATTGTTTATTTTATTAATTTGGATGGAATTTTTTTGGTATATAGTACGTCCGATTTATAGAGATTTCGTACGGGAATTACCATACGTCCTGCAGGGAAGTGGAAATTATATTCGCTACTACTAGAAAGGAGATCGTCCAAGCGTTTCAAACCGATGTTCAAATAAAAAAGAGGCAATTTAAACTATTTTTAGCTATAATTTGCAAGAATTTCCGACTTCTAGGTTTTTACATATTTCAATGCTGAGTCAGCTAAAAGAGCAGACAGGTTATATGGGAAGTACTATTATTTCACGAGCGATTTAAAGAATATTTTATCGATTTTAAGGGTCCTTCAAGATGATTTTAGCCAAACTTGAAACTCGTAGAAAATTATTTAACGCTCAAATAAGTCAAGAAATTTACCATTTTTCGTAATTTTCCGGAAAGCTACTGAATTGATCAGGAAATTTCCTTCAATTTCCAGTCGATAGACACTAGGTTCATTCCAAACAAACGAATATTGGTTGAGTTTTGAGGGAAAATATGAGAAACATGCTTCAAAATTTCCACATTTTCCAAAACGGTAAGCTTGAAATGCTCTTTCAAAAAAGCCCAAAAATTTGAGTTTTGATGTAAAATGAAAGAGGCCCAAATTCTTAAGTCTTTCTGAGAATCTTTGAGGGTCAATTTAGCAAAATTTGAATCTCATAAATTAAGTTAATTAAAAAATGCTCATTTTAGATAACGACGTGACTCTTTAAAATGAGTTAAACACATCAAGAATGCTCCCCATTCCAGAATAAACGCGAAATACTTCTACCCATCTCAGAATAAAATTGAGAAAAAAGAAAGAAAACAATGTTGAAAATCATTTTGTATCACTTGACAATTAACTCCTATAGATCCTTAGAAAATTCCTCAAATTACTCGCAAATAATAGAACTTCCCTTATATTAATTATTAATTCAACACCCCTGTATTGTTATTATGTTTAAGATGCTCGTGAATCTCACCCCTAGGTCTTTAAAGTCCCTAATACGTTCCTAAAGTAGACCCATTTTTTTTTAAAACCGCCCAAGTCAACAAACATTGATTTCTATAAGTATCGATTGATAAACAATTCGCACAAATAAAACAATCTGTATTTCTTAGAATCTAACAATACTATAATCTTGTAAAAATAATGAAACGGATATTTGGTTGATTGACAATAGGGGTTAACTTTTTGACATAATAGAATAATTAACAGATATGTTGGTACCTTTTAGAAGTTTGTTCCATCGATTTTTAATAAATTTCCACAATTATTAATAACACAACTAAAAATAATTGAATTGCTTATAATTCGATTTAATTTTTCACGTTGAATTTCTATTTGACACTGAACAACAACACTGGAAACTGTATCATGTCAGAATCTAAATTTGGCACAACAAACACAACTTATATTTGTTTTAGTTCATTTGTAAATAAAAAAATTATAATGACTTAAGACAACACTGGGATTTACTGACTAAAGTTAATTAGGTTTGTTTTAATTAATGATTGTCGAGTTTCTTGATTTTCCCGTAAAGCTTAAGTGTTTCTAATTGAATCAGTCATTCTTCTATGCCACAACATGGATTTTACCAGTCACAACAATACGTAACACTAATAAAATACGACTGACAAAAAATTCGGGGGAAATTGGAATTTTTATTTCCGTCAAACAATAGCCACGAGATAAACCCGTTTATTAACGCTTCTATTAGATAGATCTAACTAATGAAGAAACAAAGTTTATGATAAAGAGGTCACTATAAAGGTTTCTTAAAAAAATCAGATTTATGAATGTATTTACTGTATAATTTCAATACTGATCAATCTTGTTAGTTTACTTTATGTTATACACTTGGAAATTCCGGTACTTATAGATTAAAAAAAAAATGGAAACAATCTTGAGATTTTCAAAGAAAACCCGTTCAATAACCGTCTTTAATAAGAATTTCTAGCTTTTAATTCTGAAATAATACGAATTTTGAGTTTTCAGTATTGTTGATCTTTTAAGAAAATCAATATAGTGTCCTAATTCTTCAGTTATCATAATAATAGAATATAAATCAATAATTTCCTAGAAAATATCAACGAATAATAGTATGAGTGATAATAAAAATCATAATTAAATAATAATGCAATGAAATAGCCTCCAAGCAATAGGTAATTTAATAAAATATACATTCTGGCAACTAGAATTAGAAACACTTTTTACGTGTCGAAATTAAAAATACGTCAATCTTCACTTGTCTTTAGGTTATTTTCGTTATCTTACAACAATACAGGGGTGCTAAACTAAAAGTGTACCAAATGTTCCACTTCGGAATAGAAATTCCTGCGGCAACTGTCATTATTTGGTGAGCAATTCGAGAAGTATTTTGAGGCTTTATATGAGGATCTCTGGAGATCATTTTAGCAAAAGTTGGTCCTCTTAGCTCATTTGAAAGCTGGTCAAAAAAGCTCATTTTTGAAACCGAATCACACTCATGACTCAAAATGACTTCCAACATTGTTTTTTTTTTGTTTTTCTCCATTTTATTCCCTAATAAATACAGTCAGTCACAAAAGTCTACATACACCATACAATTTCCTTACATTTCAAGAAACAAAAAGTTTAGTTGACTTTTTCATTAAAAAAATAGTAGATAATGAGTAAAAATACGCTAATATATTAGGTTTTCCCATAAGTTTCTTCCCTTTTATATGAACCGTTCTGTTCTATAACCTTCTTCCATCTCTCAGGAAGCCTCATTATGCCCTCTTCCAAAATTGTTGAGGCTTACTTGTAAAATATTCATCTATGTGCGTTTTTATTTCGCTTATGGATTTGAAAGATTTACCACGGAGAGAATTTTTTAAGGAGAGGAACAAGTAATAATCGGAAGGAGCAAGGTCTGGGGAGTACGGAGGATGAGGTAGAACGTCCCAATCGAACTGTAATAATTTTTGTCTCACGACCATTGCAACATGCGGTCTTGCGTTGTCGTGATGGAAAACGCCTCCTCGTCGGTTCGCCAGTTCTGGCCGTTTCTCTGCTATGGCGGCTTTCAGTTGATCAAGTTGATTACAATATTTGTCAGCATTGATCGTTTCACCTTGAGGAAGGAGCTCGTAGTACACTACACCTTTCCAGTCCCACCAAATGGATAAAAGAACCTTCTTCGGATGAAGTCCAGGCTTCGCAACAGTTGAAGGTCTATTTTCCTTGGACCAAGTGCGTCTTCGAGACACATTTTGATACAAAATCCAAGTCTCGTCTCCAGTGATAAGACTCTTTAAGAAAGGATTTGATTCATGTCGCTGAAGAAGCAAATCGCACATAGAGACGCGGTTCATAAGGCCGGTCTCCGTCAATAGGTGTGGAACCCAAACTTCATACCGATTTGCATATCCCATCTTGATCAAATGCTTATGTACCGTTGTCTTGGGAATGTTAGTGGCATCCACTATCTCGCGCACACTATATCGCGGATTTTCAGCGAGCACAGTCTTGATAAGGTCCGCATCCGTCGTTACTGGGCGGCCGCTGCAGTCTTCATCTTGCAAATCGAAATTGCCGGCTCTAAATTTCTTAAACCAATTGCGGACGGCCCTAATGGTCGTAGTACCACTCCCGTAAACGGTGCAAATCTCGTCTGCAGTGTCCTTTGCACTATTGCCTTTTTTAAAGCAATGAAGCATAACATGCCGTAAATGCTTCTTTTGGTTCTCCATATTGAACGGGGCAGAAAAAATTTTAAAAGAGACTTTGTCACCAACGAAACGTACTTTGAAAGAGCTCTGGGACGACTGAAACCGATGCCATAAACGGCTAAGAGATAAGCCTGCATGTTTATATAAACATAGCCAGTCAGACTCATTCATAGCGTGGCGCGGAAGAAACTTATGGGACACCCTAATAACAAAAAAATTATAAAGTGAGGTTAATTTTCGAAATTTAAAAAAAAAACTCAAATTGGTATCCCACAAAAGTCTACATACACTAAGAATTCTCTACCATGTGATAATTTATTTGTGACGTTTGTCTAATAAAAAAGAAAAATATAGCCAGATTTTTTTTTTGTTCAATATTTTGTTGGTCCTCCGTTGTTATCAACTACTGCTTGAAGACGTCTAGGCATTGATTCGACTAGACCTTTAGTAAAATCTGACCCTATTTCTTCCCACGAGGTTTGTAACGCATTTTTAAATGATTCCTTGCTGGTAATTCGAAATCTACGAATTTTTCTTTCTAATTCGTCCCAAAGATGTTCTATCGGGTTTAAATCCGGTGATTGGGGAGGAGAATGTAGCTGTTTGGGCACATTATACAGGATCCATTCACGTACAACCTTAGCTGTATGCTGAGGATCGTTGTCTTGCTGGAATATCCAACGATCTCCAAGCTGCAATTTTTCAATAGATGGCAATAGATTGCCTCGTAAAATATCCAAATATTTTTTATGATCCATAATGCTTTCAACAAAAACCATTTTTTCTACACCAGCAGCCGACATTAAACCACATCACATTACCTCCCCCATGTTTCACAGTAGATTTTAAGTTTTTAGGTTTCAGTTCTTCGTTAACTTTTCGCCCAACTTTGCCTTTGCCATCACTTCCAAAAATGTTGAATTTACTTTCATCGGTAAAAAGTACTTTTCTCCGAAACTCAAAATCTTTATCGATATGCTTATTTGCAAATTCTAAACGTTTTTCCTTATTTTGCTGTGATATGAAGTGTTTTTTCTGCAGCACTCTTCCATTATAGCCTCCTGCCCGTAAAACTCTTCTGACTGTTTCAGGATGTACATCTTTGCCTGTGGCAATTACAATTTCTGCAGAAAGTTTTGGAGCACTTGTCTTTGGTTTTGATCGTATTTTATTTAAAACAGTACGAGCATCTCTCTCGTTTAATTTTCTTGGTCGGCCTTTTTTTACTTTGTTTTCGATACTACCGTTATTATTAAAGTTTCTTATGACAGTCTGTACACTAGAACGCGATAAATTGACAGTTTTTGCAATTTCACTGTAAGACTTCTTTTGATTTCGAAGTCTAACCACCAAACTTCTCATCGATAAAGGAATTTCCTTTCTAGCCATAATTAAGCACCAATAATTTAAAAATTAGTTTCCACAAAACTTTAATTTTACTTTAACGAATATGACGTTCAGTAACCTAACAAATCTTTCATTTGTTCTCTATTTTACATGGCTCGTTTAATCAAAAAATTATCACATGGTATAGAATTCTTAGTGTATGTAGACTTTTGTGGGATACCAATTTGAGTTTTTTTTAAATAATTTAAAAAAATAAAGTCACTTTGTACTTTTTTTGTTATATTAGCGTATTTTTACTTATTATCTATTATTTTTTAAATAAAAAAGTCAACTAAACTTTTTGTTTCTTGAAATGTAAGGAAATTGAATGGTGTATGTAGACTTTTGTGACTGACTGTATGTATCGAGTAGTTTTAACTTATGTTGAGTAATTTGACGTGTTTAGCTCGTTTTCAAAAATCGCAACAATATCTAGAACGAGCGTTTTTTGACTAACTCAAGGAGCTACGCGGTCCAAATTTCGGTAAAATTATCTCCAGACCCTCGTATAAATTCTTAATTTTTCAAATTGCTCGTCAAATAATCATACCTCCCGTATAAACTATACTTTTAGTTCATCAACCATGTATTGCTTATTATAAATATTCAGGGGCGATTTAAGTCTAGATTTTGGACATTTTCAAAAAAATGTAAACGATTTTCCACATAATTCTATAGAATTATAGCCGGAAATACACCGCAGTTTTGCAATTTTGTTTATTTTAAGTCTATTTACAACCGAATTTTCCTTATAAAACCACAACCGCATCAATTTAGGTATATTTAAATAGAAACATTCGATTATAAGGATTTGATATGACTACGGACTTTCTTAGAAAGTGATAATGGATCGATAGAAATTTAACCGTTTCTGTCTAGAAGTAACTCCCTTTAAAACAATACAGAACGTCTTGTATAAAATCCAAATAAATGAATTTTTACGCAATTTATCGAATAATCGAATTGTAACAATAACGCGACATGCCCTATTCAAAAATCACAATAGAACAGGTAGGTATTTCCGTTAGGTAATTGTATATTTCTAACTCCCCAGGGTCAATGGTAGGAAAACATTAATTAAGATTATTTTTAGTATTCTCGTTCTAATTTCTTTTCAACTAGACTTTTAAATTCACCACCGATGATTCATACGAATTTATCTACGGTTGATGTTTTTGAATAATTGTTACATTCGAATAATTCCGGATGTTTTAACAAATATAAATTTCAACATTTCCTTTAAAAATCTGGTCAATTGATAGAAGTACTGACCTGTTATCGCAGATTGGATGAATTTTCCTGTATTTCCAACGAATAAACCACGGTACCGGCTGATTATCACCGCTCAATTTCAGAATCTTCATTGTTAGATTTTTGATTTTGTTCAACTTTGTTATTTCGTGATTTCTACAAATATAACAATTAATTTTAAAATACCAAAACAAGATGAAATTTACCCCATGATAATGTTGTTGTCTAGAACATCATTCAAAACTAATTGCTCTTTTCCACTATAATCTTGATAATTGGATTTATATCGATACTTTTTACGTATAGCATTCGATCTTTTTAAATTACATCGAAAACAACTATCATCTAATAACGCGAAATTCAGATCGTTCTCTGCACCATTGCAGTTGGATAATAAATCACTATCTTCTTGAAACATTGTTTACATTTATTTTTAGCGACACAAATCGTAAGTGATAACCCCGGGAAACTCCCGTTCTATTTGGTCATTATCGAAAAGTGTAGCGGACATTTACCTATCGTATATCGCGGGTTCGTGATTATTGAAGAGACCTAAAAGAGGGGATTTCCGCCGTACAAACAACCTGTTTACATTAGCAACAACAAGAATTGGTGAGGAAAACAGGATGTCTGATTGTGGGGAACTCTAGTCGTACAGGAAAAATCCTCAATTCCTCCCCGATCATTTAAATCCTATAATTTATTTTTATAAAAAGTATTAATTATAATGTTTAGAATAGATACGGCTGTCTTCTTTCAAAATATTTGGTCAACAATTCAGGGCCGTTCTCACAACTGTATTTGAACCCAAAATTAAAAGAAACAATTAAAATCGAAATTAAGCAGTATTGCGTGCAAGTCGGACGCTGTTTCAACCATATTTCAATAAATTAAATAACAAAAAATTGTAAAATTCTAACTAACACAGAACGAACTCAACAATTTCCATTGGAATGATTAGAATCGTCCTCAATTTTAATAAACAAACTCGGTACACGCCATAAATTCGTAATTTTCTCCTCAATTTCCAATTCTTTTGATTTTAAATCATTTAAAATTAATGTTAATTGATTTTGGCGTTGTTTTAATACGTTCAATTGTCGATATAGAACATCATGTTTTAATAAAGTCGCCTCTAAACGTTTCTCCAGAGATTCAATCTCGTTTTCACGATCTTAAAATGAATTTAAATTATTTTAATATCAATATAATAATCGAAAAAATACCAGTAATAGTCGTCATTAAATTCATCATACAATCATTGACGGTGTTTTGTAGTGATTTTGGTGATTTTCCTGGTAATTTAGTTGAATCGGATTGTTTAGAAATCGGAATATCAATACGATCTGTTGTTTCAGTTTCAACAACTTCAACATTATCCAATTCACGTTTCATCACCTCCCCGGCTAGAGTTTGTGTATGTTGTTTCCCTTGTAGATGTTCACGTTTATTGTGCAAATTATGGAACCATTGATCGCAAACTCGACAATACAATTCTTCATTATCCTCCTCCTAAAAATCTAATTTTATAATACAAATTAATCGAATTTTAGAATATTTACATCAATTTCATCAGTCGCATCCATATCACTCTCCGATAAGACATTATTTTGTAGGCGATCTTTTCGTTTTTTCAACAAATAAGCACGATACGCATCCGATTGGCGGTATTGTTTCAATTCTTCCCGATACCGCCGTTTATCCTCTTCAGCTTTCAATAAATACGGTTGTTTCTCTTCTAAACTCAAATTCGACCATTTATTACCGATAATCTTCGTAATCTCGTGAAATACTAGCGAACTATCTTTAAATAATTTCCTCTGTTCGTTCAAATAGAGATTATAACCGGTGGCTGGAGCTTTCGGTGGTAGATTCAATAATTCCGGTTTACGTTTCCGACCTTTCGGCCAACCACCGCGGTTTTTCGATGGTTTCTTAACCACATCAATCGTCGGTTGATCGGTTTCCTTTTTATTCAGTTCTTGGTTAATTTTGAGATTTCCATCCATGGTAATTGCATTATTTTTTGGTTCAATAATTGGATTATCGACTCGATTATTTGTAAGGAATGTTATAAATGCTGATTGACTACTACTTGATGCTGATGTTGCACTAATATCGCTGCATTCGCTCGAAAAACCGTCACTATCGAAATTTAGATTTGATGTCGTTAAATAGTTTCGTTCTTTAGCTGAATTAGTTTTCGGTGTTACTACATTTTGTTGGAGGATCAATTTAGTTGCTACGTTCTTCAAATCTTCTTCAGATAGATTTAAATCCGATGATGTTAGGGCGTCATTTAGCGACATACAAATCAAGCTACAATTATAGGAATTTACAAATTTTATAAGAAAAACCGTATTAGATTACCCTTTATTAGTTTCAACTAGAATACCATTTTGTAGAAGATCATACGCTTCGTCTGTAGTTTCATAATCTAAATCGCCTTCTGTTTTGGAATAATTATGGAAATTACTCATATTCATCTAAAATTATACAAAATAACTACACAATAAAAAAACTAGAATCAAACTTACATATCGCAACTTTTGCTACAATTTTAACTGATAATTCGATAAAAATTGCGTTTTTGATTACTTTTATTATTTAAATACATTTACACAGATCCATTTGGTAATTCTGATAAGAAACTGGAAGTATAAAATCGAATTTAATCGGGAAATTAATAAATAAAAATTAGCAACTTACGTGCAATCTACACCAAAAAATTCTAGTAATTTTTAAAAATCACCAAAAAACGTTGGTATACCTTCCAATCAGTAACATCGTAACGTCAAAAAAGATACAAATAATAAATTTATCCAAAATAAATCCGCATTTTCGATAATCTAAACAATTTAATCGCAAATCTTCCACAATGAAAAATCTTAATTATCCACCAAATAACTGAGGTATTATTTTATAAATTAAGCAAATGTGAACGAAAACTCAACATACGAACGCCTCTGATTTGCTAATGTAGTAATTTTTTTTTGTAATATTGGCACTATGTTTTCTTCAAACAAAGGCACTTCGTTAATAATAACATTATTATTGAGATTAAAAACAAATATTATTACATAAATTTATTACCCAAAGTACAACGACGAAATTAATGGTTGAATTTTGTTTGTTCGTGATACAATTTTAGGTTAGTTCGGTAATAACGAACGTCACTGTTAGGGATTTTTCCTCTACTGTTGGTGATTTTTGTTTCAATGGTACAAATTTCCACATTGACAATTTGAGGTTATGTAATTTTTTAAATTTTATTAAAAAATTTTGTAAATGTTTCGTAATATTGTAAAATCGCAAATTTGGCGATTTGGTTTGCTCCAAAATCGTCCGATTATCAATCGAATTTCAGCAAATTCCCATATTCCACCACTATATTTGAAGACGAATTTCTACAGTTCTATTACAGAAAATCAATTAAACAACAGTCAAAGTATAGGACAAATATCTGGACGATTGTATTTGGAATTTACATGTAAAGTCTGCAACGAACGTAACAGTAAAACAATATCGAAAGTTGCTTATCAAAAGGGTGTCGTTATAATCACCTGTAATGGTTGTAAGAATCACCATTTAATCGCTGATAATTTAAATTGGTTTACCGATCTGAATGGAAAACGTAATATTGAGGAGATATTGGCGGAAAAAGGTGAAACTGTACGGAAATTTATCGGCAATAGTTATGAAAAAGTACCGGAAGATGTACGTCAGGAATAGTGATAAGATTTATTGTTTTGTTGATTTATTATAATTTGTACATATATAAAAATATAAAATATTTTCAGAAGAGATAATACGTTAGGATTAACCCTATAATTACCGATTTCTGAAATTTTAACCTACTAAATTGATATAAAATTGTCACGAAAAACTCGATTATCAAAGTAGAAATCGAATAAGTACTTATGTTATTAGTAGAGAAAGCTAAAAAGCGATTGGCATATAAAAAAGCATCCATACAAACCCTTTAGGGGTCTTGTAAAGGCAAACCTAATAAGTATCTAAAATGGCACTACTACAATAGTCTTTGGTCTTACTCTAAAATTACACAATGCAGACCAGATATCAAGTAAACATATAAAGTATCAAAAATAATAGAAATGATCATTGAAAGACATCAAAAAGGCACTTGAATTGGCAGGGAATTTCCGAATTTTGCAATTATTGCACCATAAAATCACAAAAATATAAAAATATCTTACCAGAGATCCAATTAAAATTGGCACGATTTAGAAGGGTACGACTTGATAAAATAGACTAGACTCGTTTTGGTTTACTGATAACAGCGTAGGGTTCATTATTATGGAATTGATGATTAACATTATTATTATCTTTATCAATATTTGTTGTATCTTTACGAATTTGTGCATAACCCAAATGTGAATCATCAGCAAGTCGTACACCTTCTAAAGTCGGCTGAACTTCATCGTAATCATTAAACGATGGAGGTTGTGGTAAAGCATTAACATTATTATTATTACTATTTGTTATAGAAATTTGTTTATAACCCGATTTGATATTTAATTTACCGGATGAACCGAAAAAATCCAATTTATCATAATTATTATCATCGGAAATTGATTGTTGTTGTAGAACTTTCGGTGCTGTTGTTTGTATTGTTGTAACAATATCATTTTTATTACTTATCCGACTACCCCACGACATATAAACCTCATCATCATTATTATCATCAATATTTTCGGTATGTTTAACATCATCAACACCTAAAGTACGCCAAGCATCGCTACGATATTCAATTTTATCATATTTATCAATTGGTTCATAATTATCAGTAAATGTACTTGATGTACTGATAAAACTATTATTATCAATTTGTTGTTGTTGTTGTTGTTTAGTTTGTAACGATTTCCTCGGCGGTTTCGCCGGTATAAATTTCTGTTTAATCGAATTATCCGAATCTGAATGAGTCATTTGTGTTTTTACCGATAAATTCGGTTCGATATCGTGTAAAGTTGTCGATGTTGTCGGTGATGGTGGTAGTGGACTTCTAGAACGCGCCTCCATTGTTAAAGCGGCCTGTAATTGATTATCACCACAATCTAGAGATTCTTCTTTCAGTAATTTTTTCATCGATTTCATTTTATAAGCCAAACATCGAAAAATCTCCTGTTGATTTGGATGTTCTAGGAAGAAAATCCCCTCGCCCGAATCGCACTTCCGACCGGCTTCAAACGTAAATTTACCACTTTTATAACCGTAACGGCGTATAAAACAGTATGGCCACGTATACAACAGGATACCGTCGATCGTTTTTAATTGTAGGGCTGTTGATGTCAATAATAAAGTGTATTGTGTTTTATTATTTAAACCACAACGTTCGGATGCTGGTGATGGGTAAATACCGACGATAAATACCGGCTCGCCGGATGAGCAATACAGATCGTTATCTTCTTGTATGCTTGTACTAATCGAACAATCATCCGGAAATGCTACAGTTTGGAAAGCATTAACCCATTCGTTTTTTAATTGTTGATTTAGAGCACCGAATTCGTAGATGAACGGTGATGATTTTGTGGTTATCGAGAAATTCGTTGGTCCTGTTGAGGTGATTTTTATACAATTCTCTAGTGTTAAAATCTTAATCGGCGTACTTTTTATTGTATCAACATTATCGTAAATTTCCAATCGTTCAATTCCACATTTACTCGCTTTGAACAACATACAGAATTTCTGTTGCCAAGATTTCTATAAAAACAATCACAATTATTATTAAATTAAACAAATAATTCGAAATTTCTCACTTTTATCAATAGTTTTCCAGCAGGCGGCAATAGAAGAAAACCACTGTAAACTAAACCACGATTTTCCATGATTTCCGGATTATTTATAGGCTAACAATCGATAATTAATTATTCTAATTGTAGTTTTCTTAGTAATTCCAATAAATAAAATTTTTACATGTTCTTGTATAAAACTCAGAAGAATTCAAGGGAAATACCAAACGGAAAATTATCACATATTTATGTTTGGTGACATTTATCGAGGCGGTGTTGCCAGACTTCTTTAGAATTGGGCAAATAATTAAAAAATCTGATAAATTTACCAGAATTTCAACATTATAACAATAATGTAATATTAAATGAATTAAATTACAATTAATGTAATTCTATTGCCGTAGATAATAATAATTCAGAAAAAATATTGATTGAGTAGTTCATTTGTCGCGATTGTTGGCAGCGTAGCATATATATGTCCGGGTGTTTATAAAGACAGGTTTACTCAAAGTTGTACTGTATTTCCCTTTATTTTCGATATTTTATAATTACAACTTGTTTATTTATATGAACATCGGGAAAAATTTGTAATTTGAAAATATTCAAATTTTCAGTCATTTGAACTAACTCATTTAGTGCAAATCAACTTCATGCCCATTTACTCTACAGCAATGCCGACTCTCGAAAATTTTCGGTAGAATTAGCGATTTTCTATCGAATCATGACGTTATACTTCAAAAATATTCCAATTTAATTTTATTGAAGAATAAAAAAATGGAGGCGTTTTCTTTATATCGTATATACCACGATCATTTATCTCC
This sequence comes from Mylabris phalerata, assembly GCA_020740385.1. Lineage (NCBI taxonomy): Eukaryota > Metazoa > Arthropoda > Insecta > Coleoptera > Meloidae > Mylabris > Mylabris phalerata. Next base: position 1,052,340 of record JAJEOX010000299.1, on the reverse strand, counting down.
TTTGTTGATATTTAACTAAATTTGACATTTGTTGATGTATTTTTCAATGATGTAAGCTACGACATAAGTTCCAGATACATGGCTAATTATGAGGTAAAAGAAGATTGTAGAATTATCAATAACACCTTTATTTATTTGCTATAATTGTTAAATGAATATAAGTTGACGAAATTATTTGTTGTGGATGAGTTTGGGGTTGCGGGTGGTTTCTGCGGATTTTTGGGAAAACGTTTGGCAACGTTGCATTCGATTTGTTCGGCCATATTTGAAAAACTTTCACTGTTGTGATTACAATTTAATTAACAAAAATAAATAAATAAAATAGATAATATTAGTTGTAATTTTTTGTAAATTTTTATTATTCATGTTTTCAGTAAAATTAATTCGATTTATTTCATTTATTAAAATAATAATTTTGTATCGTTTATTTGAAATTTGTGTGATTTTCTAACAAACAAGGTCAACATATACTCAGGGAAATCCTAGTTTTACAACTGTGATGATTACTATGATGATGATGGTGATGATGATGGATGTAAATATGGAACAGATTGATGAAAAACATAGCAAACAACAAGAAGATGAGGACGAGTTGGAAAAACAACAAGAACAACAACAACAAGACGATGGTCCTGTTAGGAAAAAGGCCAAAATTGTAACAAATCCAGATTCAGCGAAACGTAATTTAGTTGATTTACCTGTACGTATTCTTGTTAATCGTCAGATAAATAACTGTACTTTCTTTATTTCAATTTCAGTATAATGTTCTAGTTAATATTTTTAAATATTTGGATTTGAAATCGATAGGAATCTGTGCTACATTGTGTTCAACATTGAATCATGTCTCAAAAGATAGTTCATTGTACCAAAAAGTCACCTTAAAGGTACCCAATAGTAATCAATGAAATTACCAATATTAATTCGATTTTATTTGCTATTTCAGTACAATATGAGTAAAGATTTTTTGGAATGTTTTGTGTCGAAAATTTCATATCCCAAAGAATTATTTATAGAATATAAATTTTATGATAATCATACAACAGAAACTGAAGACTATTCAGAATTTAATAGATATATACGAATGTAAGTGGACGGGATATTCGACTTGGTCAAAATCTATGTGGTTTTCCTCCAAACCACAATTGAAACCGGAACACGATCTTAAATTGTTAACAAAACGATTTTATTCACAATATTCCCCATCGAAACCTAAATTCTTGACTAACAAGGCATTATTCTCAGTTGTCGTCGGTTTTAATGAAATTTGGATATTTTCTTCGTTGAAATCTAAGAGATTCTCTTCTTATATCGACGGGATACTTCCAGTTGAAGTAATCGATTGAAACCAGTGGCATTATCTTTTTTTGGTTGTACAGTGAAATCATAATTAGGGGAAAATTTAGTGGTTTTGACGAAACGAATATCAATTGAAAGAAAATCAAATTTAGAGGGTGAATACTCCTTAAAAAGCAGCGATTTTACCACTAAATATGTTTTTCTGTCGATAAAGATACTTCTTTAGATTTTAACGAAGAACAACATCCAAAATTTCATTGAAATCCAAGAGAGACACCTGGAAATATTTCTTTTAAGTTGTTTTGTTCCTTAAAATACGCATTTCTAAGATTTCAATTGACCGTATTAGGGAAATCGTGAATAAAATTGTCGAAATTGAGCCACTTCCTGTGCTTAAACTACCAAATTAACAAAATTATTATCTAAAATTGCTCCTATCTTGACCAAGTTTTCATGTTTCAGTTTGTTTTCTTGTTTATCGTCTGATAAAATTGATTTCTAGCGCACTGACTAAATGCGGTGAATGCTTACAGTCGATAAAAATCGACAACTGCCGTAATGAAGCGATATTATTATTATTATCCGAATGTGTTAGTTTAAAAGGTTTGGAAATATCGAAAATTTATTATCATAAACTAGGAATTTTCCAATTTTTAGAATTATCATTGTACCATTGTAAAGGTTCATTTCAAACACTACCGAGTCTAACTACATTAACATCAATCAAATTCGTTTCGTGTCATTTTCCACAGAAAATCGTCAGTGAAGTAATTAAAAACAACGAACGTTTAAGGAAATTATTTCTAGGTAATTAGCTTTGATTAAAATCAAATTGAATTTAATTTTCGTTCTATTTAGCTGACAATATCAACGTTAATGTGAATGAAATTTGTGAGAGTTTATCGAAGAATAACGATCATATGCGTGAGATTTATTTCAGTGAACGTAAAAAATTGCGTGCGAAAAGTTTACGAACATTAGGACGTTTAACAAAATTAAAAAGTTTGGCTTTAGTATCAGGCACAGGATTTGAATGTGATCCAGAAGATTCATTAGAACAAATAGCAGCAGGATGTTCTAAATTAGAACGGTAATATGTACATTTCTATAATTTGTTTTATTAGTCTAGTTTATTATTGATCTATATTACAACAAATAAAAAATAATAGACTTACAATATATGGTTGGAAGGAAATCAACGATGATAACTTAATACCAGTTCTACACATGTGTACACAATTAAAAGTACTAGATCTCAGGGGCTTGAATATAACAATAAGGAGTTGTCGTGAAGCTGCTTTGTCGCTACCATTTTTAAAAATATTGGACGTGGTCAAGTGCAATCGAGTAAAAAAGTCCCAGGTAATTTAAATTATCAATTCTCATTATGTCTACAAATTTACTGTTGCAATAAATAATTAAATTTACAGCTAGATAAACTGCAAAGAGATTTCATGGAAATCGATATTCCATTAGAATAAGAGAATTATTTTTATATTTGATAAAATACTTCGTTCTTCTCTTGGTACCTTCATCTTGTTCATTTTATGATTTCATATTTATTGTTTTATTTTTAATGTTCTTTTCAAAAAAATAAATAAATTTAGTCATTATTTTTGTTCTTATCACCAGATTATAAAAACAATTAAATCCCATTAGGATGGTGGTAATAAACCTAAATGTTGTAGACATACAGTTGCTGCCATTGCTTTTGCTTCTTTCTTCGTTGGACTAGCAATATTCGGCTTGTATTCAACACCATTTAGAATCACCTTGAATGATTTAGGGTTGTTTTAAAATTGATAATTTTATAGAGATGAGCCAAAAAGATGGTCTAAAATGAGTTTCTAAAATTTGGTTTATGAAGATATTTTCGAATAATAGTCGTATTCTGTAAGTTTTTGGCAATTAGTTACCATGACAACAATCTTTAACGTTGTCAGTAACGAATCGGCAAAAAGTTAGAGAATATGACTGCAAATTTTAGAAACTTCCATCAATTAATCAACTAATAGACCACAATTGGCTCACTGTGTAGATAATTACTTGAAATAGGAAGTTTTTCTTATGATCCGGTCCACATTCGAAACACAAATTGTACTGTGGTGCTCCTAATTTCTTCTTAGAAGCATATTCACCTAATAACGATACAGGGTGTTTATTTTGTAAACTATTGGGATTCCAATTTTGTGTTTGTTTCTTCTTTTTCTTCTGTTCTTCATTAGCAACTAAACCTTTTTTATCTAATTTAACTTCCAATAGTAGTGGTTCTAAAGTACCAGTTTTCTCTTTACCTAAACCTTCACCGGGTTTCCAACCCATTTTCTGTAGCAGATGCATACCCATACCACCTGATACAGGTGTGGCAGTTTGTAGTTGATCCTAATTAAATGGTATAATAAATAAAGATTAATTAATTTATAAATTTCTGATTGGAAAATAATTCAAACAATTCACCATTCGTATAGTAAAATTTATATAAAAATCCCTTTGTTTTGTTATTAAAAACCATCAACTTACCAAATTACGGTTCATAAAATTTGTTGGCAACCATTACCGATAATCCATACTAGGTAGAACCTTGACATAATAACTTGACAAAATGCCTGAAACAAATTCTCAGGTGGTAAAGATCTCGTCATAATCAAGAGAAATTACTCTCGATTATGAAGAGAACTTTAAAAATCTAAATTTCAGCCACAGATTCTATTCCTTTTATGTTTTGTTTTTGTAAAAAAAAAGAAATAGTCTGTGCCTGATGGACAAAACGTCCAAATAACCTGAAAACTTGCTTCTAGACAATTCAAAAGAACGAAAATCATTGAATTATTAGTTGGAAATACCTTTTTAGCCCATGTTTGATAACCTGATGATAATTCAGCTTGTGATAGAATTTGAGCACCGGTTGTACCAGTAAATTGGCCCGGTTGTTGCTTGCTTTCAGCCCAAGTTTGCATCTAAAAATACCCATTTTAACCAAAAAATTACCAAAATTATTGAAATAAAATACTTCTTTATTTGATTTGTACATTTCAGCCAACGCTTGGACATCATTTGGGTTCTCTTGTAGTTTCCGCATAGCCGATAATCGTTGCGAAACAATCGCACCAATATCCACACTAGACACCTGGAAATCCACCAATTTTATTACAATTATTACAAATTTTTGGAATCAATTACGTTAAGTTGAGTTGGTTCGGGGGCTAGTTGTGTTGTAGGTTCTGGTACTGGTGCCGGTAAAGGTAATGGTGGCGGTATTGGAGTTGTACCTAAAGTACCACCGGTTACGAAACTTTTAGTCGGTGGTACTATTGGCGGTGCTATCGGTGGTACCGGTACCGGTACTGGTGGTTGTACCGGTGTCGGTTCGGTTTTTTTCGGCGATACAGGCACCCATTCATTTTCTGTTTTCCGGTGTAATTGTCCACTACTAACCGGAAATTGTATACGTAACTCACTCGTACGCTCTTGGGTGGTTTTCAGGGGTAAAGGTACCGAATTCTATTAAAAATATTAAAATTTTAGCACTTTAGCTATTAGAAATTGAGAGAAATACTTTAATATTCATCGTAATAGAAGTTGGTCTATCTTTAATTTGGAATGGATGATGGAATGGTACATCATTATCACTATCACTATGGTGGTGATCATCTGAATTGCTCGTCAAACCGTCTTGTTCTTCTTTCTTCGAGAGGGCCTTACAGAAATCGGTTAATTCTTCGATTGTTTTACCACCCGCTTTGATGGCAGCGATCACTTTTTCTTGTGCTTGTGGACCTAAAGTTAGTGCACCCGGCAAATTTCCAGATTTCATCATCTGTATCGCATTCTTCCTGGCGATTTCCAATAGTTTTTTCTTATCAATATGTGAAGATGAATCGTGTGAATTGGAGCGATCACGACGATCTGGCGATCGATACCTACAATCAAATTTCAGTTTAAATTAATTAATTGTGTAATTTTACCGTTTCCTCCATCGATAATCGCGATCATTATCCTCATCACGATAGAACGGATTATCGCGTGAATTTCGACGATCACGTTCGCGACTTCTATCCTGTTTCTCTTTATCACGACTATGCTCCCGTGAACGATATCTGGAATGATGATCATCTTTAGAGCGATCATCACGACTTCTACTACGTTTACGGTTTTCGCGTAATTTATTCCGTAAATCGTCTTTATCTAATTTACGATCACCACTACGGCTACGGCTACGATGGCGGTGTTTCTTTTTCGATTTATCATGCGATTTGTGTTTATGTTTCTTCTTTTTAGGTTCAGATGTATCAGAATCGGACAATTCTCCATCTTCGGTATTGTTCAATTTAATTAAATCCAAATTGGTGGTTTTCAATTTGACTTCGATTCGTTTCTCTTTTGGTTTATCGCTAATTGGAGTGTCATTTTTATCGTTTGTATCATCCTTCTCAGTTTCTTTATCATTATCCTGTTGATCTTTCTCTTTTTTGATCTCCGCATTATTTAGTGCGTAACTCAAGTTAGTTCCTTCGATTTTAATCTTCTTCTCATTCGATTCTTTCTCTTGTTTAATCAATATTTCGGCTAAATCGATTTCTGAACGTTCACTAGAACTGCTACGTTTACGCTTCTTATCTTTCTTCTTATGTTTCTTATCTTTATGCTTATGTTTCTTTTTGCTTTTCTTATTCTTTTTCACCGTTGTCTTATCGCTATTCTCATCGTTATTATCATCATCATCATCACTACCGTCATTACCACTATTTTGGTTCTTTTCTTTTTTTATAATCAATGGTGGATCAGCATCAAAACTGTTGAATAATTCTGATAGAATTTCATTTGATGATTTGACTGGAATTTCGGGTTTTTGCTCCTCGGTTTCACTCATTATTGGCAATTAAATTAGCAGAAAAATCTGTTTAATGTTTAAAAATATGCATTTTTCTTAAACAACAAAATTGATTTATTTGGTTAGGTTAATGTCAAAATGACATTGTGCGCGTTTTCGGCTCGAACGCACTAATCGAGTGGAGCATACTCAATCACAAAATACAACGTTTTGACCAAATTTATAAATAATCAAATTTTTAACATAAAATCGATTTGTAACCATAAACCATAAATTTGAGTAAATAAAGAAATATAATAGAGAATAATTGAGAATAATTGTTGGAAAATAACAAATATTTAAACAATCTCTTTAGAGCACTATAGATTTTGATGAAGTATAAAGCGCCTTGAGTGATGGAAGTCATAACTGGCAGCGTATAAAATAAGTATAGTTGCCACGTAATCTCTCTAAATATACGATAATATAAAATCCAAACTTTAAATATAGATTTAATAATAATACTCCTGAAACATTATATAATACTTTTTCTGAAATATTATCATCAACTATATTCAATAATTTGATAAAAGAATTGAAAAAACAACTAAATAATTCTGTAATTTGCACAGAATAGGCAACGTTGCATCAGCGTCAGCAAGATAACCAACCACAAAGTTCGAAGAAAATTAAGTCCCTAGGTAGTGATTAGAAAGTGTTATTAATAAATCCTAGATAAGAAATTGATATGCCTTATCATTTGGCAGTCATTAAACTTTTTTAATTTGAGTAAGAATCGGTTAAATTCAAAATTACCAAGATATTACAAATTATATATTTTCAGTACTTTCGGGTGATTCTGCGTTGTAATTGCTATGTATGCAGAGGAAAAGAATTAAATTTGACCGCATTTTATCCATGAACTCAGTCTATTTTTGATCTGTGACAATACTGTTGTGCTTTCTTAACATAATTACAACTATATTTTAATTTAACAACTTTGGGGTTGATCATTGTTGAAACATAACCTAAAAATTTTTCTAAATTAAAATCAATTTTAGGTTGAATTAATTAGAAGGATGACAACGAATGAGGCGGCTCTAGAAAGCAAGAAATATTACCGTAATGCAGCACACAGGTAAATTTATTTAAAAATAGAAATTTTCTTTTAAAATCGAATAATCGGCGTATGAGGTATGCAACCAGTAATACATCTGTTTGAGAAATTTTCCAAAATTCGTGTTGTACATCGATTTTTGCGGAGGTTTATGTTTACTATTCCTTATTGTATTATAGAAAATATCGAGTTTAAATTTAATTGAGGGGACATTTCAAAAATATTAAATCTATATTTAAATACAAGGCTGGATATGTTTCTCTTAACAAACAGTCTTAAATTTCAGGATTTATTGGTTTAGTTCGGTAAAAAAACAGACGAAAATAAACATTTTTTGAGGTATTTTTATCGAGTTTATTATTCCAGTAATTCGCGATATATTTTGCAAATTAATTGAAATTATGTAGAAATTTTTAGGAATAATTAAATCTTTGTTGGTGGCGAATGTTATAATTATAATTAATATAGAAACAGTGTTATCACTTATCAGTGACCTGTAGAAATTGCTAAATCTCCATATATTTATAATAGTTCTCTCTTAATTCTTGCGTCAATTTGATGGAATTATTTCAATATTTCACTAGTGGATTTATTAAAATTTTCGAATAAAAAAAAAAAAAAATGCCTGAAGTATCACAGGATGTATTCGAGGCTTTGAATCCATTAAAACCGTTAGTAACACCGGAGATAATGCGTGCTCGAGCTAATTCCTCATCAAAGGACAAACCAACGTTTCCCGGTTTCCATTTACAATCATCTCGGAAGATTAGTGGTGGTGATTTGGGCGATTTAGAAAGTTTCACAGGGGGTATGTCAACATTGGAATGTAGCTGGATTGATGATAGAGAACTCGCCCACAGGTACCTGTTAATTATAATTACAATTTATATTTTTAAATTATAATTATTAGAAAATTATTAGCAAGTAGGCGATTATGACCTAAATATGTCGTGTTTTTTTTTTTGATCGATTAGTTGGAATATTCTAGAATATTTTTAGGTTTTTTTCGCTAAATAAATGGTTTATTTATTAGTTCATTTACATCATTTTCATATCTTCGTTATGAAATAAAAATATTTTTTTAATCTTTCGGGCAATATTGAAAATAAATGTCCTTATCAACAACAGATTTGGTTGTTGTTTCGTTCCATTATCAATTGACAATGATAGAATTTTGAGACGATTTTTCTCATTTGCAGCGAAAATTCACAAATAATTTTCGTTGAAAATCTGTTCAAAATACACACATTTATCAGATTTTATAAATTATCTCGAAAATCGACTCACCTGTCTGCAATTAACTTAAATTTATGGAGATTTACGCAATATCCCGCCTCTTGAAAAATGAAACTAATCGCATTAATAATTATTTTAATATAATCGAATTGGTAAAACAACTTGAACTTGACACAATTAATTAACAATTTATGTCGGTTTACTTTAGTCATTTACAATATTTTTAAATTTAGCATAAATAAAGTTTAATTTCTTAAACTATATTAATAAATGCGAGACAAAAAGCGTGTGTTCAAGGTTTATTAATTAGTAAGATAAGCAACCTTTTCCGCATAAATCAATCCTATAATTATCATACAAGATTTTTCTTTGTTTGAACAATTAGTAGGATCAAAAATGGCTCATTTAGTACAGCTTAAATTAATACCACTACAGTTGTTTCGGCATCGAAACGTATATTAACTGCACATTAAATACGTTTAATCCATTCGCAGAACGACCTTTGTTGTTGTTGATTTCGTTATATTGTTGAGTGTTTTTCTTTCAATTTCCTTATTGTTTCTGTTATAAAAGTTAATAAATGTTGTAATATGAGGATTATTGAAGGTGAAATTTGTGATACAAGAGAGAATATCCGCAATGAGTAAGTGTGTTGTCCTAGTATTTGCACAATTTTTAAATAGAATTAAATTTTTCGTCTATTAAACAATTGTAGACTATTTTTAGAAAGGGTAAATTCTAAAGTCGGAAATTATCGCTTGTTTAAATCTTGTATTTATTCCGAATTGTTAATATTTGTTTATTATTTGTTTATTATTAAATTTGAATATCGATAGATTCTATTCGATTTTTGTTTAAAATTTATTTGATGTTTGTGTTATTGAATCATAATCTAGATGATTAATTGATAGATTCTATAAATTGAGGAAATTTTCGATGATTATTTTGAAAATGTCTCATCAAATATTTGGCAATCATCGAATATTTAATGTCAACAAATTTGCACTTGTTTCGTTTATTAAAATTAATCATTTCTCATGTTAGAATTTCTAATTTTATTTAATTGTGACGTGTACAGCTTTTCCACAAAAAATTCAAGGCGTGTTTTTAATTATTATCGTCCTGAAATTTGTTTATTACACTGTACGTTTTCTTTATTAACTCAATAAACAACAATTTATCGAATTTTTTGTTATTCTGGATTATCATAATTAAAAATTACAGCGGTTTATTTGAATTTATAAGATCTTAAATAATAAACCGCAATTTATCTGTTGTTATTAATCTGGATTAGCAGAAAAATTTACAGCTCCATTGGAGCTTTTAGATTGAATTAATTGAAAACAACCTTTATCCGGATGTGTGAATGACTTAAATCAAAGACACACGTCTTATGAATGAAGAGATTACAATGATAGTCCGTCAACTAGTTTGATTATTTTAAAACTATTTTATACTATTAGTCGATTCATTAATTATTTAATTAAACTGTAGAATACTTTATTACAAATTAAATTTTATCAAAACAGTAGAATTAATTTAATTTAATTGCTTTAATTAATAATTGAATTGATAATAGTTTGTTGTAACGATTTTATCAATTGTTGATTTCAACCGAAAGTACGAAAGTTCAAAATTGTACAGTTTTTCTCATTTTTCTAATTCCAAATTTGAAAATTTCCAGAATCTTCGTCAATCGCAGCTTACATTTGGAGAACATCAAATTCTATGGCTTCGATATGGATTACACTCTTGCCGGTGGGATATTTCTATTGTTTTAAACCTAGTTTTTATTAATTTTTTGATTTTTCTCCAATAGAATATAAATCGCCGGAATACGAAAAATTGGGTTTCGATTTAGTAAAACAACGCATGGTTTCGATCGGTTATCCGCAAGAGATTTTAGAATTTGAATACGATCCAACATTTCCAGTTAGGTAAATCTATTGCCCTTAATTCTTACAAAAATTATTAGTGATTCATTACAAATTTTAGAGGTTTGTGGTTCGATACCCATTACGGTAATCTATTGAAAGTTGATGCTTATGGTAACATATTAGTATGCGTGCATGGTTTCGAATTTATAAAACAGTAAATTTTCATTAAATTTCGTATTTATTTAAAATAAAAACACTAATTAATTAAATTTTCCAGTTCGCAAGTTTACGAATTATATCCAAATAAATTTTTAACATTAGACGAATCTAGAGTTTACGTATTGAATACTCTATTTAATTTACCCGAAACGTATTTATTGGCTTGTTTAGTTGATTTCTTTACAAATTCACCACAATATACGAAAACATCAACCGGTGTCAAATGTGGCGAACTATTTATGTCGTTCAAGTCGATATTTCAGGTAAATTTCAATTGATACTTCTTCCAAACTGTTCAGTTCGGGTTATAAATTCTTGCAGGAAACATTTTAGCGGAATTAAAGTCTCGTAGCTCGTTTGTAAGTTCAAAAAAGACTCATTGGAGAATATCGCTATCTGTATTCTGCATGTATCAGCAGTTCCAGAAAAATGACAAATCTTTGAGTCATTCTGAGCCATTTTGGGCGTCTTTTGACTAATTTTGGAATGAGCCACGAGGTGCAAGTTCTACTAAAATGATGTAAATTCTTATATTTTTCAAATTCCTCATTGAAAATTGTTGCCTTAAGAATTTATAATTCGAGCTGAAAAACTGGAGATTGTGATTAATTCTAATTGTTCGATAGGACGTTCGAAATGTTGTCGATTGGGTCCATTTACAAGGCGATTTAAAACAGAAAACCATCGAAAATCTCGAAAAATACGTAAAAAAAGACGAGAGACTACCGACGTTTCTGCAACGTCTCCGCGAGAGTGGTGCCAAAACATTTTTATTAACAAACAGTGATTACAATTTCACTAATAAGATAATGACGTATCTATTCGATTTCTCACACGGCCCTAAAGTAATAATAATTTTAAAAAAATTATATAAATTATTAAATTATTTTCTAATAATAGCCAGATGACGCGCACAGAGATTGGAAGACTTATTTCGATACAATCGTTGTGGATGCATGTAAACCGTTATTTTTCGGTGAAGGCACAATTTTACGTCAAGTTGATACAACAACTGGTGCATTACGTCTCGGTATCCATACAGGACCATTACAGAAAGAAGCTGTTTATTCAGGTGGTTCGTGCGATGTTTTCACGAAATTAATTGGTGCTAAAGGTAAAGATGTTCTATATGTTGGTGATCATATCTTTGGTGATATATTGAAAAGTAAAAAGATACGAGGATGGAGAACTTTCTTAATTGTACCGGAATTAGTTAGAGAATTACATGTATGGACTGATAAATGTCAATTGTTTGATGAATTACAAACGCTCGATGTTAAATTAGGCGATATGTACAAGTAGGTCTTTTTCTATTAATCGTTAATTTGTTTATAATTAAATGTTTGTGATTAGAAATTTAGATAGTAGCACTAAAGAGAAGCCGGATATTTCGAAAGTAAGAGCCGCAATTCGTGATGTTACGCATAAAATGGATATGTCGTACGGTATGATGGGTAGTCTGTTCCGTTCAGGATCACGACAGACATTCTTCTCATCACAGGTAATTTAAAATAAAATAATCAGCCGTATTCTCTAACTTTTTAGTGATCATTCGTTAGCAAAACAATCATTTCTGAATAATCTGTTTTATTCTTTTCAATTCTACAAACGATGGAATTGTGAAGAGTAAAATAGACCGTCGATTTGGTAACAGATCACTAAAAAGTACATAAAATATTTATCTCCAATTTAGGTTGTAAGGTATGCCGATTTGTATGCTGCAACACATTTGAATCTCCTCTATTACCCATTTTCGTACATGTTCCGTGCACCAGCCATGTTATTACCCCATGAATCTACAGTAGCACACGAACAACGTTTCGTTTTAGAATCAGCCGTTGATAAATTACAAGAACAAATCGATGATGTTAATATAAATCGTAAACCGAAAATTTTAGAACGTGCCCATAGTCAAATACCACACGTACGTCCAGAAACACCAACTTATGTTACGCATACTCATGATGAGGATTTCTCGGATGATGATAGTGATGATAAGAGTTTATCGAAGAATTTCAGCGATTCGCCCAAATAAATAAAATGATTTACGATTTAAAAAATAACAACATTAGGAACGTTCCTGTTTTTTTTTTAGCGGGTTGTACGCACAGTTGATTATTTGGAAAATAATTTTTTATGCCTGTTTTTTTTTGTAGTTATATAATAACAGTACGAGTAGATTTTATACAGTTGATTATGCAATATTTTTTTCGAATATAAGAATTGAAAATAAAGATACCTCTAGCAGATTAGTTGTAGTTTGGTGGTTATAGAAGTAAGTCATGTAAGTATTCCTCCATTTCTTCATCCCTAGATTTCGTTTCAACTGGTTTGTGTTTATCCCAAGCCGATTCTTCACCTTCATCCTCATCGGTGTTATTCTTATCAATATTCGATGTTGTCGGCGATGAAATATTACCACTCTCACCGCTATCACTATCTCTTCGATCTTTAACCGCTTTCTTTTTATTCGTTTTAATTCTCTTCTCTTTGTGTCGATCGATTCGTTTAATTTCGCGTTTCTTACAATGATAGTTCAATTTTAATGAACATTCATGACATAGTCCTCAAACAGAATTCATTATAATTAATTAAACTAAACGTTAAATGAACATACTGATTTTAACAAGAGCATTCTTCTTTTCACCATGCTCTCGATAAGCGAAATTCACTTCCCATGTCTTCAAATCAACACGAATATCGCACTTTTTATTACCGCAAATAAATTGGCCTTTACCGCTAATTACCTCACGTTCGATTCGCCATCGTAACGCTATCTTTTACAACAATATTCAATCAATTGGAATATTCTAAAAGGAATTCTACTTACTTTATTCTCTTTATAGAGAGTTAAATCACCGATACAGTATTCTTTGAATAGTTTATCGTAGTATTTTTTAGCGAATTGTGCCTCCCATGTATCCGGTTGTTGTCTATCGTCCCATAAGAATCGATGATTCTCACGTAACACATCGTAATCAGTACGGTCCTTTGATGTGTCCCTTGATAATAATTTCGTGTCACCGGGTCGTTTTAATATATATTCGTTTATTAAGGTTTTATGTACATCGTACGGGTTCATATAACGCATTTGGGAGCGTAACGACGACATTATTTCTAATTTCTGGACAATCTTGTTTCAATATTTTTATGTTTCGATCGACATAACCTCAAATTGTAGACAATGCCGCGGTGTTGCCAGCTTGCTAACGTCAATAATATAAACAATTTTTAGTCAACGAACTATTAAATTAATTCGAAAATATATTATTTTATCGTTAAATTGAGGCTCTATATTATAATAATCTCCATAATTTTTATTTTATATTTAAAATATCTGGAATTTGGAGAATTATCCACAATTTGACAAACAGTCACGAGACATCGGTACTCTAGTGATCGAATTTCGAACTAATACGAAAAATAGCGGCAATATTCAAATTGGTACAGGTAAGAAGATTATTTTTAGAAATAATCGATAAATGATAATTTATTTATTTAATAGACAAGATTTGTGTATTTATTGTTTTATTGATTGATTGAATTTCTATATAACCGATTTAATTAACGTGACGCCACTGTATATGAAGCGCGCTCTGTTGGGAAAACTTGAACTCACGTATATCAATCTAATTGTAACTCTTTTATTTATTATTGAAAAAACAAAAAAAAAACAATTAAATTAATAGTTTATTGTTTAAAATATTGACTAATTGCATATTCTAATTGCCTATCAATTATTTTTCGTAGTTCAAGTGCTTTAATTTGCTGCAGTAGGATTAGGTGGTTGGGCGCGTATTTCAAATCCCCTCATCGATCTTTGTAGAGAATCGTGTATTACTGTACGGGATTTAATATAAATATTGATAGTAATAAGTCAATTTAAATCCCTCTTTTTTATTGAATCATAAAAATACGAAACAATAACACAATTGATTAACAACTACATACAACATCAGTTTATTCAAAAAATGGCATTCGAATAAATCGTATTATTTCACATTTAAAAGCAATAAAATTAACAAATATATTCATATTTATATATCACACAATAAATAAAAAAGAATTTAGAAAATTACTGTAATATTTTAATATAATATTTGAATAAATCACATATTTTTCTTGTTTTTTATTCGAAAAATGTACAGAATTTGTATACATTTACAGTGTTATAGTTGGAATAAAAATGCATACAGACACATATACGATTTGTTCCGCAGAGGAGTACATTACGAAATATCGAAATGAATTAAATTTAATTGAAATAAAACGAGGCAGGCACATCTATTCAAAGGAATACCACACAGAATAGATTTACAATTTATGTCATTTTTCATTTAATTTATTTACTTTATAATTTGAATAAAACTTGTTAACAACATTATCGGTTAATAATCAATACAATTACGTTTATTCCTGTTTAAATGTCTGTATAATAATGTAATTTAGTACATGTATATAGGATGCTATATAATAGCAAAAATTTTTGGTCATTTGCATCTTAATTCAACAATCATTTTGCTTTATTTACATAAATCTATGTTAATTAATATCGGTTTGATAATTATTCAAATGATATATAAAAATACATGGAATTTTGAAATCAATAATTAGAAAATTTTGCATTACTATCACACACAGTTCCTCGAAAAATTCACAGAATACATCTGTGTAGACACATTTTAATAGTATAGAAACGTATAATAACCACCTGGCAGGATTTTTGTTGCTCAATTTTACAATATTTGATCGACTTATCGTTGTAGATTAACTGTTTAATTTACATAAAAAGCGTGGTAATTCTCCTGTTCAAAGTCCCTATTTACAATCACTTGAATCATACAAAAATATTTCCAGACAAATAGTGCAGTTCGTTATTATAAACATTACAATAATAAGACCAATTCCATATTAGATAATCAATAAATATTTACAAATTCACAAAAATCACTCAAATGTTTCAATTTTTTTTTTTCTAATTTGTGAAAATATTGGGGTCGGATTGTTTATTAATTTTATCACACTTTATAAATCACGACAATTAATAGAATTATTAACGATAATTGTGGTGTACAACAAATTGTTGATAGAGATGATGATGCTAATGCACTGGCTGCTGTTTTAAGGCAATATTCGAATTCTTTATAATCGACACGTGTTATTGCACAATAATGTGTATGGGCACAGTTTGCATCGCAACTTGTATGTGGTGTGTTGTACAAACGTACAGAATTCGCCCGGTAATATCTACAATATTAAAAGAAAATTATTACTATTATTGGTATATGAAGAGTATACAGATGTGGCATTTAAAACAGCTACAATAAGCTATTTTAGTTAAAGTTAAATCTCAAAAAATTCGATATTTTAATTGTTCTAGATGTTAAAATCGAATAAAAGTGTTTAATTGTGCAAAATCTGGACTTACAGAATCTTGAAAGCCCAAAACTTGTTCTTCAAAGTGATTCAGAAGTCAAATTTGTTAAAAAATGTTATCTTAATTTAAGACCAAAACTTGTTAAATCGAAATATTGAAGGCTAATTGTTCAAAAAGTGCTTTCCAACAGAAAATTTACTCAAATAGTAAGTACTTCAAATTCTAGTCTTGAATTCGTAATTTTTCCTTAAAGACCGAATAAATGTACCATTCCAAAAGCAAAATTTATTAAAATAGCTGGGAATTGCAAAATCTAGCCCTAAATTCGAAAATCTGTCTTAAAAAGTGAATAAACTCGAGATTTTTGGCCAAATGCCCCCAATTTTTTTATTTTTACAATTACATATCAAAATTCATTTAAAAAACTGGTAATTAATGATTGAAATGTTTCAAAATCGTGACCCAAAGAATCTTAAAAGCTCAAAACACTTAAAATTATTCAGTAGCCAAATTTGTTCAAATTTGCTATCATCAACAGAATTTCTGCCTTAGATAGTAGTTTCTATTGCTGCGGGCTTGTATTTGTTCGAAATGCCTCAGCTGTATACAGTAATGATTATTGTAAGTGATTTTGATACCTCAGAAAATGATCGTTTGAATTGCCCAACGTTAACTTATCAGCTAACTGATGCAACGATGTTGGTGTTATATCTGAAATTCCATAATATGAACTGAAATTGTATTCCACCGTCCATTCAGCATCTTCCTTGGAATTCGAATTGGCCGTTGATAAATCCAAGTAATATTGTGTATAATCGTAGATCTATATAAGAGAGGAATTTTTAATAACTAATACACACCACGACAACAGATTTCATTCAATATAGCAGGATATTTCTATAAAAAACAACCAATATTTGGGAAACGAAATATTACGGAAGTTTCCAGACGTTTTTCAATTACCCATCTGAATGCCATCAATTTTCCGGTGTTAATTTCAATAGAGACACCAACAAGGAGAACCGAGGTTTCCTCTTAATTAGTGTACCACTTACCTGTCCACTATCTTTGTCAAACTTGTATATCCGTAAGCCGGGATTATTGGCACCGTCTGTTGTACGTTTCGGTGTAATAGCCGGTGCTAGCATTAACCACGAGATTGGACGACCTATAAATTTAAAATAAAACCAAATAAAAATCCGATTCTATTGTAAAAAATAAATTGAAAAATGATAGAAACGTTACTGATATAGACGATTTGTATTGCTGGCAGCAGTTCGGAATGTTCTCAATTAATATAGTTGGGATTATGTGTCGAATATATTTAGATGGGAGATGCCTTGATGTGGTTGTATTTTACTATAATGCCGTATTAACGATTTGATATCGAGGGTCTAGTAGTAGTCGATACGATAATAATAACAGGCAAGATTACAGCTCTTCAGTTGGAAAATGTTCGATCTTATAGAATGGATATGACGGCTATTGGCGAACAAGCCATTTATGAACTCGTTTTATTGTAGAAAATATAACGACACTTGAAGAGTTCGATTTTTGAATAAAATATTTGAAATTGTCTCAACTTGAATGCCGATAAGTGAAATCAAATATGAGAATGTCAAGAGTCCAAAAATTTGATATTTGCTCTAAATGTTTATCCGTACATGTATTTGAAACTTTCCTAATTATATTTTGATATAGTTGAATTAGTTCAAATGCAGTTTCTAATGTTGGTCTTGCTCCTTCTACATACAATAATTCCTTATAAATGTCCCTTTGAAAACTTCCATTAGCTTAAATTGGATTTGTCCACACTCAATGATACAATTTCGCTTATTGAGGTCTAAAAATCCGTAATTACATAGTACTCGATATAATATGCTGTCTTGTATAACAGCGCTCAGTTTTATTAATAATTCATCAATATAAGTGTAGTTATAACCCATGTACGTGTGGTTTTGTAGCTATATACATCTAGTAGCTATTTTGGGATTTCGGTTGGTTTATATAGAGTACATCTTTCAATAGTTGAATTGAATTGTAACTTGACGCCTTAGGGAGAACTGATCCAATTTCCCTTTAGAAACACTCGATTTTATATCTCTCTTTTTTTTCTACTTCATTCCACTCGCCTCAATGCTAGAAACTCGATATTTTAGCAAATAACTTTGAAAACAACAAAAAATCATGCGATAATTTCACAACTATTCAGTTGAATCAACTGAGAAACGTTTATGGAAAATTCCCGCAGAGGAATTTTTCTCGTAAGCCACAGCTCGTCAATAATTTGAATTTTTACGAAATTCCAATTGGCAAATATTTGGAATTCAACTCGAATTATTCCCGAAATATCCACTCTTGTTACATGCCATTATCGTCGTTTTTTTATCGGCTAAATTGAAATCTCGTACACATCGATCATCAAAAGATATGTTTTAATTTGGCAGCGATCAATCAATAGGATATGAATCGAAAACAAATATATCGACAAAGTTTACAGTTAGCCTACAGGCGATTCGAGGCTATCGTTCTCTTTATTTCGGATCGATTGATGTTTACTAAAGTGAAAAACTTATCGAAAAGCAGATTGGATAAGATAGAGGGTGAAAAACTCCACCTAGATCGTTTGCAAGTACACCAGCCCTGATGTTGGTGGTTTTTTTCTGTTTGTTTGTCGTTTACTTTTTCCGCTTTTGCGTCGTCTTAACACAAGCTTTTTTCGGCTTGGAAAAATTGATTAAATTGCTTTTTTTCCAATTCTCTCTACACTACACGAGATTCTATTTTATAATTTAGTTTGAATCGGTAAAATTTTTTGGAAAATACCGAAGCTCCTTTCAGACAACTTTCAAAAGAACTTTATCGTTCATTCGTTTGTGTGTGGGTGTATTTCTGCTATTTAAAAAGCAATTAAGACTAAAATTGTATGAAATTAATTGTAAAATCTGTGCGGCTCGATTCGCACAAAATCCATATCCCTTTACTTTCCAGTTTTAATTGAACGATCCATTATCCAGACAGAACAGTAACCCCCTATTTTATCTAACTGAAAAGTCGGGAATGAGGGGAAGATTGAAAGATGTATCCGCTGCCACATACACACACTTTTTCGGTCCGACTTTACAGAAATTACAGTTGATTTATCGCCCATACGAGAATTCTATAATTTGATTTGCATATAATTGGGGTCTTCGCTTTTATAAATAATCGCGAATTTATCGATACGACTTAATAAAGCCGTAATATTCTTCGAAAAAAATCCCATTTCCGGTAAGTTGAATCGTCGGTTTTTCACATCGTTATTAACATTTTGTGTTTGAGGAATTGTACGATGGTGATGATGATGATAATGGTAGATATGCTGCTTTGTTTCCTGGACCGATTCGTACAAGTAAATGGGAAAAAAGGGAGCGTGAAATAAAGGGAACGACAGAAATGATGAAAGTGGATGTAAATTTTGAAAGAGATGGAATAAATGGATAGACATTCTTGTAAAAGAGATATGAGTTTGTTTAAACGAAATTTTCAATTTAAAATTTACTTACCTGTGTCGTTGTATATTACGCGGAAAGTATCCGAATGTAGATGGCCGAAGAATTGTCCAACGATAATATTGGCGTATTTTCGGACGATTTGTAAATAACGTCGGTTATGGTAGTCGGAATAAGCGGCATGTGCTGGTGGAAAAGCACCACGTTGGCGTTCATTGGAACCGGGCGGTATATGCCCCACTAAATACACCTGCAATCAAAAATTTAGTTGTAATCTTGTCCTTAATACACCCCCAAACACACATTCTGTACTATAATCCGTTCGGGTAGCGGTGACATGGGGTGAGAATGGTGTGTATGGGGGTGCAAACAACTGCTACCGTCTCTTCGGTATATGCTCGCTTTATTATACTTAATGCTTTCATGTGCGAATAAATAGACGTTAGTTGGAAAGAGATAGAGATGGTCGAAGATTTGAGTATAGAAATACCATTATCAGCAATGGTGAAGTGAGTGAGGATTATCGTCTTTACCACAACCCTACGATTCTAGAATTAATAACGAGACGCGATAGTACGAGCGTTTGAATCTAATTTTTATATTATCACAATTTCCTTATTTTATCAATCATGTTATTTTTGTATAATTCCAACTTATTCATCGTGTTTTTCTATTACATTTTTGTTGATTCCTCGATTCGAACAACAAGAAAAAGAAAAATGTTAATGTCGCTATACTGGGGAAAATTTATTAGTTCAAATTCATAATCCTATGATTTATGAACGGCTCCTTTTTAACAAACTATTTTATAAATCCTTCAAATTTCTTTTTACTACTAAATACAGGCATTTATGTCAATGTCTGTTTTTTTCTAACAGTATTTCTCTACAGATTAAAGTGAACGACTGTAAGGCTATTAATGATGTTGCAATTTAATATCGCTGTCGTATCTGCGCACACATACATAAACGTATAAATTGGGGATTTTGCAACATCTAAAATGACAAATTGAACGTCGACACCGAATCCGGACAGATATCCCCTTATGGCGACAATCCACCATAAAAATAGTTAATCACTAGTTTAATTTGAATGGGACAGAATTGATAATGAGTCCTTTTTTTGAAGAAGAAGAGTAAAGATTCGTCTACACGGTGGCTTCGTTTAGATTTATTACAATTAGCAGAACGGCTGTTATCTATGCAGACACGCCTTAATATCGTTGATTTATCGCCACATTTCTTGTTTCAACTCCATAAATTCGTCCACTACAGTCTGTTTTTGGAAGAATGCAAATTATTCGAGAGATAGCGGGCGAATGTATACACACACCCGCACTAGCAGGGAATTCGTTTTAATATAAAATCGAAATTGCCATGTCGGTCACGTTCCCATAAGAAAATATTAATCCGGAAACTGAAATTAACACAACAATTGTTACACAGTGACAACAGGCATTTCCTCGACATTTTATGCATATTTATAAACTGTAACCGTTGTACATTTTTATCTAAATAACGTTGAACAAATGTTTAATTTCTACGTACTTTTATTAAAAGAAAACAGAAATTATCTTATATCGTGCTTAAAGTTGCACTTTATTCATTCCGTTGTATTGTTTGGTTTTTTTGTTTAAATTTTTTGAAAAATTCCTCCCTAACGAATACAACGCGTGTTGCTTTTGTTGCCATTGTGTGTGCGCGATTTCTCATTTCACGCAACGTTATTTTTTACGACACCAACAAATAGATGCAAACAATGACAACAGTCACAATATAATACCAAAAGAGGAACAAAGAGAAAACGTGGTGATTATTGTAAGCCAGCCTCACCTCTGTTCGTCTTGTTCGTTGCATAACAATTGTTGTATTAAAAGATTGTTGAAAAGAAAATGAATGGGAAATGTTTATTGGTAATAAAATTAGACAATTCCTTTTCACAGTTCGAAAACGATTCGGAAGTAATTTTGGCGGATGCGCCGCGATATTGACAAATGATTTGTCAATCTTAGCGCTAATCCCAACTTTTAAAAATATGAAACAAGAATGATTCCAATTTATTCAAGTTTTTGCCTGCTCTGAAATGTATTAGGTAGGAATTTTGGTAGGTGCGCCGGGCAGGTTCCGATATTGTTCCAAAACTCGTTAATTTCAACTCTTAAAATCGACCAAACTGCAGAATATAAAACAAGAATAATTCCAACTTTGTTTGATTCAAATGTTACAATTAAACAATTCTGTCTTTATCAAAAAATATGCCGGGATCTCGATATAGTCAATCTTAGCGTTAATTTCAACTTTAAAAATCGATAAAACGGCAGAATAGAAAACAAGAATAAAGCAGGAATGATTTTAATTTAGGTTGTTTGACTGGAAGCCTCCCAATATTGCTCAAGATATTTGTAATTTATCAAAATTAGAAAATTTCTTTTTCCTGTTGACTATATTGGGAAGTAATTTTGGTGGATGCGCCAGTGTAGATCTCGCGATATTGTTTCAAGACTCGCCAATTTAAGTGTTAGTTACAAGTGTTCAAGTTATTTTTAATCTATTAAACTTGACGATTCATTTTCTTTGTCCAAAAATGTATTAGAACGTATTTTGGTGGATGCGCAAATGTTTCACGCTATTCTTTCGGGTCACATCAATTTTAATTTTAATTTTTAATTTAGATTGTTTGATTTGAATATTGCCACTATTGTTTAAGATATTTCTGATATATTAAAATTAAGCAATTCGTTTCCATTATTTAAAAATGTATTAGGAAGTAATTTTGATGGATGCGCCGATATATTCCTCGATATTCCAAAATTTAAATTTTATAATTGATCAAACTACAGAATATAAAGCAGGAATAGTTCCAATTTAATTGTTGGATACAAATATTACCGAAGATATTTCTAATGTATTGAAATTAAACATTTCCATTTTTCTACGCAAAAATTTTATTAAGAGGTAATTTCGGTGGATACGTCTTGCAATGTTGTCTCAACACGTCAATTTTAGCATTAATTCGACTTTTAAAGGCATAAAACAGGAATAATTCTGATTTCGAGTATTTGATTCAAATATTCCCACTATTGTTGAAGGTATTTTTTATGTATTAAAGTCAGTAAATTATTCTTTGTTGTTAGAAAATGTGGTAGGAGGTAATTTTGGTGGAGGCGCCGCGATATTGTCTCAAAACTCGTCAATTTTAGCGTCAATTTGAACTTTTACAATCGATAAACTTACAGAATATAAAACAGAAATTATTCCAATTGAAATTGTTTGGTTCAAATATATACTGCGAATATTACTGAAGATATTTCTAATGTATTAAAATTGAACAATTCCTTTTCACTACTCAAAAACGTATTAAGAGCTAATTTTGGTGGATGCGCCGGGATATGTCTGGCAATATTGTCTCAAGACTCGTCGATTTTAGCATTAAATCCGACTTTAAAGATATGAAACCGGAATAATTCTGATTTGGGGTATTTGATCCAAATATTACCACTATTGTTGAAGGTATTTTTTATGTATTAAAGATAGAAAATTTAGTAGGAGGTAATTTAGGTGGAGGCGCCGCTATATTGTCTCAAAACTCGTCAATTTGAACTTTTAAAATCCATAAAGTTGCAGAATATAAAACAGAAATAATTCCAATTTAGATTGTTTGATCCGAACAAATACTCTCATATTGCTGAAGGTATATGTAATGTATTTTATGTAGAGATTTTCCAGTTTTTCCACCAATATGATTTTATATTTTTCGTATACATATATGTATATCTGTTAAAGTTTCGCTTGAGTGGGAAACTGTTCGATTTGGTATCGTTGCTGTGTGTATATTGAACATGTGAATAATCCTTGAGCAACAACACAGTTTGTGTACACTTGACGGAACAATTCATGTTTAACAAGAAACTCGCTTTTCCAGCGATCTTGTTACCACTATCGTGAATTTTCACAAAAATAAAATACAGTTGAACAAGGAAAAAAACGAGAAGAATAACAACAACAGTTAGTTTTATGTTGTTTTTATTTGTTATTTATGGAATTATGGTGGTTATAAATAAATACTATTGGGATATAGATCTAATCGATAGGGGAAATTAACTGAACATCCGAGAAGATTGGGAGTATTCCCAAGCGTATATTTCCCAGGAACATGTAGGTATATTTTGTGTAGAATATCGCGTCTCTAATCAACATCGATGATTTTTATATTAACAAACGAACTAAAATCAACTAGTGTTTTAACGATTTATTTCCATCAAAAATCACTACAATCCTGGCAATCTGTACAGCAATTCATATCGAAAGGGATATCGGTGTTGGAACTAGTCGGTGATGATTCAGTCGATTGTCGACGTAATTTCTTACATTTAGAACAACGGATAAAATTCGGTCCAGGCGTCGGTTCTCGTTCCTCTATTTTACGTTTAGTTTGTCTCTTCAACAAGAAATAGTCGCCGATTTTCTCGATAATATTGTTAGCATGGCCGAATTGTAATGCAGCATCAACAATATCAGCAGCTTTGCATGTGTCAATTTCATGATCCGATTTAGTCGATGAACGTCGACTTTTCGATGGTTTCAAAATCGATTTCAATTTTCTATAATCGGTTATTAACGAATGTTTCGAACCGCGTTTCGGTCTCCTTCTCGAACCGAACATATTCTTCAATTTACTCAAATAATAAAGCACTAAATTAGCGTAATCTTCGATTTTTTTCGGTGATGCCACTGTTGTACTACTACTACTACGTGGTGTTTCGAGATTTGATTTCCGCTTGAATTGGACGTGTTTTTTCGGTTTTTGGACCATTTTGAATTCGAAATTTTGACAGACTTCAATGATAAAACTTGTCAAAACCATAGACAACTTAAACGTCGTCTGGTTCGATTAATTATCAGAATTCATCGATGTGAATCGAATTTATTTGTATATCATTAGGCGCGGCTATTTTTATTTACAATAAATTAATTTTCGATAATACGAGTATGTCGTCTAAACGAAAAATAAATACCGACAGTATTTATATTCTAAATAATAAATGTTGAATGTTTTCAGTGTAACGTAATGTTTTATAGAGGCCATAAAGTCTGCACCCGAATTCTTGATGAACTCGTCTTCTTGCCAACTTGTTCCGGTTTGTTTCATTTCCTCATTGTCTACACAGTTTCAAGTAATTTATATCCACAGATTGTTTCTATTTTATATTGTATATCCTATTACTTTACCCTCTGTTATTTTCCACGTTCAACACCCACCTCGTTTCTATCGCTCTCTCAACAATCCACCGGTATTATTAAATACCGTTCATTTCAGATGCTCCAAATGATAATGAACAATACGCGTTTATTTTTTCCACCAGCCTCTTCTAGTAATAACAGTGCGGGGATAGATTTAATGAATCGTGTAAATTGTAGAGATTTTATTGTTGAAGTTTTCAGTTAAAAAGGATCAGGTTAACCCTGTGGTAATTTATAAAATGGTCCCGTTACTCGCCCCCCTATACTTTGGTGTTTACAATGAATTGGGCGAGTAGGGTGTGTAATTTTTCACATTGGATTTCATCCGATATTAGAAGTTAAAATTGTGTATACGACAACTGGACTGGTTTTTTGCATACACATCTACAAATCATTAACGTATAAAAGCGTACGGTCAAAAATAAATAAACAAAACGACAACAACAAAGGACTAGGCATACATTATTCGCAAAATAATTGAGTTTATTCTTTTACCGAGGCCCCCCTTGTTGCTATTATTGCCTCATTCGATACAGTCAAATTGTCGTATGGGGAACAAACAAAAATTTCCGTATTATTTCCAAATTTATCGATAAAGTCTTATTAATTCACTAATTACAATTCTAAGTGAATCATTTTTCGCCCTCTCCAAACTGTTTTTCTGTTCAAAAGATAATTAAGTGATGGTATTGTGAAGGACGAACAATTATTATTTCTTTGTTTCATTTTTGGCTGTTTGCTTGATCAAAATAAACGCGTATTCTTTTGCACAATAATAATAATAATACGATCCAATTTTAATTAAAATTCGTTGTATTGAAATCAGAATTTTCCACTTGAATTAATTTAATTAAAATATATTGTAGATCGTGAAATGAGACATCCGTCTGGAGATAATTTAATGGAATTTCCACACACATACTTGCAAATTGATGGAAACTGGATGTTGTGGAAACTTCACACACACACACACAAACGCAAATTAACGTTCAAAACGAATTTGAATTTTTGACAACCTTTCCGCACGTTTTAATTTCGTTAAGTGTAGATACCAGAAATCTGTTGATGTTGCATTTAGATTTCCAAAATTAAAATAAAGCCCTAATAGTGCTAAATTCGTCATGTCTTAAATTATTTCGCCTCCACGCTCAATAAGACTCCAACGCGTGACTCTGTTCGATAATTTAATCCATTAAAATTGGCTTAAACCTCTTAAAAAGTATAGTAGACCATAGTTGAATCGTCTATCGATTACATCAATTTATATTGCCGCAAAATTGGTGACTTTGGACGCGATTTTCTCAAAAATAAAAAGAACGATTCAAAATCTGATAACCACCAATTGTAGAGTTAATTTTAATCTATCCATTTGTATAAATTTCATCCGATTTCGGTAACTTTCAATAACTGAAAAGTGTGTTCCATTAAACCCTGCTTTCATTCTAAAAAACTACGTTTTCAGAATTTCCAAAAAATCCACTCGATATCTTAGAAATACATGGAGCTATGAAGATATAGAATCGAATTTAAAATCGAATGAATTATCAACAATTTCGTTATCTTTAACCGTTTTCGAGATATTTGTGTTGCAATACCTTGCGGAATTGCCTTGCTTTAGTTCCTTTTAAAATTACGTAATTTCGTAAAGTCCAGTCTTGGGTTCGAGAATTCTCCCCGGAAAGTGCCAAGAATTGGGAGTTTTAATAAAGAAAACGATTAAAACAAACCAAGAATTGTTGATGTATTTTTTGATAGTATGTTCTTTGTTCTTTTATCACGATTTGTACCTTTGTTGGCGTGTAAATAGACTCCACGTTTATTGTATCTTTAAATTTGAATCGTAAAAGAGCTCCATACAACTTATTCCAAGTATTACAATATGATAATGACTATTCTTGGTTCTTTTTTTTAAATACATTCTTGTTTATTTACGGTTGGCTGGTTGTTGTCACTTTTCTACAATCTACTCACACCAAGTGTACTTTTTTAGGGGTTGTTTTGTAAGTTGTCTAGTTGATGGCGCGGCCTTTATAATAACCATAGTTGTGTGCTTTTAAAGGGGAAAAAGTCTACAGTCGTAGTAATGGATGGCTTTAGAAACAAGGCAAACAATGATAACGAACATTGTTAAATAATTTGATTTATCTAAGACAAGGGGTGAAAAAGAATATTCGAGATAAAATTGTTGAAATAAATGAATCAATTTAATGTTAACGTAAGAAAAATTATATTGCTGATAGTGGAGTTTTGTTATTTTTCTCTTTTACAATAGCCAAAGTTGTATAAATCTACCCTACTAGTTTTATTATCGGTCAAATATTAAACTTGAACTTTATATTCTTGGAAATTAATCAGTATTTGGCCGAATGTTTGGATATTATTAGAAAATTATCCTCTATATACACACAAATATACCCGATAAACTTTTGGTATTATTCACAAGGCAAGATAAACAACCCTTCCGTTTCTTCTGCTAACCGTACCCCATCGTGTCCGTGTTTATATAAAATTATAGGTGTTTAGGGAAGCATATAGCTTAATGACTTTGTTATATTCGCGACAGAATATTCCCGGACTAAAACAATTAAATACATCAGTACAAAGTCGGGGATGCTGTATAGTTATACTAGCAGTAGTAGCAATACTAGTGGTCTCTTGGGATATAACTGCATTAAAAATAATAGAATACAGACAGGGGAAAAAATCCATCAACCCTCCACGTTTCTTTATTCTTATTTTAAATGAAATAACAACGACGAACAAGATTAGAATAGTGACCGTTATTGTAATTCGGTATGCACCCAATCCGATTCAGTTTGTAAACTTTGTTGGTGTTCTATTAATTTTCTATTTCCTGCACGTTGAGTGGATAATAAGTGGACGAAAGGGCGATAGTTTAGACGTACACCTGGTTAGAAATTCCGATTAGTTTGATATGTTTTGTTTTAAATTTTTTGTTTACTTGAATTTAATATAATTGAGAGTTAATCTTGTTTTCTGATTTTGCGAGTTTATTAATAATTCCTTCAACTAATAAAAGTAAACACTCATCAAAGAAGAGCTGGTTTCCATTTATTTGTTTATGAGATGAAATTATAAGTCTACAGTGCAGTATTGCACTTTTGATGATAACGTTGAAATTAAACATAAAATATACAGGGGTACTGAACTAAAAGTATATCATATGAACCATTAGGAATTATCTAGTTTATACGGCAACTCCCATTATTTGACAAGCGATATTTTAAGAATTTACAAGAGGATTCCTGAAAATCATTTTATCAAAATTTGAGCTTTGTAGTTTAGCGGCAAGTTGGTCAAAAATGCTCGTTTTACTTGATGCTGCGCCTTTTGAAAACACATTAACACCTCAAGTTACTCAGAATGACTCAAAAAAGCGCCACACAAAGTTTTTCCCCATTTTCTCCATTGCATTCCACAATAAAATCGGAAAAAACGAAAAAAGAATTGGGAATTTGTTTATTCTGAAACGTTTCACATGTGTGAACCGATTTTTTTAAATAACGATATGTTCAAAAACGACCGTTTTTTCACCGACTTTCAAATAAACTACAAGGTCCAAATTTTGCTAAAATAATCTCTAAGGATCTTCCTATAAATCCTTAAAATATGTTACAAATTACCCTGAAATAGGGGCAGTTGTTATAAGAACTGTCTATTTTAAGATGAATAGCGCTTTATACGGTCGTATTCTCTAAATGTTTGACGATTCGCTACCTTGACAACGTTGGAGATCAGTCTCTTTTGAATAACCTGTGTTATTTTGGTCTCTTTTTAAGTATACATAAGAAGGAATTTTAAAGAGTAAGACGGAAGCTCTGCTTAAAGAGACTTGCGATCTCTAGCGTTATTATAATAAAGAATTGCCAAAAAGTTAGAGAATACGACTGATAGTTTATATGGAAGGCCTTATTATTTGGAGAGTAATTTGAAAAATATCTCAAGGATTTATAAGAGGACCACTAGAGATCATTTTGGCAAAATTTGGGTTGGTCAAAAACGATGATATGTGATTTATATCAATCAACTGCTGCCATAAAATCACTAAGAATGATTTAAGGATGCTCCAGCACTTATCTTTTTCGTTTTTATCCATTTTATTCCGGAACGGGTAGAAATATTTCGCGTTTATTCTGAAATGCGATGAGGAAAAATGAAAAAATCATGTCAATCTGAGTCATTTGAGGTGCGTTAGTTCTTTTCGAAAATGACAATTTTGTCCCAAATGAGCCTTTTTTGACTGACTCGCTGATGAACTACGAAGTTCAAATTTTAGTAAAATGATTTCCAGGGAATGCCCTATAAACTGTATGTATGCTTTCAGTTCAGCAGCCCTGTATTTGGTTTTTATTAGTGGAAAAAATAATCACGATAATAAAAACGGGCGAAATTTTACTGTTTTCTAGATGCATTGTTAATTTAAGATTCGGGTTTCATTGTGCGGTGGTAAATACACTTGGGGCAAATTTAATCGACAATAAATCTTATCAGATAATAAAGTTCTAACCATATTAAAGTGTTCAGTGAATGTTCATTTTCATTACGTTACGTTATTATTCCCGTATTAGGATTTGTTGCGACATATTAACAATTTTATTAGCACAATTTTAAACGATGATTTATACGATTTGTTGTCTTCAATAATTTGATGAGAATTCGAAAAAAAATTAACTCAGTCTTATCTTGTTTTAGTCGTTACTACAGTGTTTCTTGGTAATTTGTATTTTTTGATAATTTTATCAATTCAATCTTGAAAGCATATTATTTCAACGTCTGTAAAGAATAAAAAAATCAATAAACTTAATTTGAGTTGCGTGTTATTCCCTGATTACCATTACAATCTCCTTTATTCATCAAACTTTACAATTTCGCTTCTAATAAAATTCTCCCGTCGACCCAACTGGAGACGCAAACTTCTACCGCTTAAAAAAAATACGTCAATTTAACGAAAATATTCATCCCCATCCGAGGGTTTTAGACAATTTTGACGGGTGTCAGTCAAACATTTCCAAATTTATCTTCAAAAATATACTCTTGGAAAAAAGACAACAAGGCGAACGTTACCAATAAACCATAAAATATTCAAATTATCTTACAATAACCGGTAAACAAAATGGGGGTATTTCACACATGAATCTACATAGAAATTGAGTGACTGACTGACAGACAGACATCCTATGCCAATGTTGACAATAGATGAAAGGGGTTGTTTAACGCATGTCAGCATTCTTGACACTATTTGGGTGTTATCCGGGGAAATTTAGCTACAAATCATCGCGATATTAGCCCCTTGTTATTGTCATTGTTGTTTCACATACAATTACATTGATATCAATACGGTGATTAAAATTTTATATTGAACAATCCAATTTGATTCAAATTCCCGAACAAAAAATTACTAAAATTAATAAGTTCGCATTACACAACTAGCTTTAATGTTTAAAAGTATTATTTCTCATGTTCCTCCTACTTTCTTTTCGTTATTTCTCAAGCAGAGAGAATATAGGCTGTTAGAATAATGACAGTAATAAATCGTAGAATGTTATTTATAATTCCACCTGGACTGTTATTTTATGTAAGACAAGATGAAGCTGTAATTATTGCTTTTCATTCTTCATGTCGCCGGTGGTGCATTTATTTTTCGACAAAATACCAATGGGTGGCTATTACGGACGTTCTTTTTATATTTAATTTCGAACAAATTGTCTTGTTTCTACCTAGAAGATTAAAGTACTCGATCAATATTGTGCGGCTATTGATGAAATTGTGAAATTCTCCTATGGGTAATCTAGTCCGGCTGCCAATTAATCTCCAATTTTATGCAGAGAAGCCCACTTAAGAATATCGGGAAAACCACGAAAGATATTGGGTTGGTAAATATTTTATTCGATTATAAATACGAATTTCTATATTTCTGACCCTATAGCGTTTGAAATTTTTGACTGGCCGGATTTTGAGACCTTCTACTTTGAATTACTACCGAGTGGTTTAAAGATAAGTTCTATTAGTTGCCGAGAATATTTTGAGGATCCGAGAACATTTGAGCGATTTAGTTCATTGGAAAGTTGCTTAAAAACGCTTTTTCGGACAATGTCGCAATTTTTATCACAACATAAATTCACGAGGATCTTAAGGCTGTCGTTCGAAGTGAACGGTAACATTCAATCCCCCATAAGAAATAATCAGAAATAATTCGCAAGGATAACTCAAAAACGACAAAAGATATCGAAATGGGACATATCTCATACGATTCAGAATTCAATTTTGTAGGGCAGTAACCCCACGAAATTGGGAAAATCAAACGGAAAAACCTTATTTTTAATCAAAAAAAGTGCGTTAACATTCAGTTGTACAACTGCCGGTATAATCAATAAAATGAAATGAAACACATATAGGTAGATCAAGAAAAGTTAAAGCTCCTTGATTAACCCATTCTCGTTTTAATTTTCTTTCCAATTTTTCAAAAAACAGAAACTAAAATGATCCAGTTTTTCGAAATGAAACATTCAAAGTAACTCAGTAGATGATGTGATGTGGTTTCGTGACTTATGATTGGCTAGATGAAGGTGGAGGTGAGATTGTAAATTTACAAAGAAAGGGGAAAAATGCGAACTGCCTCTCGAGAGAGACTCTTAAAGTCGTTCTTATCCGTTTTATCTGTGCAGTTGATTGGTGAAAATCGCAACTTTGTCTCAAACAAGACCGACTGAACTACGGGGTCCAACTTTTGCTAAAATATTCTCTAGACTCTATGAATCCTCAAAATATTTTTTGAATATTTCGCCAACTATTTGGACTTCCTTCTAAATTATATAGTTTCGAATGAATCTCCCGGTATAGCTGCCGATTTTCGATTAAAATATTTGATATTGACCTAAATTACGGCGATTTTTCTTTAATGGAATGCCAATATTGACAATATCACTGTTCGATGATACAATTATATTGTTCCATTTAGATCAAGTATAGTGTAATTCGAACCAAGATGTGTTTATACACTTGACATGAGAACAAATGGAGCCTATCTGTATCAGATATTGAACAATAGACATTGAGATGCTGCATGTTGCATCATTTCACTCACTATCACTGTCTTGAAAACAATGAAATTATTGTCTATAATAAATTTCGGTAAGTTTAATGATTAATATTAACGAATTAACAAACTAATCAACAAAGACTTGTTGGAGTCTTAACAACAATACACCAACGTTTTATTGTAGAGCGTTGCCACCACAAATTATCAAAAAGAAGATTAAAGAAAAGTTAATTTCGTGTAAAATCGTATAAAAACTTCACCGTTGATGATATGATAACGACGTCATTGTGGCGGAGACAGTGGGGTGTGACCGACGTCTGGACCAAGTGACATGTTACAGTGCCACAATGACGGATGATGTTAAAATGAGTGCCATTAGAAAAAGTCCATCGTTAAAGTAATGAGAAAACGATTCGTGCGATATAATTTAAAAAAATGCAAGAGTCAATACGTGAGTTTCACTAAACTAAGGAAATTTCCGGTTTCATCTATTCTTGCACTGTACTTTTATGGATTTGTGTGTGGGTTTCACCTTCATCATCACGGATCTTTACGTAACCTTCACCATTCTAATATTATCCGTTTTTACAACTTTCCCAACAAGAAAATGTGCAGGAGTCGAATAGGAGAGAAGGGAAGGAAAAAACGGGAATGGTAGGACGGATTATAGGCATTCAGAGGAAAACGAAATATCATTTATTTTTCCCCATCCTGTGTGTCCGTTTGCAATGTGTATCTAGAGACACACTGCTGTTGTTGTAGAGTTAACACATTTGGTATATGTTATCATCATTGTGGCATATTATTAAAAAACGTTACTCACTGTTTCGCCGTTACGTTGGAATTTTTGTAGGACCATATTCAGCCATTCCCATTGTTTACGTGCCTCTTCATCATTGTCGTTACGTCTCATCAAATTCGTATTGAGCACAACAATTTGTAGTTTGAGCATTTTCCGTTCGATTATGTAATATCCACCTGAAATTACCGAAAAAATACCATTAAATTTTTAGAAATTTCATTATTATTGGAATGTAATTCAATTCACAAGTTAATTACCCGATTTTGACCATTTTTGATTCAGTAGCAAGTGTTTCACCTCGGTCTATCAATTCTGCTGGCAATTGCCATTGTTTGGCTAGCAATTTAAAGGGTCTCTGGAGGTCATTTTACCAAAATTTGAACTTCGAGTTTATCGTGAAGTTGTCCAAAAAAACGCTCGATTCTAACATTGTCGCGATTTTTAAAAATAAAACCGACGGAATGGCTTAAGAATAGTCCCTACATATATTTTTTTAAATTTTTCTTTACTTTTACTTCTACCCAGAATAAAATGAAGAAGACGAAAAAATCAATGCTGGAGCTTATTCTGAGTCATTTGACGCACATAACTCATTTTTGACAATCACAGAAGCATTTTTTGACCAACTTTCAAAGCAACTCTGAGGCCCAAATTTTGCTGAAATGTCCCCCAGAGATTCTCCTCTAAATTCTTAAAATATTTTTCAAATAACTCAGCAAGCAATACAGTTGCCACAAAGATTTAATCAAATGTGACACTTTTGGTCTAATGGTAAGCGATGTGTGATTTATTATTTGTGACCATACTCAAATTTAAGATAGAAAATGGGGGTTGAAGTTACCCCAACAATAACAATCTCTCTGGTATACTTTTTAATAATTCAAATACTGAAAAATAGAGATTTGTACGAGTTCTAGCATTAAAAAAATGCGTGTCTTATTGATGAAAATAAAATATTAGAAACTATCGCTTTTTGACAAATTTAACGATAAGCTACGGGGTACAAATTTTGCCTTCTATAAATCCTTGAAATTGGGAGTTTCGGCCCCAGATGGTTTACTTGCCTAGCGTCTAAATTTCGATTATAAAGTAAATTTCAGATAATATCCAGCGGTTTGCCGTTTTATTTCAATGGTTTTCGTTTGGATTTATTACAGACATCGTAAAATGGACCCACATAATCTCATGTATACATGTATAGAGTATATGCATACGTTTATATACACGATAAAACGACATACTCTCTCTATATAAATGATCTAAATAGTCGACTGGATACTACCGCACACATTTCGAAATTACGGTGAATTTTACGTTTATTGGGCCAATAAATTTCATCGCCAATGTAAGAAATAGTGCACCACTGGTATCCGGCAGCGCTACCTGTATGGAATCGACTCTCAATTCGCTTGTTAATGGCGATTTTGTTTGGCCACCAAAACATTTTCGAACGCCGAACAATTTTTCACAGATGTTGTGCGATATTAGCGGCCGAATTAAGTTCGAGCGAAACTTCTTTTAAACTTCTTCAATTTGAATATCTATAACGTCATTAATTACCCTCTGTATATATCTACAGCAAGGCAGATACTTATCGAAACTTGGAGGCGAGAATTAAAAGAGGAAAAGTTTCACTTTTTACGTATCGTTAAATAAAGATTAACTCTACCAATTATGTGCAAGAATAAAGGAGAACAGGCAGGAGTTGAGGGAAAAAACAAGAATTTCAATATGCAGTGAATTCAAATTAACGACGAAATATAGCGACAAGTTGAATACAATTAAAATCTTCAAACTAATAATTAGAATCAAATAAAACTCCGAATATTGGGAATTTACGAAAACCAAACAATTACAAATGATTTTGATTCCATTACTGTAATTAGACAATGTTAAAATTGATCATTAATGTGAATCGAATTTTAGTCTTGTTGTTATCTTAAAAGCTACTTAATTTTCTCCGTTTAATTAATCTTCTTATACAACTTTTTCTTGTCTGTTGTTCCCTATTCCGATCAGAACAAAATCACAATTTGATTATAATTAATCGAGATTCAGTCTGTATTTGACCGACGATTATCAATCAAGTTATCAAAACCAGATTAAATCGTTCGACTTTTCCGTTGCGATTTGTGTCTTTGCCACTATACCTACTATGGAATTTATCGATTCATCGCGTCTATTGATTTGTTTTCGTGCAGCGTTGAAATTTAATAAGCGCGTGTTGCTTTATAGATGCATTTATTAGTATAGAAGGTGATATTATGTTGTCATGTGTTTGTTTGGAAGTATAGAACAAAATTATTGTTGTTGTAATAAATGGAGAGGAAGTTCTTCAGTTTAATATAACCATAGTGTAAATACTGTTTGGTTGCTGAAAGATTTTCGAGAATTATGAAGAATGGCACACAGTTGGCCTCTATATTTGGTGCTTAATAAAAAATCCCCCCGAGTTTAGGTCTTTTGTTGGCTGACGATGATGACGGCGGTTGGATGTTTAGCAATATTGACATAAATTCCGTTTAGTTCGTAAATAGTGTGATGACTTTGTGTGTGTACCAAATACGGTGTCAGGTAAGCATAAATAAACAACAATGACTTTTCATTATGTCAAAACGGATTCAGGTTGTGGTGTTAATATAAAAAAATAACGGCAATATTCTCTCCTGTTGATGTTTATCAACAATCAACTACTTTATTGAATTTAATAACCATCTCCATTTTCGTTGGATTTACCGCTTCGAAAATACGACATATTTTTAGTTGGTATATAACTTGGAATTTATTTCAATTTCATAAAAGTTTATTGTTACAGTTGACTCTCTAGTATTGTAGATGTCATAAATTTCCTAGAAACTCGCCCGTTATCAAACAGTACAGTATGTATGTACGTATTTTAAGCGATTGCCTCTTGAATCTCAATCATAGAGAAACCACAAGAACTAATAATAAAAGCCATTAGAACGTCAAAAATATCGAAAAGTTGAAGCAAAATTTACTTTAAAATTAAAGTATTGAGAAATAATGTAAATTAGGGACGTAACAGATCTCTATTTTGGTTCTGTAATTGAAAAAATTACAGCAAAATTTTGGGTTTTACTAATATTCGACAAATACGAATTCATTAAAAATTGAAGGTTCGGATTCGGTGTACTTCAAGGGGCGTATTTATTTAGATGTCCCGCTCTAATTTAGCCAATTTCCTCAAAATTTTCAATGATTTTGTCTCATTATATGGCAAACTGAAAGAGCTCCTTAAATCACCAAAAAATACTCAAATACGGTTGTTAGTTTTCCGGAAAATTGGCGGAAATTGGAGGGCCCATACTACATTGTTTTCTTGATACGATATCTGATAATCTATATTTCCCTTGTTTGATGATATATTGCAATGAATTCAATTATATTAGAAAGAGCATTTTAAGAAGTATCTGAGAGCGGTTTTGCTTTGGAAAATTCCAACTAAATTCTGAGTTAAAGAGAATAATCGTGGAGTATGATTTATATTTTACTTTCTCTATATTTTTCACTATAATTTTCTCCATTTTCAACGATTTTCTCCCAGTGTGCGGAAAATTCAAAGAGCTTTCCAAATCTTCAAGAAATACTCAAATAGATTTGTTGATTTTCCAGACAATTGACAAAAATTGGAGGGCCAAAATTACATTTTTTCTCGATACAATGTCAGGAAAAAATTCCAATTGGTTTGATAAGATTTTGCAATGAATATGCTGACTGAATTCTGAACTACAAGAAAATCTCGGATTCAGGGTTTTTCCAAATATTTCCAAATTTCCGTCTATAATTTATCCAACATTCTCAATTTTCCAATGTTTGTCTTATACTGCATATTAAATTAAAAGCGCTTTAGAAACCTAGAAATTTTCCAGTAAGTTTGGAATTTTCCGGAAAATTAAAGAAAAGTTGATAATTTTATTCTTGTTAATACATTTTTGTTTCCATTTCCGTTTCTGTTATGTTTCCATTAAAATAGATTCAAATTATGACATTTCAAGTGTAAATTGTTAAAAATGGTGGATGCGCCGGGCGATATCTCTAAAAGAATTGTGTTTACAAATACAACAATCTTGTAAATTATATCGATTACAATAAATTCTGGTTATTATTGCCGCCTCTACGGGGACTATTCGTGAAAGCGACTCAAATTTCTTAAGAGATGAGTTTCCCCACCCCATTGTTGCGAAATTATTTAGGGAAAGAAACCGGCAATTTTTCATGTTGACAATAAATTTTTCAACCTAATTTCCCGCATATTTCGATCCTATTTGTAGAATTACAAGGTAATTATAATAGAAAAGACTCAATTTGTTACTGTTTAGTTTGACATCAATTAGGATTGTTTTGAGAAATAAAAAATGTTGAATTTATTTAGTCAATTTTAGGTTGTGATTAAGTATCTGAGATTGGTTTAAAATCCGCCTTTTCCTTTTTCTTTCAGTCTAGAAATATAATCAGTTTTCTATTAAGTCTATTTCTGGTAGTAATTTCCCT
The DNA here is from genome assembly GCA_020740385.1 of Mylabris phalerata. Classification (NCBI taxonomy): domain Eukaryota; kingdom Metazoa; phylum Arthropoda; class Insecta; order Coleoptera; family Meloidae; genus Mylabris; species Mylabris phalerata. Next base: position 1,015,303 of record JAJEOX010000299.1, on the reverse strand, counting down.
TGAGCAATCATATAATCAACCAAACATTTATTTAAATTCAGTCTTGCCGGCTTTTATAAATTACGGTCTAAGCCGGATTTTGGAATTCTTCAAATTAATCCGATTGAATTTCTTCTTTTAAAGACGAACATAATTTACAATAGGAGACAACAACATCAATAGCGGTGGTGGAGAAAAACCAAGAGAAATTCAAAGAAAACAATCAGATTTACTGTAAGCGTGTTGGTGTGTTCTTTTTTCGCGTTTGTATCATTTTTTTTAAACCCCCCTGAACACATTATATTATAAATTGATGGAATTCTATTTGAACGAGACGCCGTTACTGTTACCGGATCGAAACTTTATTTATATTAACAATTTCGGGTAGGGAAGTATTTGCTTTATTGGTTCCCCGTCTCGATCTGTATACACACGCAAAGCCATTGCTAAAATTAGAAATCCAGATGCTTCTCTCGAAACAGTATAAGTCGGTTGGAAATCTTTACGATTACGGAAGGAGGGTGGTTGTTTTTTTCGCTTTGTAGGTAAGTGAAAATTCACGACATGAATTGAAATGTTCACAGGTTTTTGTCCGAAATTCCAATTGGTTACACTGTACAAAATTAATACCGAAATTTCTAAAGAGAATTCAAGTATTTTGGTATTAGAATTCGTGTTTTTTCCGTAGTTTTTCTTGTATTTAAAATTGATTTTTAACAATCAGTAAATTTACAGCCAGCTTTAAAACTGTTTATTAGTTGTAGAAATCGGGCAAAAGATGTGAGATTTTCAACTTTTTTAGTTTCGAACTTCCTTTAAACTTTCCATGGATAAACTTTTCCGATAAAAAATTATTTGTTATATTTTTTTAAAAACTTTGAATAGAGGCTTGTTAGATTTGTTTGTTTGTAAGATACACATCTACCCGTTCTTTGTCTACATCAAACAGTTCTAAAGATATCCGTCTTTATCGTCGAGAAAATCGGATTTAATCAATATTTAGAATTTGATTTGTTTCACGAAATTTACATTTTCTCTGGCTATTGTTTTGAATGAGAATCAAGATTAAAAATCCAATATTTATGTCGACTTCTATTTGTATATTGTCTCCCGGGGGGACAAACAACGGATAGTTTGATAGTGAAGGCAATGATAACAACAACAAGGATCTTATCGTGTAGCGGTCGAGAAAACTACCATGCTAGCACAATTTGTAAAACGAAACCCTATATTATAAACACACACACACTCATATATATAGAAATACAACCCCTTGAGACTACCCTAGTTGACATCGTGTCGAAATAGCAATGACAATATGTCTATATAGCCAATGAGATAACTCCGAAGCTAGTCAAATAATCAAACGGTATTTCCTATCGGTAGTATACCCGATGACATGGAATAAAAAAACTGGCTTATAAGTTGGACTATTTTATGATAGTATTCGACAAAAGAAGATAGAGTTACTAAATGAAATGTTGACAGATTTGAAAACTCCTGTTCGAAAATCAACTGACAGTAAAATAACAAGGAATCAGTTAAAAGTGTTCATTGTAAGTTGACACAATTTGTCTCAAAAATTGATTCAAATTCTTCTTGCTACTCGTTAAAATAACGGAATTTTTGTTCAATTTTTCTCCCTTATTTTTCGCTCTAAAATAAAGTATCACGGGTCGTTGGAAAGAGTATTTTAAACTATAACACAAATTCTTTCGGTTGAGAAAATGTAGAAATTCTGCGTTACAAGTAATAATACAAAAGCTTGTTTTGTGAATCGATAGCCAATATCCAAGGAATTTTCCGAGTAGTTCATAAAATCTTTAAATCGAAAAACTGGTACACAACAATGATATTTAGAGAATGCGACATTCAAGAAAGCTTCAAAAATTTTCCATTTTTGTTAAAATCCTGCTAATTTTAGCCGTTTTGAAAATTCCTAGCATATTTGAAAAGCTCTTTCAATTTGATACAAATTAAACCCCATATTCATTGATAGAAGTTGAGTTATGGGGGAAAATGAAAGAATATAGCTTCTCTTAAGCAGCTTGAAATGCTCTTTCTAACAAGCCTATAAACTTGAATTTTGAATGAAATAAACGCGAAATCGTTCGTTAAATTTCCCACTTTTTCCTAATCCGACCCCTGCAAAGTTGTGAACTGATTCTACGAGTCTTTTATTTTCTGTCGTCGGGTATACGCATGCAATTTTCCCGAATTTCATGTCTGTACTGAGGAGAAATCGAACGAAATGAGGGCTGTGTAAGGGTGAAATTTCCCACCGATGGGAAATTCTATTGTGAAAATTGCAATTTGACAAACGTATATCATAAAACGGTTGACTGGATCAGTGCGAATATTTCAGCAATTCGAATGACAACTGACGTATCTATCCATTGAATATTAGATAGACATTTGGATTGTGTTGGAAAAATTACTGTCCACGGATCCACATCATTTTTGAATAGTAGAAACAGTAAAAAACCTCAAATTGATTTTCCAATTATTGAAGCTTACGTACGAATTGTTTAGGCGAAGTAATTTTCGCGGTTCTATCTGTAGAATTTTGCTTGTAAATTGTTGGAAAATTGTTGGAAAACTTCTCTGTATTTTGTTATAGAGTGAACGAGGAGATGTGCAGCGGGGCGAAAAAGTTTCAAATATTTTTCAATTTCAATTCCTTCACTGTTAAGTTAGTTTAAAATTTGCCAAATCAAATTTCTGTGGTTCAACTACACCGAACATATCGTATTTAGAATGAATATGGTGATTTAGTTTGTCGTTTATTTGAAGCTTTATAAGTTGTTTGAAGAAACAAGACTGTCTCACATATACGGACATTGCTTTATTTCTAGTTCTATCGCTGCTATTCTGTTCGGTTGCCGTTTGCAGCACATGAATTATTTATTAGTGTAATTTTTTATAGTAAATCACACGAAAACCCTTTACGCTTCTCATTCTATGGATGTGTACGTTCTTGCCGCTTACCGAAAATGTATAAGACAAGCGTATAACGACACCTGCGAGAGTGAATCAAACCAAATGAAAGAAATACTCGTTTATGCATTATTTATTTTAGGTACATTTCAAATCGTCCTATTCGAATGTAATAAAAGTTTAGTGGAAAATTGTGTTGTATAGGTGTGGCTTTTATTGTAAACATTAAACTCCACAGTTCCAAATTGTCAAATCTTCCTTAGAAACGAAGGAAACGGAAATCTCTTATTTTGAATAAAATATTCTAACTTTTACAGCTTTATCGATATTCAATAAAATAACCCCAATAAGCTTTACAGCCAAAATTTAAAGGTGGTAAGAATTGTAATTAGCGATACTTTTTCGAATAGGTCTTTCCGTTTATACTGTGCGGTTCCCAAATCTTAAACGATATTAAATAATTTGTCTCCAACGAGGTTTATTTATTCATAACTCGCTGATTTGTAATTGAAAAATTTCATATTTTCGTTGAATATAAAAGACAGGCAAAAGGACGATGATTTGTTGAATAAATATTTATTTTGAACATGTACGCGTCTACCGTGCGCATTTTTTCCAACATTTTTCTGCTATTAAATTAAGTTTACAGTACCTGTTTCAAAAGTATGCATAGAATCGGTTGGCAACCAGCGGCTCCACATTTTTCTCAATTCACGTCTCGAGTCTGGATCATCGTGGCCTAATGCCGGGAAAACGAATTGCGAACTGAACGTTTTCCGTAATAAATCGGTCAGATTTTGTAAAAGATGCAATTGATCTTCTTGTGGTAGACGTTTTGCTGAATGCGACAGAGCATCCCTGCAACAAAACACAACGACGATATTAGAAACAAATGGTAGTTTTAACATTGATTGTATTGGATTATGTGCAACAGTTGCGCAAACAAATAATATCAAAACACGATATTTGCTATTTGGAAAATCCGATCTTTGATTCTAATGAAAACTCGTAGAGATTTCTAAAGAAAAAAAGAATTTTTCCACTCTGTTTGATCCTCCGTCTGATCGGTTTTTTCTTTTTAATTTTTCTTGTCGTGTATGTTGAAGTCTATGCCTTAGGGATGCAACATGTACGTGACGGCCGTCCGTTGAGATAAACGTCGATGGTGTCGTTTGATTCCATTACGACCGGCCTGCAGGCGATGCTCAGTATTGGGACAGTTTTTAGAATAGTGATGTGCCCCAACTAACGCTTAATATAATAATACAATTCAGTAGTTTCATCCCCATTTATTGCACGATTTAAACGACTTTTCAATTTGGATAATTATTAAAATCTACGAACGGAGAAAAACTGTAATTTAAATTGTATCACCTTGCTCCAATTGAGCGTTTAAAGTTCTACTCCGCTTACAAAATCGATTGCAACTATTGTAACGACTAAATGAATCTAAAATTTTACAAGTTTGTTCAATTTAAATGAGTCGGCCATTAATAAACCGCAAGTGTTTTAACAAAAGGCTGTTTGTCATCGTGTTTATAAATTGAGCAGAAGACGGGAGTAGCTTAATTTTAATAATTAACACAAACTTTCTGAGCGAGGCAGAAAAAACACATCGATCGGCAATACAAGAGCTGAATTTCAACGGTTTCAGTCGGGAAGTGTTTCACGAAGATGTATTGTAACATGAATAATACGGTGATAGTTCTCTTTTTTTCCTTGTTCGTCTTCTTGATAGAGTAAAAGTTAGGAAAAAGTTTTAATGCCTTTCACAGCTGTCATCTATTAGGTAATATAAGTTTGTGTATATTATTTATAAGTCGTCAAATAGAAAGTTGGTAATTGTAATTCGACGCTTATATTATTAATACCAACTTCACTAAATATTAACAAGTTCTGTCAGTTATAGAGAAGTAATTTTCAAGTGTAACATAAACAGGAAAAACAAGAATCATTCTAAATGTGGTGCTTTTTACTTGAAAGATGCGAGACAAAGTTCTAGTGTTGATTCGAATCACTTACAGCCAGATTAAGTTATGATTAGTTAACTAACTTTAAAGTAGTTGTGTGTTTGTGTGAATTTAAAACAAGAAGAGATGAGAGTATTAAAACTGGAACTTGAACTTCAAATAGAGAAACATCGGTCAATATTCAAACTTTATTACAGACAGAAATTTGAGAATTTAATCCGAGTGTTGAGTAAAATAATTAAAAAGTAATAATAGAGATACGAACGTCTATCCCGTCAAATAGAGCAAACAAGCAATAACAAGACAAGATAATCTCAATGTCCGTTTCAACTCAATGGACCGGTACAAGAGGGGGCGAATTGACGGCTTTGTTCTCCCAGTCAAATTCAATTTCTACAAATAGCAATTAACAGGCTATTAAAGCACCTATGAATAAAATGAGGGTTCAGACGGGGACAAAAAATAAAAGAAATTTGTTTTCGAAATATGTAAAAGAACAGCCGACAAAACAACCGTCTGAAATGAAACGTTAATCCGCAGATGTCAACTGAAATTAATTAACTTTTTTATCAAATCGGCTAAGGGTTGGAAATTTAATATTCGCTAATTTACAAATTACACAATATAAAAAACGCAACTAAATTGGAAACAATTGGTGTTTTTGTTTCATTTGTAATTATAGCAATTGTATTATTTGAAGAAACAATTATGCAGTTTGTTCTAATTATTTCTACTATTGCTTATTTCAATATTTTCAATTACTATTCCCTATAACGATTTTGTTGTTGTTATCGAATTTACCAAGTTGTGCTTCTCTAAATTTTCTTATTGCGCCCTACGATTCGTATGCTGATCTATTCTTCTACTTTCCGCCTTTGGACAAGTTGTGAATAATTCTATTTCAGTTGCTTTCAGTTTTTACTATTTGTGTGCGAGTTGATATTTTTTGCTAAGAATAATAAAGTTGGCAGTTTTCGATGAAAACAGTCTGTTTACTGGTGTGGGTCCATATCATTGGATATGCATGTCAAAGATCTGGGTTATATACTGAAAGAACGTGATAAATATGAATGTCGGCGTGCTATTATTAATAAAACATAAAGAACTATAAAGTTTTCCAACATTTTTAAAAATTTAGGAGTAGTTGGAAATAAGTAAAAGCAACTCTACTCGTTTCTATTCATCAATAAACAATCCCTAATTTTTTATCGTCAAATTTTCGTTCTAACAATTTTTAATTTAACAACAAATGGATCTAACCGTAGAGTATCTAAACTTGTGTATTTACCTCCAATGTTTATCTATTTAATGTAAATATCGGACTGTTTGAGGAAATAGATGTGCTCGTTAATATTATTATTGATTTGTAATTATTGCAGCAAAAGCAATGTCGACATATTTACCAACACATCGGTAAAACTACCCACTTCTCGTATAAATTCATAGAATTTTCTTTAAACCGTAAAATATCCGGCTACAATGCAGCAATATTCGATATTTACTGCATTTTAATTAACGAAATCGCTCACTTAATAGTGATTTAAATAATCACAACTAACGAAGTCTTAACTGGTAGTTTTTGTGGCGAATTCCACCATTAAGGCCTAAAAATTACACCATGTTTCCATCAAAACTAGCTTAAGGGGGTTGGCAACAAAGTGGAATTTTCGATCAACGATTTCTCATCCTTTCCAGTTTAAGGTTCCCAGGAAAGAACGCTTCAAGCTACATCGCAAGGGTCCTACCGATTCGGGAAATTTTCTAAAAGTGTTTTTTATATTTTCACTCATAATTGAAAACGCTTTCCAATCGAGAATTTTCCGATTGACTCAATAGTCCTCCGGAAAATTAAGAAAACAAAGACTCCTTATACAATTTTAATGATAGAGAATCGAATGTCGCCTTTTCTAAGAATAACAACAGTCCCTTGAGAATCCAAGTTTTGGAAATTCGAGGAATTTCCCTATAATTATAAAGAAATTCGTTCGCTATGTTTACCTGTTAAGAATAATAGTTTTTCTGTTTGTAGACGATTCTATGAACTTTAAAATTTTACTATTACTGTCAGAGAATCTTGTTTATTTTCCTGAAATAATTTAAAAAGTCCCCAACAGATTGCGTTATTGATGAGTTGAGTAATAGCTAAATGAAATAGGATAGTCTATACTTTTGTGATACAGCTTAAAATGTTCTTTTCAACGAGCCTAAGCGCTTGAAATTTGAGTGAAAAGTGAACGAGAAATCGTTGATGAAATATTCCACTTTTGACTGAGTTGTAATCCGATATTTTATGGGGCAAATCCACAGTTTTTCTGGGGAATTTTAAAACGTGATTCTTGAAATCAAGTCTTAAATTATCATTTTTTGAACAATTCGGATGATTTTCATATTTGTTTGTTGTTTTTGTTGAGAAAGTCGATATTGAAGGTAAAAATCGTGCCTCGTTAGGCTCATTGTCCAGTTGTTGGAGCGCCTATACTGGAAATTAATTAAATTCTGTATGAAAAGATATTTCTCTTAATTGAAATTAACATTGAAGGAATTCATGTGGGAGAGCAAATATGAGAGTGTTTGATAAGCTCAAATTGACTTGATATAGAGATGAGATTTTTCCTTGCGCTATATAGATATCCGTTATTAACTATAATATTAGGGGGATGGAAAAATTGGTATTTCTATCGAGTAAATTACAAACGAAATGAGTTTTTATACAGGCAGTATTCCGAAAATGATTCCATTATTCGTAACCAATTTCTTTTTCAAATAGGTGTATTTGATAATGGTTGTAGTGTTCCCTTTGTACAACAATACAAATTCATGAGGTTTCCTTCCGTACCTTTCAACCACTTTGAAAGTAACAATTACATACACGGCAACCATCAATTCACTTTTCTCGACTATTTCAAGTATGCGTACTTCATATGTCAACGCCCTTCATTTGTGTTTGTGTAGTTTGACCTAACAACTACCCTTTATTGTTACCACTACAACTATTACTGTTATTACCCTTGTAATTGATGCGTTTCTATCATTTATCGCTACAACAACAGACAATTTGTATTGTACCTGTTCCCGGTTTTTGCCAATCATATTGGCTTTCATACCAAAACCCTCGTACATGTTACCACAACAATTACAGATAGATAATCGAATTTGTGCCGTTTAAGCGAAATTTCACATCGATCTGCATTGTAAATAGTTTCGTTCGTTTTTGTAATTTATGGAAATTCTGATGCAAACTAGATTACACACAGTCCCTACAATTTTGGGGCATTTTTTACAACAAATATTCTAAAACAGCCAACAAATCTTGTGTGGATTGACCGACAACAATGATAATTAAATTGATAAAATACGACGCGAATAAATCTGGTCGAATTGAATTGATTTAAAGAAAGAATCGAAAACTTAAATCCGTCTAGTACAGATAGAAGAGATACGAGGAAAGTAATTTCGAAAGATACAAAGATTGAATTATAAGAACTAGCAAAACTCATCCGACAGTGAAAATCTAATTGAAATCCGAACAAAGTTGTAAGCTTGTTAGATATTGTGTTGATTATATTCGAAATATGTACATTTATTAAAAGGGGTGTTTATGTCAAAAATGTTGACAGATTTGACTGGGTCTCAAGGAAAATTCTGTTAATTAATCAATGAAATTTCGACTGATGGAAAAGTCTTGTTAAATTAACGTAATGAATATTCATTAAAGGAGACGTTTCAAGTAGTACGGATTAGATTTTAACTGAATCTATAAAAATGATCGTCTGAAACGTAGAGATAGGTGAGTTTATTTGATTTTTTTTATCCAATTATATATTTAAGGAAATTTCAATTAAACACCCCCCATTTACATATTCGCAATTAATTGAAATTAAAACAAAACTTTCCCCGATTTCCTTGTATATTTTCGCTATACACCGTCGTTTATGTGATTAATCACTGTCATTTATAATTTTGAAGTGTTCGAAGTGTAACGCTAAGGAATAAATAAGGACCAACACCCTGTATACTTGGCGACGCCCTATTTCTCCCTCGTATTTCGCTTTTTATGCCTCCATCCTGACCTATCTGCACTAATTTTCTTCTATGTACAATCGCAGGTACGGCGCTTGTAATTGCAAGTTAACCGTAACGATTCTATTTCGCCTTTAATTATAAAACGACAACGTTCCCACTCGAACACTACACTAAAATAGAGTATTACTGGTAATTAAAGAATAGAGTCACTCTATGTTTCTTCTAAAATGTTGTTAGAGAAACTCGAATAATTCGAGTTATGCTTCCATTAAATTTGTAAGTAATCCAACACCTGATGTTGATTAGTTAACAGTATCGTTTGACTTGTATAACGTTTATTTTATAAATTCAAGGGTGTTTTGATGTTTACGGATCGCTATTTCCAACTTTAACAACTTCCAAAATCGTGTCACATTAACTTGTACAAAGATGAGAACTTTGGGGACTCATCCATCAGTTATCGTAGTTTTTTTATGCGTCGTACACCGTTATCGAGATGTACAAATTAGAAAACTTTACAACTTTCAATAAAAACGAATTTCGAAGTTTTACCGATTTTTTTTTTAACTTCATGTTAACAATATCGGCCGACATACGTATGTTATGTGTGTTCGAAAAGATCGGCTAGAGGGTAGAAGAATCGAATTACCCACCGTCTATAGAGCTATCTTTGGAAATAACCCTATTTTAAGTAGATATATTAGGCAATAGAAGCGATATTTTTTTATCATGAACTTGAAATTTCTCTATTTTACACAGACTAGTTTAGGGGTTGAAAATTCTACAAAAGAATCACCAAAGTTTAAGTAGTGAACTATTTTACGTGCGGGATTTACCGTATAAATAACGATAGCACGTAATCGTGGTTGTTAAAATAAAATGTGTATTCTGTTATCAGGTTTTGTGGATGTTTGTTTTAAAATTGTAAAAAATTTCCGAACTTCAAGTAGAGAGAACAAGAAGTGTCCAAATATCCGAGCCATAAATCATGAAATGTTAAAGAATTAGAAAGTTATATCAAAATAGAAGTCTAACAATTGAGATAAATCGAGCCTGAAAATGTATGATTTATATCCGTGATTTGTTAGGGAAATCAGATCTATAGATGGAGATTGTCGATGAATCCAATAATTGAGATTTTTAAACATTTTGAAATTTCCGGTTTTATAGGAGAAAGACTGCGACTACTGGAATTGTATCTGAAGAAGGTTTTTGTATTTTTAATCTAAACGTTGTAAAAATTGAAATTGTGCTGTAGTTGCAGATCTACAGTTCCTGCCATTGATAAAAGACAATAAGAACGTTGGAAATGTAATTAATTAAAATTCTCTTATATCTCGTCCTTTGAAGTTGCGAAAATTATTAAAAACACTCGGTGCAAATCTTTAGATCTACATTCAAACGAGAATATAGTCTACAATTGTAAAAAAATATTCCATTATAGTTGATTACATTAAAGTTTAATATTCCATCTTGTTATTGATGAGTAAGATTCATTTCGAAAATGACTTTCTATTGAATACACAACCCCATTACATTACTGTTGTAGTAGCCAACTTTATCTCTCCTGTTTAGTTTTTTTGTGTGTTTTAAGAGCGATTTAAATAATTACTCACCCCGTCCACAGTACGAATTCAACGTTATCATTTTGTCGGGACATCATCGTCCTAGCAGCCGATTCAATCAATTCCCATGGCGAATCACAACTGTAATCTCCATATCGACCCATTGGACGCCGTTGATTCCTTGTTGGTGTTGTACTGTCATGTTCAGGCCGCCAACAACCTACAACACAAACGTACACATACGATCCAATATTGAACAAACTGTCAATAGATAAATGTGTGTGGAATATTCACGGTTGAACGGTTCGAATATATAGCCAGGCTTTATACGATCGGATTTATAAGTTTGAGGGAAACGTATTTTAATTCATGACTTTTCATATAAAAATCTACAACCGTATAGTAATGAAGCCCTTTGATTTCAATCAATTTCCGGTTGATGGTGAAGCCGACTAATTGTCTGCTACTATACCTGAAATGCTCGAAAATCCGGCCGAAACTTCCTGTGTTGCTGTTGTTGTTGTTGATGATGATGGCGGTGGTTGAGAAGAAAAGTTGCTTTGAGCACCTACTTGACCATCACGATTAAAGGGCTATAGGAGTGGTTGGATTTTGTTCGAGAAAATAAAGGGAATTGCGTGAGTGGTCATTATTACGGCTTTATATTCAAATATAACGAAATTTGGTAATTAATTACGTCAATTTATTATTTTAATTGAATTGTATTTGAGTTTTCTGTAGAAATTTCCGTTTTGCATTGATGCAAATCGAATTTTCCGAACGTAAATAATCGTTAGCCACATTCGTCGCCATTTAAAATATTCATAAGCAATCTTCTATCTATAACGTGTAGGGAATTAGGGATTTATTCGATTTTATCCGCTATTTCTCCTTCAACATTCTTATCGCTGCTATATTGGCATATAAGAGAATTGCGGTAGGAAATGGAAGTGGAAAAAATAACGGTTGAGGGCCTATTGAAAATCGTCTCTATACGAACCACCATCTATTACACAGACGGTTCGCTTTTCCGGCTAATTAATCGTGCCAAACTGGCATCGCGACGACAATTCGGCTATAAATTTTCAACAAAAATACAAAAGTTCTAATGTACTCGTATAATGTTCGATAATCTGTCATGGCCAATGTTTATTTGGTACAAGTTGGGAATAAATAAGATTACAAAAATTATTGATATTTCTCGACTATTAATCTTTTCAAATAATTGGTTGGTAACGTCGACAAGGGGCATTTTCGTAAAGTGCGTCCGGTTTCTTTTCTTGTCGAAAAACGGCCATAAGCGACGAAATTTTATAAATGGCTCAACCAGAGTAGGAAACATTAACCTAATGAAAGTTTCTGGAATTCTGGATTTCTACAAACTTATTGATTTAATGTTATTGCCGGTTTGTTAGTAAAGAGTTAGTAATTCGTACTAAAGAAAGGAAATTTCAGTTGACACATCTTTTTGTTGAATACACGATGGAAAAAATTTTACTGTTTGTTCACTCGACGAATAAAAAACTAGGTTATATTGACAATAAACGAATGGCATCTTTCCAAATATTGTTATTGTAGGAATAAAAGGAAATTTGCGGCTTACTGTCGAGCATCTTTAACAGTCACCATTTCCTCTACTGGAACGTCTCCTGTATCATCACTTCTTTTCTTTTTCAAACAATAAAAAAATAAGCAAATAATGCCATTTTTGTTCGTTCACGAAACTTTGATATTTGTGGCCAATATTTCTAGTAGAAATCCAATTTGAAAGACATTAATTACTAAAGTAGGTGGACGTGACTAACAAACGACAATAGTTGAAAAGTGGTTCTCGCCATTGACCAACCGACTCTCGGAGTTTGTGTGTGTGTTTGGCAGAATTGTAAAGGCGGAAATTGAATAGTTGGCACCCGTCCCTACTTTACCGTTTATTTATTTGATTCAACTTCCTTTAGTTTGATGATTCACCCCCTTGTAGAAGGGATATGAGTTTTCGAACCGACTCCAATGATTCTGTCGTAAACAAGACAACTTTATACAATATTTTAATGGAAACACCGATAAAATACAATAGATATTTAAGGATTTAATAAAAGCTCTACTTGTCACCTAGCAGGGAAAGTTATGACATTAGACAATATAATCTCGTTGATATGTTAATACCTAAAATTGTGAATTGAAGTATGAAATTTACCTTTCTTCGAGTCGCCTCCATGGAGGTACAAATGGGCGTAATAATGGAAGTCTGTAATATGCCAAAAATAACCTGAAACAAAGACATAATAAGTCATTTGAAAAATTCTACAAAATTCCGTGTTTATTTAACTTTAATTTAATGGAAGATACGCGAGTATATTTTGTAAAATATTCGGCAGATGTTGTTTGTTTAACGTTAATTAACAATTACGTAAATTCACAGCAACATTGTTGAATTATGGATGTGAAAATGAATTTGGGAAAATTTCAAGTGTAGAAATAGTTAAACACGGCTCCTCTTTTGATGTTAAAACAACTAAAATTTTGATTTGAATCACCTTTTTCGGTACTAATCTCAATTAAACACTAGAATCTCAACTGATTCAATTGAACAACAGTATTGTTAAATTTGATATGAATTGACGCTTGAAATTTGATTGCCTATAGACAATAATCGCCTAAATTCGGTTAATAATTAAACAATAAACTATAATAACGTGGAAACAATTTGAAACAAAAACTTTACACTTGAAATTAGGGGTAATTATCACGTATTCATTGCGACAAAGCTGTATCGATTATAATATCAAGATGTTAGAGGGAGATAATCAGCGATAACTGAAACGAATCGACTAAATGTTAATTCTTATTATTGTAGCAAATAACCGTTAGAATTACTATGAATTTTATTAAAATAACACAAAAATAGTAGAAGGTTAAAATGCAACAATTGTATTCAGAGAATTAAACATACAATCCTGTTGCATCTTTATTAAATTTCTCCTCTTCTACTGTAATTAAACCTACCTAAAATTGTAGTTTGTATTAGAATTTGTATATTTAACAGAATTTAATATAAAGCTCCAGATAAATATTAATAAGACGCAGCTAATGTGGAATTATTTAAAGAAACAGCTTGCATCACTATTTACAATGACTGAAAATTAATTTCTATCAGTTAGATTAAAATTTAGATTGATGTTAATATAACAACGATACAATTTCGTACACATATGTTTATAATAATCGTTCGACATGATTAATCTACACATAAGAGAATTGTTTATCCTGATCAATTAAGTTAATTTATAGCACAATATACACATGGATATATACAAGAGTGAGTGTTAATTAATTTTCAGTTGGTGTTACTGATGTCTGTACATCACATAAGATTTTACTTTAATTATTGATTGCGGGGGCATCCCCGCAGGACTTGTTTTGTATAATCAAACTATCGGATATTGCCGGTAGATTTATGTTTTAATTCTACAAACTCAAGATATACTCCGATGGTTGAGAATTTGATGAGAATTGCACTTTTTAGAACTTTAGTTCGAATTTTGCGCCATTCGCTCCATGGTTGCCAACTACTAAATGTAGATCGACAGTTCTTTAGCTCTATTTCCAAATTTCCCATCACTGAAAAGCTTTATAGCCCAGAATTAGCTATTCAGAGGTATCGAGTCTAGTAATCATAGTTCCAAATTTGTGAGTTCCCGCCACTCCCCTCCTTCGATTTGAAAATGGCGGAGTTTTAAGAAGGCGGCAAATTTAAAAACATCTACAATTTAGCTAGAATTACAGTTGTAATATTGAGAATGAAATAATTAAATCGTGTCGGCAGTAGGGATAAGAGCAAGAACAAACGGAAATAAGTAGTGAAACTCTTGAGATATTCACACAGGGGAAATGATGACAATGTTGCCCGACTAACACTGCCTTTGCCTGTTGGAAGTTTATACACCCTTTTGCACATTTAAAAACAATGAATATTCATAAATGATATGGAAATTTGTATCATCTGCTGCAATTCCAAGTGGAATATTTTGGCAAACGACCATTATTGCTGTTTTATTCAAATCGTTACAATTTCTAGTGATTTCTTGAATTGTCGAAGCTCCCTAAATTTGGCCACTTTCCGGAACGTTTCTAATTAACAATAAAGATAACGATAGGGATATTTGTTTAGATAAGATTGGAGTAAAATCGAGATTTTAGACGCGTTTGGGGTTGTATTATCGATAATATTGATGTAAATTAGGAATCACAAAGCAAAACGGAACGGTCAGAATATCCACGTATAGAAAATTTATCCGTTAAGTATTCCTTGATGGTTCATTAATTATTAACTGGTGTTTCTGAACGAAATAGCTTGATCGTCTCTTCTAAAAACAGACATCAGATGCGTTTTTCTCGTCCATCTATTATTCAACCATACATCACACCTAGAGGTCTACGACAAGCTCAATCATTTACAACAGTGAGAGCAACGTAAATATTTGAAATTGCGTATTTTTAAATTGCGACTCGCTATTTTAGCTTTCAATCAAATTATTTGTGGAAATGCAGACTTGTAGAACAATAGTATTGAATGAAATTAGCTCGAGGCTGATCAATTCGAACCTTATAACAAATATTGTGGAACAACGATAGAGAAATTTCGAAATTGTTATAAGTGTAAAACCGAGTCATTTCTCTATTGTAAATATTTTCACAACAGTTTTCTTTCAACCATCTTTTAGGCTTTTTCCGCTTTCAATATGTGTTGACATTGGTGATGATAAAACACCGGCGTGATATTGTCGTCACTTTACCAACGGGTCGTGACATCGTTGATAAGACTTACTGGTATTACAACAACATAGTAGCAATACGTGCCGCATACTCTCCACTGTTATCCTACCTATAGCTCGGTGTATTGGATGCGAAAGATGAGATCTTCAATATTGATTTATGTGCACTTAAGGCGGGCTGGCATCTGAAATGTTTGACCAGTAGTTGGTGTTTATATAACTTTCTTCAAGATAAAAGCATAGTGATTATTATTAGATGATCACGATAGAATCTCATTCACGTTCAGATAAACCGGATCGAGATAAAGTGATAAGTTTCGGTATCGGATAGAGATTGATGTTTGTGTTTTACAATCGATGTTTCTTGAAACGAATTGGCAGGACATTGAGCACACTATTTCTTCGATATTTCTTTTTTGTCACGATTTTAAGATTTTTGTATTTAGAGATAAATCCAAAGGTCTTATACATATTTGATAGGTTGTTTCGTTGTAAAAAACCACCCTTCCACATGGATACGCATCTACATCGTCACCTCTTGTTTCGCGTTCAAAGCAAAGCTAAATTCCCTTATGCAAACTAAAATAGAACGACTTGCAAATTCTAAAATCTAACAATAATCTCGACTAGATTAGAAATAATCGTTTTAGTTTTCTGTTAACAAAACTAACGTTAAATATTGTAAGATTCTAACTTTGTGTCGTAACGCTCGATAATTTAAACGTTCAACTTTATGCTCCCGACAGACCCATTAAATATCAGGCAGTAAATTTGAAAATATAGAAGAATTAATGTGGAGTTGATGATTTCTATATCAACATCAACTCTTGGTTATTTTTTACCACATATATGCATTTTAAGGGAGTTTTACGGCGAAATTCAATAGGGGAAGCGAAAAATTACAACAATTTGTCTTCGGAATTGTTAACTATTGTTCACTGATGACGGTATATACAACCGTATAAAGTTCTGTTTGTGTGTATATTATTGTAACGTCTATTGTTACATTTGTGGTATATTCGTTAAAACTAGTTCCGTCTGTATATTTGTTACCATCTTGTTGTCATCAATGATAACGATGATGATAATCATCACTAGCATCATGTTGGTGTAACAACTTTGAATTAATTCCTGATGAGAGTGTCGCTTGTTTAGTTGAGCTTTATGCTTTGTTAAATCATCAACTCCATATCAACTTGGATAGAATTAAAAAAACAAAAAAAAACAGTATTTTCCATTCGAAATTGCTTTTATAATATTGTAATAGAATACTAAATCGTTATCTAGATTATTTAAATAAATTACCGATACTATCTGGATTAATAAACCGCAAAGGTACCATTAAATATGTCTTATCTAACGCTGGTCATATTTCACAACTGTATAACTGCCCTATAATTACCTGTATCTCTTTCAAAATAAAATAATTTATATTCAAATTATATTTTCTAATAATGAAGATGTCAAAAACGTGTGTATTTCCGTACGTGCGGAACTTCTGTTTCTGTTTTCCGATTCTGTTTTTGATTTCAAAATGTATTTAGCGTTGGCTTCGAATTTTGGTGGAGGCGCCGGGCGATAGTTCTATTCTACTTTTGTATCTGTTTATCCATTTTCTTTTCACTTCCGTTTCTGTTGTTTCCGTTAAAACTGACTAATCAAAATTTATGGAATAGCGTAATTTGAACAACATCTGTTATAGAAAATTAGAAGAATCAATGTTTAAATTGCAACTCAAAAGTTACAAACAATTCCAATTCTATCATCACTGTGATAATCAAAAAGTTTCCCAGTTTGGTATTTGTTATGTGAACTATAATAGAACAGTGTAGACTGGAATTAGAGGGACGAACTTTTTCATTGTTGTTGACAATATTGGAAGTCGTCTCTAAGGATACTTGAACTATAATAAATACGAATTTAATAAAAAAATAATCATTTTTTTCACCCGCTTCGTCCTCGTATTCTTGTAAATCTCCGTTATAGAATCCGTGAATTAGATATTATTATTATTTTTTATTATTTGAGAGTGATAATTTCAAAGAGAAAATGGAATCAAGCGTTATTGTCAAGAGAAATAACGGAACATCAGATATTTTCAGATGGAGAACGGTCAGGGAATAAATGTCAGATAGGATTTTTTCGAGATTTGTTTCGTGTAAAATCCACAACAACTGTGTCGAGAATGATATATCAAAGCGGACTAATAGGACTGTTACTGTTAGATCTTTTCCATATTCTATTTTTATTGTTTATTTCTTCTAAAAAAATAAAAAATACAACTCGAGAGTATGCCAAATAAAGAAGCAAATCAGCTTGAAATTTACATTCGCTGATTGTATATTCCGTACATCATAAATTCATATATGAATAATTTGTTAGTTAAATTAAATACTTTTGTTTATTATTCGATATATTTGATGGTAAACATCAGTACAGCAATGGTTTGTTGAACTGATTAGATTTTCCAACAATTTGTTTATTGGACATGTTTTGCGAAGAAGGGTGAATTTAATGAGCCATATACCGTTCGGAATTTACTCTCATAAATTGAATTTAATCGAAAATTATTCGATGATTTGGCAATTTCGTAGGACGAGGACCCAGCAACAGAATTCCTATGGGCCTCTACATATAACCGACCAAATCTACCTCCGATAATCATCAAAGTAATGCTAAATTTTCAGATTTTTCATAAAAAAATTTAATTGTTGATTTTTCTTATGTATCTCAAAATAGCGCCAATGGAATGGCGTTAATTAAATTCGAAACTGTGCTAACTAATTAGAGGAATTAATAAAGATTTTTTTGAATAGCGCGCAATTCAAAATTTTCAACCCTAATAATCCCATTTCAATAATTCAAACATTGGATTTCAATGTTCGATAGGATTAAGCTACGATGTATTTTTCCTAGGAAATAAAATCAATTTCGAGCAACAATTTTTTAATTAATTCCACCACCATCAACTAACATATATAGCTCAATAACGGTTGATAGAGCACGTAAACAAACATGGTAAATACTTGAAACATGTGTACAGTTTCAATTTAGAATCATCATACAATTTGATCAATGTAGATAATTTTAATGTGCGACAGTTTCATTTAACAACAATTTTGCAATGACACTCGATACAATAAAGATCAGGGTATTCGTTCATTATTGCGGTTTTATGTTGTAATTTCTTCAGATTATTTCAAATTACACTGAAAGAAAATACGTAGAGGCACAATTAAAAAACTTTACTACTGTAATATAAGCGACAATTCCAAATAAATTAGACCAATAATGGAAATAATAGAGACGTAATCTTTGAAGATTCTCGAGAACACTTTGATAATCTAATGATTGTAGAAAGAACGAATTTTTCCGCTATTTTATTGAAGATACAATTTTGTTACGATAATAAAACTGTACTGTTCAACCGGGAATTTGTATTTGATAAGTTAATTGAAACATGTTTGAATAACTTCTATTGAAAACACGTCCTTCTGTCTATTCCAATGTAAGCCAATTCGCTTCGCATAATTGTCTGTTTTGACGACTAATGAAAATAAACATCCAAGTATCAGCTCTACTACAATTTAATTAAACACCTCTTAAACTAATAACTATCGACCAAACTGTACAATGTCTATTGATAAGGCAACAATTTCGGGGCGCATCCACCATTTGTACACGTTATAAATTGTAAATTAACAATTACCAACTGCGATTCAAATCTATGTTTGTTAAAAATACAGGAAATGAAATATGCAATTCGAATGTTTGCAGCTAATGGTGGTCTCTTTTGTTTATGCATTTCCGTTGTATTTCGCATAGAATTGGAATCATAATGAGAGAATACAACTAGCTTTTTTCAAATTGCCAGCCGTATTCTCTAATTTTCTGCCAATTCGTTACCATGACAACGATAGAAATCGATACTCTTTACATATGTTTAACTGAAAAGAAACAAGCTGATCTCTAGCGTTGTCATAGTAATGAATCATTAAAAAGTTTGAGAATACGACTCATTAAGAGGCTACAATTACAAAAAAAAGGAATTTTTGGTTGATGATTTCTCCATTAATTGGACATGTGGATGTATTCGTGATATATCGCCGAAAAGACTATTTTTTGGCCAACAATACAGATTTATTTGTTTTAGAAAATTTTGGGGGAATTCCGAATTATAGACGAAAATGTTAGAGCATCTTCTTCGTATGCTTTTTTATATTTATCTTTATAATTAAGCCATTAATAACTATTTTTCAATGATTTAAACGGTCATTTATAGTAAATTAAATACGCTTTCCGAATTTACAAGAAATTTCCCGATAGTTTTCCGGAAAATTGGAAAATAACACAATACTTTGAAGAGTGTTTTTTTTGTACAAATTTAACGATGGAATATTTCCTGAAAGTTTACATTTATGTGGAAGCAGGACACAGTGGAAAAATCAATTCCTGGAAATTTGGGGATAATCCTATGGAAATTCTTCGGGTTTTTTCAGCTTGTAGACGATTCTATGAACTTTAATATTATGCTGTTGTTATTGTTTATTGTTGCAGTTGTATTCTCTATTATTTTGCCAATCGGTTACTATAACAAGGCTAGAAATTGATAATCTCTTCGAACTGTTAACTCTAGTGTTGTTATAGTAGCGGATTGTTAAAAAGTTAGAGAATACGCCCCGTTAATAATCAACGATATTATTCGATTAGAACATAATAGGGTGGTAATGTAAGATTTCGTCTATAAAATGGGCCAGTCGACGGTGTAGCAATGCCCTTAAATTCGGTAAATCTAGAAAGGTCATTGAAACAGATAAGGTATCGACCTTTCCGTTTCAGAAGGGTAAGGTTAGTCTATTCTATAACCTTAACTAGTTACTAACTGACCTGAGTTTTCCTCGCACCACCTATTCAATGTTGTACTCAACAACACGAAATACCCTTAAATTCATAGAAAATTGATTATAAATTAGAAGAATTATTATTTTATTATCATCATAATCATTATTCAACCTGTTTGTATAGCCGGATCGATGGTTTAATTGTTGTATTTCCTACTATACGCCAATTCGTGTGATTATATCTGTTGAAATTCAGCTTAGTAGCTTGTGAATTAGGCTTATAATAGTTGATGATGATGATGATGGTGATGATAATAGTGAAATCGTCATCTCTATTTAGAACTTCAATCCTCTTGTTCTTCTACAGTTGTAAGTTAACCCGACATCTAATCGCCTATCGTTCGTTGTAATATTCAGCGACATATTTCGACCGCATTGTCTCCACGATAATTTATCAAAGCTAATACGCCTAATATCTCCTATTTTGCATTTGTATATAACTCACAACAAGCACGTTGTTAGAAAACAGTCTGCTTACAACTTGACGTATTTATCTCTGCTCGTTTTAAAGAAAACAACAGCTTAACTCGCTTATATTAAATCTATTTCAATATTAAAACGATCATTTCTAAAACGTGTGCGTTCTTTTGGTGATTTACTTGGGGAAAAAGCTGTGTCAATTTGAAAGCTTGTCAGTTTTTGATGGAAAAGTTTGTCAAAAGTACCGAGCTTTATGTGCGATATTTAAAGAAAAAAATATCGGGCTTTTACTATATGGAGGATTTTTCGCAGCTGTTTACTTTCATATAAGTTTCGCCTTCAACCAAGCACGCGGAGGAGCGAGAAAAAACCGTCTACAAGTCTCGTTTAACTTAGACAATTGTTGTTTTTATATTATTTGTTTCAATATCGAGTTTACTTCTATATCATTGTTGAATGTATTTTTCTTTCAACTTGTTATTTCGACGGAATTCAACGATATTTATTTGTTCGTCATTATCCTTAACGTCTACTAACTAATATTTTATAACTTCGTAACGATGTAATTTACAAATACTCCATCATTAGTTGTATGTATGTAGAGCACATCGAATAAAGTAAGTAAAGTTTTATTAAATGAATACGTGAACTTTTCTCTCTCATGAATATAAATCGAAATTATTGCTAGCCATTGCTGGCGTTATCGTTGCAATAATTGCCTATTTGTTGTATTAAAATTAGCGACATATTTCAGCACTTGTGTACTGTTGGTAATATGCAAAAACTATGGAGATTGTGTCTAAATAAATTTCAACATTTTAATGGCCGTTCTGCACTGCTGAAAAATATAAATTTGCCACTATCTACTGTCTGATTAGGAAGTTTTCCGAATTGTTGGAGTTTTTCCCGAAACTATTAACACGAATACTAGTCTTATGATTTCTTGTACTCGACAAAAATTCCGGGTTTTTTTTGCCTTCGATCGCTAAATTATCCAATCAATATTGCGTGTTATTTGCAACTGAAACCATAACGTAACGAACACGCACAGTGAACGAACAAACGAATCTGTTTTGCATCTGATTCATGTACACTTTCAACGGTGTTATTTTAGAATGTATGAATAAAGCACGGTTTTTGCATCTCCAGTACACGCTCCACAATTAGAGCATAAATAAAAGAGTAAAACCGACAATAAGTTAAGTTTAACAAACAATATTTCTGTCACACGACAACCCCAATCGGGGATAAAACCGATGATCGATCTACTATAAATGTTTAATTTAATCATTTTATATTGCATGAGGGGTTGCTTCTAACGGATTACAACTAGTTTTATTCGTCCTCTTTGTATATTCAATGAAAGATTGAGAATTATGGGAGATGGAATCAAGTTTATATTCGACTGGTCTCGTATAAAATTTAATAAAATTTTTTAAAATAGAAACAATACGGTTATAGTTAATATAATCGGCTTATCGTCTGAAATATCGTTAAAATACAATTCGAAATTCCAGGATAATGTGCAATAAAGAAATTACACTTGGAATGGCCGTTTTGAGATTAGTGTTTTCTTTTTATTCGTCTCTTCTATTTGAATTGTCACAGCTTTATTTGTCATAAAACGATTAGTGTCACAAGTTGAGCGACCTATTCCATCTAAATATGTTGCCTGGGAGAACTACTAGATGGTCGGTCTTTAATCAGTCCGGAAATGAGCAACTTTACAGCAGTCAGTTGGTAATTTCCGGATTTCGAACCGACACAGAAAAAACGACGACTTTCAAGATACAATTAATTTACAATGAGATTAGATTATTTGTTTGTTTTGATATTTTTTTCCAACATAAATAAGAGAGAATTGATGAAAAAACCGGTAACATAAATTCCACGTTTACGGATTAGAGCACGGATACATTAGTGGAGAAAGCATAAATACGTTGGGAATAGTCTGGAATAAAATAAGGGGGTGAGAGTTTAATACTGGCTGGTTGGCTTGGAGGCCAATAGCTGATGTGACCATAATCATGGCTCCTATGGGCCGAATTCTTGTTTCGCCAAGCGCATTCAACAAAGTGAATGCTACAGGCGAACTTTCAGTTTGATGTTATCGACCGCACATCAAAACGAAATGAATTTAAATAATTCCACTTTAAACTGTGATTTAGAAAATGTACGGCAAGTATTAGAGATTTTATGGAGCTTTGTCTGTCTCATAACTGCGGAATTTCCGCAACATTTCAGAACTCTACCTCTGTTTTAGCGGATTTATAACGGAAATTGTTCAAGAAACACGAATTCACTGATATATGAAGAATCGGATTTAACAATATTTAATAATCAATATCTCTATTGTTTGATAAAATACCACAGTGGGCAAAATAGCACTACAAACAGTGTTTGAGGAGTATCCAGAGATATTTTTGCTTTTAAGAAATTTCAGTTGAAATTTGAACTACAAGAGAAAATCTTGAGCTCGTATTTTTTCTTAATTTTTCATATTATTCCCTATAACATGATAAAAATCGATTTTTTCACAAGTTTCTCAACAATTATACCAAATTTAAGGAGTTTGTTGGAGAATTTCTTATAGGCAGAAGTCTATTAGAAATTCTCCAATAAATTTGTTAGTTTTCCGGAAAATTGATGGAAAGTGAAGGACTAACATTACATCTTTCTCTGTGATAAAAATGCCAATTTTTAATAATCAAATTCTCCCTTGTTTGATAAGCTATTGCATTGAATACGGTAGTATTGGAAAGGGCTTTCTAGGGAGTATCTAAGCTTGCCTTTTGTTTAGAAAATGTTGATTGTGTTCTGAGTTACAGAAAACAATCGAAGAGCATATACTTTGTTATATTTTTTTCATATTTTCCCCTACTTTTTAACCCCTTTTCTCAATTGTTCAATGATTTTCTCTCATTATATGGCAAACTGAAGAGCTTCTCAAATTCTAAAGAATACTCAAATAGTCAGTTTTCCGGAAAATTAGCAGAAACTTGAGGGTCAAGATTAGGTACATATTTTCCTCTGCTACGGTGACTGAAAAATGCCAGTTTTAATAATCAATATTTCCCTTGTTTGATGAGTTATTATAATGGTTTGAGGAGCATTAGAAAGAGCATTCCGAGTAGTTTCTAAGAGGGTTTTTGTTTTGTAAAATACTGTCTATATCTTGAGTTATAAAAGACAATCGAGGAGCATATGTTCTGTTGCATTTTTTGCATATCTTCCCCTATAACGTATTCAATATTCTCAAATTTTCAATGATTTTCTCATAAAATTTAAGAAATTGAAAGCACTTTCTAAATCTTCCAGAAATTTTCCAATAAGTTTGTTAATTGTGTGTTAATCATTGTTCCATTTCCGTTTCTACTTCGTTTCCTTCAAAATAAACAAAACATCTGTTTCCGACTCTGTTGAGGTACTTCTGCAACATCATTTACGTTTATCTATTATTTGAACATATGCGTTGTAATAGGAACCGTATCGTTTTTGTTTTTATTAGAACTAATTTCGTTGAGAATCTTGTAATGTTTGGATCCTTGAAGAATAATCCTGTATAAGTATATGTTAAAGCTCCCTTCTACATTTTGATTTTGTCTTCGTTTCATTTTCTCTTATCCTGGCGTATTTAGGTGACAGTATATCTCCTCTAATCTTACACCACACACTGTTTAAATAAGTAGTCGACGTATACACATTGTTCTTTACCGAAATATCCACGTTCAATATGTATTGTTCTACCCTTTGTCTTATTAAATTTCGACCGGAATAGTTCAACAGAGTTCATAGAATCGATCCATTTTGCATCTAATCAATTCTTAATTTACATTGAAATTTGATAGTTGAACAATACGAACTGTCCCCAATTCAGCGCTTTGAAGTCGACTTCTATGTAGAAAAATTCCATTATTGAAAAGTTTGTCAGGTAAACGTCTCAGACAATTTATTTATAAAAGTTGACAGTATAGAGGGGCTTCATCTCGCATCCATCTCGAGTCCAACTTTACCTCCACTTTGTAATCCATTTATAATTTATAAAATCACTTGTTGCCGTTTTTTTTTTTTTTAAGAAAAGTGTTATTGGAGTTCATCAGCCAGTTCTTTCCTTGAACACGCATATTGAAGAGAGTACAGGAATCCAACACAAAAAAACCGTTTAATAATAACACCCATCATAATATAAATGATTAATCGACTGGAACGTGAACGTAAATACGGCAAGAAGAGAAATGGGGAGAGAATCAAATTATCTAAAAGATTTATTTTTTTATTTCCTTGTGAATAATTCAAATTCCTCGTGCCGTTTTGCCTGGCATTTAACAATTATCATTTCCCTCGACTCTAATACCGTGTTGAATCAATGCGAATTTAAATTGAATATTTATAGTAAAATATCTTTTATTGTTATTATTATTTAATTATATTTTAACCGTTATTTAGATGCAGTTTTCGTACGGCCAAGTATCAATTTGTAGCATACCTACATTCGCTCGATCAATCTTTTTCAAATTTACATTTACCACCACATTCCAGAAGGAAGGCCAAGTTCTGCATAATAATTATTTCCCCAAAACTATACCAAACAACATCCTGTATTATACTTTAGTTGAATATGATTAGGATAAAGAACGTGACCTCCAATAACAACAATAAACTTATTAAATTCGATTTTAACAAGAATTTAACCGAATTAGAACCAAACGGAAACGAATAAAACGAGCAAATACAACTGACATTTTACAATTAATTATAAATTTAATTTATATTGCGGTTACTGCCAGTGAAATCATGAACAATACAACATTTGTATAATTGTCGTCTTTTATCGTTATTTCTATCGTCAAATTTTGCGATTTCTAGATAAGCAACTGGGGAGGTGAAATAAAAGTGACGCTACAAAACTAAATTGTTGGGTGTGTTCATTACGATTTGTTGTTATCGTTTATGGTCGAAATGCACGATAATGTTTAAATAATCGTTTATTTAACACATCAAACTGAGAGTTAGTATAATGCAACACGACATATAACGTGTAATCGTTATTTATTTGTACGATGCATATTTATTTTGTGCATTATCTCAGTCCGATTCTATGCAATATTTACAGTGATTTG
This sequence comes from Mylabris phalerata, assembly GCA_020740385.1. NCBI lineage: Eukaryota > Metazoa > Arthropoda > Insecta > Coleoptera > Meloidae > Mylabris > Mylabris phalerata. Next base: position 989,616 of record JAJEOX010000299.1, on the reverse strand, counting down.
CCAAAATTTAGCTTTCTTTTGGACGGAAAACGCTTTATTCAAGATTTTTTTTGATATTTTTGGTTTCAAATAGAGATGGTATGGATCTCTGTTTCCACAAGATTTGAGAGTTCTTTCTATACCTTTGAATAATCGCTGCCTCGCTTGTTTCATAGAATACCTCAATGAATAAATAAATTACTGAGGAAAATTTTTGAGCTCGTGTTTTTTCCCAATTTTTGCATATCTTTTCCCATAACTTGGTCAATATTTTCAAATTTTCGATGATTTTACTAACACTTTATAGCAAATTAAAAGAGTTGTTCAATTTTTCAAGAACTCCCCAAATAGGTTTGTTAGTTTTGCGGAAAATTAACAGAAACTGGAGGGTCAACATTACATCTTGTTCTTCGATACTGTATATGAAAAATGCCAATGATCGAATTCTCCCTTATTTGATGAGCTATTGTAATGAATATAGCAGCATTAGAAGGAGCATTTTAGGGAGTTTCTAAGTCCGTCTTTTGTTTGGAAAATCCCGATTGAGTCCTGAGTTACAAAAGACAATCGAGAAGAAGCATATGTTTTGTTTTATTTTTTTCATATTTTCCCTAGAATTTAGCCAATTTTCTCAATTTTCAACGACTTTCTCCCATTCTATGGCAAATTGAAAGATTGAGTTTCGCAAATCTGCCAAGACTACTCAGATAGGTTTGCCAGTTTTCCGGAAAATTAACAGAAACTGGAGGATCAACATTATATCGTTTTCTTTGAAAAGTTGTCTGAAAAATGCCAATTTTTGATAGTCGATATTTTCCTTATTTGATGAGATATTTCAATGAATTTAATCATATTAAAAAGAGTATTTTAAGAAGTATTCAAGAGTATTTTAGATTTGGAAAATTCCAGTTGAACTGATTCTTACAAAAGAAAATCTTGAGATTGTTTTCAAAGGAAAAAAATTCGCAAACATTATCGATTTTCCAAAAATCTTCTTACAGTGTATTGCAAACTGTTCACGCTTGTCAAATCTTAAAAATTTTTTGGTAAACTTGTAATCTTCCAATATTTTAATATTTTTTAAAAATTTATTGGGTTCCTCTTTTTCTTAACTAATAGAGTTCAAACTCAATATCGCAAGAATACTGTTGAATTTTTACAGTTCTATCCGCAGCAAATGAAATTTCCGCAGATATGCCGCTATAATAATACAGTAAGTTATGTAAATAGAAAAATTTATTATATCTGCACGTGTTTGTATGTCTTTACATAAGTTGAAATTGTGGGGAATGTTTGTCGCATGGAAATATAATACCACTATCTACTCAAATAGTCTCAAGGAAACATTGTAGGTTGTATATTTCATCTTGTAAATGAATCCTAAAGGATTTGTCCTTTTTATATGACCTGACTAGAATAGAAGAAACGTGTCCGATAAATGTATTGTTTTTAAAGGGAATTTCTTGTAGTAATGATGATACACGTGCTAGTTTCACGGTCGTTGAGTTTTAATTATTGTAATTACACAAACATTATCGTATTTCCTTCAACAATTCCTTGTTTATTCGCCTTGTACGTGGTTCAACAATTGTAGAAATGCCAGTTGAAGCACGTCACTAACGAATTAAAAAAGATTCAATTCTATTTGTTCTTCCACTATCTTTGCATTTGACATTTTCAATTTCAAACCAGCTAATTAATTTACGATTTGGTTAAAAGCTGTTTTCCGGTACATTACATGTCATAGGAAGGTATATCGGCGTAAATGTCATGTTATTGCATATAGCACGTACTGGTACAAACAATCCGAGAGCCGAAGACAGGGACGGGGTGGTTGGTATTTAATTGTAAAATCATTCGGCCTTGATGATGATGGATTTCCGTGTTGAACACCCTTAATTTATTAAACATGTATTCGTATATCGCGTATAAACAACAACCAGAACAATAATATTCAAAAGGGTGGTGTGGAAAAATGGGATAACAACCACTTTAAAATGTATTACTACTTGTATACGTCCTTTTTGTGAATGTGGGCAATTTATCGCAAAGTACGCCACTTGAGAAACAACTACTCATAGTCTAATAATGCCACCGTGAATATTAAATTTTTATATGAATTCTCTAATATTGCAACGAAAATCAATTGGCCATTTTACCCCAATTTAAACAATAACAAAACCTAATTTCAACATTATTCAATTCCGGCAAAAATGGCGCTATTATTGTCCTAACCAAACACAAGTGAAGCAAACCGGAAACAAACCCCTGTAGGCATTCGATCTTTCTATATACCCTTCAAATATTCAACAAAATTAAGAAACAACTATTTAACATTCATTCAGCGTAAACAGACAACTTCAAAGCTAGAAATCTTGATATAAACAAATTGTTACGAAAACTTTAGATTTTTGAACTGTCAGGAGTCGGGAAATTTCCAATTCTAATAGAAGGGAATTCAGAAATTTTTGAAAAGTCGCCAAAGTTTCTTTCACTAGATAGGTATAGAATCGGACATCAGTCAAGATATTCACTAGCGCACAGACTTTCCAATATAGCAAATACAATAAAGCTAAGTTTAACAAGAAATTCAATCGCTTTTCTATACCGCAGAACGCCACATATTTCGTCTAATATATGCTCAAATGATGAATTTTAATGCTATATTAGTCCTGCATGATAAACATGAAACTCGTGTTGTTTATGCTACAACATGACACAGATATTACGCAAATTTTGATTAATGATCACTAGCCGAATTCATTTCAAAAGAAATCTCTTTTGGTAATATCCTGAAAATTGTAACAGTTTTCATAACAACTCTATTTACATAAATTGTGTATTTCATAAACAAATCTTCAGATAATTGCACACAAAGTTGACTTTTTGTAGACATACGAACGTATAATTAATTCAATAAAACAACATTACCAAGTTTAGAGTCAACACGTTGATTGCTCGTTGATTAGTTTATCTCTTATCTAACCGTGATTAGTTCAGTTGGAGCTTGTCAAATGTCTGATTAAAAGCTAGATGCTATCAATTTTCTACGGTTTATGAACTTCTCAACTTTCCGAAATTGCACGTTTTTAAAATTTATGTCCCAATATACCTGCATGAGAATAATCAGCATCAAAAGCAGACAATACTTTTAAGACAACATCTTTAATAATAGAACGCTGGGAGCGGAATCATTTGCTCGAAGAGCTACAATTTCTATGAAAAGTTCTTATATTTATGTCGCTTTATTATCGGAATTTGTTCAATGGAATTTGCCATTTTTCTTACATACATACTAGAGATGTTACAGAAGCACTATAACAGAAATGGAATAGAAAACAGGTTTTTTAAATTTATTTTAACGATAACAGACTAGAAACGGAAACACAAACGAAAAAAATCAATTAACAGATAAAAAAACTTGGAGAAAATTTTGTGAATTTCCTGGAAAACTAGCAAGCTTAATGGAAAACTGCTGGAAGATTTAGAAAATGCTTTCAATTTGCTATATACTAGGAAAAAATTATTGAAAAATTGAGAATATTAGATAAATTACGGAGGGAAATGAGTTAGAAACAAGTACCCCAAGATTTTCCTCTATAGGATTAGATACTCCTTGAAATAGTCTTTCTAATGCTACTGAACTCGTTGCAATATATTATCAAACAAGAGAGAAAGCGATTATTAAAATTTGGCATTTTTCGGACATCTCACTGAAGATTAAAGCCCTCAATTTCTGACGATTTTCTAGAAAATTAACAAATCTATCTAAAGATCCCTTCGAGATTATAAAAGCTCTTTCAATTCGCCATATACTGGCAGAAAATCGTTGAAAATTTGAGAAAATTGGCCAAATTTCAACGGAAAATATGAAAAAAAGTAAAAGAAAACTCATGCCCACGGTTCTCCTTTGTAACTCGGAATTCATTTGGAATTTTTCAAAACAACAACTCTCTTAGAGAATCCTTGAAATGCTCTTTTCAACGCTACTATATTCGTTGCAATATCTCATCAAATAAGGGAGATATCGATTATTAAATCCTAGAAAATTTCCAGACATCAAGAGATGTAATGTTGACTCTAAAGTTTATGTCAATTTTCCGGAAAACTAACAAATCTACTACAGAATCTTTTGAAGATTTGAAATGCCTTTTTAATTTACTGCTTACTGTGAGAAATTCATTAAAAAATTGATAATATTTTTTCAATTAAAGGGAAATATGAAAAACTTTAAAATATCCTTTTCATTATTGCTATATTCATTATCTTTCTCGTCAAACAAAGCAGATATCGATTAATAAAAATTGGCAATTTGTGGATATGGAATTGAAAAGGATGTACTCCGGCGAAGTTTCAACGAATTCGTATTTCTCTCAAGTTTTATGGAATTTCAGCAGTTATGAAACTAGAAACAGATCTCTAATAAACGTGCATTTTAACGGAGTTTAGAAAATTCCTAACGAATTAGGGCAAATTTTACAAACTTGACGATTTCGTGTGTCGTATTCAAATCGGTATCACCTCTATAATTAACTTAGCATCTGTCACAATAGATTTATTATTCACTACGTATACTTTAAGGCAAAGTTTGTTTTAATAAAGTTCACAGTATGTAAATTCTAAATAATAACACCGCGAAACTGTTGTATCGGAAAATAACGAATTTTGTCTGATATTCGGCTGAAAAATCGTCTGTTTAGCGAAATTTTGGTCGCTTTGAAAACGCTTGCAGATCGCTGGATTTATTGCACTCTAATCGACTGTAATGCATCTGAGAGGGTTGTAAATCAATTGCATCGATTGAAACAATATCGCATTGGAGTTGTTCAGTAACCAAATCTCTCTCACTGTATTTTTTCAACATAATTGTTGAGATGGAATTACGGGGATAATCAAATTAAAACATTGCTCTTTGGCTTGATGATTCCTCCAAATGACTCCATTAACTGGCGAGTTTTTGTGGTGATTTACAGTAACGGCTTTCGAATAATTCCCCAAAATTTGTCCGATTGTAATTAGTAAAAAATACAGCAATTCGGTGGATTGTAACAATAGTACCACACAATAATAGAGTTATGATTTAGATCTAAATTATAACATAATAAATTGTTATTTTCTATTTTCCGTATCCAATTCCAGTTTGATAATTGGACTTCATTTAATATATCTCTATCGATTTTCTGTTACTTTCACGTTTTATTATCAGTACAACTAACAATATATTTTTATATAAAAAAAAAACCCCTAAGCCTGACAAATAAACCGTTCTTCCATTAACATTAACGATACGATATCAAAGAGACAAACGTACTCATAAATATCGACATCAACATATTTTTCAACGTCTCTCTTGTTATCCGACATACAAAAAACTGTAATTCCACCAATTGTCGATCATTATTAATTAGAATTTCCAAGTTTCTATATTGTTCCTTTTATTACTATCTCATTTTCATTCGATTCAATCTATCGATTTTCATTCAATTATCCGCTTGGAAAAATGTCAAAACGTTCATCCATGGATTATATAAATTGCCCGATAGCACTCCGATACATTAGCCAGCCTACGACAAAACCGCCGACTTTCTCCAATGAAATTATTAAAAATTAATTAAGATTCAATTAGAATGGAACCGTTAATTATTTGCGTACAATCAGAGAAAATATGGTCGGTTCTTTATCCGGTTAGCATTTACGCTTTGTGCTGGCGCAACGTAAAGAACTCGATTGGGAATTAGAATTGTTCGTGGAATAAGTCGGATTATTATTACAACGATGAGATGAGGGATTAAGTTTAATATTAAGAAATACTTTAGCTGTAACAATGTTGGTTTTCTACCCATTTATACGAATAGTAATCGTACTCAATTTACAATAAACATAAATCATATCCGCGGCCCCGGATCCTTTGAACTCGCTTTATAATTTCGTTATTATTACGATTACTTGTTATACGAGTAAAGTTTATAATATAAAAATATCGATTTGTCGAATTAAACAGAAATAAAACCACCAAATTCCCTCTAATGAAACTGTATTATTAGTTAGAACTTCTCACTAATTATAATGGCTGTATGACCTCAATCGATTCGAGTAATTGTGTAATTACGAAGAGAATTTGCTTTAGATAGACCGTTGTGAATTAATTATTGGCTTAATGGAGCGTCTAATAAGCCTCTCTATCTTTCTGCACATTTAACCGGTTTTTATCGAAAAATTGTCAATTGGAATCGAGCGAAATTTCAACGTTTTGCACTCAATTAAAGCCACTTAGACCGGCTTATTTCGTTGCGTTCAAGTAAGAGTGGTACACAAATACCGGCCTATAATTCGAATTGTAAACGTTTGTATTGCTATTAAGTGTAAGTAAGCTAGGTCTAACCGAATTTATAGTTTCAATGTTGTTGTTGTTGTAAACTGTTACTTTATAATCTTATTATAAAATAAGTGTCTAGATTAAGGGTTGGAGGGTTCAATTTCTGTTGGAATTCGAATTGTTGGCTAATATTTCGATTTATTTAGAAACATCCGTCAATTCAGGAAGGTAGTAGTTTTGAATTTGGAAAATTGCTCGTTTCTTTGATGCGATTCTTTTTGCTTTTGATCTACATCCACTTTATAAGACACTAAAACTATATAGAAACTACTCGCTTTTCTACCCAACTATACCGTATGCTATCATCACAAACTAAATTACAACACAACTTTACTACCTTTCGCACATACTGGAGTGTATCAGAAAATTTCATTATCTCCGCCACTTTCTTCGACAAAGTCTAGGTGTGTGTCGCTACGATTTTACCCCTTTTGACCCGGTGTCTAACGAAACCGGGCCACATCTGTTCGAACAACTCGCAAAGTCTACCGAGAATTTCGCTATTTATACGTTTGTTTGTGTACAACATCTGCTACCGATACAATTAAGATTCACGATATTTTCGCCGATAAAAATAGAAATTTTCTACTAGAAAATTGTATAATAGACAGATTTAATGTGGGGTATAATTGAATAAACAGCCGGTCAAATTATACGGCAACGTGTGGAAATGCGTGAATTATGTTTATTCAGAGCAGGACATTCCTTGGGGAATTTTGGTTGTACTGGCCCCGAATAAATTATCAGTTGGACTAGAGTGGAATTTTGTGTTTCGCTGTAATGATTTCCATTACAACACCATATTTTAACCAACAATAATGCCATAAAGTCCAAAGAATTGCAATATTAATTGGTGAGATTACTTGCAGACTGGTATTTTTTCTAAAACGAAAAAATCCAATTGGAAGGCTCCTATTAAAGTCCGCTACCAGACAATTTCCGTTGCTTGAGACTACTCGAGACATTGCAATAATTAAATTTTAATGGAAATATTAATTTTTTACAAGGATTAAACGTTCGCTCCTGTTTCAATCAAGGAAACGGTATTCGCTTGATCTTGTTATCGATTAAAAGTTAACAAAATCAACAAGGTATAGGGAAACCGACATAGCTAACAAAATTCCATTCTATTCGATTATAATGGAAAATTTCCGGTATTTATTACCGAATTCCAATTATTATCGAATACCTCCACGACAAGTTGTTCTTAAAAAACGAAGATTAGTAGTCTCTCCGAGAGTCTCATTAATAATGTTGATTATAATCAAGCGAAGATGAAAAAAGAGACGCCTCAATGATAATCTCGTCGAGCTCATAAAACTGATACAATTTTCTTATATTATTTAATTATAACATAAATTTAATAAAAGTGGACTTTAATAAAATCAAATTAGCCAATAAATATATCTTGATTGTAATAAAATTTCTAGTCTTGAGACAATTAACCGGTGACTGGTTGATAATATCGACAAAGAACCGAAGAATAGAGATGGAATAAAATTGGGGGAGAAGTTTTCGTGGTGATTTACAGTCTTCGTCTAATTATCACACAGCCGGGTGGATTCAAATATCTTCAAGCTGGTGACTTCATTATCCCTGTAAATGATAGAATAGGGAAGATGTATGTTTTTGGTTTTTCAACCAGTTCGGAGCAGAGATGGATTACAGCTTGATCTATTAGGGCCGGTTATCAATCAATCATTTCGGGTTGTGGTTAAATCTTCCTATACAATTTTTCAATAGTTAGATACACTTATCGTGTAAGCCGATAGAGAGCACATGTAGTGGAAATTTAAAGATTAGTTGGCAATTATTCGAATAGATATCTATAGAATAATTGTTGATTAATGTAAATTGTATTAACGTTTCGGTAAATAAATGAGAACGTTACATTGTCGAGTATGCAGTCACGCCCATGTACAAATCCCGGAACTGGTCGTTATTTCTATCCGACTAGTTGTCAGCTCCGGTAACAAATGGAAGATTATACGTGATTTTGATAACGACGTATCGATTCGACTATAATAGCAAATATCCAAACTTATCCATAATTAAATCCCCCCAAAAAATTGCCCATTTTACATTCAATTAGACCAACTTAACGAGATTGTATTGTATTTGTGCTTTACAATAGATGGAAGTTAATACCATATTCATTATAATAGAGAAGAACAAGTAGAAATATAAAAACAGAGCGATAAATAAATCATCAATTAAAAATCAATAAACGGAACAATTTGCAAAATCTCGCCCTATAATAAATTGGTGAGATTTTATAATCCGTTCAACCAAATTATATTCGTCTCCACTAACAGATTGGGCCGTGTCGTAATACAAATGTTCCGATTAACTTTTATTGGAATCAAATTTATTGGAACTGTGTTTGTGTTGTTCTAGTAGTGGTAGGTTCCCTTTCCTACTGTCTGAACAAACTAATAAGTTCAATAAGGTTTTCATTTGAATCACAGCTGGGTTGCGAGAAGGTCGCTGCTAGGGTGGATAAATCGCTAACGGCACACGTATACATAAAAATGTCACCCACAGGGTGGTGGTGGTGGTGGAATGAAGTTACCTTTCTTTTTTAGGTGAGAGGATGTAAAAAAAAACGGATAGAAGAAGGAAATGGTTAAGAGAATTGCTTGAAAATCACCGTTCCGCCACAACAGACAATCGAAAAGTTTTCGTATTGCCCAACCACCGGTTCAATTAAATTTATTCTATCCATCAAACTTTACAACTTTAGTACTTAACTTGATAGTTGTTTTTCCTCCTTTTTATTGTTTTCAACTTTTTATGTATAAATTAACTAGATTGATTTTTGTTTGATTGTCGGAAAACACAAATCTTTCCAACAGTTTATTTAGAAAAAATAATTGAAGTAACTGTAATTGCACGAATTTATACGATAAAGTCATTATTTTTCAATGTTCTGATCAATGGAATATAATTTATGCCCACTGCAAACTAATACAGAAATTTTTAGTAGATTAAAAAATTTTTATTTAAAAATAAGCATTTGTCAAGACTTTAATTCAAAAGATTCCACTTACAGTTTAAAATTTCTGAAATTCGGCAATGTGTAGCAAAACTTTAATTTTTTAATTTTTAATTTTTAATTAGTGGACAAAATAAGATTAATGATTAATTTTATAGAGTTCATTTTTTCAACCGAAATTCTACTATTTTGCAACGCTACTAATAAAACTTTAAAGTTTCAAATGCAATTTTCCAATTAAAAAAATCATATTACAAATTGTCATTAATTTTAAATAACTTTCGCTACACTAGAAAATGTAATGCCAAAATTGACTAAACTAGCAAAATATAAGAAATTTATTTTGAACATTCCTTACTACTTCTTAAGGGCGCGCTTCAGTCAAGTAGAAAAATTTCAAAACACGATAACTTTTTTATTTTCCAACAGATTTTAAGGAGACGAGGTAGATCCCTCGATTTTCACCGACGAAAGTGTGAATCTGTAACTTGCGATTTCTCGTTCGTCCTTGGGACTACGACAACCGGAAATAGATTTTTGAAAAGGGCATTTCTTATAGCCCCTTATGGTTATTTTCGTTTTCAAAATGTTGATACAAATTTGAATTACAAGCGAAAATCTAACAACATGTTTTTTTCGTATTTTCGTACAATTTCTCGTATTTTCTGTTATAACTTGGCCAATTTTGATTATTTTGCAAAAATTCTTGTACTGTTAGACGGCAAATAAAAAGTTCTTTTCAAAATTTCTAAAAAGGGCTTCGCATTCCTCTTGGCTTTTGTATCAGCTTTCGAATAAGGGGTTGATCAATGCCGTAAAATAAAAACTGTGTCCAAATTCTTATATCTCCTCCCAGACGTTTTCTTAATTTTCTGGAAAACTAACGGCGAAATTGGAAAATTTCTTAAATATTTGAAAAGAACTTTTTATTTACCGTCTAACAATACAAGAATTTTTTACAAAATAATGAAAATTGGCTAAGTTATAAAAGAAAATACGAGAAATTGTACAAAAATACGAAAAAAACATGTTAGATTTTCGTCTGTAATTCAAATTTGTATCAACATTTTGAAAAACGGCAAGTACCATTTCGGGCTAAAAGAAATTCTCTTTTCAAAAATCTTTTTCGGTTGTCGTAGTCCCAAGGACAAGCGAGAAATCGCAAGTTACAAACTCACATTTTCGCCGGTGAAAATCTTGAGATCTACCTCGTCTCCTCAATGATCCAAACGGTATTTGAAAGAGCATTTCAAGGAGCATCCCGTGGGCTATCGGGTTTTTGGAAATTCAGTTGCAAACTAGAGTTATAGGAGGAGATCTAAATCATGTTTTTTTTAGCATTTTCTGTATATTTTCCCTCATAACTTCACAAAAATTGCTTATTTTCTAATGAATCTCACAAGACTTGTGTCAAATTAAAAGTGTTTTCTAAATCTGCAAGAAAGTTTCTGATCGCACTGTTAGTTTTCCGGAAAATCTATGAAAAGTTTTAATATTCTAATTTAATTTTTTACATACAGGCCGATGAATAGCAGATTATTTTGAGAACAGTTTGAGACTGAAATTTGGAAAATTTACTGAAAACTTATAGCAGATTTGAAAAGCGCTTTTAATTTGCCATATGTTGTGTGAATTTCATTAGAAAATAAGCAATATTTGCGAAGTTATGAAGAAAAATATAAAAAAACTCCAAAAAAAATGCTAAAAAAACATGCTTATATATTTTCTCCTGTAACTCTAGATTACATCCGAATTTCAAAAATCAGATATCAACTTTCCTGCTCCTTGAAATGCTCTTTCAAATACCGTTTAGATCATTAAAATCCGTTGGAAAATAAACGAGTAGGATTGTTTTGAAAAGTGATAAATTTTTTAGCGTGAATGACGCGCGCTTTTAATAAAACTGGAATTCCCAAATTTTGAAATTTTTCGTTACACAAAGGCTAATTTTTTTGCAACTCTTGATATTCTCATCAAAAAGATTGAAGAATTGTTCCATAAATAGCTTAGACATCTTGTATATGATCATTTAAATTATTAATCTACCTCTGTTAAAGTATTTCTCTCAAGATTCGTTATTAAATACCTAAACACTTTTCAAAATGTTTATGAAACTGACTTTATCGTAATTTATTTATTTATTGTAGATGAGGGGTGTCTTAAATGTACAATTAGTGTATTCTACCAAATTCCAGTCATCCTCATTTAAGCTAGAAGGCCCACATAAATCCTACTTAATATACCAGCCGTCTGCAATGGATCCATTGTGAATTATTTTACTACACTATACAATTTCGAGTTTAAACTGTGTTAAAATTTACAAATAAAGCAATTATTTTCTAAAATAGATTAAGTGTAAGTAACACGTATAACAATCAAATTTTGATTGTATATAGTATTGTTGGAATTTTCAATGAAATATTAAATGAAAGCCAGCCCTCTTTCTTTGTTATAGAACAGTAACCATCGACAATAGGATTAAGGTTTCAAGGTACTTGTTCAGAAGTTGTTGAGCCGTATAAGTACTTTTAGATATTAATTTTAGGCAAATTGGATTACAAACTATACAATACGCGTATTGAGTTTAATATTAAGAAATTTCAATATAAATTCCAACATTTACAGCTTTTTCTACAAAATTTAGATATTAATAAGGCAATTGTGGTTTTTCAACCGCTAGATTTCCAATCCGGTTGGAAACGATCCATCTTGAACGAAATCTAAGCCAGAAACAATAAAAGTGTAGTACATCTACTCGTATAGTAACGGATTTGAAACTCACTAAATGGCCCATCTAACCAACACACGCAATATTATACACCGTCTGACCTAAATTAACCTCTTAATAAAGCTCGAGAGAGAAGGGCAGATTGGATTAGCCGGTTGAAATCTATGACTAGCAACAATGATATTATTGAGTAATCCCTCTATGTGTAGATATCCTATTCGAATATTCTGAATAATCGGGAAATTTTGTTTAATATGATTATAACTATTTCTAGTTATTTGTAGAATTTCGGTCAATAACTAAGTTATAATATGAATAGTTTCAAATTGGAATCCAGGTGAATCTCGGCCACAATATTGAAATTGTATACAATTACGACATACTTTCGACAATGTTCCATACAACTTTCTGTTAGATTTATTCTGAAATAATAGCCGCTAGAGGCACAAATGTTGTTAAATAAAGAACGAATTATCGGCCAATAAAAATATACAGCACATGTATAACAAGTTATTGATGTCGAAAAGAGAGGAAAAAATAAATATAATAGTTATTGCTACCTATCTACCTATATTTTCAAAAATATACGCACACACACACCATTATAGATAAATCGATTCGAGCCAACTTTATCAGGATATAGATGAGATTTATATGACAGAGAAATATCCGTTCATTTCATTAATGTTCTTTATGTGATGTTCTTGTGCTTTATTTTTCTTTTTATCTCGCTAAACCTCCTCTCGTTTTAGTCTACATCAAATTGACGGTTGTTGGAGAAAGATAGAGATGAATGTTGGATAGACAAAAAACAAGAAAAGAAAGAAAAGTCGAAACACAAGGATTCAAACAAAACTAACAACATATATAGAAATAAGGAGCATTGTAAACGAAAAATAGCACGATATCAACTCGTAAATAATCGTTCCAGATGCTTAAATCTAATAAAACGTGTGGACGATGGCAAAAAGCACAAGTGGCGAAGATCAAGGCTGATAGCGGCACAGGGACGCATCTAGGCACAAAAAAGACTCCGAAATTGAGCAAATTTATAACCACTAAGGTCTCGTATATCGTTTATTAATAGAATAATTGAAGTTGTTAACTGTAAATTCAAAACAGTTGAACTTAATTGAACGAAATGCTCTAAAAGTTGAGCGAAATTGACCCTTCAAAGTTGACAAAAACTCCTCTTTTGACCAAATTAATTCCAACTGATGTAATTCCCAAAGTAAGCAAAATTATAACCCTTAAGTCCTTCTGACGTTCTTCAATAGAAGAATTGAAGCTTTAACTGTAAAATTAAAATTAGTCATTTAAAAAGTGCCCCGAAGTGAGCAAATTTATAAGCATTAAATCCTCCTCGAACGCTCATCAACAGAGTAATAAAACTATAAACTCAAAAAAGTTGAGTTAATTTGATGAAATGCTTCAAAAATTCCAAGTCCTAAGGCAATTTTAATTTTTGCACGATGAACTGTATGGCATTTGAGAAGGGCAAGGCTTATAGGAGCATAAAGAGCTCCAAAAGTGAGCAAATTTATATCCATTAAGCCTTCCTCTATCATTCAACAAGAGAACAATTGAAGCTTTCAATTATAAACTTAAAAAAGTTCATATGAATTTGGTGAAACGTTCTAAAAATTCAACAAAATTTGGCTAAATTGCCCCTTTTTGGTGTCTCACTTGTTCTCCAAGTCGAAATGAATTGGTATAGCTACACGATAGTTTCTACTATGAATTGTGCAGCATTCGAGAGGAACACAATTCGAGGTCAAAAAGAGTACCTCAAAAACGGACCCTGCTCTAGCGTTCATCAATACAGTAATTGAAACTTCTAATCCGATTGTAATTCCCAAAAAGTTGAAGTGAATCTGGAGTGAAAATGAAAGGCTTGACCAATTTCGTTCATTGTTAGAAGTGCTCCTAACAATGAGCAAAATTGGACAAGCCTTTCAATTAGACCAAAACTCCTTTTTCTGGTGTCCTAGTTTTTCCCCAATTCAATTTTAATTCGTATAACTACATGAAAATGTGTACGATAATTTTGTGGTATTTGAGAAGAGCATAAGTGAAGGAGATCAACTAGAACTCCTTTTTTGGTGACTCAATTGAGAACATCACAAGTGGAGGAGATCAAAACACTAACGTGTCTTGAAAATGAGCAAATTTATTGTTTACCAATAAAATAATTGAAACTTTCAATTGTGAATTCGAAAAAATTGAAGTGAATTTGTTGAAAAATTCCAAAATTGAGCGAAATCGCCCGAATTGGCCTCTTAAACTTGACTGAAGCTTCTCGTTTCAAAGTCGAATTTAATTAGTATAGCTACATGAAAGTTTGTATGATAAATTGTGCAATATTCGAGAAGATTTTTCTCATAATTGTGTCTCTCGATAGTGGAGTATGAACAAAAAATACCTTTGAGAGAAACGCATAAACTGTACTTATAAATCGTAGTAACATTCACAATACACAATTGAGCAGAATGAAAAACCCTCGAGACTAGTTACAATAAACATAAAGAGTTTTCATTACAATAGTTTAACAAAAAATGCTGAACTATATTACGAAACAAAATTGAATCAAAATCAAAAAACTGGTTGTAGTTATTCGGATAAACATTAAAGTCTATTCGCCTCGTTTTATTCCAATTGGTGGAATCTTGTAAGATTCAACTTTCACAAATACCACATTATATTCAATGGAATTTTAATGTCAATTGTCGTGGCACAAAGATTAAAATTTCAACAAACAATCAATTGATTGTTTCAATCTTCTATCAACATTGATGGGCGCCTCTATAGATCTTTACACTTTCTTATAATAACACTTTCTATTATGAACTTTATGATTAATGACTAGTATTGAATTAGTGGATAAAGTTAGTAGAGTGTATGTTAGGGGAAAAACCACCCCAAAATTATACAAGTAGATGGTTTTTGTTTTGCTTTTTAAAAAAACTCGACTTTCGTGTCCCTTGCTATACCGTTGGCAATCAATTACTAAGCCTTATCGGTGGTATTTCATCGAGTCAATATTAATGTCAGCGGTCTCTAACAAGCGTACACACATTGTACTGCGTTTTCTTTTAAATGAACGCACTTACTTTTCCACGATAATTCCGGTAATTCATGCAATATTTAAATTGCAAATCGTTGAATTTTTTTTTCTCCTTCGAACTGAATTAATCTCATTGCACAATCAACAAAGTGGAAAAAATGGTGTAGTTGTTGGGAAACTATTCGTTGAATACTTAACGTTTCTATTAAAACAATCATGAAAATGCAGCAGTTTGTTTAAAAATTTATCTAAACAATAAACATACGCTATATTTCTCCGGTTTATCTGTATAGAAAGTCACGTGTTGGCCTTTTTCTTTATTGCAGATAATCCATCTCTTTTAGGGCTTAAATGAGACGTGTCGTTCGTTCTCGCTGTACTATGTCTTTTTACTTACAAGACACACGGAAAATAGACGAGAAAAAAACACGAACGACTCAATCTTAAAACTTGGAACGTTACTTTTGTAAATATGTCATAAAAATGTCTTGTGCGCAACCTTAAGCCTGTCATAGAACGTATTCAACGTATATAATAAATTCAAAGTTTTTTAATTTTAGAATTTTTTTGTCGCTTTGAAAACCATGCCGGAACATCAAATTTAATAGTAGTACCCGCTGGTTTCTCAGCTCAATTAACACATCATTTAGTCCCGTGAATAACGCCCAAGAGCATTAACTTTCAGTTTTGTATTAAATAAGAAAACGTCTCGTATAACTGTTGATTTTGTCGAAAAAAATCTATTATGATACTATCATCTCGTGCCAATGTTGACATGGTGACACACGAAATCCTGTCGAATATACAAAAATTTCCAGTTTCATTCTATTCAGTTTTCCTCCTGATTAAATCTTGACACGCCGGAAAAATATATCGAAAAGGAAAAACGCCGCCAGCACCCCGAAAATAGTCCACGAAATGGAAACCCCTAGCTTGCGGCGGCTAATAAGAATCTTTGCTGATTAGTTTTTGAACTTGGAAATCAGGACAAGTTTCCTGCGAGTTTAATCGATTGCACACCATTAATACTACCCGTGTATTAATTAATATAAACTGTTGTCTAATAAATCACTGGAACCGAAAAAAGTACGCATGTTAAAGTAAACACGGAAAGCATTTTTATTGCTGTGAAATATTATGAGAAACTTTCCACGAAGTCGGTGCATAATCTGATTAAAACTTAATAAAAATTTGGACCGTTGAACAAACAATATTTTTACTTTAAGACATTTAAATTAAAAAAAAAAAATAATTCAAATAAACTCAAAGTAAGTTACATTTAAGGCAATTGCTCGCCCGGCGCCTCCACCAAAATTCGTCTAAGTAAATCGTAGAGAACGTAACAGAAAAAGAATCAGAAATAATTTTATTTTAACAGAAATACAACAGAAACGGAAGCAAAAACAGAAGTTCAAAGACCGTCGAGTTAAAATTTCAATTTCCCATCAATTTTCTGGAATAAGTTTACCTAAAACTGAAAAATTTAAAAAAAGACATACGCTTCAAGATTATCTCTTGTAACTCCAAATTCAATCGGCATTTTTAAGAACAAACATGCTCTCAGATACTCTTCGAAATGCTGTATCTAATGCTATTATATTCATTGCAACACGCTATCAAACAAGGGAATTTCGAATATTAAAATCGGCATTTTGCAGACACCGCATCGAAGAAAGAGATGTAATGAGGACCCTCAAGTTTTCGGCAATTTTCCAGAAAACCAAGAAACCTATTTGAATATTTTTTGAAGGTTTGAAAAGTTCTTTCAATTTGCTATATACTATGAGAAAATTATTGGAAAATCGATAAAATTTGATAAGTTATTGAGGGAAATGTGAAAAAAAGGAAAAAACATGTGGTGCAAAATTTTTTCTCTGTAACTCAGTATTCAGCTGGAATTTTCCAAGAGCAAAACGCTTTTAGATACTCCTTCGAGTGCTCTTTCTAATGATACTAAATTCATTGCCGTTCCTTAATAAAAAAAGGAGATATCGATTATTAATGATAGTCGATTATTATTGATAATTTGCAGACATCGAATCGAAAAAGTTACAATGAATTTGGATTTCTCGAACATTAGTAATTTCAATTACACATTTTTGCGGAAATTCCGCAATCACGAAATTAGAAACAGAGATCTGTAACGTTTTTGGTAATAAGAAGCGATTGATCGCCCGGCGCCTCCACCAAAATTCGCCTAAGTAATCCTAGAAAACGTTGTAACAGAAAAAGAATTGGAAATAACTTTATTTTAACAGAAATACAACAGAAACGGAAGCAGAAACAGAAGTTCAAAGACCGTCGAGTTAAAATTTCAATTTCCCATCAATTTTCTGGAATAAGTTTACCTAAAACTGAAAAATTTAAGAAAAGACACATTCTTCAAGATTATCTCCTGTAAGTCAAAATTCAATCGGCTTTTTTATGAACAAAGACACTCTCAGATATTCCTTGAAATGCTGTATCTAATGCTATTGTATTCATTGCAACACACTATCAAACAATGGAAATATCGATTATTAAAAATCGGCATTTTCCAGGCACGCATCGGAGAAAGAGATGTAATGTGGGCACTCAAGTTTTTGTCAATTTTCCAAAAAATCAAGAACCCTATTTGAATATTGCTTGAAGGTTTGAAAAGTTCTTTAAATTTGCTATATACTATGAGAAAAGTATTGGAAAATCGATAAAATTTGATAAATTATAGAGAGAAATGTGAAAAAAGGAAAAAACATGTGGTGCAAAATTTTTCTCTGTATTCAGCAAGAAGTTACCAAGAGAAAAACGCTCTCAGATACTCCTTCGAGTGCTCTTTCTAATGATACTAAATTCATTGCAGTCCCTTAATAAAAAAGGGAGTTATCGATTATTAATGATAATCGATTATTATTGATAATTTGCAGACATCGAATCGAAAAAGTTACAATGAATTCGGATTTCTCGAACATCAGTAATTTCAATTACATATTTTTGCGGAAATTCCGCAATTACGAAATTAGAAACATTTTTGGTAATTAGAAGCGATTGATCGGCCGGCGCCTCCACCAAAATTCGAATCGAACACTGAGCGTTGTAAATACGGGAAAAATTCCATGTAAGCCGGAAGATATACGAAAATCCGTTCAATTTATTTTGTATTTTTTGATATGTGACAATGTGCGTCATGTGTGGATAAATCAAAAACTTCCACATGGCGCCAACAGCTAGAATGTTAACAGATCAGGTTTTTATTTACATACGACTGTGGGAAAAAATTTGTACAAAAATACCGTCTGTACGCCATATAAACAGCATATAAATAGAGAATATTGTTGATGGTGGCTGTTGAAGGTGGTAAATGGTTGACACCAACCTCTCACTGTTATTGTCAACAGATAACAGAATGGATGGACTCACTACGAGCTTCCATTTGTTCATGTCGACGAACCATCATATATTCCATTGCGAATTTATCATCCAACCAGTTACATTGCTTTTATGTATAACGCATATATCTGATACAGGCCATTATAAATATCGAATAACGAACGAAATTGGGTTATTTATGAATTAAAATTTTTGATTTGCCTCTCTAAACAACATCCATATCTTCAATCAATATTTGTATAGCAATTCTTCCATTACAATACAAAAATGGAATCATCTTTAGAGAATTGTCTATCTCCAATGGTTACCTTTTATGTTGGGATTGATGAAGGAAATTCACGATGATGGAAGTTGTTTTGATTCTTCGGTGGGGCGATTACGCAAGATTATTTGAATCGTAATTTGAAATTCGAATGAAATATCAACCTTTTGCTTCAATACTAACGACTAATGTAATTCAACATTAATTCCTATCTCCAACTACTGGCTATACAAAATTCGTACTTTTCTACCCAGCTCTTATTGAATAATGTAAAACAATTAGGGGTTCTTTACCAACTTTGAGCTCCTTTGTATTACAAGTAATGCTTCTAATTTGCGCAATTCAAACACCTCCAAAGCTGTCCAACCGGCTCGATCCATGCTAACCCGAGGAGACGAGAATTTTAGACAAATCGTATTTTTTCGGTGCGTGCAAAACTGCATTCGATTATAAATTCCCTGTTGAAATTAAATTCTACGGCTATATTTTTTGTAACGTCTCCCGAAATTCCATAATTATTCCGTTAGAATCCAGAATACAAAAGACCGATTCAAACAACACAAATCGGCGACGAAAAAACCGCCATTTATCATAAATGTACGGTTCTTATTGTTATCATTGAATTCGTAATCTATTCAATGGTTGAATTACTTGTAAAACCGAATACAATTTCAAATGATTAAAACACAACTAGAATAAATTAAATTTTGTAAAATTTATAGAATCTGTTGCTACAATTATTTGAATTTTGTGTAAATGTCTAATACATAAATAGAGTAGCGTCTTTACAGTTAAATTGGGTGAATTAATATGAAAGAACACCTGAAAGCTTGGATGTTTGAAATTCAAATTGAACGAGTTTGCATACGGAACGATTGATGCAGAAGAGGACGAGAATGTAAAGGTGTCAGTGGTGGTGGAATTTTTACATTTCTGACGTTGTTGATAGAACGGTAAAGACGACGATGAAAAAAAAAGTTGGATGGTAGAAGGAGGAAAAAACAACAAATACTATCTGAGAAATCCACCTTCTGGTGTGCAATTTCCTATTCCGGAATATTTGATTTTCATTTCTATTGGGTCTTTTAGTTTAATTTGATTCTTTATTGATATAAAACTGTAATGGTTGTAATACTGATTTTGCATGGCAACTAGCAATTTGTATACAACTAGAATTTTGTTAGTTGAAAAGAATAATGCACATTTTAATAACAATAACAACACCGATAAAGTCTTATTTCATTCGGTTCTCTAACAAATATTCCAACATTTATCTTGGAACTTTGAAAAATCCGACAAATTTGAAGAATTCCACATAAAAGACCCTACCAACTTTGTAAACATTACAACGAACTCTCTTTCTATTGTGGTTTACAGTAATTAAACCAAGCGAATTATTGGATATATGTTAAACAACTCGAAATTTAACGCTTTACGTTAAAAATCCCGATTTTGATGTTAACCCAGTATCGATTTGCGGTCGAGGACCAAATAAACAGCTCTTCAAAGGACGACTTAATGATTAGCATTAAGACCAAGAAGTTGAATTCGAACGTATTTGTCCCCGTTGAAGAATCGACACAACTATCGTTGATTAACCAATCAGTTACAACGTCAAAGTTACGATAAAAGCGGCGATTATTACCATTTTTCTTTCGATAATAAAATTGAATTTAATTCGCTATAATAGGCAGGAGTTAAATGGTTTGTTATTCGACGAAAATCGTCGTTATTAATATTTCTAATGGATCTAGATAATTAAAATATGAATTATTAATAATACAAAAATTACAATCAACAAATTTACTTGATTGATTCCCGGTATTTGGTGTATTCAAAATAAATTTCCAGTTGGAATCTCACCTATTCTCTCGTAAGATTCCCTAGCTGTTGCCGTAACAATCACCAATCCGCTCAGATAAATCCACCACATGATCACTGGACTAATTCACTAAAATTACCACAGTTTAATGTGATTAAAACCAGATTTAACACTAAAAAATCGAACAACACCACTAATCAATCACTGTCAATGATCTCTAATCACAGTTAGAGTAAATTGGAAATGATGAACGATCATTTTTTCGAGTTGAATTTTTTTGGAAAAATTTCGAAATTGTTGTAGCAAGAACGAAGTCGTTGTTCTTCCGGCTTCAACTGGAACAACTAGTCCGGTACACCGGAGTCGAACGTTTCAATAGAAACAACGTCCTGGCGACGGCAACGACGGCGGTGGTGGCGGCAACGACAACGTTACGCGCTTGTGCCAATTCTCCAAAGCTCCAACATTTCAGGGTGTTTTTTTTTGTATAATTCTTATCTGCAGGTCTAAATAATATTCATATATCGATGGTAATTGATAAACCGAAAGATCGCCTCGATACTGGATGAAATTTTAGTAAATCGTTCGCAAATTGTTGCGTTTAATTGCCCGATTTCCATCGAAAATTAACAGTTTTGATTTTTGATTTGTACAAAACACGGCAATTATCACTCGTACAAGTAAATTCTAATTAATTCACATCAAACCGGATTCAAATTTATTTTAATCAACCAAAATATTCATAATACAAATTCTATTTTGGATGAATTTAGAATAATCCCTGGTCGATCGTTTATTTAAATAAAATAAAATAAACGAGACTAATTCCCATCGATTTATCGATCAATACTTTTCGACAAGGTAATAATCGTACGATTGAATGATTGAAAGCAATTTTCCCTCGTATATATCTGTGTCGAGTTCACCGGGAGAGTTCCAACACGGTGATTTGTCAAGTTTGTCCCTTTAGATTCTGTGTGACTTACTTTTTAAAATAAACTTGAATATGTGTCTGTATGTAGTAAGTACATGACTTATCGGTTATCCGGTGTAAAAATGATTGTGATTTTAACGAAGTTGTTTGGTGTCGTCTTGTCGACCAAGATTTGGCTGATTTCCAACAGAACAAAACGGATTCGGTTCGTTTAGTCTATTTGGTCATTTCCCACTGTGACAAAATAGCACATTGGAAAATCACTGGTGGTAATAAAAATGAATAAAACATGCAGTTTTTAGTTAGAATCGCTCAACTATGAAATGTCTCGAATATACACGACTGCTATACTAAAAGTATCTAATTCTTTATAGAAAATACTCAGAAATTTTCCAAAGACTTCCGTCGGCAACTTAAAAATTTCATCCATGAGCTGTATAAGTAAATTGCCATGACTTCCTCCGCGTGAAACTGTCTTCTCTTTGTGTTTCGCCTCTTTAAAAATTGAAATGTGGCTAGTTATTCGCCTCCTTAATTTAATCGATTTACACAATACACTACAAATGTATGAACTATAATTTCAGTATCACTGATTTTATCGAAGCAAACACATTTCACATGTCCTAGGTAAGAAATTCTTCATTCTAGACTGTTGAAAAACACTGGTTTTGGTACTAAACGACTGCGAGTGAACAATGACCGACAGGAGGGGACGAATGGTTTTTACATTTCAATGATTCACGCTCAATCTCGGCCTGTATTTTAAAAATCCATATGTTACACTGAAAAACACGCGTTCAAATTGCTACATATTCAAAAATTCGATTTGAAATCACCTAAAGGATCCTATTTTTACCAAAAACCCCGTATCAATCTTTAATTTTTTTTAATTGTTCGTTAAATAATTATAGTTGTCATATAAATTTTTAGTTCAGTATCCATGTAATTTATGTAAAATCTACAATCTTACTCTTTGATTTAATACAAAAAAATTTCAAGCGAAACGAGTAAAGCTATGATGAGTGGATTGTAATTATTGCGAACGGAAAGCAAGAGGAAATGGACCATTTACTCTATAACTTGATTTATAAATTACAGTCAAACGGAGTACGAGTATAGTTGTAGTGGTGTTTTGTTGATATTTTCGCCCCTTCAACATTTTTACGACCCTTTTATCTTTGCGTAACACGCGTTTTATAAATAACGTTAGTTGTACCATAAAATCTCCGTGGAGAAATGATTATAGATAATTATTGCCATATTTAATCCATAATAACAACATCCATTTCTTTCGTAATCAAGCAATTTACAAGTTTATTTATCGACGAGTTTAATAGACGGAAATATCGGAGAATTTCCAACAACAACGACAAAAAAATCGAGCCTAATTGAAGCAAATTAACATTATTGATAATCCGATGATAACGAAGTTCTACCGAATTTTGCGATATTTAAACACAACTCCATACCAGTATAATGTTAGGTAATTAGATTTCAACTATCTCTTATATTAAATGTTAAATAAACGCGTTATTATTCCAAGTATCTTGAGTTTCTTTGATTTGCGAGAGATTTCGCCCCATTCCACTGACCTATTTCGTGATATTCCCGGAGAATACTTGATAGGATCTAACGAACCGTGAAATATTATTAATATACTTCCACAATGGTGATATATTAAAATTCACCACTTGACCCCCACGTCGACTATTCGCTCAATATACGAATTTACCGACAATTAATCGATTCATTTGTTGTTAATATTTAGAATAATGAAGATGTGTCGTGTTATAAGATAATTAGATTGTTGTTAGTTGTAATTTCGTCAAAAATTAAAGTCAACCCCGTTCTATACGAGTGTACAAACAGAAACGACAATTGCCAACACGGCGACGAATATTAACTAAGTAGTGGATGGAGGAGATGAGTGATTGCTCTTGAAGTTTTGATTGAAGTAAGTTTACAAAATGCTACGTTATAAGAAGAATAATAACAACACAACAACAACGTAAAAGGAGAATATAAAGGCGAGAGATCTACAAAGTGAAAAAGCTTTGTCATTTCTAATTGGAAAGTTCTTCAGCCGGCGATTACAATCTTTCATAAGTTTAAAACGTGAATTGTTGATGATGAAGAGTAATGATAACGGAAAGGAGCGTGAAAAATTATCCGAAAAATCTCCAGTTATAGCAGAATTAAGGAGTGTTCTCCGAAAAAATAAAAAAAATACAACTCAATATTCGAATTTTATTCCAACTTTGTAGAATCTAGCCAAGAATGTTCAACCAGAAAATTCCACTTGTTTGTTGGAATTTTCGTAATTTTCAATAGAGTTTTGACCACAATTGTCGACAATAAACCAACGTAAAATTCCAATCAATCCAAGAAATATTACTTTAAAATGATTCCGTATAATTAATTTCGATTTTCAGCGGCTTTGTTTGACTGCCATTTACAATTCGAAGCGAACAGTTGGTTCGTATTCAATATGAATGAATGTTCAATAGACATGTTGGACGGGGCTAGGGGGTGAAAGAGAAAAGCCTGCCATTACTTTAACTGAAACCAGGTCAGCTGAGGGTGACAATCAATTCTAACAAATCTTAAATATAGTAAACAATAGGAATTGTGGTTGTATTGAGTACCTATTCGTATTTTAATGGGTGAACTTTAAATGCCCAATAGTTTGGGGTTTCGGACCACTTCACATGAACTCTAATTTTGATTTAACAGTTATTAGTCTCTATTGAATATATCGATAATTGTATCACTATGAGGATTAGCACTACACCTACAAATTCACAGTCATAATCATATTCAAAATCACGCAATAGCCGGATTGGACAACAACGCTAATACTGCAATGTTATATTGTGATGTTGCATTTAATACTTAGCCGCAAATACCCTAGCATACGATTTGAACTACAATCCACACAACAAATACAGTCTATTCCGTGTAAATACTCCAGTTCTTACAGCCATTTAAAAAAGAGCATTTAGGGGAACATTTTTGCAAAATTAGAACTTCATAGCTTATTGAGAAATGGACGAAAATCCGCTCTAATCTGACTGTTACTATCACTCAAACAATAAAGAATACTTAGAAGTTCTTTTTGAGATAGAGTTTCCGTTTTTATCATTGGATCCTGAAAAAACCGTAAATTCTGTCATACTATTTTATCCTGTGTTATTCTGTAAATATTTGACGACTTGTTAGCATGCCAACTCTTTAGAATGACAGTTACTTTGAGAAGAGACAAATATAAATCCGGCTATTCAGAAGAAACTCTTGGTGTGGTACTCACCAAGGCTAGATCAACCAAATTTGAGCTTGAACTCGGCTTAAATAGTTTCACCAACGATGATTAAGTAAAGCTTACGTATTAGGAACGGTATAAAATTGAAACAAGTTCAAAATTTGAATTGATGAATTGATCTTTAGCGTTTTCATAACGTATCGCCAAAAATTTTGAGAATAACACTTTAAGATTGTTTATTCTTATTTGTTTACTTTTTCAAATACCTGTCAGACAATAACTTTGATATGTGACTTTTTTGTTTGTACATAAAATTTAATAAATGGAAATATTTCTCGAATAAATCAAAATTTTATTGCTACTTTACTTCCAATTCCATTTAATGGATTTTATGCATAATCATTAAGGGTCAGTTACCAAATGTATTAAGTGTCAAACTATTCAAGGATAAAATAATAAACAGCTGATGATAATGAGCGATTATTTATTCATCCATGGTGAACATTTCCATTTTTCTGGGATCAAGTGATAAGAAATAGAAAATCTATTTAGCAAAGATCTAATCACTCTTCAATGTTTTACGGGTGAATATCGCGACATGGTGACATTAAAGCGGATTTTCGGCAATTTCCCAACGAGCTACAAAGTTCTAATTTTACTGAAATTTTCCCTAGGATCTGTCCTAGAAATTCTCGAAATATTTTTCAAATCGTCCGATAATTAATAGAAACTATTGTTGTTAGGAAAAATTCCCAACAACCAAAATTAATTTTGCAGTCTTGTTCTCGATTAATTATAAATGTAATCTCTCATCAGTCCAGTCCCCTGATAATAAATTATCGAACGTATCTGGACCTATTAAATTCATCCCTATATACAATTTCAACTAATTAATCGTTGTTGATGCGTATATAGTCCAAGTACTGGCACTTATAATAGATGATTGTCGTCATCATCATTGGATATTGACAAATATACAAGGAATTTATACAAAATTATTTATTTACATGCATATTTATATTAATAAACTCAGCCAAGGTATGAATAATGCTGGTAGACTGTTGCGCTTGTATATTGCTAACTGAATTACGTCACATTGACGTCATGCTATTAGCGCTTTAAATGAAATTTGGGGGTCCGGAGAATTAGTGCGACAGTAATAATGAATATTTAACTGCAAGTTGTCTAAAATAATAAATCGAAAGAAGAACTGAAATTTTCAATAAAATTCGAATAAAACAAGTAAACATTTATCTGAATATTGGAATGTTATAATCTTTTTCTGATTTAGTCTGTGATAGAAGAGTTGCAATTAAATGTCCACTCAACTGTAGCAGCGTTTTTTAGAAAACCGAATTTGTTGAAATTTCGGACCTCAATATTCAGAATAAAGTAATTTATTTTAATCGAAAATAATCAAAATAGAAGAAGAATTACTCACTTGAACAATGAATTGACAAATTCTTTAAGCACTACAACCGCACTCAATAGCACACAGTAATACTGACACTAATAAAATTTGGACTCGTAAGGTTAGAAATTCAGGGGAATTTAGTAATGCCAACGTAATTCTGTCGAACAGCGCGTAATTTACATTTTTCAATTTGGCCAAATTGAAATTGATTAATCTCACTCTTGGACAAAACAGCATTAAAAGTGGCTTTTCAAAAAAAAGTTCTTCCTTTTTATAAAATTCTGAGTCGCAGATGAAAATCTGTATTTTCTCAAATTCGTTATATTTTCTCCTTCAGTAAATATTATCTATTTTTAAACAGTGTATAGCAAATTGGAAGCAGTTGTTAGTTTTCTGGAAAATCGACGAAAAGTTGATAATTTATTCAAACCTTTTTTGTACTTTAACATTCTTTTTTTTCTGTTTCCGTATCCGTTTCTGTTCGTTTAGGCTACTTTTATAACATAATTGTAAAAAAAATAAGTGTGTGTTGGAATGTAAACTCGTACTTTTCACATCACTAATCGAATCAGTGTGGCGTTGATTGCTATACTCGTACTTGACTTGTGTAAATACATGAGAGACGGGAATTTAAATTCAATTAACCACTGACTAATTGTAAATGAATGGAATACAGAAAAAAAAAACAACACACCGAAAAAAGAGGTTAGAGAGCGGGACAGGAACAATAAAAACGAGAAACAAGAATTTCCACTTTTACAGAACAGATAATTGGAATTCAGTTGACTGTCTTTTTAGATTCTTTTACAATCCACACTGTATGGGTCTGAAAATGGACAACACAACAAATTCTAGCGTGAATCACTGTTTTGTATTGCAGTACAATCGCTACTAAGTGTCATTTCAAAAAGATGCACCAATTAAGATTGAATTCAAGTGAAAATTATTACGTTAGAGGCCTCTATAAATGGTTTGCTCAACTTGATATTTACAAATTTCTTTTTTTCATATGGCAGAATTTTTAAATTAAAGCATTAAAATGCGTTTATTAGAAATAAAAGTAATATTCATGCCAAGTAATTCGGTTTATATCAATTTTTACTACTAATTCTAGACCATATAGTTGGTTTTAAGTGTATCGTAACTAATTTGGCTTTTTTGTCAAAGCTGTAAGTTCAAAGTCAACCAAATCAATAGCGAAGCTAAATAAAACTAATTCAAATGTATTAGAGGAGTTTAAACGATATCTGTAGTACCATTTTTGAGAAAAACGAAAAAATAGAACAATTTTTTCATGTATTTTTGAAAGACTTCCCTCAAATTTGTTTAAACGAAGCTTACAGTGTTACTAATCTTTTTGTAAAAACTACACAACATATTTCCCTTAACTAAACTATAATAATTTTTTAATAATTTTTGAACCTACAGTCTCTGATTTTGTTCAGTAGAATTCCATCTCGACCAACAAGCGTTCGATTACTACAGTATGGATTGAACAAAAAATCGCTTTTATCGGCATACGAGCGCTTTTAAATACAGAATAATTTCATATTTTACTAATTATTAATGTTTATTTTTCAATAATAAGTTGAATGGGGAATTTCATTAAAACAACGACATTCAAAGATAGCCGCCTGACAAGTTTAAATTGGAAATATGAAAATTCTCGACAGGATATGTGGAATTTGTTGGAATTTTAGTAAACTAGACACTAAACTATATAGGTACAGCAAATTTTCAAAAAGAATTTAATAAATTTCCAACAATAATAAACAAAAAAAAAAAAAAAATAAAAACGACGACCACACATCAACTTCCACCGCAGAATTGTAAAACTTTCCGTTTATTCTATAATTGGGGAATATTCCTCGCTGAAATATTACGAATTATAAATGAAATGTATTGGTATTTATTATTTCTATTATAATATCAGATCTAGACAAGGTATTGTTGTTTAGCAGGTGGTTATTAAACTCTAGAGGACGATAAATTTATTTTTGAGTCTAACTAGATTGTATACCTCCGGACCTTATCTACAATCAAATTTTATACACATGCCTTATGAGAATATGTGTATAGAATGAAATTTAAGATTCTAGAAAATGTCTAGTCTAAGACACAAGGGATATTAGTCATGTTATTTAGTTCGTATAGAGAATACTAACAGAAAAATCAACATTTTCTAACAATTTTTGTTTGTTGTTTACGTGATGAAACAATCTCCAGTCAGATCAAATTATAAAAATTATAAATAGACAAATTGGAAACTTTTCCACGAAGTATAGTTTTGTCTTGTTAATGTTTCAACGAGTTTCTCGCCACTTGACCAAAAACTACCACGAACAAGACGATTGAATAATTTCACAATTCAAAACTTCACTTACTGTCTATTAAACTAACCGGCGTTGGATCCTTAGAATATAATCGCAATTCCATCTATCAAAGTTGTCTTGTTCGAAACGAGACTGGTGCTATTTAAGCTGAACATAATAAAAGTTATATATCCCTTGGTATTTATAGATATAGGTATATAGAGAGTGACTATATTGTCTTATGTGTGTGTCACTTTGGTACTTTATATTGAACATATATGTATTTTGCATGTATCTTTATGTTAAGGTGTAGCCTTAGCTATATAAAGAGGGTGTGCCTCTAGAGAATACACCACTCCGATATTATCGAAAATATCTTAGATATATGTTTAATATTTATGATGCAGATCATCAAATAAATTCACCATTATTGCAATTTCCTCGACAATATAATGGACTAGTTTTGATTTTGGCTATAAAATAATGCACAATAGATCCAATAATGGGAACGACAGTAATCTAACAAAATATTTTCCGCTTTACGTCTATTTTAGAGCTGTTAAAGCACCAAAAATAGTGCTTTAATATCTGTTATTGCTAGGAAAGGAACACAACTGTCCCTCTCGGATTTTGATAAAATTTGGTATACAAGTAGAGCTTCAGAAAAAAGTCGATGCATTTTTTTTTTGACCGCTCATATTCGCTTTAAGGGGGTGAAATTGCCCCTTAAAGTTGACCTCTAAAAACGCATTTTTAGCTATATTTCAAGAACGAAACAAGATTTCGAAGTTTTTCAAAAACTGAAATACAATTTTTATTTTTATCCTGCAATAGACAATTATAAAAATTCTTCATGATATCGAATAATAATCATTATAAACAACATTTTAGCTTTTGATTAGTCTCCTAATACGGATATACTACTAATAATTCAATTTGGACGTTATAATATATTGGGGTTGCAACCCTTTAAATAGGAGATGAATCGCAAAAAACAAAAACAGGTAACTTTAGTTTTTCTATAAAGTTTATGATTATGAGGAGAAAAACTTGAATTTCCTAAAATTATGAACCAGGGGGAGCAAAAAATACTGCACCACACATAGAGGAACCCGGGGTATGACGGGGAACCACCAAAAATTCCAAAATAAAGTACTGCAAGTGAAACAAACAGGTGCTCCAAACAAAGTGAAACAAGTACCAAGTTGTTAAGTGGCGCCCTCTCACTCCCATTGTTCTACATGACATAGATCTAGACAGCTATTTTGTTATTTTAAACAAAAAAATCTAAATTGTGTCATTTGCATGTAATTCAACATAGCAGGTGTTAAAGACTTAAACTTAATAACTTTTGTAATTTTTTGAACGGACGTTTTTCATTAAGTTCGGAAATCTATATTGAATAAGCTGAGTAATAAGCTTTGTGCAAATTATTAGATACTTATTATAATGTATTGAATAAAATATTATACATGTTACTTGTGGGGTAAGATGGGGCTAACATGCCGGGGTTTGATGGGGTACCCCTTCATACCCCTGATTATTTAAGCAGATTAATTCTTTTTATGCTTTATAGAATAGTTAGAAATTACAAATGAAAAACGTCAAGAAGAGAATGGTCGGAAGAGAGCATGAAGAATGCAGTTTTAGCTGTTCTGGAAAACAAAATGGGGTATAAACTAGCCGCTAAACAATTTTTTATCCCCTAAACTACTCTAGAGAGAAAAGTGAAGAGCGCGAGAGATAATAACAATATTGTATTATCTGTAAAATGTCCCTTGGGACTTAGAAGTACTACCTTTACAAAAGAAGAAAAGGATGAATTACTATCGTACATACATAAGCTTGAAAGTCGTCTGTTCGGTCTCACAACAAAGGAAGTACAAAATTTAGTGTTTCAACTGGCTGTTAAAAATAATAAGAAACACTACTTTAATAAAGAAAAGGAGACGGCCGGAGAAGATTGGTTGAATGGTTTTTTAAAGAGACATCCTACGTTATCATTGCGGAAGCCAAAAAGTATTTCGGCGGCGCGTGCTGCTGGTTTTAACAAAGAAATTGTCACCCAGTTTTTTTATTTACTTGGAACACTATACGATCAGTATAATTTTGAGTCGGATAGAGTCTACAACTGCGATGAGACCGGAGTGTATGTTGTTCCAAAAGCAAAAAGAAGAACACTAGCAAGTGGGTTCACTTGCATCTGCTGAAAAGGGCAAAACCATCACTGTAGAAGTTTGCTTCAGTGCCACCGGAAAATACATGCCTCCAATATTTATATTCGGCAGGAAAAGAATGAACCCAAACTTAATGACAAATGCTTTTCCGGGCTCATGGGCAGAATGCAGTGACTCGGGATGGGTTAGGCTGAAATATTTCTTAAGTGGTTCAAAAAATTTATCGAATTTTCCGGGGCTTCCACAAAACGACCTGTTTTGTTGTTACTGGACGGTCATTCAACACATACCAAAGACATTACATTAATCGACGAAGCACGAAAGAATGGCGTTGTTTTTCTTTGTTTTGCGCCTCACACAACGCACAAGATGCAGCCGCTTGACGTTGCCGTTATCCACATACTATGACCAAGCTCTTACTACTTGGCTGCGGTCTCACCCAGGTGCTGTTGTGACCAGTTTCACCACAACTCAACTGTTCATCTTCCTTTTCTGTAATAAGTCCACAGCAGTTGCTGCCTATCCCCCAATCAGATCCTAAAAGAAGGACAATCCAGAAATGTGGAAAGCCTGTTATTTTGACTTCTTCACCATATAAAAAAGAAGCTACTGAAAAAATTAATTTGAAGAAACATAAAGCCACTAAGAAAAAAAATACTAAAGAAAATAAAAATCAGAAAAAAAAAGGAAAATAAGAACAATTCACGATTTGAAGAGCAAGAAACCGAATGTTTATACTGCTCTGGACTGTATCTTCAGTCAAATGAGGGGTGGATTGCTTGCCAAGTATGTGAGGAATGGCCCCATTGTACTTGTGCAAGTGTTGATGAGCATGATGAAGATGCTGTTCATATCTGTCCAAGTTGCAGACCAGACGAAGAGTAAATAGAAGGTGTACTCCGTGGGGCAAGACGGGGACTTTCTTCCTTGTTGATTAATATTAATAAATCTTATAAACCTAGCGATTATTTTTCCTTTCACGGTTTTTGTTCAAAAAAGAAATATTTTATAATCTTATAATTGCTAATAGGGGGTTGAATTTGTGTAAATTTTATGTTTAATTTTACTTTTAACCTTGCCATACCCCGGGTTCCCTTATTTCTCACCCTCGGCAAACCGGAAAGTTATTGTCTGCTTGGCCATAAGATAGTATTGATTACGTATAATATTTCAGTTTTTGAATGAATTCGATATCTTGTTTCGTTCTCGAGATATAGCTAAAAATGTGTTTTTACAGGTTAACTTTAAGGGGCAATTTCACCCCCTTAAAATAAATATGGGCCACCAAAAAAAGTATGAAACGACAATTTTTTGAAGTTCTACCTGTATACCAAATTTTATCAAAATCAGAGAGGGATCGTTTGTCCCTTCTTTGTTAATAAAGTTCAGTGGCTAGTGAGGTTGGTAGCTAAATGCTTGTGAAGTAAATCCAAATGACAGATGTTTAAAGCGGGAGAATTCAAATAAACAGTGATAAACAGCATTCATTAAAACTAACATCACACATTATTGGTACCAATGTAACGATGTAAATTTTACTATCCATCAAGTGTTTCACCTAGGATTATAGTTTTTTTTTTTGGCAACTAATATGATGCGAACTAATTCGAAAAATATTAGCAAAATTTGGGTTTTATAGTTCGTTTGAGGATTAGCGAAAAAACGCTGGATGTCAGGTGGTGAGCAAAAAAAGAGGACTTGTAAAGAGTTCCATGAGGCTACCCTAGGAACAACCTAGCAATCGGGAAGTCAGTCTAAAAACACTTTTTTAGACAACGTCGCAATTTTGGTTAATTCATTAAATTGAGCCAGATTCTTGTGAAATTGTTTTTTCGATATTTTATTCAGAAAAAACGTGGAAAATTGCTTTCTACAACGATCCTGAATGAAAACATTACTAACCCTACAGTTGTTTACAATTTTAAGATAAGGGAAGATTTGGAGTAAATTGAAAGTCAACTATCACAAAATTTCCTAAATCCCAAGGTTTTAATTTTCCAAAAAAGGCTGTAGAAATGCAAAATAGAAAGTAATTATTGAACTGAACTCGTGTAACAAACCCCGACTTTTGCTACTTGCACCTCAATACGATTGGTATTTGAATTATGCGAAACCACCGCAGGGTAGACCGAAGAAAATTAATCAAAAACGCAACTCTCCCCGCATACATTTTTTCTGGGTGCGTAATAGAATTTATTTCTCTATTAAAGAATTTTTGGTAAAAAAATGAACCGCCGTCTGATTATTGGTTCGGGGTTAGATGATTATGATAGTTTGAAAGTATAACACGCTATAATAACATCAAGCGCGCCAACCGATAGCGATTTTTCGTCTCTTACGTTTTTAATAATATCGATTTCGCATTTTTCGCAGGAAGTTATTCAACACGTTCCCCGAACTTTCTTTTGTGCAAAAATTCATATATGTATCCTTTAGTAATTTGTTCACGTATCTCTTTTTCTTTTATTCCCGTTTTCCGGTGATATTCTGTTATAGGGAAAGCAGAAAACGGAAGAAAAATGACTGACACATTAGAAGAGAAGACAGAAGCATAAGCAAATATGTGTGTGTGAGTTTCATATTATTGAATATCTCTACCGGAAGAAGTAATAATCTAGAGACAACAAAGCTGCCCTTCTATAGATGTAATCTTTTGTAGAATTCGCCCTCGGGTTGTTGTTTTTTGTCGGTGAGTAAAGAAGATTCAGCGTTGCTGTCCGATATTTCATTGATCGTTGAAATAATTACGAACCGAAATATGGCAAATATTCAAAACTCGTCGACATTAAATTCAATTTGGTCAACATCAAAAAGATTTTTATATTTGTATTTGCCAATGGTGGACGTTCATAAACCAAAATATAGCGAATTATTCGGCTGTAATTAATTCAACTTATTTCAAATTGAATGATCATAGGTAATATTTCTCTCGATTTTTTCCTCTGTCGTTCTGTTATTATTCAATATAATTCTATTGGTTGAAATTCACGCTTTATATATATTTTTCGTTCGGTATTGTTTAAATTTCATTAATGTAATTGTATTTTAGGTGGAAAGAAACTTTCTCTATTGTTCCACATTGTCAACTCAACTACACAATTGAATATGGATAATATTTCATCACAATTACGCAACTAACATACAATATACGATCCAGTCATTCGTCCTTTATCCACCGTTTTCTCTCATTTCTTTCAATACAACGGTATGGATGGTTGAAGCGTCTATTATTCACATGCATCACCCCTTGGGGCGGTGTCATCGCCAAATTCCCCAGCGAATAAATGTCGTTGTTGGAATGTGAAATATCAAGTTTTCTATATATTTGTTCATGTGCACACACACACCAGTTTCGCTGTATAAGAAGATATACGAATGTATTTTAAATATGTATGTGTGTGTGAG
Organism: Mylabris phalerata; assembly: GCA_020740385.1. Classification (NCBI taxonomy): domain Eukaryota; kingdom Metazoa; phylum Arthropoda; class Insecta; order Coleoptera; family Meloidae; genus Mylabris; species Mylabris phalerata. The sequence continues at coordinate 955,523 of JAJEOX010000299.1, read as the reverse complement.
TGAATAAAAGCTTGCCTGCGAGTGGTCAATAAATCTAACCCCAAAAAAGTCAGCAGGGTGCAAACGATGTATGCCCTAACTTGACCGAATTCAACTAGAGCAGAACATTGAAGTTTCATATTGTCTAGTTGTTCGGTTAGAAGAACAACATAAAAAAAAGTCCTATAAATTTACCATTAAAACATTTCCCCCACGTCTAGTTGACGCACAATACCCGTTTAAACTAGTGTAATAGTTGTATATGTAAAGCTTTCGATCAACTTGGTGAATAAATTCGAACAATGTTGGAAAACAGAGAACAAAAATAAAGATGCTTGTTTGTTTGTTTTTTTTTTAAATCCATAAAAGTCGGGTGTTATATTTACCGTAGTTTGTTGTTCATATAGAATTTCCACTTGTTCGATTAATTAAAATTAGATGCTTGATGCTGCAATACAAGCTTTTCTTCTACCGTTTTCACGGAATTTTCACAAATTATATAAACTGGCAATGGACGCTTCCATTTTGAAGTTACCTGGAACAGTACAATTTCAAAACGTATAGTGTATTTTAAACGAAAACAATGGAAGACATTGTAAAATGAATTCTAGCTCTTTACTACAAGAGAAAACCAAGTCGTTATAAATTGTTTGTGATTGGTAAATTTGATGTTTAAAGAGATTCAGTCGAAAATTTTAAAATCTACAAGACGATCTAACGATGCCAAGCATGAAAATCGTCAAGACTACAAAATTCGCAACTTCAAAGGAGTTTGAACGCATTTAAACTGGCGTTAAAAGCTTGTTTGTTAAACAAAAATAATGAAAAATTAATAAAAGAGGTGTGTTCTTTAGAAATCGAACTTAATATAAGCAGTCAAGACAAGTAAAAATTATTTCCGCGCGCGATTGCATGAAAAAATAAGAGTTAAGTTAAAAAAATTAACAACCTATTAATATAAGCAGTTATACTACAGTAGGGGTAGTTAATCCTTATTTATTCATTTAAAATCAATATCGGAGTGTTTTCCCATTTTTACAAGGTCTACTCATTCTTAATCGTTTCTTACGCACATTCATTGGTTGAAAATCGTGACTTTATCAGATGAAAGTGGTTCTTCCCCAATTTCGCAATGAGCTACGAATTTCTGTCTTGGCTAAAATCTTCTCTAAACACTAATTTATTTGTGTAATTGTCCTGCACTTGAACAACCCGAAACTGTCCGTATTATACGAGGATTTTTTGGGTGTATAATACGATTGTTTTCAAAAATGAAAATCGTTCAATACCGTTATTTAATCACTGTATTATAAAGTAGTGTTTTGTTGTGAAACATGAAAATAAAATTATTTGTACAGAATTTCTCATTCAAAATTTAAACTACAACAAAGTCATGTTATTGTACGAGTTCACTATGCCGGAGTATATTCAATAATGTTGAAATACGCTTGAATGGTACATTTATAAAAAAACATCATACCTACAACAACAAAAATATAACTGATTGTAAACAACAATATGTTACATGTACCTAAAAAAAGTAGTTATCAATAATGTTTATAAATATGCATTTTAATACGATATGTATTAAAGATAAAATTCCGGACGATATTGTAAATAAACCAGCAATAATGCCGATATATGTAGATGATGGACATACAATTCTAGATTGTTGGCAATTATAAAATGAATTTATTTCAAAATCGATAAATTAGCACAAATAAGAGCTCAAATTTCTACAGGGGTGTTGAGAGAAAACTAGAGATTCTATAATTTAATCAGTGATTTAAAAAATATTTCGAGGATTTTTAGGAAGGTCCCTGGAAATTTTAGCAAATTTTGAGCCTCGTAGCCCGTTTCAAAGTTGGTCAAAAATACGTCAAATGATTTTGGATAATGCAACAATACTCCCCAATTTCCCTTAATTTATATATACAGCTGTTGCCCGCAGCTATGCTCGCATAGAAAATCGAGATTTTAATTTCGAAGTCCTTTGTATCAAGGCCTGCAATATTTTTAGCGCTTTGCTTATTACAGGCCTGTCCATTTGGCTAGAGCTCCAACTTTCGCCACTGTGGCGCTAATACCTGAACGAATCTTGAACTATGATTGGTAACAGATTTCCCGCCATCTGCTGACGACAGTTGACCGTTGGCAGACCTAAACAAAGAGAGTTAGAAAAATTATAGCTATGTCGTTTTATATTCCGGTTATTAGCGCTAATGCGGCCGGAGTTCGCATTTCTCTCGGAATTGTGAACGAAGACAAATAGGCAGGCCTGTAATAGGCAAAGCGCTAAAAAATCAAGCAGGCCTTGCTATATACTACATTGGTGCTTCGGCTATCGGTAGTTAGAAATGCATAATTAAACTTTCATTCCTTATTTCACCCCCTTAAATGAAAAATTTTCCAAAATGCCAAAACACGTATTCAATTATTTTTGTCAGTCTAAAAATGAAGTTTCATGCTTCTAGCTTTAAAAATGACAGACTTCCCTGCAAACTTTCATCCCTTATTTCAGAACCTTAAATGAAATTTTTTCCAAAATGCCAAAACACGTGTTCAATTATTTTTAATTGTCCGTCTAAAAATGAAGTTTCATGCTTCTAACTTTAAAAATGACAGACTTCCCTGCAAACTTTCATCCCTTATTTTACCCACTTAAATGAACATTTTCAAAAATGCTTAAACACGTGTTTAATTATTTCTATTCATAAGCCTAAAAATGAATTTTCATACTTCTAGGTTCAAAAATGACTTCCATACAAACTTTCATCTCCTTTATCATCCCTTTGAAGTTGCAATTTTAAACAATCCTCCCTTAGTGGGTGTTTACATTATGAAAGAAACCTACTGACCAAATTTCATCAGTCTAGCTCTAATAGTTTACGCTCGGTGATGATAGTCTTCAGTCAGGACATGTTATTTTATATATACCTACATATAAATTATTCTACTAGTCCCTATCATTCGACTAGCAATTTAAAAAGTATTTCAGAAACTTACAGGAAAGTCCCTGTAATCCTTTTTGGCAGACTTTGAACCTTGTAGCTCACTTAGAAAATGGTCAAAAAACGGTTAAATGATCCTGAATGGCTAAACAAATAATTATCTTAATTTATTGTTTAAAATTGCCCAAATATTCTAGTAGAGATCCTGTCTTTCGACCTACGATTCAAAAAATCTTCCAAGAATTTATTGTATAGTTCCTGGAATAATTTTTGTATAATTTGAACCTCGTAGCTCATTTAGAAGTCAATCAAAAAACGCCTTAAATGATTATGAATGACCCAACAATGCTCTCGGATTGTCTCTTTAAATTGCTCAAATATTTTTGTAGAGAAATCCAATAATTTGACGAACGATTCAAAAAACACTCCATAGTCTTATAGAAAGACTCCTGGAGATTATTTTACGGAAATTTAAATCTTGTAGTTCATTTCTAAATTGGCCAAAAATACGTCAAATGATTTTTTAATAAATAAACCAATACTTCATTGGGATCATTTTAGCAAAATTTGAACCTTGCTGTATAATTTCGAATTGCCCAAAAAACTCGTCAAATAATTTCGAATTAACAATGCTTCCTACATTTTTTGTAAATTTGTGCCTTATATTCTAGAACAAATGCAAAAAATTTTCACCTATTCCAAAATAAAATGTAGGAAAGTCATTTTGAATTATTTGACGTGTTGTTTGAGCAATTTCTAAAGGAGCTACAAGGTCCAAGTTTTCGTCAAATATTTAGGCTTTCAGCTCATCATCCCTGTAAACCCGACAATGTGCGATATTTAATTCAATAGAACAGTTCGAATCTGTATTAAACGTACACTAGGCCATTTACTAGTGACTCATAATTTTCGAATGAATTTCAGGTTAATTAATAAATGTGAGTTTCATGTTCTCAGTCTCTACATATACAGACATTTATCAATAAATTATTGACAAGAGACTAATTTTTCAACGTTAATTATTTCGGTAGGAAAACGATCATATAATTGCTGTATGAAAATACGGATACATTAGTTAAATTGTGGAACACCTACTGATAGTTAACATTCAAGCAATATTTCTAGTAAAAGGTGAATTATGGATTTAATAAACAAACTATAAATAAAACTTGTTTAATATATTACGACACGGGAGTAAACATGAAACGTTTCCATTTCAAGTCTTATTTGTCACCGAACCGAACATGTAGTTATTGTTGTAACAGGGTTGGATAAAATCATAATACTCCAACAATATGTTGTGTGCATCTGTGTAGTAAAGGAACAGGGCGTTTTACAACATTTAAGCCTTCAAAAAGCACGATTTTTTCCGGTTGTAATAACGAGAACAGTCATCTAATGTCGATTAATTAAAACTGGTGTCCAAAATACAAAGTTGAAATTTCCTACAAACAGTATTCGAAAGTTGGGCACGAACTAATTAAACTTTATGTTCCTCCGATCAATTCAAATACGAAAACCGCACGCTAAAATCGTAATATGTTGAAAATCACTAGTGGCCAGTTCGTTAATTATCATCGACAATTGGTGGAATTTGATTTGATTTGCATAAATAAACCGACCGCGAAATTTACCGATAATTTTGTAAATTATGATAAAATCGATGATTTAATAATAACTGTGATTTTTCGTTAGTTGTTATTGTTGCAATGGTGTGATGGTGAATGATTGGGCACTGATGGACGCAAAAAGACAGGCCCAGCGTGCCCAATAATAAATTGCCTCCAAAGTCCGGGAAAATAGACATTATCCACTAGTGGTGTGATCCATTATAGCCTTTTTGCACGTTGAATTCCCTACAACTAACGATGTATGATTAATTATATAAACACATCAATGTATCGAAGATTGATGTTGAGGGAACTGCTTCTAATCTGTTTATTTTTCGAAAACTGGCACAATAAATAGACAACATTAGAGTGTTATCTTAAAATACTCCCCACAAACGGAAACTTTAAAGATATTTCAAGTGATTAGATATTAAATATATAAACTGAATCCTGAAATTGTGAAACTGAAACTAGTTGCCGGTCGAGATAAACAACAGTAGGGAAGTTGACTTGAGTTTGTGGATTTCTAATTGTTCCAAGCCGGTGTTGGTGAACGATGCTGCAACATTTCTCAGACTTGTTGGTTGTTTAGTGGCGATGGTAGTGGTAAACACTGTTGAATTCAATTTATCGTTTATTCCGGATTTGATCGGAATATAGGGGCTTGTAGCCACTGTTAATTACCCTCATCTAGTTGAAAATACAACGAAGAATCTCTGTATTGAGCCGCCGACAAAGAAATTGTTAAATACTTGACTTTTTCTTTATAATATGCTTTATTTACCATTCGATACCCAATAAGCCTTTTCTACTTGGTTATTGATCGATATAATCTGCATTCGAGACATTGAAAGGGAAACGATCCAAATAGGATGAAATTTATATGGGCCACATCTACGATGCCATTCAAACTGACTTTTGCTTTATCCGCAGTATCCTAAAAACGACCATATTGTCGACACACAAAATAAAATAAAAAATCATATTGATTAGTTCTAATAATGTGCAAATATACCGCATGTTTCATCTAAATGCTCCAAGTTATTATAGCAACTTCGAATAATTATCATACGCTTCGAAGGGAAGATTTTAGCTAAATTGGAACTTCTTGGCTCGTTGGGGAATTGATGAAAAACTGCTTTAATCTGAGCATGTAGTAATTTTCACCAATCGACAATGCAAGTAGAACGATCAATAAGATCAGGAAGAGCTTTGCGAGCAGTTTCTCGTTTTTGTAACTGAATCCTGGAAAACGAGAAAATTTGCTCTTTGAAATCTTTGAAATCAATCGTGCAGTCGTATTCTCTAATTTTTTATCGATTCGTTGCCATGACAACGATGAAGATCACTAACAATTGAGCCTTTGAAATTAGCAAGTTTTACTATAATTGGTATCATTTGTTTATCTTTATACCGCTTTAACAATTACATTAAGTGCAACGAGTACACCTCATAGTTTTAACCGGGGAAAATATGAATTTCTAACTCGCGATTTCTCGCTCTTCCTTGAGGCTACGGCAACCGTAGATAGATTTTTTTTAAAAAGCATTTATTATAGCCTCTAACGGTTCTTTCCGTTTTTCAAAATCTTGATACAAGTTTGAAGTACAGACGAAAATCTAATAACATGTTTTTTTCGTATTGTTGTAAAATTTCTTGTATTTTCTCTTATAACTTGGCCAATATTGATTATTTTCCAAAAATTCTTGTACTTTTAGATAGCAAATCAAAAGTTCTTTTCAAATCTTTCAGAAATTTTCCGATTCCACCGTTAGTTTTCCGGAAAATTAAGAAAACTTCGGTAAGCTACAACAGGTTTTCTTCTACAATTTTTATTTTACAGCATTGATCAAGCCCTCATTCAAAAACTGATACAAGGGCGGAGTGCAAAACAGGAGGCTTTCTTTGCCATTGTTTTCCTCTATTAAAATTAATTATTTTGTTTTAAAATACATACGGTTATACAGACAATTTTGTGCTCCTTCGAATTAGCCCATTATTTTTGTTAAAAATGTTGATTTCTCGAAGAAAATGGAATGAAAATCCAAGTTATGAGAGAAAATACAAGAAATTGTACAAAAATACGAAAAAAACATGTTGTTAGATTTTTGTCTGTAATTCAAATTTGTATCAACATTTTGAAAAACGGGAAAAACCGTTAGAGGCTATAAAAATGCTCTTTTTAAAAATCTATTTCCGGTTGTCGTAGCCTCATTTATGATTATTGACTTTTTCCTCGTTTTTCTAGGATCTAGTAATGAAAGACAAAAAAACTAGTTCGAAAGTCCCATTTAGTCATTCTTAATACGTGTGTTGGTTTAAGGCGGATCTTCTCCAATTTCTCAACGGGCTTTAAAGTTTAAAGTTTTTCTAAAATTCTATTGTACCCCTTAGCGTCTATTTTGATAAAAACTGGACCCTTCAAATTTAGGGGATCTAATCATTGATACCACTTTAACAACTGCATCAAGAGCTGATAGAGAGTAATGAACTCATCATTCATGACCGACCCTGGATTTTTAAAAAAACAAAAAAACTGTTTCCGAAGGATGCTTGATCAGTATACGTGTGTAGCTGTTTGGCAAAAATCCCAACTTTCTTACAAATTCTTAAGAAACTTATTGATTAGTTCTAATATTGTAGAAATATATTATTATCGAACATTTGTATGTAGTATTGGTAGAATTTCCTCTACGTTTACGGAAATTATTCACATCGACTACTATCAAACGGAAACAACCAGGTCGTCTGTACGGAAATGCAAAGCTGCAAAACGCAAGTTTCTCTCTATAGATATACACACACACGATATATCTCCTGTATATTTGCACTATAATATCTACAATTGTGTATATAGTTCTACTACAATTCTGGATCATTAATTATTTAGAAACGACTCCCTGTACGCACGTATCTACAGCTTTCCCTAATAGTCTATGCGTCTTGGCCGTTGTGACGCCCAACTTCGCATGCCAATACCGACAATAGCTCCATAGGGAGACGTGCTGCTCGTATTTTATCAAACTGTCGCTTCCTCTCCATTGTATTTCTACGTTACTATTGTCTACCTGTAGAATGTCGGTTAATAACGCTAATGGTGTTTACAACAACAACACGATCTTCACCGTCTATTATTCAACTCAGATTAAATTCACAATAGAGAACAAAAACGACAAATTTTTATCGAGTTGGATTATGAGAAAATTGGAAATATTTGTAGCACGCACTTATAGTATAAAGGCGATAGAATTGGGGTGTAGTCTGTTAAATTACTGACACGTACTTGGAATATCTTCCAGTAGTAGGATATTGCATATTATTACGATATATTCGATAATAACACGCATGAAGAATTTACTATCAATATATGTATAGATCATATTGGCATTTCGTTATACACCTATAATAGAAAAGATTAAATTATTTTCGCTCTATAAAATTTATTACAACTGAAATTGCTCTTATCGGTGCAAAATAGAATATTGTAGGTACTTAAAAACAAAGACTATCTATAGGGAATGTTGCAACGGAAACAGAATCAGAAACAGACTTTTTAAAACTTATTCTGACGGAAACAGGAATCAAACTGGAAAAAATTAATTAAGTACAAACAAACTTGGATAAAATTGTCAATTAACAAGCTTACTTGAAAATTTATTTGAGATTTAGGAAGCGCTTTTAATCTGCTATATAATGCAAGAAAATAATTGAAAAAATTATGATATTGGCTAAATTTTAGAAGAAAATATCGGAAAACGCATACTTCAAGATTATTCTCTGGAACTCACAATACAAGTAGCGTTTCCCAAAATAAAAACGCTCTTAGATACTTCTTAAAATGTCTTTTCCAATGCCACCAAACTGAATGTAATATCTCATCAAACAATAGAGATATCGATCATTAAATATTGGCATTTTTCAGACACTGTATCGAAGAAAGTTTTTACCAAATAATACCAAAACAACAAATTCACTGAAGAGTTTCTTGGGGAGTTTGTAAACTCTTTTAAATTACTATATTTTCTGCGAAAATTAGAAATCAATTTGCATTTTTCAAAACAAATAGGCTCCTAAATACTCCTTTAAATGTTCTTTCTAACGCTACTGTTTTCGTTACAATAAATCATAAAACAATGGAGATATCGACTGTTAAATATTGTCGATTTACAATAAATTCGTATTTTTCTCAAATTAATAATTTCCGTTATATATCCGCTTAAAGAAACGCGTAAACAGAAGCAGAACTGCCAGTCCTTGCGAGAATTCCGCAGTTGCGGAATTAGAAGCAAATATCCGAAACCGATCTAATTCTCTATTTCTAATTCAAATAGGTCTTATTTGTAGAAAAACGAATTCATTATATCGCCCGAGTACTCTCAAGCTAACGAGAGCTTTCCATGTAGGCGAAACACTATTTAGATAGATTTGAAATTGTACAAACTGTGTGTCATTTGGGAGATTTCAATTTGAATAAAATTTATAATACAATAAAATACAATTTTGCCATTAATTCAATTAATTTCGTGTGAATACTTCATTTAAATACATCACCACAATTAAAACTAACCCATACATTTTGTAATAATTATAACAATCATTGTACAATAGTGATGGTATTATTTATACAATATTATTGCACGTTTAATATTACATAGGTATGTGGTAAGACTGTTTCCAAGTGTGTATTTATTTAACACTTGAGTGTTGGATGGTTGTGTATAAGTGTATTAACAAACAAAATACAAACTAAATGAATTATAAGTTGAACTTTATATTAAATATTTTAGTATGCTATGTAGGAAAGTTGTAGTAGTAGTTTTTATAAAAAGATATGATACAGACTATGTTAAAAGTTGTACAGTTCAAAAAGAACTAAAGTCAATTCTTGTTTTAAATTTATGACTGTTGTCAATACTGGAATCAATAAACGAAATTAAATGAAATTTATTTATGAGAAAATCAATCATAATCGTCTAGATTGATTTATTTTAAAATGTAGCCAAAATAATGTCAATTTTTTATTAGTTTTGAAAGTAGGCAACCCTTTAATTATTCAAAAATTGATGATTTAGGTCAATATTGCCGAAAATAAGCTGATCCTTTTTTTGCAATCCAAGATAGAAATTGAACCACAATCGATTAGGGGCACACAAAGAGGAATGCAATGCAAAAATCAAGAAAATAGCTTCAAATTTTTATTCAACGACTTCTCTCCTATTTTTCATTCTAAAATGAAGCATTATAGCCCGTTGGAAAACGCATTTCAAGCTGCAATACCTCGATTTTATCCTTTGGGAAAAGTTAAAAATTCTGAATTACAGATAATAATATTGAAACTTCTTTTTCTACCTTTTCCTCAGCCTCCATTTTGAGGAATTCGATAGCAAATTGGAAGGACCTTTGAAATAACCAAAAAAAAAATCCCGAAGAAAGTAAGCGACTTTTTTCTTAACTGTACTATTAATGAAAAACCCATAAAATCTTCTGTATATTGAAAAAAATCTGATATAGACAATTATTTTATTACACACTGTGACGGAAAAGTTCCGCATAATGCAAATAACTTTTTTACTTATCAAAATTTTGAGAAACGCCAAGACAGGTAACTTTTAATTTTTTACTTACCTATTTGTGATGAGGTCAAAATGACACTACCAGTTACCATCGCGAAGAAATGGCGTCATCATCAATTTTTTTAAATTAGAACCCCTATTTTTGAATTTTTTTTCTGGAAAAGCATATTTTGTGTTTAGACATGTAAAAATTGTGGTAGGTTACATAAGAAAATTTTTGAGAAAAAAATTGTTAAAGTTTCTAAGATTTTCTGTCATCGCAATATCCTTGCATCAGCATAGTATACGAAAAACACAAAATCTCTGAATAAGCATTACAAGCATTGATTTACTAAAGAATCAAGTAGACATAGGTTGAAAATTTGACATAATTACTGAGAAGCATGGCGGATTAAATTGTCAAAAATAAAATGAGAAATTTGAACGATTATTAGTAATGGAGATGATATAAGCCATTAAAAACATCAAATACGCTTCAATTTTATTCCGCCCTTCATCTCCATTGCTAGAAATCATCCACATTTATGCCCACTTGATCCTTTAATAAATCAATGCTTGCAATGCTTATTCAGAGGTACTGTGTTTTGTGTATGCTATACTGATGCATGGATATTGTGATTACTAAAAATATTAGAAATTTTAACAATTTTTTTCTCGAAAATTTTCTTATGTAACCCCCTAGAATTTTTACATGTCTGAACGCAAAAAAATGCTCTTTCAGAAAAACAAATCAAAAATAGGGGTTCTAATTAAAAAAAATTGATGATGACATCATTTCTTCACGATGGTAACTGGTAGACTCGTTTTGATCTTGCCACAAAGAGACAATTAAAAAATAAAAAGTTACCTGCCTCGACGTTTTTTTTTTTGAAATTTTGATAAAGAAGTTATTTGGATTATGCGCTTGTTTTGAATCACAGTGTATAATTAAAATTTGAAAAAATCGTACTTCAGGTGTTGTAGGATCGGAATTTTTGCTTTTTCCCATTTCTTCGCAATGGTAACTGGTATTGTCATTTTGACCTCATCACAAATAGGCAAGTAAAAAATAAAAAGTTATCTGTTTCGGCGTTTTTCAAAATTTTGATAAATAAAAAAGTTATTTGCATTATGCGGCGGAACCTTTCGGTGACAGTGTATGTGAAAGTGGCAACGGATTTTCCCCAAAGTTTCCCCCAAAAGCCTTCAGAAAATAGGACATTGAAGAAACAAAACAAAACATTATCTTTTTTTTCTCGCTGATCTATGAAACCGATCTGAATTTTTGTATATTTATATTGAAAATATCTTTGAAAAACGAATTTGGACAGTACATAGAGAAATAAGAAACCAGCTTATAAGTTAAATTCTTTAAGACGGTATCCGATAAAGAAATCTGCCTAATGAAATCTAGAAACTTGGTTGGCTCTTGAATTTAACTGTTTACTAAAACTTCTAAGCTCAAAACTTCAATTTCAACTATCCAACTGTTTTTATGCAATAAATAATTATCTATTTGAGTCTTAAAATAATTAAAATAGAAAAAGAATTACTTACTTGGAAATTTTTCAAACAAAACAACCACACCCAATGAACACAAAGACTAAGACTGACATGAATCTAATCTGAAATTGTAAGGTTAGAAATTCAGGGGAATTTGCGCGTAATTAAAACAAAAGGGTTGGTAACACAACTCCCTAACTGTTCTTATTATGTAAATTTCTAACCTTGCAATTGTAAACTTGATTAATATCGTCTGTTTTCGTGTTTTTAATGTGCTATTGCTCCAGTATTTTAAAAAATTGAAGGATTACCTGTACAAGGGAGTATTTTCAGTCATCCGAACTCGAGTTTTTCTGACAAACCAATTAAAGCCGACTTTACTCCTTTTTACAACTCAATAGCAAGATTCGCCCCACGATAATTAATGAAGGAAATGTTTCTAAATCGGTAGCTCAAGATAAATTTCAACAAAAATTCGTAATTCAAAAAGTTTTATTTACAGTAAAAATATCAAAAATACATACAAAATTCAAACTAAACATCATAAATTTTGCAATCAAAAGTCAAAATTCTCTCATGCAAAGGCGCTATTGGCAATTTATCAACAATATTATAATACTGCCTAGGATTCTCAACATTAAAAGTATTCACAATAAATTTCCTTGCTGTATTGCGGGCTAATTCCAATAAACTTGGCATTTTCGGTAATTTCTCAGCTTTAGCTTTCAAACACAATTCACCTGATTTCAAACAGTACTCTTTAATATCTGGAGATGCAGTGTAATTTAACAAATTTTCAAGAGAATCAATATTAATTCTGCTTGTCTCGGATAAAATTGCTTCGATTTCAAAACGAACATCATATTTGAGCCGTACTATCGCCGAATACCAACGCCCATCATCAATAACACCAAAATTAGCACCGTTACGCAATACAAAATTGAATAGTGGCTCGCCAAATCGTCGATATATCAACTCGGCTTCTAGTGCGTTAATAGGCAGACCATTATTGACGAGTTTTACAATAATTTTGAATAGTTTCTCTGTTGGATATGCAAATACATCGCAAAAAATTACCAGTTCTTCAATAATGACATCACTGTAATTAGATAGACACAATCTTTTCCCGTACGGTGATTTCAACAGAACCAAAGTACACCGGAACATGTGCTTGGTAGAGCTTCTTACATTTCCCGATCAACCGCGGACGTATTCACGTAGAAAATGCAAACCGGACCGGCGACACGTTAATTTCTGCATTAACTTAGAAAATTTACTAACAAATAACTCTAGTTCTGTTGCTTCTAAACGGCAAAGATTGTGAATTATTAAAAGAGCTTCCATTGGGTTCAATTCGATGTCTTCGATGTTCTTCAGAACGTAATAACGGAACGACCGATGTTGTGTCAGCACGTTCAGCAAGTACCCGGAAGTGATTTTACCGTTTTCACAATTATTCAAGAATGTCCACATTTGGTTTTTTCTCGGAGCCATTTCGATTAGCTTGAGTTTCAATTGATTCAAAATCAAAAGCTGATCTTACTAGTTGAAGCTCTAGTTCGACTTTGGAAGATTTTGGAAAAAGCAGTCGAATTTATACTTTCGGGCCAACATCGTGTTAACCAATCAGAAAGCAGCAAAATTGAAGGGTCTGCTATTAATTTTCTCTACCTGGTTAATCCGATTAGTGCCAATTGAGCATAAATTTAAAATTGCATTTTACTCAAAAATGCGGTTTACAATAGTTAAGCCGCTAACAAAAGGACTAATTACCTGGAGTTGGTTTGAAAATTCCAGGAAGACTTGTAGAAAGTTTCCGAAATTTGTTTTTTGAAAGCCATAACGGAATTATTCGGGAAATATTTAATTCGAAATTGTGGGCTTGTTAGCGTTTTGAAATACATCAAACGAAAATTTTGAAACAAATTTAAAAATCTTAGCACCTCTAGAAAATTTCCAATCTGATATTTTATTAAAGCTATAATTTCGTTAATTCCAATCAACATTCTTAAATTTTTATAAACGATTTGAACGGTCTATTCTAGTCATTTTGTTCAGTTAAATTTGCAGGTTTCCATCAATATCCTTAAATTGTTTATTCTAAATCATCGCTTTTTAGTAAATTTTGGCCTTAAACATAACAAGAAGACAATGTCTAGAATTTGTGATTAATTTTTAGACTAAATTGGACACTTTCAACAAATTTTTGAAGACATTTTAGTTTTAAATCATCAGTCTTTAACAATTTTTGTCAATTAACGCTTAATCCCCGAATTAAAAAGTTAGAACTGTTTATTTTCAATTATCTTGAAAATTCTTACAAGGAAACATTCCCAGGTGTTCACCTTCGATTTTAATGAAATTTGGATATGTTATTCTCCATCGAATTTTAAGAGATGCATGTTTTTTCATCGACGGAAAAACATATCTAGGGGGTGAAATCGCTACTCAAAGTTTAGGCTCAAACGGGGTACTTTTTAAGTTTCGTATACTCGCAGTTAAAATGTTCAAACGGGGCAAACGACATTATTCTCAGGATAAAAAATAATGTGGAAGCCCATTGTTTGCATATCAAAATGTTGATTAGGGTGGAAGTTATAAGGGTTGAAAATAAGAAAATTGCAATAAGTCAAAAACTATTCATCGGATTTTGGCGAAACTAATGTCGTTCGAAAGAAGACAAAAAAGTAGAAGAAACCTGTTTTTGGATTTTTTTGAAAAATTACGTTGAGAGGGTAACCATCCCTCAACCATATTTGAATGGATCAGAAAAAAAACTTTACTATTCTTATAATTTTAATGTTTTATTTCATAAATAGTCCTTTTTCATCAATTTTTAACAGTTAGGGCACATAACAATTGTATTTTCTTCATATGTTGCATACCTATTCAATTTTCATGTTGGACATTTTTGTTTATATCAATATAGATACTAAAATAATTATTATTTTGCGATATATTTTTTCTAGATCTAGATTATCCGCATTTTAAATGTTAATAAGGTTTAATGAAATTACCTTGGAATAAGCAAATAACTTATACGATGCGAAAGAAATACACTGATATTAGTCAAAGTTTATAATACATTGTTGGGAAATGATACTATTTTGTTATTGAGAAAAATGTGGCGCAAAATGCCCTTGGAATTATAATAAATAAATAAATAGTACAACAGACATAAGGGTTGAAATTCGCTAAATTTTTATAAAACAAATTGTACTTTCACGAAATCAATTATTCTTGAAAAATATAACTTTCACGACTTTCATAGAAAAACTCTGTTGGGGGTGAATTGACATTAAAAATATAAATAATTGAACTTTGATAATGAAAACAAATAAGAGTTAGAATAATTCTAGAAAAAATATATTCGAAAATTATAATACAATATTAATTATTGTAGAATAAAAAATAACGATTTCAACCCCTAGATATGTTTTTCCGCCGATAAAAAAAACATGCATCTCTAAGAATTCGATGGAGAATAACCTATCCAAATTTCATTAAAATCGAAGGGGGACACCTGGGAATGTTTCCTTGTTAGAAGTTTTACGATATTTGTGAAATTTACGATCTACCTGGATTCTAGAAAGCTGAATTCTAAAGGGATTATTTTCTAAATATAGATTGAATTTTTTTGGATTTACCGGTTTTTTCGGCAATTTTAAAAAAAGTAAAAATGTCTAGGATATTGAGAAAGTCCGGCCTAGCAGTTTTTTGAAGTAAATTTTCAATTTCTAATCTAAATTTCTAAATTTTTTATTTTTAATCATTAAGTTTTAGTGAGTTCTCCTGTTAAACTTAAAAAGGAAACAATTTGTATTTGTTCTAAACTAAATTTAGCACTTTTGTATCATGTTTGAAAATATTTCGGTCTTATGGATTTTTCGCGAATTGTATTCTCAAATTTCGAAAAGTAAATGTAGCGATTAAATCCAACGAAGAGTCTATTTAGATAGTTTTATTCAATTTTAGAGATTAATTTTGGCCCTAGCTCACGTTTTTAGACAATTTTAGACACTTCTCAAACGGTGTCTGTCTTTAAATGAACAATCGGTTTATTAACAAAGCTACACAACAGGTAAATTTCGGTTAAAAATTAATCAAAGATTGATCCAATGGATCAACAGTAGATTGCCACAAGTAATTTACCACATGTTTGCTCTGTCCACATTGAAATTACTCAATCTAACAAATATTATCCATATTTAATTGTCAATTAGAATTTAATAATTAAATCCAAATAACACAATTTAAACAGATCAAAATAATAATGAATCATTTGCCCTAACTTGCAAATTATTAAAATTGTATAAAATATAACTTTAAGTGAATGGAAGAATAAATTAAGATTGAAATTGTTTGTTGAAGTTTGTGTCGTCGTTTTGATGGAAACTTCAACATTCAATGTTCAACTTGCATTTTATACAATGTAAATAAATAAACATAAAGCGAATTCATCTTCATATGAAAATTTAAAATAAATTATCAAACTAACAGAAGACGTTCTCTACTACCGTTTGTTTTATTACAATAAGAACAACTTGCTATATTGAGGCTTTAATCAAACAGGAACGAGAGGATTGTTCAAGCAGAACTTGATGGAAATTAATAAAGCAAACGACATATAAACAGTAATATTTAATAATTAATTTAAATGTAAGCACCGGGCTCAAGAAATTGCATTTTCAATTATTATTCTTTAAATATGAAAGATAATTAAAGACCAATTTTTAATAACCAATATCTCGCTGGTTTTCGGAAATATCGTAAGAGTTAAAACAGATTTAAAAAGAGCATTTCAAGGTAGATCTAAGGACTTTTATCGTTTCAAAGAATTCAGATTGAATTTTCAATACAGAGGAAAATTTTGAAACACATCTCTGTGATATTTTACAATACTTTTATATTTTTTATGTACTTCACCTATATTGTTTATTTTTCGATGATTGTGACAAAATTTATAGAAAATGGAAAATGCTTGCCAAATATTCAAGGAATTTTCTAGTTGGTTTGCTAGTTTTCCAGGAAATTGCCAAAAAGGTAAGCGCCTGGATTACACTATTTTCGATTTGGTGTCCAAACAATGCCAATATTTTACTAATGGATAACTTGTTTATTTTCGTAAATATTTCAATGAATAAAACAGCATTAGAGAGGGCATTTCAAGGGTTATTAGAGAAAGTTTTTGGTTTCGGAAAATTGCACTTAAATTTGAATTTATAGAGGAAAATTTAGGAACATGTTTTTTCTATATTTTTGCACATTTTTGTATATCGATGACTCTAGTGTGGGTTTTTGAGTCTCTACAGGGGCCAAAATCGCCCAGTCCAACACTGGACATTATTAATTCTAATCTACATTGATGAATATTTGATTTGGGAATATTCCAGTATACATACAGACATCATTGTCGAAAAATTCTGGGGGTTCTATGAAAACGAAACAAACCATAAATCGTCGAATATCTCTTTAATGGAATGTTTTTCGGTTGCAATCTGTAATTAGTGTTTGTTATTCGACTCTATGCTATTGTAGCACGAAAATAATGCTAGCACGCAATCCATACAACAACAAATATCACGTAAACGATAGGTGCCTTATCATTTTTGTAAAAGGCGAAATTAAACGTAACAATTAATTGGAAGACACGATAGCAAATGAACAACAACAATGGTAGATTTGAAATCTTCCTGATAACATCTCCAAGATGAATGAATCGTATAAGTGACTTACTTTGTATAAGAAGATGAGTATATGAAGAGGGGCAAAAAGCGAAAAGATGAACCTCCAAAAACTGAATTTATGGCAGGTCTTTGTGTGACCGTTGTAGAGAAATTTCACAGTATATATTACTTTAGTCGAGTTCATATAAATCTTATATGAACCCACCACGATTGACTCCCGCACTGGGGAAAAAAACTTGCCCGTCTTGCAAGCATTCCAAACCGTCCTACTTTATCAGTCGTAGACATTATAAAATAATTGTGTTGAATTTGAGGGAATTACAACCAGTGTTGAACATTGATAAGACATTTGTATTGAGTTGTAGTCTATCGAATTTGTGACTGGAATTAACATACAAAAATAGGGGAGGATTTTCAGTGATTTATATACGAAAGTCTACGATTATCTGATAACCAGGAATAGACACAAGTGTACAATATAATTAGTAATTTGACCGATTCTAATTTAAATACGAAAAAAGTCGTGTTGAAAATTATTATTTACAATAGAACAATCAATAGTAATTTTCGGTCTCAAATTTTATCCCCTTTAATGCAACATTGGTGATTAAAGGGCCATCGAGACAATAGACAGTTGAATGGATTGTGCCTTTTGGGGAGTTTCCGAAAAATTCAAATACAATGACCTCAATTGATATAAAGCTTTGATTACAACAAAGTTGCATGCTGTAGTTTTTCGATTTATTTTAACGGAAGCGGAAAAGCAGGTGTATGAATTTTCGGTTAATTTTCCGGAAATAGCGAAAGCAGTTTCAATTTGCTGTATATTAAGAAAAATTATTGAAAAATTGGGAGTATTGACTAGATTATGGGGAAAAATATAGAAAAAATGTAAGAAAACACATAACCCACAATTATCCTCTGTAACTCATAATTCAATTGGTATTTTCGAAAACAAATCTGCTGCTTAGATACTCTTTCTAATGCTGTCAATTTTAACAAAGAATATAATCGAAGCTCTTCAAAATGCTACTCCTAATGCTACTCAATTTATTTTGATATCTCATCAAAGAAGTGAGATATCGATCATTAAATATTGGAAATTGAGAGGCACCGAATCTGATCCATCAAGCCTTAATGATTTCATATCACTCGTTGAATTTCATCCACTTGAACGTCTGTAAACCTAAGCAGAAACAGAGCTTTCAAATTTTGCAATTACAGAACCTGAAATAGAGATTAATGAAATTTTTATAAATTTTATTACAAGCAAACGTATTAGAATAAAGTTTAAACGTGTTGTGTACAAGCCAGATTAAGAAGCGACAACAATAAAAAGTATATGAAGCTTATTCAAAATAGATTTCCTGTGCTTTACGCTAAGTTCTAAGAATTGTAGATCTCTCTTCTGAATTGAGCCATATTTTACAGTCGAACAGGCTTAAATCCAATATTTTTGCGAATAAACCGTCCCTTAGTTGTTTTCCCGTAATAAGACTGAGAATCTTTTGAAATTTCGCTTAATTAATCTAGCAGAAATTCTTGAAAAAAACCGGGTGGAAGATACAGCAGATTAGGATGTAATTTTACGTGAAATTTAACCCTTATAGTTCCTCCCGACACCAAAGTAATTCGGTTGACTTTGATAATTTGATGTAGAGTAATAACATTTAAATGTGCCGCCGACAACAAAGAGGATTTTAAAGACATACAGACTCATAATAATAGAAGAATCCGGTTGAATACAAGTGGTGAATCCCTGAAGAAGATCAGTCGAAACACACGGCTAGATTGTGGTGTGTATATGTGCGGTAAACGGATCGTATAATTGACTACAAAGTAACTAAAAGCCTTATCGTGGTTTTTACCTATTAACGGAATTTACGTGGTTCACGTTGACGAATCTTAATGGATACATTACCGGTTCAAGTTTCACGATAAATTTACATTGCACGTGTATAAAATATATAGAATTAATAGGGGTAGTTTTTTCAAAACTAATTTCATAATAGTTTGAAGGTTAAATACTGGCTTCTGTTGAATCGAAATTTATTAAATCAACCTTATAAACTTTCATTAGACATCGTTTGTATATGTGTGTAAATATACAGTTGGTAATGCAAAAACTGTGCAACATTCTAAGCTCGATAAATTCAAATTAGATGAGCTACTATTAATTATGGTTTCTCTTCAGCGATGTATACAAGTTTTAATTAAAATAGCAGCGATACACGATATTAAATCCGATAGAAATCTGACAAAATTGAAGAAAATTCGCATTATTGATTCGTATTATTGTCGAGTTGGAATACGGCGATAATTTCCGGCTAAGATGACAAGTAAAGAATTCTTTTTCTCGTCCATAAGAAACTGTAATAATTTCATTCGAATACGACACAAATTATCATTAAAGTAGAGCAACAGTATAGTTGTTATCAACGTAATCTTGACATTTATCCGATATTTCTTCCTCATCCGTCGTCGTAGTTGGGGATGGGGAAATGGAGCAAATAGGGGCGAAATGGGGGACTTTTCATAGCCGCCACCACTACAGCCACCAACACGCAGAGCTCACAATGTGCATACAGAAAAACAGGGCAACAAGTGATAAAAATTCATGAAGTCTATTAAGTATCTTGTAGAAAAATACGATTTTATTCAGAGACCCTCGGCCGCTCATATAACTCAACGGTTATATTTTTTTTGTATATATCCGGAGTATTATAATTCATTTCTATTGTTGTGAGGGAAATAAATTGAAACAGTAAGGTGTTGCTCCAATTACCTTCAAAAACAAAATGTTTGTAACAATTTTAGATACATATAATTACTATCGTATAGTATTTATTATTGGTAATGAATGTGTTTATATCTGTTTGTATATACGGGTAACGTTTGAAATATTAATCAGATTGAAAGACAGATATGTGAAACTATTTCCTTATCTATTAATTAAATCAGTAAACTGCAATTTGAACTGAACGTTGGTAAACTAAAACGGATTACTGCCGTATCCTGGAATTGTTATTTTCACTGTTGACTATTATTAGGAAAATCACCATTTTTATTTCAATTGAATGCCACAAACTGATTTTCAAATCGTAGAATAGGTACAATATTTAGTAAAACAATCACTAGCACAATTTTCCAGACAAAAGCCAATGATTTTAGAAAAAACTACACTTTAAACCGCAATCAGAAGTGTTTTTTAACAGAAATTCTGTAAATCAAATTGGAAATTTTGAATTGCGCGCCGTTCAGAGAAGAGTTGGTAAACTTGCATAACCAAAGCTTTCAAATTTTAAGGCTATAAATCTAGTTACACAATCCGCCAATCTGCTTAATTGAAAGACGTATAATTCAAAGAACGGGGACAATATTCACTACCAAATTTTTGAGTCGAATGCCAAACAAAAAGACTACGGTTAAATCTAAAACACTCAATCAGTAGATTTATCAGTGATTTTAGGAGAAAATGTGACAATTTCGGCAGGTTATCTTCAACTAGGGGGTAATTTAGTTATAAAAATTCCAACAATCAAATCGAAAATTTTGAATTACCCGCTCTTCAAATAAGCGTTGGTAAACTTACATAACCAATTTTCAAATTTGAAGGTTAGAAATCTAGCTATACAGTTTTAACAAACTACTTTCTTAGTTTAGCAATTTAGCACTGGAAGAAAAATCTTTAGAATCTCTGCCTCAATTTTTGAAGCAATAGCCACTGATAAAGCATTACAATTAAAATTGAAACAGTTAATCTACAAATTTGTCAATTTTTCTAGAAGACAATTTCGTCATTCTTACCCTCAATCAGGGGTGCTTTTATTGAAGAAATTCAATTAATACAATTGAAAATTTTGAACTACACATCCTTCAAAAATGGTTGGTTAATTTACATTGAAATTTTAAGGTTGGGAATGTGATTATACAGGTTGAGCAACCTATTTTGTTGAAAGGCGAGTACTTAGAAATTTTTAATTTAATTAATAGAAACACTATATGAATTTTGCTATATAATCAATGTAGAATTTGTGTTTTATTCGTAAATTTCTACATCATAATCTCATTTATTTAAAAAGCTTTTAAATGTTTACTCTAAAAGCGAATTAAAATTAATGCTATTACGATTATTGTACAATATTAAAGCTTCCGATTCGTTTTAAATAGACCAGTGATGAATAGTTTCAATTGAAAAAAACGACCATTCTTCAAATTGTTGTACAATAACACAAGAATGGATTATTGGTCACGTTCAGTTTCCACACGAACTGTGCAAGTTGCGCCCTCCTTTTCTCGTATTCAATATACGATTGACGGCCTAAAGCACATGGTTAGAAGTATTTGTAACAAATATTGCAAGATTTTTTGATATTTTTGTCCCGACTTTCTGGGCTAGATGTTTTAATAATAGAGATCGTGAGAGCTTTCCATAATATCCACTATGAAAAGCTTTTAATGTTTAAGCTCTTTGAAATACTGGCAATTATTATGTTGTAGAAGTGTATGTGAATTGACTTTTAGAGTAATCGCTGAAATGAATGGAATATTTGAGGTCATCATTAGAAAAATTGACTGAAATCTCCCAAGTCGTCTAATAAACGGTAATACAGCAAATATTAATGTTGGCGTGTCAGAAAGTATGCTTTGCATACTTTCACATTAGTGTTATTGTCCTTAATAAAGACAAATCTCTGCTAAAAACTGTAATAAATCTCCGTTTACCTGGTGTGTAACCCTCTCTCCGTATATAGTGATAGAAACTTTTTATAATAGACTACAACACGTATATGTGTAACTTGAAAAATGTCACAGCGGCAAGTTAGAATTCATAGTAGTCGACCCAAAGGAGAGTTATAAATCACCAAATTAGTATCAACTAAATACTATAATGGTCATCTTATTTTACATATTCCCAAAAGAGGGAAGATGGTATTAACTTGGCCTTTGGCGGAAAAGTATATTTCATCTGTAAAGTAAATATTATACCCTCGGCTAACAAATACTGTAGGCAATTAGACCCTTTTGTCCGTTATCCAATTTATATTCCACCGACCTTTACGTTTCGTATAAAATCCTGAAAAATTAGAATGTACGATCCGTATACATGTATATGTCACCCAAACGGAGCCAACTTTGTTATATATGTGAGTGTAAGTGAGAGTGTATTTATGTGTTGTGCCACAAATTTTTGTTATATGATTTACGATCACGCCTATGTAAATAAGTCAAAAGACCGGCTTCAATTTTAAAAGAATACAGTGACGCTTCCCTTTTCGAACACATCCATTTTTCCATACGACTAGCGGCTATTTTCCTCCTTCACTTGTATATGCTAAGCAATTTTTTGCTCGACTGAATTTTCGAGATGCCGGTCGAGCGGAAGCACGCAATCTCGGACCATTCTCTCGTTATTTATCTCTACCACACCTTGAATAATGGACAGCCGGCTGTATTTTCGAATTTCGCAAATAACACAAATTAAATTCGAAGTCTAATTAAAATTTGATTGACGGTAGACGTCACTGCAACGTTTTACACAATGATATTTACAGATTTCTTATGTTCTGGCTTGCGTTGATTTTATTACGTTTTTCACTAAAACTGTAAGTTCAAAATCAACCAAGAAAATACAGGAGCTAAACACAACTAATTCCTCTATTATCTGAAAAATTGAAGTAAATTTGGTATGGGAAAGTAGAGTAAGACGGGGTAGGCGGGTAAAACGGGGTACCCACGGTTTTTCTGTAAATATCAATGGTATCCATTCGTTATTTGACTAGTATCTTTGTTTCGATTTTCCTTGCAACCTGCAATCTGCTGATTATTAATATTACCTTGTTAAAGGCGTCCATTTTGCTTTAATGTTCAATGTGCGGCTTTTTGAAACTCAATTATAACATTTATGAATATTTCAACTTACAATTAGATAAATAGCAAACGATAAATAATTAGGCATGTACATATTCATCTTATGAAAATACATCTTTTATGAACATATTTACCACAATTTCCTGTAATATTAATCTGCACACAAAAAAAAAGGCCGAATTCGAAGTTATATATGACGGGCAAAATGGGGTAGCCCGTTTTATAGAATTCGTAAAGAAAATTGCAGTGGTAGCTCTGTGTTTTAATGGATAACCGTTAAGTAGTTGTGGTGACATGTATGACTCTTGCGTTACATCTAGTGCTTTAGACTTTCGAATTTTGTGTTTAAACGAAAAAGTCCAGTAATACGAGTTACATAGCATTCAAAAGAGCATAGAAGAACAACTAGAAGAGATCATCTCAAAAGCCTTATTAAAAATTAAATAGATTTTATTTAAGTACCAATATGGAACACTCTTTTTTAATCAACTGGTAGGGTAAAAAATGTTTAAATATGAAAGCTTCTATTGACAGTGTAAGTGTGTGAGTATTGCTTCATACATTTCAACATTTGTGCACGAGTTGTGTGCCCACTTTTGACAACTAGAACAGCAGATCCAGCCTTCTGTAGATCTTGAGTAAAGATCTCCACAATAAATACATTCTGTATTACTGCCATTACTATCCAAATTCAAATCATTGTTTTTGTTTTTTTTTTTTTATCTAGCTTTTTCAGCTTTGATGAATTATTGCGTTTTCCGTTTTTCTTGAAATGTCGTTTCGAAAGTTGCTCTTTTCTCTGTTTATCTTCTTGAAATTGTTCAAGTTGTTTTTTGCATGGAGATGATGTTAAAATTGTTGTTCTACCTCTTCTTCGCGATACTTGTCATTTCACTTGTCTTACTTTTGGAAGTGGTATGATAGTTTATGGGGTTGCAATTTGAAAACTAGTAGACACATCCTTCGAGGTGCTTGGTTTAGGATTGATAAGCGTTTCATTATTCGTATCATCCATGGTATAGTTTGTAAAATGCAAGATTTGCGTATTACTTGAGTCTGTTTCGATATCGGTGGGAGCTGAAGGTAGAAAATCAACATCAAAAAACACATTTCTGTTAACAGGCCATACTTCATTTTGTAAAACCATTGACGACTGTTAATATTGTTGACGCTTTGAGGTATGCACCACTAAAAAGAGAACTAATCTGATGCAACGTTACAACGCGGCCAGGATTCTCGCGAAGCCATTTTCTAACTTCTTCTTCGTAATACATTCTGAGAAGCTTCACTAATCAAACATCCAAAGGCTGAAGACGATGTGTACAGTGAGGAGGAAAACACAATAAAATCACCCCATGACTACGTGCATAGTCTATTACCTCCAAGTTTCTTGTATGTGAAGAGTATTTAGTAAAAGGAGGATAGGTGAGTTCTTAGAAGCATGAGAGAATTGAACAAATTTTTTGAACCATTGAAAGAATAAACGGGTGGCAATCATTTATTTCAACACATCCTCCTGGTACAAGCCCATCAATAAAAACTTGTTGCATCCGTTTTCTCGGAAAGATGAGCTTTGGTGGCATGAAGGGGCCTGCTGCAGAAAAACAAATCTCTGCAGTCACAGTCTCACCACGTTCCCCAGATGACAAACTTCCAACTTGTCGTTTGCCTTTGCAGGCAATAATTTTTGACAATCCTTGGCAGTTACACCAGTTTCCTCAACATTATAAATTTTGTCAACTGTTCAATTATACTTTTCTACACTTTCTTTTAGCAATGTAAAAAACTGCTTAACAGCCACTATGCTAAATCCCATTACGCAGACTCCAGAAGCTGCTTGTGGTTTTCTAAGTGAAAGCTCCTTGTGTCGATTTAAAAAACCACGATTCCAAGACTTTCCAGCCATTTGATTATTTTGATTGAAAGTATTGTGGCAACCATTCATTTTAGCCAACTGGAAAGCAATCTTTCTGCATTCAGTCATATTTAAGCCAAATAGTCTGGCTTGCATTTCAATTAAATAACTGGTGAGTTCTTCTTCTTGTTCAACGGTGAAAATACGCTTTTTAGTACCCAAAACTTTTTCAATAATAATCTCGTCTTCAGTTTTTCCACGATTTTTGCTTACATAATGCTCTAACGTGGTCTGAGGGACTGCAAATGCCATCGATGCCCGTTTATACCCCATTTTACCACCAATAACAGCCTCCACTGCATATTTCATATTTTCAGTTGACCAACATTGTCTATTAATTTTTCTTTTGTATTTATTCATCATTGTTATTATAATGCTGAGAATTCGATTAGTGATTGAGATGGTTGTTGGAACAACAAATAATAACAAAACTAGATCGTCGAATTTCAAAAAATTATGAAATAAGGTGATTGGCCACCTTTGGACGGACCCCAGAAAATGACGAAGAACGGGATCGGTTGAATTTCAAAAGATGATGGAGAACAGGGTCTGTTGAACACCAGAGGATGATGGAAAACCAGGTCGTTGGAAGACACCAGAGCATGATGGAGAACTAGGTCGTTGGAGGAACACCAGAGGATGATCGAAAAACAGGTCGTTTAAAGGCACCAGAGGATGATGGATAAACCAGGTCAGTTGAATACCAGAGGATAATAGAACTGCGTAGGTGCTGGAACCAGATTTCTTTGCGCAAATAGAAAAACCACCAGAATATGTACCATACATTAGATAAGGATCCTCGAGTGTCTTCTCATGCTGTTGATGAATTTTTTTGAGGGTAATTATGACCAAAATAACGAAAAGGTACTAATGACTTAAAAAATCAAGGTTCTGTAGTAATGAAGTGATAAAATAGTGAACTAATGAAGAGGCCAGAATGGCGCTCGTATAGCGCAGGGTATGATATGAACTAAGCTGTTTTAAATCAACTTGAAGTTAGCTGAGTTAACCTAAAAGTTGTACACACACAGTAGTGTGCATGCAGAGCTAAAGATTTATTAAGAAAAATTATTTAAATTATCAAAAAATAAATAAAATAAATTAAAATAATAATGGATAAAGGTTGTCTATTAAAAAATTGTGCTAGTGGTCGTAAGAGTTCAAGAAATTTTAGCATTATCATATCAAGGTTTGAATATTCCGCTCCCCCTTTACTTTCTTAATTTGACTGTCTCAATCTTAGTTACTTTTGGCTCTTTCTTTGAAAATGGTCCTATTAATTTAAGGATACTTAGGGGCCACGGAGAGTTTGTTTTTTGCCTCTACCCTCCATAGTATATTTTTCAAAAATAAAATAACATTCAATAACCTACCACAACAATAAAAAATTACTTTAGATAGTTATGTCGGTGATTGATGTTATCTCTACTATGAAGACCTATACTACACTTTGTCGGGAAGCCAGATCTCTGGTTCCAAAGGTCAAAAGTAGGTACAAAACCCTTAAGGGGATGCAGCAGCAAACGGAAAACAATGTAACATTTTTATTTTCCAATGGATTTCAATGTTCTAAACGGTATTTAAAAGGGCACTTCAAGAGAAAGAGAAGTACATATATGATTTTTTGAAATTCGGATGTAATTTGGATTTACAGAAGGAAATATAGAAGCATGTTTTCTAGCATTTTTTACAGTTTTTTTTTTTATATTTTCCCTCATAACTTGGCAAATATTGCTTATTTTCTAATGAATTTCACACAACATGTGGCCAATTAAAAGCGCTTTCCAAATCTGTCAGACATTTTCCGATCGCATTGTTAGTTTTCCGGAAAATTGATGAAAGGTTTCGACATACTAATTTTGTTTTTTTACGGGCAGTTTCAATAATTTTCCAGAAGATTTTCACTTTTTTGCAGCAACAATGATACCGTTGCAAAGGTAATGAAATAATCTATAAATTGCAATACACTTTATACAAAAATAATTAATTTTTAACAGATAAAAATAATAGATAATAGATTTGTCACCATAAATTTCCAGTAATTTTCTGAATTTCAATCTCAAACTATTTTCAAAATAATCTGCTATTCATTAGCTTTCAAACAAGCCCTGGTTCAGTCGTCTAAGTTTAAAACTGCCCGTAAAAAAACAAAATTAGTATGTCGAAACCTTTCATCAATTTTCCGGAAAACTAACAATGCGATCGGAAAATGTCTGACAGATTTGGAAAGCGCTTTTAATTGGCCACATGTTGTGTGAAATTCATTAGAAAATAAGCAATATTTGCCAAGTTATGAGGGAAAATATAAAAAAAAACTGTAAAAAATACTAAAAAACATGCTTCTATATTTCCTTCTGTAACTCCAAATTACATCCGAATTTCAAAAAATCATATATGTACTTCCCTCCCTTTGAAATGCCCTTTTAAATACCGTTTAGAACATTGAAATCCGTTGGAAAATAAAAAAGTTACATTGTTTTCCGTTTGCTGCTGCATCCCCTTAAGCAAAGTTAAAAGGTGATTGTGATGGAGTATTATCAGTGTGGAAATACTACCAAAAATACTATTTGTATTAAAAGGTGTAGTATCTCATTTTCCCCTACCAGACGGGCAAAACGGGGTAAATGTCATACTTTTACTTTTTCGTTTTTTTATAAACTTTATGTGATTTCTCTACAAATCAAATGTATTTTTCTCATAAATAAGGCTTCTGTGAATATATATATGCATTTGTAAAATAACTAGTTCTCTAATTTCGTTTCTGTGCTCCTTCAAACATTAAGTACTCTTTTTACCCATCTTTCATATTCCGTTTAGGAAATATAACCAATTTTGTCGTTCAAACTTAAAAGATCAACTTGTCAAAAATATTTCCAACGTTTAAGCTTTATTTACAGACACACATCAATTCTTTTAGCAAATTTAGCTTTTTAAAAGGCGTTGAACGATCGCTATCTCTTCTCAATATCTCAACTTTTGCTGGAGTTTCAATAATATTTTAGTCTGGGCAATGTCTTTATGAAAATCCCTTTATGAAATTGTTAGTCTTAAAAGGAGAGACTTTTAGTTAATTATAGTTTTGATTAGGTAAAAATTTGGTGTTTTGCCCTTAAAGTATCAAATTTTGCTGAATTCTGCTGATAAATATTAAAAAGAAGACGATTTAGTCATTCTCTCATGATTTCCAACTTTCAAGCATTGTTTGAGGCATAAATCAATTCTTTTAGCAAACCTTATTCAATCGCTTTCAGGCAATTTTGAGACAAAGTTTGAACATTTGAGGAGCTCTTGCCTTAAATCATCAACATTTTCTGAGAAAATGTTTGACCTTACAATAGAGTCCAACCGCAAATATTAGAAGAGCATCGTTGAGTTTTGTTGAACTCGAGTAAATCCGCCAACATTATCGCAGTTGTTACAACAATGCAAATCTGTATAGAAAACTTTGCCAAGCAACAAAATCTGATAAGTTGCATTGTTTTATGGTTGAACTGTAAACTTTCACGGTGACACGAAATCAGCGCCCATATACAAACAACAACAACAAGCTCAAACAACAATAAAAACGTCACGTGAATTAAGATTTTATGAAAATGAAATAGTATTGCCGACTATTTATCTCTCCTGGAAAGGTGTTGAATTTACACTATTGTAAAATAAAAGCATTATTTACTGTAGATATATACGGTTTGTTCTTTTACTTTAATAAATAAAACAATAAAGTTTATCCTATTTAAAATCTAAAAGTCTTCTAAATTTATACTGGAAGCTTTTACGGGAATTGCTTCGCCTTTTAAAAGAATAGTGACTTTGAATTGTGAGTAGTTTCATTTTTAAATTTGTATCCTTTGATATCGCCACTTATTCTCTGGATGTTTTGCTTTGTTTTTGGAATGTTGGTGGGTTTTTTCAAAAATAAAACGATTTGTTTTATGATTAAAAAAAACTATCACACAATGGGCCAACATTAAATTTTATTTCGTTGGCAAAACTGTAAACAATAACAAGAATCTGCGACTATTATTGTTACTATTATTGCTCTGTTGTTTTCCACTAATATTGGATTACGTTTGTTCCTTTTTCTGCTTGGTTTGCGCTCAAGCGATGTTCTATTCGTACAACTGTTGGTTTTTGTACAGTTGAATAATAGAAGTTTTACTTTCTTATGAATTTGAACAAGACTTTGGCGAGTTACTGGGAGTCATCGGTAATGCAAACTGGTATAAAACTAAAAAATAGCGTCATATTTCTCTTTAATTTAAATGCATTTCTTGTTTTTTTTTTCTACGTTTTCGTGTTGTTGTTGCTCGCTCTGTTTCCACAATTAAGTCTAGGTATGATATTGGTCTCCTATGGTTCGGATAAAATATTCATGGGATTTCCCTATCTTATTCGTCTTCCACTACTAACGAATTTAATATACCCACTTTTTTCGTCTCTTTGTCTATCCCGTTCACTCCCTGTGTGTATGTTCGTAATATTCAAACGGTTTCGTTATAATTAAAAACATGTAGGCAATTTAAACGGACTGACGCTTAGAATCCCTTGGATCAGTGCCCGATGGTGGTATGTCGCGGGGCACACATACACATACACTACCAAGAGAGTAATGTCATGAATATTTTATCGTCAATTTACCTCATGGGATACCCTTAAATTCGCTTCAAACATTTTAATAAAGATCCAAACCAGTTATACCGTATTTTTAATAAATCAACAAAATGATGATGGAAATTTGCAAATTTCATCCAGAATCCGAGTTTCAGTCATTTTATAAAAATCAATAAAGCAACTCACAACAGAAATCATAACGTTAGATTTATTATTTTTTTATTTCATTAGCACATAATCGCCAGCCAAAGGTATCAGATGGTTGCTGGCGGCATCTTGCCGCCATATATGCGCCATTAAATCTTAACCGTCGTAAAATTGAAACATTGAATCTCTATCCCTATCTCTATTTTTACTTTATATAATCTATAGGCCATCTTTTTTCAACACTTCCTTCCGTACATCCTTCCTAGTGCACCCGGGCAACTGGAATGGTTCTTATTTTCGACCATCTAATTCACAACGGCTGAAACTGTTATAAATTTTCCATTTCATCGAATCAACTTCCGTCCAGTAACTAGGGTGGTTTTACGGTTCTTCTCTCCTCATTCTTTCAATCCGATAACGAAAAAAAATCCGATAACTTGTATCCGGGAGGATTTACCATACGTCTAATCATTATAATTCAATTACTGTGTTAAATCTAAAAGTGAAAATGAGTAATATCGTGCGATGGGCTTTTATTGTGCTTTTACGCTTCACGAAACGTAAATGTTTAAATTTTAATTTATAGACAATATAAAATTCACCTTGTATTCTCGTATAACTGTTAAATTGCCAGTTGTAATGGCGGTGGTAGTTGTAGTAGTGGTGTTGGTTAGATGTTCTTAATGTGCTATGATATTTCTTTACACAAACTCAAAACATTTCCCAGCTTTTATGGTTTCTAAATTGACTTGGGGTTGATTTTATTTAGCTATCTACCTATGTAGCTTTGTTGTTCGGCAGCTAAAAATCCAACATCAAACCAAAATGGATTTTCAAGCGGATTCAGATTCTACGCCATTAAAAGGGGGAGTGACAGCTTCAAAAAGATTACATTTTAATGATTATCAAAATTTATAATTATGAAAACGAGACAATTTTTGATTAGACTTAAAAGAAGGAACGTTTGTCAATTTTTATATTTAGCCGGTAATTTGGGTAGTAATACGAAACCAATTCAGCCTGTTCCTTCTTTAAATCTCGACCTTTGAATAAAATTTTGCCTATACCATTCAAACAATTCAATATAAATCGAAGCCTGCGATAAGGAATACTAAATTTGGGTAAAATACTTTGTTTGATAGCTCTTAGGCAATTTGTTAGCCTTCAAAGGAGAGATTTTAAGTAGTCTACATTTAGACACAATTGGAGGGTTTCGTCCTTCAACCATCCTTAAATTTCGCTTGAAAAAATACAATTATTCATTTTCTCAACATGATTTGGAAATCGTATTGCATATTTGTCTTTATTTTCAAGCAGCATCAGTCTTTTAGCAAACTTCGCTTCTCAAAAAACCTTTAGGCGATTTTTGAGCCTTAAACCAACATTTTCTGAGAAAATCGTTTGTTATAGTGAAATCTTCCTTTTGGAGTCAAAAAGCGAAGTCAATTTAGAGAATTCAAGCGACTCTCTTCTTGAGTTTAAATGAGTTTTTGTTTTTGCTGTTCAAACACAACAATGCAATTCCGTCTGCTAAATTAGTCAATCTAAGATTTTGCGATAACGAATTGTAAATTTGGTCCAATTTACATTGATTTGTATTATTGTTTTCCGGAACAATCGTCATTGTAATTAACATAAATTCCCTCTTTGGCAACAAGCAACATGTGTGTTGAACGCATAAAATTAGAAACAAAGTATACCCATTTGTAGAATTTATCAAATTCAAGCTAGCGTGTTACATATATTTATTGTATCATATTGGCGAATGTTCGTCCATTATATTATTGATCCCAAATTTTCACTGGCTTATTTGAAAATTTACTGTGATTAGTATGGACGGTTCGCAACATTATCAACAATGAATTATTTGTATTTAAGCCGTTGGCTCTTGATCTCTGATACATCAGTATGTACATGCCGAATTTACATTTAAAAACAGAGGCGTTGAAATTTTGATAAACGAATCCACGATTTGTACAGTTTGACGTGCAAAATTGTACGGAAAAAGAAGGCAATCCAATTGCGGCAAAGTTCGAGACAATCTATTAGCAATGCCCGCACAACAATAATCTAATTATTTTAAACAACCACCACATTTGCATCGATCCAACTTTCCAACATTTTACGAAAAAGTTCCACTCTCATTAAACTCTAAACCGACTAAAATTCATTAAAATCTGTTCATTTAATATTCGTTCTCCATCCCATATTCCACCTAGTCGCGTCTGTGTGTTATTTTTCTCTTTTCGGACTGTTATCAAAATGTTTGTTTTCGAAAACATACATATTTCCCCCTGAAACTATCTTGATTAGTGTAGAGTAATAATTACTTAAATTCGAACACGAAATCCATCGCCTGAAAACTTTA
Organism: Mylabris phalerata; assembly: GCA_020740385.1. Lineage (NCBI taxonomy): Eukaryota > Metazoa > Arthropoda > Insecta > Coleoptera > Meloidae > Mylabris > Mylabris phalerata. Next base: position 923,329 of record JAJEOX010000299.1, on the reverse strand, counting down.
CCAACCAAACAACAACACATTAATCTACTGCCAATGTGAGCACACATAGACAGTAGAACGTATCGCTCTAATGATCTAAACTTGAACTTTTACAATTTAACAGGTAAGTTGGGCTTAATATGCAGAATATTGTCGAGTTTATTTTATTTTCCTGTATAATTGTAATCGTTATTTTTGCCTCTCTGTATTCAATTAAAAAAAACTTTTATATTCAACAACAATATAACGATCAATGGGGAACAAGTGGGTAAGTTTCTTTTTATTTGATTTTTTTGTTGTGAAGAGGGGAACTGAGTGCATTTTAATTTAAAACAAATAATTTCTAACGAACCTCTAGAGAATTCGAATATAACCTTTTCTCCAGCTCTTAGTTGTTTAATTATTTTATTCCTGCGCTTAAAGTTCGCTTCAAGAATTTCGATTAAAAAAAAGAAGAAAAAAACAATCCTCGAATCCACATGATTATCGTTTATATAAATTTTACTAATGCCGATTTTATACACTGATGATCGCTGTACAAATTTTATTTCCATCGATTAAACAAAATAACTGCCATTGTCAGTGTGTTTAATCGGATTGTATTTGTCACCATCAGTTGTACAAATCGATTTTATTCGAATATTGGTAGATGGATTGTCGTCCGAGGAATGTTGTACAAATATCTCGACACGTTTATAATCAAGTTTAGTTGCGTGCATTGAATTCATACATATTAGTCGAGTGTAAATTGTATTGCAATCGACAAGTACTAATTGGGTTTCGTTAAGCTTTAAGCCCTATCAATACGTACATGTAGATAGACATACGTGTATCTATATAATATATTGTCAGTACAAAATCCTCCAACAAACTTAATTATCGATAATTCCAAACAGATGGTAAACTTTACTAGTATACGAAATTACTTATTAGTTCGATATTGAATGTAGTTTGAATTGATTCCGAATGTCGTCTTTTAACTTGATTCAATTCCCATCTTAATTGATGAGTTTTCAGGATACTTTCAAAGTGGAAACTATCCAGCTACTCTGTACACATGAAAAGTATTTATTTTGGTGAAAAGTCGATGAGTTTGTAGTCAATTTTCCAGTTATTTGAACAGGACGAGACAGCAACACCGTTACCATTTGTGGTAACATTCCACGACAACAAACATTATACAAGAATCACACTCCTAACGTTTCTTTTTCCTCTAAATAAACTCGAGACAATTAATTACAGACATTGTACAATGTTCAAGATATAACCCCATCACAATACACGTTCCTCTATATACAAGAATGGAAATGGTGACGAAATTGTAAAGAACGAAATAGTGTTTCTATGATAATTATTTTCGACGAGCATACCCACACAGTACTGGGAATAATTTAGTTGAAATTCACCCATTCTACAACAACAATAACAGCAACACCGGCTAAGATCTAAAAGAGCACATTAAACAACGGATATGATAATTTGTTTTTGTAACCTCGGCCGCCTGACGCCATCACCGTTGTTACTACTACCGGCCCCTGTTGAATTATTACCCGTTTTAGCAAAGCTTTTAGTGTTCCAACCTGGCAAAACTTTACGTTCGCTACTCTTATTTTTTCATCTGTGTTGTGTTGTTATGTGTAAATAGAACTGCATTAAGTTAATTATAAAACAGTACAATCGATTGTTGGCGAGATCTTTATAGTTTTAAAGTTGAATTCTACTCGACGAATCTATAAATTCAAAAAAATTGAAAAAAATATCGTAGCTTTATAGGTATTAGTCTACAATTCATGTATATAAAATTTTGAAGAAATCTGGAATGTGGTTTTTTCGAAAAAAGGTAAAAATCTGAAAAACGTGATTTTTACATCACTTTTTTTATGTCTCCAAAAAGGAGCTAAATTTTTTGGATAACCAAAAGAAATTCTCTGGAACTAGTAAGCTTCAAAAATGTTGAAAATTCAGCTCAAAAATCTCCTAAATCTTTTGACTCGTTTTGAGTTTGCTAAAAGACCAGTGTGTCTGAGAATAAAGTCTCATAAGTGAGATCCTTTAAGAAGAACTTTTTGGATGGATGCGCACTGGACTTTTCGTAAGTGGGGGGTTGAAAAAAGCACATGTTCTATATCTATATATATAGACGAAAATAGCCGAACACACTTCGGATCTGCGCCAAAAAAAGATCTTCTTACAGAATCTCACCAATACATATCTAAGCAATATGTAAATACGATTTACGATGCCCTCTAACGTTGGTTACACGTAATAATTTTCATTAGATTGAAATTTTATGGAACAACTGATCTGATGAGGATGGGCGATTTTAAAGTTCAACAAGCCGGCTTATTCGGGATTTAAAAAATCGACAAGTTCTGCGGTGAAATTGGTATTTGAATAGCTTGTTTTCGCCGAGATTTCGATAAGAGATTAGGGAATAATTGTAATTTTTCTCATGATATCTTGATCAACACTGTCGGAGAACAGAGCTCGAAACTAGACGATTTTCTACAAACGCTACAGTTTTACTAATGGCTTTTTAATGTGGCGAATAAACAAAAAATGTCTCTATAAGAACACTCAATATGTTGTCTAATTCAAACATTAAAAAGCAAAAAAATTGTTAGTCTACCATTACAAAATTGTACAGGTGGAATTATTCACCGTTGTCGCAAATTTAATTAAAAATTGCAGCGAAACGTAATTAAAACTAGTTTTTTATTTACTATTAACAGTACTGGATAAATTATGGTTGTAATAATAAAATGTTTTAATAAACCTCCGTGAAATTACTGAAATTTCATCGTATTTATTATTTTAATAGCAAAGCTAATTTTGGTGGAGGCGCCGGGTTATTCATATCTACAAATACAACAATTAGAATTGTTTCAAGACAATTCGTGATTAATTATAATTTTTTTTACTGCCAATTCTTAAATTGGGGTCGTCAAAAACCGTAAAGATCTTGAACCGTTCTAGAACCTCATGAATATTCATCGCATGAAACATTTAGAATGAAAACAAACCAAACATTCGTTCAAGTACATGTTCAATAGAACACAAATCACGTTTGATTAAAGTCATAAATAAGGCAATTTATTGGGCCACATCCCTGTCGTATAATCAACAAAATCTCCACTCTATTCTACCACATTGATGTACATCCATTGATATAAATATCTATCTTATTACTGTATTGTGAAGTCTTCAGGTCTAGTTTATTGTAGAATTACACACACGCATGGTGATTGTAGCTTTCTCTAATGCAAATACAAATTAATCCGACTAAAGGCAGCGTAAATTGTGTTTTGTGTACGTTTGCAATTCAACCAACATTGTAAGTTTATATTGTTCCTGTTTACTGTTATAACAAATAACTGACGACATATTCACGATTAGTATAGAGAAATTTTTGAAGAATTTCCACAATAAAAACCAAAAATCAACCAACAACATTCGTACAACGACAATTTTTATATCAAAGGATGGTGTTTCAAATTAAAAAACTTCAACTGCATATACCGTTACTCTGTTGTATTGCTGTACTTTCGCCTGTTTCCTGATACGAGACAAAGCCGAGCTTTCAGGGGAAATATTAGAAACTTTTACGGGTTTTTCTCCGTTCCATTGTTAGAAGAAAGTTATTCGACTTTCTATGATGGCTTGAGTTTATTCAAAAAAATCACAATAATTAACCGCCTTTAATAATAAATCTAATGAAAGTCTATTGGTGAAAAAACTTGTAATTTCAGTATTAAATAAAATCAACTAAACTTTCTCTGAATATGAATTACATGTAAATAGTCGTGGTGGTGGTGGTTTAATAGAATCGTTAGCTGGGTATTAAATGTGTGTGTATATACCACCATAATATTATACAATGTAATTTTATGTATGGGCAACAAGACAGACATGTCGCTTTTAAATGTCTGACAACGTTCGTTTTGTGAATTACGTTTATTACGTTAAAGTGCGTGCTTCGGGCACTGATAAAACTCTTATCTTTACTGAACCATACTAGGCGTAATTACATTGTTACAGATAAAATTAACTTATCCGAAACAACAAATGTGCACAAATTCACCGTTTACATGTATAGGACCTAAGCGATTCTACAATTTTCTGACATTCATCACTTCAAATTATGCGAATTTTCAATTTAGTAGACGAAGTTGCTTACAATTAAGCCTCAAGTACACGGGACGAGTTTACAAGCAATAGGCCGGCTTTTTCACAAGCAACTCGTAGACTAGTCCAGTGTGCTCGATGCACTCGCTCCGTTAACTGCTTGTAAAAACGCTCTGGAAGAAGTTGAACTGTCGGCGACTTTACACGCCACTCGTCGGGTTTTGAGCGAACTGGTATGTAAACTTGCCACGTGTACTCATAGTAGCTTGTACACTAGTGACTGTTAGCATTGGTTTCCACACGCCAGCTAGTTGGCTCCTCAGCTAGTGGGAAATTTTGTGTGTACTCGCCGATTCGCCGGCTTGTAGTTTGTAAACTCGCGCCGTGTGCTTGAGGCTTTAGTATCTAAATACTCGTATACTTTTTTTCCTAACTAGAAATAAGAACCAGAGCCAGGCTTACAGAGTAAGTCACTAGAAAAAAAATACTGATTTACGATGTGTTTTCACGTTAAATCCAACATATTTTGCTCTGTTTTTCATCACAGGATTCTAGAAAAACCGGAAAACTTTCGATTTGGGATGGATCTTTTTTTAGCCTTGATAGTGTAGTGTTTATCTTTCGTGTTTGTGGGCTTTAATTTTGCCAAAATTTCCTAAAATATTTTTCAAATCGGCCGGTAACTCATAGAGTCTGCTATAAAAACCAGGAGCATCTACGTAAACACGCGATACAATATCAACGATGTAGTCTTATCAATAATTCAAAAATTACCGGTCAATTTTAGAATAGATTTCTTTTATAGTGAAACGATTATTGGTAAATATGCCCGACTTAAATTTCCCTTTGTTTAGAATTTTCAAGTCCATTCCAATATTGATTTATGGATATGAATTAATTAACAATTTATCGGAGTGGATTTTACATGAAAGTCGAGCTTTTATTGCACGATAGCGACTAGTCACTTGTAAAAATCGTTCTGTCTTTTTATTGTCAAACAATTAACTGACTGAGTGTCGACATTCAGACCACAATTTCGGTTTTATTGGTAACAATTTACTATTAAGTTGAACTGATAGATAGAATATCAACTAGTGATTACATAACAACAACACGACTACTACAAGCATCGCATTCAACAACAACAATAACATTGGTAACGCATCAGTAGGATTAATTCCCATTGTATTGAACAAAATTCACATTTATATACATGCACGTATTTAGAGCGTACAATTGTTGGATAGGCAGCGATGGTGCGATCATATCATTATTGAATGCAGCACAAAATAAAGGCAAGAATTGAGCTGAAAATAATTATAAATTCCAACTACTATCGGGAAAATGTCCCGAATTTTTACACAATTCATCTCCTTGAATTTACCAAAGACGAAGCAAAAATTGTAATTAGAGATAATAAAACTAAAATACCTCAAAAACTACAAAAGATATTGAAATAGTAGAGGTCTAGTTTTGAGCTAGAGAGATAAAGCTGCAACTGTGAGTAGCCTAATTTTTGCAAAATCTAAATAACGCAACATAGATTTTCGAGACTTCTGGCTAGAATAAGAAGGGTGGAATGTTGAACAATTCATTGTTTCTACAAGTCCCTCAAGAGGTCCTTGGAACGAAACTTTTATATTTGCAAAGAAAGGGGAGCGAGAGCCTCCGTTAGAAAAGTTCCACTGTAGTTGTCGGAGGAGCTGCATTGATTTCGTTTTTAAACTTCATTTAAATATGGCCATTTTTAAAGATGATATATGGCAGAACAGATGCACCATTTATCCATATTTACATACGTACGTGTATTATCCAAACAGATGTGTTCGATTCTGACGATTCACAAAGGTCTTGTTAATGATGTACAGATTTCAGTTGACAATAACAACTCCATTTATCACCAATTGCAATAAATTTAAAGAATCGATACATTTACTAGTTGGAATGAAACTAGCGAAATTTTTTAAATTTATACGAAAATCTGTGCCAAATTTGCAAGATTTTGTCAAAATTTTATATTCTACAAAACGAACATTCAAATAACATTGCATTATTAAGAAATATGAAACAATATTATCTCGTAAATATTTATATGTGAGTTATTTTTAAGTTATAAAATAAATACGTTCAAGAGATAAACGGATGGTAAAAAATCACCAATCTCAGTTTAGATTTTCTTGAATCTCAGTTGTTGTATAAAATTTCGAACAAATCTAAAAATAAATAAATTCAACCGTATTCAATACGGGGAAAGCTTGTAGAAACGTTTTTTTATCCGGGATTTTCCATGTCAGCGGTTACACTGTGATGAATCGTTGTCACGAAAACCTGGATCTTGATAAAAATGATAATCACTACTTGTTTTAGAACGTTCTATCAATATTAAAACATATACTTGAATTGTTTGCAGCACAAATTCTAATTAAATAATCGATTTGTTCAAAACAACAAAGTTGTATCGAATTTTGTCGCTTTATATATATCCGCGCTATTACTCTCTAGTTCGCCTCTAAATGCCATGACTTTGTTGTTAAAATATTCTCCTGCTTCCGGGTATATTAGGTGGAGTCCTGTGGGAGACATCGTTCGAACAGTTTGAACAGTGAATTAGAGAAAATATAGCGACACATATGCACAAAGCTGTTGTAAAGTTCGTATTCACGCTACTGTTTGATTATTTTCGCCTCTTCCACCAGTCGATATTAGCATTTTAAATCAAATCTAATCTTGTTTACATGTCAAAAGTTCGACTATATTAAAACATTATTTTTATTACACTTGTAAATCAAGCTGGAAAAAAATAACCGAAATAGATTTGTCACTAACAATAAGTATTGTAGAAATCCATGAAAGTATCAAAATATATTATCGTCGAGTATTTTAGACGACTTCTAACTGAATTAATGACCAGGAAACGGAACTGTTGGGGAGTTTTTGTTTAACTTTAAGTACACTTTTCAACTTGATGCATTTCACAAACATGTCGTTTACTAATGGATCTGTTTCTGTTACACTATTCCTACATGAACAATACGTCAATTTCGTTGGACTGAAACGTTTTGATGACTATAAGGGGAAAAATTTACATAAAACGTCAAGTTGAAACTTGCCCAAAAATACTTCAAGTTCATTTAACAACAATTCATTGTGACAAGTCGACGACATTGGTGGTGACGATATTAACGGTGACATAGTCAACTGTGTGGTGAGACATACACAACGAGCATTTCAAGAAATTTTCTTTCTTAGTAAGTAGAGTTTACAATGCGTCATGTCACATCACCACCACCACCACCAACGCCACCGGCAATCATCAATCATTAATGTCTAGACTAGGGTGATTAATGACAAAAATACGAGTGTGTGTGGTTGGGTGTGAAGGACGGGAATGTACATTAGGTGGCATGCAAATCAATTGGAATGTCGACACTAAACGAACACTTTGTCAAAAGAAATTTTCAAGCTGTCGAAAATTGGGCCTTTTAGACGATTTTATCCATTCAAGAACTTCTAATTTGATAGACAGTTTCTCAGGTAATGATTCTACACTTGTAAAACTTCTTGAATAAATCCTGGGCCTCTTCGTGGTCTTTACTACAGGCTCTTAATCTAGGGACAAAAATTGAACTTTTTATTCAATCATTTTAATTAATGCTTCTCAGATAATAATTTTATAGACTTGTAAAGGTTCCTGAGTTTCCACAGGGGCTATTTTCGATGTTACTGTGGCACTATTTATCCTCTCTCATTTTTTGAAAACTAGAGCCTCTTTTTTAAATCAGTTTTCTCCCTATAATTTCATCGATTTTATCATCAAAATCCTGGTTTGAGTGGGAAAATTTTCTGATAATCTTCAAACACTTCCACCTCCATCAAAGTAAAACCCCAGGTGATTTTTTACGGATTTCATTAAATAATAAGTAAACGAAACATCACAGTTGAAATTTGTGCAAATATTACCGGCTCCAATTAATATTAATCGATATACGTGAATTTATAGTCCTCTTGTGACCGAAAGATCGCTTCATCCCAATTTAATTCGGTACCTTTGAGGTATAAATCAAATTTATCGAAATTTCCAGTAGAATTTCATTTGATGGTGTTCCTCTTCTATTTTTTAACCGTTTTCTTGTATTTTTATAACAAAATTCTAACATTAAAATATTTTTACCGCATAATTCATGTTGTTTCCCCTTAATTTAACTTTAAATAAAAGCGGACTTGTTTTTTAAAAGCATACAACATCCCTCATTACCATTGTAATATATGATATTTTACATTAGATGGAAAGAAAAATGGATAATTTGAATGTGTAATAACGGATTTTTTAACCTACACCCTGCTATTAGATAAACATTTCTCAATTTAATCGAATATAAAAGTTTTAAAGAGATGGGAATTAGATTCAATCAATAGATAATTAATAATGAAAGAAGTTAACGTTTCTAATTATGTTGGAAACTGCAAGTTGGCTAAATGATCGAAAGTTGGGATGAAATGTTGTTGAGGTCGAATAATTTATTGCCATCGAGAATAATCTACTCAATTGTTTGATGAATTTTTCCCCAAAAATTCTAGTCTAAAACTAACATAAATGAAAATCAATGCAATTTGTTAATAACAAAAAGATTAGCATTGCAACAATCAATGTCGAATATATTCGAATCAATATTTTAGTAAATCCCAACGTATTTCCCTTGACAATGCCAACAGTGATTGTTTGAAATACAATCATAAATAAATAATAGAAAATGCTCTAACAAACGAAATAAATTACTGTCGTGAAAATTGGATGAAAGAAAAAATAATGAATTTGGTCTGGGGGAAAAGAACAAAACAAATATCGTGATTTTTGCGTGCTTACGACTAAAATAATTCAAAATAATCAACTATCAAATTATAAATTTACTAATCAAAACTTTCAGTAGCCATCACAAAAGATCTAACGCGATATAAAATGTTTAAACGGCGCACTTGAGACAAATTGTCGTCTTAAAAAAGAAATAAATCACGTTTATACGGAATTAATAATGGCCTTTTTTCAAAGTGAATGCTTGGCACGTTAATCGATTCTTAATTTCCTTGAAACTAACAATTTCCACGTAAATTGTAAGCCCTTTGACACTGTAGTTGCTACAATATTGAAGATTTTTTCTACCTTCCAGTTATTACAATTTAATTACATTCTAATTGCAATTACTACTGGTATAAGAGAGATATTCTCGGAAATTCTCAATCATACACAAATGAGCTTTTTTATTTACTTTAAGAGCACATTTAAGAGGAACTGAAATACAGCTATCTTGAAAACTGTATGAGATAACAAGTCAGTCGATTCTAAATGCAATTTTACACCTGCATAACTTCGTGCATTTTTTTAAAATTGGCTGATTTTCTGGAATTTTTGAAAAATTATGTTACAGCTTAAACACAAGGTTTTAGTGGAACACTTTTGGTTTAGTGAAAGTTAACATTAACGAATAAAATTCATGTGAATAGATAGATAAAAGTTGACGCTACAGATTTTGGATTTTTCCATTTTTCTGGAAAATCGCATCTAAAGTAACGTTCTATATAATAACCGACCATATTTACGTGGACACAAACAAGAAAGTTGAATACAATCATATATTATTCATCATTCTAGATGGACTATTATAGAGTATTTGGAAGGACGTTGTAAAAAAGATAAATTGCATACTTTTGACTAGACGCTCAAGTCAAATTTCGAGCGAAATTGTGGCCTTTTTAATTAATTTCAAGCGACCAATTTGAATATTTTCCAAAATTGACGACAATATTAAATAAGCGATTATCATAAACAGTCCCGACTATAATGTAGAGGTTGATTTAAGTCCGACTTAAAAATTATGTGACGGCCAAGTTGAAATAGCTTAACTGTAGATGAAATCATCTGGATGCTATTCGTGTAATTAAACAATGTGTTGGCATTCTCCTCAAATTAAAATGCGCCCTTTAATGCTTATAATATCCATAGAAGTCAAATAAATTTATGTAACACACAACTTTTATCTAAACAAATATTAGATGTAACCGTATTATAAAATGAATTACTATATAATAGATTTATCTAATAAATTTACACAAGGAATTTAATTAATAATAAAATAACAATAAGTAAATATAATGGAGGTTAATAGATCTTCTACAAGGTTGCTTTAAATTAAATTTAAACCGTTTAAAATGTTGTGCAAAGTTTGTTGTTATATACGGTATAGGTACCTATATAGATTAGTGTATAAGCTATAGAAAGCTCAAGGAATCATTAAATTCTTATTAAGTTAGTGATTGAAAGCTTAGGTTGAGGTTGCCGGAAGCTGTTTGGTTAAATTACAACAACTGCATACCTTCAATCTCAACAACCATACAACTACGCCAAACCAACTTTGTCGATGATTTTACCATCTCTTTCATCTATCTTCTTAGAATTAGTTCGACAAAACAGGAAACTTTCATTAATCGAAAACTATAAAATAAAGTTCATTATTAAATCGGTACACGTAACCGGCTGGCTTTTGATCAATCACAATAAATCACAGACGAAACCAACGAATAACTACTTGTTACCAAGTTAAGGAAGGAACAAATACTATCTATAAAGATTAATCAATGTGGATTTTTCTAAAGTTTCAACTTAGAAACGAACATAAATGGCGGAGAGAACAAATAAAAATGCAGAACCGGAAAGAGATGAGCACAAAACAACTTATCCGTTCCACTTTCTACCAAGTCGTTTTTCTTGTTGTTATTGTTGAGTAATCTGTTGGTTGTCAAACTGAGCTTTCTTTTGTTGGCTGACAATTTCCTTATCGTATTCGGCTTACAAATGAAACGTAAAAAACAATTACCTTTGCGACAGTACATGAAGATTGAAGACGACTTTCTTGCAATTGTATTGTTTTAGGAATAAAATAAAACTCTAGAAGAATTTCGTTCCAGCCCAATTGATGTGTTGTATATATCAAAATTATAGATGACTATCGTGATATAAAGCTGGAAACGTTGCTACAACAAGAAATTTCATAAACTCATCGCAATTTACAGCCGATGAACACTAAACGTGCAGGTATATAACGGGTTTAATACGTACATGGTAGCTAACAACTGTGCAATTCCAGTATGTGAACACGTTACTGTATGTGTGTATAAACATTGAATGCAGTTGAGAAAGGACGATACATTATCAGCAAGAAACCGGGTAAGCGAAATCAGGATATGGACGTCGTACATCACATGATTACTGTAGTGTAAAAGGCGGCGGCGGTGGTGGTGGCCGTATTCGGTTGACAATAGCGCGATGGTGTGGCTGCAATGTTGGTGGATGTGGCGCCAATGTTGAACAATTTCCGATTCACTAACCACCGACATGACTTTACTTCCAACCACTGATGCAACATTGAATTAATACCGAATCCAAATAAAAAAAAAAAAAAACAAAACCTAATCGATCCCAAGCTATTGTTGTGTGGTATAGAGAATTTTTCAATTTCCTGTCATACTTTTCAACAAGTCTTACTCGTGTTGGATTATTATTTGAGAGCACTTTTCGAAATTGTGAAATGGTAAAGACAAGGGAATGTTCTGAAGTAATATTGGACAAGACGTGAACATGTATATTGTACGTGCCAATGCGGTTGGCTGGTTGGTTGTTTGATAAATGTAAGCACGCTCTTTCGGAAGTACGGTAATAAAAGATGAGACGTATTCTTTTGAGTATATAGACAAGACTTAAAAAAAACACGCCGTATACTTATGCAATTTTGTACACGAGACACACAAATAATTTTCCTTTAAAACGTGTTCTTTGTGCATATAAAAACAATAAAATCCCATTTCTTGGCTTTTATTTCACTGGCTACAATTATTTGTCAAAGCTCAATTTCAACGAGCTGATCAACAACAGAGAAAAAAGCTCGGTTTTAGACGACAATAATAAAACTATTTGCAACAGTAAACTATTTCAGTCAAATAGCTTAAAGCAATGTTCTGTTTGTCGTTGGAATCCAAGTTTTAGTACTTTTATTCCATAGACTCCAACTAGATCTCTGTAGACTAACTCAAATAAAGCAGCAGCAACAACAACAAGAGTAGCAACAATACTGATAAGATTCTAAAACAAACATTTACAACTACTGCTGACTTAGTTTGTTAGTCAATATTATTTAACAATAACTTTTACATTATTTATGTAACTGTTTGTTGTGCATTTCTCGAGTTATACTCGAAATAAGGCCAGAATGGAGATAGAGACTGTTTTGGAACGTTTACTTTAGAGATTGAAAATAGAATTTTTTTTAACAGAAACAGAAACGAGACAATACAATTTTTTAGAAAAACATGGAAAACGCTTTCAATTTGCTAGATATTGTGGAAAAAATATTAAAAAATTGAGGATAGTGGCTAAATTAAAGGGGAAATATGGGAAAAATATAGCAAAAAAAACTAACTCCAATAACTCAACAATCAACGAAAACAAACAACCCTTTTAAACACTCCTTAAATTGCTCTATCCAACACTACTCTACTCAAACAAAAGAGATATCTATTTTTAAAAATTGGAATTTTCCAACACCGAACCGAAGAAAAGGGCGTAATGTAGGCCCTTCAATTTCTGTCAATTTTTCGGAAAATTAACAAATATATTATGAAATTTCTTGGACATTCGAAAAACTCTTCAAGTTTGCTATAAATTGAAAGAAAATCATTGAAAAATAGATAATATTTATCAAGTTATACGAGAAAATATAAAAAAAATTTGAAAGGGGCCGAATCTAATTGTAAGAACCGGCCTAATAACTTCCCCGGCACGAGTCCGAGTTTTTAAAACGAGTACCGTAGCACGAGTTTTGTATACTATTTTTTCTATTGGAGATACTTTATTAAAAAAAAAAACTAACTTACTATAAAAATCAAAATCGGGAATCAAGAGCCGTGGCTATCTCACCACCACTGAAAAATTCAATGAGGAACCAGCACCTCGTCAACCAAAACTCTATTCACTGATCGGTGATTCCACACACACCCTTTTCAGTTCAACTTTCTCATAAACTCGATTCACGATTCAATTGCGAAATTTTGACAGAACGACAGAACTGTCATTTGAGCGCGGAGTAAAATGTAGTACGGTAGTCGCAACAAAAACATGGAAAAATTCAAATCATTTGGATTGAATTGTCGAGGGAATATACATTTCTTTTTTGTGGAAACATCAAAATTTATATTATTTTAAAACATTTATATATTAAAAAAGCACTAACCGAAACACAAAACCCGCTCAAAAAAACCGCTTGAAAACAAATATTCTGAAGTTATGTTTCAAAAATGACAGAAGAATGTAAACAAACGCATAAGATTTTATGCCTTCAGTGATACCAACAGTAGATATCATTCTGTCTCTATAAACTACTGTTATAAATTTTGCTACACTTTAAAAATTATGTTGGATAACCTTCTAAACTGTCATTTCAAAATTTCGCAATTGAATTTTCTATGGCAACCGATCCCTTATAGAAGGCGGCAAATTTGAATTGGTTGATTACACTATTTTGCTAATTTTGTGCCCTTATTTAAAAAAAGAAAAAAACATCGCACATGATGGGTATTGTTTCGGTCATAAAAGCACATGCCCTTTCGATTGGTGATATCAAATTAATATGTTATCTTGAATTTTTTTCAATCAACCCCCTCCCCCTTCCACCACCGTGGTCCGATTGGCACCAAAAACTAATCAACTCGAACAGCCACCAAATAGTTTGTGCTGATAAAATTTGAACTCAATTGGTTAAACCGTTTTTGAGTAATCGTTGGAGAAACGACAGACTCACGTACACACATACACACATACACATAGATATCATGTTTAAAACTTCAAAAACGTATTCAGGGGACCTCAAAACGTAAAGATCTGGTGAAATCTCGAATTCGAAATTTTGGTCCGAAACTAATAACTTCCCTACCCTCTGGTCGGGGAAGTTAAAAATTAAGAAGAAACCCATGTTCCAAGATCTCCGGACGCTCCTTCTAATGCTATTCTAACCATTGCGGTCTCTAAAACTTTCAAGTTTTAATGAATTCATATTTTTGTTATATATCCGTTTAAAAAAGTGTGAAAACAGAAGTACAGTTTTCCAATTTTGTGAAAATTCCGCAATTTATTTACACTGTACAGTAATAAAACATATGAGAATGCTGCCTAAAATTTATTGAATTCCATCGAAAATCGACTACGTGTCCCGATTCAATAATCGCTTCTATTCAATCGTTTTTTGTCGAAAATCATTGATTTTTTCCTATAATTTCTTCAATAATCTCCGCCTGCTACCAACATATTCATCATCAATTCTATAGACGACCCATATCAGTTTGCGACCCTTCTTAATAGCAACCATACAATTTAACACTAGGTATAGCTTTACACAAACAGATTCATGTTTAAACAGAATAGACAGTAAACTGTAACGGATTAACCCGAAATGTTACTACCCTAGAATATTGTGCCAAGTGACCGCCTAATTACCAACATTGATATTACACTACCTAACTGAAATGAGCAGTAGGGTGTTAATCTAATTTCCGTATTGTTATGGAATTTTGAATTGATTGATTTCAAATGAATTAAAATGAAGAAAAATCTCAATTATTTGCAAAGGGAAGACGACGAATAGAACAAATAGAGATAAACGCTAAGAGTTGATTCGAATATGATGACAATATTCAGAGTTTATGAGCAAAGTTTTCGGGTTTCAATGTAGTTTGTGGCGTGTTAAGCACTCAAAACAATCCAACTAAGTAGATCGTAAAGCTGTTGTTGAAATTTACTATACTCAAAATTATATTTGTACTTGAACACGAAATATAGACCTTTCGAATCGACAATTATACAAAAATTGAACCAACAATCACAAAACAACTTTTAACAGAAATTGTAATTAGTTTTGATATTAAATAAAGTTTTAATTATACTCATTATAGTGAGAGAGTTATCAGATTCCGGTAGATTCCCAAAAGGGGCAAATCCTAGACCTTTATTCCACAATACAACAATATAATTATAACATATTAAATAAATTATTTTCCATATACACAAGAGTATCACTATAAATGATACAAATTGAACAAATCTTAACCCTTGCGAGAGAACCGAACCGAAGAAAAATTGTGGCTTGATAGTTTCAAATAAAAGCCCGGCGCCTCCACCAGAATTCCACATATTTGAAATATTTAAATTGAATTTAGAGAAAAAATGTACGAGCTCATTTTATAGCGAAATGGAGATGAAATTGAGTATATCGATAAAAAAAAATTATGGATGGAAAAAAATTGGAGCTTATATTGGAGCGTATGCTCGAAAGTACAGGTAGTTCTTACACCGTCTCATCCGCATCAAATTCGTTAGTAGCATATTCCAATAGGATCACATACACTCTTGTATTATTCCCTACGACTACTACTATTGTACTATCTCTGTAATATTGAAACGATGAAGAAACAGCAAATTCAGTTTAACATAAAATTGGTAAAGTGTATTGAATTCCTAACGGTATACGACAGATACTAACACAAATACACGACTGAAAGGACAAAGTCGAATCCATTGAATAAAGAATGTCGACTAGGAAGTAAAAAGATACAATTCTACTCTTTGTTTTCGGTAAATATCCGGCATATAAGTGATGAACGTACACTACTTTAGTGGTGTGTCTATAGAGAATGACTTGTAAAGAACAAGAGTGAATTGATTTGAAAATAAAGCGTCTGATTAAATTTAAACTATTCCCGGCATTATTGTCAACAACAATAGGTGTTATTCAATACGAAAGCGGCCGCATCAGTCCGGACAGATTCATGGTAAATGTGTTGAAAATTTATTAGACCACCGACCTGTCCGAACTGTTCAACGCTTGATACACAAATACAGCAAATAGTAGAAAGATATGAAAACAATAAACCAATAGTTGAATATAAGAGAAGAATAACGACAAAAAATAAGAAGAATATAGTGCAGTGTTTTAATTATAAAACTGCAACTAGGAGAGCTTTGAATAGAATTTTACATAAAATGAATTGATGTCGAATCATTCCAACAGATCGTAAAGTCTCATAATAATAATACTCTAATTGACATACAATAAAATTATATAACAATATTGATAAAATGTTGATTTTTTTTTGTTATTAAAAAAGCATTCTAATAAAACTGAGAATTGATTTATTTCCCGCACGCAAATCTCAAAGTAATTGACGTCGCATTATTCCAGATGTAATCATAAATGCCAACAAAAATTTCAAGTTTTTGCCAAATTATTCTACACGAGGCATTTGTCAATATTTACACGACATTTGCGCTAATCACACTAGAGATAAATCTAAAAATATGCAGATAATCCATGGAATCTTTATTAAAGAAAATTTGTTAATTATGTGGAATAAATAGTGATTACATTGTGCATTTTGCTAGGTATTATTAAAAATTTCCTTGATAAAATCATATAGAAGCTGTACATTAATTAGGAGAAAATGTTTTGGTTCAGGATAATAAAGTAATTTATAACGTAATTATTTATTAATAATAATGATGCAACGATAATTGAGGTACATGCTCCTCTAGAATCCTTTTAAGCTTTAGTACCGCAACATGCGATAAAATTGTACTTTTATAAAGAACTCGTTTTAATGATTCTTTTGTAATTAGAGTCTATCTGTTGAAATTAATTTCAATTAAATAATAGGGTGTTAAAAATGTTGGGAATAAGGGGTGAAACTATTCCAACATGCCAATACCACATTACCTTATACAGTATTGACAATGTTGAAAATCGATTCAGTTGGTGAAAGTTTCCCTTTTGTCAAAGTTAAACTGCTTTCGGCTTTCCGTATTTGTGGCCGCCATTTGGTTGTTGGTCGAAATAATTGCCAACCATTCTGGAAAATATTGAAAACTTTCTAGTTTTCGATTTATTATTTAATGAACTTTTCCGTTCATACACTGATATTCTCACGAACAAATCTACAGGGTGTCTGATCTATCTATGGAGGCGGGTCATATCTTCGTTATTTATAAATAACAGAAAAAAGTTAAGCACTTTTAACAGTAAACATTTAATTTTAAGTAGCATATCATAAAATAATAAGACAGATACTCAAAGGTTTATATAAAATAAAATTTGAATACAAAATCTACCCATTATTATGGTATGCTACTTGTAAATGAACGTCCATTATTAAAATTATTCGACTTTGCGCCATTTTATTGAAATTTCCAACCTCAGAACTACAATTTTAACTAACTTGCTTGTATTAATTGGTGCTTGTGTAAATTTTATAACATTTTCAATAAAATAATTAGCCTAAAATAATCAAAATAGAAAAAAAGTTACTTGCTTGAACAAATAACCCAGAAATTCTTTAAACACAGCAGCACCCATGAACACACAGAGTAACACTAATATCAATTGAATTTGAAATTGTTAGGTTAGAAATTTAGGGAATTTGGTTATAACAATCCACTTTTTTGAACAGATCACAATTCAAAATTTTCAAGTTGCCCAATAGAAATGGAAAATTTGAAATTGCGTACGAATCAGACAATGAGTTGCTAATAAAACTCCAACATCACAATTCGAAATTTGTATGTTCGTAGTATGCTGCTGTTCCTCTATTTTGGACAAATCGTGGAGAAATGTTGATTTATTTAAAGAAATACTATCACTCTTGATATTTTTGCTTTTCACTTACAACCCTTTTAAAAATTTTGCCAATTCTATTTCCAAATAAAGAAGAAATGGTCATTCTACACAGTTTCTAAAAGTTAGATCAGACGCTCTGTATATGCAAACACGCAGAAAATCTATCAACTTTGCAAGTACTTACAAATTTACGTTTGTATAATGTAAAAATAGGAAATACGAATAGTGGTGCTAATGTTGAAAGTCCAATTAGCCAACCGATCGAATCAGCCCACAATGGAAATATGTAATCTTCATAAACGGCGGATGTGAAATTCACCATTTGAAACACGAAAACACCCTAAATCCAAAAATGGAACTTTGCGAAAATGTTCATTTAATAATCAGCTCACCAGTAATGTGAAAGGGGTAATAATAACCCAACAACACCACCAATACCATTTCGCTGGTTTCGATAATTTGATATTCATTGTATTTATATCGTTTAAAAATCGATTACATCCGTACAACCAAGCGATAATACCAACTTCTCCTAGACCGATTAAAAGGATCGCCCAAGAGGCTGTATTCCATTCCATTAAAGTGAATATGTAGATGCCCCCTTGGAAACACATTGGAATCGCCAATAGGAAACAACAAATACAAATTGCTAATATCACAAAACTTTGATAGTTTCTCAATTTTGGCCATTTATCGAGTATTAAACAACTGATCGCTTCAATACCAGCAAATTGGCTACCAAGACCCAAGATGAATAGCATGAAAAAGAACATTAATGCCCAAATTGTTGGCGCTGGTAGTCTTAAAATTGCTTCAGGATAAGCAATAAAGGCCAAACCGGGTCCATCTTGAGCTACCTCTTCAACTGATACGCCCATCTGTTTGGCCAAAAAACCCAACATTGCAAATATTGCAAAACCGGCATAAATTGATGTAAAAGCATTAGCCGCTGTTACAATCAACATATCGCTCAAACAATTATTATAAAAATGATTATAAGAAGATAAGGTTATTAATGAACCACAAGCTATACCAAATGAATAGAATGTTTGTGATGCGGCATTTGCCCATATATTAATCTCTAATAACATCTCCCATTTAGGAGTAATATAGACAAGGATGCCATCAATAGCACCATCCAAGATTACACCTTGTATAACAAGGGCTGTTAATATCACATAAGGGAAGAGAGCAGTGAAATAGACTGCTTTACCGGACGTTTTAACTCCACGAACAACACACAAATAACCGATAATCCAGGCGAATAGTAGACACAAAATCAATTTCCAATGTAAATAACCGAAATTCTCCCAATTTGAATCGCCAATATTTAAAACGAATTGATGGAAATATTCTGAAGTTGCCAATGTTCGATTTAAAACTTTTCCAATATGAACAGTAGTATTGTTGAGATTAAAACAATGCGTCTTTCCAATTGCCCCATCATAACCGTGATCCTGACAGAGTGTTACAATAGAAATACAAGTTTTAGCATAATAGGTTGCATTAGGGCCACAATTCATATCTTCAGTTGCACAGTAACAGCCTGGATAAAAAAAAGAAAGAAAGAAAACAAATTTCTCTTATTTCGAGTTAATAATTTATGGATTTTTGTCACGAAAATAAACAGAAATAATAATAATAATAATATCCAGCGTATTGTGTTCCTTCCTCTCTGAGATTTGCCTCTTCCTGTATTTACCACAACCATTACCTGGGGTTATTACAAATGGTATGATGTAATCATCCCCTACAGCAAGCTAAACTCTCATTTCCAGGTTCCTAATTTTACGTATTTATGTATGTGCGAGTAAGTATACATATACAAGTTTACATATACCTACTATAAATATGTACAAGTAGGATTATATTCGAGAGACTACTTATCTCGTTTTCTCATTACAATTATTTATAAGATTTCATATTGTTCTGTTTATTTTCAAAGAAAACTTACCTATCGTATTGAAATCGTTGTGACAGGAACCGAATCGTAATTCAGTAGTAAACGAGGCGAAAAAATAGAAAACAATCCACGCTATTATCACCATATAATAAATAGTAACTAACGAGATAACAACTAATGTACAATAACCTAATCCGT
The DNA here is from genome assembly GCA_020740385.1 of Mylabris phalerata. Taxonomy (NCBI): domain Eukaryota; kingdom Metazoa; phylum Arthropoda; class Insecta; order Coleoptera; family Meloidae; genus Mylabris; species Mylabris phalerata. The sequence goes on along the minus strand of JAJEOX010000299.1, from coordinate 903,418 downwards.
TGAAAATTGGTGCTAAATTACTAAAAGCTTGTTCAGGTCCTAAACCGGAATATTGGCCGATTATCAGTTCGAGGAAAAAGATCGGCATTCCCATTAATATTAACATGATGAAATAAGTTACAAGGAAGGCACCTGAAATTATCAATAAACCGTTAACTTACGTTATTAATGAATGGCATTGATTGTTGTCTCTCTCTCATATGTCCTACACTCAACTACAGCTGATAACAATCGACATTTAGAGAAATACGGAATCGTAAATCATTGTCTAGATTGATTTATAACAAGAAAATTGTTGAAACCAACCGGAAGAGACGACAATCGTACTTGCTTCAGACGGTGAAAAACTATAAAGAATGTCGTCATCACTTTTTTTTACCCTCAACATCGTCCGTTGTTCAACAAATTTTTCCACAATTTCTTGTTCATTTCATTCCAGATAAATGAACTCTTAATACAATAAAAATCTACGATTTTTCTCAATACTATAGAGGCCGGAAATGATCATTAAGCGAATATTAACTTTTTACACTTTGTTTTGTTAGAAGTGATTTGTAGACATTATTGATTATCGATTTGTTAGCTTGTTAAATATACACTTAAACAATACCGTGTAGTCCATTCAAAACTATTAGCGAAAAAGTTGAAAATGGAATGGTTTCCAGAGAGCTTTTTTGTAAATTTAAACCTCGTACCTCATCGAGAAGGAAGTCGATCAAAAATGTTTTCTTTTGACAAATAATAGTCGTATTCTCTAACTTTTGGCTATTCGCTACTATGACAACGCTAGATGTAATCGACAGAGCTTCTATCTCACTCTACAATTCTATCATTTATATAATTGAAAAGAAACAAGAATCAAACTAACAACTCAAAACAACTAACGGATTATCTGATAATCCGATAGTTGTTTTGAGTTGTTAATTTGTGATACAGGCGATATTAATTAATTTTAAGGGTCCGTATTAGTGAGGCAAGAAATTATGTCACTTTTCAAAACAACCATACTCGTTTATTTTCCAACTGATTTTAATGATCAAAACGGCATTTGAAAGAGCATTTCAAGGAGCAGCGAAGTTGGTATCGTGTTTTTGGAAATTCGAATGTAATCTAGAGTTACAAAAGGAAATATAAAAACATGTTTTTTAGTATTTTTTTTTTAGTTTTTTTGATATTTTCCCTCATAACTTCAGAAATATTGCTTGTGTAGCAAATTAAAAGTAGCTATGGAACTATCACTATCGGCTTTTCACACGATAAATAGACTTTTGTTTATCATTAATTTCCCAAAAGATGTTGATTTTTTTACAGCAACAATGATACTGTTGGAAAGGTAATGAAATGATATATAAATTGTAATACACTTTATACAAAAATAATTGATTTAAACAAATAAAAATTATCGGTAAAAATTCCTCACCTTTCCCCACCATAAATTTCCAGTAAATTTTCCAAATTTCAATCTCAAACTACTCTCAAAATAATCTGCTATTTATTAGCTTTCAAACGAGCCCTGGTTCAGTTGTCTAAGTTTAAAACTGTACGTAAAAAAAAAAAATTAGAATGTCTAAGCGTTTCATCAATTTTTCGAAAAACTAACAATGCGATCGGAAAATTCCAGGCAGATTTGAAAAGCGCTTTTAATTTGCTACAAGTTGTGTGAAATTCATTAGAAAATAAGCAATATTTTTGAAGTTATAAGGAAAAATATTTTAAAAAATGCTAAAAAACATGCTTTTATATTTCCTTCTGTAACTCTAAACTACATCCGAATTTCCAAAAACCCTACCCTGCTCCTTGAAATACTCTTTCAAGTGTCGTTTAGATCATTAAAATCCATTGGAAAATAAACGAGTATGATTGTTTTGAAAAGTGACATAATTTCTTGCCTCACTGATGCGGGCCCTTAAGAATAGAACAGATTATTCAAAAATATGTACCGCTGTCTTGGTAACGTATCGCCAAAAATTTTGAGAATGACACTGTATGAATGAATCGAAAATTAGCGCATCATTGATTGTTTTATTCTTCATTACACTTCACCTGTTCCAAAATAAAATAAAGAAAAATCGATGTCTTCAGGACCTTCGAATTATTGAACCTTTTTGATAAACTTCTAAATGAACTACGAGGCCCAAATTTTGCCAAAATCCTTGAAATATTGTTTGAATCGCTCAACGGATAGTCTTATGAGGTCCACTCTGTAGAACTTACCACCGCCGTTTTTATAACACAAATAAGGAAACCGCCAAACATTCCCTAAACCGACAGCGTACCCTAAACAGGACAATACAAACTCTAAGGGTTTATCCCATGTCGATCGCTCCGCCCGGCTATGTTGCTGAAACACAAGTAAAGAAGAACTAAAAACTATTGATAAAAAGGGTAAATTAGTTCTAAATATATTCGATTATCTCGGCGAAACTTTAAAAGTTTAATAAACTTAACAGAATTTGGTCATTTCCGTCTGCATCGCCGAAATGGAATTGGATGTGCAAGGTAATTTAATATCGTACAGTGAATGAAAAAGACAATGATCTTGTAATACAACAACAAACATAAAGATGGAAAACAATCAACGTAATGGATTGAAATTGTACATTTTGAAATTTAACGAATGACTGCAATAAGTAAACGTTTATTTTGAATTGTAAATGGAGTGAGGCAAAATGGAAGGAAAGTAAAAGTTTAAAATGAAAAATAAATAAAAAAAACGAACGAGAAAAATCTCACTGAGCTTTTCATCTTCTTTACGTCATCTCTTCATCGACCCTATTTCAATTTTATTTCAATTTACGTGAAAAATTCTAAATTTATTCGATAATTTTCTTCCATTCTACACCGTATATAATGTAAGAAAATTTACAAAACAGATTCATCATCGTTTAGTGACAAGTTTAGAACGGAAGTTTTATATTAAATTTTGATTTTTCCCATAAAATATAATATTCACATATAGAGAAATGATCCAATTACATTTTACTAGAGATACCCGATCGTAAATCAACAAATAGAAGTTGGATAGTTCACCTATATCGCATGTATTATTATGATTTATGCCAAAAGCTTAATTTAAACAAAACAGAATCACTCAAATTTGATTGATTAATTGTCTTGTTTCCGGAAAACAGTAAAACTCGCCCGAGGGTAAATATGATAATGTTTCAAGACCAATTTCACTTGTAGTTAGAATTTAACCTACCTGATCCATGGCCGGAATCACTCAATACTTGGAAGAAACAGAATTTGTTTAATTAAACTAATATTAAAACAATTTCATTATTTAAATCTCAAGATAAGGATGATATTGAAATTTATTAAATAAGACTAATGATAACACAAATGTTAACATTTCTATCTCTATTGTATTGGAGGTAAAATTACGAGAGTTGTCAAGAGATAAAAATCTAAACACAGAATAGACGATTTTAATTGTTCAAGATTTTTTGTCATTTCATTCGAACATAACTCGAATTTAAACTGGGTGTCTAGACTTTAGCCCAAAGGATTATTGTTGTAGAATTCCATTCGAATTGCGAAATTTTCCGTTCTTTTCAAGTAAAGATAAACACGATTACTTAAAATTGATAAGTCCAACATTACTTTTTTCTTTTTCGAATAATATTTTATTTTTTAATTCATGGCAAGTCCAATTAGCGCTGATAATATTATTGAAAGTCATTACAAAAACGGTTATCGATTGTTTTTGTTTATTATATACACATTATATACACAATGTGAAGTAATAATTATTATTTAGAACAATATAATAGATATCTTTATTAACGATGAAGATACTGGATACAATAACAGGGATCGATATTGTAGAAGAATAACAACAGTTGGGGAACAGTTGGATAGTTGTTTCACAAGAAGTTCAACTCCCAACTACTTGAGAACACAAATGAACTTTAAACTCAAACCGAATTCTGAACAATAACAAAATTATCCCCATATTCCCATATTGTAGAAAATTTCCTAAACTCGATGAGAGGGAAAAAAAACAGACACACATATCGGGAGTTAAACTTCTACAGTAGAGGATGTTAACGTTGGTCGAGATACGATGTAGGAAATTGACGGAAAACCTTGTAAATCTAATAAATAAAATGCGATTGTCGTCCTTATAAAAACAGGAAATTGAAAAGAAAATTCGATAAAATCGCCTTATTTATAAGTGAAATAATTTATTGTAGGTAAATACACACATACAGGCAAATATTTGCAGTAATTAAGTAAAAAAAGAAGGGAATATTGAATACAATAGTGGGAAATTGTGGATATATATAACGGATTAATAATAAATATAAAGTTGTAATAGTTAACTAAGTTGTAAGAGTTAACTAAGGGTAAATATAACGAATATGGATTTCTTCAACACGAAAGTGTTCTTTATTGCTTGTCTAATCCTGCAAATCGGTGAGTTTATTTTAAAGCGATCGTTCTTTTATTTTACCACCAATAATTATTGAAAATGGTCGAATTCTCATAATTTTATTGAAATTATATTGGCAATAAATTTAATTCAATATAAATAAAATCTGTAATGCTATAAAATTCAAACGTCAAAGTCAATACAATATGTACGTTTCGAAATTTATTGAAATTTATTAAAATTAATATTTTTCTAATTTATATACAAACTGGAAGCGTTCAATAATTGATTTAAAAATCTAAAATAAACGAGAATCCCTTTTAGTCGGAAAGTTCTAATGAAACTTTCTTATCGGAGGGCCAATTAAAAGTCTAATTAGTTGAGCAATGTCACCAATCAACTACAAATTAAACGACCAAGAGTGGCCAAAAATCCTAGTATAGCTATTTTTTATCGTTTTCTTTTTTTGCATTCTACCCTGAAAAATGAGAAAAATTCTCTCCGACAACGATCGTAAATGAAAACATAACTGACCTTCTCAAAGCTGCTTACTAGTTTTAATTTGAAAGGAAAAGGTTGTTTACGTTGATCATTGCCGGAAGTAATTTTTGCATTTTTTCCGGACGGAATGTAAAAGAAACAACCTTACGAGGATCTTTGATTCATGTGACCGACTTTCCGATGAAGTACAGGATCCAATTTTTGCTGAAATATTATCATACTTGAGCAACGGCCAACTTAACCAACGAATGAAATAAAATAGTTATTAGTTAAGACAGCAATTTGACGATGTAATTTACATATACAAAATGTGAACTCGGTGTAAGCCGTTCTCGATAAACTTCTCGCAATATAGTTCGCACCCCCTAAAGCAAAAGCCTTCAATTTTCCAAACTGCTATATTCTAAAACTTTAAAAATCCAACTTAATGATAACTACTGATGAATATGCAAGCTTAGGAGATAGTTCGGTTATACGTTTACAATTTTTTTTATATTGATAAGAAATACGTATTGATATATTTATAAATAAATTAACATGTAATTGCACTAATTGTATGTTTGAATATTTATTTTTTTTGGTAGATTTAGGTTCATCCAAAATCGATTTACCATCACCGACGAACTTCTTGTCTTGGTTATTTAACACTACTGATATAGGGACAATTGTCGATAATTTTCACTTTACTGTAAAGAAACCGTACGATGTTCGATTATTATTGTTTCCGAAGACTGGAGAGATATTAAATAGTGATTCGTACATCGATATAACAAATAAATCTATAGATTTAACAAAACCAACAAAAATTATAATCCACGGTTGGCAAGCAAATGGTACAGCTGACTTTATTGTTACAATGGCCAATGAGTACCACCAATATGAAGATAATTTTACTGTCATCTCTGTAGATTGGTCACTACATTCGAAACTTGATTATATAACATCAGCCAGTAGTACAAAAGAAGTTGGTTATATTCTAAGTCAATTTATACTGAAATCGATCGATAATAATGTAAATCTATTGAAGAATTTACATTTAATCGGCCATTCATTAGGTGCACATGTGTCGGGTTTTACTGGTCAATTCATTAGTAATGCCACCGGTGGGAAGATATCACGAATTACCGGTTTAGATGCTGCATCGCCACTATTCGAATTTCCAATACCACGACCAGAAGATGAAAGGTTGATTTTTATTAATTGTTCAATTAGTTTAATTCGAAATTTATTTGTAGATTATCAAAAACCGATGCCGCTTTTGTTGATGGTATACACACCGATATTGGTTTTTTGGGTGTTAGTGGACCGTTTGGTGATGTTGATTTTTATGTTAATTTCGGTGGACCTATTCAACCTGATTGTTTAAATTTGATAAACATATTCGAATCTTGTAAATAAGATTTTTATCATAAATTCAAAATTTAAATTATTTCTATATTTTTAGTAGGTTGTAGCCATGCAAAATCGCAAGAATATTATAGTGCATCAATCAACGGTACAGTATATGAAGTCCTACCGTGTCCAAAAGCTGCTGATCCGGTACTATGTGAACGTAATGATAATATAACAATGGGTGAATATGTACCAAGATCCGCAAGAGGGATTTATGTTGTCAATTCCCAAGAATCAGTACAGACCAAAGTATGATAATTGTAATTTTATGGAGAAATAAAATCTATTGATTATGCAAAAAACTAGTCGTTTTCAATGAATTGAGTAATTATCTGAGAAAAACAAAGAATTTCAAGGCTGTACCTTGTAACTTCATACTATTTCAATGTTGTTAGAATCAAACATTTTGAAAAACCTCGTAAAACATCAAGCTAATTATTAAAGAATTTCCAACAATCAAATGGCAACTCATTAAAAATATATAAAATTTTTAATTAATCAACAATACAATTTGAAAAGGGGCACAATGAAACGGTAACTTCAAAAATTTAATTAAATTACCAATGCGTATTAATCGATAACAGTTACTATTTTACACTAACATACCATTTTAATTCGAATCAATGTTTATTTCTAGTGATTGATTAGTGTAAGGCTATAAAAACAGAGTTGTGTTGTTACTAATGGATCAGCAGCCACTTTACTTCATTAAAATACCTACGATTTAAAGCCGACGTGGCAAAATCATTGTAAAAAGAAACAAATAGAACCTCAAACTAATACTCTACAAACTCGTCTTTTTAATATTTCATAACTTAAATACAAATACTTCTAATCTGTAGGGATCAAAGTCTATTAATCCCTAAATTACAGTGCTATTTACTTGGAATAAAACAAAATAGGTCAAAACTGATGTAGAATATTTGTCAGTATTCTATTTCTATTTCAAACAAAACAACTAAAGGCCACGATATTTTTTTATAATTTAATAAAACTTCAAGGTCCTAATACTACTCAAACCGGACCTGTCCCGCACGTTTAACGTCTGTGGTAGCCTCTAACGGTGAAAATAACAAGTAATAGAAAATAATAATAATAATAATAATAATAATTACAGTTCCCTGTTATCGTAGATTCAGTGGCGTCACTAATTTTAATTACTTGAAAAACTACAAATTCTTAATTTGAGGAATATTCTAGTCAAAAATTTACTCTGTTTCTAGGCATATCAATGAAATTTGCAAAAAATACAAAAGCTAACCTCAAATTAAAAACGCAATTTTTATCACAATTTTTAAAACTAACAAATTTGAAGTAAATTTCTACCTTGATATCTTCCCAATCTAAGGTCTGATAACACAAAATTGACGATTATTATCACAAAATTTGTAACAAATTCAAAATACGAACAACTAATCTGCGCCATTATTATTGGTAGACTGACGCTCCAACGTACAGAGGGCGTTTAGGTTTGTAATTACAGTGACGTCACTAGGTTTTATAATTATTAATTATAAACGCATTTTTTTATTAAAATATTGGTTTATTTATTTAACAACAATAATCAAAATTTTTCACTTTTAAAATTAATAGTAAATCAAAATAAAATCACTAAATTAACCGTTGACTAACTGGAAAATTTTTGACGTTTACATAACCTCAAATAATAAAACCGTTTTTGTTAAATTTCAAAGATAAAAATTGATATTGTGCATCAATAGTATGTTAAAAAGTTTTAGCCAAGGATTTACCGGCTATTCATGTAATTATTTCTTGTATTTAAGAATAAAAATGTATAAAATTTATTTTAGGTTATGTTCCGCTAATTCACCTGCAATTATTTAGAAATATGTCCACGATATCGTCAACGATTGAGACTTCAATTCGTAATAAACTACGTGAACAATTAGAAACTGTACATTTGGATGTAATTAACGAATCGTACATGCACAATGTGCCGAAAGGTTCAGAGACACATTTTAAAGTGATTGTAGTCTCACCAAAATTCATAGATTTACCTCTAATTAAGGTATTTGAATTTATATCTAAAATAAATAATAGAAAATAAATCGATTAATAAATTGTCTATTATAGCGCCACAGATTAGTCAATGATATTTTAAAAGATGAATTACAAAACGGTGTACATGCCTTATCGATTGTAGCGAAAACACCACAACAATGGGAGAATTCCGATCAAAACATCGAACCTAGTCCAAACTGTAGGGGTGGTTTTGGTAAATAAACATCTATAATCATTTTAGAAATTTATAAATTTTACACCCATATATATAAAGTATGATAAAGATTATATTATTGTCATAAAACGAAACTATCTAAACGTAATTTACCTTCATTCTCTGTTAGATAGATAAGATCCGCGATTGTTTGCTCACAGATAGCTTCTTCAGCTTTTTGGTGCATCTAAAATCAAACAATTATAAAAAATTCAATCGATAATCTTCTAATTTACCCCTTTATAATCGTAATCTGTATTCGGTGGACATTTAAATGTTGGTCCAAAATTCACAGAAACTGTCGCATTTTTATGAATTGAAACTGTGGGGTAATACGCCCCTTGGTAGATATTTTCGAAAGCAACACCTTGACATTCGCCGTTTTTAAAAAACAATATTTTACTACCCGGTAATTCTTTCAATAATTTCAAACGTTCGGCTACATTATCTTTGTCTTCGTAATAGAGATGGCTTTTAAATTTCACCAAAGGCTACGATTATAATCCATAATTATTGCTAATTAGTTATTTATCTAACTAGAGTGGAAATGAGGCCTTTGTGAAACGGAAGAGTTTCAAAAGGCGCTTTCTACTCGAGTTAGATACACTATTTTTCCTACAATAGGATAGAAACTGGAAAATTGCTCCTGAAATCTGAAAATTTTATAATTCAAATAAAAAAATTCTTTAAATCATAAAATAATCATTTGTACACTTTTCCGCACGCTAAACGCCCAATCAGAAACAAGTTGCCATCTTACGTTTACGTTGCTAAGATACAAGTGTTTTATGAAATAGGTTAAAAATTTGACAGTTTCTATACAATGGTAGAAAATTTAAAAAAATTACCCGATCCTTGTATGTGTTTGGAACAAATCGTGTTGTGGTATTCTGCGATAGAACAATCATAAAACCCAAAGTATCCCCCTCGCCATACCCATCGCTGTAATGTTTACCGGCTGATTCATGGAATCGGGTACCTTTCCGCGACCTCCACGAATAACCGAATTTATCATAACCTAAAGGTGCTTGTAGATTAGCATAATCTTGACCCCAACCCATACGGGTTGCTGTACTTTCCGGCATCTCTTCGATTGTTGCTTCCCAATACCAAATTCCTTTTGTCACAGCTACAAAACCGTAATTATCAAAATAAATAACAATTTTAAACTAATTAAAGTACCGTGAGTAGCTCGAACGGTTGAATAGCCTTTTTCGCCGGTTACAGCAAGCCGATCTTCCGATATTTTCAATTGTGGTGCACGATCGTGGAGTGCTAACAGTACTGTACTCGGTATCAGACAACGATACAACCATCCAGGTATCGGTTTACCAGCCCAATCGGAACTTTCATCGAATTCTTGCCGGTATGGAGCATGCGGGTCCGGTTCCGCTAACAAATACCGATAACCATCCTTATTAAACGGATGATCTAACGGATAACCATGTGGTGGTAATTTTGGTGTACCTAAATCGATACCACGACCCTTTTTACCGGGCCCACCGACATCTCCGGGGAATTTCCGTTTGGTACTTCTCGATTTAACTCCACCAACTACTGGAACTAATACATAAATCAAATTAATTTATTTAATTAATTGTATTGAAGATATTTACAAGGCGGTCGGCGGTTTATCACTTTCGTTCTTGCCATTATTTATCTTATTTAAACTCAATCTCTATAGAAACGAATGATTTTCAGTCGATTTCTCTAAATTTTTAGCGTTTCGTTACCATGACAACACTAGAGACTGTTTAATGCTTGTCTCTTTCTATTTTTCCATATAATCGAATTGTAGAGAGTGAGATAGAAGTGTTGTCATAGTAACGAGTTAACGAACAGTTAGAGAATACGACTGTTTGTTAATTGTAAAATAATTGGTATTTACCGTGTTGTATACCCATATCGGTCACTTTCAATGTACCTCCTTTAATCATAGCCTCATAATTCGGTTTAATTTGCGTTAAATCCGTGTTAATTAAACCATACATCTGGCCATCATTGGTACTGTCTTCAAAAACAAACAAAATGTGTATGTCTTTAATTAACGCTTTGTGTACTGTAGCATGCCAGGATTGTGTAACACGTCTTGGTGTTGTTGTTAAAGCCTCCCAATGGTACTCAATATAGGGGATGATTTCTTTATCTTTACTAAACATTGTACGATTCGTACCGTCTTTCAAACTAGTCTGTTGTAAATTTGCCAATGCTGTTACACACATCTGTCCAATTTCTACAGAATTAATAAAATAATTGTGAGAAAATTTATTTTAATTTTATAATTACGAGCTTGACTCTTTTTGAAACTTTCTAGGCCAGTTGGTGAGCAGTTTTTACAAAGAAACACATAATTCGATAGGAACGGTACTAATTTACCTAATTGATAACCGATACACGACTCGTGGAACCAACGATTACAATTCGCACATAATAATTCAACAATATTCAAATTACGGTCTTTCCCGCTATAAATCAATAAATTAATTTTAATCCAACTAAATCATTTCTAATTTTATACCAATAACAATTGCCTTGTTGGTCGTTATTCTTCTTATCATTTTTATCGTTATTTTCGTTTGTTTTATTTGTTATCGAAGCTTCATTTGTTTGTTCAAATTCGCTATTACTAGATTCGGAAATTGGTGGATTTTCAGTATTAACTTCTTCATTTTTACTGCAATAATAATCATAAATATACTAATTAAATTGTGTATTAAATTATTAGTTACCTGTCTTCGGGGTCTTTAGTCATCTTTTTCGTTAAAATCGGGGGCTAAAACAACACGATAATGATCTGTTGGGTAAATAAGATAAAGTGAGGTTATGGAAATAGTGCGTTACAATTGAGTGGACGAACAATGAAAACGAATGGTGAGGCATGCTCGAATCAATATAATTTCCACTGTAGCTCAATATATTGGAGAAATTTAAAAAATTTTCATTAATTTGTCGATAGTTTTTCATTTATTGTATTTGTGAGTATTTGCAGTGTGATATAATTGCTAATTCTATCTGTTATTAATTTGTGGAGAACTCGATCGAGCATTGAGAATAATGGAAAACGTATCGAAAGTTTGACAATTTTAGCCTCAATGCCAAATTTGTTAAAAATTTGGTAAATTGAATATTTTCTTTGATTATTTTCATACAAAAGGTGCTAAATAATGTAAATTTATTTGTTAAATGATTAAAAATACTGATTATAATTGTTTGAACGCAGAAAACATTTTAAATGAGTTTTCTTGTAAATATAAGCGACACCAATTTGATCCTTATAAATTGAATAATCATCTTAATTATCAAAGAAATTTCATTTCGTTTTTCATAAATGACAAAATTGTAGTTATTAAAGCCAATTTTTACTATTTTACAACCATTATTTCACTAAAATTGTAATTTGGACGATTTCTACTGAATTTGTAGAGTAAATCGTGCAACACTGTGTTTAAACGTCCTAACCTCAATCTGACCCCGTTGCTCATTTTTTTATTTATTTACAATTATCTCAATTAAAACTATAATCGACAATAAAAATGTTAGAACAAGAAACAATCGAAGATTTCGCTAATATAACCATCGAAACTCCAATTGTGCGTAGTATATGTGATCGTTGCGAGTATATTTAAATCACCAACTATTCAACTTAGTTTTATCCAATTTTTTTAATTTTTTAGACGTCCCGTATCGGTTTGTTGGTGTGCTTCGTTACCCCAACCACCGTTACGTCCAAATAGTCGGATTATACTGCTACAACATCCTGCCGAAGAGAAACGTTGCCTAAGAACGGCGCCTATGCTCAAATTGGGCTTAACAACGGAGAAATGTTTGATTTATAAAGGCAAACGTTTTCCGGGCAAATACAAAGATTTAGACGAAATTCTACAATGTCCAAATACAATATTGTTGTATCCTAGTCGTGAAGCAGTCGAGTTGAAAGAATTCTTAAAAAACTCCAAAGAACGGTCGTTTAATTTGGTTTTAATTGACGGTACGTGGCCGCAAGCTAAGGCGATATTCTCGAGTAATCCACAATTACATCAAATCAAACAAGTTAAATTAATTAGCGAGGAAATTAGTAATTATATTATAAGAACACAACCGACTGATGGTTGTTTGAGTACGTTAGAAACAGCAGTTCAGGCTTTATGTTTGTTGGAGAATAATTTCGATTATAAATTGTTATTAAAACCGTTACAAACTTTGTGTGATTATCAATTACAAAACGGGGCTGTATCGCATCAAAGTAAAGAATTTCTAATTAAAAATAATAGTTATCCGAAATTGATAGGAAAGCGTTTAAATCGTGTTTTACGAAATGCGGAATTTTTACAAAATAATAACAATAATAATAATAAAAGATAAAGAAAAATTGTGGTTTTATTTATCTACAATTTATCAATTCTGGGAATTTTGTAGGTTATGAGCTGACATAACCTCAAATATTCCCAAAGTTGGAATTCGATTTATCGCTTTTTAATTAGAATTAAGTGATATTGTTCGATAGCACAAATTTAAAAATGAATCCATATTATATTGAATTCAAACCAAATTCACATAAAAAGTATCTATTGCGAGTTCTTAAAGGTTTACCATCATCGCTATGTTCGATGGATACACACAGGTAAAATCAGGTTTTAATTGAACGATAATCGGTTGATTTGTGGTGATTTTAGGATAATTTTGGCTTATTTCGCTGTCGCCGGTTTAGATTTATTGGATAAATTGGACAGTATACAGGATAAGCAACAAATAATCGATTGGATTTATTCGCTACAAGTCCTAGACGATCAGGGTAGATTCGATTGGAACACCGCTCAATAAAGAGATTGATTTGGTTTTTTTTTGCAGAATTAGTGAGCGGTTTTCAAGGCTCGTCCACCGTTAATACCGAATTTAATAGAAACCAAAGTTCGGCGTACAAATGGGGCCATATCGCTACCACATATTCAGCATTAACATCGTTAATTATTTTGGGCGATGATCTACAACGCGTCCATCGATCCTCGATAATAAACAGTAATATTCTAATATTTATAAATTACAATTATTTGAATTTGTTTGAATTTCAGGTTTACGCACATTACAATTACCAAATGGATGTTTTACGGCGGCTAAAGAAGGCACCGAACACGATATGCGGTTCGTCTATTGTGCCGCTTGTATTTGTTATATTTTAGACGATTGGAGCGGTATGGATATCGAACGTACCGTTGATTTTATCCTGAAAAGCATCGTTAGTGTCCTATTACAGTCATATTCTATAACTTGTGATTCGTTACCGTGACAACGCTGGAGATCTTACAAATATTTTGATAGATCGCCGGCGTTACCATGGTGATAAATCGCTAAAAAGTCGGAGACTACGACTGATTGTTTTGTGTTTCTAGTCGTATGATTTCGGTATCGCACAAGGTCCTGAATTGGAATCGCACAGTGGCTCAACATTTTGTGCTATAGCAACGTTATCATTAACAAAACAAGTTCATCGTCTATCTAAACAACAATGTGAAGGTCTGAAACGGTGGCTGTTGAATCGTTTCGAATTCGGTTTTACTGGCCGCCCGAACAAACCATCCGATACGTGTTATTCATTTTGGACTGGTGGTGCTTTAAAAATATTAAATGCATATCATTTTCTTGATAATAACAATAATAGTGATAATAGTCAATATATTTTGGTAACACAAGATAAAAATGGTGGTTTTTCGAAATGGGTGAATACAGTGCCCGATCCGATGCACACTTATTTAGGCTTAGCCGGTTTAAGTTTTATGAAACAACCGGGAATTTGTGATGTTTATCCGGATTTGAATGTATCGGAACGGGCGCACCAACATCTGTTGAAATTGCACAATGATTGGCGACAATAATTCAAGTTTAATTATTTTGATAAGAACAAGGCTGTGGGTTTTGAAATTAATCGAAGTTTCAGTATTAAACGCCAATGCAGAATATCTAATTGGATTCAAAACCCGAAAGCCCCCTTTTTTATAAATTACAATTTTATCGATACAAATAAATGTTATCCAAAATTCGTGTTTTATTGTATTGTTGGTTGTCTAACCGTGCAGCTTTCAAGTGATATCGTCATTGGAGCTTTCGATGCGAGCTTTCCGTTAGCCACATTGGCGACCTCTTGTCTATAGTTTTGTTTGTATTCAGTCGGAGGAAAGCTGCGGTTACAGTAAGTTCATTGATTTCGTTTTTTTTTTGTCGAAAAAAGATTAATTAAAGAAACAGAAAGTGCAGTTATATTACTAAAATAAATGAAAGTCTTGTAAAATCGGATAAATAACGCAACAATTGGTGAGTATTAATCAATTTTGTTTGTAAAAACCACAATTCCAGGTGTTTATCGGGGAATTTGATTGATTTTTCTTTATTGAAACCGACTAGTTTTGTTCCAATTGTGGATATTTCGTTGGAATTCTTGTAGATGAAGGAAATTTCATGTCTAGGTCATTGCTATCTGTTTAATTCAATGATTCTGTGAGTGGAGGAGTCGTTCCACCCACGGAACCTCATGAATTTCTATTTACCAGAAATTAATTATAGAAGTGATGAATTTTTACGATTTCACTAATTGTCGTACAACAGAATGAGTCAACTAACAACAGGATGAATAATCCAAACAAATTCTAAATTAGTCATAATTGTAGTAAATAGAAATTATCAATTTATTGACTGATAAACTAAATCATCACAATCAACAGTTAGTTGATACAAGTACAGTTAAGCGAGCGATTATAAATCAAACAAGTTAATCGTTACTAAAATATTGTTAACAAATTTTGTAAATACTCGATAATTTGATAGCCCTTATCAAGTGTAATGTGTACAAAAACGTTAGATTTTTATAGACAGATGGCACGACTTCTAACTAACGAACAAACAAAGAACTGTTTATTGCATTTTTAAAGATTTGTAAATAGAACCGTAACGATTTTCTGGTAAAGTGATTCGATTAAATGCTTGTTGTCCTTGACAGTTACACCTCTGGACAAATTCGGAATTCACGATCATACAAAAACATTTATTGTTGGTTTTAAATAATTTTGTAATTTCAAAACTCATTTGCATGGAAAGTGATTCGGTGTATCGTAAATTTATGCGAAACGCATTATAAAATCTGTAATTTCCAACAAGTATTCACTGTATCGTCATCGCCAAATACCGTCACTATTTGTTAATTTTTCAAAAATTTCGTTTTGAAGACGGCGGATTGTAGTGAATATTGCTCTAGATTAGAGTTGGAAAAGGAAATTGTGCCGGATCTGGTGGGTAGTGTCACAAATTTTAGGAAATTGTGTTGTAAAGGAAGAGGAAATGTGGATAAAAATCGCGATTTGTGATTGTTTCGTGTATTCGTTTTAGTTTCGTTATGAGAATTGAGTCAATTTTCGATAAAAATAACAATTTCAATCAACTTTATCCCCAGCGAATCGATCAATTTACAATTAAAAATTAATGACGTATCGATCGTTTATTGTTAGTTTTCAATTACACAAACACGAGAGAAAAATGAGAGTTGATGACCTACTTCTGTACAATTTCTGACAAATATTTTAGCATTCTGGCTATTATCGTACGTGATTATTATTTTTTGATTCTAGTAATTGTGCACTCGTGTCTTATCCCTCAAGGATCCTTTAACTCAGATTCTAATATTTCAATTTATCCAGCCTTAGAGCTATTTTCAATTCGAATGCTTGAATTTTGGCCTATTTTTGAGAAATTTTAGCCCCAAAACAAGGCAAATTTGGCTCTTAAATGGGCAAAACGGAAATTTTGACTCCCTCGTTCGTTTTTTAGAGGACTTCTCAAGTTAAATATTTTAATTTAGACAAAACTTTGGAGTCGAATTCTTGACTTTTTGCTTTTAGATTTTACCACGACCAATCGTTAAAATGGAGATTTAGGGCTTTTAGTTCTTGATTTAAACGCCCTCACTCAATCATTGAGAGGATTTTTCAAGTTAAATCCATCCCTGTCTCCATTTCAATCCAGCCACGTTCGCTATATTTATACCATACGTGTACGTAGATTTGTGAATTTTGGTTACTTTCAAAATCTCTTCCCGTTCATATAATCGCTAGAATTCGTGATTGGATCTCACAAAACGTTATTTCCAACGTCTTGTATTCGATTAAGACAAAGTTGCCACAACACTCTGACCTCTTTGGTATGTACAATGCTCGAGGCATTCACATATAACACCAGATATATCGTCCCATTATCATCATTACCATTAAACGACAAATTTCTGTTCTATCAAATAAATTTCAAGATCAATTCGAATTCCCCAACGTCCATAATCGACGACAATGCACGAATAAAAATGGATAATAAACTGGCGAGATCACCCAAAACGGATCGATTGAGAATTTAATAGCCAACCCCCGCAACTAATATCAAAGGAATGTTAATAAAAATTGCTATAAAACAATGGATTTACATATCCACAATTCTATCTATAAGACGGTTTAATTTTCGTTTGAAGTATAAACGTAAACACCTGGGGGCCAGGTGGGAAACGGCCAGGATAACGGTCGCTGTGCGTCTTGAACGGCTTGATTAAGGCAATAGCGATAAATTCCGGTACGGTATGCGGTTGTGTGGAGAAAATATGATAATTTTTATTATGGTTATCGTTAATATAATAGTGGATGGAATAGAGGAGCCTTGAAGTGTCCCTATATAGGCGGAATCAAAGACTCTTTAATTAAGTTGGAATCAATTAATCTACCAATGTATACACGTCCCTTATTCCTCTCTCTATGCCCGCTATTAGCATGTTGCATAATTCAATAGTTGCACTATACTCGAGTAATTAAATGTTGTTTACATTGTCATTAAGGAAGAGGCGAATATCAATATTTATGGAACTATCGGAAATTATTAAAAATCCACCGGGTAGAGTGAGTTTTCTTAACAACAATAGCCTTGAGCTGGACGAATATTGTACAAATCAATTACAAATTGATAAATTCCAATTATAAACAATTAAATAATTGTCGATTTCGGGGAGTTTCCGCTCAAAATTATAAACATACCGGAATATGATCAATAAATTCATGAAGGGATCGCGTGCAATGGGGGAATATCGTGTGTGTATTAAATATATACAATTTTTAGGGGTGACTTTGAAACGTAATAAAAAATTTCCAAGACTTTTCCTTGGCGTTATACAAAGGAAAACTTCTATTTATAATTAGATTTGTTTGTAATTGTGGATCGATTGGGCCAGTTTATTTATTTCCAACATATCGCTATTGATGAAATATTTGTATTGCGAATCGGTTCTATTTAATTATTGATTAAAATTTCTCGATTTATTTTACAGATGTCATCTGTTTTTGTTCATTCTATTATACAACACTGCCTTTAAATTGCCTGCAAAATGACCACAATGGTAGAACTTGAAAGTTGGCTCATATATCAGTGCATTGCCACAGAGTGCAGCGACTGTTTATGTGAGTAAAAATCTATTTATGAACGCTCAATTTCAACAACACCCAAAACAAACCACCATTCATTCGTCCGTTTTATTAATTTATCGAAATTGACGATTTTTATTTTATTTGATTTGAGTTTTTTTAGGATTATCGGTCTGAATTTTTGTACAATATCGGCCTAATGTTGGATTCAGGTAGGATTTTATTTTAATTTAATTTATTTTATTTCATCGTAAACGAGAGTATAGTTCTTATCGTAGAGGATTTCCTCAATTCGAAATTTGATAATACAAAATTTTTTCAGTTATGAGCGAGAGTGCATTCAGGGCGCGCGATATCGGCCTACGTGCCCAGAAGAAGATCCTGTCTCGGATGGCCGGCCAGAAGGTAGCCCGAGCATTCATCGACGACACCACCGCCTCACTATTAGACAATTTATACCGTCTAGCCAAGCAATATGTAAGTCGTCCAAATTTCAAACCAACACATTCGATTAACCGTAAAAATTACAGTCGAACAACAAGAAAGAAGCGGAAAAATTGATAAAGAACATAATAAAAGTCGTGATCAAATTGGGCATATTGCATCGCAACGGCCAATTTACACCCGATGAATTGAAATTAGCCGAACGTTTTAAACAGAAATTCCGTTTGGCTAGTATGGCGATCATATCGTTTTATGAAGTCGATTTCAGTTATGATCGTAATTATTTAACAACGGCGCTATTAGACAGTCACAAGTGCCTACAATCGATCGTTTCGAAACATTTAACTGATAAATCACAATCACGGATCGATATTGTGTTTAATTTCTTTACAAACGAACAATTCCTGGACGCTATATTCAAAACGAATTCGGAATATCGCGATATTTTAGGCCGAGTTGTTGCCGATTTGAATAAAGCGATCGATAATGGGGATCTCTAGTGAAAATATTTTAATTTTTAGTAGTTTTCGTTGATTTTTATTGGAAATTATATGTTGAATGGTCGGTGTTTATTTGTACGCAGTGGAATGTACTTACAATTTAGCTTTTTAGTCGTATTCTCTAACTTAACAATTGCGTTGTAATGGTAACCGGTCGCCAAGTTATAGAATACCACTGTTTGATTTGTAAAACACAACATAATCAAATTGCGCACTATTATTGAACCAATCGAACATATTTCTATACACACAAATTTAAAAAGACGGTATTCTTGCCATTTATGTACATAATTCCACATATCTTTTCCATTTTTCAAATATTAGAATTATATTTTTGCACCGAAGTATGTAGACTTATACAATTATTACTACAAAAATACCTAAATCCTATCGTATATTTTATAATAAAGAATCTAACAGCTTAAGACAATAAAATCAGCAGTGTACACGTTTTCTACTAGTCATAAGCCATTTCTTTGTATTATTATAATTATTTATTGAAGATTATTCTCGTTTTATAATTGAAAGTCGTATCAAAGACCAAATATTACTCGTTATACAGCAATATTATTGATTTACCAAGTATCCTCGATTTAAATGATAATTAACACAAAACATTTAATTAATGTATGATTTCTAGTTAACTATTTGTATGAAATTATTGAATAAATTGTCAAAAAATGAATGATGAACGAGAAAAATTCCTCCTCCAAATGTAAACCGCTAATCTCCCCCAAATAACGCCTAAATGTTCAATTTTCAGTAACAAAAATGTAATGAAATACGACACCGAACAGGATATAATCCTAGTGCCCAACAAATATATCGGTTTGAATCAATTTTATTTAACAATGCGCCACGAAATTTCCAGTTTGAGTAAATCAAATATTCAGGTAATCCTATCGAATTTGTAATTGTGGTAATTTATGTTTGAATTCAGATTAGACGGGAGTTATTGCGCGAATTACTGTTGCAAGATTTCGAAGAAGAAAGAGAAGAATTACGAAAAATCGGTCTAGGTTTCGTTATTAATAACCGATTATAAAACAAACAATATTTATTTATTTTTGTTTATCAATAAATAGACGGATTGTCTAAAATTTATGTACAATAAAATTATACCACAATATTTATTATCATTATCATTAGAAGAATGAGTAAACCAAACGGATAAATTCCAAATATTCTGTTCTAACAAAATTAATTATAAAATCCTTATTATTTGTAATACTCAACTCGTTGTTGAGTTTGTTTTCATTGTTTTAATCGAATCGACGTGTTTAAATCATCATCTTCACTAACAGTATCTGAATTATTATCGTGCCTTCGTTTATAATCTGGACCATCCTCACCACGTACATATTGATCAGTAACATGAACACCAATAATATTTGAACCGGGTACTTCAAACATTGGTTCTAATAATAACGATTTCCATTATGGCCCGTAAACCTCTAGCTCCTGTTTTACGTTCCATTGCTAATGTTGCTATTGCATCTAATGCATCTTGTGTAAATGATAATTCACAATGATCCATTGCTAATAAACGTTGATATTGTGGTAATAATGCATTCTTCGGTTCTGTTAATATTCGTACTAACATTGTTTTATCTAAACTATGAAATGGTACTAGAACCGGAAATCGTCCAACAAATTCCTAGAAAAAAATCATGTTAATTCATTAATTATATGAATGATAATAAACGAACTGGAATCATTCCAAAATCAATGAGATCTCTGGCTTGGACTTGACGTAATGCCACATCTTTTTCAGAATTCTCCTCTTCAGCTGTCTGAGATGATTGATATAAAGTCGCTTGTTGGGCAACAGCTCGCCTGCCTTGACTCGTCGATACTGGCGCCCCGAATCCTAAATACAAAAAAAAAAGGCACAAACATTACTATTTCGCTTAAATACAGTTCTCGAGAAAAACCATTATTTGATAAACGATTTGAAAAATATTTCAAGGATTTACAGGAAAGTACTTTCAAATGACCTAAGAGGTCCAAATTTTGCTCAAATGATCTCCAGGAATCCCTCTATAAATCCTTTAAATATTTAGTTAAATACTCGATATAATAGCCACGATAGTATAGGCGATATTTTCACATACATTTTCATTATTTCGACGTTGAATTAAACGCTCCAAACCGTTATAAGCTCCACTGGCCACAAATAAAATATTCGTTGTATCGACTTGTATTGTTTCACCGCGCAATTTCCTCGGTGAATTACGTTCAGGAACATTAACAATTGTACCTTCTAACATTTTCAACATACCCTGTTGTACACCTTCTCCTATAAAATAAATATTATTGATATTTGTATAAATATAGAATCAATAAAAATATACCGCCAACATCGCGTAATTGGTGTATACCAGGCACGGCGCCAATTTTATCAACTTCATCGAGAAAAACAATACCAATCTGTGCCCTTTCTACACTAAAACTAGCATCTTGTAATAATTTACCGATAACACTCTCGATATCTTCACCAACATAACCGGCTTGTGTTAAAGTTGTACAATCACAAATAGCAAACGGTACATCTAAACATTGCGCTATAGTTTGAGCTAATAGAGTTTTACCTATAAAAATATAATTAAATATTTATTTATAAATTTGTAAATTTATATACAAACCAGAACCGGTTGGGCCAAGTAACAGAATATTGCTTTTCTCTAATTTTAAATCGTGCGTTTGACGGTCTAAAATATCGGAACCTACACTAGATTGGCCGCGTGTCGTTGACGCCGATGTAGTTTCGTGGATATTCCCAACTGAATTATTACCATGCCCCAATCCTGTTATATGGAGAAGATCTACACAATAATATTTATAATAAAAAATACTTGGAGAATTTCGATTAAAACGTACCTCTATGGGTGACATTTTGATTAGGCCCGTGTTCCATTACCGCAATATCTTGTCGATTATTCACATGTTGTTGTCCATTGGGTGTATTATTATAGATACGTTTATAGTGATTATACACAGCCACTGATAATACCTGGAAAATTTCGTTAATTAGAGAATTATCGTGTTTTTTTTTGTATATAATTCTACCTTTTTCGCGTACTCTTGTCCGACAACATGTCGATTCAAATAATCGTAAATCTTCTTCGGCGGCGGCGGTGGTTTCCGATAAAACCCATTCTTCTGATCGACATTCTCTTTTTTCTTACTATCAACCTCGCTCAATACCACAAAGAAATGATGGCATTTTTCACATTTAACAAATCGAGTTGAACTAACAAACGTTTCAACATGTGTACAAACATCACCGCATTTCGGACAAGATAATGTGTTCTTATTCCGACCACCACCGCCACTACTACCGGAATTACCACCACCGCTACCGCCACTTTTACTAACTGTAGCATCCTTCGTTGGGGGTGTATTTGTTGTTGTTGGTGGTGTATCGCGGGGTGGATCGCCTGAACCGGCCGATTTTAATAGAACAACACATGTTGATAGTTGTTTTTTGTTGTGTAAAACGGATTGTTTATTGTAAATTGCTGATAAGATACCTGAAAATAAGAATTAATCGTGTCAATTTATGAATAATAAAGTGATCGTACAGACATAAAACCAGGGTCATTGGCAATAATCATAACTATGAAAATTTAGGTCGCACAATTCGCTGACATTGGCATTAATTCTGAGACGTTTTTTCTTTATTATTCGTTAAAAAAATGCAAATTCTATTTGTAATCAGAAAGGAATAACAAAAACACAAACAAAATTGGTGCCAATTTTACAACTCTAACAAAAACAAATTCAACAATGGATTGGTAATTTAAAAATGAGTTTTAGCTAAACAGCTTTGCCTCTTCATGCAATAAAAAAAGTGCGATAAGGAGTTTAATAGCTTATCAAACCAAATATTGTACAATATCTAAACGCACATACGAAACATAAAAACTGGAATATTTAGATTAATCATTATCGCTAATTACGTGTTGATAACTCAATTAAAACAATGATAAATCTCACCATGTTGAAATTTAGTTGAACGTGTAGCTAAGGCCAATTTGCCAACGGTATAAATCCCACACCGTACAGTACTCATTACAACCAACTCTCGATAAATTTCTCTTATTTAATTACGATTAATTCAAATGACTGTTGTTCTGATTATGTTTTTTCTCTCATCTGAAGAGTATATTGGAAATAATCGTGATTTTGTTGTTGGATCGCACAACCTTTTTCTGAACCTTGATGATACGTCAAGGTCTGAATGTCATGACGCAATTAAAACAAATAAAATTTCACTATTTGGATCAATTTAATGAGTTTGTTAATCGGTGACTATTTCCAATTGACTACCGAATTATTTTCGTCTTTTTTTAATTTCAATTAACTGGAATTTAGATGAATTATTAATTTAGAAAAATGTTTACTTGGTGTTTTTCTGGCTTTTTTGACAATTTTGACAGATCATCTGGACAATGTTGCCAAATACTCATCAACGAAAAACTGATAGAGCGATTTGATTGCAAGAGACAAAAATAATTAAAATTCCAATCAACAAACCAACAATTTGCATAATTTGTCTCGAATTTTCTAGACGAAATTAAATGATTTCGAAACAAGAATATAGTTGGAAATTCAAAAATTTACAGGCGAATCATCGATGTGGCATCGTTCAAATTTAGCGACATCTATACAATTACTATTGAATTTTAAACAACGTTGCCTAGTTTTCCATGTATGTCTAATTTGAAATAAATTTGATTATTGATGGAAAAAAAACAACTAAAACCACCTAATTTTAACGTTCAATATTAATTAATATCATTTTGAAATCAGCAGGTGCGAATTTGCGTCCATACGTTCCTGTCAATGATTTATCTAGAAAAATCTGGCAATGTTGCAAGTTTTTAAAAATTCGGTTTAAAGCAGCTCATACACCTTGAAATAAGTTACAGATGTTGTATTAGAGCACAATTAGTCAATTTGAAATGTATTAAAGGGTCATTCAGAATTGCGGCCCATTTATTCGAATGTAATTAAATTACAATTCAACATATACAATATTCGGTTGAAAATTCTACAATTTCAACTATCTATACTTATTTCTTTATAAATCAATTCATCACAATTTAACTGGTAATAATCAATTATAATTAAAATAATAATAACAATATCAATCAATAAGGGGACGTGTGATTTATAATACTGGACTATCGAAAATTTAGCAAAATAAATAAGGATCACTAGACTGTTATTAGTTCTTTTTGTTTAACTGAGCCTTTATAAATTATTTACATTTTTCGTTTTTTCTTCTTTCAAGAACTATTTACCAGCTACTTTCTCGCATATTGCATTTGTAAATTCTGAACATTTAGCTTTACCACCCAAATCGCCCGTTAAATACTTCGCCTCTTTTATTGTATCGTAACAGGCTTGTTCGATTCTTGTACCATAATCATTCAAACCCATATATTTCAACATCATTACCGATGACAATAACAGGGCAGTAGGATTGGCTAAATCTTTTCCGGCTATATCAGGAGCTGTACCGTGAACCTACAATTAAAATCAATATTAATTTAATTTAATTTAATTTAAAATTAGAATAAATACCGATTCGAATAAAGCGCCATTGATGCCAATATTACCAGATGGTGTTAAACCTAAACCACCAACTAAACCGGCACACATATCAGATAAAATATCACCGTAAAGATTTGGCATTACTAAAACATCATATTGTGTCGGATCTTGGACCATATTTAAACATACCGTATCGAGATATTTCTCTTCGAATTTAATATCAGGATATTTTTCGGCCATTTCACGGCAACATCTCAAGAATAGACCGTCGGACATACGCCTAAAGTTCGCAATAAATCAATTATATCAAATAATTCACGCAATAAGCAATTTTGTGAACGTAGGTCGGTGACTTGTTTCAGCCGTTGTTGGTAATGTAGATTTTTTGAAGGAAATTCTCAGGCCGTAAAAACAGAAATCTACATGACCGACAAACAGTTGAAATAATAGCCAAGACAGCTTACTTGAAATGTTTTAAACCTACATAATATTGGCTTTATGTACCGCTGTAACTTTACATCGATTATTCTCTTTGGTATATTTGAAAGCGAATTCAGCAACCCGTCTAGATGCATCTTCAGTGATCAATTTGATACTCTGTACAACACCATCGACAATTTCATGTTCAATTCCAGAATATTCACCTTCTGTATTCTCACGAATTGTAACAACATCAACGTGATCGTACAAAGTTTTATAACCTTCTAAACTACGACACGGTCGTACGTTTGCATACAAATTGAATTCTTTACGTAATGCCAAATTCAAACTCCTATGCCCCTTACCAACCGGCGTCATCAACGGTCCCTTCAAGCCGACTTTATTGCGATTTACCGAATCGATAGCGGCTTGTGGTATACCGAATTTGCCATCAGGTCCCTGGTAATATAACAAAAATTCAATCAATATTGGAAATTACTAGATAATAATGGGGAGATACCCGAACTGGGGTGACATCTACGGATTCCCATTCGATTGGTACTTTAGCCGTTGTGAAGATCTTCTGGACGGCTGCTGAAATCTCCGGACCGATACCATCGCCGGGAATTATGGTACATTTACGTGGGGCACTACTGTATAGACGGGCACCGGATTTTTTAGTCGCATTGGTAGCCTGAAAATAGACGAAATTTAAATCGATTTAAACAATCGAAAAAGGGGTACATTCGATAACCAGACATACTATAGTAACGCTACTATATATCCATTGTTGTCGATTTTGTTATCGTTAATAAAATTACGAATGGATTTTGTGTTCTGGAATTGATTAAATGGCAATATTGCAGTAATAACAATACGATATTGTATGTGTGGTTATGTGATATTGGATCCATACCGGAGAACTAACCTCAAAATCAAATGTCAAATAGGAGTCATGTTATATAACACAAATACTTACAATTTTTACATTTTCCGTTGGTTTTTTCGCTTCTTTCAATGTTGTAAAGAATTGTTGAAACTGCCATTTGATAAATAAGGGACAGGTCAACAAAAATAATCATTAGAAAAACTAAATGAAACATGCTGTGTTAGAGGGAAGTTTTCAGGTTGGATTTCAATTCAAATAAATTAAGCAACTGATAGATTAGAAACAAAAATAACTTACGAATGTTTTAAGGAGTTTGGCTGCCATAATTTTGTCGATATTTTCTTGTTAATTTTCTTATTTTGAAAAAATAAACGGTGGAAGAAACTGTTTTAATTTCGTTCACCCCAAAGTGGTGCAGGGCATGCGCATTGGAAAGTCAGCCTAGTTGACATATCTATGAAACCAATAAAATCAAATTTATTTATTTTGAGATTTAATTGTTTCCAGGTATTTAAGCGCTAAATTTCCAGTTTTAATCACGCAATGAATTTATTTAATTTTATCCGCTCAAGTTAAAACAAGATAAAATTGACTTCAATTGTCAATTGACAGGTATACTCTTTCCGAATTTTTGGTGTATTGACTTTGTATTTATCCCTCTAATCATAGAACCAAGACTCGAAAAAGTCAATTTAATTTATTTGTTCTGTTCAAATCTAGAAGTTAATTGGATAACATTAAGAGGTGTTATAAAAATTAGATTCTCGAGATTCTATAAATGATGAAACATCTGACAACGTTGCTTGTAGAGTTGTAACAACCAATAGAATCGGAGAGTTTGAGCGGCTTTTTTAAATTCAAAAATTTTACAACCAAAACTTTGACTTACAATTTTAATAATGTATAGAATTTCTTTCTATTAAAGATTTGTACAGACGCTAAATTGAATAATCTTGATATTCGTTCGTTCGTTTTAATTATCCGAGAGTTGAATTAAAGATATTTACTTGTAGATGCACTAGTTACATTTAGGTGTAATATCCTTTTACTTTGAAACCACTTGAAAGTTGAATGGAGAACGGGAGAGAGAATAGGATTGTTTTCACTCCAACCAATCTACAGGAATCAACTAATGTACACACAAAAGAGGACGAATACAATCCGTATTTCTTGTTTTTTTTTTTTTGATTTGACAAAAAAGTATCCGTTCTTTTATTCCACTTTAATTAACGTCAATGGAACGAAATGCAGGATTATAGAACGAATGCAGATGACACTCATTGCATTTCCCACACGTATGCGGCGTATTCACGCACATCATCATCGTTTTTATTCTGCAAAATGGTATAGTTGGGGATTACGTGGAGAAATATAGACAGTAGCCGGAATAGTGCACTATTTTTAATACTTCTATAATCATACACTCAAACGAGCTTTAATGTTGAATATGCATTTTTCATTTCCTAGATTTTATGAAGATATCATTGCTATCTCTATTGGAGCGGTATGGGTTTTATACAATTGACAGATCCTTATTGTGCTATTACCACTACCACCACTAATAACAATAATGTTCGATGTAGATGTGTGTGTCGGTTGGAGTTTTTGTAGAGAGGAAATGATGGAGTAGAGAGGATTGTTGTTGCGATGAGGGTGAGGCAACAGTCTGTGGAGAATGGGATGATTCGTTGCGATGTAAAAATCATCCCCGAAGGGGTTGATACGGCTACAGTTATATTGAAATCGGGGAGCGCGCCGAAGCGATGTTTGTGATTTGTATGTGGTGGTGGTGGTGGTAGTGGTGGTTGTAGAAATGGAACACACCACTCATTACCGTCTCTTGTAATAATTCTTTATATTGAAATATTTTTTTGATTATCAATAGCGCCGATCTCTTGAGACTTAAAGGTTGTAATAGCGATAAAAATAACATGTGAAAATAACCGTAACAAAGGGCTAATTTTGTTTCGGTATTAAACAGATTAGTCACCCCCTGATGGTATTAACAATAGCCAGAAATGTAATAATCTCGCCGCATATTATATAAAACCACAAGTGTTATTGACGTGTATGTACGCCCCTCTATACCTCATTATCACAATGCGTGCCCTTTTCCCTGATACACACTCGCCCTTTTGTGTCTCTCTATCAACAATAGTATAGCGAGATGGCTATGGTGAAATTAACCCGACAGTATATACGTTCGTTTTCCTTGTTTTTCATCAACTGTCAAATTCTGGATATATCCAAATGCCAATCAACAGTATCGAAATCCAAATATATACAATAAGGGTGGGTGTAAAGCGTCGATATTATTGCACATTTCGATCACATAATTCATTTGATAAAATGCTGAGTTTTGTATATTTCCGTATCATTTTATCAAATATCAATTATTAAACAAAATCTATTCGTTCGCGTTGTGTATTTGCCGGGCAACATCAATATAATCCAATTAGTTTACAATAATGCATCAACTTTTCAAAATGCCTGGCTCTATTATCGGAATGAATTAATGAATATTAACGTTTAGACAATAAATAGACTAGATGGTTATTGTATTACTGATCTATTGATTCAATTTTTTGTTATTTTTTAAACTACAACACAAGGAACTACTGACATGAGGCTTAATCAATTTGACGAATGCAATTCGATACTTTAGCCCCTTGGCAATCGTCTCCACAATACACACACATATTTGATTTCTAAAAGTGATAAAAGGGTGAATCTAGGGTTGTATTCGTTATTGCACAACCCTTGACTTCTCCCACGATTTTTCGATCAAATTCAAAATTTAAAAAAAAATCTATTACGATCCATTCTGTAAATGGGTGAAGTTTGATAGACAGTTGATTCGAGATGATCATTCCACTAACTAACACCCCATTCGCTATATTTCCACCCTTACCGCGCTCGTATCTATGTGAGCGTGCTCCATTCCGTATGTTACACATGTATACGATATGCAAATAATATAAAGTTGCTTATTGTATCCGCCACCGTCTTTAAATTCATACAAATTCAAAGCCGATTTAACACGCTCCTCTAACGCTTCTATCAATCAAAAATCACCCCCTCGAGATGCAGTCGAATATCTTCAGAACTCGGTTGTAATGATTGAAATTAGTTGGAAGTAGTAGGGTGTCTGTCACCTGTAGAGAACCGCCCCACGTGTACATGTACGACGCCCCACCCCCACGTCATTATTATCACATTTAGCGCCCCTCATTGCGTGCCGTACTGTCAGCGAACCAGCACGTGGTCTGCCGCTGTTTTATTAACGTCGCGACGCCGACGACACACGGACGACAAATTCGAAAAAATCCACCAATGATTGAAGTTACGAATTTATTGTAAATAGTGTGTGATTCGCTTCAATTGACGGAAATTCAGGTAAATATTGTGCACGTTTATCGAATTTCGTTACAATTTTAGACTAAAAAACAACCCTATGTTCCATGTCAACAGTTTCAAAGCGATACATTCTATTTCTATACACGTTTTTAGTCTCCTCATATTTCTCTAATTGATGAAAGAACTGTTTTCGTCGTTTTGTGCTTTCTAAAAATAAGAAAACTCCATAAAAGTGTCGTTAATTTCTACTAATAATAGTAAACACGAAAGAGGGTGGATTTGTTGTTAATGACAACTCAACGGAGAATTCGAACCCAACTGGCGGAAGTTGTTACACATGCAAAAGGTCCTGGAAATGACCCCTATGACGGTGCAATTCCTGACCACAAAACCGCACTCACCGGAACTTCTACACAGTCAATAGGGGAAACTACCCCTAGTTGATTTTTTCGATTCGGCCAAGTTGTCTTACCGTTAAGTCGGGTTGGACAAAGCGAAATAGACGCGGCGTAATGTTCTTTTATCGTGTATGTAAATATTAAGGGCGTATGGGGAGATGTGTCACGGTCTTAATTACAAGACGATTTTACGGAATACGCAAAGCGTACAATTTAATGAACGATACGATTGATGAACGGCGGTAGTGTGTGTGTGTTTGTGTACGTCTATCCATAAGGCATTAAATTAATTAGAAGTGGAACTGTTGTTTGCATTACTGTAAAGCTGTAATCTTGATAAGACAAAGATTGAGACAATATGGAGGCTCTCGTTAATTAAACATTGTTAGATTGTAATTAGTCTGACTGATGATGGTTGTTTGTTTTATAGGACATTTCATATTATAGAAATTTGTTTAAGTAAATCTTTAAAAGACCGACAATTCGTCAAATTAGTAACGAAACGTTCAATATTCGGATGTAAATTGTGGAACATCTCCCCTTCAATGATACCAGAACGAGATCCGGGATTTAAAAGGTTTTTATTTAGTCGATCCGAAGTGTGTTTTCTTGTAAGCACGTCTTTACACAATCATTTTGATGTATGCGTTGTCTTGTCTAACACTTTATCCAACATTGATTCCACAATATGCTCCATGTTTTCTTTACAAATTCATACATGGATTTATCTAAATTCGATTCCTGTATCCGGTCGGATCACTATCAGGCACGTTCCACGAAAATTCTATTTCTAGACGACAAAGAATCGAGGCGCAATTTCGTTAGACTGGATGGCGGTTGACACAATGGAGGTCGCGTTTCCGTCGCGAAGTCCAGAGTTCACGGAAATTGCGGTAGTGGTGGTGGTGTTGTAAAGCGATAGTAGTCCATCGGGATGTATATACGCGAATTACAATAGGACTAGACGGGTATTGTGTGCACAACCATCGGTCTCAGACAATACGTTTGGAAACAATCACCACCATCAGCATCACCATAGCGATGCACTCTGTCGTTATCTGAAACTTTGCCTTTTAATGATAGTTCACCTATCTCCCCATTTTGATAACAATTCAAATAACACACAACAATATTCCACGATATTCCAGTTAAAAATCGAATTTACCCGGCGCATCCACCATTTTTACAAATCTCCCAAAAAAATACTAATAGTAATAGATTGAAATGGAATCCATCCAGCTGCTGATACCGTGACGGTGCTATTGTTGTATTTAATAAATCCGGCAAATTCATTCACATCGCTAGCAATTTCATTAACACGCCAAAATGGAACGAATATAAAAAGAAATAGACATACACAAAGAGTTAAACAGTTATCGTCCAACCGAAAATATTTCTTTACAATTCCAACGTTAAGCTCTTCCAGTCTAAGAGACTTCCACAATATCGTTAGAGATGGGAATGCTGTTGTCATTCATGTGGATGTGGCGTCTAAATCTGCCACAGTCGAGTTTGAGGAGGAGTTGGTGCTTTTGTTGAAGCAAAAGCAAACCACCCACATACTTTACAAAAGATTTATTAAGTTTGATGGAGGTTTTAGTAAATATCAATGTATAACTTGTGCGGATCATAACAGAATTCGGAGAGTTTTAATTGCAGAAACGAACCGCTGCTCTATTATTAAAATGTTAATATCGGTGACGGTTTGTGTGTAGAATAAGCTGCTTAGGGTTTTAAACTCATCCCACTCGATTAACGGAATGTATAAGGAGAGAAAGGAAGGCAGAAGTGCGGTTTTATTGTTGGAAATCTCGGCGACACCTGCTGCATTGTTGCTATACTTTTACAAAACTTATTAGTCAGATATATCTTTTCTATTCGTGCTCCATTCTCTTCTAACTTGGATCTCTTTTTGTGGCAATAAAATTGCTAGTAATATCCTGGATAATGATGAGTCCTTACCGCGACGGTTATTACTTCCTCTTTGCATTGTTCTCAAACTAGATCGTCTCTCTATTAAAAAAACGACAGATTTTAATATAAAACTCGACGCTTGTTTGCTGGATAATTCATGAATTAACGTGTTTAATATTGATGATTTCCTTATTGAGTACGGTACAATTATGCCAAATTCTAAGACAATCTATAATAGAAATTGAGCCATTTGTAGATTGGTTGAGGCGCAATTAAATCATCTGTATTTGTCGTTTTATATAAGAAAAGGGTTGTGAAAGGAGCCGAATCTGTCTGTCCTTTCGCACGGTTTCCCAACGAAGATGATTATTATTACACAATACACCCGTCTATCTCCACTCAACAATCCTGAACAACTCAAATACGTCTCTGAATATGAGCAATGAGCATGACACAGTGATTTATAACGATCGCATGACTTGAATTTGTCGCAGGCTCTCATTCTTTCAACAACAACAACAACTAGGAAGGCGTCGTTAATTACTCAAAAGCGGGAACGGAACGGTTTTTTTCATTCTATAAACTCGCACCCTTAAGGTTTCCTCCCTGAAAATACCCGGGGGCCGTCCGTAAGAGAACAACGGTTCATTTTTCTTTTTTTAATTGCAAATTAGTCGTTGATTCTGAAATTGGACAGTCAGTGAAACTTTATAATTTTATTCTCTTCAACTCGTAGAATGTCAATTATGTTGGAATTGTATTACAATTGCGAATTGAAATTTCTTCGAGTTTCCATTATGCTCTCCCTTCTCTTAATTATAGATATTTATATTTTCGTTTAAAAGTAAACTTATACAAACTCAAAACTGTTGCTTTTAAAGTTTTCGGTGGGAACTGGCAGAGCGATGGCATTAAAATTTATGATGCAATGTAGAAAACTAACAACACCACCAACACCGCCACCAAACAAAACAACAAAGTACGATAATTAAAAACAAATACCGAAATTTCCTGTTTGTTGGAAAATCATCCCATCATTAATACAAAAAAACATTTAAATCTATTTCCAGATGTCTTCAGCTAACGATCATCTGGCTCCGCCGCCGAAGCCACGGATGTCACCGTTAGATTTCCGCAATACAGATCTAGTTTCACGACTATTAGCCGCCACACCGCCGTATCTCTATAACATGTCATTGTTACCTAACACGTATTTCTTCAGCGAGATGCTACGATCCTTCGTCCAAGCGAAGAACGATCAATCGCGCCAATTAACCAACGGCAATTTACAAACAAGACGTCCACGAAAACGGCCGTGGACGGCTTCAGTACGGTGTGAAACATTTCAAAAAACTGAAACTCCACCGAAATTACCTGAAATTGAAACGAAAACCGACAGTCCGTTGGAATTAACAACGGAAAAATCACCACCGCTACCTGCTACAACTCTAACATCAACGACTGAAACTGAGAAAGCTGTAAATATCAAAATACACGACCAAATCACACCGATGTTCTCGAATCATAGTCAAGAATCCGGTTTGATTCTACCACCGCCACCGCCACCACCGCCGCCATCAATGTGGTACCCGCCGATCTATCCAACACCGCCGTACGGGATCGACCCTTTACATTTCTTCATCGATTTGAGAGTGTCCGGGCATATTTACGATCGTAAAAATCCAAAAGAAAGTACCGACGAATCGAGTAAATTGTTAACAAAGGATAATTTTAAACAATCACGACATACGTCGGCTTTTACAGTACCGACACAACGTAATCGTAATGTTGCAATGAATTTGAGTAATGTTGAAGAAACTGTGCCACCGAATGAGGTGAAGAATTCGATGAAATTCGATGTGAAATCGATGGGTTTTGAGAAAGACTACAATAAAATCGGCACATCGTACATTATGAATAATATAAGGAGTATTTATAAGAGTATTGAGGAGAATCAGAAGGAATCCAGCAAGAATGACGAGTCGGCTAGTGGTGATAATGCTGAAGAAGATGAGGAGCAGAGAAAGAAACGCGTCAAAGATTTGCGGGCTCTGATCGGTTTAGAATTAGTTGTTGATTATATGAACCACAGTAAACCGTCAACAATATCGAAATCTTTGGACGATAACAGTAGTTGTACTGATGTCGAATCCGTTGATAGTCCAGCTGTTGAAGTTGTTGCTTTACCAGATAACGAGACTTAAATTATTTTTTATTTAATGAATTGATTGAATCAAAATCTAGTCATTAATGTGCAGTATTTGAGTAGAGAATAAAACCGAAAAAATGATTATTTTTCATTTCCTTCTATATCGATTCTTCTGTCCGGCTTGCGAGAAAAATTACCATCTCTAGTTGTTATTTTATCATTAGCATCGCAAATAAGTTGGCAATTTTCAAATAACTTCAGACACTACTTTATGTGATAAGTCGTCATAAAGTGGTGATCATTTTTAATGGAAAATTCCAACAATTTCCTTCGGGATTTCACTTCAAGTAGAGTCACAATAAAAAATTTCGAATAATTACGATACTATAACAACACGACTTTTTAACATAAATCTCGTTATAATTTTTGTGGAGAAAGTGGCATCCCCGGTGTTTGCGTTTAAATATTGGCTCATAAATAAATCCGACGAACGAGCGGATATTTGCCGTCAACTGACGACAATATAATAATGATATTATTTCCTCTCAACCGCTGATGATTTATCTATTACAATAAAAGTTGAAAAAGTTGGAGGAATCGTAGCGATAATTCATTGACTAAAGTTACAAATTTCGATAAAAGAAACACAAATTTTTCAAGTCTACTATTATTCTAATACGATATTGATTGTATGATAATTTGTTTGGATATGATTGAAATGTGGGGAACAAACCCTTTCGGCTCGTTCTAGTGGACGCTTGTATTAAAATCTCACACAACCAACAAAGACTATAACTAATATTTGCTTTACGAAAGCTTGTAACTTATGAATATTCAATATCTATATGTAGATATGTATATGTGAATATTTACACATCCACTTCTACACGATGACGATGTTGGTGATGTTGAAAAGTCGCACTGATGCGGTCATATGTAACCTAGGCTAACACCACACCAAATTTGCATACGATTTTAACAATGCCCCGAGGTTTAATTTTAATGTGATTAAGTTTTGCATAAAAACCATCTACATATACACGTCAGCGATGTGTTGTTGAAATTAAATCGGTGAAATTTCAACAACACATATTCGTGTTGAATTACGCAAAAATGCAACATTTCAAAACCGCACAATTTTTTCTAAAAATTACAAATTTAAATGATTTAACGTTTTTCCGATTCTCCGGAAAACTAACTGGCCTATCGGAAAATTTCGGGGATATTTGGAAAGCGCCTCCAATTTAATAGTAAATAGATAGCGCAATTAAATCATTGAAAAATAGATATTATCAGCTAAGTCATAGGCGAAAATTAGAATTTAGAATTAGAAATTAGAATTTTCTTAAAATTTCCCAAAACAAATACATACGTCTTTCTTAGAGTCCAAGAAATACCATTTTCAACGAGATATCGCGCATTTGCCTAAGTATCAATATTTTTATGGGTTTTAATACGTCCATACAAGGATGCTTGGATTGGAAATCTTGCACGGGATAAACTACAAAGATATTAATAAATGTACAAAATTTACTGATAAGAAAACTAGAAAATAATAAAAATACGAATAATAAACATACAGATCTCCTAGTTACACTGAATATTCTCTTTATTCCGTTGCTTGTAATGGAATTTCGGACTAATTGGCTCCGTAACTTGTCCACTAGGTTTCACTTCAATCGGTTTGTATTTATGTACGGGTTGTGCTTTAAATTCAGCCTGTTTCCGCAATTGCATTTTCAATTGTTCTTCAGATTCCAAACGTTTTTGTTCCTCCTTCAATTTCTCTTCCAATAATTTCTTTTCTTTCTCTTGTTGTTTCAAATCGAATTCGTGTCGTTCTTTTACACGACGTTCAGTTGACAAATGGAATTCTTCAGTACTGATAACATGTGGTAATTTTACCGTTTCGAATGGTTTCATTTTTAAAACTGTAGCTGGACGGGCTTTAAATGTTGGTTGTTGAGCTAAATCTTCAATGCAGTCTTTCTGTAATTTCGATAATTAACAAAAATTTAAATCTGTATATAGAAATTTACATTGCTTGATTTTGAATTTAAACTGGTCGAGGAATTTGTGTGTTTAACACATTTAGGAGCAGGTTTTGCATGGAATTCTCTAGCTTTCTTCTCTTCTTCCAACGTCTGCAATTTGAATAAATTTCCGATAATACAATAAATAAATAAAATAAACCAACGTTTACTTTTTTTATAAGTTCTTCCTTTTTTTTCTTCAATTCTCCGTCGCGTTTCTCGAAACTAAACGGAATTGGTTGTGTTTTCTTCAATGGAACAAATTCAATTTTTGATGCTGGCGGTGTTTTAGATTTTGCAGTTTTCTATAAACATAAAAAAATATCAAAATCTATTCGTACACAAATTCAAAGAATTATTACTGGAGTATGTTTTTTAAGACATTGTGGTGTTGATGGATTTGTTAGTCCAGTTGATGATGGTTTTACCTCAAATGGATGATAAATAGCTTTAGGTACAGGTTTAGCACGAAATTCCACCTTATCCGGTGTTTCTTGTCCGACAGTCCTTTTTGTAGCCATTTGAGATAATTTGAAGGGTTCTGGTACTGTTGGTGATTTCTTCGGCGGGAGCGCCTTCATCGGTGGTTTCAATACTTTTGCACTAACTGGATTAGCTTTTATTTTGAATCTAAAACGGAAAAGTAGTTTTTTAAATAAAAAAAAATATATATTGAAATATCGAACTTTTTTGCTTCCTCAAATTCTAAGTTATCTTGTTCCTCTTTCGATAATACATAAATAGGTCTTGTACGATTTTTCGTTAATAATTTCGGTGTGTGTGGTTTTGTAGGTTTCGAATTGATTGGATGTTCAACATTGTTTTCAACACGACGAAATCGTTTCGGTGTAGCTTTATGGAATTTAAGTACAGCCTCAGCTATACTGACGAAATTACTCGATCCCATTACAGTCTCTTTCGGTTGTGCCAGTTTATTCAAACGTTCTTTACTCATATGATGAATATCTAATTTATTCAGCGAACTAGTCGATCCGCATTTAGTCAGTTTTAAATTGTTGAATTCGAGTCTATAATCAATTGATAAATAAATTAGCAACCTTAAAATTATAGGGTGTATAAAGGCATTTAATCACGCAGTTGTGACAGATTGTTTCATATTTTAGTAAATTTGATATCTCTTAAAAAAATTTAAGAATATGAATCAATCTACGACACAGCCCTACCCAATGCAAAGTGTCTCGGTATTTATTTTAAAACAGTAAAGATTTTGGAAGTAAATAATTACCTCGTTTGTTGTACAATTTGATTTTCTTCTTCCATAACTAAAGTCCCAACACTCAACGATCTCCTTAGACGAGTACTCTGTACAACAGCTCCCGAACCTATAATTCAAATAAAAATTTGGATAATTACCTATTTCTTCAATATTACATCTGAAAACTCACCAACTTCCGTCTTCATGGGTGAATAAAACATTGTACTATCATCATTAGAATTATCAACATTCAGCTTGATTTCTTCTTTTACTGATCGTCGGACTACGCTGGTTTGACGACTTTCTGATACTTGATCTAGCAATGCGATGAGAAAAAACGAAAGTTTTGATAACGCGTCGTTGATAGAATTTTGAAACTTACCGAAAAATGCATCAACATTTTCATTATCTTTATGGACTTTCATAAAATCGTAATATTGGGGAGCGTTAAGCGTGAATTCTTCAATCATTTTTTATTTAAATTAAAATAAATTAGAATAAAACACAAATTCAAAGACAAATATACGTTACAGAAAACGAGACAACAGACAGTTGAAAAGTGCTTTGAAATTTCATAAAAACACAGCTAGCGCATGCGCTACAATTTATAACACTAATTGTAGCTCTATTATAATAAATATTAGAAATTTATTGATAAAATAACGAATTCTGAATATAATCCACTGAAATTACAAAAAACGTAGTAGTTTGAAACTGCAAATTAAAATAATTCATTTTTTTGTAATTAAAACAAATTAAAAAATCAGAGCTGTAAATAGACTAGTTTGTAAAAAACGTACCAACAATAGAAACTCAAATGTTCCAAAATAAGCCGCATGAATTCTACAACCAGTGGCGTAACTAATTGTTGGTAAGCTCTTCAACTTTCAATTTAAAATTTTTCTCTAAAATTGACTCACCTTTCTGTTAGAATGTTTAATTTATATTTTTAAATTATCCAATATAATATTTAGGTTTTTATATTATTAGTACTAACTTATAAGAGCAAAAAAATAAACTGATGATTTTAGTTGGTATTAACAGCTCTACCAAGTTGATACAATTGTACCAACTTTGTTGGTAGTACCAACAAAGAATAAGACCCTATTTTTATTTTTTTGTAGGTTTATTATCGACTATTAGAGGTTCCTGAAATATTATGTTAGACGACCTACAATGTTTTAAAACTTGTAAATTGCATGTATAATTGGTTGCCTATACGACCTATAAACTGCTCGATTACAAATTCAATCATTTCAAGAATTTAATTATCGTTATCTATTGTTACGGTCAGTTTAAAGTCTAAAGTCGCCAACGATCAGATTTCGTAAAATTCAGGATTGTTACGATAGGCAGATAAAATCGAAATTTGGGTTATTTTTACTTTATTCTAATGTAATGCTCAACATTGTTCGATTCCGGAAAATGGAATACAATCTTTCTATTAAAATGAAACAATTTTCTGTTAAAGATCCCGGAAAATTTCCGTTTGTAATTTTCAGAAATCTCTAAGCTATTCGTATATTTTAACTGAAATTATGAGATAAACACCATTTTGTGTTGTTTGGAGAAGACTCAACGGTAAGAAATCGCCCCCTTATAGAAATAACAACATAATTACGAATAATTAAGGAATTTGTTGAGCATTTCGAATACGTGTGATGTTATTTGTTGGAAATTCTTTTTAAAAAATCGTTTATATTATACATTCAAGTATATATAATATAATTAGTAATTTCTCAGTTATTTTAGAATGCTTTAAAAATTCCCCAATTAGAAATATATCTTTTTTGATATCAATATCTATATATATAAGTATTTATATATATTTATAATATGTTAAAACTTTATACAGAAGGTTTCATAACAGACAATAATAATTTTCCCATTTTCTGGAGATTAAAAATTGTATAAAATCTTTAAAAATTTTTGTACTGTATAAAGATTCTTTAATTAATTTTTCTGAATTTCTTTAATGTCTATTATGATGCCCAGCTGTAATATTTTCATTTTTTTTAAATAATGATATAACAAAATAAAGAGAAAAATGAAACGTAAACTTCTCCACAACAAATTTCGTTCAATCGGTTAATTACAAATCAAATCTACTAGGATTTGATTTTATATATCTCTATTTTCTTTCTATACATTAGAATTTATACAAAAAAAATCAATAAAACATACAATAATGCCCGAATATTGAACGAAATTTGTTACATAATATAATAGTAATATAACAGAAAATATAGTAAAAAAAATAATAATAATGAGAGAAAGAACCAATAACTTTGCTATTTAAATATTACTAAACTACTAATACATATCTATCTATGGTGGAACTGTAGTTCCTGTACAAAATATAATTCCATCATTGACTTGACATTAACAACTGGCTGTTGTTTAAATACTTTACAACTATAATAAAGCTCTTTGTTTTGTTTCAATTATTAAATACCGAATTAATTTCGAAAATTTTTAGAATATATCGAATTTAGCAAATTATTATAGTTTAATTTGTAAAGTAGATTGATACCACAGCCAGGATGACGTTATTTCTCTCGTAAAATGGAGACACAATCATTGGTCAATTTTTGAGTTTATATTGTTAATATATCACTATTTTATTTAATAATAATTAAAAAAAAACACGTATTTTAATTG
The DNA here is from genome assembly GCA_020740385.1 of Mylabris phalerata. Lineage (NCBI taxonomy): Eukaryota > Metazoa > Arthropoda > Insecta > Coleoptera > Meloidae > Mylabris > Mylabris phalerata. Next base: position 863,934 of record JAJEOX010000299.1, on the reverse strand, counting down.
CCCTCACCGTCTTCCAGCTTTCTCTTCTTGCCCCTTGGTACTGTTGAAAGAATAATTTAGAATTTAACAATAGGATATAAATACAGGGTGGCCGAGAGGCCTATTAATTGTACAAGTTCCTGAAATATGTTCATCTATCTAATCTATCTACTTTTCAGTTATATAAAATTTTTGGTTAGTTTAGTATTTAGCCGTCTATGATTTTCGTAGGCTGAAAATTAAACATAAATTTCAGCTAAACATTGGAAAATAATTCAATTCTATAAACTCCGATTTAAAATGCATAATTTAGACTGTTTGAATTCGAAATTTGAATCGTTAGTTGCAAAAATGTAAATCAAAAATTATCAATTCTAAGCCGAAAGTCATGTTATCAAACTACTCTTAAATTTCGCAATAGAATTCCATTTACAATAAAAAACTAGGTTGTTCGACCCCATACAACGACAATATTTTCTAGGAACTTATACTTTTAACAGGCCCTGTAGAAGCCGAAAGTTACCCTCAGGCGCTTGTGCCTCTTCTTCAGTCGTTTCAAATTCCTCCTCTTCCACACCATCCTCATCCTCTTCCTCTTCACCGGCCTCGTAATCATCCTCATCCGATAACTCGTCTATATTATCAGCATAAACCATATTTAAATTAACACTGCCCTCTAATTCATCATCATCGTCGATTTCTTCATCTGAGGTCACCTCATCCTCACTATCCTCCTCGTTACCGTTGACTTCTTCATCGCCATCACTATCCGCCTCGCAGTCTTGAGCATCGTATCTTTGAAAAAAACAATAAAATTAGTTAATTAGGAAAATTGTATAAAGGTTAAAATTAGTTTATAAATTTCGAATTCAATGATTATCCTGATTAGTTTGTCTATTTTAGAATTTGAAGCATCATTTGCTAATGGATCGACGTTATGCAACATAAATGGATTTGGGCAAGTCGCTGCAGGATCGTTGAAATTTTGTGGAACACGAAAATCCACTTTTAATTGATTCGTAATAAATAGATTTGTGATAAATTACAATTTGATCGGTGAAACACCCTTACCCGTCGAGATTCTTGAGGCCGGGTATCATTTTGAACACCTTCTCCCGGTAGTTCTCCACGGAAGCCGCCTCATTATTGAACAAATCCAAACTTTTCAAAAATCTCAAATGCTTCAACGGTTCCAATGTGGCAATATCTTTAATTTTATTATCACTCAAATTTAAATGTGTTAGTTTCGGACATGCTTGCAACAGATTCAAACCATTAATGATCCTGAAAGATGATATTTCTGATATCGATTGATACGGTATTGGTTAGATTTTTACCTGTTACCGCTCAATTCTAATTTCTTCAAATTTGGTAATCTCGGGAAACCCTTCAACGATGTTAGACCGACGTTTATTAATGATAACGTTTCTAAATTGCTGAATTCATCGGTTAGTCCTATGATGCTAGTACTGCGACAATTATCCAAATTTAGTTCCTTTATCTGGAAATAGTTTATTTGTAATATTGTACGATTATCAATTTAACTGTAAATTATGTTTGTTGTAGAAGAAAATGGTAAAATAATCACCACATGTATTTGTTAAAGATGACGACACATTTACAAAAATTCAATTTTATTTATAAATAGGAGATAAGTTTATAGTTACCTCAGCCGGATTTCTACCCCGTTTCTCCAATTCTATACGTTTCTCCATGCCTTCGTTTCTTTTAATTATAAAATCGCACCGGGGTGGTCAATTCGATTAAATATCAAACAACGAAACAATACGAGAAAGATTGTTGTTTCACATAAACGATCACAATTATAAAATTAATAACCTTGCAACAACTACGCTGCTGTTTCCACATATACGACAACGACAACAACAACAAGAAATAGACGAAGAAGAAGATGAAAATAATAATGATGATGATGATGAAAAAGACAGCACACCACCGCCACTACGACTACCACCACTATTACCACAACGGCCACCAGCAGCAGTAGAGTCGCTTTCAAACACCGCCAAGACACACGACAACAACGACAACAGCCACGACCACGACGACGACGATAACAACAACCAAATACCCAGTCGGTCGGCACTAGAAGAACTCATCGATTAGCCGCCACCATACAGTAGCGTTGTTCAACAAATCTAAAACTATTCCAATGCAACGCTAGAGGGGTACCTACAATAACACACGAAAAACACCAGTAAATAAATGGCGGGAGATTTGATAACCAATCAAATCGCGTGAAATTATTGAGGTTAGTTTATAAAAAAAAAAATTACCAACAATTACCCGAAAATCGACAAATTCTCCATTTGAGAGAATTAAAAATTACACAATCTACTTCAATTGCGAATTTATAAACGAGCACTAAATCACAATTACGGATATGTATAGTAAAGACGCGCCATTATTTGAATTGTTATAATTCGACAAAATGGCGCGCTATCTTCAAATTCAAAATCTAGCGGGAATTATCGCACGTGTTATATCGTATCACGTGTTAAAACACGAAATTATTAATATAAGCCGTTTTTGATTTCACGTGAATTACAACAATGAGACAGACGAAACCGTAAATACTTCGAATTTTTCACTTCTATAGACGTCTAGTTTTCATCACGTAGACACGAAACATGTGATTTCGCTATTAAATAGAAACAATTCCAAGTAACGTGAAACTTGCAATTATTTTGTTCGTTTTGAGGGATTGAGGGTGAAAGAACTCTACAGGGTTCAATTGAGGGACGTCTTTAATGTAAAATTCAAAAGAATCAACAAATATTTACGTTGGACCTATTAAATCTGATGATGATTGAACAATTTTTTAAAATTAACAAAACAGGTGAAATGTGAGATTATTAAATGGGAAAAAACACGTCAATTTTTATCATGAAAATGCATTTTTATTAAATATGTGCTATGATGAATTAAAGTAAAAAATGGAAACAATGATCATGTATAATGGTTTTCTTTTAATTCTAATCAATGAAATACACATTATTATTATTATTATTGTTGTGAACCGCCATGTTAGCACCTCATGTACTGAAAATAAGTACAGAGTGACATACACAAAAAAAATTAAACAAAAAAAAATCAGTACAAAGGGCGATCTGAAGAAATTGTTTGTTTTTAATTAATAATGATGAGGTAACACTTGTCTTGTACTTAGGTTTCAAAAAACTATCTAATCGTTATTTCAATTCATTGGTTCCGGAAGAAAGCTAAGTGCTCTATGTAAATAAAGGGTAGTTCCAACGTAAACACACGATGAAAAATTATTAATACAAATAACAAATTTAATTTAACAAAAATACATTGAAGCGAAAATCATGGGCTTATCACAGAACATGTATGGCATGTTTTTAATTCTCCTTTATTTTATTAAATCACTTTTCGAGATTTATTTCAATACCGAAAAAAGTGAAAACTGCCTCGTGATTATGGCAGGGACAGGAAGCAGAAGCGCAATACTGTACAAATCCCGTTATTAATCAATAGTAAGCCATTAAAAAAACCAAAAAAAAAAAAATTAAAGAAATCAAACATTTCTAATTTTCTGCCGGTCTTAAAATCATCATCAATGATCAATTGTAACTAGTGAATTTGTTTCCTCGTTCGTTTTAACTATGACATATCCGAAGCACTAACTATTTACACACTTAAATTTCATAAATTTGCTCATGTACAATTATATTTTCATGGAAATTAGAAAAAAAATGTAAGTAATTGAAAACTTTTACAACTGTCCACGATATATCTACACGAATATTGAGATTTTGTCTTTGAATTTATCGCAATTTTACAATAACATGACCAGCATCATGCCAGATTTAATATTATTGATATTTATATTACAAATCACTTGTAGTAATAATCGACTATTATTTTAAAGTTGTCCCTATTTATGTTGCCCATTGTTTTAATTAAAAGGTAATAGTAACTGACCAGATTAAAAAGAAACTGAACTAAAAAAATCCTAAATATTACAAATGTGACCTAATGTAAATGTACAACAATTACTTTCAGTCGTATTGAGGTGTTTTTCTGCCCGAAATAGTTAAAATCAGTACAAGTGATAGTTTTCATTGATAAAGACAATAATTTTGTTTTCCTGTAATTCAATTGCGAATATTATAACCTTAACTTATCCGGAGAGATCATTAAATACAACATTAACTTAAATTAAGAGGTTTAGAAGTCCCTCAATAGGAACAAGCTGTGGTCGTTTTATATCACAATTCTATTATGTTTGTCGAATAAGTGGGTTTCACCATTATTTTGCCAAAATTAATCGTGTAATAAACGATATTACTTAGTAATTTGGTGAAACTCACTTAAACTTAAAACAAAACAAAAAACTTACAAAACTAAGAAAAATTACACAGGATTTTCTAATGAGTTTTTCACGAGGAAAAATTGTAATAAACAAAAAAAAAGACTTGTTAGTTTGAAACTATACTACAACAGCACTCATAGAGTGTCTTATTGTGAACACATCAATAGCAGTCTGTCTGTGGCACTACCACAAGCTTCAGCTTTGTTTCACACGTTTCCGTGGTGGACCTATTGGTGGTATTTGTTGTGTTGCTAATGCACGAAATGCTTCTGCTATTAGATGTGGATGTGTTTGTATCATTGATTTCCAACCAGGTGTATCCATCACATCAGTTGCATGACTATAAAATTAATGTTTATTAACTAGAAATAATTTTAACGTTGATATATTAAAATAAAAAAATTCAAATTACGTGTTAATAAAATCGATTGCTTGTGCTTTTAATTGATCAGCACTATGTAAATCGGCTAGAATTAAAATTTCTGCAGCATTCTCTATTGATAAATTTGTACAAAGGGCCTCTTCACACATCACTTTTAGTCTTTCTAAAGCGTACTAAAAATCAAAAGATGAATATTTATTTTAATAAAAATTGAATTTCAACTAACTTTATCGGCGGCTGCTAATAGATCATCAGCCATTTTTTCTAAATTCGACGCCTTTCCAGTATAAATAAATCTGAGCATTTCTCTTAATACTTCATGGTCTACATCTGTAATATCTACTCTATTATGTTTACGTTCCTCCATTTCGTGTTCAAACATTGCTTGGAATACAGGACTTCTTGCTATAAAATATAAAGAATACAAAAAAAAATGCTTCCAGTTTGAATTAATTTGTTGAAATCACCTGCTAATATTGCTTTATGTGCTTGAAATTCTCTACCAGCTACAGATAATGTAACATCGCTAAATTTTTGATTTTCAAATAATAAACCTAAATCATCAGACAACCTACATTCCGGTACTTTGAATTGTATTGTATTTGATTGGCCAGAAATATTTACACTATCAGCAACAACACTGACCTAAAATTAAAACAATAATTATAATAAAAGTATGAATTTAGAATAGAAAAAAAATGAGAACAAACAAAATTGTTTATAATATAAATAAATAAAAATAAAACCACAAAATGACATACTTCACAAAATATCGTTAATTTATCATCTGGTAAAAGACCATTGGCTTCGTCTAATAAAAAATCACGTCTTATAAATTTTTTAAAACCCCAATCTTTGCCTTGAACAAATCTATATGCCCTTTGACTTTCCATTGCTTTTGTTTCTTCACGTTTTGCATTTAATATACTAAATTTAAATTTGGCTCGAACTTCACTTTTATTGCACGATACAAGCAACAAATAGAGAGATAAATAGTCTTTACTTTCTTCATCTAAACCTTTGGGATTCACTCTAAGACACCTAAAGAATAATTCAAAGAAAAATCAATATAAATAAAAATAATAAATGAAATAATTATATACCATTTTAATTTATCATTAGCGCCTGCTGAAAACGTTGATGATTTCAATACTTCACCCATTTCTTCACGGCAAAAACTAAAATTGTTTATTGTCCACATATAACTGAATTTGACCACTTTAACCTGAAAATTGAGAGAAAAAAACGCAATTTTAACGGAATTATCAAACTTAATGAATTAAAAATTAACATTATTAGTACAATAACATCCTAAACGCTTCAACCAGATTTTCAACATTTTTTTTTCAAAAAATAATAAAAATAAAATAATACGATTTTAATAACAATAGTTAGAAAATAAAATAAAACAAACGAAATATTTGACAATACTGAACAATCAAAGGCACTTTGATAATTTCTATACGACTGGAATTTTTAATATTTTTAATGTGAAACGTGCTTCAATTCACAAATTTTTGTTACTTTAAATTTACATAAATTCTCCAATTTTAGATATTCAATAAATCATTATCGTGTTGTTCAAATAATTAAACTAATTAATTTGAGCAAAAAACAAATGAAAGTTCTAACAGCTTTCATTATTTAAACTAAAATCATAGCTACCTTGATCTTCTGTTTTAGTATCATTATTGAAAATTTTACATTTTCAATTATTTTCAAGACAAAATTTTCTATTTTAAAAATTTTCTTGAATATTAATTTTCAATATTTAACGGGAATTTTTATAATTTTGATTTTTTTATAGAAAATTATAAAAAAACAAAAGCCTAAATCGGCGATCTGGTAAAAATCAAAGCTATACTGATTCTATTGTAGAAATAAATTAAAGTAAAATTTTGTATTTTAGCTGCTACTATACAGCGACAAATTTAGAATATTTAGTTTAAGCAATTAATGGAAAATATTAAAAGAAATAATTTTGAATCTAAAAGTGAACAAATGCAGCATTTGACAACGTCGGAAATCATAGCTGTCTTGGTTTTTACATATAATTAAATTAGAATTTAAGAAATTAAAAATTGTTACAAATTTACAATTATCGTAAATTTAAAAAAAATCCTCGTATTTACAATATTTTAATGCATAAAATTATTCTAATTTCTAAATAAATCATTTATTAACAGAAACTAATAAACAAACGACAAATTTGACATATTATTCAAATTCAGAGCCGCTTTGATTTTTTTTTTGTCTTTAAACTGTGAAAAATTAAAGAAAATTGAAGAAAATTCGTTATAATTTACAATAATCAAAGTTAATTTAAATTGTTAAGTTTATTTATAAAGGAAATTGTGAAGAAATATTTCATTGGTCTTCGAAAAAAATAATAATAAATAAAATGAGGTTATGTTTAACAAACAATCCTACAATAAGAACAAAATAATCATAAATAATAATAATAATTTCGAAAACTAATTGAATTTTCGTTTTAGCAATATTGGAAGAGTCGTTAAAATTGTTTATAATAAATCTACATACAGTAATTGATTTGTCGTAAACAACAATAACATCAAATGATTTGAATTATTAGAAAATGAAATAAAATAGTTAATTAATAGAAAAACACCAGAAAATGTCGTATTTTTAAATATTTCTCCTCATACACAAGCATAAGAATATATTAAAATTTAATGATTTATTAATGTTGGAAGAACCAGGTTATTTTGTATCATTGGTGTTATGATTATCACAACAAAATACATATTTATAGTATAGTTAACTACATTTAACTGGAATTTTTTTATCAATTCTTGTACAAATTATAATTTCAACTATATTCAATTATTTTTCTAGGTTTCCTATTTGATGGTAGATGTGTTGAAATAGTATATTGAAAAATAAGTTTCAGAAGTCCATGATTCCTGCACGAGACCAAAATTAAAAAACGAGTGCGGTAGCACGAGTTTTTTAATGGTCGAGTGCAGGAATTGACTTCTGAAACGAATTTTTCATACTATTTTTCCTATTTTGCGCCCCTTTGTACCCTTTTTTAATAAAAATTGAACCCTTCAAATTTAGGGAATTTTGTAGAAGTTGGTATTAAATAAAACAAATGAAAGTTCTACTTGACGATATTCAACTTTTTGTTTGTAAACAAGTTGATTTTCAATTGTTTAAGTCTCCATATTAATTACGACTTTTAACAAAGTAAAAATGTGTGACGAATTATCGTGTACTCCACCAGAATTACGTGATATTATTGAAAATGGTATCAATGATTTACTTCCCGGTAAATCAAAAACAAAATATGAACATTGTTATCAAAATTTTCAAGAATAATAATTTGAAATAAATAAAAGTTATTTTCACGTTAATCAAGTGGTCTGCATTTCTGTCAAAGAATGACATTTGAGATAGTCGACAATGTTACCAACTTTGAAAAAATAAATTATCCCAGATTTTCCACACTCAAAGTAGTTGGGAAATCTCCATTACATCACTACTTTTAGTGTGGAAATGATTTTATTTCCAACGCAAAATAGGAAAAAGCTTTATACAATGTTGGAGAAAGATTTCTATTAAATAACGCAACGTTTAAATAGAAAGTTTAATTTCGTTACAAAAAAAAAACAGACTTTCTGATGCTTTTTATATAATTCGACTATAAATAATTAGTTGTGAATTGTTGAAGAAGGGCACAACGGACAGTTGGATTTAACGGACACCTGCTCTATTAAATTGAAAAATAACTGTATTCATTTGTCATCATTAACTTTGTTTTTGTTAGTAATTTTTGCAAGTTTTTTTTCAAGGTATAACCCGAAATTAATAAACGGTGGAAAACGCTAAAATTACACCTTCCAGATTTAATATTCGAAATCTATCTTTGGCTAATACAGCTGGATTTATTAAATTTGTAGGATGTAATACAAATAAACACAATTTATAGCTTTTTTATTATAGAGGTGCTTATTACGAAAGATGTGTTTTCTGGTGTTTCTATCCAAATATTGTATAATACGAATCTTTACAGTTTTCTAATTTGTTAAAATTTTCGCCTAATTACTATCTAACAAAATCTAACAGTAATGTTGAGAAAAAAAAACTTGCACTTGTAATGTTCGGTCACAGGTACATATAATTTCCAAGAGCCGTTGGCCTCAACCAAGGTCAATACTAGACCATTGCCGTTTGCTTGTTGTATTATATGCAGCGAAGTAGTGGTTTGCCTTTTGGAATACCTTTGAACGGGTTCAAAATGGACAAAAAGAAACGGAAAAAATTGAGTATCTAAACTTATATTGCGAAGGTAGCCCAGCAACGAAATTCAACCTTTTACTATTCGCATCTATTCGAATTGTATTTGTTCTAAATATAATTGTTATAATTACCTGCGTGTAACACCAATTCTCAGCCACTGGGGTGTTTACCTCCTGGGGTGGTGGACTTGGCACGCGGCTAACGGCCATCGTACTCGTGGGATGCAGGTTGGAGCTGACTCGGGCCGTTTGTCCGGCCGAGCAATCACTCACCACCGGCAGCCTGAAACCATACAAAATCAAATTAATCTACAATATTAACAAAACAATGTTACTACCCTAATTGTCGATTTAATCGACAACAGGTGGGGGTAAATCGAGAATTCATTAATTATCAAATAAAGAGTAGAATGGAATTTTTGTGGATAGTTACCATAGGTCTTCAACAGCAAAACGGGTCGTATCTAGATAAGAAATGCGAAAAAACCGTGATTTAGAATTGAGGAATTTCCTGTAATACATTTTCCTTTTTATATAATAAAAAATGTTGTTGATAACATTTGCATTTGTAACAAAATTTTGAAATAGAAAACATTCAACGAAAAGAATATTTTAACCGGCACGGAGCTTTCGCACACACGAACTGAAAGAGAACCCCCACAATAATCTCGAAAAGCAAAACAGAATCTCTTCGTCGACGTCGTCGTCGTCTTCTTCTTATACACAACACACAACATTCACACACGAAAATAAACCAACTATTAAAAACTCAGGTAGTTCAACGAATTACAACAAAAAGACTGGATGACTATAGAAGAAAGGACACGACGAATTTTCGATACCAACCAGGTAAATAGAGCCAACAAAATTCCATCAAATTTACAAAATCTTATCAACAATAATTCAATTCTCAGTATTAGTATAATTGTTTATTATTAGTTAATCATTACTAAATAAACGGATATGTATATGGAAAATAATTCTTTCGGCAAGGTCAAACACCCGGGTATATTTTCAATGATAAAACCGACCAGACAGTTAGGTTGTGTGGAATGATGACTGTTTTATTGAAGGTCAGACTTAGTACATCGCTCCTGTTTGAAGAAGTGTTTAGGTCATTGGCCGTTTCGCGGTTTGTTACACAAAATTACCGTCAGATATGCCATTTACAACTTAAAATTTAATACAACAATGTAATCGTCCGTTGCAATACAATAAAACCCCTTAAATTCACCATCTCTATTCAGTAGAACCATATAGAAGTATTTTGTCCCTCTTCAATAACAACCCTCAATATAAATGGTAGTGGTTGATTGTGTCTGTGTGTATTTGTATTCTTGATAATGGGGGAGAAATAGGGAACGAACTGGAGAGCCTAGGATGATATTTCTATGGATTTTCGTTATTTTATCGTGCTTTTAATAAGATATGATAGAGTCTTGATATTTAATTCTAAATACAAATTCTACGTGACATTTAAGTGATTATTATTTATCACGAAAGGGAGTTGTTTCGATACGGCCCTGATCGCTTTAGATTGTTGTAATAATAGTAATTGTGAAGGTTTTTATTGAAATTGTAAAAGGGAGAAATTTTTCGCACGAAACTAAACGAGGAAAGAACTAACGATTTATAGAATGCTTAATTTCGATACTTTCACAAAAATTTTCAGTATTTCCATAAAAGCTGGAAATATTAATAATGTTTCTTGTAATATAAGCAAAAGGTACACTAATATTGCAGAATGTTCTACTTTTCTCTCTTCTAGTATTGCTGGTTTGGTGGTTGGATGCGTGTCAAATATTAGAAAATAATCATTTGAAAGTATCGGCGTGAGAATGGAAATTAGGTAATTTGCACTACAATAAACAATGAGGAACAGACAATAACAGAAAATAAAATCGGTGTGCGATAAGTGAACTGAAAATGGTAAAAGCTATACATTGATTATTAGAAATAATAGGATTTTTGATTGTTTTAAAACGGTGTTTATATAACATCGACCCCAAAAACTAGAAAGAAAAGTTAATAGTCTAATTTCACCAAGGTTTTCACCTTGGTAAATCCAAATATTTAAAGGGAAACAATAAAAGAAACACAACAAACAATTAATTTATCTTTTATGGAATTTACGTAATTTCTCGTTTTCTATAAGTAACTGTTGTGTAGAAGAGGAAATCTCTTTGGTTAGCGGCCGGCCGGTACGTGATTAGATTTTAATCTGAATATTTTTGTTGGATTTCCAAGCAAAACAACAATCTTTAAAATAATACAATAAAATAAAAACCATCGTAAGTCTATTACAAAATTGAAGGTACATAGAAAGAGAATTGTGTAGATTTTTAACTTTCTCCTGAATGTAGAGGAATGTGTAATGTAATGTTGATGGTTCCATGTAAAAGAGAAATCGATATAGTAGAGCGCGGGTGTTCAATAAGGAATAAAGAGCGCGCATATAAAGGGAAAGCGCCGTGTGTTTGTTGTGGTCCTTTCGCTCTCTCGACCGGGTGAAACTAGGAAAACATTTCACCAAAGAACTGTTACCGTTACCTTAAAATCAAAATTGCACAATAAATATTGCAATTTGTTCTATACAAATTAAATAAATACAATAACAATAAGAGAGAGAAAAAACAAAACCACTTGTGAAACTTTACCTTTATCCCGACCGGATTCGTCCAAGGGCAAACCTTTCTATTATAAACAAGACCCTTCCCATTTTCCATTCTATAATTTTCATGAAATTTATACACAATTATTCAATATTTGTACTAGTTTTTTATTTATAAACGAAAATTGAAATGTGGGTGGGCGAGAAAACATTGATGGGTACTCTCTGAAGATTCATGGTCGTTGTTAGTGCGTCGATGCCGCACTACTAATGTAAGGTAATGAAACAGTATATAAAAAAATAACGGCACGTGTCATAAAGCTTCCGTGTTTAATTTAAACTTGAAACATTAATTATATACAATAAACAATATTGTTATTTATTTTTGATTTTTTTTCTTTTTATAAACAAATAGGTCAGTATCGGAAATGTTAATATAATTTGAACAATTACTTGTGAAATTGTCAGTTTGAAAAATGTAATTTCACCAAAAGACTTTCACTCATTCATTGTATGTATGTGTTGTAATTTTTAAATATCCATTTAATAATTTTTATAGAAATTAAAATATACAAATATTAAAATTCTGATTGTCTGGCATTGACGTCGATTTTTTTCCTCGTCTAATTTCTATTAATTTTGATGAATTGTCCTTCTACCCTTAATAATTCAATTATTCTACCCCGCAATGTAGGTGAAGGGCAAACAAAAATAATGAAGATGAAATAGAGAGGAAAAAAAATTAATTTAAGGACAGGTCACATTCAATCAGATAGAATAAATCACATAAAAACGATTACTATTTTATCGATTATGTTATCAGAACATGATAAAACAAACTAGAGAATAAAGCAACCCTTGTTACAAATTTGTAGACACAAATACACACACATTATCGATTATTGTATGGGTGTTGTGTGTGATATAACAGTACAACACAAATCAGCAACTTTCCATCTGTTGCTCAATTATTTATTTTCATTGCTATTAGTACGATACGAAAAAAAAATTGACACAAATAACCCTTCTATAATAATAATAAATTGTGGAAAATTTTTCAAAACAAACTTTCAATATTTCATTTTCTATTGAAACCCAATATTATTACAACATTACAAATTTCTATAAAATTTTCACTATACTCCAACTGTTCTAAAATCGGCCAACTTAACTTGATGAGAGTGAAAGCGGCCAAAATAGACCTAAAAACTATGAGACTAGAGGCCTAACAATTTCGAGAAAGTCGTTTGATTAATAATCTTCATTTCGATTCAAAATTTGGTTGTTAAAATTGGCGTTAAATTGTACAAATTCAATAGTTTCCGGATTAATGAATTATTAAATATTGGTTGTACTTCAATAATTGTCAATCAATTTGTTACTGACGACATGCAACTACTTGTACTCGTATCACGATTATCACAAAATTTATGGTTTTATTGTATAAGCGACAATTATTGGGTTATTGTAGGTGAAAGGTTAACAATTTTAGAAAATCTATTGCAAATTTTAGAAACTGTAATTGTTAATAATAATAATATTCGATCGCAACAAGAACATGGAATTGTTTCATATAACAATTTTTGTAGTCACTATCACGCTCTATTAAATGTATGCCATGTTAATGAAGTACATTACTCGACATACACGTTTTATTAAGTAACAGTTTTTGAATAAATCGTTTATTAAAACAACAACAACGGATAAAAATCCAGATCATATTGCAAAATTATCATAAACTATTCTTGTGTATATCTGTTTTTTTCCTCGTCTATTCGAAAATTTCTCACTAAAATAAAGAGGAAGTCAGACTCATAAATTACGATATTCGAATAGCTAGAATTTGGGCTAAATTTACCTCATTTAACCTTTAATATTCGGCAATTTCGATAGAACAATACCGATTTGTGGGGAAGAAATGGAAAATCTCCTAGAAAAATGAGTGAAAAAATAAGTTTTGACCTTTACGCCACCTTATTGCCCGCGCTCGTCCACCAGATGAAGCTTTCAATTTTAAATAAACTTTACGTAGAAATAACACCACGTGTACCTATATATTTAATTGAATATGTGTGTGTGTATGACGGAAAATGCAGTGCTTTTCAACTATTTTTAATAAATGTTAACCTTCAAAACGCTGAACGAAGGCCGTATACAAAGCTGATTTTCATAATTACATGACGGTATTGTCGTTTGAACCTTATGACGTGCGGAGGAGAAGGAGGAAAATTATTTGAATATCAACAAATTCTCTTACAATAACAACAACAATAACAGGAAAAAATTGTAGCCATATGATTTTATTGGAATTTGCGTGGTTTCTAAACAGTTCCGTCACATCTATATTTAATAATTTTTAATAATATTATAGAGAAAATGGAGTTTTATAGGAAAAAACGCAAACCACCAACTCAGACTTCGCCTTCTTTTATCATTTTATAGCACGTTCAATTTTCAAGGTGAATTTCGCAAAATTCTCCATTTTTTGATCAATAATACCAAAAGATCTTGTAGTCTTTAATCAAACCAATTGAAAGATGCACTCGATGTTGATCACGAATTGATCAAAATAGAATTGTTGAAGAAAAATAAGAAAAAATTCGGCAAATTTAAAACAGACAGCCTTGATTTTTGAATTGAAATAGTGTTTAGTCCCTGAAGGTCTATTTAATTTACAAATAAAGAGAGGAAAAAAGAGATCATAAGTTCCACTATTATCATTATTATAATTTATAATAATAATAACACATCCAGGAATGCGTAACCAATAAGACGATTATATAACATTGTTACTATGTCATCTTTAAAAACGTGTAAATAAATAAATAAACGTAATTTGAGTATATAGACGACCTTGTTGTTTAGAATAAAAATTGGCATATATGACCTAACAATTTAACGAAATTAAAATCTATCGAAATTTAGACATAGACAATCATAAAATTGTCCTATTTCCTTGGGCTAAATTGCTGAAATAATACAAACAAAACGTATTAATCCCCCTATTTTTCTATAATTATTATTTATGATAACCAAACAATAAACCGTTTAAATATTTATCTGATCACCTCAATTACACTTTGGTAAAGAAAACCTGGTTAAAGATGGTATTTTTAATTTACTTTAGTTGGTGATGTATTTGTTTACTGAAAAAAGTCGCTTTTTTAGGGCAAATCTCTCATATATTGTTAAGAAATGTTTGAGTTTGCCATAATTACTTAATTAATCTTTTAATCCGTTGAATAGAGCAACCGATCGTTGATTATAATAAAAGTTGGATTACATTTTGTGAAAGGATGCCAAAGATTTTTCAACGTGGAACATTCCTGGCAAATCTATTGAAACAAATCAATTACTTTTTATTCAAAATTGAAACAAGTGATAAGTTTGCAAACTTCAATTATAAAAATTACACAATTAATTCGTAATAATTAAATATAATGACTGTTTAATTTAGGATACATCGATAAGGATTTATTTCGAAAAATAAGCACACAATTGGATTGTTTTCTATGGATATTGTCTAATTGTGGATAATGTTGGAAAATTGGTGGAAATTTGCAACAATGACCACGGTGGAGGGAAAAAACCGATCAGAAATTTTCTCTAGACGCGCGTGTCTGATGTAGAGTACGAAAGTAGAACGTCAAAGTCCCCCAACACATCTCTCCGCTCTAGATCCGGAGCGGGCCAGGTCAGGGGTCGCCATACTATTCCCCTTCTGTGAATAAAACAACACAAAACGTGGTGCATTCGCTTGGTGTTCTCGTTAGGAAACCTGGTTATTGATGATTTTTCTCGGTTTTTTGCAACCCAAATACACCATCGTTTGTTGTTTATAAATTTGTTCGAAATCAAACAGGAATTGTTGGATTTGTATACGCAAATAGCGTTGTGAAAAAGTGAATTTCGCAAAATTTAATGTCAACAACAAATCTGACGATTAATTCTAAATCAAAGGCCAAGGATGTGTAATATCCATTATAACCAATACACACAGATACAAAGTCAAATGATTAACATTAAAAAAATATTTCGGTTTGTTACCAGTTTAAATTTAAATCAACTAAAATGGCAAATTACTAAATAAACAACAACGCTGATGAGGCTGATGATTAGAATCATTTGTTAATAAATGCAATGTGTGCTCAATTTACACACTCCGTTCTCAATAACAGGATGAAAAACGAAATAACCACATCGTCTAAATAGAACACTGTGGTGGTGCCCTAAATAATTGCTCGTTAGTTTTTTTTTCCTTGTCTGTTTTCTAGTACAACCTCGTAGGTGTATTAGACGCAGCAATTCAAATAATAAAAACAACGAAAAAATTGTGGATATTAAAACGAAACTGTAACATTACCACTACAGATTAGTTGCACTAGATTTTCGAGTATATTACTAATGCAATACGGTTATATTAACAGAAACTCTTTCCTATTGAATTACATTTAGGTCAATTGGTATAATTAATTGATGATGTGGGATGATGGACAGGAAATTAAACCAATGAGAACAATGATAACACTCGGTTTTTTTTTTGTTTCGCCTATTGTTATTCGCAAAAAATCCAATCAATCTCGAATTACATAGTATGCAAAATTGGGCACACTTTGGAAATTATTGTAGGTCAATACGATTCTTATAGCCTCGATCGGCGCGTAAAATTGGGCTATAAACGCACCGTTTTCCGTGTCTTTATAGTTGAATTGTCGAAATTTAACGAATTTCAACCAAAGATCCTCGAGATTGAAAGTTAAAAAGTGCACAATTACTCAATTATGATGTGAATTTATTGCCAATTCGAATTGCGTCTTTTTTATTACACAAATTTGGTTAACAACAAAACTAACAATTATAAATTTTGTTGTTTATTTCTACAATTTCTCTCATGGCAAATACAAAGACATATACACACATTATAGTCCTTCAAATTTAATATTATCGGTCAACAAAGTCGACAATGTTACCCACGTGTCGTACACTTTTTCATTATCAGTACAAAAACGTGAATTTACTAATAACAATTGTATTTTTCTCCTAAATACAGGTTTAATTAAACAGAGAAACGTTTAAATCGGGGGTATATCCAACCATTTAATTATTTTTTTTTTTATTGAAGTTATTTATGCCTCCTAAAATTTAATAATGGCAACAATAATAGGCAAGGCCAATACGTGAAATAACACTATTAAAAAAATTGATTAAATAAAACAACCTTGCTTATTAACGTGTAATTGCGAAATTTTTGATACCGTTGAAGGTTGTGTGCCTTATCTACAATCAATAGATGCGTAATAAATGATGTGCAAAAACTTATTTTTCCTCTAAATATTCCTTAATTATTCTGAATTTATTTTAATAAATACCATTTAAATTTGATTAATTAGTTAGTTATTTAGTGAAAATGGCAAATATTTTAATAGTGTATTTATTTATTCGTATTTAGACTCAAGGTTAATTGATAATAATTTCGACGATTTCCAGAGAAAAACCGATGTCAATAGGAGATTTGATCGATTATTGGGGAAATTTATTGAATTTCGTCGTAAAGAAGACGATACATGTTTTATTTCTTTGTAAAATTGATTACTAATCATTGAGTTTAAAAATAGGGGATTTAATAGTTGTAAAAATCGATAATTTGCCTATATTAACAGTAGAATTTAACACAATTATCGTGAATGAAAACAGGAAAACAATGGTAATCAGTTGTTATTCAAGGTAACACACCCGATCAAGTGTTAAAAATTCTAAATGAGAGACAGATTGACCTTTTTAGCAGCTTTTTTCTGCCTCAGCTTTTCCGGGGAGGTTTTTCTTTGAATTTTTCATTAAATCGTTTCATATACACAAATAAAAATTACACAAAACTGTTACGGTAAATAAACAAAATACAATTAATATTTAACGATTTGAATGGGGAATTGCGAAAATCAAAATCTATGATTAACTGGTATTATTGCAACAGTTAATAAATGGAATTATTTTCTAATTGTGTGGATTTTTTAACGATTGAATGGAAAATATGATTGTAGGAGCAAAATCTAAATATTCAACAACAGTCAAGAGAACAGTTCCCGGACGATGACCGAGGCCTTGGAAACCACCCGGGTCCGATGGCCTCATCATATAGTAGAAGACGACGACGAAGAAGAAGAAAAACGATATGTGTGTGCGTATAATAAGCAGTTGGAAATATTCAGACTAGAAGAAATCGCCAAGGCGTCTTCGTGGAGGCCATCCGAAGATAATCAACAACAACGACGACAATAAAAAAATTATAAAACCAGAAATAAACTAGAAATTTAAATATTGTGGATAACGATGAATAATTTTTCAACGGGGAAATTAATAGATGAGTCAAAAAAAATAATCAAAAAGAAAGTTACCCAAAACCATGGCATTTGAATGTGGGGTTTTTATTTCATGGTAATATTAGTCGGTATTTTGGGGTCATTGAAAATCTTTATACATTTACAAACACATACTTGCTATAGTATAGAAGCGCAACCAGCCGTGCTCTACATAGTCTGGCACACATTGACATGGGTGGGTTTTTTATTCACCACTATTATGACAAATATTTTTAATTAGGGTTATTATTTCAAATTAATTAAAATATTAGAAAAATGATTGGCGAAATTTACCTCGCTAGGGCCATCTCGGCATGTGGTAATCCAAAAGCTTGATAGATTTTCACTTTGAAAAACAAATCACAAATCAACTTTAAACAAAAAGAAAATTAGGAAAATTCAAGTAAATGAACACTTGTAATTTCCACCCGTAATAACACTCACATTTATCATCCGGTCACAAAATGTGCATGTAGGGTGTATACAATTTTAAAATGAAATCAAAATAAAATAAAATAAAATTCGAAAAAGTTGTGATAATAAACAAGAACGTCAACTACACATGCACAAGCCCATTCCCCAACGTTAATCAACATTAAACTACAGAATTTTACAGATTCAAAGCTGTTCTTTTCCCCCACTATCATTAAAGAGTTGTACAGAAAGCACCAATCGGACGGAATCGAGTAAGGTCGCACCGGAGACGTCAACGACGGATCAACTCTGAAATTCTGGTCCTGTATACCTCTCTCACTGCACACACTGTATAACTGAAAACGATCAATAAAGACCCTTATGAAATCTTTTCAGTTTCTACAATGGCCATCTTTTTACTCCTCTACCAAACCCCAACTAACCCAAATGGTTATGGTAGAAAGCCCCCGAATCTAGAACTTTATACACCCATCTCTATTCGAATAGAGAATGGGGGGAATATTGGGCAAAAAAAGCTCGAAGCTCGACGGTTGCGCATGCGATGCAGTCAATATTCGGCATATTACTGTAACTTGAGGGGCCTAAATACATGAATTTGTAAATATAAGGGTGGTACGAACAATCAACCCTTAGTTTTTTATCAAAAATTGCTATCTAAATCTAGACAAGGTTGAATTTTTATTCAAATCGAAAACGACAAAGTTCAACAAGGACATTTGTAGAAGATTAGTATGACTTTTTTCAATAGAAATTTGAAAATTTGATAAAGAATTATTGTGCGATATTTTCGAATTGCGACATTCTTATTATAACAATGAAACTTGATGATTTCTGGCCTAATTTCTATTAAAACGGTTGACTCATGAGAATTTTAGATTGTTAACCATTCCACTCAATTAAATTCTCTCTACAAAATAAATGAATGTAAATTACATGATAAAAATATACGGGATATTGTCTGTCATTTTCTACACATACATAGTAGGAGGAAAAAATGTATAACACAATCAACTTTCTTAATAAAAACGATTTTTCCAACGAATCGGTAGGGAAAATTCCGCAATTTTATTTGGAAATTTCGCTCGAATAATTGAACCTTTTTCAAACAAATACAGAAAAACTAGGATTTTCTCTAATTACTTTCCAAAGTTTTCAAATGTAAGTTAATTTTATGCTTTCTAAATCGTTTTTTTTTCTCCAATTCTCTTCCTCCTTCTCTTTGCTCGAATTGCCAAGATAAAATACTGTCGATTTCAACTGATAATTGTGAACGTTTCCTGTATCAATTACCGATTTTTTCCTTATTGTTTTAAGAGATTTGTCGAAATTGTTACAACAGTTAAACTTTCTATAGAAATTTCATTTTGAATTTTTGTACAAGGTGATATTTTCCAATAATAGACATAAAAATTAGAAATTACTCTACAATATTTACAAAAATTATCACATTAATTAGTACGATTATCTTCATTGATACAATTATCGTATAATTTATTTAATAAAACGCCACAATTTACGTGTTGGTTTAAATGAACAAATCATAAATTCTTAACGTTTATCGTTTACTTATCAATTACTGGGAAATTATTAAACAATATAACAATAAAATTGCAAAAACTTCGCAATCAGAATTTACACAAAAGATCATCTTATCAAAACGAATAAATTGTTATATATTTATACAAACCAATTCGCTCAATTCTGCTAAAATTCCTTCTAGCAACTGAACATCCTTATAATAATCTAATTGTGGAGAAATTCAACAACAACCCAACTGTGGAATTTTATTTTTGCCCTTCTAAAATACCTAAACATTCCGAACTTTAGTCGACTCGTTCAACTATTTCTGATTTAACAAACGAATTGATTTAGTAACGACATCTAGTTAAAAGTAGAACTTTCTAAAATTTTCACGTGTTTTACTTGATATTGAAATTGAAGAAAATTTGAATAGATTGCAAACTAAACGACGACCAATCAAAGCTCTTAAAACAAGAAAAATGTTACTCTCGTCTACCTGCTGAAGTTTTCGGTTTTGTACCACAAATTCCAGGTAGAAGATCTAAATCTACCCTTTTGTTGTCTAGTAGATCGCTAGATTGGAACTCAAGTCGGTCAAGACAAAATAGAAAGGTGATAATTATAATAAAAAAAACTACTATCGACTTATAATTGTTGCTCTCTTACTCTGTTTAAATGTTGTAAAATTCAGGATTTTTGCAAAATTTGCTTTCTAATTTCAATAATAACCGGACAATTCGATCAAATTGGCCAAGATAACTACAGTACATACGTGTTTACAGAAACACTTTAATAATAATTACAAGTGATAGCCTGGGATGGTTCATTGATTATCACAATGACTCAAAATTTATAAACGTAGATTTATCTTTATGCCAATTTTCTAGGAATTTTATCCTAAAAGATAAAATAAGTGAAATTTCAAACACAAATCAAGCCGATTTTCCAATTCTACTGTACAATATTATCAAATAAACGATAAAACAACAAAGAAGCTTTCTTGTATACTCATCCGATAGATTAACAAAACGTTTATATTGTTGATAATTGATGTAATTGAAGAAACACGCCTTAAAAGCGATAAAAATTAGATCTATTTACATGGAATAAATGAAGCAATTCTTATAATTTGTTCATATCCAATAGAGAATTCTCAGTATGCAATCGTGAAATAGGAAACCTGGTACGTCATAGATAAAACTTAGAATTTCCGTTAATTTAAAATAAATAGAAATTATTCTTCGTTTTCGAAAACTAGTTATTTTTTATAAAAAATCATCAAAATTTAAACTTGAATTTTTCGATTCATTGCAAATTCATCGACGACAACATCAAATTACGTATACAATTTCCGTTCTAGACCTTCTTTAAATATCGCTTCTCTATGGCATAATAAAAACCGATAAAAATTGCAAAAAAAGCTATCGATAAATCCAATGGAATTTCAACGATTATAAAAAATATGAAATTCAGTATAGAAAACCGATCTGAGTATGGGCTATGGCCTCTGTTTTATAAAAGGTTACAACCGAAACAGACAATAATTAGTTTAGTGAGAGTTTCATTATAGCAGAGGACACGAAATATTGGCCTCGTATAGAGGAGGTCGCCGAGGAAACGTTGTGCCGCAGACCGAAAAGAAGAATAGTATTTTGGGTCAAATCATGAAAAAAAGAAACTAAACGAACCGATGAAAAAAAAAGGGTCGACTCTGCATATTTATTTCACAATCTCACCTAGTGAGACGATATTAACGAATATTTCACCATAATCGAAATTATAACGGAAACACAAAAGATTCTAGTCTGAAAGTTAGTTTTCCAACGAATTTTCTGTTTTTGAAAACAATCAGGAGAGATGGTAGAAAAATTAAACAATATTGGCCATTCTAGTTTAAATTTAATCCCACTCAATCCAGAGTATAATTGTGAAATCCACTTTCACTACCGTGGCCAAGTTTCATAATTCAATGGGGACGACTCTTATGGATTTGCTAATTGATTCACACCACACAATACAATAAAACACACCCTAAACTGTTTTCTTCTTTCGTGGAACATTAAAACGACAATCATCGATAAGATGCCTATAAATAAACATTCCATTTATCAATGAAAAAAATGATTGTTAGAAAGTATAAATTCTAATGTATTGTTTTAATATTTGTGGGTAAAAATGTGAAATTAGACTGTTCTACGAATCTTTCACCAAATTTTCTCAAAACTCGGGGCAATTAAATGGAAATAATCGTAACGGTTTTCCATCCATAAGGAATAGTTATTGAGTAATGGAAACAAAGACACTGTACATGAATAAATAACACGCAAACAACGTGCTGGCATTAAGGTCTTTGTATTGATGTTAAAAATACATCAATTTTTTTATTTGTCGTTCATTTCTTGTTCAAGTTTCTATTATACCGAACATAAACAATTCAAATCTAAAAACAATAAAGTCAATTTTATGAAGAAATTGGATATTCTTTGATGAAATCTAGGTGTATAAAGATGTGTGTGTCAATATAGTAAATTAATGTAGCCCTTGGCCTGACCCGGATTTTGTTGAATTACTTAACACACTGTCTGATCACAAAAAAGCCACACATTGAAATTAATCCCCAATACGTTTGTTCTCTTCTCCAACGTCCCCTCATTTTATCTCGAGACGAATAACAACAACGGATAAATATTGAAATATTCAAACCATTTTTGCCTTCAATACACATGTGATGGATTCTAGCCTTGAAAAGTTCAAACTGATAACTATGAATATATAAGATAGAGGAAATTAATGTTGATATTTATTTATAACACGAAAAAAGTAGCAAAGCCTGTGATCTTTCTCCAACAATTTTTCCTGTCTATTCTTTGAAGAAAACAACAAAAACATGCCTAATCTTTATAGGCGTGTTTATCGCGTATTTTTGCCCGATATCTAAAGCGTTGTAAATCATTACAATAACAATAAATAATAAAATTAACGTTTATAAATAAATATTAAAAAAACAATACTGAACGACTGGCTGTACCCACAAAAGATAACCTTCAAAAATAAACATATGATACATACCACGAGTTTGAAATAATTCACCGTCATAAATCCAATACGAAATAAATCACTGGTTATAAACGAACATTTTTCCACAATAAAAAAAATAACTTAACGGCCAATTCACAATTAATAACAAAGAAAACGTTTTTTCTTCATTAAAAAAAAATAAATCAAAATTCAACACTATGAGACCATCTTTACTACATCTGTGCTGTCACCGATAGATGTCGCCTCAACTATCAATTCATGTATTTTGGGTTGCATATACCAAACTAACTAAATATACAGGTGAAACTCTATTATGCCCCGTAATAAGGACATTAAACAATATTCTAATATAATAATGTAATTAATTTGAATGTTCGTTCAAGAATTGTTGTAGAATATTATTAGAGATCGGTATATTTAAATATTCGGTACCATCAGGGGATCGTTTAAATTTCACCATTTTATGATCAACGAATTCGGTTAATTGCGCCCGTAACGCTAAATCTGAACTTACTAGAAAAGCCTCCCGGCATGCTGTATACAAATCTTTAAATGCTAAACCTAAAAAAATCCATTTTAATTGACGAATTTTTTAATTTATTCGATTGTCACCTTGATAATACTGATTGGTGTTGTTTTCAATTTGATACCGGACTAAAATTAGATAAATTCCTTTCGAATTGCTTGTTAACGATAAGAATACGTTCCTCAACGACGATAAGGCCAGAGTGCCAGTTCTTTGGACCATTAAGGAACTCTCAAATGAAGTCTCATCGAGGTATGGATGGTAGGTTGTGATATCCCACCAGGTGAAGTTGAATTTGCTCAATTTCGAGTGGTCCCAAACTATAAAATCACATTACACCAAAATTTAAATAAATTCACGTAAAATTTAATCACCTAATGGTGCGTTGATATGATCAATCGATGCGATTAAATGAATATTCTCGATTGAAGCTAAACGAGAGAAGACGTACTGTGATTTTCCGCCTTTAATCATCTCGATATTGTGGACGATCAAGTATAGATGAATATTGGGAATTAAATTGAATTCGTTCGTGATCAATTCACACGACTCGTAAATATTCGATGGATTCTCTTTTAATTCTAATAAATCGCAAATAATTCCGTCAAAGATTTCTTTAATGGTTAAAGATGGAAAGAAGCCATTAACCACAATTACTGGTAGTTTCTCTAAATATTCCTCATGGAAACGATCTAATATCGCCTTTTTCGAGCCTAAACCGTAAACGAGTATGTTGAAATTCTCATGTAATAATTGCAACCATTTATCGAAATATGCACAATTCGTTTCTATTAAGTTCTTAATCGAATCGTCGTGTTTCTCAGTCAATTTCATCTTGCATAACAGCCTCTGTAGTTGGTCTTGTGGTAATCGTGGCGTTTCTAATTCATCTAAAGTATGATTCGAGGTAATAATCTTCTTCGATGCTTGATTTGTAAAATAATCGTCGGTTTTTATCGTGTAATCGTTGATTTTATGCGATTTTCGTGGTGTTTTTGCCGATTTTATAACTTTAGATGCTCCGATATTATCATCAGAATTGCGATCTTCACTCGATTCTGAGGAATCCGAGTCAGATCCACTGGAGGCGACAAATTCGCTACCACTATCCGAGAAATCTTGCCCGCTCGAACTATTCTCTTCTTGAATCTTCACCGCAATATCTACAATTAAAATCAATACAATCATAAAGAAAATACAATAGTTTTAGGTACTTTTTCGAAGTTTTTCTCGTAGACGATGGGGTGTTTTCGGGATGTTCAACTCAAGCGTTGTGGAGACTTTCCTGAAGAGGCCGTCTCGACGTTTACGCTCTTGAAACGAGAAGATTTTATCGCCCTGGACGTTCTCATTTTCGTGTAATACTACAAAATTATAGAATTAGTTCTCCAATTATGAAACTATTAAGAATTGAATTACTTAGAGGTTTACTAGTTGTAGCAACGGCTTCTTCGATATCTTCAATATCTTCAATATGGGAATTTCCAGCATATTGGACTGGTTTCGGTTTTCGTGGACGAAGACTTCGCCTGCGATCCTGCACTTCATCTGTCATAATTTTGAGGTTAATTTGATAAAATTGTTAAAAATCAACATACAGATTAACTTACCATCCATTGAAGAACAAGACTCGATTCTGCCCAATTCTATTGTTTTAATACGCCTTTTGATAAAGTTAAATGGGATAAATAAGATGAAATATGTACAGTTATGGTTAGGAAACAAATTTGGCGGGAAAATTACAACAGTTGCAAACTCTGACAACGTTGCCAGATTTTCAGTCTTGCATAGAATATTTAAATAAATAAATAATCAACACTTGACGAATTTCTTGTATAGAAATAAATTTTAAAGCAAGTTGATATATTTAATGGAAATATTACAATTTAAATCGGTTAAATCCTCAAATTGAAAAAATTGGGCGAAATCAGACAACGTTACTGAAAGTTTCTCTGATAATTGTACAGATGGCGTTAGTTTCTATAATCTACCGCATGTCCCAGTAATAATCTAAATTCTGAAAATACTTGTTTGAAGACAATTTTTATTGATAACAGGGGTAAACAAGATAACTTCTATTTTGAAAATTCTCTACCTGTTTGTCGATATATAAATGTAAATATTTTCCTAGATTGGTATAAAATACGAAAGTGGAGTTGTTTTCGAAACGGTCAACAAAAATATCAACTGCACAGAAAAATTTCCTAACAAATATTTATTTTAAATAATTTACACATAAGTGATTCGTATAATATTGATGATTATTAATAACAATAAATTATTATTTGTTTATGTTTTCTTAATAACAGAAGGTTGAGATTCTCGTCACTAATGGAAGAATTAACAACAAAAAAAATTAAAAAAATATGACGTTTATTATAACTTGTGGAATATTTGCATAATTCGGAGTTCATAATATAAAATAACACCGTTTGTTTACCTTAAAGATATTTAGATATTGCTGATAATAATACCGATAAGATATTCAAAATTCATGCAAAGAAACAGAAAATAAAGACAACGATTACATTGAAGTGGGCGACCAAAAGTTCATTTCCCTCAATTCTGACGGTTTCGGTACAAAGACTTGTTTTTTCTTTCTATTCTCATTCAAATCATCAATACTGCTAGCAATCGATGATGTACTCTTAATACCATCACCCTCTTCCTCGATAATATGCCCAAAAGATTGTGATAAAGTTTGACGTTTACTCAATAAATTCGACAATATCCAACTACCATGATGATTCTCATTATCAACAGTAAATGGACCAGTAAAATATTTATTATTGAGCCGTCTTAGACTTTTTGGTGATGATTTCGGTGATGTTAATGGTGAAGCTGGTAATGATCTACTACCACGTCTCAATGATGGATTGAAACCTGGTGGTTTATTATTTATATCATCACTATTATCATCAATAATAACATTACAATCTTTATTTGATTGTAAATTAAATCCAGATAGTGCTCGATTACCGGATACCATTTGATGAGCTACGCGGATTACTGATGTTCCACATTTGGCTGCTTCACCTTTGAAACCGTCATCAATACCGCTTGGTTTTGTTTTTGTTGTTGTTGTAGCTGATGAGTATTTGACCTGTTGAGCTGTTGCAGCATCTGTAATAAACATTACGAAATTAATTTTATTTATACGATTTGTACATTATTTTAAAATTTATTATAACAAAAATTATAATAAAAAAAAAATATTCGATACTACTCATCTCCGTTTACAATTACGAAATTAACTTAGAAATAAATAAATGAACTATTACGAAATTTGAGTGATAATTATTAAAAAAAATAAACAACAATATTTCCTTTTATTGTTCATTATATGTTCAAATATTTAAATCTACCAATTTTTTTTTTAATTCGAATGATTGATTGATCAATTTCACAATAATTAATTTGTTCGCTAATCAAGCAACAGATATCTGTCATTAAGAGAAACTAACTGTTTTGAGAGAATAATTTCATCAAGGACAAGAGAAGAAATTTAATTATTTAGCTATTTGACATTGAAAAAAATGTAGGTAGGTAAGGTAGACGGAATTCAATTATTTTACAATCTTTTTTACAACCATTTTTAATTGCAGGCTTTTCCTAATATCAACACAAATAATGTTAGAGAAAAATTACCAGACGACTATTCAACATTTTCATTGTATTCCAATTGATTCTCCCACACGTTTTGATAAATATTTCTACGATTTCTTAGAAATAGGAATTTAAAAATAGCGAAAATACTGATGCAATATCTGATAAAGCACATGACAAACAAGATTGTGACGATAAAACGTATTTTTATCGTTGAAATACACATGACAAAAAGCAGTAGGACAACAATTACTTTATTTTATTGACAAATAAATAATGGATTCGATACTTTTTATGAATTTTTAGATTATAAGTCTGTCAACTTTTGGTATTTCTAATTATTCAAATTTTTGACATTTAAATCAGGCTTTAAGGGACCAGTCTAGAATTCGGTAAAAAAAGTGGAAACTTTGATGTTTCTCGTTCATTGTTTAATGAAAATTCAAGTTTTTGGGCTTGTACGAAGGAACATTTCAAGCCGCATAAGAGCGATTTTATAGTTTTGGAAAATGTAGAAATTTTGAGTTGTAAATGAAAATCTAGAAGCAATTTTTAAAATTTTTCCCATAACTTAGATTATATCAATTTGTTTATAATGAATATGGATTTAAACGATAGCGAATTGAAAGAACTTTCCAAATATGCATGAAATTTTCCAATTGACGTGGTAGTTTACCAGAAAATTAAGAAAAATGCAAAAGTCTACTGAAGATTTTATTGTATAATCTTAAACATAGAGATAGATTATACTTAGAAAGAGTATTTAAAGGTGAAGTAGGGGAATTTTAAAATTCGGAAAAATTTTAAAGATTATTCGCTACTTTCATCTATTACAAATGATTATTTTGAACCGGATTTTCACCAGTTTGCAGACGATTCTACGGATTTTAAAGTTATAGTATTGATACGTGAAAAACTTACGGGAAAACTGTATGGAAAAACAGGCTTTTTGGTTTACTAAACAGCATGGTGCTATTATTTCCACATTTTCTGCTTCCTAACAAACTCAAAAACTTCAATTTTTAGTAAAAAATCAACGAAAAATCTTTTGTCAAAGTTTCCACTTTTTTTAACGAGTTCTAATCGCGGCTCGTTAACATATATTTCTCCTAAATGTTCAGTTTCTTATAAATTATTACTAAATCGTGACAAATTTTTAAGCTTTAAAATTTAATACACTACGCCTTCAATTTTTGAAAAATACGGGACAGAAAGGTCAACATATCCAATCTAAAAAAATCCAAATATTTTGGCAAAAATTTTTCAAAACAAAACGAAAATTAAACAATACTTAATCGTGCCAGAAGTGAAATTTAACATCTGTATACAGAATTGCCAATTAACAATTACATAATTAATCCATTAATTATCAACAAAAAAAAAAGTAAAAGGTTCTAATGTCCTCGATTAGTTCACCTAATATTTCCATCATTTTATAAACTTATCGATTCTTAAATTAATGTACAAACTAGAATAATGTATGTAAATTATTGTCATTTGTTTATAAACAAAATAAAGTCAAAGAACGAACTTTCAACTACAATTTTAAAAGACTCGATTTCTTCGTTAAAATTTCTGAATATTCAATCAATTAGCAACAAAAAAATGTTTGGAGAATTTTCTAGATAAACCTCAGTAACAAACCCAAAGAATTATCAACTACTCTTTAAATAATAGGAATAATCCGCGATACAAAACTCCAATTTTCATTCGCCAATAACGTGGAAATATACGCTAATTATAAGATTAAAAAAAACGAGAGGAAGTTGATAATAAAAGCGATAAGTTTTAAATTTAATGAGTTGATAACAAACACGTGTATTGTTTGAAACTTACAATTGTTTTCCCATAATTGTTTTATAAACTATAAATAAATAATTAAATCAAACTCCACTCACCTGTAGAATTTTGTAGGAATTTCTGGCAATATAACGTATGTTTGGAAAAATCCGGTTTGTTTTTATTGAAATTATCAACGGACGCTGTCGCTGATCCACCTGTTACTACCGATGATGATGTTGATGGTGTTATTAAATTATTTTTATCTTTCACTGAATCATTTAGTGAATTGTTACGATAATACAACATAAAACTATCATCTAATTCTGTTGGCGAGAAAGTGCTTTGTTCTAAATCAAAACTATAAAATAATAATAATAATAATAAAAGATGATTTTTTAGAATTTAACCGAATTATTACGTTTTTGTTTTTATCCATCGCGGAATTGAGATTCCCGATGATAAGGATCGATCCTCTTGTGTTGCCATTTCTATCTTCTATCAATTTTTTAAAACACCAAAATATTGAGAAATAAACACAGCTCCTATTATCACTATTATTACTATGAATATTACTATTTATCTATATGTAAATTAAATTTCTCATATACATATATTTATATTATTGTTATTTTGTACTTGTTATTGTGATTCTTGAAGCGACGAACTGTCTGTCTCTAGGAATAGGCTTTAGACATTCTACTAAGCTGAAAATAAAAATAAATCATATGAATCTTACGTATTGTTGACGTTATAATTCTAAACAAAAATCCAATTACAGTCGATTCGATAAATAGTAAAGTAATTATAATTAAAAATTACAAATAAAAACGCAAATATTTATTCCAACGATATAACTTTCTAATTATGACAATTTTTTCAACTCTAATGCTGATGAAATTGCTACAATTGTGGTTTTATTATCACACCTGTTTTTATCTTAATTGAGGAAATACGTAATTGCCGACTGCTTAACTTAATGATACTCATTGTTATTCAATTTATGTAATAAATAATTAATATTGCGTTATCTATTTATCGTTTTGTTACTTTTTTGAAATTAATAATAAATTAATAATCATCGATTTTATAAATAATGACGCAATTATTACCATTAAATTCATTATTTTTTTTTTAAATATTGATAATCGTCTGTTTAATCACAGAAATACAGAGGTCCCATTGAGGTCGTCCAATATTTTGACGGATTTTACAATGAATTTTATCGGATTTGACAATTGTAGGGGCTATTTTAGTTGGCTGTGACTATCGTAGATTGATTCATACACTTGAACAATGTCAAATTTTAGGAAATATGAGCCAATCTACGATACTGTGAGCAAGGCACAGGCTCGTATGTCTCGCTAAAACCGAATTTTCCTTCTTAGAAACAGTTTTCCATTACGACAACATTTATTTATAGTGTTTAATTATCTATAGTTTTTTTTAATAATAATAATAATAAATAAATAAAACACGTGATAGAGTTGGAACCAAGACAAAAAATTGTCTAAAATTCTTGGTACATGAATAGTTTTCGTTCTCATTTCGTTTGATTCGCGGACAAACTAATTTTAATCTAATTCCATCTCTCTCATTCATTGTTGTGATACTGAGTTGTAATACAATTAATTAACTTTCAATTAAACTGTTACCAGAGTGCCCTTTATTATTTGATTATTTGGCATAAAAATTAATTAATTTACCTTCAATTTGCGATTAATTAATCTGGAATTTATGCAAACACCGAAAAACATTGTTGTCACCAAAAATTAAATGAATTCCTCGAACTTAACGAACTCGCAAAAAAAACAAAACTATGAAATGATGGCCGATCGCGTCGTTTTTATAACGCATGCCTACAACGTTGCCACGTGGGCGTTGTGGCATTTGAATCGAACTATCTCGAAAGGCGATTTTTGAAAATTCTATTGATGTTACCTTGAAGAATAAAATTCGAGCCTTTATCGTGAGATACCGCCCAGATTTAAAGAATTACAGTTGTGAGATAAGAATCTAAATTTGGAGCAAATCTGGAAACAATCGTTATCGTTTAAATATTAACAAAAAATCATAAAACTGAATAATAATCAAATTTGTTAACTACAATTAGATACCCAGGTTAAGACCTACTTATTTTCACTATAAAATCAAATTATAAAATAAAACATAAATATTGAATTCCAATAGAATTAAATTGGCAACGTTGCGTTTCTTTCGTTAAAGTTTCCAACCAATCCAAATCAACATGGATTGGCGGTCGATTCGAATAATTTTTTCAAATAAACAGAACTTCCGTAATTAAACCATTTATTTTACGAACTTAATAATTATAAATATCTTAACTGAAGATATACATTATGTATATGTCGAATTTGAGTAAATTTGTAGATGCCGGAAAGAATGGAACAAAAATACAATTAGCGAATTTTTAGTCTGTAAGTCGCACACTTCACCATAAATAAACTTTTGGAAAAAATGCAGTCTTTCAGTCGATTTTAGCCATTTTCCTTCAATTCAATTTTAACCAACACTGAAGTTTTGCTTCTTTTCCTACATTGTATCTTTATTTTTTTAAATCCCTTTGAAGCTTGAAGTTTGTGTAGTAGTAGTAGTAATAGTAGTAAAACATTAGTGCAAGAGTTCATGTCCACTCACTTTGAACAATTTACACAAGATACATGCTGTCTAGAAGTTGATTAAATATAATTTGCTACAATTAGCTAAAAACTATGAACGAAAGTAAGTTAAACTGTGGTACTATTGTTCAATTTTTTTTTTAATTTGAAAAATTTCAAGTATAGTGCCACAGTCTTTCACAAGAGAAAATCTAACAAAGCCCCAACAATACAGGTGGCTGAATAGTGGGGATTCGAAAAAAGTTCAGCATCTCCAATGCCATTTCTCTTTTTTTTAACGGTTTTTATCATTTTTTATACACATATCACAAAAAAACTAAACATTCTATATAACAAATACAAATGACATTGTTGCATGAACCCGAAAAGGGGAATATACCGCGAATTTGATTATTCACAGTAATACAACTATTTTAATACAGAATAGTAAAAAAAAAGAATTTCTACAAGTTAATATGGAATAATAATACATTAAAACATGTTACTTTTTGCCTATATATATAGAGATATAGTTACATAATACATCATTAGAAATATACCAGTATATTTCAGCCAAAGCATAAACTTTGTTACCATATTATTATCAACAACTATAAGTTTTCTTATTAATTTCAACATTGCAAGAGATTTTTTCGATAACAATATTCTCTCATTTCAACTATATATTAATTGATGAATGAATTCTTTACACAATTATTGCGATTCATTCAATTAATATATAAATTTTCTTGGAAAATTGTTGTTGAAAACTTTTTAGTGCTTAAAATAATACAAAAATGAACACTTAGTCCTTCAAAGCTGAAGCTTCTTCAATATTAATGGAGTCCTTTGTTATCTCCGATGATGTATTTACTGCATTGGCTGTGGAAGTTGTACCACCAATTACAGTTTTATTTGTAACGGATGTTACATTAGTTGAACTGGTACTATTCAATGAATTATCATTCAATTTAGCATCATCAACTTTATCATTTTGCGAAGAAAGCGAATTACCTAATATTAAAACAACAATTATACCATTAATTTTTAAATATCAACAATAATAAATACCTTGATAATATTGTCTTGATGGTGCTTTATTCGTGTTAGTGTTATTAGTGCGATGTTTATTTGTGTTATTTTGTTGTACAGAACTCAAATTTGGTTGAAAATTAACAGGCCGTTGAATTGGTGGCGGATATCTCTGCATCTATACCAACAAAAAAATAATAATAAAAAATCCAATTAAACTAATTAATAAAATAATTACATTACTCGATTGTTGGTTCCCAACGCCTTGATATAAATTGTATTTGTGTTGAGCCGTCGGGCTGGGTTGTGGTGGTGGTTGTTTACAGTTTTGACGTAATTTTGGGGACGAAATCTGAGATCCTATTCAAAAGAACAATTATAATCATTATTAAATTGATAATATAAGAGAATTACCGGAATTGAAAACTGATGATAGTACTTCTTGACTACCTGGACTTTTCAATTGTTGTGATCTACCACTTTGATCGCCGATTTGTTGGGTACCACCAACACCTTTCATATATTGTGTTGGTAGGCTTGAACGAAATTGTTGTGCATTTAAAGCGGCAGCCAATTGGATTGGTGTTGATAAAAAATGCGAATTAAAACTTTGTAAACCAGCATTTGTATGTGATTGATTGTGTGTACCAAATACATTTCCTTGTAATCCATAACCGGCTTGGTGTTGTTGTAATTGTGCTGATTGTATTGTTGAACTTCCTGGTTGTTGAAAATAGCCTGTTTGACCTATAAAATTACAAATTTTGTTGCTTTTATACTATTATCAATGATTAAATTATAGATAAATTGATAGATGAATTTTCCAAGCATGCTAAAAAATACAACAAAATTACAAAAATTAGTTTATTTATAATTTCTCTTCTGCTACAATCTTCTAACTACAAAAGAAACTATAAAGTTAACATAAAGAAAGGGTGAAAAATTAACGATACACAAAGATTTGCAACATACACTGAATTGTTTACTAAAAAAAATAATCGAGCAAATGAGGTAAATAAATATTTCCGTTCAATATAATAAATTTGAGAAAATTTCACTAATCAAAATACTATTTAACTATACTTTGGTCTTAAACTACTAAACAATTTACTGATCACCACACCAAATGATAGCAAAAAAAATTAATAAAATCTTCTCAAGAAGATAAAATAAAAGCTTAACCCAAAAGCGCATTAGTGTAAATTCCATTGAGAATTATAAGCTTTGGCAGTACCTGTAGATCCGGAATAATAAGATGAGGACGGTTGTAATGCTGGAACAACATTATTTTGAACAGGTCCTGTTGGAGCTCTTTGCATTACACCAGCATTTGGTAAATAACTAGCAGGTAGTGTTGGTTCATAAGCCATATAGACTTGTTGATTTTGTTGAGATTGTTGCTGATAAGCCTGACCTACACCACCGGCTTTTGTACCTAAATAAATAAAACATTTCAATTAAATTTTTGCATATTCTTAAACTTCTATTAATTAAGAATAATAAAGAAACTTACCAATAGCACTAATCTGTTGACTACTTGGTTTAACTGATGCCGACATTAAAGAATTAGAAGTTGAAGATATCAAAACTGTTGTAGGATTATTCAATTGTTGATTTTGTCCAAAAGGTCCCGTCGCTGATAATCGATAATTACTCATATTTTGATAAATATCAGGTGGTGCTTGCGCTGTAGGTGGTGGATGTGGTTGTGCTGTTTGTAAATAAACTGATTGAGTAGAATATGGACTTGAAGCAGTCTGACCTAAACCATAATGATTTGGATATTGTGAATACTGAGAACGTCCTTGTCCACCTAAAACACCAGTTTGATCTATTTGGAATGGTCCATAAAGACCTGTTTGAGCTTGTATTTGTTGTGTTGAATTGTACATCACTGTTGGTGGTGATGGTATTGCTGAAATTCCATACTGATTACTACCACCAAGTCCAGCCTGAAAATCCCCATTAAATTATAAATAAAGCCTTATTTTTAACAATTCAATAAATAAATTACCTGGTAACTAATATGTTGATTAGTTGTATATTGTTGAGGTGGTTGGCCAATATTCATACCAGTTCCAATAACAGTTTGTAAAGGCGGAGGTGATAGGGGATTTCCCATTAAACTAGGACCCATAATTCCAGAATGTTGTTGATGACTTGTAGAACTCAAGACAGCTTGTCCACCAGCTCCGGACACCTGTTGAGTGGGTTTCACCTTCAAGATAATAAATTAACATAGATATGGTGAAATAATCTAATGAAATTACACCAATCATTACAATAATAATAACAAAAAAATACCTTGCAAACATTGGTTGTATTATTTGAAGCAACTTGATTAGGTGATGGACTATAACCATCGTGATTATCATCCGGTGTATCGTTGCCTTTTGTGAAAGCATTCGGATCTAAAGTGTTTGGATCAGATACAAAAGAACTTGAAAAACTTGTATTATTGTCATCCTGACCTACACTATGATCCGATGGTGTTTCCCACATTTTCTTTACCGATTGTATTTTGAAATTTAATGCATCAGCTGTTGATATATTACTATTTGTTGTAATTGCATGCATTGAACGTGATGGTATTGATAAATTCTTCGAACTTTTATCTTCTGTTAAATGTGATAATTCAGATTCAAAAAAATCTAATTTTATATCAGCATTATCCTCTTTAAATGATAATGGTAGTTGAAGTGATTCAGTTTGTTTATCGTTTTTATTTAATAAATCACCAATTGGTTTATTATAACTTGTAACAACTGAACCATCAATATTATCATCTAATTTTGAACGAGGTTTATCAGAACGTGCATTGCGCGGTACAGGTCCAGGTGCTGTTTTGTAATTCGTATTCTCGAAAATAATTGTATTAACTGGCGGACTTGTACCATCCAATAAGGTCTTATCCTGTAATTGATTCATTTTTCCAATTATCTGTAAATTTTATTTCAATAATAATATAAATTATACGATTCAATCATGGAAAAAGTTGTCGTAAATACAACAAAAATTAACAACAATTTTTGGAAATATTAGCAAAGAAAAATGAAATATTTACCTTATCATTGCTGGGACTATTACTCTGACTAGGAGTTTGTTCCAAATTCTTATCGGTAGTCACTCCTAAAACATTTTCAGTATCTATATTTCGCAATGGCGAACCTAATGATTTATCCCAAGCATTACCAATAGGTGTTA
This sequence comes from Mylabris phalerata, assembly GCA_020740385.1. Classification (NCBI taxonomy): domain Eukaryota; kingdom Metazoa; phylum Arthropoda; class Insecta; order Coleoptera; family Meloidae; genus Mylabris; species Mylabris phalerata. The sequence continues at coordinate 828,227 of JAJEOX010000299.1, read as the reverse complement.
CAGTATTATTTGTGTCTTTCATATTATAAACACTCATATTTTGATTCATTTTATTCATATCATTAACATCACATAGATTTTGTTGCATTTGTTGTGCCTTTTGTAAACGGTGTGTTTCACGTTGTTTTGCAAATCTTGGTGCTAATTTATTTGAACGTGAACGTTCAAATTGATTTTTATTTGATTGTGATAATACTGGAGGCGGTTGAATTGGTGGTGGTATTAATGGTGGAATATTAGAAATTGGTTGATGTATCATTGGAGAATTCGACGTATTACCATTAGTTTTAATTATTTTACGATCTTGTTTATTATTGATATCTTTTTCAATTTTTGAAGGTTGAGATAATTTAATCGGTATTTTTTCTTCGGATGATTTATATTTTTCTTTAACTGTTTTCTTACTTTTAACTTCTTGAAAACCATCAGAATCTCCGGGTAATGGAGTTTTTTCATCACCATCTGTAGTAGTATCACCTTCTAAATGATCTTTCAATGATATATCAGCAATTGCATTACATAAAGTATTTTGATCGTTTGGTTTATCGTTTTTCTTATTAGAAGAAATTTGAGACGATCGTAACGTACCACTAGAATTTTGACGGCTTATAGAACTTTCATTTCTAGAAGAAATATAACTCTTCTTATCACCAGAAAGACGAGGTGGTGGAATATTTCTTCGTATTTGACTTGAATTAGACGAACCTCTAATAGATGAGCCCAATTTATTTTGAGATTTTCTTAACGAATTTGAATTATCAGAATTATCCGAATTTGATTCACCACCTTCTTCATCTTTTTTACTTTTTGATTTAGCTCGTCGATTATCAGGTTTTCTGGATTTATTTTTATCGTCGAATTTCCGTTCAATGGATTCTTGATTCGATATGGAATCTTTTCGAGCACTACCAATAACTCCAGTAGATGCACCTTGTTGAGTGATTTTTTTATCATCTAAAGAAGTAATTTCTGCTGAATTTTCATCACATGATTTTTTCTCTTTATCATCATGATGGCCACCGAATGGACTTTTTGAAGGAGGCGGTCCATAACCGTCGATTCTTTTACTTAATCCACCTCCTCTTCCTCTAAAAGTACCACCACCACGTCCATGTCGCGATGGTTCACCTCTAGGTACATAACTTTCACGTTTATTTTCTTGCCTATTAGATTTTATTCTATCTGTTGCTTTGGTTTCTTTATTTTTTTCATCTTTTTCAATTTTCTTGTTCATAGTTTTTGGACTTCTTGATCCACCGAAATGAGAATCTTTAAAATGTTCATTATTGATTTCATCTAATGAACCTTCAGAATCTGTACCACGAAAATCACCAATTGATCTCTGAGAACCACCAGAACGAAGTCCTCTACTTCTCTTTGGCCAACTTGAACGATGATAATCACTTCCATTCCACCCTTTACTAGAACCATAAGTTCTATTTCTATTTCCTCTCTTATCATCTCGATCTTTAAATTCTGAATCTGATTTATCAGATTTTCGAGATTCTGTTTCGAAATGTTTTGCCGAATCGACGGGATTTACTAATTTCATTAACGATTTTATTTGTTTTTTCTGGAACTTCAGATAATTTTGAATTATCCAAATCAACAGTTGTAGGTGAAATAGTATCAGCCCACGCTTTATTTGTATTATCTACATTAGCATCATCATTTTCTTTTGAAATTGTTTCTGTTGATTCCTCTTGGATTTTCTCATCTTTTTTGGTTTCAGAAATTTTCTTTTCTGGTAATTGTCCACGTTTTAATTGTGTTAAACTTCGTTTTTCATTTCGCATATCATCAGCTTCAATTCTATCTTTTGTAATAGGTCCAGGCACTTGACGACGATCTTCACGATGATCACGTCGACGTTCTTCATATGGTATTTCAAATGATTCCGCCCATGAACTAATCATATGTTCTCTTGGTTCTGAATCTCTAGTTGAATCACGAGAATGTCGAGAATCTCGAGAAGCACGAGAATCTCGACTATCTGGTCTTTGAGGTCGTTCATGTCGTTCTTTATCTTCACGATATTTATCACGTCTTTCAGACCAATCATCACCAACTATAGAACGTTCATTATTTGATTCCAATTTTTTATCGTTTCTATCTTTATCTTTCGTCCATTTATCATCATCTCGTTTTTCATTACGACGATTATAATCATAATCTTGTTGTCTATAATCGCGATTATCATCTGTAAAACGAGAATCTGAAGATTTATGTGATAAATCAGTTTGAGAACGATGAGAACTTCGATAACTATCATCGGAACCTTGCCGTTTGTATTCTCGTCGATCCTCATCTACATCACGATCAGGCGTTTCTGATCGATTATTTGTATTTTTCGAAACATTTTGATTCTGCATCCAACGACTATCGAATTGATGTTGTGAAAAATGCATTTGTGATTGCATATTTAAATTTAAATTATTCCGTAATTTTTGGAATCTTGGCGGTACAGGATTTTGATAATGTCGTGAATAACTTGAACCATTTTGTTCTCTAATTTCACGATCCCTATCCCTTTCTGAAGTTTTCATATGTTTATTACGTGATGATGAGAAATTCTTACCTTCAATTTGTGTCAATTGTCTAAATGAATTTTCACGATTTGATTGATTTTTCTCATCATCAAATCTTGTCTTTTCATTATTTGTATCATTTGGTGTACGCGATCTACTTTCACGATCACGTTCTTTCTCTTTTTCTTTTTGGAAATTCGGTAAAGGTATCTCGGCTGGAATTATTGGTTTTGGAGGTACCTCTGATGGATTTATTGTACGTACACCTTCCTCTTCACGATTACGTTTAATTTTCTCTTCCAATTCCAATAATTTCTTTGCAGCACCTTGTTTTGTTGCTTCATTAAAACGTTTCTCTTCTTCTTCTTTACGTTGTTTAGCTCTTTGTACAGTTAATTCTAAATCTTTATTATGTTGAGTCCGACGTTTCCATAATTCTTCATCGGTAGTTCTTTGTCGATTAATCGATGATGAAGTGTTATTCCAATTGCGTGCTTGGTTCTCATTATCAGTCTTCTCATATTCTTTTTGTTGTGATGATGGTTTATTATCTTTCTTGTTTCTATTTACTGTCGTTTCATCATCACTGAAGGCCAACTTTTCACTATTTATAAAGATAATTAAGAAATATTTATGAAATAATTGAGATTAAATTACTTACTTATAATCAATATCATCCTGACCAGTCCAACCTAAATCTTTATCAATTTCATCCATACGACTCAATTCTTCTTCTTTGATGATGGGCCTAGGGGTAACGTCTTCCGAATCGACTAATCTCGGCGGTGGACGATTCTCAGGTCTATTACGACCATTCAAAGGAGGATTCTGTGTGGGAGTACCACCCCCATTTGTTGCGAAGCTACCTTTGTACATCTAATAATAATAATAATTATTATTATTTTATAATTTTTATAAATTCGATAAACTTACAAAAGTTGGCATGACTGCTCGAAATTGCGGTGGTAAAGGTTGCTGCGTGAGGCCTACCTGGGCCACTAGCTGTGGTGGGCCACCCGACGGCACCGAGTTGTTCCTTTGTTGTCCGTCCTGTGTTGGTCTGGAACCACCCTGTATCCAGGAGCCTTCCGTTTGAGGACGTAGACTTAGGCCAGGTGTATATTGTGTGTCTGTACGTGTTTGGATACCACCAACTACGCCACCACCACCACCACCGGCAACGCCGCCGCCACCAACACCACCACCACCTCCATCGCCAACGGATAAACTTGGAAATTCGTGTTGGAATTGAGGACTTTGATATAATGGTGGGTGTAAAGGATCTGGACCAGTCATTACAGAACTCCATGATTTGTCTGTGGTAGCAGGCGTCGCAGATGGTGTTATATGCTTCTGTTGTTGTTGTTGTTGTTGTTGCTGTTGTGGTGGTTGTTGTTGTTGTTGTTGCTGTTGTAATTGTGGTTGCTGCTGCTGCTGTTGTTGTGGTGGCGGTATTGTTGTTGTCACTGGTAGGGCAATTGCAGATTGATGTGAACTCACTTGTGGTGATTGTTGACCGTTTGTTATTGTTGTTGCTGTTGTTGTTGTCTAAACACAATAAAATTATAGTCAAATTGAAATTAAATTTTAAAAATTATATAATTTTACCGTGGTATTTGTTGTTGCTGTTGTTGTAGTTGTTGAATCTTGCTTGCCCCATCCTGGTCCACCTGGTGGTACTAATGGTATAGAAGCGTCACTGCCACTGTGTTCCGATTTTAAAGAAGGTAAATTTGCTGGCGCCCTACGAGCATTGGGCACCTTTCCCAAACTTTGCATGCCATGTTTGTAAACTAATGTGCTTTTCTGTTGTTGTTTCTCTAAATTCTCACCCTATTTTTTTTTTAATAAATTATGTTATAATTTTCAAAATTACAAAATACCAACTTACCCTACTAACTCTATACAAACTATTTATATCTAACGATTGAAATTTTGGTTTTGTTTTCTCCCCCTTGGAGGCCAGCCCTGGCAAAGTAGACATGCTGTCTGCACGCAACCATTTAGATCTTCAGGACCCAGCGAACGAACCTTTTTCCTTCAACAAGCAATAAGCACATTGATATAATAATAAAACATTAATGCAATTTCGAATACGATTAGAATAAACAATTACTGTTTATAAAAAAGGTATGAGTAATGTTTAAAATTCACTTGAATTATCGCAATTAATTAATCGGATGATTATAAAAAAGGAATTTAAGCAATGATTCCGACTATAAAAAGAAAACATTAAGTAGAGTTGAATTTTTTAACAATGAATACGCGATGTTTTGATTAACAAAAATCAATTTATATCGAATAGTTTAGCAATATAACAATTAAATTTGAGAATTTTACTTGTAATTCAGTGAAAAAATCCTACTACGTAAGCAAAAAAACTAGTCCAACTCCAGTTCAACTGCCAAAACTACACAACATAACATAATTCAAAGCGCAAAATACCAACCGTAAAATTGTGTTTTACACAATTACAGAATCACAAAAATACAAATAGATTAACGCAAATTTCCATTCAAACGATAAATTTAACAATAACAAATACAATTTTAATAGCCGAGAACTGGAGGCAAACGCCAAATAAAATGAAAACATAGACGAACAATACAAAAAAAAATCGAATCTTAAATCGTAGAAATTTTATCAATTTTAACGAAAATATCAACTCACTTTGGTCCGTCCAGATGGGTAAACAATAAACAACAAGAAATTAATCCAATTAAATAGAAATTCGGACGGATGATCACAGATTCTTCAATATTTTTTACCACTATACGTTTACTTTTTCACTTAAGTCAAAATGGCGTACGCCGACTACACCAATTTCAATCAATACATGACGTCACATCAACACCGATACAGCGCCATCTATCCAAAATGAACTGTAACTCGAAAACTTTATACGCTATTTTAACAAAAATCGCCAATATTTCTAAAATTTCCATCAAATTTTCCAATCGAAAATTGTATCAGCGAACCATTCATAGCAAATTTAATTTTTTTACCGTCAATTAACGAAAATTGATTAATGCCATTAATAAATAATAGATGGCGCAGTTATTGAGGCGTCCCAGCGCGGCATGGAGCGCAATTTGAAACTCTAATCAAATAATTTTAGAATTTACAGAAATTTATTACAATTATCGTTATTTCCATGTGGTTTAATCGATAACTTATAAAAAATATAATTAGTCACAAATTCTCGAATTTACAGTACAGTTGTTCTTGATTATTGGCAATTAAATTGTATAAATTAAAAAAATTGAAGCTTGAATGCTACAGTCAATCTATGAAATAAATAAAATTTCAATATTTTCTAATATTTGGAATTTATGGTGGTGAAGCATTATTTCTAGTCGTCCGTGATTGTTGTTCTTTCTTACATTCTTCAGCTAGATGTTCTAATTGGTGTTTCAAAACTAATAATTCTCGAATCCGCTGATAGACTGGATCCTATAAGAATTTGTTTAAATAATTCAAAAATTTCGATAAATTTGAAATTTACCTGTGTTCGCATGCTGGGATTCCATCGACAATAGTAGGCCTTCCACAATTTTATATGCCGTATACTTGCAATCGGTATCAATACGATTTGTTGATTTGTATTTGCCCAATATAGGGGATTTTTATATAAATCTAGTTGACTATTAGTGTACGACCATAATGAAATTGTTAATTCTTTAACTCCTAAAATTATTATTAATTTCAATAATAATTCAATTTAAAATTTGTTAGAACAAACTTTCAATAATTCGATCCCTTTCACTATTACACAAAAAATGTTCCAAATCGACACGAATATAAATGATCTAAAATAGTTATCAGGAAATAATCATTAAATTCAAAAGCATTGGGAAATTGTTGTGTTATCTGCCAGACACAATCGATGAATTGTAGGAAAACTGGTGAACGATCAGCATCTGAATGGTGATCATCACCATGCCCAATTCGCTAGAATTTCAACGAATATTCAACAAAATAATACAAAATTTTATCGGAAATAAACCTGTTGAAACTTATGACCAAACGATAACCATTCTTTCTCTATTAAAACTTCAAAACCTTTAATTGTACGATAGTACGGATCCAACATAAGCATCGATAATGCCGTCAATTGGGCCGTTCGATCCCAACCGTCCGAACAATGGACTAATACTGACGTTTTATGGTTCTCTACCTGGCAAAATTACACGAAATCGATAAGATTTTAATTTAAATTCGCGTAAATAACTGATTACTTTATCAACGATTCGTACGGCTCCAGCTAGGATACATTTGATATGTTTTAACCAATATGTGGATTCAACACCGGATAACCATTTAGTCTCTTCGATATTTGGATAACATAATTCTTTTAGTTTTCGTAAAGATTCTCTCATTACGTGAATATTGTGGATATCGAGGAATACTAATTCGGCGTTCTGATAAGCATCCTCTGATTCATAACTATAAATGATAAGAAAATTCAATTATCTCATAAGGGATCGGATTAAAACTCGGAAAAAGTGGAATTTTTAATAGACGATTTCTCTTTCATTTTCCATTGAAAATTCGAGTTTTTGGTCTCGTTGGAGACAACATTTCAAGCTGCATAAGCTGAATTGTGAGAAAAATGTAGAAAACACACATTTACACAACACTTTTCAAAACTATGAAAGTCCTCTTATGCGGCTTGAAATGCTCTTTTCAACGAACCTAGCTGCTTGAGCTTTGAGTGAAAAATCAACGAAAAATCGTTTATCAAAAATTCAATGCTGAATAGAATTAGAATTTTATACCCTCCCCCTTTCGCTTTATTAGCAATAGCATTAGCACTAGGCCGGGCGTCCATTATAAACATCTTATGCGATTGAGCATTAGCGTCCATTATCAATTGAATATACCGTTCATCTTCCCTACACCGTTTCCCACTGACCTAATAAACAAACAGATTGTTAAAATTAAATTAAATTAAATTAAAATTAAAAGAATTATACCCCAACTAAAGGTTGTGAACAACGGGTTATTGTAGCTTGAGATTCTGGATGTATCCAACTTAAAACCGGAATTCTACCTCGACTACGATAACTGGCAACAGCTCGGACATCCTCATCGGTCGCTTGTGCTGGAACAGCCCATACAGCCGGATAACTATCGCAAATTTCATAAGTTTCATTAATTTTCGAAATCTTCCACATATCATTATTTACACCCTACAATTTTAACGTATAACAATAATTCTAAAAAATATAATCAATTAACCATCCGTTTTAATTCAGCTATCGGTTCGTAGACACTCCAACCGTTCTCTGGAAACAAATCCGCATATTCGAACGCAAATAATTTAATTTTATGCGACGTCGGGAAGGCGAATTGTTGTAATTTCTCGAAAACATCCCGTCTTGAATGATTCTCTTGCTTATGGGCGAACCGTAAATTTCGCATATCTTTACAGAACACTTCAATACCGTAAGCATTCTCGCCTCGAGACGAAGCACCGCCGACTTTCTCAATTCTGGACACCTACAAATCGAATTATAACCGAAATTTTGACAGAATTACACCAACTTACAACCCCCAACGGTACATCGATAACATTCGGTGTGTCTTTATCAACAGATCGGAAATATAATTTGTAATTCGTTACGGTTAGGACGCCTCTAGCAGGGCCGTAATAGGGGCACAAATAGGTGACATCACGCGCTTGCCCGGTGACTTTTTCACCTGGCAATAAGGGTGGATCATCAGGACGGTTCGTATTACCCGATTCGGATACAGTTGCCTATAATTTACAATTAAATAAAAAATAATTAGATTCAATTAACATTAACGAGACCTTCTTCCGTTCTAGTGTTGAAACGATATTTTCGGTTGATGTAGAACTGGACGAACAATAACTTTTACTAGGTGATGCTTTACCACACCAATTTGTCTGGAAATTTATAAAAATTATTATTTTTTAATTGGAAATTTAGTCACGTACTGTTTCTTGTTTAGGCAGTGTATTCGATTTAGAATCCGTACGAAATGTGTCTAAATTTAAATTATTTTTATTGAAACTATTACCCTCCATATCTAGAAATTCTACACTGCCTCGTTTCATGTCAATTTCGTTCGAATTTTACATGAAATTCGCAAAAAATTTGAGATAATCAGTGAAATCTACAAACTCGTTCTATGGAAATTCGTATGGATGATAAATATTTTGACAAATGCTGTCAAATCGGTGGGTGAGATAGGTTATAAACGTAAAAATCCCTAAATTTTCCACCAATTATTCGCGTTGCCACCTTATAAAAAACTCAACCAATTGAAAGATAAATTTAAATTAAATCTACTTGAAATTAAATTTTATTGAATTTTAACAAGAATAAGATTAAGTTTGCATTTGATTCCTCTGTTGTTCCTCTAAATACTTCCTACTGAGCCGCTTGAATTTAAAATTTTGTAAAAATCGCAATTCTCCACTCCATTTCTTCAACAATTCAAACTGTTTCGGATCCAATAAATCGGGCATTTCTACAAAAAACTCAATATAAACCCATATTAAAACATTTCCAAATATCCAAATACCTAAACCACAACCTTCAAATTCATCCCGTTCTCGTTTAATTGTCATATTGATTATATCTTCCCTACTGGCGTGTTGTCGATTCTTTCGATTTCCTATCGAGTGTTTCAACTGAATCTGCTCTAATTCTTCCTCAAATCGTGATAAATATCGATTGATAATCTCTACGGTTTGTTGTGGAGTGTAAATTGAGACGTCTTTATCTATATTGTCGCGAAACCACAATACTTTCTCGCCTAATAAATTCAATTTTATATTACCTGCTTGTTTGCTCTTCAATTTTGATTTAGCCCTACGAAAAACTGGATAATTATATGAATTATTCTCGAATTTAATCATAAGAGTTACTTTGTAACTTGTTTTACAAGGGTTCTAGTTTTGCGGCTGTTAGGGTGTTTACATTGCGCCAAATCCTTTATTTTAGTCTACAATTAGAAATGGAATTATTTATTCTGAAATTATTAATAATAATTTACCATATTTTTAGATTTTTATCGCAGTATGAAAATTTGAGGTTAATTCTAGTTATAACACAAAAATCCCTACAATTACCGGCGCGAAATTCAAATATCAACAACTTGGAAATTAATTGCTCGATTTCAATGGATAAATGAATGAACATACTTTATTAATGAAAGTAAATAGTAAATGACAATAGTAACAAAAATTATAATTAGTTGATAAAAAATTAATCTTCCAACAATGAATTTTGTTCCGTTGCGTTATAGTTAATTACAGTCTCTGATAAATGCGTTATCAGTCGTTTTAACATCTCTTCAGTCGACCATCTAGGACTGTAAGGATAATTGTCCAAACAAATTGGTTCGTCACAATTGGCCAATTGAAACGTTACAGTTGGCCGAGTTTCCGGAAAATAATTTTCTGTAATCCCCCGAAATCAATAAATTTATCAAATCTATTTTAATTTCCAATATTTACCGATAATAATAGAAACAAGAACTGTACAATCTTCAATTGTACACAGAAATGTAACTTTATCGAAAGTCTCAGCATCGAATTCGACCAAACTCTCGCATCGTTTCGAACAGATATAATTAACGAATTCTTTTTTCAATTTGTGATGTTTTATGATTTTCTCAACGAAATCCTCTAGTGTTTTCTTAACATGAACAACATATTCAAAGAATGTTGTAGTTTTCTTGTTGTTATAAGGCGGGATATAAACGCCATGGCCCAAAACTTGCTCTAATCGAGGCGATAAATACAAACAACTATTGACTCGCGAGCCATCCAATTTTAAAAAGTGCACTTTCAATGTTGCTTTATCTCTACCGGGATTTAGAAGGTGATTATCCGCATTAGAACTACAACAAAAATATTGTAATTGGAAATAATCGATAATTTTTTATAAAATACTGTGGTTGAACATAATTCGGTAGTGAATAAGTGTCGATTTTTATACTCATCAGAAAGTGGACAATTGTTGTATTTACAACAACTTCAACTTCATTGAAATCAACAATACCGCTTTGAATCAATTTTTGTAAATCGCCATGCAATTGTGCGTATATATTCTCCTCTGCTAGCTTGTCAAACTAAAAATTCAACACTATTACTATAGAATTCTACACAAATTGAAGATTTACATTAAATTTTCGAAACAACGCCAGGAATTCCTCCAAAACCGAATTTAAAGCAGACGAATTATTAACATTCCAATTCAACAAACTTGGCAAATGTTCGCAGATTTTATCGATATCGGGCTCGTACAGGAATTCATCGTCGTTAAAATCGAAATCCGGAGCCAGTGTTAGATCGTTCGGATTGAAAATTATCGTCCAATTCAAACGTTTACCAGCGTACGGTATTTTTAAATTATAATAATAGCTGTACGTTTTATTATTATTATCGACGTACTGTATGGATGCTACAGGTGTGATATCATTAACTGTTAACTCCTCTAATGCTGGAATTTGGAAGGAAATTAGAAAATAATGATAATAATGAAATGTATTTTGAATACTTAGGGCTTTGTTTAAAAGTAACTCTTTTACGTGTTTTTGAAGAAATGGAGGAAAATTCAACAAGAAATTATCGTTAGTATACCCGATTTTATCCATTTTCATACTGATAAGGATTCGCAAATATTTATCACAATTGGCATAACCTTACATTCTAATAAGACAAGTAGTAGATTAAATGTCGTTAGTTCAAATGTATTTTTTATTTTTTACGATAAATTAACACATGTATTACTGCAGTATTTTTAGGACAATTTATTGTAATTATGGCCAATTTTATGCAATATTAGAAATTTAATGTTGGAATTATTTTTCATTTTAGACATAACCTCAAATCTTTGACGCAATCAAGTAGATCGAATGCACCTAGTATACATAACGTTCCACCAAAAGGAATTCGAATAACGTTAATTAAAAATTATCTGTATTTGTATTTACATTTTCCAAACAATCCAAATAGAAGTACATTAAACTAATAAAATAAATAAACTATAATCCTTAAAATTACACAATGTACAAATGAACATTCTTTGTAAATAGAACAATATGGAAATCTATGTACTTATACCTGATATAACGTCTAAAATTAAAACGAAAAGAACTTAATCTAATAATAAAATAATACTAACAGATAATAAAGGTATTAAAAATATCATAAAATATTTATATCATTTTTTTCTATAACCAATTATATGCAATAATTGTTATCATCAATAGTAATAATAATTGTAATACGATTTGATGTTTCATTTAGATTAACTATAATCGTGAGTTCAGTTAGATAAGTACTAAACAATAGTGCTTGCTGTCAAATTGTCATTTATAATCCCTTTCTTTATTTAAATAACGGATTTGTTAATGTGCCATTGTGTAACTAAGATCCATACATTCTGAATATGGTTTTTCTGGTGCTGTTGGTAGAGGATTATCGCATTCTTCTAGGAATTTGATCACTTTTTCAGTCGCTTTAACAGCACAAACACTTGAAGCTTCAGTCTATTTAACACAAAAAAAATAAGCATTAATTTATGGTTTGTAATTGGAACATTTCAACTTACCGATGCGGTTAGATTCATAAAATTGAAGAATTTCTTCAATAACTCCACCATATCGGCGAAATTGTTATTCTTTAAGAATTGACAAACACTAGTCTGATAGTCTTTATTGTCCATTATTAAGAAACCAATCAACATTACAATATAAGATGCTAGGAATGTATACTCCATATGAGTACCGGCCTTTTGGAGTACTAAAACAAATAATTAAATTTAAAAAAGCAAATTAAAATTAATTCCCCATACATTTAGCTACAGTTTCTTCAATAAACTCCTCATTCGATTTGTACGCAACATTACTACTATCAGCATCTTTTTCACCATCCAATATAGCATTGGTTCGATTCTCGGCAATTTTCGCACAACCCTCCCAATGGTAGAATTGCGCGATTAATGCTTCCACTGCACTTTCTTCCCCTAAAAAACAACTTTCAATCAGCCGTATTCTATAACTTGTATATTTATTACCATGACAACGATTAACAATCACTTTGAATAGAATGTTGTCATAGTAACGGATAAAGGTACAGAAAACGATAGAATTATTAAAAAACTTACTCGAATAGATGCTTTCAAGTTTTGATGGCGCTTTAGCGTCCATTAATAGTTTTTTATTCGCTCCATTATCTTGAATTAAATTGATTAACAACATTAGAACCTAGAAATTGACAATTTTTAACAACTATTTGGATAATTATCGAGATTTCTTACAAGAACACCCAATTCGAATTTCTTCTGTTCTGGAATATAATGAGGAACTTGAAGGAGTAAATGTAAACTAGTTTCAATAACACCCGGTCTTGATCCAATTAGAGAACTTCCCATAGCTGCAAAATATTTGTAAACGAAATAATAGAATCTATAGTCCGTTTTTAAACTAGGAGTAAAGCCGCACTTACACAGTAAAAGTTATTAGAAATAAACATTACATTATTTTTGAGTTGTGTAAACTCATCTGTAAAATAACCAATAATAGGCGCGCCAATTTCAAATTACTCCTAGTTTAAAAATATTGAATATAATCAACTTACATTCCTTATTAAAATGGTGTGTCAAATTTATTAATACTTTTAAAGTAACAAGAAGTGCCTCTCTAATAATTGTTCCAGTTGATTCTTTATCGGAAATATCAGTAACTGGATATAGAGGTATTTCACCATCACACAATTTATATAAATTAACAAGTGTATCTAAAATTATTCCATTATTATACTTTAACAGGTACGTTTGATTCTCTTCATTATTGTGAGTGACCTAAAAATTTCCAAAAATTAAGCCAAAATATATTGAAAGTTTCAGAAGTTGACAATTCATACTATTTTGCACCCTTTTTTTAAATAGAACTTAACCCTTGAAATTTAGGGAATTTTCCATTCTTTCACAACTTTTTATGTTATAATGACTCAATTTCCAAGGCAGGATAGGATAATTGTTAAATTTAATTAAAAGAAACTTACATTTTCTAAGACACGTAAACAACGGTCAACTTTACGTAATTTATCTAATAAAACATCAGTCCATGAGACAACATAATCGGAAACTTGTCGACAACATTCACATATTGTCTTCATTATGTGCTCTAAACCGCCTAATTCGCGCAATTCCTCTTTGAACCATTCACCGGCACGTTTCGATGTCAGACTCAATAGTGTCTCCATTGCCAATTGGCCAACCTTTTAATTAAATTAATTACGATGCAATAATAATTATGGTTTTAGACTTACAGTAATATTGTCTAGATTTAAATGGACAGCATGGCCTTGGCTCTGGATTTCCGCACACAATTCCCGTACTTTCTGTTTATTCTTCTCTAATTGTGCTGAACTTAAACCACACACATCTAAGGCTTGTTGATAACTAACATCAGATTCAAGTAGATTCAACATTAATTCTAAACAATCTCGATCTAAATCCATATTTAGACGATCTTGACTTAAAACAAACATAACTGTAGCTGTACATAAACCTAAACTCTAAACCAACAAACAAATTTTTAAATATTTTTTGTTTTAATATTACAACAATATTGGGGAAAATTAATTACTTGGTCTTTTGTGGCATCGTGTAGGGCTTTAAAAAATTTGGCGAACAGTCCCATGAGCCCGTACGTGCATCCGAAATGCTGGTACCATACATTTTGACGCTAACGTTATCGCCGATAAACAACGGGTACTTATCGGATTATTATCCTGTAACGCATCTAGAATATATTCGACATCATCGTTGAACTCTTGAAATTCACCAATCTCTTGGATTTGATGCGCTTTTTTCACATTTCGCACAACGGTATAATACTGAAAATTCCAAATTAATTACAATTATTCCAAAATTAATCAAAGACATACGCCTTTATCGCTTTTCGAACATTTAACACTAGTTACAGTATCGTCGTCGTTATTATCATTGCGTGTAATTCTCGTTAATGGATCATCATTAAAACCGAATTCATCATAATTCGTATTTTGGTGTGTATCACTAGTGGGATTATCGTTATTTTTTTGATTTGTCTCCTTATCATCACTCCATTTGTGTTTATATAACGCATGTCGTTTCTTAGTACCATCTGCAGTAACCAAAGATCGACTTTTGAAGATACTTCCTTTCTTTTTCGATATAATCAGCTTAACTGGAGGCACATCTGTTGTTGTTGTTATTGTTGTTGTTGGGTCTGTTGTTGTATTTGTTGTTTCATTATCTTTATCATCTTTATCTTTACAATCATCTTCATGAATTTCATCTTTTCGTTGTTCTTCAATAACCGGTTCGGATGTATTTAAAACCGCATTATCTTCAATTTTTTCTATTTTATTCGCTTCTAATTCCGGTGCTGTACTATTACTATCCGAATCTGTATCCCATTCTTCTTCTATTGTGGTCTTCTTTGCAGTTTCTTCAATTTTAACAATTTCGCTATTTTCTACAATTTCAATTTGATTCGTTTCAATTTCTGGATTATTTGTTGGATTTTCTATATTTGTATCTTGAATTGTTGTTAATTCAACAGGTGGAATTTCTAATTTTTCACTATTGTCGTCGATTTCGTAATCTTCAGTTTGATTAATCGGCGAATTCGGACGTAATAGACTGTCGTATAAAGCCCGCCTTTCTAATTCGTATTTCTCAGCAGGGATATATTGTGGTGATGCTTCTAGATCTTCTTTTGGTGATGTAAATAGAGAGAATTCGCCTGGTGTATCGGCGGTTGCTGGACTACTACTCGGATCTTGTTGCATACTCCGTCTAGCTGAGCGAGTTATTCGACAATTCGGCGAACGTTGTGGAGTTGTTGTTGTAGTTACAGTTGTTGTTGTTGTTGTTGTTGGTATTGTTGCATCCCTGAGTGCTTTTGGTGATGTTGTTGTACTAGACGGTGTCGGTGTGCTTTCAGATTCTTCCGAATCACTAACTAATTGAGATTTGCCTCTACAAATTCTTAAAACTATTGGTGGTTTGGTATCGTCCTTTTTAGAATTATTTACATTTGAACCTAGTACAGTCTTTTCAGGAGAATTGTTTTTCGACGAGAAAAACTTCCTAGTTTTTGTCGTATTCGTAGTAGTAGTTCGATCCAAATCCTCATCATCGTCCGTTAATTTAATCTTTTTATTCGCATTACTGTACGTTAAATCCGTATTGGTTCTATATGGCGGATCAGGCGGGTCTGTATTGCGACTTTTGAAGAATTTCTTCGGTTTCGGCACGTTATTATCCACTTCCGCTGCCGCATTTGCAACTTTCTCGTTCTCTAAACGGGACAAACCTACAAAAAATGCTGTAATCATAAAAACTATCGAATGATTTTGGAGATTACCGTTGATGGTACGGATTGAAGTGAATGAGGTGATGCCCCATTTGCCGACAGTGGCGGCCGATCGGGCAGCTGACGGTTTGTTGGTGTTTTCTTTGAATAAATTATCGAAATGGAAACTGGCGTGTGAACCACCACCGCGACGATATTTGCCATAACCTCTCGACATAATTAACTCCGTCTTCCAAGATAAAAAATCGTTATCAATTCAATTAAAAACAACACTTTAGTAACATAATTCGATCAAATTTGACCAAACAAACTCACTATTCACATCACACATTCGTGTAAAGTTCTATTATTAAAAAATCTTCAAATCTTATAACACTAATAATTAAATATCAATCAAACACCATATTTTCTAAGGCAACAACCAAAAACTCGACAATTTCCACAAAATTTCCATAAAAATTAGATCACTTCGCCATTTTTTTAAAGAGGCCACCGATTAGTCCAGGTGTACAATTAAGATTTGGTCCACACTCTATATCTAATTAGAAATATTTCCATAATTTCCGCTTCTCGATTTGTTAATGAATTTATTTTATCCAATATTCCCCTTTAATCTGTCTACATCGAAAAAAATTATCGTGCTATTTTTAAATTGTCAATTGGTTTTTCACGTTATAAACACGCGAGTAAATAACGACTTCAACTATACTCATTGGACGTGTTACAATAACGATCAATCGAGCACTCGACACCATTAAACGTCATTTTCAACAACTACGATTGGTGCAAAAATGACATTTATGCGTTCGGGTTTACACGACAACAGTTAAAGACGCACTCATCTGTTAAAGTTGCTCGAAATACGGTTGCCAATTGTGCAAATGTCAAACGATGTAATCCACTAATTGTAGAACTAAACTCCTCCATAAATATTTATTTGATTACAACTATAATAACATGAAAATTGTAAATAATTGAACAATAATTAAACTGTGTTTTTTAATTATTTGCTTCAATTAAAAAAATTATATCAAAAGGGATTACTAATTTAATGATGAATAGAGCTACAATTACCGCCCATGATTCATCAATTACATCGTAAATGTCAAATTTTGTATAAACATTTGCCAAATATAGGTTAGTTTGAGGAAAAGCATTCAATAACCTCGACATACTACGGTTTCTAACAAAACTTGCCATGTTGTCATTATTTCTAAAATTTCACATTTATCACCTGAATTTCAATCAAAATTGATTAAAAATCAACAGCAGATTATAACTAAACAATTAATATTACAGTTTTAATTGTGAATTTAACTAAATAATTCAAGTAATTCAAAAAATTAAATTAGTGATATGGCAACGTTCGGTGACCAAGTTTGCCCAATCGTAAACATGGTTACATGAGTATAGACAACTAGATTATAGCCTAAAATTTGCACTCATCTCGAAATTGCCCCAAAAATGCCCCGTTTATCCGTTTTCATTGCTTTAATTGTGATAATAACAAATAATGTAGTAATATGCCACAATAAATACTCCGCGGATGCTAATAAACCACCTCTAGTAGACGACGATTACGATTTTCGTCCAGTTTCTTTAAAACACCTAGATCGGCCGTTTCGTATGGCTAAATTGAACCTATTATGGTCCAAAGCTGTAGTTGTAAGTGGTTTATAATTACGTTTTTGTAACAATTAATTTGTGTTAAATTTCAGCGTTTATCTGAGCCGAAACTGAAGTCGCTTCTAGGCGAGTTGAAACTCCACGATAAAGAAGAGATAACTTGGAAACACTTGAAGGCTGAAGGTAAAGATAAGGATGGTATTAAAGAGGCTGAACTTCGGAAGAAATTGTTGCGTATAATGCGCGATTATAACCTGTTGGATCAAGCTGACGATGTTCAAGATGCTGCAAAGTATCGGGCTTATAAACCGTTGAATGAAGCTTCCGATAAGCATATAAATAAGAGTATGTTTAAGGATAAAAAATTGAATAAATTGTGGGAGAAAGCGGAGACTGCTGGTTTTACAGCCGAAGAACTGGCGGCTCTTAAGGAGGAATTCAACCACCATCAAGATAAAGTCGATCAATATTACGCTCTGTTACAGGATGTTAAAGAGAATGAAGAAAACGACGGCATAACTAGTATTATTACATAATTTTCTATATATTTAGCTAATTTTTATAATTTATAGATTCTGTAGATGATAATTTAGATCGATTTAACAATATCGAGTATATAGAAGAGAAAAATTCGTCCCCCAATAAAGATTATTTGGATAAAGTGAATCTACTTCGGGAGAAACATCGCGATATTCGTGACGGTTACGATCAGTTGTTTGTCCGGACGGCCAAAGGGCCAAATAATCGGGAATTTATCGAACCTAAAGTGCAAGGCTTGTGGAAGATGGCTGTTGAGAGTAACTTTACACCGGACGAATTACAATCATTAAAAGTCGAATTACAACACTACGAAAACCGTTTGCTTAAATTGAGACACATGCAAGCCGAGGCGGCTTTAAAAGAGGATTATCACAAGAAAAAAGCCGATTTGGCTGGTAGTAAAACTAACGGTATGGTGATGATGGAGGAGAATATCAAGAAACACTCGAGGAAAATTGAGAAGTTACATCTGGATATTGAGACGAAGATCATGCAAAAACATATAGAATTATAGGATTTTTATTTTTATAAAATATTTTAATCGAAATGAATCTCTTGGTACTGTTGGATAATCTTCTTGGTAGTCTGTTTGATACTCTGAGTAATCAAATTTAAATTCGACGAACGTGCATCAAAATTACACCTAATATCATCGTACATATCACTCATTGATTCTTTGATTTTCGCCACAAATAACTCCTTTTGGCGAGTTTCTATCAAGTTTTTATCAACTTGTTCGTTTTGTTGTGATTCGCCAATCTTATCGGATTTCTCCTCAAATTCGTCGATTTTTTGTTGTAATTCACTAATAACTCTCTCTTGATCTTTCGATCTTTGCTGCAATTCACCAATTTTGTTAACATTTGCCTCAATTTCTCGATTCAAATTCTCGATTTTCAATTGTAAAACTTTAATTTTACTCTTCAATAAATCTTCATTATTGTGATTATTAAGTTTCTTATCATTACCGACAATTTGTAGAACTTGATTCAATTTCTCAGTGATTTGATTGAGATTCAAACGAATTTCACTATTGTGCGTCCGGTTTTCCGTAAATAAAATACTGAAGGGATCATAAGCGATATTGCTGTTCATTATAAACGATGTTGTCGGTATTGAATTCGATAAATTCTGTCTTGTTTGTACCGGTGTTGCGATATTTTGAGTTATCGATTGATTCAAACGATCATCATTCGATGACGATATCGATGCAATATCGTTATCAGTTCTAGAACTATCATCCTCAATTTCTTCGATATTCGTTTTAGTTTCTTGATTCGGCAATATCGATTGTCCCAATTTGGCCATTCTTGTTAGAATATCGGCGCGATTCTCTTCGATTTTATTTTCCTGATTGATTGGTTTGATCGGTTCATTCGTTACAGTTTCTATGGGTTTTTTTCATAATTTTCCCACCGCATTTCTCTATATGTTCTATTATCACAGTAAAATCTCTTTCCGAATTGAATTTAATTAACCAATTCTGTTTGGAATTATCGTAGAACGTTATAAAATTATCTTTATTTACAGTTATCTCAAAATTCGGATTTATTCTCATTTTTACAATCACATTCGTTTTAGTTTTATAAATTATGAATTCGTACGAATTTAGAGTATCGGAACCGATGGTAGCAACACCCAATTTCCCTGCGCATTCATATTTACAATCGCACCTTAAACAATCAACTTAAAAATTGAACCTTTTATGTTTTTGTAAAGTTTACCATTTCCAAACTGTGGCTACAAGTGCACAAATCACTCTACTTTCCGGTTTCTTCTCTTTTACTCTATTCTCAGTAGATGTTGAAGGTTTTTTTGGTTGTTTTGGAGCGGTATAAACTAAACTTGGATTGTCGGATAAATCACTAGAACCGTCAAATAAAGAGGATAAACTTGAGCTAAAATACGTAAATTTTTGAAAATATTCGATATTTTACTAATTTTTAGTTACTTTGAAGTTGGTACAAAATCGAAATCATCGTAATTATCGGTCATTTTAGTTCTTGTTTTTTACAATTAAATAATTTGCATTTTTCTAAATAATCACAAATATAACCTAAAAAAATGACACCTGTCGAATTCGATTCGAGTGTTGCCAGATTCACAAATCAAGCAGCACAAATATCCAAATTGTGGAATATCACGCAAATTCGCACAATAAATTTAGAATCAACTATTGGCAAAAATTGATAAATACAACAAAATAAGGCAAAATCAATAATACATTTCTAATTATAAGTATTAAACTATTTATAAGTTTCTTCTAATTAGATAATTTTAAACAAATATGGCAACCGTGTCAACAAAAAATGACAGTATTATATCGACATCTTGTGGATAATTTCGGAATCGGACATTTTGAATCATCCCGGTAATGGATAGTTTAGGGTAAATACAAATTTTTATTTAATTAAAGATTATTTATTCTTATTTAACTAAATTCGAATAGAAACATAATCTGCACTATTTTCTAAGGTGTTAAACTGAATTCTTGATGTCGACACCTCAAATTTCCCACATCGAATCGGTTACACATCGAACTCGTCGTTGTCGCACAATAATTAAACGGATTCGTCGTCAAAAAAGGATACGATTGTCCTGTTATTGTTGTGTTAAAATTATTACTGTACAGATCACTTTGCGTGTACTGATTATGCGGATATTTCCACGGCATCACATATTGCACAGCATCGGAGTTCGAATGGCCGAAATTTTGATGGTGATGATGGTGGTGGTGGTGTGTCGCAAACACCGATGATTTCTCGACATCCCCTTGATTAACAGGCAATATTGTTTTATTGCACGGTATCTTCGTTGTTGGATTCTGTTGTACGTTTAAATTCCGCTCGTTCCGTCGAAATTTCGCCCGTCTATTCTGGAACCAAACCTGCACTCTAGCTTCACTTAAACTCACTTTACTCGCTAATTCTTCGCGAACGAAAGCGTCCGGATAATGGGTCTTTTCGAAGACTTTCTCCAAAGCCGCCAATTGGGCTGTTGTGAACGTTGTACGATTTCGGCGCGGCTTCTTGTGTTTGCCATCGCTGAGGAAATTCTCCGTTGTCAAGTCTGAAATTACAACAAATTATGTCGTTCGGTAATTAAAAATAATCGCAACAGATGTATTCAATTTTGTGAATACAGACTTTGTTGTTTCGACTATAAATTATAATAAATTACATTTGTGACATATCAATTATAAATGAAAAGTACAGCAATGATTGGAAAATTTCCTTTTTATGTTTGGTCGTATTTGAAGAAATGTTTAGAATTACATCTGGATTTGCAAGGCTGCATATTTTAGATGCGATTTTAAATTCAATACATCATCTAATTACAGCGGATGATGAACGTGAATCGCGGTGCATGTTTGTGTATATTCGTCCGTTCAACTGGAATCTCTTTAATTTTGCGCATCAAAAGATACTTCAAAGAAATCTAACCAACTGTCTCAGTGTGGTGGTATTCGTTGTGGTCTATTTTCCGTTTTAAATGTAATCCAATAGTTTTCGAAATGTAATTAAGGTGGAACTAGAAAATCCATTTAGTCTGTAAAAATAGCCAAAATTCTCGGAAATATGCGATCATTAATGTAACGAAAATGATTGATTTTACTACACTGTACGGCAATTTTATCGTAAAATAAAATGGTTATAAAACACTGTTTTTAACTGTGTTGCTTATAATTTATGCGTCGAAGTTGTTAGCTTCCGAGAGGGTGATTCTAGTTATAGTTCGAGTATAGTTGGAAAAGTTAAAGAATATATAAAAAAAGGCAATTTTATACGTATTAAGTCGAATAGAGTATTCGCTTATGAAATAACTTCATCCCCGGTTTATAGATTTTGATAAATTTAGACGGTTGCATTTTTAAAAAACCAATTTACAGAGGATCTATTACATAAAAATTACAGCATCCGTAGCGAATATTCAATTTCAAGTATATTCGTACATAAATACTTTTATTTCTACAAGAATATTTCCGTTTTAATATCTACGAAGAATCTTTAAACGTGCATATTTATGTATCTATCGATTCTTTCAAATATAGCAAATTTGTGATAAACTAACTTGCATCAAAACTTAATTCGGGTTACTAAAGTCCTGTTAGATTTACAAAGCTCCAACTTCAAGTCGGATTAAGTTGGAAACTTCTCGATTAGAGCCGGACTGGACCATTTTGGTCTCGGTGGAGCTTCAAAAATCCACACTTCATCGATATGGTCAATTAGGAAGATCTTAAGGGGCAATTTTTCTAAACAAAAAGTTTTCTCAGATGCTCCTCAAAATTCTCTTTCTAATTTTTATTTATCTCCGAAACAAACGAGTTATCGATTATTGTTGGCATTGTTTTGACACTAAATGGAAAAAAAGTTGCAAGGCGATGAGAAAACTTCTTGGAGATTTGGAAACCGCTTTTTATTTTTTATAAACTTTACAAATATTATTCGAAAATTTATAATATTGGTTAAATTATCGGCGAAAATATAGAAAAAAATTAATCTCCTAGATTTTCGTCTATAAATTCAAATTCAAATGCAATTTTCCAAAACGAAAAACTGTCATTGATGCTCCTAGAAATGCTCTTTCTAATGCTGTTTTATTTGTTGCAATATCTGCGAAAATAAGTGAGTTATCGTTTATTAAAATATTGGCGTTGTTCAGGTACCAAATCGAAAAAAGGTGTAATACAGTTGTTTATTTTTTTGGCAATTTCCCGGAAAACTTGAAAATCGATTGGGAAAGTTCTTGAATATTTAAAAAGCACTTTCCATTTTCTATAAACTCTGTTGAAAGCATTGAAAAATAAATAACAATGATCAAGTTATAGGAAAGATATAAAAATGTAAAATATTACGAAGAAATATGCCTCAAAATTGTCTTTTGTAACTCAAAATTTAATCGGAATTTTCTAAAACGAAAAAGTTCTTAGATTTACCTGAAATGCTCTTTTAAAATCTGTTTTAATTTTTGCGATACTTCCAGGTTGGGCCTGTGTTTGGATTTTTCAACCTAAAGAAACAAGAAATTTTCGGCGATATTAAGATAAATAATGGTACACGTAATAATTGTTCGATTAATTAATTTAAATTGAGAAGCGCCTTATCAGCAAATCCGGTGGTTGAATGCCGGGGATTCACTGGCCGCTCATTCGGGTCGTGTTAATCGAGTAATTTTGCCGCCGGCGGGATTTAGGAAACTAGATTATTACGATATTCTCTAATAAATTACCTCAAAGGGTATTTTGAGTAGATTTACAGAATGTACGGTGATTTTTTTCGCTCGATTGAAATAAAACCGCGTCAACATCCGAATAATAATTCTATCATACACCGGTTCCGTTTAAATTATTTGTAGTGATAGATAAATGTATTTGAACCGGGATATTATGGGGATTTTATATCAACAATTATAAATAGAAAGTGTTCCAACTTACCATCATTGGATTCTGTATCGGAATTCCTTCGTTTACTGCCCAATCGCAATAGATTCGTTACGGAGAATTGTCGCGAATTGTTTGAACAATGCAATTTTGCATTGAATTCATTCGGATTTGTTAATTCAGATAAATGCCCATCGTAGCCGAACATTATTATTTCAAATCAATCTCACTTATTTTAATCAAATATTAAATTATCATTATAATTTATGTTGTTGTTGTTGAAGATTTTAATAAATAAATAATCCAATTAACAAATGTCCAATTTAATTGAATTAAACAAATCGAAAATTTCAGTTTGAATCACAGAACGCCAACAAGCGGATTATGCTCGGTTTGTTTTCGATATGAATCTGGTGGCACTAATATTGAAGAAAATTGAAATTAATGTCTTGTTTATGGTTATAAGATAATCTAATAAAGAGACCACGGAAAGACTACTCTACTACAACTAATAGTGTAACTATTTAACAGGGAAACTGGCAACAGTTTTTCGAGTGAGATCTGTGTATACGAAAACAAGGATTCTTGGTGACGTACGTCTCCCGTGCCACCGCCACCGTCGCCGCCACTTCAACACACATATCCTCTTCGATCCCCACCAAAACGACTTAATTCCGTTGAGCCAAAGGGGGCGGATTTCGGCTACAACGATTATAAAGATGTGTTAAGTGGCACCCTAATCATTTACAGTAGAAGTTATGAGTGGAATAATTGGAAGAAATTGTGTTGACATTTATTTTTATTTTTTACCCTCATAATCTAATAAGATTCGAAACGGAAGTTTTGGGAATTTCGAAAATATTAACCCTCGTAATAATTAATTTTTATTAGCCATAGAAAATTCAACGAACTTGGCTAATTAACCAGAGACGAGCTTTGTTATTCGAATAAACGAATCGTATGCAACTAATTAATTCAAAATCAAATTTGACATTTATTATATCTACAAACATACGAATATATTTTCGAATTTATTAAAAATCCTGTAATTTAATTAGAATCCAACTCGTTTCTATTAATGACAACAATTAGTTTTCGACGATTTCTGGATTTATTAAATTAGGGATTTAAACGACGTCTCTTCTAGTTATTATAAAACAATCAAGCTTTTAATTAATGTGACTAATCTAGGCTTATTTATTATTTTTAATTTGATTTATTCGCCGACAACTGGGCGCATTGGAGCCGTTTCGGGTCACGTTGATTGCTTTCTAATAGATGTAGTGTAATTGTTTTTTTATTGTTGATCGTTATCGGATTCTTCTAATTAATGAATATTTAGTTTTGTTTGTTGGAGATGATTGGCATAGGCGTCTTGCAGCCGAGACCGGCCCACAACGGGCGTAACGCCACACATCAAGACTATGCCAACGAACACATCCTCCAAAGTCAGTGATGCATATATAGAGATCTCAGAAAACTGTCTCATATCATCTCCTAAATAACCACCACATGTATGTTTGGGTTTTTTTTTTTGGACGATGTTCAGCTTTGAAATACCATGTTAACAAGTCGACCATTTAACCACATCTGAATTTATCTTCATACCCGACAATAATACGAATTTTGTTTTGATACAAATCGGGGCTAGAGCAACGAAACCATCTAATTCGGGACGTCTTTATTGAAACATCTCGGATGTCTCAGTAAATTAAGCGAAGGCGAGCGATCCTTCATTAGTTTTATGATTTACTACTCCAAGTATAAATACGTTGACGGGGTGAATTATGGTACCGTTGGTTCGTTTATATAATTTGTGCCAATCAACGAAACTCTTTGTCTTGATCTCGGACGACATTCATCTTGTCTGCTCAGAACAGTTTAAATGCCACATCTGTAACTGTCTGTGAAGGTAGTCGCTCAATATGCACCGAAATTTATTGTGAACGAATTTCAACAATAATTCCGTTCGTTTTACAATTGTTACAATTAAAAATCGTATTTCCTGTACGATTGATAAGTTGGACACGTGTATATACGGATTTACACCCTACGAGTCTTTTTTCTGAAACGCCTACTGTCGGCCGATTAAATTACCATTTGAGAAATCTGTCAACAAGTGTCTACGTTCCGGCCGTATCGACGATTTTACCGCACATGCAACATATTTGTTCGTTCAAACATCAAAGACAATCAGCTGTAGTTGTCAGGACGGCAACAATCCAATTCTTATTTTATGTTCGAGGTTTTCGAAATTAATTATCAACATTGTTGTATCCAAGAACGACACATCCAGAGTAACAAAATGTCTATTAATTTGAAAAATCGTGACACAAAGTGATAAACTGTTTCACGGATTTTGAAAAATTCTAGCTGACAAACAAGTATTCCGATAGAATGACAATTTGGCTATTTTCAGATGGTTGTTTTCAACTACAAGCAAACTGAAAAATCGTGATACTTCTCACTATCTTGAGCGAAATATTTTTGTATTGACTTACAAATATCGCCACAGAAAGAAATTTAGACTTTTACAATCAGTTTAAATTAGAGACGTTGCAAAAGTGCCATAATCCATAACTGAAAAGTGAAATAGAATTGGAAGCAGATTTTTTTTAAATTTATTTTAACAGAACGGAAAACTAAGAAATTTCTGAGAGATTTGGAAAACGCTTACAATCTGCTCAAATTTCTGTTAATCTTCCAGAAACTAACAAACTTGGAAAATGTCTTAAAGATTTGAAAAATTTCTTCAGTTGGCCATCTACTGTGAGAATATCATTGAAAAATGGTCAATATTATAGAGGAAAATGTGAAAGAAATGTAGCAGAACACCTGCTCTAAGATTGTCCTCTGTAACTCAGAATTCAATTGGCAATTTTCAAAATAAAACGCCTATAGATAGTCTTTTAAATGGTCTTTCCAGTGTTGTCGTATGCATTGCAATGTGTCATCAAACAAGCGAAATATCGGCCATTAAAAATTGGCAGTTTATCTTCAAATTTCAATTATTCAAGGGAAAATCCCAATTTCCTCCCTTAAATGCAGGACCCTTCATTACAACTGGTTCCGACACACAGGACGCCTTTTAATAATCATTTACAGATCATTATGATTAAATTATAATCGATTCTATACGGCCGTTTTATTGAAAATTATTACAGTGGAAACAGATTCGGTTTATCGCTAAGATGCGGGTACCAACCATGGGGACAACAATTATTCTGGAATTTCCAGTATTTTGCCACGTGCGGGGCCGGCTGCTACCTCATCTGCACACCATTCCAAGAATTACCAATAAATAATTAGATATTTAGTTGGAAAAAAATAGCAAATTTAGTTTGTAAACACGAGAAAAATTGTCGCCTCTTAGCCTTTTCAAAGGCAAATAAATTGAGACAATTTAATGTGACAATAAAGTCTAAAATTAGTTAGTAGAAGAGCTTAACATTTGTGTAAATCAAAATCTAATTATAATTATTAGTGCGAATATCTAACTTGATATTTTATAATAACTAATAAATTTCAAAGATTGAGTACAACCCTCGGGGCAGTTTCGTTATGTATTTTTTATATGTATCTATCCCCTCATTAGAATCGTTCCACTCTAAGAAACTATGTAAATGTTGGAGCAAAAAATAGAAAACGGTCCTCCTATTGTTGTACGAAATAAAAGATGGGCTTTCTTATATCTTTTTTTTTCGATTTTTTATCCATTAGACATTGAGGAATAATCTGTAATATTTAACGAGTTTTATTCCAATAACTCATGGAAAGTTCACCGAAAGTTATGCTGGCGCCAGTTTGCAGAGTTCGCTTTTGATGTTCAAAGGTGCGGTAGACAGGTGTGGGGCCTCACCTGTTGTTCCTTGTCAATCTAACGTGCCTGGAAGACTTCGACTAGAATCGTAGAAACCCCATCCAACATCACAGCA
Source organism: Mylabris phalerata (assembly GCA_020740385.1). NCBI lineage: Eukaryota > Metazoa > Arthropoda > Insecta > Coleoptera > Meloidae > Mylabris > Mylabris phalerata. Next base: position 800,868 of record JAJEOX010000299.1, on the reverse strand, counting down.
TTTGTGTATGTGTGTGAAAACGGTGACTAATTACAACACAACATCAAATACATCTAGAAAAAATAATCAGATTTTTCATGTGACATCGAAATGTCTAAACATTCGGCAAATTTTCGTATTAAATAAATCAACCGGCTGTGATGTTCTGACTTGGAATAATTATATTTTGAGTTTAGGTTTCCGTTGGAGTTAGTCGAATTTAATTATCGTAAATTCTCATGATGATTTTTTTCTGGAGATCGAGAGACAAGAATAACAACCCTACTGTTCCGTTCCATCGTTTAATTTGAGAGCAAAAAGTCCACGCTTTTTGTCTAAACGATTTTAAATTGGTCTATTTCGGTACAATTTGGTTTGAAAGCGAAATTTAGAAGGGGCTAAATTTTTGAAAAAAATTACATTGAGGATTAGCACCATCTCTTGCAATTTCTGTAAGTTTTGCCTTACAGGTAAAGTCTTTGCCGATCATGAATTATTTTTGTACGAGGATCTCACTATTGTTGTAGAGGATTTGCCCAATTTTGCCTAATTTCTATAAGTTTTCCAAATCAAATTAGTTTAAGGGCGAAATTTGAGACAACTAAGGCCAAATTTTTGATAGACTTCCATCCTTGAGGGCCGGCAGAATTTTGTGTCATTTCTGTAAGTTTTGTCTTGGGGAAAAAGTCGAAGATTTGGCATGATCTTTGCCGATCATGAATTATTTTTAGTTGGGAATCTCGCCTAATCCGGCTTGAAAAGTGGCACTATTTTGTGCAATGTCTCACGCTAGATTAGTGAGAAACCACTAGGATTTATTCGATTTCCGCTTAATGATATTTATGATAGCACTTAGAGCCGACGATATGCCAGAAAAGTTTAAAAGAACATTTAACTGAAACTGTAAATGTAATAATATTAACTTCAATTAAAACCACTAAATATAACGATGGATGTATTCCAAGTTACTCCGGTTTTTATACAAGAATTCCCAACAAAAATCCAGTTATTAGCGTTGTTCGAAGCCAATAATAGTGCCCATTATTTGGGGATTATCTGCAATGTAACCGTTGTGGGTCTTGCAGTAGTGCATAAAAGCAAATAAACGTTGTCCGAAGAATTCAATGCGTGTTCTTTGAACGGATCCAGACGATTCTTGTTTGCTAACATCATAATTTATCCGTGTTGAAAGCGAAGAGTAAATATTGTAGAACAAGAAGAATAAAAATGCAGTTCAAAGTAATACTACAGATCAGTTGTGATTAAATTTGCGTACACGATTTATTAACCGTAGGTCTCTAATTCAACAGTTCCATAGATCATGGTGTCATATTTTTAGAAAATTTCACCGGTGCTCTATTAATTTAGGTAACAGATGTGCTGAAAACTGGACAATTACCGCACACAGTTTCGATATAATTAGTTCCAATATAACTTATCGATGTTGTACTTCTGGCAAATTATCCATAGGGGATTTTCCCTCATCATTATAATTTGATTACAATTCGTACAGTAACTGGCGGTTCTAATTGAAATCACACATGTTTAGAATTAACTCTTTCCAATTCGGACTGTTTCGAATTCGTTTATGGTTGACGTATCTGGTGAAGTGTACCGAAAATAATACCGTCTCTCGTATTAGTTGATGGGCATTTTGAAAATTTCAACAGAATTCCAACAGATGCGATGCAGTCAAGTAGAATAATTAGTATCAGTATACATGTATATGCGTATATAACTCTTGTTATTTATTAGTTTGGATGATTTCAACCATTTTACTATAAACAAATTAATTGTGCAAAGTAAATCGGGAGCACACCTGCGGCTAATTTGTAATACCTCACCAGTACATGGGGATCGTTGACGGCTTATTGATGATCATGTTGAGATCAACCCTTGGAAATTCTTCACAGTGCTAGAAGAGACAGATTAAAATAATCTTTACCAGTAAATAACAGCCATGCCTCTTAATAATAAGCGTATGTGTACAAACAATGGCGAAAATTACGACTTTATACACGATTTAATATTATTTAAGGCGATAATAATAAGGAAATGCAATGGCGCGTGCTCCAGGTTTCACCCGTCAAGACTACATGCGATTCTAAAGAATTCCCGAACACTCGACAAAGATATACCACCGTCTTGTTACTTTCCACAATAAAATTCCCTTAGCTTATACGGGATTTTATTGTAAAGAATCAGTGATTTTATATTTTGGTATAAACATCCTTTTATATTTTGTCTTACAATACAAACTGCAGACGGACTGTTAGGCAAGAAACCAGGCGACCAGGTGTTTTGCTGATATTGATTTGCCATAACGTCGCTAGTTCCCACTTTTTTTTCGCTAAACCTCCGTTATAAACTTGGACAAATTCCGGAATACAAAAGAATTTAGAGCAGGAAGTAGTCAGCCGTTTTTACAGATTTCGTCGGCTTCTAGTCCGGTTTCGTGGGATTTTTCCCCATTAAAGAATTTCAACAAGTTCTGCTTAGTTAGCGCGGTTTTGTCACCTGAAAAGGGTACTCGAGTATTATTAAACAGCCTTATTTGACTGAGATTATTGTTACAAATCCCGAAATGCCCGCCCCAAGCGCCCATCAATTACGCTTATTACTGACGATTGTTATTATAGGGAGTCTTGCGGTCGGAAAAAGTATTTTAACTCCTAGACGAGTTTTCGTTCGGATATGAGACGAAAAAACTGTAACAAAACGTTGGTATACCGAGGGTTGAATTGATTGCAGCCCCAAAAAAAACACGAAATAACCCTAAGAAGATCTACCAGGCACTTGTGTTCGATAAATTATTATTTACAATTCAATTCATATTCAACAAATATCAATCTTATCAGATTTTGCTCTTTTTTTGTATCGAATTGTAAAGAACCGGAAACGGCCATTCGCGCCAACCGGTGCTAAAAATCGCGGGCTTTCTTACAAACAAGCAGTTGCATCATGAAATCTTGGACAAGGTCGACATTCTGCATTTCCATTAATACAATGGAAAATCGAGTGCGGCAGGGAGGGAGGGGGAATTATATATCCCTCTTTTATAGCGTGTCTGTGGCCTTTGCAATGCAGGGGGTGCTGGAGGGTCGCTCTTATGTAGACAACACGAGGTCGGCCAGGTACCCCAGGTAAAAGTAAACGGCGCGCAGACACTTGCCGGATGAGTTCGCGGCAACTTCGAGCCGATCTTATTCTTATTTTTAGTAGTTGTTAGTGAAGGTTTATTAGCGCGGCAATGATTTATCACTGTTATCAATGAAGTATTTCCAATTTTAAGTGAATTTAGTGAGTGTTTTTTGAAGAAAATCAACTTTTACTACCTGTGGATTATGTTATGGTGAGTTTATTTTTTGATTTTAAATTAATTAAAATTTCGAATGTATAGTAGTTGGCCTTCGATTTATAATTAAGTAATGCTGTATTTTGAAGAATTTAACGAATCTGTTGTAATGTCACTGTTTAAAACTGACAAAACGACAATGTTTTCGTCTTTGGAACTTGTGTAGTTTATGATTTTTTCAAAATTCTAGACATGAACGTGTATTTTGAGCGCATTTAATTTTAGAATTTAACGATGATTAACGTTGATAGTCTCTTACAGACAGAATTACATAATTTTGGCGCATACTAAGCCTCTTGAATTAACAACAATCCAATATTTAGACTGATTTAGACTAAATAATGGTCGAAATTTAGCCCAACTCCCCAAACCGACTATTTATAAGCTTAGAGACTACTAAATTCGTTTAAATTGATCAAACAAGCACAAAATCCATAAAATAAGATTAACGCCCTTTTTAAACACGGATTTACGTTAATCTTCAAGTGTAACAATTGTATTTAACCAACATATCAATCATAAAACTACCCTTATTATAGATTCAGTAACCGTGAAGAATTTAATTAAAAACTAGAATTTTGATAATTAAAAAAATTCCCACAATACTAAATTATTAAAGTGACATTTAAAATATTTCGAATTTCGAAATTAGAAGGTAAAAAATTCTCCCCTATATTCCACCATTTTTCCCACAACGTTCCAGTCAGGTTTCCTATACAGGACCCTTTCGAACAATAAAAAAGGCCCGTTTGGGAATAGAAACTTCAAGATCTAGTTTTGATAAGTCGCAAAGACAACTTTAACGTTCCTACCCTTAACGAATGATGAGGCAGATTTTTCGTTTTTATTCGAATTTCGAGTTGGTTTTGTTATTAAAAACTCCCCTACTGTCGATAAAACCAATACAATTTCGTGAGAAATTGTATTGGTTCTGGAGGAATACCCGTATTGTTGTTATTTAAAATTAGATCACGTATTGTTCACGGACGAGGGTAAGAAGGTTAGGTCAGGTTAGGCTAGACGAGTCCGCCTCTATCACCTGGCCTGCACAACCGCTGTCGTTCCCTTTTCTTACGGAAGTCTCCCTAGCGCTTGTGCCAAAGATCGGAGGCTGTTGCCTCATGAGAGTTTAGAGAAAAGTTGCAAAACTACACGCTTTTATTGTCGTATTGTTGTTGTTGTGACGGAACCGTACCAGATTTCCGTTATGACAACGGGTCCTGTCATCGATACCCCTGTAGACTTCCTACTCGATACAAATCCAGTTGCGTGAAATTTATTCTAACGTTGCTAATTTCAATTGCGATAAGAGATCGTTGAACTTTTCATTACTCTGCGGTTTATTGCCGAAATAAATATCTAATTAGAGTACAAGAAATATCGTAGGGGTTGATCGAAATCACAATTAATTTTAATTTAGTTCATTTTCATATAATAAATATTTATATTGACATATGGCACTTAATATTCTTGTAAATAAATCGGCGAAATTTACATGTTACGGCTAGATGAACATGACATATGGCAGTTGCTCCAAGCGCGATAAAACTGTCCAACAATTACAAACTGATAAGCTTCCTGATTTTTCAAAACAATCGATAATCAACCCTTAGCTTTCCACACATCTGTTGTTTCTGAGAGTGCTTTCCATTGTTTCTATCTACAATGAATCTGATGTGGTTGGGGTGAATTTCTTGCAATCAACAGGGGTGTCACGTTCAAAAATCACTTGACTTAATAATTTGGAATATTTGCCGATTTGAGCGTTAAATTTTGGAATTAGAATATGTAAATTTTCGCCTGACATGTGGAAGACGGTTGTTCCGTTAGTATAAAACGTCCCCTAAATTTGGGAGAATTTCGTCGATTTCTATTATAAATTGTTTGATTAGAAATGTGGGAGTAGAGAGGAATATTTATTTGTCAAAATGAGCAGCTGACTACTACAATTTTTTCGACAACACCTGCTCACGAAGTTGGTATCAAATTTAAATAAAATTACAGTTGTATTATTTATTTTATACAAATTCCCTAACAAAAAGGGTGAAATTTCAAATCGCTCTCATTAAATCAACTTGACAGTTTTTGACACAACGTTTATTCTATCCCTTTATAGAATTTCACAGTAATTATAGTAAAATCGACTACTTTCGAAATAAATCAGGTGATTCGGTTCGATTAAAGGCCACCACCTGTGAGTTTTTTTGATTAAATTCTAATCTAATGAGCCAGTTTAGTCGTCAAACACACAGTTGATTAATTTCGTGTTTTTACAGAATCTGGCGCCATGCTGAAGTGGACTGTAATGGCACGACGGGAGGCTGAAAAGTCCGATCCGTCCCGCCGTCGATCGGCTATCTCAGGAACTACAACAACAGCAAAGATCGAGGATGAATTTACGCCGAGGACGAAAACAAAGCGCCGACGCTCCAGTACAAATCGACGCCGTTCAAGCACCTCGAAACCTTCCAATATTTTGAACACAAACAGTGCCGAATTAGAGATGGATAAAGAGAACAAATTCACATCGACACCAATCAAATCGTACGATCACCAATGCGATGTTCTAAGGGATGTTAGTAATTTAACACCGAACGATCCGAACACGAGACGGGTTCTATCGGCGAAAAAATGCAAAAAGACCGAAACTACCCCAGTGGTGAAACACAAACGAAAGAAACGCTGTTTAGATCCAGGACACGAGTTGGAGTTTCATTCGAACGATCAAAGTAATTATTTTCGACCATTCGAAACGGTCGATTCACACATAAAAGGGTTATCACCGGACAATATAGCCGACAATCGTGATCATGGTGCCAAACGACGCATCCAAGAAGTCTACACAGCGCCCACATTACCAACTTTGGGGATCGAATATTCGCCTTGTATAATGCCCAGTGTTGTAACTTTCAATTCTAGTCCAGTCAAACAGACACCTTTGGGTAAATTATTGGATTTGAATGGGGATAATGCGGCGAAACGGCAGAAAATCGAGCATGTTAACGATTTTTTACATCAAATCTCTGCGGTACAATCGCCGGAAGTCGATCATCAAGCCGTATTTGAAGTCAAATCGAATTGTAAAGAGATTGATGACATTAAAGTGACACCCCTAGTCAAGAAATTCGTCGATTTACAATTCAGCCAGATGAATTTAAGCGAGTCATCGTCGTTAATTAACGATTTATCGCTAGAGAAAATCGTTGATGCCATCCTAGATTCGACTGTACGCAGCGATAAACAAGATTCGGGCTTTAAGAGTACAACAACTGAATATTCGCATCGTTTGGAAGGTAATTTCGTTTGCCAACAATGCAATCCTACCATTTCCTCTTCGACTTTATCACAAAATGAAACAAACAAAACGATTATTAACATAAATGAACCGTTTAACGAGCGTTGTGTTGATGTGACAATAAAATCGAAGAAACGCTCCCTATCACTGTCGCCAATTTCAACAAAATTAAACGATAACGAAACGAATTTCACATTGAAACGACAACGTTGTATACGACGGCGTAAAACCGACGACGATCGCAAGATGCGATCGAATCAGAAGAAATCACCGTTGAAAAATGACTCGTTCAATGCAACAACAATATCGGGACAAATAGCCGATTCAAATAAGAGTACACCGAAGAGAATCGCTTTGGACTGTAAAGAAACACCACCGATAACCGACCGGACATTTACTTTAACGACACCAGTTGATACGACGAATCGGCGATTTCGGCGTTGTTTACAATTCGAATCGCCAACATCCTTGTCGGAGAGTGTGTTCGCTACTAACTGCAGTATAGGTGAGGTTCGGGGGTCGATCGATTTGAATATACGTTGTAATGAAGACATTTTATATGTTAATAGTGAGTCTATTTTGATTCTATTTTAAAATTGTTAATAATCATTGTGTTTTCAGTTATACGATGCAGAGACTTATATCGACCTAGTGGCAAACAAATTAACGCTTACGTTAAGGTGAGGGCTATTTTCTGTCTATTAACACCCCCACAATAGCTGGAGAATATTGGCGAGCTAATTTTGAATGATTCCGATTTAATTATAGCCTCTTCCTGATCTATTCAGCGTTATTAAATTAGCCTCTCCTGTGCTGTGACACGTGGATCATCTAAATTTATATAATTTAAAATTGCAAAATTCGGTCAAAAGACAACTTTACGAGGACCTTTGTGTCAATCTTTTGTTAGACGTTTTATGCATATCACTGTAGATCATTTAATATCAAATTTACAATGAGGTTGATCGCAACATTTTCCGATTAAAGCGGTTTTCACAAATTTCCCAATGAGTAACGGGGCTCAAATTTTGGTAAAATGTTCCCTAGGGACTACCCTACAAATCCACAAAATATTTTTGAAATCGCCCAGCAATTAATAGGGGCTGTCATAAGAACTGGGAACATTTGGTTGAAACACCCTGTATGTGTGGTCGATTGATGAAAATCGCGTCATTGCCCACAGAAAGCGTTTTTGGCTGATTTTTCGATGAGCCAAGAGGTCCAATTTTTGCCAAAATATTCTCTAAAGACTTCACTACAAATCCTCAAAATATCTTTGTAATTGTTCAATCAATAGAGCTTATCTTCAAAGTTTTAAATGATCCAACCGATATATCCACGAAACTGGCCGTTATCGCATAAGTGTCAGAAATATGGATGGTTTCCGTTGTAGGACTCTTCCAAGAGACGGAATTCCTGTTATTTGTTACAGGAATAGCAATTTTTCAGAAAAAATGAGCGAATTTGTTCAATTTCCTTTTGTGAAAAATTAACTCTGTTGGGCGCTTGTAACGAAATTGTTGTTTTATCCCAGGACTTATTCCCAAGACGGATATTTCAGTTAGTGTAGAAGTTGTAGTTGAAATATTTAACAGATTCGTTAGTAAATAATTCCACAACGGGAGAAATTTAATAAAAAATAATCTTAGTGAGGAAGTTCTACAACTGTTGCTGTGCGTTATATGAGGACGATTTGCCGCGTAAATCTCAACGTTTTCTATTGTTGCAATTGCACATGTTGCACCCTTATTTGTCCCTCTTATAAAAGAAAACTCGTTCTTTTCGTATTCCATTTCAAAATCTACACAGATGCAATTCTATAATGCATTATTCAATTTTTTTTTTGAATTCAATTCCAGTTAATCACTAGCGGAAAATTGTTTATCGTAAGGCCAGTAGGGCATAAGGGAAACGCGCTTGGTTGTCCGGTCGATATCATTTAGTTGCGTCACTGGTGTTTCCCGCGTCATCATGACGATATCCTGATGCAGAGAAGGAGGTCCTTAAATCCTGCAGATGACCCTTGTTTGTATGAAAATTTAATATTTGAACGATTGAAACGTTTATAAGAGGAAATTTTTTGTTGTTTGACTAAAACCGTGCTTCCTGGCCGTTTAAATGGAGCAATCACGCGATATCGCCATTGTATTCTAATGTCCCCGAAAAACATATTTGTTGAAATATAAGTTGATAGATTTATAAAGGGAATCATTGGAGATTTGGCTGGATTAGTTGAACCGATTCCAAGAGTCGGAATTGTTTTTAAATTCAATTCCCCAATGGAATTACAATTTTTCTGTAGTTTTCTTATTCAAAAATTTATTTTCAGGTAGCTTTCAGTGATCGGCGTAAGCGCAATGGTCTCCTGCAACGTACTCCAGTCTTGTCGAATTCGGAAAAACCGCTCTTTAATCATACTTTTAAATTTCCCGTCGATTTGGAGAATTCGGATAGAAGAATTCATATTGAAGTTTGGCATCGGGATCGCACCACAAGGTAATATCTTTGTCTATATGTATGTGGGTTGTGGGAGATTGAATGTCGATCGTTAGAGCACATTATTCAAGTTTTGACAGGCTTGTTTGCCGTGATGAAATCAATGAGAGATTCAACTTTGACCGCAATATCACCTTCTCGAAATTTTTGAAATTATGCAAATTATTCTGAATTAGACTTTTCTTAAATAAGTCGAAAGTAGCGTCTAGGTTCAAGTATTCAACCAATTGTGTTGATGGTTGTTGGTATTGTTATGCATTATAATTGTGTAGTATGCGCAAAATCCACCCACCATTTTCTGGATCGATGTCTGGTATATTCTTTTGCCAGCCAACTATCCAGGAGCATGTGCACTGTCTTTCTTTATTAAAAACAACTATATGAAAGACTAAGATAGATATGTACCGTTGAATCCTATATGGGGCGTGGTGGAAATTTTCGATGGAAATCCATCCAACCGACCGGACCTAGAGCTAGAAAGACTCTCTCATACATATACTTGATGACCTCCTGTTCTAATCAACACTCCTTCTCCCATGACATTTCTGGGATAATTTGTAGATAAAACAAGCAAAAAAAATTACAATCGATTCTAGTGATATTTGTGATAATTATGTGTGAATTTTGTGCTCGATAAAACCCCAATTACTTTCATTTCGTTAATAATAGAAAAAGTGTTTTGCTAAATTTCAAGTGCCGTCGATTTTTCTACGAATTTTCTCAACGATTAATCGTTCAATAATAATGTTAATTAATTGTGTAAGATTCCAATTTTATCCAACTACTACAGCGTTATTTTCGGCATATTACGACAGAATGCGGCATTTGAACTGAATGGCGAAAGTAAGTCTCAATTGAAAATACCGAAAATTGTGCCACGATATAAACTGTCATTATTTAGTCTTATACAGCCGGTTTTAGACAAAATTTAACCCTTATTTTTGTAAATAACGAAACTATCAGCTGTTTGATTGATGTATCAATTGTGTGATTTGTGGTATCACCCCCTAATAACACGTGTTCTGTTATTGTACCCTTAAATATGCGGGTGGTCAATAGACTGCATTGTTATTAGAGTGCTTTATTGCTTGACAATTCGTGTTAATATTGAAATGTTTTTCAGGACAAGCGAATTTCTGGGCTGTTTGTCGTTTGATATCAGACATGCTTATAAGAAGGTAGGTTATTTTTGTGATTTTCCCCTTTCACGCTCCAATAGTCTATCTTGTAGATTTGCACATGAATTGTTTCAACCCGTAGAGATATTTCCAATATTTGAATATTCGCGTAGAATTTTAAATTCAATTGGAAAATAAACTCAACAATGTACCCTTACAATTATAACCATGTAGAATTATTGCTAGAGTTAAGAATTTATTATTCATTTTACTGTTTCGTTTACGATATGAGTGGGTAAAAATCGATAAAAAGCAACTCTCGAGTTGTACGTGTGTTATGAAGAAATTCTAATTCACCAACTCGTTCAATTAGAATCCTTTAAAGCTTTCAATCACATTGATTTTTATCCAACTTTCATTGTGGTGCATTATTAAGAATTAGCTTTGTATGAATAAACGTTAACGGGCGTGAATCTATTGTGGCTCGTCCTTTGATCTAACGACAATGAGACAATGCCCCGTTTTTCTTTTTGTTATCTTTCTAGCGTAATTTTGTGCAATTTCAGGAAATTTGCGGTTCATATCGTCTACTACCTCAGTCAACGGGCCGTTCTCAAAACGTACCGATAACCCCCTTGAATCAATTAACCAACAATAAAACACCCATTGATTATCATCAATCAACAAGTTCAACAATGTGTGAAAGTCAATCGAGTGTCGATGAAATCGTCAATATCGATGATCTTGATAATGACTTAAAAAAGCCGACAAGTAAAGCAATTTTGAATGAACAACAAAAACATGCCGATGAGAATTTGTTTCTACGTTATTTGGAATTGGATCCGATGGAAGGACCGGAGGCTATACCGGCTGCAATGCAACGGAAAGCAACAGGAAACAAGAATGGACGTACACCGTTCACACACACGAAACGTTTAATTCGCCCACCGAAATCCGGATTTGGTTTTAGTGTTGTTTGGACGCATCCACCGCGTATTGAACGTGTTGAAAAAGGCCTGCCAGCTGATAAGGCTGGAATCTTGCCAGGTGATTACATTATCTTCGTCGATAAACATAACGTTGTTATGATGCCGGAGATTGATATTTTAAATCTAATTAGGTACGATTATCTTCAAATAAATCAAAGATAATTCTTATAATCAATTTATCGCAATAGATCGTATGGAAATCAATTGACTTTGGAGATATTTCGACGGAATTCATCCCGGAACGGTTCAGTGCCTAGTGTGAGGCGTTTGAACAGTACGGGGACTTGCAGTACAACTGGGCTTCCAACGAATGCAAATTTGGTACAACGCCGCCCGTCGACCGTCTGTTCGACAAACACCGCATCGGTTGATTACAGCAGGAAGAAATTGCATTTACCTCAAGTCACGTTCACTGCAGAGGTTGGTAGCGGAATTATTGTTTAGTTTTGTGTTTAAAAACCAGAAAAATTGCGGCCAGTATTTTGAAAACGAACCAAAAATTTTCGAAATTCGCTTGAACAAACAATGTATTCTTAATTTATTTTATTTTAATCACGTTTTTGTTATCATTCCTATTGATTTAAGTTTAATCTCTTTTTGTTGAATTAATTTCCGTTGCTATTATTAAAAAATAAATGTTTGTGTTTTTTCTATAATTTTCCGTTTATTTTGAATTTCCATCCGATCACCCCCTAACTGTTTCTCTAATTAGAAACCCACAAATAACCCGGACGAGAATCGAAGGAAAGCCATGTACCAACTGATCAGTAAAGAACAACAATACGCAACCGGCTTACAGTTTGCCGTTACCAGATTCGTTTCGGCTTTAGCTGAGCGCCGCGACTTGATCACGCCGTTGGAACATAAAGCTCTATTTCAAAATTCAGAAGAGGTAAATTTCTAAAGTTACAATTTAGACAACACAACTTACAAATTCAGCTCAACTTTGGCTAACTATACTATCGTTTAAACGACTAGATCCTCCGGATTACCGACGATATTTTGGAAGCTGTAGTCCAAGAAGACGGGGAGCCGCAGATCAATTCGTTATGCCGTACTTATCATGGTAAATTAACAGAAATCGTTACGGCTTATAAGAAGTATTGTTCGGGTATTAAAAGGGCTGATTGTGTGTTGGCTAATAAAACGAAGAATTCGAATTCGGAATTTGTTCGTTTCCTGTATACGCCATCGATACCGAGACGACGGCCGGACATTACCTCTTTCATACATAAACCATTGGAACACTATCGGGAGATTTTGAGATTATTGACCATAATTCAAGCCAATACGAAATCGAATCATGAAGACTTTCCTGTGATAAATCAAGTTGTACAAAGTTTACAAGTAACGTTATTTTTCAGCGTGATTAATGAAGATTACAGTTGCTTTTTCTGTTATAAATTTACAGCAAACTTATCGTGAGATTACTGTAGATGCCGGTTTAATGGAACCAATGGGTGAAGGTAGGCCGCTATTAACCGTACAAGACGTAGAAAATCGTTTAGTTTTCACCAAGTGTAAAGTAAGTCCAATTTAAAGTTTCAAAACAACAACGAACAAATCTTTGACGATTTACAGCCTTTCGTATTGAACAAACCGGGACGTCAATGGATATTCGGCGGCGATTTAGGTCGAGTTGAGGGACGTAATGTGCGACAATATTGGACTTTATTATTTAGTGATTTATTATTATTTGCTAAAGTGTCCAGGGATCGGGTGTTATTCGTGATTGAAGATCCTCTACCGCTCGCCAATATTAGTGATATGTCGTTCAATATTCGGAAAAAAGGTTAATCTATTTAAAATAATTCAATTTTAATGGTCTTTTGATATTTGCAATGGAATTTTAGATACCGAATTTAGGATAATTGTGACGCCAGGCGGTAAGAATGCGACAAGTCCTACAGTGCATTGTGGGCCGGATTTGAGCCGAACGCCGAAGAAGAGCGGTAGTAAGCGAACGGTGGTACTTAGGGCGCCGACAACTGAACTTAAAGCTGTATGGCAAAATTTGCTCCAACGCCAAATGTAAGTCATTTTTGTTATTTTTACGCAGTTCTTTCAAGCACAGACACGGTGACGGTTAACGATAAAACTAATTAATTTTCTATCTAGTCAAATAGCATATCCATAAAGTCTTAGAGTAGATTTAGATAGAATCAAGACCTATTCAATTTAGAAATAGTTTTAGATTTATAGGTTTTGATTTGAAATTGTGTATAGTCTAGCGACTTTATGGGTGTACTGTAGAATTGATAGTTGTTGTTATTGTTGCGCACGCAGCTTCCACGTAAACGCGGGCATGGATGGCAGCGCATTTAGCAGTCCGATAGAATCTCCTGATGCTCCAATAACCTCCTCCGTGGCCACTTTGCAGTCTGCAGAATCGCTCTCCCTTCGTCGGCAGGTGCGTCTGTGTAGCGGTCACTGCAGCGAACCAGTAGCTCATTCCTGCTTACCTGCACAAATCCAAAACCATCAGTCACCACCTCTACCGCCACCACCATTACCATCACTATCACAATTAGCACCAATACCACAACAACAACAAAGATCATACCCATTAATACTGCCAACACAAACATCATTAACTAAAACACCCGATACACCATCAGCTAATATATCATCTCAATCGTCCTCTGAACAATCTCAGGCTTTTACATCGCATTTCACATCAGAAAGTAGTTTAATATTGAAGCATCAATTACCTGAAGAACCGCAATCCCCATCTGCTATCCTAACTCCATCAACGGAAATATCATCCGATACTGATGCACACAATATTGAAGATATCGATTTTTTGAAATTAGATGAGGAACTTTGGGATATAACGAATTTTGATTACGATTTGAGTTGTTTAAATATTGACGGCTTATCAACAAAGAGCTGCCAATCGAGTAATTAAAAAAGAGATAATAACGATTAGAGACAATCTGATTCTTTTTTTGGTCAAAATAAAAGATAAATGTGCCATCAGTGTTTTCCTTTTGCAAAAGCACTTGTCCAATTCGACTGCCTCTTTCAAATAAAGTACCTTTAAAAAATGATTTATGTCTAAATTTAAACATATAGATCTTTTTAGTAAACAAATTAATGAACAAAGAACGACTATATGGTAGATAAAAGAATCTAGATTGAGATTTATCTATATTGTTACAGAATGTAATTTATACAAATATATATTTGCAAATAAACGCTTTGGTTATAACATTTTGCTTTTTAATGACCTTTTACTTTATAATTTGCTAGATTCAAAAAAAAACTTTTAAAAATTTTTAGATAAAAATCCAATTATTGGCAATTTTTCCATTAATACTCGGCCATTTTTCAGACCCCGCAAAACCTAAACGAAAATACAGAAATACAAAAGCAAATTGACGCCCTTATTGAGCACAAATGTAAGCAAATGACCAAAACAAATAGCGTCAAAGGTAATACAACACATTTAGAAAAATGGATGAAAAGTCAACTTGATAATGAACTTGCTGATGAAGCAGAATTGGAACCATTGAGTGAAGAATGGACCGAAGAGATGCTACGTAAACGTTCTGAAGAACTCCGATTGATTGATAGTCAAGGCAATATAACTTGTCGGGCGGAGATGACGAAAAAGACTGATAATCGCTGCGAGGAGAACAATGCAATCAGCGATCACGACCAAAGTCCGTCCAAAAGTACAACAACCGAAAGCCAAGTAAATTCTTCTTTTAACAATTACTTAAAAAAAATCTATAATAATATTTTGCAGATTACTGTACGTTCAAGCCCTATAGTACCGGAGACTGTATCCGTATGCCGGCAATGCCACAGAAATTGCCTCTCTACAGGTAACAACTCCAGTAAAAACGTGAGAAATTTGAACCTCCAACGCAATGAAGACGAACTCAATGCTAATATTCAAGATAAAGACGAAGACGATTGGAGACCGTTGTTTTTAATGGGATTAAGTGCCGTCAATCCAGCCTCTAGTTTAGTGAAATTAGATCCATTCTCACTTCCAGTGCCTCAAATCTCGGTAGCACCCCCAACACCGGACAATTCCACAAAAACCTCCACTATCGACCAACAACTAGAAGATTCATGCATTTGCAACATTAACGAAGTAAGAACACCCAAAATCCAAACGATAATTATTCATTTTTAATAAATCAGGTGATTAACTACAACGATATCGATGCATCACCGGACGACTCTCCACAAACTGAAGAACACCCTTATCACTCGTTGAGTAGTTCAAATTTAACCCTAAGAAGATATGGGACAGTTTCAAGTTTGGAACGCTTGGGTGGTGAAGATAACGAAGATAACTGGGACGAAAATAACAATTCATCGGCTAGTGAAGAAGAGAAAGAAACTCAAGGTGTTGATAATGAAGCGTTTTATTACTCGTCGATCAGGAATTGGACGGCCAAAGCGGGATCTTTCGTCGCCGAGAAGATGGCGTTTTTTGAGCGACTCGGTGAAGATTATAGAAATAGTGGAAGACTTTTTGACCGGTAAATTTCGAAAATGTATTTAATCTTGATTTAATTTTATGTCAATGCAGATATTTGAAGACTACTGATATTGTGAACGGCGATGAGGCGCAAGAAGAGGAAACTTCAGGCGCAACTTCCGGGGAAGAAATCTGGGGTACTCCTACTAGTGGTGGGGAAATGGATGATGCTTTCAATTCGCCGAATTACGAAGGAAATAAATCGGTTAGAAATTGGGTCTTTTCCGGAATATTTTTGCATGCGCTCTATTTTTAGTTAATTCTAGCATGTATCTCTATTTAGTTTATTTAATATTTAGAAATTAATTGTGTAATTTAGCCGTATGATGGTTCAATATCTTCGGATAATGGTGATGATACGGAATTGATGATGGATGAGTTGTTGATGACTCCGCCGATAAGTGCATCGATAATGCGTGGTCTTTTGCCCCGTCGGACTCTTGAGCCGCTTATCGAGGAGGACTGCTCGGAGACTTGTTCTTCATCGAGTCCCTTCAGCAACGGAACCATCAATTTCACCAGAACAGGTAAATATTGAAACGTATATGTGGCATGTTACCGTAGAGCTCACCCAATTCTGTAGGATATACCTGAGGTATTGCACAAACCCAACTGGTAGATGTGGCATGATGATAAGACATGGATGATTTAATGGTAAATGTTGATATGATGGTAGTTAATTTGTAGATTGAAATAATTGTGTCGAAATCAAATTGATGCTTTTTTTGATCAATAAAGTGTGAATTACCTTGTGGGCAGGGCAACGAAATTGGAAATGCTGCTGACATATGCTCGACTGTTGCCGAAAACCGCACAAAGACAATGCAAAATCATCAAAAGACGACGGCCCAAGTACCATCAGTGGTGGTGACAACATCCGAAACGAATGTTTTGACGAAAATACACAGGTCGGACAGTTATCGGCGGATTGTCGAGGCGGCCGAGGAGGCGATCGACGACGACCATCTAAGTTTTTTCGATCGATTCAAGCCAACAGTCAAATTTGTAAATATTGAACGGGTACCCCGGTCGAGAAGCGTTAGAATGTAAACCATCACAAAATAACTTTTGATGCAAATCTAACTAATAATTCGCTTCTAGTTTCGAATTTTTTAACATGAGAAGGGAGCGCAGGATCCACCAAAGCATACCCGAAGGTAGACAATTAATTAAGTTATTTAGCAAAGAGGACGCAATCTGCGATAGTGTTCCCACATCCTACTCCGAAAAACCGGTCTCACCAAGACGCTTAAAAGTAAAGCAAAATCTATTCTTATTGAGCAAGTAAACAAAACAAAACGATAATAATTTGATTTTTTGTAGGATAAACAATTAGATCGTCGTTTTTGGAAACAACTAAGCAAACGCCGTGGAAATAAAATGGCAACTATGCCGGCCTAAATTTGAACTGTGTTTATAAACAAAATTTTAGAGTGCTATCTCCTTGTCTCTACCGGTTTTTTTGTACAATTTCAAGCTCAATTCCAGTGATATTGGTGCTTTGGATTATCGGTGCAATATTGAGAAACTCAACAATACACGAATCAAAATTTTCGCTACTTATTACAATTGTTTGTATAGTTTTTGCTTGGCACTAAGTCTAGTTTGTTATTAAGAAAAACACGGATTTCTCCATGTACATAGCTTGAAATGTTATTCAATTTTTATAATAAAACATTTATATAATTCAATAAACAATAATAATGAGGCAAATGTTAGAGGGACATTTCTATTTGAGAAATTCTAGAATTGTACGAGAAGTTTCACGAGAAAAGGGGTTTAGAATAGTTTGGAAGTTTCAAAAATCCGTCACATTACAATTGTGATAATTGCAATTTTATATTAAAAATAAAATTTTAACAAATCGAAGTGTTTTACTCAGAAACAAAGTCGACTTGCACAAAATTGTTTTGTTTGTTTTTTGACTTTCCCGTGACAGTTCATCGTACTTTTTTCTGCGCGAAGATGACAAGTCTAAATCTAAACAGCTGTCCTCTAATTAAAGATAAAGGTACGAACTACTCAGAATTCTGAGCTTTTTTTACCACCAAACAAAAAAAGGTGCGACCTCAACTACTCAGAATTCTGAGCATCTAATTAAAGACAATGGTATGAACTACTCAGAATTCTGAATCTTCTCTACCTAAATTAAAGAGAGGTACGACTGAAACTACTCGAGCATCTTGAATTACTCAGAATTCTAAGCGCTTTTTCGAGTACAATGAAACAAATTCAATCTGAAAATGACGGCGCGATCCGATTATTAAACTGTTGAAATAACTCCACGGCGCCGTTTATTTATACACCTCTCTATCGAATATTATTCATTACAATAGCCTTTATATTTTTAAATTTTTGTATCGCAATCGATGCCCGAAATTGGCAAAAATCGCCAAATTGTAACATTTTTTGCTCGTTACTCATTAATTGTGTTTCTCTACAACTGTGTAAAAATAGCAAATATCTACAATTTTAACGAGAAAAATTTGAACTTCTCACAAAACTAGGTTACAGTCATTTTGACAAAAAAATATTTCAAAGCGAGGCTAGAGTTATTATTGAACACTGCACCAATTAAAATTTCGACAATAATTTTTAAGATTTTCTAGGAAATGGTGGAGTCAACGAGAATAAAGCCTTCGCCCATATGATTGCATCAGAAATTGTTGAAGATATCGTGGATAATGCAATGGAGATACTTTTGAACAAATCTAATGTATTACTAGGAAAAAATCAAGTGTTCTCGTTTATTATTTTGAGGAATTTTGTTTTTTTTTCCAGTCACAAAATTGTCAAAAATTCAACAAAATCGATACGGATGCTGGTGGTATTTTAGAGGATATAATGTCGACAAATATCGGAGACAATAATCTCAAAATGGTCGTAAGCGAGATGAAAATCCCTTCAGATTCGAAGATGATTGACCATCAGTCGGAGACAACATTGCGTGAGAAAGTTTCTTCTCTGAAACGGAACACGTTGGAGAATACGAAACGTTTAACGAATTTCGTGCGTCATCCGAAGAATACCGTGACGAAATTGGTGGCCAATCACGATGCCAAAGCCAGCACTTCTTCCGATAATTGTCAAGTGAATCGCGAGGAAGTTTTGGGTGATTGTAAGCAATCGGCCGATATTTTGGATTTGGTCGATTTGAAGAACGAAGAGGACAATTCCAAGGAAAAAGGTGAAATTTTTAATGAAACTGGCGACAAAATGAAAACCGAAAAGAAGCGGAATATTGTCAGAAGATTGATAAGATATTTCCAAAGAAATTCGTTGAAAATTGAGAATCCCTACGAATGAGATTACAGTCAATTTTGTATTTTTATAATTTTTGTGTGATTTATTTGAATAAATGATGAGTTTCTGTACAATTTTGGTTGTTGTAAATTTCCCAATATAGCACCTGAAACATTCTTTAATAATGTTCTAAATTCATTTGTTCTTGACCACTCCCACCCCACCAATTCAAATGGATATTTTTGGATAATTTTCTGGAGTTGGCATCGATATCTAACCGAAAATTCAGATCTTGAACGAACCAAAAATTAAAAAAAATACATTTAACAAAAACTTTCATATAGTTTGTCAATGTACGGTGTTGCCAAATTTGTGGTGGGCCCCAGGCGTTCCTTAGGCATCAATTACAATATACACGAGCGCCCTCTATACATATAAAACAAGGCTACTATCATCCTCCGAGCCCCACTTCTGGTCCATTTACTAGAAGGCAAGTTGCAGTTGTATCATCACAATGGTGAGTAACGAATCAAATTTTCATTCAATTAAATCAACAATTATTCAAAAGTATTCAGAAAAATGAGCCTTTTGGGGCCTTAACGGGCAAACTTTCAGCGATTCACCGTGATCACTGAAAGTTTTAGATTTTGCCTAAATTATTTGGCAATTAGTGTGACTTTTAAGCCCTATTTAAAACCGTTTAATTCTTTAATTTTCAGGCTGATCTCAGTGCTAGGGATATCGAAAGTAAGTCCAATAATTAATTAATTAAAACTAATTAAAAATCGATAAATTAACCGAAATTATTACAACCGAATCGCATGCTTCCATCTAATTTTAGTGTAGAACTTATATGGTCACAGTACCCAGTCCGATTCTAAATTTATCTCATTTCTACTAACATCTAAGTTTAGAACGATGCGGTTCGCTATACGAAATCCCGTAATACTGACCCAATTCTTCCCATTGGAATGTCACTCGACACCACCTATCGAATAATTAAAACCCAACCAAACGATGACAACAAATTGATAACCGGACCTGATCAATTAACGCGATGATGAAAACCGCCCAATTGATTATCGGCAAATTAAAATTTGTTAATTCCAGGAGCGAACTTCGTCTTTTCCATCTACGATTTCGAGGGTAATGGTACGGTGGATGCTGTCAATTTGGGCGATATGCTCCGTGCCCTTAACCTTAACCCAACCTTGGCCACAATCGAGAAATTAGGCGGTACAAAAAAGAAGAGTAAGCGCTGGTTGATTAATCATTGAATTTGTTGTTAATTTGGATTCTTTTGTAGATGAGAAGAAACTTAAAGTAGATGAATTCTTACCAATTTTCAGCCAAGTGAAGAAAGAGAAAGAACAAGGCACCTTCGAAGATTTCTTGGAGTGTTTGAAATTGTACGATAAAGAAGAGAATGGAAAGATGATGGCTGCTGAACTTGCCCACACATTACTCTCTCTTGGTGAACGATTAGCCGATGCTGAAACTGACGAAGTATTGAGAGACTGTATGGACACAGAAGATGACGATGGCTTCATCCCTTACGAACGTAAGTAACCGAAATAAGACTCAATTTTCAATAGTTTTATCGGTTAGACTCAATCTTTTTGCATCAAAATTCGAAATTTTGTTAGATGTAGAGATAAGCATGTTGTTTTGCATATTTCAGCATTCCTCAGAAAGATGATGGCGTAAGAAGCTAAATTTAAATTTTATTTTTAAGTAAGTAGGAAGTGTCTATGGAGTATACGCGTGCTTCTGCAAATAAACAATGCTGCTTCGCCTGCTTCGTTTCCTTTTATTTCTATTTGTTTTATTTCTATTTAGGCTTACATTCTAATTTAAAGCTAGTTATTTTTAATATTATTCGATTTACAATTTTTTAATGTGATTTTATTCATTCTCTAGCAACTTGAAGTATGTGCATTTCAATTAAAACAAGACCGGAAGCCATCACGCACATATTTAATGGGCGCCTTTATTGGACAATAAAAAAACACCAACAATCGATAAGGAAGACGTCTCTATTTATTTTTTAAAAAATCTTTAAAAACAATAAAGCTATTTGTTAAATTTATTCCTTCATTTGTTCATTAATTAATAAATTGTACAACTTTAAACTTCTGTTAATTGTATTTTAGTTCTAATACAAAAAAATTATAATTAAAAATAATAATGAAAGAAAGGTACTGTCAATAGTTCAATTTACCAAATGTAAATAAATCTGATCTTCCGAAGCGGCCTATTTTTTGAATTTAATCGTTGTTGGGACTTTTTTTAGAACTGTTTTTGAAGCAAAAGAACTCAATATTGCAGAACTATAAGAATATTGTCAAGCAATTTATCCATTTTTAAATATTGACATTGTTTGGACACCTAATCGAAAAAAGTAGTAATGCAGGCGCTTAACTTTTTGGCAATTTCCTGAAAAACTAGCTAACTGATTGGGAAAGTTCTTGAATATTTGGCAAGCGCTTTCGATTTTCTATAGACTCAGAATCATTGAAAAATAAGCAACATTGGCTAAGTTATGGAGAAAAATATACAAATATTGGAAAATATTTCGAAGAAATTGCCCTCTGGGAAATTTCTGAAACGAAAAGAGCCCTTAGATCCTCTTTGAAATGCTCATTATAAGGCTGTTCTAATTTTTGAGGTATTCCCAAAAGCAT
Source organism: Mylabris phalerata (assembly GCA_020740385.1). Lineage (NCBI taxonomy): Eukaryota > Metazoa > Arthropoda > Insecta > Coleoptera > Meloidae > Mylabris > Mylabris phalerata. The sequence goes on along the minus strand of JAJEOX010000299.1, from coordinate 779,211 downwards.
ATTTAAATAATAATAATTTAAAAAGCACTTGCATAGGCCTCCTAATGGAGGTTGACACCGGTCTATCCATCCTGCGCAATTTAGGCCGAAGTCCCAGATTTATGCAAATTTAAGGGAGAAAATTAGACTTGGAACCTACAAAATCAGCTTCTCCGAAATTCCTACGTTTCAAATTTTTTGAACGCTTAAAAATTCAAATAATAGACACGTAAGCTTCCCAAAAGCTGCCGATATTGTTGGAGTCTTATCAAAATTAGAGGCGTTTTATAGTCCGATTTTAGAGGCGAATGGCACCTATTGAGCTTGTATTTAAGAGCCTATAGACAGGATTTACTAGAATTTACTGCAAATAAAATCGCTTGGAAATAGGTTACTTTAGATGCGATTTTCTGGAAAACGAATATGAATTTCATTTAAGTTAGTCAACTTTTACTAAGCGAAAAATGAGTTCTGCTAAAGCGTTGTTTTTACTCTGAAAATCAGTCTTTCAGCATTAAAAAACTTGGCGAATTTCGCAAAAATTCATGGAGCTACATAGATGTAGAATCGCATTTAAAATCGAATGAGATATTAACAATTTTTGTTATCGCTTATTGTTTTCGAGATATGCGTGTTCTAATGCCTTCAGTTCCTTTCAAAACCGCTCTTAAGCGACAAAATCGGTTTGAAATTAATCAAAAAATCGAAGACCTCTAAAATGTGAATCCATTTTTCACCCGTCATAACACACGAATTTTGAAGCTATTAGAAAAGAAAGCTTACACTCGCTTTCTTGAAATTTTCTCTAACTCGAAAATAGCCCGATAATTCCTTCAAATATCGCAAATTGGCATACGTTTCACAGTTCTTATCAACAGCGTATATCAAAGTTGAATCTAGTCATTAGTTTAATTTTAATCTTCGAAAATCCTTAGATGTACTACATACTGATCATTGCCAATGATGCAGTCGGATTAAATTGCTGCTGTAGAAATTCAATTGCCCGACTCTATTGTCGTTTATTTTTTTAATCGTCACACTACTTCAGCCAATTGCAATTAGCAAATCCTGATTTAGATTTACGATAGATTGTTGTCTATAAAAACCATTACAAGTTGGCAGGTATTGGATGATCAGACTTCATTCCTTCATCATCACCGATAGACAATGGTAAGTTTATAATTATTTCCAATCGCTTATAATCTAACAAATTTTTCTTGCAAATAGGCGGATTTAAAAGAATCAGAAATCGAAGGTAATTACATGAAATTCTACAATTCTCCTCAATTAATTCGCTTTTTATTTAAGATATCGAATTCGCCTACGATATCTTCGCCGAAATCGATGGCACCCTCGATAGCATGAATTTGGGTAAAATATTGCGTGGTTTAAACCTAAATCCAAGTTTGGCCAGACTACAGACGTTCGGTATTGGGAAAAAGAAAGGCGAGAAGAAGGTCAAAATGGAAGAACTGAAAGCCATCTACAGCGAAGTGAAAAACGAGAAGAAAGACCAGGGTTGTTACGAGGATTTCATCGAATGTTTAAAATTGTACGATAAAGCAGAAAATGGGAAAGTTGCGGTTGGTGAATTACAACATTCATTATTAAGTTTAGGTAAAATTTCGATTTTTTTTTTGATAAGTTTTACAAATTAGAGTAACTGTGGTGGATTTTAGGAGAGAAATTAAGCGACGCGGAGGTGGATGAGTTGTTTGAAGATTGCCTAGATGAGGAAGATGATGAAGGAGAAGTCTTTTATGATCGTAAGTCTTTGATTATTGTTTCGATATTCGGTTATAATTTTGGTTTTTGTAGCATTTTTGAGAAGAATGTGCGGTTTAGATCCACCACTACCCAAGAAAAAGAAGTAAATCGACCATCTATTGCATAATCTATGCTTTATCTTAAATTATAAACAATAAAATTAGGAATTTTACTCGATTTTTATTGTGACCACAATCCCCAAATCACCCCTAAATTATTACGTAAAAATAGCCGTCCTTTGTCCAACGGCGCGCATGTTTATTCGGTTTTCATCCCAAAGCACAGGATCAAAACAGATTCAACACAACCGGTCAAAGTTCTGCAACCAGCTTCTCGCGTCTCCATGTTTATCATTAGAAAAATTGCCGATATTTCGTGTCGAAACGTATTAGTTCGCTGTAGATCGACTGATAGAATAATTTGAAAAGCTCCAATTTATCATTGAAATAATAATAATAATAAGCAGGAAAGCGGCATTCCAATTTTATCAATCTATATGTGTTGTGATAATAAAGCTCGACGATACTTCCTAGTTCGTCGTCATTAGACCTATATCGATCAGCCGGGATACGACCGGAAAAACTCTATTTGTTCACCTAGTGAGTGGATGTGTTTCTTTTAATTGTGAATTTGCGAATTAAGAAGAAATGACGGATGTGCAAGCGAACGGTGCCCGAGTTCCTGACAAAATTCCCAACGATAATCCGCCGATTAATGCAGGTAAAGTCGAAATTTAGCCAGTTTTTTGCGAAAATTTCCAACATTTATCTTTGAAATCTTCGTAAACAAACTGTTATTTTTGTGATACGAATATTTAAATCAACATTTATTGCGTAATGAGCGATGACATCAGATATTACACAGTGTAACATTGAAACGAATTAACAAGAGGAATGGCTGCATAATTAATTAATAAATAGTAAACCCGGTCTTTTTTTATCAATCAAATAACATTTTTTTATCTACAGCCTTAAATATATGGAGAAGATCTGTATAGAAATATGATTTCGTGCTAGTTACACGCAAAAAATAAATCAGAAATGACACGATTATGTCAAAGGTATCTCGTAAAAATTGTAATCGTTATCAATTTGATTCGTTTTCCAATCATCTATTGTTGCATGTTAATAACAAATATTTTATTTATTTATTTTTGTAATGATAATAAATTGTTGAATTTACAAAATCGTTAAGTTTATACGACATGGTACCTATACAATCCGATATGTACGTCTAGTTGACATAATTTAATTATATTCAATAAGAATCTAGGTTAAAGTATTGATTTTTATTTGGGGATTTGTTTCTTACGAAATTATCGAAAATAAACGAAATTTCCGATTACAACACCTGTTAGAATCGACTAATAGTTGTACTGTTAATGTTTTTATAGTTATTATTTTAAAGGTAAACACGTTAGACTATTTTTAGCTATTTTATAATCTTTACACGTTTTTCCACTTTTCTGTTTAATTAAATAAACAAATTGCAAATTAGGATCGTTCAATAAGAGGGTGAGCCCCATTTTAGGCGGTAGTTGGCAAGAATTTTCGATTTTAAGTGCGATTTAGAAAGAACTAATTGTAAATTCCAAAAGACGCATAACTCGAAAATCGTAGAAGACATCAAAATTATTAATATCTCAATCGATTTGAAATACAATTTAGATCTATATAGCTTCATGGATTTTTAAAAAATTAGCTGGATCTCCTCAAAATTTTGAAAAATTATATTTCTAAGAGTAAAAACAAGGCTTTAATAGAGCACACTTTTCGTTCAGTAAAAGTTAACAAAATCAACTCAAATTCATATGAATCGATAGACGAAAGTTAGCTCTACAATTGAGGCTGTTCGGAATTTGAATTATCTTTCCAGTTTTTCTGAAAATTACAACTGGATTACCTAATTTTGCCGCAATTATGGCACACATGGGCACTCCTTAAAGCCCAATTTTCGATCATTTCTACCTCTAAATCGTCTAAAGGGAACAAATCATTATTCTTAGAAAATTTTGGACTAAATCAACAATTTTTACCAAGTTGTAAGGCTAACACACGATTTTACAACGCAAATCTCGAAAATTCTAATTTAAATTCTCAATATCGAGTCGATCAATTGCAATTTTACACGTTTTTCTACTTTTCTGTTTAATTAAATAAACAAATTGCAAATTAGGATCGTTCAATAAAAGGATGAGCTCCATTTTAGGAGGTAGTTGGCAAGAATTTTCGATTTTAAGAGCGATTTAGAAAGAACTAATTGTAAATTACAAAAGATCCATAACTAGAAAATCGTACAAGCCATCAAAATAATTAATATCTCAATCGGTTTGAAATACAATTTAGATCTATATAGCTTTATGGATTTTTAAAAAATTAGCTGGATCTCCTCAAAATTTTGAAAAATTATATTTCTAAGAGTAAAAACAAGGCTTTAATGGAGCACGCTTTTCGTCCAGTAAAAGTTAACAAAATCAACTCAAATTCATATGGATAGATAGACGAAAGTTAGCTCTACAATCGAGGCTGTTCGGAAATTTGAATTATTTTTTCAGTTTTTCTGAAAATCACAACTGAATTACCTAATTTTGTCGCAATTATGGCACAGATCGGCAATCCTTAAAGCCCAATTTTCGATCATTTCTACCTCTAAATCGTCTAAAGTGGACAAATCATTAGTTTTTCTTAGTAAATTTTGGTCCAAATCAACAATTTTACCAAGTTGTAAGACTAAAACACGATTTTACAACGCAAATCTCGAAAATTCTAATTTAAATTCTCAATATCGAGTCGATTGCAACTTTAGACAGAGAAAATACACAAATTACTCAATTTGTACGTATGCACGTTTATTTATAGGGGGAAATATTATAAATTGTGACAACCAAGGACTTAAATTCATAGAAATGACTTTGTAACTCGTACCTAATACGATATTCTAAACAACAAGGCCTTTTAATATTAATTACTTGGAGAAATTCGTGGATTTTTCTCACATTCTATCATCATGGCTAATAAAAATGAGCCAATTTTGCCGAAACAATTCAATTGTGAATCTGTTAGGTGTGGTGAAAAAAATTGGTCAAATTAATCGAAAACAATTGTAGGCTTGATTGTTCACTTTAAATTCGATGTAATTATCTAAGGAGCAGCCTGATTTCGTTATCTTCAAGATATTGTTACTATTTTATTTATAATGAGCGATTTCTATTAATTCACAAACAATTATTAATACGAAACTATAATAAAGTATTATATTTTTAGATAGTGATCGAATATCTAAGTTGTAATATGATAGAAGAACTAGTTAATAATTTACAATTAATCTATTTTTATAATTGTTGGTCGTTTTGAAATTATCAAAAAAATTGACTTGTAATTAAAAGATTGAGTCATCAATACAATCGATGAATAATTTCTATAAATAAAATACCGAAAAACAACGATTTTTATAAATTGATTCAATTTATAAATTAAAATAAAATCGGATTGTAGAAAGTTGAAAAATGAGAGAAAAGAAAAACGGATATATTTTGATAGATGTTGGCAAACGATCAACACCTATTAAAAATCCTAGCTGACTAAGCAAAATAGCAAAACAATCCAATTATAAAAATAAAATGGCATATACCTGAGAGTGGTCTATTCAAAAATAGATGTCTATAATGGAATTTCTCGATCTAAAAATACAATTGTCCTGGGGGGTAGAAAAAACATCCTAATCAAAATAACGATTTGTAAAGAACTCATTAAATTTCCATACAATTTCCAAAGTCTGAAGAAAGCACAGTAATTATGAATCAAATAATTAAGGGTAGTTTTCTATTTATCAATAATACAGGATGACATAGGAGTATTAAAGTAGAATAAATAAGGGTAGTATCGTGTTATTGGAGGATATAATAATACAGGAAATGTTCTATAATCAACTTCCGTTTTGACACAGTTTTCAACCAGCTTTCAGGCAATAATAATAATAATAAAATTTTCATAATCTAATATTGTTAATCTGTAATTGTTTTGTTATAAATTTATATCGACGCAATTGTGTATTTTTTTCACTACAAAAACTGGCACGTTTTCTAAATGCAGGTTAGTAACCTGGAATTTTTAAAAATGGAAACTCTTATTGATCTAAACTAAATCGTATTTTCTATTGATTTATCTATAATCGTACAAAATTTAGATGAAACTGAAACACGAAATTGTATACAAAAACTAAACAATTTTCTATCGAATTAATTTGAGTAAATAGATCAACATTTTTTGGTCAATACCGTTTTATAAAAAAATTGTAGTCACAACCCGCATTATAGGGGGTTTTAAAACTAAATTACAACTAACCACGATTGGAGTGTTGAATTATCTTCGCTGCAATAAAGACAATTTTATGAGGGACTTTGATTCTATTCCTTATCATTGCCAAATGCAGGGCTGCTGAGCTAAAAGTATATGTACGAATCCTATTACCTGATAGACGATTTAGAGAATCCCTGCCAAGGGTCAAGTATAATGTTCATGGGCTACGGGGTCCCATCTAGGCAGGCAAACCGATAAAAATTATAAAGTTCTTTGTTGTTTGTCTATATTTTTTTCAGTTCAAGCAAAAGTAAAGCAGTTTATCAACAAAATATCGAATGATCCGCCAAAATTGACTCAAATTTAGACTAATTGGACTCCAAACTTAAGGGTCAGTTTTTCACCTTTGGAGATTATTTTAGTAAAATTTGGACTTCGTAGCTCATCGAGAAGTAGGTCAAAACGCGATTAAATGACGTTGTGATTATTGAAAATGAGCTGGGTCAAATAACTCAAGGATGTTCCCCCAATTTTTACCCACTCTACAAAATGAAGAAAAATGACAAAAATCCATGTTGGGAGTAGCTGAGTTATTTGGCGTGAATAACGAGCGTTTTTGACCAATTTTCTGACGAGATAGGAAGCCCAAATTCTGCCCAGGGACTCTCCTATAAAGTCTTGGAATATTTTCAATTACCCCTGTATAACAATTCAAAATGCGGTTTTTCCGATCGACTTCTCTCGATAAAAGTGAAATTTTCTAAACATAAATATTTCAAGAAAGCGCCTATCGATTACACGCTTTTCTTAATTGATTCAACAACTTAATGAGTTCTTTGTTAACAGTAGAAAGGCTAAAGTTTGTTCTATTTGCCAGAATTTCCTATTCTGAAATGCCTATTCCAATAAAACCCACCAATAAATAAACGATAAAGGAGACAACACGTGATGTATGTTCGTTTAAATTCAAATCAAATAAGAATTTTTTCAACTAATTTAATTCGCATGCCAGTCTTTACCGTTTAGTTTTTTATCGTGTAGTCTTCCACTAATGGTTTTTCATGTGTAATTTGAGATAAATATATATTAACAAAAAAATATAAGCCAACACGAGATAGGGTAAAGGTACCTACAACCATGATGGTAGAATCTAACCGTATCTTGAATGGGAAAGGGCGATCGATCGTGCGGCAGCGCAATAGAAAACGGGTAGTTGTGAGCTTTTCTTGTTTAGAACGGTAACAAACAACAGCGATAGAACAGTGAACTCTCACCCCCGGGTTATTATTGTTGTTATTATAACTTAGTGCCGGTAACAGGTAATATAACACCAGTATAATTGCACTTGCACTATTGTACACTACTATAATTGTTCTATTATGAACCGATAGTTAAAACTGTTTAGAATTGTTGAACACGCAAGTAGTTCTTATTTATTCTAGTCCACATAAGGGATAGTCTTTGATTGTCGCGATTGTAGAGCTTATTTGGCACGATGTAAGCAAATTTTTAGATCTTCTAACTTGTTTTAATAAGCTCCAATTACAATTTAAAATTTTTGGAAGGAAATAGCTTTCTTCTCAAGCACCACGTAATAATAGAACCGTGCATTTCTAATTTCAATAAGCCTTAAGGGCGTGCTTCAATTGTATTACAATCTGATCGTCATTACAGGAAGTGCCTCTTCATATATAGAGCTCTATTTTTTCAATTTTATTTTGTTTTGTGTTTTTGGTGGCGTAAAATTGTAAATTTAGTAGCTAATAAGCAAATTGTTACGTGGTGAACGTAGCACCCTTTAAGATTATTTGCCAACTTGTCTAATTTCATTTAAACACGCACCCTTTACTAACATTTATATTAAACGAAACTGAATTCAAGTTTTATTAATTCGTGTAATTTGGCAACATCACCCTAGTAATCTGCAATATGACAGCATCAATTCTCATTAAATTTCCACATTAATTTAACGATTAGACGATATAAAAAGTAAATTTGGCAGATAATCGTCGATTTATTGCTTATATTTGAGTTTAAATGCAATAATTTTTCCAACTGCTGGTTAAATTCGTGCATTCGTGTATGTCTTCTATTAAAAGTCATTGTTTATAAACTGATTTTATGTGAGAATAGATCAATTGAAATCCATCTGGTTGGATTTATCAAGCACGCACCGCAAACCGCTAAAATAAATTCGGAAAAACCGATTTTAGAATGCAATTTTATTGCTTTTTTGAAAATAAAGAAAAATAAGGCAATTAAAGGAGCCAAATTGACAAACTTCCTTAGATTTGTTTTATTTAAATTTGAATCACGCAAATTTATAAAAGAAATTAAGTATTTTCTAGTTTAGTGGCAATTACACTCTTGTATCAGTTGATATTAATCAGCACTGTAGATCGTGTAATTGAATACAGCAAAATACGAATAATTTCGATTGATTGCAGTCACGATTACAAAAACAAATTAAATAAAATGTCCCAACAACCAGATACAGTATTAAATGGGTCTTCGTCTGAAAATAATGTGCCTTTAAAAGACGCTCAAGCTGTACCAGAGACGGTAAGAATATTGGGCGAATCTGTTTTTTTATTCGTTGTTTTTCTTTTGAAATATCCAAATTGTGTTATTGAGTTATTTTATGAAAATAAGACAGTTTTCGTGAACTTTCGTCATTGGCGAATTTCGAGCCTGGCACTAAACAAGAGAGAAAACTTGTAGTGATATATTCCACCCACAAATACTTAAATTTCCTCTCATAAATCTAAGTATTTTAACAAGAACTAAGACTATTTGCCAAAGAATTCCCCCCATTATAAGTTAATCTAGATTTTCATTTCTAACTTTCCTGTTAGACGACAAATCAACAATTTATTGCGGCCGGTATACAAAGACCACCATTGCCACGTTTAGACAGTCGAACATCATTCCCAATACGTCCAGGATTCCCGCCGGGTAACCAACAGGGTGTACCATTGCGGCCGCCACAGATACGCCAACAACAACCACTTGGACAACAACAATTTATTCAAAGAGGTGTACCAGGTGGGCCACGACCGCCGGGCCAATACCCAGCGAATCAGCCGATACGGCCGAATCCAAATTTCCGGCCACCTACCCCGTTTCCTAGACCGCCACAAGGAATACCCGGTGGCCGGCCGCCTGGTATTTTCCAACAACGTTCGGTACCGAGTTTTGGTCAATTGCCACAGCAACAACAACGACAACAACGCTTGTCTATCGACGGTGGTCTTAGAAACGTCACCCTGGATTCCGCCGATATTGATATTAAAACCAATGAAGATAATATGATGAAGAGTCGGAGTATTAGCTCGATCATTTCAGATGATCAAAACGACGATGAGAGACGAAGATCGGTTAGTAGTATTGGCAGTTTGGATGATAAACGATCAGTAAGTGGGTCGGTTGAAAATTTAGATAAAAGACCAGAGAATGAGTATCCGTCACGGCCTGAATCGCGAGCTAATACCAGAATGGACCGAATTGTAGAGAATGATAAGGATAAAAAATTAGAAACTGGAACAATACCCGAAATTAATCCACCGACCCCTATTGCTAAGCTTCCAAGCCACAATGAAGAAATTCCAAGCAAAAAATCCAGTTAAAATCGAGAATCAAGCGCCTGAAACCAACCAAAAAGACGGGGAGAAATCGAAAGTTATAAATTTCGATACGAAAAATTTGGAACTTAAAGATTTACCTAAAACCAAAACAGGTTAATAGAATTCAAACGACTTCTCTCTTTTTTATAAAAAATATTAATTCGAAACTAATCATTAATTTTGTTTCAGAAGGCGATAACGATAGTGGCGTTGATGAATCCACACAAGGCAATGTGAGTATTAAAACCCGAAATTTCAAAAATCTCCAAAAATCGTTTTCAGGACCAGTCCAGCGATCATAATTCCCCCCGAAAATCTTCGACAAAACCACCAAGTCGAACATCATCAACAACACCAACGAAAAATCGGTCCCTTTCAAGGGGCTCAAAATCGCCCAGCTTGAAAAGTCCCGATTCTAATGCTAGCACTCCAGGAGCTTCAGAGAAGAAAAGTGAATTTCTATTCGATGCAATTCAATGAATAACAGTCTCAATTGTAGAGCTTCCAATGAATAAGGTTCAAGTAGGATCGGCTCCTTCGCCAAATTTGAAGGAAGTCAAATCGAAAATTGGATCGCTACAGAACGCCACTTATAAGCCCGGTGGTGGTAATGTCAAAATTGAAAGTAAGAAGATCGATTTTAAAAATGCCGCCCCAGGATTGAGGCCAAAAACGAGAAATACGCACCGAAGGGTGGTGATAAAAAGGTCCGTTATTATCAAATCAAATTACAATTAACCTATTTTCAAGAATTTTGAATATTAGTGAACTTTACACGCCCGCCACACCCTGAAGTCTCATGTGAAATCGGGAAATTGCCGGCGCACCCTCTCTATATTACCCTGACATGAATTCAAATCACTAGTTTTCATGTTTAAATTTAATAAAAAAACATTAACAATTTGTTTGTCAATTAATCATTTTTTTATGCATGCTATTAACCAAATGATCGTAAATTCTTCTACGGAATTACACATTAAATATTCTGTCGTTTTAAATGTTCGATTCGTTATAGATCCAACAACAAAAACTCCAATGGAACGCTAAATCGAAAATTGGATCATTAGAGAATGCCACACACAAACCAAAAGGTGGTGATAAGAAAATCGAAACGATTAAATTAGACTTTAAGGAGAAAGCGAAACCGAAAGTAGGATCTAAAGATAATATTAAGCACACTCCTGGAGGCGGAGACGTTAAGGTGAACTTTTTTATTGATAATAATTAATATACCGGGTGTTTCATGTAAATGGATTTGTATAGTAGTCCATAGGGAGTATTTTAACAAAATTAGAACTTCGTAACTCATTGGGAAATTGAAAAACCGCTTCTATCCGATTATGTTGCAATTTTCACCAACTAACTACACACGTAAAGTGACTCAGAATGACTAGAATTTCCTCGCGAAACAGTTTTCTTTCGTTTTTCATCACGGAATCTTGGAAAATAGGAAAACTTTCCCTTCAAGATCAATCATTTACTACGCTTGAGCTTATTATAAACAATAAAACTACAGAAAGAGGAAAATAGTAAACGGCTGATTCGTTCAAGATCGATCTTGAGGAGCAAATTTTCCGATTTTTCTACAATTCAAGCATGAAAAACAACAAATAACGGTTTCGAAAAGATTTCTACTCATTCTTGATCGTTTCACGTGCCTATTCAATTGCTGAAAATCGTTGTTCAATTGCTCAACAAGCGACGACTTTGCTGAGGGGACTACCCTTCAGATAGGAGTTCAACTGGGGCCACTTAGATGAAACACCCGGTAGAATTACAACAATTTGTCGAAGTGTTTTCAATTTTTGAATTCTTTCTAAATTGGTTTTAACCTGGCTAAATTTTATAGTCTGACGATGAAGATAACGATAAGCAAGGAGTGAGTAGTATCAATGTTGCTTCATCAAAAAAAAAAAACAGCTTTCTAGGTAGTGAATCGGATAAAATTTATAAAAATTAAAGGAGAAAAGCACAAGCTTTCAAAGTGACGTCCCGAATTTCAACACAACTCTCTCACTTGTACCTATAACTGTAAAAATACACCTCACGTGTTGTGTTTTAGCAAATCCAGGATTTCATTTATTCTATTTATTTGAAAATAAATGAAATCCGGGATGTAATTGCCGAAATTGTGGAATTGTTCGTTAATTCTTGATTTCTAAATCGATTTGTATTCGTTCACAGATCGAAAATAAGAAAATCGAGTTAAACGTACAGAGTAAAGTGGGCTCGATGGAGAATTTTAAACACAAACCTGGCGGTGGTGAAAAGAAGATTTTCGATGATAAAGAATATTTGAAGCAACGTTCACATACATCCACCGAAAATCATTCCTTATCTGGTTCCCAGGTGAGTTTACCCAATGGGATTGTTTACAACGAAACACTATTACCGATTTTAACATGGACGCAAATCAATTAGATTATAGAGTTTTTTTACATAAATCGACAATCATTAGATTATTTTTAATTAAGAAAATCGTCAGGGTAACTAATTTTAATTACAAAATCGGTTACTCGAACTAGAATATTCTACAATTAAACTATAAAAAGCATGACTAATTCTAGTTGAATTAAATTGTTGTGCTTTCGAGATTTTTATCGGAGTTGATTGCATGATACTACAATGATTTGAGAGCTTTTTCTAGTTATATTTAAATTGTTTTAAGTTTGCTATTTTCGTCTATTTTTTTTTAAATGAAGCATAAATTAACATTAATTTTGTGGTGTAGAACTCCTTGCCGTCCCAACCGGAGGTCAGAGGTCCAGTAGCTGATGAAAATTTGAATCAAGAACATTAAATTTGTTGCTATATAAATGTACCGTCTCTATTCATAAATTTTATTATCGTTTGATCGAAACAGAAACAACAATACTAAAAATTGATATATAAAAGATAGTTGTATCGATTCTTTTTTTAATTTAAATAATATAAAATTAACTAAAGCATGTTCGTACAGTTGCATGGTTAAATTGTTCAATTTGTGTTTTCTTTTGAATTATTATTATTATTAAATCATTAATAATTTGGATATTTGTTAGTAGAAACGATTAGAATTTACACTAACACAGTATTTTTCACTATAGTTAAGTTAATCACTATTGCTTCATTATTGTTTAAATTCTCTCATGAAAAACATTCTAGGATAAATGTACGACATGCAATTAAAGGAAAATTCATTTATTGTTGTGATAGATGATAGTATATGACCAAAATTTGTATTTGTTAATTGGAATAAACTTAATTTGTAATCGATCTACTTTAAATATAAGAAGAAAGTTGTGAAAAATTCATCAATTATGTTTCTATCATTATCAATTCATATAAATGTTGATGAATTTTTTGTCGTGGGATAAATTGTATTTTTTCAAACAAGAATCTTGCTATTATTGTTTTATTATTTTCGTTTCGCATAAATAGATGGTATTGAATATCATCACTGTATTAACTTTATATTAAAATTGTATTAAGTAATAAAATAAGCATTAGTAATATTAGTAGATGCTTTATTATTATTGTTATCAATTCAAACAAACTGCACCGTAATTAAGCACAACAGCAACAATAAGAGGAGCTTTCAGTAAGTAATTGCAGACGAAAATACACGAATTATCGTTCAAAATTCGATATTTATAAGTCTAAATATTTTCAGACACTACAAGAGCGCCCAATCACTGAAACGAACAGAAGGAAGAGTTTAGAAGAACTGAAAATCGTTACGAAAACGTCTAAAATGAAACGAAGCAAATCGGTTCGGATTAAAACCACAGAACGACCACCATGGAAACTCTAAATAAGTTATAAAAATTGTAATAATTGACGCACATTTTCAGTTTAATGTACACAAGAAACGTTAAAGAGCCGGGTTACAACTCATCAGAAAAAAACGAGTCTTTGATTAGCGATTTCTCCGTTAAAAAATTGGAGAAAATTCTGAATTGGAGAGGAAAATGTTATATTTCTCCATATAACTGAGGCAATATTTATATTTCAACCCTCAATAGCAAATTAAAAGCGCTTTTTGAGCTGAGTTATGCCGAAAAATTTTAAAAGTGTACGCTTCTAGAAAATGATTTATAACTCAAAATTTTCACGATATTTTCCAAAACGGTAGGACTCCTATTATGCAGCTTGATTCCCTTTTCAGTGAGTCTAAACATTTGGATTTTGGGTGAAAAACTGACGAGAAATCGTTTATCAAAGATTCCACTTTCTATCGAGTTGTCAACCGGCCCCTTAAAACCGCAAATTTTCTTGAGCTTCTTATAATTAAATTTGAATGAATTTGGAAATCGAGGAAATTCGGAGAGGACTTTTCTGTACATATAGATGGGACTTTGAAGAAATTAGAGTAAAAATATTTGTATATTTTTACGCATATCAAAACTGATGCACAATAAAACGTACTAATCACTGATTCATTATTTCTAATTTCCGATTACAATTACAATTACGCAAACAATCAATAAAATTAAGGTTTCCAAAGTCTTACCAATCCATCTTCACTGTACGTACAGATTAGATTCTGGTGTGGATGATGGGCAATTCCGATAACATCTTTCTCGTGAATCTAAAATTAAAAAACAATAAGATTTCTAATAATTAAAACTAAAAAAATTACATTTAATGTCCGTTCTAATTTGCCAGAATTTGTTGAGAAACAATACAACACTAAATCTTCACCGACACAATAAATCCAGTCACCTCGAGGCGATACTGTTGAACACACGAAATCACCACCTTCACGTTTACCGCTAGCAAACGATCGAACAATCTAAAAATTTCAATAATTTACCCCTTAATTATTAGAATTTGTTTTCTATTACCTGGCCTTGCATATTCATAATTACCACCGTATTGCTACGATTACAAACAACGAAATGTTCGGGATTTTTAGCGAAATTATGGATATTATTAACGGTAGTATCACCGGCTCCTAACGATTTAAAAGTGTTGATACATTCGGTTGTTTTAAGACTCCATACTTTTACTGTACCATCAGATGAGGCACTAATATTGAAATAAATCGTTTATTATGCGATAATTAGAGAAATCTTCCGAATTACCTCAATATATTGTGGCCATCTTGGGTGAAAATCACTTCATTAACAAACGACGTATGTCCTCGGAATTCTTTTAGAGTCTTACCCGATTTTAATCCGTGCAATCTGCAGTAATTATTGTCAATTTAAAGCACAGTACATTGAGAAACAGTTCTAAGAAATTAAAATTTACAAAGTGTGCGTTAATAGCTATTAAAGCACTAATTTTGTTGCCTTATAGACGCAAAATAGATAAATCTTTATCAATACCTGATAGTGTGGTCGAATGATGCGCTAAGAACTTGACTATTATCCCTGGAAAACTGCAAACACGTTATACCTTTCGAATGTGCCTTTTCAATTTTCCTTAAACACTGCCCTGTACTAATCCGCCATACTTTAATTCGTCCACTTTGTGAACCAGTAACTAACATTTCACTATCCCGTGAAAATGCCATACACAATACAGCATGTTCCATCATCATAAAATTCTCTTGTGCTTGATATTTTAAATCTTTTCGTATTTTTCCTGTTGTAAAATTCCATACTTCAATAATACCATCAATACTACCAGTAATTAAATATTGTCCATCCGGTGAGAAACGGGCGCATTCAACATGTGATTTCTGGCCGAATTTGATCTGTTTTGCCATCTGTGTTGGGAATTGTTCATCTTCTTGATCTTTGATTGCCGCTTTACCGCGGAATAAATCGATCGTTGTACCAGGTGGTAATAAACCTTGATGTTGTTGCCATTTTAAAGCTTGTCCGAGTAGGGCTAATAGACGTGATGATGGTACAACGGAGACTTCACCGGATAAAGCGTGGGCTATAGCAGCGCGACGTTTTTCTTTACTACCACCATCCGGATAGGCTTCACGGGGATCGAAATACGATCTTGCTAGTAGATTTTCTACAAATTAACCGAAATTAGAACCAAAAATTAACCATAAATAAAGAAATTGAACCTAGATGGATGTAGCGTTCAGGTTCGTTCTGTTTCATCATAATCATCGGGTCAGTTTGGCGTAATAAAGACCGGGCAGCTCCCAATTCTCGCAACTCAATCAACTCTAAAACAATCTTTATAAACGGATATTAACGATACAAATCCGTATTTTATAGACATACTTGTTCGTATAAATCAATCAATTTCTTATCTGGTAATTTTAACGATTGTATAGCCTTTAATACTGTATCCCAATGGCCGTTATTGATATCGGCACAAAATCCATCAACACTATCGACTGTATTTAACGTAACTCCGGTCTCTTCCTAATAATTAATTTCAATTAATTTCCAATTAAATTTACAATTTTTACAAACCTGCAGCGTATGGAGAGTTCGTAAAAGATTCGATTCCTTTAAATATTGTTGAATAAGCCGGATAACACTAAAAATAAACAGTTTAGTTTTGGAATTTTGAGGTTATGAAAATACAAACTCCGCCGACTCTATTTCGATCGACATTTTCAACGTTGTAAATTTCCACAATTATTATTGTTCAACTTTATAGACGCTTTAACTAATTTAAATTTAACGAAATTCAGAAATTTTTAATTCTAACCTCTTTTCAACCACACACTAATTGCGTTACATGATGCTAATTCGAGTACACTAGACGAAGACATGTCATTTTCTCCAACAATGATTGGCTCTTTGATTGATATTTAGACACCTAGGGTACACAAATTATAGTTGGTTTTACCTTCAACTAACAATAAAGATAGCAAATGTAATTCCAATATAATAGAACGAGATAGATATATAAAATTCCATGAGATTTGCACATAAACGTAGATTTGCGAGGTTGCCGGACTTAAATCCCAAATATTTATAACTTTTCTACCGATTATCGATTAATTTGCGTTTTTAAGGGTTGTTTTAACTATTTTAATCAAATCCTGATCTAATAGGAGTAATTTTGAAGCTTTATTGTTCCAATTTGTGGCGAATAAGGCTTGATTTGATCCAAAAATTATTAAAATTGGCCGACATTCTAGAAAAAAACAAGTATTTTATATTTTAATACAAATTGCGTTATTTTAATGAGCTATGATTTTAGTTTATAGCAAATTATGCGGCCTTTAAAACAATAAAACAATAGTATATTCAGTTCACTTGTTAAATATAAGATTTTATTTAGAAAAAATCTAATTGGTTCTATTATAAAAGCGCAGAATTTGAAAATAACCAATAACCTAGCAATACGTCATTGAAAACAAAACAAGTGATTTTCGATTGAGGCGCCAAATTTCAAAACAACCAATGATTTGTCAATAATTTTGTTATTGCCACGTGCCACTTAAATTGTAATGCTAATTAATTAAATTAATAAATAAAAATAAGCGAGACGTAGGCCTGAAAATCGCACGAAATAATGAAATAGAACAAAGTATCCATTTCTATATGGTTCATTGGTTAAAATTGTTTTCAATTATGATAATTATTCAAATTTTAGGTTATAATTACTAAATTATTATAAGCATGTAGTCTTAAAGATAAAATAAATAATATTAATCTTTCTTTAGTTTATGACAGAAAATCAAACAAATTGAGTAGAGAATACTAATATTAGCAGAGAAAGGGTCTACCGAAAAATTATTGAATCTGACAACAATGCAATTTTTCGCAAATTTCGCATTTCAAGATTGGTTGAAAAATTCTGGGTTCTGATTGGTCGCCAAGTTTCGAAGCTTCTAACCTCGCTTTTTTGATCGACAATTTAATTTTCTTGAATTTTATTTAAATTAAACCATGAAATTAGATAAAATTTGTCGTGCGTGTCTTTTAGAGAAATCGAGTTTACGTCCATTATTCGGTGCTTGTGTTGCAAATATGTTGATGTCTTGTGCATCCGTACAGGTTAAGTTGTATCACTTCTTGTTTTCTCAATTATTGGAAATATAATTAATAGGTGATTGAAGGTGATGGTTTACCCAGTCAAATTTGCACACAATGCCTCCAGATGGTGAATCGGGCGTACAGTTTTAAACAACAATGCGAAAAATCCGATGCTTCTCTGCGACAGTACATCAATAGTATCAATTTACAAACGGTAGCTTTACATCCGGAAGCGAATATTATAAACGATGTAAAAACTGATCAACTATTCGGCAGTAGCGAAGTTCTACAACAATCGTCGATATTTCAAGATATTTTCAACGATGCAACATCGCATTCTCTTGTCGATAATTTCACCAGCCAGACCGCCAATACAGGTGAATTTCAACTGATTTTCGACCAATTCTTATTCTTAAAGTTTGATAGTTGTATCAGATTTGGCGGAAACAATGGAGAGTCTACAAACAATCGCCGAACAATGTTTACCGGAAACATGGGAGACAGACACGCAGATTGTATCGTGCCAGAGTAATTCACAAGGAACCGATTGTAATACATTCGAATTAACGCCGCTATATCGTTGCCAGTTTTGTGAGGATATTTTTAAAGGTTCTTATTGGAAATTTACCGAAATTTTGTTAATTCAATCTGTTTTAATCGAGTAGATGAATGGACTTTAGGGGAACATACGAAGATCCATACAGGCCAGAAATATTTCTGTTCAATTTGTGGTAAAGGTTGTACGACTCCAGCATTATTAGATAAACATCTAATGGAACATTCTACAGCGAAAAATTTACAAAACGAGAAATTGTGTAATTCGTTTATGTGTAATGTAAATTATTTAAAATACTAGTTGGATAATTATTTAAATATAATTTTATAGATCTGTGATACTCCATTTTCTGACGAATTATATTTGAAGAAACACCTAAAGGACATCCATTTAACTAACATCGATCTATTGGATGATGAAAATAAATTCGTTTGTACTATTTGCAATAAAAGGTAATAATTTTTATTTGAAAGTTATAAAGGATGATGAATCTTGAAATTTAGACTTCCATTCTCTTTATACGAAATTATATTTTGATCACAACGTTTTAACTGGAGTTAATTCACCGAAAAACGTTTGGTGATTAAACTATAATTCGTATAAATAGGATTGCAATACAAGAAAATGTTTTATTTAGTAGTCAGTTGGTTTAAATTATTAAATTGTTGAATTTCAGGTATAAACAGAATAAATTATTAACGATTCATATGAGAATCCATACTGGTGAACGGCCGTTTCGTTGTGAAATTTGTGATAAAACATTCACATTCTCCAGTTCGCTACACAAACACAAAAATGTCCATTGTAATGAGAAAAAGTACGGTTGTAATATTTGTGGGAGGAAATTTAATCAATCGTCGAATTTAACCGTACATTTACGTACACATACCGGTAAATTTAATTATTTTTGTTGGAGTTGTTACGAAAGTATCGTCACAGAAACAGAAACGAAAAAGAAATAACGCGAAACTTGAGGTAAAATTGTCAGTTTTCCGGAAAAGTAACAAAACTATTGGATGATTTCTGTCAATTAGCTGTGTATTGTACGAAAATTATTGAAATATTCGCTAAGTTGTAAGTGAAAATACGGATAATTTTTGAAAAACAATACTCAACTGGAATTTTCCAACACAAAAATGCTATTAGATATTGATTAAAATGCTCTTTCTATGCTTCCGAATGTATTGCAATATCTCATCAAACAAGGGAAATATCGATGATTTAAAGTTTCGATTTTTCAGGCACCGAATCAGAAAAAAAGATGTGATTAGGTCAATTTTCCGGAAAACTCATAAACCTATTGAAGAATTTCTTGGACATTTGAAAAGTTCTTTCAACTTACTAAGAAAATCAATATTTACTAAGCTGCAGGGGAAATTAGGAAAAAATTAAGAAAAAATGCATGCTGCAAGATTTTCTCCTATAACTCAAAGTTCTACGATTATCGGAAACTCAGAGTTCAATCGAAATTTTCAAAAGTTCTCCGATACTCCTTGAAATTCTTTTTCTAATGTTGATCATTACTATACCTTATCAATTAAGGGAGATATCGCTTATTGAAAATCAATAGACAGTATTGAAAGAAAGAAGTAATACGGTTCCTTAAGTTTCTGTCAATCTTCTGGAAAACTAACAAACTTATCAGATTATGTTTCAGTAATTTGAAAAGCTCTTCCAATTTGCTATTTACTGTAAGAAAATCATTGAAAAGTCGAAAGTATTTGCTAAATTATAGGCGGCTATATGTAAACATTTTGAAAAAACATGTGCTCCAAGATTTTCTTTTGTAATTGGAATTTTTCAAGTTTCAATGAATTCGTACTTCTCTAATATTAGTAATTTTCGTTATATATGTGTTTAAAAAGATGCGGAAATAAGCAGCGAGAGCTCTCAAATTTTGCGGAAATTCCGCATTAATAGAACCAAAAACAAAGATCCGTAACATCTTTAATAATTTTAACCCTATAAATATCAAATTTATTTTGATTAACAGGCGAGAAACCGTATATTTGCACGATTTGCGGTAAAGGTTGCGGCTCCAATGCTAGTAGAATAATGCACATGAGAACCCATACAGGCGAAAAACCATTCTTATGTACCAGATGCAATACATCTTTCGCTAGTTAGTATTTTAATTTTGATAATGAACAAGTCTAATTGTAAAATTTTAGCGAGTACACAGTTGAAGAAGCACATGACGAAACATACCGGCGAACGACCCTATCAATGTTGGCAATGTGGCAAAACTTTTCGACAGAAAGAAACAAGAGATACACACATACGCTACCATACTGGAGAACGTCCTTATGCTTGTACGCTTTGCCCGAAGAAATACATTGCAGCCAGTCATTTAAGGGTGAAAACTTCGATTTTTTCATTTAAATGACCCTTGCTCTTAAGGGAACACTTTAGGAAATTATAGGGGCCCTTCTGAAGATAATTTAGCAAAATTTGAGCCTTGTAATTCGAGTGAAAAAAACACTAGTTTCTGACTGCTATGTTTTTAAAAAATGAGTTAGAGGCGTCAAATGATTCAAACATGCTCAACATCGATTTTTTTCATTCTCCATTTTTTTCTGAAATTGGTAGAATATTTGGAGTTTATTCTAGAACGCAATGGAGAGAAATGTAAAACATCAACTTTCTTGATTTTTGTTTTCAAAAATTGAGTACTTTTTGGGCAACTTCCCGATGAGCTACAAGGTTCAATTTTTGTTCAAATAATCTCCAAAGGGACCCTGTTAAATCATTAAACGATTTTCTAAATAATAGATGTTTCCATGAGAGTTAGTTGAGTGAAATTAATTAATTTAGGTCCACATGAAGAATCATAGAAACGAACGGAATTATCATTGCAATATCTGTATGAAGAAATTCGTTGAAGCCAGCATTTTAAAGAGCCATCTTCTAACGCACACCGGCCAAAAACCGTACATCTGTCAATATTGCAATAGCCAATTTACACAAGCCGGATCATTGCACAATCATATCAAAAATCGTCATAAATTATAAATAATTATAATAAAATTGGAATTAAAGTATAATTTGTGGCTTCGGTGGAATTGGTGGACGTTCCATAAATGGCGATGGTGGTACTGGTGGTGGTTTATTCGGTATTGCGACATTTTGGAGCTCGATCAGATGCAAAGAGAGATCCATCCGTACCAATTCGTCTAATTCTCTCTTGTAGAAATCACTACGCGTTTCTTTATCTAAAACGAATAAATTTAAGGCGAAATTTTCGATTGATTTGTTATTACCGAGTAATAAACTGAGAGCGTCAATCCAATAGGATGCCATCTGTTTATCTTTGGCTTTAAAATTGATGTATTCGTCTTGATCGATTATTATCGAAAACGCGAGATCTCCATCTCGTACTCTGCAAAATAAACCTTAAAATTTTGTACAAAAATTCGAATTTACGTACAAATTATTTTTAACATGAGGACACGCTCGTCCTTTAATTATATGCGTAATATCAGAAATATTGTAAGTTTTCGGTTCGCCGGTATATTTCCTCGAATTAACATCGAAATCTCTGATAAATAATTGGCGACAATTTTCGGAGAGCTTCACGGTGAAATTTCCAACAATTTTCTTCTCTACAATCTTCGGAAATAGCGTATTTTTAAACAAATACTGCATACGTTGTTCGAATATTAATTTCTCATTGATTTTAATATAATGCTGTTTTAAAATCTGGACACTTGGATTTGTATCCAACACTAAATTCATCTCTTTTTGTTTCTCTTTCTTCGAAAAGAATACGAAAATTAATAATTCTACAAAATCAAATAGGGAATTTCAACCTGCCAATGTTCCATAACTGTACGATAGGTGATAGAAACCATATTATCGGTCAATTCTTTAAAATCTCTGGGTTTTTCCTGTAAAACTATCTGGATTTGTTGTTCTAAAACGTTTATAACTTTCGGATAATCGTTAATTGTTGACGCTTTCATTTCCCGTCTAGTTTTCGATAAAAGCCACATTGTTCTCGAGAACAATTCCAAGAAAAATGGTGTTCTTGATGAACAATTAAATATAATCGGTTGGTAGAAGGTACTAGTCCGATCCGGTTCAATACCGATATGTAACAGTTTAGCCAACATTCTTATAATTCTACAAAAACAAAAATTTTATAAAAATAATTTGGTGCGATTAGTTTAGAACCGTTCACTAGTTGCAAAGATTCCCGGCTCGTAGACTTTCTCCTCAATTTGAGTCTGATAGAAATTCTTACTGTGATAACGCTTATAATACCCTAACACAAATCAAATTAATCGATAATAATTTTAATAATAAATTAATTACTTAAAGCTTCCAATGTTAACACGCTAATACTCGAAGTATCAATATCGATAAAACTGTTCAAATTTGTGCTATTGATTCTGCTAGAATTACGCGTGTCCTCGCTCTGTTTCGATGAAAATGACGCCAAAGAAATCCTGAAAATACTCCAAAATTATATTATTACAACATTATTTGAGAATCACCTCATATCCTTATCAATTTCGACTAAATTCTCAGTTGAGCCGGTTTTATTGCGCGATAAGTCTTCTTCAAAATCGATCAAAACGCTGTTGGTTTTGATATTATCGCTATTAATTTCGAATTCTTCTCGGGCGATCAGAGCGTTGTTATCGAGGCTGATACTGCTGTTTAAAGCTGCAGCAAATAGGCTGGAATTGGGGCAAAAATTAGTTAATACAGCGGAAAATTAGAAGGAATCGTGATTATAAATTGTAGAAAACGAATTAATTTGAAAGGTTTATTTTAATGTTTCATTTACAAGCTAATAACGCTACTAGTGAATAAACTACCAATTTTAACGATTTCTTGAGGGATTATCCGTGGTGTGCAAATTTGATAAATAAGGGCTCGAAATTCAGCGACTCTTAAACATTATTGCCTCCAAATAAAATTAGGACCTGAAAAGGCATGATAAAATCGGAAATTGTTGAAATTGGGAGTTCTTTCACAACAAAAATGCTAGGCATCTACTTATGTAGAAAATCGTGTCATGGATAGAGAGTACGTTTTAATGGAAATTATTGTACATTAATATTACAGATTTATAATTAATAATAATGAAAATAAAATCAACATTCAATCTAACATATCCTTAAAATATACACAAACTTATTTACACAATCAGATCTAATGAGATTTGTTCG
This sequence comes from Mylabris phalerata, assembly GCA_020740385.1. Classification (NCBI taxonomy): domain Eukaryota; kingdom Metazoa; phylum Arthropoda; class Insecta; order Coleoptera; family Meloidae; genus Mylabris; species Mylabris phalerata. The sequence continues at coordinate 755,925 of JAJEOX010000299.1, read as the reverse complement.
ATTTGGTGATTACAATAAAAAACGAAAAATTTACAATTTCTCCTATTTTAAATCGATCGATTGGTTCTATTTAATTGCCCATTGTAGCTTTCGAAACCATATAAATACCGACAATTAATCCAAATAAACCGATTGCACTACCGAAAATTTCAATAATTAAAATCTTAACAAATAATGCAGCATTTGCTGCATCAGCTAGAGCCGCCCCCGAACCAACTATACCAACAGCAATACCACAAAATAGATTAACTAAACCAACAGCAACACCGGCGCCGAATATCAAATAACCACCCAACCAATTTTTGCCTTTTAACATCTCGTCATTTTCGACGATTTTCCATGAGAAATCCTCTAGACAACTCGACAATACAATTGCTGTAATTAAACCATAGATAGCTACAGCTTCACAGAAGATAACCGAGATGAGATTCTTTGTTTTGATACGTGGCGCCTTTACACCACCACCAACGATACTAACACCAGTTGTATAAATACCGATAGCAGCCCCCACGACTGATAGGGCGACGGATAGACCGATACCGATGCCGCCCCATAAATGGGGTGATGTGTTCGCTAAGAACCAGCCGATACTGACACGTTCCCCTTTACCAGTCAAAACATGGTATAAGGATAGAATTGTAACTGTTGCTGTTGCTGTACCCAAGAAAGTATAACCCAGAATTGTGCGCATCTTTCAATGAGATTCTGAAATTGTGATAAATCAATAAATAAATAGACTTTTTCAATTAACACAAACTTACACGTAATTCCTCAATGAAATTCGAAAATTACAAGAATAATCGAACTCACGTGAGTTAGTCCCACTAAACCACTGGCTACTCCCCACAATATTCAAATAATAAAAACACAAAATTATCGAATTTTATTAATGAAAATTAATAATTTAACTTACCGTAATTGTAGAAATAAAGAGGAAAATTAGAAACTATTTGTAATCATTGGGGAAAAAACAATCAAGAAAAATGGAAATTTATTGAATTTCCCTGAAGAACTGTCAGAAAACGTCACAACTGTCAATAACAGTTATGGCCAATCCGGCGCTGCCAGATCAATAAATTATCCGAGACCTACCGACCACCAACAAAAATCCCGGTAATAGAAAAACGTAATTGCAGCAATTTTATATTGATTTTAATTAATTTATTACCACCAAATTAAATTGATACGAATATTAATAGTTAGAAATTATTACAAACGGAAATCCGGAATTCGGGATGCATCTGACAACGTTACCAACAACTAGCCGATAAAACAGGAAATGACAACCAATAAAAATCGATTTTCACAAACGTTGTTCATACCAAGGCCTGCTAGATTTTTTAGCGCTTTGCTTATTACAGGCCTGTCCATTTGTCTTCATTCCCTATTCCGAGAGAAATGCGAACTTTGGCCGCATTGGCGCTAGTTACCGGAATATAAAACAACATAGCTATTTCTCTATCTTTATTTAAATACGTCATCTTTGGTTGCTTTGTTTGTTCGTTTTTGGCGGGAAATCTGTTACCAATCATAATTCAAGATTTGTTCAGGTATTAGCACCACACTCGCCACAGTGGCGAAAGTTGGCGTTTCATCAAGAATGTGCTTCTTATGGAATTTTAGCCAAATGGGAGGGCCTTTAATAAGCAAAACGCTAAAAAATCTAGCAGGCCTTGGTTCATACAAAATAATTAAATAATAATTAAGGAAATTACAAAATAACCTATCCGTCAATTAAGCCAATTTATATTAATTATAAAAGCAATAAAATTCATCTACAGTATTTCACCTTGTAGTTGGCTATGCTTTACATTTTTAATGTATTTTGTTAGAGGCAAGCTAAGCGCTACGTAACGAAAAGCCAACTGTGAGGTAAATTACCCTTGTGGTGCGGTAAAAATGAGTCTTACCTCAGTAGAAATGTTTGGTAGACGTACAATTCATGTGCCAATTTCTTATTGATATTGTCGTGCATTATTACATGTTTGTAAATATATTCACGATTTTGTTTTAGATTAATCTCTTTGATTAGTAGTTGTCGTTTATCGCCTTTACAGCATCTAATTATCGTATTAATTAGCAACAATGCCCCGAATTGTAGATCTTTTGAGTCTTCGCTCCATATAAACGGTGTCAATTCGGTTATCGGTAATTGTGTAATTATCTAAAATCATTTGTTTTATTGTAATGAATCATTAAAAAAATAATAATTACAATTTCTTTCCATTTGTTGAAATTTGTATCGCGATGCACTAAAATTTTATGTAAAATCGACAATGCGAAGATTGTTTGTTCAGTGTCAGAGGGTGTTTCAATGACACCGATCACTTTATTCAATAATTCCGGTGTGAAATCGTCGAGGAAGCCCTTTTGGAACAGATGGACGATTGCAATTAGACATGCCGTTAATTCTCTGTTTTTTGTTTCATTTGTTGTGAAATATTCGATTAATAATCGGTGTTTGTCGGTTTTTGCTGAAATAATTTTTCAAAAGAAAATTTCAGTAATACTGTCACGATTCACTTTCGTATGATTTGAATAATACAAGAACAACAAAAATGTATATAAAACTCGCTTTAGTAAGGAGATATTTCACGAGAATAATAGACTGTCCAAATATATAGGGTGTTTCATGATATTTCTCCTAGACTATGATTATTTCATCAACATGTCGGTAATGAAAATTATTTAGTTGATATAAGAAGATGACCTACGGTCACGAATTCATATAACTTATGAGAAGAGAAATATCGTGAAACGCCTTTTATTTCATTTGCTTTCAGAGTCGTAGCTTTGCTGATACTTTTGTTCGTAGTTGTCAAACATCCGGACAAAGCTACACGCTACTAACGACATTCGCAGCCAATTTTGACAGTCTGTACAGGGTGTAAAACATTATTTAAGCTCACAGTAGCCTTTGACTTTGCGAACGTATGTCAGTTTCTTGTTTCAACTAAATAATCTGCATTACCGACATCCTTTTGTTCCAACAAATTGTCGGTAATGCATACTACAGAGTTGAAATAAGAAGCTGATCTACGCTCACAAAGGCTACTGCGAGCTCAAATAATGCTGTACACCCCGTATAAAAATGCATTATTTATAGGCAAACGAAGGTAGGACGATAGAAGTTACCGAACAAATAAAGCGTCCGGTGAACTGCTGTAAAGGGCACACCGTCACAGGTAGTCAAACAATAATTTTGATGAAAGTGCAACTTAATAATGAAAATACCTGTTTTCAAATTCATTACAGGCGAGAGAGAGAGAGAGTAGAATTTACCAACAAGAAAACTCACTTGTATCCATAATGTACGATATTTTAGCTAGCAGTTAGCCATATTTTGGTTAGATAGATAAAAAACTATCAGTCGTATTCTCTAACTTTTTGATGATTCGTTACTATGTGAACGCTAAAGATCAACCGCCACTTTTGAATTATGCATATGATGGAATTGTAAGAATGGAATTGTTAGAGGCGCTGTTTGAAGAGATTGTCGATCTCTAGCGTTGTCATAGTAACGAAATCGGAAAAAGTTATAGAATACGACTGCATATTAACAAATATCAAATTTAGTGCAATATGAATGAAGCTATGATACTACGTACTAAAGACATGGCCAATTGAGAGAGCAATTACAATGATATACCCGGTAGGGGGTGATAAAAATGGATCAACCCTATCTTTATGTATTGTAATTATTCATAAAAATTAGCTTGTTTTGTAAATGTCTTCATTATTTATGAAAAATTAATAAATTAACTGTTTTCTTAAATGTATTCAACTTTCGAGTTAAATTAATTTTCAGGAAACAAAAGCAAAGATACCCCATTCTTAGTCATAGTGAAGTCGAAAATTCTTTTTGTCATTGTTAAATTTTGTATTAATTAATTCTTGTACTATTAACGGTTCAAAGCATGGCCTCCAATCGGAACTTAGTTTCAAAAAATTTGAATTGGTTGACTAGACTATTTTGCCAATTTTGTGCCCTTATTTAAAAAAAGAAAAGAACATCGCACATGATGGGTATCGTTTTAGACATAAAAGCACATGCCCTTTCGATTGGTGATATCAAATTAATGTTATCTAATAACTTCCCTACCCTTCGGTCGGGGAAGTTAAAAATGAAATTTTTTATTAGTAAATGATTCCTATTAAGCTGGAAAATGTAGAAAATTCGAACTATATTCTTAACTTCAGGTTAATTTTGCTATTTTTCCCTTTTGAATCAATATTTAACCCTTTAAATTACCGGTTTTAAAGAAAATAGCCGTATTCTGCAACTTTTTGTAGATCCGTAACTATAACAACGTTGTGGAATAGGTTTAATTACTGATATTATTTATAAATTTTTTCGAAGACCTACTGAAAAAAATCATGATCTACAATGTTGTCATGGTAACAGATTTACAAAAAGTTAGAGAATATGACTGTTCGTTTATTTTTAGCTGCGTTTGATAACAATCGAGGGCCCATTTAGTTACAAGTACGTCTCTGATATTGTTAAATTTGATGGAACTTGTTCGTTCAAAGTTGGTAGTAAATTTGAATTTATTCATAAATACAAAAAAAATTGAAACTTACCTAGTTGTTTGATAAATTCGGGATCAACGCTCAAATTGTACAAATATTCGAACCCTGTCGTCCTCGCCTCACCGTTTATAAATTCGAAAATCGTATCAATATAATAATCCAAAGAATAATCAAGTTTTAGAAAATAACCATCTTTAATTTCATTGAAATTATCGCTAGATATGTGCGTATTAACAATCACGCCATCGTTGGTACTCACAATCTTTAAACCGTACCGATTCGTCTCGTATGGCTAGAATTTTGATTGAATAATCAAAAAAATTGATGACTAATTTTAGAAAAATTGTCTACTTTTTGGAATAATTGACAAACGCCCTTTATATTCTCTTCCAATGATTGGCGCATATCGATTTCGTGCAGAAATCGCTCGTTACTTTCCAAATTTTCAACCGATAATTTAATTAGCGACATTGCAATAAAATTAGAACACAACCACACACAAACTTCCACATTCACAACTACCTTTTGATAATTTTTAACAGGAAAATACGTGGGTATACTCATAATATTATTTATCTAATGATAACTTTAGTGTTTGTTTGAGCTAGATACTGATAATTTTACCACAATAATAACGCATTTTTATAATCATTGAAATATTTTATTGTAAATTAAAATATGTTTAAGGTTTTCGGACAGGGTGTATTGGGTGGTTTAGATGGCTCAAATCGGGTGGATTCTTCTCAAAATCGCTAATCTCCTTCATGCCGGTCTCAACGATTGACCACAATTCTGGATTTTCCTGTTTATAATTTGTATACCAATTTGTAACGAATTTGTATGCAGTAAAATCGAAATTTATAGCCTCCAGACACATTGTAGCCGTTATCAATTGGAAATCGGCAATTGTTACACCATCTGATAACAGAATTTAATGGTTAAATGCTAGGATTAATCAATTAGAATTCTACCTCCGGCGGCGTATTTTTTGCCAAGTCTCTCTAAATACGTGTTGAAATTGTCGAGGGCTATATGTACCTTTTTTAAAGAGAGCGGAGTTCGTTTATAGTCGAAAAATATCGGTGCCATCTAAAAATTAGACAATTTTCCAGTCGTATTCTCTAACTTTTTGGCGAGTCGTTACCATGACAATGTTGGAGATCTGTTTTGAATAACCTGATTTTTTTGTTTCATTTCAATTATACAAATGATGGAATTATAGTGAATGAGATAAAGGCTCTATTCGGAAAGATTGCAGATCTGTAGTGTTGTCATAGCAACGAATCGTTAAAAAGTTAGAGAATATAACTGTTAATTTGTTTTATTTATGTTCGATTCCAGGGCTGATTCCAGATATTTTACTCCACTAAATAAATTTGATTTTCAAATAGAAAATTTAACGCTGAATCAGTTAGAACTCCTTAAGAACGATTTTTCCCTTATTATTCGTTCTAAAATGAAGTATTATAGGTCGTTAAAAAGAGCATTTTAAGCTAGATGATATCGGTTCCATCATTTTGAATTCTATAAAATCTACAAACTGAAAAAATCTGGTACAAAACAATTATTTTTAATCCTTTCTCCATGTTTAAGCGTTTAAAAAGGGCGAGATTTAACCTATCGCTTAGTTTGTACAAGAAAACTTTCCTCAAGACTGTTAATTTTCTTCAAATTTAGAAAATGTCTTGAATACTTGGAAAGCTTGTTATAAATTTTCCAAAATGCTCATATTGTGCAAATTGAAATGCTCTTTCCAACGACTCGTAATATTTTATTTTAGAATGCAAGATAAAGGAGAAATCGTCTGTCGAAAATTCCGCATTTTTGAAGAGTTAGTTTTGCACCTCAAATTTCCAAGGGAAATTTCTCTTCTGATTCGCTGGATTGAATACTGTTCGATTCTACTTACAACATGTTCGGAAATGTAACGATAATAGGTGGATAGGTTGAAACAAAGCCGGTGATTGACGATGGCTCTAGCTTGCACATCCGTCGGGTACAGTTTATCGTCTTTGGCGTACTTATCGGCCAGATATTGCAAGATTGCATTGCTGTAATAGAAGAGAATTAGACGATTCTCGAACTAAATAACTAAATGAGATGCCAGTTGACAATTTATCACTGTACTGGTAGTTTAGATTAGAGAGAAGGTTTAATGAATACGTGTAGGCTTTATGAATTAGTAGATATTTAAAGTATTCCTATATGATTAATAGGGATTCCATTACTTGTTTTATAGGCGTAAATTAAAGGAATACCGAAACGTACGGGAACTTAACAAGGGTTGGATGTCTCGAAAATTCGTCTGAGAACGCACTAAAATTATTACAAAGCTGCTCGAAAAACGACCAATTGTTCGATTTTAGTTTTTATACCGTGCGGACTATTTGAAGGTGTAGAATTTAAAGGTTTCTTATTAGGGAGCAAGTCAATTTTCAGCAATAATCGTTGTCGGAAGAATCTACAAAAAACCTTTATAGTGTTTTTCTTTTGGTTTTCTTCTTTTGTTAGTTGTATTTCACAGTTTATCAAATGATTTTCCCATTTATTTTGCTAGCAAGCCATAATTTTTCAGTCTAATTCCTTTTCTGTCAAATGTATTTCAATAATTGTCAATTGACTTTCACATTGATAATTGGATTGGTAATTTATTTATCAGTCTCTTAATTATAATAAATGGTATGAATCATAATCAGGGAAGAAATAATAAAATCAGTAAAGTTATTGTGGTAAATATAATAATTTGTAGATAATAAACCTGTACCCAAATAAATTAATTTAGTTGGAAAAGCATTTTGCATAAAGGGAAAATTATTTGATAAATCGTGAAATACAACTAACAAAAGAAGAAAACCAAAAGAAAAACACTCTATTAGGATCTTTGGGGCATTTTTCATTGTTTTATATGGGTAGTTGACCCAAAGCAAACATTTTTGGCCAGTTTCCCGGTGAGCTACGGCGCCCAACTTTTACTAAAATGTTCCTTACAAATGCTCAAAATATTTTTCGAATTGCTCAACTTATTTTTGTTTTCGATTAAATACTTTTGAATGAACCATTCGGTATAAAGTTTATCGACAATGATTGACGACTTTTGGGCACGTAGGTGGCCAAGTTCTGTTTACACTCACAATTTATTTGCGATGACAATATAAACAGACTGTCAACACAAAAGCGCCCGGCGAATGAAGTGTAGTCTTGTGGAAATTTCGAAAATAAATCATGCATTATTTATAATATCGCGCGCAAGAAAATAAAAGTGTGAAACTGCCAAACTGCCGTGGAAAAAATCGAGAAAAAAAACCGGAATTAATTGGAATTAATAAGCGTGTAGAGATGTAATTACAACAGCAGTAACAAGGCTAGATTGTTTACTGATTTTTTTCAAGTATTTACCTTTCACTTAAATAAAAACCATCATCGTCCAGAACCGGTATCTCTTTCTGTGGATTTGTCTACAAATTAATCGATTAATTAGTTAATCAATATTGGAAATTAACCGTTACTTTGGCGTATTCATCGGTCATATGCTCGCCTAAACCGAAATCAACATTAATCAAATGGTAATCGATATTTAATGCTTTTAAACATTGCCGGACTGCCAGAGATGGAGGCCCATCCGAAACCGAATAGAGAGTTAGAGGCATTTTTATTTCTAAATACAAATTTATTCGGTTAATGAAATTTTAGAACTGAATAAATACTCACATCGATCGTAATTCTTCCACAATTCCAATGAAACTGTTTAACAGTCTCTACAAAGAGCGGATGGTTAAATTCTAGAAAGTGGATCAAGGAGAGCCCCGGCCTTTTTAATCGAATTTTTCAAACTAAATAGGCAACTTTGCATACGTTTAGAAGCCGTCCAAGCGAGATTTCAAAGGATCGTTTAAAATAGTCAAATTGAGTATAGTCGTTCATCAATGTTTATGTAGCGACCCTCTTTTCAGTTGCTCGAAAGGTGCTTGATTAACATCAGAGAATGGTCCGGTAATTGATCTTACAGCTGTAATGGAAAATTATACGCTGCTGTATTCAGGAAAAGACAATGATTGAGGGAGTATAATCAATTTTTGCATAATAATTGAATTGTTCGCCTTTATAAACGTCTCAAAAGCTCTCCATTATTTCCGAAATTTACGACAGTATCAACAACAACAATGATTGTTTTAGTTAAAATCGTGTATTTTAAATACAATTTAACAATAATCACAATGTTATAATCCAACAATAAATAATAATAAAACCGGAACAACCGCTTGGTTGTCTATTGGAGAAATTAATGCTGCAATTACGTTTCTTCTAGTTTTCAAAAATGCGCCCCATAGACGTCGTAATTATAATTGTAGCTACCTGAAAGAAATGACAACGAATTAGTTTGATTTGTGTTAAATAATCGTTGAATACTGTCTGAAATTTTTCGGTTTTACCTGGAACTTTAATATCCTGTCTTGTCAGTCGTCAATCGTCAGTCTATATCCTTTTGGGTCGACCGTCCGGTCGTAATTCGTACCCCAATGATTTAACAACGCTGACATTATTCGGCCGTCGTTTATTTCGATTTCTATTATGTTTGACTGGACGTTTTCGACTATAATATGGGCGGATTTTCTGCAGGGAATACTGTGAGGGACTGGCGAATTCGGGTGGTGTACGGTACGCGCCCAGACCTTTCGTGTAAACATTCTGACTATGAGCTAGAGACGGTGAGAAATATTTGATATTGCCCGTACCGAAATTCGAATATTGACCACTATTGGCTTTAAACGGCTGTAAAGTTGTGTCGTCTTGGACAAAACTAGCGAAATAATTCTGATTTTCAGTATACGGTGGGAACGATTCGATAGGCTGTATATTCGCGGAAAAATAATTACTGATCTGCGTTGAAACTGGGGCGATTTCGGAGGCAAAAGCCGTGGGCAAAGGCCGAATTTCCTGCGGTTTTGGCGATTTCTCTCCATCCATAGCGGCATGCAACGGCCGGATTTCATCGTAATGGGTTTTAATTGACTCGTTTGAGAGTTTTGGTGGTTGTTTGACCGGTGATTTTTTCGATTCCTCGCTCAAATAACTCGGAGCTTTCTCGAATAGACTTGGATCATCGGATGGATGATCGGTCGGGGGACTATCACCGAAACTAGTCGGAAAACTCTCATATTTCGATGGATAGCTCGCCTCATGACTAGAATAATATTCGTTCGGATTATCTAATAGCGAGTACGTTTCGTGTGGTGTATCATGTCCTGGTGATGTGTAGCCGAACGGTTTCGGCTCGTCTGGATCCAATGAACTGGAAGCTGAGAGGAATTTGCCGACTATTGTTGTGAATGTCGGCTCGTCAGGATGGAGTGGTTTAAAATCGGGGACTTTATCGTCGTGTTCAGATGACGATGACGATGATGACGGCGATGGCGGTGATGACTCGTGTTCGTGGTCGGGTATCTTCTTTATAATCAAAATACCAGCTTCTGGTTTGTCTTTAAAAATTAGAAAGTCAGTCTGTCATATAAATATGGAATTATTGTAGATTAATTACGAGAAATTTGTTGTGAAAGTTCCAACGGAACTCTAATAGAAGAGTTTGTACAAGTTTAGTTGAGATAAACCGAGAGTTTGGAAAGAATTTGATTTGGAGCACTACAAGAATGCGAGACTTATTTGAACTTGTTGAGTTATGTGCTTAACGTGAGTACATCACTCTCCAACTATTCCTGTTGATAGTTTCAGGCAGTTTAGATTTTCGTGTATTGTCGACAATTAAGCGTTCGAAAACCATAAAAATTGCAATAATCCTTTATTTATTGGAATATAAAGTAAAATACTCCCAAATAAAGACTTATTTATAAATCAATGAATGATGATGATAATAATCGAATAACTTTCATTTTTCGCCCGAATCTATTCATTTTACGTGAAAGTATTGGAAAGTTCGAACCTGATTAACCTTGACCTCTACATGTATTGTACGATAAATAAACAAACATCAAAACAATGAACTATTTGAGGGAATCAGTTATTGTAAATCTAATTTCACTTTCCACCCGAAAAAATCGAGCTCTCTTTACAAACAAACAATTACCGGATTTAATTATTTGTAATAGTCACCGTCTAGTGGAGTTGTAACGAGTTTATAACAATAGATCTAGAATAACATCGAACTTACCTCCATGCGGGGACGGAAGGTAATGTTGGACTGGCATTTGGTACTCCGGATCGGGGGCCGAAGGGGCGCCATATTCGGCTGACGGACCGCTATTGTGGTAAGGCCCGTAATCTAAATTTCAACAATAAATTTGCTTTAAAAATTGTTAATTCTATCTAGAGAAATCAACTAAAGGCCTTTAAAGTATTGTATTGTTGAAGAAATTGTTGGAAAGTTTCCACAATAGCTGTGGGAATCGATAGTTAACCACACGACTTTTTCAATTTGGGAAAGTGATTTTTTCCCATTTCTTATAATCACTCATTATTTTCAACAAATTGTTTCAGAGCCAATTTATTCTTAAGTAAACCTAATTATTTTACTGTTTATTTTATTTTTTAATCTATTCTCTTGGTAGGTAATAAAGTCCTTTTATTTTCCAAACTTCAATTTAGACAGTTTTGGTGGAATCGTGAAGCTTAAATTTGACTTGTATCACTTATTAAATTAGGGCAAAGGAAGACGACGAAGCTGGTTAATAAGACCGTTTTTTCCGTTTAAAACGCCAATTTCTAACCGATATGAATCTTGATTGTTGTTAGAATATTTAAGGAAGTTTTTGAATTTAATCGTCCATTGGCCAAATTAATTTGAATACGACAATTTCGTAACAAAAACGCTTCCTCAAAGTATTTCACGTATGAATAACTAATTACATTAAATTATCGTGAATTTCTAGTAATATCAAGAAAATTGCATGAATTTACCGTAAGAAAAACCTACAATTTTCGAGTCTTTCTTCCATTTCCGCTATTAGCGCAATTTCATTGATAAAAACTTCTATTTACCGTCATGTTCAACAGTGCTCGGATGCGGAATCAACTGGGCTGACGATATTATATGTTTGCCAACATTGGTGATTGCCTCCCCTTTGGCGCTAATTAATTTCCCTTTAGCCGATACCAAATAGCCGCTACCTTTTATCAACTGGCCCTTTATCGCAATAACACCACCTTTTATAGCTTTAACCGCTTGTAGGAGAGTATTAAAGATGGATTTCTTCAACGACCATATATCCAACGATTTATGGTCATGAGTCTGCGGAAAATTTTCAAAAATTAAAAATAAATTGTAATACTGTTAAAACCGCTCACTTCCGGTACGTGATGCTGGTGATAACTGTGGCCGCCGCTGCTTCCGCTACTTAAATAGCCTGAACCTTTGGCTAATAGGCCGATTTTCGATTTGATACCTTGACCGATTGTCGATTTCAAAGCACTAAGAAAGTCGCCGCTATGTGAACGTTTCGGCCTGGCGAATTGCTTGTCTAACAATTCTAATTGTCGGCGATCTTGCTCGGATAAATCGTCCAGTGTGATTAGATTGAGGGGTGCTTCGATGGCGGCAGAATTTGCGGATTTTATTGAGAGAATAGCGCACGTACAGACTACCAATACTGCTATCTGGAAATGTAGAAATTTATCAATTCAATTTGATTGATGGACGGAATTTTAAATAAATCTTAAAGATGTTAATTTCGAGGTATTTACCCGTCCAGATCGTCTATTTAACATTCATAATAGCCGAAAATCGAAGCCTTCGAGCATAAAATTAGTTGTATGCAGGTTTATATGTCACAATTTTATTTCTGTTTTATTCTTTCCTTTCGTTTTATTCTTATTCTCGAGTCTCTGATATTATTTTCTATATAAAATCATACTAGTGCCAAAACAACTTTCACCACTCGGTAAGAGTAGATTGTTAGCCATGAACTTGTAATTTTCTTATTAAAATCTGTGTCACTATCAAGACGAACAAAAATTGAGCAATATTGAATAAAAATTGGAGATTTATTACAAATTGTTTGAAATTTCAAAAGAATTGAACTAAATCGGTGAGTTGTTGACACTGTACGACTTTCCTTAAATCAAAAAAGTAGAAAGCACGATTTTCCATGTTTGTTGTTGTCTTCCAAAATAACTGACAACAGATGGATTGCGTTCTTAATTTTTTTTTTTATCTTATCAACTACCGAAAATACTAATTCTTCTCAAGAGATGCGAATAAATTAAAGACAATTTCTTGTACTGCTAGCTCGATTCGCTGCGTTTTGTCTCCTGAAATTACCCCCAAATCAACACCTTAATTTGAAATGATTGCACTGCGAACAATTCTTCCCAATTACGGCAGAAAATTCGAAGGAAAAGAACTACAACCGGTGGCGCATCCACCAATTTTCAACCTCAGGACTACAATGTTTGATTGTAAATTTAAATTAACATAATTACCTTCATAATGTTTAAGTTGGGGTCACATAAAAACTCGCACAGGACTGTTAGGATGAAGACACACTTCAAGTTTGCCTTTGTCAATGCAGAATTGCCGCTTCTTCACTCTCACTGTATAAACAACTATGCACGGATGATGGCCCACTTCTTATACATATAAGAAAGGTCCCCACTTTGGTATGATTTAAACACCCCTCGAATAAGGCAATTTGTCCTTTAAATATTCTACATATATAGTACTTAATTACAATTTACGAAATTTTCCTGCTTTAATTACGTGATTTATCAATAATTTACATATATTGTAACTGTTACATGAACATAATAGTTTCTAATATTGGACGTGGATTGTTTAACGACAACTATCGGTTCTTTCGCCGATATAAATTAATTCAGTGAAGATAGGCGAAGAAATTTTGTTACATTGTTGTGGATAAACATATTAAAATTATCAGAGAAAGTGCAGATATTTGAAAACATTCCAATTTTTGTTTCACGAAATCAAAAGGAGATCGGTTTTTAGCCAATTAATAATACATAATTAAGACAACTTTCGGAAAATGAGAATTTGGAAATTCTATTTCCTCTCACTTTTCGTGCAGTTTACATCTTGTTTAGAGATGTTGCGGATGTCTGTTTCTGGTTTCATTGCAGCGGAACTTCCGCAAAATTTGCAAGTTCTGCTGCTGAGTTGCAAGAGAGGCTCTTGAAGACGCGTTTTTTCCAACTTTTTTTAAAATTTTTCCCTATAATGTTCTTAATTTTTCAATCATTTTCTTACAATATATAACAAATTCAAAGAGCTTTTTAAATTCTCAATAGGTTTGTTAGGTTTCTGGAAAATTGATAGTATGTTGAGGGTCTTTTTTTCTGAATCAATGCCTGAAAAATTCTAATTTTTAATAATCAATATCTCTCTTGTTTGATGAGGTATTGTAATGAATGCCACGGCGTTAGAAAGAGAATTTCAAGGAGCATCTAAGAGCATGCATATTTTGGAAAATGCTGATTGAAATCTGAGTTATAGAGAGCAGTCTTGGAGTATGCATTTTTTGTCATTTTTTTTTTTTTATTTCCCCCTATAATTTGGCAAACATTATTGATTTTTCAGTGTTTTTTTAACAGTGCATAGCAAACTGAAAGAGCTTTTCAAATTTTTAAGAAATCCTCCAATTGATTTGTTAGTTTTCCAGAAAACTGCAGGAATTCACGAATCCATGTTGCAGTTTATTTTTTAATTAGATCATAGAAAAATACTAATTTGTAATAATCGAAATCTCGCTTATTTTTAAAGATATGGCAACGGTTGAAGTAGCATTGAAAGTGGCATTTTAAGGGGCTTCTGAGGGCGTTTTTATTTTTGAAAATGTCGATTGAATTCTGAGCTACAGAGGAGAATCTTGAAGCAAACATTTTTTCTCAATTTCTTTACATTTTTCCTTATAATTTTGCAAATATTACGGACTTCTCGATGTTTTCCTTCCAGTATACAGCAAATTGAAAGAGTTTTCCAAATCTTAAGATAATTATTCAACGGTTTTGTTAGTTTTCTAGAAAATTGATAAAAACTAGGGCTTTCATTACATTTATTTTTCGATTGAGTGTTTGAAAAATGCTGAATGTTTAATAATCGATATCTCCCTTAATTGATGATATATTACCACCAATAAAGCAGCATTAAAAATATAATTTCAAAGACGATTTAAAAGCGTATTATGTTTTGGAAAATTCCAATTGAACTCTGAGTTACAAGGAAAAATCTTAAAGAACGTATTTTCTCTCAATTTTTCATATTTTCCGTTATATTAACAAATAACATCAATTTTTCTTTGTGATGGTCTCATAGAGAATACCAAATCGAAAGCGCTTTCTCAATCTTTCAGAAAATTTCCGATAAGATTGTCAGTTTTCCGGAAAATTGACGAAAAGTTCTAATTTTTCGCTTTTGATTCGATTTTCGCTCTCGCCTTTGTTTCTATTTCTGTTCTAATTCCATTAAAATAAATTGAAAAGAATCTGTGTCCGATTCTGTTTCAATCATGGCACTTCCCTAATCTTAATTTACGTCCAGTAGCGTTATTTGAGGGAGCGGCTAAGCCGATTGTTGACTTTTCCGGCTCAATCACCCGTCAAAATTTGAACTTTCAAACATGTCTATTTGTGTGCGAAATTCTACGATTCCATCACGATAAGTTCAAAGTTCATATATTTCGTTTTTATACGGGGGAAATACGAGGAAAATAGGATCGCGTTAATGGAATTCATGATTAAGGAATTGTATCATTTCCGGAGCTGTGAGATTATCCATCGTCTACTGACTCATAATTGCCGGCTCTATTTATAGATTCATTATTTACTGACTTGAAGAAGATTAAAAAAATCGCAAAAAAACGGGTAAATATTGGTTTTAGAAACCGGCACGGGGTAATGTCCGTATATTGTAAAAAATACACACCTAAAATTACCGTTTTTTTATTGTTCGATACTGCAATTAAGTTTCTCGTATATTCGATGAAAGAAAACTTTTGAATTAATGGAGCATTGAATTTACAGTGAACTTGACATTTCTTACATAAACTGTTATTATTTAGTGAAATTCTCATAATGAAATTTCCACAATTTTCCCGTAATTCATCAGTTTATTTGCAATTATAAATTGAAGAAATTATGCAATATTGATAACGATTAATGGAAATTATAGGCGATTACTAATACCAGGAACTGTCTTTAAGATAAACGAAAATTTCACTTTTCAATTAACTCTTTTTATAAACAAATCCACTACCACCCCTATTAAAAATTGTCGGCAATTGAAAATGCAAACTCTTATATGTAATTTGTATCAACAACCGCCCCCTCAATTGTGTACAATTAGACAGGCGATGTTTAGTTCCACCAAAATTATTTAAAATTGCAATTGTTGAAAACGAAAGTGTTGGAGAAATTCTGTTGGTATTCGTAAATCATTCCGACCAATTACAAAAATCAATTTATTTAAAATTATAACAATAAATTAATAAATAATTTTGGAATAGGTACAAACGCACGTACTGGGCACTGAAAATCGTCCAAATTTCAATTCACCCTTACTAGTCAAATACAACAGTCTTATCACAGTGTAGAGTTGTTTACAACTCGTCTCATAATTCAACAACTTCTTCAACGAACACTCGGTTGATCTGTAAACGAATCAATAAAATCCTCAAATTACCAACAAATGAACCGACTTACAGGCACGTTTCGAAAGTGACACTCTGTTCGTGGTCTTTAATATTAACGATAAATTGCGGCTCCATATTCGTATCGTAGGCAACTTTAGGGAGTATCGTCAACTGTCTTGTTTCGCAAAGATTCACATCTTCTTGATAAACCGCCGCTCGCAATGTTGGCAATTGAATCTTATCGATCGGCTCTATCACCGTCCCGAACATATCATCGTAGATTCGTTTGTGTTTATTCAACATTTTTTTGATGTGATTGTCCGGATAATGGGCTGTTGCATTGCATAAAAGTTGATAACAATCGGCGGGTCGTTGTTGGGGGACGAATTTCCTCTTCCTCTTCAACACAGGATTCGTACGAACCTATTCGAACGGTCATCAATATCGACGTTGATTAGAATTGGTGAATACTCACGATATTCGATAAGAGAGCGATACAAATCAGGATGAATAATCGCATCTTTGTGGACTATATGAGAGAGACTAATTGGCGATGTAAAAGATTCAATCGTATTTAAATGATCTGGTCTGTAACTTTAAACATCCGGGTGTTTAACCGCATTTTCCTATATAGAAATTGTGGAAATGTTAGACCTGATGAAATTCTTTCGCCATTCTTTTTCCGAGAATCGACCATCGAAAAACACGTAAACGCGAGTACGGTTTATTTCCAGTCTCCAATATTTACCCGACATACAATAGACGTAATTGAATTTATTTATCATGATTCACTACAGTTATTTTGGTGTTTAGTTTAGCCTATCTCTCTAAAAATTCACAATGACATAACGCCGGGTATTCCACCCTTTGACTTTCCTCATTTTCTCTGTTGCGAAAATTTAATTTGATAATCGGAAGATGATTTGTGATTGTCCCGCATCTGAAACTTCGACAACTTTCTATTTGTAGATTTATCGACAACGTATTCATATTGTTCTCGTTTCTTTAACATGTAAAGTAATTAAAAATCGACGTAATAAAGGACCCAATCGCGTCAATGATTGGAAATTTTATAATAAGCAATTTGCCGTACAATCGAGGAGAGATCAAACGCTCAACAGGTGTATTCTGTTATAAAAACTTCAATTAATTTCCTTTAAAATCGCACTGTTCATTGTGGAATTAAAATTTCCTTTAAGATTACATCTAGAATTCCCCAAACTAAACCCATTGGGTTTTCTTGTTGTTCAACGTAATGAGAAACGTTTATTTTTAGTCGACAATGACTCATGATCTGCATTTTAAATTGTGTGACGGAGGAAATTCGTCCGCAATCTGATAATCGATGTGCATGTCGTGGAACGACGCTCCTTGTGACGCTATTCGATTTTTAATAGTTCGAAAATATGGAAAATTGGAGTTATATTACAGATTTAAAATCGATTCTTTATCGCCTTGAAGAACGAATCTCTTAATTCCCGTTGTAATCTCCGATGGGATAAATTTTAGGAAGTATGGTTTCGATATAACCGCAATTCTACGTATCTCCACCATCCGTTGTTATAAATACAGTGGAGAATAAATTGCAATTCAGATAAAATCCAACACCTAAAACCCACAGTTCTTTCAACCATGTTCAAATCAACTCTACTCCTCACGATTATCATTAAATTAATAATAATTGCGGTAAATTATAGATAATTATAACTAAAATTCCAAGAATAACCGAAAATTTTAGGATGCCTCATCGAACGGCCGGTACAAATTAAAGCACATGGAACGGTTCTTGATTTCGTCCCGAATGTCCGACACGCATCTCTGCCAGAACGGTATTTGTGAAGACGTCGAAAACTACCCCGACGATCTGATGGACCGCTTAGCCGACCGACAGAAACAGTATGAAATCGTTCTTCGGTAAAGTGATAGAGCCGCATAAATCGATTTTGGAGTCCCGCGGCGGCTTCGGCGAACTTAAAAATTTATGTGAAACGAAAACCTACACAGTCCGGCCGCGTTTCGTTGAAGACATCTACGGCGATCACCGATTTATCGTCAATACTGAAGAGAATCAACAGTTGATTGTTTATGAAACTTGCGCGTAAGTTTTGGCCATTTAATTCGTTGATTGAAGGTGATTTATTTCGTTTTTTTCGGTAGATTTAAGGGAGAGAAATGCTATGATGGTCCGTTAGATACTCAAGCGTTCTGCGAGCAGAAATATTCGATTATCAAATTGGTAGCATTGGAGAATAATGAAACGTTAACTTATGGTCGATTCAAGATTCCACAAACTTGCGTGTGTGCTTATCGGAAAAGTTGTTTCAATGACGATTGTTAAACTGTATTCTCATTTTAAATTATGTAGTTCAATAAAATAATCCACAAATGTTTGACCGCAATTTTCCTTCAATTTCTAAGAAATTAATTAAAGTTGCACAATTTTTCCCGCAACCAACCGTACGACAATCCGAACGGAATTTCACAAATAAAACGCCTAATATCCAAAAATAAACACAAAGACCGATAACCCAAACAGCTAAAGTCCACCGATAAGCCCTAATTACTCAAATGAGCTAATTAATTTAGTAATTACCGTGTAGATTGGTTGTTTTGTATTGTTTTGTGTGCCAAAGCCGAGCCTGTTTCTCGACTCTTTAGCCTCCAAGACCACAGAACAGAGAGGCAATTGCCCACTTGTTGTTCGGTTTAGTTCCAATAAAACTAAAATCGTCGATTGACGACGGGACGGTGTGTGTGGTGTGGAAATTATGAATTTACAAATAAAACAACGAGTTTACGTATTGTTTCGTTATTATAAATAGCGTGGGTAGTTGTTGCACTTCAAATTGTCAGTGAACTTCTTTAATAAATCAAGCAATTATGTTTGAACGATTTCTAATTATTTTAATAATTTCCGCGATTTTTATCAACAATACGGTAAGCTTCTTTGTTTAGAAAACTGGTTGTTTATAAGCGAATTATTTTAGAATTCCGCCTCGCACGGTCGCTATAAACGTAAACAAACCGATTCGGTTAAGAGTTGCCCGTATGAAATCTGTGATGAGATCGATAATTATCCGAACGAATCGATAATGGATAATTTGATCGCCAAAGAGGACAGTTTGAAGTCGTTTTTCGGTAAAATCATCGAACCACACCAGGAGGTTGTGATCGGGAATCGGGGCAATTTCGACGGTCCTGAAGGATTGTGTGTTGTTCGACAGGTGACGAAAGAACCGAAATATTTAGAAGATCTGAGCGGCGATCGGAAATATATCGTCAATACGAAAGAACATCGACAGACTATCGTTTTTGAGGTTTGCGAGTAAGTTTATTGTTATCAAATTTTGGAAAGTTTATTGTTATTTTATTGGTTGTTGTAGCAAACCTGGTGATTCGTGTTTTGATGTTGGAGCTTTGAGTAAAACAACGTATTGTGTACAAAAGTACACAGTGATTAAATTGGTAACATTGAATAGTAATCAAACACTCTCGTATTCGAGATTTCGGATTCCCAGTACGTGTATTTGCTCTTATAAAGAACAATGCAAAGAACCAGACTGTGAATAATAACCAATCAATACTCTAATTATAACTTATTTTATAATAAAATTGTAATAATTTACTAGATTTTTATAATTTAAAACTGTACGCGAATAATTACCCAGGAAATAGTCTTGACGTCAGTGTTTTCTACGTAGGTCAAATGAAGTAATACTTGAAAATTTCAGCAACGAAACTAGATCGGAAAAACCGTGTTTTGAGGAAATTCTACAGGAAAACCAGGCGATTACCCTCAATTTTTAGTGACAATGAGTTTTTGCGAATAATTCGAGAATTTCTAAGATTCAAAAATTTCATGAGTTTTTTAAATCGGCTGGACCTTCGGCGCAATTTAATAATTTTACTGATGATATCATAGTTGAATCTATAATGAAATGCTTCAATATTGTGTTTTATTTCGACAAATCTTCAAATATGTTTCAAATAACAAACACAACACGACGGAAATCGTATATAATCGATCCTTATTTCATCCGAGTGGTAAACCAGCATCGGTATATGGAAGAATTTCTGCACACATTCACTCGTATAAGTTATCGGTAAATCGTAATTATTACACGATTTTTCTCTGAAACCAAACCATTTACAACTGTGGTTTATAAATAGAAGAACTCTCACATGCAAGTTTCAACAAAGATCTCCTGCGACTTTGAGTCGACATTAACAATAAGCCTGTCTTCGTTGTGGATATTTTTACCCGATTGTGGCTTCAAAAAGAACGTGTTAATATCGCAGAAACGTTCACCCTCTTGGCTGAAACCGAAACGATTCTGGACGAACATTTTGGAATCATTTGTCGGCCAGTTGGTGAAATTCGACTTCTTCAAAGCCGCTTTTATCGGCTCGCTTGGATAGTAGTCGGGCGATAAAGTGCACAGATCGTAGATGCAATCTTGGTAGATTTTCGTCGAATTCTCGTTCGATTTTTTCGGTTTGTTGTTGAATAAAAATAGTGCGGAAAATAGGCGAGTCGCCGAATCGGACGCCAGGACGTTCTCCATACAGATTGTAGTTAAAGTCTGTAAATTTCAATCGTGAATTAGTCGAAAATTGCGCTTTATTTGAAAGTATCGCGGTTTAAATTGCATTAATTACAATCGATATATCTCAATAAATCCTATAATTATCTTATTATTCAATTAATTGTAGATTTCCATTATTTATAGGAGTGTTTATTATGATTTTTTGTATTTATATAAGACCAATTTACATAAATTTCATTTAAATATTGAAATAAATTCGAAGGGGATCCCCGTTGCTTTATTATTCGATAATAGTTGAAAATTCATAAATTTCGGCTATTATGAATCATTTTGCCAATAAATTTAGTATTCAATACTCGAATTGTTTATAACATTTCACAATTTAAGGATTATAGAGGAGTACTTGAACTATTCACCGAATTTGAAGGATTCATTAAAATTACAATTAAATCAAAATTAAGGAGTTTCGAGCATTTGATAAACGACCACCTGGCATGGAAGTTTGGCGAGTATACAGATTTAGAGAGAATGAATCGGTTGCCAAGACGATTTATATTCTAAAGAAATTGAATTGTGTATATTGTCTTGAAATTACATATCCACCCCACTGTTATACACGTTCAGAATAATAAAATCACAATTTTTTCGAAAGAAATCGTAAGTTACGACCGCAGACTATTGTTTTCCGAGCTCGTATTGAAACTAAATTTCACAGTAATAGGAGAATTGTTTGTAACCTGCCCAGATTACAGTCCATTCTTTTATTGTAAGCTCTTCCGGCGACAATGGGGATAAAGAAAACAACTAGAATCGATCATTTCGTTCATTTACATCGATAAACTTTCCAACAGTAAACTTCCACCACAAAGCTGTTTAAACTTTTTTAAATTTCCTCCATATAGCGGATGAAATATGGAAGTTTACAGAACAATCAAATAGAAGAAAGCGCATTTCTTCAATTTCCCTGCCGTTTCCACTTGAAATTCACAATCAGAATGCGAAATTATTGGAGAAAGATTGGCCGATTCTACCGCACAGAAAACGTTCAAGAGTTCTTCTTTAGCAAACAAACACAACAAGATGGAATGTGGAATTTATCAACAAGAATCTTATCAGTATCAGTATCGTAAACTAACATCACTGCCTCAATATATTTCTGTATACATACACTCGTATGACCCGGTTTTGTTATAAGATCGATACATTTACCGTCCCTACAAACCAAAATAAACCTATAAATATTTATTTTTTTAGTGGAACTTCGATAGAATACATACCGACATTGTTCGATAAAGAATTGTTGGGTATTCGATTCAATATTAACAATAAATCGCTCGATATGGTTGATGTTTCTACCCCATTTCGGTGATATATGAATCCGTTTTGTTAGACATAGAGAATCACCATTATTATTATCATCATAATATAATTTATTTATATCTATTGTTTCTTTCGGCCAAGTTTTATACTGTGATTTCTCTAGAGCTTTTTTTATTGCTTCGATTGGGTAAATTTTCGGTGATTCTGCACACAAATTATGGATACAATTCAAATTTGTTGTCTCTTCTAATGTTAACAGCTTATCGGTTGCCGTTACGATATTGATCTGAAAAGATGAAAGTAGAATCAGATTTTTATGCTAAAATCGAAACTAAATTACGACTTCTATTGCCAAGGTACTCGCAATCGCGGCCATAGGGTGAATTTTAGGGAATCTGTACCGTGTTTCATAACTTACAATTTCAATCGATTTTGTAAGAGGCTCATAATGATTTGCGACAATCAACAGGGGCGTGCTTAAAAAAGCCAAGATAAAGGCGTTTTTATAACGTAATCTGTGTGGCCACAATTAACCCAAATTTGGTAGAATTAAATCAATTCCCAAACAGTACTGGACTAGGGCCTCCGAAGTTAACGCTCCTAGTTCAAAAAAGTGCCAAATTCACTCATAAATGTTCGTGTATCTTTGTAAATAATGAAGAATTCTACGATAAGATAAAATTAAAGAATACATCCTGGCCAAGAAATTCATCAAAATTGTTTAAAATTTGAAATTTTAGTTTTAGAGTCATACTAAAATGGCTAGACTTGAATTTATCGGTCTAATTTTTGAAAGACAATTTTGAAGGCACTCTCAATCAAACTTTCACCTTTATTCTAAATTTTCCGGATGAAACGGAGAATTTTCCTACAAAATCGTAAAAACAAAACACCCTCAGTTGATTTTTTAGTCTTTTCCTTTAAATTAGGGGTATTTTGCGTCATTTCTATTGCCTAAAATTAGCAAATTGGTCGAATATAAGAGTTTTAACGATTTTAGGCCTTTTTACTTCTATCGGTTTGTAAAACGATTATTTTAGGATAAATTTTAGGCCGTTCTCTCGCCCCCTAAAAAGAATTAACGAGAGCATCAAAATTGGAAAGGGACACTTGGGTTTTCTTGTAATGAAGTTACAATAGCCGTTCAACCGTGGCATTGTATCGAAGTTTAGTGTTCTTTCAACCAGCAAACATTGAAACTATAGATCAATAATTATCGAAAATAATTGGAAAAGTTGTTTTCTGTTTGACTTACCATAATCAATAATGATGAACAAATTCTACCCACAACAGTCGGCATATTTTACATTTAACACGTGTCATTTAATTGTGATTATAATTATTTTTATTATTCCGGATTCGACCATATCGTAGATAAAGTTTTATTAGTTTATTCAACGAAAATTTCGCTATATTTTACCTTCCTCTATCAACCTACTCGCATTATTGTAACCTTATAACAAGGACATTACGTCAATGATTACTGTAAAGTCTCGAAACGATAAGGATAGATGTATTATAAAATTTATGTAAATTATACAGTTTGTTCGTTTATTTTCGTATTATGTTTGGTATGTTCAACAGAGTTAAATTATAAAAAAATACGGAGAATTAAACTATAATTCCACATATCCTCAATTATGGAAATCCCTCTTTGTCTCAACATAATTAGGGCAATTATCGCGCAATTGTATTAAAGAACAACAATAATTCGTGACTTAATCAAGCGAAATCCCAAAATTTCCGGCTTAACGTCTACGATTTTAATAAATCACGGTATAGCAGGTGGAAAATTGGCTAAAATCGGCCATTTAAGGGCAGGAATTTCGAACGGATCAGCAAAGAATTTTATGACTTGTATCAACAATTTAGTCCAAAATTTACAAGACTAACACAGTTCATCACTGTTATTTATAAAACTAGAAAACGTTCACGATATTTGAGTTTTTTCTCTCATCACTGTTTGTTAATTACTCACATCTAATTTTAAATGAAAAACCGAAAGAGTGTAGTTAAACAATCAAATTGTGTATATAAAAAAATTTAGAGTTCGTCTGGAACTGTAATGTTCAACTAGTATGAATTATTTGATTGAGCAAATAATTTTTTATTTTAAATAAATTGGATTCATTCCACTTGATCGAATTGCCATCATATATACAATATTGATGTAAACGTAATAAATTTCGGAGAGGAATAAATTGGATGTTTAAACAGAATTTATTGGTAAACATTTAGAGCGTCCAATGGGATCAATCAAGGGTATTTCAATAAATGTCCGAAATTTGAATATCAACGTTGCAAAATCAAGAAAATGTGCCACAACAGTCGACCGAAGAGTTGAATTTGACGCTAACATTCGGTGATGATGGCGACGTTGAGAATAGTACGTTTTGTCAATTTTACTGTTCGTTGGACGATGGATTAGACAACGGTTTGTTTGATTTGGATGTTTAAAAAATTGCCGAGTTTGTTGTTTTAGTGGATGTTGACAGTTTCTTCAACGAATTTTCTTATCGAATTTTAAAGAATTAATACAATTTAATACAAATTTCTCAAAAACGAAATGCAATTCGGAAAATAGATGATTGTCTACAAAATCGCATGAATTTTATTACGAAATCATTAATTGTAGTAGGTTAAAATGATATTTGAAGAGTGCTATCAAATTTTACGTGATGATTCTCTAAATTTACAAGAATTGGATTTTTTAAACGTAAAGCCTTGTTAAAATTGTAGAAAGTCTGGCTTTTAATTAATTTTCCGCAAAACTAGCAGACAATTCGCTGTAAAATATAGTAAAATTTTAATTTACTTCTGAAATTAAAACAATTGTGGTACTGTCAGCTCCTTTTAGAGAACATTTTTGAGTTCAAGATACGGTCTTTGAGACCTTCTTATTGCAAATTTACGATTTTTCCCCACCAATCCATTAATTTCTAGCAAATTTTGCAAATGAGTTATGCAAACGATTTTCATGGTTATATAATTGTCTTTTAAGTATTTTTGAGTTAAAATTATCAATCATTTCTAGTCTAAATTATCAGTTTATGACAACTTAGAAAGTGATCAAGAACAATGCAGACAATTTGGTGTTGATTTCGACCCTAAATTTGGTATTTTTCTAGTTCTAAATGATATGAAATTGTAAAGTTTTAGACCATAATCCATGTGTAAATAGTTGATCATCGTAAATATGTTTAATGTTAGTAAGAATTCGTACAATAATTCGTAGATTATATTCTAATTTACGATAGTAATTTTGGGAAATTTTCAACAATTAAACTCAAAATTTCTACTGTTTTAATCTAACTGGATTTTGACAAAATTTCCAAACCAACTCTCATATAAACTGTGCATAAGTTTATGGAAAACTTGCTACTTCCAGTTTTATAAATAATAAGGAACGAGTTTTAAACCAAACACCCATACCAGTTGTGTTCATACCTATATCCATAAACTGCCAACCAATTATTAAATTATTGTTAGTATTCTGATCGTTGTTATGGAACAGTTTTCTACAATTCAGGATACATTTGTTTGTTGTTTTCTCCATTCAGTGATCAGTGATTGGATTTCTAGTGATTAGTTTGTAATTTGTGATCCCGATTGACATAATATGTGTAATCTTAAGTTTTCTTCTTATTTGATTACCAAACAGCGATCATCCGATGTGTGTTTAAATTTTTTACAAACACCACACAAACGAGTCCGGTTAACTGTAAATTATTTTAAATAATGTTGGTGAAACACGAATCGATTTTGTTTGTGTTTATCGTTACAACATTGGTATGTAATTAAAATTTAATATCACCGAAATATTTGGGAAATATACCGAAACAATTCGAATTTCTGCAATTATCGCCACTTCGATAATTAGTTTCCTTTGTGTTAATGTCGAAGAAATCGGCATTATTTTTTTACAAAAAAACACACAATTTCTAGAAACAACAAGGCCAGGCCGAAAATTCATTTGCATACTAGTTTATTTACAAAATATTGATTGTTGCCATATTTGTTTATGTTGATTTGGAATCAAAATAATTTTCCTATATAATAATTTTTCTATTAAAAGAATTTCGACCGCTATCCATTTATTATTACTATTATCGATAATTAAATTGCAATATAATGACGTATATTTTATGCAATATACGTTGATTAATTGAAAAAAAGAGAAAAAACCAATGAAATTGCGCTACAGGGAGTTTATTGCGTAAATAAAAAATTCATTTATAGATATTTGTTGATTTGTTTCAGTTATTCTAGAATTTTCAGGGCCACAATAATAGAAAAATTGATCAGTCTTATTGTCAGTCCAAAAACTTGAAGATTTTTATAGAAAATTTTGTTTTATTTTGAAAATATTCCAACATTCTCAGAGGTCATCATTAAAATTTAAAAAAAGTAGCAATGTTGATTTAAAATTGCAATATTTTAATGTTCTATTTAATTTTGAAAATATTCCACTATTTTATATCCTAGATTAAACACAAAATTTTCTAAAAATTACAGTTAGTCCCAAAATTTCAAGATGTTATTGAGACTTTTTGCTTTATTCTTAGAAATATTGCAAAACCGAAAAAATTGTGCTCTTGCTAAAGAATTTCATGATTTTTATATGAGAAATTTCAGTTTTGATTTATTTGGTTCTAATTGCTGATAGTAACTAGCCCCAAATATTATTTTTAAGTGCAGATTACTTCAAAAATCGATTAAAAATTTGAACTCACCCATTTTGCACAGTTTCATTTTTTTCGATAGAAAAGATTATAATTTAAGTAATTTATGTTGCTCCTAGGGGAGCTTTTTTACTGTAAATCTAGCCTTTAAATGTTTTAAACATTCAAAATTTCTTTCCATGAGAATTTTTGAGTTTCTGGGTCTAAATTTTGAAGAACTCTTATGAGACACCCTCATCATTAACCACCAGTTTCGAAATAATTTTGCTACATAATTGTGGAAAGCAAAACAGAAATTTTAGGCACTTTTAGACAAATTTAAGGATAAAATCTTGGCTTTTACTCACTTTTTGAGGAAATTTTCGAGTTTTAAAATTAGATTTTCAAATATTGCTCTATTTTAGCGAATTTTGCTATTCTAAACCAACTTTTGGTCAATTACTCTTCAATATCATCCAGATTTTAACAAGTTTCGGCCCTTAATAATGATGACAATTTTTAAATTTGAAATTTATTGAAGAGATAGTTTTGAGGCTTTTAAGATTCTAGATTCCTTCCTGAGGCAACCACCCCGATCCAGATTTTTGAGATCTTTTCTAACGAGATATCCCTTAATAATACGTTCACCTTTATCAGACTGTCAACTACATACAACTAATCGATTAATTGAAGATTACCAGGAATTGGAACTCGATCTGCATCCTGCCTGTCAGGTTCTGATTAGATTAGGTAGTTTATGAATATTATAAACGACCAGGTAGATTAAATAATTAAATCAGGGATAATTTGTCTTTAAGGGTTAAAGTAACCGTAGATAATTTCGTTTACAACTCATTAAACTTGTTGATTCATTAGTTCTATACTAGAACAAGCTGTATTGCTTATTAGATCTATCAAAAGAGGAAATTCTTGTAAATTAACCCACAGATATCGCAATTGTTGGAATGCCGGCCCCGGCGAGTTACCCACAGTAAGCCAAAAAGTCCACAAATCAACACCACAATAACAACACAGATCGAAATCGTGCCGAATTCAAGCTTGTCCAACCAAAACAAATCCGATATTAGGATTCTATCAAGAGGACCGAACCGTAGCGGTATAAATCATCATCGAATTTCCTCCGAAATTATTTTTGTTGCATTACAGAGGGCTACGTGACCGATTTTTCAGATCAAGACATAATCTTCCCCGACACCTATCAAATCATATTCGAATCAAGTATGAAAATTAATGGCCCGCCGAAATGCGCCGAAGGTACGACATTCTGTGAGAATTACACCGGTTATCCCAACCAGAAAATCAACGAGATCCTCAAACGGCAACATGTTCGCAAGGAATTCTTCGGCGAAGACGAGGCGCCGGAAGAGAAAGTCCTCATCAATAACCGTATCGGCGAAGAAGAGGAGTTCTTTTGTACATCGGTACAACGGACGATTTTCCCGAAAGTCGGCCAAACTAAAAACAACAAGTGGAAATTTATTATCAATCAAGACGATAATAATGGTTATGTTCAAGGAGTTCGGGTTGAAATGTGCATTCGGTAAGGCTAAAATCCCCATCAAAACTGTTATAATTCGTGTTGTTTTAGGGAGAATGGTCCTTGTAACCTTATAACGGATCTACCGAACGGATATACGACTTACTGTAAACAGAAACATATTTATCGGCGGCTATTATCGGTGGATGAAGACGGTGAACCGATCCCCGATTCGTTTCTGTTCCCATCGGCCTGTTGTTGCGCTTATAAGAGAGACGTGGGGGTTCTAAGCCGGATAGGACTACCCGTTACGCCAATCAAACGAATTTTTTAATTGTTCTTGAATTTATTTGGAATACAAAACGGAGTAATTGAGAGTATACAGTTTAAAAGGGATCATCAGGGAATATTTTAACAAATTTAGACCCCGTAGCTCATCGAGAAATCGGTGGAGAAGTCCTTTTGGGGCAATGTTGCGATTCTTATCGGCTCATTACATACAGAGAAGAGTTAAAGATCCTTTTTTTGCATTACAGATTCAAACTAGTAGCTAGTAGCCGTTTTCATTCAAAAAACGAGTCATTTTAGTCGTTTTATGTGCGTAATTGATTGGTGAAAATCGCGACATTCCGCAAAAAACTCGATTAATAACCGAGTCCAATTCTTAACAATAAATTCTCAAAAATTTGCTGTATCAATTAGTTTTGAACTATATACTTTCGAAGGGTTGATCCTATAATTGTGTTTTATTTGTAAATATGCATTTGTGTGATATTAAACTTTGTAGTTGTTTTAACCCCATAGTTTTATTCTACCTTTAAAATTCCAGGAAAATTTAATAAACAACTACCTAGTGTATTGAGTTACTTTTCGAAAATTCCACTTTTATTCGCAACCCATTAGCATTCCATACAAATATTTTGTCAAACTTCGTTGTTAATGTATCAATAACTTTTATGTTATTGTAAATTTGTTCAAGTCCTTAGAAGAAAAATTATTCAACCAAATCGGGGGTGTGGTTTAATACTCACCCCATTGGAACTACAAATCTCTTCAAACCTATTTTGTATAAAGCAGAGAACCATCCAGTCATTAGTATCTGGTAGGGGTAGTTTTAAGTGTTAAAATGTCTGCAATAACAGTTGCTCTAATGATGTGAAACTAGTAAGTTGTGTTTAATGTTGTATGGAAAATGTTAGTCCAGCATTATATCGCTATAATCACCACTTTAATCGTAAGATTTAATTAAACTAAATGCAGATTTTCAAAATTTAATCATCACTAATTTCAGGCGATCGTCGATGGTGTACCGAGACGACGAATCAGCAGTAGAAAAGGTAAAAAACCGAATTTATCAACGATCGACGATAAGAGTAGAATTTTTACAGATTTCATCTTCCCGGACGAGGTGTTTATCGTTAAAGAAACACCGAAATGCGCCACCAATACAACTTACTGTGAGAATTCCGACATTTATCCGACCGAATATTTGAGACGTTCGCTCCAAAATAAAGACTATTACCACCTATTCGGCACCCCGGATTCTGAATTAATCGACAGAACTTTCTACAATGACGGCACTGATTTGTGTCCGAATCGCCGATTGACCATCTACCCACAAGTTGCCGTCAATACAAAACGACAATGGCGGTATATTTACAATTTCGAAAATTACATTCAAGGGATTCAAATTGAAGTATGCATGTGAGTTTTTACGGTGAAATATTGAGAATAATTCGATTTAATTTCGGTTTGTTAATCGATTTTGTAGTGCGAGGGAGTCGTGCGATTTGCTTGGTATTCTACCGACGAGTTTAACAAGAAGAACGAAGTGTAAACAGAAATTTATGCAGAGACGTTTATTGTCGACGGATGAAGAGGGACGGCCTGTTGTTGATTATTTCATGTTGCCATCAGCGTGCAGTTGTACATTTGTAAACGACTACAGTTTCTTATGGAAATTATAATAAAAATCGAGAAAATTCCAAATATGCCAAGCTTTAAACGAAACTATTTTTAGTCAACTGCCATAAATAGATAGATTAAGGGGTGTTGTGTCTCGTCATAGAGGCAATTTATGAATACACAGTGGCGCGTCGTGGATTAGTCCAGGTAGTAGAACCGGCGACAACCCCTATAGAATTTGAAATTGAACAAAACCACTTCCGTCTACAGGTCCATCAATTCTACTACTATTTATAAAACTATCTGTGTAAATAAATATAATTTTTTTATTATAAATACGTTTTATTTTCGCAAAATCCATTTGGATTATCATCGAATTTATTCAGTCCAGAGATAGTTTAGAACTTCCTTCAACTATTAATATTCCGATCTTAGTTGTACGAACATCAGTGTTTAACTGCGAGTGAAATGAGTTGTTTTGTGTTTCGTGTGGAAAATTATTCGAATACAAGCGTGTTTTGTTGATTTTTCCACACAATTACCACTAACGCACCGATAGATCCGAATCGAATCGAATTATCGATGAGTAAGTACTACTAATTAAACATAATTCGTACATATCTAGTTTTCATTTCGTTTTGTTTGGTGTAAATCCTCCGCAAAACGCGCACGTCAAAGATGTATTCGAGGCGAATTTATATGTTTTTGTGCGAATTTCACGATTTATTACATCCGAGGATAGTTTACTTTGAAAAATTATTCTTAGAATGTCAAAATATCCTGAAATACATTGTTAAAAAAAATACGTTTGTTACAACTCCGTAGCCTTGATTTGTTTATTAATGGTCGGGAAAAAGCTTAATTTACTTTGGTAGAGTCAATATTGATTGTAGAACAATCATTATCATTTTTAATTTGAATCAAAATGCACGAATTCTTGTCGAGTTTCATCTTCAAAAAACCGAAATATCGCTCTTTCAAAGTTTCCTTGTTCTTTGGTTAATTATTTCGGCTTCAATTTGGTCTTGTTTCGGCATTTTGACAATTTCACTGTTAATAGAAATAACTTTTCAATTAAAAGAGATCGAAACGTTTTTCAATTATGTTTAATTTGAATAAATACAAAATAAGTTCGACAATAATACAGTTGTAAATTTTGATTTGGCCGATTTGTTTTCAATTTTGTAATTAAGATTGATGGCAGGTGGTAAACGTTTGAGTATCAGGCGTATTGCCAGACAATCGTTTACGTTAGAGAATTTCTCTGTTCGATTTTTCTATGGTAAAAGAGGACGAACAAACCAGATCAAAAGACTCATCAAACGCATAAAACAAACATTAACAATTTTAGAATTTACAACATCCAATTATACGATCCGAGTTAATTATTTTATGTGTACGGTTAAAATTCAAGCAAATATTCCAATAATAATAATTCGTTGTGCTTCCAATTCGATAGTTGATAACAACATCAAATATTGAACCAGTTATAAAATAATATAGACATTGTATATTTGAATGTTTCAGGCAGTTTTCAAACTATACATGTATGTAATTTCATTTACTGAAATCTAATCTTGATGGATTTCATAATTGCATTTACATATGCAGAAAATTCAACCATGTACAATAAATACTAAAAATAATATTTGGAAATATTCCAAAATTTAATCGGACTCGTAGAACGTTTCAATAATGAGAAAAGCGCTGATTACTTTTTGCCCAACTATAAAACAACATATACAGTTAATAAACAAGGAAATTCCCTATAATATGGCCCTGTAACCGTAAATTTCCGTAAAATTTTAAACTTCTGTTTCTGTTTCTGCACCTTTTAAGCGGATTTATAAAAAAAATAAGAGGAATATCAGTTTATTGAAATTTGAAAGTTCAGAGTATATATTTTCCGATTCGATATCCGCAAATAACCAATTTTCAATAATCGATATCCACCTTGTTTGATGTTATATTGTAGTGAATATGATGGCGTTGGAAAAAGGAATTTAGGAACATCCAAAGTGTTGTTTTGCTTTCAAAAATTCCAACCGAACTGTGAGTTATAGAGGAAAATCTTGAAGTTTGTATTTTTTCTAATTTTTTTCATATAATTTAGCCAATGTTATCAATTTTTCAACAATCTCCTTAAAATACATAACAAATTCTATAGGTCTTCAAATTTCTAAAAAATTCTTCAAAAAGTTTATTAGTTTTCCGGAAAATTGATAGAATCTCGAGGATCCACATTACAGCTTTTCGTTGATTCGCTCTCTAAAAAATGATAATTTTTGAAAATGAATAACTCCCTTATTTGATAAAATATTACAGTGGATATAATAGCATTTGAAAGAGAATTTCAAGCAGCATCTGAAGACGTTCGATTTTGAAAAAGTCCATCTAAATTTTAACTCACAGAGGAAAATCTTGGAGTGCGTAGGTATTCTTCTTAATTTTTTCATAGTTTCCTCTATAACTTGACAAATATTATTTATCTCTTGATAATTTTCTCAAAGTTTATGACAAATTGACAGAATTTTTCAAATCTTTGCAAAATCCTGAAATAAATTGCTAGTTTTCCGGAAAATTAACAGAAACTGGAAGACTCACACAACATTTTTCTTCTTAATTGAGCGCCCGAAAAATCCCAATATTCAACAATCGATATCCCGCTTGTTTTTAAAGATATTGTAACGAGTACAGCATCATTAGAAAGGGCATTTCAAGGAGTATCAAAGGGCGTTCTTCTTTTGGGAAATGTTCATTAGATTTTGAGTTACGTAGGAAAACCTCGGTTCACATGTTTTTTCATATTATCCCCTATAATTTAGCCATTATCATCGATTTTACAATAATTTTTTAACAATATATAACAAATTGACAAAGTCTTCTTAGAAGTTTTCCGGTAAGTTGCTAATTTTCCGGAAAACTGAGACCGAGTTTATAATTTTACTCCAAGTTCCTGATTGTATTCTGATCCTTCTGTAACGTTTCTAATACAAACACGGAATTTATGCCGTTTTAGATAAGTCCGCTTTATAGAGGTCGAATTTGATTAATAATAAAATTGTGCGGTTGTTGTAGCTGGGGAATTCTAGTCCAATTTACAACTTTATTAAAACTTAGGGAACCCTTCACGTGTCAACGATATAATCAAATACTAGACAAAGTTGGGGATAATTAAAATTGATATACTCAAGGGGCTGGACACAAATGTTGAGTTTCTAATCGGG
This sequence comes from Mylabris phalerata, assembly GCA_020740385.1. NCBI lineage: Eukaryota > Metazoa > Arthropoda > Insecta > Coleoptera > Meloidae > Mylabris > Mylabris phalerata. Next base: position 722,643 of record JAJEOX010000299.1, on the reverse strand, counting down.
AAACACAAATGACAGTTGAATTTTATTTAAATGCAAAATAATGGAATTGAATCGGTGTGGGTTGCGATTCCATTCAATTTTCAATTCCAACTCGCTTATATTTATTGTTGGATTAGGTATAATGGTGGAAAATTGTGGAAAATCTTGGTAGTGTTGGTCGTGTTTTTATCGTTTTACGTTTACAAATAGAAACGTTAGAATAATAATTTCGTGTTGAATGTTTGACTCCATGAAGATCCATAATTTTTCAATAGTTTATTATTGTTTATAACTGCAATAAACAATAACTTTGCGTACTCTATAACAACATACATACGACTATAAAATAAACACAAATCGTTCGAAAATAATTAAATTATGCAGGTGAATTTCGAAATTTATTAATTACCGTTGTTTGTTTATTTTAATATTGATTGATGTCCAATTAGTTACCGAACACTTATACTGTTGTTGTAGTCGGGATATCGATTTCTTTACACACAAAGAAAGAAAACAAAAACGGTGAAAAAACAAAGTTCTTCTTTCAATATTTTCCAAGAATATAACCACAACATTTCTATACCGAAACGGAAGTTTGTTGATAAAAAACCTATATTAGGAAAGTTAAATACAGAAAAGGAAACATGTTCAGTAACGGCTGAATCTTTTCAGATTCAACTTATAAAAATTTCCACAAATGTTGTTAATATCGGAAGCTTTTAAATTTATATGTGTATTCCATTTAAATTTTAATAACCACATGGAGAGAAAACGGATATAAAAATGTTTTCATGTTGTTCTCTGACGCAAAATTCGCTGTTTAATTCGGGACAAACGCAAAGCTTTCAGATAAACCTTCAAAAAAAAAAAATCGGAATAAAGGGGTAGAATTTAAATAAGTTACCGAGCAAATACACAAAAAAACACCACTTTTTACAATTATAGAATATGGTTAGTAGAGCAGGCTGTAATGGTGGCTGGAAAAAACTGAAAGAACATTTAGAAATAGAGACTTGTACAAGTTAAAAGTCGATTAGTTTGTATTACACGAGAATAAGGGGCGTTTTAAAACAATTTGGTAAATACAACACGATTGATTCGTACAAAACGAGACTTGACACAATTTCAACAAGGAAACTTCAACAATTAATGAAATTACCCCCATTTATTATACAAAGAAGACAAAACCGCACTATATAAAATACTACTTCAAATAAACACAAAAGCTAACGCGAAGTTCGCAAGTATAATGGCATTTTCTAAAACAATTCAAGCTTGTAATAATTGTAAATATTAAAATTTCATAGATGAATGTAAATTTGCACGATAAATTTCAGATTATTATCTAGCCTAAGGTGGATGATTTTAAATTAAAGCGCGTTTAAATTTCGTATTTCAACAATTTTTTTTTGATAGCCATCATTCAGTTGGAATTTGATTGTTTTACATTAATATTAAACAATTGTACGCTAGGAATAAATATTGAATCTATCAAATAGAGAAGTTCACTAATTAACTGTTAAAACACTGAGAAGACTCGGGATTTATGTACGAGAATTTTTCCTTATTTACACATTCATCACCCAAATTTAACTCAATTAGAATGTTTTCTTGTTGAACATAATTTAATATTCAGTAATTAAATATTCAACGGTAGTTAAATTTGTTTTGAGTGCTGCATAATAATCAATTATTATTTCTCATATTATTAAATTCAGCTAGTTTAGTTTCCCAGTTGGGTAGTCTTTTTAGAGTTAGCCCAAAACAATATCTGCAGCATTTTCAACATATTCAACGTTGTAAAAATTTTATTTCAACGTTAAAACTTTCAATGGGGCCTCAACATTGTGTTTCACAAATTACCGAGAAGTTATTGTCCAATATTCGCTGTTGTTTCCACTGGAAATCAATGGAATAACAATTTGGGGATAGGCGATAAAGACGATAGAAAAAGTACGTTTCGTATGCTACTGTTCAATTTCCTTCTTATTTAATTTACAGAAGATATTTTATGTTTAAGTAAATTTGGTCAAAAAATTGTTGATAATCTAGACTAAAAGCTGAGAAGCTACACGATGAGTAGAAGTCGTTTTTACCACTTAAATTCGCCCAAAATTGGTGATTTACTTCTCACTAAAATATTAAAATTTCACTAAATATTAAAGCTCGTTGGAAAGCTACAACACGTGGGTTCCATCATTTAGGAAAATTCTATGGAAATTCTGACAAGTAAACCTTACGAAGTCGAAACTCCCGATTTTGATGACTTTTGATATATAAGTACTTCATTCTATTCTAAGGGATGCGTGTTTTGTCATTCGTGCCCATACGCAAGTTTAAGGGAGAAAATGGGGGTTGAAGTTACCCCTGTAAAATCAGTTTTTGGGCAATATCTCTAGAACGGTTCAATATTTTTTGATGATTCAAAAATTGAAAGATAGACATTTTGGGGGATACAACGTAGTAGAAACCAATTGTCAATATCTTGTTGGGGGTGGAAATGATAGGCACTTATGTGCCGTTTTTTACGGTTTTCTGCAATTTCACACCCCATAGTAAAACATACCAATATGAAATTTTTTGTAGTGGTAGAAAATTACAAAATAAAAGTTACCTGTTCGAAGGTTTTTCATTATTTTTAATTGTTACCCCATAAATAATTTTTAAGTGTTGTAACGTTAAGGGTGAATTTTGGCTATGTATATTATTTTTTGAAATCGCATTTATGTGGGTTTTGAAGGCATTTGAAGAACCTTTCAAATGATATATGAATGACTACCCCAAACTACCCCTTAATGAATTATGCTAATATAAATTTATGAAAAAATATTTTATTACTATTAGTGATTCTAACCATAGTAATTATTTTATTTTGTTTGTATTATTTATATAATGATCCAGTTTTTTATTTTAATTACTATTTTTATCAATGACAACCCCTGCTGAATTATTATAATATAAATTTATCGAAAAATATTATATTATTCTATTTACAATGATTCTAGAAATTCCCTACATTTTATATATTTGCATATACGTAACAACTTGCTTATGGTCGGTAGTTGTTACAATAATGATAGATTTGGAAGAAATGTTCATTGAAAAAATTTGGCTTGCACTATCCGCAGGTTACATTAACAATCGTCACATGTACGACTTGTATGATAGGCTTTGAATGAAATATCTGTAGAAAAATCTGGTCTTTCATTCGGAAATCCACTCTGGTATCACGCATATTTGAATAATTCTGTATATATTGGGGAAGAAAACTGATTATGGACCAATAATTGTAGTTTAATTATGTTATCCCTTAAGTGAAGATTGCAACCATATCGCCATATGGCGAAAGCCATAAGCGCCTAGAAGGTTGAATAAGTCCAGTAGATCCCTTTGATAAATTCATAATTTGGACAGTTCTGGATAGTGGGACTATTTCATACAAGTCTCCTGCTTTCTGCCCACCCCATGCATCTAATATCAAAACAGATTTTGTGTTGGTGTTTGGGATGAACTCATTGGTAAAGCACTCTTCAAATAGTTTTTTCGTCAATTTACCAGATGTTGTTGCCATGATGTATCATAATTCAGAAGGGGTTGTAATTGGTAAAAATTGTAATTAAAATAAAAAATTGGATCATTATATAAATAATACAAACAAAATAAAATAATTACTATGAGCAGATTCACTAATAGTGATAAAATATTTTTTCATTAATTTATATTAGCATAATTCATTAAGGGGTAGTTTGGGGTAGCGATTCATATATCATTTGAAAGGTCCTTCAAATGCCTTCAAAACCCACATAGATTTGATTTCAAAAAATTATATACATAGCCAAAATTCACCCCTAACGTTACAACACTTAAGAATTTTTTATGGGGTAACAATTAAAAATAATGGAAAACCCTCGAACGGGTAACTTTTATTTTGTAATTTTCTACTATTATAAAAAATTTCGTATTGGTATGTTTTACCATGGGGTGTAAAATTGCAAAAAACCGTAAAAAACGGCACATAAGTGCCTGTCATTTCCACCCCCAACAAGATATTGACAATTGGTTTCTACCACGTTGTAGCCCCCACAAATGTCTATCTTTCAGTTTTTGAATCATCAAAAAATATTGAACCGTTCTAGAGATATTACACAGAAACTGGTTTTGCAGGGGTAACTTCAACCCCCATTTTCTCCCTTAAACTTGCGTATGGGCACGAATGACAAAACACTCATCCCTTAGAATAGAATGAAGTACTTATATACCAAAAATCATCAAAATCGGGAGTTTCGACTTCGTAAGGTTTACTTGTGAGTTACAATATTCATATCTTCTGTACCTTAAGCTTCCAAAATATGCAAAATTTAAGAAAACATACAGAATTTTTCAGTTTTTCAAATTTTCCCTTAATTTACCACGTCCTTATGCAAATTTCTTGGATGTTTGAAAGCTCTTTCAGTTTGCTATCAATAATGCTCAAGATATCTTAGAGACAAATTTCTGTAGACAAATCTGTTGAAGAAAATACAAAAAACATGCTTCCATATTTTTCTCAATAACTCAAAATTTCCATAAAATTTTCCAAAACGGTAAAATCCATGACTTGTAGCTTGACATGCTCTTTTAAACCAGTCCAAAATCTTGACTTTTGAGTGTAAAATTAAAGATAAGTCGATTATCGAACGAGTTACTCAACACACAGAATAAGACTGACATTAATTTGGAATTTTAAGGTTAGAAATTTAGATACTAACTGTGAAATTTGGTTGTATCAACCCAAATTTATAGGGCGCGCAATTCAAAAATTTCAGTTTGGCCGATTTTGATTTTTACCCATTCGAAAAGCTTATTTTAAACCGCATTGTTCCAATTTGAAGAACACTTTATAGACTTTCCAATAATAAAAATGTTGTCAAAAATTTTGCTGATTTTCTTTCTAAATCTAATAACAAAATTCTTTGGAAAATAATCCGCAAATTAAGACTCAGAGATCGTCAAGCAACTGAAATGTTTGAAATAAAAGCCCGGAATTCTGTTCAAAGGGCTACCGACTCAAAATGCGTTATTTTCTCCAATTAAAGCTGTAATTTTCACCTGGTTGCTATTTCGCCTCCTCACAAGCCGATTTCCATGTTATTCGACAATTCGTATTCATTTCAAATGTAACCATACACAAAATCCGCATTAGATTCATTAAAGCTAAATGGACGATGAGAAAATAGGGAGCTAACATGTAGCTACAACGCGTAATCTACGAATTATTCAACCCACATTCCTCGTACTTGTTGACGTTGTTGTCACAGTAAAGAAACTCCCATCCATTTTATGAGTTGATTAACAAAAAATAAAGTTTGCGATCAACACGTCAACATCACTTGGGAAACTAGAAAGTCACAACTTATTTGCAGTCTACTCGAATAGTATTTTATCTTAATCCGATGTTTTTACAGCTATTCTGTTGAAGAATAATCTGTTTTTGTTGGGTAAAGCAGACAGTTTTGGCGTGCAATTGTACCGTTAACCGTACATTTAACGGCCAGTTTATACGAAATTTATTCACAAAAGACAACTAAACGATTCAGGATTTATAATAAAATTTGTTACCTTCAAGTAATGCACCGCAGTTAACTCCGTCTTCCCGCTGCAATAAAATCCATGAACGACAAAAAATATAAATAGAGAATAATTTAATTAAATAGTATCGATAATCTGGCTAATCGCGGACTATTTATAATAAATTTTTATGTAAAGAATACCAAATGTCCACGACTATGACAAATTAATATGTAGTCGAAATAGAGCCACTCAACGCTGTCATTGTTTATGATTGATTGGAATTAAACCACATACAAATAAAATATGCACAATTCCCTCAATATACGTTCAGATATTGGTATGTATTGATTTACAATTGATTTTGTCAAAGGCGCTGCGTGTGTAAAAAAGCGAAATTGCAACCCTCCAACCATTCCTGCGGCTTTTCCTTTCACACATTTCTCTATTTTCTTCCGTTTCTCATTATTTTTCTTTGTTTTTTTTTGTATTTCGTCATTTTTTCTTGTTGTCTACGATGGATTACTGCTGCCGCTACTGCGTCCAATCTTCAACCTACGTTAATGTAGGCTCCGTTACATCAGTCGGTAACTTAGTTAAGAAATTAGACGCGTTTACATCTATTGAAATTGTTGTTTACTCCAACAAAGATCCCGTTTACATTTATCATACACCTAGTGATAACTATACTATATACCTAGTAACTTATTGTGAGTTGTTGATGTAAACGACTAAAACTGCACTCATAGGCAGGTTAACACCAATAAGACCAACATTTGAAAAAATATGTAAGCACTTTTAAAGAGTTACTGTTAACTAAGCTTATCGCTTGCGAAGATGTTCATCGACTACTCGCCTAAGAAAGTTAAGAAGCTTCTAGACCTTACGGGGAACGAATTAAAACTCCTTACGGGACTTTTGATAAGGCATTGCCCCGTTAGATATCACCTCAAAAAAATGGGCTTAGTTGACAGTGAAAAGTGTAGGTTATGTGAACTGGAGTATGAAACCTCCGAGCACATACTATGTGAGTGGGTAGCGATGGCACGCAATAGGCTTACTCACCTAAGTGGTACAATTCAGTCGTTTGAGGTACGAAGTAGGTCTCCCAGAGAGATTAGTAATTTCGCAAAGAAGATATTCTTTCTGGGGCAGTAATAAGGAGAGAGTTACGAAAAATAGATCAGAATGGTCGCAGTTCGGTAAGGATTAGTAGCCAATAGACCCAGCTAAATTAACTAACTAACTAAGCGGGTCACTTGGTTAACAAAGCTTTAACAACGATGTAAAAGCTCCGTGTTGTGCTAAATAAACTACCAATTGTCTCGAGTATGTTTCTAACAATAGGTAGATGTAAACGCGTCTAGTTTCTTAACTAACAATAAGTGACACGCTTAGTTAGCACGGTATAAACAGAGTCATAGTTGTATTAATTCAAAACGTTGTCATTTATATGACTTACAGTCAGATTGAACTTTTGCATTTGATGTTCCACCGACATCTCATTATCTGTATGCTATCTGAATGTGACCGCATAGACAATAATGATAATAACAACAGTAAGGTGCAGTCACGCAGACAGTGTAAATTGTATCAACGTACAACCACAGAGAATTACACTTTGTAAATATGTACACGTACGATTATTGTATTGTTAGTAGTCTGTATAGTAGACTGATTGTTTAAAATCGGTAGCGTGATTAGCGTTAATCAAACGAATATCTAGACTCTCTTGCAATTTCGACGATCTAGTTCAAATAATCCAATTAATGGGATTGTAAAACATTGATATTGTAACACTTGATAATGCCTTTTGTTTCTGTAGTTTGTCCTTAGTTTTAGTTGAAGGAATTAGATTCGTTTACACGCCCATTCGCCAATGTTTAGAACCGGAAAGATCACTACAATCTAACCGCATTGTTCTAGATTTTTTTCTAAATAAAACCGGGATGTGTCCTAATCGAATTGTTGACCATTATCAACAATTTACGGTCCGATGGAAACAATTCGAATCAATTACTGGCTCTTATTAACAACCGTATCGATCACGAGCTCCTCTCAGTGTTTGTAAATTAATCAAATATGATTTTTATCTTACATTTTTGCTCCTTTAATTAATCATCTTTTAAACAACCCACATCCAATAGAGGCGCTACTAATGTATTTAATAAGAAAATTACTATCAATTCTCACATTTGGCACAATGTTTCTACTACTAGTTTAATGTTTCATTGGTCGAATTTTTCGGTTTACAAATCTATTTCTTGTATAAATAGTTGTAATTGTGGTGAAAATTAGTGGAAAATTGTATTGTGAAAATTGTATCGTGCGCGCAAGCGTATATCCTTAACAGAACTTTGACTTGAAAATACGAAAAGCTCGCAAGCTTCTGAATATAGTAGCGTGCGAGCTTTCTGCAGCTTTAGTTAACAAAATTGCCGATAATCAACTATTGTATTGGTGAAAACAATTTCCAGCCTCGGTGGAGCTTTCAATACGAGCTTTCTTCGTGCTGGATTCTACTAGAGAGAAAAAAATCGTTTTAAAGTAAGAACTTTTCTATTGCATGTTTTCGTTATTTTCTGGTTAGATTGATTCGAAAAGCTTTCGTTTAATTATAAAACAAGTGTAATTTTCGCTAACTTCGTAATTAGTCTAATAATTTAAAATTTAATCGTTCTAGTTGGTTGATTTTGATCACGTAAACTTCATCTTAAATTACGAGGCTACTTCACGTAAAGTATCAGAAAAGAGCTTTAAAGCTATAACCATTTTAACATCAAGGTGTAGCGAGCTGGATTTGTGTTTATGTTGAATTAGTGTTCGGTAGAACGAAAAATGAAGATCTAAAGATATTTATTTTGCAAAAAAGTCGAGAAAGAACTCTAACTAGAAGTAATTAACGATAAATCTTTAGTTTTCGTGTATTTTATTGTCGAGATGTTTCTTAAAAGATTCCAGAGTAAATTAAGACTTTTTCCCTGAGTTTAGGCTAATGAATTTAATTAAAACAAGAGTAGGTTAATTTAAATTCAGTGGAAATAAGGGGTGAAATTTTACATAAATCAACAGATATCAACCGGATATAGGTTGTCAATATAACGAAAACAAATCGCCGTTTAATGTGATAGGATTCTTATCAGTCTAAATATACCACACCATAATTATTGGCGAATATGCAAATAAAAAAATCACCTTCCAGATGGTCATTTCGATGGAAATTTCGCTCTATTTAAAGCCGAACGTCATTGTAATTTATGTTAAAACAATTCAACCTCTCGTTAGTAAAGAACGGATTCGAATTTGGTTAGGTATGAGGAATAAATGAGTGCTTGTCATAAATACCTTTAGTCGACTAATAAGGGTATATATCGTCGAAATATAATCGATAATAATTTCTATACGACTGTATAAAATTTCGTCCGCTTGATAAGATAAAAGAAGGAAATTGGAAATAAGTTTGAAGGATCATCTGAAAGATTCATTACAACTGTTTTATTGAATTCGAATCGGAAGGGGCATCCGACGAATTCAATTAGAAAGCAATAAGTTTTCATTTTGAGAAAGTTTCCCGAACGTCTGTTGACTAATTGGAAATTCTCACACCTTAAAATGAATTTTTAATCGACGATTTCTCCCTCATGCGTAGTTCTCGTTATAAAGATCATTTCTTGTTGCACAATATAAATACCGGGTGGTTCAACCAAATGTTCCTATTTCTTATGGCAGCCTTTATTAATAACCGGGCGATTTGAAATATATTTTATAGAGTAGTCCCTAGGGAACATTTTACCAAAATTTGAGCCCCAAAACTCATTGGAAATTGGTGAATAATCGCTTTAATCGGAAAATTTGACATTAAATGATCTATAGTGATATGAAGATCCGTGGAAAACAGTTTTCTTTCGTTTTTCTTCTCAAAATCGTGGAAAAACGGAAAAATTCGTTTTCTGAGATCGATCAAGAATGAGTGAAAAATCATTTACTACATCAGTTGTTTACTACTATTTTACTCTTGAATAGTGTAAGAGTCTTTATCGCTTGTGTTTGTTTATTTTTTCAACTGTTTGACACTCAATACGTTTGATAACCGACTTCTATTGTTTATGTATAAAATCCAACAAATGGAACAGAGGAAAAATGAAAGACGCCGATCATCTTTGAAATGAGGCAGAAAAGTATCAAGTAATTCGAAAAATAAACAAACACAAGTGATAAACAATCTTACACTATTTTAAGAGTAAAATAGTTGTAAACAGCTGATAGTGGCTAATGAACTTTTCATTCATGATCGATCTCGGATCCAGGATTTCCCGAAGAAAAACGAAATAAACTGTTTTCCTCGGATCGTCATATCACTGTAGATCATTTAATCTCAAATTAACAATGAGTTTTGGGGCTCAACTTTTGGTAAAATGTTTCCTACAGACTACCCTGCAAATCCTCAAAATATTTTTCTATTCGCCCGGCAATTAATAGGGGCTGCCATAAGCACTAGGTTGAAAAACGTGGTATCTGTTTTGGAAAATTTTGAGAAAATCGTTAGAGTAGCTGTAGTTTACGAATTATCATATTTTTCTCCTATATTTTAGCAGATAATGTTTATTTTTCGTACAATAAATTGAAAATATTTTCTAAATTGACAAGAAATTTTCCTACAGATTAGCCGGTTTTTCTGAAAATTAAGAAATCCGGAAAAGTTCCACGCACAATTTTACACAGCTTTCTGAAAGCTTACTTATACCTAGTACCTTTAAAAATTCCATGTTTGAAAATTTGGGGAAAATTGCTAGCCGTCTCCACAGATTCTTGTTAGAAAAGGCTTTTTTAACACACAACTTAGACGCTGTTTTGGAAAATTTCGAAGAAATTCGGATTTACAGAGGAAATCTTTAGAGTACTTTCCTTCTACGTTTTTTTTTGTCACATTTTCCCTCATAATTTATCCAACGATATTTATTTTTCAAAAATTCAAACCACTCTCCGTTTCCGATTTCCGAATTTTCAAGAAAATTTCCGGTAGACTAGCTAGTTTTTGGGAAAATTCAAAAAAAGCAAAGAGGTTCGAGGCACGATTTTAACGCTAAAATTCGACACAGCATATTTTCGGAAAACTTACACATTGTAGGTAATATCCGTGAAAAACCCAATTTTCGAAAATTCTAGCAAAATCATAGGGAAATTCGTTAGCCATTTTCACCTATTGAAAATAATTGTCTTGTTATGTTGAACATTTGCCTAGGTTCCTTGGAAAATTTTGTGAAAATAATCGTATTTTATTGTTCTAACAAATTTGTACAATTTTTCCGAATTTTCAAAAATTGGATTTTGGATAAGCGATTAACTAAAGACTCCTTGTTTAAGGAATTCACCTACTTCGTTAGAAGTAAAACAAAATTTGTGAAATTCTTAAAATAAACTGACAACGAAAGGGGCACAACTGTCCCTCTCCGATTTTGATAGAATTTGGTATACAGGTAGAGCTTCAAAAATAGTCGATGTAAATTTTTTTTGGCTTTAAGGGGGTGAAATTGCTCCTTAAAGTTAACCTAGAAAAACACATTTTTAGCTACATATATCTCGAGAACGAAACAAGATATAAATTTATTCAAAAACTGAAATATTATACACAATCAATACTATCTTATGACCCAGCAGACAATAACCCTCCGGTTTGCGGAAGGTGAGAAATATGTGTGGGGTAGTACTTTTTTGCTCCCCCTGGTCACAATTTTAGAAAATTCAAGTTTTTCTCCTCATAATCATAAACTTTATAGAAAAACTAAAGTTACCTGTTTTTGATTTTTTCGATTCATCCCCTATTTAAAGGGTTGCAATCCCCAATATAATGTCCAAATTGAATTATTAGTAGTATTTTCGTAACAGGAGACTAACCAAAAGCTAAAATGTTGTTTATAATGATCATTAGTCGATATCATGAAAATTTTTTAGGATTGTGTATTGCAGGATAAAAATAAAAATCGTATTTCAGTTTTTGAAAGAATTCGATATCTTGTTTCGTTCTCGAGAGATAACCAAAAATGTGTTTTTGAGGGTTAACTTTAAGGGGCAATTTCACCCCCTTAAAGTGAATATGAGCAGCCAAAAAAAATGCATCGACTATTTTTTGAAGTTCTACCTGTATACCAAATTTTATCAAAATCAGGGAGGGACAGTTGTGCCCCTTTCCTTGTAAGAGTTGTTTGAATATTTTAGCAGCCAGAATGTTCAAAAATGATTTAGATAAGTCGCTTCCCAATGCCGTATTTAAGCAAAATATAATAAAAATATGGTAGATTTCCAGTTATAAATATCGCCCCGAATATTTACTCGATAAATTGTAAATTGTAGCTTTACGTTTTAAAAGTCAAATTATTTATAATATAAATCGAGATCAAACCCACTAATATCCTCATATTTCTCCCATGCAACTCGAAAAGGTAAGCTTGCATATGAATTTATTTATTTACCCGTTTAATTCGAACTGTATGGAAAATTTCAAGTAAAAATTACACATTTAATCCATTATCAAAGATAATTAGAAACTTTTCCTGTTAATAAGCTGGAATAAAAACGACTTGAATCCATTTATTCGGTCTCTTGGTTATTTATAGCAGGAGCGTTCAAGTGATTTATCAATTTTTAGATTTCTTTTGAGTCGTTAAATTTGACGATTCCTCCGGAGTAATTAAAAATTTAATTTGAAAAGGTCTTAGTATCAACTAAGAGGATTAGTGACGTAAAATCGGGCGATTAAATCTGGATTTAATTAGTTCTTAATTAGACGCGTATATTGGTGATTTTTCCAACGATTTTATCTGTCATATGAGTGATAATTGATTTGTTAAATCGCCTATATAATCAATCATATGGGTTTACTGTATTGTCTATCAGTGATAAGGAAACAATAAGCTATTGTCAATCAAATTTTCAGTCATAATAGAATTGAATAAAAGACCCGAATTTGTCGTGCATTCGAATACTATAATTATATTGGATTTTTATCAATATTGATCGGAAAATACGACAAAATCAACTGTTCAGTGCCATAATTTATAGATTTTCGTTTGAACTGATACCATTAAAAGAGCAGGTGTAAATGACAAAATTTCAATCAAATAAACAACGACTGTTATCTTTGTGACATTTATTAGAAGGCATAAATAAATAAATAAAGCGTCGGAATTATTTCCAGATAATGAATTTTAGTGTTAATTAAATGCTATTATAACATACGCGTGTGTACACAAGACTTAAGCTTGACTTAAGCAAACGAAAGTCCAGGACTGTAGAACCAAATAACTCGAAAACTATGAGAGATATCGTTATGAGAGATGTCGAATTTAATTCTAAATGGGCAAATTCGACTAGATTTACCGAAAATTTAGGGAAGGCTAATTTTTCTATTGAAAAAGTTGTGTTAGTAGATTTAAAATTACTCGCTGTATAATCAATAAAATTTAATAAAATACAGACACATACATAGAGGAAAGTTAAAGCTACAATTGTGAGTTAAACTCGGTTTAGTTTGCTTTTTCGTTTTTCAAAAAACAGCGCCTAAAGTAGCCTAATTTTGAACTTGCAAGGAATGCGGACAATCTCTCGAGCGAAACCCTTAAGAGCCCATTGAAAGTGCGCAATTTTTTGTAAATGAAACCATTTTTTTATCAAATATCTTATGTTTTAACACCATTCGGTTGCTTCTAGTAGACCAAATAGAATAATGGCTGCATACGATTAAATTTCACCTACTCGTTTGTGGTCGACTGTGAGTTGAATAGAATACTCGCTGCTTATTGATTAATTCGGGTTATTTTAGAGGCAGTTTTCAGAGAAATGGAGAAGACAATTTAAAATCTGATAAGCTCCAATTGTAGAATAAACTTCTATCTATTTATGTACTTTTCGTTGGATTTTATTAACTTTTATGCTGAAAGAGCAGTTTTTAAAAATTTTCAAAATATTCAATCATTTTTGAAAAAATACGAAGTTAGGCCGATAACAAATTGCCTTTAAAATGAGATGTTAATCATTTCGTTATCTCTCACCATTTTCGAAATATGTATGTTCCACTGCCTTACGAATTTGATTTTCTGTTAAATCGCTCTCTAAACAAATTAAAATAACGCTATCGAACAAGAGATAGGATCAATAAGCCTCTTTTTCAAACAAATCACGCAAAAACTCTGAAATAAATTTCACATTGGAGCTTAAATTGTCCGCCTCAAAGTTGACTAGTTGGATGCCACTCAAATGTACGAGAAATCTCTACCATTGTACAGAATCAACATTGTTATTTAATGAAAAGCGTCTTGTTAGACAACAATAATTACAATTACTTTTACTCTCAACAAAAAAGGGTTTTGTTTTTTTAAAACTACAAAAAAGCGTTTTCAAGGCGCTCAGAGTGCAAGTTTTGATCGTTTACAACACGAAATTTAAATTGAACGAAACCCAAACGGAAAACTGCAATGTCAGTGGAGCGTTAATTGAAATTGATACAAAAATAAGCAACCGAGTTTACTCTAGAAACATGTACGAAGGGATGAAAAATTACACCACAAAACCAACTTGTGAATTATCTGAAAGCTGGAGAAAACAGCAAAGAGCATTACTTTGATGGGCATATAAGCCATATTAAAATTCACAAATATGACAGTTGATGTGGAGTAAATTATGCGTATTTATGATTAAAATTTCATGTGACAATAGAAATACTGAAAAACGCCTACACAACAGATGAAATTTTCGAGATTATCCCTTAAAATGATATCAGCATTATTATTGTTGATCTTACAGTATTTGCATTGGATTTGTAAATTTACAGACGTACAAACGAATTTTTTTATCAACGTAAATCTCTCAAAATGCTCGGAAAAAATCCCACCTTGATTTATCCAAAATTTTCATGTCGATTATTTCTTGTAATGATAACCAGCGTGCGGTGGAATTGTAAAAAAATTGATTGATTAAATAGGAAAAAAATTGGAAGGTGTTTCACGATAAGAGAATTAACGAAAAGCATGAAGAGCTCCATTAAAATTGTTTTATTCAGTCGGTCAGTATTCTGAAATAAAAGCGAAATTTATATGTTATTTGATGAGGAATTTTGAAAATCCATAGCGGATTTATAGGGGGTTTTTGGAGATTTTTTTACCAACCTTTGAACTTTGTAGTGTATCGGGAAATTTGCCAAAAATACTCTTTTTCGGCAACTTAGAAATTTTCGCCAACAAGTCACACATGTAAAAATAAGTTAGAACGACTAGAAATTCGCGATAGTTTGTTTTTTCTTATCTTTCGTCTCCGTATCGCGGAAAAATTAAAGAAAAACATTGTTCCCAGATATCGATCGTGTAAAAATTGAAATGTGACTAGTTATTCGCCTCTTCAACCTTTCAGAATCACTAATTTTAACAAAAACATGCAACACGTGAGAAATTATTAATTCCAAGCCTGTAAAGTGCCTCTTCTGGCCGATTATGAAGCTCAATGACCCACAGGGAGGCGAAGAATTGCTGCATTTCAATGTGTCACCCTCAATTCAGACCTGTATTTTCTTTAATTTTTTTAATCTTCAAAAATCTAGTACTAACACTAGAAGAGCCCTCAGGTACCGCGCTCTTGAATATTTTTCGAATTGCTCGTCAAATAATAAGATTTTCTTAATTCAGCACCTCTGTACAGAATGCGAAAAATACGCATTTCCATAAAATTTCACATCTAATTTAGTTTTATTGGATATTCTAACGTTTTATTGTTTTATTTGCAGAAGTTCGAAATGATCTTCGACGAAAAAAACGAGTCGTTTGGTAGGCGTTATCATTGAAAACATTTGTTAAAGGAGCGAAAATAAGAAGAATCGCCTCGCAAAATGGATGAGGAGAATTCTTCAGAGGCTACCAGTATTGAATGTGTCATTATAAATCCAAATAGTACTTTAGCTTCAATATACTTCCAAAGTGCAGTCTATACAATGTACGCTGTAATTTTTGTCGTTTCGTTAATCGGTAATGGTTTCGTTTGTTATATTGTTTTATCATCACCAAGAATGCGTACAGTAACAAACTATTTTATAATGAATTTAGCCGTTGGTGATGTATTAATTACAATACTTTGTGTACCATTCACATCTGTTGCACTATTAGAACAATACTGGCCATTTGGCAGTTTTCTCTGTCCAGTTGTCAATTATTCGCAAGCTTTATCCGTATTTGTTAGTGCATATACATTGGTTGCTATCAGTATTGATAAATTTATGGTAATTATGTGGCCATTGAAACCAAGAATATCGAAAAGTTTTGCTACATCGATCATTGCTGTTGTTTGGTTGATAGCCGGCATCACCGTACTACCAACTGGTACATTTGCAACATTAACCCAACCGGATGTTGGCAACACCAGCGATAGGAATTTCTATGAAATGTGCGACATGTAAGTCGATTCATATCTTAAATGTTTAACTTTATTTAATTCTAATTAAATATCGCATTGTGTAAATTCTATAAGACATTGGAACACAAATTACTCGACAATGGTAAAACATATCGAAATGGCTAATGTCTCATTCGATTTGAAATATAATTTTGTATTTTTGTTACTGTGTGGATTTTTCAAAAATTGGCTACACTTTAAAAAAATTACGAACAACTACGATTTTAGCACAAAAACAAGATTTTAGTGGGATACACTTTTCACTTAGTACAAATTCATAAAATCCAATTAAACTTACATGGATAGATAGACGAAAATTAGCTCCATAATTGGGGCTTCTCGGATTTCGAATTGTTTTTTCTACTTTTTTGAAAATGGCACCCAAAGTTACCTAACTGTTCCGCGATTACAGCCCTGTTTGCTCCCAAAGAACATTAAAACAAACATAACTCGAAAACGGTAAGAGATATCGAAATGGTTAAGGTCTTATTCGATTTGAAATATAATTTTGCATCCAGCTTACTGTAAAGGTGTTCAAAGAATCAGCTACACATTCTGAAAAACTCTGAAAAACTACTTGTCTCAGAGTAAAAGCAAGGTTTTAAAGGACCACACTTTTTGTTTAGCAAAAGTTGATAAAATCAAATGAAACCTATGAATAAATAGACGGAAATTAACCCCCCAATTGGGACTTCTCGGATCCCGAACTGTCTATTCTGCTTTCTTGAAAACCGACCCAAAATTGTCTAAGCTTTGCATTGATTAGCATTGAAATTGCAGTAGTAAAACAACAAAAATGTACAACCATTCCGCTGCAAGATTAATGTCTGTGTACATTTGTGAAATGAAAAGTTCTAACGCTCGAGTCGCTGGAGAATATGTTCAGCTTTTAATAAAGTCAGAGCTCGATGTAAATATGTAATGTTGTGCAAGATAATTTAGAGAAAAAACTCTATTTCAGCTATCATTTACTTGGAGTATTACAGTAAAATATTGTTTAGAATTTGTTAACACAGTTCTATCTAATAATAAACTTCAATACCTTAGAGATATTTAGCCGGTTTTTAATTAAAACTTTTTCAAATTTCGTTGATAATTATGAACAATATTTGAGCATTGTAAATTTGATTGGCCCCGTTCAAGACCACAACAAAGCAGGCTGATTTAGCCAAAAATTAATAACAATAGAGCCTCTACAATTTACTATAGTAGAGATGATAAATTAATAATTCGGTCACAGCTGTTACTGAACGTTTCATCAACAAAATTTCCAGTAAAAATATTTTCAACAAACCGACTCCGAACGTGATAACGGCCGTTTATCGTTGAATATCAAATCGAAAACAGTCTTGCACACGATAAGGATCCGAATAACGTCTCAATAACACCATGCAAAGAACAAAGTTACTTTATGGGGCGCGACATTTACAACTAGTTCCTTATGAGGCTCATCTTTTCCATTTACGAGCTAGTTTAATAAAACAACATAGCGGATATAAGGCGGAACATAACATAAAAATCAAATTGTCGCTAGAATGTTGTTTAGAATGTATATAACGACGACTATAAAACGGTAATACTGACTGAAATGGGCCGAATTCGTTTCACTTTCAGCAGCTGTATAGTTTTCAGACTTTACAGTTGTCGTAATATCGAAAAATAGAGCATCAGGTGCATTTTTTATCGCAACTTCCCCAATAGAGTTGAATCCACATTTTATCACTCGTATTAGTTGCCAACTAACAAACTACAATCCCTGAAATCCCTAGGGATAATCACAATATTACTATGATATTATTTCTAATTTCCCGATGATTTGGCCAACGAAATTTTTTATCTTTGTTAATTTTACTAGGGCTAAAAATAGATCCCCTATAATTGATTATAATGACTTTAATTGAGAACGATAAACCAGTGGACTGATCGATTTGCATTCAATTTTTTTTTATAGTTTTATCAACTAAAAAACAAAACCAATTTGTAATTCAACACCACATCAACACTCTTTGTTATCGTCGCTGAAAGGCGACTTTCTGAACTTTCCAACTTCTATTTTATGGACGTTTATACCTTTAGGGAAATTCGATCCGGATGTTGGTTCAAAGGAAATCCAAAATATTCAACTACAAATTTAAAAATCGTCACGTGAAGTTTTCTAATTGTGCTTTTAGTATTAATCACGGATTGTTGATGATTCTTATAATCTTAGTTGACGTTAATTGTTAACATAGAAACAATCACCGGCTTTAAGCTTTGTTTGTTTTTCATTCTGTTTGCTTACACAAAAATAAAAGGCGAGATACACGTTATCGTTCACTTTAAAATTAACTCGACAAACAAGCTACCATGGTTAAGAATATTATTATAGAGCATTGTTTTTGTTAAAATTCATTCTGTATTGGCCTTTTAATTAATTCAGTGGAATATAATGGAATTCGACTGATAATTTTTGTATGTGTACAATGCAACCTGCTTTCTGTTGTACCACTAACGATAAAGTTCAATTTACCTATACAAAAAAAACAAACTGACTTATAAATCGAATTATTTGTATTTGATAGAAGACGTTTACTAAAATTACTACCCGTTAAAGTGAGATAATAGTAACTAACTGTAGACTACGCTCTAGAGCTTGAAATGCTTTTTCCAACGAGCCTTAATACATAATTGTAGAGTGAAAAATAAGGTAGAAATCGTTGATTAATTAACGCGTTCTAAAAACTGTCACAATCCCTTAAAACTGAAGAGTTGCCTCTCCGATTTGACTATTTTACTGAAATTTCTAACCACAAAACTTCAATTTTAATGATCTTTATTATTATTAATTCGTTTTTGTTCAATTTATCGACTATTTGAAATAAAATAATTTGTTTTAGTTAGAAATAATGAAAATAGAAAAACAAATACTCACCTAAACAAGAAAATCACAAATTCTTCAACTACAGCAACAGCACTCCATGAATATTCAGAGTAAACTGACATTAATCAAATTTTTAATGATAAGGTTAGAAATTTAGGGGAAATGAGTCGTACCAATCCAATTTTTTTGAAGAGTGCGCATTCAAGATTTCCAATTTGGACGATAGAAGTTGTATATGTTAAATTGGTTATCAAAAAATGGGTTGGTAACGAACCCTCCTAGATATTGGTTCTTCAATTTCTAACCTTACAGTTCCATATTTTGTTAAAATCATTGATTTCGTATTGTTCCACTAATCGAAAGAATTGATGAATTATTGGTTCAAGAATTTTTATTAATTTTAGAAACGAATATTTTATTAAAATTCGTTAATTTTCCAAAGAATTCCAATTTCTAAATAACTTATTAACAGCATTACGCTTCAATATTCTTGTTTATAGCTCATAATAAAGTCTTTTAAAGATACTTGAAAAACCCACGGACAACATCAAACGATCAAAAGACTGCAAGTTGAGTTAGAATTTTCGTTTCTTAATCACCATCAAAAAGTCGGGATATTTGATCGTTATATTCTTTTGAATTTTCCAGGAACTAAAGATCAACAATTAAAGAGGACACGAAAATTGTCTTTTATATGTTCAACAAAACAATCAAAAAGTTGAATAATTAATTTAGATGAAGTCATTAAAGCTGACTGTCTGTTTGAAGCTGTCCTTTATCTTGCGCTTACCAAGGTCCAATTCTATTAAGAAATTGAATAGAAGGCGCTATTTTATTGTTGACGAGGACCAAAGGACATTTAACCGTTGATTTCAACATAACTTCAACCCCTTAACTTTTATTGCGGAACACAATCCTAAGTAATCTCTATTGTTTAGCTTTCGAAGCAGTTTTTGAGATTTTTGCAATTTATGTCTCGTTAAAGCCAAAATTTCCCCAGTTTCTTGATCGAAAGTTTAGTGCCTCTCGATTGATTTCATACAACAAATTTGAAGGAGTTCATGTTTTAATAAGTTTTACAAGTAAAGAATTTTTAAAATTGTGGACAATAGAGTTTAAGGTTGGATTCTATAGGAAATTGTTACGTTTGCAAACGTTAGATGGCGCCGTAAATCAACTACTAACAACGCGGAATTTTTGAATTAAGACTTCAATTTGCTTTCTTTAAAACAGAAATGAAAAATAATTTGGTTTATATCTGTTTTCATGGCTAATTCTTTATCATATTATTGGTTTTAAGCATAAATTAACAAAATTATGCCTAATTTCGTTATTTATTACGGAAACCGTAAGTTCAAAGCCCATGATAAAAATTCAGGAGCTAAACTAAACTGTTTTTTTATATGAAAAGAAAAATTGGAGCAAATCTGGTATACAGTTTTTGAGAAAAAAATTAAATTGAAAAATAGTGCAGATTTTCTCAAAATTTGATATATTTGAAGTTTCAAAAAATCCTGGTAGTTTTTTAAAACTTTTTGAATTTACAAGTAGAGTTAAACATTAATCGCAGTCAAATTGTGCATATAATCTCGAATGTAATCCAATTACGCTTCCCTTTAGTACAGAATTCCTCTACATTTTTAATTAGATAGTTTTTAATGAACGTTATGATTTAATTAATCCTTGAAGACTCTCTCACCGTAACATCATTCCGGTGGACTGCTTTTTATAATAAATTAGAGCCCGTTTTTATAGTTGTACACCATTTACGGCCATTAA
Source organism: Mylabris phalerata (assembly GCA_020740385.1). Classification (NCBI taxonomy): domain Eukaryota; kingdom Metazoa; phylum Arthropoda; class Insecta; order Coleoptera; family Meloidae; genus Mylabris; species Mylabris phalerata. Next base: position 702,044 of record JAJEOX010000299.1, on the reverse strand, counting down.
TTCCATCAAATATTTACAAAGGTATGTTGTAGAAACATTATTTCGGTCTTAATTATGATGTAACCACTATGTTTGTTATGTTATTAGATACAACAATCAAATATTGACATAGTAAAATTTCTAGGCGTAACACTAATTTGTTTCTTTCCCTTAATACTGTCTGCCATAAAACAAACTTCATTATTTGAAAAAGTCGTTGTTTTTTAAGTTAGTTTAGCTTAATTCATCATGATTATGTTGAAACTGACACACCCACATCTTTTCGATTATGTTTCATCTAAATCTGTCAATCGGATTTTCAGTTGGAGTTTATAACAAAGACTGGCAATAGATGTCAATATGCATAGATAAAGAAATTATGGAAAAGATTTACAACATAAATTCATGATTGTTAATTTCAATCGTGAATTATTAACAATATTGTAGCTTTAAATTATCGCGTGTTTTACTTAAATATTCTAAAGATTCGTAGGGGGAACTCTGAAGATTATTTAAGCAAAAAAAATTGGGAGCATCTCTGAGGCATTTGTGTAACTCTATTTTGTTCAGTCTCTGATAAACCGCAAATTGAGATCTATTAAAATCCTGGAAGTAACGGAAATGACAGTACTATAATTTAGAAATCCTCTTATTTTCCAGTTATTTGTGCCAAGAAGACTACTCGCAAGTGGGCAAAGAATACGGCGCTCTTTACACGAAAATCCTAATGGTTCTCCAATACATCGTCCCATCGGTGGTGCTATTGTTCACTTATACGAGCATAGCGGCTGTTATATGGTGTCATCGGATACCTGGTGAGGCTGAAAATTCCAGAGATAAGCGCATTGCCAAGTCTAAACGGAAGGTAAGACTAAAATAGTTCAAATTATTGCCGTTTACAAATAGACTTGTTGTAATTTAAATTCGTACACGTTATATTTTAATAAATTCAAATTGTATGGTTGAAATGTTAATTTCCATTGCAGTCGATTGAAACATGTTGAGATAACTCCTAAGAGACTACAAATGAATTTTCATAAATTAAACTGAATTGGGAATTTAATGAACAATAAATGGTACAAATTCGGTTAACCATAATGATAACTTCGCAATAGTTTCGTATTAATTAATAAGCCACAAAAGATTTACATGATTAAAATAACATAATATTAACTTACATTGATTACAAGTTGGGATAATTGTTATGAATATTCAACTTTGATGTAGAACAAGCTTATAAAGTACGCCTTTTGTCTGTGTTTACACATCAGAATTACCAACAAATTACTTTATTTACATTGTGTAGAAACACGATGAAGCTGCTCCTATGATGGAGAAACCATTTCTATAGATGACATAAGAATAAAAAGTCGATTGTTGACTTTATCGATTAAAAAGAAATAGAGATTAACCCGGCGCCTCCACCATTTTCCACAATAAAATCGCCCATGGTTAAATGATACAGAAAATCAACCGGGCAAAATTGTGCATACATTATCATTAAATATTTTGAATACTAAACCGATTAAACTCATCTCAATTTACATAAATTGATCAGTATTGATTTCACGTATTTATTAAGTCAACTAACAATAACAAACATCAGTGTAAATCGAAGTTTTAAATTACTTCAATTTAATTGAACTGGGGTAGAAATCGTCAATAAACATCCACAATTCAGTCGTCTCTCCAATTACATCGTCTGTCAAGCTTTCAGACCCTTAATCTTCCAACAGAGGCGCTAATAAATGAATCGTATAAAAAATAGTCGGAATTATTATAACCGATTTATCGATTTTAATCAACGAATTATTCCGGTTATTTCTCTGATTTAAACGATTTAAACGAAGAGAGAAAGAGCGTTTTATGGAGCCCGAAATGGTCGTTTTCGTTTCGTAAAATTCTAACAAATTTTGAGCTACAGGGGAAAATGGTGAAGCGTTTTTATTGCCGTAAAAGATATACTGCATTATTTCCCGCAAATTCATAGTTTCCTGCTATTAGTGGAATTGTTAAACTATAAAATTATTAATTTTTTTTTTATTTTACCTGTTGATCTAAATTGCCCGAAATTCTACTATCGCCTTAATTGCCTTAATTTCAACCGATGATCGTTGAAGTTTTAACGATATCGAGAATTCGTAATGATTATTAAAGTTTTAACGATGATCAATGGGGAAATTTCAAATAAAACGAGATACGTGAGATGTTCGGTGTGTTTTTAAAGAAACTTTAGAAAAGTTTGCAATTTGCCATTGATGCGAATATTGCACTACTAAGTTCCGACAAGTTTATGAACTTGAAATTGTATTAAGTGCTTCATCAAAAAACACACTTCTATCGAATTAAATGTTATAAACAAGAAAACTTTGTCTTGTACGTGCTATTTTTTAATACCCATCCATCAATCTTCTTTACGTCTTCAATCTCTTAAATTTCTCGTCTGTTCTTGCATCTAACAAAATTTTCCCCCACGTTGCGTGATTGCTGCGTGATCCAAATATTTATCGCAAAATAAGCCGCCTGTCGGCAGATTTAATTCTATCGGTATAAAAATAACAGCTGAGGAGGCGAATAACTAGTAACATTTCAATTTTTACATTTTTACGAGAATTTCAAAGTTGACGAAAAAAGTCATTTTTATCAAGTTCAAATTCTGGTAAAATAATCTTCAGGGACTCCTCATAAATTCTTTAGATACTTTTTTAATTGTTTATTAAATAACAGGACCGGCTGTCAACAGACCTAAATCGAGGTTTAACCATAAATCCAGCTTTAATTCGCTTATTTAGACGGGAATTTCGGCGATTTTATTGAACCTAAGTCGAATCTGTATTGTTTTGCTACTTGTCTTGTTATTTTAGTTAATCACAGAATAAACACCTCGTAGGTGTATCTTTGTTGGGGTTATAGTCAATTTTCTCCGGTAGTATTAAAGGATAACAAAGAGATTCGCCAAAATTAAGGCGAACACAAATCATCCTTTCATCCTATACAACTCTTTGATAACTTTTTACTAGACTTTCATCTCTATCGATTATGAATGGATGACAAATGGAGTTTATGGAAAATTCCAAATAACGATAAAAAACGAATTTATTTTCTACCCGGGGCGACTGATTTATCGTAAATAACGTCTACTATCTACAATAAAATTCGAATGTGCTCCCTGTAAAAATAATCTGTTTATATTGACGATTTTATGAAAAATTTCTTGTATTTTATTCAGTTGGGAGTGTTACATTTACGCATCAAATGTCGCTGAAATCATTTAAATTTCAAAGTAGTGAAACAATAAAACTGTAAGTAAGCTACTTTTACTGTTTTAAGCAGAACAAGCCATAAAGTTCTTCCATTAAATTAGCATACTGTCAGTTGTGAGACTTACAAGAAAAAATTAATAAACCCTCTCAAAGCGACGGTCTACATTGCAGATTAGTTTTTATAATCATCCAAACTCACAATTTTTTAGTGATTATTTCAAATTTATCTCACCGGAAACTGTACTGGTAAAGATTACACGTTTGAGATGCATTTTTCCACTACGAGTACACAAAATCAGGTCAGACCGGCCTTAATACGCTGTTCGCAACTCTATTGTTACCGAATATTGAAGTAGCAACTTGAATTCAATAGGGATATTTTACAGTTCTTTGAAGATTTCGTGGGAAAAAATATGAAATTGTAAATTGTAAACCTCCAGGGTGTTTGGAGCGATAAATTAGCGAAATTCTACCGGATTCGGACAGATTTTAAACAGACAAGGCTCTCTTTTTTAACTCTGTTTTCTCTGGGTAAATCATCGAGGGATCAAAGACCGCTCGTGTGGGTTTAACTAAGAGTAAATTCGACAGGTTTGACGTTGTCAAAGACAGCTTTGAACGCATTCTTTGCCATTTTTCCACGCTATACCTCCGTCAGTTTCCAATACAAGTAGCTTAACGTTATAAACACTAACATTTGACATGTTTGATAGATGATGCGATGATACGGAAAGGAAATAAAATTTCACACCATAAAAAGGAGGAAAAAATCGATGAATCATTTAGGATAGTGTGAAATTGTCGACAGAACTGTTGCAAATTTGATCTTGTTCCAGCGTTGTATCTATCTGAATTTCATACAAATGGTTGCATTCATGATGGATGCTTCGTTCTCGCATGAATATGCATCGGTATTGCAACATTCACAAACAGAATTGTAGGACAGATATCAACCGAATCATCAGTCATGGACGGTTATCGTGTCGCTATCAAACAAAAAGATTGTTTAGTATCTATTCGAATGACAAATTTATTGAAATTTGATCTCTTTATCTGAAGTCGAGGATACACACGCCTGGATCGTATAGAAATCGTTTGACGAAATATATTTAACTTTATGTGGCTTCTAAACTATCAAAATAACTTATTTATCCAGCGGTGATGAACTAGAAGTATATAGTCCATAATGTTTATGTAATAGAGGAGGAGGCGAATAACTAGTGGCATTTCAATTTTGCACGATAGATGTCCGGAAACAACTTTTTGGCTAATTTTTCAGAAATATAGAGTCTACAAACAAAATTTCAGGCGAAACCTCAAGTCACTGTGAGTTAATTTACACCCGGGGACAATGTTTTTATTTCTACGAGATCAGGTAAATCCTCAAGTCATTCTGAATAAATTCGAAATAAATTAGTCGAAATGTGCTGTAATTATATTTTCCAACGTTCAAAGGAGGATGAATTGAAAAGATGCCACCAATTCCATTGGATTCAAACATAGTTTTATTGATTTTCTCAAGAACTTCCTCCGATATATAAGTTCTGAGTACGTCTCAACAATATGTGAATAATTTTATTGGAAAGTTAAGTTGTCAAGTGGAAGAATAAGGATCCGATATCGTCGATTTTGTATTCGAAACTTAGTGTCGAATATTTTTCTGACAGTTGCAGAATTATATCAAATCCACTTCACCCCTAAAAATCGGGATGATAAGCTAAAAATGGGACGTCAAATAAATGGAAAGCGTACAGGACGAATCTTTAGTTATTAACATTGGAAATGAAGCAGGTAGAGGACAAAACAACAACCCAATGGAGAGCGCGAGTATCTCGTCAAAACCCACACAAAAGCACGACCAGATTAAAGAGAACTGAATCTTGTCTATTTCCCCGGTGATTAAAGGCGAAATATGACGCCCTAAATTCATTCAACAAATGTTAGCGTTTATTCGGCAACAAAACTCACAACTTCTTTATTAAATCGTTCGATAAAGTTGCGCAAATAGCGACATTGCACTATGATTTTTTTCAACGTTTAATTGGAGATAGAATTATTAAAAAACTTTGAGATTTCTAATAGAAACTATCGAGTAATGCTACAAAGTTTAATAATATAACGTCCCTGTTTTTTTTACATGGAATTATCCCCAAAACATCTACACAGCTCTGTTTAATTAAGACTAAATTAGTAATATCTGTGTCTGATGTTTTCGTTGAAATTCGGTAATTGGATCTAATTTTGTAGTGAAAATTGTAAGGCCAGGAATTCGAACAACTGCGGTTTCGTTCTATTCAACACAACACAATTAAGACTCACCTGATTAGACTAAAGGGCTACAACTTCTAACAAAGAGAAATTTTCGATCGACGATTTCTCGCTTATTTGAACACTTGGAACAATGCGTGAGTTCTCATTAGAGAACTATAACGTGATTATATCCATTTTAGAAAATATTGAGGGAATCATAAATTACAGAGGAAATCGTTAGAGTATCTTGAAACATATTTCGGATAATTTACAACCCTCTTGTTTTTATACAAATCCGTTAAACTATCCCCAAACGATTGAAAGATGGGCTGATCGTCTCTAGAGCCCGATATCAATACATTCTTTACGAATTCGTTGGGAAAATAATGCCCCAAAGGGGAAAATTCATTTCGTACCCGTATCCCAACCCAACTTCATAATACTAAAAGTTTTTTGTTGTTTTTCTTTTTATTTACAAACTAACGAACGGTTTTCCTCCACTATTCAAGAGATCTCTCTATAGATAAACTCGAGAATCGATTATTTATCTCTACAGTACAACTTTAATTGAAGTTAATAGAAAATTAGAGTATAGTATTATAGAAACTGACCAGTAAATCAGTTTAATATTCAACCTAATTATATCACAAGCCGGTAATTAACAGAGATGAAGTGGCTTCTGTTACTAAGAAACTTTATGTAATATTGTTACAACATTGATGAATGCTTTCAAAGATATAAGCAGACACGAGCGTGTCCTACTGGGTTTCCATTTTGCGGTTTGCAGGAGTTATGCAAGGCCGAAAATCGACCATCTTAAATTGAATTTGGACACCTTTAAAACGAAATTGTACCGGCTAGTTGGAGCAAGATTTTTAATACGTTAGCCTACATTATAATTGCTGTTTTGTTGATTAATTAGTAGTGTAGTTTCTCGAGATTTTGGATTGAGTCTTTGTAAAATAAATTACCGGATGGATTTCATGATGTAGGTCAGTTTCCTCGGGGAGATCATTAAAAACGTATTTATTTGTATATAAGATTGGAGAACGGTTATATTTACTTGTAGTAAATGTAAATATATTCAAGGTAATTTAATTTCTTTTGATTTCTGTTTTGAGTGCACCAATCAACATCAATTTGACTAAAATTGTACAAAGTTGCAGCTTTTGATGTGTTAAATTGCTTTCTGATGTTCCATCTTTTTATTTTTTATAAGACTTACAATCAACGACTACAATAATGCTGTCAAACTTTATAGAAATATTTCTACATGTATTTCGATATAAATAGAGTTGGAAAGTTCTATAAAACTTCCCCTAAAAATGGGATCAATATTACATGATTTCGAGTTAGATGAGCTCGTTTTTCCCCATCAATCAATCACAACAAAACCATCGATCGACTACGACTATAAGGCGATACTTTTTCAACCCCTATAATTGCATATCGAGCATAATTGGTTGCATATTTCACTAGTTGAGTTGAAACTTAAAGTCGAATGTTGTGTTCTTATTGTGCGTGATTTGAGAAGATATTAATGCTGAAAGTGAGCACCAACATTACTTCAATTAATTTGCAGCTCATATTATAATAAATGGTGGAATAACTTGTAGAGTATTTGTTTGTACGAACTTTGAGTCTCACCTAGACGATCCGCTAGGGACTCGATTATTTGTGTTTTCGTAGATTTTTTATGGGAGGCTTATTATTTAGAAGTATTCAGTACACATTGGGTTAACTTAGAGAGCTTTTAGCTTATCTTTTTCTGTACAGTTGAAGGAAGAAAAATAACAAGTAAGACATTGGGGTAGTAATAGAAACTAATTTTTTATTCAATAAGTTGTAACACAACTAAAATATCTCGAAAATGACAAAATATATGGAGACAGTTGACACCCCAGTCTATATTATATACGAATTTCAACGACTGTGACCCCATAACATTTAAAAAATACGACTAGAGCTAATGAAAATTTCGAAAAACTTAATTTTTTGATTAAAAACCACGTGTGTTAGGAGATCTAAAATTCCCCTTCTATACTCCATAAACTGAAATGAAGTACAGATAGATAGATAGAGAAAAGTTAGAGCTATAATTGTGAGCTGTGCCCGTTTTAATTCGTTTCCTCGTTGTTCGTAAAACAACACCCAAAGTTGCGTGATTTTTGCAAAATTTTGCATCCAGTAACACGAGATTTGTGAATGGTTAGAAGGAGAGGATACTGAACGACGCAATTGCCTCTTTACTTGTCTCTCAACAATTGCACTGGAATTTTTGGGTTAAAATCTTTGGTTTATTAATCAAACTTTGTTCCTTTGGGTTTGAATAACTTAAATTGAGACACTTTTGTTCTGTTTGAAGATCAAACATGCGCCTTTTGGCAAATTTGCTCCATTGAATCCATAAAAAATGAGTTATTTTGATTTAATTTCCCAGCTAAATTCTAGTTTTCTCACCAACATCTTCATATTTTTGAGGAAAAGTACTTGACCAATGGAATTAGAGCAAATTTTATCAAACAAATCTTCAAATTTTGAGCTAAAAGTGTAAATTGTTTCTAAATTTATATTGGAATCAAATAAAATGATAGAAACTCTTAGATATAAGGCAGAAGTTCTACTTTTTTCTAATTTTGCTTATAAAAATTTGGAAGACTTCAATATTAATGGAAATAAAGCAAAATTTATTACTAAAATCTCGAAATTACGGATTAAAAGTGCTAGATTTTTCTAAAATTTCAATAAGAATCAAATAAATCAAAATTTCTCGATGCAAGGCAAAATTTCTCACATAAAATTCTTAAAAACTAGAACTATAGAGTTATTTTTTATCAAATTTTGATGATGTCTATCAAGATTCCAGGAATATCTTCTAAATAGAGTAAAATCAAAAAGTAACGAGCACATGATAACAAAAGGCAAAAGTAGTGTGGAAAACAAAAAATGAACCGAAACACCAAAATAACGGAGTATTTTCTATAAGGATTTACTTTATTTTCTATAACATAAATTCATTTATAAAAGAAGAGAAGATTTACGTTCATAATAATCCAACAGTTATATTCGCTAACACGTAAACCTGGACAAACAATTGGATGGGAAGTATTATCTCAAGAAAACTGGATCGTGACCTAGAACTTTAAACAAAAAATTAAAATTAAAATAAAACAAAACTAAAACGCTTGAATTAAATAATTATAAAACTGCGATTTTACAACCAAATTCCACTTCGCAGTTCTTACTAGTAGTAAAAACTGTCGACTACTGGAAGAAAAACCCAATTTATTCGAGCAATTCCAGCAAATAAAACAGTTTAGACTTGTGAAATATCAGCATAAAAGTCTAGTCTTTCAGGAAATAAACGGCAAAGTTAATAAAATAAATGAACGTATTCGATAGGCGGTTCTTTGTCTGTGTTGCATTTCCGTTGATTGTCAATAGAAAAATTGTTATTTCCGTTTCTATGTTTTTTAAAGGTTTAATTTAATTAATTTACAAACAAGCGACTAATTGATATTTCCCAATATTTTACTAGTTTCTATAGAATACGAATCAATAAAAAGGTAATAGAATTGATAATTGCTGTATTCATTGAATGAACTTCATACTCTACTTCCACTTTCAAGAAAACTCATTAAAAATTAATTAATTTCGATATTATTATTATTATAAATTTTGCTCTATTGTCTGACTTATCTGAAAACTCATAACAATGCTATATTAGAAATACAAGGATGCTTCAAACTAGTTGAATAATAACTCTAATAGAATTTCTTCGATAGAAAAGGAACAAATCGTGTAAAAATTGCGAAGTTTGTTAAAAAAATCCTTTATAGTCTATATGGTCGCAATTAAATTCCTAATTAGGTTATTCTCTCCTATAAAAACAAATATCGACTGCGTTTTCAAAGGTAAATGATGCCAATTGTGAGAAAGGTTGAATTACACAGGTGTCCAATGGTGAACCGAACTTTTCCTAGTGGGACATTTCAAAGTTTCAAGATAAGTCCTATCGGATGAACTATTTGAAAAATATTTGGAACATTTGTAGGAGCACCCCCAGAGAATATTTGAGCTAAAGTTCATCCCTGTAGTTCTGGGAAGAGCGCTTTTTCTGGGTAATGTAGAGATTCTCACCAATCAACAACGCACATAAAACGGCCACGACTAACACAAAGAGCTTCAAAAAGTTGTTTTTTGTCGTTGTCTTGCATTGTGTCCTGAGAAGATTGCGAAAATTACTGAATTCGCCCACACAATGAAGCTCCATTGACCTTCTACTAACGATACCGAAAATAGATTGAATTTAATGAAAATAGACTTCAACTACAAAGCAACATAGAAAATCAACATGAACAAAAACCGTCAATTACAATAAAAGTAATTTACATTGTTTGAACAGTAACAGACTAATATGAGTGATGTGAACCAAGAAAACAAACACTACCCCAACAAAGACACAAAATAACAACTTTTTGGGAGTATCTTTAGACAAACGTACTTTTTATAACAACACTCACAATCGATTTGTAACACAATCCCGAAATAATGAGGATTGTTTACTAGTTAAAAGTTCGGTGGTTGGAAAGACAATAATCCAATTGAATCATAAGCGGAACATTCATCAATTATCCTCCCCTTATATTTTGTCAGATTTAGTTTGAAATTCTGTTAGAGATAAAGTCAATCCCCAGAAGCCTACTTTATAGGCTCAAAGGGGCGATTTTTTATTGTTTCAATAATTTATAAGAAAATGTGAGTTTTATTTGACGCTAAAGTCTTGTTACAGATGATAAAAATGATGGTAACTGTGGTGTGTGTCTACACGATTTGCTGGCTACCCTACAATGTCCTTTTGGTAAGTTCCATTATTGAGATAAAAGCCTGTTTCTTGCTGTCTTGCCTTTGTGTAATGAAAATTGAGTCTATGATTAGAAAATAGAATTACACCAGGTCGCATGACAATAAAGTCAAGTTTATATTTCTAAAGAACGATTGGGCAAGAATCAAGTACATCTTTCCTCACTTAAAAAAACCAAGTAGATTTTTCTTTGAACACAAATAATTAAAATCTATAGAGATTATTAGGTTGTCAGATATTAATTGAGACAGAGTACGGTTTTCAAAGGAATTACATTGAATCCATTAGGCAGTAAAAATTGGAGAAGATTTCGATGGATTTTCATCATTAGAACTTCCACACACTCAGTTAATTAGCTCTTATCTTGCACATACAGATGTTCTGCTATCGTCAAAATTTTAGATGGAAATTAATTAAACTTTTCCAATATTTGTTCAAATCGAAATTGGCCATACCGTATCACTCAACGGCAATTTATTATTCTTTTTAATAAGAGGCGAAATTCTGCAAACAACTTTATTGTCATCTGCTTAAGAATTTTCGCTTCATTTGAACTAAAACAGATTGTAGATTAATTTGCGATTTTCTCAATTACAGATCGTTAGCGAACACGTTAGTGATCGTTTAATGACATTTCTGTATTTCCCATTACACGGTCTAGCAATGTCGCACGCCTGCTACAATCCCATCATCTACTGCTACATGAATACACGATTCCGTGATGGACTTATACAAGTCCTACGATCGATGCCGTGTTTTCGTCAATGTCTACCGGCTTTAACCTCATCATCATCCACGGGATTTCCGCATACAGGTAAATTCCAGTTTGACGAAATCGAAGAACGGTTTTTCGCCCGGCGCATCCACCAAAATTACACCCAAATTGTAAATTTGAATTTGCGCTTCAAAAACGAATTAGTAGACCTAAAGAACAAATTCTTGTGCCTTTATAAATTAATTTAAAATCTTCAATTTTTTGAAAGATTTATACAAGTTCTACGATACTTTTCCGTTTGGAGCATCCTTTAAAATTGCACCCAAATCGTAGATAATTCTAATTGCCGCGTATAGAATTCTAATTGGAATAATTTGAGAGAACGGTCCCGCCCGGCGCATCCACCAAAATTACACCTAAATTCTCAATAATTCGTGATTTTAAATTGCGCGCTTCTAGAAATCGAGTTGGTGAGCTCGTACAACCAAACTCTTGAGCTTTTTAAGAGCATGAAATTCAAGATTTTCAGTTAAATTCTGTTGTTTTTCGATTTAAATCGGGATTTAAATTAATTCAGTCAACATAAATCATGTCTAATTGCATAAATACTTAAATAGGTATTTAGTGGATTTTCTAGATAGAAAATCCACTCATTGTCTGTTACTTCCTGTTAGTTAATTATAGTCATCAAGAAAATTCAATTTTCTTATATAAGTGGATTACAAGACGCTTGATTGATGATAATAAAGCAACGACAAAAGATGGAATTATCAATGATAATTCGACATTGATAGAGTGTCGACTACAATTTACGAAGGATATTCAAGCTTATGTTATTTTTACCGTGCAAATAAATAACAAATAATAAAAGATTCAATAGAACTCTCGTCCACGATCTAGTATCACGTCTATCAAATGTCGAGCACAATAAAAATGATACCTGACGGTTTCGTTTACAACACGAAGCAAAGTAAAATCTAAACCGCTTTAAAACGACACGAATTCCGTGCCAGTTTTTTTGTTCTAATTCCATTCATTTGCAGGCATTGAAGGTACAGAAAGTACAGTGCTGCATCGGAACAACACATCAACAACTTATATCAGCATGAAACGGAAAAACTACCGTATGTCAACCTATAATCACCAATTACCGGTCAGATCGGCTTCATTAATGCGCCATACAAACAGTCATAATAACAACAACAATAATGGAATTAGACGGATACGTTATCCACAACATATAATGGATGAACAAATCTAAATGTAAATAAAAATATCTTTGTTTCAATTAATTAAATGTATGAATGATGGATGTTTTATGTTGAATGTTGTTTAATAAAAATGCAATTCAATCATCCGAATTCATTTACACCCTTCAGTTCAATTGACAAACTCAGTGATGGATTTTAATAATAATTAACCAGAGAATTTTCGACAATATAGGGCGGACCATTCGAAATATCTGAGGATTTCTAGGGAGGTCTCCAGAGAATCTTTTAGCAAGACCTGAAACCCATAGCTAGTCCGGAAGTCGATCAAAAAGCGCTTTTTTTTAATAATGTCGCGATTTTTACCAATCAACTATGCATACAAAACGACTAAGAATGATCCAAAGATCCTGGAGAGGCTGTTGGTTTCCGTTTTATTCCATTGTGCCCCGGATAAATACAAAAATGACTTCCAGCTTAAGAGACCGGAGCAGAACTTGGTACAGAAGTGGAAACTTTAACGAACGATTTCTCTCTAATTTTTCAAAAGAAATTCAAGATTTTAGGCTTGTTCGATAGCGTGTTTCAAACTCCAGAACAAGAGTTTTATAATTTTGGAAAATGTTGTGGTAATTTTGCGTTATAGATGAAAATATAGAAGCATGTGTTTGTTAAATTTTCCCCAATAACTCAGCTCAGTTTGTTTGCATTGAATTTGGGATTTAATCGATAGACCGTAAAGCTAAACAAATAAGGAAAGCTCCATTAGTTTTCGCAAATAAAAAAACTGTTCTTGAAACTGTACAGTTTTGTATGATCCGCCCTGTATTCACACAATGTACTTGAATTCAAATTTGTATTCATCGAACTTTTATATGATTCTGACAGTTGAAATCATCGAATTTATAGCCCGTATTATGATATTTGTTCACAATAAAAGAAGCCCAAATTGACAACGGTTTTCAATTAAATAGAAAGATTACTCGAATATTTTCACATATTGAAATCTACTCTAATGGTTGTATAACTCATTGATTTTAATTTGTATGACTTTAATTAATTTTGTAAAATATCACGTAAATTAGATAGAAAATCAATTTAATTTGTCAATCACAAATCGAGAAATTTCGCTTATTATGGCGGCACAAAATTGATAAATTATTGGAAACAGTCGTTGCAAAAATAGCCAACAAAAGGCGTCCCCTTGAATTGGCTCAAGATTGGATTTCTTAATAAAAGCTCTCCCATAAATTGTTATTTTATTACAAGTAGATTAAAAATGAAATATGTGAAATAAACGAGTCGTTTACATCAAGAACAACAATTCAAAATCTTATTTTATAAACTTTGAACAAAGACAGGCGGTTATAATTAAATTCCCTTTGATTAACAACTGATTGAAAGGTGAACTTTAGCGAAATTCGCTCACCTGAAGATCGAAAGTTTTTAATTAATAATCGCTGTCGAATCGAGATGGAGAGGAAATATCGCCTCAATATCGATCAAGTGGCATTTTACAATTTGCGGTAAATCGTCCTTATAAACCAAACGCCCCAGTTGTACAATTTTCTATCTAAATTGTTTATTTGAACATATTTCAAGTGTACGCGCCGAGAATTCCGAAAATCGTCTAGAAAGTAGATTGACGATCACTACAAATATTTCTTCAAGAATTAACTAATTGACAATACTAGTGATTTGTTCTATTTCGTTTTCTAACAAGATTAACAACAGCGATAACATTTATAAAATGCCCTATCGATTGCCTCTCAATTTCCACTTCATCAATTTACGTTTACTCTAGTTATTGTTGGAATAGAATCATGCGAATTAATTCTACTCCAATATTTGCACGTAGTTTCGGTGATGAATTGATGCGACATTTACAGCGGTATTGTTGACCGAATTTGATTCGTTTCCTTGAAGAAAATATCGAAAATTGTGTGCTTATCGTGTTTTGAGAATAATCAACGAAAAATCGTTAATTCGGAGTGAATTATTGCAAATTTCACTCGTTAATCTACGTGTCGCTTTCATCAAGAAAGAAAACGAAACAATGATTGATGTTCTTCGTAACTCGATTCCAAGTTGTACAAGTTGATTATTTCTCGAAATTCTATTACGGTGATTGTATCTGTTCGTAAACATCCATTTTGATAAAGTTTAGCACACGAATTGTGTAATCTCTACGATTGGAAGCTCTCCGATATTGTATCGTTGTTAAATTCGTGACGATAACGGTGAAATTTTTACAGAATTGCCATCGAATTGGAAGACTATTGAGCAATATGAATTTGATTAAAGTGGACCACTTGAGGTTGAAATATCCACAATATCGAAGACATTAAATCAAACAAGTGTACTTTTTACGATCAACGTTACAGATTTTTCTAGAAAGTTCTAAGATTCTTTTGATTCAATTTAAAGAAAATTCCTTTGTTCGCTTATTTTTCCAAGATTCAATCGTAAGGGAAGTCGACGTTTTGTTTGTACGCCAAGACAAGATTGGAAAGTTAGTAAATGAAAAAGATTTGCTTCAATATGATGACATCTAGAGGAAGCAATAGCGCAACCATTTACCGGAACGGATTGTGAAATTTTCATTGAATTTGAATTGAATTTGAAATAGACGTGAACAGTTAAATTCTCGGTTTAAAATCCATGAACTATCTTCACAATCCAATATTATCAACCCTGTTTACATCGAGTTATAACTAACCTGGTAACTCGGTGAGAAACTAGATGCGTTTATATCTATTGATAGAAACTGTCGTTTATTTTTAAAATACCCGCCAAATTCCTCCTCAAACTGTCTTCACAATATTGACCCAGTTTACATCTAATGACTCAGGGAGCGTTTACATCGTTGTTAAAACGTTGTGAACTAAACTGACTTAATATTGTGTAAACGGGTTTAATGCTCTTATCTAAGTTAGCAACGTAGTTGTCGTTAGATGTAAACGGGGTCGTTTTTGCTATCAAAATATTGCAGTATTGTTCATGTGCCAAAGCAATTTTGGGCTACAAATTGGAATATCTCGATTTTATTTGTAATTCTGTATTGATCAAACAAAATAAAACCCATGAAACATACTCAAAATAAATATTATCTATAAATAGATTTATTTATCGTTTAAGTTCACAAGGCATTTTCCATCTTCTCGATAAACAACAAATTATCTTATTCCATATCTTTTTATTGTTAGTTCTGTATGGTTGTTATACTAGAAAATATTGTTATTTATTAAAAAAAAATTGTGTAATTATTAAATGATAATGTGAAGATTTATGTGCAAGTTTCATTATTGTCATTATTAATACTGATGTGTTTTTCCGTGTTGTTCTACTTAAAATACGTATTGAAATTCGATAAGATTAGTCTTGTGTAGTAATTGTAAGTTTTCACATTTAAAAACCAGTTTTACTCGTAATGATAATAATAATGGATAATTAACGTGTAAATTAACATAATACAAAATATGGCCGATATTCAAATGTTGCCCAGTTGTATTACATTCTACGATAATCGGGTAAGTTCACTAATTTTTGTATTAATTTTAGAATTTTGATAAATGTCAATGTTTGAAGGTTAAATAAATACGTCAATATTGGAATATTGGCGGTATAAAAATTAAATAATAGATTTCTAATCAAACTAAAACCGGTAAACTCTCGAGAGTATACCGGAAATACTACACACCGGAACTATTGAACTAAATTCCCATTGTTAATTGTTCATATTTGATGGTTTTATTGATAATACTTCCAACTATAGGAATTTATTGATCTAAACTAGTTATTATTAAAGTTGAACAGGGGTGTCGTGAGAATACGTGCCGCTATCAGGCAAACACTTTTGTTATCCTAAGTTATTTGCGTTTTTATTTTACTGTGTTAGAAAATATTTCAGGATTCTACATTAGGCGAAAATAGCGCTCTTGTTCTAGAATTTCAAGACTTTTATATAAGAAATGTCGCTTGTTTTCAGTACGTTTTGATTTGTTAGGTTCTAGAAGAAATTTTTGAAAAATGTAGCACTTTTAGGCTAAAATTTGAAGATTTTTGAAAATATTCCAATATTCTAAATGGTCATGGTTAAAATTTTAAAATATAGCACTATTGGTACAAAAATAGCACTATTTTGATAAGGTCTGTTTCATTGTAGTTCTCTATTACTCGAGTTTATAATTAAAATTTTGAAAAAAAACTCAAAAAACTCCACATTAGTCCGAAATTTCAAGTTTTTCCCAAATTTTGTTGTATTCTTAGAAATCTTGCAGCATTCTAGCTTGTCATAATCAAAATCTGACAAAAATACGATTCTTGTACTGGAATTTCAAGATTTTTACAAGAAATGTAAAAAATTTTGACACTTTGAAATTGCTTAAATATTATAATTTAAATGTTAGAATGTTTAGAAAGTTTCAATTTAAAATTCAAAATTCGATTCTAAAGACTTTTTAAATAGATTTCGTATGATAAAATCGATCATTAATTCTTAAATCGATCCACTTTGAGCGAAATTTCTGTAGAACATTTTACCATTAAATTACTATAAAAAATAGCCCTCAAAAATTTTTTCAATTGCCTAAACGCTAGAGACGTTTCTCGGAGTTAAATATAAAAGACGAATGGATAGAATGAACGAGAAATTGTGATTCAAAACACGTTTAATCTTAATTACTAGCGGTTTAAGTTTTAAATATTCGCGAATATTCGTAACGATCTTTAATTCTGCGATAATCAATAAATTTTAGTATTCGAACAAATAAGCTTGAATGCAAGAGAAATAAAAGAATTATAGAAGAATTGTAGATAAAGGAAATTAGTTAGTTCAACCACAAATCATTCCGATTTCCATTTATTAACCACAATAATCAACAGAGTGATTTATTTCGCTTATATTGAGCTTTACATTAATGCAACAAATTTACGTCTACCGGTATTATCAGAAATTTAAATTTAAGTTTCATTGAATTTCAACAACAATAAAGATAAAAATCGCCGTAGAATTCTATAGTGGATTTGATGAAATATCGATCCATTTCAAATATCGAAACTTTTCACAACTTGTTTTGACAACACAAAAAATGACAAATTCTACTGATCAAAGAGTTTTTGGACATCTAAAGACTGGCCTGGATTCAATTGAATTATTGTGCGTTTGATGGACTTCAGAATAACTCATTTCGAGTTACATTTTCATCTACTCCGGTCTTTCACGGGCCGTTTGATTGTCAAGGAAATTAAGCCTGGAGAAAAAGCGGCTCTCTTTTCAAAATTGGAAGGAACACATGTTAGAAATGTTTTAATTCTTGAATTTTCCCCCATAGAAATCATCCGTGAAAAACCCACAACTGTATATTTGAATAATATTGAACCTGCTACAATTTAGAATTTCCGTTAAAGTTGGAAACCACAACGATAAACCAGCAAAACTAGTTTGAAAATCATTCGTATTCCAAACATGATTACATTTAATACAGTGCAAATTGACGAAGGCCACTGTATTGAATTATCATCTATGGAATATTAATTGTGAATCTTCATATTTGATTTGAATAAAATGCACATTGTATATGAGAAATCAACTTTTCTAATATTGGAATTGATGTAAATATGTTCTAGCACGTACAGTTTTATAATGAAAGTTTGATTAGAATTTCTATAACAATCAGGAGTTTATTTGTTAGTTTGTCGATTAAAAGTTAATTAAATCAATCAATATTCCAATTAATATAACGACAATGTTGTCAATCTTCGATTAAATCGCTTTATTGAACTGAATTACATTTAAAATTCGTATATTTTCAATATTCTGTTCATTCAACAAAGACCCAATAGTTTCTAATTGGAACCTCACGGATTTCTGCTTCTGATTCCCCAAATGCGAAATTTCCGCAAGATTTCTGTTTCTGTTTGTGAACTTTTAAGCAGATATATAATGGAAATTATTAATATGAGAAAAATATCAATATCAATATCTAATAATCGATTTCTCGCTTGTTTGAAGATATATTGTAACGACTCAAATATCACTAGAAACAGCATTTTAAGGAGCATCTGAAGACATATTTTGTTTTCAAAAATTCCAATTGAATTCTGGGTTACAGAGGATAATCTTGGAGCACGTTTTTTCTAGTTTTCTCACATTTCTTCTATAATTCAGCAAATATTAACCATTTCTCAATGATTTTCTCACAAAATATAGCAAATTGATAAAGTTTTTCAACGAGTTTGCTCATTTTCTTGGAAATTAACAGAAACTATAGAGTTTACATTTTTTTGATTCAGTATCAGAAAAATATCCGTTTTTAATGATCAATATCTTGTTTATTTTATGAAATATTGAAATGAGTAGAGTAGTATTAGAAAGAGCAATTCAAGGAGTATTTAAGAGCGTTATTTTAGTTTGAAAAATTCTGTGAATTCTGAGTCACAAAGGATAATCATGAAGTGTATGCTATTTCTAAATATTTCATATTTCCCCTAAAATTTGCAAATGTTGATTTTTCAATAATTTTCTAACAGTTTGAAAGAGCTTTCCAAACTTCCCAGGAATGTTCCAATAGATCTGTTAAATTCTCACGAAACTGACAAACTGGATTATGCTTGTAATTTTCTGAAAAGTTGACAGAAAATCTGTTTCCAATTCTGTTTCTCTTATAAATAACTAGAGATAAGAAGTTGCTATGAACCAGATTAGGGGCAAAATTCGTGCCAAACATTTATTTCCCTTTATATTTGTCGTCTTTAAAGGAAACTGTGCAAAAATCGAACCCAATTAACTCTAGGTCAGTTATGCAGATGATCTAATTATAGTGAATCCTACTAATGTCATTATCGACTCGTTAAGCTCATCATATTCATCATCGTACTCGAATATAAATCAGTTTTAATTTTATCTGTGGGTTGTTATCATACCAATAACAATATTTTCTTATTTTTTCGATTAACTTGAACAAAGTAACAGTGTTAAAAACGACGATAATTTATCCTCTTTGTAAACATATTTTTCTAAAACTGAACAATTATCGGTGTTTATTAATATTGTTAATAATAATAATAATAAAATAAAGAATATAAATGACAAAACAACCGGACGAGAAATTAGTTTATTTCCATTACAACTGCCATATCACGATAAAAAACTGTAGACAAATGGAGAAAATCCAATCGAATTTAAGTTATACGATGCACCACGATTTCGGTGAGTGTATCAAGCATGAAAAGGTGAGACAGATTCGTTAACAACTTCGAAACTAATTTAAACTTGTCTCTGTTAAAATAACTGAAAGAATTTCAATTATTTTCGTATTATCTAAACTAAATCAAATTAAATTACAGTTATGTTACAGTGGCCAGAAATGTCAGCGGATACCTGAAGCTTTAATCAAGCTCTATGGCCCAAAAGTGCAAAGTTTAGATCTCAGCTATAATGAACTGGTGACTTTACGTGGATTAGAAGGTTTCCCACTACTTAGAGAACTTGTATTAGATAATAATCAACTCGGTGATTCGATAATTATCCCTTATTTGCCGTATTTACACACATTATCACTCAATAAAAATCTTGTAAGTTGAATTTTTAAATAAATTTATAAGATTATTAACTTGAGAAGTGTTCCAGATTAACGATATAGAAGATTTGTTATTGAAAATTCGTCATAATCTACCCGCTTTAACTTATTTGAGTATATTGGGGAATAAAGCGTGCCCGAATCAGTTATCCAATATCGAGAACGACGAGGAAGATTACCAGCGTTACCGGTAAGTTGTTTTCGATTATTTCTTCCCTCTCTTGAAAAACGGTGGCTATCAATCAAAAAAATCTGTAAAGTTTTACGTCTCTTATTAAAATTTCAATCTTATAAATCTCCAATGTTGTCCCATAATTTAGCCGCTTTCTATTTCGTATTGTTCGTTCAATTAAATCCAAACGTTTTCGTAACGTAGTAGTTGAATTAATTTTAATGGAAATTGTGTTTTTGTTGACGTTTCAGTTTCTACGTACTGCACCATTTACCCAATTTGCGATTTCTCGATTCGAATAAAGTACAAGAATTCGAACGGGTCGAGGCTAGACGGCGTGGACAATTTATGAAAATTGTACGACCGAAAGTTATTACAACAAATGATGAATTAACAGCAGCAAATTCGACAAGACGAACGAATAAATTCACACCGTTACCGAAAACTATGCGAAAGCCGGACGATTATAAAAGTTCGTATTTTGAATGTTATATTTAAGAAGAATAAATCGCCGTTAATACTTACAGGTGCTTATGGTAAATGCCGATATCGTTACAATGGGAAACATTCAGAAGGGAATCGATTTATCTCAAATAATGATCTATAAAATTGTATCTCTGTTAATTTGAGTTGTTATTTTTAAATATAAACAGATTTAATAAAAAAAGTTGATATTTATCTGTTCAATTAATAAAACAATGACCTTTCTAAAAATGCTTCAATTCGACTTGTAATTTACACAAATTCCGATGAATATTGCCATAAAAACCGGCTAAGATTGGAGAAGTTATATGAGGAACCCTATTATTCGAGTAGTTTTGTAAAAAAATATTTTGAGTATATATAGAAGAGTCCCTGAATATTATTTCAGGAAAATTTGAACCTCGTAGCTCATCGGGAAGTTGTTCAAAAACGCGCGTTTTAGCTGTAAACGAGCTAAACACAACAAATGACTCATATACAAGGTGCGTTCCATAAGTAATGCGATACAAATAATTAAACATTTTCAAAATAGCACCCTCTTGCGTCGATACACTTCCGGAGGCGGTGTTTCCATGCCTGGAAGGCCTTTTCCGGAATGTCCTTTAGAGCTGATGTAACATGCGTCTGGATGTTTTCAATCGTGTCCCAATGTTTTCCTTTCATGACTCCTTTTAACCTAGGAAACAAAAAAAAGTCAGCGAGAGCCAGGTCAGAACTGCAGGGAGGCTGGGGAACCAATGGGGTGTTGGTCCTGGCCACGAAGTCGTTGACAATGAAGGCACCGTGACTCGGCGCGTTTTCGTAGTGAACTTTCCACGTGTCTTTGATGTCGCTTCGGCAGCGCGAGACGCTCCTTTTCAGTCTTTTGAGCATTTCCAAGCAGAAAGCTGAGTTCACTGTAGTCCCGGTAGGTACGAATTCGTGGTGGGCAATGCCTCGGACGTCAAAGAAGAAAATGAGCATGGTTTTGATCTTGGACTTGCTCATACGTGTCTTCTTGGGACGGGGCGACGATGGAGTGTGCCACTCTCAACTCTGCCTTTCTGTCTCAGGGTCGTACTGAAAAATCCACGACTCATCACCAGTGATAACTGAGTTTTCACACATTTCCAACATTTCTCGGCATCGAAGCACCCGCATGTGCTTTTGTTCGATGGTCAACACTTTTGGGACGAGTTTGGCACACACCTTTCTCATGTTCAAATCTTCAGTCACAATGCGGAAAACGGTAGTTTTTGCCATGTTTAGAGTTTGTGCTATCAATTGAAGGCTCAGTCGTCTCTCAGAGTTTAAACAATCGCGCACACACGTCACATTTTCGTCGACTCGTGAGGTTGATGGCCGTCCACTGCGAGGTTCATCGGTAATCTTTTCTCGGCCCTCCATAAACGACTTGTGCCATCGGAAAACTTATGATTTGGACAAGCAATCAATCCCAAAGGTATGCTGAAGTAATGGAAACATTTCGGTGACGGACTTCCCAAGTTTAATGCAAAATTTGATAGCGTTGCTCTACAGAATGATCCATTGTGTCGCGTTACATAAACTCAAAACGGAGTTGACGGAAACGCACGTCCTGACTCTCTGGCAGCTCGCATCCAAATGAAACAAAGAGCGTTTTGAAGCTAACACCCTCCTCCACTTAGCCCAGCCGGTTACAACACGCTGTGGTGTACCGTTGCGTCAGAAAAGAATTGGTCGCATTACTTATGGAACGCATCTATTTTGAAGAACTCCCAAATGAGCTACGAGACCACAATATTCTAAGGAATCCTTATATTTTTTATCGCCAAATAATACAATCTTTTAATTCTGGATCCCTAAAGAGTAGAATTACCTCTATTCAACTTTAGGACCCGCACCAATTCTCTTCGACTCGGTTCCCAAAAACAGTTGATGTTTGATCCACGATTTCTCGGTTGTTTATCAATTAATTTAAATGATTGGTACAGTATTGAAAAGAGCATTTCAAGGTGCTTCTAGAGGTACTTTTCCTTTAAGAAAATTCCAGTTAAATTCTGAGCTACAAAATTTTATTTTTCCGCCTACAACTTCGCTAATATTAATTATTTTGTAATGATTCTCACTCAGCATATAGCAAATTGAAAGGGTTTTCTAAATTTTTAAGTAATTTTCGATAGTTTTCCGGGAAATTAATAGAAATATTAATTTTTTTAAACTATATACAACAAGTATTGTTCTTTATTTCGAACGCAACGATTCCTCTGAGAAACTCTCAATCTATCTGGATTCACTTACAATTGAGTTGAAGAAAATCGGCGAAAACGTCGCAATTTTGTGCATAGGTAATAAAAAATATTGAAACTTTTCTATAAGTTGAAAATTACTCATTCGAATATGACAGCGTCCTCTCTTTTCGATGCCTTTAGTCCTATCGGAAACCTTCCCCAGGACTAGTTTTGTTCGGAATCTAGAAGAGGGAGTTGGCGATTTGTATAGAATGATGGCAAGAAATTGCACAATTTTACTAACATTACAGAATTGCGTCATAAAATTTAATAATGTATCATAAAATTTTATAATTATTTAAACCCACACATTGGGAATTGAATTTTTTAAATTTAATTGATTTACATTATTTTATATCAAAATAAAATGTATTGAAAATATTTCACAGTCTATCAGCGAATAATAATACAACTTTAATGAAAATAATTATGAATAGTATATATTTATCCATCTCCGGAGAATTTTATAAAGCTTACAGTTTATATATTGACGGATTTATTGCGAATTTCAAATTGTTTCTGTTATTATCGGATAGTACAATGTTCTCTCAGCTATTCTTGCTTCTTATTTCATCTTTTACTTCATGTCTTAACTATAAAGAATTCGTAAGTTGTTCAATTCAACACAATAATTCGAATATTAATTGGATAATTGATAGCAACCTGGACGGTGTTCGGATTGTTTGGATCCTAACAGTAATACGGTAAATTTGTTTTTAAATTTTCTTATAATTATAATGATAATAATGCAAATATTGTAGGAAATGACAAATTTTTTCAAAGAAAACAGTGCGGTAAGTGCAATAATCCTAAAATTATCATATCTTATAACTTTCTGAAAAATTCCAGTGGGATTGTTCGGATGAAGCCGAAGCCGAACCCACAGAAAACAATGACCAGCTTCAAACACAAATAACGGTTGATCATTTTTTAATAAAATCATACGTTAAACATCACTACGCTTCCACCTATGTGACAAATCAAATTACAAATCGAGGCGTCAAAAAGCAACAGGCTGTCTTTTCGATATTTATCCCGTCAAGGGCGTTCATATCAAGCTTTATTATTGAAGCCGACAATAAGAGATACAAATCGCAAATTGAAAAACGTCAAAACACACTACAAAATAAGCCAGGCCATGAAGGTAGTCCATTACGAAAATTCCAAGTAAAAACGAAACTAAAACCAAACGAAACAGTCATCTATCATCTTGTATACGATGAGTTATTAGCGCGTAAAAACGGCAAATACAACCTAGAATTGAACGTTCATCCCGGCCAAACTCTCAGGAATCTGGACGTTGAAGTTCTAATCAACGAACAACAACCGCTACGTTTCGTTAGAACGCCATTGTTGATAACACCCGGCGATGTGGAGAAGAATAATTCAGCGTTAGAACCTCAGGCTGAAATCACACGCAACGATAAGGCGACAGTTCGTGTGCGATTCCGGCCGAGTATCGAACAACAGAACAAATTTACAAACGCTTTAGAAGGAAACATTCAAAATGGGTTAGATGCACAATTTCGAGTCCATTATGACGTTATGCGCAACTCACCAGGAGGAGAAGTCGGTTTATTATTTTCGGAAATTTTAATTTCTAATTTTCTCCAATTTAGGTTCTATTACATGGTAAAAATTTCGTCCATTTCTTTGCACCAGAACACCTGAAACCGCTACCGAAATTTGTGATTTTTGTACTCGATACTAGTAGCAGCATGCATGGGGTACGGATACGACAATTAAAATCGTCAATGCAACAGATTTTGCCACAATTGAAACCCGATGATTTGTTCACAATTATCGAATTCGCTTCGAACGTGTTCGTTGTCGATGTTGAGAGTAAGAAGGGTACGAAGATGATCATTAAAGGTAGCAAGATTAGCGATTATGAGAATTTCGAGAAGAGTTTAGAGGTATTCAATGATTGATTTTTGTAGATTCTTATTGTAATATTCGAAAATTTTAGAATAAAACCATACCAGCTCCTGTGAAACCAACAGAATCGAACGTCAATCAAGCTATAAAACATATCAACAAATTCAGAGCAGGAGGTTCTACGAATATGATTAGCAGTCTACAATTAGCCATATATATGGCAAAACAAACCCAAAAAAACACCACGACGAAATACGAGCAAATTATAATGTTTATAACGGATGGTGAGCCGACATATAGGAATCAAACGAAAGCTGAAACGACTGAAATCGTCACGAAATACAACGCAAATATAGCCTCAATATTCTCAGTTGCTATAAGCACACAAGCCCATTATTCATTCTTAAAACAACTATCATCATTGAACCGTGGGGTGGCTCTATTTATCAAAAACAGCAAGGATATTTCAGTGTTATTGAAACGATTCTTCAACATATACTCAACTCCAGTTTTAGATAATATCCATTTCTTATATGGCGTTAATGGAACAACTCTAACGCAAAAAAATTTTGCGACGTTCTTCGAAGGAACAGAACTTGTAGTGGCCGGAAATTTCGGTAGATATTTCCTTAATTTCCCATTTTTTTTTTAATTTATAGATTTTTTAGATAATCTACGAATTCAGCCTCAAGTTATTGCAAATAGCCAACAAGGCCAAGTCGGTTTTTTGCCTTATGTTAGCGCATCAACAACGCCATTAGATCGAATTTGGGCCTATTTGAAGATACATCAAAATATTCATGATTTATTAAAGGATAATGTTTCAGAGAAATTACTTGTAGATACTTTAAATCTAGCATTGGCGTATTCGTTTGTTACACCGTTATCATCGTTAACTGTTAATGATCATAATTCCGGAACGATTTATGATGATCTATTGTTGAAACCGAATTATAAACCGATTAAAGATTTGAGTTCGGTTCTAGTGGTAAAAGATTTGATAATCTCGCAGTATGTGCTTCCGATTGAATTGCAAGAAAAAGAGGAAAAGTAACCCTAAATATCCAAATTTCATTTGATAATATCTATTGAGAAAATAAAATAAATAATTAATAATATCTTTTTCCTTTCTTCTTTCTGGTGAAATCTTTAAATTGATGACATTGTTGAGGGAAAATTTCTATCGAAAATAGCGATTTAATAGATAAATTAATAGTTTTAGTCAATTTTAGGATGATATTTGAATTCAAGACATTTTCCTCATCAACTCTAACGAATTTTCTTATCAAATCGTTAAACTAGGAGTTTAAAACAATCGAATCTTCAAACGAGAAGACACAATTTTAGTCATATTCTTAAAAAACTTTGTCCAGTAATACTAGAGATTGTAAAAGATACAATTTAGACACTTTTAGTCTATTTTGGAAAGAATGTTCCAGTTTAAGCTTCTTTTTTAAGAAACTTCTAGCCCCCCTTTTAATTTTTCTATCGAATCGTCAAATGGAGAGATTTTAGACAATTTGGAAGATAACTCACTGATAGTCAAAGTTTTAGCACATTTTTTCAAATTCTCAATTCTCATTATTAATTAATTAATAATTAGAATTACCAATCAAAAAGTTGCCAAATTCTAGAGAGCTCTCTAGAACTCGAAGATTTGCTACTAGAAATGACAATATTGAAAACTTCACCAACAATAAGCTGACAGTTCATTAATTATCGCCAATGTTTTACGAAAGTTTCATTACAACTAGCGTCTTTTTGTTTTGCATAAGCCCCTAAATATAAGAGAAATCTCTAAAATACGATAAATTTAATATAAATTGCGTTGAAAACTACTAATAATAAAATAATAAATTACATCTACCTACTTTATAATAAAATAATTATTAATTGTAAGCCCCCTGATTGATAATTTTATTCTATTTATTCAATTGATTTTATCTAATTTTATTTCGTTTTAAAATAGAACGTATTCAAAATATTTCACAGTAGGCAAATAAATCTTAATTAAACTTTAAGGGACTTTCGAGAAAAGAGATTCAAACAAATACTTCCATTTGATTTACATTAGAAATAAAATTTCAATATCTCGAAAACGGTAAAAGATATCGAAATGGTTAATAGCTCAATCGATTCGAAATGCCATTCTTAATAGAAAAGATTTTTTGGTCGGATGGATTTTCCGAAAATTCGAAAAAACTATAATTTCACAATAAACGCATGGCTTTCGTTAATGTCGCTTTTCACGTAGTAAAAGTTAACAAAACCCAACGGTATGGATATCAAAAGAACCCTAAAAGTCATACCTTCGACAGAGTCTTGTCGTGGTCTCAATCATAAAAAAGAGGTTTGACAACATTGCAAACAAGTAAGGTGGTCGCCTCAGAAATATGATAAAGCAGTCTGTAATTAGGATGTGGCCCTCTATCAGGTAGTAGATGAAGTAACCCACTCGTAACAACAATAATAATTTGTTTATAATTTTTATACCTGCTGTGTGAAATTCATTGGAAAATAAACAATATTGGCAAAGTTATGAACGAAAATATAAAAAACATTCTTCCGGTTTTTCTTTTGTAACTCAGGATTACGTCCGAATTTCCAAAAACCCGATAATCCACGACACTCTACTTGAAATGTTCTTTCAAATGCCGTTTAGATCATCACAATCTATTGGAAAATGCACGAAAATTCTGGGTTTGAAAATGGCCTCGTCACTGATCCATGCCCTTAATTTCTATCAAAAAGATCTCGCCAAATAATGCTAAAAGCACTCTAAAGAAAGAGTCAAACATCAAAGAAGCCAGAAATAAATAATAAAAACATCCTTAGGGCTGACTTTGAAAAGGTAATAAGGAAGGATTGAAATAACCATAGTCGGACAAAAAATTGGTTATTTAATACTATAATATTGGATTAATTAACTAAAAAATAAAATGTTGTTAAAATATGCTTTATTAAGTTCTGGAAAAAAAGTAAGCATTTTAACTAGCGTTACAAATTACTGAAGGCTAAAATAAATAATTATTTAAGTCTGCTGATTAGGAAGTTTATTATTAATTTAATTGATTTAAATTGTTTTCTTTTAAATTAGAATGTAATCAAAATATTTCACAGTATAAATAAACTTTAATGAAGTATTTTATATTTTTAGTTTGATTTATTCTAAACTTCAAATTGTTTCTTTCAAGTTTGGAAAGAATAATTGAAATCTTATTTGTTTTCCAGTGGATTTGAATGATTCAAACGCAATTTAAAAGAGCATTTAAATGCCCATAGAATATTTGTTGTTTGGACAATTTGAATTGATTTTTGAATGATAGAGGAAAATTTTTTGTTGTAGTCTCCTAGAATTATTTCGATTTTCCCTCATAACTTGGTCAATATTCTGTATTCAGCATTAAAATTACAGATTTTGGTACTAAATTCAGAGCATTTTTCAAATCATCAAGAAATTTTCTAATAGACTTGTTGATGTTTCGAAAAATTGACGGGAAAGTGGAACACTTTATAGCTCGGCTATAAGAAATATAAAAATTTTTCCAATCTAATAAAATGCTCTATAAATTGTTATAAATTTTCTGGAAAAAGAATTATGATTAAGAGACCGCGTTAAAAAACCAGAATCTTCAACAAACGATTTCTCCTCTATTTTTCATTCAATATTCAAGTACTAGAGCTTGTTAGAAAGAGCACTTCAAGCTCTATTATAAATTTCCTATATTTTATAAGATTTTGTGAAAATTTTAAATTATAGGTAAACATCTAAAAGCATTTTTTTAAACTTTCCTTCTAACTTAGCTGATATTAATGTTTTTGTAATGAATGGAGTTCAGTCGATTCCAAGAGCTTTCATTGCACGAAATTTTCCAATCAATCAAAATGGAAAATGTCATTCCATGCTCCCGGAAGTGCTCTTTCAAATTCCGTTTAAAACGTTTCAACCCAATGAAAAACAAGAAATTTATTCTCAACTATTGGCATTTTTCAGACGCTGAATTGAAGATTTCGTAATTTTTCATTTACAAATAACGATAATGAAAAACGCTATAAATTAAAATTTAATAATGTAATGACATATTTCAACCTACTTGAATAATAAAAATAAAATACATTCTTATATTAAATACAAAATTGCAATTGAATTTAATTACTTTTAATAAACATTAATAATTATCAATAGCGACAATAATTTTATTTATAAAAATAATTTAATTTAATAGGTATCTCTATGATTTATATAACTTCTGATTTATTAAAAAAAACACCACTAATTGACCAGTTGTTGGACGTCTTGAAAGAAAATGGATTTGAAACTGTGCGTTTTCACTATCAATTTGATCTCAGCTATCTCGTGTTTGAATTTAGCAAATTTGGTAAGTTTATTTTCCAATAGAGAAAATTTAAAATGATATTTTTTTTAAATCAGCCAAAACCATGTTTGGATTGTTTCGACCCGAACGAAGATGCGGTAAGTTTAATTAAAAATCAAAACAAAATCAAATAGTTACAGAAATTTTGCAGGATTTGACCAAGTTCTTTGAACATAACTCGGTAAGTTTCTAAATAAATTCTAGTAGCAATTTTTTGATAATTGGAGCGAAATTTCAGGAAATTTGTTCTGAATTCGATACAGATAATAGAACAAATACATCTGTAGTTAACTCGTTTACGGTTAAATCGTATATTAAATCACGTTACGCTACCACTTATGTGTCTAAATCGGTAACAAATCACGATAAAAAGATACAAGAGGTTGAATTTTTAACGTATATACCGGTTACTGCATTTATTACGACTTTTATTGTTGAAATCGATGCTGAAATACATAAATCGAAGATTAATAAACGCGATTTTGCACCGAAAGTTGAACTTAAAAGAAGCCAACAGCAATTGAGGAAATTCCATATTAAAACCAAACTAAATCCGAAGAGTACTGTTGTTTATCATCTTCTATACGAGGATTTATTAAAACGTGAAAATAATCGGTATGAAGTTAATTTGAATGTTAATCCGGGTGAAATTCTAAGGAATTTATATGTGGAAGTTGCAATCAAAGATCATAGACCCATAGAAAATGTACGGGTGCCAGTTTTGATGTTGCCACAAGATGAAGTCGATAATGATAACGAAAAATTAAAACCGAAGGCAAGAATCGGTATTAAGAATAAATATTCGGTTTCAATTAGATTTCATCCGAGTGTTGAAGAACAGAAGCGATTAATTAAAGCTCTCGGTTCGAAGATTGAAAACGGGTTAAATGCACAATTTCGAGTTTTTTACAATGTCAAAAGAACAGAAAATGGCGGAGAAGTAAGTTATTTAAATTCTAAATGAAATAATTTACTAAATATTTGTAGTTGTTGACTCACGGTCCATATTTCGTCCACTATTTCGCACCGAAAAATCAAAAACCGCTACCAAAACATGTGATTTTCGTGCTAGATGTTAGTTCTAGTATGGAAGGTAAACGGATTAATCAACTCAAACAAGCAATGAAACAAATCTTACAACAATTAAAGCCTGAAGATTTATTCAATATTATTCAATTCCACACGACAGTCAGTGTCGCCGATATTAAAGATAAAAGCATATTTCAAGAGGTCATCCCGTATGGATTTACCGGTAATTACGAGTATCTCGCTGGAATTCTTCAAGTAAATATCGGTGGAAAGTCTCAAATTTTGATTGTAATTCTTTTGAAATTTTAGAAGAAACAATTACCGGGAGCTGTAAAAGCGGAAAAATCCAACGTCAATAAAGCCATAAAAATCATTGACGGTTTACAATCAAAAGGCGCAACTAATGTTATCGGTGCTTTACAATTAGCTTTATCAATTGTAAAACAAACCCAGAAAATTTATAAGGATAAATACGAACCGATCATCATCTTTCTAACAGATGGTGAACCGACTATTGGTATTGAAGATCAAGATAAAATCATTGAAATCGTAACGAAATTCAATGGAAATTTAGCATCAATATTCTCGATAGGTATCGGCGATGGTCTAAGTTTCGCCTTTCTAAAACGTCTATCAGCGCTCAATAAAGGCGCGTCATTGTCGATTAAAAACGATGGTGATATTTCCGAGCTATTACAAGAGTTCTTCGACGAATATTCATCACCTGTATTGAGCGATATCCGTTTCAATTACGGTACAAATCTGACGGCAGTAACGGAAACGCATTTTCCGACGTTTTTCGATGGAGCTGAATTGATCGTGGCTGGGAAATTTGGTAATTTTATAAATCGAAAAATTATAAATAATTCTATTATTCCTTATAGATGACGTGGATCTTTTGCCGCGTGTTACTGCAAAAGCTGAAAAAGGTCACGTTGTGTTTAAGCCTAAGCAAATAAAATCCTCAACACCTCTAGAACGATTGTGGTCATATTTGATAATCGGGCAGAATTTGGATGATTTAGATACTCGTGGAATTTTTAAATCGCAATTAGATTACACTACGAATTTGGCATTGAAATATTCCCGTGTTACACCATTAACATCAATGAAATTAACTCTTCCAGGTCCGATAACGATCGATGATTATTCGATATTAACATCGGCATATAGATTCGTTGAAGATGTTCGTAATGTAAGTGTAAATGTCAATCCAGATGAAATACAACAAATAATTCTATCAGTTGAATTGTTAAAAACGCCCGGAACGGAAATAGTCCAACAACTAACTGATACTATCAAGAATGCTTTCATGAAGATTCTAACTCAAGCTTTCAATAAAATGTAGATGAATCGCTACTAAAATAAACATTTCAATCATCAATGTTTCTTTTCTTTTATACGCCTATAATAGTGTTATTATGACACCAAAAACAGTGCTTTAATATTCATAAACGTACAGTTTTAGAGGACTTTAAGGCGGAGGAATAGTTCGTCTAATTTTGACCGGCGAAAATATGAGAGACTGTGAATTTTCAACTAGCGATTTTTCGCTCCTCCTTAAGACTACAGCAACCGCAAATAGATTTTTGAAAAGAGCATTTCTTATAGAGGCCAATGGTGCTTTCCGTTTTTCAAAATGTTGATACAAATTTGAATTACAGACAAAAATCTAGCAATAGGTTTTTTTCGTATTTTTGTACAATTTCTCGTATTTTCTCTTGCTCTAATTGTAAGTTGAATTCTCTACGGGAAATCCCTTGGCACAAAAGTAGTTATTTGGGATTGTAATTTTTCTTACAAAAAAATAAACGTTTTTAGCAAATTGGCGACTAATGTTTTTGTTAATTGTTAAATTTAATTATATACAATCAGTTTATTGTTTTTTTTTCCAATTATTTATGCAATAACGGCAAAGGTGTGGCCTCACTAACAAAAACAAATTTGGCAACATTGCAGAAAGACGAGTTGACAGTCTATAAAGCCCCCTTTCCGCCAATAGATGTAACTCATTTTTGTGGTTTGGAGATTTGCTATTCAACTAGTTTTTCACACGATAAACATAGTTTTGTTTATCATTAATTTTCCAAAAGATTTTCAATTTTCTGCAGCAACAATGGTACCGTTGGAAAGGTAATGAAATAATCTATAAATTGCAATACACTTTATACAAAATAATTAATTTTAACAGATAAAAATAATAGGTGAAAATTCTCCACATTTCCCCACCATAAATTTCCGGTAAATTTTCCGAATTTCAATCTCAAACTATTCTCAAAATAATCTGCTATTCATTAGCTTTCAAACGAGTCCTAGTTCAGTTGTCTAAGTTTAAAACTGTACGTAAAAAAATCAAATTAGTATGTCGAAACCTTTCATCAATTTTCCGGAAAACTAACAATGCAATCGGAAAATTTCTGACAGATTTGGAAAGCGCTTTTAATTGGCCACATGTTGTGTGAAATTCATTACAAAATAAGCAATATTTGCCAAGAAAATATAAAAAAAAACTATAAAAAATGCCAAAAAACATGTTTCTATATTTCCTTCTGTAACTCTAGATTGCAACCGAATTTCAAAAAATCAAATACATACTTCCCTGCTTTTAGAAATGCTCTTTCAAATGCCGTTTAGATCATTTAGATTCGTTGGAAAATAAAAAAGTTGTTCAGCTTTGAATCAGCTCTATTTAACTAAACCGCACCCTTACTGTTGGTCGCTTAAAGTAAAATGACAGCTATCAAATGGCTTTAAACAAATTCTTCAATAATTTACAAATTAGTTTGTTATTCATGTTTTTATTTACGAGATTTTATTTATAATAATTTATGGTTTCATTGAAAATTACGTGGTAGTCTTACCTGTCGTTATTTTTGTACAAAGTTTAGGAAATCTGACACGAATAACAAAAAAACAATAGAAATATAAAATGACTTTCTAACTGTCTTGTCAACGTTAGCAACTGCTACAAAATTCACTAAATTTCACGAATTTAATTTTGTTCAAAAAAGTGCAAAATAGAAAAAATTGTATAAAAAAGTTGGTTTCAAAAGTCAATAAATTTAATCGTCTTACGACTACTAAAAGGTCCTTAAATCAGAGATATGTCTATTCATTCAAAAATAGTTCAAAGAGGGAACATTCAATTGTAATAAAACGTTCTAAAGTCCGAAAAATGCTAATGAAAGGATACTCGTAATAAAAATCAACAAAATCAAGTTTAGCAATAATTAAAAATAATAATAAAGCTTTCTCGAACAGCCTTCCAAAGTACTTTCTCATATTTGGAAGGGCAAAATTTTTGATATTCAAGAGAAGTTTCTTGTGCATTTCTTTGGAACTCTGCAGACAACATTTTAGCAAAAATTGGACCTCACAGCTTATCTGAAAATCCGCCAAAAAAGGTTCCTCTGAAAACAATCTAAATTGTTTAAATTTAAAAAATTATTGTAGACAATTAAATTACAAAACTCGATAGAAATTGGCAATTTTACAAGCAGAATATGCAAAAATTTCGCCTCGGGCGGCATTTCAAAATGCGCCGGTCCTAAATTTATTATACCCTAATTCTTTACAAAAGCCCACTCTATTAAATTCGTGTATTTTGGTACTTGTTTCTCAATATACTACCTCTTATTGGATATTTGAGTCTTCAAAGTCAAAGCTTTCACAATCGGTGCAGACGTGCCTTTTACTGTTGCTCAATTTTCTAACAATTCGGCGAATGCAACAATGATTCTAATTAAAATATTTAATAAGAAACGATGACGAATGAAATTTTAGCTTCTTTTTGTGTTCTTTGTAGCCAACAAAATCTCAAATAACTACTTTTATGTCAAGGGATTTCCCGTAGCGAATTCAACGTAGAGCAACCTTGTTTCATTTAATTATTATAAATATAAACATATACGTCTCTAAATTTATTGTAAAAAACAATAACCTCCGGATATTGACGAAAGAATCAACAATTTGAAACAAATTTGCATTTCTATACAAATATTAATAATTTTCTATCAATTTACATTGATTTTCATATGTAAATTGTCATTTAAATACAACGATAATCGCTAAGTAAACAAAATTTGGACATTCACTACAAATTATCTAGAAGAACTAGACTAATTCAACGTATAACCGTATAACATAAATTATCGTACATGTAAAACAGGTGTGAAAACCTCGCTAAGGTAGGAAATTCCCCGGTTAAAATTAACGTAATTTCCCCTAAAACAAACAGGGGAAAATCCAGGTGCAATACAGAACGTAAAATATTCGAATTTCTATGGAAACTGGTCTTTTTAGATTATTGAAGATTAGCTACTGTTGGTTAAACATCAAAAACAAGTAGATAGGCGTCCTTCGATCAAAAATACTCGAGACAAGACTCGAGACGGTTCAGTTTACAATTCGAAAAACGCTACAAGAACCTTTTGTTGTACTAATAATTATTTAAAATAAATTGTTGTCAGTTTAAAAATTAGTTTAGAATTAGCTGTGTTACCATCCAGACGACTGATATGAGGCCAGTTATCAATTTCAATTTATTTCTGTTAATTGTGCTATTGATAAGAGATGTTTATTGTCAAAAATGTGAGTATAAATCATCAATTTTTTGCTCGTTTTTGGTTGTTTTCTGATTAATAATAATACAATTTTTAAATGCCAACCGTTTGATTTATTATCGGAATTACCTTGATTTGAACTATCGAAAACCCGTCCGGCTATCTTTACAATCTTTAAATTTAATCAACTGGTAGAATTGTTTAGAAATTTAAAAATTACACTAAAAATTGTGCAGTAGACGCTCGAAATTTCCAACCTTGAAAGATGGGAATGAACCTAAAATTCCCGTTTAATTACTTTTAAATGTTGTTATTTACCGGTTATTTGTTTCTTGAAAACAACAATTTTAAAATTTATAATAAGTTTAAATAATTATAGAAGATAATTGTCGATCATTCCTGTATTTTCTTTTACGGATGACAAATCACACCTGCTATAAAATGTTAATTATTGAAATTTAATTATTAAGTCAAGGTTAGATTGTGCAAATTTTTATTTATTTACAGATAAATTATGTGTAGTTGATGGTAAAGGTGGTTTTAAAAGATCTGGCAAATTCTGCCCAGTTCTAGACCGTCCTGAGAGTAAAGTCGAATGCGTTCTAGGCGTTGATAGGTAGAAATTTAGCCGAAAATCCACAATTTTATCTAATCGAAATATAATTCTAGATTGGATTGTTTGAGGCGCATATCTAAGGGGACAGTCGATTTCTCCGTTTTCACCCCTGAGGATTTAGTCGCAGCCACCAACTCGGAAATCGAAGTATTGCTCACAAACGAATTGCGATACACTAAAAGTAAGAGCTTGAAATGATCGTTATTGGTATTAATTTTGAAATTTTAGCCGATTTCGAGTATGAAGTTGTTGCCGTAATTTCGAATTCGTCCGGTATTGAGAGCCGGCACGATCTCAAAGATAAGAAGTTTTGCCATCCGGGCTACGGTTACGAGACGGATTGGACCCGGATTTTATCGAATGTAAGCTTCAACTGTTCAAAAATCAACGCAATTTACTAATCAATTGATTTTCAGTATTTGGAAGCTTCGATAGTTCCGCAATTGTGCGAAACACAAATTACAATAACCGAAAATCGAATTAAGGCCTCCTCGCAATTCTTCGACAGTGCTTGTAAAGCTGGCCCGTGGGTGAGCGATCCAACCTTAGATCTAGAATTGAGTAAGTCGAATTTATATTCGAGCTATAAATTCTTAGGACAATTCGAAAAATATTCTAAGGATTTATAGAAAGTTCCCTGCAGATTATTTTGGCAAAATTTGTAACTTGTAACTCATTCTAAAGTTGATCAAACAACGCTCCTTTCTAATAATGACGCAGTTTTCAACAATGAGATATTAACGTAAAATTACTCACAATCAGGAGGATTCAAGGATCATCTCTACATGGATTTTTCATCATTTTTATCATCTAGACTCAATAGAAAAAGTAAAAAAGCCAATGTTGGAGTGATCTTCAAATAGCGATATTTACCAAACAGGCTTTTTTGACCAACTTACAAATAAGCTACAAACCTCGAGTTTTACTAAAATAATTTACAAACACCCTTGTTTGGATACTTAAAATATTTTTCAAATCGCTGATCAAATACTCAAACATAATATAATTTTCTGTTAACAGAACGGAAATATCCAAACCTTTGCGCTCTTTGCAACAGCCCATCGAAGTGCTCCCGCGACGACAAATATTGGGGCCGTCGTGGTGTTCTTTACTGTCTAACAGACGGCGCTGGTGAAGTCGCCTGGGCCCGTTTAGACGACGTTAAATATCATTTCGGTTTAACAACCAATCAAGGTGAAACTACCCCTGATGGTTACAGTTATTTGTGTCCGGACGGTACGGTACGTTCCTTAAAAGATAAACCGTGCGTTTGGGTAGTGAAACCATGGCCGGTTATCGCATCGAAACGTACAAAAGCGCAAGACATTCAAGATTTCATGTCGACTTTAGATCCTGTTGATAATTACAACAATTGGCAAGCGGCTTTTGTGAATTTAATTGAAACTTATCATCAAGACATCGAGAAATTAGAACCGATCGAAGCTATTGAGAGTTATTTGGATGAAGCTGTTGGTTTTCTTAATGCGAACAGTTTTAGCGGTTGTCATCCACCGAGAACAATACGAATTTGTACAACTTCAATTATAGAGAATGCTAAATGTAATTGGTTGAAAGAATCAGCGGCTGTTTTCGGTATCGAACCGGATTTATCGTGTTTGAAAGCTGATAATACAACACATTGTATGATTGCATTGAATTTAAATGCTGCCGATATCGTTATGATAACACCGGATTTATTACACCAAGCCACTACGAAATTCAATTTAAAAACGCTCTTCTACGAAACTGTAAACGATAATTCAAAATATCTAACAGTTGCTATAACGAGAGCAAATTCAACAATTCATACCCTTAAAGATACGCAAAATAAACGGGTATGTTTCCCCAATTATGATGGTGTAGCCTGGAATTCAGTTATAGCCACGTTGAAAAATCAAAACCTTATCAATACCTGTCCTTACGATCAAGCTATAGTTGAATATTTCCAATCTGGTTGTATACCACACTTACCTAAACACTTGATAACATCAATCAAGAATACTTGTCGAAAAAACACTGAAAATATCGATGATAATCGCGCGATTCATTGTTTATTAGATAACGAAGGCGATGTAGCGTTTGTATCGAAAAATGCGCTAATTGATTTCGTTGAAAATCCAAATAATAACATGAAAATGGATGATTTTCGTGTAATTTGTGAGAATTCGAATAGCGGTTGTCATTTGAGTTGGTCGCCAATTGGACAGGCGATGGTCCGTCAAAATTCCAGCGATTTATGGATGAAAGACACCCTCAGTGTTTTCTTACAATTGGATAGTTTGTTCGGTAAAGATTATAAATCGTTAACTACCCCCTTACAAATGTTTGGTATTTTTGATGGTAAATCGAATATTTTGTTCCATGATGATACAGTTCGTTTAAGAAGTCTTCCAACTAGTCGGAATTTCGATAATATGAAACGAAGTTATGGAGAAATATTGGAGAGTATCGGTATTTGTGAATCGTCGTCTATTATTAATTATCCTTGTTATATTTTAGTGTTATTGTGTATTTTAATTAAACTATTGTATTAATTATCGAATATCAGTACTGAATCTATACATATATAAAGTATCTGTGATATTAAATATAATTGCACAGTTGAAATGTTTATTTTCTATTCTATAAAAGGAGGAATTGTCGGCCTTATTTACAGAATACTACCCTACTTTACGCAAAAGTATTGATTATTTCAGGGAAATTCAAGTTTGTATTGAATGTTGGCAGGCTGGTTTTGACACAGATAATTCTCCTAATGACACCGATAACTGTGTAAATTTTCAAAGAATTTTTATGTCATCGAAAAAGGTAAGTCGATTTAAAACTCGTTATCGATTTTAAAATAAAATTTATTCGAATAGTATGGAAATAAAGCAACACCATCAACAGCAACGACAACAATGTCGAAACCAGTTGCAAGAAAACGTGTTAACGAACCGAGTGTTGATCGAAATAAAAGCAAAAATATTGAGAAAATCACAAAGAAATCGAGTGAAGATGAAATTAAAACTCGTCCTGTTATAAAAACAAGAGAGACAACAAAATTAGCGAATTCAAGAAAATTAACAACACAAAAACGACCAACAACACCACCAAGTAGTCGAGTGGTAAAAACACAATTTTTCCCCAGCAAATCAATGTATTCACAAGCACTAAAAAAACAGGAAAATCAACCGAAAATTCCAACAAAATCAACAATCAAGAAAACCAATTCGATTAAAACAAAGCGCGATATTTCTCCAGATTCGAGTTCGATATCTGAGCGGCCACGGACGGCAACTTTACGAAAAGGCAGTATTGTAAACCAGAATATCGCCGGTCCGGAAGCACCAAAACCGCCACCATCACCACCGATACAACCATTACAAGAAAATCCGGAAATCGAAGACAATTACGATGATGATTTCGAATCGTACGAATCAGATTTCGATGAGTATCACTCATCCGATTCGACGACAATAAATATCTCGGAAATTTCAACGAGTAGTTCGGAATCGGAACAAGAAAAACGATCAAATCAGAAATGTTTAACAGACGATGAAAAGAAACTCGATTCTGGTAATTATGAGCTACCGGAATTTAAACAAAAACCGTCGGTTTTGAACGGTATTAAAGAGATTTTGGAGAATGACAACAATACAGTTGCGAATAATTTCGGTTCGTTATCGGATGAGGGTTTCGAAGACACGAAATCGTTGCAATTCATCAACTTTCTAGACGCTCAGAAGAAGTCTCAACGACGCAAAACGATGGAAATGAAACAGAAACGCGGCGAAGAGATTCTGAGCATGATCAAATTGGATGTTTACAGTTTTACGTTATTAGACCTACAGCCAGTGCCTTATGAAATTTTCATTAAAACTTACGGGAGACAGAATACCATCCAGATATCGACACAGACCGGTGATGACGATTTAAATGAAGAGACTCAAACTGAAAGCGTTATCGTGGAGGATAAATGGACGCAATATCCGCCGGTTTTCGTGAAAATCGACCCGAAAATCGAGAATTTTTGGAGTTTACATCGGGCTAATTGTCTAGGAGTCGGTGGTGATTCTATCAAAAGTTTCAAAGGAATTGATTATAACTCGGAAGATTTGAGTAAATTTATGGTAAATGCGGGTAATTTAATTTTAAATCTACAGATTGAAAATCGAAATTTTCGTAAAGAATCCCAAAAATTCGATAATCTACCGCCGTTCAGTCGAAACTGTATTCTTTACGAAACACAAAGCGTTGAAATTTTGAAAGATCGATCGATTATCAACGCGTATTTTTCATCGAATAGAATTCTAACGATACACAGCGGTCGCAGAGATGATCAAAGGAGCGTTATTTGTGTCTGGAGAATCGGTGATGTTGAAGAACCCGAATTTTTATTGTGTGCCTTTGGTGAAATCACCTGTTGTACGTCCGATTTAGAAGCCTCAAATTTGATATTTTCAGGATCAAATGACGGGTATTTACTCTATTATTAAATACAAATTCTACTTATCAAAATTTCAGGACTGTTGTAGTTTGGGATGTAAAACAAGACACTTCGCTCCATTCCAGTAGCGAAAATTACAGCAATTTTCAGTTGAAGACGCCGACATTCAGTACTGAAATCCACCACGGTCATATTACTCGAATTATTTCAGTTTTAACGTTGAATAAAAAATCCAAGGAATTGTTCGATAAGTTCTCTTTGGAAATCTGCAGTTTAGATGAGAGTGGCGATTTAATAATCTGGAGTGTGATTCGGAAAAATCAACAAATCAATTGGGGCAATACAATTTTAACGATAAATTCGCGGATTTCTTTACAACAATTACACCGAGAAATCGACGATTTTAAATGTACCGACCTATTGATAAACCACCTAGATCCAACTCACTTATATATTTCAACAAATTACGGCTTTATAATTCATTGTTTATCGAACAACGCCAAGCCGAAAGTGCGTAAATTCTCACCGAAATACCAATCGAAAATCAACTGTTTAGAAATGTGTCCGTTTTCATCGAAATATTTCATTGCCGCTTTCGATAATGGCAATCTAAATTTTTATACAAATCAAATCGAACAACCTTTAATCATCTTATCGGATAAAGATTGTACGATCGATCGGTGCAACATCGAATCGATACAATGGTCGCATAATCGACCGTTAATATTTTATATCAAAGACATCACAAACACTATCCACGTTTGGGATTTGAATATCAGCGATTTATTTCCTGTAAATTCAACACCGTTTAATGATAGAATTGTTAGTATGAAATTATCACCAATCACACAAGGGGATAATCGCAATGACGACACGTATATGGTAATTTTTTCGAATTTTTTAATCAGATTTTAATGAACAAATTTCAGATGATTGCCACTGAAAATGGTCGGATTTATTTGTATTTATTAGCCTCAGGACACGAACAAACATCATTTAAATTGTACGAGGATGATAAACGGAAATTTTACAATTATATCGAACGTTATGTTTAACTGAAATATATTGATACAAAATTGATACCAGTTTAAATTTCCCGCCTATTGCTACGTTTAAACTACTAGTAGTTCTGGGATTTTGTAAATTAATTAAAATTTATTTTAAAACTTACAGATATAATTACACGATTATTGATTAAAATTAGACATTTTTGTTGTTTTTTTAATTTATTACAAATTTTTAACAAATTCGCAAATTAATTTGATTTGAAGTAACTGTGGCAACGTTGGTTGTTTTGAGGTTATGTTCGGTTATGTTGTGTTGAATTTTCTATTACGAAAACGCTTAAATTTTCGAATTTTCTAGTGTTAACAATGTTGATTGATTGATTGTTTTGATTATGGATATAAAGAATCAAAGGATAATCAATAATTTATTAATAAATAATTGCAAAGTTATAAAAAAATGGTTACCTTATCACTGGACGAACTATCGACTGAAATCCTCTTGAAAATCTTCAAATATTTAGAAATTTACGATTTATGTAATTTAAAACAAACTTGTAAACGTTTTCACGATATAATTGAAACATGGGCACATTGGTTTATCGATAATATACGATTATTGGCGACCAATCAAGTACATCCAATTATAACGAATCGGTAGACAAATTAATCAATTATCAATACGATTTAATTATTTTATTTTTTTATATTAAAATAGATCGACACGTTTATTATCACCATTTGAGAAATTTCGAGTATCGAGAAATTGGCGTTTAGGGGTATATCGCGAGAAATCATTATTACCGAGTCCAGTTCGGTATATTCCATGGTTACAATTGGACAATGATTGTTTATGGGTGAGCCGTGGGGAATTCATCCGAGGCTATTCCCGTAACGCCAATGGCATCTATAAAGAACCCATAACTTGTTTAAAAGGCCAAAGTCGGGCTGAAGTTTGTAGATTTACATTGAAAGACAAATGTATTATCAGCGGACAAACGTACGGAATTCCAGATAAAATAATTCTATTATTAATAATTTAATTATTAATATTATAGTGATGGTAGTATGTGGTTATGGTCGATTGATAATCGAAGATTCGTTTTTAATCAAGAAAACTGTCACGAAAGCGATATCAATTCGGTTGATATCCATAACGATATTATCGCATCAGGTTCAAGGGATACTCTAGTGAAAATTTGGAAAAAACCAAGCGATAATGATTGTTTAACGTTAAATTCAACTTTCAATTTAGAAGATCGAGTTTGGAGTGTTTCATTATGTGATGATCGTGCATCATTTTTAGCAGCCGGCTCGTCCGGAATTTCCTCCAATATAACACTAACGATTTTCGATATTGACAAGTAATCTATCTTTATATTTGAATAAATATCGACAATTGGCCATGCTGCAATTACGTAGTGTTCGACCTACGTCTCATTCATGGCCAATTACGAGATAAATTACTCAATATTTAAAAATATTACAGTGGCAAGGCATTATTGCGTACAGGAACGAGTCGTTTTGGGGCTGGTATTTTGGATTTAACTTGGGAAAATCCCTCAATATTATGGACGAGCGGTTATGATTCTTATATAAGACGCTGGGATCTTCGAACTGGTAATTGTGAGCAATCATTCGAGGATCCGTGCAAATCGACGATTTATTGTTTCCAATACGATCATTACAATACAATAATTAGCGGTACTGATAATAACGGGAGGGTTGTATTGTGGGATACACGACACAAAAATTACGTACAGGTAATTTAATGATTGATTTTTAATTAATATTTTTTTAATTGTGGTTTTTCTAGATGTATTTTATGAATTGTTGTCGACGGCGTGATAAAAGTTCACCGGTTTATGGATTATCTTTCGATGCTGAATATTTATTTACGGTGACTGATCGTAATGTTACAATTTTAGATTTTTCAGTTTCTAAAGGGAAATTTCGCGATTATAGTAATTTATTTTTGAAATTGATAAAAGTTTGACGATTTTCATTGTTATCAATCGTTTGTAATTTATAATAAATCAGTTAATTTTCCTCATTTATATCTGTAATAGTTTGAAATTATACCCCAAAAGGATTCGTGATAGAGAATGAGTTTATAAACAATTTTATTTATAAGAAACGTACAAATCTAACAATACTAACTCTTAAATATTGAAATAGCTGCTTTAAGTAATCACATAAGAATTGTATTTGTTCGATAACAAAAAAATTTGTAATGAAAATTACAGATGTAAATTTCCATCAAATTTCGAAAATTTTAATACTTTAACAAAAATAAAAAATCACAAATTTAAGGAATTTTAGTGGAACTTTGTCGATTATTAAAAAGTATTATCACAGTCATGAAAAACACGAAATCTATCTATTAATCGTATTCTGTAACCTTTTATAGATCCGTTACCGTGACAATCTAGAATAGATTAGTCTCTTAATTTTATGATTTTATTAAAATTATACAATAATTGACTAAATTAATATTATTGAAATTATTAAATTTAAGATTATTGATCTACAAAAAGTTACAGAATACTGTTTAATTTCCCCCAAATATCAAGAAAATGCAAGTCTTAAAAAATAGACAAAAATTGAGCTTATCTCGAAAGCTCCACTATTTCTAAAAAAATTCTACTCACTTGGATCGGGTACCCAACGTACCGTATACGGCCGATAATCTTGTAAACATTCCCTTTCAACCGTATGTTTAATCCATTCGATGATAACATGCCGGGCATGTTTCGAACATTTCATATACGGTTGATTTATCGTATCTCTCATATGGAGAACGTGAGTAGCTTCCATATAATCGTTTGAATTCAGAACAATACCTCCGTAAGCGATAAAATAACGTATCAATTCACTATAACGTTCACTTATACCGTCCTCTAATAATAATTTAATATTGGCAAAATAATTCGGTATAAATGTACGCCGTTCTAATTGATCGTCTTGATAATCACAAGCCACCAATTCTAAGTCA
This sequence comes from Mylabris phalerata, assembly GCA_020740385.1. NCBI lineage: Eukaryota > Metazoa > Arthropoda > Insecta > Coleoptera > Meloidae > Mylabris > Mylabris phalerata. The sequence continues at coordinate 658,392 of JAJEOX010000299.1, read as the reverse complement.
TCGAAACTCGCTTTACTTTCAATAATCTTTTTCTTTCGATTACTATTATTAGTGTTATTATCGTCGTTATTGTGGAATTTACGTTTAGTTGTCGGTTTTTTTGATTTAATCAAATCATTTGATCGTTTCTTTGTCGTTGATGATGATGGAATTGAAGCGGAAGCTACAGCTTTCGAGTGTTCTAAAATATAAAATTCCGCATTGCCTTTCTTCCAAATATCGAGCGATACGTTTAAATCTTTACAAATTAGATAACATTGATATAATTTCGAATTGATGGCTTCTAATACGTGTTTAACTCCGGCTTTCATTCGAAGATCGTGTACAATTAGGCGTATCAAAACTTTTAAATCATTCGCCGTACAACGGTGTACGATCGATTCTAAATGGTAGATTTGCTCTTCTTCTTTGTGTAAACGCGCTAATTTCTCCAAAAATTCGTCGATTTCTTGCAATGTTAACGTACTCTTTGTAACCGGTTGGATTCGTTCGTTTCTCTCGAAGAAATATTGGATTGTAAAACCGATATCGCCTTGATTTAGCGATTCTAGCATCGTTTCATGGTCGATATTGAATATTTTACTGAAGAATTTCGTTAATTGTCTCGCTTGTAAATTGAAAACTCTTTTATCGAGACTTGGTAATAATAATTTCACCCACAATTGTAGATCGCCTTTAAAACAATGCCCGTCTGTGCCTTTTTTAAACATGTTACTAAATATTTTAATTTTCTCTTGTGGCAGTTTCATTTTTGTTACTTCGGCTACAATAACGCGAAATTCACGAAAGAAATTGTCTTGTGATATGCTAGAAACTTCGGAGATTAAACTAAGATCGTCATCAATGATTGTGGTTTTATCTTTAGAATCAATATCGCCACTATCATCGTCATCGTCGATAAAATTCGATTTATTTCTACTATTCAACAGAGATTTATTTGATTTATTTTTCGAATTTTTCGCATTCATTTTCGCTTCAATTGCCCGATTACAATAGTCAATTTTTTGTAGGATATAATTTTGATCATCGGCTACTAAATCATCCCAACCGTCGATATCGTCGGGTCCTTCGATACGTTTAGTTGTATGGCGTTGTTTTAAAAACGTCTCAAATATACAATCGATATGGTACCAAGCTTTCAATTTAACCCCACCAGGTGAACTTAGAATTAATTTGGTTACACGTAATTCACCTTGTAGACATTTTTGGCCGCATTTTCTACAAAGGGCACGTGTCTTTTTCGTTGTTTCAATCGAAAAGGGCTTCTCCTCTTGGTGCTGTTGGTCTTGTGAATCTGACATCTAAAAGTTAGGTTATGATTCAAATTTGTTATTATAGTGATATATAGGTTATTTGGAATTGTTTAATTACCTTAATTAACAGTAATGGACGAGTACATTTAATAAATTAACATGAAATTTGAGTTATTGGGTTAAAAAAGTTTTTTATTTATTTTTTCAAAATTCATCATTAACTTAATTGGTGAATATAACAGCAGATGGCTCTCCAATTACAATATGCTAATTGTAGACCACAAAAAATTAAAATATAATATTTCATCTAATTTATTATTTTAATTTATTAATTATTCAATTAAGACAACAAATCCAGCTTTAATTTAATATTGATATTGTTCATACTGAAATAATTCAGAAAACTACGGTTATAAAGTTTGTTCCAGCTCGTAAATTAGTATATTTTTTTATTTTACTACAGGGTAAATTTAAATAAAACCACATAATTCAAGATTTTTTCACATATTTTTTAACCGTTGGTAATGGATAACTTTTATATTAATTTTTACTTTGTGTTAACAATTGTGAAGTTTGAATATGACAACAATGCACAGAAAATATGCACGATGTACACGCCATCTCAAATTCAATGTTGCCAGATTCATTATTTTTTCGGTAGATGATTTCTCTAGTACGTTTCTTAACGGTATTACATTGAATTTTCATGAATTGCAACCGTTTTCTCCTAATTTTATTATTCTATTGTAGAAAAAAACTTACTTTATTGAAATAATGACGTTTATTTTGATTTTGTATTGCATAATTAAATAATCAAACTTTGTTTAAAGTTGTCTAAAATTCGGAATAGAATAACTTTTCTAAAATGAAAATTGCTAATAAACATCCCATTAATTTGAACTAATTTTGCTTTCCTCTATTTCCAGTTTTTTTCTGGTTTTATAAAGTAATTAACTGTTGTTAATTTGCTTCTTTTGATTTTCAATTTTATTGTAAAAGAAGCAATATTTGAAAATTAAAAAACCAAGATTATGATTAAGCTTACACAATAATGTTAAATTTGTTTGAAAAAATATTAAATCTAAGCAACTTCTATGAAAAATACACAAAAATTAATCATTTTTGAATCAAATTAGACTTTATTTAACCTAGATTGAAACAAGGAAGCTTTAAAAATCTTTGAGATTCGATTAAAATAATAATTAATAATTGAAACAATCTTTAAGAATATAAAATCATCAATAATCCGTGACGCAAACGTAAATTACTGATTTTTATCATTACGTCTGGCAACGCCGCCAAAATAGCAATTGTGATGGAATATATCCATCTCTTTTTAATCCATTAATGCCCGTATTTGTTATCTTTGTTATTACTATTTCAAATAAACTAGCAAACCCATCTTTAAAATTGACGTTTATATTCTGTTAAACGTCAAATTAACATAACCCCAAAAATAATTATTTTTAAAATAGTGATGTTTTTATAAATAAACAAGTAAATATTGAAATTTTTATTATAAAATCGTTGTAAAAATTACATTTATATTGTCCGATAATTTCCAGATGTCCGAAGAAGACCAACAAGAGTTCGACAATAAACCGTTCGTTATAGAAAAAGCGAAAACCGGACGTGCTGTTTGTAAAAAATGTAAACAGAAATGCGTCCAGGGTGAGATTCGTATCGCGAAATTAGCAGCGAATCCATTCGGTTCTGGTAAAATGAAATTATGGCATCATATCGATTGTATTTTCGAATTATTCGTAAAACAACGACCCACAACTAAACGTATCGAAGATCCTGATGATTTATACGGTTGGGAACAATTAGATGGCGATAATCAACAAACAATTCTAACGAAAATCGACGAGTGTAATAGAGAAATCGAGCAAAAATACGGAATTAAAGTAATACCAAAACCAAAAGCTACAATTAACGATACAAAACCGTCGACTTCGAATAGTGATAAAACTCAGAATACGAGCAAATTTGATAGTCTGCATAAAGATAATTCGTTCCGGGAATTTCGCCGATTAGTTGTCGATATAACCAACATTAGTAGCTATTTGGAGAAAACGAAAATCGTTAATAATCTCTTCACTAAAGGTAGCGATGGTGGTGGTTTTAAAGGCGATATAATCCTATGGTGTCGCTTATTATTACCCGGTTTTGTTAAGCGTATCTACAATTTGAAAAGTAAACAATTAATCAAATTATTTAGTCGAATATTCCAAACGAATCACGATGCAATGTTGGAAGATTTAGAACAAGGCGATATTAGTGAAACAATACAGAAATTCTTTGAAAAGAACCACGTTATTAAACCATCAACAAAAAGTACGTTAACATTAGAAGAAATCGATGATTTCCTCGAACAATTATCTCAATTAACCAAAGAAGACGAACAGATTGAACATTTTAAGAAAATTATTAAAAAATGCACCGGAAACGATTTAAAAGTTATTATTCGTTTGATAAATCACGACCTTCGTATGAATGCTGGAGCTAAACATATTTTAGACGGTGTACACCCCGATGCTTACGATGCTTATCAATCATCTAGAGATATAACAGACGTGTTAAAACGTTGTTTAAATATCGATGATAACACGAAAATTGAATCGAATATTAAAGCAACAATACAATTGATGACACCAGTTTTACCAATGTTAGCCGAAGCGTGTAAATCGGTGGAGTATGCTTTAACACGATGTCCTAATGGTTTCTATTCTGAAGTCAAATATGATGGTGAACGTGTACAAGTCCATAAACGCGGTAATGAATTCAAGTATTTTTCACGAAGTTTAAAGCCTGTATTGGCACATAAAGTGGCACAATTGAAGGAATTTATACCGCAAGCTTTCCCACACGGTAAAGATTTGATATTGGATAGTGAAATTTTAATGATTGATACACAAACGGGTAAACCGTTACCTTTCGGGACTTTAGGCGTACATAAAAAGAACGAATTTAAAGACGCTACTGTATGTTTATTTGTTTTCGATTGTATCTACTATAATGGTGAAATTTTAACTGATAAGCCATTAAAACACCGCAAGAAGATTCTAAAAGAGACGATGATTGAAATATCGAATCATGTTGTGTTTTCTGAAATTCAAGAAATCTACAAAAGCGAAGATTTAGCTCGAATGATCGGTAAAGTATTGAAATTAGGTTTGGAGGGTTTAGTTTTAAAAGATTTCGATAGTATTTACGAACCGGGTAAACGGAGGTGGTTGAAAATTAAAAAAGATTATCTATTCGGTGGTTCTATGGCTGATAGTGCTGATTTAATCGTCCTAGGCGCCTGGTATGGCACCGGAAAAAAAGGCGGAATGATGTCCATATTTCTAATGGGTTGTTATGATCCAAATACCAAAAAATTTTGTACAGTAACTAAAGTTAGTAGTGGTCATGATGATAAAACTTTAGATGAATTACAAAACCAATTGGATATGATTAAAATTAGTGGTGATTCAAATCGTCTACCGAATTGGTTAAAATGTACGAAAACTATGGTACCGGATTTTGTGGCAAAAAATCCAAAACAACAACCAATTTGGGAGATTGTCGGGGCTGAATTTACACAACACGATGTACATACAGCCGGTATTTCGATACGTTTCCCTCGAGTTACACGAATACGTGATGATAAAAATTGGGAGACTGCAACCAATTTGGATGAATTGTGGAGTTTGTTTAAGAATTCGAAAGAACATAACGATCTTGATTTGTTGATGGAGAAATTTAAGGATGAAGATGATAATACGTCTCCTAAAAATAATAATAATAAGAGGAAAAAGCAGAATCTTTTGGATAATTTCGTTAAAATTGAAAAATCCCCAAAGAAACCAAAAATCGAGATAAACCTAAAAAATCCACTACCTGATTATTTTGCGAACATAAAAATTATCCTCCATGACAATATAGAGGAGGAATATCGTGAAATAATTCGATATTTTATCGCTTATGGTGGTACAATTTTGAGTAATGAAGAGAAATTAAATGCTTCACATTGTATACATTTAGAAAACACGTTAGAAGAGCCAGAAATGGGTTTTAAATCTAACACAAAACATGTAACTATTGATTGGTTAAAGGCTAGTATCGCTAATAGGTCTGTTGAAAATTTTGCACCTTATATAGTCAAATGGAAAGGTAGAAAAAGTTAAAATCATTTTTATTCAGGTATAATTTGATTATTTTTATGAATCTACAAATAAATTTTAAGTTGAATCTTGATAGGAATCTCTATCGAAACTCCTAAATTTCTCCATCGAGCTCCTTATATTCCGTTGCGATTATCCCAAATCTATGTCGTAGATTGATTCATACTCTTGATTTGGGGTAGTCTTCAATGAAATTAATCCAGCCCAACTAAACCAAAGTCTAGATGTATTTTGGTGTGGTTTCGGTCGACTCTAGGGTGCTAGAGCCAAATTCGGGTAGCACTATAGAGGAGTTACACTGTATCGCAACTCACCTGTCGGTTGCGTCTGCTCAATACATTCCATTAATGTAGCTCCGAAATAATAAAATAATAAAAATGCGATAAAATTCGCGCAGTCGCATGTGTTCAGTGCTATTGTGGGAGTTCTAATTTATTGAAAGTAGAGGATCAGCTGTACAACTGATCTATTTACTTTCATCTAGATTTATTTCTCGATTTAAAAGATAAATAAAAATCGTAGAAAAATTGAAATTTATTCAAAACTAATATAATGTTCGCTCTCATTCCGCGATCGCTAATGTGAGTACCGGTTTATATGTAATTTTTCATTTATAATTTTTAATTTGATTTTTATTTTTTATATACACATGTTTGATGATTTAACCGATGGGATTCTCGGAAAAATCCACCCAGAATCTCATAATGTACTTATTTTTGGGAAATATTTATGTTTAATCAACATTTAAAGAAAGGCAGAGCGATCGATACAAGCGCGTTATATCATGGCTTTTCCGAAACTTTAATTTTCATTAGTTCCTATTCAAATAGCCTTCAATAATGGTCATACTTAATTTTAAAACGTTACATTTCTATTGATCGCTAATTGAAACGGATTCTGATTAGAAAACGGTTAGATCACCCCTAGTAAAAGTAGAGTTAAACCAGTTTTACCGTTCTTTCTTTTTGAATTGTATAATTTGTTTTATTGAAATATCAACCTTGAGGCCTTGTTTCCTCTTCACAGTTGATCATATAAATGCACGTGTAAATTAGCAAGTATGTCGTATTATTATCAATAAGTTTTTCCTGTATTTTTGATATTATTATAGTTACAATAAAAATGATTATCGAAGATTTAAAAAAAATATTCTATTGAATTTCGAGTCGTTTAAAGTTTGCTAAAAATAATTTTTACAATTGGACGATCTCCACTCGTCGTCCTTTTTAGAATCTTTAAAAATTCAGCTCTATTGAATTTTTTCGGGCCGATTTATTTAAAACAGATTTGCTAATTGTTGACATTTTTTCTTATCGTAGGTGTTTAACGATAAAAAACGAATCTTCAGCGCTATATACAGGATAATATTAACAAACGGACGTATCAGATAACGCAATTTTTATAGAAATTATAGAATAAAATAATAATCCGCGAATTACGCGTATACCTGTAAAGTACGTAATTATTTATAAATAAGCCGAGGTAAATTTTATATTAAGACTGCAAATTGTATTTGTAGTTTATAAACTTTAAGTTGCGACAATCAAAACGAAATTAACGCTATTTTTAAAGCGCCTAGAATTCGATCTTGATCCTCCTCAACCCAAATCTTTGCTATAGCAAGATTGGCAGTTTTAGAAAGCTTGATTTTCGATTAAATTTTTGACAAATATCAAATTAATGACATTAATGCTTGAAGAAGACTATTTGTGATAAGTCAACATGCAATTTTTAAGGTATCTAAAGTTTCTTATCTGGGAAAAATGCCTCGAAAATCATTACAATACGATAATCCTATTGTTATCATTAAAAAAATTACACAACGCTAATATTGCAGTTTTATCAATTGAACAACTCTAATTTTTATTTAAATCGAGAGCTTTGAACTTAAGATTCCTGTTGAGGGTACATTAATAAATAATTCGGTATCTAATCTGAAGTTATCCAAGGAAAATCGTGTTGTTTTTCGGATAAAATACAACAATTACAACAAGGTCAATTTAAATTGTTTGAAATATTACGCTGCCAAATTGACGTGGGATGTTTCAATTAACAACTGGGGAACAATTTCCGAATTCGAATAATACAAGTAATCGATTTTTTATTGCAGAACTAGCTTGTCGTCTAGGTCCGGTCCAATTTTATCGAACCAGAAGGCAGCAATACTCGAAACATTAAAACTGATAAGAAATGATGAATTAATCAAACGAGAATACCATGAAGTTGTCGGTGATATATTGACACCGTCTCATGTAATGGGTATTGATCATCTACGGGATCCGCGACTCAATAAAGTTGGTCTTATTATTAAATTTAATTAATTGATTATTGATTTTATATTCATTTTCAGGGTCTGGCTTTTACGTTAGAAGAACGTCAAGCTTTAGGTATACACGGTTTACAGCCGGCCCGTTTCAAAACACAAGAAGAACAATTAGAATTATGTCGAATATCGATTGAACGTTATCAGGAAGATTTAAATAAATATTTATATTTAACCGAATTACATGATCGCAATGAGAAATTATTCTTTCGTTTATTAACCGAAAATATCGAACATTTAATGCCGATTGTTTATACACCTACAGTTGGTTTAGCATGTCAACGTTTTGGTTTAATCTATCGCCGTCCAAGAGGATTATTTGTTACAATTAATGACCGTGGACATTGTTTTGATGTATTGAAAAATTGGTCGATTGTCTTTTTATTAATAACGATTTTTTATAAAAACAAATTTCATAAATTATAGGCCCGAACCTGATGTTAGAGCCATCGTTGTAACAGATGGTGAACGTATATTGGGCTTGGGCGATTTAGGCGCTTGCGGCATGGGTATACCCGTTGGAAAATTGGCCCTTTATACAGCCTTAGCCGGCATCAAACCACATCAATGTCTACCTATAACTTTAGACGTCGGTACTAACAATAAGGTAATTTCAATTAAAACCTATCGGGTGTACCACGGTAATTATCCGCACAGTAAGTTGTGACTTTGTGAGCGTAGGTCTGCTTCTTGTTTCGCAAAATCAGCTTATTACTAAGAGAATTAGCATTAAATTATAAACAATTATAGACACTTCTTGAGGATCCTCTATATGTGGGTTTGAGGCAGCCTCGAGTCACTGGCCAACAATACGACGATTTCGTTGACGAATTCATGGAGGGTGTTGTTAAACGTTACGGCCAGAATGTTTTAATACAATTTGAAGATTTCGGTAATCATAATGCTTTCCGTTTTTTGGATAAATATCGCGGCCAATATTGTACATTCAATGATGATATCCAAGGTACAGCTAGTGTTGTTGTTTCCGGTTTATTAGCCTCAAAACGTATTACAAACAAACGGATATCTGACCATAAATTCCTATTTTTGGGCGCCGGTGAGGCAGCTATCGGTATTGCTGATTTGTGTGTTAAGGCAATGCAAATGGAAGGTAAATTTTTGAATATTTGCCAAAAATTTTTGATGAAAATTAATTAATTGAAGGTACGGCGCTTCAAGATGCTCGCGATCGAATTTGGATGGTGGATATTGATGGATTACTGGCTAAAGGTCGTCCAGAGGGTCGTTTAGACGGCCATAAAGCTTACTATGCAAAAGACCACGCTCCGGTTAAAAATTTCGCTGCTGTTGTGGAGGAAGTTAAACCGTCTGTATTGATTGGAGCTTCAGCAGCTGGTGGTGCTTTCACTCCAGAGATTCTAAAAAAAATGGCAACTTTCAATGAACGGCCGATAATTTTCGCTTTAAGTAATCCAACAGATCGCGCCGAATGTACAGCCGAACAAGCCTATACTAACACAAAAGTATTACGAATTATTATTAAATTAATTTATAATAATATTTGTGGTGATTTTTAGGGTAAATGTATTTTCGCTAGTGGCTCACCGTTCGGTTCTGTTAATTACGAGGGCAAAACTTTCTATCCCGGACAGGGTAATAATGCTTACATTTTCCCCGGTGTAGCACTTGGTGTTATAGTTGGTGGTATTCATCATATTGGAGAAGAATTATTCTATTTGGCTGCCCAATGTGTTGCTGATAATGTAACAGATGAAGATCTTAATAAGGGTAGTCTTTATCCACCGTTGAAAATCATCCGGGAATGTTCCATACAGATTGCTACAAAACTTCTTGAATATTCCTATGAAAAAGGTAGTTTTTGCGATTATACAGGGTGAACCAAGAAATTCGTTTATTATTATATAAGTTCTAATTGATGAAAGTTTTTAATACATATCTAGATTCTATGCTGAAATTGAAAGGCATTTGATTGCATGAATTATGGTCTAGCTTTAATAGTTTTTCAGGAATTTTGACTTCTACTGAAATTTTTGATTTTGCTGTTTTTTTATCAAATTTTACAAAATTGAAGTAGCTAAAATTCCTGAAAAACTATTAACGCTCGTCTTCAACTTCACTATAAAATCAGAAAACAGGGTGTACTTCCCCAAATTATCAATTAGAACTTATAATAGGCCAACCTCTGGCTCACCCGGTATAATAATTGAATAATTGTGTAATTTTCTAGGTTTCGCTTCGGTTTATCCCGAACCGAAAGACAAGCGAGCTTATGTCGAAAGTCATCAATACGATTATAATTATACACCATCATTACCGGTAACTTGGCCATGGCCACGTGGACCTGATATTAAGACACGACCGGTAGAACCGACCAAATTGTCAGCGTAAATTATTCAATTTTCTCTCAATTTATAAGCATGTAACTATAGTTACATGAGCAGTGATAATTATTTTTAATTTTCAAATACAAATAAACGTATTATTTTAATTTATTTGCAATATTTAAACAATTTTAGTCAATTATTAATTAAATATCATCAGGAATGTAAAGCAATTTTAGTATTAAATAGTGCCATTCAGTCGTTCACTTTTTTTTTTTTTTTTAATTGTACTTAATTATTTTATTTCGGAAAAACTGCACGATAAATTTTCCAATGTATAGATGAAAATGTAATTATTGTAACAACAGTATTGTTTCCTTCTGGTCATGCAACCAATTGTATTAAATGTAATTAATGGATTTAAAATTAATAAATGTTACCTGTTGGAGAACTTGAATTTTTCAAATCTGACACGACTAACGACTCCAAGATACTAAATCTCGATTTTCAAACGTGCCAAGGTAAAACAATCTAAACGTAAAAGTACACCGCAATTAGACAATAAATAAAAATGCAATAAATCAATTGTGGGGATGTTTTTGTGATCAAAGGGTCGGTTGATTTGCCAAAAAATCAAGATATTTATGTCGGTCAAAACTTTTTCCACACCTAATTTCTACACGTCCAATTAACTACAAAAGATTTCACTTTTCCGTCTTAATTATTGTTTCTAATCGAATCGCTAATAAATTATTCCACATACCCGTTGATTAATTCATCAATCTTCACTCTATTTCTATTTGTCTTCCCCAATTCCGTCCAAATTCGATTTGCTCTGTTTCATTGTAAAATTTACGATTAAAAATCGGTATTAGTGTGCAATTATTAAAGTACAATCATCAAGTTGTATTTTTATTTCAACAAACAGTTTAGTTGAAATACGTATCGTAAAAGGTAAACACGTAAATACGCCGAAACGAGGAAAAGTAAAAGTGTTTTGGCGATGGGGAATGCGGCCAGTGTAGCGAAATTGTGCTGTGATAAAAATGATAATGTCGATCTAATTCGAGTTGTTGATAAGAGGTAATAATTTTGATTTTCCAATTGGTTCTTATAAATTCAATCAATCGATACATAATTCTATCAATACTCTCGTTTTATTATCGAACGAACAATAAACTATAAATGAAATGTGGGAATTATTGGTGAAATAATCCGATATCTTCAAAATTAGCCACTCCAACAGTTGGTTTCTATTTTTCAGTCAACACAATTCGGTTTATTTATGCAGTGAACCGAATTTGACTTGACCTCAACCGTGTAACTCCGGAGATTTGCCAAATAAAACAAGAAATATTCAAACATTTTGTAACAATTAAACTCGTTACTAGGGAACTTCCTAATTTTAAGCAATTTCGCAATTTCTTAGACAACGATCTAAGTTTATTGTAAATAAAGGAACAAAGTTGACATTTGAAAATAGTTGGATAGAAAGTTGAAAAGCGGCCAGTGAGTTATCTAATTTTCGAAATTTCGGCTCTTACTAGAGGGTTCTAATAACGCGCAAAATCTCGATTTTTCTAGTTAAATAACAAAAGGACCTGCAACAATGTTGCGAATAGTCCACAATTTTACCTTGATTATGATTAATGTACAACCGCATTTCAATGGTTATAAATTTGATAGAACCGCAACTCAAATCGGCACCTGGAAACAATATTTAGGCTCCTTTTCATTTTTCTATTCGATCATCTATAATTTATGAATTTCTTATCCTATCATGAATTGAGCAAATGATCAGGTGCCCGATAATCGATCATGAATATAAATTCGTCTTTTACAAAATCACCCGACCTCTAAGTTGTATAATTTTTCATTGTTAGATTGAACGGCTAATTATCCTAGAATACTTTCACATAAAACAAGCAAAAGTTTGAATATTTTCAAATAAATCGTCTGGTTCTTTATATTAACCTTCTGCAAGGGCAAAGAATGTGACCCGAATAGAATTTTTGTAGTTTATTTTGATATATTCGAATGATTTTTGATAAAATCTAGCAATATGGAGATCATCAATAAAACTACAAATTCTTTTGCGCCTTATCAGGACCCTATAAAACCCGAATGAAGATCCCAGTCTATCCATATACGAAACTAATTAGACGTCGTACCACCACAATTAACCAACGTACAGAAATGTTTGAATTGGTGGCGAAATTCACCGGTTTTTCTGTAGATAACGCGTAAGTTATCCCTTTAAATTGTCAACCAAGGAGTAGCTGAATAAGAGCGCGACGCCGGGCGTCGTCAGCTGACGATCGCCAGATATGACGCGAGAACAGGTTGCGCTTGCGTCCTTTCAAACGCGTCTTCCGCTTTTCTATATAAATAAATGTTTGTTTTGTGTTTTAGCGAAGGTAAAGTGAATACCGGCAGCAACACGAGTCATATCGAACAGACAGCGACAATTAAACAAGAAATTATGTCGAATTACGAACGGGATCGTCTAGGACAATGGGGTTGTGGTGATAATGTCTGTCCGAGTGTTACCAGCGGGGTGGACCGCCTCAAAAATCCCGGATTGAACAAGGTAATTTTACGATTTTTTCGATTATTAGGTGGGTTTCGTTGTAATTTACAAGTAAATGGAAAATTACTTAAATCGCGTCATTATGCGTTATTAATAATTTATTATTTGAGAATTAAATTCGAATTAACCGAGAAAACGCACTGATAACGCTATTATCATCAAGGAAGTCACAATCCTCTCAATGACAACAAAAAATTCGATCCAATTTTAAATCGATAATTGAAAATTTAAATCTTACCTGTTTTGAGGTTATAACCTTCTAACCTTTAAATCTAATCCGTCATCGTTTTGAATAAATCCAATTAAAATCTAATAGAAAATTCTATGAATTTTCGTAATTACAAGCGAAGAACTATTGATCCGTGTCCTGGATTTGGCGTGCGTCCACACAAAATGGTGTAAACTATTTCAACAATCCAGTTTTTCCGCTAAAACGGGCCCCGACGTGACGCTATTTCAGCGATAAAGACCCCGCTATATCCGTTATTTTGCTGATAGCAAACCATATTTCGAAATGGTTTGGTCAGATTGGTGGAATTTGTATCAAATTCGATTCAGTTTACCGGAGAATCTCGTTGATATTGATGGACGGGTAAATTTTGCGAGAATCCCGACAGCTTATCAAACAACTGCACTTTGAATTTTGAAATTTACTGCCATTGATCAATATTATTATTATTATAGTTGATAATAATGTTTAGTCTTTGAGGATACAATTTGTGGGAATCTCACTAGTGGACTTTGTTAAAAATATCGCCAAATTCGCGATAATTCCGAATAAAAACGAAATTTCTGTATAATTTTGGAATATTTTACAATTTTTTTTTAATTTTAAAAACAGACCACGATTATTGCGAAATCTTCGCTTCAATTCAATTGAACTTCCTTTAATTTTGTTTAATTGTTATGTAGAGAAAAAATTTAATATCGTTGTGAAACAGTAAACATCTAGGTCGGGAAATTACAAGTCATCTCAACAATAGTGAATATAATTCGCCTGATTTGAGCCATATTCAGGTTGATTGTTGTTGAATTGATTTGACCTTTTTATAACCGAAAATTTTTGATTCTTTTCAATTGGAACAACGTTCAGAATTATAATTTATTCGCACCTAATGACGCAAATTTGTGCGAAAATCAACATTTCTAATTAGATTATAATCCTGTCTTTGTACAATCAATAAACATTGCAATTAATTATCGTCCATTACAATTATAAATAAAGTTTATTATCGTGTTATTTGATCTTTTGTTTTATGTTCGTAAAAACAGCAATTTAAATTGTTTTAATTACAACAAAATACCAATAAAATCTGGGTTTTAAACGCCCAACTTGTTATCAATTCTCATAAACAAACATTTAGTTGATTTTCTTATCGTTAACTTAACAAAATTACAATATTTTTATGATGAATCATTATTAAATAACAACAAAAACGAGGCTACAACTTTCTATTAAAATCGACTAGAAAAATTTGAAAATTCGGCGAAAAAACCCAAGAAATCTCACAAATGAAGGACCAATCCGCCCACTAAACTCTTGTTTTTATTCGAAATCTATAAAAATAAATTCCATCGAAAGTTCTATTTTAATTAATCTCGAATGTCAATCATTTTGTGAATAATTAAAATTCTTTTATAAATAATGCAAGTAATTGTTGTTATTTACCTTATATTATAGAAATAAGTCCAAGGTACAAGGTGTGATAACCAAACAATAGACAAAAAGCCTTTTATCGCAAATTAATTAACTCGAATTTGTTTCCAGGGCATGGCTTTTACGCTAGAGGAGCGCCAAGCTTTGGGCATCCACGGCTTGTTACCACCATGCGTTAAAACTCAAGAACAACAAGTTGAACATTGCCGTTTGTGTTTGGAACGTTTAGAAAACGATCTCGACAAATATATTTACCTTATGAGTCTACTTGTAAGCGGTTTTTTTTTTATAAAAAATCATAAATAATCGAAATTATTTAGGATCGCAACGAACGCTTGTTCTATCGTTTGGTAGCCGAAAATGTTGCCGACATTATGCCTTTAGTTTACACCCCAACTGTTGGTTTAGCCTGTCAGAAATTTGGCCTAGTCTATCGTCGGCCGAAAGGTTTATTTATTACAATCCACGATAAAGGGCATGTTTATGAGATTTTAAAGAATTGGCCCGAATCAGATGTTAGAGCTATTGTTGTAACGGACGGTGAACGGATTTTGGGTTTGGGTGATTTAGGTGCTTGCGGTATGGGTATACCCATTGGTAAACTATCGTTATACACGGCTTTAGCTGGAATTAAGCCCCATCAATGTCTACCAATCACTTTGGATGTAGGTACGAATAATGAAACAATGCGCAATGATCCTTTGTATATTGGATTGAGGCATAAACGTATCACCGGTCAACAATATGATGATTTTATTGACGAATTTATGAAGGCTGCGGTTAAACGATTCGGGCAAAATACTTTGATTCAATTTGAAGATTTCGGAAATGCTAATGCTTTCCGTTTATTAGGTAACTATTCGTTATTCAGCCCGATAACTGGCATTATTTGATGAACCATTCGAGAAATATTTTAAGAATTTATAGGAGGATCTTTGGAGATCATTTTAGCAAAACTTTGGCTTTGCAGCTCATTTGGAAGTTAGTCAAAAACGCTCGTTTCTGATCATGTTGCGATTTTAAAGACCCTCCCAACAACAAAAAAATGATGATGAGCTACGAGGTTCAAATTTTGGTAAAAAAATCTCTAGACATCCTCCTATAAAAGCGCAAAACATTTTCCAAATCACTTGTCAAATAATACCTTCTAATATATGATGAAATCCAACAAAATTACAATAATTTTAGAGAAATACCGAAACAATTACTGCACATTCAACGACGATATTCAAGGCACCGCTAGCGTAGCAGTCGCCGGTCTTTTAGCCTCGTTACGCATCACGAAAACCCGCCTATCTGACAACGTAATGGTATTCCAAGGTGCCGGCGAAGCCTCTTTAGGCATCGCTGAATTGTGCGTAATGGCAATGAAGGCGGAAGGTACCAGTGAACAGGATGCACGTTCGAAAATTTGGATGGTAGATTCGCGCGGTCTTATCGTTAAAGATCGTCCAGAAGGTGGTGTTACCGGACATAAAATCCATTATGCCCAAAATCGTGCACCAATTAAAACATTAACGGAAGTTGTAAAAACAATAAAGCCGTCGATTTTAATCGGTGCCGCAGCAGTTGGTGGAGCTTTCACACCGGAAATTCTACAAGAAATGGCGAAAAATAATAAACGTCCGGTTATTTTCGCATTGAGTAATCCGACTAGTAAAGCTGAATGTACAGCGGAACAAGCTTATCAAAATACCAACGTAAATCAATTTAAAATTAAAAAATAACGATTATAATTGTTGAAATTGTAGGGTACTTGTATTTTTGCGAGTGGTAGTCCATTTGCTCCGGTTACCTACCAAGGACAAACCTTCCACCCGGGTCAGGGTAATAATTCTTATATTTTCCCTGGCGTGGCATTGGCTACAATTTGTGTCGGAATTCGTACAATTGGCGAAGATATTTTCCTAATGGCTGCAGAGGTACAAACGATAATTAATAAAATTGTAATTAATTAAAATAAATTTCAGGCTTTAGCTGATTTAGTGGGTGAGGATGATTTAGAAAAGGGTAGTCTTTACCCACCGTTATCAACAATACAGAATTGTTCGGTTAAAATAGCTCGACGTGTCTGTGAGTATGCTTATAAACAGGGTATAGCTAGCGTTTATCCTGAACCGGAGGATAAAGAAGAATTTATACGGGCCCAAATGTATAATACTAGCTATCAACCGGCTGTACCAAGTATTTATTCATTTCCAACAAATTAATTTTATTTTTAATTCAACCAATTATTGTTGCCTATAATAGTATAGAGTGAGGTGGTTTTCTTTAGCGATATATTGCTTGTTACTAGATTAAATCTTGATTAATTTTTTGTAAATTTATTTTTCAAATAAATGTAAATTATTTGTTTATATTTAATTAATTTCTCTACCCCTACGCTGTAGTTAAAGCCAGCGATGTTACTACAACAGTATAACAAACTTGTAGTAAAATTATTAATTTTTCGTCAATTTTCTGGAAAATTTATAAGTTGTTGGAAAATTCCTAGACGATTTGGAAAATGCTCTTTATATATTGTAAAACGAGCACTGAAACGTTAAAGATATTAAGTAAATTATAGGAGAAAATGTGAAGAAAATTAAACAAAACATGCTCCACGGTTATCCTTTGTAATTCAGAGTTCGATCGGCATTTTCGCAAACGAAAAACACCCTTAAATACTCCTTAAAATGGCCTTTCTAATGCTACTATATTCATTACAATATCCCATCAAACAAGGGAGATATCGATTATTTAATATTGGCACTCTTCAGGCACCGGTCGAAAAGAAGTGAAACCAATAACATTATTGGACGACCTTTTGCAAATTTAAAGAACTCCTTTAATTTGCTATAAATCGTGAGAAAATCATTGAAAAAACAAAAATATTTCAAGAGAAAATATAAAACAATTAAGAAAAAATGTGCACTAAGATTTTCTGTAACTTGGAATTTTTCAAAACAAAAACGTCTCCGAACGCTCTTGAAAATGCCGTTTCTAATCGAAAAAGACCTAAATTTTCATATTTCTACAATATTATTAAACTCCCTTAAAAATCCGTTTGAAAAAGAGCAGAAATTTGCGGAAGTTCCGCAGTACGGCACCAGAAACACCCCGTTACATGTCTAGTTAAAACTATCCTTGATTTGTACCTATTTATTAACCATATTAGTTGTTTTCCTACACAAATAATCATTTATCAACAATTATCCTTAATTCCTAGTAATCACAGCCTAATTACTAATTGTTCATCAATAATTTCCGATTATTTATAAATAAATAACGTAAACAACCAGATTATACCGTTGTTTACTACAAGAACGAACATGAGTAATATCAACGTCTATCTTAATATCGCAAGTCCACCTTGTAGAGCTGTAATGTTGCTGTTAGCAGCTCTCAATATTGAATACAACCCAATCACTGTCGATATAATGCATGGAGAACAATTAAAACCCGATTTTATCAAGGTAAGACAATTATGAATTTAAAATAGTTACAATAAACGAATTTCTAGATGAATCCCCTACACACTATCCCAACAATAAACGACAACGGTTTTATTTTATACGACAGTCACGCAATTATGGAGTACTTCGTTGAAGAATACGCTAAAAATGATAATTTCTACCCCAAAGATCCGAAAAAACACGCAATTATAAACCAACAACTATTCTACAATGTTGGCACATTATGGCCTAAATTTGAAGAATATTTGGTAATAATCAAACTAATAAATTGTAAAATTGTTCAAAATTGAATCGTTCTAGTTACCGGTAGTGATGACAGGACAACCACCTGAAGAATCGAAAATTAAAAACCTAGAACAAGCGCTAAATTATCTCGATAGATTTGTGGAAAATCAAGAATGGGTAGCCGGTTCGGATTTAACAATCGCTGATTTCGCTATCGTCCCTACTATTTCAACAATAGAAGTATTTTTATTAATTAATAAATAATTAATTATGATAATAATAAAATCGATAGGCTACAGGTTTTGATTTGTCGAAATTTACGAATATAATTGTATGGTACGCCAGGGTTAAAAAATCGATGGCCAATTATGGATATGAGGAAAATAACCAGAAAGGAGCCGATATTATTGGTAACGTATTTAAGAGCCAATTGGGGAAATAAATTACAAACGAGTAGGATTTATAGTAGAATTACATAATAAAGCATTTTTCTCGATTTACAACAGGGTATTCAATATAAAATTTCCCATAATTTATTCATAATTAATAAAAGAATTGGCTAAAAACATAAAAATTAAATAGATATAAATAACAACCTCCGATAATTGCTTTAATATTTACACATTGTCGCTTGATCGGTAACTGTTATCGTTTTTTTTTTGTTTATTTTTTTAATATTCACATTTAACTAATCATCATCGGATTGTGAATCTTTCTTTTCGTCGACAGTTTCCGGTTGTTTATAATGACGATATTCCGGTTTCAATTCCCACATATTTTTATGTGGATTTTTTAAATTATAATTACATACCTCCTTTAAAATCTCTTTTAAATAAGTAATTGGTTGTTTGGTAATTTTTACTAAATCTTTTATATTATAATATTGATGTTTCTCAAATGCAGCAAACAACATCTCTAATACTGCATCTTTATCATCACGCGCCTTCTTACCTTCAGCTTTCTTCCTCTCCATATATTCAATCTATTAATTAGAAACTAAATTAAACCAAATTAATGTTAAATAATAAGAATACAGACGTTATTTTTATGGTCTGAAACCGGTTTGTATGATGTAACAACACGATCGAGTTGTTTAACTTTCCTTGTTGGCAATGAAGCTTTCCGTATTGATTCCAATTTTAATTTCATATAACAATTATCGGCATACGGTCGACATTCCAATTTTTGTACAATTTTACCCTCCATGTATAATTTTTCAGTTTCAGGTATAATTGCATCGGTTTGTGTTGCTGAAAATATCACAAAATCCCCCCTTTATTCGGTAATCTTCATAAATAAAAAAAGTAGGTTTAGATTGTGTCTCGTGTGCCTTATCAATTACAACTTACGGATAACGTGCGAGAATACGCCTAAAGTCTGTTGTGTAACTTTCGAAACGTCCAAACGATGATCTTTCGGTATACTCTCCTCGCCTGGTTCATTCAAATTCAATATAGCCGATGATAGTGTTAATGAAACTTGGGCTTTCTGGCCTGTTCTATCGATTTTTCGAAGATTATTTACCAATTTAATAGCCGTACAAAATTACTTACTTTGAAATTTTCAATTTACCAACCTCAATATCACTGGCTGCTTTCTCCCAACGATTTGCGATATATTTCGGTACTTTTACCAACCAAACGCCACGATTTGCATTCGATAAGTCCAAATCACGGTCTATGTGCGAATCTTTCGACATTTTCAAAGGATTTTCCACAATTTTTATCGATGAACTACAATATTGCGAAATTGTATCAATTTGTGAGGTTATATTGAAATTGTCGACAAGTTGACAGTCATAGTTGACAACTCTTGGTAAATCAAAGTTACTAGATTATTCTTGATAAATTTTCACCAAATAAATATTGAAAAAAATTAAAATATAGTTATTATATAATTGTTCAATAATTTTCTCTAGTTTTAAGCCAATATTTGATAATTCTCAAAATTTTGGCTTATTTTGTGAAGTAATTGATTGTAATGGTCGCCAACTGTTGCTAGATAAAAATTACCAAAATCCCAAAATTTTATTTGGCGCGATAATTCAAATGTTTATTCTAATACGGGATTGATATCAAAAATTAGATTAAAATTCAAAATGTTTATTATATTATTGAGGAATATATGTACAAATATCTCTCGATTGTATTTACAGCGCTTAGCATAATTTAATGATTAATAGTCGTCTTTTCTCCTAGTCAGTACAGTAAAAATTGCTACAAAAAGCGAATTAGCGCACATTAAAATTTGTTATCTTTCAATTAATAGATAACGAACACATAAGTCACTTGATATAAAGCGAAATTAGAAGCAAATTCACACATCTTGCGATTCTATAGTTGTATATTGCACTTTTCTCGTACAGGCGTCAATAATCGGCTCCACAAGAGTCTGTACTTTATCTCTTCTCATGTAGATATAAGCTGCTGTTAATATAATTAAAACTGTGCCTGATGTGATTAATAACATTGTAACAGCTCGTGATAAACGTGCATGTTTCCCTTCAGCGGCTAGATGTAAATTCATGATGTATTTGTGGCCGAATTTCTCATGATAACACTCCAAATCGCCTTTATTTCGAACTTCGACATTCGTTTTGTGTAACCAATTGTATAAAGTTTGAATTGCACTCAAACAATTAAATGGATTACCTCGAATTTGAAGGATTAGGTTCTCTTGTCGGTAGGGTTTTGCTAGACGATCGAATCGTTCCAAATCTTGTTGATGGAAGGTTGTTATATCGTTATTTTCCAAGTCGATATAGCGTAGGTTTTTTAAACAGTTGATATTGAAATTTAAGTTAGGAATATTGTTGTCACCTAGGTAGATATCGTGGAGATTTGGTAGATCACAGAATACATTCACGTCTTTAAAATACCGAATCTCGTTTTGTTCCAAATGTAATTTGTATAATTTCGTTAGGTTGCTATTAACGAAAATATCGTGTAAATCATCAGCTAGACCTTCATCGGTATTATCAGCGAATGCGTTAGTTAGATGCAACTCTTTTAAATTATAAAAATTCGAAAATACACGCGGATGATGATAATTGCCATCTTCTTGATTCGAAATTGTGATATTGTTGTGGTTCAATATTAAACGTTCAACACCCAAAACATGATGGAAAGCTTTACCTTTAATCTCACGTATACCATTACCACTCATATCGATAATCTTCAAATCACTCAAATCCACATCACCGAACACATTCGTCGGTAGAGTCTCTATATGATTACCCACAAATATCAACAATTGCGTCTCCTCGGGTAGATTCTCCAACATTTCTGTTGTTTTGAAGCCTTGATTTGTACAATTCACAGCGAATAGCGTTTGATTATTGTAGAAGATTTCGCCACAAAAACAACTATCCAATAAGGGTGAATTACAATGGTTGACTTTCGATCTAATTACCACGATTATTGAGAAAAAAACGAAGAGAATTTCACGGGTACGGATTAGAATCATTGTCGATCTATAATAATTGTTTTATTCAATTCGTTTTTAAAATATAGAAAGATTCTTACCTGTTGGCGAAAGTGAATTAAATGACGACGTTGTTGTAATTTTAGCGAAATTCGAAAAAAAACCCAAAGATTCCCCCGAAGTTCGTTGGGAAACCCACTGTATTTCCCAATAAGGCAACAATTAGATAACTAAAACTGTATTGTTAATGAATAGCATGGATTTACCTGTTTATTCTTTCAATTCAATCAAAATTCAACTGATATAACGTCAATTCGTCGTATTGAATTTAATTAAAACGATTAAAAAAACATTTGTTCTTAATATCGTCTAGTCTTAACAACAAAAATAGCAAGGACAAGCAGGTATTATGCGAGGAGAGAAGTGGAAAAGAACTAAACAGGTGTGTCTGGGTTTGTTGGTTGCCTAATATTTCTATTTGTTTTTTTTAACTAAGAATCAATTAAAATAAAATTTATTACGATTTTTATTTTAATTGTGCACAATCTAACGCTTCATCAGCTTGTACTGATGTAATGGTGCAAAATAGACGGCGAAGACATAGCTCGTTGCAACCTTCAGACATTTTCGGGTCACTTTCACGGACGCCAAACCTAAAATTCATTCCAGTTTGCACAAAAAATACCACGGAATGTGGTCAAATTCAAGAGCCAGTAATAAAAGTCGTTGGAAAAATTGATAAGCCCTTAGCCCTAGTTCAAATCTAAATTACCTGAAATATTGTTGAACCAATCGACTATTGTTAGCCATACGTTTCGCTAAACTATCCAAGTCTTCGTAATTTGCAGTTTTTAAACCATAAGCCTCTTTGAACGAATACAATTTATACCACTCAGGTTTCGATCGATTCTTATTAGCTTTAGTTAAATTGTAGGTGTACTGGTCATAATCCAAAACTTTCTGTAATTTATCAAAAAATCATCGAATAGATAGAATAAATGAACGTAAATACTCACAAAACTCCCCGTGTCGACAGTGTAAATGCGATAATTTGGATTCATACCGACAAAAGTTGTGAAACTGCCACCATTATAAGCAACATTAATTAATTTATTTTCATTATTTGAATCGTAAAATAAACGTAATTCGTCGATGTGCGTATGGCCGTTAAATTGTGCAGTTATTATCGATGCAAATCTGAAAATAAATCAAACAATTAAACCGTTAATAACAATTTTTTTGTTGAACAACCTATTAACAATCCGACGAAATTGTATCGACCATTGGTTCAAACACCGAATTTCACCGGGTGGAATATGCGACAAAATATGGACCTTTTCGTGATTCTTTTCAGCCTCTGTTAGTACCCCAACCAGCCATTTTAATTGCCCGAAAGGGTCCTTATCGTCGTAAATCAACCACCTCAAATTTAATATTTTGATTATAACAATAACAATAGAGTATTGTAAACTTACAAATTACTAGTATAACAAACATTACTATTTAAAACAATTGCCCGATAACCTGGCCATACTAAAAAAGTGTAATAGCCGCCGGTATTGATTGTTTCTTTTGTTGTTGCTGGTAACCATTTCGACCATTCTTCATTAACAACTTCAAACACCCATTGTGTGGAGAAATTCCGGTTGATTCGTGGTGAGAAACTAAAATAAATGATAATTATAGGAATTACCGCAATTTTAAAGAGTGCGGAAATCTGTTTTGTCGAACTGAACAAACATACAAATCGGTCGGATGCGGTTCGTGATTACCCAAAATCGGCACCACCTGTGTCCCATTGAAGCGCTCGTAAAATAAATTATTAATCTTCTTGATAGCGTCGATATTGTCGTCTTTAGTAGTCGCCCAACTTTTATGGCTGATTATATCGCCGGTATAGTAAATATAATCGAGGTAACGCTTTAATAGACGATATAATTAAAATAAAATCGTTAAAATTGTGGAAATTTACGTGTTTGGTTGTAATTTCATCGATTAGATTGAGGATCGAATGCCAGGGCATATCGCACACGTGATAATCGCCCCAATAGCCGGCAGCTTTCGTTGGATTACTCGGTGGTCCGTTGCATTTTTGACAGCATAATCCGAGGCCACAATCAGCGTTACTTCCGGGTTCGTACAAGGGGTCGTAGTGGATATCGGTCAAGTGGAGGATTTTCAACGGTCCTGCTTTTAATTCGGGCTAAAATTAGCAACATCGATTAATTCTAGTTTAGGAATTGGGGAGGTGTACCGGATTTTTGTTGGTTTGTTCTGTTGGTAACGGTGGTAGATCGATTGTCCAATTATTCGGGTTGGGGTCCTGGCAATTTTTCGCTTGATAGTAAATACCGCAAAATCGATCTGACGTTAAATTTGGAGTATTGTCCAAAATATATAAGACTGTATCCTTTAAAAGATAGTTTTAATTTATAATAAATTCGATTTTGCAACTTACAAGACCGATATCGATGTAACCGTCACAAACTTCATCACCCCAATTCGATATTGAATAGCACAATTTTTTAAAGAATAAATCCATTGATTCTTTGTCAGCATGTTTGCGATATTTGATAATTACATCTACTACTTTTGAACAAGTTTTACAAAAAACCGGATTCGATTTTAGTTGGGTTTTTGTTTGTGAATAGAATTTTTCTAAATTTTTCGTTGAATTGGAGATTTGCAAGTTTCTCACTTGTAATGCGAATTTCTCCGGAATTTCTACAAACAAAACAGACGATAAGACGCGGAATTTACTAAATATTCAAAATATTGCTATACCTTCGACATTCCAACAATTTATACAAAATAAACCGCAAATAATTAGAAGTATTTTCAATAACATTTTGTTGTCAAAATTATTGTAACTACTAGAATGACGAGAAAATTATAATTTCTGATATATGTAGGTTTAATATTACAGTTATTATCGCTGTTATAAAAAAAACATATAATTAGAATATTCAACACAATAGCTTTATCGCGAATATAGCACAAAGTCTGAATATTATCAAATCTGGTATTCAAATTTAATGAGATTTCGACAAAAATCTCTTCAATAATCATTTAAAGCAACAATTTTAACAAATTTTATAATAAATGAATTTTCTAATAATTCAGTGGTACCATTTCGCACTTTCAAACACCTTTTTCGCAGTCTTTTTGCAAGAAATTTGGTTTAAAATTATTGAAAACAATATAATGTTTGCAATTTGTAAATGCAATTAATTTGCAATATTAGATTATTAATGGGTAATAGCTAGTATTGTTATAAAATTTGAACTTTGGGGTAGTTTTCGATGGGATGTTAGATATTTTACGGCCAATATAGTTTGATAGTTGTCTAATAGATGTCACTTAATGAAACGTCATTAAAATATTGTAGCAGCATTGTCAGATTGTTGTTAATTTCCAAAATCTCCCGATCTATAGGAAATAATTTAATTTCTATTTGGAATATTTGCAGATAATAAATATAAAATTTGAGTTGAATATTATGTTTTCTATAATTTTTTCATCAATTTTGTATTATTTGGTGACATTTAATAGTGTTAAAGATAATTAAAGATTTGGGTTGTTGTAAGTTTGGCAATGGTGGTATTTTAATAACATAATTGCCTTACGTGTGTCATAAAAGAAAACAAATCACTTTTCCTTTTTTACCTTTATTTATTTACAGGCTATTTATTTAAATAGATATATAGAAATATATAATTAATTAACGATAATACAATGAATATTATTATTGTACAATTTTTATGATATTGTCTCGAATTTACAATACAGAGGTGAGTTTGTCGTTAGTGTCATTAGATTTTGTTATTGACAGACAAACTACATTAATAGAGAACAATAAAAATTTATAAACAAACAACAATTTCTAGAGTATATAAAAGTTCAAAAGGTCAATAAAAATATTTAAATGAATTTTGTAGATGGATAACAGAACGAGAAAATGGAAGCACATAAGGAACGTCTTGAAATTGACACAATACCGTGAAATCAACAGCCAAATCGGCCGTATCCTGCAAGAGAAAACCCAATTCTCCGATTCGGTGATAAATCGTTTAAGTTTAGAAGCCGAATTGGAAGGCCACCAAGGCTGTGTGAATTGTCTACAATGGAGTCCGGATGGATTGTAATTGAATCCGTTTTTATTTAATCGTATTCAATTGTAATTCTCTAGAGAGATTTATCGATTTTTATGTATTTATAGGCATCTAGCGTCCGGTTCGGATGATACACACGTCATCCTATGGGACCCATTTCGGCGTAAAAAGATCCACACGATACCGACACCACATATCGGCAATATATTCTCGGTGAAATTCTTAGCCGATGAGAATATCATAGCTACAGCCGCTGGAGATTGTCGGGTGATTGTCCAGAGTGTTTCTGGGGCTTTGGAGAAGAATTCGCCGTTATTGGATTGTGCATGTCATGTTGGTCGAGTTAAACGATTAGCAACATGTCCGGATCAACCGACTTTATTCTGGTCGGCCGGCGAGGACGGTCTAGTTGTACAATACGATATGAGAGAACCGCACGAATGTCCAGCACAGACGAAAATCCTAATCAATTGGTATTTCAAATCGGAAATTAAATGTATCGCTGTTAATCCAACTAAACCGCACTATATAGCGATCGGCGCGAACGATTGTTTTGTACGTTTATACGATAGACGTATGATTAAATTAACGAATAGTTTACAAAATAATATAACGTTTAATCCAGCCAAAAATATACCACCACAACCGTCGAATAGTGATTGTGTACAATATTATGCACCCGGACATTTAGCTAAAGAGAATGCCTCGATAATTAGTATTAAATTGGCTGTGACTTATATCGCGTTCAATACATCCGGTACGGAAATGTTAGTTAATATAGGCGGCGAACAAATCTATCTATATGATGTTAATAATTCACGGCATATAAATCAATTACGAATACCGCATACTTTACCAAAACGTTGTACATTACCGTATAAAACCTGTTGTGGTACTAGTAGCGATACAATTCTAATCGATGGAAATTTCGATTGTCCCTGTTTCTACATAAAACGCGCCACCAAATCATATCAAAGACGATGGTAAGTTTGGAAATTAACCAGAATTTTAATTTAATTTACTTCAATTAAAGGATGAGTGATTTATATGGAGCCGCTCGTGATTATTTACACGTGATTCAATATTGGCCAAATCATAAACAGGCTTATATCGGTTTAATAAAATGTTTAATTGCGCTACAATGGGACGAAGAGGCGAATGATTGGTTGAAATATTTTTTAAAAATCTTCCCCGATCATGAGAATAATCCGCAAATTAAATGGCTATATGAACAATTACAAAATCCTAGTCCAAAAACGAAAGATGATGATGATTTCAATAGTAGCGGCGGTAGTGGTAATAGTAGTTTAAAACGTGTCGATGATGATGAACGGCGATTACGTTTAGATTCGTTCGATTATGAGAAACGCTATTTGGGGCATTGTAATACAACAACTGATATAAAAGAGGCGAATTTCCTAGGTAAAAACTATTGGAAAGTGGATTTTTTTATTTTAAAACTATTTGTAATTGTAGGTAGCGGTGATGATTATATCTGCGCCGGTTCGGATGAAGGCATCATCTTCATCTGGGATAAAAACAATATGGAAATAGTTCGTGCAATGTTCGGTGATAATTCGATAGTGAATTGTATTCAACCACACCCCAGTGCCTGTGTTTTAGCATCTAGTGGTATCGATACGGCTGTAAAGATCTGGTCGCCGCGGCCTGAAGTAACCGAATTTCGTAATTTATATCAATTAATAATTGTTATCAATTTTCCAGGATGGCAAACAGGATAGTTGTATTGTCGAGAATATCCCGCAAGTGATCGAAACAAATCAACATCGAATGTGCATGGACCCGTTTGAATCGATGTTAGCTAGTATGGGCTATCAAATACAAGCCAGTGCGTTAGATCGATCGTCCAATTTTCAGGAAGTACCAACGTGCCGAACTAGTTGAATATTTTCCGTTCCTGTTGATAAAAACTGAAATTAAAAGAATGAAACGTTTTGCAATTAGAACTTGCTTGTTGTAACGCATTTATAAAACGTTATAAATGCGTTAATAAATTTACAAAACAAACAAAGCGAATCATTTATTTGTTCTCTCTAAATTCTTTTGTTTATTGTTATACAAACTAACGTGAATTTCGTTCTTTTTTGGTTTTATTAATGAAATATTTTATGTAGAAAAAAATTAAATATAAAATTTATTCATTTATAACATTAAATATAGAGTATTTGATAATGTTAATAATATATTTACAACAAAACATTGAATTAAATAGAGAAATACCGAAAATTACACAAATAATAACAATTTTTAATGGATAACATGAATGGGGATTGTGCCATTCTTTGCGGCAATCCTAGCCAATAATTTGTCGCCTAAATTTTGCGAACATTCATGCCAAACACATTTACCAATAATCGGTACTTCCTCTAACGGCGCCCTGAATGCTACCAACAGAGTGAAACACACCCCATCTTGGCCGTCTCTCGGATCATGTTCCACCTATTATCATCAATATTATAAATTTATAGTAGTACTATTTAGAAAATATTACTGAAAGTATGCCGTGAATGCGATGCGTCGAAACATCAGCACCGAATAAATCAACCATAAACAATTTTAATGCCCAATAGATGCTCTTTTTCGGGTGGATTTGACACGTTGGTAGATGCCAGGAGTTACGTTCACTAATTAGAACATGAACACGATTCGTTGCCCGTTTCTTAATTACGGCAACTAAACGTAGTAGTAGTTGCGAATGCGGCTGTAGGGCTGGTAATTGATCCAAATGGAATGAAGCGTCTTTATTTCGTCTAGCTGCAAGATAAGCCCTAGAAGCACACACGGAAAATTACCAAGATATGATTATCTTATTGTTAGTTTATTCGATATAAATATGGCGATGCGGCGATTCTGTTCCGAAAATTCCATTTATATGGTAAATTTCGATTTATTTCCGTTGAATTTAGTGAATTTGTCGATTTTAGAATGGTGTTGGAATTTTTGGAAATTTAGATGAGTATAATGAGGATTTCAAGCAAACGATTCAAGAACGCGATGATAAATTAATGGATTTTCTACACCGTTCACCGCAGGTATTTGAATAATTTTACCTTGGAAATTACGAAATTTTCCAATTTCAGTTGAACGATCGACAATTCCTAGTGGATCACCTCAAAAAATTATGCATCGATAGAAATTTGAGTTGTAGTTGTCTACATTTAACGATCTATATTCTCGATATTTTCATGGATAATCACTCGATAATTTCCGAACGTTTACTATTAGTAGCCAATGTTTGTCTATTATTAGCCGGTAATTATTTAATTCCATTACAGTAATTGATGGTAAAACGATTAAATTTTAGCGAAATTAGAAGAGAACACGTTGAAAATTCCGAAGATTGAAGAATTGAATTCTTCGACAAACAATCGTTATATTATCGACGATTATAGGACTGTTGAAATTGTCGTATTGAAATTCTTCAATTTCAATCTATTATTCCCAACAGTTCCCTATTATATCTTCATATTTCTACAACGAATTCTAACCGTTGATGATTTATTGCTTGGTAATGGCCGGACTCTACGACAATTATTCTACGATTTGTATCCGATTATAACGAAATATTTAGATAAAATATTGTATAATGTACATTATGTACATTCATTTAAACCATCAAAACTAGCAGCCGCGATTATAATGTTAGCAAGACACCAATTAGATCTGCCTTATTGGAACCAACAACTGGAAAATCTCAGCGGCTATAATCCAGACAATTTAGAAGACATCATCAATACCCTTGTTGACTAAATCAAAATAACCGATTGAATAATAAAATATTCAAATAATCACCTTGTTTTATCGATTAAATGCAAAATATCCATCGATCTTAACGATAATTCGTTCAAATCGGCCACCCATTTGGCTTGTAACGATTCCTCATCGGCGTATTGTGGTGTTTTTAGATTACCACCAATAACTTTACCGGTTAGAACGAATCTCATCCAATAACGATTAGCGAATTCTATCGTTATCAATGTTGTACATTCAATATCTAGGCCTGTTTCTTCGCGAACCTCCCGTTCAGCCGCCCTACAGATAGTCTCACCTTTCTCGATACGACCAGCCGGTAAATACCTGATAATTTACCTAATTAATTAGCGAATTGATACGATTAAGGTTTACCATTTGCCAGCACAGGTTTGTTTAGCTTCTTGCATCATTAATACTTGATCCTCATCGTTGATTAAAACAACAGCAACCACATAATTGACCGTTTCACGTACGATTGGTTTATAATTCGGATTGATGATCGGTTGGTTCCCTTGACTCTCCAGAACGGTGTTTTGTTCTTCTAAATTAAAATCACAAATCTCCGATTCATCATCTTCTAATGGTAGACCAGATAGGGCTTTTTCGATACTCAATTCCACTGTATCTGGCATTTTTTCGCCAATCCTCTTTACTTTAAGGTTATGTCACTGGTGTTCTTTACGACTACAATTCAATGGTTTTCTAATTAATAATTAACAAAATGTTTAATTGCGGAAGTTGTAAGGAACGTGAGCTATTCGATTACGGTACTTTTTAATATTAAACAAACCAAACGGCACAAACAACTCGACTATTATGGATGAGTAAGAATTGGTTCAATGTGTTCGTTTAATAAATTTTTTTATTGCATTACAAATACGTTTTGTTTATAGTCTTTATTTACTTACATGATAGAGTTGATATTTCTTATTTATAGCTTAAAGGCGAATACATTCCAATCTTGTTGAAAACTCGTTCTTACGTTCGATTCCTATGCAAGACACACCTGTGAATCATACAGAAATGAATGGGACAACCGGAAAAGTGGCAATTTTCGTTCAGTATACTAGTGGGAAAACATAAATTATTTATTTCTATGTTGTTATCACCGCTTACAGCCTTTAAAAACAATCATTTCAAAGAATAAAACGGAAAAATTAACAAATACAAATCTTTGTGTTCTATGAATTCTTAAAATAGACATTGCTTATTTTGTATTAAACAGAAAAAAGGAGTTATAACTAACTAGAACGCTATCAAAACAATCTAAAATTGATAATGGCCATTATAAGATATTTTAATTTGTATTTACACAACGCTATTTCTATAATTCCGACGAAAATACCTGAATTTATTACAATTTCGACTATTTAATTATAGTTATAATTGATAAATTCGTCGATATAACGAGAAATATCAATTTACTTGAATTTACAATTATTGACACGAAATGACAAAAATTACGACCATTATTGTCAAATAATAGATTCAAATCAAACCATAATCAGGTATTTTCTATAAATCGCAAGACTACCACTATTATTTGTTCTCCTGTTGCTCTAATCAATTTAGATGTACATAAATTACAAGAATAATTACAATTTAATCTTGCTCTAAACTGAATTATGTCGCCGTCCTTTAAGTCTTGAAACTAAATTACAAATTTTCAACGCCGGTCCCAATTTCAAACCCATATATTTCATCATCATATCCGAATTCAATAACAATAGAGCTTTACCGTCAATCTCCTACAAAACAATTTTTAATAAAATCCATTAATACCCAAAAAAAAGAGAGAATTACATGTTTTCTAAATAATTCCGCATGTACACCGAGACAAGGATCGGACGATTCGATAAATTGGATCACCTCCTCAATACCCCATTCGGATGTTGGTATTTTATTTAAACAAGAAATCGGCGATTCTACCAAATTCGAAGTATCGGCGGGAGTTGTTGAAGTGGCCGCTTCTTGTTCTGGATGCGCCTTACGTTTTAC
This sequence comes from Mylabris phalerata, assembly GCA_020740385.1. NCBI lineage: Eukaryota > Metazoa > Arthropoda > Insecta > Coleoptera > Meloidae > Mylabris > Mylabris phalerata. The sequence goes on along the minus strand of JAJEOX010000299.1, from coordinate 627,110 downwards.
CGGAGGCGATTTAACATCGCAATTCGGACATTGTTTCTTCATCTCATTTAAGCCTATTTTCAAACAATTATTATTAAATTATTGAATATTATGTGATAATTACCGAAGAGGTTTTGACAACAATTCAAAACTGATATTAAAGTAGCGAATACGTTTTCTAAATCTTGTGGTTTTGTTAGTTGTGGTAATTTGATGGTATAGGTAGAACCACCGTGAGTGATTGCCATTTCGTCGCCTTTTAACGCCCCTAAACGTGCCAAAATTGTTTCACTCTTATGCGAAGCTATCAATATTTTCATTATTAATTTCTTTGTTAAATCAATAATTGAGGTGTCTTCTAATATTGTCGGTAATTGTTGTGAATCAATCAAAGCACCACCATTACAATTTTTACGAAAATGTACGATAATTGGTGGCGGTGGTGGTGCTGAAGTATCCGCTTCCGGTGATTGTACTTCATTTGTTGTTGTTGTTGAAGTTATAGGAGCCGGTGTTGCTGTTAATGTCGGTTTTATTTTGAATTTATTATGTCCACTATGGCTTTTCTGTCCGGGTGGTTGCATCGGATGTCCAGATTTAGCACACCAACCAACTGGGAAAATATCACGACTATCATAACGACACCAATAATCGAAAGCACCACGCCAACCATCAAAAGTTACATGGATTTGATCATTTTTTACAGCACCAACAGTAGCACAACATATCAATTGTGGATTTTTCTTATCAACAGCCTCCAATTTCTGCCCAATTTGGAATAGATTTTGTCCGGGACCGGGTGGTTCTTTTTGGAAAATCTTAGCCGGTGCCATTTCAGCACCATTTAATGTTTTTAATAGGAACATTGGCCATGAACTGGCATTCATACGAAAACCTAATGGTGGTTGTAACATACCACCAGATTTTTCACAATGTCCAATCGGATGTATTTCACTAGAATCAACTAAACGCCAAAAATCATTCTTATTATCGCTACCATCTAAACGTAAACGTAATCTAGGTCCTAATACACTGATCACAGTAGCTATACAAGTTGATGTAACATTTCTCGGATCTAAAGCCTCCAATTTCATCATAATTTTGAACTCGTTCGGTGGTGGATTTAGGGCTTGTTTGAAACAATTCGCTGGAGCTGCTACACTGTTTGTTTCCTTTAAATATTCGTCCCAATCGAACGGTTGGTACGTTTCGTATTGGAAAGGCCCTGGGGAACCTTCCAATGGGGTTGTTGGGGCAACGGCAGCTACACGACTTTGTTGTGTTGTTGTAGTTGTACCATTACTACTATTATTGCTACCACCACCACTAGTAGTAGTTTCGTTCTTTTTCTGGTATTTATTCATACAAAAATTCGAACAGAAATCTTTAGATGCTGAATTATTGTTGCCACGGATCACATTATCGCATTGTAGACAAGATCCTTTCAAATAAGCTTTCCGAAATTCGGCCAAACAAGTCTCTGAACAAAACTCTTTCTTACTATTTGTAGTCGGCAGGACATACTTCAACGGTAATTTATTCTCGTTACACCATGTACAATAGACGATTTTTTTCGGCGGCCGGCCAGGACCGCGTACTTTACCAGATGTAGAATTGCCACTATTCGACATGTTTATGTATTCAAAGCCATCAAATTCACAATAATTCAACACCAAATTTAGCGTTCAACAATCCGGGAAATATTGTCAATTTCTTCAATGATACCAATCAATACATTAATTATGTATTAAGTATTTCTTGTCGATAAAATGTAGACATATTAATGAATATTTGATTAAATTAATGAAACACACCGGAAAATCCAATGAGAAAACACAATTTCCATTAAGCTGTCATCTACGTCAGAAAATGTCAACAATAAAAAAAATGCGTTGCTTGGTTGCACTGTTTGCAGGGCTGCCACAAGTCGCGCACAAAAATCCGTAGAATTTCACAAATTGTTATTCAAAACAATTTAAAAAAACATTTTGGTAGTTATTCTACTATTTTCAGTATTTCTAGTAGTTTATAAACCTAAATCCACTATACATACATATAGCATTTTCGCTAATTTCACCTACCATAACAACAAGTTAGGCAACACATTAAACTTATTCTGTAGTTTTCTATAAACTATAATAAAATTATTACAATAGTTAATAAATCCTCCACTAGAGGCAACATGACTTGATTAAATTTGTTTCGTTTACAATTGGATAGCGAGCGTTGCCACCGCTATTGGCGCCAAATTTGTTTTGTTTTCAAATTTAAGCAACATTAACGATTTAAACCGCTGATTTGATCTGATGTCAGGAATTTTCTTTAATGCTCGTTAATTCGTGGAAGTCTTGAAGATTTCCATGTCAATTCCAGAAGAAAATCACACGTGAATCAATCTCAACGAAATCAGACAATTTAGGATCCGCCAGGATTGAGGTCATATAGGGGAACGGTTTTTGATTGACATATCCCGAAAAAGGATGCGATTGAGATTGAGTAGCGATTACGAAAAAGGACGCAGCTCTACCGTGTCTTGAAAGGTTGTACGAATGGATTTTCGTGTTAATTTATACGAAAATTCATTATGAATCGGTTACAAGTACTCAATCTACAATAAAACTATAAGCACCACTGACAGGGTCGGTTGTTGAAATTTAACGAAAGCTTAGATTTCGGGGTTGGTAGCGTCGAGGCGCCCCACCGCCTAACAAATAAGAAAATCTCGTTGAAGCCTTTTCAGGGGGTTCTTTTAAAGATTTCGTTGAAGGATTTTCGGGCTACACTTGAATTAGTCAGAAATATTTCACATAAATGACAGTTTTGTCAGTAGCTAATAAATTTCCTTAATTTAGTCTAATTTTTTAAGGATCCTTGAAATACAAATAAACACATTAAAACAACACGTAGAAGAGGTAGATATTAACTTAAGAAACGCGATTTAGAATATTCTCTTTTGTAAATTTTAATCGGCCTCAACGTCGATAAAATAAAGAAGGTAAGTGATGAGTTTCGTTCAAATAATCATTGATTCAATTTATATTTGATCCTAATAATTGACCTCTTATACTGTATTGATTAAATGATTATGGTAATTTAATAAACTTGTGTATGTGTGTGTTTCGTGAAGAAAAGTAAAAACTACTGATAACATTCAAGGATTAGCAAAATATTGTTTTGTTATCAATAGTTTCTTATCAGTTATTGTTCAAGTTGTAAAATTCGTACAATTCATTAAAAATTTGGTGATTACCTGCATCAATTCTTAAACAGAAAATTTATATTGTTAATTACCGTTCTATGTTTAAGTTAATTGTATTAATTATTACAATCAGTACGGGGGCGATTATGCCTAACGTTCCCCTCGCCTCGTCTCACCCTCGAATATATAACGTAATATTAGCTCCGAGTCTAGTTTTGAATGTTGATTTGCTTCAAACTAATGAATATTGAAGATGAAACATGTTTATCAACATCAACGGAAATTTTTAGGCTTTTATTCAAAGGGAAGAAGACATAAGAAATTGGAAGAAATTGGAAATAATACGAAATAATGGTGTTTCGTTACAGTTATTTGGTGCCAATTGTGGTACTATTTTGGTTCCCAATAACTTTTCTTATAACGTAAGTCCGTTAATTTTTTCTATTATTATCAATTGTTTTTAATTATTTTGTAGATATTTAATTAGTTTATTTGGCAACAAGATACAGCCGATATTTCCGTTTATCAGTGATACCGGTACATGGTCACCGGAAAGCTGTATATTTGGTCTACTGCTCAATACAGGGGCTATTCTAAGTAAGAAACTTTCTAAAGTTTAAATTTTCAAGTAAAAGTAGTTCTAAAAGCCATTTTTTTAATGAAATGTAAGTGCAAATTTTTGGGAAATTTTCAATGAACTTTAAACGTAATAATTTGAACAAGGTTATGGAATTTTGCCACGAAAAAACTATTATTTTTTTAATTGTGTTGATTTGTAAATAAGTGGAAATTCTTTCAATGTTAAGGTCGAATTATGCGCGAATTAACTCGGTAAATATGACGATTTTTCGCATAATCGTAAGATTAGTTGATTTGTTATCTCGTTCCTACGATTAAAGGATCGCACGTATTGAGAGTCTTTGATGGGATTAACGGAGCAATCCTTTGAGAATTGATCGAGAATCGAAATCGGAGCTTATGTAGAGTTTACCGAAGTTGGTTTCATTTCCCCAAATCTAGGGCCTTATTTATAATGATAGTGAATAGAATTTTTAAAATTATTTGGCTTATAATTCGGAAACTACTGGATTTTTGCCTGTTCCAGTCGGCGTGATAGTCTACATAAGATACCGACAAGTACGTGAATTGTTTGAGAATGAGAACGATTTTAAACCGTCAATCAAAACAATAAATAGAAATTCGGCAATTTTCGGAATTCTAGCAGTTTTCGGCATGATGGTTGTTGGTAATTTTCAAGAGACCAACCAAATTATCGTCCATGTAATTGGAGCAAGTATGGCGTTCGGTTTTGGTACTGTATTCGCTTGTACACAAGTAAATTCAAATAAAATTTATAAACTATTGATACTTATCGGAAGATTTCTAGACTTATATATCGTTCGCTATTTACCCGAAACTCGGAAGTCGTAAACTTAACATATTTAGAGTTGTTTTATGCATTATTGGCTGCACAACTTGTATAACAACTAGTTTATTTGCAATTTTAGGATTATTAAATTATAAAGGTGCGTCAATTTGTATAACACATGTTAAAAGTGAAGAGATACACCGATTATTTTCAGGTGATGTTAAAAATCTGCCGAAATGGACGAAGGGTGATGGTGGATTCACTTATCGGACAGGCAGTGCAATCAGCGAATGGATTTTAGTGATAAGTACAGTTATTTATTTATCGACATTTACATATGAATTCCGACAAGTTGCCTTCTCAGAACCACCAATTAAACTAAATGATGTCTAACGAATATTCAATTATTGTTAATGTTTGTTTATTATTATTATTAAAGAATAAATTATCTATAAATGATCAGTCTGTTCGAAAACAATTTTAACAAATTCAATCTGATCCAATTCGAACGTGTAAGAGAGTATGTAGAGACACATTAGAATCGCTTGACACCATTCGGAAATCGTTGAAGTTAAACGAACAGCGTAACCGTCATCATCGCTGGTCCAATGAAGAGAATCATCACCTAAAAATAGGAGATAATCGCACATTTTCGACAGAATCATCTAGAAATTACCTTTGTATATACTAAAGGATATAGCACTAGCCGTCATAGTGGAAATAAAAAGTGGAGCTATCAGTAAACTGAGCACTATCCGGGCATATTTCAACCATCTTCTAGTATCCGATAACCAAGTCATGTAAGTCTATAAATTTGATTCGTGTGAGTTAAATTGGAATTATATTTTGATTACTGACTTGAATGAAAAAATAGATTGCCCCGATACCGAAAGCCAAAATAGCGCCGGTAAAGTGCACCTTATCGACTGTTGTCTCTTGGAAATTCGCAACCAAACTTATCCCGAAACAAGCTAAATAACCGAACGGACAAGACCATTTATTCCACTTCTCTAGTGAATTATGTACTTTGTATTGCATACGTTTTATGTATTTGTAGCGTAGAAATACGGTAATTGCCACTGAAATTGTAGAAATTATGGTTATTAAATAGGGTTAATTTGTATATTTATCTCTACACTAACTAAATAGAGCGCCAAAATTCAATAATTGTCCAAAAATACAACTCTCTGGCGGTACTGTGCCTGTGTCGCTGATGAACGGGAAAAAAGCGTAAACATCACCGTCACTAACAGCAATAATATATCTGGAAATTTCCCATAATTATTATTTGTTCATAGAATTAATCAATAATTGGTTATTTACGATATAACAAAAGTACCAGCTAGCCAAATTGATGTAAACGTTGGCCAATAACACGTTCGAAATCGCATTATTTTATTATTTTCTATAACAATAGAAAACAATAACCGGTTACACTGTAAATCAAATAATTACTTGTAGAAATTACAAACTATTATCGTTATTTATCAGCGATTTATCTCCCAAGGAAAGGTGACTAAGTTGTTATCAGCATGGGAAAATTGAAGTATGAACCGAATTTATTTTTTCTGGAATTCGGGGATATTGTAGTAATTGCATTCTAGTACTCCAGATACCGATGATTATTTGTAAAAAACAAATAATCAACAAATTCAACAATAATTCAATTGTAATCGTTGCTGATAAGGAGCGCAATACTTATATAAATACTTAATAAATCGCGATAAAAGCCGTACAACGGGTGCTTCATTTCAATTTGAATCGACAAAATTTTCGCGAATTTTGATAATTCTACAACTCTACTAGATACTAAAATCCAATTGAATCATGTTCTAGATTTTTTCGTAGTGAAAGACAAAGGGACGCTTATTTGATAATTTTGAAACTCTGAATGTCTTACTAAAGTTTAGTTGAAGTAAACAATGTTGGAAATTTTCGATAAATTTTGATAATTTGCGAAGTCTGGACGCCTTACTAAAGCTCAATTGAATCAAACAATGCTCGAGATTTTTTATCAGAGTGGAACTACACAGAGGGATGCTTAATTTTGTCTTAAATCGCCATTTTTTGATAGTTTTGAAATTATAGATGCTTAATTAGAGTCCAGCTAAGTCAAAGTGTACATTAATACAGCTCGATATTTAAATGGAACAGGCAATAAATCGCGATGAAAGTCGCACAAGAAGCGCTTTTTAAACTTAAATCGCCAATTTTCTAGCGAATTTTGATGATTTTATAACTCTAAATCCCTTACTGAAGCCCCATTGAACCAAGCGATATTCGAGAGTAGATTTCGTCTTGAACCGCCAATTCTTTTGATAAATTTTCTTAATTCTAGAATTATATACGCCTAATAAAATCCAGTTCTTTGAATCAAAGTATATTTCTTGTTTCAACAACAATAATAACAGATAGCCTTGAGATATCTTTTTGGGGATTTCCTTTGTACAAATTCAGGTTTCAGTAAGAATTATCAGCCTTGAAACTTGATAATTAACTCATCTCGTCCACCTCGTCCACGTTCGATTCCAAAAAATCGTTATTCTTTATTAGAATCCAATAGTTGTGTGTTGTTTGTTGAACGTGTAAGGTAACAATCATTTTTCTCATATTATTACAAATTATTTTGATTTGATAGTGATCACAATATAGTATTGATTGTCTTTGAATTTTTATAAATTATGAATTAAAATTTTATACCTCTCGCAAACTCGTTCACCTTGCCAGATAAACAAGATGTCCAATTTACGAATTATCAATAAAAGTTGGTAGAAATTACAGGAATGAATATTTAATTGTTTTAGCTATATACAAAGTTAATTCAATTTGTTTTACTTGTTTAAATATTCAGTGTAATTAGTGGTTCAGATATTGAAATAACACGAAATTCACTAGTGTACAACAGTACATAAATACCGCTTGTTAACGATAATATCCACTCATTTATCGCACTGATTAAGTGTGGAATATAACCACCGTCTTCTTTCTTCCATTTTGTTACATTCACAAATTCGCCTATTGATTATCAATGGAATCAATCGATAATTGACGGACAATTATTCTAAATGCTTACCTTTATATTGTGCCATAGCTATAACGCCTGTTGTTGACGTTATTACGTACGTTATACAACAGATTACATTACAAACAATCCGCATAATATTCACCCGTTTATCGCCGAATTTCGGATAAATCTTCCACGATATATACGTCTGTTTGTTGATTGATTTTTAAATATTTTACCGAGACAAATTTGTTTGATTACCTGTATGCATTGATAAGTTGTACCGCCAGCGAAAGCCGCAACCGCCCCTATTACATGAACAACAAACAGATTCGTTTCTTGAAAATTCGCAACTAGAATTATACCAAAAGCGGCAATTTCGCCTAGGATTAACGCACGAAAATTCAATTTCTTTAAACGTTGGTCGAAATTGTCGAGTTTTAAGATTTCGTCGATTTGTCGGTAACGGATATAATCGATTAGACCAACTGGAAATTAATTTGTTTTCAATTAAATTCACTATAGAGTAGAACGTACAAAATAAAGCGCCTAGATTTAGCATTAGGCCGAAGAAGCAGCTTTCCGGCGACCAGTTTCCCGTGTCGCTGATGTACGGGAAAACAGGCCGGACGTCGTCATTATGGACAGCTAGAGTGTAGCTGAAATTGTTGTAATCAGAAAATTTCAGGAGTATTTGAATTTTCGTCTACTTACGTTACAAAGAATGTTATTGGGAACCAAACGGCTAATAAAATCGGCAAAATGTAAGCATACCGAAACATTACCATTGTACAATTGTTGTTACCACCGAAATGACTCGTATTTGATTGGATTGATTGGATCGAAACCGGCGATTCAATTTACCTTTTCCTAAATGATTCATCGTACTAATGCAAAATCTATAATTTACTAACCGATAAAAACAATAAAGAGAACATTGATTTTTATAAATGGACATGAATATCGAAAATTAACTAATTATGATATTTATTTGTTCAATTCCAAGTATTAAATAGAATTCCAACGATTCTTTAATGCTTCCTCTAATAATAGATAGGCTCGTGTATTGATTGAAATACAAAACTCTAATTCGTCTAGGGTTCAATACACTTATCAACTATAATCTTCGATAAGTCTCTACAAAGTTGGGGTAAATTAGATTACTCTGGCTTGTAATTGACAAACTATAAGGAGCTTTAATTATAGAGATTTTCTAATTAATGAAACTAGCACTAAAGCTCGGGCAAATTTATATTTTTCACCAACTTTCTCTAAACACCCCATTTGATATATTCTTCAATTAAAATTGCGTGTTGCCACTATAATCAAATGAAATATAAACGATTGTTATCATTGTTATTAATAAAAGGCACGAAGATTACAGTAATTTACGTTAAGACAACAGTATCTCGCCAAATAATTCAATTTATTTGCCCCATTTTTCCTCCCTTTTCAGCCGAAAATTGTTGACATAAGATTACCAAGTGCGGGGGGAGAAATATGAGGAAATTCGTCGGAAATCTTCTATTTGCTCTACTCTAACAATTCGGAATGAAAACATTTTCGTACCTTAAACGCTTTGATAATTTCGACCAATATTTTAAGAGAAACAGAAACTGAATTGTAAACCTTTTTCCGGAAAACGAACGATTTGATCGGGAAATTTCTAAGAGAGCGCTTTCAATTGGCTATGTACTTTAAGAAAACTATTGGAAAATTGACGATATTGGTTAAATTATAGGGAAAAGTGTGAGACAAAAAACACGTGCTGCGAGATTATCTTCTGTAACTCAGAATTCAATCAGAATTTTTAAAACAATTTTTTAAATACTCCTTGAAATACTCTATCTAATGCTACTATAGGCATCGCAATATCTTATCAAATAAGGAAGAGATCGATTATTATATTTCGGTAATTTGCGGATACCCAGCTGTACTTTAGACCTCCAAGTTTCAATAAATCCTCTCTCTAACATCTCTAATTTATTTCCAGTGAAAAATGGTCCATCCAGGCGTAATTGTCTTCTTGTCCTTATTAATTGCAACAATAAGAGCAGCCGATTTGAAGTCTCCATGTCCGGATTCGTTTCGTTACGATTCGATAAAACAACCGGGAGAGTGGAGTGGAACTATTACATTGCTATCAGATACGGATCTTTACGGCATATGGGTGCGTCTGATCTTCGACAAAGAAATAAAACAACTTACAGTTGATGTAAGTTAGGAAATAAACAAAAATTGTACCAATTGTCCGGATCATTAATCTCGAATGTTTTGCATTTCAGGACAATGTCGCTGAAGCGGTCGAATCGAATAACACTCGGCAAGTTTTAATTAAAAACCGTGATGTACAACTGAAAGCTTTCAATCCGATGGATATCAAAATAACTGTTAAATACGACGTTGATGGTGGAGTACCACAGTTGGTTGATTATCGATTAAACGCTAAAGTAATCTGTGCAAAAACGTAAGTAGGTAACAATACCGAATTCCAATTGGAAATAAAATCAATTTAATAGGAACCCCATCTATTATATCGGCGAAGCTGATGACAAATGGGTTTCTTATCTTCTATCGCACAATACTCAAAGAAAATACGCCGAATTCAACGATTGTGGAACAATACCGGTGGAAGATTCCAAAAATTGGCCATGGCAAGTTTCAATTTATACAAACCGATATGGCAAAGACACCTACCTCTGTCAAGGCACTTTAATTTCACCGAAACACATCCTGACAGCGGCCCATTGTGTGAATTATAAAAATCTCGAATTGAATTCGCCACCGAAACATCTAATAATCTACCCGAAACGGACGAATTCGGAAGAATCAAACACTAAACTACAGGTTGATAAAGTTGTCATTTATCCTGGATATAAACCGGATAGTTTGTTGAATGATATTGCAGTTGTTTCATTAGAAAATCCAGTCAATATCAATGATAATTTGAGACCGATTTGTTTAACCAACAATAAAAACACCGATAATCAGGGGATTGTAATACAAGATTTATCGCACGCTAACGTTACTATTCTCGATGAAGACGAATGTTTAGATCAGCCGTTAATTACCGATAATTCGATCTGTGCTGCTTATTCACCAGGTAAGAAATGGAATTCAGTTTGATCGGTGATAATTTCGTTTGATTTGCAGATACTATACTTTGTCACGGTAATTCGGGTAGTGGTCTTGTAATGCAACGTGGCGAAAAATCCAAAATCGTTTGGGAATTAAAAGGTATCGTTACGTTCAGTGCTGCATTACAAAATATGTGCCATTCATCAGTAAAGATCCTATTGGTTGATGTTGGTAAATATTTAAAATGGATACAGAACGTTATAGCTTAATTTTCTTTTGTATGCTTTTATTCAACGAGAAATAAACGTGTTTTATGTATTTCCAATAAACGAATCTTCGTCTAGTTTTATTAAACTCGAATTGCATCTGTTCGGAGATGGGTAGAATAACACCCTCTACAATCCCCATAAATTAAAACCAATTCTCCCGACTAGAATGTATCGTTTGAATAATGTAGAATCATTTAAATGAAGTCTAGATTGACTACAATTATTGAATATTATCCAAATCGATTATTGTGGAATTAGAATTATTCCAAATATCGGTTGAAATTCCGCAAATATTCCACCGTTTCGGTAAAGTTAAAACCTGTCGCTCTGAGGCGTTGATTATCAAAAGCGTAAATGTAACCGGTTCTAGAATGGTCTCATTTGACTTTTCCCCTGTTATATCGCATGATGACTATTTTTGAAACGGGTGGAAACTTTACAAACAATTCGTCTACGCTTCAGCTAATTTCCCCAATTTGATATTCATAAGATTTCTAAAATTAATTATATTTTATGTTCTCTGTAATAAAAAGCGCATAATTATTTGAAATAAACACGATATTTCAAGTCGGAACAGAACAGGCTTTATTAAAATACCGATGATTAATGTGCCTTTGTGATACGAAATATAAATCGTTATTTATAGATATTTAATTGCTAGAATTTGCTCTAAATAATCATTTAAAATTACGGGAATGTCTGATAGATATTGTTGTAAAAAATAACGAAATTCCATCCGAACTATTTCAACACTCGAATTAATTTGATTGCCGGCAAAGATTGGAATTTTAATTATTTTCGGGTAGATCGAGTTAAATTAAAATCTACTTGATACATATGGAATTTAAGCGAAAGATAACATTAAAAGTTGCCGGTGTTTTTAATTTTAATCGAGTTAAAATCTCCCTAAGATTGAAGTTTTTAATTTTGGTGGATGCGCCGGAATATTAAAATATCTACATTTTTAATACATCAGCAGCTGTGATGATTTCTCATTTATCTTCTTTTCTTTATTGTTTTCAAATTTCTGTACATATTTAGAAGCGGCTGGCATAATAATTTATGCATAGTTGTGTAGAATTTCAATGGAATTTTATCTGTTGTGCAGTCCATTTTTCCGCTTGACTCCCACAAAGAAATCCATCGTCGGCCAGATGATGGAAAGTTGAAATGAACGGGGAAAATCCTCGTGTCAACATAAGTTCTAAATCGATGAACACAACGTCTATAATGATGGCTTCAATACAGCCTGATTGATTGGACGACCATTTTGAAATTAGAAAATTTTAAATTACGTTGAATTCCTAGAGTTTCTTGCAACTGAAAACTGCTAACTAGAGGAGAAAATTACGCTTTTTTGTTGTGTTCGTTTCCTTTGTAACATTACTGAAAGTTTTTATTTACAACAGCAACTAAATACGCCCTACTTTGCAGCGATTTACCAGATAAACTGTAATATTGAAGGCTTTAAACATGATACAACAGAGTATCCTGGTAGAGCCTTGGAATATTCACATATCTCTTGTTTACATTTTCAGTAATCTCTTGGAGTTTTTTTTTTTTTTGTAAAAGCAACACGCTCTCTAGAGAAACTTAATACCCGGTAAGCTTCTTAATGGAAAAACGTTCAAATATATGTGTCGGTAAACATTATTGAAAAACTCCAACAGAAGATAAGAATGTCATAATAGTAGTCAAAAATTTGTTTTTCCCACACTCGTCTTGTAGTGTTAAAAAATCAATTTAGCACAACACCTGTCAACACAACACGTGTATGAGTCTTTTTTCAAACCAGCACGAATTTAAATTGTTAATGCACTCGAATATAGAGGGATTTCCAGGGTATATTCAAATTTAGTAGTTACATTTGAATAATAGCCGGCACTATAATTTGTCTTCTAAAATGTATCAGTTACAGTTAAAATGTTTGAAATTTTCTTGAATATTATTAAAAATATTGAGAAATAATTCTACTGTATATAATTCTGATACACCTCCATCGCTTTGAGAGTTTCTGCAACAAATCGTTCATTTTATATCAACGCCATCAAAATGACAAACTTTATAGGCTGTTGTCGGGTAAATTGAATATTTTTTGATAGAATAAATCTCCCTGGCAGGAAATACTTTCGTTTATTTCGAATACTTTCGATTCCTTTTCAATTCGAATTACTCGTTTCAACGATTTGAATTGGAGAGAATTGGGAATTTCATTGCTAATTGTGCAAATTCAAAGATAGAGTTTCAGAATTTGACCTCAATTCTAATGTTACAGTTGACGCGACTTCCTCATCCATTAAGCGAGCTTTCATCCACTTGATATACTCGCCTAACTGAGATTTCGCCCAACTACCACAATTTTAAGTGAGAATCGTCGTAGTGATTTCACTAATAACACATCTAAAATGCCAGCGATTCTTTCAAACTGGATCGGAAATTGGTGAATGTTATCAAGTTAAAGATAATAAATGTTTACGGTGATGATTGATGATGATCACGACGTATATCAATAAGTAGTATGATGTTGATTTATTAGTTGTGTAATTTTTGAATTCTCTATTCGGTTAGATTGAATCGCCAACAAGTTGAGCAATAAAAAATTTATATACATGGAACATTAATTAAATGGAATAGACGAGTTAATTGAATAAAGGTCCGCCAACCATATCCATTAGCTAAAAGGCTAATAACTAAGACTAGCAATTTATTAGAGATTGTTATAGATGAGTATAGCTATCAACCCATTTCATACTTTAATCTAAATCAGACAGATGATGTAACATTACCCAATTTCGGACAGAATTCCGCAAAATTACAAATTTTAGAATCAATCATGGATGCAAATCAGATGATAGGTGGTAGAAATCTCGATATTTGGTATGCTTGAAACGCGTTACCGAATTTTGTATGATTTATGATTTAATTTTCTTTCGATTTCCTTTTTTTCTGATATTAAAAGAAAAATAGTCTTTTATCCGACTGTTTGTTCCAATTTTCTACGCTCGTAATACCGAACTTTTATCGGCCATTTCTGTAAAATCGACAGATATAAAGGAACTAATTCCGAACTAAATAGGAGTTTTATATTGAAAATAACGCGCGGAAAATCGATAATAAGCATCTGGGCAAATACGGGCAATTACGTTTAAAATTCGAATTAAAACTCGGCTAAATTTAACTCAGAAAAGTGGCCAATAGGCGGATTATTAAAACCGGCGCATCCACCAAAATTGGTTCGACACAACGAGCCATTATATTTACAATTCGAATTGAAAATCAGCTCAATCGAGTCAGAAAAGCAATCAGTTGGTGGATTATTTTAACTAGGCGCATCCACCAAATTGACTGGACGGGTACAAAAATTACAATAACACTTTGAATAAAGAATCGGCTCAATTGAACTCAAAAAAGTAACCTTTAGCGGGACTATTTCAGTCAGGCGCATCCACCAAAATTAACTAGACATATTGAAACAAATTAACGGCGCAATTTAACAAAAAAGTTAGCTAGTAGCTGGTTTATTAAAACCGCGCACCCACCAAAATTGACTGCATAAATACAAACAATTGTACTTAAAATTCGGATCAAAAATCAGCTTAGTTCAACTAAAAAATGTAAGCAGTAGATGGATTATTTAGTCAGGCGCTTCCACCAAAATTGAACGGACAAATAAAAACAAACCATAAGAATCAGCTCAATTCGTGCCAAAACACCAACTACTAGTTGAATTACTTTAGTCTGGCGCACCCACCAAAATTAAACTTAAAATTCGAATTAAAAATCAACTCAGTTTAGCTTCAGAGGTAGTAGTCGGATTATTTTAGCCTGGCGCATCCGCCAAAATTGATCAGGAATTACTTGAAAGTTTACCGCTATTGTTCTACGTCGAATTGTATTGTTCGCTTATCTGAATTAAAAGCGAATTACTTACATTCTAGTGTAAAGTCAACAATGCCGATCTTATCTAAATATAGAGTGCATACGCCGGAGCTGTATTGTTTATAGTTAATTTGGGAGATAAACGGATCAAATTTGGCTTAGTGGCGTTATCAAAAATTACGTAAAGGCTGAAAAGAAAGTCGTATAATGTAAATAGAGCACGTTTATCATAAAGAAACTAGAATATTTTCCGTTTATTTTCCCCTTTAGTTGTTTATTTCCTGAAGTTTCGGACGGTTTAAGCGAATAAAAGCTGCCAACAATGCCCATTAACGTGAATTCCAGACAATTTCAAAATTAAAATTCTACAGCAAACCATCGAGGTTGTTTGTTTTCTCGTTGTTACTCCACTACAAATATTAATCTTTGTCCACCATTCCAATATTGGCGTTGATTGTTCGACAATTGTGAAAGCAAATATGAAAACTTATCGTTTTATTGTTAGGTAGATTTATACTCTTGTTGAATTTATTGTTTTAAAATAAACTCGAATAGAGTGAAAATATTGCTTAATGTATTCTTGAAGACGATAAACATATCCGCATCATTACTCTTTATTAATGTCTGTTTGCTTTTGATATGAAATTTCCTGTCCTATATAAAATTTACAACAAACATCAATCTCTCCATTTATTCTCGCCATCAAATTCTTACACTGTTCTAACAAGACTTGTATAGTGAAATTTCACCCCCCATTTCGAAATATTTAAACTTCATGAAATCAATATCCGTCCCCATCATCTTATTGTTAGATATTTAGTACAAGTTGTACGAATATTTTATCTAAAATTTAAAGGGTAATTGTATTTAAATAATTGATTAAAACTTGATTTTATCAGATTCTCACCCTTTTTATTAAAATTGTTGCCAACATTCAAGTGTTAATTTAATTTTAAATGAATCACGGAAATAATTTCCGTTAAATTACCGCCATGCTGTGAAACATTTTCTATAACATAACTCATTAAAACTTTCCTCGAATCTCTTATTTTTTGTCTATATTAAAGTTTAACAGTTGCAAAGGTATTGGTCGAAATAATTCCGCATGTATGACAAAAGTACATCTGAGAGTTTGAAAATTCAATCAAAGTTTCCGTGTCAACACCTCTATGTGGAAAATAAAGCAAACATTCAGAGAAAAATAGCGGTTTGTTCGCTTTGGAGTTGTCCGATAAAGGACAAATATTCAAAGCGAGTTGAGGTCAAGTGCAAAATTTGCTAGAAGGATCAAAACTTTAGCGATTATAATTCGAAAACCCTCGACAAAAGGGTTGATTTCACCCAGAAACAACGTTTTAAATCGTAGTATAAGGCAACAAAAGTTAAAGAGGTGAGAGTCTCAATTTTTCTAGACTATTAAAGAAGTTGGACAATTTCCCAATATGAAGAATGATAATGGACAAAGAGCGGCTAGTGGAAGGGCATGATAATGTGATTTGGAGGGGCGAAAAGCGTTTAAAATTTGTAAGGGAATTACAAAGACCAATGTCGATAATTAGAGCAAATCTAACGCTACAAGACAACCCCAAATGTAGCCGAAAAAGTCGTGGAGCAAACCTAAAACTGAAAACGACTGTTACAGCAGGTTATTTATAGTGTACTCGAAGGGTGGGTTGTGCGCGAAGCTGTGCGCCCTCGTGAATCTGTATTGATCATACACCGTACTCTGAACACACACATACACACGCACCCGGTCTAAAGGGAGGGAAAAATGATGGGAAAAAGCGATGTGAAAAAGAAACGAAAACAGTTTTTTTTCTCTGAATAGAATCGATGGAACTTTCAATATTTCGATACGCAAATGTGACATGTTTTAAAACGCGGAATTTGATATAGGTTGACATTATCGTTAAATTGGATCTGGTTACAACAAAAACAACGGAAAAATAGCGTACGAAGAGCAGGATTTGATGAGGGATAATTTTAGGCTAATATCAACAAGTAGACGGGGAGTTTGGTCGGTGAAAATGCAAGTTCTAATATTCTTACGGCAGTAGAAAGTTTTCCAATCGAATGAAAAATTAAATATTTGATAAGATCCAAGTTTCGTCTAGTTTATTGAGACGCGATGAAGAATTGGGTTGTCCACTGCATGTGGACAATCGATTTTCGCCACCCTTCCGGACAATGCACGGTTCCAAACGATTTTCCAGAAAGATGCAGCAGTAAAGCCGCTTTTTCATTCTTCAGTTCTGGTCATTATCGTGTCGTTCTAGGGAAAATGACTAGCAATCCAATTAAAACAAACAAATACTTGACGGAAATTGCTGTAATTTGTGTCGAATAATTGTTAAGAATTTTACTCGGTTAGAAAAATATTGAATTCGGTAGAAAATCTGAATCGACGTATTGTTGGAGTAATTAAAGTTTGTATATGAATGACACATAGAAACAATACGAATAGAATGTTAGATTAATGAAGCTCCAAATCGAAATGAACAGGAAAATAAACAACAAGTCGAACACAAAACAAATTCTGTTTGGAAACTCGACTATTGTTGCTGAATAATTACAACTTGTATTGCATTGGGTTTTTCTCAATTTAAACAATTCGGGGACTTTGTTGCTAATCTGTGATTACATTTGAGTCGATTAAATTCCTGTTGAATCGCTCAACGATTTCCGCACTTGCTCCAACTGGAAATTGCGGTTGTTTCCAATTCGATATGAGATAAGTAATTTTCTGAGTTATAGTGGTGTGATTATGTGTCATTTTTACAGGAGGAATTGCTTTTATCCATCAAAGGAGTATTCTTTTGTCGGGATTGTGATTCTGTTGGCGGCGTGTTAGGCCAAGCTACTAGGACGACATAATGATGATCAAAACGTATAGCGGAGGGGTTGATGGTGGTGGTGGTGGTGGGACTTGAGAGAGCGAGACAGAATCGGGAGCACTAGCAGGATATACCCCAGTTTGGCCTTTGCAGGCTAACAAGCAGCACAATGTCGGCGAGTTCAGATTTCCCTTCAATTATCGAATTGAACGTTGGCGGTGTATTATACACAACAAAACTACAAACATTAATCAATTACACCGATTCACAATTACATGCACTGTTTAGCGGCCGGGAGGCGATACAGCGCGACACAAAAGGCCGTTATTTCATAGACCGTGACGGTGTTTTGTTTCGTTACATTTTAGATTATCTACGTGATGGCAATGTTATATTACCGGAATGTTTCCGTGAACGTGAACGTTTAAAACACGAAGCCGAATACTACCAACTCAATGGTTTAGTTGAAACTATTGTAAACGAAGGGTAAGAACCGCCAAACTGGTGTCATCACTGTCGGCTATCGGGGCAGTTTTCAATTCGGCAAAGATGGTCTAGCCGATGTGAAATTCCGCAAATTGTCCCGTATTTTAGTCAGTGGACGTGTACAATTATGCCGGGATGTATTCGGGGAGACGTTGAATGAGAGCCGGGATCCGGATCATGGCCAATCCGAACGGTATACGTCGAGGTTCTTTTTGAAACATTCATTCCTCGAACAGGCGTTTGATATGTTAATTGAACAAGGTTTTAAATTGATGGGCAGCTGTGGATCTGGTACGGCTGGTGCTGCGGAATTGAAACCGGGCGTTGATGCTGAAGAGAACCGTTGGAATCATTACAATGAATTTGTATTCGTGCGTGAATAAACAACAACAACAAACACTGTTTTAACGGTTAAATAACAACAAATTTCATCCAACAACCATTCAACATCATATCGTATTTACTCTAAGTTAATTAATAACGAAATTCATTAATTAATCATAGAAACATTGATGGAATTACTTCTATACTCTTTGTAGAGATGGATTTTATTTCACCCCACAAAAATTATTTCAACCCCTATCAAAATGAAACATTAAAATAACTAATTTTAAAGGTGCTAGTTTCATTAATCATATAATTCTTCCATTAGGACTTGTTGTCTTGTAAATCTACTTAAATCGTTGTTATTTGTTTTAGAGATTTCTATTTCCAATATTAATTGTAAATAAAACACAAAAAAACGAATAACATTTAATTAATTGTATTATTTTTTATAAAATTGCTAATTATCGGCTCTTTGAAAATCCCCAATTTTACTTCCGATAATTAACAACATAAAATAATTAATTAATTAACTGATTAACAACAGTAGTCTAGTTTTATCGAAACTCGAATTATACTCCATTTTTTCGGATTTAAACAACTTGACAACAAGTCGACTGAATCGGAATAGATGGAGTATAAATTGTTAATACAACAAAACATATTGGTAGTAGTAGATCTAATAATTTTCCATTGATCAATTAATAGTTTTCCATTTATAACAATAAGATTATGTCAAAAATAATGGAAATTATTACAGATCGATAAAATTAATATTGTAGATGGCTTTCAAGAATGGATAATGTCATTAATATGTCAACCAATTCGACAAGGGTCTCATTGAAAGTTAATAGAAATCGATTATTGTAATAAGTTCAATTTTAATTAGAATTATATCGATGTGAATGTATCAAATAGATGTACGTATATGGAATTTATTAAAGTGACAATTTTTATAGTATTCTGATGTATTTCTCTGATATTTAAACCCATCCCCAGTTAGAAAGTCGATTGTAGGCGAGAATTTTCAGAGGAGGCACCGTGTGAGTGACTAAAAATTTCAATTCTTGCGATGATTTTCGATCCGATTCCTCATTAGAATTAAAATTTAATAAGTTGATGTATTAATTGACGAAATTCCAAACTTCCCTACCCGTAGAACAGAATCTTACTTTAGCCGTTGCATCGTAGGAACTAGTTTGAAATAATTTTGGTAAATCAATTAAGCGCAATTAAAACCAATTAATAACGCAATATTTTTATCATTTTGTCTGTGTATAGACTCAAGATAATGGCAATTCTCTTTAGAAAATACAAAACATCGCATCCACATTCTCTGATATTGGAACATTGTTCTCCAGACTAATTATTCTCGTTGTTGTTGCTATTATTGTAACAATTCATAAGGTAAGGCGAAATACGAGCAAAATGATGTGAAGTGTAGTTTAGGAAATTTTAAATTTTATATGTGCAATTACAAATTTAATTCCGAATAGGAAATTAAAATTTTAATATTCATAAGCTACCTTTTTTTGTCACACGAACACCTGAAACACCCCGGTCAACCCCCAATTTCGAACGCTTCGAACATAACGAATTATCTCTATCCTGTGTTGATTCGGTTTGGACAAGAATAAAATCCATCGTGAAAGAAACTCCACTCTAAATTCTAGACCAACTAAACGAAAATGGTAAAGAATGAGAGTGGTCTCCACAATTTTGGAAAATGTACAATAACTCTAATTGATTTCGTCATAAAGTTTTATCATTATAGCGAGTGTTATCAAGAAAAAATATAATTTTTGATTATTTCTGCATCATTGAATACGTCAATAATTTAACTTTATTTACATCAATTCTCGATAATTTTAACGAAAATGCCAAACAATATTACGACAATACAAAATAGTGGAAACAATTCAGTTATTTATATTGGAGTATTATTTACTTTTACCAAATCAACGACTAGTAACTATTTAAACTAGAATTACAGAATACCACAAGTTTGATCAATAAATTTAAACTTTTGACAACCAACTAGTTCGATCAGTTAGGATGCATTTAATTCGGCCGGATTAAGCGACGGCTACTGTATTTGGTAGAGAAGTCTAATGAGGGAGCTAATTCAGCATGATAAACAACAATAACATGAAAGGGAACTTGAAATTGTAGCATACTTACAGATTCTAAGAAACTTAAAAAGAATACTTTGACAATACATGAATTTAACATTTCTATTCTACTTTATGCTTTATTATTAAAGAAAGAATTAGCTCTACCTAGATTTATATACGACTATCATAAAATGACAAATGCATTTTCTAGAATCAACAATTTTTCCGTTTTGTTAATATGTTTGCGAATAGATTAATTTGAATGAATTTTGGTTGGTTCTAGTCAAGGTTGATGATTTGAATTTAATCATAAATTAAATTTAAATTTTTTTGTTTTAGTAGAATTTTTAGTTAATTTCTGTTAATAACGCTCTATCATCTTTATAAATATGTTGAACAAACACCAAGAACTCAGTCTCATCAGATTCATTCATTCATCTATATCATTGCAACATTGATAAGAATATTGTACGTGTTGAGAAATATGGCGAAATTATCGAGTACTTGTGAAAAACGACCAGTATCCCTAGACGAAGCGATAGAATTGACCGGTAAACTATCAAAAATACTCTAATTTTACAACATTTATAATGTTTTAAAACAATCAGGATATGGTCCTTTCCATATATTGATCTTGTTGGTCGCCGGTGGGGCTTTAATGTGCGCTATCATTGAAACAATGAGCATGATGTTTATAATACCAGCCGCCCAATGTGATTTAAATCTAACATTAACAACGAAAAGTATTCTATCATCGATTGGTTTTTTCGGTATTGTTTTCAGTTCGCATATGTGGGGCTATATTGCCGATGCAAAAGGCCGAAAAGTCGCACTAACTTTAAGTGTTGGTGTTAGTGCAATAACGTCATGTCTCGGCTGTATTATACCATCGGACTGGTTATTTATCTTGGTCAGATTCATCAACGGATTCTCGTGAGTTTAGTGATTTTTTTTGGATTTTTCTAAGCGGAATTTTGTAGAATTGGTGGTGCCTCATCGTCGGTCTATGCGTACGCTGGTGAATTCCACAGTAATTATTACCGATCCAAAGCAATTACATGGATGTCGACATTTGTAGCGTTTGGAAATATGTACTTACCTGGTATTGCTTGGTTGATATTGCCGAATTCGTGGCATTTCGATTTGGGATTTATACAATTCCGTCCATGGCGTCTATTGTTGATTCTCTATGCATTACCGAGTGTTGTTGTAGTGATTCTTGTATCGTTCATGCCTGAAAGTCCGAAATTTCTAATTACACAAAATAAACAAGAGGATGCTTTAAAGATTTTACAACAAATGTACGCTATTAATAAGAAGAAAACGGTTGATGAATATCCTGTAAGTCAAGTGCTATGGGATGATGTGGATTTAACAAATCAGAAAACTTATAATATATGGCAATCTATGTGGAAACAAACGGTGCCATTATTCAAAAAAGCCTATTTAATTAAAACATTAATGATGTGCTATCTACAATTTGGTGTATTTGCTGCGTAAGTTTATAACAACAAATAATAATACTCGTTTTAAGATAGTCCCAAGGTGAATTTTGTAATACATTTTTTTTTTTTTGTTTATTCGTACAATTGTTGTATAATTAACGTCATCTTCTTTATCAATTTTAATTTGATTGTAGAATTAAGCAATGATCACTGTATTTCTTAATATCAATTCGTGAAATTGTTGCGAATTACGTCCGATAAAGTTTCCATCGATAAGAGGTCAATTGCCGAATAATCGGAATCTTTAACCGTTTTATTTCCGCCAAATATTAACAAATATTTGGAATTCAAACGAGAAAGTATTGAAATTTAATTCTATACTGAGTGGTGGAAAAGAGAGGGTTTAGACAGTTTTTCAGGCGAATTTCACGAGCAAAACTTCCACTTTTCATTTCAATTCATCAATTTTGAGATAATAAAACGAGAATTTACAAACAAATGGAATTCAATCGCAGATGTTTGGAAATATTTTTCATTATTATAGAATTTTTATTCAACTTTCTAATTTCAAATTCGCGTCTAGAACCGTGAGTTGAGTTGGAAATTGATCTGAATAGTGGAAGTTTTTTAGCTTGAAATTCTCATTTAAAACCATTAAAATTCCAGTATTATGCTTCTATCTTAATTGGTGGAAAGTAGAAGATTTAGGCAATTTTTCAGAAGAATTTCCTGATTAGATTTCGAACAAAACTTGCACCTCATCTATCGAGTTCCATTTGTTTCAAATACGCCCTTTTACTATCTCAAAATTGATAAACTAAACTGAAAAGTGGAAGTGCTGTTTAACTTTCTAGCGTGAAATTCTCGTTTAAAACCATCAAAATCCCACTACTATGCTTTTACTTCAAATGGCGAAAAGGAGAGGGTTTAAAGGGTTTTTCTAAATCAGATTTTGAACAAAACTTCCATTTTTCAGCCCAATTCAGCAATTTTGTATTCAATAAAATGACGTATTAGAAACAAACCAAATTCGATAGAAAAGATTCCGAAATATTTTTGGTTATAAAAGATTTTACTCAACTTTCTAGTTTGAAATTCCGGTTAAGAAACTTCAAAATTGTTGCTTTAATAACTGTACGTTGAGTTGTAAATTTGCATCTAAACTTGTACTTCTAAGCGACATTACAGTCAACAAAATGCATAATAAACAACGCCAACAACTCATTTAAAGTCTTAATTAACAATTGTAATTAACGTACATTCATTTTGTCGACTCTACAACGCTAGATACGAGTTGTTTAAATCTTTAATTACGAATATCAACCTTATTTCGGTTACTTTAAAATTGAATCCGATAAATTGTTATAAAAATTTTTAGATATTCTGGTGTAATGATGTGGTACCCGGAAATGTTGAATCGTGTGTCGATTTATATCTCAGAAACAGGAGATGCCAACGTTGGTTTCTGTGAAGCGCTATTGGAAGAGAAGGAAATCTTCGAAAATTCTACTGTTTGTACATTATTTTCTGTAATATAAATATTAAAATTTGATTTTCAGGCAAATTTACCCCCGAATTCGTGTATAGATGAAATCAAAACCGATGTCTTTCTAACTATATTGGTTGTAGCAGTAGCGTACGCTGCTACATTTGTTATTATAGGTTCAATAATTAATTTGTTTGGTAAAAAGAAATTATTGGCGATTTTTATTGGTTGTACAACCATCGCCGGTCTAGCATCGCAATATATCGTCGGCTACACAGTTATAGAATTATTAATTGGTATCTTTCTAATGGGTGGTGCTTCAATTGGTTTAACCAACGCTATAGCCGTTGATTTGTTCCCAACACAAGTACGCGGTATGGCTTTAGCGATATCGTTGATGTTTGGTCGAATTGGCGCTGTTGTTGGTACAAACATCGTCGGTCCAATTCTATACGGTGTATGTGATTATTTATTTCCAATTATTACGATTAGTAATTTATGTGAGTTGGTTTATTTGTTGAATATTCAAGATAATCAATTTTTTTGTTGTAGTGTTGGTCGTTATTGTTATTTGTTTACCAACAAAAATGAGAAGTCCAAATAAATAGTTGTAAAATGTAAAAAATTCTTATTTAAATTAGAAATATTTAAATTAAAGTTTCATTAATTTAAATTTCTTAAAATATTTCTGTACCTCCACCTTTGGATACGGTTTCGAAACTAGACACGTCGGTATATTCTCCGGTTGTTCGATCCACAAATAATGATCGATATTATTCTCAATTAATTTCTCTTTTAATCGAATTAAACTATCTTCATTGTCGATTTCTAGCACGACTTTATGCATATTCTCCAGATCGTCCAAGTATTTTTTAACGTTTTCATCGTTTTGATAGCGACACATACAGGCCGTTACACCATGGCAAGCTTGCGTTATTACAGCCCCTATTGGCCAATTTAAATTCTTCAATAAATCACCACGAACTAGCACGTATTGGATAATTGTTGAACCCATTTTTATTAAAACTGGAAGATATAATTTAGAGAAAATTAATTCTAACCTATACAACTTACTGGAACAGCTGTCAAGAATTGTGACTAAACTGTGCCTTTAGCCACATCCTTCAACAGGAATATAACTACGTTCGGAAATAAATTGAAAATAAATTCAACAAATAAAATCTTAATTATAAGTTTTGGTGTACCTAAGTTTTAATTATATCAATATTGTTGAAAATTATATATTTGTCAATTTTTATTCTTACATATTTACGTATATTTGTTGAAAATTCAAATTGTATATTTAATTTAAAGCTATTTATGAACGCAGTTCTTGTTGACATGCAGGAAAGACGGTGATGCCATTATCGAAACAACAATAAAAATTCCCTAGTTTTTCTTCAAATTAGATAAACAATGATTTTACATGTTTATTAATAAATCAAATAATAATGTTATTTTTAACTATTCTCAGCTATATATCGATATTTCTACAAATAGTTTTTATAACAATCGCTATAGGTATGTGAATTAAAAAAAAATGTATTGATAATAATATAACCTCAAATTATTGTTATTGTTATTTTCCAGCGGCTGGTTTATATTATTTAGCCGAATTAGTTGAAGAATACTCAACGATAGCCAAACGATGTATTTGGTGGACAAATACAGTAATCAAAATTGAATTAATACCGTTTTTTGTATTAATTTTAGTTTTGTAGGTTGTTGGAGTTTTGTACATTTTGTTATGGTTGTTCGAAGAATTCCCTAGTTATATGATAATTTGTGGTATTCTAGCACAAATTGCTCATTTTGTTATACTGAAGAAATTCCCATTCGTATCGTTTACTTCAATTGAATTCATATTGGCTGTAATTCTATTATTAGTCAATCATTATTTTGCATTTCGTTATTTCGGTTCAGTTTTCTACCATTTCTCCGAAGTGAGTGTTTATTAAAGTTCGAATAGTTTGTATTTTATTGTTGTTTTGTAGGTTATTGCATATTTTACGTTGTATTTATGGCTAGTCCCGTTTTCTTTATTCGTGTCACTCTCAGCTAATGATAGTGTGTTACCGACGACGATTCCCGGACAAAATGGTAATTAACAATCAAATTATACACTAATTAATATTTATTATTATCCATTTATTGTACACTGAGAAAAGTTTGGTTCGACGACTGGGGGTTAAACCCAGGATCTCGTCGACGAGTAGCTTAGTGGTCAGAGCACTCGTCCGGCAAATGAGAGGTCCTGGGTTCAACCCCCATGCCCAACTTTTCTCAGTGTACGATGAATAGCTAATAATAAATATTAATTAGTGTATAATGGTAATTGTTGGATTGATTTTAAAGTTTATTTTGTAATTTTCCAGATGATGTGGTGTCGAATTATTTGCAAAAAACCAAAAAATTAGGTTTGTTAACGTTTTTCAGTTATGCAAAACAGAATATTTTACCAATAAGAACAAAGAAAGGTTACTAATTTTAAAAAAACAAATACAAATTAGGAATGTTAAGGATTATTTAATGGTTTATTTCGACAACGATTACAACAAACAAATATACGTATCCGTGTATCTTCTAAACATTGACTCAAATCCTCTCGCATTTCTTGTACTTTAACTTTAATATCTTCGCGCATTAGATTATAACACATGGCCACTAAACCAAGCCCGATTAGCATATAAATAAAATTGATCACCAATTTCGAATTGTTACCAATTTTCGATGTTGTACCCGGTACAAAATCACCTAAACCCAATTTACAAAGACTGGTAACACAGAAATAGGTGCTATCTAAAAAACTCCAATTCTCCCAACCGGCGAACATGATAGCGCCGGTTAGAATATAACCGCCAATCACCCAAAGACAAGCCGTTGATGGGACGACTACACGTTTAATCGGTTGATTATTGTAGCGTTTTCGCGTACATTCATACAGCCAGGTGTATATCCATCGGAAACAACCGGCTAATACTTCGCCCATGTTTAAAAAGTATAAAACATAGAGGGGTATACCAACAACAGCATAGATAACGGTGGCGAATTTACCCCATGGTGTTTTCGGTACTAGATTCCCATAGCCGATCATTGTTATAATGCTTAAAGAGAACATTAAAGCCGCCGAAAACGACCATAAATCTTTCGCTTTACGTCCGTCATAACCGTGTTGGATTTTATCGACGAGACTATATTGGAAATTCAACAATCTCTTGTCGGTTTCAACATAAAATAAAGTTCGATTGAAAACATTATTGATTCTCGCCACATCCCATAGATCGTTGGCGAGTTGTCCGCGTAAATCTTCCACTTCTTTAAACGTCCGGTCTTCAACGTTCGATTCAATTTCGCTGAAACCGAACGCTCCAATCAACGTGTAACAGACAATTAAGCCACCGACACCGACTTGGGTGCACATGAAAGCCACAAATTTCCGACAACAATCCTGGATGCGTTCGCGTGGATCAATTTCACTAGAACTCGATGATAGCTTACTACGGAACGAACTACCGCGCGAATGATGGCTACGACGGCTCATGATTCAACCGAATTTTATTCGATTCTATCCAATTTTACAGTGGTTGTTTAAAGAAGAATTTCTAATGTTTTGAATTTTGTCGAGTTATTTTCAGCTAGATTGATTTGGCATTGTGCCATTATTGCTTGTATGTTTGATTATTTCTCATCACTTTTCCGCAAATTTGTTCTATTTTCGTGATTTATTTCGATCATTCAATTAGATCAATGGAAATAATTCAAAAATGAGGTCGGCAGTAATTTTATTTAACAATCGATTTGTACTTGTACAACTGAATTTTCTTTGAAGTCAAATTTGAGCTCCTTCAAAGCCTTACCGTGAATGTCCTGCTTGTAAACGTTCCGCTTGTACGTCCCAGAATTTCCTAATTCATCAACAATTATTAATAAAATCGAAATAAAATTTAAATTTACCATTTCTTTTTGTGGTTCCCGCATAGGCATTTATGACGATTTCGTCAATTTTAAATTCGAATCCTTCATGATTTGAATCATCAATTCGCCTACAATAAATAAATCAAAACCAAATCTATCGTTTATTATTAAAGAAACTCACTCGATTGTAATTTCCGATCCATTTTTCTCGATGTTTAAATAGAGATATTTTTGATTATCTCTATACTCGAAACTTTGATAATCGTCAATATAAACAGTACCGAACGCTTGGCTCCACTAAATTACCAAAATATTAACAATTAAACAATCAGTCGTATTCTCTAACTTATTGGAATTCGTTACTATGACCACACTGGAGAACGATTCTATCTCACTCTTTAGCAAATCGATTGATAATCGAAACAAACAAGTCTAAAATAGGTTATTTTGCATTATCATGGTAACGAATCGTCAAAAAGTTATAGAATACGGCCGAATTACTTTATTAAGATTCAAATAGATGGTATATGCATCGTCTAGCATATCCGCCGAAGAAGCCCTAGCTGTATCTTTTCTAACGATAACACTTCCACCCTTATAATAAACCGGAATTGATTGGATATCAACAGAAATATTTCGATAACCTTCCCCTAAATAAACATCAGTACTGTTGAGGGCGTACCAAAATTCGTCACTACCACCTGGGAAATAGACTTGAACCGATGTAACGTTCGATTCAGTTACAGGTCTCACTAATATATCCCCGCCTAAAATAGGGAAATTTTCAATAGTTTACCCTGTAATTAGTACGATAAAATTTACCAACTAAGAGTTGTGAATCGATTTTGTAGACGTTACGATCTTGCGGATATTGATAGAATAACGGCAATATTATCGGGTCTTTATTTCTTGTATATTCGTAGAATAAAGTGTACCATGTTGGTAGGTGTTGGTACCGTAGTCTAAGAGCATTGCGGATGACTTGTTGGACGTCTTTCGAGTATAGGTAGGGTTCTCGTCGTTTTGTGCCTTCATTAGCGTGACTCCGATAAAATGGTAACCATACACCTGCTTGGTACCATCTTTGTAGCAATTCTTCATCGGGATTACCGTCAAAACCGCCAATATCAGCACCGCAGAACACTAATCCCATCAAATTGGCGTTCAAACATTGCGGATAACTTATGGCTAAATATCCCCAACCGACTGTATTATCCCCAGTCCAAATTGCTGCAAATCGTTGAGAACCAGCGAAATGGGATCTTGTTAAAATAAACGGACGTTTAGTGCTGTTGTCCCGTTGGAGTAAACCTTGATGAGTTGATAGCGTCTATAAATATCAATCAGTTAATAATTATCTATAATTTTTGGGGTGAATTACATGAAGAAGACCGTAAATATTGTGTAAATCCCTATGTTTAACACCGCCAAAATGGAGAGCGTCACCGGGAAGTGTTTTTTCTAACGAATTATCGAAAACTGACGGTTCGTTCATATCGTTCCAAAACCCGGCTAGTGTTGGGGTTGTATTTACGAATTTCTCATACGAATACCAATCAGCATAGTAGTCTCGAGCTGACGGATTTAAGAAGTCCATGTAGCTGCTCAAACCCGGCCAACAATCGCCTGTTAAAAATTTCATCTGGATTATAACTGAACAAGCGCTACAACCAGTTTTGCTCAATTTTGAAAATGCACCTTTGAAATTTCAAAAAATTACAAAGTTCGTCCAAAATTTTGAAATTTAAATTAGAAATTTTGAAAAATTTTAATCAAATTTTGAAAACAGTAGCACTTTTGCCTTATACTGAAAGGTTTCCACTAGAGACTACTGCGAGGAGAAATATCCCGAAACACCCTGTAAGCGTGAAATAAAAGCTCATCCAACGTCAGCATTGTCAAAAAGTTAGAGAATACCGATCAACTGACAAACTAAATTGCCGATTTAGAATTGAATAAATTATCGTGAAATTACCCTCGAAATTGCTCCCGTTTGAGAATTTAACGAACAAATCCTGGTCTCTTGCACCGGTATAAACAGGATAATCCTCATCGACTTTAATGTGTGGATCGATAATTGTGACAAGTTTACGATTTGTCGATGCAATATATTCTTGCATTGCAACCGGATCGGTGAAATTCTCCGGATTCCATGTGAAATAACGTTTACCATCAGTATATTCAATATCTAACCATATTGCATCTAATGGGAAATCGTTTTTATCGAAATTAGCAATAACATTCTCAACATCTGTAGTGTTATCATAATTCCAACGGCATTGATGATAACCCAGAGTCCATAACTGGAATCAATCGACAATTATCGATGGAATTTCGAAGAGAATCCGTCGTACTTGCGGTAAATGCGATGTTCCGGTTAAGTTGAGATATTGACGCACCACATCCTTCGGTTGCGGACCGAAGAAAACGAACAAGTCTAGAACACCACTTTCTGCCATAACATAAGCCTCAGTATTATTGTCACCGTTTACGATATCGTACCACTGTTCGGCCGCATTGTGCAGGAAAATTCCGGAAGTATAATACGGTCTAGAATATTACAAATTATCGGAAGATTATCACTCGTATTCTGCAACTTTTCGTGATTTGTTACCATGACAATACTGAAAATTCATTCTTATTTGAATATTTTATACTTGTCTTTTCGATTATATGGAATTGTAAAGAGTGATATAGAAGTTCTTCAGCGTTGTCATAACAACGAATCACCAAAAAGTTAGAGAATACGACTGTATTATTGTTATTCTCTAACTGTTTAGCGACACACAACCATGACAACAGCTGTTTTATTCTTGTCTCTTTTCAATTTGTTAAGACTATTGCTCTAAAGCACTGTTATGGTAACGAATCTCCAAGAAGTTAAAGAATACGACTGTATATTAATCAAAGAATCATACCCGTGGCCGTATAAAACCGGTACAGCTCCATAGACGGCCATCGTTGAATATAATTCATACCCAGCTACATCCATATTGCGTAATCGATAGGGATTTTGCAGATTTGTGGTATTCTGTAACGCTAGATTATCGGCATGTTCGTGTATACCGTACAATTGTACCGCTTGTGGAAACGATACAGAGAAAGCGAAAGCGTTACTTGTATTACTCTGAAATTATTCCGAATAATTTGCGAATTTTTTACCATTTCTTGATGAATCGGTACCATGACAACACTGGTGAGTTTTTTATTCTTATCTCTTTTCAATTCTACATATGACACAACTGTAAAGAGTAAGATAGATAAAAAGACTGTCGATCTCCAGCATTGTCATGGTAACGAATTTGCTGAAAGTTAGAGAATACAACTGCATATTACATTTTCTAGAATTAGACGATCACCGTTTAGGACGACAATCGGGTCGTCATGATTCAACATGACAATCTTCAATGGTGAATTCGTCACGATCACTTGATTCGAACCGATTGTAAAAACGTACCGATCTTCGGATACGGACGTACTGGTGAAACTAGAATAATTCAGTTAGTTTAATTGTGTTTATTAAGTGGATGGGATACATATTCTAATTTTTGAGGTCATTTTTAAACCCAGAATTTTCGTGCATTTTCCAATGGATTTTGATGATCTAAACGGCATTTGAAAGAGCATTTCAAGTAGAATATGGTGAATTATCAGGTTTTTGGATATTCGAACGTAATCCAGAGTTACAAAAGAAAAACCGGAAGCATGTTTTTTTTTATATTTTCGACGACCACCTTACTTGTTTGCAGTGTTGTCAAACCTCTTTTTTTATGATTTAAAACCACACCTTCGGTTTTTTGCAAATAGATGGCCACCTATTCGTGTTTATAATAAAGTCACTATATGTATAAAGTACCGCAATTGGCATCCATTTTGTGCCTGAAATTTGACGCCAACTTCAAACAGAATGAAACAAGGCAGGTTCCTACCAGTTATATTGGTGTACGGGGTAGTGCACCCTACCTTCTTATTTTAAATGGAATGGTATATTTTTTATTCCATATTTAGATTCTATGGTAAAAATGAAATGGACTCTGATAACATGACATATGGTCTAGCGTTAATAGTTTTTCAAGAATTTTGACTTTTTTTAAAAATTTTGTTTTTGTAGTGTTTTATTAAAAAATTCATATCTCCGAAAGTATTATTGCTAGATAATTCAAATTTGGAAATCTAATAGTTCAAACTATGCACTTTGCGCTAAATTTTATAGCATTAAATTATCTTTCAGCGTTTAGCTGAAATCGGTTTTTCTTTCAGCCAATTTTCAAAGCGCCATAACTTTTTTATTTTAAATGGAATGGTATATTTTTCTTTCCACGGTTAGACGGAGAAAAAATTCTGGATCGAATCATATTAACATTCCCTATTACCTATTCTTGATAATTTTTCAGTTATTCAAGATTTTCGATTTCTAATCATCTACCCCCTGAAACGAAATACTAAAACATAGTAGGCTTGGCGAAACAACCTTATGTCACAATTAATATCTAAATAATTAATTATTTTTATATTTTTTAATTAAAAAAATCATAGAAGAAATTGACAAATAATTAAATTAAAATTAATTGTATTTTCTTTTCATGTAAAATTGGCTCAAATCGCTGATAAAAACATACAAAATAATCATTGTTAACCTCAAATGTGACAGTTAATGTCATTTTGCTAAGCCTCCTATGCATTTCTTTATAGGCGAATTATTAAGTCACAGACAACTAGACAGCAGTCAATTTCAGACTGCATGGGGAGAAAACTATTGAAAATTGAAAATCTTAAATAGCTGAAAAACTATCAGCGATAGGTATAGGAAATGTTAATACAGTTCGATGTAGAATTTTTTTCTCTATCTAACCGTGTAAAGAGAAATATACCATTCCATTTAAAATAAGAAAGATATTGCGTTTCGAAAATTGGCTGAAAAAAAAAATTATTTCGGCTAAATGCTGAAATATAATTCATTTCTGAAAAATCTGACGTAAAGTATATAGTTTAAACTATTTGAGTTGCAAATTTGGATTATCTA
Organism: Mylabris phalerata; assembly: GCA_020740385.1. Classification (NCBI taxonomy): domain Eukaryota; kingdom Metazoa; phylum Arthropoda; class Insecta; order Coleoptera; family Meloidae; genus Mylabris; species Mylabris phalerata. Next base: position 594,706 of record JAJEOX010000299.1, on the reverse strand, counting down.
TCAACAATATCTTCAAACATATGAATTTTTCAATTAAACACTACAAAATCAAAATTTTCAGAAAAAGTCAATATTCCTGAAAAACTATTAACGCTAGACCATAGGTCATGTTATGAAAGTCCATTTCATTTTTACCATAGAATCTAAATATGGAATAAAAAATATACCATTCCATTTAAAATAAGAAAGTAGGGTGCACTACCCCATACACCGCGGGTTGATAGAACAATGAAAATATTTTCCAGATGTAGTTCAGGTGGAAAAACGGGTGCATACCAAATTTCAGAAACTTTCATCAATTAGAACTCTTTAAACGTCTAATAGGCCAACCACTTGGCTCACTCTGTATGTATTTATTTTTACTAAAATTTTCTTCGCTCCCCCTCTCACGATAATTACAATCCCTTATAATAAATATTAACAATAAATGGATTGTTAAACTTTTCTATACAGTGCCTCTTAATAAAATCTATAAAAAACCCAATTAATTTCTCTCTTTTTTAGCCCTATCTATCCCTCAAATTTTCTTTACCCAGTAAATAATGCGGTAATGCCATTTCCTTTTCATTATTGAATGTTTGGATTTTTTATTTATGACAATTATCAGTATTTTTCCAGGTTTTCAGCGCAATTACTGTCATATGTTTGTCTTACTTGTTTGAGGGTTTTTAATTGTTCTTTAAAAAAAAAAAGACATTCTAAACAAGTAGGGGACGTCTAATATTTTTATTTTCAACCGAAAGAAAAAAGCTTATAAATACTCGAAATGTTATAAACACCAATAAGTGGCCATCTATTTGCAAAAAATCATAAAAAAGAGCTTTGACAACATTGCAAACAAGTAAGGTGATCGCCTCAAATATATGATAAAGCAGTCTGTAATTATGATGAGGCCCCCTATCCGATACTAGATGAAGTAAGCCACTGTTAACAACAACAATTTGATCGGAAAATATCATAATTGGAAAGCGCTTTTAATTTTATACATGCTGTGTGAAATTCATTGAAAAATAAGCAATATTGGCAAGGTTATGAATTATGAACGAAAATATAAAAAAAATATGCTTCCGGTTTTTCTTTTGTAACTCTGGACTACGTTCGAATTTCCAAAAACCTGATAATCCACGACATTCTACTTGAAATGCTCGTTCAAATGCCGTTTAGATCATCAAAATCTATTGGAAAATACACGAAAATTCTGGGTTTGAAAATGGCCTCAAGAATTAGAATATGTATCATAACTTACGGTTTTGTGGCCGGTTCTCCATCTAGGACGTATTGTAGTTTATAACGATTTGAAGTCTCTTCGGTAATATTAATTCTAACTGTATCATTGCTCAATGAATTAATGATGAGGGTTAAATTAGCTGTATCGTTATTTGCGGTTAATGTTAAGAAAGCTATCGATTCTCCTACTGCAACATTAGAGACGCGATATTTATCTTCCGCTTGTCGGTCCCTTAAACTGCTGCAGAACTCAACATTGGAGCAATTCTTGAAGGTTTGATGATCGGCCCCGTAACACACAGTAATCCCGAATAAACACAAAATAATGAATCTGTAAAATTTTAAATTAAAATAAATAAATCAAGTATTAAGAATGTATATGGAAGATTTACCTGATCATCCTTATTAGTGGTGTGTTTACGATTTAGGATTATCGTACGTACATATAGTTGATCGGTCTTTATATAGGATTTCTAAACGGTTTAATCTAATTATAAGAAACCTTATCTGTTGATAAATTTATATAAATTTTTAATTTAATTTGATGAGAACGAGGGGAACAACAGTCAGGTCGTTAGGAGGAGAACTTCAATTATCTTAAGTGTGGCTTGTTTACCAATTGATTAAGGGAAATTTTGCAATTTCACGTGCAAACAAAACGTTCTGTCAATCGAAACGATTCGAGTTAAAGTTATCTCATTAAAATAAATTTGTCTTGTTTAATTATATTATCTTTGAACTGTTATTGGAAATATCGAAGTTCTTCGTGTAGACTCGGCTTCAAACATTTTCTCCGTCCTTTTTTGAATACGAACAGAGGGCAATGATTTTGTGAAGAACAACCGGATATTAAAATTAAAACTTAAATGTAAATACTTCAGATTATTATCAGTGATTTTTTGATAATGATTTTTCAGTTATATTTAATTTTCAAAAATTCAAACTCTGAAGTAGATACTCAATTTATTATCAGTAATAAGAAGTAAATATTGGGATTAATTTGTTTTCTAAACAAAATTTGATCGCCCTAGATTAGAATTTTGAACATGATTAGGGGAAGAATTTTATCAATTTTATTGAAGTGGTTTAATTGAAAAACTGACGCATGGGAACAAGAATAGAATTTTAATTAACATTTATTATTAATAAAATAATTAGAAAAACAAAATAGACTTGAATATATAAAAAATATAATAAATTAACCATTATTGTAATAGAAACGACGAACATTAGAAGTTATATAATCACATAAATCTACATTAAATTTGCCTTAAATTCAAATCAATATTTCCAATAATTCCATTAAAATATTTTTAAATTAAATGAAAATCGAGAAAATTGTCTTACCAATTCGCTAAGCTTTTCCGCATATATAACAGTTAGAAGAACATTGATGAAAATTTGAAATAAGCTCAAATTGGAAGGCGTTTTTTCAGGCATATACAACGAATTTGATTAAAACCAATAGTCGCTAAATAGCTTCATAGGCAGCATCCATTGATGGACTTACACTACTACCATTTAAAAACTCTTCTAATTCATCATGTCGTGAATAAGTCTCATCACGAGAACGACGCTTATTCCGTTTCTCAGCTTTATTCGAATCTTTATGTTTGTCTTTAGTTTTCTCTTTAGAATTCTTCTTTTTATTATCAGATTTCTTCTTATCAGACTTATCTTTCTTTTTCTTGTCTTTACGTAGAGAACTTGATGTTTGCATCTCGTCACTATCACTACGAACACTACCATTATTAGGACTAGGACTTTGTTTTGAACTCAATAATTCCATATGGACATTTGATGAAGTAACACTAGTACTATCATCATAAACTGTACTGTTACTGTAATCTAAAGTTTGGCTTACTACCGATACATCTTCACCACCTTTAATCAATTAAACTAATTAAACAATAATTAGAATAAATCAATTGGTACCTTCAGGTGATCTGCGCCATTTAGTATCAGCCCCCATCCAAGCATCATAAGCGTCTGATGTTAATTCAGAAATTTCGGAATTAATCGTAGAATCGAATTCATCATTAGTTTGTTTCATATCATAATCTTCAGGTGCAGTTTTATCGATTTCTAACTCACTACTCTCATCCGATTTTCGTAATTGTTGTACAGGAATTGACGATTTTATTTCCAATTTTGAATTGATTTTAATCTTTGACGACGCATTTAAATCATCAGGATCGTAATCTTCTTGTAATTCCGATACTAACGGATTACCAGTATCTGTATCTCTACAATTAATTGATTAATTGATTGATTTAATTAGTAAAAAGATACGTACGAATCAGATTCATTTTCCTCAATTTTCCCACTAGTCGGTCCACTACTATTATATTGAATATCCTCCAAGAATGATCGATCAATTTGCCCACCATCTGGACAGAATTCTTCAACCGAAGTTATCGGACTGATTTCTAACCGTTTCAAATCATTCATCGAATTATCCAGATTGGTTTTAGTAAAACTCGAATTATGACTAGAACTTTTAGTAATTTGTGTAGTCGGTAATGTTTTTTTGATTAAAATCGGATTTCCATACGGAATCGGTTTACCAGCTCCGATAACAATCGGGCCACTCTGTGAACGTTTCACTATATCGTTTTGGATTGTTGTATTCGTTCCAATTGATGATGGTGATGATGAGATTTGTTGTACAGAAATTGATTGGCGTATCTGTTGGATATTTGCATTCGAATCGGCAATTTCGCGACGTTTCTTCGATAAATTATCCAAAAATTTACTATAATCGGCATCATCTGAATCACAAAACATATCCAATTCTTGAATTGTTGCATTAATTTCGATTTCATTACGTTCTAATTGTTTTAACAAAGTTTCTTTTTGTAATTGTAAAAAAGGTAAATTGAAGAATTTGTGTAGAAGCTTCAAACCGAAACCATTACGCATTGATGATTCGGAATAACGAATTTGAGCTGAACGTGTACTGAAATCATCAACAATCACTCAAATATTCAACAAAAATATCGATAAAATACTTCAAAATCGAATCGATATAGAATGTAACGTGATCTGAAGTAACCGTTCGATGGTGCGCCATATCACAGTGATTCGCCAATATAATCACCGGAATATGACTGGGTACTTTCGGTAATTCCCTCTGTACATAATCGAAAGTCCAACTTTTCGTTAAATCCATCATCATAATCACCCCATTTGTATTCTTGTAAACATCCAAAAATTCGGCATCTAAAGCTGGTTCTTCTTGTATTTCAATTTGGGTATTATCCAGTTTTAAACCGTCGAAACGTTTCTTCTTCTTACCACGATCAACAACATCCCAAACTTCAACTTTTACAATATCATCAGTCGCTTTATAATTCCATTGGATTGATGTTACTTGAATTTCCTCCGTCGGTATGTACTCTTCGACGAATTTTTTACCTTGTAAGCGATGAAATAGGCAAGTTTTACCCACGTTACGATCGCCTTTTATAACGATTTTCACTAAAAATCGAAACAATTAGTCAAGTTTTTGGAGAAGAATTAGAGTATTACTGTTATATTGTACGCCACGGGCAAATTTCCGTTGTAACGATGATGACATGGCTTGATGGCTCGGCGGCCGTTGGGACGCCATGGAGCTGTTCGGTGATACATCGCCTTTGCTTGTTAATCGTTTAATTGCAGAAAACATCTCCAATAATTCAACCAATGTTCCATATGTCCTTCGGTTATTGGATTATACTGCAACCAATATGGTTGAATTTGGCGGTTTTTATTACAACAATAATTAATTGGTTGATTTTTAATTTTTTGAGCATTTAAATTAAATAAAATTAATAAACATTTTGATAAAAACAATACAATTTATTGTGATCAACCTTGAAATCACCACTTGTCATAAATTTAACTGACATTTGGACAATGGTACCAACTGTATTACACTATAATTCACTGTTAAATAAAGCTTTAATAAAGTGTATACTTCAGCAAAATTTCAAGTGTTAATATAATAACACTTATTTCCAGTAATCACACATAGATTCATTTAAACTTGATAAAAATTCATTATAGCTTATTTTTAAGCAATAATACAATGTCTTTGTTGTAATCTTCCGATTTTTCAATATTTAAAATACCAATTCGGTAGATATGCAGAATGGAGTATATATGGCAATGTTGCATTGTTGTTGACAGTAACGGAATTAATTTCCCTAAAATGTCAATTTGACAACTTTACGCCTATAAAATTTCTAAAGTCACTAGTATTTGTAAACAAATGTTGGAGTTTGTGCTGTTATTTTTTTATTAATTGAGATGAGTGAAGAGACAAAATCGATAAAAATCAATCCAACGTACAATAAAGTAGTGAAAAATTATAATAAAAGTTTTAGTATGTATGCAGAAACGGATTTAGATCAACCGACTGATTATTCGTTACGTTATGCTGAAGATGATTCAGATTCCTCAGATTCGGATGATTGTAATAAAATAAGTAAAAATCCAACAACAACAACGACAACACCAACAACAACAGCAACAACAACAACAGTAACGACAACAACTTCGACAAAAAATGAATTTGTACAAGACACAATCAAGACTTATTGTACCGAAGATACACCGTACGAGACTCCGTTCAATTTCTCCACGGCTACATCAATGTCCGATCTACGAATCGACGATAAACCTATCGATAAATTAGACAATAATGATGTAGCAACTCACAATAAAGTCGTATTGAATGATAGCAAGATAGTTAAATCGGAATTTAGTTCCGGTTTAATGTCGCCAGAAAAACCGATTAATTACTGTGAAGAAGGCACTCCCGGTTATTTCTCCAGAGTGCCCAGTTTCAGTTCGTTAAATTCGGTTACAGTAAACGAGAATGAATCGACAACGATAACGAAGATTGATCGAAAAATCGAAACGAAAATCAAAGAAACTAAACGTAATGAAGTTAAAGCTGTGAAATTCGAAGAAGTCGTCAATTACGCCGAAGAGACCCCATTAATGTTCTCTAGATCGAGTTCATTGGCCTCTTTGGACAGTATAGAACAGCATTCGATACACGACGATCGAAGTTCGGTAATTTCGGATTTTAGTCGATTGACTAGCGGTTTAGTATCGCCGAGTGAACTACCAGATTCACCAACACAAACAATACCGCCAAGTCCGAAATTGCGACAATCTAAACAACAAAAACACCCAACTGTGGCCGATACTGTCGTAGAAGCGTCGCCGAAAGGGAATATTTTCGAGGATAGCGTGAAGAAATTCAAATTGGAAAGTACACCGATACAGTTTTCGCGAGCTACAAGTCTTAGTAGTTTGACGATAGATGAACACGATGGGAATGATCGGCAACAAACGCAAGAACAAGAGGAAAATCAACAGGAATCAATAGAGGAGGAACAAGAATCGCAACTTGAAGATGAAGAGGTGAAAATTGAGGAAAAACAAGAGGAGGTGCAGGAGAATTTAGAGAATCAAATCGAAGAGAAACTGGATTTGAATGATAATAACGAGAATTCAGAGAGCGAGGAAGAAGATGAGGATATGCTGGCGGCTTGTATCAATATTGGCATCCAGAATAATAGGTGAATTTATTTAATTTTATCCAAATTAGCAGTGGTATTCTGTAACTTTCAGCGACTCGTTGCTATGACAATACTTTTTCAATAATACATGGATGGCGGTACAAGGTACTCTTCAAAGGGACTGTCGGTCTTCAGCGTTGTCAGGAGAATGAATTATCAAAAAGTTGCAGAATATGGCTAATAAAATTGTTAATTTGGACTTTTTGACGTTTTCTCAACAATTACGTGCATTTAATTTCTACTTTTAACGTCTTTTAAAAGACCACTTGTTCTGTAAAATCCTTTTGTTTATCTATTCGTGTCTTTTTCCAATTATACTCATGATGGAGTTGTACAAATAGACAGTCGTTGTCATAGTAACGAATTATTGAAAAGTTAGAGAATGCGACTGATTCATTTGTTAATTAGGAGCACCAATTTTCTCTCAACATGAATGTTGAACGTGTTATTTGAGCGTTATCATGACAACGAATCGTCAAAAAGTTATAGAATACGACTATAAATTTAATAATTTGTTGTGTTTGTAGGTATAGCCAGAAATCGAATCGTTCATCTCCAGATTTGCCAACTTTCAACTATCCCAAAAACCAGTTGAATGATTTAAATCAACGCTGGGTTGTCGAGGAGGATAAGAAGAATATTCCATTAAATCCAGTCGATTCAAAACGTATTCTATTTAGGTTTTAAATTATCGATAGAATTGTTAATTTTTTTCGAATTTTAGTGGATTTAAATATATCGTTGGAGACGAATTTGGGTAATTCGAACCAATCATTATCGTCACTAAGTGATGATGATGATGATACATCATCAGAATCAGGCGGGGCTGCTTTATTAGAAGAATGCATATTGGCTGGCATGCCGAAAAAATGCGATACACAAACAACGAATCTATCGATCAAATCGAATGAATTAACTCTAGCCGAACAACAATTATTAGAACAATGCATTTTAGATGGGATGAAAAAGAGTCGATTATCGCCGAAAAAACAATTATTAAATCAACATAAACACAATCAATTAACGAACGATTTAACCGAATCTGAACGTTCTTTATTACAACAATGTATAATGGCTGGAATGCAGAAAAATAATAATAATAATAATAACCATAATAATAATCATCGTCATCATCGACCTTCAACATCGAAAGATCAACCGGAATTGACGTCTACAGAACGTCAATTATTAGAGCAATGCATCTTGGATGGTATGCCGAAAAATACTCGTTCTATAAATAATAATCGTCCGATAAATTCGCGACGTATTCGCGATTATGAACGATTAAATCAACAAACACCCCCTGCAACTACAACAACTCAAACAACAGAACATACGTGTTGTATTCACTGTCCGCGCAATCAACAGAAACAATTATTATTAAAACAAAATCAATTGAGAATGAAGAAGAAATTTCGAAATCATGAACGTACACAACAAATTCATCTACGCGACAGTAAAGATTACAATATTTTGTATGTAACAAGTCAAATTTTAGCGTTGAAGAAAGAAATGATCGATCGATCGCATGAAGAATGGGTTTGATAGCAGGTTGATTGGGTAGTTTTAATGAATTTGGCCTAATTTTGTAGAAATAATAGAAATTCCGGCTGTGGTGGATCGTTTTAATATTTTCTTTAAGATTAGGTGCCATTCGAGAGTAGATATTTTAATAGTTTTGTATTGTAAATATTTTAAAATACAGAAAATTAAATAATTCGTAAGCTGAGTATATAAGTAGATCCTGGGAAATTTAACAATGTGGCAATGTTGTATTTTAACAATATGTCAGTATTTATACAACACAAAATACACGAGAGCGCGAAATTCAAATCAATTCATGCTATAATCGATTAAAACATGATTTATTCGCTGTATTTGTAAAAATGGATAGTTTTAGATAAAGGTTGCATTAAGAGATTAGTGATAAAAATTAATCAATCAGACATCTGGATGGGTTGTCAGTAATTGATAATAAAGAGACGAAAAAATATACATTTACTTACTGCAAATCATTCTAAACGATAGATAATTTATAATAGAATCATAAATAAGAATTAGTTAAGGGGATTTTAACTAGTCGGGGATGTTTTTCGTAAATGTTAATTTGAAGATGATTTATCAAAGTTTATTTCCATGGATAATAAAATGTAAATTATTATTGAATATCTTCAATTTTTTTGATTTTTTTTGAACTCCATTAAGGTAATATATTTCTTAATAAATTTGTTAATTCTTCCTTAAATTCTTTTATTTTAACATATATTTACTCCATGGTGTAATTAACAAATTTATTAAGTAATTCAATTGTTTATTATTAACAAATAAATAAAAGCCTAGACACAAATATTGGAGTGTTATTTTCCTCCTTATTTTTACACGATTTCAATAATCCTCTACTAGATAAAATTAATACACATAGGCGTAGTTAGGGGGATACTTGGGGGTGCTAAACACTCCCAAAATCTGAATTAGCACCCCCAAAGAGATTTGGAAACTAAGGTAATTTAAATAATGAATATTTTATATTAAAATTTCAAACATTCGAATCCTGTACAAAATTGAAAATTTAGGTATATTTAGGTACTACTTGTGGGCTCTATTCTGAATTTTTCCGTCAAGCTATTTTTTATTTTTTTAAGGCAATGGGGGTTTCAATAGATTACATATATTTTTCTATTAGATAGGATACTTATTTTATTTCATTTTAAGCATGAATCAATTGAGGGTGCAAGGTACATCTCATTGATTTAAAGCGTGAATGCGAGGTTCTAACTCACGATTTCTCGCCTAGCATCTGACAACTCTTCCTGTTTTCCAAAATAATAGGCCAATCAAAAACAATATAAAATGATCTAGCTAACTGTAGGTATACAGTGAGCCAAGTGGTTAGCCTATTAGACGTTTAAAGAGTTCTAATTGATGAAAGTTTCTGAAATTTGGTATGGGCCCATTGTTCCACCTGAACTACATCTGGAAAATATTTTCGTTGTTCTATCAATCCTCGGTGTATAGGGTAGTGCACCCTACTTTCTTATTTTAAATAGAATAGTACATTTTTTATTCCATATTTAGATTCTATGGTAAAAATGAAATGGACTTTCATAACATGACCTATGGTCTAGCGTTAACAGTTTTCCCGGAATTTCGACTTTTTCTGAAAATTTTGATTTTGTAGTGTTTTATTGAAAAATTTATATTTCGGAAAGTATTATTGCTAGACAATCCACATTTGGAAATCAAATAGTTCAAACTATGCACTTTACGCTAAATTTTATGGAATTAAATTATCTTTCAGCATTTAGCCGAAATGAATTTTTCTTTCAGCCAATTTTCAAAGCGCAATATCTTTCTTATTTTAAATGGAATGGTATATTTTTCTTTACACGGTTGGATAGAGAAAACAATTCTGCATCGAATCATATTAGCCTTTCTTATACTTATTCTTGATAATTTTTCAGTTGTTTAAGATTTTCGATTTCTAATAATTTACCCCCTGAAACGAAATACTAAAACATAGTAGGCTTGGCGAAACAACCTTCTGTCACAATTAACATCTAAATAATTAATTATTTTTATATTTTTTAATTAAAAAATCATAGAAGAAGTTGACAAATAATTAAATTAAAATTAATTGGATTTTCTTTTCATGTAAAATTGGACGAAATCGCTGAAAAAACATACAAAATAATCATTGTTAACCTCAAATGTGACAGTTAATGTCATTTTACTAAGCCTCCTATGCATTTCTTTATAAGTGAATTATTAAGTCATAGACAACTTGACACTACTCAATTTCAGACTGGGGAAAAAACTATTGAAAATTGAAAATCTTAAATAGCTGAAAAACTATCAGCGATAAGTATAGGAAATGTTAATACAGTTCGATGTAGATTTTTTTCTTCTATCTAACCGTGCAAAGAAATATATACCATTCCATTTAAAATAAGAACGATATTGCGTTTTGAAAATTGACTGAAAGAAAAATTCAATGCTAAAAGATAATTCATTTCTGAAAAATCTGGCGTAAAGTACATAGTTTAAATTATTTGAGTTCCAAATTTGGATTATCTATCAACGATATCTTCAAACATATTAATTTTTCAATCAAACACTACAAAATCAAAATTTTCAAAAAAAAGTCAAAATTCCTCAAAAACTATTAACGTTAGACCATAGGTCATGTTATCAAAGTACATTTCATTTTTACCATAAAATACAAATATGGAGTAAAAAATATACCATTCTATTTAAAATAAGAAAGTAGGGTGCACTACCCCATACACCAAGGGTTGATATAACAACGAAAATATTTCCCAGGTGTAGTTCAGGTGAAAAAACGGGTGCATACCAAATTTCAGAAACTTTCATCAATTAGAACTCTTTAAACTTCTAATAGGCCAACCACTTGGCTCACTGTATATTTAAAAAAAAAATACTAATTTTAATAAGTGAAAACAATGTTAGAAAAGCAACTCGATTTTTTCACGATAGTTCACGCAATTTTCAAATTAAGAAAATAAACTCTATCTTGTACTCCGCTTTTGTATCGAATGAGGGGTTGATCAATGTTGTAAAATGAAAATTGACTACGAATTCTTATATCTCTTTACGGAAGATTTCTTAATTTTCCGGAAAACCGATAATGTAATCGGAAAATTTGTTGAAGATTTGAAAAACGCCTTTAGTTTGCTATCTAATAGAAAAATTATTGCAAAATAAACAATATTGGCCAAGTTATGAGAGAAAATATAAGAAATTGCACAAAAAAAAACGAAAAAAAAAAACATGCAGCATGATTTTCGTCTGTAATTCAAATTTTTCAAAAAACTATCTTTAGCCGTCGTAACTCCAAAAACGTACGAGAAATCGTGAGTTAGAAATTCGCATTTTTGCGGTTCAAATCGATGTAATCTGCACCCTTAAATAAATACCCAATTGTTTTTTAATATAGTTTTTTTGGGACTTTAGCACCCCCGAGTTGAATATCTAACTACGCCTATGTTAATACAATTGAAGTTGTATTTCTAATTGAAACACTAGTTTCCGAAATCCTTGAAATGCTTTTAATATTTTTGTTATCTAAATACTCGACAATAATTAAGAGCTTATATTCATTTATGACAGCAATAATGTTATCCCTTTTGTTATCTTAAAACAAAGCCTGTAAAATTTTTATCAACAATTATGCGAATTTATATAAGTTACCCGTTGAAATTAAGGAACAACAGTTGAAGAAATCGCTTTAAATTAAAACTATGGCTAGAAATTCGTTGATTTGCAGTTTAATAATTTTAATATCGGTAACGTTAGTAAAATCGACAGAAAATGCTACGGTAAAATATCGACTACCGACTGATATAATTCCCGATAGTTATCAATTAAATTTGATATTAACTCAAGATAATCTAACATCGGCAGTATTTTCGGGTAGTGTTAAAATCGCTTTCCATTTAAAAGAAAATGTAACGACTTCTACAATTCAATTACACGCCAAAGATTTGAATATCAGCACAATAGAATTGAGTCGAAATAATGAAACGGTCCAACTGAACGGATCGTATCAGAGTGATTCCGTTACAGATATTCTAACATTAACTACACAAACTGAATTAACCAACGATTCGTATAGTTTAAGTATCAATTATACCGGTATTTTGAGTCCAACAAGCATGAGCGGATTCTATCGGAGCGACTATACAGAGAATGGTGTTAAGAAATATTTAGCGACGACGCAATTCGAACCGACCTATGCCAGAAGAGCTTTCCCATGCTTTGATGAGCCCGCATTTAAGGCTACTTTCAAAATCTCAATCACTTATCCGGAGAGCTATTTCGCTATAGCTAACACCCCACAAATTGGCAATATTACAACAACCGGGTAAATATACAAATATTTAACAAGAGATTTATTCTAATTTCCATATTTGAAGTAATTTGAGCCGGATAGAATTCGCTGAAACTCCCCGAATGTCAACGTACCTAGTCGCTTTTATCGTCTCCCAATTCAATTGCACCAACGGCGAGAACGTCGATGGGAACATACCGACGAGGGTTTGTTCGCGGAACGGTTTGGAAGATAGTCGCGAATGGGCCAAATTACTAGTACCGAAAGCACTAGTTGCAATGGAAGATTTTACGAATGTTTCCTACACAGTTTCCGGTATTGGTAAGATGGATGTTGTTGCTATTCCAGATTTTAATTCCGGTGCCATGGAGAATTGGGGTTTGGTAACCTACCGTGAAACGGCTTTATTATGGGACAAAAATGAATCGTCGAACACTTATAAACAACGAGTGGCGACTGTAATTGCCCACGAATTCGGCCATCAATGGTTCGGCGATTTGGTCACGCTGAAATGGTGGTCGGATATTTTTTTAAATGAGGGTTTTGCGAGGTATTTCGAATATCATGCAGCTAGTGAGGTCGGTTATTCCGTTATTAAAGTCTAAACTTTTCTATTAATTCGTTTGAAACTAGATCGAAGAGTTAAAAGACTGGCAATTGCCGGAACAATTCGTAATTGAGCAAGTGCAAACGGCCCTAGAAGTCGACGATAGCGAATCCTCGAAACCACTTTCGTACTATGTTGAAACTCCCGATGATATATCCGCAAGGTTCGATTCAATCTCCTATAATAAAGGTAATAATTGTTAAAATTAAAGGGTTATTTAATTAACCACAAATCCTAAATTAAAACGATTTTAAGGCGGCAGTATCTTGAGAATGGTTGAACACATTTTGACAACAAACCTATTTAAAGCCGGATTAAATGATTATTTAACAGAATTGTGAGTACAAGTAATACGATTTCTCGGTTTTTAATCTCGTTTATTAAAACAGCAAACATTCGAATACCGAACCGGATGATTTGTGGTCGAAATTGGACGGTCAAGCAAATGGAAAGATACCTTCAGGTGTCAATTTTACAACCGTTATGGATAATTGGACGAATAAAGCCGGCTATCCTGTCATTACAATCACCACAGACGGCGATAATCTTAAAATATCGCAAGTAATAAACTTTATACCGCGTGTTTTACTTAAATGTGACAAGCTCTTATAGCATTTGGCGAGTGATTTGGAAAATATTTCAAGGGTTTATAGGAAACCTCTTGGAGATCATTTGAGCAAAATTTGAACCGCCTAGCTCATTGGTAAGTTGGTCAAAAAATGGCTTAGAATGGCTCAAAGATGCTCCTGGAACGGGTAGGTTCGTTTATTCTAGAATGGAGAAAAATGGAAGAAAATTGCTAGTATTCTTGAGTCATTCTAAAAGGAAGGTTATTTGACAAATTGACCCAATGAGCTACAAGATTCAAATTTTGGTAAAGTGATGTCCAAGGACCCTCCTATAGATCCTCGATATGTTTTTCAAATTGCTCATCAAATAATGGATGTTTCCATTAGAGCTAGGAATATTTATGTGAAAGACACCGTTTAAAATCGTGAGGGACTTCAAATGATTTCTGTTATAGAAACGGTTTCTAGAATCCGGTAATGATGATACGCAATGGTATGTCCCTATCAGTTATTACACTTCAAACGATAACAGTATTGACACTGAACCGAAATATTGGTTAGTGCCTTATCAAAATTTAACTATTACTAACGCCACAACAGGTATCGATTGGATTATTTTCAATTCTAAACAGAGCGGTACGTATCGAAATCAAATCGACTATTTACCATTGATAACAATTCGCTTGAAGGTTATTACCGTGTCAACTACGATGAATCATTATGGACGAAAATTTCGACAATTCTCAACGAAAATTCGACGAAAATTGATGCCTTAAATCGGGCACAAATCGTCGACGATCTCTTCAATTTCGTTAAAGCCAATCTTAAGAAATATGAGGCAGTTTTCGAATTTGTTAAGTTTTTAAAGAACGACACCGATTATTATCCGTGGTATGCCGCATTTAGGGGCTTTACAACAATTTATATAAGGATCGATCGGGCGGAAATACGTTCAGCTTTAATTGTAACACAGAATTTCGATAATTTTGCAGTTATTTATACGAATTTTCTAGGATTACATGAAAGAATTAATGGAAAATTTATACAAATCTGTGTCGTTTGAGGAGAATTTGGACGATCAAATCTATTCGTTAAAACAGATGTTAGCTCTAAAATGGGCCTGTCATTTGGGCTATTTTGATTGTGTCAATCAGTCTGTTGCTCTATTAACAGCCCATATTGCCAACGAAACGATAAAGTATTGAGATTAATTTCGATGACAATACAATAATTTTGTTGAATCTTCCAGAATTGGGCAAAATTTAAGGAGTGTGGTCTACTGTTACGGTTTACGATACAGCAATAATAGCGAATCTGTTTGGGAATTTTTATGGAAGAAATATGTTAACACCAATGTAGCTTCAGAGCAAGTTACTCTATTAGAAGCACTAGGATGTACTTCTAACACTACAATTTTACGAAAGTCTGTTTTTTAATAATTAATAATTGTTGATTAATGTTTTTACGATTTGTAGTTATCTGGAGATGGCGATTGCTAACGATTCTCCAATCCGCCTCCAGGACGTTTCCAAGTACGTCTTCAAACCGATCTATTCGAGTTCCGTCGATGGTATCAATGTAACGTTACAATTCATCCTCGATAAATACCAAGCTATTATAAATCAGTGAGTCTAATTCAATTCTGATATAACTGTTGGATAATTTGGCAAATTTTCCAGTTTCGGTAGTACCAGTCAATTGAAATCGTTGATTACTTCTTTAGCTAATTATCTCACCAATGAAAACGAAGTAGCTCAAGTACGTTCTCGGTTATTGTTAATTATTATCATTTGATAATGGATTGTTTTTAGTTGGAACAATTGAGTTCAAAGGATGGTGTTAGTGATGATGTTAAAGAAACGATTGCCGAGGCTGTGAATGCAATACAAACCAATTTACAATTTACTCTAAATTTAGAAAGTGAATTAGGTGATTATTTCAAAATTAATAATGGAACTAATAACGATACTGACGGTGCAAAGATAAATTCGTTATCAATGATTCTAAGCCTTGGCATGTTGTTTGTTGAGGCTTATCGATTGATTTGAAGTATTTGAGATGAATTGTTATTCCCTTTTTTTATAAATTTTTATTTGAATTACTTTAGTAAATATTGTGTAATTTGGACAATTATCGTTATACACACATGTAGAAATAATTCAGTCATTAATCTTTTTTACAATAGAATTTAGTCGATATCTATATTCTGTAACTTGAAATGTCCTTTCCAATGAGCTATAAGGCTCGATTATTTGGTGAAAAATAATCGTCGAACAAAAATCCTATTTTTTACCCCGACTCGTCGACAATTTGACTTATTGCAACGCCATAAATCGTTATCAAGAGCTGAATTAGCCGATAATTTATCAAAATCGATTCTAATCCGATTTGTTTACCAAATTTCTGGCACTAGTAGCTCCAATCGAAACGTTTAACCTGGATTTAAAGCTGTTTTCTACGAAAATTTCGAATGAAATTGACTCCAGTTGATTATAGATAAGAGTAAAAAATCAGAAACCATTGTAAATTTGAAGTGGTACTTATTAATTAGTGGAATTATTCACATTTGATTCGGTTATTTTTACAATTGTCGTCATTATTTTACTTGGAAACGGTTGTGTAATGGCTAACTAGAGGCAAATTCAAGCCTAAATCGGCCTCTAGGACCGGATTTTCGAGTTGAATCCTCCAATTTTACCCGATTTTCTAAAAATTAGTCTTTTTAAGCTGCATTTCGAACAGAAATTGGCGTTTTAATTATAAAATTTAGCCACGATTTCGAGCCCTGTCCATAGCATAAAAATGGCCAATTCCAGTAATTGGAAGTAAAAATTCATCGAAAATAAAGCCTGATATTAATAAAAAAAGATTAGATAAAGTCGAAGTATAAAAGAATACGGGAGATAAAAAAAATCAGTTAGATACATAAAAGTTTCGTAATTATCACCGGATAATTAGTGATTTTCAATTGATTTTTTTTGTTCTCTTCTGTTTAAAATCTAACAAAAATGACCGCTTTGCGGTTTGTCTGTTTGCTACTTGTTAGTATTTGTTACGTGCAATCGAATCCGTTTAATTTAAATGCCGTCGATATTGTCGATTATCGCCTACCAAAATCCGTATTGCCCGATAATTACGCATTAAGTTTGTCGCTAAATGAAGATATTTTCTCGTTCAATCAATTTGGAGGTGAAGTAACAATTTCGGTGACTGTCAAAGAAGATAAAGTCAACTCGATTAAATTGCATGCTAGCAATTATTTGAATATAATAACAACGAAATTACAAAACAGTAAAGCTAAAGAAATTCCGCTAATTTCGAGTGATTACGATAGTAGAACGGAGATTTTAGTATTGAATTATAATAAATTAACGAAAGATGATTCGTATACTTTGTATATTAAATTCACTGGCCGACTCGGTACAGACGATATGTACGGTTTCTACCAGAGTAACTATTCCATTGGGAAACAAATTGAACGTCTGGCATCAACACAATTCGAGCCGGTTTATGCCCGAAGAACGTTCCCATGTTTCGATGAGCCCGGCTTCAAGGCAACTTTTGACATTGAAGTCAAATATCCAGCGGGTATGCAGTTCATCAGCAATACTCCGGAAGTAGTAGCACCGTATGTTTCAAAATTTTCTAATTCCACTCCCAAATTGAATCCGCATTGAATTACAGAGACAATCTTGGTAAAACTCAAACGGTAAAATTCCAAAGAACCCCAAAAATGTCGACATACCTCGTCGCTTTCTTAATGTCTACATTCACAAACACCGCCAATACACTTGACGGAACTGAAGTTAAATTGTATTCAAGAGTTGGCACGGAGACAAAACGTCAAGTTGCTCTACAAGACGCGCCGTTATTTTTGAACAATCTCGGTACTTATTTCGGTTTAAAATATAGCGATTTGGGTATAAAAAAGATGGATATTGTGGCTGTCCCGGATTTCTCCGCAGGTGCTATGGAGAATTGGGGTTTAGTCACTTTCAGAGAGCAGAATTTACTCGACGACGGTGCGGATACTTCCAACGCCATGAAACAGCAAATTTCCTCGGTGGTAGCCCACGAATTCGTCCATCAATGGTTCGGTGATTACGTCACTTTAGACTGGTGGTCTGACGTTTGGTTGAACGAAGGTTTCGCTACATTCTTCGAAATGGAGGCTGTCAATCAAGGTAATTCGATATACGAATCAAATAATTAACAATTCTAATTTGGTTTAATTTCCAGGTACATCCAGACTTTGAAATGGAGAAACAATTCGCTACTAGAACTCTACAATCAGCTTTTGAAGCCGACGCCCTTCAATCATCGCAACCGTTATCATCGAACACTAGCGATATCAACACACCAACTGAGGCTTTAAGCAAATTCGGCCTAATCTCCTACAACAAAGGCGCCAGTATTTTGCGAATGATGAAACATTTTCTAACCGAACCGATCTTTCAAGCCGGCCTTCAAAAATACCTGTCAACAAAGTAGGTTAAAATAGAGAAATATTTGCGATTTTAAATATTTGTTTTATAGTAAAAATGGTAATGTTGACGTTGCGACTCTCTTAGCCAGTTTCACAGTTGACCAGACTAAATTACCGGTTGCATTTGACAAAATCATGAAGGATTGGACGCAACATGCCAGTTATCCTGTAGTGACAGTCAGCTACACTAAAGGCAAATTAACTTTGACACAAGTACGCTCAATTTTCTTCAACTCGATCAATTTTTCTCAATTTTCCCTACTTCCAGACTAGATATGTGGCTGATGGTACTTCGGCTTCAATCTGGAACATTCCAATCACCTACACACGCAAATCAGACAACACAAAATTCACTGATACGACAACAAAACAATGGTTAATTAAAAACAAACAATCGTTCGATTTGACTTTAGAAAAAGGCGAATGGATCATTCTAAACAACCAAAGAGTCGGTTATTATCGTGTTACCTATTCGGAAGATTTATTAAACCGAATTCTAGCTGATCTAACTAAAGATCCAAACCAAATCGATGTTTTAATCCGTGTCGAATTGATCGATGACTCGTTCAGTGTTGCGAAAATCGGTCTACTTCCCTATAAAAACGCGTTCGATTTAAGCGCTTACCTAGCAAAGGAGTCGAATTATCACGCTTGGACTAGCGCATTCAACTCCTATGGGTATTTGTTGCAACGAACTGGTGCTTCTACTCCTTTAGGAAAAGCAATAGCTGTAAGGAATTTACGATTTGATTTAATGAAGTCGTTAAAATTTGGATTTTTGACAGGGTAAACTCAAGTCTTCAATGACAGCTCTACTAAAAGCCGTACCAATCGATACTGATTTTTCCGGGTCACATATCGGTAGTTTGAATCAAGCCCAAGCACACCAATGGGCGTGTAAATTAGACAACGCTGTTACCATCAAGAAGACTAAAGAAATGTTCAATGCCTACAAAACTACAACAACTACAAAGTAATTAACGATAACAAATCGATTTTATCCATTAATTTTTTAATTAAATTTAGAGTCAAGCCTGATTTACGCAACACAGTCTATTGTTGTGCTATCCGCAATATGGACAATCCGAAGAAGGGCGAGACCAGCGATTGGGACTTCTTATGGAGCACTTACAGTAAAGCTTCAGCGGCTGAACAGAACGTAATTTTGAACTCGCTCGGTTGTACTAAAGACCCAAAAATTCTACAACAGTAATATTGAAAATTTAACCAATTTTATCTTTGTTTAACGATAATTTTGTAGATATTTAGGGAAATCAATCGATGTTAATTCGGGTATTAGAAAACAAGACGCTAGCAAAGTGTTCCATGCAGTCTACTCCAACAATCCGGAAGGTGTTGATATTGCTTTGAATTTCTTAAAGGACAATTTCCAAGCAATTAACGACTAGTAAATCACTCAATTTTCAATTAATTACCAATTAATTTAAATTGAAATTTCAGTATATAAGGACTTACAAGCCGTATCGAATATCATCAACGGTTTGGCTGCTACTTTCACAACACAACAACAAATCGACGAGGTAGACTTTAATTTATAATTTTTAAATCGAAAATAATCGATTTTTTTGCAGTTGAAATCAATTATCAATGCGAATGGTATTAGCGATGAATACAAGAGTGCTACACAACAGGCTATCGAAACGGCTACGGAATAATCTCCAATGGTTACAGAAATTCGAAAAGGAACTTGATGGTATCTTCAATATCGTACCGGATGATAATGGTGCTGGTTCAATTAAATTCGGTGTTACATTCATTATAACAACGATAATAACTTTGTATACTTTATTGTAATTTAATTTTTAAAATATAAATAATTGAAAGGTGGCGATTACAAAATATTGAAGGTTCTGTTCTTAAATCAGTCATTTGTATAGTCGTTGATATTTCACAAAATTACCCCTAAAATTAACCCTTATAGTTGTATAATTTAATCGTATAGTCATCTTAAAATAATTTTTTAAATCAATTAATTTTCTTACACATAGTTTCAAAAATTGGGCAAATAAAGTAAGTATCTGAAAATATTCTATTTATTTCTACAATTAATACCTTAATTGACGTTATCAGTGAGCCATTTCGAAATAATTTCGAAATTCCGGCGCATCCATTTGACGTTAAATTCGGACTTCTCGAGACATTGTTGCGCCGTTCGCAGCGCTATACCCACTTCGTTCTCTCGATCTTTCAGGAATTGTTTGAACTGCAAATAGCGAATTTTAAGGAAATTTTAAACTACAATTGTGAAAATTTACATCGTCGACTTCCAATTGTGTGTTGAAATTCGTGGTGCAACTCCGCACGATTCCACTTAACGACATCGACGATGATCCCAAACTAAAACAACAATTTTGACCACTACTATAAATATTTCTCTAAATTTTATAATATTTACTAAGTTAGAATACGGCGCCAATTAGTTTTGAGGAATTTGTAGGCCAATTCTTGTCCGATCGGATTCTGGGCAACTGCTGTGAAAACGCGCACCGAATCGTGCTTTCTAATCCCCGAATTCTCCGTAATTGCCCAGTCTAAATAACGCTGCAGAATCCACGTTTCCTTCGAACAACCCAAAGCCAACAACAACATATCCTTGTCGTTCCCTACATTGGTGTTTAAATACCGCTGCCAGGCGAATTCCCATTCTTCCTCGCCGCCGACTCTTAGAGCTGTACAGTAAACGATCTCTCTCATATTCACCGGAATTCTACAATTTTTATAGTTTTAAATATGCCGATTTTGTGGGTTGTAAACGTACGAATTGTATAAGTCTGGATTGCGAGAATTTCGCCAATTGTCGAATTGTTGTACCGAGTTTATCAAACAATCGTGGACGCCTAAACGGCAAGCCCGGCTGTAGATCTCGACGCGGCTGTACGTGAGCAGCGGTTCGTCTGTATTGAACTCGTTGAAGCCGATTTCTTTATAAAAATCGGCGATCAAATGCAGGATATACCTCTGAAAATTGCTTCATTAACACTACTTACTTTAATTAAACGATTAGGTTACTTTAAATTTATCAAAATGAGACGTTCGTATGAACATCTCGTAGAGGAAGTCCAAATTGTCTAAACCAGCCTTCCAGGGAACATATTCGCGTTCTTGTTTCAAATATTTCGTGATATTCAAAGCTGTCTCGTAGCTCAAATAACCGACAGATGCTAAATTTAAAGCGTCATCTAACAATTGTGCACGATTCTTCGGATCGAAAACTAAATGACCGTGTTTTTGGTGTAGTTGTTTTATAATTAAATTCCAATTATTTACATCGTAATTAACACGATAATAACCGGTTTGATTGATATTAACCAACAACCAATTTTGGTTAGAAACGTTAAAATTATCAACTTCAAATCTGTATTCTGGCGGCATCCAAATTAGTTTTGATCGGCCGTTAATATCGGTGAAAGTCACAGGAATCCACCACAATTCTTTCTCAATTTGATCCTTTCCTGAGTGGATCAAAAATCGTTGTTGTTTGAAAATAACGGAGTTATCCGCGTAATTTCTGGTAATTGTCAAGACAGGATAGCCGGTTTGTAAAGTCCACGTGTCCATAATTTGTTTAATTGTTAGATTCCTGTCTAAAACCCGATCTTCGTGGCTTTGTTGCGTTAAAATTTGCCACAAATCGTCTTGTTCCGCGTTCCGATACATCTGACTGATCAAATAACGATTCAAACCTCTCCGGAAGACCTCCATCGATAAGAAATGTTGCATCATTCGCAAAATTGCCGCACCTTTCGAATACGAAATGCTATCGAAAATATCGTTGATCTCGTTCGGATTATTGACTTTGGCGGAAATTTGATGCGATGATCGTAAGGCGTCCATCATAAAAGCCCCATGAAGCTCGTTTACCACGAATTGGTCTTCTTCTTTCAATTCCGGATTCACCTAAAATTACGAAATTTTTATAATCGTTTAATAATTTCGAAAACTCACAGCATCAGCGCCTAAATTCTCGACATAAGTAGCGAAACCTTCATTCAACCACAAATCCGACCACCATACCGGCGTGACGAGATTACCGAACCATTGATGGGCTAATTCGTGGGCTATCACATGGGCGATCCCTTGTAAATCTCGTCTACTCGAAACGCCTTCTTTGTATAACAATACAGATTCCCTTTAGAATCAATGAAATTAAAATTAACGATAATTTTGGGGTATTTTTGAATTACCGGTAAGTGATTAAGCCCCAATTCTCCATCGCTCCGGCAGAAAAATCAGGAAGTCCAACCATATCAATTTTGGGTAAAGGATAATCAATACCGAAGAAATTCTCGTAGAATTTAAGTATTTTCGGGCCGATTTCTAGGCTGTATTTGGCTTGAGAGATAGCGCTGTGTCTGGCCCAAACGGAAAAATTACCGCTGGTGATGCTTTCGAAATCGGAGATAACGAAAGCTACCAAATATGTGGACATCGGAAGGCTTTCTTCGTAGTGATCCCAAACGTAGTCTGGTAGGTTATCACTAGAACAAATCTTGTATTGTACCTATTTGGGTTAAGCTTGGGTACTTACACTGGTTCAGGTGGTTCAATTTTGCGCATGTTCGATATCGAGTTCATCGCTTTTAATCGGGCTAAGTTGAGTTGAAAACGCGCTTTTAGAGCTGGCTCGTCGAAACAGGGGAAGGCTTTCCTGGCGTCTGTGGCTTGGAATTGAGTCGCGGCTATCCATCTTTAAATAGAAAAATTGCTTTATAAGAGACTTTTGGTATTTTTTTTGGGTAAACTTACCTAGTTTCGTTGCCTACACTGTACGAACTTCTGTAAAATCCTTGCAATAAATCGTTGATAATTCCGCGATATTTAATACTAACATAATACTGTAAATCAGCTAAAATTGGTTGTTCTAAAAATACGATTAAGAAATTTCGTTGTGTATCATTTGTTAACTGTTTAATTGTTAACAATTGGTTTTTCAGATCATAAACAGACACATTGTCTATGATTAATTCATCAACATGTAATGTAATATTATTACTATTTCGAGTAGCATTAATTAAAATTGTCACTTCACCATGGAATGTAAAATTGTCCTCTTTGATGAAAGGGATCAATTTAATTTTATAGGAATGTGGACGTATTGAATGCGGTAATCTTAAGTCACTGGCATCGGAAATTTTCAGCTCTTCACCACCCAGTGTGGTCGTCGAAATTGTTGTTGTTGTGGCGCTATTTAATCCATCATCAATTGTTGTGTTATCATCACCAACGATCAACACAGATGCTGTTGTTATATCATTACCAGTAAATTTATTGTAAACAATCAACGTTGATTCTTCGTGATTTTGATTACAATTCGATGTTAAATTATAAACGAGAAAACCGGTGGCTAATAAACAACCGATAAATATCAAAATTATAATGATTACCAATGGTTTCGATATGGCGATATATTTGTGTTTATCGAAGTTCGTTTCTGAGGTACCATTATTCATGACGGAACGTTTACGGAAATGGATCATTCCTGGAAATCGATTTCATCAATCAAACAATCAATTTCCTGTTTGGACGCAATTAGAGGCGGTATTTATAGAAATTTTCAATTTACAATTCGTTATTAATTCCGACAAAAGAATTCTAGTTAAATTTACGAGCAGACGCATTCATCGTGGAGATTAACCGAAATTTATTCAATTTTCTCTACTTTGAAGGCATTTATAGCCGACGACACGTACCGAATTCGTTAGAATTCTAAACGTAAATTCTACAATATCAAAAATAATAACAACAATAAAGAACGAGAGGTATGTACTAAATTTTTATTTAGTATTTGGTGTTAATAGGACACGGTCTATATAAACAAAATAAATATAGATTTTGAACAGTTGCCACATATTGTCGTACTTTTTCCCTCGACAGAAACCATCGCGAAGAGATTAATTCAATCGAAATTAATCGGAAAGATCCACCACAGGATCATTACTCATCATTCTTCGACTTGATTCAATTTGAATGGATTTGATTGCGTAAAGAAAACCATCTTAAACTACTAAAGACACTGATCTTGGGTAATTTAATCTTAAAATTTAGATAGGGGCGCATCAATACCCGCATTTCGCTTCCGTTTCATCCGAGATCGGCCTAAATTTACACGAATATCATTCAACACAAAATAAACTTTAGTTCTTTGGAAAGCGTTCTCTAATAAATCAGTCTGTATACCGAAATTATTGATAAATATGAGATTCCTATTGGATAACCTTTGTTATTATTGCGTTAAAGAAACGCCTTTCGAGTTATTATCAAATATTGTGAAACTAGTCAATTTCGTGGAATTTATTCATCATTTTTTCGCTCATTAACGGAAATTTAACCGAAAGTGTACCTGTTTTCTTGTTATCTACAAGGTGATTTGGCTCGTTAGAAAATTATAATTAACGGATGTGGAAAACCAAATTGAAAATTTCAATTAATGAAAATCTCGATTAATGAATTAAAAATTAAAATCGAATAACTTACTTGCCGGGGACTCTTCTACCGCTTCACCCTCTAAATGTCCACGAATCTCGTAATTTGCATACTAAAGATCGAATAACTCTTTCAATGTTTGTCCAGTTGTAAACAAACAATTTTCTTGTTGTTTTATTTATAAACGTGCGTGTTTTAACAAGCCCCGCTAATACTCTACTGAATTTAAAGCTTGGCGCTAGATTGCGCATGGTCTCCCTAATAATTTTCAATACATAAACATTATATACACTCTATATGTACATAAATTATGTATGTGTATTATAAAGAATAACCAGCATGTAGAAATCAAAACGTGATAGAATTAATTCACGAAAATAGGGGAGCTATTGTATAGGTAACCCCAGTGGGAAAATTCTAGTAAAACTAGATGCACCCCAATTTTTTCGTTTCACTTCATCTAACCATCGTCATAGATGAAATGTTAGATGCTTAAATTTACGATTTATTAAAACGAAATTTTACAACTTTGTCGTAAATTTGGCATATTTTCAGCGGAATAGCTGCAATAAACGATACATTGTAATCTTTCACTACAATTTGTAAATAAACAGATATTTCCGCAATCTATCAATTCATTGCAATTTCTGGTATCTCAAATATTGACTTTCTACGATCTTGAACTGAGAAAAGTATGTATTGCCGTATTAATCTAGTTTTATTGTTGTTTGTTAATTGCAAGTCCAATTTTAATTGTTTACAATTAAAAGGCTATCCATCATTTAAATTATCTTCATCTATATTCAAAAGTTTCCGTTTATCTGTTGTATACGTTTTATAAATTCTATTTCTAACACACTTAACATAGCGTCTTAACCTTGACCTGTTAGTGAATAAATAAGCGGAAATATGTAGACAAATTGTCATATTATTTATTATCTAATACATTAAACATACATATGTACATGTTTTGTGTAATTTATAAATTTCAGTTAGGATCAATTGCAAAACACCACTGACAATGAATTCGTTAAATAGGAGAACTAAAACGAAATGTATTTGTATATTTAAATCGTTAACGAATGTTTACGTTAAAAATCCCTAAAGATTTCCGTTAAACACTCACAAACTTAATTAATTAATTGTGAATTAATCTTCTAAACAACCAGAATAGAAACATAATACACAAAGATCATAGCAATTTTGAGTCTCTAAATTATGATTAAAATCATCAGAATTGAGAACTCTACAGTTAGGCGTAATTTTGGTGGATGCGCCGGGTGAGAGCAAATTTCAACTATGTGAGGCCGCATCAATAAATTAAAAGAGATTAGATTATTCAAATAAATATTAATCAGAAAGGAATTTGGGACACATTAATTATAATCGTAGGTTGATCCTTTAATCAAGCAGAATAAAAATAATAGCCGACGATTAAAGCAATTTTGAGGCTCAAAATCGGCTCTAAATTATGATTTAAATCATCAAGATTCATAATTAGAAAACTATGAATAGTTTTGTGTAATTTTGGTGGATATGCCGGGTGAAATGAAATCTCCACTTCAAACAATACCATTTGCAGCCTCATTAATGTAGTATTTTCCGCTTACTTGAAAGATTAATTCACGATTAGAGCAAGAATTATCCATTCTGATTAGAAATTATCCAAACAAATACTAATTAGAGAGCAATTAGGGGCCCATAAACGATAATTCTTGCTCTAATCGTGAATTAATCTTTCAAGTAAGCGAAAAAAAAAACAATACTAGAAGATTATAGCAATCTTAAGGCTCAAATTCGGCTCTAAATTGAGATTAAATTCATCAGATTTTTTAATTAAGTGACCGAACTAAACGACAGTAAAAAAGTGGAAATTTCGACGACCGATTTCCCGTTTATTTTTCAATGAAAATTCAAGTTCTTGGACTTGTTCGAAAGAGTATTTCAAGCTGCCTAACATGGGTTTTATAGTTTTGGAAAGCGTTGTGGAAACTTTGAATAATAGACGAATATCTAGAAGCATGTATTTTTTGAAATTTCCCCCGTATTTACAATGAATATAGGGTTTAATCGATAGCAAATTGAGAGTGTTTTCCAAATATGTAAGAAATTTTCCAATCGACCTGGTAGTTTCCTGGAAAATTAACAAAAATTGGAAAAATATATTTAAAATAGTAGTGTGTAATTTTGGTGGATGCGCCGGGAAAAATTATAAATTTCAAACTGTATTAAGCAAATATTAAGAAGGGATTAAGGATTCTTAAAGATTAAAAAAATCATTTCTTCCTCATTTATTCTGCTTCTAATTTCTATTCAATTAATAAAACAAACAATAGTGCAACGTTTATTTGTTGTATTCTAATCATCCGCATTCTCCTCTTCTAATATCTTCTTAAAACTGAACGGTTGGAATGCATAACCTAAGCCACTATAAAATTTACTCATAAATTCTACCCAATGTAAACGTAATGTATGTAAAAATGCTGATAAACCTTCCATTAATACTAAAATTGAAACTGTTAAAACAGCCCATGGGATAAAAAGTATAAAAGCGCCAGCTGCTCCCATATAGCCATCTAAAACTAAACCTTTCTGGAACACCATCTGCCATAATACTTCAGATAATTCTATAAGAATCAAAAATTAACAATTGTTTAAACTAATTTTTATTCGATACTAACGTGCATGAGCTAACGACAAGGCCCACAAACGTAGATACGAAGCTGTATGTGAAACAGTACTCAAAACGTATTCAATTGTATGAATGGCTTGATGAATGAATATTTCACTAATTGGTTCTTCTTCTTCTTCTTCTTTCTCACCACCGGAATATGAATTGCCAGAAACTATTGAATTTTGTTGAGCTTCAGGAATATCACCCAATTCCATCCCTTGATTAACATCACCATTCGTCTTCATTTGTGGTTTGTGTTTCCTTTGTGATTTTATATAAAACGGTTTACCCAACAATAATACTGGGATACAAATCAAGGCGGCAAATATTAGAATCTTCTCTAAAGTCGGTTGAAAATCGAACATGTAAGCATCACAACCTGACGCGCCGTCGGTAGTTTTAAACAACATCATATTGATAAAATAGATTAGAACCGATGGAGCACAGGAAGTACCATGTTTTGGGTCTAGAATACAGCTTGATTTCATCTAGAATTATTTTAAAATTGTGTAAATTTACCTGTATCGATATTGGGGTAATACCAGAACCATTTCATGAACATCATAGCTACCATATATAAGAATAGACAACATAATAGAACAATTTGTGGAAGGAATTCCAAGAAAATACTGGAATATTTACGGAAATGTACGAAATTTACAACGCTAACACATACACCGAATATCATATGAACTACGCCAAAGATTATCGATAATTTCATCTTGAATGTGTTCAAAAATATAATCTTGTTCGATGCTAACTGTAAGATTGATCAATTTAGTAATCAAACGATCAATTTTTGATTACCAGTTGTATTCTGTAACTTTTTGATGATTTGTGACAATCTAAAGACTGAGACAAAGTTCTATTATCATAGTAACGAATCGCCAAAGTTAGAGAATACGACTGTAAAATTGATAATACCTGCCAAACTGGGTCCACTCCGATAAAGTACGGTTCTCCTGTATAAAGTTTAGACGGATTGAATTCTATTTCATCATTGGTCAAAACAGTTGATGCATTAAAATCAGTATACCAACTAGATCCGAATATATTCATTGATTTCGAAAAGATATCATTATAGACAAAACCCGTATAACACGAAAATAGCCCCATCAATAAGATTATATAACGGCCAGCAAAGAATATATTGAAAATCTCGCTATCAATCTTCTTTTTCATAATTTTCTTTTCAGCTAATACCAAATATAAACCGGATACTGTCAATATAATTGCATGTCCACAATCACCAAACATTACAGCGAACAAAAATGGGAATGTAATAATTGTGTACAAAGCTGTGTAAAAGCCGAAAAATTACTAAATTTAATCGAATTCGAGTTGTTTTATTACCTGGATTGGCTTCACGATAAGTTGCTATACCGTACGAATCAATCAAATTCTGGAAGCCTCTAGTGAATTTATTTGTACGATTGTAAGTCGGTGGATCTTCATTGGTATTGATAACGTTCAAAAATGATGGAATCGAACTACCGCAAGCTTTCTATAATGATAAAATATTGGATTTTTATCAAAAATTTGTTCGATTAACTTACAGAACCATCAGCTAAAGCGCCTTGTACGACGGGAATATCGCGGTTAGGTACCCAACATTCTCCAATTAAACACTTCTTGGTTACATCCATATTGAACATGTTTAAAGTATGATAGATGGCTTTCATTTTACTAACCATAATACTCCAGTTTTGTAACTCTCTAGCGACGCTAACTAAGACACGTTGGCGGTGATCTTGGGTTTGGTTTAAAACTAAATTTAGATCCTCTAAACGAGTACAGACACCTTTTAACATTTCCTGGCGTTCCTGTAATGAACTAGGACATGTGTATAATGAAGCATGAAACCCGGCACAGACTTTCTTGATGCGAGTTTTTAATTGTTCACCTTGGAAGAACGCAACGAAAACAGTTTTGTAGATTTGATTACCCTACAAGATAAAATTCGAATAAAAATGATACGGATTTTAATTTAAACGTACAGTCGATGGATCTTCTAGCGGCTTCTCGATTTCAGCTTGTCGTAAAAAAACATTACCCCTGGAAATTCTCCAGAGCATCCGCTCAAAAGCCGGTACACGTTCCCGACTAATAACCCCAGCAACAAAACCCAACCTACCTCGGATTGATAGATTGTGCGATTCATCCGGTAATAATTGTTTTTCTAACCCGTTTATTTCTTCTTGATCGTTGAAAAAAGCACGCGACTTCTCCAAAACGTGTTTCAATTCCGTTAATTCCAAATAATTCGATTTTAAATTAACCGCACTCTCGGTCAATTCTTTAATATCACCTTCAGTCTTCTCCAGATGTGCCTCCAAATCGATAATCTCCCTCGGATTTGGGGCTTTCGGTAATTCATTCATATCCGGTATCATGACGTTATCTTTACGTACTTCGGCTTCAATATAGCGCAATTTGCGTTCCATTTCGTCGCAACGGCGTACTTCGTTTACGAATTTTCTTTGAAAAGCGTTCACATCCTCATTCATCTTTAATTTAATTGAATTTTTTTAATGAAATCGTTTAAAAAAAAAGACAGAATAGAATACATCACGAAATTGAACCGTGCCAGTTTCACCAAGTTCGGATATAGCGAAATATGCCGCCTCGGGTTGGATGAAGACCTGGGCCAGGACCATTTCTTCACTACGAAATAGGTCCCCCATTTTTATATTTTCTTGGGTAAATCAACGAATAAAATTAACTGGAAAATAAACAATTGGATTAATTTTCCAAATGAAACACCTCTACTTGGAAAAATAACAATAAATTTAAACTTGGATAGATAACAAGTGTAGTAGTCACGAGTTCTTATCAAGGACGATATATTATAAATTAGACCTGGTATTTTTTTCGTAATTATCCGCTAATCATCAAAAAAATGGCAAATTAAACGGTTAATATTGTGATAATTTCGTAGTGAATAATTAGAGGAAAAAAACAATAATCGGTTACCTTTGAACACCTTCACCTGTAGCTCTCACCGCAGTTCAACACGAATAAAACCACCCACAATTTTCGTATGTGATATTGTCGAATTAATCACATGACAAAGCCTATAAAATCGTCAACTTAAAGGGTAAATACGTATAAGCGGGTGATTTTTACGTTTAAGCAAACGATAAGAGCACTTATAAAATGACAATGATTTCAAACAAATCGTTTAATTGTTGTGTTATCGGAATCGATGAAAATTGCTAATAAAATTATTAGGGAATATTTTCCATTGAAAACGAAGAGGATTCAACCAGTGATAGAGCGTCACAGTCACAAGATTTCAATCATTGAAACTCAAGGCAACATTATCCACATTAATAATTTCTATTATTATCAACAACATTGAAAATATGATTGGAAACTTGTGATAATGGTTCTGTTATTGTTTTTATTAATTACAAAAAATACCTTGATAATTAATAAATTCGATATTTGTACTGAATATTGATGATGGAGTTAGCATATTTTAATGATCATAAAATTTTATTAGGTATTCAATAATGACAATTATCAATATTTTATTTTATACAATCAATAATATTTTATTATTTTAAAGAAATATTACAACACCCTTTAATTTATATAATCGTTGCTCATCGGGGGCAATTTATCAAAAAAAGAGTGTTTATAATCGAAATTTTAAACAAATTTTCCACGGGAAGCCATAAATTTATTACAATTAAGCTACTTCAATAAACTTCAAGGCGCGAATTCTGTAACTTTATAGAGAAAATCTCTAACCAAATCGCCAATAAGAGTCACCTACTACTACCTTGAAATAATTGTAAAATTTGTTATGTAGAAGCTCAAATTTATAAAAATTAAGCTGCTTCAATAAATTTGAAGGTGCAAATTCTGTAACATTATAATAATTTTGAGCAAGATTGACGATAATCGTCCATGAAATGACTAAATCTAAATGATTAACGATTGGAAATTCTAAAAATTGAGGAATAAGACTCGAATTTATAACAATTAAGTTAATTCTATAAACTTGAAGGCGCGAATTTGGTAACATTATAAAGAAATTCTCCAATAATATCGCCAAGATTAACGATAATCGTCAATGAATTGGCTAGTGATTAATGACTGGAAATTATAATTTTTTTCTAGTGAAAACAGTTAATGAATAAACAACAGGTCAAAAATCTATTTGGTATTCCAAGAACTGTACTTATTACATCACACCAATGCCGTTCTATATGAATAATTTCAAATAAAAAATAGAATAAATCAAAATATGGCGTTTTTTTATTAATTGTGTCCGTATTTTTGTAAATTATTAGTTTTGATTATTTTGAAAATTTTAGAAAAACTATGAAACTTAGAACGAAAATAAACAAAATAATATGAGGAAATTTATTTTTAAAACAACTTTTTTCTCAAATATTTACCTTTACATTACAAATTATGTTATCTAAATCAAAGAACGAACATCATCTTTACAATTTTAAATATTTATAATCGATCTATCTATAATTTTATTATTATTCTTATAATATTTACTAGAATCTATAATCAATAGACAGGTAAAAATAAACTTCTAATAATAGAGGTCAATCGAATCAAATATAGGGCGATTATAAGTTTATTAGGGGTTTTAATTTTGATTTTATTGCGAGATTTCGAACAATCATATCTCGAAAATTAATATCGTTAAACAATTGAAATTTGGAATACGAGTCAAAATAATATAATTTTTTTTAATCTGATAGTTTAGCTAAAATTTGAGCAAATTTCTTGTATGGCTACAAATATACATCACCCTGTATATTTACAATGTTGAATAAAAATAATGATTTATTCGCCTATATTTTCTTATAATTTTGAACCGAATTGTAAACCATCATGATAATAAACGTATAAATAACAATGTCTGATAGCAACAAGTACAACATATAAAACTGGAACAAAGGTTAATTTATTTAACACAATTTAATAAGATTTTTTGTAAAATTTCTCAATATAACCAACCAATATTTAAATATAAAAATAATCGATATTAATTTGTAATAATTAAATACGTCAACGATAAATGACTAATGATAATCGATTATTGTTGTTGAAATAAATTTTCTGATAAACAACAATAATGCACAAATTGTTGATAATAAAAATACAGTTTTCGTTATTGTTTTAATTGAATCAATTTAGACAATTGAACAAATTTGTTAACACTTTCAATAATAGTAATAATCAACTACACCCAATATAATTCAGTCAACTTAACTCGACTATAATAGGCCAAGTTCGCCAAATTAGCACCGATAAAGTATGAATTGAAAATTTGAGTTGTTATTTTTAAAGGATTTGACCACAATCGAAATATTTTCGTAATAATTGACACGAAAAGAGTTGAAAACATTGACCGGTTTATCGTAATATGTCAAGGCTTATCGATCAATCTTTAATGGTCACTAAATGTACAGAATTTATTACTTAATGTTGTTAATAATCAATAAATTGAACATCAAGGAATATTTCTTATTATTGATATTCATATTAATAGGTGGAATAGATTTATCTGATCAAAGATCTTCCCAGATAATCACCAAGTTGTTTATAAGCGATTTGTAAAATTGCCAAAATTGTGTTGAAAGAATTTTAAAAAATATTTTAATTATAAAACAATAATTAGAAAATAATTTCCGATTTGCAACATTTTTATAAAAGTCTACAATTGAAACAAATCAACCCTAAAGCTAAATTTGAACGTAACCACCTTGATCTAGATGTGCTTATTTTATTTTTTTTCATTTTTTTTCAAACATAACAACCTCATTTGTATAAAAACAAGGTCCGTTTCCATTAACTAAATTAAATCGTGTATATTTGTCGCATTATTTCCAGTCTAATTATAGTTTCCTATATGCATTTTTTTTTTAATAATTCTCTAGAAACTAGAAAAACTCACCTTTTATTTAA
Source organism: Mylabris phalerata (assembly GCA_020740385.1). Lineage (NCBI taxonomy): Eukaryota > Metazoa > Arthropoda > Insecta > Coleoptera > Meloidae > Mylabris > Mylabris phalerata. The sequence continues at coordinate 561,335 of JAJEOX010000299.1, read as the reverse complement.
AAAAAAAATCGTTAAAACCAACACTTTCACACTGGACACTAAACACTAAACAACAAACACGTGATTTTATTATCGGTTATTATTTATTAAGAAGTGCGTATTGTCGATTTTTTCACCAATAATTGAATTTTTCCAAATTTATTCGAACACAATTTATAAAATTTGAAAATAATCTCCACTTGATAGTCTATTTATCCATCCATCTATCTAACTAGATACGAGTTAAATGTCTGAATTTAGCATTAGAGGAGACACACATATTATTGTTGTAAACACACTCTCCTCCTACTAGAAACGGGTATAAACATCTATTTGTATTGACTTAAAAAAAGGTTTAACAGCGCTCTCACACCGCACACATTCCATTTATTATTATTATCAATAAATTATTAATAATCCTATAGTAGTGTGCCTTATTTACTATTATTTTAATTTGCGGAAATTGAGAATAAGTGGCGTTTTTCGCTGCAATTATGTCAAAAATTTATAAGAAAGAATAATAAATACTACTAATAATTTGATGATTTGTTTTAAAAATTAAATAGACACAATTCATTATCGTTTAATCCTTTTGATGATTTCTTTATGGCTATTGTATCGTTATTCTCTGATGTTTCCTTTAAATATTTATTCAATTTATAATCAATAAGTTCTTAATCATTATTCCAACAAATAAACTTTCTTTTATCTATAATTTTGAAATTTCGGGGAATTTCTCACGGTTGGTATCACTGATAAAACCGCATTGTAAAATTGAATAAGTCCATATTTGGATTAGTACATCTAACAACACCCAATATAACAAAAATTATTAAAAAACCGTATTTGTTACTAATTAATAAAATCGAGCGCAATTTGTTAATTATTAAACAAATTAGTTAAACGATGTCTCTAATTACACGTTTTTTTGTCCAACGACGGTAGATTTTTTAAACTTTGGGGATTTTCGTAGCGATTGGTGCTATTGTTGAGATTCAAACAAATGCCTGTCTTCAACTGTTTTTACCCAATTTTCTTCTATTTCAATTGATAAATTAGTTTATAAATAATTAATACTTACATAATTTTCCTCTTATTACAAAAATATAAACAATAAACTAATAACACAAATATCACTTATTTAATGCAAACTGACAGTTGTCATTTAAATACAAATGACAAATGTCAAACAACCAACACTACCAACGTTGAGACAATAAATTCCACTAATTTTTCAAATTTGAAATTATCGGAATAACTAATAAAACAAAACAACGCTTTATTTGCAAGAAAAAACCTACAAATTCGTTAAAATCCTATCAGATTCTTCCTTGGTAAAATTAACATAACAACAATTAAAAATCTCGCTGAAATTGTTTAAAAATACCGGTAAAACCTCCTCAATTGCTACAAATCGGTCCAATTCTTCGGAAAGACTAGTTACACCTTTACCTTCAATACCGCAAGGTACAATGTGTTTAAACCAACGTAAATCTGTGTAACAATTCAACGCTAAACCGTGCGATGTTATAAATCGACTGCCATGTACACCGATAGCGCACAACTGAAATTATAATTCGATTCAAACGAGCCGAATAATTAGAAATTTACATACTTTATTATCATTGATCCAAACGCCGGTATGTGGGGAAGTTTGAGCGTTCAATTTATATTTTTTACACAAATCGATTATTGTTCTTTCCAGATTACAAATATACTGTTTCATGCCGCATTTGAAATGTTTTAAATTTAGAATCGGATAGACTACTAGCTGGCCAGGACCATGAAACGTGATCAAGCCGCCACGATCTGTACGGTAGAATTCCGCACCTAGAAAATATCAAAAAAAACGATAAAACTATACGATAAAATTTACCCAATAAATATTAAGAATTACCCACGCTTTTTAATCTGGCTTCCTCTTCCTCTGTATAGATTTTCGTACGTATTCCAGTTGTAAAAACAGGAGGATGTTCTAAACACAACAATATATTTGAAGCATCTCTATTTTGTTGATGGTGTTGATTCACTAAATATTTCTGTAATTTTAAAGCCTTATTGTAATTTATTCGGCCAATTTGCCACACTTTGATCAAACGATCCATAATTCAAGGTTATGTTTGTTAGGTTATCGCTACTTCAAAAATCATGAATGATGTAAATTAATCGGTACGATTTCGTAATGTTGATAGTGTTGAAATAGTCTAGAATTCGAATAGACAATTGTTAAAAATTTCACATCCTTATTCGAAATTTGAGGTTAGTTGTTTGAAATTCGCGCCTATTATTGGAAGTGGTTACAATTTAAACAAAGATGCAGCTATTAAATTATAAGTTGTACAAGAGAGATGATAATGTCGTTTATGTTGTGAGTAATTTGAATGACGTTAATCTAACCTATAATAATTTGGTTATGTTTACGTTTTGATTACCGATATTTCTTTCGAATTTTCGACTTAATTAGGGGTATTTACTCGAATTTCCACTCATAATGTACAAATTACTTGTATTAACAATAATATCAACAACTCTACTACAAAGTAAGTTAATTTCGATTAATTTTATAAAAGGGGTGTGGTTATTGTTAATTAAATTCGATTAATTACTTCCAGCGAGTCTGGCCCTTTGGTGTTACGAATGTGTATCGAACCAGCCGGGCTGTGGGACGCCATTCAATTGGTTATGGCATTGGACTAAAATCTGTCCGGAGGATGATGACGTTTGTGTGAAAATTTTGGAACAAAAAGACGGTTATTGTCGCTGTTTTATTCAATAAATAAATATTAAAAACGAGTGAATTGTAGGCGATATGGTTATAACGAGGGCTTGTTTAAGTACGGTTCAAGCGATACGAAAGGATGTTCCTCCGGATCATTATGAGGGGTGTCGGCCGGCTGCCAAAGAGGAGAAATTGGGGAATTACGTCAATAATACGGTGAAAGAGTTGGATATTTACAGGTAAATTATAGAAGGTTTGTTGATTATAATCTGAGTGATTGATTTTTAAAGGAATTACTACGATAATACAACGTGGTGTTTCTGTTTTCTCGACCACAGATGCAACGATAGTTTCACCTTTCAACCCTCAATTTTGTTGGGTGTAATCAATTTAATCGCTGCTTATTTCTTTTGATATTTTTATAATTAAGTTAGGTATAATTCCGTCCATTTTCGAGTTGTATATTTGTTATAATTTCTAAATAATACAATTTTATACATTTTATATCAAGTTTTTATTTTTTAAACATTACAAGCATAGTACATATTAAGTATGTATATAAAAATATTGCAATATGTATGTATAAAGGACGGATTATAATCGGATGCTATCAAATTAATATTGGAAATTTGATAGCAAGAAGTACACTTAAAAAAGTTGCAAAGAGAAAAAAATCAAATTCACTACACCCTAAATAATTATCATTAGTTTTATCTTAATTATTCCTTTTCAAGTTCATAATATTCTAAAGTGATATCATCGTAGAAATTGCCATCATTAACTACTTCACCATCGGTTAAATTAATACCCAATGTATTCGGATTTAGATCAGTGATAAGAAAATCGTTACCCAGACCACATTCTTGGACGATTTGTTGTTTTGATACTGGAGGTGAAAGAAAATCTGCGAAAATAGAGATTCGTAATTCTTATAAATTGATTCTAACGAATATTTTAACAATTGTATTTCATAATAATTACACCTACCTAGTGAAACTTGGCATGCAACAATTCGTTATTTTTTTGAGAAAAGGGAAAAAATTAAAGTTAGTATAAAAAATAATTATTAATCAAACTACATAGACAATCAATAGAACCAAAGAGGCTCAATTGAATTGTTTTGTTTTAATCAAACTAATTGCGGTTTAAGAAATAGAATTTAATGATAATAGAATTGATTACGATTACCTTCTAGACCATTATCAATATCGACAACATTAACGAATTCCACTTCAATATTTGGAACTTTATTATCGTCATTGTTCTCCTGTAATTGAACAAATTTCAATAATATTCGTCAAAATATAGAAAATTTCACAATATCTTAATCAACTGTGCAATTTTCTACAGAATCGAATTAAAATAAATTACATTTTGTTCGTATTCCTGAAACGGCTCATCTAAAATACTCGCAGTTGCCGCTTGTAATTCCATGTCGAAAGCTTCCTGTTCCTGTTTCATATTATCCTTGTATCTTGTTTCTAAAAATTGTTGCATCCTTTGTTTCTACCACCCAATAATCATTCAATTAGATTAATTAACAATTAAAACAATTAAAATTATACCATTTGTAAAGCTTTCTTATCATCCCTCTGTGCAATCGTCCATAAATGACCAGCCCCATGTACAGCTTTACTACCTTTCCGAAAGTGCGGATTTATCGACAAATTATGACGCACTGAATTCTTCCAACGATCGTCGTTTTGCTTATAAAACGGGAAATGTTCACTAGAAATTAAAGTTGTAATTAATCAATTATGTAATAAATATTTTTTCTTATAATTGAAGTGAAGCATCGGTGGTTCAATGGTAGAATGCTCGCCTGCCACGCGGGCGGCCCGGGTTCGATTCCCGGCCGATGCATCTTTTATTTTCTCTATTCTTTTAATTTTATCATCACTTCAATAAATTTAAGAATCAAGTCAAGTTCGTGTCCCTTATATTTCAGGAATTACTCATTTAGTTTTCTAGGGAAATTTCACGTACCAGGTACCGGTTGATATACTGAAAGTTTTGAAAGTGTACGAGAAAAGACACGTGGATTGAAGGGAAAAAATTATGTTTATAACATGGAAATTGATGAGGGATATACACCTGCAATCAGTCAACCATATCTATACGATTAAACGAACACACGACCCGATAATAGTCTTGCAATTATTTTAATTGTCCCATATATTGATAGATTCATGGTTTAATTTCACGGAATAATATCGAATATAAAATAGAGGGGTAGTTTGATTATAAAAATTGAATCATATTAATTTAGGGGTGGATTCTTCTTAATTGATCGAATGTTATTTCGGTGGAAATTCAGTTTTAAAACCTTCCAACTGACAGGTGAACGAAATCCAAGAGTCCTGTACAATTTAAAATCCTTGCGATCGTTCCGGTACCAGGTACGGATTATTGATGATTGTTGCCTTATATTACAAAACTACCCTTATAAAATTTTCTATGTGTATACAAAACAAGTTTCGGATCATCTAAACAAATTTACCCCTGCACACAATCCACTACCACAAGTAAATTTGTCATGGAAAAAAAATTCCAGGTCACGAATTTAATCAAAAAAATCACAGATTCCAATTTAAAGATTAATACAAGAATTTGAAATACTTACGATATCCATTGGTAAATTCCAGAAACGGTTAATTCACCTTTTTCGTTAAGGGCATGTTCGATTAATTCCGTATAAGTGAATGGTGGTTTCTTTGGATCTGTTGTATTCCGGTACTGGAATGTATTTTTTAAATTTTGCTCTTTTGTAGATTTACCTCGAAATAACTGAGTTTTTATTTATTTTTCTAATACTAATAAGGCTAAACTAATAAGGCTAAATTATTGAAAAAATAATCATAATTAAAACTCACATTATTATCGTAATTGTTGCGGAGAACTGTATACGATGAATTCAGGTCAGTTGATGGTGTTGCGTCTGTAATAAACACAAAAATTATGAAACTTTCAGAATTTTCAGGAATTCTACAAATTAACAGAATCTCGCCCACTAAAATGGCTCTATCATAACTAAAATTCGCTTCAACAGCTGTTTAAGACAGGAAAATTTCAGTTATATTCCCGAAATTTTTCAAAATTATGTGAAAATTAATAGATAGAAGTCTTCATAATGATGATACGATGAATTTTAATCATTTGGTGTTGCGTTTGAAATAATAATTATGAAACTTTCAGGATTTTCAGGATTAATCTACAAATTAGTGGAATTTCAGTGGCTTAAGGATCTCTTGTAATTCGTTTTCAAAGGGTAAAACTACCATTAAGTTCACAAAATTTAAATATTACTAGATTGTTTTGTTTAAGAAGAGAAAATTTCAGTTGTATCTCCTTAAAATTTTCAAAATTGTGCCAAAATTAATAGTCTTATGATAAATTGAAGTCAATTAATGTGTTTCGGCTGAAATAAATTCAAAAATCCGGTTTCAAGATAGCTAATCTATTGATATTTTTGTATATCAGAGGTAAAACTACCACAAAAATTGCGAAAGTTCCAGAATTTTCAGGAATTCTCTACAAATTAGCAGCTTTCAATGGCTAAAAACTACCCTTGATACATAAAATTGGAACAGCTCTAGATGAGGTTTTTAACAAGGGAAAATTTCGGTTCAATCTCCTGAAAATTTCCAAAATTATTAGGAAATTGATAGAAATCCTAAAAAATAGAGCCACACTTTCAGTGTTATCTTCCATTGCCATCAAATATTCTGAATAGCAACAACTGAATTATTGTTATAACAACAAGTAAACAAATAATTGTAAGCAATATCCAGGTGAAGGAATAATAAATAATCGTATTTTTCTTTTCAATTTTGTGTCCGTCGATAATTTCGTTGATAAACATAAAATTTTTGAACAAATTATTAACTTACCAGGTACTGGTGGTAATTCGTGAATTTTATAATTCAATAACCATGATAGATTGCCATCGGTACAATCCGATTCTATGCCACTATCATCGGAACCTCTTGGACTTGGATTGATTAGATAATCATGCATCTCATTACAGGTATTTTCAATTAATTTTTATATTATCATCATTATCATTACGTAAATTATGCATTTCGGCAATAAAATTTGGTATTTTATTTGTTGTATCCCAACACCCATTTACAAGAACAACCTATTTATTATTTAATTTTAATTAATTAGTAATTACTTATAGTTTTATAGCGGCTCAATGGTCTAGGGGTATGATTCTCGCTTTGGGTGCGAGAGGTCCCGGGTTCAAATCCCGGTTGAGCCCGACTTTTTTTAATTTTTTTTTTGTTTCAAAATTATTATCAATTATTGAATTTTCTTTGTTTTTATTATAATTTAATTAGGAATCATACCTCGTTTTTGGATGTTTGCTTATATAAATCACCGTGTTTGAGGGGGATTTGCGGTAACACATAACCATGGATTTTCTGGTATTTTGATGGAACTTTAACAATTTTTTTACCATCTAAGCAATGACTATATTGTTTGTTATTATTATCACTATTATCAACAATTGAACTATAATCATTCATTTTAACAATGCGGTTTTTCTTCGATTTTCTTCGAAAGAAAACCGATTTTTTTATTAGAAATGGCTTTTGACACTGTAGCCTACTCTGATTGTGCTATTTAATTCATAAAAATAATAATAATAATAAGAATAATAACAGTGATATTTTTGAAAAAAAAAACTATTAAAATTCCCCAAAAACCCCAATTTTCATTTATTCAAATTTGGCTTTACTTAAACGAATACCTTTGGTTAAAATGGGAAAAAATGTAGAAATTATCCGGGTTTTTTTAAAGAAAAACTATCACTTTCTCTTATTATTGTTCAGTTGCTATAATACAACTTTTTTTAACTGAAAATCACTTCCGGGGGTCGGTTTTGTTGTGAAAATCACCCTTGACTAAATCTGCAGCCTTTCGACGCGCCAACAAATAATTGTAATTGAATTGGGGCGCATGCGTTCCAGAATTTTCACAATTTTCATCCCCAAAGAAAAATTCCAAATAAACCCATTTTCCAAAAAAAATGTTGACAATAAAAACAATTATTAATCAATAATTGTATCAACAATCCAATCAATTTTGGAAATAAGACAATAATTATTCTAAAAATTGATACCCGAATTAAACAATTAATTAATTAATTAATTGATGAGAAATTCTAATTTTTTTTTAAAGAAGGGTAGAAAAACAAAAATTTAAACATCGATTAGTAGGTTAGATTAAATAATAGAGGGCAGCACCAAACAAAAATTGTACTAATGTAGAGCTTATGAGTCATAAGCTCTAATTTCATGTCATAAGTTATGACATAAAATTAGTGTTTCATAATTGAAGAAAATAATCAAAATTATACAGAATATTCACAATAATTACTTTTTTTATGAATTTAATCAGAATTTGTGTGAAAATGTATTATTTTTAGAATCAAGCTAGTAAATTACATCACGTTACGTTTCATAAGCTATAGATAACTTTTTCAAATTCAATGACAGAAACAAAATATAAAAGAAAGTCTGTGTTGTCAGTTTGCAGATTTGATAACAATTGTTAAAAATTTTTAAAATACTAAAAATTAATTTTAGACAATAGTTAATTATTGTTATCTATTATCTAGTTTTTGTAATCAATTTTCAACCGTTATTATTATCAACTATTTTTTTTTGAAAATTTTGAAAGGTTTTAAATCTGGCAACTGCGTTATTATATGTCACATTTTCTTCCGTTTTGCTGTCATTTCAATCAACTGTCAAATGGTATTAATGTGATACAGGGAAATAAGAAAGAAAAGTGCTTCGTAAGTAATTGCATTAATTAATTCGTAAATTAATTTGTAAATCCGATAATTAATTGCATTATTTTTATTATTCTTACTTATATTTATTGTTATATAGGCCTGTTTTTTAATAAAAATCATTTGAAATTTTAAAGGTTAGTCTTTGACATAGTTTTTAATAAATTTATTTAAAAATTCCATTCTTTTATGTTAATATAATACATACATTTGCTTTTCTTTTGTTTTTATTATCTTTATTGTTATCACAATTTAGACGATTTATTTTTGGTAAACATTTATATAGGAACGAAAGAGAAATGGATGTTGATAATGGTCCAACAGATAGTACCAATACAACTACAACAACAACAACAGCAACAAATACAACATCAACAATGGATATAGAACAGTCACTTTTACAACAATTCAGTTGTATGGGTACAACTGATAAAGAAGAATTGGTACAACAATTACAGAAATTGTTGGGTAGTAATTTGAACTATTCAACAGCTGCATTTTTTCTAGACATGAATAATTGGTATATTTATCGATATTTTATAGAATTTATAGTTATTAATGTGTTGTTTTTTTATGTTGGTATTACTTAAAAGGAATCTTCAAGCCGCTATTTGTTCCTATTTAGATATAGAGTCAACAACGAAACTACCATCAATGGCTCTTGTTCCAGATCCTGTAGCTAGCGAGACAGAAAGTATAGAACCTAATACTAGGTAGTTTTATAATTTGATTTTTTTATTTGTAAATTACCATAAGATTTCTATAGTTTCCAGAAAGTTTGGCATATCTTCAATAATGGTACAGAACAATGGCCAGTAGGATGTTATGCTCAATGCTCAGATGGTGATAGTTTTAACGGTGGTAAAGTACAATTACCACCATTAAAACCATATGAGGATGCTTACTTAAATGTGAAAATGAAAAGTCCATCCATACCTGGAATTTATCAAAGTAAATGGCGGTTATGTACAGATAAAGGCGCCTATTTTGGGGGTATTTTTGGAAAATTAATTAATCTAAATTATTAATGTTGTTTTTTTAATTTTTAAGATCCAATGTGGGTTATTGTTAGTGTTGTTGAAGAAGGCACAATGGCATTAACCCAACAATTATCACATTTAAGTGAATTGGGATCATCACCGCCGCCGGCACAACAGATTTTTAATCCATTCGTACCACAACGGACACAAATAGAAAATACTCAAGTAGATTTATTTAATTTCGATTTGATTTAATTTATAAAATTTCTAAATTTTAGTCGACAGAATCTCAACCGCCTGATGGAGGACGAAATACAATGTGGTAGTAGGGTATTCTAGAAATAAATATTTAAATTAGTGCCAAGTGGATGGAATTAATGAACGTGGGAATTAATTAATTAATTAATAATTAATTAAAGAAAAGTAATTAGTTAGAAAACACCACCACAAGTGTGATTTTTTGATAAACTAAACAAATGGTACAAATTAATTTCAAAATTCGTCTTTTTGTTTTCAGTGATTTTCCTATATCATCATTCTTATATTCTGATTTAATGAAATTTGTTTTTTTTTTAATACTATGAATAAGATGAAGTAGTTTTCTGTAATTTGTGAAAGATTCGTGTTGTATTGTTGATTTGGAAACAGGGGAGGTTTGATCACTTTTGCATTTATTACTTATTGACATAGTTGTAAACTTTTATAGGTGGATATTTAAATTTATTTTGCAAATGAAATATATTCAATTGTGATACATAATTAATAAATTAATTGAATGTAATGTATCAGTTATGATAATTTAATTTTTATTTCAATTTTTTGGTGCTGTTAGTGAATTAGTCCCAAATTATTAGATGGATTCGTGGGGTGTGATTTTTAATAGAAGCATTTGATAAGTTGGGACCAAATCAGCACACCCGATTTCCCTTAAATTCATTATACAATTTGTTATTTTTATTGTTTTTTTTTCGTTTTATTTAAGTATAATTTAGAAGGATCCGTATAGTGTGTGCCTTTGTTTCATAGTTTGTATTAGTAAGTTGAAAGTTTATAAAATAAAGTAATTTATTAATAATGTTTTTCGCTTCAACCACAAGCCTTATCAATTATTAATTTTCAGTCTCGCTTATCGTACGACTGGCTTATCTATCGTGTGTTTCACTTAAAAGGAAACTCCTATTATTTGATGAATGATTTAGAAATATTTTAAGAATTTATAGACGGCCTTTGGAGATCATTTTACCACAATTTTAACCCCGTAGCTCATCGGCAAACTGATCAAAAACGTGATTTAGATGTTGCGATTTTTGAAATCGAGCTTAACATGTTAAATAACTCAAGAATTAATTTTTCTCCTTTGTATTTCTACCTATTCCAAAATAAAATCGAGAAAAGAAAAAAAATCGATGTCAGGAGCATCTTTGAATCATTTTACATGCGTAATTCATTTTTGGAAACAGCTACAAGGTTCAAAATTCGCTCAAATGATTTCCAGGAGGTTGCCTATAGATCCTTAAAATATTCTTCAAATGAGCCGTTAAATATTAAAATAAGAGCCAGGACCATTTAAGTGAAACAGGCGGTATTTCCAGTGTTCCAGTAGAAAAGCCACAAATTTTGACAAATTTTAATGTTGAAGGAGCCCACTTTTGTTTTTTTGTTTTTCGAGATTATTTAGACTTTATTTTTCGTACATCAAATACAGTCGGACCTCTCTAAACTTCCATAAAAATTTATGAGGCCTTTAACGGCGAGTGGTAGGCTTGGCCAATTTTGACCGGCGAAAATATGAATTTCTAACTCGCAATTTCTCGCTCGTCCTTAAAGCTACGACAACCACAAATAGATTTTTGAAAAGGGCATTTCTTATAGCCACTCTTGGTTCTTTCCGTTTTTCAAAATGTTAACGAAAATTTGAATTACAGACGAAAATCTAACAACATGTTTTTTTCGTATTTTTGTACAATTTCTCGTATTTTTGTACAATTTCTCGTATTTTCTCTTATAACTTGGCCAATTTTGATTATTTTGCAAAAATTCTTGTACAGTTAGATGGCAAATAAAAAGTTCTTTCCAAATATTCAAGAAATTTTCCGTTTCCATTGTTAGTTTCCCGGAAAATTAAGAAAATTTCTGTACGCTACAACACGTTTTTTTCTACAGTTTTTATCTGACAGCATTGATCAACCCCTTATTCGAAAGCTGACACAAAGGCGGAGTGCAAGATAGAGCCCTTTTTTTGAAATTTTGAAAATTGCCTGAGTTATTGCGGAAAAAACCAACTGGTTTTTCTGGAATTGTTTTCACTTATTAGAATTAATTATTTTGATTTGAAATACATACGGTTAGGTAGATAATTTTGTCCTGTTTCCGAATGGCCTATTATTTTTGCAAAAAGTGTTGATTTCTCGAAGAAAATTGAGTGGAAATCCAACATCGTTATTTTACAAAGATTGCCCGCGTCAGACGTAAACAGTGCGGGTTTGCCTAATCGAAAGTTTGTGGAATCATCGATACTCAATCCAAAGCGAGACACATAATTCGATTTGACAAACGCGCACTGTCTGCCAGTATGGCGGGTTATCTTACTTGATAATACACAAACAAAGAGACTGGATTTTCATTCCATTTTCTTCGAGAAATCAACACTTTTTACAAAAGTAATGGGCCAATCGGAAAAAGGACAAAATTATCTACCTAACCGTATGTATTTCAAAGCAAAATAATTAATTTTAATATGTGAAAACAATGCCAGAAAAACCAGTTGGTTTTTCCGCGATAACTCAGGCAATTTTCAAAATTTCAAAAAAAGGGCTCTATCTTGCACTCCGCCTTTGTATCAGCTTTCGAATAAGGGGTTGATCAATGCTGTCAGATAAAAACTGTAGAAAAAAAACGTGTTGTAGCGTACAAAAATTTTCTTAATTTTCCGGGAAACTAACAATGGAAACGGAAAATTTCTTGAATATTTGGAAAGAACTTTTTATTTGCCATCTAACTGTACAAGAATTTTTGCAAAATAATCAAAATTGGCCAAGTTATAAGAGAAAATACGAGAAATTGTACAAAAATACGAAAAAAAACATGTTGTTAGATTTTCGTCTGTAATTCAAATTTTCGTTAACATTTTGAAAAACGGAAAGAACCAAGAGTGACTATAAGAAATGCCCTTTTCAAAAATCTATTTGTGGTTGTCGTAGCTTTAAGGACGAGCGAGAAATTGCGAGTTAGAAATTCATATTTTCGCCGGTCAAAACTGGCCAAGCCTACCACTCCCCCTTAAGTAATGATAGCATTTATATGGAGATTTTACTGTATCTGCTACCTATAACCCGACTGTTATCAATGCGGTTTCCTAATAATAGAATACCAATTTCTTCGCAGAAAAATAAAAAATTTCGATAAACAAAAACAACGAAAAAACCACTTCCTGAAGAAGATACTGCTACTCTCGATTGTCCCCATTGGTAAGACTGAAATCGAAAACATTTCCGTTTAATTGAGTATAAAATACAGAGCCATCAATGCTACCCAGTTCCTTTCCAACATTAGTAGGGCTAACGTGTCGAAATCATGGATAAACGGAAGAATTTGTTGTTGTTATTCGATCATCCAAAAGAGCCACTTTTCGCCAACAAAGATGATGGGCAGACACATTTCGATTTACCCGAAAGCTTTCTGGTACGTTACCAAATTTTATTTATTTTCAAATGAAAATTTTGCTAATTTTTTGTAAAAGACGGACAGGTATAAATCTATATCGGTGACTTTGAGTAGTCGTTTTGGAAATACAGCCACCGAAAAGATCAAAGTCAATGAAATTCCACCACCGAATCTTGACGGAATTACAGACTTGGGCCGCGATGAGAATTTCTCATTGTTCATACCGAAACATCGCAGATGTGCCACGAATCTCATCAATTTACTCATGGGTAAGTCCAAAGATTGCATTTTATCTTCTTTATTATCATTTATTTATCCTATTAGGCGCTAAAGATGTTGATGAGTTACTATCGATTTGTGCCTATGCTCGAGACCGTATTAATCCTTATTTGTTCAACTACGGCTTATCAGTGTCAATCCTCCATCGTCCTGACACGAAAAATCTAGACCTACCATCATACATCCATACGTTCCCTGATAAATTCTGCGATAGTAAAATATTCGGCAGAGCCAGAGAAGAAGCAGTAATCGTTCCTGAAGGAGCAAAACAACCAATAGAAATGCCCCAAGATTACACAGCTTCCGATCTAGAAGAAGAACACCGTATTGCTTATTTCCGCGAAGATATCGGCTTGAATCTCCACCATTGGCATTGGCATTTGGTTTATCCGTTCAACGGACCTCGAGAAATTGTCGCCAAGAATCGGCGCGGTGAACTCTTCTATTATATGCACCAACAGATGATCGCTCGCTACAATTTCGAGCGGCTTTGTAACCGGTTGAAGAGGACCTCTCGTTTGAATAACTGGCGTATTCCGATACCTGAAGCTTATTTTCCTAAGTTGGATAGTTTGGTGGCGAGTCGGTCATGGGCGGCAAGACCTGCGTCTTTAATGCCGCAGAATGTTAATCGGCCCGTTGATCAAATTCAGTTGGATTTGGACGATATGGACCGGTGGAGGGATCGGATTTTTGAGGCTATCCATTCTGGAATGTACACAAATGTTTGTTAAAATTCTTCCTAATTATTTACTTCTCTAATTTCAATGTAATTAACAGGATCAAAACCAAAAAGTTCCGTTGACCGAATTCGAAGGTATTGATGTATTGGGGAATATCATTGAAGCCAGTATCTTGTCGCCAAATATGAATTATTACGGTGATTTCCATAATATGGGCCATGTTCTTTTCTCATACGTCCACGATCCGAATCATAACCATTTGGTATATTTTCCCATTGATTTTGAAGCGAAATTTAATTATTTTGGTTTAGGAACAATTCGGCGTGATGGGCGATCCAGCTGTCGATGCTCGCGATCCGATCTTCTACCGTTGGCACGCTTATATCGACGATATTTTCCATGAATTTAAAGCAACACTACCCCGATATGCAGTCGATAGAGTATTTAATTTGTTTGAATCGGTGGGCAATTGAATATTTTTGGTTTTAATTTCAGTTGAATTATCCTGGAGTCACTGTTACGAACATCGAAATCCAAACACCAAATGCCCCCAAAAATGTCCTGAATACGTTCTGGCAACAATCCGATTTGAATTTATCTCGCGGCATGGATTTCCAACCGACTGGCTCTCTATTCGTCCGTTTTACTCATCTACAAAACGCCAATTTCTCATACAATATTACCGTCAATAATAGCGGCAATAACCGTATGGGTACTTGCAGGATTTTCATGGCGCCGAAATTCGACGAACGCGGCAATCCGTGGTTGTTCCGCGATCAGCGCATCATGTTTATCGAACTGGATCGCTTCAGTGTTAACTGTAATATCCCAACAATAACTCCCGGAAATGTTGTTATGTTTTTGTAAAAATTCCAGTGAAACAAGGCCAAAATACGATAACTCGCCAATCGACTGAATCGTCTTTAACTGTACCGTTCGAGAGGACTTTCCGTGATTTGGACACGAACCGCCCGACCGGTGGTGATGCCTTAGAAGGTTTCAATTTCTGCGGTTGCGGATGGCCCCAACATCTCCTCTTGCCGAAAGGTTCACCCGAAGGTTTCGCTTGCCAATTGTTCGTGATGATCTCCAATTATACTGATGATAGGGTAGATTCTATTCGTTAAATTGTCTAAATTTTATCGTGGAATATTTGTAGGTTGAGCAAAATATCGAAGGAATTTGTAACGATGGTGATACTTTCTGTGGCATTAAAGATCGCTTGTATCCAGACCGGCGTTCGATGGGCTATCCGTTCGATCGACAACCGCGCGATGGTGTGGACACTTTACAACAATTCTTGACGCCCAATATGCGAGTTCAAGACGTTATATTGAAATTCAACAATCGTACAATCCGACCAAAGACACGAAATTAACCCAATCCATGGTTTTTCTATTTTTTTACTTATACGGCTAATGATAAAAATAAATAACGCTTCATGAATCTTATTTTCGGATTTAATCCCACCAGGTTCCTTTTCTATTGGTTATTATTATTATTATTCTTAGGTAAGATTAGGGTATGTATAGAAAGAAGGTCCCCAACAGCAGTCGTTGGTTTGAAAAAAAAAACAATAAAGCGGGGACCGGTGCGTGATCCTTGCTGGGGGCATTTTCGCCTACCAATCCACCACATACCCTCTAGTAACCGAAATTATATCGAACGATACCGAAGAAGAGGACGGAAGATCTGTATGATTGTCGTGGTGTATTAAAAAATTGCCTTCATTGTATGGGGTCCGTTTTAATAGATCCAATCACCCAGAACAAACACACGAGTTTTATATTTGTTACAATAATGGTCGTTTGACTTGTCCGATTGTAATAACATGTGTTTTCTTTTAAAATACGAAATAAGAGGACAAGAGCAAAAAAAACACGCTTTAACACCACTGTGGTCCCGTCTTGTGTGTGTCTGTTTCGGGGACAAACGCTTTTAGAGAATTCCATGTAAAGATCCGTGGTAGTACCATTTAAATCCAGTTTTGATCAGCATCGATCGCTTTGGTGAGTATCAATTCCCAAATTATTATCGAATTGTAAAGATTGATTGAGGAATGCTTCCGATGGACACCTACCGTGTATCCTCAGGTGTTCGACTACTAACCGGTTATTTAATCGAACACTGTTGGGGAAAAAACGTAAATAAATATTGAACGGAACAGTTTAGCATGTGCCAAACTGGTTTATGTGACAAAGCCAAAATGAAATGAAATTCTTATCATTTTTGTGTATGTGTTGCTGGTTTTTGTGCAATAATCGACCTCCTGCTGAGATTATTAAACAAATTTCAACACAAAGGTTAGATTTTTTTTCCAGAATTTTGACGGAATCACAACAAAAACTGGATCGAACTGCTCGAATTACGAAATTTCTTTATTAATAAATTCGCATATCATCCAATGATAATGCGATTAGTCGATCAAAATAAATATTTAATTCAAAAGTGGATTTTGTAGCTGAACAAATACCGTGAATACTTCCAGTTTTATCAATTCTATGTCGATTAAACCAGATTAGAGTGCAAAATTGATGACCTTACAATCTTCAAATGAACTGGTTTTTCCCGGTATTTTACAAGCTACGACTAATCTGGCGTTATTATTAATAATAATAACAATTAACGCGATTTTAAACAGAAATTTGCATATAAAGCGTATCGCTTGTTGTTTTCGGCCAGAATTTTGGGTCGATTCGTGTTGCGATAAAGATGGCTTGACAGCATATTGCAAAATTTTTAATTCAACTCGCTACATATACTTGTTTGGTTGGATGATAAAAAATCCAAATTTCTTCCGATTTTTAGTAGTCGCGGAAAATTGTTTGCACAACTTTAATTTCCCTAACGAACAAATTCTCGAATTCCAAATTCGATTTGTGAGTTTACAAATTCGCTAAATTCCGGTTTTGATAACAAAATTACGTGAGACATTGCACGATATTCCAATCGTTTCCAAAATTGAAGAAAAATCCCCGATTTACCTCCTAGACGATTGTTTACATTCAAATTCGTTCGTTTTTTAAAGGACAGTACAAAGATTCTGGCTCTTATCAATTTTTGTAACGAATCATTATCATTGTTGTTGGTTTTTTTCGTCTTTTTCGACGATATTTACTTAATTCTAATCAAAAAAACCACTTGTAACTAGTTATAAGGTCAGTCAATGATCATCGTTATTGAGAATTTATCAAACCCCTATGACCGTTCAACTAGATTTTACCGGTTTAAATGACATTAATACGACTTTATTTAAAATATAAAAACATTAAAGTAATCAGGAATTTACTTTGCCCCCCATCAATTGTACATAAACGAGACGGATTATATTAATAGAATAAAGATAGAAATATTTTATATCAATAATACAAAAAAATATTACAAATATAAAACATTTATCATCAGTAAAGAAACTGATATAAATTCAAATTATTACGATTAATAAAATCATTTCGAGCTGTTTATTTGTAAGTGGCTGTGTGCATTTAAGAAGAATGTACGATCTTGATTACAGGATGATAGAAGGTCCACCCCTTCAATATTACTACCACCACCAATATTTCCCATTGGAATTACCCAATTATTACAATTTTAATTACAATATGGAGGAAGAATTGATAAATCCCGGCTCACCTAACAGTACACAGGTACATTTCTGATTAATTAATTTCGTTGAATTACCAATAATTTTATTGTTGTCTTGTTTTAAAAATAGAGCGATAGTGATAATTCATTATCAAGTATAGAAGTATCACCAAAACCAATACGTGCCCGTAGTGTTATCCAACACACACCGCAAAAACCAAACGAATTCCGTTGTTGTTGGAAGAATTGCGGTATATTCTTCGATAGTCTCGATCAATTAGCTAGTCATATAACACGAATACATGCCACTAGTGGTCCTGGTGGTCTCTTCTATTGCGGATGGGACGGTTGTTCTAGAAATAATAAAGGATTTAACGCTAGGTATTTACTTAATTATAAACAATAAACAAGATTTTATTGTAATTGTTTTAGGTACAAGATGTTGGTACACGTCCGGACGCATACAAATGAGAAACCCCATCGGTGTTATTTGTGCGATAAATCCTTCTCGCGGGCGGAAAATCTAAAAATCCACTCGCGGTCGCACAGTGGCGAGAAACCCTACATTTGTCCGGTGCCGGGTTGTAATAAAGCGTATTCGAATTCGAGTGATCGTTTTAAACACACTCGGACACATCAGGTTGAGAAACCGTACCAATGTAAAGTACCTGGTTGTGTTAAACGGTACACCGATCCGAGTAGTTTACGTAAACACGTTAAAACTTATAAACATTTCGTTAATGATGGTCAACAAATCAACAATGATAATGATAATGTGAAAGAGAAATTGTTGATTAATGACAGTACACATTCGTGTGATTGTACGCATATGTGTTGTGCAAAACCGAGTTCGATAATTTTCAATAAACAAATCGAACAACCGCCGATTTTTATACCGTACACCTATGAAGATATGGACATTGAAATGCCTCTAGATCTAAGTATTAATAGCAAAATTGTTTAATTAAACTAATTATTTATTAATGTGTTGTTTGCAATAAGAATTGTGATAATTTTTCTAATATTTATTATATAAAATATACGTTTATTAATTACCGATTTAATAAGGATTCCGCTTCTCTTTCAAACCTTCCATAATTATATTCAAAGCCTTCATATCATCCTTAACAATATCGACTAATTTCGCTATACCGTTCTGTTGTAATTGTAGAAATTCCTTTAATTCACCCTGTGATTCCGGTACGAGTTTATATTGGGGTTGGATCGGTTTCGACGTACTCTCCATTACTTTCACTGTTGATATCAGTTCGTTCAATTGACCCTAAAGTCAAACAAATTATACAGTAGTATTCTGTAACTTTATGGAAATTCGTCACTATAACAACCCTAGAGAGAGACACAGAGTTGTCATGGTAACGAATTGCGAGAAAGTTAGAAGATACCTTAAACTGTGTCGGAATATTCAAATTCGTATACATCGCCTCTAGTTTGCCTTTCAAATACTCCTCTTCCGGTTGTATAGCCAATCCGGCTTTCCTTATACTCTCCTGTCGGACTAAAATCTACAATATTATGATTAAAAAAAAATGGATTGTTAAAATATAAATTTTACTCGTAAAGTTCGGTGTTGTAGCTGCAATAATCGGTGTCGGAATTCGTTGATTCTCGCGATAGATTCGGCATGTTTCTTCTTCAATTCATTAATTTCGTTATTGATTTTCTCTTCGAATGCTTTATGTAATCCAGTTTCACATTCCTGTTTCAATTTTCTTTGTTTTAAATCATTAAAACCATAAATCGGTACTGGCATATATTTATTTGGATTTGGATTATCGGCAATTGCAGTTTTCCACATTTGCGGATCGAAACCTAATGGTATCGTACGTAAATATTCTTCAATTGTTGCTTTTGATATCGTAATTAATGGTACAATTGTTGTACAACCAACATTAGTTAATTGTTGTTTTTGTTGTGGTTGATTTAAATAATTTGATAGATCTGTAGAGGGAATTTTACGACTATTACCAGTTACACCTTTTTCTGTTACTGTAATACGTATTTCGGTTTGTGTATCGGATATAGCTCGAATATATTGGATTGTAACTTTTAAATTTGGTTTATTACCCAATATGCCACTTATACCATTTATAAGTGCCTGTTTTTGAGTACTAAAACATCAATAGATTAGTACAAACGAAAAATCAATCAGTTGTATTCTCTAACTTTTTGTAGATCCGTTACCATAACAACGTTGTAGATCAAAGACTCTTGAAATCCATCATTTCTATCAATTTGGTAGACTACTTAAGTAAAATCGAAATCAAATTAGAATTCAACGTTGTTATGGCAACAGATCTGCAAAGCTACAGAGTACGACTATTCTACAAACCTTAATTCTGAATATTTCCGATTGAATATCAATTTGACTAAACCTTCAGCATTATCATGTTCCGGTATAACATTATAACCGACTGCTTTAAATCGATAAAATGGATTATAAACTGTATATTCAACTGGTGGTGAAGTTGTACTAAAATAACCCTTTCCAGTACCCCAACATGCTTGTAACATATTCCATTTTTTCAAAATATCATCCCTTTCATCATTAAAAATATTAATCGAATAAATCGATATTATAACTTTCTCATTTTCCAATTTTTGTACCATTTGTGGTGATAAATTCGGTTGTGTTGGTTTTGTAAATAAACTCAGTACTCCACCTATTGTTGTTGCACCTGTTGTTTGTGCATTACCAAAACCACCAAAACTACCAAAACCACCAGTTTGGGTACTACCAAAACCACCAAATATCGATGGTGTTGTTGTTGTAGTTGCTCCACTACCAGCAGTTCCAGTACTACCAAACAAACCAAAACCACCGGTTGTTGGAGTTGTCGTACCAAAAAGACTGGGAGTTGTTGTAATTGTAGTACCAAAACTACTACCAAATAAACTCGGTGTTGTTGTTGTTGCTGTTACGGCACTACCGAATAAACTTGGCGTTGTGGTTGTTGTTGCCCCTAAATTACCAAATAAATTTGATGTTTGTGTTGTTGCCGGTGCTGTGGTACTACCAAATAAACCCGGAGTACTTGTTGCTGATGAAAATAGCGATGTTGTTGTAGTTGGTGTACCAAATAAGCTAGGTTTTGTTGTTTGTGTACCAAATAAATTCGAACCAGTACCAAAAGTTGAACCGAAACCTGGTGTTGTTGTTGTTGATGATGGTGCCGATGTACCGAATGCTGTACCAAATGCAGGTGCAGATGTAGCTGGAGTACTACCGAAAGTACCAAACGATGAACCAAATGTCGATTGTTGTGGTTGTTGTGGTGCTGGAGTACCGAATGTTGGTTGTTGTGTTGCCGAACCGAATGTTGAACCAAAACCACCGAAACCGGTACTGAGTGTTGTGGTTGTTGATGTTGTAGGTGCCGCCACCCCGAAAGGAGTACCAAATCCTGTTGCTGAAAGGCAAAATAATTAAATAAATAATCGAACAATCAAATACTGTTGAAAATATCCACCTGATTGTGGTGTCGATTTATTTTTACCCTTACCCTTCGCTTTAGGAGTTAACTTTAAAAACATATTGAACTATAAAATTAATAGACGAAACAACAACGAAAACTGATTTTGAGATCCAATATCACAGCAAATATTTAAAAAGTAGAAAATAATCATAAAATAATCTTCAAAGATGTTTTTCTCAATATCATTATCTCAAATATTTGGACGATTTTCAAATAACCCGCCTAAATCTACCAAAACAATCCCATGTCATAGACAACTTTTCTAAACAACTATTTGTTATTTTTTTACTAATTTTACTTTAAAAATCCAAGATTATCAACCCTACTTGGTTGTTTTTAATCATTTTTTTTAATTATTACAAAATTCAACATAAATATTGGCAAATCTTTAAATTTTTTGTTAACAAAAGTAAACATAACCTAAAAACTTGACAAACATTTTGTAACTACTTACGTTTTGGGGCATTACTACCAAATGTCGGTTGTGTTGTATTACCAAAGGAGAATGCCATTTTTATCGAACAATTATTACAATTCGATAAAACAATTTAATTAACGCCAATTAATTACGGCAAATTTTACAAAATTCAAAGTCGCCTTTGAAATGACGATTCAACAGATTGACAGCCCATTCGCAAAGATGCCAACTAAACAAAACCAAATTCGCAATTGCTGAACACAATTATTCTAAAAAATCACAAAATATTCAACCTAATTATAATTCTAATAATTTGTAATTATATTTATTTTGAAATTATTTTAGAATTTGTTAGTTTATGATGATTAAAATATAGAAAATTATTACAATCCGCTTGCGTACGGTTGGTATTATGGTCAGTGCTGCCAACTGTTAACGTTTACAATTTGACATTTGATATTTTATTAATGGCTACGTATGTGTTGTATTTTATTTTTGTTTATTTGAACAATAATAGCGAAATTAGTCTTTAATTAACAGTTATTTATTGTAAAATTAGCGTAATTAACGGTTAAGATTCTAGAATTTTGGTGGTTTACGTAAAAATAAGGTAATTTTCTAGTTTTTTGTAATTTTGTGTGTGGCCCTTTCACCGATTGATTTAATCTTCATTGGAATTATTTGCGCGAAAAATGGCTGAAAGTAATGGTGAAATTACTGAAGAAGATATAATTATTAACGATCAAGATGGTCTACCGAATGTCCATCCGAATTTGATACCGGAAGAATTCGATAGTCCGGAACATGCAAGTGATGACGAATTTGAAGATCTACCAACATCCTTGATCGTTACAAATATCCATGATAGTGTATTTACAGTTCCTGGTTTGATTTAAAAATAGTTGCACGACTTATTTGTTTATTTATAAGTTGCGTTTTTTTAGATAAAAAATCCGAAATGGAGAATCTATTTCGTACATTTGATCCGGATGTAACATTTCAATGGTTGCGCAGTTTTCGTCGATTACGTGTTAATTTTCAAACACCTTTAGCAGCAGCTAGTGCTCGAATACAATTACATCAATACAAAATCAACGATTCTATAATAACGTGTTATTTTGCCCAACCGGTAACACCAGTTAAAAATAGTAGTCTACAACCACCGGCACCATTTAAACAATTCCTAATATCACCACCATCATCACCACCAATTGATTGGGCACCACAACCGGAAAGTGAACCGATTATCAATCAAGATTTATTAGCAGCATTAGCAACATTAACACCGGGTGCTTCACATGAATTACACCCACCATCACCAGGACAACCCAGTATTGTTGTACATACAGCTTTAAGTGGTGGTAATAATCAAAATACAAATCTTAAAATTCCACAAACCAGTTCACCAGAACGGAGTTAATTCAAATTTTATGGTTGTATATATTAAAAAAAAAACACAAATTAATTTGGAGGCTTTGATCAAATCCTTCTAGATGGCGCTATTACTATAACAAATCTAGCGACATCTGTTATATGATTTTAAAAATTATAGTTTATCAAATGTTATGCTCATATTTTTCTATTAAAAAAATGGGGAAAATGGAAAAAAATTAAAACCTCCAAGGTTATTGTGTTGTGATACTGGTTCGTGTAGAATTTAGCTTTTGTATTTTGTCTTTTTTGAGAAAGAAGTTGGGGATAATAAATTCTATTTGATTTTTGTAAATCGTTAAATATCCGCGATAAAGATACATATCTTTCACAATTTTTCGGTTATCATCTATATTGTTGATGTTTTTAAAACAATTTGTTTTCTTATTTATGGAAATAACAACGAATTTATTTTGTAATTTGTAAACTAGTCTTCAATGTCTGTGATTATTTGATTAATTTCGGTCGTCTTTCCTTTTGCGTAATTTCTTATGGATTATTTTAGAGAATTTTTGCGATATCGCACCCATTCAATTATTTATTGAATGTATTATTGCTATAGTAGAATTAGAATCAATTTTATTGTTTAATGTCCTTTTTATCTCTCTGTGTTTTGTGTAAAACTACGTTTATAGGAAGCTCTCTTTCTTATTGATCTTAATAGTTTACTTTCTATTCAAAAAAAAGGGTATTACTGGTAATATTTATTTTTGAATGTATATATGAATAATAATATTAATAATAATATTAATATAAATAATAATAATGGGCAAATGCAGTTAGAATCTTATGTAATTAGGTGTAAATAAAGTTACTCGTTACTCAATCATCATGAAATTCGTTGTATCGTAAAAAGTTCACCTATTATCACCAATAAGTGACGATTCGGTGTGAGAAAATTTCCAATGTTTATTCCAAAATTTCTCAGTTAGCTTAATGTTACAAGCTTCTAATGGATTTAAAAGGTTAAAACGGTATTTAAAAGAGCGTTTCAAGGTGTATATGACGCTGTTTTTATTTTTCCAAATACGAGTACAATTTTGAGTTACCAAAAGAAATGTTAGAGCATGTTTTTTCGGGTTTTTTTTACCATTTTTTAATTTTTTTCTCCATAAATTAGTTAATATTGTTTATTTTGCAATGTTATTCACTATTTATATAATAAAATGCTATCCAAATCTTTAAGAAACTTTCCGATTGCAGTCTTAGTCTGTCGAAAATCGACGAAAATTTGGAAATTTCACTCTCATTTCCTGGGAACAATTTTAAATTTATATAGAGGAGTGTTGGTCAGTTTTTCAAGATTTCAATTGTGGAAATTTAATGGAAATTCATAGTAGAAAATTTTCGGCTGTTATTCTCTCCGAGTTGCATATTATTTTTGAGAAAATTTTGTTCGCATGACCGGAAAAGCGCCATGAAAGCTTACAAAAAACATCCTCTAACATTTCTTTCTGTAACTCAAAATTGTACTCGTATTTGGAAAAATAAAAAACACCATTGTATGGACCTTGAAATGCTCTTTTAAATTCAGTTTTAATCATTTAAATCTGTTGGAATATAACTGGAAAATTTTTGGAAAAATTACCAATTTTCGCGCAACGAAATGTCTCTTACTGATGATTGCCTTTAATTTTCCATTATTTTAGGATTATGGTTATTAAAAACTTTCAAATTTTATTAAAAAAATGTTTTACTAAAATTTTCCGAAAATATCTGGACAATTTACAACAGAAATTCTTTAAAAATTCTCAACTTTTCAACGGTTCCGTTTGCTCATTCATTGTATTTTTAACCGTTTCATTATCACTAGTAGCAGTCGGTGAGTACTCCTTTCCACCCAAACAAGCTGTAAAGCACGTATCACCAATACCGAACATTTCACCATCTTCTAATGTTTGTGGCATTGGTTTATTTAGCGTTTCCGGTAACCATAAAGTCCCTAAACCTGACAATATAGCCAGTACAGCGAATATAATCGATGGTAATGTTGGATCTAATGAATCAAATAATAATAGTAACGGTGTTAAAGCGCCGGAGGCTCTTGCACACATTGCCCCCAAACCTATGGCTGAGTTACGTAGAACCGTTGGGAATAATTCAGCTGAATAATTGTAAACTATAGCGAAACTACTAGCGATTAGGAATTTACCAAGGAATACTAATATTGTTGATTCTATACTGCCTGTTGTTAGTAATGCTGCAGAAATGCAACAAATACCACCGATGATCATATTGTTTGCCATCAGTGATCTTCTACCTAATCGATCCATAAAATAGACCGTTAGAACATAACCGGGTAATTCAACTAAACCCATAATGAAGAGTATCAAAAATGGGTTACCACTCATACTACCCGAACTTAACGATAAACCGTAATATGCTAGAGAATTAGCAAACCATGCGAAACAAATATTTAGAGTTTTTTTGCGCAAATTCGGCGTTTTGAATAGATCACCCAAATTAGCGCTATTACCATCAGTTTCTTTACGTTTATCGATTTTATTACTCGATACAAATTCAGTCGTATCGATCGTTATTGGCGAATTGTTCATTTTTAACGCTTTCTTTATAATCTCGATAGCTTCCCGGATTCGACCATTCGCCCATAACCATCTCGGCGATTCATCCATCAACCACCAATGACCCACTAATAACAAACCGTGTAAACCATAGACGACTTGTAATAGTTGTCGGTCTTTAATTAACGTCCCCCAACCGGCTACTAGCATTATACCACAAGCGAAAGCTGCCTGAAATGCTACACCACACATGGAGCGTTTACTTGGCCCGACTAGTTCCATCGTTAGTACAAAAGCCGGTATATAACTACCGGCTGAACCGAATATACCGTAGAGGTAACGCAGGATAATAAACGAGAAATATTCGGGTGTAAACGCAACAGCTACACCGAGGATTAATTGTAATACAGCCGACCAATAGAATACGATTTTTCTGCCGTATTTATCCGCCATATTTCCTAAGGTTATAGCGCCGGTGAAGACTCCAAACATGTACATTGATTGGGCTACTGCTCCTTTCCAACGGTCGTCGCACACGAAATTCCACTCGATCGCTCTAGACGATTGATAATAAGTTGTATTGTACACCCAGGAGTTGCAGTGGATAGTTTCATTAGTTGTATTAATGTAGGAACAACTATCGAATTTACCGTTGGGTAATTGTGGTAAATATATCGATAGGATTGTTTCGTTTAAATCGGCCATTGTATGGTTGATATCAATTTCCGGAATAGCACATCTATTATAAGAGAATAATCAATAAATCTATCGGAGAAAGTCAAGTTTCGGTTTACCTGTGGTCGGGGACTGCGGCTACTGTCACCAGAGACAACATGTGCAAGCCGGCGGTTAAAGCGGCTAGAATATGCAAAAAGAATTGCCAGCATTGATACTTCCCGAAATCGCCTGAAACCAAGAGATTTTCAATCAATTAACGTAATTATCGTTAATAAATGATGTAAGATTCTATTAATATGTTAATAAATCCGTTCGATAAGTGGAAATTTTTGGGATGATTCACGCGACTGTGGCAGACGACCGGGTCTTTGAAATTTTCCACAACGCGTGGGAAGTTATCTTATTAATAGCATCAATTATGGGACATTTCTAGTTTGATTTTTGCGGGCTTCAAGGCGGTTGTAAAACAACAGAATCGAATAAAAGGGGTCGAAATTTGATAAAATATCAAAATACAGGTTCTATTAAACGTGTTTTTGGTAGTGATTCGTTCGTATCGTGAAGCTCTACTAGTCACGTTGAACGGAATTTTAGCAATCGAAATGGAGCGTTTAAGCGAACCCTAACTAGGATATAAAGTGGAGGTCGAAATCGAATTAGGGTATTTTAGAGTTTCTTTATTGTATTGTAGTACACTTTTTAGGTTTTATCACACGAAAGGTTTTTCTGATAAAATTTGTCGTTTGCTTTAAATTCAAAAATATTTTCTTTGAACAATTATCGTTGTTTTCCAACTATAATTTATTATAAAATAAAACAAATATTTAAGTTTCTATAGATAGCCTGCAGTGATTTCTTCATCCATCTATCTAAAATCAGATGAATAAATCAAACGTTACAACACTACGAAATTTATGGAATATTTTTGAACATTTCCATTGTATTTTAATGAAATATACTTTAATTAAGTCGTTAATTTACATTTATTTATTTATTTTTTTAAGTAAACTTTATTCTCTTTGAAGACTTGGAATACAAGTTGATTCAAGTGAAACAATTACTTTCATGCATATTGATTGATATTTGGATTATAAAATGAGTTGTAATTACCGTTATGTCGATATTTCCACGTTTAATTGTCGATTTTCGATTGAAATTCAAGTGAATTAATTTAATTGTTGGTTATTTTCGAATTTGTACAAAATCATTACTGAAAATAAGGAAATAGTCGATTATGTGCTTTTTCTGTATAGCAGTTGAGTTAATTAAAATTTCTTATAATGGCAAATTTTTACAATTTTTCCATTATAATAATGTAAATTTTTATAAATATCGTAAATTTTCATATTTCACCGATAATATTTCATAAAACTCACTAAAAATCGAAAGGACCGATAATTTACGCCTATAACAAATATAGATAAGATAATTTCCAATTGGTAGCGTAATAATTGTTGAAATTGTTTGGCAATAGAGCAATTATTTTCGATATTGGACGGTATCGGACTCATAACGAACTTACCTAGATAGCCCATAAGGGCGTCCACATCGTGCCCTCCATCCATCTCTGCGAATTTTCGGTAATTGCTTGGAAAAAAACCACCTGTCTTGTTTGAAACAATATTGTAAAGTTCACTTTTTGTTGGTCTGGTACTTCTATAAATCAATCTAAACTTTTACATTTCGTGTATACGGAGCGACTGCGCTACTCCCAACACAACTGTGCATATTTAAAAATGTTAAGTGATAAAAACTACGACAACAGTAGAAAAAAACTCTTCGATACTATCGAATATTTTAATCACGTGTACTTGATAACACGTGGTAACTACCAGTTTACATCACCGTTGTTGTGGTGCTGAAAATTCGTACGTCGACGGCTCTTGGCACTTTATCAATTATCAAATATTTAACTTTATACAAAAAACAAATTGTTATTTTAATAGTACGGTTATTAAACTTTTGACATATTTCCAATCTTATAAAACTATTGATGAAAAACAGCTGTCGTCATCTCTTCCTTTTTGTATCACATCTTTCAACAATGCAACTAGAAAACAGAAAGTTTCAACGTTCAAGGTTTTGCAAATTTTACAACGGTACTGGAACTATCACCATACCATAAAGAAGGAAAAAATCCACTAAAACATCTCCGATATAGCCTTGTAAGAACAACAACAGGGACGTCTCAACAAATTCTACGCCGCAAATTTCGAAAAATCGTGGTCTCGTTCGGTATTTTACTATCCAGCACTAAAAACGTCTCTATTCTAATCTTTAGCAACAAGTGAATTGTTACAAACTGGTATTGTGGTCTGAACAGTAGTTTAAACGATTTTTGGCTAGTTTTTTTCGAATTTATAATAGTGGGAGATCGAGAATTAATTTAATTTTTTACGAATCATTTTACGTTGAATTTCAATATGATAATGAGAATCAATCACGTAAAATTCTAGAAGTTTTAACTGTAAATCGTTTAAACACACGAATTTCGTTCAATTCTACTCTCAGAGGAAACGTATCGATTATATTATGGATATAATCGGATTTTTTCCACGTTTGACCTTCAATATCGAGAGATTATTACCACAATTTTATCAGTTGATAAATTTGAATAATGTGAAAATCACTATTTGCTCTTAGCACTTGCATTTAGGTCAATATCTATTTTAATTATGGGTACTTGCATTATTTCAAATTATTATTTGCGTTAATTCTCTATTATTATGAGTGGCTAGATTACTTTTAACACGTAATTAGCTTTATTTTTTTTAGTTCATTGTTAAATTATCAATTTACAAGTAATGTTGGTTTTGGTATCAATTATTTGATTTTGCTGTTAATCTTTGATTATTTAATGTTATAATGCGCTATTTTAGAGAGGCTCGATTTTTCTAGTAAGGCGAATTTTCATTTACTAATTCTTATCTCGAGTATTTTTATTAAAATGCTTATAGATAGACTTTTTTTAATTTAATTAATTTTGAAAAATCTTTAACATTGAAGAAGTACCGCATTGTCGCTTAATATTTAGCCATCTAGTGGCTAAATTGAGAAAATTGAAGCTTGAGCGATTACAGGTTCCTTTTATACTACTTGACAAATTTGTAGACAAATTTGTAATTTAAAATAATTGGTGTATTTATTCTCCAATTCTGTCAAATTTGGATGATTTTCAACATATATATAACAATTTTGGAATACAGTTCTATCTATTTATAATAGATTTAAATTTCTTATTTACAAAATCTACAATATTGTGACAGGGTTGCCAAACATACATATTTTTCAGTACTTCTCCTACTTTTTAGTTATAACAACTAGCTGATTCAAATTACACCAAATTATCGTAGAGTTCAATTCAATATAATTGAAATGCAACTACTAAACAATTATTTGAAGTTGCAATTATTATCTGACAATCTAATATTGGTATAATATTAAAAACTCAAATCTCTACTGATTTTCATTTGGTGGATATGGCAACACTAAAAACCGTCGTGTCACATTGCTGGCTTCATTGCCACATATAATATTTTTTCATTGAAATGGGGATAATTGAAGTTAAGACAAATAATAAACAACCATAATAAACAAAAAATATTGCCATATTTTTTATATTTATCGTAGGTGTTATTTTATATTTGATTATTTTGGAAATTGTAATTTAATTAAAGTTGAATTGTTAGAACTAATTGAAATGGAGATAATTTGTAGAACAACTTGACAACAATGTTCGTGAGTTGTCAAATTTTGTTTCATTTGTCAATTCAAGCAACAGTCCATATGTTGTTGACGTAATTCGAAATTATTCAATTAATTTCTCAAATAATTCCATAGAATTTATTGAATTTCTACCAAAAATCCAATAGACAGAATGGCCGATTGGGAGGAAATTAAACGTCTAGCTGCCGACTTCCAGAAAGTCCAATTAAGCTCAACGTTACAAAAGTTTGTATTAATTCCTTTCTGTTATCAACAGTTAAACAAAAAAGCATTTATTTTGTAGATTATCGGAACGTAATTGTATCGAAATCATAAATCTATTAAGAGAGCGTAAAATCATCGATTTAATCTATACAGTTGACGGTAAAGAACTATTGACAACAAATCAATTAATACAAGACATACGTAACGAATTGTACGTAAACGGTGGACGTATCAATCTAGTTGAACTAGCAAAGAATCTAAACGTCGATCTAGCCCATATAAACACCCACATTAAAGATGTGTTGAAAGGCCAGAAGAATATCCATTCGATTTTAGGCCAATTGATCGATCAAACTTACGTTATAAAAATAGCCAGCGAGATCAATGAACGTTTAATACAATATGGACAGATTAATATAAGCGATTTGACAATACAGTACGATTTACCAGCCGAATTTCTACAACAGCACGTCGTTGATAAGAATTTAGGTAAATTAATACACGCCAAACAGGATTCAAACGATCCGAAAATCTATTTTACTGAATCGTTTATTATGCGATGTAAAGCGAAAATACGTGGAGCTTTAGCTGGTTTAACACGACCGACACCGATAACAACGATTTTAAATCATATCAATATTAGCGAGAAGTTGTTTTTCTCGTTATTCGATCAAGTTTCAATGTATGGGAGTTTAACCAGCCGGATGATTGGGGCCCAATACGTTCCACACGTCTATGCCAGATCACAAATGGAATGGGTTAATAATTTCTATAAACAGAACGGTTATTTAGAGTATGATACTTTATTAAGATTGGGAATTTCGGATAGTAAGGGTTATATTAAAAAACAGCTAAATGAGGAGTTGATTTTCTTAGATTCGTGCGCTATTTCGAAACGTCTTCTAGAACAAACCGATGCCGATATTGAAGAATGTATAACAAGTAAAACATTATTAGATATACAAACAAATCTACCATCAGTATTTAACGATAAAGATATCGAATTATTATTGAATCAACTATTATCAAAACAGAAACAACAACAAACAATAATTATTGATCATTTTATAATTAGTCAAGGTTTCCTCGATAATATCACCGAAAATTTGGATAATATTATTAATGAGAATGCAAAATTATTTGTTAATAATGGTAAATATCAACAATATTTAATCGAACAACAAACAACAATAAAACAACAACAAAAACACGAAGATTTCAACGATGAGAAATTGGACAAACGTGAAGAACGCCGCCGGAAAGCTACAGGTGGGAAAAGTGGTGGTGGTACACAAGGACGCGAAACTAAAACCAAATCCACCAAGAAAACTAAATCGAATAAACAAACAAACGATGATAATGATATAGAAATTGATAAGAAATCGGTGTTGAAAATTATAACACCCGACGATATACGCAAGGAAATTGTATCGAAATTAGAAGAGGAAGGTTTCGATGAATTGATAGAACCGTTAATCGATTATTTATTACCGAAATTGAATGATAAATGTTTAATGATAGCCGGCGAAATTTATGCTACAACTATAGCGGATCGTACAGCTAATCGTCGACATACGCACAATGAATTACAGAATAAATTAAACCAATTAATTGGCAATGTTCGTTTATTCGAAAAAAGTTTAAAATTATTGCCCGATGATTTACAATTACAATTAATCAAATATCTATTGAAAACTCTATGTACGGATATTGTAACGGAGATTTTGAATTATATAGCGAACGAACAGAATTTGAATATAGTTACGGATAATTTTAATAACGATCAACGGATTAAATTTATCAACGATTTACCGAATGATTATCGTAAAGTATTATTGCCGTTGTGTAAAACTTTAACAGGACAAAATATTGATGAATTTATGCAATGTGTAGAAGACGGTCTACAATTGTGTAGCATGATTATCAAGAAAATCGATAAGAAGAAAGATCGTCAATTGATTTTGAATCACAAACACGAATTATTGGAACAGTTAAATAAATGCGACGATTTAGCTTTAATATTACACCTAACTGTTCTAATTCTATTCACAACAGTAACTCAATGTATGCTCCATGCTAGTGGACGGCATATTGCCGGTATTTTGAGTTATTTAAAGCAATATTTGAACGAAGAACAAATCAGTGAGTTAACGTCGTATCATGGTATTTATTCGATTTGATTTTTATAAATTTGATTCTATTGTGGAATTATTGTAGATTTTGTTACGTTGATGTTGAGCGGCGGCAGTGAAGCTGAAAATGCTAAAGAGAAATTGAAAGAGAAAATATCAACGATTAAGAATATCGCCAATGAATTCCGCAAACCGGGAGTTGAGAAGAGTTAACGGTAATTGTATTTTTCATTATTCGATTCTATTTGGTTACCTAATCATATCTATGTGTATATGTATACATGTATATAGAATAAAAATTTAACGATTATCCTCAAATTTGGATAGATAATCGGTAATTTTGTAGAAAATCCCCTTTGTTGCTAAATTTTAAAGCGTCGCATATTTCTCAATCAAGGGTCATTGATTTCGTGTGCTAATTTGAGCGGCGATTCTATCCGAGACCGTTATTTGGTAGAATTGGGGGCGGTTTTAATTAACATAAAGTCATCTAAAATAGTTTTATTCAACAATGATTTGAAAACTTTACAGTCATTCCCCAAAATATATTTGCATTGATATGTATAAGTTAACATTTATTAGTTTTGATTTGATTTAATTTAATTTAATCGAATTAAATTAAATTAAATTAACTAACAATTATTGTCATATTTTAATGTCATCAATACCATCGTTCATAACATGAAACAAATTCAAACAGTTGTATAAAATTATAAAATAAATGCATACAGTTAATTTCGTATGATTCAAACTAAGATAAAAAGAATCAAGATATAGCTAGCAGAATAAATTGAAGCGACTTCCCCACGTCTAATATAAATATGAAAAGAGAAATGATTAATGAGATTAATAAATTAATAAATACAAAATTATCGAAATTAGAATAGTGGCGGCGT
The DNA here is from genome assembly GCA_020740385.1 of Mylabris phalerata. NCBI lineage: Eukaryota > Metazoa > Arthropoda > Insecta > Coleoptera > Meloidae > Mylabris > Mylabris phalerata. The sequence continues at coordinate 528,143 of JAJEOX010000299.1, read as the reverse complement.
GATTTTGCAGAGTCAAACTGGACCTTCCTCTTCTTGATTGTCCATGATGATCTCTGGAAAGAAAATTTCACAATAAATTCACAATTATAGTAACCGATCGTTTATTCTGCTTGCAATATCGCCGATTTTCGAGATTTAACGACATTACAAGCGGACCTTTAACGATTCTAAACAAATTTCTAGTACATTTTCAGGATATTTGCGTACTAAATGGCCTGATTGGTGACAATTGTGGCGTGATTAGAAAGCGTATTTAACAATTATTTTAAAATCGAGATTTCAATGGTGAACCAGGACGATTTATCTGTCTAGTCAGTAGTCCGCCAAAGCAATTGTAATCTTAATTGTTTTCAATTGTCCGTTATAAAAGATGGAACAACAGAAGAATTAGTTATTTTAATTGAAGATCATTATAGTTATCTGACAGTAATTAATGGATAATAACGAAATTTAATCTGAATTTCGCCTTGAACAGATCGACTAGAACGAAAATTCTAAATCTAGAATTGTAGTAATTGATATGGATAGGTCATATGGTGTTTTTTTGTGTAAAACTATCCGGTTATAGTGGTAAATTTTGCTTTAATAACAACAACTTACAATTGCAATTTATCACAGTTTATTATGTAATTGTTGTTGTGTTGTCTAACATCAAGACATAGATCACTAGCCTTTAATCTTTCGATTAATGTATCAATTCTAGAGTATTGTATACGAGTATCGACGTTTCGCTCGATTATCCTTATCAGTATAGATCGCATTCGATATTGTTTCATTCCATAATAACCTACCTGATTGGCGGTGGTCGCCGTTCGGTAGCATTTCTTTATTCGATTCGGTTTGTTGTCGGTTTGTATCGGCGCATCTTGTTAAAAACATCACAAACGAACCAACAGTCGGTGGTATTCCGGCTAATATAAATGGAATCGTATACGTTTGTGTACTTTCGTAGATTTCACCAGCAATATACGGCCCAATAGTTAGCGGTATCGAACAAATACCGAGTAGAAAACCGATAGCTTGTGTGGCACCCTCCGGGCCGCAAATATCGAACGCTATCGGCCCTAATAAACTGATGAAACAACCATCAAATAGGCCCATACCCAAAGCTATCACTAGTAATAGAACGAATGATTGGGTCGATAATGGTAGGAGGATTGTTAAGACACCAATGCTGAAGAAGGCGATTTGTTGGAGGAGTATACGGTTGGTTTTCGGGAAATCGGCGATATAGCCGAATAATAAACGGCCAATGCCTGATGTTATACCGATACAAAGTACTGGTAATCGGCCATCTACGTCGTCTTGGAAATTAGTTTCGACGAATTTCAACATGTAGACATACGGGATAAAATAACCGAATAGACAGCCGGCTATTACTAAGGTCCAGATGACGTACTTCTTGTTCTTCCACACGTCGATATTGAAGGCGTCTTTCAATTTCAAGCGTTTTATTGGTGTTTTAATATTATTAGCCGGCCGGAATAATATCGCAATACCCATGATACTGCTAGCTATCAAAGCTAATAGTCTCAACGTCCATACGATGCCGCATTGTTTCAAAAATGCTGTGATTACAAACGGCATAACAATCGTGAATATTGAACTACCAGCGGTTACAACACCATTAACAGCGCCCAAATAGCGTTTGAAATAGTGCCCAAGTATCGCCAGAGATGGGGTATAGGCTAAGGCGCCGCCTAAGCCGTACATACATCCGAAGGTTATACACAAACCGACGACATTATCCACACAAAACGACGATAAAAACATACCACCGGCTGCTATTACGCCACCGATGAACGTCGTCATACGGAGACCGATTGCGTCGGTTAAGACACCGGAGACCGGTGATACGAAGAATGTGGCGCCCATCGCCAGCGAGCCCACCAAAGCTGCAAAGAATCAAAAAATCAAAAATCGTTAGAATCGCGATAATTAATAGAGGTTGTGTATTTTTATCTGGCCTATTATTCCCGGACAGGTGTATTTCTAATTTTAAAATATTGTCCTGTTTTAAGGATCCAATTCATTAATTTTAAGGGGAGTAACGTAGAACTTCGGTGATTTGATCCGTACAAATCCGCTATTATGTGATTGTCTCATTAACAGCTCTATTAATAATCATTAAAGTTGTTTTATTTTCGCTCGATAGCATTATCAATTGGGCAATTGTTTCTATGGCTGTAATAGAAGTAAATTTAATGTTAATAACCGATATGTTATTGTTTATCAATTCATAACTGGCGAATTAATCAACAACTGGTTTTCTAATATATGTTTTCGACTGATTCTCGGTTAATTTGAATGTTTAATGTTTTAAAATAGGACCTTGAACTACAGATAGATGGATTTTTAAACGTTTGGAGCGATAACACGCAACAATTGCGACTACTTTTACGGATGAATCGGCTAAAAAATAAAAACTATTGTTTCCTAACAGTGTAAATAATAAAATAAGTGGGTAATTTGATCTGTTGCGGCGCTATAATTCGTCTAAAATTACTCAAAAACTAAATTTATTCTTTGAATAATCTTGTTGATAACATTGATTGTTTCCAGGGTTGTCCTATCAAAGTCGAATATTATCATAAAAATATGATAAATAGGAATTTTAATCTATAATTACCGAAAAAGAGAAAAACAACAGGCCTGTAAAAATACACCAATACGAAAACTGCCGAAAATCGGATTAGATCAACTTACCGGCTTTACTGGACGGATTTTCGATACCTTTCATTTGGAAAATATCGTGGAATTCGGCGTACAAAACACCATACGAATTGATAACGCCGAAGAGAATACCATTACAAAGTAGAGATCCGATCATAACTAGCCAGGCTCGGATACCACCATCGGGTGGTTGAAAACCATCATCATCATCGTCATTATCAGCATCGTTGAAATGATTCGATTTATCATGAACACTACCGTTTTGTATTTTTTTGATAATCACAGCATCTTGTTGGCTTTCTGTTAGATTACTTTCAACATCTTCGACCATTTTTTTCGTTGATTAATTCGATTTATTATCATTAACAATAGAGAAGGCACTTCACATATCACTGGAAGATTGTTGGAATTTTCTGATAGATGACTTGGTAGTCTAAAAATACACAAGAAAAACGTGATTATTGAGAACTGAAAGGCGGCTCGTTGAACTCTCACGTGGTGGCCGTAGTAGTGGTGAGCAATTCTACTATACACGATGACGATCAGCTGGCTTTTGGTAAATTCGTCTATGTGTATAGACAAGCACTCTGACCAAATGTAGAATATCGACTGTATAGTTGGTGATAGAAGTGAGTTATTTAGGCTAGTGTTGGATATGACGACGGCGACGACGTCGTCGTCGTCGCCGCTGATACCGTCACCATAACTGGAGTGTGCGCTCTTTTCAACAATTCAACAGCGAATTTCACGCGTTTTTTTAACAAATATTTTTGATAATTCATGAAAAACGACAATGAATATTTATTGAATCGTTTCAAGTGATGGCTTCCGTTATTAAACAATTCTCAAGTTCCCATCATTTCAAAACGAAAATAATCACAACGTGAGAAATATTTGATTAGATTGTGTAATATCGTAATGTAAACAGATAAACTTCCTGGATTGGAAACTGATAAACAAACTTAGCCGTATTGTTAAAACTCGATGGCAATTACAAATCCCTGAGATAATCAAACTAATTGTACGGAAAATCAACTCGTGATCAAAAGTTTCTAGAAACTGAGTTTAACGATTCGTAAAGCCCATCAAACTGATTAGAATTGAGGAATGTTTAAAAATCGTCCAAATCTCCTTGTTTTGGACGATTCAAACGCAACAATCTACCAAATTCGCACTTATCTACCTCAACAAACTACTTGACGTTCCCTATTTTGACAACTGTTGGCTAAAATTAAATAAATTTTATAATTTAATCGGCGTCGATTAGATTTAAGGGGCAATCTAATAAAGGCGCAATTTACATATGTTTTTATATATTTATTTATCTACAATTATATAGAGTGTCACAGAAAAATATCCTCGATATTTCTCCAATTTTCACTCGAACATCCACGAAATTCCAAAAAATTCAACAATAAACAGATATTTTTGCTCCAAAACTCAACCGCGAACCTTTAACTCTGGGACCTTGGGCTAACACTATTAGGAATCTGTCCAATTATTCCAAATTTGGTCCAAGACTCGATGTTTCTCCAATTTTCAATTCGAACACTCCCAAATTCCAAAAAAATCAACAATAAATAGATATTTTTGCTCCAAAACTCAAGCGTAAACCTTGAACTGTGGGGCCTTGGGCTAACACTATTAGGAGTCTGTCTAATTATTCCAAATTTAGGCCAAGACCCTCGATGTTTCTCCAATTTTCAACTCAAACACCAACGAAATTCCAAAAATTTTGCTCCAAAACTCAAGAGCAGAGCTTTAACTTTGGGGCCTTCTGCTAACACTGTTAGGGTCTATCCAGTTTGCGCTAATTGTGGCAACGCATGTACAGGTGGCCGTGTGAAGGTAGCGCCTAAATCCGCCCCTGTCCAACTGTTTTGAGACGCCAGTAGAACACCGTGTAGCTTGTGTCAAAGCGAATTGCTCGAGAAATTTATTAGGGCCGATTAATCATTCAAAATTATAAATTTGTTACATCAACAAATATTTTATTTGAAACAATAGCTATGATTATAAATCTTAAATACAATAAATAATTGAAATAATTGTTAAAAAAAGCTATTTAAAGCGATTAGGTAAGTAATAGGTGACGTTAAAAACGTGAATATTGCGGAATATTGGTGATTATTTGATATTTACCACAATTCAATCGAATGCCATCATCTAAACGATACCATTCGTTTTGAATCGTACTGAATTTTGGTGTACTAGAAAGCTTTAAAGCTTTTTAAATCGAAAAAAGCCTTTAACATCCATATTTCGGTAGGGTACCGCTATCGATATTGCGATAATTGATCGTATTCCGCTTCAACGTATTATTCTTATGCGGATACAAATTCAATGGTGGTAAATTCGGGTGTTCGATCCGTGTCGGCGACGATACTCTCGGTCTTGTTGTTATACCACGCCTCAAACTGGCGTTATTGTAACCAAAACTAGCGGCACATCTCATGTCTGTATTGCCCAAATAATGGAATGAATCCCCATTACCGCCGCTATTGCCACGATTTTCCATATCGTTCAATTGGTAACTCTCAATCAATGGTGTTGGATCTTCATAATCATAATAATCTACGAATCCAGAATTATCAAAGCTTGTTTTTGTTGTTTTGTCGCGTGCTACGCGTAATGTCAAACCTTTATGATGATTGTGTTGTTGTTGATGTTGTTGTTGTTGTTGGTAATTATTATAATTCGGATATTGTGCCGGTTCAATATTCAAATTTTCTACAGTTTCGTAATGGTCGTCGTTCTCGATATTGTTGTAATCGATTAAATCGCGCGGATAGTTCTCCGAGACGAAATGTTGGGTACCGTGCGGCGTTAAAGCCGCCCATACCATGCGATTATCTTGGAAATTATTCGTTGTCGGACCATTACCGTGGTACAAAACTGTTTCCGATGGGTGTACCAATTTATTACCGTTGATTGTATTCGATACTGACGTACATTCGCGCGATTCGTGGTTCTTAATTTGGCGATGATTGTTCGAATGATTCGTACAATCGTTCGTTTCAAACATACTCATCCTAGTTGAAAATCGATCAAAATTAAAGAAATTTCTATTTATTACGACTTACTCTCGACATTTGAGAAGGAACATTGCTAATAGCGCACCGAGTAACAGGACTCCGATCGATGAGGCAACCAAAACCAAAAGCCAAGTGTCATCGATGCCGGACATTGACCATGTTTCGATATCTAAAAACAGCAATTTCAATAAAAACAATTCTAAAATGAACCAATTTACGCATTGATCCCTCAGTAAACACGAATCCTATCCTCTTGCACAAACACAAAATCATCGATGGGAAATATCGATTTTCTAACACAAAATAGCGAAAAGAAGCGTACCTTTTCGGGGTAGTTCTACATAATCACCGCTGTCCGGCACCCGATTCGACGAAATAATTGATTCGCACAATTGTGCCGACGAGCATGGTGTTGTATTTAAGAGAACATCAACGAATGGATTTTGTAGAAAAGCAGGTGCTGGGGGTGGTGGTAATGTTAATATACTATCAGGTGGTGGGCCCACATCCCAACATTCACCCAAACACCCCATCTAAAAAATGTACACAAAACAATAACCCTGACTATATAATTATAGGCATCACATTTAAAGGGTGGTTTTTATCAAGCAGATCAAGCAGAGAAAGAAAACAGCTAGAAATTATTAATTAACTCACCTTTAAGGATTATTGTTTATTAAAAAGATTTTTCGTGTTGGCAAATTGTACGTTAGACACCCTGTTGAGATTGGGGTGTAGATCTAAATGAATGCTTATCGATTATCAGGTGGAACGCATGCGTCGCGATGCTTATTCTATATATCGATTCATCTTACAATTAGTTAGATGCATTTATGGATAACGAAACGAATGCATCCCTTGATCAACAGAAATGCAATTAATTCTCAGTTTAATCAAACATGAATTCAAGACGAATTTCTGCATTTGTCAATAGACAATTACTAGTGAAAAGATGGAAAATTATCGGAAAATTGCCGGATATTCATCAAGGTTCACGCGTAGAATTGACGTAGACAGGCGCCGTGTCGATGTCAAAGTGGTTGCGTCGAGCTCTTTTAATATCCACAGGTTAATTCATCATGTTCAGTTGAAGCAGAAGCTTCACCCCTAACTGAGGGTAGTAGCAATATCGCTACCAACGGCTCATATCTCGTTTACGATAAGCAATTTTGGAATTTTTACCAAAATGATGACAAGCAAGTAGAGTTCAGGTAAGAGTTTTTATTATCCAGCAATAGGCTGAAAACTTTCTGAAATTTGTTGTGCATTAAATTAATGTAGATTCACTTGGAAGTTTAAATAATTTATCAACTATCGATCGGGGATTAGTTTATATTAAAACTAGACAATCGACTTGATTTCTCACATTGATAACAACACGCTACTTAAAATTAACGAACAAATGCATGTATTTTTCAGCAATCTATTCGTATTTATTTAGCAATTACATTGAAGGATTTTGAATAGGTGCTCGAGTTTTATTGTTTTGAAACATGTTTTTTCAATAATTGTATTGTTTTCAGTTCTATTCTGAAATAGTACAAAATGGTCCTGATCAGTCGTGGATTCTTCCGGCTCTTCCTCTTCTTTGCCGGCTATATTTTTTTCCTATTAGTGGGCGCTTCGGTGTTTTCAGCCATCGAAGGTCCTGAAGAAGCCGAAAAGGTGCACAATTTGAAGCTGTTACGTTCCGATTTTCTAAAAAACCACCGTTGCATTAGCGGTAAGTAAACAACAAACATGTAACCGATCAAATTTCGGTATTAGTAATTAACACCCGTATTATATAAGGGGTGATTTTAATTAATTTGTAATAACATCGGTGTCGAGTTCGAGTTGAGTGGTTTATTAATTCAGTCGAATTATTTCAATGATGATGAGTTTTTAAAGGTCGTCATTAATGAAGAAATTTTAATTCGGTTGAAATCTCAGATTGAAATTTAAAGTAGCGTATTCGGTGCACGTTTTCCGGCACTTTATTATTCTAATAGCGTTCAGTGATTGGATGTTACGACTTCTTCACATCGTGCTTGAATCGTTGCGGCTTTAAATTTTCAGCAATAAATCAAATAAGCTCGAGTTTGATAAAAAAAACACCTGTAGTTCTCTTCCATTTGTTTTAAGTGGGCTTAAATTTGGCAGATTCCACAAGACAACGAACGCCACTATTTTGGGAGCATTTTTATCAATTGTTAATAATTCGACCTTACACAACAACAGTAGCGTAACTTCAAAATTTGGGTCCCCAACAAAATTCAATTCGGACCTCTTCGAGAACTTTGAATTGAAATATACAAATGATTGAATCTACAATGCACAAGAATCCTCAATCTCTTCGTATTGTCATTATTTGAGTAAAATTCACCCTTTTGGAATTTTGAGAAATCGTTGTTCGGAAAAGGTCATCGTCATCAATTTTCAATTTCCCCCTCTATTATCGTGTTATCATTACACGACCTTATCGTCAATAAACAAATTCCTCCTTTCTTTCTAGGGAAACAGAAAAAAACAATAATCATTTAATGAACTCTGATTTATTTGATCGACTTTCTCTATTTAGTCCCTCAGACTGTCGCTTTTCTTGACTTCTGGACAGCCGTACACGTGACTTAATTAAAAATTTACGACAAATCCATTGAAAAGGGTAATTTTCAAAAATAAAACCAGTGTTTTTTATGTGTGTGTTCTAAATCTTACAAGTTCAAAGGTGAGTAGAGTAGAATATCTCGTATTTTTCGTATGATCAAAAAGGGTATCTGTTAATTATTATTTTATACACAATTTATGCAACTATTGATAATATTGAAGGCGAATTTTACTAAATTAAACGATTTCGAATTTTCTCTATACAATATGGAAAAATATAATCCAACGGGTTTGAATTATTGTCGATTTTGTTTGTTTGTTTGTTATTTGGCTGGTTTGTCTTAAAAAAATGATTGATTATAATGGAAATTCAATTGAATTTTCCCGTTATAGTTTCATGAATAAAATATCAATTTTCCGCTACAAAAATAACGATAACAATTAGAATTATCGATTCGAAAAAATTCTACCATAATTGTTTATAATATAACTACAAATACAAGAATTAGAACAAGAACAATATTACGACAATTAACAGTAATTAACAATTAAACACAATTAAAACTGATAAGATAATTAATATTAGCCGCTTTTAAGTGAATTCAAAGTGATCGCAATTGAACAGGAACAGCGGCAACTACTGACAATTATAAAAACAAATTTGTCTCATTATAGAAATTGATGGATTAATAAACGAATGAAGACGAAAATTCGTGAAATCTCATCCGGGAAAATCGGCCAATTTAATCCGTATTGTAGCGATTATCGGGCGCGAAGTTATAAAATTCAAGGAAAATAGAAAATAAACTCTTTGTCTTGGTGTGGTTCAAAGTTTTAATGGAAAAATATAGAAAGATCAAGGAAAAAAAAACAGCTTAGCAACAGTTTCGAGAAATTTACAGTAACAGGTCATCCGAATTATTGAAAAATTTACAAATAAAACGATTGATACAAGTCGAATTTGGTTGTAGTAGGGGTTTTTGTGTGTAAAAATGTGAAATTACCAGTCGTTATCAATGTGACCCCTGTTTTAAAGTACAGTACAGTAAATTTGCCGATTTTCTATAATTTAGAGATGGAGTCAATTTATAAGGTAACTAGCGAATGACGTTAATCGTTCGTTATCAAGATGTGCGATAGAGAAATCGCGAGTTTTAGCCAGGTATAAAAATAAAGGCTTCAATTTTTCGAATTGATCATGTGAGCAATTGTTTATTGTTATCAAAGAGAAACATTTCAAAAATGATAACAGCATGTATATATTTTGATAAAACATTATAAGTTGTAGTTTTTGAATCAGTAGGTATTTAGAGGGCATCGTATCGAGACGTTCTCACCGTCTACTCAAATTGATTTTGTTTTAAAAAAAGTATTTCGTATATTTTTCGTGTTAGAATAATGCAAGAACGGACTATATTGTGTGCTCTTATCGGATTTCCAATGAAGTGTTTAGTGTATGATCGTTATGAGATTTTATAGCGAACACTACACGTTTCCACTACCGCTACTTATATTCGATTTTGTTTAACTAAAACCGAAATGGAGAATTATAAGAATTATGGGACAATACTCATTGATGGACATTTAGATTTTAGGAATAATAATCGGAAATTTGTACCGAACGAAAATTCGTTACAAATCCAACGTCGATACAAGGGCACGAAATTCTTAGGGATGTGCCGTACCTCATTCCTATTCTCGATCTATTTAATAATTTACGTAACGTTCTTATGTAGCGGTGCGGCGATTTTCAGTTTCTTGGAAACACCAAGTGAACGATTATTAAAAGCACAACTCAGTTCGACTATACAAAAATTTCTAAACGATTATCCATCAGTGTCAAGTTAGTCCCCAATAAAACCACAAAATCCCAATTTTCTTCTATTATTTGATACTAAAAGTTTATTAAATTACAGACGAAGCGCTCGAAAATCTGATTAGTGAAGTTATCAAAGCCAGCAATCGTGGCGTATCGGCCGCTAGAAATGTCTCCGGTGAACCGAATTGGAGTTTCGGACAGTCCCTGTTCTTCTCCAGCACCGTCGTGACAACTATCGGTAAATTTCCCGTAATTATTAATTCCCAATTGTGATTTAATATTTTAATTAGGATATGGTCATGTGACGCCGTTGAGCAGGAGCGGCAAGATTTTCTGTATGATCTACGCTATGGTTGGCATCCCGTTAACTTTAGTTCTCCTTTCGGCTTTAGTTGAACGATTATTAGTACCGACCGTTTGGTTATTGCAATGGTTAAATTCACGATTAGGTCATTTATATCAGCCATTCAATATCCGTCTTCTACACTTATTGATTATAGGTAATTATTGAGATTTATTAACGGTAATTAAACGATTAATTAATTGGGATTTGTAGTATTATTATTTATTAGTTTCTTCATGTTAACACCAGCTGCCATTTTCGCTATAATCGAACCAGAATGGGACTATTTAGATTCATTCTATTATTGTTTCATATCATTAACGACAATTGGTTTAGGTGATTATATACCGGGTGATTCGCCGGATCAGCCATATCGTCCATTATACAAAATCGCAACAACAGGTACTTTATCAATTGTAAAATCAAAATTTACGATGAATTATAAAATTCCAGGCTATCTATTCATGGGTATTACGTTCATGATGTTAACATTGGCGATCTTCTACGATATACCACAATTAAATTTAGGTTTATTATTCACAAGTCATGATAATACCAATCCGGAGAAGGCACGTTTGACTGGTTCGAATCTGGGTTTGCATTATGGTGGTGCTGGCGCCCCATACGGTCCCGATACTACTGTAACCGAAGAGAATACTCACCGGCAAGTTGTACGTGTACGTTCTAGACGCGACGATAGTCCCAGTCCGGATGAACCGTCGTTACCAGTTAAAGATTTCCAAATTCCTTGATTTATTAGCGAAATTTCAATTGTAATCGTCCGTATCTAAAACAGAGACTGCGGTTGGACTGACCGAATCTAATTAATTGTTTAATTAATTAAATGAAAATGACACATACCATGACTGTAGTAGAGTAATCTGTAATCGAAACTAGTTTTCTTGTAGATTAAAAACTGAAAATTAAATGTTTAAACACCAATAAACAACGCTTAAACACGACTATTTTTAATTGTTGTTGCACTGGTTTATTTGCAGTTTACCAATATAAGGAATCTTATGAAATGTACCTAAAACGAAAATTTGGATGCGTATTTTTTTAAAAACAAACAACAATTGAGAATGCACCCTTATTTTTGCAATTACAATTAAGATTACGCAAATAATTCTAATTATTGTAGACATATACACAATCATATAACTATTATGTGTTGTAGTTTATAAGAGGAAACCTAGTATCAATTAATTGTGGACCAATCAATAAAAGACGAGAAATTCACCGACTTTTATTCCTTCCAAGACCAAGTCCCAATTGTAAGTCTGGCATTTCAACTACAATCTTGAAGCTTCAGGCAATTTCCAGTAAATAATTCACTAACCAAAATTCAGATATTTATTTGATTTTCAAAATTTATTTCACAGAAACTTACTCGACAGTCAAAAAAACAAAAACATTGAAGAAATCCTGAAAATACTTAAAATTATCGTAATTTCGTTCCTAAATTTGTAAAAAATGTCCAAAACCCAATCTAATTTGTGCCAGTTTTACAAAAACTACACCACATGTTAACACTTGTTTCTCACTACAATCTATGGAATTGTCAACTGAATTTTTCAGGATTTGATTCGCTTGTTCGAAAAAAGACTATTTCATTTTGGTCGTTGCATATGTACAGATTTTTTTTTGTAATTATCAATTTATTTTGTTAGTGAAACAATTCGATTAATAGATTAAATCTATATTATATGCTCACATGACTTTACATCTACGTAGAGCTTTAAATGTACATACAAAATGAGTACTTGAAATCAAATATAAAGTAATACTAGGACTATCATCTTGTAGAAAATTACTTTTGCGTTTCTTTTTTGTTTTTAATTTCAACGAAAAATAAAACTTTACTCTAACTGGACGGAGTACGAATAAAACTAAAACTCTTTCAATATTACTATTATTATCATCATTATTTACAATAATCTAATTAATTTTTACTTATTTAATTAATGAATCAATTAATTAAAAGAAATAAAGATCCTACAGGTCGAAAGCAACTCACCTCCAGTCAGAGAAAAGTGATTAATGCACTTTAAATTACATTGACATTTAAACGTATTTGAAATAAAAGAAAATTAATCGAAAACACCAAGTCAATGCACTTATCAATAACCTATCGAATATTAGAAATAATAAACAATAATTCAAATACCTGCCAATTAAGAATCGAATAAATTAAACAGAAACTCTTCAAATTGAATCAATTAGTTGTGAAGAAATTAGAGAAACATGGCCATTATATATTAATTATATATATAGTTATAAACACTGTAACGTATAAAAGAGTGCAATCCAAAACATACTTCTTCAATTAATAAATTATTCAACAAAACATGAAACGAGACGTTTTCCGATAGACACTTTCGAAATATGTTTTGTAGGCAATCCTTTTCTATGTTGTAATTTTAAATGATAAATTTCAATATATATAATCACAATTCTTTTATTTTAATTAGTTTTTCTATCTTAATTAATGCCGAAACACAACAAAGAACTGTGATTGTACTTTTGTCTCAAATTCGATAATCAGCAGTGTAATTTGGAAAAATATAAAAAAATATACATTAAATTCTCATTAAATGCTGATAAAAAACCTGGATGTTTCTTTATCTTTTTGTTTAAATATAATCAATTTAAAACGAAGTATTACTTTTTCGATCGTTTTGTCTTCCTCCCCTTTTTTGTTGTAGTTTTTGCTGCTGATTTTTGAGCTTTTGACGTTGATATCTTTGAAGCTTTTACACCTACAATCAACCATTATTATTATTACAATATTAATAATAGAATAAATTAAATAATAAACTAACTTTCTTGATTTTTATTAGTTGAAACAGCACTCTTTCGTGCAACTTTTGCTAAAACACGCGCCTTTTTCTGATCGACAATCGGACTCACTTTATTATTATGATTTTGATTATCACTACGTCGTTTTAAACGATCAGTTCGACTACTTGTTGTAGCTGTTCCTGTAGTTGTTGATGCTGTCGTTGTTGAAGTCACTGTTAACTTTTTTGTTTCATTCGTTAATTTCTTTGTCGCTAGATTTCTTTTACGTGTTGATCTTTTATTCGTTTTTGTCTTTGCTACAATTTTACGAACTTTTGATTGATCGGGTGATTTTGTTGACAGATTAGCAGCAACAGATGTTGTTGTATTTGATTTTCTACCACTTCTTAATGAAGATGTAGCCCTACGTTTCGTACCTTTTCTTTTCTTCAATTGACTCTCTTCTTTATATAGCGAAACATCTACTACAATTCATTTTATTTAGATCAATCAAAATTAAGGAGTAATTTTATAATAAAACAAATTTTACTACAAACATCAGGCTATTCACTTCGAACTAAACATATTTTAAGGATTTAGGTTTTAGAAAAATTACAACCATCTAGCTTATTTGAAATTTGGTTTAAAATGATCATTTTTACCAACATTAAAAAAAAATTGTTATGCACAATTAGATGATCCTCAAGTCTTTCTAATGTAGCTAGAGGCCCTTTCAGATTGTTGAATTTCTCAAACCATTTTTAGAAGTTAGTAAACATAGTATAGTTCGACTAGTAGCTTAATAATTTACCAGATATTACAGAAAACTTACTTCCATCAGGGTGTTCTTCAGTTAACGAAGGCGATGTAACTTCACCTTTCTCAACAGCTAACGATCGCTTCAATATACTATCAGTTCTTTCTTTTTCTTCAGGTGGTAATCGATATTTTCCTTTATCTACACGTTCCAAATTTAAATTCGTTAATATACAATCGAAATCTATTAAAACATAATAATTAATTTTTTTTTTAAATAAACCATATAGAATTTTACCGGTATGATCGTAGAAATCAGGCGTATAAACCTCACCAGTTTTATCATTTTTATCTTGAGACAACCAACGTATACGTATTTTCGGTGAACTTTTATAAATATTTTGTACAGCTTGACATATATAAAAACTACCTTCTGAATTACGTACAGCCAAAAATTCATTTCTAAAAATAAATAAATCAATCCAATTTTTAATTGAAAATAAAATAAAAATACAAACTTATAGAAAACAATTAATTTATCATCATTATTCTTTGTTTTCGGTGTTGAACTAATTTTCGTTATAATTTCAATCTCCGGTAATGGACTTTGATATGGTTGAGTTCGTGTTCTTGTACGTTTACTTTTACCAATACCACTTGGTGATTTCTGTTGTTGTTGTTGTGTTGTTGATGGTGTTGTTTTTGGCTCATTTCTCAAGGTTTTTGTCGGTGAGTCATTGTCAGATTTTGGAGTTCTTGACTTTCTTGTAGGTGTTCTTGGTGTCGGACTTTGTTTAACAGGAGAATTCTTCTAAAATTTAACCATAAAATTTAAGTTTTTACTTTATTTAATAACTACCTGTTCTTTAATTTTTGTAATATTTTCTATATTTTCCTCTAAATTATCTTGCGTTAAATCCTCAATTTCCATTTCATCTTTATCGTCAGTTTCCTGATTTATTTCATTATTTGTTGTTGTAACTGTTGTTGTATCTTCAATTTGATCATTTTTTTCTGAATCTGTTGCCATTTTAATTGGTTCATTATTTGTTTGTGATAATACAGAATCAGTTGTTTTTTCTGTATCATTCTCTACAACTTCATTGTTTTGTTTATGTTCAGGTACAGATGGTGTAGAAGTTTTCTCTACTAAATCAATTGGGGGAGTTGTGCAAGTTTTTTCTTGTTTTGGAGTTGTAGTTATATGATTTTCTTGTTGTTGTTGTAAATTTTGGTCGGGTTTTTGTGGCGATTTTACCTCACTCGTACCGTTAGATTGGGGCTTATCTACAATCTCATTTTGGGTTGAAGATTGTTGTTGTTGGGATAATTGCGGTTGTGTTGCCGGTAAACTTTGAGTTACTGGAGGTATCGGATTCTGTAAATTGTCGTGTTTAATTTTTTTAATTGTTTTAAAAAAATAATTAACTTACAGGTGGATGTCCGAGATTCGGCTGATATCCTCCTGGGTAAGTTGTTTTTTGTTGTTGTGTTGTTGTTGTATACCCAGTATTACCACTATTTTGATTAATATTAGGTACTGGATGATTACTAGCCGGTATTGTTGTATTATTCGTGTAATGTTGTGATGCATTTGGAATATTCAACGAATAATGATTAGACTGATGTGCCGGATTTGGTAATAATTGTTGATTATGAGCAACATTCGGATTATTGTTGTTATTATTATGAGGTAAATTAACTAAATTTTGTGGCATATGTTGTTGTTGTTGCTGTTGTTGTTGTGTTGTCGTATTAGCAGTTGTTGTCAATGCTTGTTGTCCATATGTTGTACTATTTGACGAATTTTGCGAATGCATCTGTTTATTATTTAACTGTGTCGGAACTGATGTGTTCTGTGGTCCTGTTAAAACAGGTTTCAATGCAGAATTCATTGTTGTCGCAGTTATCATTCAATAATTAAAATCTACGGAAAGAAAAAAAATTGTAAAATATAAAATTGCCCTTGAGAGAGGACCCCTGAGGCAGATCGGTCATGATGATACATACACACAGATACACTCACACAAACACACATACACACGTATATAAAACAGCTCCGGAAATTTTTAGAATAATTCCCATAAAAAAACAAAAAGATGCCAAATTATTTTTAATTAAATACTAAAACGAGTCAGCTGAATGTATTTTGGGGGGGCAAAAATGATATATTGAGTATTTTGACAGCGAATATAACCCTGTCGGACTTTGTAATTTGGCGGCCGGTCTATCCTACATAAATAATCCATATCGGCCATCATAACAAAAACTATTGATAACCCAATTATTAATAATAATCGCTATTTATATGACGCGAATTATCGGAAAAAATCAAACTTTTATTGTTTATGGTTGTTTAAAAAACATCAGCTTCAGGCAACGATTTCTCAACATTCAACACCACTCGCAAAACAATCAATATAAAACTCAATCTGAATTTAATCAAATCCATATGGAAATATTCAAAAATTAATATTTAAATTAGAAAAATACTTACAAAAAATCATTATTACAAATTCCTTTTTAAGCTTTAGAAAAAAATCCATGAACCAACTTGAGAACACTTATGGCGTCTATGTCGCCATTCGTACACCTTCTTCGCACTGTTGCCAAATACCATTTACCATTAACTCTCCATCCTTGTCTCTCTACCACTAAAACCAATATACATCTATCCTTGATGATTACGGAATCCGACAACCTAGCAACAAAACTAAAGCGTAGTTTACATTATTTTGCCTAGAAAAAAATTATGAAAAAATTATCAAAAAATAATCTAATACAAACATAGATTCCACAAATATAAATCGATATCACTTTTCTCTCCAGTCCTATTATCAATTAATCAGTTTTTGTTTCGTTACTTCAATTATTTCGAATATTTTCGTATGAACAAATAATTTAAATTATTCATTAATGTTGAATTTGATGTATTCATAATAATAGTTCTAATGGAATTTATGGTGTTAATTTAATCGTTGATGGAGTTAATCATTTTTATTTTGTTTATTTTTTCATTATTATAATTCTATTGTAAACGTACCTTTATTTGAATGACAATTGACTAAACATAGGAACGCCGAACAACGTTGCCATATTGCTGTTTCCTCATTAATATTTGAAAAAAATGTCGTTAGTATTATATAAAGGCGCGAAATTTAAAAAGTTGGATTTTTTTTAATAGAATAAATATCAATAGAAATGTGGTTGAATAGATTTATTTATAATAGAAATAATTAGAATTAGGGTTACACAGAAAGGAATAATCATCAATTTTATTATAGTTGTAATTTCAATTAAGTTACTAAATTAGTAAATTATTGCAAGTTAGTAAAACTTAGGGACTCTTCTCTCGTTATGTTCTCGTAAATTTTCCATTAAGTTAATGAATTGAGTATAAATTAACAAATTATTGTGAAGTTAGGGAATTTTATTCTATTGTGTTTTCGTTAATTTTTGGCTGTTGAATTTCCTATGTATCACAATCAGTAATTCAATTGGTCTATTCTATTTTTTGCTAATATTTATTTATTTTTTATAATGTAAAGTTAACTATACCCTATTCACGATTCAATTGCGAAATTTTGAAATGACAGTTTAGAAGGTTATCCAACATAATTTCTACAGAGTAGCAAAATTTATAACGGAAGCTTATAAAGACAGAATGATATCTACTGTTGGTATCACTGAAAACATAAAATCCTACACGTTTGTTTACATTTTTCTTTCATTTTTGAAACATAACCTCAAAATATTTGTTTTCAGCGTTTTTTTTGAGGAGATTTTGTGTTTCGGTTGGTGCTTTTTTAAAATATAAATGTTTTAAAATAATATAAATTTTGATTTTTCCTCAAAAAAAAAATGTATATTCCCTCGAGAATTCAACCTATATGATTTGAATTTTTCCATGTTATTGTTGGGCGTACCGTACTACTTTCTACGCCGCGCTCAAATGACAGTTCTGTCGTTCTGTCAAAATTTCGCAATTGAATGGTAAATAGAGGATAAAGTTAGATCTAGTACCAATTTAAATTATATATCGATCGTTATATTATTGGTGATGTGGCAACGTCGAGATTACGTACCTGGAATTAGTAACGCCTCTACGGCTATCTGTCAGTGTAATTTGAATTGTGGACAATTACCACTTCACTGTCACAGTGATCGGTCAATGTGAAAATAAAATTTGTTGTAAAAAAAAAATTAACAACAAAAAATGAACAAAGACACTTAATCATCATTATTGTTCTAAATAAATTTGAATTAATTACAATATTTTGAACAATTGTTTAATCAGTGTCATTCATATCTGTTTCGATTTTCTGATAAAATTTAGATAAAACTTCCATACACTCGTAGATATAGAAAAAACTCACAATTTACAACATATATCTATACAAAAAATTAATTTTAATTTATGTAATTAACCAGAGAAACTACTGACGCAAATATTGAACAGAGATAGAGAGAAGAATCCTTCATGAAGGGTTATAATTTAAATTTCGTTCTAACAACAAAATGAAGACACCATTAACACAATCAAATAATGGAAATGTAAGTGTTAATGATAAAGCCAATACATCGGATACAAGGTAAACGAAATTTATACGATTTGTATTATGAAAATTATTTTTTTTTTTGTTTTTGTTCCATGTAGTAGAAGCCCCAATTCCAGTCCACGATCGAGCCCTCGACCGTCACCTCGACCACAGAATAAACGTGATCATTCCAAATCTGATACACATTTAACTGTTGATTATAGAGAATATTCACCGACAGGCGGCAAAAGCGATGGCTCACCATCGGTAAGTCCAGAACTTTGGGGCCCCATTCAGATGCTAAAGGAAGAAAATTAAACGTCGATAGGATTCACAGAGATCTTAACAGTATATGGCCCTGATTTCTCCAAATATTTATCGTTGATAATCTATATTTACCTTTTATAAAAACTAAGATTATGCCTTAGTCTTTTTTGTTAGTATTTATAACGTAAAATTATGGGAATTTTTCAATCTGTTTGTGATTTTGGGATTGTATTCTATTTTTTTTTATTCATTTATTAATTTGATTTTGTTCTTATTTTATTATTCTAGAGTCAAGATAGTTTAAGTGTACGTGGTATTGAAATTTCAACACCAACACTAGAAATCAATAAAGCAGAAAGTCTATCAACAACAGCATTAATAACAAACAATTCAACCAAAGATAATAAAAAAGATACAAAAAGTAATAAAAAGAAATCGAGTTGGTTCAATTCATTTTATCCAACATATAAATCACGTTCTGGCGATTTTAAACGGATCTTTAAAGAAGTACCAGATGATGAACGTTTAGTTGTTGGTAAGTAGAATTTTTTTTTTGTAGAAAATTCATCATAATTTCAATTTTTTTGTTTTCAATCGTATTGATTTGATGTTTGTTAGATTGGATTTGAGCCAAGATACATTTTTTATTATAATAATCTTGTAGATGATTCAAACAAACAAGAAAAAAACCGAAATAGGAACTTTAGAATTTCTATTTTTCTATTATTAGAAAGTAATAATTACAATTTCGATGAGTGAGAACGGGAAGAAAACGATTAAACACGTTGAATTGTTACAAAATTCAAGGTTCAATTCTATGATTACGACGTATTTGGACTTTTCGTTACAAATTTCTAATATAATTCCTATTTGTAGATAGAGTTTTATATTTTTAAAATTAGCCATTTATTAAATTTTATTAAGCAAATTTCGTGGGCTTATATCGAATTTAAAATGAGACTGTAAAAAATTCATTGAAATACCGTAGCTATATCAAAATCGACAAATTATAAGTAATTGATTTTAAAAATAATAATAATAAAATATTGTTTATAATTTTAATTTATTTCAAATTCGCACTTAAATAATTGATAAATTTGCAGTATTGCAGTTGAATTAGGAATAAAAGGAAGCCTTATTATAGAAATTAAATCGATTCGCATTGAAATTTTATCATTACGGATTTTTGTAATTTTCTCCTATTTAATTGAATTTCAAATAAATTATTGATATAGTAATAATACTCTTGACCTAGAAGGAGGATTGTTGAAACATTTTAATTTTTCATAATGTCTATTGTATCTATTAAATATGCTAAATTCTTTCTTTATTCAGTCGTATTCTGTAAGTTTTTATAGATCCGTTACCATGACAATGTAGATCTCTTTGAGTACATCATTCCTAATTCCCAGTTGTATTCTCTAATTTTAGTGATTCGTTACCATAATAATTTTGGATTTAGTTTTGTATCATTTCAACATGTGGTGGAGTTCTAAATAATGAGATAGAAGAGATTGTCGATCTCCAGAATTATCATAGTAACGAATTGTTAAAAGTTAGAGAATACGACTGTTCCACCATTATATTAATTTGTTCAAATATGCAGAAAATTTTTTAATGGTGGTTTTCCGGAAAATTAAGAGAAATGGCAAAGGTTTTCTTGCACAATTTTAAACATACAGAATTAAATATCGCATTTTCTGAAAGTTCTACATAGGGGATTTAATTTGGGAAACTTGCTATTCATTTTCACCTGTTAAATATAATTTGGGAACAGGTTTTTTTCAGTTTGGAGACGATCCTATGGACTTAAAGTTTCCACTTTTGTTACCGAATTCTCGTCCGAACTCTTAACGAGACTAATCTATTCAAGAAGATCGTTGACCTAGAACGTAGTCATGGTAATGAATCTAGCAAAAATTACAGAATACGACTGACCATCTACATAATTTAATGTGTCTCAGATTAGTTTTTAATGAGCACAATTATTTTTAATTAATTAGGTGATAATAATTGAGAATTAGATATTTGGCTTATCGAATATTTCGGTTAGGAAAACTGAAAATCTCTCTGATCAATTCTCTATCGATTAGATTCTTACCATTTTGTAGAACAATTCAGTCACATTTCCATCAGGTGTGATGTATTTTTAACCAAATGTCCCTTATCTTATCACACTTTATTACTCATTTCCTAATTATATAACCAAGTGTTATTGGCGTGACAATTTTTTTTTTTTTGGTTGTTGTATAATAATTTTTGCAGATTATTCATGCGCCCTACAGAAAGAGATTTTAGTACAAGGTAGGCTGTATGTTACACAAAATTATTTATGTTTTTATGCAAACATATTTGGATGGGAGACAAATGTCCAATTAAGATGGAAAGATGTATCATCGATAACAAAAGAGAAAACAGCAAGATTAATACCAAATGCAATATTAATATGTACAAGGAACGAGAAATATTTTTTTACAAGTTTCGTTGCCAGAGACAAAACATATTTGATGTTGTTTCGGGTTTGGCAAAATGCATTAATGGACCAACCGATGACACCCCAAGAGATGTGGCAATGGGTAGGTTATCTACTAATTTTATTAATTTTTCAATCAAATGTATTTTAGCCCAATACCAAAATAACATCAAATCAATCAAAAATATTTTCTCTATTAATTTTGTTCGATTGAATTTTATTTCAATATCTATTTTGATAACAGTGCTTCTTATCAGGTACATCAATGTTATGGTGATGAGCTCGGTTTAACTAGTGATGACGAAGATTATATAGCTCCTGGTACTGAGGAGGATAAGTTATCAGCGAAATTATCAGTTGAATCAATTTCTGAAGTATTATTATCAATACTTTGTATATTATTAAATTAATTTATTTGATTTAAAATTAGCAGGAGATCTGTCTACAAGATAATACAATCGAAAATTTAAGCATGGATGAGAGAAATATTGATGATGATATTAGTTTGAATATAACAAAATCTGGTAGTCCAAAACCGAATTTACCAAATAAATTACCTGTAGATATGTCCGATACAACTGAATCTGATGGTGAGAAACAACAAATAAAGTAAGTTGAATTTAATTTACAATTGTACATACAATTCTAAACTAAATCGTTAAATCGGTTTAGAATTGTTTAACTATTTGTTGAATGTTACGATTTTTGATTTATTTATTGATTTATTTATTTATTGAATAAACCTTTCAGAAAAATTCCAAAAATCTCCTTAACAATTTTCCCAAATAATCCATCATCATCATCATCATCTCTATATCCTAATGATATTGGTAATGAAAGAAAATTGCAGAGGGATCAGTAAGTCTCTGCTTTTAGACAAGCTTGTTTTCTACAAATTAACAATTTTGCACTACTTTAGTTATCGATTATTTTTAGTCTACTATAATTAATAGTCGTATTCTGTAAATTTTTCTAGATTCGTTACCATGACAGTATTATAGATCAACAATTTTCTTGAATAGACACTCGTATTCTGTAACCTTTTGGCAATTCATTACCATAACAACGCTGAAGATCGACAGTTTCTTTATAATAACCTGTATGATGAATTTCAAAAAATTGAGATAAAAACCGTCGATCTTCAGAGTTGTTATAGTAATGAATTACCAAAAGGTTATAGAATATGGCTATTAATTTGAAGGTTAATCTGGTCAAGTACAATTTTGTATAATTAGCACATTTGCTGTTCTATTATCGACAAATGGACACGTTATGCGTTGAATTTTAAAGAATTGAGTTTGGTATTCTCTAAATTTTTGTGAATTCGTTACCATGACAAAGCTGCAGATCGATAATCTCTTTAAGTAGAAATTTCATCTCATTCTTTAGAATTCCGTCATATAATTGAATAGAAACAAGAATAAAACAGATACTCAGTCGTATTCTTTAACTTTATGGAGATTCGTTACTATAACAATGCTTGAGATCAACAGTCTCTTTACAAATCTATCATAAATAGAATTGAAAAGGGTCAACAATAAAACCACCTCTAGTGTTGTCATGATCTCGAATCCCCAACGTTGTCATGAAAAAGTTAGAGAATGCGATCGATAATTCCGCACCTTAAAACAAAAAATTACTTGAATAAATTTAATTAATTTACAAATATCAATTTTGTACATATAGAATTAATATAAACGATGAAATTAAGGGGGCAAGTCTATTCAAGATTATTAATCTACAACGTAGTCATGGTAACAATTCTAGACAAAATTAAAGAATTCGACCATTAGTTTTTTGGTGGTATTCTCTAAATTTTTGGTGATGGCCACGCTGAAAAAGTGACTTATCTTTTTGCCTCTCTTTACAATTCCATTATATTTAAAAAGACTGTTAATCTTTAGCGTTGTCATGGTAACGTACCAAAAAGTTAGTGAATACGACTGTTTGTTTTCTTCTAAATAGAAAATTGTTTTCCAAAAATTACAATTTTAGATGTGATGTTAAAGTTCAATGTTCTTGTGCCCATGATGGACGTCAATTGGTTAACGAAATTATACCAATACATATTGATCAATTATTCACATTGTTATTTACAAGTTCGAAATTCTATTTAGATTTTCATGCGTCAAGAAAAACAACAGATTTAACACAAACACCATGGACACATAATCCTACTGATAATAGTAAAAGTCGTATAGTTAATTCAACTGTTGCTATAAATCAAACTATGGGCCCCAAATCTGCTCAAGTTACCGAAACACAAGTATTATTATTATTATTCGAAACATTTTTGATTAATTTATAAACAATTTATATTTAAACAAGTGTAGGTGATGCTTCCATGTAGTAAAGCCGGTTATTTATATTCAATCGATATCGATACAGTCCATGCTGGTATACCGTATGCGGATAGTTTTATGATTTTAGTGCATTATTGTATGCAGAAAATATCAGAAAATGAAACATCATTGATGGTATTTGCACAAATTAAATATAAAAAATCCGTATGGGGGCTAGTTAAAGGTATTTCTATTTGAAAATCTTCGATTTTTTATAATTGTAATTAAATTTTAGGTATGATTGAGAAAAGTTGTTGGGGTGGTTTAGAAGATTTCTATTCATCGTTAATAAAATCACTACTTATTGAATGTGAAGAATCAGCACCGGATGTTAAACGTAAAACTCGCAGAAAACGACGAATTCACAGTATGCCCCGACCGGGGGATGATGATAATCGTAATTTAATCGGTGTTTCAAACCGTACAACTTCCACTGGTGTTCTCAGTTCAGATGTATCAACAATGATTGTATTTATTGTCTTAATCTTATTAGTCATTTTAAACGTTTTGTTGTATATTAAATTATGGTCGTTAGAAGAGGCGACACCCTATACGATTCTAGATTTGCACATGTTAAAGTAATTTCTAATTTTTATTGTGGGCGTTCTATTAATTTTGTAATTTTAGAGATCCACCGAAGAATCATGACGATTGGATTAAATTATTGCAACAACAGGAGAATTTACATTCTGTTGAAATACAGAAATGGCAACGAATTTTGAAGAATGCTATTCGATCATTGAAAGAAGTAAATTTGATTTGATTCGTTTTAAATTCAATTAATTATTCCTATTGTAGAGTGAAGAAGCTTTAATTGAATTACAACGTTCGATAAGTCCAGCTTATACAAGTAAAGTCGCTTCGATATTAGAAAATCAACAAAATTCTGATCCATCAACACGGGAAGATTTATAAATTGTTTTTTCTGTTTATCATTGCACAGTTTTAGGATTTTTAGATTTTATCTATTGTTCCTGTACACGTTACGCTAGTTGTTTTAAATAAATTGTGTGATAATTATTTTCAAAATTTCTAGTTTCCAAAGAAAACTAATTTAAAATGCCTTGAAACTGTTTTATTACCAAATTTCAAGATTTTACAACATTTTTATAATACAATGTTATGTTTTAATAATAATTCACTTGTCCTCTGGTTTAGCAAACACTAGTGTATAACCACATTTACCGCAATAG
Organism: Mylabris phalerata; assembly: GCA_020740385.1. Taxonomy (NCBI): domain Eukaryota; kingdom Metazoa; phylum Arthropoda; class Insecta; order Coleoptera; family Meloidae; genus Mylabris; species Mylabris phalerata. The sequence continues at coordinate 503,337 of JAJEOX010000299.1, read as the reverse complement.
TGGCGATCTTCCATGGCAGCCATGAAAACACCAGCACCACACTGTTCACCAGGACATTCGCGTCTCAATCTGTGAATTTTACCATTCTCGTCTACCTACAATTATATTAATTCGTTAATATAATTTAAAAAAATATCTGGGTTATTACTTTATAAAATTTCAATACGGCCAACTTGACCTTCTTCTTCTTGTGTTTAATCTTTTTCGGTGTTGAGTAATTCTTCTTCTTACGTTTCTTGGCACCACCACGTAATCTCAATACAAGATGTAATGTTGATTCCTTCTGTATGTTGTAATCACTCAACGTACGTCCATCTTCCAATTGTTTACCAGCAAAAATCAAACGTTGTTGATCTGGTGGGATGCCCTCTTTATCTTGGATTTTAGCTTTAACATTCTCGATTGTATCGGATGGTTCGACCTCTAATGTGATGGTCTTGCCGGTTAGAGTTTTCACGAAAATCTGCATCTTGTGGAGTTATCCGAACGAGCTGTCGATAAAACAATCGTTAGAAACCTCACAAATCAAATTTAATCGTAAAGGATTATACAGAATAGGCCAAATTATAGCAACGATTTTATTTGGAAAATTAAAATTACACCAATAATACAGCATTAATACATCCGTCATTTTCCGGATTGTTAGTAACTTGCGCATATTTCCCCCAAACAACTTTACCAGCTTGCGTGACTAAACCTAATTCAGATATATTAACTTCAATTACTGTCCCTTTCGTGATAACACCCAAACTTGTAAACATTGGCGAACTTGGATTCTTTTTCACCCCAATAATCGGTAAATAAAACGTTGCTTTCAATTCTGGATGTGTAACGTGTGCTTTCTTGAAACGTAACGCCATCGGTCGTATAAACCGTTCAAATTTCGGTGGTTTTCTCGTGAAACCCTCCCCAACATAAGTGACTTTAGTCACCATACGTTTCCAAGCCTTTTCGTTTACTTTTGCCAGATTTAACGACTTTTAAAACTTCAGCATCAGCTTGTGCACGTACTTTCGGTATTGGTACATCCCATTTTCCCGGCTTTCTCTTTACGTTTCTGTTTTATCATATTCGATAAGATTTTAGCCCGTGATTGTACATCACGATCCAATAGATAAACCGGCAGAGCACCTTCGGCGACTTTTTCTGTTTGTTTTTGTACTTTCTTCTCTTCATGCGCTTTAATTTTCTTTTTCATCTGTATTTTCTCATTGCGACGTTGTTTATTGTAGATTTTCGCTTTGATACCGCGTAGACTACGGGCGACTTGGGAGCGTTTGTGCGGTTCACGGGCTTCACGTTTACGTTTACGTTCTTCATAATCCAAACGACGACCGTGTAATTTACGGTGACGCTCTATATATTCGTTTTGTGGCATTTTGTTCTGTTTTTAAAACTGTAACAAGACAAGAATACAAAATAAGTTTAAACTAGTGTGTTGAACCATATTCAAAACAATCTTTGAATATGACTATAACACACAGAATTTGCCAAAATATTCCACTTACCTTCAACTATTTGACTATAATAGTCATATTCAGAGATATGTATTGATTAATTTTAACACAAACAATAACGACCGATTTATAACAAGACAAACCATGTGTTTTTTAGACAAATCGGAAAAATCGATATTCCTTCGATATACGTAAAATTTATTGATAAAATAATTGATAATGGTCGTGAGATTAATAAAATAATAATTTTCAATTAAATAATTTGTTAGTTTATCAATAATTTAAAGAAAATTATGGAAAAAAATCGAAACTTACCTTCTACTCCACCATGACACGCTATGAAAGAGAGAAAATGACAGCCGGATATCAGAAGTAGCGTTCCTATTTCCGCCATAGCCAACCTAACTACAATAAAAGACTAGAATAGCAATTAACATTAAAGAATTCTAAAAATTTAATATTAATAAATTAAAAAAAATTCGCTTGATCTACTGTTACTCGCATTAAATATAATTGTTTTTGCTATTTTAAAATAATATTTAAATGAACAAGAATAAGCGACAAAATTCCCTAAATTTTCTTGTAAGTTTTAGCGGGATTTTTAAAAATGAAGTTAATGATGAAAATTGAGGTGAATTCAATGAAATACAATTTCATAATTGTAGATTTATTTTAAAAATGATTAATACATAAATAAGGCACTGTTTGGATCACAATGTTTAATTGCAAAAAATCTTGTTAAAATTACTGTTAAAATTCAATTAATTCTTTTATACACAGCCTTTGTATGTTTTAGTTTTTTTTTCGTTTTCCTCAATTTTAAATCTTAACAGATCGAAATATTCATAATATCGTTCCTTTTAACTGAATATTGCATTAACATTAATAATAATAATAATAGTAATATATTTTTAAAAAATGGTAGACATTAGATAATAATAATCAGACTTTTACACAATACTACGGTTATTACAAATTGGATAATAAATAATACGGTGTTAGAAAAAAATAATTAAAATAAAAACACCATTACTAAATTAAACGAGTTTGTTTTAAATAATGTATTAGTAATAAATAAACGAACCTATATTGAGCTATTGTTTGTACCATATAAGCTCTCTGATGGCGTAACAATTCCACCACTCGTGGTACACATACCTCCTAACACAATAAAATTATTATTTAACAAAATTTAATAATAAATTTCTGATAATACTACCTGATTGTGATCAACAGTATACAATAATAAGTCGCAAAGTATTGTTAAACCTGTACGTCCAACACCAGCTGTACAATGTACCAAAATTGGTGGATTTTTATTATGTCCTGGTGGTATTTCACTCATTGAATGTTGTTGTACTGATTGCATCTCTTCTAGAAAACCCAAAAAATGCGATACCGAATTTGGACAACCTTGATCACCCCAATCAGTATAATGTAAATGCCACAATGTACGATAACGACGCGATGATACATGACATAAACGCACTTTACTCGTTATACAATTACCGGAATTTTGGGAAAACTCCCACCAGACTTGATATTCCTATTTAAAAATACAAATACTATATTAGCCACTGGAAAGCATATAGTTTACCATATGGAAAAATTTTAAGGATTTATAGAAAGCCCATGGATTTTAACAAAATTTGAACCCCGTAGCTTAACGGAAAGTTGGCCAAAAAACGCTCGTTTTGAAGTTTCATCAACTTTCAAGTTTTGTTAAAATGATCTTCATAAATGCTTAAATATTTTCCACTTGTTAAATAATGGGAGTTGCCATAAAAACGGTAAACTTCGAGCCAATATCGTTTTATACAAACCTGTCCTATGTCTATACAACGTTCCTTAGCATCGGGCATATAAGCCAAATCTTCAGTTGGATCGGTCAATTGGACAATCAAATAAACCTCAGCTTCCCATACGCATTGCCAAAAATACGGCAACGTGAATTTTGTTGGACCTTGGGCGGCTATATAGAAACGTTGTTTACTACCAACTGTAGCCTAAAATAATACAATAAATTAAAGAATAATTTCGAAAAATAACCGTTAAATTACCGTAATATGAGAGGCATTAATATAGCCGAATTTATTATTTTTACTCGGTGTAAGTCTTAAACGATTATCTTCATATGGTAATACATCTTTGAAACGATTAAATGGTGTATTATCACGATGACTAGCTGTTGTAAAATCAGCATTCTGTTTTTTCTTTGGAATTTTATCAAATTCGAAAAATAACTGACTATCACTCAACTTATTCTCCAACAGCTGGCACTACAATTTGATAATTAAAATAAATAATCAACTCTAATAATTATTAAAAAAAAATACCATAGTTTCTTTGCTGATGGAAGGCGGTAATGGATTAAATCTCGGCAAACCTGTAGACCACCGATGTCGATTATTATTCGAATGATTCTTATCTTTCTTGTCTTTTTCACGGCCCAAAGTAGCACTTTTAATTTTCTCACTCGATTTACTACGACCTATCAATATACCCCAACGTTTCTTCTTCGATTTACTATTATTATTACTGTTACTATTCGAACTTGTATTAGAAGTTGAACTAGTTTCGAATGTTGTTTCATTTACAAGTTGTTGTTGTTGTGGTTGTACAGTGAATGTTGTATTTAAATCGGTTGAATCATTAAATAGAATACTACTTAAACCACTTGAATTCGCAATAGTCGCATCTTTATTAACAATAAACGTTTTCGATGATGATGTTGTTAATGATGAATCATTCAAACTTGATAAATCTTGATTGGAACGATTCATAACTTGTAGTTGTAATTCATTTTTTGTTGATTTCGTACTAGAATTACGTCCAATATTTGCATATAAAGTCTCTTTACTATCGTGTTGTTGATTTGTTGTTAAATTTAAATGTTGAAATTGTGTTTGTAATGCATTCACAACTGTATGATTAATAACTTGACTTATTTCCGGTGCTGAATGTATACTTTGTGTACGTACACGTATCTCATTACCATTATTATCATTATTATCATTCTGCCACGGTAGTGGTATATTTTCATAAATCGGTTCAGTTGAATTATTTAAATGTGTATTACTTGCTGTTATATTTGTTGAATCATGCGCAACAACAGCATTTTGATTTGTTGTAACAACATATCCGGAACTTGGTAGTTGGTTTTCTTGTAAAATTTGTTTCATATTAGCCGGCATACAATAAATTATATTACCATGTTCATCATAAACTTTCTTTATATGTTTTGTTATATTTGGATTTTCAACAATTACAGCTTGCGGACGGCCTAACAAATTATTATTACCAAATATTGACGATAAATTCTCGTATGTACCATGTTGTGGTGGTAGATAACTATGCGAACGATGTACAGGATGTGTAATTTGTTGATGTTGTTGTTGTTGTTGATGTTGTAATTGTTGATTCGTATAAAAAGCTTGTCCGTAATGTTTCAAATATAAATTACCAGACACCAAATCAGGACTTGAACCACTAACAATATTATTTATAAAATAATTTGTCGGTTTATTATATTGTGATATACCAGCCAAATCTGGAGTTGAATTCGAACTAATTCGATTACTCGGATAAGGCGGTGGTGGTTTATATAAATGTAATAGCCCAATATTATCCATAAAATTATGGCGATTTTCATCGTGGAAATTTATATTGTATAAAGACGTTAAAAAGTTCTTTTGTTCGATATTATTATGTGTAACATCCGGATATCGTAAATGTTGTGTATAAGCATCATTTTGATGAATTTCCGGTTGTGAACTATACAAAATTGTCGATTGTTGTTGCTGTTGTTGTTGTTGTTGTGATTGTTGAACTGTTGTTTGTGATTCATTAACACGTGTTGATATGGCACTAGATGAATTACGATATTTTTGTTGTATTGCCGTTTCATAATCAGGTGCTGGTCGATACGATGGTAATAAACTACGTAAAACATCGATATTCGTTGGTTTATTCAAATCAAGACATGATGTTGATTGGGCACGTTGATTTAAACTTTGCGTTGATACTGAACGATCCCATTGATGTGTTGGATTGGTTATATCTTCATAACTATCCATTTGTCGTAATTTATCCTAAAATAGACAAATTTTAAAACTAAATTAAATCATTTTTAAATTCAAATATACCTCAATTAATGATTGTTGGAATACCGGTGGTGGAGGTGGTCCTTTATCGTTTTGTTCATTATTCATTTCGTATTGTCGATAAAATGTGTGTTGTAATACACAAAATCGCCATGCATTTTTAGCACTTTCAACATCAGCAAATTGAAAATCAACTTTTTCCGATTCGATAGTTTCAATTGTAAAATCACGTTTATGATTTATAACATTCTTAATATCCGTCCAACTATTTACAAAAAAATATAATTAATTGAAGAATACTACAGAGTTTACAGTTCTTATGGCAACTACCATCATTTGAGCAATTCGAGAAATATTTTAAAGATTTACAAGAGGGTGTTTGGAGATCTTTTTGGCAAAATTTGGGCCTCATTTCTAATCATGTCACGATTCTTTGAAATGAGTCAAATAACTTACAAGGCACACAACTGTCCCTCTCCGACTTTAATAAAATTTGGTATACAGGTAGAGCTTCAAAAAATAGTCGATGCATATTTTTTTTAGTTGACCATATTTACTTTAAGGGGGTGAAATTGCCTCTTAAAGTTAACCTCCAAAAACACATTTTAGCTATATCTCGAGAACGAAACAAGTTATCGAATTCATTCAAAAACTAAAATATTACACACAATCAATACTATCTTATGAACTAGCAGACAATAACCCTCCAGTTTGCGGAGGGTGAGAAATACGTGTGGGGTGGTACTTTTTTGCTCCCGCTGGTCACAATTTTAGGAAATTCAAGTTTTTCTCCTCATAATCATAAACTTTATAGAAAAACTAAAGTTACCTGTTTTTGGTTTTTTCGATTCATCGCCTATTTAAAGGGTTGCAACCCCCAATATATTATAACGTCCAAATTGAATTATTAGTAATATTTTCGTATCAGGACTAATCAAAAGCTAAAAATTTGTTTATAATGATCATTAATCGATATCATGAAGAATTTTTAGGATTGTGTATTGGAGGATAAAAATAAAAATAGTATTTCAGTTTTTGAAGGAATTCGATATCTTGTTTCGTGTTCGAGATATAGCTAAAAATGTGTTTTTGGAGGTTAACTTTAAAGGGCAATTTCACCCCTTTGAAGTGAATATGGGCAACCAAAAATGCATCGACTATTCTTTGAAACTCTACCTGTATACCAAATTTTATTAAAATCGGAGAGGGACAGTTGTGTCCCTTTCCTTGTTAGAATGACTTAAGAAGGTAATGAAGAAAAATACAAAATGTATATGAAGGGAGTATTCTTAAATCATTCTGAATCATCTTTCCAAGATCGCAACTTTAACTAAAACGAGCGTTCTTATCAACTTTCCGATGAGCTATAAGATTCGAATTTTGGTAAATAATCGGAAGCTTTCTATAAATTCTTAAGATATTTACAAATCGCTCGCAAATAATAGGAGTTATTATATAAACTATACGGGATGAACCAAGAAGATGGCCCATTAAAAGTATAAGTTCTCATTGATAGAACCCGCTGAGATTTAGTGTTTTTCCACTATTTCTATAAAATATTTTCGTTGTTTTATCATTATGATTTTAATTTTTTTACCAATTAGAACTTATTTTACTTTTAATAGGCCATCCTCTTGGCTCATCTGTTTGATTAACATTGTATAAAGATAGTAATAGAGAAAAATTACCCATAATGTCGGCCCTCCTTTTCCCCAGAATAACCAACATAGACTTCAGTTAACGATACACTAATTATAGCATCATCACCTAAACGATCTTTAACCGCATAAATCTCCTGTCCGTAACCTTCTAATTGTTGACAAGCACATATATAATACTCTTCAGCTGTACCTTGTGGTAGATTATGTAAATTAGCATGTTGCCGACTAGCTGCATCCGTTAATGATTCTAATAATACTGGATCAGTAAACGTCTAAAATTAATCGATTAAACAATTAAATAATCAATTTTAATAATTAATACTTTTGGGAATAATTGGAAATCTTTCAAATAATGAGCAGTGTGTCGTTCGGGATCAAAATTACCAAATTCAGCTTGCATCGAATAACTGGCTAATTCTACAGCCTGTTGGGGTGTACACGATATACGGCCTTCAATTACATCCATTTTTAATTGCAAGAAATAGTGGTATCTATTGAAAATTATCAATAAAGCAATTAATAGAAATAATAGAGATAAAATAGACAAACCGTGTAACTTCATCGTTAATCAAGCGTACTCCTGATATTATATAATACATAACACGTAAATAACAACATAATCCACGAGCATACTTATCCAATTGTCTTTTAATCGGACGATCCAATTCCAGCCAATATAATTGATTTTCACTATTACGGCTCATATATTGTAAGCCGAAGAATTTTGGTTGATTTAAACATAATTTTTGACAGACAATATCTAAACAATCTTGCCCAGTACTTTCTGATGATAATGTACATTCAATATTTGTACCATCTAACATTTCAACAGATATAACAAATAGTGATTTGGAGGCAACACTATAATGCCTGGATTTCTTCAATTTCAACTTAAATGGCATCTTGTTGTTTTATTTACAATACTAAACGGTCTGAAAGAATTTCAATTAAAAACTGATACATGGTGATATAAGGGGTGGTGATATTTAATATCAATTCGACTTGGTGTTGAATCACTTGAAAAAAGAGAGAGAAATTGCAAATAACTCACCTATTACGTTAGATTATGGATTAATTTGAGCAAATAGTTCTATTACGCCTTCTAAAGATTATAAAAATAAAACTTATTTATATTCCATTCACATTTTTGACAGCAAAATGAATGGTATGCAAAAATCCGTTTGTATCGAAGTACAGGTAATGAAGGCACCTGTTCGTGATTACAACCACAATATAACACTAGATGGCGTTTTTTGTGATTTATTTCTAGAATTTAATCACAATAAAAACCCCATAACAATCCAATTTTAAGAGGATTTTAGATCTAGGTTCAACATTCTAACGACTATTCGTTTATTGAAACATTCGAAAAAGAAAACGCAACAAATAAATTAATTTCTAGCCCCCCATCTACAACACAAGCAAAATTGCACCGGTTACAGCAGACAATCCGGCCATGACATAACCAGTCATGTAGATTTCTTTGAGTTTAAGGAAATATCCGAAATCCCAACACAAATGTCGTATACCATTCCAATAGTGATAAGCTAGCGGGAAGGCTAATGACGCTTTTACTAAAAATAATAAAAACCCATAATTGGCTAAGGCATCAATGTAGTGCGGTATTGAATCTGGTAGAACTAATGTACCGAAACCTATACCGAAAAGATATCCACTCATCACCATACCTACAATAAGAAATAATTATTTTCAAATTCAAACGATTTTACGATTATTACCAGTAGCACGATGGGTTATTGATAGCATACTGGTTAGTTGTGGGGCGTAGATTGTTAAATGTGGGGACATTGGCCGGCCGATTTGCATATTTTTCTCATCATGCCCTAATTGAGGCTCAGGTTCGGCAGGTTGTGGACGCAATGTAACCGGCCGTATTGCCGACAACATTCCTGATTTTTCATTACGAAGAATTTGATTGAGTACTTGGCGATTAGCTAACCTAAAATATTACATAATATCAATATATATAAAGCAAATCGAAAATAACGAAATAAACATGTAGAATTCAAATATTTAATTTTATTTTTGAAATTCAATCAAGATTTGATGAATTATTAATTAAATTCGAGAAAAAAATTTGAAACTCTACCTGAAAATCGACGCCATTTTCAATTCTCAACAAAACAATAGACAGTCTCCTCAACGTTGCCGAGGCGTCTAAACAAACTAATTTGAATATTTAAAAGTAAATATTTAATCATTAGAAATTATCACAATTGTATTTTTATCTACAGGAAACTGAGATTAACACGTATTTAAAATTAATTATAAAATAATACTTTAGAATTTAACATTATTAGCAGTTGTGAAAATTTGGCAACAAGGTCTCTTTGAAATTACATAATAAAAAACCGTAATTATAGTCGTAATTTTGTTCGTAATTTGCTAATTTAATAATTATTTCGAGTTTTATATGAATATTTGTCATTTATTTTGCAATTTACATTTATATTTTTGTTTTACTCGGGTGGTAGTCTTGGATCACCGACCAATCAGCTTGCAGGATTTTAAAAAATAAAAGCAGGCTGTGTTGTTTGTGTTTTTTTTTTCAGTTACGTCCATGGGTATTCTCATTTAAGCGTCATTTGCTGAAATTCCTGAAAAGCTAGCTCTATTTCAGTGTTTTTCCATAATTATTTTGAAAGAAAACTGCAATTATTCTCTCAAGTAAGTCGATTTAAATCTTTTTATAATTATGGAAGTTACTGATTTTAATAATAAAATTTTGGCGCCGCTTCTGTTACTTAACCTCCACATCCGACTGTTTACAGTCTTTCGATAAGCTTTAAAACGATGCCAACATCAAGATCGGCAACAAAATCGGCGACAACGGACAAACCGAAAACTCCAACGAAACCGAAAAGTCCAAGCCGCAGAAAAAGTCCAACTAGGATAAAAAACGCATCATCTTCATCGGTGACCAGAACAATAGTAACAAGGCAATGGAAAGAAGAGGAGAATATCAAATTATCACCACCACCATCATCATCAACACCGAAAGTTTTATCACGTAGAAGTCCAATTCGGAAATCACCAACGCGTACCTCGAAATTGAAGCAAAACGTTGAGAAGTTCTATTCGGAAGCACGACCGTGGCAGTCTCGAAAATCAGTGGATGTTGATACCGATTCAGATAGTGCCGAGAATAAGATGGAAATTAAAGAGAAACCCAAGGCTACAGTACGGGCACGTACTCGAAATCTCGACGATCAATACGATGTTTGTATCTAATTTATTATCATTAATTTTAACGAATATTTGATGATTGTAGGAAACCGACGATATTAGAGATTCGGTCACTAAAGATTTGTACCGACGTTCAACCAGCCACGATATCGAACGTATAATCCAATTGAGACATTTTAACACTTATACGAGAAAATTAGGCGAATTCTCGGATGATGATGATCATCAATATCGTAAATACGAACAAACAAGTAAATACGAACAAACAAAACGTCAATCACCATCGATTGATCGTTTTGCTGATAAAAGTAGCGAATTTGGTGGTCCTTTGGGTGTTTTATTATTAATGACTTCAGCAATATTGAGTTTATTATATTTATATATAATGTGTAATAATGTACAGTGTACATATACACAATTACCGGATTTAAAGCCCTACTATCAATTATCGACATATTTTAACGCAATCTCATTTTTGGGCTTAATAATCTATCTCAGTTTAATTGCAATATTATCAGTGATACCATTCGGTGGTAAACGAGTTTATGGTTTACCAAATCGACAAGGTAAACTGTTTTATGTCGTGAATGGTTTATTTATAATGGTTGTTATATCATCAATTGCAATCGGTTTAGAATATTATGGAATTGGTTTATTTGATTTTCTAGTAGAGCACACGTTCCATCTTTTAATTTCAGCAATGATTATTGGATTTTTATTGAGTAATTATGTGTATATTCGTAGTTTCTATGTACCATTAACTGCATTAAATATGCACGTGATTAATAAGAATCCAATCTATGCGTATTTTTTGGGACGTGAGTTAAATCCAAGAGCTTTCAATTTGCTCGATATAAAGATGTTTGTTCTTCGTTCAGCAATGTTTGGAACTGTAATTTTGTATTTAAAATTAATTTAAATTTGCTTAATAATATTACGTTGTAGGTAATAATGGATTTTGTTTATTTGTATAAAAATTTAGATTTGAAAATTACTGATGATTTTGAAATTCAATCATTCAATATTCGACCAACGTTATTTTTATTTGTTTTATTGCATACGATTTATTTACTAGATCCATTTGTATTTGAAGAGGCATGGCTTACAACATTTGAAACACAATATGAAGGTTGTGGTTTCATGACGGCTTTTGGTCATTTAATTTATCCATTTATGATGATATCGATGACCAAATATATAGTTGATTTTAATATTGAATTAATTTATTGGAGATTGATTTTAATTGGTTTACAATTTTTGGTTGGCCTTGTGTTGTTCCGTGGTAGTAATAATCAAAAGGATGCCTTCAGAAGGAATCCGTACAACCCAACCTTGGCTCGTGAGTATTTGACGATTTTTATTTATTTTTTTAATTATAAAGACAACATTAAAACCAGTTGGTAACCTTGATGTACTAGTAACTAGTTGATTGAAGGACACAAATACGGTGTAAATAAGAAAATTATAAGTAAAGTTTATGAAATATTGCAGATTTGGAGACGATATCGACAGGTCATGGTAAAAAATTGATATGTTCCGGATATTGGGGTATTGTCCGACATCCGAATTATTTAGGTGACATTTTGATGAATCTATGTTTTGCTTGGTTTGCTCCTTTCGTATTACCTTCAATACCTTATTATTGTATTATTGTATTATTGATTCACCGTTCAGTACGCGATAATTATCGTTGTAAACAGAAATATGGCTCAGCTTGGACTAGATATTGTAATCGTGTTAAGTATATTCTTATACCGAAAATTTATTAATATGTTTTAATAATTTTAATACTAATTATTTTAAAGATTTTAATCGATTTATTATTCTGATAAGTTTCGATTTTAAGTTTTTAATTTTTACATTATTATTGTAATATTGAAAATACCTTTGGGGTATGATATAAAGTACAAATCGGTAGTTTGTACCAAAATAACTGCTCTCTTGTATCACTAATCAATTTTCATCACAATCTCATAAGAAGTAGTGATCTATTTTTAGATATTACCAAAACTGGATAGTTTTAAAAGACAGTTTTGTGCAATTATTCGTATTATTTCTGATATAATTAAAAAAAAGCATTTTTATGGATGTATTAGATTAAGTTTTTTCCCAATTTTAAATAGTCGAACATAGAAATATAGGAGTGAAAATACGTGACAACGGTATGTTAAATGGAGTGTTTATTTTAAGTAAATTTTAATAATAATAAAAAAATAAATAAACAAATTAATGAAATATTAAATTTAATATAAATACCTACAAAATTAAATACAACACGACATAATTATTGTTCTTGTATTCCATAAATGGTGGTATTAATTTTGCTCTCTTACAGGAGGTAGTCTTCGATTAAACTAATGGCAGTTCTGTTTGAAATTACAAATGAATAAAAATTCTATTAAACGGACGATTCATCAATGACTGTAATAACACGATTTGGAAACACTTTCCATTTGGAATTACTATTACTAGTAGAAACACCATTATTTTCATCATCATTATTTGTCTCATTATTATCGTTGCTTTGTGGAAGTTTCGATCTGGCCAACGACCAACGTCTACCCTTCCTGTCCAATATCACAGGCATTTCCGCAATTAAATTATTCTCAAATTCACTAAGCATTAAATAATTCTCGACTTTATTACACGATGTAATACAATCACCAATATAGTCTAAATCGTCTAAAATATTATCAGGCAAATCCATATCGGCGATGCCCTCTTCTGAAATACATGTCAATTCCGGCTTATCGTTCGATGCAATTATATTCTCAATCAAACCGGGCGGTTGGTTTGGAGCCAAATCAGCGCCTAGGACCAATGCGGCGGCTGCTGCCCCGGCTGTAACGCCGGCATCATTCTCCGGTTCTTGGGTGAATGATAATTTCCGGCGTTGCGGACATGTTTCAGAGACGCATAAATGTCTAGTGCCGTTCTCACGTGTATGTTTATGTCGGGAGATCTTTCTGCGATGCAAATCGATTAAGAATAGGGTTAAACTGCCGACTAGCACGCATGTTGAACTGAAATAATAGCCAGCACGGTCGCCGCAACGTTCGTTCATGTAACCTGCAATGAAATAGGTGAAATTTTTGTAGAATTGGTCGAGTAATGGGGGTGTTTACCTGAAAATGGCACGCCGATTATGATTGGAATCGCTTGGGAGCATTGCACGAAGCCCCAAGTACGTGCAAAGTTGCGGGCGCGGACTCTTTCGTACGTGTACATTTTTAACGAGTAGTGATAACCACCGCAAAATATCCCTACGATTTTTTTTAATAATTAAATTTTTTTAAATATATTACAGTGGTTCTTACCGTAAATCCAGGCGAACATGACATAAGCATGGTAATTGCCGCTGACAACTGTAAAGGCCAATATGGATAGACCGCACATGAAGACAGCAGTCTGGCATAAATATTGTCTTGCGATTCTGCATTCAGTCGAATTGTGTAAAACTAAAGTACTAAAGACAACACAACCGAGCGCCCACGCCAATCCCAGATACATCTGTAGGAAGACTGTTGAATCCTTTAGACCTTCAACTTCAGCTTGATAAGCTAAATAAAACAACGGTGTATTTATACCAAATGCACTAATACCAGTCGATACCAACAAGATTCGAACTGTTTTACTTTTCAATGTACTAAAATCAAAAAATGGTATTTTATCTTCAATTTTATTCTTATCTTTAATTTTCCGTTTCTGATTCTTTATATGCAGTATAGCCCGACGTTGCGGATGGTACAAAGACGCTGATCGGTAGAATGTTCCCAGTATAAAAGTGACGGAAATGGCTCCAGTTACAACTTGAAGGCCCAAACGCCAGCCCAGGGCTCTACAAAACAAACAAACAATTTGGAAATTTAGTCCAGACGTGTTGCAATTTACACTTTCCCTAGATTTACGACAATTTTATTAGAATTTTACGATTGTAATTTTATTATCTATAATTTTAGTTTTCATCAAATACCGACCCGATTGTGCTGCGGATAATGGCCGACATTGTGGCGATTCCTAAACCGCTACCAGATACGATGAAAATCTCAACGAATTCCCGACGTCGTTTGAAATATTGCGCTACCATTAATGTGGAACAATCACGGGTGATTCCAACGCCGATACCAACGACGGTACCATAACTGTAAGTATAATAAACGATACAGATCTGTGTGAGAACGGTGGAAAAACGACGATTCGATACTTGTGTTGAATGTATTCGTTTATGTTTTGATGTTGTTCAATGTGAAATACAAACAACAATATTTATTTAAGCGAGTTTTTCGTCGACCAAAACGGACGGTTTTAATACAATTACGTTGTGTGTATATGTTGAATAAAGCTGCTCGTTGATGAGATTTGTGGTGGCTGTCAACACAAACAGGTCTTCACGTTTGTTATTATTGTAATGGCCATTAAATGTAATTTTATTTTGTAATGATAATAGTTGTGAAGGCTATCTGATTGACAAGATCAACGACCTATTTGTGTGTATTTCAATAGGATACTTACCTAAAAAATAATTGATGAAATTGCGTGGCAAAGGACGTAAACAGACAACCTAACGCTGTAATGAGGCCTCCCATAACGGCTGTAACTCTAGTCGATTTCCGTCGACAGAACGCTATAGTTACTGGTGATATCAATAAGGCAACTCCTGTTGACATTGCTCCTAACCAACCTGAAACGATCAACAATACGGATAAATACATCGGTTTTGTTTTGGATTTATTTAGGCTCCTGTAGGATTCGTGTACCTGTTGGTTGTACAATAGACGGTCCGAATTTGTGCACAATTTCAATGTGCAATTGACCAACAGATGTGATTAGACCGTGATTAAGTATATGAACAAGAACACCAGCTATGAGAACAACCCACCCCCAACCACCTTCCGGATAATAGTGTTGTTTAAGGGTCAACAGTTGGCGTAAATCAGCGACGAGGCGTGCAGCTCGACTAGCTGGAGCATCATCCGCTCCAGAACCCTAAATAACCAACGATATAGATTACAGGCGCTTTTATTAAGTTATTTAGATCAAGATGAAACAGCCCCGAACGATTCTCGAATTAAAGATAGATGAACTAGAACAAGAATAAATCTATTTTCCTTATTTTAATCAAAACTTCCGCAAAAAAGTGGAAGAAAAGGGGAATAATTTATTAGAGTGTAGAATTGTTGTTTACGGCGTGGGCAGTTGAAAGCACCACTTTTATGAGTTTTTTCTTTTATTTTATTAGTTGTTGACAGTCGGAATCGCCGATTCTATTTACAATCTATGATCGGAAAATATCTTATTGTTTCTTAACAAATTATCAATTTGAATGAAACCTGTTTATATCCGTTGATCACTAGCTTACGTTGCAAATCACTAAAAGGGAAACTCGTAAAATTTACGGCCGACGTAATCTTTTATCGTCAACGAAACTGGAACTAATAACAATAGCTCTATTTTTTTTATTTGTTTTCTTAAAGTTTATACTGAGTGTCAAAGACTTGTTGTTTGTCTCGAGACATGAGAGAATTGCAACCGACACGCATTTATCAACTTTTCGGTCTCCTAAATGGAAACGTTATTTGAAATAATCAGTTTTAGAAGTTGACAAAACCAAGAGTATGGAGAGTAATCTAGAAAATTACACTTATAAAACCAATCAACTTTAATGCAAAGCAATTATCTCCTTTTTATATTAATAGAAGCGATGAAAACGAGAGACGATCGGAGCTGAATTTTGTTTGTTATTTCGTATTTTGATTGGCAATTTTAACCAACCCCATAATAACTGCCAAGTCCGGAATCGTGATGGGATAGATGCGGTAGTGATTGGGAGCGCGATAAAGCACCACGGCGTCTTTGTCGTTCATCACACGAGAGTTCTTCATCGGTCGTTGCCATGATGACGATGCCGATGTTGATGATGATGGTGAAGATGTCGTCTTCCTCTCTTCTGGACCGGCAGCAATGTCAGCTATCAATCGCATCTCTTCAACAGCATATGTGAAACGTTTTTGACGATGTCCGGTGTACCTAATACGATAACAGAGACTCGTTTGGACCGATTCCAACTGGCCAACAATCGATCCCACAAATAGACAAATTGATAATGTTGACAAAGGCTATTTTTATAATATTGCTAAATGAAATTTATAATAAATCAACAGACAATTTAATCTTTAAAAAAATAGAAATTGAAATAATTTCAAATTGATTGAAATTAGATTTCTAACACCCATAATGGGAAGTTGTACGAAAAAATCTACTAGTTATAGCATTGATGTCGTTCACCAGATAGATAAAACGATAATTTAAACCGGTTCTTTAAAAACGAACATAACTCTTACAGAAACGTCATATTTCTTTAAAATTCAACAAACTAATTCACCGTTACTAATAATAATTAATTATAACAAAAAAATTGTGTCAATTATAGCTCTCAGAAATGAGATTAACACCCCCTGAGGCGAAATATTGATTTATTCAATCGTTCCTTGTTTATATCCGCTAAATACTCGAATCAAACTAGTTGTCTTTCATCAATATAACATTAATTAACTTTTTCTAATTAAGAGCAATCTAAATTTAATGCCTATGCTCGACTCTTGCTGTTAAGATACAGTATCGATAATAGTCTTTCCTTAAAGAGATTACTTGGAAAATTTATAAATTCATTTCTTCAAATAATCATAAATAATTTCCCAATTACATTCTCTCAATTGTTGTAATTTCGTTCGATAGATTGTATGCATATTCTGGACTATATTGTTGTAAATAGAGATTAGCGCTGTCATAATTTAGGATTATCAACCATCTAAAATTGCACAAGGAAACAAACAGAAACATAAAATATTACATAAGTACACAACGAACCAACCGACCACTAAGTCTTTTCACATCAGAGAGCTTCTACAATTCCACTACTATTACAATAACAACAACGAAGATATCAAGAGGAAAGAAAACATTCGGAATTGTTTAACAAAAAGCATCTTCAGTATGCTGAAATGCAATAATAATAATGATAATAACAACAATATCAATGAGTTGGGCTTATTGTGAAAGACGAAAGTCAATTTTAGACTTGTACGTCTGTATTTACTAAATCTTGTTTACAATGCAACTTGCATTTGGTGGATTAAAAACATGAAATTGAATGAAACGATATAAAATTGCCCACAATTAACGAGCTATTTTGTAATAGAAACCAATATAGATATGTCTAGAAGTTTGATGGTAGAAAAATGAAGAGTGAATCATTTAATTGTGGATAATTGCACTTCAACTTGAGCCAAGTAGATTAAATGGACGGCAATAAAACAGAATAACAAACGTAAAGATCATTGTTGTAGTTAAAAAACCAGTTCCGTCTTATCTTGGTATTTCTTTGAAACCAGAAAGGATTTAATACACAAATACAAAGTTAGAATTAAATGTGAAATATTCGTCGATTTGAAATGTTTCATTCTGAAGATAATAGAGATGATTGTCGTTATTTTTAAGGCTATTAGGGATGATTTTTTTGCCATAACAACGAATTCGAGTTGGTTTATTACAGCAAAACTGAAGCGGAAGTCTATCAGAATCGTTTTTTCTTTAAAAAAATCCATATACATACAGTTTCCCTTATATTTGTTAGATAGACTGGGTTTTTTCGTTCGAATAGATAGGATTAAATTGGGGATACTTGTAAATTTTGTTGTTGAATTCAACTATTGAAACTTTTATTATTTTCCAATAAATACACGAAAATTTCCAATAGAAATCCGAGAAGGTAACAGACAAGTTGTTCAATAAAATTGAAAGTTAATGCGATTTTCAATATTGTCAAAAAAATTGATGCTGCCATATCGTTGAAAGTTGAGTAATCTTGTTTTTCCTGCTGTTTTCAAACAGAAAATTATTTATTTGGTGCTATTGTTGAGTTTTGAAAAGTTTGGTGATCAGTATAAATATCCGATTTGATTGATACGATATCGCTTTCGCAGGTTTTACTGAGACTTAAAGCGGCGCTTACACGCGAAAGTCTACATCAAACGAAACAATATCAAACCTCACATAAAGAAAGGCAAATTTCTAACATTCACTTCAATCATTTTACAAAATACCCCGAAGACATGCACACATTATTCGTTTCAAATGAGTCATTTCACACACTAAAGTGTGTCAATTATAATCTCGAATTTTGTGAACGAATCTGAATCAGTCGGAATTTACCCGACTTTCAGGTAGATTAATTGAGCTTCTTGAGCGTTGTGGATATTTTATAAATAGGAAAAATCGTGACTATTTTTTTCGAAAAGAAAGCCTTCAGACTTATTCCAAGAATTACGAATT
The DNA here is from genome assembly GCA_020740385.1 of Mylabris phalerata. Lineage (NCBI taxonomy): Eukaryota > Metazoa > Arthropoda > Insecta > Coleoptera > Meloidae > Mylabris > Mylabris phalerata. Next base: position 484,578 of record JAJEOX010000299.1, on the reverse strand, counting down.
CGTTCTTGTTTTCTATTTGTCTCTTGTGTTTCTAGGTGTGTAAAATCGACGACAAACTGTGAATATTACATGAATTTCTGTGATAAATTGGGCAATATTTGAATAATTTTTTGATAACAAAACAAGAATTCTAACAGTCTGTTGTAACACGAAAACTAAATTACAACTAGACACGAATTATAATCAATTTATAGATAAATACAATTGCAAAAATTGATGATTGCTATTTTTCAGGCTTACAAATAATTAAACCATAGTTCCTTGGCGATGTATTTGCTCGTTTAATAGACTACGCGTCAGTTGCTTGTCGTCTTCGCCTTGTCCTTTATCTTTTCACTTAAATTCTCGCTTGATTGACGACGAACCGATTGTAAGGTGAAAAGTATCGCTGTTTTTTTCCTCTCCTTTACAACACTCTATTTTAACGCAACACAACTTAACGTTAAAAGATTAATACGTTTTCTTTTCTCAAGTAGAGGAGAGTTGTGTCTTTTATTTCAAGGCGGCTCTAACTGTTGTACGATCATCAATCAAAAATTCTTCTACAAGAAAAGCACGTAGACAAAAACGCCGTTGAATTAGTTGAATGTCATCGAATTTAATGATAAGCCGGCATCGTTTAATCAACGAAATTTCATTCGCGGAATCTCCCTCGGACATGATCGAGATAAGAGGTCCTGATAGAGGTCCAGTTTCGCGTGTTTTTTTTTTATAATTCTTGTACATGTAAATGTTGTCCGAGCTCAATAAAACAAGTGGAAAGTCGTTGATTTATCAACTGGCGACGATATTAGGTGTGTGTTGTTGTTGTTGTTAAGCGGCTTGCTTTTCATTTTATAATTGTACAAAACAAAAAATCTGTTAGACTTATCGCTTAAGTATCTTTTAGCCTTAGATAGCACTAAATAAATCTTGCAGTTTTATACAAGGTTCGAATAGTCGTGTCGGTATCAGTACAGTATGGTTTGATAGTTTTCCATTTTCGCTATTAACAACAACAACAGAAAAACAACTTGATTTAGCAATTATGAAAAGAGTACAGTTTTTTTGTTCGTCTTAAAGGTTTATTCCATTTTCAAAGATAACAATAACGCGAGAATTATGATGGAGAGAAATGAAGCGAATTAGAGACAGATAATTTGGCGAATATTTATACGATTTAATAAAGTTGGACGGAAATTGAAGACGCCACACAAACTGCTTGAACGCAATTAACAACGGTACAATAAATTCGATACGTACAGGACATTGTAGTAAAGATTTTATAGACTTGAAATTGTACAAGTAAACCGAATTATTGGTGGCTTACTAGGGGGAAAAATACAGACGCTTTTATCGAGAATTCGTTTCGGATCAGTCAACAATGGAGCCACGAATAGAACAATCAACAACAGAAGACGCAAATTTTTCAGAATCATCAACTGGTGATGATTGAAATTTGCCTAAAAATTCAAATACAATCTAAACAAAATTTGCATCAAATGGTGGGCGGACAATAATCCGATTATATTCAATCAAACCGAACATAATTTACATATCAATCGAATCTATTTTTAATATCTATAATTAGAATCAATTTTTTAACTTGTCCTCTATTTTACACGCTTACGATTTTAATGGCCAGCTTTTTATTATTCGGCTGAAATAATTGCAACGATCCAAAGCAGTACGAATCGTTTATTTTTTCGTCTCTTCCAGAAGTAATGTCGGTGACTTCTCAACTTAATTACAAAATTTTCATTCCACCGAATTACCCAGCTTCATTGTCCATGTATCATTACAAGCGGCAGAAATACTCTGCTTAAAATTGTATCACGTATGAAGACGACAAACCGTTAAAAAAGAAGCCCCAATAAATCATAATTGGGCTAATTCATAAACGATCCGTTTTTAGCGCGTCCAATCGACAAACTACACCCGAATTTCGTATTCCTTTGGAAAAGGGTTGCCACAAAAAACCTATAATTGGGTAGACAATTTTGAATAAAAAAGCCAAGATAAATCTACGAATATACCGGTTTTGACCGCTGTTGGAAATGGTGTTAGCCGATATGGTGTTTTTAAATTATTATTGTATAAATAAAAGGCTGAAATTTTCAATATTGCAGACGGTTCCCGATTACGATCTAAAAATGGTGCAATTTTTACGTGTCTATTTGGGGATATTTGATGAACAGGTGGGCAATTTCAAGCGCTTTAAATTTATCCCAATTTAAGTAATCATTTTTTCCTAAAACTATCCCAATACTAATTCCAGTTATCAAGCATGTAAGCTCTGGACTTTCGTAGGGAAAAAATAGAAAAACTACAGTGTGATTAATGGATAGTTGGATTATCAATAAAGTCCATCTCGTTAATTGTTGAAGTTTAAAAAAACATAAAGAAGTTGTAGCGTAATAACAGCACCCAAGGGATTAAAACTCGTCCTATTTGAACGAAGAAGATATCAACTTCACTATTAAAAAAAGCGAATTTCTCAACACTCTTTAATGGAGAATATATGACTACGTATCGATGAAATTCAGTCTAATTTACAACGATGATATCCAATTTGGACGTTTCCATAAACAAACAAACTGATTTTTCAGACATTTCTTTCAACTGATTGTAAATAATCGTGACTGGGTGTTTTAATTTAATTTTAGACGGTTTCAACACAACGTCCAAAGTTTATTATTTTTGGACATAATATCAGTGTAGATCGGCATAGAGGACGTCGAATTTGTACATTTTGCAGCCATGTCTGGAAATTCGGTGATAGTAAAATTGGACTTCAGTATCTTGTAGGGATTGTTCAGGAAATCCGATTCTGTAAGGGGATAGAATCGGCTCAATTTCAATCAACACAATCCAGTAAAAACATTAACGATAAATCAATTTGTGGCAATTTGTGAAATCGTATCGTATATTAATAATAATGAAAAAAATCGGATTCAATTAATTATGAATATGGAAACTTTCCATTTTCTGACAGATGGAATAACGACAATAAATTATTACTTTCCGTGTCTTTTTTATGGTTTCTCTTATATTTTTTTGATTTATAACACACGTACATATTTATATAGAAAATAAAATGCAAACTCGATAAGATCTCGGGACGGAAATTTGCAAGATAATTTGAATATTTTCCGAACTGATCCAATCTATTAAACGACTAATAAACAAACAGATAAATTTTAATTTATATCTTATGCAACAACAATTAAAATGGTATTTTTTAATAAAGCATAAACTTAAGAGTGATAAAATGATTTATTATCGTCAATAATTTGAATTTAATTAGTTTCAATAGTTGATAATTTAAATCCAATCTAATCAATTTGAAATTTACATAAATTAGAGGAATGTTGTTATTACTATTTCAGGATAAAACAACAATTTTGCTGACTGAACTAGTCCCTTTTTTAACTGAAAATCAACGGTATCTCCCACACAATTAGAAAAAAACAATAACAAATTAAAAAATCTACGACCTTTGTCAACATTTCTTCGGGATTGTCGGCCAATATCACCTGAATTCATCCAGAAAATCCCGTAAACCGCACAATCTACGAAATCATCTTACTGTAATCGAGACACGTGGTTATTGTGGCACTCGATAATCAAATAATTCGAATAGATAACCGGCGAACTGCCACGATGGTGGTCGTTCAAAGACTGAACCGTCGCAGACTTTTAGTGGAGGAGTCGTCGTCGTCGACGTCGTCGTCGTCGTTTGTTGTTGTGTTGATCGTAAATTCGCTACACGGAAACTGAATTGAAGACGTTGAGGATAATCCGACAGGATCACAGAAGCTGATCTGATTGATAATCACTAATCTACCCAATAAAAATCGATAGAAATGATACTTTAAATATGAAGTAGGTGTCGTATATTCAAATGAATTGGGAAAAGGCGGTACTATTATCGTATCTATTAATGCATAATTTAACCGGTTTTTTGTAGAGCTCGATTTTTGAATGAGCGACTTCTCAACGGGATTCTTCTCATTCTTTCTCGAATAAGATTAAATTTCTATATTTGAAATGATTAATTGAGCGACGATTCTGATTAGTTTCGCTAATAGAAAAAATTCGCTTACAGGTAGATGTGATGATTGCCACAAATCTAAACTTACAATGTCTCGTTAATTTTTAATTTATACGGTCCAGCATACAAATCAAGATCAGTGGGATAACCGGTATAATAAACAAATATGAAGATTCAGGCCGTTATCTCGCTCCTCATCTCCACTACCTGGTTAGTGATTATTTCCTCAAGCGAAAAATCGCGTCCGAATTCGCCCTAACAAACATAAAACAAGCTAATTTATCATCTTTGAATCTCTGAACAAGATCCGATAGTGTTTGTATTGTGGCGATAGCCGGAATTGAAGAACTTTAGGGGAGAAAAAACGATATAAAGACGCAATCCCAACAGACGTCTTTATAGCTTATCGGTGCAATAACGTTCCGATATTTCGTTATTGGTGGCGATATTTAAGCAACATTCATCCATATAAATAACAGCTTGAGATTATTTGAATTTATTTAAAAGAAATTAGACACGATTCCGGCTTAAATTGTATTATTTCCAGCATATCTCGCTTCATATCTATTCCCATATAAATATATCTGTTTATCCGATAATTCTATTCAGACTCGTGATTTTACCCAATAGATGTATTGATGATGGTAGAGAGCATCATCCTTGGAGTCCTTCAGTTTCCACTCCATCACGATCAATTTTGTTTAATTAATAATAATAATAATAAAAATAGATGGTAAATATAAAATAAGTAAATACATCCTGCTGTGGCTTCATTAAAACATCAATTAATTACATTACAGGTCCTAACTGTAAAAATCCAGCTATACCACTGACATTTGAATAAGTAGCAGTATAACAAACCATCCTGACAGGATTTAATTTGCATGCCTTACAAGTGATTTAAATTTTCTCATGCAATTCCTTTCTCTCCACTCATCTTTATTTATTTATCTTTGGTTTTATTTATTTGTCGTTGAAATTTAACACAAGTACAAAACAACAAGAAGAAATCAAATTGTTATCTATGTATGTCGATAAGTTGAGGATCAGCCGTATCGCTGTTTCTAAATAGTAATAGGAACTGTCTTTGTCTCAACCAGATAGAATATAAATGACAGTTTATGTGTAAGATATCCACATACATAGGAGGGTGAATTTCATATACATTCTACGTATTGTGAAAGAGGAAAGAAGTATTACAAGGGCCGAATGGAATGCTAATTTTACGATTGATTTCTTTGTTTGGCAACAGTCTCGGAATCTCCGATAAAAATCAACATTTGAACATTGAAAACTTCTCGTCTTGTCTACCAATTAGTAATGCGATACCAGATCCGCAAAAGTTACATTTCGTATCAAATTTCAATGCATAAAAGGATTTCGTTTTGTTCGAGTTGCTTTGAAGAGAGTTACGTTGAAGATTAAAACTGTAAGTTTCAGTATATTTAGCTCCATGTTGTAGTATTGAAGATAAAGGTGCATCTGATGGAAGAGTGGTTTTGCTTATTTTTGACTTTATCGAAGCATTTTTCCTAATTAAGCACCTATACGTTGTGTCTTACGAATGAAATGCTAATTTGACGACTGATTTATTTGTTTGGCAACAGTCTCAGAATCTCCAATGAAACATTTAACCATGCAAAAAAGTGCACTTAATAAAAGGGTCATTTTGCTTCTTTTTGTGTTCATTGAAGTATTTTTCGTTCTTCTTTTGAAAGTTAATTTTACGATTGATTTCTTCTTTTATCAAGAATCACACAAAATCTCCGATAGAAATCAACATTAGAAGTTTCCCGATTGGTCAAAAGTTAACTTCTATGTAGCAATTCGTAATGTGACACTAGACCCGGAGTTGCATTTTATGTCAAATTTCGATGACCCAAAAGGATTTCGATTTGCTCGCTTGAAGATTAAAGTTGCAAGTCTCTGGCCTTTTGGTCGCATCTTGTGGTACCAAAATTGAAAATCCACCTGTTTTTTTGGCTTTATCGAAGCATTTTCCGTAATTACACGTTATGTCTTTTTGTAAAAATTCAATTACGGTCATTAAGAAATTTTAATTTCATACACAACCCGTCCAGATGCAGTTTTACACCTCAAAGGCATTTCAAATTTACTTGTCGACTAGGCCTGTAATTATCCAATTATTCTTATAAATTTACTACACTATACAGTACACTCCAGTATCGCTTAATGCCATGTAGAATTATCACACACACACGAAAATCCGTCCATATTGTTAACATTACACTTTTCAACAAGCCTATTTATTATCGTGCGCTATTTCTAGATTAGAATGTGTCCGTTGGAAGTGCGACTTGTTAATTAATTTTGGAAACTTTTCCGGGTTCCATTGATGATAATCGTTAACAATTCCGTATTTGCGGGTAGTTGTAAAGTATTATAAAAACATCACCAAAGACTAAACATGTAATAATTAAGCCGATTATGATTATCTTTATGTTGTTTAATAAAATGTTGTAAAACTGCCAGATGAAAGTTGAAATATCCAATGATAAAGACATCGGTTGCACTTAGTCCATCATATTTTCCACGTTTGATCTCGTTCATTCGAATAAAATGTAACAAAATGTGCCCCACTTGACCGAAATAGATTCGAATTGCATTCGTAAATTCGATACCTGAGATGTTTAACTTGAATTTATGGCAATTTAATCGACAAATTGTGGATTGTATTTGTTGGAAAGGTTAAAATTGAAATCGACACGATTTATGATTGTCAAACTGTCAACAGTTAATTTGTACAAAACGAATACAAGACACCAACAACTGATAAACATCATTGTTGTATTGTAACGATTTTGCAAAAGTGAAAACTGGATTGTTGCATTATCATTGAGAATATTAAAATCATTTTTATCAACGAAAGTTGTTGCTGAACTTTTAATCAAAATGCAACGTTACAGCATTGTTTGTCTCAATTCTAGTAAAAATTTAATTCAATTTCAACAAAATTAAACGAGCGCAATTTTATTATCTTTCAATTATTGTTAAAATTGTAACAAACACCATCATATTGGTCAACTTTATCGACTTATTGGAGACGCTTTAATTGAGCACTTTACAAATTTTAGGTATTCTATAACTCTCCATAAATAAGTCATCAGCTCCATGTTTACCGAGAATGCGAACGCCAAACCAGATCAGAGAATTACAACAATTGATAACAATTAAAACAGAACAAATAAGGTTCTTAAACTTATCGATAATAGAACTTGTATTAGTAGTAATCGAAGATAGAGAATATCACCAAAATAGGAGACTGGATTAATTGACAACAATCAAAAGAGACAGACACAAAGGAAACTATAAATTCAATAAAATATCGATAATGAAATTCTACAAGCCTTATTTTATTGTAGTTTTTGTCTAAAAGTGTAATATAAAATTCTCGTATCGATACGAAGAATTCGAGATTAATGTTGAACCGGGTCCGTTTAAGATCATTAGATAAACATTAATGATATTTAATAAGACTCGTACAATCGTGAGAATTGCGGCAATTTAAAAGGTCAAAATTATTCGCTCTGAGACCCTTTCAAATTGATTAATCTAGCGCAAGTTACTTAAGTATTTTTTCGAACCATTTAGGTTTTTTTTGTGCGCGTTTAGATGGTTTTAATATAAAATTCTGGCGCCGTAATAAATCTTAACAACTCCATTTTTGCTCTACAATACAATTTTCTATACGATAATCAACATTTAAACGATGTGTTAGAAAATTAGGTTGTTTTGTAGCTTCCTCGACAATATTACACAATAACTGAACGGGACAACAGCGATATTTTGCATTCAAATCGTTGCAGTTTCTATATTGTAGCGATAGCCGTCCCCGGCTTTACATATTAAACAGGATATCAACGTGTGAACACTCCACTCTACATACATTCAACTTAAACTTATTGTTAACACAGATAGAGATGCAATGCACTTAAATAAAACCAGATTCAATCATATTTGTTGGATTGGATAAAAACTAGACTGGATTGAATTTAGATAATCGGCCATATACTCACTTTACAAGCTATTTTTCCCTAATTAATTGACTGATTTAGAATTGTAGGCGTATTTAGAAAGAACGATCCTAATTAAACCGTTGATTTGTGTATGGCTGTTATTGTCAATTCTACTTTTTGTCTAGTGTCGTAAATCTAAGAAAATTACCCTGATACAACGGTTTTCCAGCACAATTTTTTCTTTAGAATTCTATAAAGCGGAATTTTTTCTATTTATAGGCCCGCGAATAAAGCAAATGTTGGAATTATGATGGATTCACGATAGAAAAAATCTCTATTATAACTTTATAGATTTAGATCGTACTGATTATTATCGTTTGATGTTTAATAAACAAGTAGTAATCCTGCCAAAATTCTCACTTTGTTTGCCTCTTTAAAATAAACGTAATTAGATATAAAATCTCTAATTACGACATGCTGAAGCTGCAAGAAATTTACATCGTGTCACACCTCGTGCCGTTTAACGACTTGGTTGAAATCATTGAATATTTTATACGTTTTATACGCAACAACATGAAAATATAAGAGTTTATAGAAGCAACAAGAGTGCATCCGGTTTATTTTAAAATTATTCGCTTCTCATTGTAATACTTTTAGTCTCTCATCCTTTCCATCTAGAACCGGATAATAATAAACGAAGAACAATTTTGCTTGCCAATTAATAAACACTAAATTAAATTGTGCCCTACGAGAAGAATTATCGGACTCATATGATGGACGTTTTTCTCGTTTTCGTCTCCATAACAATAGTCGAGATAAAAACAAACTGTAAAGTTTGACTGGAAATCAATTCGTATCAGTTGCATCGATTTCAGGTTTTTTTATAAATAATGCAAGTTTTTGTTTGTAAATACTTGTAAACAACTCCCTTATTTTATAGGGAAAATTTCGAAAAGATAGCAGCGCAATACAGATATTATTCGACGAATATTTGGCAAATTCTTGTAAAACTTTACCCATATACAGCGATTCGATAGAGACACAACTATTGTTATAAAATTCGTTATTTATTTTGGAGTATAGAGGAATAGAGTTGATGCGAGACTAATTATTTGAGCGATAATTGAATTAAAACGATTTCCTCATTTTATGTCGAAAATTCATCAAATAAACACACAAATACATAAATAAAGTTTTATTGAGTAAATGTTAACGATGATGAAATAGATTCCAAAACATGACTATGTTTATAGTTGGATTTTTCATAATAACTATAAAGAGATTTCAGTTGTAATTTATTATGGACTTAACTTGTATGAAACGTTATAAAATCTAAACGTTTACAACCGTTGTGTTATTAATAATATTAGTCTAATAACAAACCGAACGATTATTAAACATACAAATAATTTATTACATCCGCTCTTCTAACATGCCGTTTAGATAAAGAACCAAATAATGTGCAATAAAATCAACGAGAAGTCGTAATTAAAATTGTACGACATTTTAAAATAGACCCGTTAGTGCAAAAATGGTGGATGCGCCAGTCGAAAATAACGCATGTTTCATTCAATTAGTTCTAGTTCTTATGAACGAGCGATTGAAAAAATATTTCAAAGTTCTATAAGAGGGCCCTTGGAGAGTGTTTTATCAAAATTTGAGCCTCGAAGCTCACCGGAAAGTTAGTCAAAAATCACTTATTTGAGGTAATGTTGCAATTTTTAAAAATGAGCTAAACACAATGATCCAAGATGTTTTCCTCATGAATTTTTTTATTTTTCTCCGCTGAGAAGATTTTATTTTAGAACGAATGGGAATAAAATAAAGAAAAACGAAATAAATCAATTTTGGGAGTATCTTTGAGTCATTTTATTTATGTAACTCATTTGATGAGCTATATGGTTTAAATTTTGCTCAAATGATCTCCAGGGGGTTATTTATAAAGCCTCCAAATGTTTTTTAAATCGATCGTCAAATATAAGAGCTAAGACCATTTAAGTGGAACAGGCGGTATATTTCAACATTTATCTCCAATATTGGAAAATATTTTTAGCCGAAACATTTCCAGATACTTTAAATTGTAACTTGTATAGTATGACCACTTGTGTTGTATTAACGAAACCGGATAAAATTGATGGAAATTTGAGTTGCGATAGGGGCGCATTTATATTTGTCAAGTTTTTATTCGACTTCATTTCGTTATATTTATTTGTGTCGTAATTGGCGGATTATTTTTATGAAGAGATCGCTTATAACGGAACTTTACAACCTGTTTGTATTAAACTTATACCGACATCTCTTATTGAGTGTCTTCATTGAATTGAAACAACATCGATTCCAGTCTTGATAGCCGCACAGCGTCCTCTACTATCGTCTGCTTTAACTCGATTCTTTCGATATTTTTACATTTTTAAACTTGAAGAAAACTGAGAGATCTGTCCAACAGATTGCTCAATTATTCTTGTTTGAAATTTTTATAAAAGCACAACAATAAATCTTATCCTTTTCATTTTCTGTTATGCAATTCTATCTAGAAATCGTAACTGGTAATTAATAAATTAATCTGACTGTTAGCTAGAAAATGATTAATATTAGTGGACAAATTAAAAACACACCCAACAAGCAAATTTAATTAAGGCAATTAGAATTTAGCATTTATTACAAACATTTCTAAATGGACAATGAATTTTATTACCAAAAAGTTTGCTTCTTGAATAATTGTTTTACGATAATGTCGACAACAAGGATGCTTTTATCGCAGATGAGAGGTTCTTTGGAGTTGGATTTCTTACCGACAAGGGACAAGCAAAATAAACTATCCTATAAAAATTGATAAAGCGATAAATCTTTACAATAGCTCATCGTTCTGTCTTAATGATGTATTGAATTTCGAGAGGTACTCGAAAATGACAAAAATTTCTGTTTCGAGTTATGACACAACCTTTTGCCAATTGAGCAAAATTTAACTTCAATAAACCCTCCGAACACTGACGATTTCGTGCTAAACAGGTGGTTCTATTAAAATTTCTACAAACATTTATTAGAGTGAATTGTTTGAGAAGTCGCAACTTTCCTAAAAATTGGCACTAATCTCTTCCTCTTCTTAGCCACTTAACGAACTGTATTAAATTACAAATAAGATAGAGACCAACTAGAGACGGACAATAACAATAAAGTTGATCTTTTATCGTGTGTATACCTAGTGGAAGTCGACGTAAACACGTAATCATAAGTTTTACTGAAAACGATTCGATCTTAATTCGTTCCGATAAGATTTGAAACGAAATCCAAAGGTCGACATCGAGTAGGATCAATTCGTTAATTTCAAAAACCACGGTAGATACATTTTACGGATTAAAAGGGTAGATCTAGTTCGTTTAACTAATGTTTTTTTCTCCGGTCATTCTCTCTTAATAATCGTCTAAAATCAATGACGCTGCAAAATCCAACGATACGCCGCTATAAATACTGGAAGATCTTACGAATTCTATAAATTGTTGTTTTTACGTTTACCCAAACAGATTTCTTATATTTTATTCAAACGCACCCTTTTTCCCTTTATTAAGCAAACAATTTAGAGGATTTTTAACTAGGAATTGGAGCGAACGAGCCGCCGAAATTTCTCCTGAATTGTTTGATATTTTCGATTTGTCGAAGTTTCCAACATTAGATTGAAAAATTCTCTAAAACACTTATTTATCATGAAAATATCGAATGATTGTCGACTTTATCTGCAGTGTGCCTGTTATTCATGCTTGTTTGATTTTTAATCGATTAGTTTTGCCCCATTTGACAGATTTGCATATGAAAATTTGATCAAATACGTCTTTATCGCCAACAATAAAACTTTCCCCATTTTAACATTGCCGTTTGCAACGAAGTTTCGCATCATTTTTTTTTTAATATCTTGCGGGTTAAATCCAAACAACTCTATGAAGAGACATTAAATTGTACAAACGATTATCTGATAGTCAGAACCATTCATTATTGTAATAGTAAAGTCAATGAAAACCATTATCATATCCTGTTTCTGACTATTAAAGCAATTCAACGATCATAATTCTATATGAAGTAGCACCATTAAGTTTACAAGTTGATAATTTTAATAATTCTACATATTTTTTTCGATTTTAATGTGGTTAGGTCGTTTAGGTGAGAAATGAATTTTGAAAAAATCACTAATAACAACAGAATCGAATAATGAAATCTCAACGAAACACAGTTCTAACTTTGTTTAGTTGCGTCTTATGTTAGAGATACAGTTTGTTTTAGTTCTGTTTTTTTTTCCGAGAGTTCTCGTTCAATTTCTTCTGTGTGTTCTGCTTTTTTATGTATGGATAAATGTTGTTGTTATTGTAGTATCAATGGGAACGATCATCATCAATGCAAAAGTCGTACATCTTTAGCATTTTCCTGTATCTTCCATCTTATTGTATGTTTCCCCAATGGTCCACTATATATCTGTTGATTTAAAATTCTATTTATAAACAACAGACTACTACTGTATAGCTAGCTATTGTTACAAGATAAAAGCCACCTTTTACGGCACCTACAAAACGCTCAAAACATTATCGTGAAAATCAATCAATTCTACGTAAAAATTTGTAATTGTAATTTGTAATCGGACAGTAGAATAAACGTTGATCGGGTAGATAGAAAATCGATTTATGTGGGAACATCGGTGGACCTGTAAAATGGGAAAACAATTCGTTCTCCCATTGGAATCGTAACTTTACCAACCAGATTAAAATAAGATTCAGTGCCGGCTCGTTGGAGGGGATTTTTATCTATTAGTTGGTGAGCGATTCGAGAAATATCTAGAGAATTCGTCGACGAGTCTCCTGGGAACGTTTTGTCAAAAGTTGGGCCTCGTAGCTTATCGAAAAGTCGGTCAAAAATGTTCTCTAGGGATCTTCTTATAAATACTTTTCGAATTGTTTACCATGTAGTAACATTTGCCTTTAAACTTTAGAATAGTTCGCCTGGTAGTAACAAAAACAAAAATGTCTCAAAATCTGGACTAGAAGAATTTTAAAGGTCTCAAAATTTCCTTTTGAAAATGATTCATTAGCAATATTTGTTGAAAATTATTGTAATTTAGGAACAAGATTTGACTAAAAGTTGCTGTCAAATCGCAAAATTCACTAAAGTAGAAAAGCATTTAAAAATCTAGTCTTAAATTCGAAAATGTTAACCAAAAATGATTTAAAATTAAGATTTTATTATCAAATTCGACTAAAAATACCTAAAACTTCTGTTATTTTTATAATCATGTTGTAAAATTTGTTTGAAAAACTGATGATTATCAATCCCATCGAAAAGGATCTAAATCTCTAGAAATTTAGAATTAAACTGAAAAACTCCCCCTAAAAGCTTGATGTTTATAAAAATTGTTCTTGATGGTTAAATATCAAAATTCGATAAAAACTGACAATTTAACATGTAGAATTTTTGCCCCAGGCGACATTTTCTACCGCTCCGTCATTGATAAGATCGCAAAACTTGAAGTTAGTTGATGAAAAATTTTGGACGTTTTCAATTTCATCTAAGCTATCCGAGATATTTCTAATAAACTCTATTGGCAAAAGTTCAAATTGTTGCAAAAGAATCGAGATACTTGAGTATAATTTTCCTTATCAATGCACTCGATATGGAAAATCTAATTGTCGGAGTTGAAAATCAACAAGACAATGTCTGTAAAACTATACGGAATATTAAAGAATTGCTGAAAATGACACGTCTAGTAGATGCGATAAAATCGACGTTATTTCGATAATAAATTGTAGCCTATCTAAATTGGTAATAGACTGCATTTTGTCTCATTCACAAACAGACGCTATTCCGCCCCCAACAAGCATCAGTAAATTCACCAAGAAGCTGTTTATCGAACAAAACCGAACTTTTGAAAGTTTTTTAAACGCAAATCGTCAATCTAACAGTACACAATAGAGGTGTTACGAACCTGTTTCTGGTTCCACAACTGTGGAATTCTAGAAAATTTAGAAAAACTTTTGTTTCCGCACGTTTTTGGGTGGATATCTGACTGAAATTTTTAATAAGAGACAAAGCATTGAAAATTAAAGCTCCGGACTTCATATTTTTCAATTCGGTGCCCGCCAATTACCAATTTTTAATCATCGATTTTTCGCTTGTTTGATGTTGTATTGTAATGAATATAATCGCCTTAGAAAGAGTATTTCAAGGAGTATGTAACAGTTTTTGGAAAATGTCAATTGAATTCTGATTTACAAATCATATATTTCTCTCATATTTTCCCTTATAATTAAGCAAATATTCTAAGTTTTCCAATGATTTTCTCAAACTGTATGGAAAATTAGGCCTCTCTAAGCTTCTCAGACAATTTGCAAGATGAACTTGTTAGTTTTCCGGGAAATTGACAAAAAATTGATAATTTAACTCTAGGTTTTTTGTACTTGCTGATTTATCTATTTCATTTCTGTTCTGGTTAAAATAATAAAGAATCTGTTTCCGATTCTGTGACAATTCAAGTGACAATTTTGGTGCAAGACTATCAATGCGAAAATATTTCTTTTAATCAGTGCATGTATCTTGCTCGTTACTTGAAAATCGCCTGAAACACTCCATCAGTTATCCAAAACTTGAAGCGTACCCTTAATTGTTCAACAGCTAAAGACTAAAAAGAAGAAACACTAAATTCTGATAAACGATAAAGTGAAATAAAATAAGCGATTAATCCGACAGGTGGTTGAAATACAGGTGTTACCTAATTGGGTATGAAAGAGTAACCATAAAGATTTTTGCATGCTATACAAGTCTGACGAATGGTTTTCGCTATAAGACAGACGTCGAGTAAAATAGATAACCAACTGTTTGTTGGCTTATAAAAGCCGTAAGTCTACTCAAAACGTAATTTATGTTGATAGTGCAACGTACTTAATTGGTACATGAGAAACGCATTCCATTACCGATTGTAATTTGGATAAAGCATGTGCAATACACGTGAATTTACCCAGTAAAAAATACAACTTTATAAATAAAGAATCCTACCTGCTGGATGGCTGGGTGCTACGTGGAATTTGAATGAAGCCGGAAATATTAATTGCGAACAAGATAATTGAACACCATGGTTAATGATATGGACCAATACAGCACAGACTGTAATCACCCATCCCCAACCGCCTTCCGGATAATAATGCCGGCAAAGTAGTCGACGGGCCTGGATCTAAACAACCTTTTATTATCAACCAATAACATTTCCAAGTAGTCAATTTAGCGGGCCAGTGTATTGTCCTGTTGGAATTCCGTCTATTGCAAGACTATGGGGAAGTTTTCAAAAGAATGCCTTTAAAATAGAGAATACTAGTGGAAAGGTGTATATTTTTAGTATAGTTGTTCATTACACACACAATATAAATAAATTTAAATTGGAATTCCAGACATTCCCGTAGAACTTTACCTTAATCGTTTTCTATTCCAAAATTTTGTAACAACTTCTACCACTTCTCACAGAAAATTTTCATTATAGTTGAATTGTTGCAAGTTTTCCTCCACTTCAGTTAAATGAATTGATCAAAATTGATGGTTTTGATCGAAAAGTTTGCAACAATCGCTTATCTCTTGTCGCGACATTTAAAACAATCAAGTTTGATATCAATCAATTTTATTGTGGATAATCGGCGGTATTCTGCAGAAACAACATTCTCAATTCCCATCTAACAGTGGTATTCTCTCCATTTTTTGGTGATTCGTTACTATGGTAACACTAACGATTAATAGTCACGTTCGAATAGCTCGTCTTATTCTTGTCTACTTTCAATTATACTTATGATGAAACTGTGAAGAGTGAAATAGAAGTTCTATTTAGAGTAACTATCAGTCTCCAGGGTTGTCATGGTATTGAATCGCCAAAATTTAGAGAATACAACCGTAAGATGTGAATTTTCAAACAAGAGACGATCATTGTTATTGTATTTAAGATTTTCAGGCCCTCAAAAACATCCGTAAAGTGTGCACCGAATCAGAAAATTGAAAAGAGATCAATCAAGATCACGAGAAAGATTCGGCTTCGTTCAGAATATAATTTTACAAAAAATAACCGTGTCTTCGACAATTGATTTTATTGTGAATGATAGGTGGCTTTCTGCAGAAAGAACTGTCTCAATTCGCATCTAAAATGTGGATTTACAATATTTTAAATTCTCGAAGATATTCGTCAAGAATTCACCGGAATAAAAATTGCTAAAGTATAGATTAGAATAATTGAAAAGAGATGAATAAAACAGTAATCTCTATTTAGAAAGATGACAATTGCTTGAAAAGTTATAGAATACAGGCCTCTTATTTGTTAATCAAGATCACAAGAAAGATTCTGTTTCGTTCAGAATACCAATTCGACAAAAATCAACCGTTTTTTCTTAATAATTGCGAAATATGACAACTAATTAATTCAAGTAATTAATCTCGTTGAAAATTTGACACGATTAACCGCAAATTTACGACAAAATATCCAAATTTGGAACGAATTCACAATAAAATTGGGTAAAAACTGGACGTTTATTACGAATTACACTTGTAACTATTACGAACTCGACTGGAATTGCTGATTCGATTAAAACTTCCCCAAAAACTGGAAACTTCCAAAGTATCTTTTAATCCAACAGGACACTACCCCTACTCCCTCAACATGATTAGGTTTTTTGTTGTTGTTGTTCGTTAAAACAAACCTGCGATGTTCGCGTAGCCACTTGCCGGGCCTCTTCAACGGGAGCAGCCCCCGACAATAGCGGCCAACTTTGTGCCCGTGACAATGAAGACATTATCGCTTAACACATTTAACCAACCGTTTTAATTTTTTGTAACGTTTAATTATCACATCATTAAAATAACTTGGCGATTTTAATTAATCAAGTCGATGGCTGGAAATCAACACTGACAGGCGAAAATTGATTATAATCGTTACTAAAATGACCACTCGACAATCTACTCGATTATAATTGAATTATTTTATTAGTCAAGCCGACCAGATCGGTATTGGTGGAGTGTAAATGGGACAATACTGATTTACATAATCCAACTAGGATAAATTATTTAACAAAATTGCCAAGAAAGTGGTATTAAATTATCCACTAGTTGCATACGAAATCTACCAACTGGCTTTTATTGAGCCAATGCAATGGAATTAAATTCTTTCTAAATAGTTACACATATCTTAACTTGTTGTTTATTTAATATTTTTTCTCGTCTCCCAATAATAATAAAACCAGCATACATGCAATTTTATTGGTTAATATTTTACAACAGGCCAGGTAATACAATAATAAAAATAAGCGATAATAATACACGTGCAAGTTGAATTTTTACGATTTAACAACAATCGAAATAAATTATACAGAAATCGGGGATTAATTCAATAAATTTTGGGTCAATAAACTGACATTTCAGAGGGAGGATTACTAGTTTCAACCAAATACGGCTAAATCTCATTAAATTATTAATTATGTTGTTTTTTTTAGATCCAAATTTAACACGAAAAAAACGAGTAGAGCTAGATTTTCGAATCAATTCTACACGATTTATCGTCGATATTTATTGTGGAAAGCTCGAATAATGTTGTCGTTCAACATCTGGATTCGATTTGTGTACACGTTTGAAAAGTAATGATTATTATTTATGTTAAATTGGGATTAATTGGAAATTAATCTTTGAATTTTCATTAGAGAGATAAATCGAGATTATTATGAATTTCGCGATAGGAATAAGGGATAAAAATTGGAAATTATAGCTCGAATAAGCCGCACAAGAACTAGTTACAATAAGTTGAAAGCAATTTATTTTGTTGCTTATAAATGTGGCTGTACGTATAGAAACATGTCCATGTCTAGTATCCTGAAAGTACATCATATACTATTTACTGTATTAGGTAAATGTTATAAATTCAATTGTCATTGTTGATATAAACACACGTCGACTTTATGTATGTCTTATAATTTATTTTAAATATTCAATACTGATCGAAAGAATGCCGTTTCTGTAATAATAATACGATTTCAACATGTCTTTGGACATTAATCTAATTTATTCTGATATATTCGGATCAAGATTAGACATCAATATCGACGATTAATGACAATATTTACCCAAGTTTTCACAACTTTCGGCCCAAAAAAGCACCAAATTCGAGACCAAAATATTGTTTAAAACTTTTTCAATTTCAACTAATCATACCTCGATCGTGCAATTTCCGAAAAGTTACACAAATAGCTGAAGATTGTGGTTTTTTGTGTTTATTTTCGCCCAATTAACCGGCTAAACGTCCGTTTATTGGGCTGTAATCATGTTGAAATTTATCAAGCAACAGGCCCATTAATAATAAAATTATAATGAAAGGTGCGATAAAGTCGCCTAATAAGTTATTATAACTGTTTTACAATAAATAAGCGAATGATGTGGGGAAATGTCGTTACATAAATCATCAATATTGGCAAATATCGGCAATTTTATGAAAAAAAATTGAACGCATAGAACGAAATCAATCTACAATTTGGCTAAATACAAATTTTTGTTTTATACCGAAAGTTGGATCCGGTTTGGAGATTTATTAGACACAAATTCGGCTTTTTTCGGGCGTCAGTAGGAAGTTTACGTTTGGAAAAATCAACAATTTCTACGTTTCTTTCGATTGTTGTTGCAGTTGTTCGTGGACTTAATTAACGAAAACTATGCTGATTATTTCAAATATGTGCAATTATTTTCATTATGCTCGAATAAGGCGATCTTATTAGACATAAATACGAGCTTTGTTATTAATTTTTTTCTGTTATCATTAAAATTTCCACAATTAAACCGATTATTGTTGATTCTCAAGAATAGGAGTTGGAATTGACTTGAATTTATTCAACAAACACTCTACAATTCGAATTAAACTCGCAAATAGCACGATAATCGAGTGGCCAATTTTTGAAAAATTCTACACTTAACACTAAATAGATTCACTCACAAAACACTGGAGGATGGACGGGAAAAGCGCGTGGTAGTTGCGAGAGGAGGTTTTTCTTCTTGTGTGCGAGGCCCGCTCATCAGCAGGCGCTGCACCAGGAACACTGAATGTTTCTGTTAAGGACAATGCGCCCCTGTTGGACGACGACGACGACGACGACGGCGATGTTGATGATGACAACGCCGACGACGGCGTTCTTTCTGCACGCTTGCGTAATTTTATTCGTCCAATTATTTCTGTATCAATTAATTTATTTCTACCGAGTTCGGTAGTAGAACATCACGTGTTTCTAATTAGGAATTTATTAGTTTTCGAAATGTCGGTAATATAAAATCCAGAAATTGACCATCGTAAATTTGTCTTTTCGGTACTTTTTTATTACTGCAATTTACCAGAAGAAAAAATTCTCGAAATTTATGCATTGCAGATACATAAAGCTTTACTTTATAGACTACACAAAAACCGATGAAAATTTATAATAAACTGAAACCAAATGGTTTAGTTTCTTTACACTTTTCCAATTTATGATATTTATGAATGTTGTACAGTAAATAAATAATTTTGGTTTTTTCTACAAGAACATATGCGAGAAATAATTCGCAATGTTAACGACCTATATAATTGACAATATCTGGCTAATCAATCAACAACTGTACCGAATACTTAACAAATAGTCGGTTAATGTATACAGATTTCCTCGGTTAGATAAACAAATTCTCGTTCATCTTTAATTTTTCGGATTCTACTTTCTAACTGGTGATTTATCTAACGATAAAACCACTTAACTTTTTTTCACCCTAAAAGTTTGGCGAACGATTCTATATTTATTATGGAAAAACATGAAAAAACTTACAAAATGCAGTTTGGGTAGTTTGTTTGTAATCCTTTTGATCGTGTGATGTCAGGTGAATGAGATAAATTGCAATGTAAAAAATTAAATGAGTTATTTTATGCATTAATGAGACGTTATTGGGCGTCTTATTATTAAGTGGATACAATTTTTAACCATCTCCTATCGTGAAACAGACTAACTGAAGAAATCAGCTCGAAAGTCCACTAAAATTCACCCAACTCTACTCATGATTTAGGCTGAAAATTTCTTAAAAACTCAAGAATTCGGCTCTAAAACTATTTAGTAATCTCAGGGTAGCAACTATTGGTAAATTTATGATTTATTTTAGAATTAGTCAGGTGGCTAAATTGTCTCATTTCAACTGGCAAATTTTATCAAAAAAATCGAGAATTTAAATCAAAAATCTATCCAGAAATTTGGAAATCTATCTTAAAAGGAATTAAAAGTGTTTTAATGGTCTTTACTTTACGATTTAACGATGAAATTCGATGCAAAAGTTGTGTGGCTTCATTGTAAGTCAAGACAGTCTCCTCTTTATTATTTGGTAGCAAAATAAAAATTAATAATTTAGAATTCAGAGTTGAGTTCTCTTTAGTAACAACATTCGTTACAAACTGATGATTGTGTATAAAATTCCCGTAAATGTCCAAAAATTTTGTTTTAAAATTAACCAAAAATTAACCGAGACTCATTATTTGACGACTTCCTCATACAATCTATTAAAAAATTGATGATTTATTTCAAATTTTGTATTAATGTCAGGAATTCAACTCGTGAAGCAATTAAATTGTTACCTTTCAGCTAGCAAATTGTACCCAAAAGGATTGATAATTTGGAAGAAATAGAACAACTAAAAACGATTTACTCCTCTAACTCTCCGTCTTTTTGTGATTTGGTGGCAAAATTCTATCAAAAATGTCTTGAAATCGTAGATGAATCTAGAGAATTCTTGTAAAACACGACTAAAACTGTACAATTAAGATACAATCATTGAAAGGTCCAATGAATATCGGCGATTTAAATCAACCGTTATCAGATTAAACCGAACTAAAACCAATAAGAGATAATCAATAGTGAATTTTAACGATGCCAATTATACAAAGTTGACATGCAATTTTCTAAATGAAGTTGTTATGATTTTTCGCAACTTGCATGGGAGATAAACAACAACAACATTCCCAAATAGGCTAACTGGTAATTAACAATAAATATTAACACAAAACTTAATCTCATCCAATATTGATAATAATAATGATGATGATGATGATGATGATGATGATAAACAAGAAAGGTTTGAATATTTTAAAAATGCATTTTTGGGTCTTCTCCGAAACGACTATATTATATCACAGGCACAGGCAGAAAAAAAATTGTATGTAAATGATACATGCTGGTCGGGTATTCATTACTTTATATAAAGCGCACAAAGTATAAATTAAAGACTTGAGAGGAGTTTAAACAGGATGAAAATGAACAGACAAAGCGACTTTGGACAAGTTAATGTGGTGAATTTTTGCATAATTATAGTTATTAAAGACGAATTTACAACCGCCAATATTCGAGCGGTATACTTTTTCAATTTGTCTGTAAAAATACATCAAACGAAACGAAATCGTTACCTTTCAACGATATCAATTATAACCGTGTTATTGTTTTCGTTTATTATTGATTTTCGACGAAAAGACGACGAAAAAGAGGCGACAGTTTCTGTTGAATTCTTAATGATTAATTTTTATAAGTTTTTATTTTTTATTTTTATCGTATCCAATATTTACGGTTCGATCACTGGTACAGGAAAAATCAAAGAGGCAATCAACCATTTTTGGTATTCTTTTATCGCCTAAATATGGCAAAAGCGACTATTTTTGGGGCCGGTTGAAAAATTAAAATTTTCCGCCTATTATTATGAATAATTGATAAATAATAAGAAATGAAATAGTTGTGTTGTTGGGGAGTACAAAAAATCCATTCTGTTTATGGACGACAACAAGCTACCAACTAAAGTCACACCTTTAATATCTCCACCATAAGCCAAGAAATTCTGTTATTAACAATTAAATAAACAAATAAATTCAAATAAAACAACAATGAACAAATCTATTGATTGTTAATAACGAATTTACAATAACTTAAATCGCAAATTATCCATTGAATCTAATTAAATTCGAAATTATTAAAACAGTAGGAATGTTGTTTTAATAAATTCTCCAACAATTGGTGAAATATCAAATAAATATTACATAATTATGTTTTAAAAATAGATAAACGTTAGAGTATTCGAACGAAACTGACTTATCAAACAATATTTTGAATTTTAAATCGAATACGTGCACTGAAAGTGATTGTTGTACAAGACATAATTACAATAATATGACGTTTATTTATACGGAAACGAGAAAAACGCGCCACGAATACAGCAAACTCTATTTAAACACATTCACAATCACCAGAAAATACCCCAAGTTGACACATCTAGTTCGTTAATTACCCCGTAATCAAGTAAGATGAAAATAGAGCTACACAATCATCAGAAAATGTCACAGCTACCATAAGGTCAGAGTTTGATAATAGCTACATCTAGTTCATTAATTATCTCGTAACTGGAATGAGTATAGGGTTGATCGTCAAAATCACGAGGTAATGAATAACAAACACATCTAATTCGTGAATTACCACGTAAGTGAGATGAAAATTGTGTTAAGTTTTAAAATCACTAGAAAAAGAGACAAATTGGGAATAGAGTTGAGAAAATATCGCATCTAATTCGTTAATTACTCAGTAATCAACTAGGATAGAACTAGATTTGGGCGTTACAATCCGTAAGAAATATGACAAAAGGCACATCTAATTTATTAGTTATTTCGTAATAGATTAGGATGAAGCTAGAGTTGGGCTTTGATAATTGGCTCGTTGCATCTTCTGAGGATTTTTATCGTAATCTTGTTAGTTTCACCCTACTGATGACGGTGATCATCATCATTGTTAATGTTGTTATCGCCATTTATGATCGATGCCAAATTTGGCACCGATCAAACCGAAACGTAATAAAACGTACGACTTTATACTCATTCATTTCCTTTTCGTTTCTATTTCTTCCTATTATCCGTCTAACTTTACCGTCTTCCTTTTATGTTGTTACACTATTAAAATGACATGGTATTTGGAATGAATTCTCCTCAAAGATAGGACCAATTTTACAGTTTTCAATGGTAATTAAATTAAATTTACAACATGGAGGAATTCTCGTGAGAATCAGCAAAAAGAATCGATGTTAATGAAACTGTAATGGTGTTGATGACAGTTTGATTGATAACAAAATTTTTATCAACCAGATCAGAATCTGGAAAATCGCTATTATAACAGGTATTCGTTGTACATTTCAAATAATAATCCAGTTATATTTTATGTTGGTTGTTATGTGTTCTAGTTTGCTTGTTTGCTACAATATTTTTTCCTTCTGTTAAATCCTCTTTTATATTATAGAGAATGGCAATTCAATTGAACATTATACCGGTATAGGTATGTTGTCAAAGTACACATTTCCATACTAATAACGAACATTATAGCCGTGATTGATTATCTACAATACTTTCAAACTAACAATATTGGAATAATAGACGAAAGTATTGCAACTTTTTATCGGACAATTATTTAAAAGAATATAACAAGTTTTTTCTACTATTCGATACGAATCTTTTACTCTTATAAACCAGTGGGAAAGCTGTTTCTTTGCCGTTGACATTCCATCGGAGATTTCTTCAATAATTCGTAATTTACGCCTAATAAAAACGTTAAATCAACCAAGGACGATAAATGGTGGATGCGCCGTTACAAGTATTCGATCCAATTATTTTTAATCTGACTAGTTTACAATAGTGGAATTAAATTTGCGCAATTTTAATCATTTATTCTAAATTTAAACGTATATAAATGGCCACAATTCATATCTGATTGATGGTGGTGCTGTTATCCAGACAAGGATCATTTTTTGGCCACACACAAGTATTTCCAACATTATACATCAAGTCTGAAGTGGTTTAATTTTGTGATACTAATCACCCGCTGAGACCGTAAAATATTTATTAAAAACCATACAAATGAAATTGTTCAACTGAGATGATTTATTTTAAACGTGGATTGTTATAATAACAAAAACAGTGGCGTCTCGAAGAGTGGAACTACGAGTCCTTATAGTTGCTGAGAGATTTCAGAAATATCTTGGAAGCTATGGGAAGAAGTAAATTGGACAAAATTCGGTAGAAATTGATAATTTAATTTACAGAATTCTGTTGCTCAAGCCCTGGACAAGACAAACGGACGGATAATTGTACAATTGTGTTACTTGTGCGATTTGTTTATAATTTCTACTGTTTTTGTTTTAATGTCAAGTTGTATAAATGATATAGATGTGATGACTGTAAGTTCGTAGATAATAAATCGTTGTAAAGATTTATTATTCCTCTTGTTCGTGTCAATTAAGAAACAATATTTTACATGAACGTCACACTGGATGCTTTTTCTATTCAATGTTTTTATTAAAATTGAACAGATTCACTATAACGCCAATATAATTCTACAAAACAAAACAACCACAAACATCATTTCGATATAAATCAAAACTATATCCAGTTTTATTATCTAGAAAGAATACATCATTAATACCCCGAAGATATATCAAAATATATCGGCTAAAAACAGAGAATGAACTGGGGAAATTGCGGAAATATACCAAAACAAACGGAATTTTCTCATATTTCTATATAACCATCCACCCTTCAAGCTATAAATGACGAGAGATTTACGAGATTTTCACGTTTGCACCCGATGATACATTGAGAACTTTGTTGACGAACTACACTTTCTAAACTAATTTCACACGATAAACACTCAACTAAGATCCATCCCCATTATCGTCGTTGTTATTAACGAAATATTCCGTTCAAAATAGAGACTGGAATGGAGATTTTCCAGGGAATAGTGTCAGTGGTCTATTGGCCCAGTATTCAGACCTCATCTCGACAAAACTAACATGGATTAAGTTGCTAGTTTGTTGATGCAATTCACAAGATTACCCAATCAAAAAAGTTCGAATTTAATTTATAAAAATATTCAAATAATAAAACGGATGAAATCTAGAATTTTTACGTTGATTAAACAACAAAATCGATGATTTAACACGATAGTGGTGGGTTTTTGGCGATGAAAGGTGGTAAGATTAATGTTCGAGTGATCGATTCAATCATTTTTTGTGGGCTTGAAGTTTTTTGGTCTTTGGTTTTGTTTTTCGAATAATAACGACTGGAAAAAGTGGCAATTTCAATTTCATTGATCGCCTCTAATCGTTGCGGTACTCTATTAAATTTCATTATCAAAGAAAAAAATAGAAGAGTACCGTAGTGTTGTAGTCTTGAACTGTACATTGATCGTTCAAGTTAATTGCTGGTAAAAATGTTGTTGATTGATTACCGATTGGGAAGTTGAGAATGTGAAAGGCATTACGTGATTTTGAATATAAATAACCAATTTGCTTACATTAAAAACATCTCCTTTAACTTAACCCTGTCGGTTTAGCTCTTTTCCTACGTTAAAATAAACAATCAAAGATGAAACGTATATCTAAATTGATGTATAGCAGAACAATAAATAATTTACATAACAATTTGTACCGTTATATATAATCTTAATTTATTCGCCGAATTAAAGAGGCATTCCCTGTTATTCTTATCCGTTGATCAATGCAGAATCCTATACGCTACATTATTCGCTTATCACAAACTTATGCATGAACTGAGTAAATCAATTACACCGAACATAATTACAGTATCTTGGGCTAGTGCCATATTAATGACTTTTTACACTGTAATTTAAAGGTTCCTTTCGTAAAAGAATCTCGTTTCAACTCTTTTATTTATTTACGTGGCATTTCAATGTATCTTTTTTTAATATTCATAAAATTATTAAATGATTGGTAAATGACAAGTGTGCGGCTAACATTAAAACTAAAGATGACTTTGGATTTTATGAATGGTTGGCAACAGCTGGAGATGTATCTTTTTAAATTGTCTTTTATAAATGTAAAGAATGCCTTTAATCTAGTTGAAGTCGGCTCTTTTGTTTGTAGATGCAAAAATGTTCGAATCCGAGTTAATTCAGGATGTATAAAAATGGACCAGATCCGGCTTTTAGATTATTTATCCAAACCGAAATTCATTCTATTTATAAATTGAAAGCAACACAATTAGTCGAATGAACGATAATTGATACCATAATAGAAACAACACCGGAAATATAACGGAAATAAAAACGGAACCTGGAACGAATAAATTAATAAACAAAAATTGAAGTATAATTGTTGACTTTTTGTCAATTTTCTCCAAAACCAACAAACTTATTAAATTTTTTTTGAAAGTTTTGGAAACCGCTTTCAATTTGCTATAAACTTGGAAATCTATTGAAAAATCGGTAGAAAACACGTGTTCCAAGATTTTCTTCTTTCACTCAAAACTTAACTGTCATTTTTAACAACAAAAACGTTTTTAGATACTCCTCAGAGTGCTTTTTCTAATGTCACTATATTAATTACAATAACTTATCAAATAATGGAGATATTTATTATTAAAACTTGGCATGTTCCAGACACCGAATAGAAAAAATGTGGGCCTGTAAGTTTCAGGAAATTAACAGACCTATTAGAGAATTTCTGGGAGATTTGAAAGGCTATTTCAATTTGCTATAAACTTTGAGAAAATTATTGGAAAATCGATAATATTTTCTAAATAATAGGGAGAAATGTGAGCAAATTAAGAAAAAATGTCTAGCTCAAGATTTTCCTTTGTAACTCAAAGTTCCATTGGAATTTTCCAAAATAAAAAATATCTTCAGATGCCTCTTAAAATGCTCTTTCTAACGCTATTGTATTCATTACAATATAACGCCAAACAAGCGAGAAATCGATGATTGAAAATTGGCAATTCGTGGATACTGAATCGAAAATTTTGTACTCTGCATTTTCAAATTCCATTGTCCCGTCTCTGTGTTTTTAATATTAGGAAAGATGCGCTACAAAAAATGTTCCAAATTTTGCGAAAATTCCACAAATACAAAATTATAAAACAGTGTTTCTCAAACTTTTTAGCAACGAAAGTAGCCTGAAACACCAGCCTGGATGGTTTAAACAAGTTTGTTCAAAAGTGTCAAAGAGGCGCTTTTATTTTCTATGTTTCTGGCATAGTTTGAGAAACCCTGGTATAAATTATAGGCACGTATGAAAATTAAAAAAGTAAAAGACGGTCCTGTCGGCCACACACAACCCAATCAAGTCATAAGAATGATTCAAATACAAACATAAAAAAACTCGTTTTAATTGTAGTTTAATAGTGGGAATAACTTGAGATAATTAAAACTCC
This sequence comes from Mylabris phalerata, assembly GCA_020740385.1. NCBI lineage: Eukaryota > Metazoa > Arthropoda > Insecta > Coleoptera > Meloidae > Mylabris > Mylabris phalerata. Next base: position 457,331 of record JAJEOX010000299.1, on the reverse strand, counting down.
GATTATTATCAACGACAACAACAACAGTAATAATAATAATGATGATAATAACTAAACAACTATATTTTAATACTATCATGATTCTTTGCTGTTCTATGACAATTATGCCATGTATAGTAATGAAATGCCACCGTTCCTGTTCCCTGTTTTGTTGCTGTTGTTACAAACTCTAAATGCATAACAACAGTTTATAATAATCGTAAGGCAACACACTAACACCGTCCGTTCTTGTAGCATTGCCGTCATCCTTAAATGAACGTCCACTGATGATCGTTTGCATTCGTTACAAGCACAAACAATTTTAATTAGACGAACGTACAACGATTGAAAACAAACATGAAAAACTACAACAACAACGACACCGCAAACTTAACAGTCAGGGATTTTTTAAGAATTCTCAAAAACTTGAAACTTTTACTATCGTTTATCGCTTGAAATACTGAATTTTCAACACGTTCTCAAGTTCTCCGCATAGATGAAAATTCGACGAGTTTTGACCGCAAATTGGAAATTAATCGACAAAAAGTGGGGAAAATGGCGCAAATTCTACGACACCCTTGTGGGGTATTTTTCATTGAAAACGATAAACAACAATAAATCTTCAAGATTATCCACTTATATGAGATGTGTATGATTTTATATTGAGCTATAAAGACGAAATTATAGAAAAAGTAAACGAATTTATTATAAACTTTACGACAATGTAAATCTACGGGTGGGATTTTTAAGTGTTTGAATTTCGCTTTTTACTGTTAGTTCAAACACTTGGGCAAAATAACTTTGAATCTCTCCCAAGTGCCCTAATTGACGGTAATTAGTCAATTAGTGGCTCCCTAATCGACGATATTCCGTTCGTTTTCGTGTTCGAATAGAGAGTTAAATGGAATTGAGAAATTGTAGAATTTCGGTTTTCAATTGTAGCCAAATTGATCGTTCTTATTGCTGTTGTTGATGTGTTGAAAACGAAATTTATCGAAAATTTCCATTTTCCAATCGAATGGCACAGTTACGATAAGATTTCTGATAAAGTAATACAGCCTATAATTTATCAACGGAGAAATTTGAATTTTAAATCGCCTTGTTGAAATTCTAACAAATAGGTAGTCGTAAATCATTGAATGTTTTGTCTAGAATTATTGAAATTTTATAGGCTTACTAATTGAGAAATTTACAACTCGATACCGAAAGAAAAAACGACTAGCTATAAATTTTAAATGAATAATATAAAATTAACCCTGTTTTCTTGTATAACAAATACCTTTTTAGAAAATGTAGAAACTTATTGTAAATTTTTACGATTTAATTCTTATTACAAGGAGAAATAAAAAATTGCTTGATTTAGAGTTCAAATTTGGTAATTTCAGCGCCCAGAAATCTGTAAGCGTTACAGGAAATTTCAGCAATAGCGAATCGTTTAAATTAACTAACAAATCGTTAACGGGTAGTATCACCCTTCACGGATAGATGTCGCTGTGATAGTTTACTCTGAAACATTTTGAAATGTACCCGCTTTATCATTAATGCATTTGTTATCATTAATTTCTAAAATAACGTTGATTTATTACTTTGAAGTTAACAACAACAGAGAAAATTAATGAGAAAGTTGTTTTTAGTAAAGAAAATTGAGATAATCGATTGGGGAAATGTATACATTTGAGACTAGCGGTTGTAAATGCAGGAAATTCATAAATTAAATATAGAAAAGGGACCATTTAAACCCTTTTATTTCAAGTTTTACGAGATTTTTGTCTTAAATCATCACTTTTTTTGCAATTTCTGTTTTAAAGTCGTTAAAGGGACAGTTTATGTTATCATCAATTTTAGAGCCAGATTGTGGAGGTTTTAAAGCAAGAAAAAGAGACGATTTTGTTACTTTTAATTTAGATTTTTCGAAGTTTTTGTCTTAGCTCACCAATTTTTTGTCAATTTCTGACTTGAAATCGTTGAAGGGAACAGATTCTGATCGTTACAAATAATTTTAGTGGCAAATTTTTGAGTTTTGAAGAAAATTTGCTGTTAAATGAAGAAAAGCGGGAATTCTCACGCTTTTATTACAAACTATGTAAAACAAAAAAAGAATTACAAAAGGGATTTACCAAAGAGACAACTCGTCATCAATTTACCGGATAACAAAACTCCCTGATAATGCACCTTCTATTGTTGTTAAATAGCTAGAAATTCGTTAACAATAGACGATTTCCCCGTATATAAAAAGAAAATAACAACAATGGCAAATAAGTTGCTTTTGTCGTAAAATAATAATGGCACTAACGGATTTTATTACAAACAATTTGCATAATACTGCACCGAATTACATGCAATCATTGAAAAGCGAAAACAAATCGTAAAAATTTTATTGTAAGTTTCCCCATTTACCATTTTTATTATTACATTTCCTTACTGATAACAACCGGAACAAATCACAATTATTCCAACAATTAAACGTCTGAAATTTGTGATAATTGGAAACATTACAGGAAATTTTCAGTGATAATTTCGCCACCCATTGGAAGATGTCGCTTGAATTATAATATTGGGAATATTTCGAAATTTACCCGCTTTATCGCCGATAAAACCAAATAATAACAATATAATACGATTAATGTCATTATAAATGTTGTGATAAGATTAGAAACGATGAGTCAAATCGTTCGAGATTTGCATTAATTGAGGAAAAATAAAATAATGTAAGTTTGCGATTATTCTTCCAAATATTTGTGCAAAATTAATGATGTTGGGTAATTTTCCAGATTTATCCACGGGAAAATGACCGAGTTTCCCCAGAAGAAAATCGTAATAATCGGCGATGGTTACGTTGGTAAAACCTGCATATTGCACGCTATAAAGAACCGTAAATTTGAAGAACTTGCAGTTAATGTGTAAGCTTTATTTATAATTAAAACACGCCGAATTTAAAACAATAAAATTGTAGTTACGATGAATTTTTTATCGAACAAACTTACAATAACAAAACGTGCATTTTACATTTAGTCGATACTCCAGGACAGGAAGAATACGATGCAATTCGACGTTTAATGTACCGACACGTAAGTATCGATTCGATCTATTTCAGTGCATAATTTCGACAAATTCTAGGTGGATTTATTTTTAATTTGTTTCGCTGTTAACGATCTTGTATCTTACGAAAATATCAAAACGAAATGGATTGAGGATATTAAAGAATACCAAAACGTACCCAAAATTCTTATTGGAACCAAACTAGATTTACGCAACAATAACCAGAAGTGTATTAGCAAAATTGATGCGAAAACCTACCAGAAGAAAATCCAAGCATTATTTTATGTGGAATGTTCGGCTAAAACGAACGCTGGTATTGATGATTTAATTCATTGTATTCTACAATCATTGTTTAATAATAAAAGGACTTGTTTGATACAATAATTTAAATTTGGCGTTATCTACCATACCTTATCTTATCAAACACGCATACTAGCGGTGGGATCATTCCTGCCAACTATAATTGTTGTAAAATTTACTGTCAAATTATATAATTTTCGAACAATTCGTTAGTTGAATTCGCGTTAATTAGCATGAAAAATAAGATTCGCATTACTGTCGTTGGTGATGGTGATACTGGCAAGACTTGTATGTTGATCGTTTATAAAGATCGTAAATTCGATGAACGTTACATACCAACAGTGTAAATTTCATTGTAAAACAACTGAAATTTTCTATTGATAATAACGATAATTTCCAGTTTCGATGTGTACTCGATGACAATTCCGATAAACCACAAAGAATACACCGTTATCTTATCGGACACGGCCGGGCAGGAAGAATTCGACAAATTACGCCAATTAGCCTACAAAGATGTAATAATTTTCGATATTAATCGATAATTTTAATGAATAATTAAATTTACAGACAGACGTGTTTATTTTGTGTTATTCGGTGAACCAGCGGTCGTCTTTCGAGAATGTTCAAGAGAAATGGGCGCCGGAATTGAGGAAGTGTTGTCCCCGAGCCCGAGTCGTTCTAGCTGGTAAATATCATCATCTGATTTATTTACCAACAGTTTTATTTTTTCTAAATCTTGTTCCGTGTCAAAGAATTTTTGAACGAAGGGGAAAATATTAATGTTTTCTGTTTATTTATTTATTTATTTTTTGTTTGTCGTGTTTTCCAGCAACAAAAACCGATCTACAATCGTTAAATACGATAACGGAAAAGGAAGGTATCAGGCTTGCTAAATTTATAAAGGCCGATGGATTTATACAAAATTCCGCTAAAACTAATAAGAATATCGATGAGACATTTGCATTAGCTTTAGCCTCTGCTGTTAGTACGAAAACGGGAAATAGAAGGAATGCGAAGAATCCGTGTCTGATTTTATGAAGCCATCAATGATAATTAACGATTGATTATTTCGTTTACACTGATAATAACTCAAACAGTATTTATATGAAGAATTAAACCTTTAAATATTAATTACCAGTAGTTTTTTTTCAAAGTTGTGTTAAATTTTCAAGTTGTTCAGCATACGACGTATCATCTGAAAATCAGAAAATCTACAAGATATCGACTATATCAAATAACTAATGCAAGGATCGTGTTAATCTACGTAAACCTAACAAGACTATCTCATATAACGAGAACAAAGACATTAAAACGCCTCTTCAAAGGGTACGATTTCGGAAAAAAACGCATAAAATTATTTTTTCTCCTTTGATAATCTTGTTGAACCAGCCCTGTTTGAACTTCAATCGCACAAATATCTCGAAAATATTTTAATAAAGCAACAAAGACTCGTGTAATGTTATTATAAAATAGAAAATTAGGAAATTTCCATCGAACTAACTAAGCGAACGGTCACGTTATCGCAACATAAATTGAAAATTCCAACCACGTGTCGAGATTAACTGAATAAATTTAATCTTCAAAAAAAATGTAGCGTTTAAAATTTTAAATCGTTCAAATATTGGAAACAATGCAAATATAATGATTGATAAAAAGCAACATTCTAAATATGATTGAAGAAATTCTGGAGAAATGTTAATTTAGTGTCTTCCGGTAGAGTTATACCCAATAGCAGAAAATAAAAGACTGGCTTTTAAATGAACAAAAACTATCAATTTTCTGTCTTATGGAATTGTTCTTTGGCAACGTAAACAATATTAGTTGTTTTTCGAACATTCCATTTAGTAATTTCAGTAGACAAGTTTTGTCGAAAACTCGCATTAAATAGGTTGTCTTGTAAGCTAGTTTCTCATTTCGTGTCGTTAGGTATAGCTCAAAATTGAAGTTTAATGTTAGACATTTTAGTAAATACTCAAATATTTGTTTCTACCCAAGAAAAAAGAGCTAAGAATACAGTTAAACGTATCAGTTTCGTATTTTCTGGACAAAACAACAAATTTACTAAATCACGTCTATTTTATTTATAATTCCCCAAAAATGTGCAATTGTATCGACTACACTATCAATTTTGATTTATAACACATCGTAACCGAATCGGTGGAGTTGCATCTGCCATTTCAATCGAATTTTCCATTACTTCATCCAAGGTGGAGTAGTCGCGAAACGTGCCATTATAAATCTTATAAAATTGTCTAAAACGTATCGATAATATCAACATTATACAGAACGAATTGTACACGAAATAAATCTCTGCAATCAATCGAATAGACGGGAAAAATAAGCCGAAACGGCTACTATAAATTAATACGGACAACTGTCAAGATCGAGTGTAATCTAATAAGATCTACGGCGGGGTAGATACGATAAATTTCCCATACATCTAGTCCGGTCAAATCGATGGCGTACAACTAATTGATAACAGCCCAAAGACAAACACGAAAAAAATTCGAAACTTCCAACAATATTTATCATCAACTATAATACACCGCTGACATTTCTCCATCACAATGCATATAGAATAGAATCGAGAAGCTTCATAGTTTATTTTTCCATCTCTTTTAACCTCGTGACCGAGTAAACTGTCGAGGAAATCCGGCTGCTTCAACAAGACGACGACGTCTTCTACTCTAAGCCGCAATTATTCTAAATGTCATCAGTACAATAAACATTAAAGTGGCGTTGAGAATTTCGAGTAACGAATAATGAAAGATTCGATTCAATTCGAAATTTTATTGTAACACCGCTACTATTTCTAAAGATAATAAAAATATTTTACAACATGTAAATCGAGTTGTTACCGTTTTGATAAAAAGAATAATCGCATTTACTAGTAAATTTATGGCGTTTTTCTTTGAAAACTAGACCGAGAAACTTTGGAAAAATAAAACAATACTGACCTGCAAAATGTACGGCGTCTACTTGGAATTTCTCAGCACCAGGTAGGATTAATTGCGAACAAGATAATTGTACACCATGGTTCAACACGTGTATGAACACTGAACAAACTATAATTACCCAACCCCAACCACCTTCCGGATAATAATGTCGGCGTAATGTTGTTGCTTTACGTGCATCTAACGGCAAATCCGGCTCTTTATTATTGTTATTATTGCATAAAACATTTGGATTTTGTTCGTTATAACGGTGCACAGGACAACGTAATTGATTGATAGTTGTTGCAGCTTCTGTGTAGATAAAATCCCAATTATCCACCCGGATACTAGGCCGGCGAATTATATTTTGCGTGTTATGATTACCCGTATAATCTGTTACATTCTCATCTAGATTCTCATCGATACGAGTCAAAGCTAAGACGTGGAATCTGTCGAGATTCAGATCTTGTAGAGATTGCTCTGGGGCATCTTCTACCGTTGATTTTTAACTGAAAATCAAAATAATTTATAAAAATATTTGAGGTGAAAAATGGTGGATGCGCCGGGTTTGCCTCGGCGTAGGATCGATTAAATCTAACCAGACTGTTCATCAATTAGTCCGTATGTATATAAACGACAATTTACAGCCTTGTAAGTTGAAATGCGTGGAAAATTTCAATATTTATCGTCTATAACTTCTACACATACTCATCCGGATATAATTTATTGCTTCTAGGTCTTTTATTGTGCTATGTTTTTGGAAATCATACTCGCTGTTTAAATGTATGAAAATCTCGTATAATTCATTTTAAATTAATAGAAACAAGACTATAGCCTGGAATTGGAACACTTATCTTAATTTCACAATGATTTTATCGGATTATAAATGATATTTCATTGTTTTAATAAACATAAATCATAACGTTAACAATTCAATTGAGCATAACAGTCGTGTTATAATGCAATTTGATAATTCCCAATAACTGAATTACCTTGTTCATGGTCGTGTTCCGATTCGGTATCTTGTTCCAATATTGTTGAAACTGTGTCGGAACGTATTGTTGTTTTGATCGCCTGTCCTGACATTTTCTCAAATAATTCGTAATGTTTCCCAGATAATTCGTACATATCCAATTGATTATTATTATTATTAACAGATTTATCGAAATCTCGATCGGCTAACGTACTGTACGTACGACCTTTCGAATCGATTCGTAATTGGACAAGAGCAATTGTAATTGGCCAAGTTTTGCTGTGATTTAGCGCCATCGTCGTCATCTAGAATTAACATTTCTTCGGATATTTCTATTGCCATTAAAAGTTTATTTCGACATTTATAATTTTAGGACCATTCTTTTATTTTATTTGCAAAACAAGACGAATAAATACGCCTTTATTTCTTCCGTTAGTTTTTCAACATTGCGCTTTCTTCCTGTTTGATGTTGTTTAGTTTTTGTAAAGCAATATAAATTGTTGACTTTCGTTCTGGAAATTTAAAAAAATTAATGACATACTTCTTATTTAATAAAGTTAAAGTAATTAATGCAAGAATAATCGAAATTAAAGCCTTTAAATAATGGCAATTCTCAGCGGGAACATTACTATAATCATAGGAATTAATGGATATTTTAGTTGTTGGTAGAAATTTGAGGTGGCTAATGAAAATTTGTGAGTTATCGTTTTAAACTTTTCATCAACATTCCGCCGTTTATTGGCGATTCTAAAGGTTGTTTTTCACGCAATTTTCTAGTGAGCAAGTTTTTTACATAATAATGGCATAATTGCAAATCCTAAATGTTCCTCTACAAGGTGAAAAACTATTGTTTTTGCTCCCTTTAAAGTCATTGACAATATTTGTGCAATCCTCAAAAATTCATGATGCGTTTCCAAAACAAAATGTTTGTCATTTTAATTACAGCAGAAAACGATAAATTCAGTCATAAAAGACGCAATAATCGGCGCCAAACAGTTCACAATCCTTTTGTTTCAACATTGAAAGCGCTTGAAATTATCGTAGCATCGATATAAAAGCGCTCGATTGACTTGCAGTATTTTCAAAGGGATGAGCGACCTAAAGGTTAACCGAGTGCCAACTAGGCCGAGGACAACAAAACCGGCAATCCTTGTAGTTAAATCTTACGTTTAAATTCTAGAACTTATGTTTCTACAACTTAACACTAGACCCATAATTGGCCCCCATGGTTTAAGAAAACTTCGATGCACTTTGTTAGAAAGTTCAACTAGACAATCATTGCAATGTTGCAATTTGAATAAATAAGAATTAATAAAGTCCTATGATTAATAATGGGTGTAATTAATCATCCAATGACTATTATTTTCACCCTTTTTCCACAATAAGGATTTGGAGCAACATAATTAAGCGTTTCCCACAATAAGAAACTCGTATCGTAAATTTTAAAGTTGTACGGGTGGAAATTCTCAAATTAAAACTTCCAAAAAGAAGCCAACTGTTTAATTTAATTATTGAACATTATATTCTATAGTTTATCGTCTATTATCGTGGAAAGCCAGCTTTGTCAACCGTTAAGAGTTAAAATTCTTCGATAATAAAATTTTAAAAATTAAATTCTACTATAATTACGATACTATGATAAAGTCGGTTTTTTAATTTTTTTTTAGCTTAATAAAGTCTGTAAAATCATCAATTTGGCTCGTATTCGTTTCAATATTGATGGTGTAATAACACACTCATTAATGCGAATAGAATTTATTGTTCTATGGATTAAAATTTCCAACAATCACACGAATTTAGTCGGAATAAGTTTATTTATCATCCACATAACAATTCTAGTTGGTTAATAATCACGTTCATCCTCAAAATTAACCGAATCATCCATGCGAAATTGTACAATCCACTGTGCTAGTTTCAAAAATAAAACTTTAAAACTACTCCAACAAGGATTATAGCAGTTTAATTAGTGTAAGTGTCATTATTTCATGTACAATGCAGGAAAGTTTGAAATTCTTATCTATTTAGATTGTTTAAATCATTCCCGATGAGTGAATTTAATTCGAACAAGAACAATACCTTTGCGGTTTTGTTGCGATTAATTTCGTAAATTTCGGCTTCAATAAAATTCAGCAATATCACAATCGTGAACATTGTTACAGTTAGCACATTCAGATTAGTTTCAGTTGTATTTTAGGGTAGAATAAATCGATAATTTTAAACAACTAAATGGAAATTCGAGCCTTTTCACTGGTAAAATGCACACAGACTCTTAATCGATCGACAATAATAACAACAGTTGTAAGAACAACAACAAACGGAACACTTTCACAAACTACAATATTATAGCTGGAATTTCGACGAAAATGATAACTGTTCATCGATTCACTTGTATAGAATAACAAAATAGTCGCACAACTGAATTTCGAAAAGATTGAATGTGTTTTGAATACTAGATTCCCAACAAATTCAATAAAATAATAACACGTTAATCGAATCATATTGGAGTTAATTGTACAAGTTGTAAACTAGTTGAAATTTTGTAATCTAAATGGAAAATCATCAACAAAATTGAGGCGAAATGTTGCACAGCACGTTCAATATTATTTAATAAAGTGTCACAACACGTGTGTAAAAGCTGGAATTTTCAGTGAATTCAACTGAAGACTTGCACAATTAATTAGATTTCTCTCCGGAGTTTTGTTAGAGTTGAACAAAAATGGTGGATGCGCCGGGTCAATTGTATCTTCCACTAACTTACAATTTTCTTGTTAAAAATAACAACAGATTGTTTGTTCTCAAACTAATAAAAAGTTCTTAAAAACGAGCGAAATTGTTAATTATCGGATCTATTTAATGATTTTTTAACGAGGCACCGCATTACCGCCTGTCCTAATTTGTGGCAACTGATGGAATAAAAGCAACCCTCTTTACGAGTTTAACGGAAACAACATGCACCTTACAAGTTTAAGACAAAGCGGCGCTCATTAATCTTCTCGGTGACATTACAAAAAAATCCAAATTCAATATAGATGCGCTAAAAATGCGACATCTGTACCCCTATTTCCCAGACAAATGCATCTGTAACTAAACAAGACGATTCAAGCTGTTCCAAGATTAGAATTTGAAATTTCATCTAATTGAAAATCAGCTTTAATAACCACGACAAATCTAGCTTTGTGTTAGAATCGAATCGATAGAAGTCTAATTCTTTGGAATCGGTCCGATATTTCAAGCGATAGTGCACAATTGCAGCCTGTCAATCAATTGATCCCTTAAAGTTCAACAGACCTTAACAATTTCTAGTTGTATTGATAATGAGAGAAGAAGATAATGCCCACAGCACGTGAAACTTTTATTAAAAAAGAATTTATTCACAACAAATATAATAATTCTTGAAGGCGTAAGATTTGAACAAATAAAGCTTAAAATTCTGCGTAGTGTCTGTGGAGGCGTAAATTTTAATTGTCTCTAATTAGAAGAATAAAATCGTGTAAGAATAAAGAGAAACATGCAATACACTTTAATTTCTGTATTCTTAATAGTTTTACTGGCAGCATTAGCAAATGAAATAGTAGCAATTACAGTGATTGAATTATTTATAATCAAATTAATTATCTTGTACCGGCAATATAGTGGCACAAATCCGATATTTAAACATACAAAAATGTGATTTATTCAAACGTAACTTTTAACTATAGCCAGAATTGCTCTACAACTCCGCTTTCCGGATCAATAAATCATATTTAAACGAAAAAATTTCATCATCACTTGGATTTTGTTGTTATAATGTCGAATCGACTATTGTTCATGTTGTCGATTCTTTTCAAGATTAATCGCAATAAAGTCCTTGAAGTTTGTACGTTCGTTTCTAACTGAAGACCTATCCTAGTTGCTAGTTCATCCAACAATAGCCAATTTGAAAACTAAGTAAGTGGAATCGATAAGAAGATAGATGTGTAACAAATCTATTCTTGTACGAAACTCTCAACTTAAACACAGACAAAGTTATGAATATTAATAGTCCGGTTGGATAAAATTTTATTTCCATCAAGCAATTTAGGATGTGTAAATAGGGTATTTATATACGAAAGTAAACATAAGGAAATTTCGCTAGGATTGTGGCTATTTATAAAACATTTACACCCTGACAACAAGAAGGGAGCGACAAGAAATTACAATTTGAGCAACTAAATGGAGAATATTCGTCATTATTTCGATTAAATTCGTCGAGTATAAGACTAATTTAATTAAACAACACCCCAACAGTAATGTTCAAACTAATTCAAATTCTATTAATCAAAAAAATGCGGAGGACGCAATAATTAAATCAACAATAAGAGTGATAGCGGTTATTTTCTTTTACTGTTCAAAAAAAGTCTATTTTTCAGTCGGTGGATTAATAGAATTTCCAGCCAAATCCCGATTTAAGTGGAAAGTAAACACACCAAAACAAATTAGATGGAAACTACCAAATCCTGTAAACATTCAGCGATGATTAGGACGCTCTCTTTCGATTTGTCTGATAATTTACAGGAAAAAGATTGTATTAGATCCGCTAATGTCGTGAAAACATTTCGATATGTTTTATTTACAAGATCGCCGTTTGTGTCGGTTCTACACAATTGAAATATGAGATGAAGTCGCAATTTTATTTGAAATTTTATGATAATTCCGCCTTATCGTTTCACTATATTATTTTTTCGTTTCTTCAGCAATATTGCAAAGATTTCAGTCGATGTTTTACAGAACATTAACGATATCGGTAGATTTCCTTCCAAAAATATGCGCCACATCGTCTTTGATTCAATTTTATAATTGGAGTCGTGTTGTTTTTGGGCGAATTTTCAAATACGATTACCGGCACCGTCATCAAACGTAGCCTAGATTGGATTCAGTCGCGTGTAGACTTAATGGAAACTCATCAGTTTCACGATTAATATTCCTCATGGATAGTTATATTTCGTCCTGAATTCTCCCAATTCCGGCATACAGATGTGTTCAAAAATTGATGCGAGCAACATTAACCTACTGCATATTTTATACGTTTGAAGGGCGAGAAAAAAATCGGACGACAACCTCTCTATTGATCCCGAAATAGGCCGAAATTGCCACATTATTATCCAGGTTTCTTTCCCATTAGAATCGTTTCCGGGCAATTTCACGTCGATTTTAATTGAAACGAGGCGCTACGATTCACAATAACACAATAACAAACAGTTTGTTTACAAAACAACTACAGAAGATTATTCTTAACTGTTTAAATATTGCGTTCAATTAGCTATAAAGTTGGGAAATTTCTTTCGATTATAATTTTCTAGTTTAACTCGAATAAAGTTTGAAACAGTCACTGTAAACGTTTGTAGAAGTCGCAAAAACACCGAAACTTTGTTCTTTGTGTGAAAACGGTTCGATTAAATTCGCATATAAACAAAAAATCACGAAATAAGTTGTTGGCAAAGTTGAAAACAATAAAATATTGCGGCAGCCTAATCGGGGTATCGAATGTAAATATCAAGCATTATTTATAAAGTCATGAAACTTTTTATCACTAAATTGTACTCACCTACAATTATCTGTTTATCAAATCAATTAACTTAGAAACTCCAATAATCAGATTAAATAATTGTTGATTAATTGTTGAAATAATTGATAAGAATTGTTGATAATCGCCTGTTGCATCGACAAAGTCTACTTCTTTAGTTTCAACTGACAAATCTTTGATGGTAGATATCGCGACGGATGTTTCAAAACTGAAAGAGACGAGCTTTAAAGCTCTACTACGCCTCCACAGCCGCCACCACCACTAACGTTGCCGCCACCATTGCTACTTTTAACTACAATTGCAACCGTTATTATTGTTGTTCTTCAAACATCATTATTCTTCCCATCTTCAACCCCTAGGGAGTCGGATAGGGTGTCCAATTAGAAAAAAATACACCAAGTTTCATAAACAAAGTAGAAATTAATCAAAAATTTAGAGAGTTACAGTTTGATGAACTTATTAATTGTTTTTCGAGGGTGTCGAGTATTTGACGCCTCGAGTGTTGTTGGAGTACAAAAGAAGTTGATAAGAAACGGTGGCCTAGTTTTCCAAGAATTGAAATTTTCAACGTAGATTTACTACAACAAATACAATTTGTTCCTTTTAATGTCGTCGATAAGTCATCGGTTATAGTTTAAGGGGGGTAAACATTGTGGTGATTTTCTTTCAATATTTCCAACAGAGTCTTTGTTATTGCCAGTTCAAACCATGGATTTCTGTTAAACTTTAGCAATGGCTGTTCTAGAATTGAATTAGCAACGTTTATTGAATCTCGACGATCGTGGAAAATATTAAAAAACATAATTTTCGAGTTCAAACTGGCGCAATTCCTTCAATTTGCATAGAGGCAAGTAACCCGGACAAATCCCAGATAAATCACTTCTAGTCGAACAAAAATTGTATCGAACTTTATGTAGTGAAGGGATTCGAAAATTATAAAAATCTGTTTACAAATCAAATGAAAAAATCAACACTTTGCTATATAAATAATAATCCATCATCGATATGAAAAATCGATTGGTAAATTCGCTTACACTTTCTCCTACCATTGTTAATAACACGATGAAAAAAACAGTAAACCCACGTATAAACAAACAAGCAATTCATCTATCAAATATTCAATGATGTTGAGTTTTTTAGCAGTTAATAAATCTTGAAAATTCCTGTTTTGTTGGAATTTTCACCTTTTAACGGACGTATACGGGCGAATTTTCTCAAATCTACTGCAAGAAATTGGAGTTCATTGTTTGCTGTGACATAGACAAATTAGCCAGTTATTAATTCTATTGGGAAATTCTGTTGTGAATTTTAAATTTTCAACGCAAATTGTGTAGAACCATGAATGTTGCGGTAGATCAATCAAATTTTTTCCCACTGCGAATTAATAAATAATAACACTCCAAATGAGTTACAATCTCAATCTCCATCTCAATTTCTAACTAATTGAGAATGTAGCGCCATCTGTTTGATAATAGCTGAAATTTTAGCGACTCTCAATAAGATATAGAGACCTACAAATACTGATCGATTTTATTTAATTTTGCTAAAATAAAATACTGAAAATGGCGAATATTTTTAGAATAAATGATAACGAGATCGTGATCGCTGATGATCTTCGTCTTTGTTCCTCAATCCAATCTAAATACCTGTAAACTTCCGTGTAGACGCCTGGATAAACTCCACATTTACTTCCATACGAAACAATACCGGTGAGTCTACCTCTACAGATCAGAGGCCCACCGGAATCGCCCTAAAATTAAACCTTAAACACCCTTTTCTCTTAATTATAAATTAAATAAATTTCAATTACTTGACAGGAATCTTTCCCTTTTTCATGGGCACAAAGTTGTTTGCCTTTCAAAAATCTGTAGTAACTCCGACATTCATACCATGAAATTATTGGTATTTCGATTGATCGTAATTGTGGACTAGGTAAAGGTGAGCCCTTTTCCGTTCAAATTAATTAATTAATTAGAATAATTGTGGTGATTTAATAATGTTATATTTACAAATTTGGTTGCACCCCATCCGGAAACTGTACATTTACCGGACTTTACTGAAGTATCCTGTAAATCAATATAGTTGATTTCGTTAGTCCAATTTAAGAAATCTCCAGAAATCTACAATTTATCCACATTAATTTCTGTAAATGTTTCAAAAATTATGGATAATTTACTCGCAATACACAGATATCGTTAATTACTCTAATTGGATTATACCACAAATGCGTGAAAATATATTTGACTTTATAAGTTTTAGCTAATGGATCACCATCTAATAATAAATTACCAACGGTAATTGTTAATTCTGATGCTTCATATATTCTACCACGTTGTGAAATACAACAATGGCAGGCTGTTAAAACATGACGTGCATCAATTATTGTACCACCACAATGATGTCTACCATGTTTACGAACACATGCCTAAATTTGTGTAAGAAATTTACAATTTTAAAGATTGCATCGATTTATTTACAGGTACCTGATAAGCGAATGCTGTACGATTACTGACAATATCTCCACCAACTATTCGAGGTTTGACTGTTTCAGTTGATGCAAATTCAAGAATACCTGAAAATACACGATTCTATGTTAAGTTTCTGAATATGAATTGCTAGGTAATTTCGGTACAAAAATAAGAAAACCACTACGATTGAGTCAATAAAAAAAAATAAGGAGACTAATATTGAAAAAATATCCGCTAAGTTATCGACAAATTATCTGAAGAATTCCACTAGTAGAGTTGCTAAGAAACGATTTCTCAATATTGCAACTTCTCTATAAATTTTGCCCAAACGAATGGAATTAGACTCTCTCGGGGTTGGTTTCGGTGGCGGTCAAACAGGAAACATCCCCAAAATTCCTCTACAGTTTCCAATATTACCGTGACGCTGTTCTATTATTACCACCCTTGGAACTTCCACAAAGAGTCGCTGTATTGCAGCACAGGCTTGGAAAACTCCCAACCAGCCACTCCAACAACTCTAGTCGCCAGAAATTCGAATTTTTTGATTCCAACAATTTAAATTTCCGAATTTTACAATTAGACTGGGTGGTTGTTTTCACGTTTCAGGCGCAAGAAAATAAGTTGTGCATAAATTATTGCCAATTAAACACAGCAGATATTGTTTTGATTACTTACAAGATAACAGCACACCGAATAGGTGGATTAAATAGTAAAGACTACAATTGAATTTTATTCTAGAAAATAAATTGAGAAAATTCAAACGAAAATACAAACGCACCTCATTTTGTCAATGAATAACCAGATCCAATTTTGAGGAAACCCTAAATTTTCATAACCAAATCACCTGGTGAGAAGCTCAATTTCGAGTGAGTTTTACAAATAAAATAAACACAATTTTGGTTCAATTTTGGGAATTTGTTGAAAATCTTTTAGAAAATTTAGCATGTCAAGTTTTCAAGCCGGCTTGATTTTAGCCAGTTTTCAAACTAATCAAATTTTACTTTCAAATTCCTTGGAAAAATTAATGTGACAAATTTGCCATTTATAACTGTGTTGAACAGAATACTCCATTCTAATTACTTCGATTTGGATGGAATTCTCGGAAAAACGAAAAAGAAAATTGAAAATCTACTCCCGTCCAAGTGTAGAATTAAATTTTGTATATCGAATCGTATAAATTTCATTTCATTCCATTAACAATACAAAAAGATATCTGTGTTGGACAAACACCTCTTTTTCGTCACATAATTATACATTTTCCGGATTTCCAGAGATTTCCAGAGATTTAGCGACTTTTTTCAAAAAACTACTCTCGTCTAAAGTTGAAGAATCATATTTAGAATCGAATCAGATATTTACTATTTCGATATCCCTTACAATTTTTGTGTTATATGAGTTGGACGTACATATGGGCAAAAGACTAACCGAATATTGACCCTTAATGAAACACTACAAAGATTGATCGGATTTATTTAATTTTTCTAAAACAAAACACTAAAAATGGCACACTCTAATAAAATTAATGATAACGAGATCGTAATAGCTGACGATCTCTGTCTTTGTTCGTTAATCCAATCCAAATACTTGTAAACCTCGGTATAAACACCTGGATAAACCCCACAATCTCTTCCCCACGATACAACACCGGTTAGTTTACCATTACAGACAAGAGGTCCACCGGAATCACACTAAAAGTAAACATTAAACATCCTTTATTGTTAATTATAATCGTTTAATTACTTGACAGGCGTCTTTTCCTTTCTCAAAAGTGCAAATTTCTTTATCTGTTAAGTATCTGTAGTACTTTTGACATTGCTCCCATGGCAATATCGGTATCTCAACTGCTAATAATCGTGCACTAAACTTTGGCGATCCCTTTTTCGTTCAAATTAATTGGTTAATTAGAGTACATGGTTAATTAGAGTGATTTAATAATGTTATATTTACATATTTGGTTGCACCCCATCCGGAAACTGTACATTTACCAAACGTTATTGAAGTTTTCTGTAGATCAATATAGTGAATTCTATTAGTCCAATCTAAGAAATTTTTAGAAATCTACAATTTATTCTCATTAGTTAAAATTACTTTAAAAATTATACCTACAGTACATACACGTATTAAACAAATATCATTATTTAATGTTGCTGGATTAAAATCTTCATGTGGTGTAATGTTTTTGACTATGTAAGTCTTACGTCTTGGATCGTAATTTAATAATAAATTACCAACCGTAACAGTTATCATTGATAATGGGTATATTTTATCATTTGACATACAACAATGGGAGGCTGTTAAAACATGATGTTCATCAATTATTGTAGCACCACAATAATGGTAGCCGTGCTTTCGTAAAGATGCCTAAATAATATAAAAATATAACGATTTTAAAGATTCTATTGATTCATTTGCAGGTACCTGATAAGCGAACGCTGATCGATTGGTGACAACATCACCTCCGACTATCCGAAATTCGCTTGCTTCAATTAAAGTGCATTCAACAATACCTGGAAATAGTCGATCTTGTGATAAGCTCCGCAATATCAAAGAGTAAAGGTTTCCTCATATCAAAATAAATAGGCTAACATTGATAAAAATACTTTATATCATAAAGGTTAATTGCATTATTAATTTTTTCAATAAACTATTTTTAAATGTTGCAATTTCTGCCTAAACTTTGCCCAAACTTTGGGGCCTAGAATTTCTACAAATAGTGGCTGCAATCAGAACAGGTGTAGAGAACATCCAGCCACGCCATTAACTCCAGCCTCCTTATAATTTTGTCACGAATAATTTTGATTCCGCTAATTTCAAATTTGGAAATTTATGATTAGACTGGATGGTTGTGTCGGATGTAAGAAAATTAATTATGCATAAATTATTGCCAATTGAACACAATAGTTTTTCATTACTTACAGGATAACAGTGCACCAAATAGGTGGATTAAATAGAAAAAACTACAATTGAATTTATTCTAGAAAATAATCTGAGAAAATTCAAATTATAAAGGAAACTTACCTCATTTTATTAATGAGTAATCAAACATAAAAGCAAATTTTGAAGAAACCCTTGATTTTTGTAACCGAATCAGCGGATGAAAAGTTCAATTTTATTGAGATTCTACAAGTGAAATAAATGTTGGTTCAATTCTGTAAATTTCTTGACAATCTGTTAGAAAATTTGACATATATTTCACTAACTGACTTGATTTCAAATTAATCAAATTTTACTTTCAAGTTCTTTGGAAAATTTAAGATACAAATAGACCAATTACAGCTGTTGAAGGGAATACTGGCGTCTGATTAACGAACAGTTACTCTGGGTGAAATTTTCGGAAAAACGAAAAAGAAAATTGAAAATCTAATCCCATCCAAGTGAGAGCTAAATTTTTTCTATCAAATCGTCTAAATTTCATTTAATTCCATTAATAATACGAAAAGATATCTGTGTTGGACAAACACCTCTTTTTCGTCACATAATAATAGATTTCCGGATTTACAGAAATTTAGCCACTCTTTTAAAAAGACCATTCTCGTTTAAAGTTGGAGAATCATTTTGACAATCGAATAAGACATTTATTATTCCGATACTGATTTATTCAATTTTGTTAAAATAAAATACTAAAAACAGCGCATCCTAATAGAATAGATGATAACGAGATCGTAATCGCTGTCGATCTTTGGATTTGTTCGTCAATCCAGTCCAAATACTTGTAAACTTCGGTATAAACGCCTGGATAAACCCCACAATTGGCTCCATACGATACAATACCAGTTATTTTACTATTACAGACCATAGGTCCACCTGAATCGCCCTAAAATTAAACACCAAGCACCCTTATTTTGTTAATTATAAATCAAATAAAGTTCAATTACTTGACAGGAGTCTTTGCCTTTCTGGTAGGCGCATATTTGCTTATCTGTTAGGTCTAGGTAGTACAATTGACATTGACTCCATGAATATATCGGTATGGTAACTGCTAATAAACGTGAACTTGAAAATGGTGAGCCCTTTTTTGTTCAAATCAATTAATTAATTCGAGTAATTATGGTAATTTAATAATGTTCTACTAACATAATGGGTTGAACCCCAGCCGGAAACTGTACAATTACCGGATGTTATTGAAGTATCCTGTAGATCAATATAGTTGATTTCATCAGTCCAATTCGAAAAATTTCCAGAAATCTACAATTTACTATTGTTAGTTATATGTTTTAAAAAATTATTGATAACGTACACGTAGTAAACAAATATCGTTAGTTATTTTATTTGCATCATAATCTTCATGTGTGAAAATATATTTAACATCGTAACTCTTAGCTAAACTATCGCTATACAATAATAAATTACCAACAGTAACAGTAATCGATGATGGTTCGTATACTTCACCCTTTGTAATGCAGCAATGGGCGGCTGTTAAAATATGACGTTCGTCAATTATTGTACCACCACAATAATGTTTATTATTATATCGTACAGATGCCTAAATAATAAAGAAAAATTAACAATTTTAAAGTTACCATTGATTTATTTACAGATACCTGATAAGCGAACGCTGTACGATTACTGACTATATCACCACCTACTATTCGAACTTTGGCTGCTTCAATCAATACAAATTCAACAATATCTGGAAGTAGATAATTCAGTGATTAGGAGCCAAATGTGAATTGATAGATAACTAGAATTTACAATATAAAACCAAGAATAAAAGCATCACGATTTTTCCTATATAACGATTCAACACTCCACAGATGACTCAATAAATAATAAGTAAACTAACATTGATAAAAATATTTTATATCTGATAACTTATCAACAAATTATCGATGGATTTTTCCAAATAGAATTAATTGCATCATTAATATTTCCAAGAAAGGGTGTTTGTGCTGAATTAGAGCCAATCAACTCATCCTTCGGAGCTGAATATAATGGATGATTCATGAGCTATCTCCTTGGTATTGAAACTATCACAAATGGCAATTATTTGTTTGTTATTGCTGAAAAAATAGTAGCCAAAAGTTGGTGGGATTTATACAATTTTTGAAGGTATTCCAGTCCATATACCAATTGTTACCCAATACTCCATTGAAAATCAAAAATCCATCAAAATATAATCTACAGAATTGATTTTTAATTTCTTCCACCTAATTGTTATTGTTCTCCTTAGAAGTCTCTCTAGGAACATCATTATCGGCACCCCATTAGCCACAATGTGCGCAGGCTGCCGCTCGAAGGAATCCCCGTTATAAATTTTGCTGGAATTATTTCGAAAATGGCAAAAGTTATCAAGCTGATGATGTCTCGTTTAATTCAAAATACGAATCTCCAGCGCAGAATCGATAACATTTACAAAATCCGACTGAAAGTGCGTTACTGCTGCTTAAAATTACTCGTTGTATAATCAATAAAATGAAATAGTTACAGGTAGATTAATAGCTGAAATTTCAATAAAACAGCTACAAATACTGTTCGAATTTATTTAATTTACCAAAATATAATATTGAAAATAACGCATCCTGATAGAGTAAAGGATAGTGATATCGTAATCTCCGCAGATCGTTGTAATATTCGTTGGTAAATCCAATCTAAATACTTATAAACTTCGACATAAACGCCTGGATGAACCCCACAATTTCTTCCCCACGACACAACACCGACTAGTTTACCATTACAGACAAGAGGTCCACCGGGATCACCCTAAAATTAAATATTAAGCTCCCATTTTCGTATTAATTATAACTGTTTAATTACGATACAGGAGTCTTTTCCTTTCTCAAAGGCGCAAATTTCTGTATGTCTTATTTGTGTATCTGCTAGATATAGAAAGTACTTTTCGCACTCATTCCATGAAAATATCGGTACATCAGTTGATAATAAATGTATACTAGGTATTTGTGAGGACTTCCCCATTCAAATTAATTAAATTAATTAATTAGAATATTATAGTAATTAATGACTTTATGCTTACATAATTGGTTGCACCCCATCCGGAAACTGTACATTTACCAGACGTAATTGTAGTTTTCTGTAAGTCAATATAGTTGATTTCATTAGTCCAATCTAAGAAACTTCCTTTTATCTAAAATTTATCCGTATTATTAGTAGAAAGTATCGTAAAAATTATCTATAACGTACACGAATTAAACAAATATCATTTTTTAATGTTGTTCTTTCATAGTCTTCATGTGGGAAAATATTTTGGACCTTATAAGTCTGACGTTTCTTATCGTTATTTAGTTCTAAATTACCAACCATAACAGTTATCGTTGATAATGGGTATATTTCATTAAATATCATACAACAATGGGCGGCAGTTAGGACATGATGTTCATCAATTATTGAACCGCCACAATAATGGGAGCCGTGCTTTCGTAAAGATGCCTAAATAATATAAAAATATAACGATTTTAAAGATTCTATTGATTCATTTGCAGGTACCTGATAAGCGAACGCTGATCGATTGGTGACAACATCACCTCCGACTATCCGAAATTCGCGTGCTTCAATTAAAGTAAATTCAGCAATACCTGGAAATAGACGATAAGGTTCTCAATATCGAAGAATAAAAACAAGATGATTTTCCGCTGATGATTCAATAAGCAGATAAACTAACGTTAATAAAAATACTTTATATCTGATACGCTATTAGCTAGTTATATAGAAATTTACACAAATAGATTTCTCAAAAACAGATTTTTTAATATTGCAACTCCCCTCGTAATTTTGTCCAAATGAGTGAAATTAGACCATCTCCGGCTCGGTTTCGGTGGCGTTCAAACAGGAAACATCCCCGAAACCCTTCTACAGTTTCCATTATTATCAGCGCCGCGACGCTGCTCTATTATTACCACCGTTAGGGCACAGACTTTCCACAAAGAGTCGCTGTATTGCAGCGCAGGCTTAGAAAACTCCAAACCAGCCACACCAACAACTCTAGTCCCCCTATATACACTCATATAACGTTAGTAATTGACATGATATCATCAGCACAACGTTCTATTCAAAATTATCGGTGTGAAAAGTCATGTATAACGATGAACACTCACACAGTAAACACATTATTTGCGGTAAGAGAAAGAAATAAATTAATTCCGATTCCATTAACAACCATCGATATGCTCATAAAATCGTAAAGTATGCTAGAAGGGTAGTTTTAGATGGTAGAGTCGAATTAGTGCAGAAAATGTAGCATGAATGAGAGAGTACGTTTGACATGTGCAAGGGGGTGGCAACTGGAGTTTTGGAGGCAAAACCCGGCTGCAAGAGATCCTACAACTACGCGGTAATCCTTAATAAATTGAATGGCCTTCCAAAAATCATTAATATTGTCGTTAATTGTTGTTTTATAACAATAATTCAACGACGAATTCATTTTTAAACATATTAATTGATCTATTAAAATAAAAGCACCGGCACGAAAGTCTTGGCGCGAGCAATGACACATAAAAGTCAAATGTTTTTCTCTTTTCAGTAAATTCCCCCGAAGCAATCGTTTGTCAATAAAACGGAAAATTATAATAATTTCGACTAGAAATTAGCAGTTTACTTGTTTCAATTATTTAACAGAAGGTTAACGTCTATTATTAGATCAAAATCGATATATCAATTGATTGATTTCGATAATATCGTCAAAGCTTTCACTTATCTGAGTTTTGATAAAAATTCTTATTAAATTACAAATTTCGTATGATTCAATTGGAATGACGCAATAGAGAAGCAAGGGCACAACAAGGGCATAAACTCGCTTTCCTTTCAGGAAACTACAAATTTCATACGCACTCAGTATTCAGGAATTTTTTATCGGCTTCGAAACTGTATCTCAATTTCCTGAAATTACCCATTGAATGATGGTAATTCGACATACAATGGATCTCTAAAGAGATTCCAATAGAAATTAACTGTCAGTATTGACGACAAGTTTGCGATGTTTCTAGAAAAGTTTGCCCCAATTTTGAATTTTTCAATTCCATTACGAATTCTGAATTTTATAATTAAATCTGGTAGTTGTTTTCATGTTTCAGAGATGAGACAGTAAATTGTGCGCAAATTATTGTCAATTAAATCCGGGAGATTTACTTTTAGTTACTTACAAGATAATAGCACAGCGAATAGGTGGATCGAATAGGAAAGACTACAATTGAATTCATTCTAGAAAATAATTTGTGAAAATTCAAGTGAAAATGAAACGTACCTCATTTTATCAATAAATAACCAAATATTGAAACAAATTTCGAAGATACCCTTGATATTTATAACCCAATCTCCGGATGAAAAGCTCAATTTTATCGAAGTTGTACAAATGAAATGAATTTTGGTTAAATTATGCGAATTTCTGAAAATCTCTTAGAAAATTTGGCATGTCGATTTTAATCAACCGACTTGATTCCAGCCAGTATTCAAATTAATCAGTCCCTTGGAAAAATTAAGGTGATAAATCGAGCAATTCGCCGCTTTCACTTGAATTTCACAAACAGAATTGCGTCTTTATCTCTTGAAATATTTCAGTAATTCAGTCGCACTATTACATCAGCTGAAAATTTTACAAATTTATTTTTAGTGGCGCTACATTTTTTCAAATTCTATTAAATCTGGGTAACTTGTGTAAGTCTAAAATACGGTCTTTATGATCCACAAACTGCATATTTACGATCATAAACTGTTTTCTGGACAAGATTAATTTGGGATTACAGTTGTCTCGGTCATAAATTTCAATCATTGCCAAGATTTGAGTGTTATAACAATAACAACGTGTACATGATTGTCGAAAAAAAAGCATTACCGGTGATAGATTTTCGCGGAAAATTATGCAATTCAATTAATATGGAATTTCCCTGGCTAATTGCCATTGATGTGTTAACAAATTGAATCAATATAAACATCATTTGCGAAAATTATGATTAAATATTTACGTTAATTTAGCGAATAGACTACGTGATCTTAGTCGAGTCATATTATGAAAACAACCAAACCGAATTTATTGGGATCGTTTATGATGAAGACACCATGAGGTCATTTTATTTTTGATTCAACTCACGTGCTATTGTTTGTTCTATTTTCAAATCGTACACATACAGGCGCCGGTGGTATTGCCGAAAATCTAAATTTTTCCCAATAACAAATTGATAAATTAGCGGATAACTCCGCCAAAATTTACACGAAATAGCAATCTCCGCCCGCAATTAATCCCAAGTTAATCATCTGAAAAAAACGGCGAAAGTGGCCGAATTAATTAAGAAGAGAAATTAACCAGATTGTTATAAATAGCCGAATAATGGTCGTTTTCAATAAAGATTCACCATCTCTATTCTCGTATAATAATTGGCATATTGCCGGTTATTTTAAAATTGTTCTCCTGAAACTTGCACATTTCAGTCAGTAAATTGTGCTTGTCGAAGTTAGTGCTAGTAGATAATGTTAGATTATCTTAAAGAGGTCCTGGATTGCAGGTTTCTACAAGCACAAAACAAACAAGAAAAAACACAACCAGGTAATCGGGTGGGTTTTGAAATTATTTTTGGTGGAGAATTTTTGGAATTTTCGACGAATTAATGCAATGACCGCAACGAAAAGATCGACTCAACATGCTTCTATATCATTCCAATTAAATTTAATTACTATTTAACAGATTATTTAGACGATCAATAATTATTCCATGACGGTCTTTTCAATTGATTCCAACATTCAAACGGATACAAAAAATTATGTTGTTAATAACGACAATAACACGTGGCAATGTGCACTATGTGTATGTTATCTATCGTTTTTATCGTTTTGTTTAAAAATCGTTGGAAAACATTGATTTTTATCAACAGTCAGACGATTAAGTGAACATGACATTGGTACTATTTCGTTGATCGACCGTAACCGTAATGTTTCTATAGCTCAAGTCTAATAATACACTCGAGTCTGGCTTCAAATAACGCAGGAGCAGGACAGGACTTTCACTGATAGAAAGGCACAAATCTTTTTGAAGTCTCAAATTCATCAGCATTACAAACCAAAGTCTCTTAATGAACCGTTAGAAGTTGTATGGTCAAAAATTTTGCAATTTCTTTGATGTTTTTCTGAGAATTAAGGAGCAAAAGTTGAGACTTATGAAGAATTTTGCCAATTCTCAGAGTTTATTGGTAATTTTTTGCGCTAACTCGAAGAGTGCAGGATTTTGTCTGCTGATTGTCGTTGATTGTAATCTTTTTTCTCTTGTGTAGGAAATAATAATGCGTCCCCAAAAGACGGTATTCAATGGCGCGGCCATCGGTCTACAATCAATGGGCAATGCAATGGAAATGGGCACTTGCAATGCAATGGGGATGCAGAAACTGGGTGTTGTGGCAATGGTAATGAAGAGTCAGCCACAACAGGGCAAGACAAGCTGGAGGGGTCGGGACCAACTGAGAATGACCCTATTCACCTCAAGAGACGGGTGGGACTCATCAGTGGGGTGGCTTTAATTGTCGGAACGATGATAGGTCAGTATTGGCAAGATGACTGATCGAAATTCTGAGCCTTTGGATTTTATTTTTGAGTCTCACATCAGACTATGAGCGAGCAATCAATTTGTCTCTGGCTTCAACGTTTTAAAAACTATTCCTAAACCTGACACACCACACTTTGGCTCTTTCACAGCTCTAGTTAATCTAAATTCTGAGCTTTTGACCATCGTTTTTGAGCCACACCTCATTTCCCATTCATTTTTCCAGACTGAGTGAGCAATCTGTCTGAGGCACCATACTTTAGACTCTTTCACAGCTCAAGGCAATCTAAACGTACAACTTTTAGAAAATTCCAAAAATTAGCTTCCTTGTGGCCAAATCTTATCTGAAAATACCCGCTGAAGATTAATGGTGGAGCGGCACGTGGCATATACACCGTATCCCTGGACTGACGTCGGTAATTAAAACAATCCGATTTGACTGAATGAATCACACAAATCTACAGTATAACTTAATTAATTACAATTTCATATAAAAAAATTGCCAACACTTGAACGGATTCTCTTTTAATACCATCTATAGACAATATTGAATTAATTTTAAGTAAATTTCGTAAAATGTTTGTGTAGGTTCTGGAATTTTCGTTTCACCATCGGGTCTGTTGGAGAGGACTGGATCGATTGGTATGAGTTTTGTCATATGGATGGCATGTGGATTTCTATCCTTATTGGGTAAGTTACGCAAATTATCAGAGAATCACACGAAATTCTCGCTTTCTTTGACGTCAATTGTGGAGCACATGATACATCCGTTCATTTAAAAATAGTTTCTTTCAAAACAAAAACCGATAGATTCACGCACGCAAAGTCAAAAAACTTAACACTTAATCCGATCACAATCTCGCTAATATTTTTTTCTGTAGGTGCCCTAGCGTATGCTGAATTGGGCACAATGAACACATCCTCGGGAGCTGAATACGCCTATTTTATGGATGCTTTCGGTGCACCACCGGCATTCTTGTTCTCATGGGCTAGCACCTTGGTATTGAAACCATCACAAATGGCAATTATCTGTTTGAGTTTTGGTAAATATGCAGTGGAGGCGTTCGTTACTGAATGTGAACCACCTGAGATTGTTGTCAAAATGGTTGCTCTATTAGCGGTTGTTGTTATACTTTATGTTAATTGCTACAGTGTTAATTTAGCAACTAGTGTACAAAATATCTTTACAGCTGCTAAATTGATTGCTGTCTTTATTGTGATAGCTGGAGGGACTTATAAGATTTTTGAAGGTAATCATTTCTATCGTCTGTATTAAAATTTAATTATGGCAAAATTCCAGGCAATACTCAACATTTAAAAGAACCGTTTCGCGGTACCCAATACTCTATTGGAAACATTGCTACAGCGTTCTATACGGGATTATGGGCTTACGACGGCTGGAATAATCTAAATTATGTTACTGAAGAAATCAAAAATCCATCAAAGTATATAGCGTTGATTGTTAATTTCCCCTACTAAATTGTTGTTTTCCTCCCTAGAAATCTCCCCAGAAGTATCATAATCGGCATCCCATTAGTCACAATGTGTTATGCATTAATCAACGTTTCATACTTAACGGTAATGTCACCAATGGAAATGATGACTAGTGAAGCAGTTGCCGTTACGTTCGGTAATCGATTATTGGGAGCAATGGCTTGGTTGATGCCCTTATCGGTGACAATTTCAACATTCGGCTCAGCTAATGGTACTCTGTTTGCTGCTGGACGTTTATGTTTCGCTGCCAGTCGTGAGGGACATCTTTTAGATATTCTATCCTATGTTCATATTAGGCGTTACACGCCAGCTCCCGGATTAATTTTCCATGTAAATCGTCTTGTATTGAAGTCAATATTGTTGTAATTTGATGGTTTTTTAGTCGATTATAGCAGCAGCAATGGTCCTGTACGGTACCATAGATTCATTGATTGATTTCTTTAGCTTCACGGCTTGGATCTTCTATGGTGGTGCTATGTTGGCGTTAATTGTGATGAGATACACAAAACCAAATTATCCTAGGCCCTACAAGGTTTGTTTACTATTTTTATTTTTCTTTTAAAATGAAAGTGTTTTATTACTAGTCATTTTTTTTAACACTCTCTGTTGATATTGGAGCACCGCCCAATACAACTCACCTTGGCGCTACTCCAATCGAAATACTTATTTTTATTAAAAAAACAATAATTGAAAATTTTTCCAGGTGCCGATTATCATTCCGGTTGTGGTACTAGTGATCTCTATCTACCTGATAATAGGTCCTATTATAGATAAACCTACAATTGAGTACCTGTATGCTGCGTTATTCATATTAGGTGGGATGATATTTTATGTCCCTTTCGTACATTACAACGTCCGTATACCTTATATGGGTAAGTTCGTCTTAAATTGAACCAGAATTTCCCATATAGAGCTTGTTTTAATAATTAATATTATTGTCGAATTCGGTGCCGGACCGAATCATTTTGACCTCGATGGGGAATTTAAGAGAAGCGAGATATCGGGTACTCATATTTAAAAAATTGTAATTGAAAATTCCTCCAAATAACGGTTGGCGCCGGCGGAAAGCCCCGCTTATTCGCCTTGTCCAATCCGAGCCTGGTCCAGCTCATTCATGGCTCTGTGGGGAAAATTCAGGGCTACGCGGTATATTTTTATAATTTGTTATTTTTATTATTTTCAGATGGCGTAACAGTCTTTTTGCAAATGCTATTTGAAGTAGCTCCAACATCAACAATGTTGGAATAAATTATAGAAGCAACAATATAAAACTTTTTGTTAGTTTATTTTGAAATTATACGCTCAAAAAAATCATGATTACAGGTACAGCGGTTTCATCTATATGACGAATTGAACATTTTATTATGCGGGCAACAAATTAATCGATGTATAGATGGAACAGTCCAATTAATTAATTATCAATTAATTAATAAACTAAAATGAGAAAAAAGATTAAACTAACATCCATTGCACGAATCATTCCTATAAATGTTAGATATTCTATGGGGTGCAACGTAGGGTATCTTGATGATAGAAAATTTGATTTTATTTCAAATAAAATTAGTGTAAAGCAATAAAAGTAGAGTGAAATTTTAGATTTTAGATATCGATGTTTATAGAACAATCAATGTTATTCTGTACTCAGATGGAAAAGTCATCATGCTAGTCGAGTATCAATGTAGAATTGCAAAGTATCACTCTATGTCATCAATTCTTTTTAAATTAATTCGCTGATTTTATTTGAATTTGTTTGCATTTTTTGTAGTGAACACACGCGTTATACATTTCGTATTAAAAGTCTGACTTTTTTATAATCGGAAAATTTCTGTTAATACCTGTAATCATGATTGTTGTTGAATGTTGAGAATGTTTATGGTAAAAATATGGTCTTATCATTCCTTACCTAAACATTATTGCAAAAGTTTTGTATTATTTTCTTTTTGCTTTGTATTTTATTTTCGTTTTGTTAATTGTTAGAAGAGAAAATCTTGGATTATTTTTCTTTCGTTTTCTTATAATTATACAGATAACATATCTTGAAATTCGCTACGAATTTTAAAGACAACGTTATTCTTTCAACTATGATAATTTTTATATAAGAGATTTGTTTTGGAAAAATAAACAAATAAATAATGCATTATAACGATATTGTTGCCAAATGTAAGACACAAAATTACGCAATATATATATTGTAATAAAAATAAGTTTATTTCATTTACAAATATCATTTAAATTTTCCCGGTCTTTGAGAATTTATACACTATATATCAGAGGTGACATCTAGCAACAAGCAGAGTAACCAAACTGAGCTGCATATAGAGGTGGGAAGATGTACTAAATTCAGGTTGCTATTATAAAATTTTGAATTGACATTTTAGAAGGTTAACCAATCATCATTGAAGGTATTCAGTGATAACAACCGAAGATATTTTCTCTCTTTCGCACATTTCTATTCTGAACTTAGTAACTTTTAAAATATTACGTTGGATAACCTTCTAAAATTTCAATTTAAAATTTTATGATAACTTGAATTTAGTATACCGATATTTTACGATATTACTCGACACATATTTGCATATATTTATTAGCTGATATTATAATGCGTAGACTGATACGTGAATATCAGTGAATATGTAGATGTAACGAAGTCAAAATTCGTTCTTTTGTCAAAAAATAAACTTTCTTAGTGGAAGTTATTCTTAGTAAACTGTAATCGTCGACGACAGTAACATGGTTCCAGGTCTACCGATTTAGACTTCAATTTATCGATATACCGATTTGGAATTTGATTCTATAGATTTTTCTTATGCAATAACATTATTTAATTGCAGTTTGAAAAGTGTACTCGCAATAGCCTACCACTATTTAAGCGCACACCAGCTCCTTAAGAAGCTGATGTGCGCTCAATATATATTGCTGCAATATTGTGTGTTCTAGAGATTGTAACAGCTTGGCAGTCTGAAATTACGTGTGCTTGTTTCCACATCACCTTTGAGGTAAAGCATAGGATGCGTTTATTTTAAGTAGTATCCCCTGTAGGCCTAATCCACTATGGGGTGGATATATCTATCGCCACCAATGTTGTAAGAAACAAAAACACAAACACAACATTCACCCAACAAATTCCATGTTGGTTTTATGCATCATTAGATTCATCAGATTAGAAAAAATTCAAACTGTGGTATTTGGCGCGAAGTTGGCGTCTTCTTGTAGAAGCCAATTAAATCATTTGAGTTGCATATTAGTAATACAAATAAATTTTCAATTATTTGTCGAATTTTAGATTTTTACCAATCATCAATTATTTTTGTTGAAATTGCAAATATTCAGTGGACTGCATATTAGAATATTTCAAGAGCTTTATAGATTCAGGCTGTAGTTGCATTAAAAGTGAATCAAATTTTACCGATTTTTACCGTCTCTTACCGATTTACTTCATTAAAATCGGCAACACTGGACAGCAAACAGAAAGGCAGTGTTTAGACTAGAGGTAGCCTTGGTTACTTCTACTGAATAAATTCCCTGCCAATATTTCAATATTTGTGAAAATGCAATATTGCAATACATACTCGATATAAGATTATTATACCGATTATTAATAATATTTAATCAGTTTATTATTGGTATTGTTGCGAATATTAATATATTCACTCCACCTCTAGCTGCATCTAGCTCTTTGTCAAAGACAATCTGTCAATCGTTTTTAACCTCACAAATAACCTCAACTTGTGTTTCCTCAGCAGAAAATTGGTTATTCTGACTAAAAATTCAATGAAATGTCCGAAGAAACGGAGTCTTTTATTCCCACGAGGGCTTCTAGTTTGAAAAATAACCAAATTACAAATTTCCAAACGGTGACTTTTAATTCGCACAAATCGAAACGTATGGCAAAAACCGACGAATCGCAAGTTATCAAAAACGAAATAGAAGAGAAGGAATTCAATATAAAGAAAGCACGACATGAAATTGCTAAATTCGCTATATCCGGTTTGGATGCAACACAGAAACACGAAGCTAAAATACAGTTGGCTGTAAAATTAGGTTTGACTGCCCAATTTTCACGATAACGTTAAAAAATATTAATTTGAGCGAATTTTTTAGGCGCCAAACCACCAAAAAAGCCTTACAAAAACTACAAACAACTGTTACAAGAGAAAGCGAGACAGAAACAAGAAGCGAAATGTCAAATGGAAATTCAACAATTGGGTAAAAATAAATTGGGGAAATCGACGACGAAAACGAAACATTTCGAAAAGAAAAAACGAAAAGATAAAGGCGGAATTTTGGATGTTTATGGAACTGTAAAAACGTCCTAAATTATTCTATTATTAAATAATATTCCAATAGAAATGACGGTAGGCGTAGTTAGATATTCAATCCTCGGGGCACTAAAGTCCTCCTCCTGCACAAAAAAAAACTACATTAAAAAAACGAATTGTGTATTTATTTAAGGGTGTAGAGTACGTCGATTTGAACTGCGAAAATGCGAATTTCTAACTCACGATTTCTCGCTCTTTGGAGTTATGACAGATTTTTGAACAATTTGAATTACAGGCAAAAATCAAGCTGAATGTTTTTTTGTGCAATTTCTTATATTTTCTCTCATAACTTGGTCCATATTGTTTATTTTACAATAATTTTTCTATTATCAGATAGCAAATTAAAGACGCTTGTAAAATCTTCAAGAAATTTTCCGACTACATTGTTGGTTTTCCGGAAAATTAAGAAAACTTCTACAAGGAGATATAAGAATTTGTAGTCAATTTTTATTTTACAGCATTGATCAACCTCTCAAATACAAGATGGAGAGTTTATTTTCTTAATTTGAAAATTGCGTGAACTATCGCGAAAAAACCGAGTTGTTTTTCAAGCATTGTTTTCACTTATTGAAAATTATTAATCTTCTTTTAAAATACATACAGTTAGCGAGATAATTTCATACTCTTCCTGATTGTTGTCAGATGCTACGCGAGAAATCGTGAATTAGAAATTCGCATTTTTGCACTTTAAATCAATGAGATGTACTCTGCGCCCTTAATTGAATTACAATTAAAATAAAACAAAGTGCCCTACCTAAAAAAAATATGTAATCAGTTTACACCTCCATTGCACTAAAAAACAAACCGATAACTAAATATTCGTGAATTTGTACATCATTTTGTACAGTATTTGAATGTTTGAAATTTTAATGTGAAATATTTATTAAATGTTATTTAAATTACTGTATACATTCTAAATCTTTTTGGGGGTGATAATTTAGATTTTCGGGGTGCTTAGTAGCCCCAAGTACCCTCTAATTACGCCTATGGAAATGATTCATTAAAACGGTTGAACGTTTTCCAATTACGGGTGTTATAATTATCCGAATATATATGTTAACATTTCAAATAATCTAAAATTAAATAAACTAAACGCCAATAACGATTTTTATCAAAAATTGTCATTTATAAAATAGCTCGAATTTTATTGTACTAGTAGCGCTACAATTAGTCAACATAACCTCACAATACGTAAACATCGATTGTCAATTGCTACATATTTATCAAAAAAACAAATGTAGAATATGATAAGAATCAGCATTTTCAACTCCCTGTTGTTATTCCAATTAATAATTTCGACAACGGCAAATTCATGGTCGAATACAACATTCAATCCACTCGGCCCCCTAGTCAAATGCTCCTATTTACCATGGGAATTCATCACTTGCAACGAATTAGAAGACCATAAAGGTAACAAAACGGCGAAAGAAGAAAAAGGCTACGGTTGTGTCAAATTCGGCGGTATGCGTTATGAACATGTCGAAAGAACGAAAGTCTGGTGTACAGTTTTCGATAAAATTGAGTGTTGGGGAAATCGTACGTTTCTCGTTGATGGTGTTCCGTGTGTTAAATATTCGAATCAATATTTCACAACCACTCTCCTGTACAGCATCTTGTTGGGATTTTTAGGAATGGATCGATTTTGTCTAGGCCAAACCGGTACAGCCGTTGGTAAATTATTAACATTGGGCGGCGTTGGAATTTGGTGGATTGTCGATATTGTCCTACTCGTTACGAATAATTTAGGACCGGAAGATGGTAGTAATTGGAATCCTTATGTATAACAAACTAATTGTACAAATAAAAATGTATTTTCTTTTAACTTAATTTTATTGAATGCAGCAAGGTGTACGGTTGCATATTGCTTCTACCGAAAAATTAAGCTCCAGCATTAGAATTGGGGCCACGGCGACGTCCAAATGTGGCAACTACATTAACAAATCTACGATTGTATTGAATTCGTCGTTTAGCACGGCCGGTTTTCTTCTTTTTCTTCTCCTGTTTCTCTACTTTCGGCGTCTGTCCTTTCACCTTACCTGAATTGTTAAATTTTAGATAAAAAATCAATTACACAAAAGAGAAATGTTCGCAACTTTCTATTATAATTCGCAATATTTCACAAATTATATCAAACTAAGTTCAAATTTATCTAGCAAGATTTAGGAAGGTTATAATTTAATTAAAAACAGTTATAACCTGCTGTTACTTGCATCATTTTTATAATAAATAAATTA
Organism: Mylabris phalerata; assembly: GCA_020740385.1. NCBI lineage: Eukaryota > Metazoa > Arthropoda > Insecta > Coleoptera > Meloidae > Mylabris > Mylabris phalerata. The sequence goes on along the minus strand of JAJEOX010000299.1, from coordinate 423,573 downwards.
GAATCTTACCAGCACGGGCTAAAGAACCGTGAACTTTACCACCAGGTAAACCAACAGTCAATTCAATGTCAACATTTTGGAATTCTGATACCAACGAATCATCTGATACGATATCAACACCAGCGTACAAACTGATTTCGGAAGCTTTTAGGTTTTCTAAAGCCGCGATACGGTCCTGTAAACAATACACATAACCTCAAATTTTTATAGATTCGATAATCGAAATTTACCTTGATTTGTCCAACTGTTTCGATACCTTGACAATCAAGGACGTGCGTTGATAGGCCACGGAAATGTAACTGCATGATTATTTCGTCGATTTATCTAAAAAGATAACCATAAAATTAATCGAATAATCACGATATTAACAATTAAAATTTTGACAAATTTGATTAAAATTTATAATATTTAGAAATAGAATTGATTATAAAATTAATAATTTGATAAAAACCTTAAAAATTAGTTTGTTTAATAAAAGGAAATTGATGGAAAATTATCACGCGTACCTCACTTTAACGAAATGTCAAAAAGAAGGAAACGGATGTGCACATTGACAACCATGATTAGTAACCGAATGACATTGAAACTTCCTAGAATTGGCGCTCGATTCAAATTCTTTAGTTATTTTATCCGACAATTTAAGTTCGTTAATTGTCGCTTCAATTCGAACTTTAAATATTTTCGATGAAAACACAATTTAATTGTTTTATTTTTGAAATTTGATAGCGTAATTACCGTATTGTTGTTTAAATTCGCATAAATTATTTTATTGTAAGCTTTGACATTGACGTCAGTTATTTGACATTTATGACCTAACCTAAAATAATGAAAATTTAAAAATTTTCCGATTAATTTTCACATTATTTCTCGTTTAGAAAGATGATTTATTTTTAATTGAAAATAAATAATAATTATTAGAAATAATAAAGAAATACCAAGAAAAATGTCATTAGTCAATACAGTATTTAAGAAACAATCAACAATATTGAAACGAACTGCTTTACATCTGCGTTATTTTACGTTAAATCAACATAATAAACAGATTAGAAACGATGAAACTGCCCTAAATATATTCGATCGTAATACAAAAAGCCTACAACGGGCACGTGCCGCTACAGCGTCCGATGTTAACGTTTACGACTATCTTAAAGATGAGATTGGGTATCGATTAGCGGATCGTGTCTATGATATCAAAAGAAAATTCAAATTGGTTGCCGATATTGGTACAGTAATCTCGGAAATTAAACAAATTAATAATCGTAAAATTGTAGGTTGTAGTCGTGGTTATGTTTCCAAACATCTATCACCGGATTCCGTGGAAGAGTTGATTCTATGCGACATGAACCACACGAATTTGGATAGTGTTCAAGTCCAGAAAGGGATCAGAGTTAAAAAACAAATATTGGATGAGGAACATATAGAATTTGAGCCGAATTCCTTGGATTTAGTCGTGTCCAGTTTGAGTTTACATTGGGTTAACGATCTACCGAAAGCTTTCAAACAAATCTTGGAATCGTTGAAAGAGGACGGTGTCTTATTGGCAGCGGTATTCGGCGGCGATACTCTATATGAATTACGGTCATCGTTACAATTAGCCGAATTGGAGCGTCGCGGCGGAATATCGCCGCATATATCGCCGTTCACTGAAGTCCGCGATATTGGTAGTCTGTTAACACGAGCCGGTTTTACAATGTTAACGATCGATACCGATGAAATTGTCGTCAATTATCCCAGTTTATTTGAATTAATGTGGGATTTAAAAGGTAAATTACACTAACAAAATATAGACATTTTGTATTTTTGATATAAAATTCAGGTATGGCTGAAAGTAATGCAGCGTTGAATCGTTCGTTACATCTACATCGGGATATTCAATTTGCGGCAGCGGCGATTTATCAGCAACTCTACGGCAAAACTGATCCGGAAACTGGGAAGATTTCAGTGCCGGCTACATTTCAGGTTGATCTAATTTTTTAAAATTATTATTGTTAAACTAATACAATCATTGTTTTATGTAGATTATTAATATGCTTGGATGGAAGCCGCATCCTAAACAACCGAAACCGTTAGAACGTGGTACTGGTGAAGTATCGTTGAAAGATTTGTATAAATTAGATGAAATTTTTAAAGAAATCAAACATGTTAAACCAGATGATGATTCGAAGAATTGACGTTATTGTGTATATATAGTGTAATTATAAATATATTTGTATATTTTGTTCAATATTGCTCAAATTTACTTGTTCTTATTAATATTGTTTGATTATATTGCTAGTGAACGTAGGTCGTTGATTGAAAGTTTGAACAACAATTATTCGCCTACTTTCCAAAGAATTATGGATCTATGGGTTGTTGTCCAAGCAAAGGGCTTCCTTGCGACGAACAAATTAAAAAAACTACAATTACTTGTTCAAGAAAAAGCAGTTTTTTGAGAAAATGTCCAATATCTTGGGATAATTGCCCCAAATTTGGACTAATTGGATAGTCTCCTAAGTCGAGTTAGCACAGAACTTGCAAAGTTGAAAGTCCTCTACAGCCAAGAACTGTGCTGCATTTCTTTAGCAAATTTGATCAATTCTAATACAAAACAATTTTTTAAAGGGCTATTTACCATCAATATAGTTTTAGTTATAAGGGTTGTAATGTTTATGTGAGTTAATACAGCCATCAGTACCCACTGGGGGTGGATAGTGGACGTCATATCATAGGTCACCCAAGTAACATTTTAAATACAAAATAGTTTTAATTGTGTTTTATCTTAGTTTTATCGAAGCATAAATATAAGCAAGGGTTTTATTGGAATCTGGAGATATTCAAAATGTGCTTTAAGACATTTTAGTTTTAATTTAAGGTTTTAAGTCAGACTTAAATGCTTAATCTTAAAACATTTTAGGCTTAGATTTAATTTACTCTTAACAGAGATTTATTTGGTCTGTAATCCTAACCTTTTTAAAACGAAATTCTCCTAAAATGGTTCTCAAGTCAATGAATTTTTATAAAGAACTTATGGATTGCCTTTGTTTTATGGCAGCATTTTTGATAAGGTTTTAAAGCTTTCTAAAATTCAAAATATCAAAACTAATTGGTTCTCAGATAATTCGGTTTAGTTCAAGACTCTGATAAGACGAACATATCAGAAATAAAACCACCATAAAACTCTAGTGTATCACAGTGTCTTGCATCTGCTTGATGGGGGTTATTGTGTTCATTCAATATGACAACATTTTTGGACAAATGGTTGTGCATTAAAAAAAGTGGTAATTTTCATCGTAGACGTATGAGAAATTTCGATAAAACGTCTCAGTTGATACAACAATCTGTTGATATAGAATGTTGTCGCTTTCGCATGAAGCGGGTACAATACACAAACAAACTTCCGAATTTTCGATTATTTGAACAATTTTAAATGGCAAACCGTATAAAACAAAAAAACACAACACACCCACACACCCTTCAGTTAAGATAGGTCAGGTATGACCATGCGCACGTTACTATAATAAATTAGCTTACAAGGAAACATTCCCAGGTGTCCCCCTCCGATTTTAAACGAATGATGAATGATGAAATTTGGATATGTTATTCTCCATCGAATTCTAAAAGATGCCTGTTTTTCTTTATCGGCGGAAAAACATATTTATCGCCACTCAAAGTTTAGGCTCAAACGGGGTACATTTTAAGTTTCGTATACTTCCAGTTAAAATATTCAAACGGCGCAAACGGCATTATACTTATGATGAAAAATAATGTAGAAGCCCATTGTTTGCATATCGAAATGTTAATTAGGCTGGAAGTTATAAGGGTTGAAAATAAGAAAATTGCTATAAGTGAAAAACTATTCATCGGATTTTGACGAAACTTATGTTATTCGAAAGAAGACAAAAAAGTAGGAGAAACCTGTTTTTGGATTTTTTTTGAAATATTACATTTAGAAGGTAACTACCCGTCAAGCATATCTATACGTGTCGGAAAAAAAATTCACTATTCTTATTATTTTTATGTTTTAATTCATAAATAGTGCTTTTTACCAATTTTCAAATAATATCATTTTCTTCTTTGTTGCCTACGCTGTTAATTTTCATGCTGAACGTTATTTTTTATACGAGTATAAATACTACAATAATTATTATTGTATTATAACTTTCGAATATATTTTTTCTAGAATTATTCTAAAACTTATTTGTTATCACTATCAACGTTCAATTATTTATATTTTTAATGTCAATTCACCACCTATTGAGTTTTTCCATAAAAGTTGTGAAAGTTATATTTTTCAACAATAATTGATTTCGTGAAAGTACAATTTGTTTTATAAAAATTTAGCAAATTTCAACCCTTATGTCTGTTGTACTATTTATTTATTTATTATAATTCCAAGGGCATTTTGTGCCACATTTTTCTCAATAACAAAATAATATCATCTAATATATTATAAAATTTGACTAATATCAGTGTATATCTTTCGCATCGTATAAGTTATTTGCTTATTGCAAGGTAATTTAAACCTTATTAGCATTTAAAATATGAATTATTGAATGTCGATAGAGGAAATAAATAAGTTTTAGAACAGATCTAGAAAAAATATATCGCAAAATAATAATTATTTTAGTATCTATATTCATATAAACAAAAATGTCCAACATGAAAATTGAATTGGTATGCAATATATGAAGAAAATAGTATTGTTATGCGCCCCAACTGTTGAAAATTGATGGAAAAGCACTATTTATGAATTAAAGCATAAAGTTTATAAGAATCGTAAAAGTTTTTTTTCTGATCCATTCAAATATGGTTGAGGGGTGGTTACCCCCTAAACGTAATTTTTCGAAAAAATCCAAAAACAAGTTTCTTCTACTTTTTCGTCTTCTTTCGAATGACATTAATTTCGTCAAAATCCGATGAATAGTTTGTGACTTATAGCAATTTCCTTACTTTCAACCCCTATAACTTTTACCCTAATTAACATTTCTATATGCAAACAATGGACTTCTACATTATTTTTCACTCTGAGAATAATGCCGTTTGTCCCGTTGCAATATTTTAACCGGAAGTATGCGAAACTTAAAAAGTGTCCCGTTTGAGCCTAAACTTTGAGTGACTATTTCACCCACTAGATATGTTTTTCCGCCGATAAAAAAAACATGGATCTCTTAGAATTCGATGGAGAATAACATACCCAAATTTCATTAAAATTGGAGGGGGACACCTGGGAATGTTTCCTTGTGAGAAAAAGTGATTGTAGTGCCTACTAGCGTTTTCCGAAACGAAATAATCGGGAGTAGAGTTCCCCCTTAAGACAAATAGATGTATCAAATACAGCATTTAAAATTAAAGATAATCTTTTAAATCGATACATTTGTTTCATTATAAAAAGCCTGGCCTCCAATAGTATTGTATTTGTTTTTCTTTAAAATAATATAAATCAAAATTGTCTATTTTTTTGTTACAGGTGACGAAAATTTGACAAAACGCCTTTTTCATAAATTAATCATTGAGTTATATTTTAAAAAACGATTATTGCTTCGCATTGGGATATTCAAGGCGCGGTATTCAGAGATTTTTAGAAAATTGGGAATTACATTCAAGCAAAGGATAACATTATCCTCAAGAGTAGAATTCTACTCTTTAAAATGAAATACTATTATGTAATATTTCGGTCGACTGTAGTTCTTTGTACCGTTACTATTTATATGAATTTTATCGAAATTAATACAATGTGCCCGACCAACAGATTCTTGGAAATGAGATGAGAGAGACAGCTAGCGCATAAACGACCATGCAATTCCTCTATCTCACCCTTTCAAAATGCTCATCATCGTTCTTTTTGTTAAGCAACGTTTAAGCAACATTTACATTGGTAGAGTTAGTAGGATAGTAGAGGGGGATAGTGGCTACTATCCCGTTACTCTACCAATATAGACATGTCGGGATAGTAGCGGTAGAGTACTAAAGATAGTTTTGGGGATAGTAGAGTAGGTATCACATGTAGACTCTACTAGCCCCTCCCGTTCCACACCACAACGTTTGAAGTTTAGTTAATTTACGTTTGGTAAGTTGGCGTTGTTTAGTGACTTTCTATTTTCGTGTTGCGGACAGTATCATTTTCTCGACCATAGTACTAACTGTGTGTGAACACTCAAGCCTAGTCTACATTGGTAGACTATCCCGACTTCAGTAGAGTAGAGTAGTGTTGAATGAAATAGTAGGCTAGTGTACTATCCTACTAGTCTATCCATGTCCGCAACACGCGAACAGAAAGTCACTAAACAACGCCAACTTACCAAACGTAAATTAACCACACTTCAAACGTTGTGGTGTGGAAGGGGAAGGGCTAGTAGAGTCTACTATTCCACATGTGATACCTACTCTACTATCCCCTAAACTATCTTTAGTACTCTACCGCTACTATCCCGACATGTCTACATTGGTAGAATGACGGGATAGTAACCACCATCCTTCTCTACTAACCTACTAACTCTACCAATGTAAACGTTGCTTTTGAGCTAATTGTACTCTGTTAAATAGGCCGGGAGAGCTACCAGCGGTATCTAGCACTTCATGACACTTTCTATAAAAAGCCTCGTTTCCGATGTTCTAGTGGATCACACTTGTACCAAAATTATCTTCAGTGATATGTTCATAGATCCTTGAAATATTGCTTAAATTGCTATTCAAATAATAGGATTTTCCTTATAAACTATACACTTTTATTATGAAAGATGGTTATATGCCGGTATTTGTGTAATACAGTCTGGCAGAAAGTTGATAAGTCGACGACGAAATGTTTCAATTGCAAAAAATATTCTTATTTTCTTTTTTTACGGATTCTCAATCGTTTTCAAAATGTATTCTTGTAAATTAATTTTTGAAGTCAGTAGTTATCGAATCGTTTGTAACGAGATATATTTTTCAAAATGTTTCAAAATCAAAATCCCATATTTAGAATTTTTTGTTTTATTTTATTAATAAATTAATTCATTATTTGAATAATGGATCCTGGATTTACAAATATTTTTTGTAATAGTCTTTTATTTTTCATCATAATTAATCAATGATAAAACATTGTGATACTTGGCGTTGTGAAAACTACCTTACGTTCAAAGTTTGTAGCGCCAGCCTGCTAATTACTCCACTTCCCACGTCCCATATCGAGACTCCTCCCGCCACCAATTCTATCGCTCTAGAGCACATCCGATTGGCTACATAATTTAATTAATTTTTATTATCTTTGGGTCAGGTGAAAAAATTGTATAAAACTTTTCGTCTCAGAATAACATCCCTTATCCAACCTTAAGAGGATGTGCGATACTTATGGGACACGGTGTATAATAAAATTTAGAAGTCAACCTCTTATTAAAAAATTTATTTTTCGCAAGACTAGTTTCGGGAGCTAAATTTCCATCTTCGGTTGCACGTCAATTTAGCACTTTAAAAAACAGCAATTATTTGTATTGTCAAAAAATACATGAACATACAATAAAAAATGTTAAACAATTAACACTACTAATTTTATATAAACTAATTAATTTCTAGAGTTGTTTCCATTGTTACTTCTACTTTTCAGGTCTTGCAAAACTAGCTATTTTTGCGTAAAATGCTTCAGACTTTTCGATAATTTCATCAAATTCCTTACATAATTCCTTAACTGTAATTGAGTTAGTTCCATATCCAACAGGTAAGTATTGCTGTGGAACTGTCCGATGTAAGCTGTCCAAGCTTTTATGGACAGTGATCTAAAAAACAAAATCCACAATAGAATAGAAGAACACAAATATTTGTACCCAACGTTTCATTTGAATATTGCTGTGGGAGTCTTCACCTTTGAGATAATTTAATCGAAATTTGGACCTTGTAGCCAATAAAATATTGTTTTTGACGAAGTTGCAATTTTGATAAACGCGCCACACATGTCAAATGAATCACAATACCTCAAGAATGATTACAACTTTGATCTGTTTTATGTTTTTTTTTACGTTTTATTTTGGAACAGATAAGAATTTTTTGCGTATAATGTATGATTATGAGTCATTCGACATACAAACATAAGATTGTTTCAAAGAATCACAAAATTATCTAACATGAGCAGTTTTTGAGCAACTTTCCGATGAACTACGAGGTTCAAATTTTGCTAAAATGATTTTCTAAGATTTTCTTTTAATTTATTAAGACATTATTTAAATCACACGGCAAATAATAAGTATTGCTGTCAAAACATTTATGTGAGATATGTACCATATTGGATATGGCTTTGGTGTGATAATTTACAATTCCTACTTGAAAGTGCAGAGATTGAACAAAAAAGGGATATAAGGGCGACAAGCAGAAATAGTGAGTTGTACGCTTCATTGTCTCATCTTCTTGAGTTAAACTGCTGCTCTTTTTCAACACATATAAATGTAGATAAAGATGGAAAGTGGGAGAAGCTGAAGAAAAAAAGAAAGAGAAAAGAAATGAGGAAAGCTCGAGAAAGATAGAGAAGTAGGCAAGCCGGGATAAAAAAGGCACTGTTGCTGCCCTTTTGAGAGCGTGTATATGAGTAAAAAAAAGTTAGAATAAAGCAACAGAAAAAAGAGTAAAATAATAAAAAAGGAAAAAGAAATAAAAGAAAACGAACAAGACAAAAATATCGCGAAGATGAAATATATTTTATTCTTCAACTTTTTTTAAGTTACAGTGGCCTATTCAACCTGCATAGGAATAAAAAAAATGTAAAAACAAGAAGGAAAAATATGATCAGAAAAAGAGGAAGAATATGAATTAAAAAAAAAGACAAAGAAGGAAGTGGTCCATTTCATTCTCTTTGAACGTAAAGGGCTAAGAAAAAAAATCAATGGGATAAAAAAAGGTGAAATGTGGGCAGTGGGATTAGAAGACTAAGATACAACAATACCCCAAAATTTGTCTTATCTCCATAAGACCTTTTGAGAGAACTCATTGTAGATTAATCAACTAAAACTAAATGAACAGCTACACTCACTACTTTGGAGAGATACACTTAAAGTTTTAAAACTTATCAATATGTATTCCTCCAATTGTATTATTAAAACTAATTGTATTTGTTTGTTTATACAGAGTCTACAACGCTATTTAAACGTAGGCCAGCTTTTTATTCCATCTCTTTAATCTGTATTACCGACAATTTGTTGAAACAAAAGGATGTCGGTAATGCAGATTCTTTAGTTAAAACAAGAAACTGACTTACGTTCGCAAAGTCATACGGTGCTGCGAGCCTAAATAGCGTAGTGCACCCTGTAGTATGACTTGCTATACGCCTGCCTTTCTTTCTCCATTATCATTTAAATGTGTCGAAATTGAAATAGAAAGTATATGTTCAACTAGAATTTTGCTTGTTGGTCTTTATTCAAATTTAAATGATAGTGAAACTTACCCTATTCAACAATTTTGGCTTGAGCGTCATCTTGAATAGTGCCAAAATTAAATTCAAATAAAATGGACTGTTAATTATTTCAATACCAGCAATACTTATTGGCAAAATATTCTGAAAAAATATACACAAATAGAATTTTACTTTAAATTATGTTTAACAGTAAGTGGACTAAAATTATTTAGGAATTTTGTTAAAATAAAAAACATCTCTGAAAAAACTAAATCTAGCCACGGAAGTTTGCAGAATTTCTTGTTTAAATATCAAAATGAGACAATTCAACAAATTCTAACAAATATTTTTCTCTAATTCGGAAATTTTACTGATTGGTTGTGTTTATATTGTCCAAAATCAGGAATTTAACGAAAATTTACAACGTAAAAATTTGAAAGGGGCCGAATCTAAGAACCGGCCTAATAACTTCCCCGACACGAGTCCGAGTTTTTAAAAAAACGAGTACCGTAGCACGAGTTCTGTATACTATTTTTTCTATTTGAGACACTTTATTAAAAAAAAAAAACTAACTTACTATAAAAATCAAAATCGGGGATCGAGAACCGTGGCTATCACAACTACCGAAAAATTCAATGAGGAACCAGCACCTCGTCAACCAAAACTCTGTTCACTGATCGATGGTTCCACACACACCCTTTTCAATTCAACTTTCTCATAAATTCGATTCACGATTCAATTGCGAAATTTTGATAGAACGACAGAACTGTCATTTGAGCGCGGAATAAAAAGTAGTACGGTAGTCCCAACAAAAACATGGAAAAATTCAAATCATATAGATTGAATTGTCGAGGGAATATAAATTTCTTTTTTGTGGAAAAATCAAAATTTATATTATTTTAAAACATTTATATATTAAAAAAGCACTAACCGAAACACAAAATCCGCTCAAAAAACCGCTTGAAAACAAATATTCTGAGGTTACGTTTCAAAAATGACAAAAGAATGTAAACAAACGCATAGGATTTTATGCCTTCAGTGATACCAACACTAGATATCATTCTGTCTTTATAAACTACCGGTATAAATTTTGCTACGCTTTAAAAATTATGTTGGATAACCTTCTAAACTGTCATTTAAAAATTTCGCAGTTGAATCTCTCTATATAACAACAACTCTTTTCTATGGCAACCGATCCCTTATAGAAGGCGGCAAATTTGAATTGGTTGATTACACTATTTTGCCAATTTTGTGCCCTTATTTTTAAAAAGAAAAAAACATCGCACATGATGGGTATCGTTTTAGACATAAAAGCACATGCCCTTTCAATTGGTGATATCAAATTAATATCTTATCTTAAATTTTTTTCAATCAACCCCCTCTCCCTTCCACCCTCGTGGTCCGATTGGCACCAAAAACTAATCAACTTGACCGGCCACCAAATGGTTTGTGCTGGCCAAATTGGAACTCAATCGGTGAAACCGTTTTTGAGTAATCGTTGGAGAAACGACAGACGCACGTACACACGCACACACACACACACACACACACACACACACACACGCACACACACACACATCATGCTAAAAACTTCAAAAACGTGTTCAGGGGACCTCAAAACGTAGAAATCTGGTGAGATCTCGAATTCGAAATTTTGGTCCGAAACTAATAACTTCCCTACCCTCTGGTCGGGGAAGTTAAAAAAATATAAAAATATAATTTAATGTAAAAGATCAGATACCGATAGTAATAAAGAATTATATATAAATTAACTAATTCTATGAATTCTTCATCATCTGTCAATTCGCCCAAAAGATTGTTCATTTTCAATTAAAATTTGACAAACAGCGAACTTGACATTAAAAAAATAAATAAATTTAGCCTAAAACTGCGTTTGAACGAGATTTGAACGCCTATCAGTCACCGTTTAACTTGATCGACGTTTAAACGCACGTGATATAACGCCATTTTATTGGTAAACGTCATTCAAATTTGAACTTGCGTTAAACGAGGGTCGTATAACCGGGCCTTAATGTAAGTCTATCCAATGTTGTAATAATAAGTAATAGAAACTAACAAACTAGCAAAAAATGTTTCTGTACAGTACTCAAGATACTGCATCTACAAGTTAGTGATGTCACTAACCTCCCTTTACAATTTTAAAATGGATTATTTTGGTTAGGAAAAGGTTTAAACAGTTTTCGCACTATCTATTGGTGGACTTTCAATTGAAATATTATAAAAAAGTTGTTATAACAATATGTAAAAAATTATTCCTTTTAATTTTTTAGAATATGCGAAAACGTATATTGGTCAAAATAACAAAGACGATAACTATTTTCGAATAATAAGGAAAAGAAAAACAACGAAGAAGAAAGGAGAAGAGGTAGAAAAAAAAATAGAAAAGGCACGAAAAAAATAAAAAAGTATAGAAAAAGTAGAAAAATCAAGAACGATAAGAGGATGAGAAGTATAAGAAGACCTAAAGGTATAAGGAGAGGAATAGAAGAAATGCCAAACGATAAGGAATGCATGTAGGTAAGCAAAGTAAGATAGACAGATGAGTTGAGAACGAGAAAGGTCAGAAAGGCAAGAGAGGAAAGACATGAAACGATAGAAAGGAAAGGTAAAAAGTACAGAAAGGATTAAAATATGCAAAAGTCAGAAATAAAAGACAAAAATACAACAAAAGACATTGAACAAAAATGAAAGAATTATAAGAAAGGCAAAAAAGATAGGAAACCAAACAGATAGAACTTACAGAAATACAGAAAAATTGAGACAGACAGAAAAAGTATCAAAAAGAGAATAAACTAAAGAAAGTTGGAAAACCGAAACATTGGAAAGACTCAAGAGAGCTTCCGAATTCTTACGACTAATGTACCACTTACTGTAAACTGTTTCTTATTGTTAAAAGAACCCACTTTTGTCACCCTTCTCACCTCTAAAACATCTAATAGCATAAAAATTATCTTGGGTCTTATTTTCACAAATTGTGTAAATGGAAACCCATCAAAATCTAATATGAAGCGTATTCTTAAGATTGATCGTTGGTAATGGAAGCATAATGTTGCTGTTGTTAAAACATTCAGAACAATTCTATCTATGTCTAAATTTGTGCCAATTTTCTTATTCATCCTAAATAGAAATACACTTTCATATTCATCAGTTACTGTAAATATTGGTAGAGTATAACTAGAATTGATTAATTGTATAATTAATTATTAGGTTAATTAATTAAATAGAATAAGACAGAATACCACACTTGATTGCTTAACTGAACGTGACCTAAATTTGTAAAAACTGCATCGTACTTTTTCATTGTTCGAAAATATGATTTAATTTTCAATTTCGTACGTTCTAAACGATATTTGTTGCGTTGTAACATAACTTCAATGAATTTCTCATCTGAAAATCGACGAATTTATTTCGCTTAAGCACAAAACAAACGTAAATTTTTGAAAAGAAATGTATACCTTGAGCCTCTTCTGGCATTTCTGCTTCCTTTTTACACCATGCCCTTATTTCTAAAATATAATCATTGATTTGTCTCTCATCAATCAGGAATTTTTTATAAATTCTCTCTTTAATTGACTTCATCTGATCTGTATTGTTATCGATTAGAAACCATTTTTTAAAATTCTTAGAATTTTCAATTTCCTCTAAATTCCACATTATTTTTTTCCCTGGTTCCTATTTCTTAAAATTATTCGTAACACTTGCAAGATACTTAAAACCAGCAATCAACAACATAAAATCAATAAAAGCAACATTCAACCGAAACGTTATCATATTTATTATTATTATTTTGTAAGTATTCAATTTTACATTATTAATCGATTTACTGATACAGGATGATTCTAAAATATTGGACATAATGTACAGTGATTAGCAGAAGAGTCGGTACAACTCTTACAATTAGTGTAGAAACAGAAAGAAAGCAGGTTGCCTGCTTACTAGTAACCGGCGACTATATTATACACTGTGACCGAAAAGTTCCGCATAATGCAAATAACTATTTTATTTATCAAAATTTTGAAAAACGCCGAGACAGGTCACTTTTTATTTTTCAATAATTTTTCAATAAAAAGTTACCTGATTGGGCATTTTTCAAAATTTTGATAAATAAAATAGTTACTTGCATTATGCGGAACTTTTCGGTCACAGTGTATATTATAGTCGCCGGTTACCAGTAAGCAGGCAACCTGCTTTCTTTCTGTTTCTACACTTAAGCGAGAAATATTGCATATTTCATTGTTGTAAGTCAGGCCGAGAAGGGTGGAGGTATGGAGTGTCGGAGCAAGTTTCGGCCATAGCAAATTAGAAAGACCACCCTCTTTACAAAAAAAAAATGAAGAGAAATTTGTATTTACAAAAAGAATTGGCATTTTAGAAAACTAAAAACTCTTTTATAGAGTTTATTCAAGATTTCAAAAGCTCTTTTAACTTGCTCAGTATTGCGAGAAAATTAGTGAAAAGTCGATAATATTGGCTGAATTGTAAGGGAAAATATGGAAAAATAAAAAACGAACGCATGTTCCTCTTTGCTAAAAAAACTATGACTTATAATAATGTAATTCAATATTATTTTAAAGAGGCAATTGGTTATTAATTAAAGTAATAATCAATTCAAATAAAAAATTAAAATTTTTAATGAAGATAGAAGAAATAATAATAAAAAAGACAAAAAACATACTTCCCATATAATAACTTACAATAAATAAATCAGATTACAGTGTTTCAATTTTTATTTTTTTCAAAATTTAACATTTGACCTTTAATTCATTTTCAACAAATTTCTCTCAATTTATCTTTTATCTTTTACATATTTTTAGGATTTTATCATTTTATATCATTTTAATCAATTTTTATATTATTTTTGAATCTGATAATGGGAATTGATTTTGAGTTTTTGTTTTATTTAATTATTTGATATTTCCTTTGCATTTGCATTAACTAACTCCTGAGTGCTTAACTCAATGGCCACGTCAGAATTTTAAAAGAAACTTTTCTCAATTTTTCATTTATTCTTAAAATATTTCTCTTTATTTTATTAATTTAATAATTTTGCAATTAATTTGGTCTGATGATGGAAATATTCCAGAAACTCATGTAATTTTTAACCTTTTCATTGTATACAGTGCCCGCCACCTTGTAGTCAAACCACCCAAAACTCCTATTAATTGTCGAGTGATTGGAAACAAATTTTAAGGATTTATAAGGGGGTTCCTGGTGCACATTTCAGTGAAAGTTGGACCATGTAGCTCGTTGGAAAACATGAAAAAAAGTGATTTTTGTTGAAAATCTCAAAATTTTCGTCAATCAGTTTTTTACATAAATCGACTCAAGATGACTTGAGGATTCTCGGAAAACTGTTTTTTTCTACGATCGAACGAAAACTGTCGATTTTCTGTCTGTATTTGATAGGTGGAAAGCATAGATAAAATAGATGCGCAAGTCCCGTGTTGATTTTAGTGGTCAGATTATCCCCACCCTAAATAACCATAAGTAGCATGATATTCAGATGGCTCTGATGGCAGCCTCTAAGGCGACAGATCTCTGTAATTGATTTTTTTGACGTTTGACACCACGCTACATTTATCCAATAATTTGCGGGAAATTCAAAAAGACTTATTTAATATACTAGGCACTTCTAGGAATTCGATTTACTAAAAAATAATTCTATATGTATTACAATTTATTTATTAAAAAAATATGTATATATGTACAAGTGAAATATAAAAATAAAATAAATAAAGCTGATGAGTATAAAAAAATATTAATAAAAAATGTGAACATATTTTCCAAACATTTGGTGTCTTTATCGTAGAATTTAAAATAATTACATTTATAAATATATTGATTTAAAAAATCCAAATTAAAAAATATTTGACTTTTCTCTAATTTTGTTTACTTTCCAAGAAAATATACGATATAGATAAGGATAGATATAAACAATAATAAACAAATACATACAATTTAAATGAATTAATTTAAATTAATACTACAAATCTATATTATACCTAAATAGTTAATTATCTTACAGATCTGACTGAAAATTGTATGCGGAGACTGTTGAAATCCCATGAAATTTCATTTGTGTGTTCTCTAATTTCCCACAGAAAAACACCTCTTCACGTGAAAAATAAATTAAACGTTTTACAACAATATTTTGATAATAAATTGATAAAATAAAATATTGTCATATGCCTACCTTTTAAATTAACTATTTTTCAATTTTTTCAAACAATAATATAAAAAACACGATTTCTTTGTTCAATGGTTACACTTGTGCGTCTATTTCAATAATAATAATAATAACAAAAAGGTTTGGGGGTGAGGGGTGGGCGAAATTCTTTTGAACTTGAACATACAAAATAATAACGTGACATCAGTATTCCATCATCTTAACTATTTATTTTAACTTATGGAGGATAGATGTCACTTTCTATGTCGTTTTCGATGCCAGCGCTAACTGAACTTCATACTCTCAACTAATTTCAATGTACACAGATCGCCCATAAGAGTTGGTTGGGGCTGGGTGGAAAGTGTCAAATTTCCATAGAGTTGATCCGTCGCGTAGGCAACGGCAAAGTTAAAATAAATACTGGCTTCTGATTGGCGATTTTTACTTTTCCATATAATACCATGGAAAAGTGTACATTTCCACTCTAGGGTGGCAAGTAATCACTTTTCGCACGCTGTTCAATTTATATTATTATATTAACATAAAACAATAACATAACATTAAATTAATAAATCAATCTAATTATTATTATAACATTATATTAATTAATTAATTATTATTATAGTATTCTCCGAAAAGGAACTTACATTTTTTTGTTAATTTGTATTCCAAGAAGCGCTTATAAGCTTCTCATATTT
This sequence comes from Mylabris phalerata, assembly GCA_020740385.1. NCBI lineage: Eukaryota > Metazoa > Arthropoda > Insecta > Coleoptera > Meloidae > Mylabris > Mylabris phalerata. The sequence continues at coordinate 407,354 of JAJEOX010000299.1, read as the reverse complement.
TTGTTTTGATTTTTTTGAAAGTTAATTTAACTCTACTTCATTTGCGGTGTCTATTATTTCTGACGGAGTTTCAGGTTCTTCAATTTCCATTCTTATTCGCAATTTTTATGTGTTATAAATAGACTTAGGATTTGGTAACTTTTTTGGGGCGCTGTCAAATCTAATCCCTGAAAAATTTGACAAGAGCGGCACATGAATTTCGGTTTTAAACTAGTTGTTTTATTCGTCAACAAACAACAACATGGCGAAGCGTTCTGTATCGATAGCAACAGAATTTAGAAAAAACAGTCGACAAATTATAATAATCCGTTTGACTTATGTTAGCAACGTCATCGCTAAAACGCAGGTGTTTGATTTTAGCGAAATTTTGATAGATTCGGTTTCCCCACCACTTTTCTCTCATTGTAGTTCGTTTAGGTTAATAAACAGATGATTTATACTCAAAAATAAAAGAAATATTACGCATAAATTTAACAATTATCCATAATTATAAATTAATTTACTAATTTTATTAAATACTAATCATGGAAATTATTTTACTAATTTTATTAAATACTAATCATGGAAATTATTTTTATATTAAATTAATTACAAGTAAATTGCAAGTTATTTGAATATTAAATCAATTACGTCACTGGTAAGTTTTGACAGTTAAAATTTTTATTGTGCAACTGTAGATCCTAACTCTAGTTATAAACAACGATATTTGTCTACGACTATAGCTCGGACACCAATTTAAGGACATAATTAAGATAAGGCACGTACGAAACCACACAAATTCCAGTTAAAAGTAGGTGGAGTAAAATGAGATGATAACCAATAATGATACAACAAAAAACTATTCAGTGGCGTGGAAACAATTACATAGTTGTAATTGAATTTTGTTTTTCAATTTACATTGCTTAAAGTAAGATACTAAATGTTTATAATTTTTATTATTTAATTATTATCAATTTATTTTTCAAATAAATGAATATTTTGTGCTTTTTAAACATTGGCCTAGTTATTTACAAATTTCATCTAGAAATTTGAACACGCCACTGGTTGTGATATGAAAACTCCACCAGCCAGGCGTGGCTAGAGACGAACGTGCTTTATCTTAAGTATGTCCTTTAATTCCGATTGGACTCTAATAAATAAATATGTAAATGTTGAAACTAAAAACAGTTGAAAGTCAATCACTAAGGAAACAATCAATAAATGTAAAATGATACGTAACTTAACTCTTTAAAAATTCCTAATTTTCAACTAACATTATATTAATTTAATGAATGTTTTTCTGTTGGTTTTAATTTTCTAGGATAACTTGATTTGAATTTGTTGTCAATATCAGAATCATAAGGTGTCAATTTTATTGAATATATTGAATTAATAATATAATATACAAATAATTATTGAATTTGTTCAATAAATTTCTGTAGTTTCCGTTTGATCGTGGAAAAAATAGTGTTCGTCTCAAAAAAACGCACTTTCCACACTTATATCGAAAATAACTATTTCCGGTTTTCTGGCACTGTATTCTGAAAAAAATTGAAAAACGGGTTTCTCGTACATCGATCGTAACTGTGACCAGTTTTTCGCCTCTCAGTTGTTCTATTCTTATCTTAATGGGTGTTCATGTTATCGTATTTGTTTAGTTAAGAAAAAGTCCTTGACATTTGATCCTCTAAAGAAAGAAAATTAATCCAGTTTTATTTTCAATTTGCAGTTGAAAGAGAGCGACACCATAAATTTAAGGGTGACAAAAAATAATGATAATACTAATACTAATATTAATAATAAAGCTACCGTATTACTACCTCACTACTCAAGATAAGTTGATAGAAATCGGCACTTCTGAGTAACAATGTTGGGGGTAGTTCAGTAGATCGTTTTGAATTTCTCGTAAAAATTTCGTTTGCTGTAACAACACAAAGATTTGTTTAGAATTATTCCGGCGATTCTTCCCTTCTTTTCTATTGTTTATTTTTATTGCAGTTTTTAGACGTTGTATCAACTTACTAGTAAAAGCAATCGTGTACTATCGATACGTCAACTACTAGAACCATAAATAATATTCGTTTGATAAATAATATTGTGTTTGACCGATGGGGTATTGGAAATGCATTTTCCGTTAAAAACTAACGAGATCTAAATTCTGTCTTTTTTTATTTCATTAAATTCCTTTATCTCGTTTGTCGCGAAGAAAAAAACATAACATGTGTTGACAATTATTTATTCTTAGGGTCACGTATTGTAGATTTGTTTTTCTTTAAATAAATAAACATTGGATCGTTTTAAGAGACCACACCAGTGGTTTTCAAACGTTCTGAAAGTGCCGACTATGTAAATTATTTATTAATTTATTAAGGACCCTTTATTTTTCACCAAGGACACATTTCTTACATTGTAGATAAGGAATATTTCATTCTGAAAAACCCTCTTGCCGATTGTTGCATATTCAAAAGTGAGATTTGATATCACTCATTTCCCAATGAGCTACATGGTCCAACTTTCACTGAAATGTGCACCAGGGACCCCCTATAAATCCTAAAAATATGTTTCCAATCCCTCGAGAATTAATAGGATTTTTGGGCGGTTTGACTACAAGGTGGCGGGCACTGTATATTGGATTTTTGATTTTGATTTAGAAAATGACGAGACAACAAGTTGTCTCGTCATTTTCTATTCCGTATCATGAAATTTATTAATTGGAATAAATCAAAATCAAAAATCCAATGTATACAATGAAAAGGTTAAAAAAGGTTAAAAATGACGAGACAACAAGACTTATACTCTGGGCACCATCCTATAGATCCTAGAAGTATTATTTCAATCACTCGACTACTTATGGGAGTTTAAGCCGAATTGAAAACGATAGGCAAAAACACGTTGTATAAGTCTTGTTGTCTTGTCATTTTCTATTCCGTATCAAAACTCCGAAAATAGACCAAATGGTGCCAATAAGTCTGCCCCTTTGGTTTGATTAAACATACTTCTTCCCAAATCCTGACCAGTTAAAATTCTTTTACGTACAGGCAACCGTCCTAAAAAGCCGGTTTCACATAGCCGCATCGAAAGTATACCGGTTCTTTTGCTCGTCACTGTACATGTCAATAAGCAGAGTCAAGCGATGACGTCAAAATATCAATGAAAGTAGCATAAAGTGTACTTTTTTTGTATTGATTCTGATAACAAACATTTTGAGTAGCAATGACTAAAGAATAAAGAACAGAAAGAGAAAAATGATAGCAAGGGAAAAATAAAAAAAATATATAAAAAAGACAAAGAAAAGACAAGATTACAAGAAAAAAGATAAGAATTGAAGAAGATAGAGGAAGTAAAGGAAGAGTACAGTAAGGAACAAGTGTAATCATCTAGCAGCGGGATTTTGCCCCGAATTTGGGGCAAACACGTGACTTCTCCAAACTCTATTGCAAGTTAGCGATCGACAATAACGACTCGATACCGTATTCGAATAACCCCTCTACTCGTTACTGTTGGATCGCTATAATCATTCAGCGTAGTTGATGAAATGAGCGGGCGACGTCATAAACAATAAACAAGTGGCTCACTGCAGCTGATTGTTGCCCCTCTCTTACTGGATTTTCATAAGCGGAGCGAGTGGGTTCAAGTACTTGCACGAACACAACAATGTTCGAGAATCGGTCTATCGTTTTAGTAATTGGAATTACAGTAAGAATTGAAAGTCACGTACGTCTATGATGTACGTAGACGATTGTCGCACGGCATCTAAAGGCGGGAACATGATCCCTAAGCTTAGTAATCATTAATAAAGCAAAATAAAATAAAACAGATATAGAAATAAAGTAGGAAGAAGAAAACAATTGAAAAAAATGAGAATAGACAGATAAGAAAGCGAATATCAACAAACTTAAACAAAAAATTGACTAACAAGAATATTAAAAGGTTTAGTCCTGCAGTTGCGTGGAAAAGAAGGAAATTAAAACAGAGAAAAAATTAATACAACCAGAAGGGGACGAAGGAAGGCGAAAAAGTGTAAAAGAAAATGGATTAAGAGAAAAAAAAGCGATATAAAGGAAGGAATAATAAACATAAAAAGAGAGAAAGAAAAATGATTTAAATGCAGAAAGAATTATAGAAAATAAAGAACTGAAGAAATGGAGATTGGAGAATGGCGAAAGACGGGAGAAGAAGGGAAAGAAAAAAAACCGGAGAATGAAATACAACGAGAAAGGAAGACACAAGACAGAGAATAAATAAAGAAATAAATATAGAGAAAAGTAGGCGAAAGTACAAATAAGGAAGATGAAGATAAGAATGATGAAAGCGAAAAAGAGGTCTGGAGATAAAAAAAACAGACCGAGAAAACACCAAAAAAGGAATGGATTGTCGAAGTGTGGGAGAAAATGAAATAAAAGAAAAACAAAGAGGCTAAAGAAAAAAGGAAAAACAAGTATTAAGAAGTAATATTAAGTAGAAATAAAAATCTGAGAAAAAAGAAAACAGAAACTACGTAGAAAGAAAGGTAAGAAGAATATACACTGTAACCGAAAAGTTCCGCATAATGCAAATAACTATTTTATTTATCAAAATTTTGAAAAACGCCGAGACAGGTAACCTTTTATTTTTTACTTGCCTATTTGTCATGAGGTCAAAAAGACACTACCAGTTACCATCGCGAAGAAATGGCGTCATTATCAATTTTTTTAAATTAGAACCCTATTTTTGAATTTTTTTTCTGAAAGAGCATATTTTTCTGCGTTCAGGCATGTAAAAATTCCAGGGGGTTACATAAGAAAATTTTCGAGAAAAAAATTGTTAAAGTTTCTAACATTTTCTGTCATCGCAATATCCTTGCATCAGCATGGCATACACAAAACACAGTACCTCTGAATAAGCATTGCAAGCATTGATTTATTAAAGGATCAAGTAGGCATCGGTTGAAAATTTGACATAATTATAGACAAACATGGCGGATTAAATTGTCAAAAATAAAATGAGAAATGTGGATGATTTCTAGCAATGGAGATGAAGGGCGGAATAAGATTGAAGTGTATTTGATCTCTTTAATGGCTTATATCATCTCCATTGCTAATAATCATCCAAATTTCTCATTTTATTATTGACAATTTAATCCGCCATGTTTGTTGGTAATTATGTCAAATTTTCAACCTATGTCTACTTGATCCTTTGGTAAATCAATGCTTGTAATGCTTATTCAGAAATATTGCGTTTTTCGTATACTATGCGGATGAAAGGATATTGCGATGACAGAAAATCTTAGAAACTTTAACAATTTTTTTTCTCAAAAATTTTCTTATGTAACCCCCCACAATTTTTACATGTCTAAAGGCAGAAAAATATGCTCTTCCAGAAAAAAAATTCAAAAATAGGGGTTCTAATTAAAAAAAATTAATGATGACGCCATTTCTTCACGATGGTAACTGGTAGTGTCATTTTGACCTCATCACAAATAGAAAAATAAAAAATAAAAAGTTACCTGTCTCGGTGTTTTTCAAAATTTTGATAAATAAAGTTATTTGCATTATGCGGAACTTTTCGATCACAGTGTATATAAGAAGGAGAGAGAGCGAGAGAGAGAGAGAACAGATAAAAGAAAATAAAAAAGATAAGAAAGTGATAAAGAAAAAGAAAGTGTTTCAGTCAGGTTAGTCTCACTAGTAATTGGACACGAGTTTATAAACGCTCAGTCATAGCTTGCTTCATACTTTACTACGTTTGACATTAGTTGACCTACTTCCAATGAAAAACAAGTTCTTGAACCAAACTACGGCCCTATGTAACTTAAGTCACAGTCAACTAAGATTAAATAGCGTATTACTCTGTATAAATATGTAAAATTGAATACTCAAGGGTCACTTACCTACTTCTCGCTTGTTTTATATTTGCGTAAATTTTTATAATAAATTCAAAGTTGAACTATTTCTTAGAAAATCACTTCTTGTTCAATTTTCAATAACTGATTAATTCAGAATTCTAAGCAGACTGAACACTGTATTATTTGAAAAATTTATGATAATCTTATCAATGTTTTTAAATTTTTAATTAATTTTTCCAACTGATAGATTTATCGCTGATTGAAGTATATTATTAATGTTTTATTTGAATTGATAATGATGATGATGATAATAATAATAATAAAAATAGCATTGCACTTCGTTCACTCCAGTTGTAGATGTTTACTATTTCGTTAGCAGCTAATTGTAGCTGCTAATTTATAACAGTCACGAACAATCCCGAGCTCCAAACTAACCGATTCGGCGTCGACGTTTTTAACAAATCGTCACGTTGTTGCGTCATTGACAAATTGTTTAGACAACAGGCAGTCGCGTTTCCATCACTAATTGGCAAATGTCAAATTTATAAAAGTATGAATCAATCTACGACATTAAGAAACGAGGCATAGCCTACTACGAGGTGAAATGCGGTTATTAACCATATACAGTGTGAGTCAAAAGTCCCTCAAATGCAAATAACTTTTTTATTCATCCAAATTACGAAAAATGCCGAGATAGATGAATCTTTTTCATTATTTTTTATGGCTGTCAAAACGACTCTACAAGTTATCACAGCGACAAAATAGCGTCATCATATATTTTTTTAAATTTGAACCCCTATTTTTGATTCTATTTTCTAATAGCGCATATAAATAAGAAAATTTTCGAGAAAGAAATTGTCACTTTCCAAGATTTTCAGTCGTCACCATTGCCATGCATCAGCATAGTAAGTGGAGAAGACAAAATCATTGAATAAAAATAGCAATAGAATAAATCTCATTATGATATTCAATTCTATCTTTGTTAACAGACTATATTTCTTTTTCATACCTCAGGCGCCTCTCTTTTTCACATATAGAGTATGCAACGCTATTTCAGCTGGCAATAGCCTACGATTTTGTGGTCCGCTTTTTGTTACAATTTTGTAATGTACATTACCGACATGTTCTTGTTTCAATAGTTTGTCGTTAATGCATATTACAGAGTTGAAATAAGAAGCTGATCTACGTTCACAAAATCATAGGCTAATGCGAGCTTAAATAGCGTTATAGACCCTTTATGTAGATACTGTAGAGATATTGTAGCATATCATGCCTTCACTCAAATTTTCAAATCCTCATACATTTACTTGCTTTGGGATGTATTCACAGATTTTTATAAAGTTGAAGATTAACTTCAAGAAAAAAAACCATTATTCTCAAGAATAGAGCTATCCATCTTACTCTTTAAAATTTAAAATTTTAGTCCATTGCAGTTCGACGACCATTTTGTCGAGGTTAATACAATGTGCCGGCTCAACAGATTCTTGACAATTTCTTACAAAATATAAGTGAGACAACCAGCACATAACCCATCACGCAATTATTCTATTTCACTCTTGTCAAAAGCATCATCTTCATTATCACGATCTTGATCCTGATTCTCTTCTCCGATGCAAACGAAATGGAATAAACAATAATGACAGTCTTCAATAACGAGAAGTACATGCTGATCATTATGCCTTAAGATTTTCTTCAACAAATCTGTGAATTCGATTCTTCATCTCTTTCTATTCTCTCTCTCTCTCTTCCTGTTTAAAATAATTTTCTTTATTTTTCCCATGTCTCCCTTTCTTTCTATTCTCTCCTTTTCTCCTGTTCTGTTTCTTTTATGTTGTTTTTCTACAATTTCTAAGTAACAAAGAATTCGAAGAAAAACACGAGTTACAAATTTACTAAAAGAAATATGCAAACAAAAAATTACAGAAAAAATGATAGAAACAGAGGAAGGCAAAAGAGAAAAGCATAAGCATGAGAAAAAACATAGTCGGGGGATAAGAAGGAATTTAAAGAAATTGAAAAGATCAAATAGAGGAACAAAAAATAGGATGGAAATGAGAAAAACAAAAAATAATAATATTGAAAAAGAGAGACGCATAAAAAATCAGAGAAAATGGAAAAGAAATAATCAGAATCGAATTAAAGGAGAGATAGATAGAAAATGAAGACTGATAGTCAGAGTGGAAATAAATAAAGGAAGTAAGAATCAAAGTAATCCGAAAGGATGAAAATAAAGTATGAAAGAAACATACGGAAAGAGAGAATCAGTGTAGTAATCAAAATTGAGAAACAAAAAGAAAACAAATGAGAATAAACAACAAAAGACGAGGATAAAGAAATCAAAGAAAGAACAAAAGAAAAGAAGATAGGAAAATAGAAATCGTAAAGAAGGAAAATCATACAATAGAAAGAAAGCAAACGTGGTAAAGAAACAATAGGAAAAAAATACAGAAAAAAAAAACAAATGAAAAGGGAACAGGTCATAAGAATGAGGAATAACGTTAAATAATGGGATACCCAAAATTGCTTATCTTGCTACCTTTTAAATAGACCAAATGAAAATCAGATTCTGTATGATTTATACTTATAATATAAATAAAAAGTTTTATAAAAAACATCCCGTATTTATATAAAAACAAATTTTCTGAATCTCAATTCAGTTGGGTGGAAAATTGAAAAAGAATGTTCGCTTTACAGAGGTTAATTAATTGTTTTTTTTTCCAAATTCGAATGCAATTTTGAGTTACAGAAAGGAATGTTGAAGCATGTTTCTATATTTGTCTCCATAACTTGGTCAATATTACTTATTTTGCACAATTTATAGCAAATTGAAAGCGCTTTTCAAATCTCTAAAAAATTTTTCCCAATATTCTCATTTTCTGAGAATAATTTCCAATTTAAAAAATTTAACATCTCATTTGAAAACTTATATACACTGTGACCGAAAAGTTCCGCATAATGCAAATAACTTTTTATTTATCAAAATTTTGAAAAACACCGAGACAGGCAACTTTTTATTTTTTATTTTTCTATTTGTGATGAGGTCAAAATGACACTACCAGTTACCATCGCGAAGAAATGGCGTCATCATTAATTTTTTTTTTATTAGAACCTCTATTTTTGAATTTTTTTTCTGGAAGAGCATATTTTTCTGCGTTCAGACATGCAAAAATTGTTTAGGGTTACATAAGAATATTTTTGAGAAAAAAAATTGTTAAAGTTTCTAAGATTTTCTGTCATCGCAATATCCTTGCATCCGCATAGTATACGAAAAAACGCAATATTTCTGAATAAGCATTACAAGCATTGATTTACCAAAGGATCAAGTAGACATAGGTTGAAAATTTGACGTAATTACCGACAAAAATGGCGGATTAAATTGTCAAAAATAAAATGAGAAATTTGGATGATTATTAGCAATGGAGATGATATAAGCCATTAAAGAGGTCAAATACACTTCAATCTTATTCCGCCCTTCATCTCCATTGCTAGAAATCATCCACATTTCTCATTTTATTTTTGACAATTTAAACCGCCATGTTTGTTGGTAATTATGTCAAATTTTCAACCTATGTCTACTTGAACCTTTGGCAAATCAATGCTTGTAATGCTTATTCAGAAATATTGCGTTTTTCGTATACTATGCGGATGAAAGGATATTGCGATGACAGAAAATCTTAGAAACTTTAACAATTTTTTTTCTCAAAAATTTTCTTGTGTAACCCCCTGGAATTTTTACATGCCTGAACGCAGAAAAATATGTTCTTCTGGAAAAAAAATCAAAAATGGGGGTTCTAATTAAAAAAAATTGATGATGGCGCTATTTGTTCGAGATGGTAACCGGTAGAGTCGTTTTGACCCAGCCACAAAAAAATAATTAAAAAATTTGAAAGTGGCCGAATCTAAAAATCGGCCTAATAACTTCCCCAACACAGTCCGGATAGTTAACCATGAATTAGAATAGAATATTAAAAACAAGTTTCAGAAGTCGACAATTAATGCACGAGTCCGAGTTTTTTAAAAAACGAGTACCGCAGCACGAATTTTGTATACAATTTTTTCAATTGGGGATACGTTATTTAAAAAAAAAACTAACTTACTATATAAATCAAAATCGGGAATGAAGAACCGTGGCTATCTCACAATCACCGAAAAATTCAATAAGGAACCAGCACCTCAACAACCAAAAGTCTATTCACTGATCGGTGATTCCACACACACCCTTGTCAGTTCAAGTTCAGTTCATTTTCTTATAAACTCGATTCACGATTCAATTGCGAAATTTTAACAGAACGACAGAACTGTCATTTGAGCGTGGAGTTAAAAGTACTAAGCTAGTCCCAACAAAAACACGGAAAAATTCAAATTATGTAGATTGAATTGTCGCGGGAATATAGATTTCTTTTTTGTAGAAAAATCACAATTTATATTATTTTAAAACATTTATATATTAAAGAAGCACTAACCGAAACACAAAATCCGCTCAAAAAAACCGCTCAAAAAAACCGCTTGAAAACAAATATTCTGAGCTTATGTTTCAAAAATGACAGAAGAATGTAAACAAACGCATGGGATTTTATGTCTTCAGTGATACCAACAGTAGATATCATTCTGTCTCTATAAACTACCGTTATAAATTTTGCTACACTTTAAAAATTATATTGGATAACCTTCTAAACTGTCATTTCAAAATTTCGCAATTGAATTTTCTATGGCAACCGATCCCTTATAGGAGGCGGCAAATTTGAATTGGTTGACTACACTATTTTGCCAATTTTGTGCCCTAATTAAAAAAAAGAAAAGAACATCGCACATGAGGGGTATTGTTTCGGACATAAAAGTACATGCCCTTTCGATTGGTGATATCAAATTAATATGTTATCTTAAATTTTTTTCAATCAACCCCCTCCCCCTTCCACCCCCGTGGTCCGATTGGCATCAAAAACTAATCAACTCGAACGGCCACCAAATAGTTTGTGCTGACCAAATTTGAACTCAATCGATTAATCCGTTTTTGAGTAATCGTTGGAGAACCGACAGACTCACACACACACACACACACACACACACACACACACACACACACACACACACACACACACACACACACACACACACACACACACACACACACACACACACACACACACACACACACACACACACACACACACACACACACACACACACACACACACACACACACACACACACACACACACACACACACACACACACACACACACACACACACACACACACACACACACACACACACACACATCAAGCTAAAAACTTCAAAAACGTGTTCAGGGGACCTCAAAACGTAAAGATCTGGTGAAATCTCGAATTCGAAATTTTGGTCCGAAACTAATAACTTCCCTACCCTCTGGTCGGGGAAGTTAAAAATAAAAAGTTACCTGTCTCGGCGTTTTTCGAAATTTTGATAAATAAAGAAGTTATTTACATTATGCGGAACTTTTCAGTCACAGTGTATAGAGAAAGGTCTGCCAGTTTAAAAAAATTCAAATTGTGGAAACTCATTGTCAGTGAAAACTTTTTGTGGAAAATTTTCAACTATTATTTTCACCAAAATTAATTCAATAATTCAATAAAACGAAATGATAACAAACTCAATCCTTGTAATTTATTGAATTATTGGATAATTTCACCTTGTATTATGGATACAGGATTTTTTAACAATAAAACTAATTGTTTTGCAATAAAATTAGTACCGTTTTATATAAAATTAAATTTTGACAGAGGCTTTGATTTTTGTGTTTTGATAGAATTTTTGGGAATGTTTATAAGAACTTATCAACATATTTTTATTATTTCTTGACTTATTTATAAATTAAGATATTCTTCAATCATATTGCACCTTGACCTTCCAATGCTCCAGTCTATAAACAAAATTTTTGACAACAACCGCAATTTAATTATTAAATTAGTTTCAATTTAATATAATAATTCAGAAAATATAATTGTCGATTAAATGGTTATTTTCCCAAAATAATTATTTCTACATAGATATTAGTTGATAATAAAAAAAATTGAAAGGGGCCGAATCTATGAACCGGCCTAATAACTTCCCCGACACGAGTCCGAGTTTTTAAAAAAACGAGTACCGTAGCACGAGTTTTGAATACTATTTTTTTCTATTGGAGATACTTTATTAAAAAAAAAAAAACTAACTTACTATAAAAATCAAAATCGGGAATCGAGAACCGTGGCTATCTCACAACCACCGAAAAATTCAATGAGGAACCAGCATCTCGTCAACAAAAACTCTGTTCACTAATCGGTGATTCCACACACAGCCTTTTCAGTTCGACTTTCTTTACAATTCGATTCACAATTCAATTGCGAAATTTTGACAGAACGACAGAACTGTCATTTGAGCGCGGAATAAAAAGTAGTACGGTAGTCCCAACAAAAATATGGAAAAATTCAAATCATATAGATTGAATTGTCGAGGGAATATACATTTCTTTTTTAGGAGAAATCAAAATTTATATTATTTTAAAACATTTATTTATTAAAAAAGCGCTAACCGAAACACAAAACCCGCTCAAAAAACCGCTTGAAAACAAATATTCTGAGGTTATGTTTCAAAAATGACAGAAGAATGTAAACAAACGCATAGGATTTTATGCCTCCAGTGATACCAACAGTAGATATCATTCTGTCTTTATAAACTACCGGTATAAATTTTGCTACGCTTTAAAAATTATGTTGGATAACCTTCTAAACTGTCATTTCAAAATTTCGCAATTGAATCGTGAACAACAACTCTTTTCTATGGCAACCGATCCCTGATAGAAGGCGGCAAATTTGAATTGGTTGACAAGACTATTTTGCCAATTTTGTGCCCTTATTTAAAAAAAGAAAAAAACATCGCACATGATGGGTATTGTTTCGGACATAAAAGCACATGCCCTTTCAAATTAATATGTTATCTTGAATTTTTTTCAATCAACCCCCTTCCCCTTCCACCCCCGTGGTCCGATTGGCACCAAAAACTAATCAACTCGAACGGCCGTCAAATAGTTTGTGCTGACCAAATTTGAACTCAATCGGTGAAACCGTTTTCGAGTAATCGTTGGAGAACCAACAGACGCACATACATACACACACACACACACACACACACACACACACACGCACACACACGCACGCGCGCGCGCACACACACACACACACACACACACACACACACGCACACACACACACACACACACACACACACACACACACACACACACATCATGCTAAAAACTTCAAAAACGTGTTCAGGGGACCTCAAAACGTAAAGATCTGGTGAAATCTCGAATTCGAAATTTTGGTCCGAAACTAATAACTTCCCTACCCTCTGGTCGGGGAAGTTAAAAGTCTAAAATTTAGACTTAAAATCATTGTCTAATGTTATCTAAAACACACTTACTACGAATTTAAAAATTGATTTATATTAAAAACCGCAAAGCAATCTGTGCTGGTATTTTGGACTATTCTCCGATAATTTCTTTATTAAATCATCATATTGAGTAGTTGTTTCTCCGGATGATGGATTCTCTTTAAGAATTTATTCACATTAGGCGAACCTAGTGGTGAATAAGCAACAATACTAATATTATTCTTACTCCAGAATTCGACTAATGGTTTCTGTTGATAATGAACGTGTATTTCTCTTTGTAAATTAGCCGGTTTGATTCGAGTACATTTTAAGGGGACTCAGTAGCAAAATAGACAATCGGAAAGCAGGATTCCTGTTTTGTTTTCCAACGGATTTCAATGTTCTAAACGGTATTTAAAAGGGCATTTCAAGAGGGAGGGAAGTAGCCGAAACTAAAATATACCGACATACAGGACGCATAGGTGTTTTTAGACTCTCTAGCGAGTATAAGAGGAACTCAGTCAGCCGCTTTCCACACGATAAACATAGTTTTGTTTATTACTAATTTTCCAAAAGATTTTCACTTTTTTGCAGCAACAATGGTACCGTTGGAAAGATAATGAAGTAATCTATAAATTGCAATACACTTTATACAAAAATAATTAATTTTAAACAGATAAAAATATTCATCAACTTCTGCATCATAAATTTCCAGTAATTTTCCGAATTTCAATCTCAAACTATTTTCAAAATAATCTGCTATTCATTAGCTTTCAAACAAGCCCTGGTTCAGTCGTCTAAGTTTAAAACTGCCCGTAAAAAAACAAAATTAGTATGTCGAAACCTTTCATCAATTTTCCGGAAAACTAACAATGCAATCGGAAAATTTCTAACAGATTTGAAAAGCGCTTTTAATTGGCCACATGTTGTGTTAAATTCATTAGAAAATAAGCAATATTTGCCAAGTTATGAGGGAAAATATAAAAAAAAAACTGTAAAAAATACTAAAAAACATGCTTCTATATTTCCTTCTGTAACTCCAAATTACAATCGAATTTCAAAAAATCATATATGTGCTTCCCTCCCTCTTGAAATGCCCTTTTAAATACCGTTTAGAACATTGAAATCCGTTGGAAAATAAAAAAGCTATCCTGTTTGCAATCTGTTCCTGTTTTGTAGTGATGGCCCTTAACTGAAGGGTGTGTGGGTGTGTGTTGTGTTTTTTTGTATTATACGGTTTTTCAAAATGCCATTAAAAATTGTTCAAACAATCGAAAAATCGGAAGTTTGTTTGTGCATTGTACTCGCTTCATGGGAAAGCGACAACATTCTATATCAACCGATTGTTGTATCAACTGAGACGTTTTAACGAAATTTCTCATACGTCTACGATGAAAATTACCACTTTTTTTAATGCGCAACCATTGTCCAAAAATGTTGTCATATTGAATGACCATAATAACCCCCATCAAGCAGATGCAAGACACTGTGATACACTAGAGTTTTATGGTGATTGTATTTTTGATATGTTCATTTTATCAGAGTCTTGAACTAAACCGAATTATCTGAGAACCAATTAGTTTTGATATTTTGAATTTTAGATAGCTTTAAAACCTTATCAAAAATGCTGCCATAAAACAAAGGCAATCCATAAGTTCTTTATAAAACTTCATTGACTTGAGAACCATTTTAGGAGAATTTGGTTTTATAAAGGTTAGGATTACAGACCAAATAAATCTCTGTTAAGAGTAAATTAAATCTAAGCCTAAAATGTTTTAAGATTAAGCATTTAAGTCTGACTTAAAACCTTAAATTAAAACTAAAATGTCTTAAAGTACATTTTGAATATCTTCAGGTTCCAATAAAACCCTTGCTTATATTTATGCTTCGATAAAACTAAGATAAAACACAATTACAACTATTTTGTATTTAAAATGTTACTTGGGTGACATGCCCTTTCGATTGGTGATATCAAAATATGTTATCTTAAATTTTTTTCAATCAATCCCCTCTCCCGTCCATCCCCGTGGTCCGATTGGTACCAAAGACCAATCAACTTGAACGGCCACCAAATAGTTTGTGCTGACCAAATTTGAACTCAATCGGTTAAACCGTTTTTGAGTAATCGTTGGAGAAACGACAGACACACACACACACACGAACATCATGCTAAAAATTTCAAAAACGTGTTCAGGGGACCTCAAAACGTAAAGATCTGGTGAAATCTTGAATTCTAAATTTTGCTCCGAAACTAATAACTTCCCTACCCTCAGGTCGGGGAAGTTAAAAATTCATCAATCGTCAAATTTCCACCATTAGTCTCAGAGTTGGTTGAAAATTGATTATCTAAGATTAAGAATGAACTTGAGAATTTATTCAAACAACTGCTTAAAGTGTTATAATTCGTATTCTTTGTCAAATTTCCGACAAAAACGAACGTACACTTGATCTCCCATTAAATCAACTATAGAAATTAACAAAAAGTATCCAGATTTTAACTTAACTTCTACCCTTTAGCTCTAATGGTCTATTTTGTATAAAAAAATAAAACGTGCTATACTAAATTCACTCAGATTATAAGATTTTAATTGGAAAAACAACGTACACACTTGGTCCGCAAAGAATCACTTTCCGCACTTGTAATGAAAATAACTATGATTGGTTGCTTATTAAGGAGCAAAATTTGAAAACAACTAAACAAAGCACTTGGGTTTTCTAGAAAAGCACCCAATTTTAAAACAACTAATAATTTAGAAGTACGTCATTGAAAAGAATAGTTCTGCAATAGTTACGTGATAATTTAAATGTACTGCCAATTAAGTATATGTGAAGTGACTAGATTCCTACCGGATTGAATTAGGGGCTTTTAATCCGTCATGTTCTCGTCAATCCTCCATCAAGTTAGTGAATTTAGTTTACAAAAAGATAGTGTTAGACTTTCAGTAATCCATAAAATCACACCTCAAAGATTATTTGAATTATCTTCGAAAATAACTAATCGTCCATTGAATACAAGACCAATTTTCATTGAAATCTTTACAATTATTCCGATTATTGTTGGTTCGGTACATTTTTATAACATCTCTCGATAATACGCTAAACTATCGACCAATTTAATCGATGATGGTTTCTATCACTTAATTCAACCACAAATTCCATCTAAAATGGACCACTATAAAAAAGTAGAATTGTTAAACTTTTTTACTAATTTGTAAAAATGTCAGAATAATTACCTGAAATATGGTCGAAAATAACGAATGTTCCATTGTCATATCAATCAATATGAGTCCAATTTTTGTTCAAATCTTCACAATAATTTTTATTTCTACAGATTTGATTTTGAATCGATCGATTGAGAATTTAGAATTCTTTCTCAATCTTGTTTAACAAAACTATCGAAATTGAATAAATTTCAATAAGAATAATTTATAATTGCCTAAAACGGAGAAATGATTAGAAATTTGAGAAAATAAGTGAATTTTATTCGTATTTCATACCTTGAAGTTTGTAAACATTACAACCATTGTTCGAATCGGCTGATTGTTTGTTCATTGTTACAGTTATTTTGAGAAACGATGAAATTCCTCATTTTATTTCTTTATTATTTATTAATAAACAATTATAACACCAAAATTTCTAATGAAAACGTGAAAAATTAGAAACATAACCTCACATTTTGAAAATATTGAACAAGTACTATTGCCACATATTTCTTTGGAGTTGCTGCCTCATTTGTCATAAATCGACTTTATAGACATTAAAGAAAACGACCACGAATTCTTTTAAATAAAATAAATGTGATAAGAGGCCATTTAACTCACAATAGTTGAGATCAATAAGACTAATTTGTTTAGAAATATTATATGAATAGACGATAGTCATAAAAAAAATTGTAACATTGACAACACCGTATATTTTACTCTGTTGAGTTAATTTCATATGTATACTTCATCAAAATTTAAAATGTTTTGACATAAAATAAATGTTTTAGAATATTAAATTGTCAGTAACATAAAATTAAAACAATTTATGCCTTATCCTTCTAATAATTCTCAATCAACAATTTTTAATTATTATAATTATACTTGAAATATAATAAACAAATATAAACAAATACAATAAACAAATTAAATCCGTATGAAATTGAATGAGTTTAATGATCATTGTGATTTTCAAATCAAAGTTTTTTTATTTGTTTAATTTTGTTACTATTTTACAAATATTTAACTTTGGAGAATTTGGGTTAATGTGGCAACATGGAAGTTGATTATTGGTGGGGAGGGCATCTATATATACTGAGTTGTAACGGAAGTGGCCGAAGTGGCTAAAGTTTGGTAGTCATTTTGTGTTGTTTGTCGATTGTGTGAATTTTTTGGTTTTTGTGTTGTTGAAAGGAATGTAGTGTTTAATTTTTTATTTATTGTTTGTTTTTTTTTCAAGATTGATTGTTTTGTTAATTTCCATTTTTCAAGGTGAGTTTTTTATTCGATTCATTTCTTTGCTTTGAAAACATACAACGCTATCAAAAATGGTGGTAAGAGTAGGGTTCTTGGGTTCCAAAAGTTTATACCGTGTGTCAGTGGCGGACTAACTCATTCTAACGCCCGGGGCGGGAGTCAAATACTGTAACAACTTTAGGTTGTTGATTTATTATTGAATTTGTAATTATTAGTTTTTAATTAATAACTTTATTAACACATGTTCTAACATCTACAATCAGTATTGTTCTATGTCGTTCCAGACGGTTTGCAGCATTGCCACATCGTCAGATCATATCTGTTACATCTCCCTTTTCAAGTAAATCAATTTCTAAACCTCAACGGTTTTTTAATAACCCTACCTGACCTAGTTATTTTTATATCTACGTCTTTTCCCTGATTTTGTAATTGATGTTTAATAAATACTATTTTCATTTTTTATACACGTATTTTGTTCCTCATCAAGTTCATTGTGAATGACTATATCTTGTTCATCAAATTTATTTGACATCGGTTCAATATACGAATGTGGTGATGGTTTAATAACGGAACTATTTCTACGTAATGTAGACCCATTTTCGTCTTTTACTATGTAGCTACGAGGAAATTGTGTTTTTTCAATTACCTTTCCCGGTGTCCATTGATTTTCTTTCTTTATCATGATATTTTGATTTTTCTCAAACGGTTTTACCTCTTTTGCATGTTGATTATAATATTTCTTCGTTCTTCTCCTTTCCCGTTCTAATGTTTCACGATCTATACTAGGTTTTTCTTGCAATAATTTACTGCAGACAGGTATCGTTGTTTTGTTATTATTTCGAGACAGAGTTTTCTTTTTCTTATCTCTGATGATATCAACTTCTTTTTCATTTCTTAGATTTTTAAGTTGATAGCGACTTGCTTCAGCTGTTCTGCAATGTTGTTCGGCGACGTCCAAGGTCAGCTTCGATACTCTCAACAAACGTTCTTGTACAATCTCGTCTCTAATACCACTAACTATTTTGTCTCTAATTAAGGAATCAGTCAATTCGCGAAAATTGCACTTTTTTGCCAATATTTTAATGTCTGTTATGAAATGATCAATGTCTTCATCTTCTTCTTGAATTCTTTTAAAAAATTTATATCTATCATACGTTTCGTTTTTTAACGGTTGACAATATTCTACGAATGCCTTGATGACATCATCATAATTCTTTCTTTGTTCTGTTGTTAATTTTAAAGTTTGAAAAATATCTTGCGCTTCTTCTCCCGCAACATTCAAGAAGATTGCAACTTTTGTTTCAGAATCTTTTTTCATTAGACCTGTTGCCTTCAGATATATTTCAAATCCACTTAAAAATTTCTCAAAATTTTGTTGTGCATTATGGTCGAAATTCACACTCTTAGGCGGCTTTAACGTGCTCGACTCCATACTGCGTTTTCCAGGAATTTACACAGTTCAACGTTTTTATTTCAGCTTTTACTTTTAATAACTTTTACACCTGACACCATGTAACAACTTTAGGTTGTTGATTTATTATTGAATTTGTAATTATTAGTTTTTAATTAATAACTTTATTAACACATGTTCTAACATCTACAATCAGTAATGTTCTATGTCGTTCCAGACGGTTTGCAGCATTGCTACATCGTCAGATCATATCTGTTACAAATACCAGGCCCTTTTTTATTGAATAAATTATTTCATTAAAAATTCTTATATTACTCTATAGGTACCACATAGTATAGTTAAATAACACAAACAACAAAAAAATCAATTTGACCAAGGCCTGCTAGATTTTTTAGCGCTTCGCTTATAACAGGCCTGCCCGTTTGTCTTCGTTCATTTTCCCGAGAGAAATGCGAACTTTGGCCGCATTGGCGCTAGTTACCGGAATATAAAACGGCATAGCTAGTTTTTCTGTCTTTATTTAGATACGCCATCTTTGGTTGTTTTGTTTGTTCGTTTTTGGCGGGAAATCTGTTACCAATCACAATTCAAGATTCGTTCAGGTATTGGCGCCACAGTGGCGAAAGTTGGCGTTTCATCAAGAAAGTTCTTATGGAGTTCTCGCCAAATGGGCAGGCCTGTTATAAGCGAAGCGCTAAAAAATCTAGCAGGCCTTGATTACAACAATAGTATATTGAAAACTAAGTTTCAGAAGTCCATAATTCCTGCACGAGACCAAGTTTAAAAAACGAGTGCGGTAGCACGAGTTTTTTAATGGTCGAGTGCAGCAATTGACTTCTGAAACGAATTTTTCATACTATTTTTCCTATTTTGCGCCCCTTTGTACCCTTTTTTAATAAAAATTGAACCCTTCAAATTTAGGGAATTTTATAGAAGTTGGTATTAAATAAAACAAATGAAAGTTCTACTTGACGATATTCAACTTTTTATTTGTAAAACGAGTTGATTTTCAATTGTTTAAGTCACCATATTAATTACGACTTTTAATAAAGTAAAAATGTGTGACGAATTATCGTGTATTCCACCAGAATTACGTGATATTGTTGAAAATGGTATCAATGATTTACTTCTCGGTAAATCAAAAATAAAATATGAACATTGTTATCAAAATTTTCAAGAATGGTGTAAAAATAATTTGAAATAAATAAAAGTTGTTTTCCCGTTAATCAAGTGCTCTGCATTTCTGTCAAAGAATGACATTTGAGATAGTCGACAGTGTTACCAACTTCGAAAAAATAAATTATCCCAGATTTTCCACACTCAAAGTAGTTGGGAAATTTCCATTGCTTCACTACTTTTAGTGTGGAAATGATTTTATTTCCAACGCAAAATAGGAAAAATATATCCAGTCATGAATAGCTTAGCCTGTACATGGAGGTAATTGAATTTTTCATTTGACAGAAAAGTTACTAGATGTATCTATAACGGCGCCAAATTTAAAATTTTAAGGAATTTAACATACAACTATAATTGAACGTTGTAAATTATTTTAACATGAATAAATGAAATAAAACAATCGATTTAAATAAAAATGAATGTTTAATATATATTAAATGAAGATAAGATTAATAAATAGGTTAAATAATAGTATTAAATTACTACTATTATTGAGACTTCTCGCCATCACTGCTTACAAGTAAACCTTACGAAGTCGAAACTCCCGATTTTGATGATTTTTGGTATATAAGTACTTCATTCTATTCTAAGGTTTGCGTGTCTTATCATTCGTGCCCATATGCAAGTTTAAGGGAGAACATGGGGGTTGAAGTTACCCCTGCAAAATCAGTTTTTTGGCAATATCTCTACAACGGTTCAATATTTTTTAGTGATTCAAAAACTGAAAGATAGACATTTGTGGGAGATACAACGTGGTAGAAACCAATTCTCAATATCTTGTTGGGGGTGGAAATGACAGGCACTTATGTGCCGTTTTTTGCGGTTTTTTCCGATTTTACACCCCATGGTAAAACAAATACGAAATTTTTGTAACAGTAGAAAATTGCAAAATAAAAGTTACCTGCTCGAGGGTTTTTCATTATTTTCAATTGTTACCCCATAAATAATTTTTAAGTGTTTTAAGTTTAGGGGTGAATTTTGGCTATGTATATTATTTTTTGAAATGGAATCTATGTGGGTTTTGAAGGCATTTGAAGGACCTTTGAAATGATGTATGAATGATTGCCCCCTAGCTACCCCTTAATGAATTATGATAATATAAATTTGTAAAAAAAATCTTTTATTAGTAATTCTACTTATAATAATTATTTTACCTTTTTTTATATATCTTATATATATAATGATCCATTTTTTTTAATTTCAATTTTGGTAAGCTCACTTACAGGTGAGCTTGGTACCAGTAACAAATAGTTGTATACGACATGCCAAATATACGTGATTAACAAATATTTGGCAAAAACATCAGTCGTGTGGTTCTAGCTTAAAAATAGCTAACAGAAAGGTATATAAATCGGAGACAGTAATTTGTTGGATGTTTTCTAGCCTTTATTTTGCTGAACTTATCTATAACATCATCAAAATCTAATGTCTTCGCTACTTGTTTTTCTATTGATAAAACCGCTAAACCTGTTAACCGATCTTCAGTCATAGTTGATCTCAAGTAATTTTTGATTAATTTAAGTTCAGAAAAGCTCCTTTCACAAGACGCCACAGATACACAAATTGTTAAAAAATATTGTACAATAAAGGATATGTTAGGAAGAGATTCACTGAAGTCCCATTTAATAATAAATTGAAGAATTTGTTGGGCTGTCCATGTTGTAACTTCTTCTACACTCGTATTAGCGGCACGTATGTGTCTTCGAAATCTTTTTACTTCTTGCACCAGTTGTTCCTTATCGAATTCATTATAAATATTATTAAGTTTTTCTACTGCTGATTCTAAATCATCAGGCGCTTCTATCAAAAATTTTGACTCAACAATCTTAAATGTGTTTGAAATTTTATCCATTGCAGAGGATCTTTGAGATAATTCTAGATTAATCGATTTAATAATAATCGATTAAATAGATAAATCGATCTAAACAACTAAACATCGATCTACGAATGTCCTCTTGTATTGTAAAGCCAGAATCGTACGACAGTTCTCCTGGTAATCTTTTTTTAAATTTTCGTCGACCACGTTTTTTGATGTCAACACCAATTGCTTCACATTTTTGTATGCCCAAGATTATAGCTTTATCAACAATTGTGATTCTTTCTTCGTTTAAAAATACATGCAGAGCTTTCAGTTTTGTTAAACCCATATCTTGACTTTTGGCATCTGCAGATATTTTTGAGCCATATTAATCTCTTCTAAAATAGTGTTCCAAAATTTTAAATATGTAAAAAAGGTGAAGTCACATACAGCAGGAATAAGTAAGCTCGCTGCTGATCGTGTGTCCAAATGTTCTTTTGAGGGATCACACATTTTTTCTAATATGTTTGTTATTTTCTCCACATTATCTGTCACGGCTTTGACGGCATCATGATGAGCACTCCAGCGGGTATCTGACAACCTTTTTAAGCTCCTACCGATATTTTGCAAAAGTACCTCCCATTTATGAGTGGAGGCAGAAACGAAAGAATATAAGCTGTCTAAAGTACAAAAAAAAGTTATGCTTGATGGAATACAAGAAAATGAATGAATTCCGCAAAGATTTAAGGAGTGATTTGCACATGGAGTAAACAAGGCTTTAGGATTGATTTCGCGGATTTTTTGCTGAACTCTTCCATGTTTACTTGACATCGAAGCAGCATTATTATACCCCTGAGCTCTACATAATTCGATATTCAATCCATCTTTCTCTAACTGTTGTAGGATATTTTTTGACATCTCAATTGCGGTTTTTCCCGATATCGAAAAAAACTTAAAAAAGACTCTCGAACTTCCACAACGTCTCCTTCAATATGAACTTCCCTAATTATTTGGCTTATTTGGACTGTTCGACTTTCATCTGGAGTACTATCAAAAATGATCCCGAAATACTTAGATTTTTTTATATGTTATAATTTTCTCCTTCACATGATTACTTAATAGAGAGATAAACTCATTCTAAATTGCTTAGGAGAAATAAGAAGGTAATCTTTTTGATCCACCCGCGGATTCTTCAAGTTTCAAACAGTGTTCCTTTAATATGGGATCGTATTTTCCCATCAGCTTCACCAGTTCTAAGAAATTACCCCTGTTTTTTGAAGTAATAAAACCAGAAACAAGTTGCTTGTTCATATCCATCGCAGACATAAAAAGTCGGCAACAAAAGCGGTACAACTTATGTGCTGTTGGTGAGTATATCATCTATTTATGAAGGTATTTACTCTCATTTGATACAGTTGAGTAAAACCATGAGGATGCTAAGCAACGATATGACCCTTTAGTATGTTCACTTGATCTTTCTGTAGAAACAAAGGGCCCCTCTTTGTGTTGATATACTTCACTACCCTGTTTAATGATTTCAAGCCAAATATGATCTGGTACAGGTATCGGCCAGTTTGCAGCATCATTGGAATACAAAGAGACGTGCTCAGATATTGTTTTTGATCCTACAGATGAACATGAAAATTCATTTTCGTGTTAATCTTTCATATCATCTAAACTTTCGTCAAATCTTTTTTATTACTACTCACAATCAGGTACAGCAGTATCTTCACTACGGCTTATTATAATTTCTTTACTGTCTGTCCGTATGTAGGCAGATTCATTTTTATTTTCTCCTCTTTCTTCTTTTTGCTCTGAGGGCCCTACGCTTGTTACTTGTTCTCGACTTGAGCTGCCGCAATCAACGAGAAATTTTGATAGTTATCCAGCTAGTAATGTAGCTTCTTCAGCCCTTTTTTTCTTTAATTTCCTTTTTTGAGCACCACATCTTCACTACAAAAATATTGTTATATATATTTATCTAAATTTTGTTGTTTATTTTCGGCATATTTAAATGCAAATCAAATATCTTGTGAATTATTGATTATTGTCGATTAATATTTTTTACTCTTTTTTCAAGCTTGCATGTTATAATAATGAATGTTGTCAAATACAGTTAATAAATATTGAATACTTAAAATATATGTATAAGGATCATCATATTGCTTGAAAATAAGACATATACTTACTTTTCCTTCAGGGCACATACACAGAAATTAAAATAGACTCAACCTTGATCAATAATACAATAACTTAGGTTAGGATTCCGACACTACTTATTGTTTCTAAGGTTCATCTGCAATTGCGTATGTTTGATATACAAATATCGACTGATTTTGGAGATGGTTTGAGATTGGTTGTTAATTGGATTCTACGATTAGACGTTCTAAGAATCCCATTCATTCCAACCAACTGTCAGTTCTTATCTTAAGGTTGAACTCTACTGGGTGAAAATTGAAACCACTCGTTCAAAAATTCTGAAAAAATTACCATAGTTTAGTACTACCCTAAGCATTGTTTATGCCAAATTAACAAAACATCTATCGAGTAGTTTTTGAAAAAAAGCGAAAAAACCTCAAACAAACATGGCTATTACAGGTTTTTATTTTTTATTTCAAAAATTATCCGATAGAAAATTCGTTGGCTTTTGTATCACATCTAAATAGGTTTATACAGCTTCTCTATTTTTTTGATTGCCTTTGAACGAGTGGGTTTAGCAAAAAGGCCGAAATTACGAATTCGCGTATTTACAGTACTATACGCTTGAAACCAAATTGAGGACGTAGAATGGGCATTAAACATTGATAAGAATCAAATTATTGGGCATCAACGTCAATATTTTTGCTAAAAAGGGCATTTTGAAGTTTTATTTTGAAAATGCCGGCTAATTTCTGCTATACTGAATAGTAGCGTCCTCGGCTAAAAGTGGATGTTTTTGTAATTTCTTTCTACACGCCCTCTGCCATTCAGAGACTAAATAGGCGAAATAAAAAGATGAAATAAATAGAAATCTCCAAACAATATCGAAATACATAATCAACTATGTATTTATAATCTTATATTACACTATGTATAAGATAGCTAGAATTTCATTAGTCAACATGATAAATAAAAATAATAAGCATTGGGGAATTCTTTATAAATTCAATATTGAATATGTATTCGTTTTGATTCTACTAAAAATGATAATTCGGAAAAATGTGTCAAAATATATGTAGGTAGATAATATGTATAAAATATATAGGGAAAACAAATGAACTGGATCCATAGGCAATATATCATCGTCCAATAAGCTATCCAGCTATCTCATCGTCCAATAAGGGTACGTACATGCCGAGGATGGTCGATGAGAGATCAAGGTCGAATGTTCTATGCGCGATGACTATTGCGATGATGGCTGCCACAAGTTTAAATGGGACCGACGATGATATGTGCGATAATTGCATTGATGAATACTTCGATGTTAGAATCTGCTAGTTTATTGGCTTATTCAAATCACGTGGTACATTTTTTTAGTATAGTCTGTACAATACAATCGTCATTCCGAACCAATATACATTTACTATTATTAAACATAGAAAGACCTACATAAAATTTATCAACAAAATTTTTGAATAAGTTCTGTTTGTTTAAAAATTTTAAGTATTTCACGAATCATCTTGTGAGTTTATCAGTATATTAGTTAAAGCTAATATACTATTTTACTGAATGCACCATAACGCTATAATTTTCAATCCATGTTGTCATTGCGCTAAATATCTATCGTCGCAATGGCCATCGCGCATGGAACGATCATCTCTCATCGACATTGATCATCTTTGGCATGTACGTACCCCAAGACTGATAGCACAGAGAGAGATAGCATCAAATTGGATGATACTAACAATAAGATTTCCCCACAATAGTGTTTAATATAAACAATTGGAAATTATCACAATTATTTATTTTCACAAATAAAGAAACAAATGTCGATATTTTATATCTTTGTCTGACGCATGTTAAAAATTGTAAAATTAGTGAACCCATGTCGATTTGCTAATACTGAACACTTTTCGAGCGATTTACACAGAAGCGAGATAATAAAAAAAAATTGTTGTAATACAAATAATTGAAAGTGAATAGATTTAGCGAAGAGGACAGCCGTCTTATAAAACAATAATAACAGTTAAGTAAGACAGCTGTCCTCTTCGCTGAATCTAAATCTAAATCGTTCTACAGTAGAACGGACAATTAAAGATTCTGCAAATTATTACTATAATTTGAACGTTCAGGTATGAAATAGAAAAACAGTTCTAGATACAGGAAGAATTTCAATCTCTGAGCTTTTGATCGAACATAATACCACATCGCTAAATCTATTCACTTTCAATTATTTGTATTACGAGATTTTTTTTATTATTATCTCGCTTCTGTTGTAAATCGCTCGAAAAGTGTTCAATTAGCAAATCGACATGGGTCCACTAATTTTACAATTTACATGCGCCAGACAAAGATATAAAATATCGATATCGACATTTGATTCCTTACTTGTGAAAATAAACAATTGTGATAATCTCCAATTGTTCTTACTAAAAACTATTGTGGGGAAATCTTACAATTAGTATCAACCAATTTGACTTTATCTCTCTCTGTACTATGTTTGAAAACAACACTGTTGGTCGGAAAATATGACTTTCGGAAAAATAAAGTCGTTATTACTTTATCTAACTTGATTACTATGTTTAGTAGGAGGATTTTTCTGATAAAAATGTGTTTATCTTCATAATAAATTTTGAAAATAGCTGTTTTAGGATTGAATGGAAATAAATACATATAGTTCTAATAATTATTATGAAATTTCAACTGTTCATTTTTTATAAAAGCACATAGACTTTGTCTGCAATGTGTATAAAGTCAAGGTCTTTTGTTTATAAAGAGACTGATAAGTAATCCTACCCCATCGAGATAAAAAAAAACAAACTCGGCATTTGAAAAAAAAGTAAAAGATTATTGTCATTGACAATCGATTTCAAAAACCAAGTTTTCTCAAAGGAAATACAAAAAATCAAATAATGGTTCATGATATGTTCTTGATTATAACAAACCAAACCTGCAACAGAGTACCAAAATATGAATTTTTTGGTGAGAGCTGCAAATATAATAAGCATTTCGGTGGATAAATGAACAAATATTATAACGAGAGGTATCCATTTTAAAATCTAATTTACAAGTCAAGAAGGCGTGATGTAGTATATAATTGGCGTGACGCGATGTTATATGATCGGAGTGAGAAATAGCGACCGCGTTCAGAGCCATCTACTGACCAGTAGGGTTTACCTCATGTTAATCATTTTAATTAATTTTTCAGTCTGTAAGAAAGTTAAAAATCTTTTCCTCATACAAGCTGCCGACAGCGCTAACTTGCGTTTCAAAAACGGAAATAATTGGGAGTAGAGTTCAACCTTAAGTTGTCGCTTATGAACATTTTTCATTAAAAGAGGCCTATTATCGTCTTTTTTGTAACAAAAACCAATAGTTTTCAATAACTGGGCCAGACTTGCCTGGCTAAAACGGTAAATACGTTTTTCTTTTATCTCTCATAACCTAACAGCGGGATTTTGCCCCGAATTCGGGGCAAACACGTGACTTCTCCAAACTCTATTGCAAGTTAGCGATCGACAATAACAACTCGATACCGTATTCGAATAACCCCTCTACTCGTTACTGTTGGATCGCTATAATCATTCAACGTAGTTGATGAAATGAACGGACGACGTCACAAACAATAAACAAGCGGTTCACTGTAGCTGACTTTTGCCCCTCTCTTACTGGATTTTCATAAGTAGAGCGAGTGGGTTCAAATACTTGCACGACTACAACAATGTTCGAGAATCGGTCTATCGTTTTAGTAATTGAAATTACAGTAAAAATCGAAAGTCACGTACGTCTATGCTGTACGCAGACGATTGTCGCGCAGCATCTAAAGGTGGGAACACGATCCCTCAGCTTACTTATAACAAAGATGCAAGTGTTACACATTTATCTGAAATGAAACGTTATTATTAAGCTTAGGATTCTGTAACTACCTTTAGTTCACGCCATGGACGTTCGTGACTTTCGAATCTTACTGTAATCGCAATGATAAATATATGGAATACAGTTACTTCAGTTTGGTCATACTCGATGTTTTGCAATATTTAAAAATTAAATTCAAAAGAAGAAAATTGTAAACTCAAATAAAAAATATTAAATATTGCACATTAATTGAATTAAAGTTAAATATTAATTGAGTTCATACACGTTGGAGTTTTCTCATAATCAGGGATAAAATTGACCTTGTATAATGGAAACAAACTATTTTAACAATAAAATATTAATTGTTTAGATAGACACTTTGACGAAAAAAGTAACACAAAAAATTAATACGAGTAATTTTTTTAAATCATTTGTATCTGACCAGAGGTTGAAATTTTCTTCTTCTAATTTAGAGAAATATTCAATCATCAATACTGACATTTCTAATGCATGAGATTGTTTTTGTTTATTGTTTGATTTGAATGGAATAACTCGACTAACCATTTTGTAGTTGCTTATGTTCTAAAATGTATCCCATTAATTTTTACCTACCCTGGTGAGGGTATGTCCGCCTCCCCGTGGTCTCATTAGATATTTTTGCACATATAAACACCTACATATGTATAGAAATAACCTTGGTCTTTGCTTTTAATCTTTTACAAATTAAATATTAACAATTATAATTTTATTTTCAAATATTCAATTTTTTTTTAAGTGTACCTGATATTTCGATAATTTCATAAATTTTTTATAATCTGTATTATTATTTTAATGTCTTTAAAAATTAAAAAAAAACATTAATTTGAATTTGTCCATTCACATACATATCGGATTTAAACCTACTTTCTGCGCTTATGGAAAGATAGTCTAAAACGAGTAAATATCGACCACAATGGACCCCTTGTTTATTGTACGTGACGTCGCTTTCTTACTTTATTAACTACGTTGAATGATTGGAGTACTACAAGCACAACGAATAAACATATAATCCTACAGAGAGATCGGGTTCCAACTGCAGATCGCACACATATATTGGAGTTTGGAGCGATGACGTCAGAGCTACCGTACGGTATAAAAAATCCTAAGCTAACTTATTATAATTCCTCACAAAAATTTAAATGAAAAGTATATCGTATATAAATTTATATGAAAAGTAATATATGATAGTAATTATGGTAATTTTCTTACTTTCTTTGTACATATTGTATAACCTTAATGTTGCTGTCTAAGTCGATGGTAGTTTTTTTTTTGGTCTTCGTCTGTAAATTCTCTTGACGTTGTCTCCAGGACCATTATCTTTATACTGTAGCACTGTATTTTTAGAAATTTCTAAACATGTCGACGTAATCTTTACAAAAAAATGGAAAAAATAACATCATTATACGAATCAATAATAAACAAATTCAATCTGTAACTTACATCAGCTGGAGGACCTAATTCAGGATGAATTTTAAAAAAGTTATAGGCATTAGCAATCATCCTTTGGGCCACATTAGTATCAATACACGTTAAATAATTTCTTTTTGAAGGAACCTGCAAATAAAATTCCATTGGAAAAATAAAAACGTAGGGTAAAGACACCTAATATCGTCCCCTTTTTCTTTTTCATGTCTAGAAGCCACATTTGAAGATCACTTATGAAAAAAAAAAAACTCAATTATATGGAAAACATGTCTTTTTATTAACTACTAGCTATTACCCGGCATGCGTTGCAATGCTAGTTAATTAATTCTGTTTATTGAAGTGCTTTTGTATACACAATATTCCTTGTTTGTTCATTTGATACATCTATATACAGAGTGAGCCAAGTGGCTGGCCTATTAGAAATATAAGAAGTTCTAATTGATGAAAGTTTCTGAAATTTGGGATGCACCCGTTTTTCCATCTGAGTTACATCTGGAAAATATTTTCGTTGTTCTATCAACCCCCGGTGTATAGGGTAGTGTACCCTACTTTCTTATTTTAAATGGAATGGTATATTTTTAATTCCATATTTAGATTCTACGGTAAAAATGAAATGGACTTTAATAACATGACCTATGGTCTAGCGTTAATAGTTTTCCAAGAATTTCAACTTTTTCAGAAAATTTTGATTTTGTAGTGTTTTATTAAAAAATTCATATCTAGGAAAATATTGTTGCTAGACAATCCTAATTTGGAACTGAAATAGTTTAAACTATATACTTTACATTAGATTTTTCAGAAATGAATTATCTTTCAGCATTTAGCTGAAATGAATTTTTCTTTCAGCCAATTTTCAAAACGCAATATCTTTCTTATTTCAAATGGAATGGTATATTTTTCTTTATACGGTTGGATAGAGAAAAAAATTCTGCATCGAATCATATTAGCATTCCCTATACCTATTCCTGATAATTTTTCAGTTATTCGATATTTTCGATTTCTAATAATTTACCCCCTGAAACGTCTAATCGGGGAAAGAAAAATATACCATTCCATTTAAAATAAGAAAGTTATTGCGCTTTGAAAATTGGCTGAAAGAAAAACTGATTTCAGCTAAACGCTGAAAGATTATTTAATTCTATAAAATTTAGCGTAAAGTATATAGTTTGAACTATTCGATTTCCAAATTTAGATTTTCTAGCAACAATATTTTCCGAGATATGATTTTTTTAATAAAGCACTACAAAATCAAAATTTTCTGAAAAAGTCGAAATTTCTGAAAAACTATTAACGCTGGACCATAGGTTATGTTATCAAAATCTATTCCATTTTTATCATAGAATCTAAATATGGAATAAAAAATATACCATTCTATTTAAAATAAGAAAGTAGGGTGCACTACCCCATACACCGGGGGTTGATAGAATAATGAAAATATTTTCCAGATGTAGATCAGGTAGAAAAACGGGTGCATACCAAATTTCAGAAACTTCCATTAAATAGAACTCCTGAAACGTCTAATAGGCCAACCACTTTGCTCACTCTGTATATAAAAATGAATACCAATACCAATATTAATCAGGAAAAACAGGATGGTGGATACCTATACCAATAATCAGGAACAATTGTGTTGAAAACCAATGTTGTAGGATCATTTACATTCGGAATTCTGAATCTTTAGGTACAGAGTTTGCAGGTAGGCGTAGCATTACTAAGGATTTGTTGACAGCGCCACCGCGAGGGTAGTAGCGGAGCGCTCGGAAACTATTCATTCTTGCTAAAATATCAATCAAATATAATGTAGTGCCGTTGTCATGGTAATATACGTATATATAAGTAAATACCATTTTTAGCAAATAATCCCTTTAAACACCTATGTATATTTTCATGAATTGTAATTTATATATAGGTTTTAAAATGGTTATGTTAATTCTAAAACCTTGCCGTGAGTCCATAGAGCAACTTGCCAAAGTTTTATCGCAATCGGATGAGTGGTTTAGGAATGCATAAGGGACATACAAACAAACAAACAAACAAACATTCATTTTTATATATATAGATTACAATAAAAAGTAATGTGACTCAACCATAAAGAAACTAATAATTTTTTTCTTGCAAGTCGGAAAAAGTCTATTATAAAAATATATGTATAATATCGTCCCCTATGTTTCGTAATATCGTCCAGGGGTACGATATTAAGAAGCATCCATTTGGTGAAAATTTCGGTTTGAATCCAACCAGAGCTGTGATATGCAGCAATAGTACCAGGTGGTGTACCACCAAAGAGTTCATTTTTTCTGTTTTTTCTTGGGAAAATTAACAAAGGAGTAATATATCTTCCTGCTGCAGACATGCAGATTACTATAGTAACCAATGCTTCTCGAATATAAATTAGATAGGTACAGTCGGTCAAAAAAGTCTACATACACCTCTCAAATTTGTAAAATTTTAGAACCTATGAATGTTGCACTGGTCTAAGCCTTACTAAAATGTTTCTTTACTGGCATCAATTTATTTTTAAATGTATATATAAAAAAACTAAAACAATTCTCCAGATATCTTCAAAAAATCCGCATTTGGACACCAAAAAAGTCTACATACACAATGAAAAATAAGTAATAAATGTTCTTTTTTTTTGTTTAATTTGGATCAATATTTGTTATAATTTTTAATTTAATATTTCGTAGGTCCTCCTTGTGCATCGATCACCGCCTGTAATCTTCTGGGCATAGAATATATTAGGTTCTTCGTCACATCAGGTGTTATTTCAGACCAAGTTTTTTTGAGAGCATCCTTTAGTGAATCCCGACTGGTTGTAGCATATTTCCTGACTTTTCTTTCAACTTCATCCCAAATGTGTTCTATGGGGTTTAAATCTGGCGACTGAGGTGGGGAATGTAATTGTTTAGGGACATTGTAAAGAAGCCATTCCTTTACAATATGGGCCGTATGTTTAGGATCGTTATCCTGTTGGAAAACCCACTGACTTCCTAATCCCAAGCTTTCAGCAGATGACCTTAGATTGCTACGCAATATGTGGAGGTATTGACGACAATCCATCACACCTTTAATAAAAACTAATTTCCCAACCCCCGCCGCCGCAACAGACCCCCAAACCATTACGCTTCCTCCACCATGTTTTACAGTGGGAGCCAAGTTCTGCTTTTTCATTTCTTCGTTGACCTTCCGCCAAACTTTTCCACGACCATCGGAACCAAAAATATTAAACTTACTCTCATCAGTAAACAGAACACTTTTCCAAAAATCTAAATCGTTATTAATAAATTTATTTGCAAATTCAAGCCTCTTTTTTTGGTTCTGTGCCGATATTAGGGGTTTTCTTCGAGGTACTCTACCGTGATATCCTGCAGATCTCAGTCTTATACGAATAGTTTCCGGATGAACGATTTTTTTTGTTGTTACTTCAAGCTCGTCTGCCAATTTTGGTGCACTTATTCTTGGATTTTCCTTTATTTTTCTTAAAATTACTCTTGTATTCCGATCTGTTAATATTCTTGGACGCCCTGATCTTGGTTTGTTAACCACACTTCCGGTTGATTCATAGTTTTTGATTATAGTCTGGATTGTTGCTCGACTTTTATCCACTATTTTAGCAATTTCACCATATGATTTCTCCTCATTTCGCAATTTGATTATTAAACTCCGCATTTCTAAAGAAATTTCTCGTCGATTTGCCATTTTTAAACTTTTTGTAAGTACCTGCTTGCAGATTACTACTAAACTAAAGTAAAACTATGCAAGTACGCAGAAGCCAACATTGTGCAATTGTTTTTCTAGGTATGTTGATCTATATAATACTATCCATTTCTGAAATACTGAGCTGTATGTAGACTATTTTGGTGTTCAAATGCGGATTTTTTGAAAATATCTGCAGAATTGTTTTAGTTTTTTTATATATACATTTAAAAATAAATTGATGCCAGTAAAGAAACATTTTAGTAAGGCTAAGACCAATGCAACATTCATAGGTTCTAAAATTTTACAAATTTGAGAGGTGTATGTAGACTTTTTTGACCGACTGTATATTGAAACAAATATTTGAAACAGCACTTTCCAAATATCGTTCTCTGGACTGTATTAGGAATATCGAAGGGGACGATAGTAGGAAAAACCAAGTGTAAACATGAATGACCAATTTCTAAGAAAATATAGACAATCTATGCATACGGTTTAAGTATGTTAAGTCTTGTTCATTCAATAATCCCAATTTATTTAAGTTATTTAACTAAGTTACCTAAATATTCAACTACAGAATTATAAAGAATACTATTAAAAAAACTTACCTTTCTTCGAAATGTAAATTCACTTTTTTAGAAGCACACCAAATAAATACAATTTTTTAAAGTGTCACAAACAAATATTGCCTAATAAAGCTTATGTTTAATTTTTTTTTGCATATGATAGTCTCACTCTATCACAGATATCACATGGGACGATATTAGGCTAAGGGACGATATTTGGCAACTTTACCGTACAGCAAACGTTACAACAATATTGTATAAACAATCATTACAACAACAATGTATAAATAATAACAAAATAATTTTTTCTAGAACCACTATTAAAAGTGACGTTTTTAACACGGCATACTCAAGTTAAAAGTTTCATTTTATGACACTGGTGTTAAAAATGACAGATCAGTTATTTAAAGTAAATTGACAAGAACATTTATCAAAACGGTGTTTTTATTATGAGTTTATGATAAATTATTTGGAAACATTTATGTTATTCATATTTAGTAATTTGTATCGATTATACAAGGTATATTATTAAAATTAAGAGTTGATAAATTAAAATATACTCGATCCTTGTATTTATTGGAATTACTTCCTTTAATTTACACTACCGGTTTCGGCTGTACAGCCATCATCAGGTGTATACTACAAAAGTATTCATTATAAAATCAATTAGTATTACATAAATTTGTATCAATTATTAACTCACGTCAATATTTAACAACATTCAAGTACCACACATATACATACAACGATTTTGATAATATCATCAATCAAAAATAATAACAATATTTTTCAATTTATCGATTATAAAATTCGAGAAACAAAAGCACAAATCAATTGAAAGCGAAAATTACACGTGTATTTGAATTCTTTGAAGAATAAAATCTTTATAAAATGGCGAATTTCTTTTCTAGAAAAGTTTAGATTAAACTTGTATTTCGATCTTATCGTCCGTGTACATGCGTTAATTCAAACCGATTCACATTCAGGCGGGAAGTTTTAAGAATTTGAAAATAGGATCGAAACTCAACTCCATCTGATCATTAAGCAGTGTGTTATTATTATTAATTTTGTTATGTTTGTAGATCTCATAAAATTCTAATAAGTCGAGTTTCAAACCCTTTTCACCAAAATGCAAAACAGTTATATTATCATTATTAACACTCGTATGTTCACTCCCAATCAAATGTTGTTTAAAACTGGATGATGTTCTCGTTCTATATCGGACACACCGGAAGGAGTATTATAAAACGCGTATCGGAACATAGAACGAGAACATCATCCAGTTTTAAACAACATTTGATTGGGAGTGAACATACGAGTGTTAATAATGATAATATAACTGTTTTGCATTTTGGTGAAAAGGGTTTGAAACTCGACTTATTAGAATTTTATGAGATCTACAAACATAACAAAATTAATAATA
This sequence comes from Mylabris phalerata, assembly GCA_020740385.1. NCBI lineage: Eukaryota > Metazoa > Arthropoda > Insecta > Coleoptera > Meloidae > Mylabris > Mylabris phalerata. The sequence goes on along the minus strand of JAJEOX010000299.1, from coordinate 372,176 downwards.
ATAACACACTGCTTAATGATCAGATGGAGTTGAGTTTCGATCCTATTTTCAAATTCTTAAAACTTCCCGCCTGAATGTGAATCGGTTTGAATTAACGCATGTACACGGACGATAAGATCGAAATACAAGTTTAATCTAAACTTTTCTAGAAAAGAAATTCGCCATTTTATAAAGATTTTATTCTTCAAAGAATTCAAATACACGTGTAATTTTCGCTTTCAATTGATTTGTGCTTTTGTTTCTCGAATTTTATAATCGATAAATTGAAAAATATTGTTATTATTTTTGATTGATGATATTATCAAAATCGTTGTATGTATATGTGTGGTACTTGAATGTTGTTAAATATTGACGTGAGTTAATAATTGATACAAATTTATGTAATACTAATTGATTTTATAATGAATACTTTTGTAGTATACACCTGATGATGGCTGTACAGCCGAAACCGGTAGTGTAAATTAAAGGAAGTAATTCCAATAAATACAAGGATCGAGTATATTTTAATTTATCAACTCTTAATTTTAATTTATGTTATTGTACAATTTGAACAATTAGTAATTGCAATACCTTTTGTAGAAGCTACAGAATTATTTCAACAAATAGAATTATCATCCAAAGTAACATATTTAGAGATATCACAGTTATTGTTTATTTCCGTTGCTAAAGACAACTCAAAAAAAAACTGAGGTGGCATAATTTTACAAAAAATTTTTGTTGAATATACAGTAGAACCTCTTTTATCCGAACAATTAAAAGCAAGGCCCTGTTCGGATTAGCGATTTGTTCGGATAACTGGATATGCACTATAAAATGTTTTGATGACATACAGTTTATTTCTATTTATTGAAAATGAAAAGAAAAAGAAAATAAACATCCCACATTATAATTTAAATCACAAAATGGAAAATAACAAAAAGAACAATGCATCAATAACATTTTAAACAAACTAAAACTTTTCTAAAGCAAAACAAAATGCGTATACATACGGATGTACATATATCTGTACGTACTTAAATAAGGACTAAACACTAAATAGTAGAATTTTACAGAAAATAAATGTTAATATATAGCAAAACAGATTCAGTTCACTGTGAAAAAAAGTCAGTCATAAGTTTTTGTTTCATGCGAAGTTCCTGTAGCATAAATATTTTATGTGTAGGTGTGTAATTTTCTGATACCCATCTAATACACGTATTAAAAGCAGTAACAGCAACTCCATGTTTTAGTAAATTTTCTTCAGGCTCTTCGTCCGTAGTATTTATACCTTCTGCTGTATTATGTTCTACTTCTCTAATTATGTCTTCATCACTCAATAACAATTCATGCGTCCTTTCCAAGTGCCCAATCCTCTATTTCTTGAGCTGTTATACTCTTCTATTTTTTTAGTTAAATCTACAATTTCCTCAATTTCCTTTTGAATTTCTGATTCTTTGCTCTCTTCTATTAATATTTGTTTGAGTATATTTAGGGACACATCGTCTTCCTCGTGTCCTTCGTCTTTTTCTTTCGTTAGATAAGATAGGGTAACAATTTGTTCCATGACTTTTTTATTAAGTCGTTACTTACTCGCTGCCACGATTCATCTAGAGCAAAAAGAACATCTTTCAAAATATAGTTTTTCAATGTTTGAGAAATATCCACATCAGATTCTACAACTGTTCTTAGCAATGTCTTCCGATATTTTAATTTTATTGTTTGTATGACACTCTGATCCATGGGTTGTAAAATAGGTGTGCAATTTGGCGGCAAAAACATAACTGAAATTTGTTTATCATCGCTCGTCAAATCTTCCGGGTGTCCAGGTGCATTGTCTAGCACCAAAAGAGCTTTTGGTGGTAAATTTAAGTTTTTCATCTTCTTTCGCACAGCTGGTACAAATTGCGTATAAAACCATTCAGAAAAAATTTCTTTTGTGACCCATGCTTTTCTCTGACCTTTATACCAAACCGGTATGTAAGAATTCTTAAAAGCTCTCGGTGCTTGTGCTTTTCCCAATACGAGCAACTTTAATTTATGACTGCTGGAAGCATTGGCACATGGCATGAAAGTTATTCTTTCTTTGCCAATTTTTCTCCCGGGTGCCGATTTTACACCGCTGTGCGCCAAAGTTTTACTAGGTAGCATCCTATAAAATAATCCACTTTCATCGGCATTGTATATTTGGTCCAGTGTAAGGTCCATTTCTTGTATTTTTTCCATTAGTTTTTGTTTAAACAGGTCTATTGATTCAAAATTGCTAGAAAGTAATTCACCAGTGACACTTAATTGACGAATACCAAATCTTTGTTTAAATTTTTGAAGCCATCCGTGACTCGCCTTGAAATCTTCGCGGTTTGTAAGTTCTTTATAAAAATACTTAGCTTTTGCACGAACTAGTTCTCCGGATAAAGGAGTTCCTGTAGTACAATAAAATTTTAAGATTTACATTTTCTTATGATTCATATATGCAAATACGTACCTCTAGCCCTTTCTTGTAAAAAACATGTGAATAAAGACTTTCCATGGCGGGATATGCATTTACTTTTAAAGTTTTTCTGTTTCCCACACCTTTGTCTGTAGATGCAGCGAAATTTAATAATTTTTCTTTTTTTCTTTTTATATCACTGATCGTCGATTTTCCGATACCATATTTTTTTGATATTTGTGAAAACACATGTCCAGATTCAATTTGTTTTAGAATTTCAAGTTTTTGTTCGACCTTTAAAGTCGTGTATTCTCTTTTAGGCATTTTTATAATATATTTAATATTTTAATACTCCTTTGCAAGCAAAGATTACACTTGATTATTTAAACCGTACACCCCGACTGTCGCCTGTTTGTTGTGCAAAAACAATGAACACTCTTATCTTTTAACGGTCGTGTCTGATGAGTCACTTGTGCATGTTTACAAACAGGCTGTTCGGATTAGCGAGCTTCGTTCGGACTATGACTTCGCGAATCTATCGGTCGGATTACTGGATATTCGGAGTAAAGTGGGTTCGGACTAAGGAGGTTGCACTGTATTCATATTTGGAGATGGTTCTAAAAGACCTACATGGTGGTTGTAGAAAAAATATTGTATGATACACGCGTTAAAAGTGATTTTATTTTGCTCGTAGGGTTACGAGCTTGCGCCTCGTTCCATAAACTCTCTTACTTGCAAAATAAAATGTCACTTTTAGCACTTGTATCATAAATAACTATTATCTTACCGCATAATTATGGATATTATTTGAAATATCATTTTCCACCTAAAACATTTTGAAAAATTTAATAATGCAAATGCACACCTGAAGTTCGAACATAATTTACTTCAAAATAACTAATAAATTCTGTAGAATCTGGGTCTTCCTTGTGGCTACGAAAGTTGATGAGCATCCGCTTAAAAGCATTTTCATCTGTTTCTTCCAACAGGCTTCTCAATAGCTTATAAATTTCAATCTAAAGCAGAATAACATGCATTAAATTAAATATCGAAGGATATAAGATATCCATAGTCATATTACCTGCTTCTCTATTGTTTTTAGTTTTAGTAAATTTTTCTTCCAAGCGCGAAGTACATGCCAAGTACAAAAAAGTCTTAAAAATCTATAACTAGAAAACAGGAGTGCACTTAATAGAATTATCTTTTGTGTGGCATGCCCATCACGTCTATCCAAGCATTATAGTAACTTTCTGCCATATCTGACATAAATACTTTCGGTGTGAAGATATTTGCTTCATTTTTAATTTTTGAAAACATTAGCTTAAAAACATCCTTATCTAATCTGTTAGAGATAAAAAATGAGCATTGGAAGCCCCCTCTTAGATCATCTAATACTAACAGGGTTGTCAGCTCAAAGTCATAATTATTCATGCCATGAGTACTATCCAGGCAGATGACATCAGACTCACACTTCATTAAAAATTCTCTTTGAGCAGTTGTCATTATAATTAAGACAAAGTCTTCCTCCTTTAAGTGAGGTTCTTCCTCATTAATACTACCTTGTGGTTTATAAAATAAAACGCAATGTTTTTCTTCCTGCATTTTCCGTACCCATGATTCCACACTCAACCTATTATTGGTATGTCTCACTGTTGATGATGATAACTAAAGAGAGGCGTTTTTGAATAATCGCGCCACCGCGTCGTATATTTGGCAACGCAGACTGTACGTCACAGTTGTTTATCAAATGGAGCGACATAAACTCGCAACGATACAATAGAAACTCAGACAGTTAATTGTAGTACAATTTCTATCCCGTAGCATCAGAAATTCATTAATTTGTGAGATAAATTAAGGGATACACTCACGAATGCATAAAAAAAATCGGAAAATTGTCGTTTAAATAGGAAAACTTGATAAACAAAGTCAGCATGCTTGAGATTTCGAGCGAATGTCAACATTGTCACGTGACAAACACACATTTGACGGTGTCCATAGGCGTAGTTAATTTTTTCTATCTTAATTTTTATGAATTTTACTAATACTCATTTATTTTAAAAACAGACAGAAAAGGTCGTAAATGTTAATTTTTATCAAGTTTTCTTATTTAAACGACAATTTTTCAATTTTTTAAAGGAATTTAATATAGTTTTGAATGTATGTTTTGATCTATATGCTACGCCAATGAATTCCTGAGAGTGGGGGATAGAAGATAGATAGAGATACACAATTTTCTATGTTGCCAAATAGTGCGCCATGGTGACGTCATTGCTCCCTGTAGGGAGCCAAACGCCTCTCTTTAATGATAACTTAAAAGACTGTTCTATGTTATAGAAATCCTTTCTATTAGGTCTACAACTTTGCTCCCGCCGTTTTTTTTTTTTTTAATTTGAGGCTTTATTACAACAAAACGATTACATACATTAAGTTTCAAAGTATTATCCATCGTTAGCTACCACTGCCCATCTCTTGGGCAGCAACCGAATCCTGCGGCGAAAAAATTCTTCATCTTTTGATAAGATCCATGAGTCCATCCAATTTTTCACTTCTTCATACGAGCTGAAGTGCTGGTCAGCCAGGCCGTGTGCCGTTGAGCAAAATAGGTGAAAATCAGACGGAGCAATATCTGGAGAGTACGGTGGCTGAGGTAAAATTTCCCATTTCAACGTTTCGATATATTTTTTCACCACTTTGGCAACGTGAGGTCTAGCATTATCATGCTGTAAAATAACCTTATCGTGTCTCTCGTTGTACTGCGGCCGTTTTTCTTTAAAAGCATCGCTCAGGCGCATCAATTGCGTTCTATAACGCTCACCTGTGATGGTTTCAGACGGGTTCAGAAGCTCATAATAAATTACGCCAAGCTGGTCCCACCAAACACAAAGCATGACTTTTGAGCCATGGGTATTCGGCTGAGGTGTTGACGTAGCAGTATGACCGGGCAATCCCCATGATTTTCTGCGCTTGGGGTTATTGTAATGTACCCATTTTTCGTCCCCAGTAACAATACGATGGAGAAATCCCTTTCGCGTTTGCCTTTCCAGCAGCTGTTCACAAGCAAACAAACGTCGTTCGACATCTCTTGGTTTTAACTCGTGGGGTATCCAATATCCTTCTTTCTGAATCATTCTCAACTGTTTCCGGAGTTTTGAAATTGCTTGCTGACTGATACCCAATGATTCTGATAATTCTTCTTGAGTTTGACACGAGTCTTCACTAAGAATCGCCTCCAATTCTGCATCTTCAACAACTTTTTCCCGTCCACCACTATGCCGGTCCTCGACAGCAAAATCACCACTCTTAAAACGTTGGAACCATTCCCGACACGTTCTGTAACTAATAGCCGTTTTACCATAAGTATCTGAGATAATCCAGTGAGCCTCAGCCGCAGATTTTTTCATATTGAAATAAAAAAGCAATACTTCCCGCCAATGACGAGAATTTGGTTTAAATTCGGACATATTTAATCAAAAATTTTATTATGATGCAAACACAAATTAAGTTATATCAAAGTAGGGCTATATTTACAAATCTCAAAACAAAGTGTTCGACATCTGTGATTAATGAGATTGATTTGTCCCAATGAGATTGATTTGTCCCCAACTGTGATTAATATATTTCAACTACTACCGCCATCTTTTGGAAAACGGCGGGAGCAAAGTTGTAGGCCTAATACTTAGGAGGTGTATACGTCTAGCTTCTACTTCAGATACGTTGTCACGTACTTCATTGAGTATTTCATTAAAAGGAACCTTGCACGAAATTTTTTGTGCTATTTTTTATCGATCAAGTTTTGATAAGTTGATGTGTCCTAGATCTGCATCATGTTTCACATGTGTATCAATATACTCTACCTTAAATCTACTATTTAGAATATCTTCAGCCACCTTCAACGAGGCAGGACAATAAGCGTTAATTTTTTTTACGAGACGCGTTCATAAAGTAAGGGCCATTTGGTGACAGAAAAAAATATATTTATAAGAAACAAATTTTATTGCCATATTTAGTTAGGTACAAACTTACTTTACTTCTCTACATAATCGCCGTTCACTTTTAAGCATTTTTCGTATCGCTGCACCAGGTTCTTTAACCCTTTTGCATAGAAGCTTGCCGCCTGAGAGTTGAACCAGTTGACGACGGCGTTTTTGAGTCCCTCTTCGGTTTCAAAACGTTGTCCACCAAGACACTGTTTAAAATGCAAGAAGAGGAAGTAGTTGCTAGGTGCAAGGTCGGGACTGTACGGTGGGTGCTCAAAGAATTCCCAATGAAAATATTGAATTTTCTCCTTGGTTGTGGCAGTTGTGTGAGGACACGCGTTATGGTGGAGGAGGATTATGCCTGATGACAGTTTCCCGCGGCGGTTGTTTTGGATCGTACGTCTCAATTTGTAGAGCGTTTCGCAGTACATGTTAGCTGTAATTGTTGTCCCATGATCCATGAAATCAACCAAAAGAACACCGTCTTTATCACAAGAAACGGTAGCCATCAATTTTCGACTTGTGTACGGAGTTTGCTTAAACTTTTTGGGTTTTGGTGAAGTTGAGCGTCGCCACTGCATCGATCGCAATTTTGTTTCTGGGTTGGCGTAGGATATCCACGTCTCGTCCCCAATAACAAATCATCTCCATCTTGTTGATAACGGGCTAAAAACTTGGCTTCTTTGCTTTTTGTGGTGGTCGGTGAGCATTTTTGGTACCCACCTTGCACACAATTTGTGGTATGCGAGGTTTCCGTGACAATATTGTAGACAGTCGTGCGTCTAAGTTGAGAAAATTTTTCAGCCAGACCACTAATCGTCAATCGACGATCAGATCGCAGTGTTTGGTCCACTTGTGAAACGATTTCATCGGTCTGGATACTGGGCCTGCCACTCCGCTCTTCGTCATGGACATTTGTTCGGCCATTTTTAAAATCACGGCACCATTGTCTAACCTTTCCTTCACTCATAATTGTAGGTCCATAAACCAGGCATAACTCCCGATGAATTTTGGCAGCCGATGATCCTTTTGCACATAAGAAACGAATCACAGAACGCACTTCACAGTTGGCGCATTTTCGCTACCATTGTTCTTTACATTCACGGACAACAGTACGACTTCAGAATCAAAACATATGACGCTGTAGCTTCGCAATGAGTCAGTAGATGGCGCTGCAGTAGTAAAACTGTGCTCCGAAGCGCCAATATATAAGTATAAGTAAACGGCCCTTACTTTATGAACGCACCTCGTATTTTTAATTGTCTTTTACGTTCACCGGATTTAATATCTGGTACCTACATAATTTCTTGGGCGGTTGCAGATGAAGTAACTGATCTTATTTTCTTGAGTACATTTGTTATTATTTTTTACAAATCTAGTTGTACTATCTTTTTCCACTTGATCTTTCCATTGATAAAATTCATCCTCGGATTTAAATTCAAGTATATTGGATGTAATACCAATTTCATGGATTTCTTGGAAATGCGCTAATACTTGTTCGTTAGAATTAAACTATTCAGTACATAGTGGAGATTTCTTATTTTTGCTTGAAAAACTCCAACATGAGTCTTTTGGTGCTTTGTAAAATCACTTTTATTATTAAAGTTTCTTCCACAGTGGCAGTTGAAAACATAGTTTGAGGCATTTTTGTACAACTTTGGGGCAATTTGGCCAGCTTTATATTTGTGCAAATTTTGTGCGTGTCTCCTTAAATTTGACATACTGGAGAAAACAATGTGTAACATTAAAATGTTCCATTTCCCTGACTATCGTTGCCGTTTTTGTTCTGAGCTTTGATTTTCTTCCTTTAGGGAGACATTGGCTGGAGTAGGAGGCCAAAGGGTCCTACTAATTGCTTGGGTACCATTTCCGTCATAACATCTGACGTTGCTAGAGGAGCGATATGTCGTTGTATCGGGATGTTTCGAGTGTCCATCTATTTACCTTACCGTTCCGTTTCTTTTCTCTTACCGTATGGATGGATATTCGGGCATCGTGGTATGATCGACTTGTTGTTCTTCATTTTTCCGGATAATACTCCGGATTAGGTCCTGGATCTCAACAGATTTAGGCCTGTTCACTTGGTTGCAGGGTGACGTCTTTTCGTTGTCCTTGCAACCAATCCAAACCTTGATTTCTGTGAGCCATGTAAGCTTCTTGAGGGTGTGCTATAACAACCTTCACGCTGTCTCTGCTGCAGTGTCCCGTACCTTTATCCTTTCTTTTCTTTATTGTTTCTACTTCTTTCAGCAGTAGACCTTCAGAGGTAGGGATGCAACCCCGCTTAATGGAGTTTCTCTTTTCCTTCCTTCCCTCTTAAGCTCTGAGCTCCCGAAACTGAAGGTCTCTCTCTACCCTTTTTCTTTCCTTTTATTTTTGTACGTATCTGGGAATCAACGGTACCATTTGATTATCGTAAGTTTGATTTCATTTGGTCTACTTACTTTCCCATTTTCTGCTTTCGACCATCTTTCGCTGTTTGGGGATGTTTTGATTTTTAATTGAGGTGACAACGATTTTTGAACTACCTGATAATTGTCGGTATTACAGTGCCCTGCCTTTTTCATTTCCGGTACTCGGTTAGCCAAAACGGCGTTGTTTATTGTGTTTATTCTATTTTCGCCCTTAATAACTAGTACCAACGGCGTTTATGAACACGGTGTCTTTTTGAACTGTGCGCAATCACGTTTTCGGAAAACACGTTTTCAGTACCCCGATTTTGTAGCGTTCACTTCCCGTTCAAACGTTAAATTGGTCAGACGTTCGTTTACGTTTCGTTTTTTTCAATTTAATAATTGGGAATTTACCGTACCGATTCCTTTTTGGAATATTTTCGATATCGTTAAATACCCCGGAGAAAGGTAATATTTTCTTTTTCAATTCATTCTTTTGGGGTTCTAATCCAATTGTATAGGGGTATATTTAGAGACCTGGAATAAATCCGGAATTTTTGGCTTGCACAAGCATCTTTTTGGCGTTATTCATCCAGTACGGGTACTATCGCTCATCCAGTGGCGTAATTGGCTGCATTCAACGTAACTGGCGTTTCATTCTTCGTTCCTGTTACCGTGCGTTTCACTCATCCAGTGGCGTGGATTACATCATCGTACCGTGGCATCGAAAACGATAAGTTCTATCTTTATTTAAATTTTCTATTTACGTATTGTTGCATACGTCTGACGAGACGGTTTTTTTGATTTTTTATGTAATTTGCATTTCTTTAAGATCATTATCTGTTCGATCCTATAACCAGTATAATTTTGACCGTTTCTCTGATTATCAATTATATTTTCTCATTAGTTCCAATTTTTTTGCAATTCTGTGCAAAGATTATTCAGTCAAACAGGATTTAATTTAAGGTATGCGACCTTGTATCGCGTATCTCCTGTGTGATTGATAATTAGAGAACATTGTAGTAAATTTTGGAATCATTTGCATTAATTCCGTAAATTATCTAAATTTAAAACGAGTTCGAACTCATTTAGTATAATAAATCTCTAAATTAAACCACATTAATAGAGTGGCATATTTCACCTCCATTTGTTATTTTTTTGTTAATCATTAAATTGTTTGATTTAAACGTTATTTTGTTTAACGGAATCCTATTCCACGATTGTGGGATTCTTTGACTTTTATAAATCGTGGTGGCGCCCTTTAACAGCTATTTTTAAAACCCAAAAGAACCCCTAACGAACCCATCCATCGCTCCTGGATACTGAGCAACGGGAGAACACAAAGTGTTGGTTATAAATGCCACATTCACTACACTTGCTAACCATAGTTAAAGACTTACTTCAATTTTTGAAAATCTAAAACAAAATCAAAATGTGCTAAGAAAAATAATTTCACACAATAGTATTGTATGGAGCACACCGAATTTCATATCAATTTTATGGCCAGATTAATTTATGATTCTTAAAATTACTAAAATAATTAAAAAAAAAACTTTAAAATTGTAGCACATCTTCAACTAATTATAAATCACCATAAACCTTGAGATGGTTGGTCGAGATCATAGTCGTCGGGCCAAAATTGACACAATTTTTTTTTTAAAATATACTTACAGATGAAGTATAAACTTACTGGAAATACAGAATATGCAAATTATTGCACATCAATTAACGTAAACTACCTACTATAGTTTTGTTAAAAATCTAGAACAATTCAAGAAAAAAAATCAATAATATAGGATAAGAGTAAAATTAAATTATTTACCAATATGTATTTCCTTAAAAAACCAAATAAAATAAAGAAATAAAGAACAATCGAACAGTAACTAAGTAATTAAAAAAGATACAGATTGAGACGCACACATAGATAATGACTAGAGTTAGGATCTACAGTTGCACAATAAAAATTTCAACTGTCAACACGCACCAGTGGCGTAACTGATTTAAAATACAAATAATCGGCAATTTACTTATAAATATATTAAATATAAAAATAATTTCTATGATTGGTATTCAACAGAATTAGTAAATGAATTTAGAATTATTAATAATTTATAAACATAATAATATTTTATATATATTTGGATATAAATTATTTGTTTATTAACCAAACATTCCTGTTTTAAATTCTTCGGCTAGTTGCGGATGCTTTTGCCCGACTGTCAATAAATTATAATACTTTAAGAGCCAACGGGCATAGTTATTTTGATTAAATCTAAAAAACAAAATGGATGTCTTAGGAATAATAAGTTTATATAAATCGGAGTCTCCTATGCGGATGCTTCTGATAAACATTAAATAATAATTAACAAATTCTATGTACATTACGTAATATTGTGCGGTCTTTCCATGCGTTCCATTCGTGGTGTCCTGTTTAAATTCGGAAAACTTTTCAATGATTTTTAAAAGCGCAGTGTCGACGAGTTCATCACTAGATAACTTTTCTGACTGTAGTTTTATTAAGTAATTAATTACATTTTCTGAAATAGTTATTTGATTGGAAACTACGAGGGCGGTAAGTACCCGTGTTTGAAATGAAGACAACATTTTTTCACATTTTTATTTTTATTTTTCAACATAGTCCTCTTTTAGGAAGATACACTTCTCCCAACGTTCCGGCCATTTTTTTAACCCTTTCAAAAAATAGTTTTTCTCGAACTCTCCAAAATATGCCTCTGTCTCGGCGATCACTTGTTTGATCTAATTTTTTTCCCGCGAGCCATTTCTTCATGTTAGGAAACAAAAAGAAGTCGCAGGGGGCTAGATCGGGTGAATAAGGAGGGTGGGGCAGCAATTCATAACGTAATTCACGCCGTTTGGCGGCAACAATTCCGGATGAATGTGCTGGTGCGTTATCGTGGTGAAACAGCACCTTTTTCGCCATATGCGGCCGTGTCTCCTTCAAATTTGTATCAAAGTTATCCAATAACTCACTGTAGTATTGCCTAGTGATCGTTCTTACTTTTTCTAAAAAATTCATAAGGACAACGCCCTTCGCATCCCAAAAAATTGTCGCCATAACCTTTCGGTCGCCTTCTTTGGAGCAGATTCATCGGGAGAAATCCATTGTTTCGATTCTTGTTTGGTTTCTGGTGTGTAATAATGAATCCAAGTCAACTGTGACAACTCTACGCAAAAAGTCCTTCGTATTTTGCTTAACTTGCTCCAAACACTGCTTCGAAGTTAACAGTCACATCCGCTTGTTGTCTATTGTGAGCAATCGGACCGGCAATTTTTTCATCACCAACTTATCATGCAAAGTATGAATTGTCGTTCCGGTTGACACACCTATGGCCTCTGCTACTTCGCGCACTTTCCCTCGTCGATCAGCAAGAATCATGTCGTGCACTTTTCCAATGATTTCTTCGGTAACCACGTCTGCTGGCCGTCCTGGTCGCTCCTCATCAAAAACAGAAGTTCGTCCACGTTTAGATTTATTAAACCAATGTCTAATTGTGGTCATATATGGAGAAGTGTCCCCGTAAACAGTATCCTACTTCGTTTTTCTCTCTTCAGGTTTTTTCTCATCCAAAAACAAAAACCGAATCACCGAACGATATTGCTCTTTTTCCATCTTAGTGAAAATCACGAAATACGTCTTACTCAATTGGCTGTAAAATTCAAATTAACCTGTCAATCAGTCTGAAATTGTTTTTAACATCGTTTGATAGATGGCAGCAAACGATGGTAACACCGATTTTCCTCAGGAGCGTCCTCTGTCTTCAAACACGGGTACTTATTGAACCGCCCTCGTAATGGGTGTAATCGTTTGCATCGATTGAATTGCTTGCCGCTTAAAAACCCGTTCACCGAGCCACTAGCTAATAAATTGCTTTCGGCCATTATATGAGTTAATCCACACTCATCGTTTCGTATACAACAGATGGGTTTGTAGGCGAGGCTTGATCGGCGTCAGATACGAGATTTTTTGCTTAGCACTGTTATCTTCAATAATTTTATTGTTGAACCCAACCCACATCGGAGTATTCGATACTTTACAATAATGAGACAAAACCCATGCAATATCTAATTGTTTATAAAAATCATATTTACCGACTGATACTACACGTAAACCATTATCAATGGGTAATAATTTTTCGCGAAACACAAGTTTTTTAGTGTACTGCTGTAATTGGGGCATTATAGGATTTAAGCTTCTTCTTCTCTTAGCCGCTGGTTGATTTTCAGTACTTTTACTTTCATGCAACGTATCTTTGCCAGTTGTAGTTTCAACAAACCGATCAAAATTATCATAAGCAACACCTGTGCAATAATTTGGAGTTAGAATAGCATCCTCAGGAGATACATTGAGTGCATTGCATACAGAAGACGTAGCTTCAGTCTCAAGATCCTCGACAACATTGTAACTACAACAATGACCAAACTTGTTCATGAGGTCAACGACTTTTCGACTACTCGTTATACTTTTCAGCGTCATTCCAATGGTCATATGTTTTGAAGTTTTTATTCTTCGGTGATGTATTGCATAAATAATGTCTTGCGAAATAGAATTAACTTTACGCGTGCTATCAGAACTTTTTAATGTCCTCGAATCGATGCCACACAAAAGATTTCGCATGAAATCCTCGAGATCTTTCGGAATTTCACATTCCCCTGCAATAATATCACTGACTTTTAAAGTTACTGGTAGTGGTTTTTTCGAAATTAGTAATTTTTTTTTCTCAATAACAATGCAGCGCGTGATAATAATTCAAAGTCTTGAACTCGAGAAAGTTCCGTTGTCAATAACGCAGCCAGTTCTGGGAGCGATAGCTTTTCTTTTTTGAATTAGAATTACTTGAATTTTGCCACTAGAAGTATTTTCTAATTTTTCGAGAAGATATTGAGAAGTATATTTAACGTCAAAAGATTGAAATTCTTTAACGTAATATTTCTCCAGAATTTGATTCTAAGAATCTGTTAAAAATTGCAGCAAATGACATTCTTTGTTATTTATAATATTCTCAACAAATTCGCAAATATTCGTGTCAATTCGTGAAACTTTTTTATGCCAATCAGAATCAGCTATTAGTTTTACAGTATTCTTGTATGTATTCTTTAAATACATAGTTTTGCACGAGTTATGATAAAAAATCGTACCATTTACGCCTACAAATTAAATTCGTTCGCCACTTTCCTGATCATATACACTATCGTCATTTCCTTCATCGTCCTCACTCGCTGCTTTGCGCAATCTTGATGCTTGCTTGCCACTTGTTATTACTGTATCTTCTTCAATCTCACCTGACGTACATGTGGATTGTGTCGATTCTTTTCCTTGTTCAATATTGGAGGTATCTGAAATTATACAATTTTAAATATTAATTTATACGTATTGTGATATTTATTAATAGTTTTTATTAATTTTTAAATTTAAAGTGTTTTGTAATATACATTAAATTTGTGAACAAAATTAATCGTACATAATATAAATTGTTATTGCATTAATTTCAATCACCTGAAACACTTGCAAACGATGTCGAAGTTGCAACTCCAACAAAGCAACAAATCCAACTACAGTTGGATTAGCGTGTTCTTCACTGGGCGTTTTTTGAAGCTCTTCATATTTTTCAATATATATTTTTTTGGGATAGCCAAGAAATTTTTTCGACAAGCGGAGTGATATCCGTAAACATCAACCACACGATTAGGTAAAACAATGTCACTGTATTTCATATTAACCACTTGCGGTGCAAAGAAATTCTCGGTTGCGCGTGCCAGAACAGTCGAGCGGAGATCACTTCGCGGCGCGTTCAGGCAGCGTTCGGCGGGTGGGTTCGAGAAGAGAATATAAAGACGCAGAAGGATAAAATTACATGTGTATCAATACTAAATTTATTTATTAATAATCTTGCACGGTGTGATACTTTTCAAAACAACTCTGAATGTGTAACGCTACAAGGCATTTTTTACACTCCCATGTAGTTTCACTCCTTTTTTTATGTTTAGCGCATACTACGCACCTCCGTTGTGGATTTTTTTTTGGCGTTTGTAGGTGGTATATTTCTTTGGAAATGTCCCAAGTACTTCGCTTGTAAGCGATCCGGAGCGTTTCCAGCAGATATCCTTCCACGTCTTTTGTAATCAGGAAGACATACTGTTTCTAAAATCTGTTCGGCTACATCGATTCGAAACTTCGATAAAGAATACTTTTTACATTTTGGTAGTTCCATTTTTTTGCAATATAAAATATATGAATTGAGCAGTGCCATATCTGCTATGTAAAAAAATATCTTTTTATAACTTTTAATATATTTTCTCATTAATTTAAAAGACGATAAATAATTATCTTGCAAATCCACTCCACCCATACCCTCATTGTATTCTAAAACAATGTTAGGCTTCGTTATGGGGCTATTATTATTCTTCCACCTTTTTCTTTTCGTTTCGACCATCTCAATTTTTGTGTGTTTTGTGGACATTACATATATGTCTTTCTTATCTTTCCATTTTGCCACCAAAATTCCATTACACGAGCGCGATATCACTTCAGATCGTTTTAGTTTCGTAGCTGCGAGTTCTTTAGGCATATTCTTCTTAACGGATCTCACTGTTCCAATTGTGTTAATTTTCATAGACCATAACTTTTGAAATAGGCTGGGCGAAGATTACCAACTGTCCAAAAATAGAGTATGCCCGTAACCAGCTAGTCCTCTAGTCATAAACATTGTCACATTTTCGGATGCACTTACATTCGCATTTTTGTCTAAATCTTGGCCAGTATAAATTTTGAATTGAATGCAATAACCTGATTTGGATTCACATAGCTTATAAAATTTTACCCCAAAGCGTGCTCTTTTGCTTGGATTATATTGTTTGTACGACATCCGACCCGTGTATTTCATTAGTGATTCATCTAACGAAATGTATTCCGCGGGAGTGTAAATATTTTGAAATTTCTCATTGAAGTAATCAATCACACTTCGCACTTTATATAAACGATCGTCATTATCTTTTGCAATTTCGTTGTCCGTAAAGTGCAAAAAGCGTGAAATTTGAGCAAATCTCCAATACGGCATTATTTTTCGAAATATTGGTGTTTCGATTACTCTTCTTTTTGTCCAATACGATTGCACGGTAGATTTTTTGGTTTGAGACATCAAAATGCACAAAGCAAAATACGCACGCAGTTTATCTATATTAGTGTCCGACCAAATGTCTTCAAATTTTTGTAATTTACGGTTTTCATTTTGAAGTGTTTGATTGGCGTAACGATTAGTTTCTGTTACAATTATTTTCCAAAAATCTTCCGCGAATACTCTACTTGCCATTTGCAAAGGCGTGACATTTTGCCCAACCAGAATATGTATTCTAGGTATCCTTGAATATTCCCATACTTTAGTTATATTTTCGGTGTCTTTCCAAATCCATTCCTGGGATGAAACAGTCCTTTCCCTATTCTCAATTTGAACATCTTCCTCGTCGTCAGATAGAATTCTACGCCGATTCCGAAGTGGAAAAACAATTTCTTCCAAATCGCTGTCGGATTCTACATTATCCTGACTTCTCCGTTTATTTATATAAATAACATCACTGGCTTCGCTATCACTTTTCATTTTACTGTCTGGGGTCAATACTGATAACTTTACACGACGAACAATAAGCAAAAACTGTGCTACGGTCAAGAATTTCATCCAACAGTGGACGTGCCACGCACGTCGTTTATTTGTTTGTAACAATCGCCTGACGACGTGCGTAGCACGTCGTTGGCGTTCCGGTAACAAATGCATCTCGACGTGTGTGGCACGTCTTTCCACCGCGGTGGTTAAAGTGGTTAAATGCAATACGAATATGAAGATTTTTGCGACATTGCTGCCAATTATCTTCCGTAAATTTTATAACTTTACCCGAATCTTCTTCACACTTGAAAACACACGTCAGTTCAGAGCTCATTTTGTTGTCTTGAATTACATAATTACACAATTAAAATAAAAAACTGATTCTTCGATGTTGCAGTTACAAGTTAGAAGCTAAAACTGCCGTTTCGATCCCCATACGAAAGAGTCTTTCCCTCTACTCCTAGTTTTTCTTTTCAAATAGTGAACCGTCACATTAAATCGAAGGGTAGGAAGAGAGAGGGAAGAAGAGAGACCGTTAACAATCGAACAGATGTTCGCTCTTTCGCCCAAGAAGTGGCCCGCAAGCCGTATACCTGTAACGCAGGTCAATAGCCAAACGACATTGAGAACTAATATATACAAGCCCCACATAAAACTTTCTATTCGACCATTCGTACTTTTCAAACTCCAAAATTCAGACATTTGATTTTCATTTCTATTTTAACGTTTCAGTATACTTTATTTAAACACAATAAAAATCACGCAAATGTCGCGAATGTTACAATAAATTATTTATTAAATTATTAATTCTTCTCAAATGACTTCTGATATTTTAATAATTGTTTCTCAAGACCTCCTTGATTAATGAGAAAAATTGTCAGAAATTCTCTAAAACATGTACAGTGTAAAAATCAAAGAAAATCGATCTGTACTGCACCGCGCGTCGAAATACGCTTTTGCACTTTGCAATCAATTTTCTCCTAATCCCTTCTACTTTAGATTCTGACAATTTGCACACACTTTACTCTAAACATAAACAGTATAAATTATAATTGTCAGAAGTTTTCCTCAACATGTAAATTTTCCGATATTTTTCGCAGCTTCTGACAGCCGTTTAGCTTTCACTTAATCTTCTGTCAATTTTTTTACTGCTTTTTTACATAATGCTTGATATCTATGTAAATTTTTAGCCGTGCACTACGACAGTTTTTTTAGTTGGGAAATTTACGTGTTTGATTGTCCGCCTACGCACTTAAGCTACGGTTTCCTAGGACGTGACGATTCTCTAGTTGTAAAGTAAGGGGATGTTGAACGTTCTTTGTCCAAATCGTCTCATTTTATTTCAATTTTGCAATACCTTAAAACAGTCAGAAATTGTTAGATACGTGAAAATTAGCCTGCTAATTGTATTTAAACTTTTAATTCATTCAAGTCAAGTCAAGTCAAGTGAAAAGAAGCCTGCTAATTCGAAATATTTAAAATTTTAACTCATTCAAGTCAAATTTCGCGAAGCCTGTAGTATCATAATTTTTATTTTTAATATTTATTGATATTTAATAGTAATTATCATATTTTTATAGAATTTTTGCTTCGTAGATGAAATCGTATCACCATTGTTTTACAATTATATTTTTTAGGAAATAAATACTGCAGATTTTGTTCAGAAAACGGTGGCCGCTCGCCATAAAAAACTGTTGAAAAGTAGTGCCTTCACCGTAACGTCCATCGTTAGAAATGTGACGGTACCGTTACGGTGGGCTTTATCGCTCCATTGGAAACCACTTGCATTAGAAAGCATAGGCACACTAATCGGTGACGTCACCACCGTACTTTAACGGCCGCTATATGACGGTCCCTGCTTCCTAGGAAACCGTAGCTTTAGACAGGATTTTGGTGTACTTGTGATAGTAGCATAAGATATGGCGCTTGTCGTGTCTGGGTAGCCAACCATTGGCGTAGTTGTTCCTTCTGGATTTAAAATTTATAAGTACTTGAATATTCAATGAAATATGTATTGCATTGTTTTCGCCTTTCATGTTCAAACAAAAATAAGTACAGATACATAGAAAGTACAATAATGAAGGCTAATAATAATACTATTCTTATTGAAAATTGATATCTTGATATGTAGAGCTGTACGGATATGTATGGAAAACCAAAGAATGAATAAAATACGCATGTATTCTTAACTGAGACCATCTAAGATGTAAAAACTAACATTATTTTAATTAATATTCATTGTTTATTTTTGTTATTAACAGATTTTAATTGAGATATTCACGTAAAATTTATTTTTGAACAATATTTCTTCAATTCTCATTTAACTTATGATGCCCTACAGTTTTATTTATGTTCTACACGGGACGTTCGTAGACAGCGCATTGTGAGGTTTTATTGGCGCTACGACTATAGTCCATAGTAACATAGTAAGCGCCTAGTAGAATTCACTATCGCTATACCGCCTATACCGGTATCGCTCCACTGTTAGATAGTTCGGACTGTGACGCGCACCAAAATTTGCACCAAAATCCTGTCTTAAGGAAGAGTGCACAGAATTCTCATTTAATTGTTGGCTGATTGATAACATATTTTAAGGATTTATAAGGGGGCTCCTAATAAACATTTCAGTGAAAGTTGGACCATGTAGCTCATTGGGAAATGAGTGATATCAAATCTAACTTTTGAAAATTCAACAATTGTTTAGAGGGTTCTCCACACAATAAAAGTGTTGAATTAATGTATTACATTCATAACATTCTGGTTTTTGCAATTTGCCCGTTAGACTTCGAAAAAAATTTAAAAAGATATGAACTGCGTTTGGCGGTGAAAAAATTGAAATGCAAAAGTCGTTCGCCTCCCTTTGTCAGTCACAGTAGTTTTGTATCAAGTTTTAAACCAGTGTTTCTCAACAGTCGATCTGGTAAATTTTTTTATTCCGCAAATCGATTTAACAGGCTCAGAGTGAAATATTCCTTATTCACAACATAAATGTGCCTTTGTTAAAAATTGAAGGATCCTTAATAAATTAATAAATAATTTACTTGGTCGGCACTTCCAGAACGTTTGAAAGCCACTGGTGTAGTCTCTTAAAACTATCCAATGTTTATTAATTTAAAAAAAAAACAAGCCTACAATACGTGACCCTAACAATAAATAATTGTCGACAGATGTTTTTTTTATAGGAAAGATGAGATTAATAACTGTAACAAGACAAAAAAAAAAGACAGAATTTAGATCTTGTTATTTTTTAACGAAAAATGCATTTCTAATGTCCCATCGGTTAAACACAAACGAATATTATTTATGGTCCTAGTAGGTCACGTATAGATTGCTTTTACTAGTAAGTCTAAAAACTGCAATAAAAATAAACTATATAGAAGTGAAGAATCACCATAATAATTGTAAACAGATCTTTGTGCTGTTACAGCAATTTCAAACGAAATTTTTACGAGAAATTCTAAACGATCTACTGAACTACTCCAACATTGCCGATTTGTATCAACTTATCTTGAGTAATGAGGTAGTAATATGGTAGCTTTATTATTAATATTAGTATTAGTATTATCATTATTTTTTGTCACCCTTAAATTTATGGTGTCGCTCTCTTTTAACTGCAAATTGAAAATAAAACAGTGGCTTAATTTTCTTTCTTTAGAGGATCGAATGTCAAGGAGTTTTTTTTAAGTAAACGAATACGATAACATGAACACCCATTAACACGTTCAGCCCGGCGCATTTTATCAAAGTCCGTATTATTGGAGGGTTCGAGATTATCAGTTGTTTATTTGTCTGACGGCGCTTGTTTGTTTAACATTCTGCTGTCGTCAGTAGTTTGAGTCAGAAGTCTAGATGCATTAAATTGTCATCATCATTTTTTAAAAAATTAGAACCCTTATTTTTCAATGTTTTTTTTTTGGGAAAGCATAGTTTTCCGCGTTCAGACATGTAAAAGTTGTAGAGGGTTAAATAAGAAAATGTTCAAGAAAACAATTGTCTCTCGAACACCATTCACTCATCATCTGGCGAAATATGAAGGATCTCTAAGACAGACAAGGAAACGATGTATGAATTGCTATCGTTCAATAGCTGAACAAGAAGGAAGGGAAAATGCAATCAAGAAAACCATACGAGTCAACAGTTATTGCCCAGCCTGTAAAAATCAACCAACACTTTGCATTCCATGTTTTGCAAAAGTTCATGACTGAGTTATACTTCAATTATAATTATTGTTCATTTTGATTCTTTTGTTTGACGAATTGTTTTTTGTTGTATTGAAAATAACACTGAAAACTAAATTTTTCTGTATATTGAAAACGACTGTAAAAATAATTTATCTTTTCCATTGTATATAATCATCTAGTCTTTTCCCAACTTTTCGCTTTAAAGTAGATTTTTTTAAATAAAATTAGAAACAAGGGAACTACCGATGGCTTCCACCCTCAGACATAACAAACTAAGTGTGGACCACCGGTGGTTCGCGCCGGCAGACGAAGCAAACTAGGTGTGGACCACGGTGTGGTTCACGTTGCCAAATGAATGGAATTCCTGTGGACCACCTGGTGGTCCACGCCGGCCGAACGTGTTAAGATAAGAATAGAACAACTGAGAGGCGAATAACTGGTCACATTTACGATCGATGTACGGGAAACCAGTTTTTCAATTTTTTTCAGGATACAGAAAACCTAAAAAAACTGTTTTCCGAGAATCCTCAAGTTATCTTGAGTCGATTTATGTAAAAATCTGATTGACGAACATTTTGAGATTTTCGACAAAAATCACTTTCCCCAATTTCCCAACGAGTTATATGGTCCAACTTTCACTGAAATATTCTCTAGGGACCGCCCTATAAATCCTTAAAATACGTTTCCAGTTATTCAACAATTAATGGGAGTGTGCTGGTGAACATGGTATACAATTAATCACTGATGCGGGTCCTTAACAGTAATTCATTTTTTTTTAGAAAATTATCTATTTTCATTTGTCGCACTCTTTTTAGAAACTTCACGCGTATGAAATCCGAACAGACATTTAATTCAAATTGTGGACTGCCTTCATTCCCTTTTTGCATAAAAAATCTCTGCAAAACGGAAACACATTTTCGGGCTTCGTCTACCGTTACAAGTTCATTTTCATTTTCATCATCACTATCGTCATTTTCATTCTTAGCTCGTTTCATTTCTATTTGATCAAAAATTACGTTTACCAGATCTTCATTTTCTTCAATACATTGTGAATTCATGTCGATTTCGTCAAATTGTTTATATTGGTTACCTGTGCTGATAAAGTAAGGGTTTCAATTTCTATCGCATTTGTTGTTGAAATGATAAATTCACTGTGAGCAAAGCAATTATGAGAATGGTTGTATTTTAATCTCTTTCCAACTTTCAACTATAAAATTAATAGCATCCAACACACTAATTTTGCTACTTATATCTAAAGCAGAAGAATAGGTCAATAAATTTTCTTCAATTTGTTGTAGAATATAATTTACTAATTTGCTACGATAATAGGTTTTAAAATTTTTAATTATACCTATATCCAATGGTTGTATTAAAGATGTTGTACTGGCTGGAAGAAATTCCAATTGAAAATTTGTGAAAAATGACAAATTGGGATGTGTACAGTTGTTTAAAAGCAAGACAATTTTTCTGGTTTGTTGTTTTAATTGTTTATCCCAATCCAATAACCGTGTTTTCATAATTTCCGATGTCATCCATGCATTTTTGTCAAAATGATATTCAATAGGTAGAGAATCCATCCTTAACGGCGAGTGGTAGGCTTGGCCAATTTTGACCGGCGAAAATATGAATTTCTAACTCGCAATTTCTCGCTCGTCCTTAAAGCTACGACAACCACAAATAGATTTTTGAAAAGGGCATTTCTTATAGCCACTCTTGGTTCTTTCCGTTTTTCAAAATGTTAACGAAAATTTGAATTACAGACGAAAATCTAACAACATGTTTTTTTCGTATTTTTGTACATTTTCTCGTATTTTCTCTTATAACTTGGCCAATTTTGATTATTTTGCAAAAATTCTTGTA
This sequence comes from Mylabris phalerata, assembly GCA_020740385.1. Lineage (NCBI taxonomy): Eukaryota > Metazoa > Arthropoda > Insecta > Coleoptera > Meloidae > Mylabris > Mylabris phalerata. The sequence continues at coordinate 349,742 of JAJEOX010000299.1, read as the reverse complement.
CAGTTAGATGGCAAATAAAAAGTTCTTTCCAAATATTCAAGAAATTTTCCGTTTCCATTGTTAGTTTCCCGGAAAATTAAGAAAATTTCTGTACGCTACAACACGTTTTTTTCTACAGTTTTTATCTGACAGCATTGATCAACCCCTTATTCGAAAGCTGATACAAAGGCGGAGTGCAAGATAGAGCCCTTTTTTTGAAATTTTGAAAATTGCCTGAGTTATTGCGGAAAAACCAACTGGTTTTTCTGGCATTGTTTTCACTTATTAGAATTAATTATTTTGATTTGAAATACATACGGTAAGGTAGATAATTTTGTCCTGTTTCCGATTGATGCATTATTGTTGTAAAAAATGTTGATTTCCCAAAGAAAATTGAGTGGAAATCCAGCGTCGTAATTTTACAAAGATTGCCCGCGTTACACGTAAACAGTGCGGGTTTGCCTAATCGAAAGTTTGTGGAATCATCGATACTCAATCCAAAGCGAGACACACAATTCGATTTGGCAAACACGCACTGTCTACCAGTATGGCGGATTATCTTGCTTGATAATACACAAACAAAGAGACTGGATTTTCTTTCCATTTTCTTCGAGAAATCAACACTTTTTACAAAAATAATAGGCCAATCGGAAACAGGACAAAATTATCTACCTAACTGTATGTATTTCAAAGCAAAATAATTAATTCTAATAAGTGAAAACAATGCCAGAAAAACCAGTTGGTTTTTCCGCAATAACTCAGGCAATTTTCAAAATTTCAAAAAAAGGGCTCTATCTTGCACTCCGCCTTTGTATCAGCTTTCGAATAAGGGGTTGATCAATGCGGTCAGATAAAAACTGTAGAAAAAAACGTGTTGTAGCGTACAGAAATTTTCTTAATTTTCCGGGAAACTAACAATGGAAACGGAAAATTTCTTGAATATTTGGAAAGAACTTTTTATTTGCCATCTCACTGTACAAGAATTTTTGCAAAATAATCAAAATTGGCCAAGTTATAAGAGAAAATACGAGAAAATGTACAAAAATACGAAAAAAACATGTTGTTAGATTTTCGTCTGTAATTCAAATTTTCGTTAACATTTTGAAAAACGGAAAGAACCAAGAGTGGCTATAAGAAATGCCCTTTTCAAAAATCTATTTGTGGTTGTCGTAGCTTTAAGGATGAGCGAGAAATTGCGAGTTAGAAATTCATATTTTCGCCGGTCAAAATTGGCCAAGCCTACCACTCCCCTTTAAATTTTGAGAAGATCTAGGTTTGGCACTTTTGCCTATTATTAGCAACTTTTTTTTATCATTACCTGACATGTTTACGCAACATAGAACAGTAACCTGAGCCAAAGCTTTTTTTGATCCAGATAATGACTCGTATTTATAAGTTAAAGAACCATCAGGTGTAGCTCTGTAATAAAGTCCTGTTTCATCTGCATTATAAATATCATTCGCTTTAAACTCATTCAACAACTCAGGTAGTCTAGTTGATTTCCATTCTTCTGCACTACTAACGTTAGAACTTCCTTTTTCACCTTGTACTTTTTTAAACTTAAAGTCATGCCTAATTTTCCAACGAGATAACCAACCGTCAGTAGCTTTAAAATCACCATAGCCCAATCTTAGAGGCAGTTCTTGAGATTTGCTCTTCTACATAGGTCCAGAAACACGTACCTCTCGATCGATTACAATCGAAAACCAACTGTCAAGTGCGTCTTCAACATCAGAATTTTTACTAGTTCGTTTTCTTTTTTGAAATGTTTGTGGTACTTTTAATGTAGCCTATTCATTTTTTAACTTTTCTTTTTGTTGTAATAATCGACCAATACTTGATTTTGGACAGCCTGTTATTTCAGATAATCTACAAATTGAGGTATTCGGAGGTTGATCTTAAATTTTAACAATCAAATCAATTTTTTCAGAGAGACTTAAATCTTTCCATAACATTTTCTCTGACAATTAAACTAAACAAATTTTAATTAGAAATTTTAGTTTTACACACACCTACCTGTCCTCAATAATTGAAGAAAATGAAAAAAAAAACACTGTAAACTGTAACTTCCACTGATAAATTGTATTGGTAACAGATCCACTGGAAATGAAAATCAAAACTGTTGGATATTGTCGTTCCTACGCATATTTAGCTGACTGGCAAGATAAAAGTCTCGACATTTGTAAACAATTATTTCTTTGCATTTTTTTTTGCGAATCTGAAAGTGTTTTGTCCTCATTAACTAGAGTTCTGTCCCAAATAAACGTAAAGCATTTTTATCAATGAAATTTTTTGTTTTATATGAAATGTCCCTAATTAGCGGCTGACCCTATAAACCGACGTCTCAGTTAAGCGGAATTGACTGTATTAGTAACTCTGAAAGTATCTTTAAATGAACTTATTACGTATTATGTATGTTGTGTTGCCTATACCAATTCTAGGTTGATGTATCGCTCGCGTGGCAATGCCATCAAACAAATGTCAATAGTGTGTGGCAACACTGTCAAACAAATGTCAAATTTGAGCCGCAACTCTCTCAAATAAACATTAAATTGGCTAGGACAAAATATCATTTTTAAAGATGCTAGAGCTCAAATTTTGACAAAGCGCAGTCTCAATTGAATTCTATGAGTGAATGTGTGAAATTTCATAACGATCGGATAAGCATTAGTAAAAGCCCGTAAACTATACATTTGCCAAAATAGCCATTCACTCTACATATACATATAGTCAAAATAGTTTAAGAACCGCAGGCCAAATTACTTAGGGTGAATCTATTGTCAAATTTTTGGGGTACGAAGTTACCTACCAAACATCGTCGTCCGTGAAGACATAAATTTTTAATTAGTCGTTTGACTGCCCTCGTCTTATGATTTTTATAACTTTTTTTTGAGATTTTTGTTATTTTGATTTAGTTCCCTCATTAACTTTAACCTATAATGTTTAAAATGAAAAAAAGTTTTCATTTTTTATTTTGTGTAAATGAGAACAAACGCGACGCTACTGACCTAGTATATGACGTCACTCTACCTGCAATAATTTGTCATGTGACAGGCTTTTCTTTAACTGACTTTTCTTAACTTTGACTATAGGTACTTGTTCAGGTGAAAATAAAAACTGTAACCGTTTCTCTTCACTGGCAAACTGATTATTGAATTGCTCATTAAAATCACTTATATTACGTATTGATTGTTTGTGAACACTGAGGATACATACTTTCTAATATTTTATCGGTCATTTGTGTCCTTAGCCACGTTTTTATTCTTCTCATTGTTCTAAATGACCTTTCTATAGTACTTGGTCTATCAACTTTAAATATGAGAAGTCTTGCTGAGACTTTTGTTGCTAGATTGTATACCATATTTTACCTTCAGTCACAAAATTTTCCAATAAAGTTTGATTGTTTATTTCAATTTCATTTGATGTTTTGAGAAATTCATCCAATGATAGCTTTAACATATTGTTTGGATGTAGATGGAATAAAGCATATGATTTATAATTTTCGCCTGCGAAACGAATTTCTAAAGCAGTAATTGAAGGGTCTAGATCGGTTATAAAAATGTTTCATTTAAAATATTCTTTCACTGAACTATTTTCAAAATTGCATCCATGTATTTGACGGTTTGCTAACCGAGGTGCTCTGATTTCTACTTCTAAGTGCCCTGCAGTACTTATAACCTGTGACATTATTTGGTTAAACTTCGAGTCCACTTGAAGTCTATGCTGTGCAAAAATATTTATTAACATCGTAATTTGCTTTTTAACTGCTAGTAAATCTTGCTCTTCTCTGGAGAATATTAGTAACCGGTGGAATATATAGAGATTATAGACAGTCTGATTCAGTAAAGTATGTACAGTAAGCTATAAAGTGTAATAACTTCTATTTTTTTAACGAATGAAAAAATGTATACAAGAATTCGAAGGGGAACACCTAGACTATCCATTGGAATTGGAAAAACTCTCCTACGATATTTGGAAATCGGAAAAATTGACGTTTACTCTTGAGAATTACGCAATATTGCATTGAAAATTTCTAAATTTGAAAACTCGAAGTTAACTAGATACAAAAATAATATCACCATTTTGAAAAATTAATTTTTATTCGCGAAAAAAGGTTTAAAATATTGTGAATATTCGAAGGGGTGATTGAATTGTCAAAAATCCAGGTCAGGGAATTTCTTGGCCCAGCAGCTATAAATGTGTAAAGCAGAAAAGACAAAATTTGAAGGGCAGATGACGATGGTTAACTTTTGAAGAAATGCACATGTTGGAAAGAAATAAATAAAACACAAGACGGAGAAGGAAAAGGTAACACAGAAACAGATGTTTAGTGTATCGAATTAACCAAAATGTACTACCCTTCAAATTTTATGTCGTTTCTTGCTTTACAAATTTATTGCTGGCGTGCCAAGGGGTTCCCTGACCTTGATTTTTGAAACAGTCCAATCACCTCTTCGAAAATTCATAATCTTTTAACCTTTTTTCACACTTCGAGTTTTTAAATTTAGGAATATTGTGTAATTCTCAAAAGTTAATGTCGATTTTTCCGATTTCCAAATATTGTAGAAGGGTTTTTTCCAATTACAATAGATCGCCTAGGTGTTCCCCTTCGAATTCTTGTATAAATTTTTTCATTCGATTAAAAAATAGAAGAGTTATTAGACTTTATAGCTTACTCTCCATACTTGACTGAATCGGACTGTATAAACATAATAAAAGTAAAAGACATCATACAGTTTGAAAGCTTTCTGTTTAGTTGGGTTTTTGCTAGCGTCAAATGGTAAATGTAAATACTTTTATATTTTGCACTCCACTTTCACAGAATAAGCGAATTTTGGGTATAAAGGCTAAAAGAGCTTTTACGATAAAAATGTATTGTTTCTTTACTCGTACCAACAGTATTACGCACATGGCTTACATTTTTAAAATCATGAACAACAAAAATTAAGGGGAAGATGCAGCTTTTTAGACAATCGGAAAACAGGATTCCTGTTTTGTTTTCCAACCGATTTCAATGTTCTAAACGGCATTTAAAAGGACATTTCAAGAGGGCGGGAAGTACATATATGATTTTTTGAAATTCGGATGTAATTTGGAGTTACAGAAGGAAATATAGAAGCATGTTTTTTAGCATTTTTAACAGTTTTTTATATTTTCCCTCATAACTTGGCAAATATTGCTTATTTTCTAATGAATTTCACACAACATGTGGCCAATTAAAAGCGCTTTCCAAATCTGTCAGAAATTTTCCGATCGCATTGTTAGTTTTCCGGAAAATTGATGAAAGGTTTCGACATACTAATTTTGTTTTTTTACGGGCAGTTTTAAACTTAGACGACTGAACCAGGGCTTGTTTGAAAGGTAATGAATAGCAGATTATTTTGAAAATAGTTTGAGATTGAAATTCGGAAAATTACTGGAAATTTATGGTGGCGAATCTATTATCTATTATTTTAATCTGTTAAAAATTAATTATGTTTGTATAAAGTATATTGCAATTTATAGATTATTTCATTACCTTTCCAACGGTACCATTGTTGCTGCAAAAAAGTGAAAATCTTCTGGAAAATTAGTGATAAACCAAACTATGTTTATCGTGTGAAAAACTAGTTGAATAGCAAGTCTCCAAACCACAAAAATGAGTTACATCTATTCGCGGGAAGGGGGCTCCAAAGTCTGTCATCTCGTCTTTCTGCAATGTTGCCAAATTTGTTTTTGTTCCTGAGGCCACACCTTTGGCGTCTTATTATTGCATAGATAATTGGAGAAAAAATAAACAATAAGCTGGTTGTATATAATTAACTTTAACAATTAACAAAAAAATTAGTCGCCAATTTGCTAAAAACGTTTATTTTTTTGTAAAAAAAAATTACAATTTTCTTTTTTAACATTCCAATTAAAATAGCGACTATTTTTTTTTTTTTGTTAATTGTTAAAGTTAGTTATATACAACCAGTTTATTGTTTTTTTTTCTCCAATTATCTATGCAATAATAAGATCGCAAAGGTAAGGCCTCAGACAAAAAGAATAATTTGACAACATTGCAGAAAGAGACCTGCTGACATCTGTGAGCCGCTGGAAGAAACCCATTTTTGTGGCTAATATTATACTCTGGCGAGTTGTTATCGAACTATCACTGTCGGCTTTCCACATAATAAACATAGTTTGGTTTATCACTAATTTTCACTTTTTTGCAGCAACAATGGTACCGTTGGAAAGGTAATGAAATAATCTATAAATTGCAATATACTTTCTACAAACATAATTAATTTTTAACAGATAAAAATAATAGATAATAGATTCGCCACCATAAATTTCCAGTAATTTTTCGAATTTCAATCTCAAACTATTTTCAAAATAATTTGCTATTCATTGTCTTTCAAACAAGCCCTGGTTCAGTCGTCTAAGTTTAAAACTGCCCGTAAAAAAAACAAAATTAGTATGTCGAAACCTTTCATCAATTTTCCGGAAAACTAACAATGCGATCGGAAAATTTCTGACAGATTTGGAAAGCGCTTTTAATTGGCCATATGTTGTGTGAAATTCATTAGAAAATAAGCAATATTTGCCAAGTTATGAGGGAAAATATAAAAAAAAACTGTAAAAAATGCTAAAAAACATGCTTCTATATTTCCTTCTGTAACTCCAATTTACATCCGGATTTTCAATAATCTGATATATATACTTCCCTCCGTCTTGAAATGCTCTTTCAAATTCCGTTTAGAACATTGAAATCCGTTGGAAAACAAAACAGAAATCTTGCTTTCCGATTGCTGCTTCTTCCCCTTAATAAGTGAAATGAACACCGAAAAAATTTTGCCATGGAAAGTTAGTTTTCAATTAGTTTTTTTACACCATTTGCTCTACTTGCCATTACATACGATGCCATATATACGATATCCATCGTATCTTTGACCAACTATACGGTTTAAATTAACATTGTATTTTGTTAAGAACGTTTTAATTTTACTCGAAATATAATTAACATTTAACTCTTCCAAAGGAATAAATCCAAAGAATTTTTCTTTTATTATATGAATATTGTTTTTTTTGTCTACATACCTTCTATTGATAGTGTCAGCACTATCAGCAGTTTCGTCTGCTAAAACGGAATAACAATAACAATTCTATTCGATCAATTGCTATCTAGTCGTAACATTAATTAGGGCGAATTTTTAGTAACTTGTAATAAAAGTATTTTTGGAGACAATATTGATGAAGATGAAAATTAATACTATGTTGGTTCTAAAATTGATTATATTTGTACAAGATTGTCATGTGCAATATCAGTATTACTTTTTAATTCGTTTTTTTTGATACTTGTCAATTATATATTTAATTTCCTTAAAATTTTAAAATAAATGTTTATTCCATCGGTAAATGCAGGTACTTTATTGCCCCTTTACAAATACTGGTTCCATAGAGAGCGCCAAAGCGAAAAACTACAGTTTTTCGGCTGTTCCATCAACGAAAGGAAATCGTCTCACTCCTAACAACAATTGATCAACAAAATTTTCTTTTATTTTCTTTTCCTACCTTCTAACGGAAACACAAAAATTGTTAACTACAAATAAATGTTAACCATACGATGTAGATGTTGAATTAATTAATTAATATTTGAAATAATGCCGTTCATCGTCAACTATCACTGAGAAAAGTTTGGCTCGACGACTGAGGGTTCGATTAATGTTGCATTTGTTTGGTGACAAAAAGGTTATTAAAAATACGCCCTAGTTAATGTTACGACTAGATAGCAATTGATCGAATAGAAATAGGAATAACCGTATTTTAAAGATAGCTCCATCTTTATTTAAATCAATGTGCCACAAGAGTGCGACAAATGCCGCAAATCTCCTAAAGCTGGTTTTTATCGAAAATTTGTAAAATTCCAAGTAGGTAAATTTTTTTCTTTGGACGAAAGTGGTTTGTTTGACCAAGGGACTAAGGGTGGGCGACCCCAATCGCCATCGTTTTTAATATTTGTCCACCTACTTTGTCTATCTCTATCTTATTATCCCTCTGTTTATCTCTTCAATGGGCCTAACCTGTATAGCATTGTAAGCGTTGCTTGGAGAAGTTCTTTCAAGATTAAGGGTGATGTGCGACCTTGAACCATCTCCTGGCACCTCCACCAAAATTTGTCCCATACTACCCTACCAAGATTTAAGTGGGATGTCAATGTGCACACAAGGGCGTGTCATATTTTAAAAAATCTAGTGTGGGGAGTAAACCTAATGTCGGTCGAGAAAGTAAATGCAACAATTGTATTAGATTACTCATGGAAGTTTTCCTGTCAAAAATGTAACATTTATAAATGCAATTTCTAATTCACTGATTTTTTTTACTGTCTCTTATTTATTCTTATTGTATTATCTGATTGGTATATATCTGATTAGGATATATGTGGTTGGTATCTAATATATGCCACCTACCTTGCCAATATGAAAAATAAGGTAATATTTATCATCTTGCTTATGTTTTTCTTTGACTTGCGAGATGACTGGAATGGTGAAGGTATTTTCTACCGAAGCATTTTTAAATGTTGTTTTTTTTTGATTACGGGAAACAGTACTCACCTCCAATTTGATTCGACGAAAGTATCTTTTACGTTGGAATGTTTTTTTTTCACGTTCAAAAACCGTGTGGTTAGAGATGTAATTCGTTGTTCTCTCGTACCATTTCGATACTTTTGGTGTTGTCGTTGTTGACCTATTATTGTATTCGTTACGAGAAACAGAATACACCATAGAATCTCCAATTAGAATTTTGAATGTGTTTTTTTTTTTTAATTTCACATTCTAGAACAGTGTGGTTGGAGATGTGATTCGTTGTTCTACCGTACCATTTCGATGATTTTGGAGTGTTGTTGGAGGAGGATTGTTTTCGTCACAAGAAACATCTGTTGTATCGATCGAAGTATCTTTTCCGTTGGAATGTGTTTTTTTTTTATTTCACGTTCAAAAACAATATAATGATAAGTGGCATATTTACATATAAAGAAAGTATATGCCATTGAGCAACTGCAACGTATAAAAAATGAGGTCCTACACTAATTATAATATAATGTGAAAGTAGGGAGTTTGAAGATCAAACTCCAACATCATGACATTGACGAGCAGAAGCCAAAACGACACGGGTTTCAGTGACACTTGTACAATTTAGAATTTATAGAAGGAATTTGCTGATTCTGGAATTTTATAGATGTAAGATGTGAAACGACAATCGCATACATCTATACGGTTTAGGCTCGCAAATATTCTAGTAATGACATTATTGACACATTTTTGTAATAGGGTAAATTTTTTTTATCTGTCTTGCTTTTTACTATATACGACGCCATACAAATGTTCGCAATATTTTGATTTAATTAGCAAATATTTTCTTCTACAAGTACATTACATCAACAATTTAAACTGACACACTCATTCTAATTTTTGTTGTAAAAGATGTACCACCTTTTCTAGTTTACGATAAAACATCCACAGAGCGCAACGGAAATGTAGACCTCACGGAAAAAGAAAATCCAACATGAGCTAGAAAATGTAGAATGTATAAAAGACCAAAAGAGATATATGCACAAAACAATGTATATACTGACGGCGGCATAGATCTCATAAAACCAATTAAATTATTGGCGTTATTAGTACACAAGTTTTTTGTATGTGGGCATAAGGCTGATATGTTACCCAACAAAAGGGTAAAAAAAAAACGTGAATATTGCAGAAATAACGACAGGGATACAAATATGGAGGATAATATAATTACTGGAGTATTCGAAAGATCAATTCTTCTGCATAACTTCCAATACGGAAAATTAACTGGCCATAAATTGTGTAAATTGAATACATATGTTTCAAATTATCCATCAAATATAATCGAATACACATACCTTCTCCTGCTGCAACCAAATTTTGAGCCTACCAAATATCTAATGGACGTTTTTTTAAATCCACAACTGCGGTGTCGCAACAACGATAATTCGAAAAAATGATGACAACTGTTACTTGTAAAAAAATAAAACGAAATCTTGAATTTTGCACGACATTCTTAGGAAAACCATGCACATTGTCAACAATATTGTTGCCACCGGAAGAATTTCACCGATTGTTCTGACGATCGATCTTTTGATAGACACCGACACTTAATAATTTACTGTGGAAACTAGATACACTAGATACTAACACAGCAGAGGTTTCCAATTCAACTGTGGTCAAAATGGTAGACAGAAAACAAATCAATTGCACAATGTCAACGTCATATAAGAAGGAATGTTATGCATCTATTACCAATTACAACGATAACAAAAATGACTGCATATATGAATGATAGAGTAGGCAATATGACATCATCAATCCTCGACAAATGTAGTATAGTGAATTGAACAACGAAGCAGCAATAGCGATGAAGACACTGATTAGGAGATGGTATACCAGACATGGACATATAGCGCAAAAACTAAACTTCAAAAATTCAATTACCAATTTCCCAAATTCCGAAAAGCGATGCAGATGTTTTCTCAGAAGCCAAACAACGATATCAACAACGAAAAAGCAATTTTAAGAAGATTCGCAAGAAGTGTAAAATTTCCAAACACAAAGAATATTGAATGAAAGAAAGTAATTTTTTTTTTTAATCAAACCGATATCGGTTAGTTCTAGACCTGGAAAAATTCGCCCCTCGAACGGGACCCGAACCCGCGATCTTTTGCTTACATGGCAACTGCTCTACCAACTGAGCTATCGAGGGACCCTGATCCCCCAGTCTAGAATCTACATCTTGACTGGACGATTACTACAAAGTCGTCCAGCCACGTCAATTAATGCAAAGTTTCCAATAGTGGAAGTTATCTGATGTTAATGTCAAGTTTGAAACAAACCGATGTTTTAGAAATGAATGGAAGAAAGTAAATTTTTTTTCCAGGTCTAGAACTAACCGATCTCGGTTTGATTTAAAAAAAATTACTTTCTTTCATTCATTTCTAAAACATCGGTTTGTTTCAAACTTGACATTAACACCAGATAACTTCCACTATTGGAAACTTTGCATTAATTGACGTGTAGTAATCGTCCAGTCAAGATGTAGATTCTAGACAGGGGGATCAGGGTCCCTCGATAGCTCAGTTGGTAGAGCAGTTGCCATGTAAGCAAAAGGTCGCGGGTTCGGGTCCCGTTCGAGGGGCGAATTTTTCCAGGTCTAGAACTAACCGATATCGGTTTGATTTAAAAAAAATTTACTTTCTTTCATTCATTTCTAAAATATCGGTTTGTTTCAAACTTAACATTAACAAAGAATATTGTCCAACAAAAAATAAGTCCTTATTACAACCGTAATAAAACCTTTCAAAATCAACAGAATATTGAACAAGACTGAGAAAAAGGAGCGAAAAAGATGTCAAGTGTAGATTGAAATATTCAGGAAGATGGATTGTTTACTGATCAAGGTAAAAGATAATTGAATACATCACATGATGGTATAGTTGGTGAAAATGGGAACAGTGTACATATATAGCGCATAACATGATAATACGAGATAGACAGTCGAAGAAAAAACCACACACAATAATCAAGTCAAACGATAGACTCTCTCGCTGATCATCCGCAGATGTGTAAATTCAAATTCAAAGGTAGTGCACAAAGCGGTGAAAGAAATAAAATCTTTACTTTGCGATATCTACAAACGACTACCTTACTGGCAAATGATTAATCGCAATAACGAATTTTGTGAAAATGGATGACACATCAGAAAAGTTGTACATGAACTGTTTATTGTCACTTCATAACATCTTGCGAAAGGACTTCCAGGACGCTGATTTTATAATACTTCTATAATTGTTTATGTATCCTTCCGCAAGATAGAACGTACTGGTTGCTCTCTTGCACGCTGAGAATCGACTATCTCTGGCAGTAAATAGTTCATGTAGAACTTCTCTAGAGTGTCAACCATTTTCGTTTTCCAAAATTCGTCATCGCGATAAATCACTTGCCATTCCAGATCGACGTCTGTATATACCACAAAGTAACATTTTTCTTTATTAGCAATGTACAACTGCCCTTGGACTTGATACATGTATGGATGATCGCGCTTCAGAGAAATTCCATCGTTTGAATCAATTATTGCATATGGAATTTTCTTCGACAATACACCCTTTCGTATCGTCATATTCCGCGCGCTATATGCACACTTCTATTATTCTATTATTTCTATTATTCCATCTTCTCCAACTAAACCATCAGGCGATGTACCAAGAAATCTTTTCTCTCGATCAACAAACAATCCACAGTTCTGAATCTTCAATCCACTTTTCTGTTCAAACACCTTTTCGCTTCTTCTTCATGTCTGTTGCCATAATCTATTGATTTTGATCGAATATTGCTGCCGTAATCTGGTTTCAAAATTTGTTATACAGTATTCTTTGTATCTGTTGACATACGCATCTTGCAAATCTTCCCAAAATTACTAGCCGTAAGTCGATGTCGCCGTTCAAGCCTCCATCTTTTATTGATATTTTGTTTTTTTTTTGTGTTCTGTTGAATTTCATCTACATCGCAATTCTAAATTTGGTGAAGATGGTTTTCTTTTGCTGCTTGTAATTGTTCATTTTCCATATCTGATGTAATATCTCTTAATTCTTGTAACATTTTGTGTTCACCCGTTGCTCAGTACCTAGGAGCGATGGATGGGTTCTATGGATTTTCTTTTTAAAAATTGCTGTCACAGGGCGCTACCACGATTTATAAAAATAATAGAGTTCCACAATCGTGGAATGGAACTCCGATAAATAATATTAATTTTGTAATCAAACAATTTAATAATTAACGAACAAAAAAATAACAAATTGAGTTGAAATATACCACACTGGCAATAATGTGGTCTAGTTTAAAAATTATAATGTTTAGTGAGTTCGAACTCGTTCAAATTTAACTAATATAATGAATTGATAGAAATTATTTAAAAATTTAACAAAATGTTCTCTGATATCAATCACACAGGAGATAGGCGATACAAGGTCGCATACCTTAGATAAATCACTATGTGATTGAACAATCTTTACAAAGAATTGGCAAGAATTTAAATAAACAGGAAAATTAACATTACACTAAAGAGAAAATGTGATTGATAATCCTATGAACGTTAAAAATAATACAGATTATGTGATTGGAAAAGATAATGATTTTAGGAACGCGCAACGTATATAGAAGAAAAACCATAGATAGTTTCGTAAGACGTAAGGGATCTCTCCCTATTCAAATGTACGTAAATTGAAAATTAAATAAAAGAGTAAACTTATCGTTTACGGCGACACGGTACGATGATGGATGCAGTCCACTCCACTGGATGAGTGAGACGCCCGGTACAAGGAACGAAGCCAACAGCGACGCGGGAAGAGTGATACGCCCGGTATGGTGAACAAGCCAATTACGCCACTGGATGAGCGAGGTAACCCGTACTGGATGAGTGACGCCAAAACTGGATGAATGTTCAGCAAAAAATCTCCGATTTATTCCAGATCTCTAAATATACCCCTGAACAATTGAATTAGAACTCCAAAGAATGAATTTGAAAAGAAAATGTTATCTTTCTCCGGGGTATTTAACGATACAGAAAATATTTTGAAACGAAACGGTACGGAAAATTCCCAATGATTAAATTGAAAAACGAAACATAAAATAACGTCTGACCAATTTAACGTTTAAACGGGAAGTGAATCTACAATATCAGGGGACTGAAAACGTGGTTGCTGAAAACGTGATTGCGCATAACTCAAAGAGTACTCCGTGTTCATAAACGCCGTTAGTACCAGTACTTAAGGACGAAAATAGTATAAGTTCAATAATCAACGCCGTTTTGGCTAACCGAGTGCCGGAAATGGAAAAGGCGGGGTACTATAATACCGACAATTATCAGGTTATGTTTAAAAAACGTTATAACCTCAATCAACAAACAAAACATCCCCTCACAGGCGAAGGATAGTCGAAAACAGGAAATTGGAAGTAAGTAGACCCCAATGGAATCGAAGTACAATAATTAAGGTGGTACCGTCGATCCCCCAAATACGTACAAAATAAAAAGAAAAGGAAAAGGGTAGAGACCTTCAGTTTCGGGAGCCCTGAGCTTAAGAGGAAAGGAAGAAAAAGGGAAACTCCATTAAGCTGGGTTGCATCCCTACCTCTGAAGGTCTACTGCTCAAAGAAGTAGAAACGAAAAAGAGAAGAAAGGACAAAGGTACGGTACACTGCAGCAGAGACAGCGTGAAGGTCGTTATAGCACACCCTCAAGAAGCTTAAATGGCCCTCAGAAAATCAAGGTTTAGATTGGTTGCAGGGACAACGAAAAGACGTCACCCTGCAACCAATAGAACAGGCCTAAATTTTTTAGATTTAGGACCCAATCCGGAATATTATCCGGAAAAACGAAGAACGACGGTCGATTATACCACGATGTCCAAATATCCATCCATAGCGGTAAGAGAAGAGAAACGGTATGGTACGGTACGGTATATAGATGAACACTTGAAACATCCCAATATAACGACATATCGCTCTATTAGCAACGTCAGATGTTTGTGACCGTAAATGGTACCCAAGGAATTAGTAGGACCCTATGGCCTCCTACTCCAGCTAATTTCTCCCGAAAGGAAGAAAAATAAGAACTCCGAACAGAAACGGAAACATAATTATATAAATGGAACATTTAAATGTTACATTCTTCATCACCGTAATCAGCATCTTCATCTTGGAAACGATGTTTCCGTTTACTCTTCGTTGCCCTTTTCACGGATTTATTATTCTCGAAGAAAGATGATGTCACTTTCCCGACATTTCCATCATTCATACATGCGATTATCTTTGGCACGAACGAGTGGCTCTTATTATAATTAATAACAGCTACATGACATCGACCTTCATATCCACCTCTTCTTGTAAAATTAACTCGTTTCCCACCGACTATTTTGTTCACCACCGCGTTAAATGATTCCGCTGGATTACTGTCCACATTACACAGCAAACTATATGCGTGTTTTGCAATATTTTGCACAGCTCTATCAAAAGATTCGTACGCCGAAGTTCTGGTGAAATTTTCCCAATGGTCGTATTCAATCTCGCCGACTTTATTGCAAAAGTATGATTGACAATGCATGTGGTTACCAAAAATATGGCGTGGACCATTCAAGATATCGTTTCTTAGGTTTTCTGTTTTTTCTAACAGTACGACATTCTCTTTTTTCCGATACATCATTGCGCGTACAACAGCATTTCTGAATTTCATAATTTTTTGTTGCAAACAACGTCGCAACTCGCGTTGCCGTTGCCCTCGTAAATATTTGGCTCACTCTTATTTTATTACAGTATCTTCTAAGAAGATGGTCGCGACATTCGATTTTTTCGATGACAGAATTCGGTCCATATGGATTCTTTTGACGCAATTTGGTATAGACGCTACTATCACCATCACCAATTAATGATCCATATCGTAATTTATGCGTCTGTGTTGATTTTTTGAATCCCTCAACAATTATATCGCTGTCCATGCCTGTTGAAGGTCTTTTGAAAATTTTAAAACAATCATGGGGCAATTTGGTATTATTTCTTTTGTTAGCATCGCACGCTTTACAATGCTTATTTCTCACATCCAAATGTAAACCTTTTTTTGTTCGTGCACCAATAATACATGAAACACTTGATGAAGCGTTATAATTGGTTTTATACGATCTCTTACTCCACGCTCCATCAGCAATCACAGCGATTGTAGTGATACCTTGGTCATCAACATCTCCTGCTTCCACTGCAAGTTGGTATTCCTCCTTGCAGGCTTCCAACATTGCCTCATCCGCTACTTGTTTAGTTTCATCGAAAACTTTTTTTCCGTTTCCGAAAATAGATATTTCGTAATTGGAGGTACATCTAAACTTACACAAATTTGGGCTACTTGTGTGTAGCCTATGCCTGGTTCAATTGTGGATATAACCGCCGAGCCGTTCAAATTAGGATCGCTAGGAGGCTGACAATCAATCTCTCCAATTACATGGCACATCGTACATCGATATTTCAACGTGGTTTTCAAACCAGATCGTTTTTCTTCGATAAATTCTAACTCATAGAAGCCACATCCACATTGCTCGTGTCGAATTTTTTGCAGCTCCGTCAAAAAATATGGCAAATTGACCAAACGGTATCCGCATTGATAAAATTGATCGCGATGTTGAGGTTGGGCTTCAACGCGAGACTCTATTTCTACCACCTCATCTTGAATTTGATCGTTGAGTAGACGAATTGCCCGTGATTTTCTCCCTAGTCTTCGTTTATTCAACCGCCAAGTTGCCAAAGACTTTTTGTTGCGATAATTTCTACCCATGCTAATATTACTAATAATACTACTACTACTACAAATACTGCTACTACTACAACTACCTACTACTGAAAATAATAAATAAATTAAGGAAAAAAGAAAGAATGCTAATTACACTCTAACAACTGCTACTATAATGAACTATTACTACTAACAGTAATTACAACAACTACAAATACAATAGAGAAAATATTTACCAAACTGAAAATGAAGTACAAGCAAAAGTAGAAAACACAGGGAAAAACAAAATACTGAAAACAAACACTAAAACACCAAATCAACTAATCGCACCAAGAGCTCAAATACAAGTAAAAATTTTCCAGTTGCCAAAAATGTACAGCAACAAATCATCAACAAACAATTAATTAATTTTTTCTCATCAACTGCTTCACCATCTTTGCCAGTCTTCACTCTTATTTTCATTCTTATTTACTTTAGATATTCTTCTCTTATCATTCATTATAATGCCGTTTATAATGCCGTTTAAATACTCAAATTCAGTCTACTTTTACTGGTCCACGAACGTAGCAAGTACGAGCGGATACTCAGATGAAGCGGACAATTCAATCATACAGCACAAACCACTGCACTAACGACAGTCTTATATTAAATGATCTTTGACAGAGTTATTGAAATCATTATATTTAATACAGGGACGAACAATAAAACTTATCAAAACGTCTCGTTCAATTTTTTGCTTGAAAAGAATACAGTTTTTTACAAAAAGTTCCTTTTCATTGACATGAATAAGCTAAATTTTGATAGTCTTTTAACTATTGATAACGAAAACTACATTTTCGTGCACTATCCGACTTGAAATTATAATCAAGAGGCGGTTCGCAAGTATAAGTTAACGTTGTTCATCAAAAATTGGTATGTTAATATTTACAAAGTTATGAATATTATTATTTTTTTTCGATTAACATACCAGGGGTTGACGGTTGAGGATCCTCTACGGAGGTTACTCTCTTTCTTTTGAGAAACTTTCTAATATTCATTGTTGATCAACAATTTAAAAATTACAATAAATGAACAGTTTATTAAAATTAGTCTAACTATTGTTCGTACAAACATTTTGCCACAACTGTGTGGATTTTATACAACCATCTCGACAATCTGCAATGTTGTATTTTTTTTTGTAAAGCAGTAAACTCATTATTAATCAGTGATTAACAAAGAAAGCTGTTATAATTAGAGATAGGATTTGGCACCGTAGAGCGTGCCGGCCAAAATTCACTCTCCTGACAAATTCGAGTAGAGCGGAATGTTATTTTCTGTGTTAGTCGAGTGTTTTCGCCGCCAACAAAACCGCATGACTGATCGACGTCATTCGTAAAACGCAGGCGTTTGATTGTACTGTAAATTTCAATGGAATGGGTTCCCCCTCCTGAATACTCTTATAGTAACTCGTTTGGGTTAATAAACATATGATTTGTCCGTAAAGAAATTTAAAATATTTTAATTTAATTTAATATTTTAATTATTATTTCAGACTATAATTTGTAAATAATAATGATTTTTTGTCTCCGATAGTTTACAACATACAAGAAGTTATTTAATCAGAATTATAAAACAACTACGCCAATGGTAGGTTCAACGCGTTGAAATACTTATGGCGAAACTGTAGATCCTAACACTAGTTATAATACATCCGGTATAATTCTAATGGAAGTGAAAAGTCTATAATAATTATGTATTATAAATTGTAAACAATACAAAAATTTAGGTATTTTAAATAATATTATTTTCTTCATCTTAGGCAAATGCAAGTCCCCTTGATAATATTGTAGTGCGTGTAAAAATAAATGGTCCTAGTTTAAAATGATTCTTCATTAAATGTGCGGTCGGACCCTAATAAAACACTTGGGTACGTATTCTTGAGAAATTCCGTCCATATTCGTATTTGAAAATTTATAAATATTCAAATTGTAATTATTATTAAAAAGAAATCATTCTATTGGAATTCTTTGCGATTTTTGGTGGCTCTTAAAAGAGCCGATATTATGGAGCAAACCAAATTTGCTTTAGTTTATTACAATTGTTAATCCTAACAAGGGCTTGAAATTTAACAATACGGTCCCCTACTGCAACTACCTATCCCGTCATAAATCTTACTGTCCATCTTTTTGCAGACTGCTTCGGGTAGTCCATTTATTTTTACACACACTATAATAATGATTATAATAATACAACTTATTACACTTAATGTCATGCAGTCAGTAATTGGTAACTAAAAATATGTACCTGTCTCCATCTTGTTATTTAAAAAGTAACTTACTTCTAGTAATTAATTTACAATTTCGAAGCAAAAAGCAAGCTTATGAAATTTTAAAGTCTCGCTTTTCTTGCTTTCATAGAAGCAAATGTATATATACAGCCCGATCCAAGAATCTATGGAGAGTAGCTGTACTTTTTTTATTTATTAATAGAATTGAATAATTTTGTCAGGAACTTAAGGCCCCAAGTCAGTGAGAAGGTCATTTTCAAAACAAAAATTTTCGTGCATTTTCCAATGGATTTTGATGATCTAAACGGCATTTGAAAGAGCATTTCTTCGTTCTTGTCGTGATATATCAGGTTTTTGGAAATTCGAACGTGGTCCGGAGTTATAAAAGAAAAACCGGAAGCATGTTTTTTTATATTTTCGTTCATAACTCTGTTAATATTGCTTATTTTTGAATGAATTTCACACAGCATGTATAAAATTAAAAGCGCTTTCCAATTATGATATTTTCCGATCGCATTGTTAGTTTTTCGGGAAATTTATGAAAAACGAATTGTTATTGTTGTTATGAGTGGCTTACTTCATCTAGTACCGGATAGAGGGCCTCATCATAATTACAGATTGCTTTATCAAATATCCGGGGCGAGCACCTTACATATTTGCAATGTTGTCAAACCTCTTTTTTATGATTTAAAACCACACCTTGGGTTTTTTATAAATAGATGGCCACCTATTTGTGTTTATAAAATTTCGAGTATTTATAAGCTTTTTTCTTTTGATTGAAAATAAAAATATTAGACGTCCCTACTTGTTTAGAATGTCTTTTTTTTTTTAAAAAAAGAGAAAAATAAAATCCCTCAAACAAGTAAGATGAATATATGACCGTAACTGCGTTGAAAACCTGGAATAAATACTGATAATTACCAAAAATTAAAAACCCAAACATTCAATAATGAAAAAGAAATGGCATTATCGCACCATTTACTGGGTAAAGAAATAGATAGATAGATAGGGTTAAAAAAAAGAATAAATTGATTTTTTTAAAGATTTTATTAGGAGGCACTATATTAATATTTATTATAAGGGATTGTAATTATCGTGTAAGGATTAGAGGGGGAGCGAAGAAAATTTTATTAAAAATTAAAATATATATTCTCAAAACAAAATAAAATAATAAATAATAAAAAATTCAAAAAAAAAACAATTCTAACAAAAAAAAACAATTATTTACAATTAAAAAAAATAACAAAAAAAATCAATTCTAAAAAAACAATTATAAAAAAATAAAAAAAAAGTAATTCAAAAAAAATAAATAAAAAAATTCCAGGTTTTCAACGCAGTTACGGTCATATATTCATCTTACTTGTTTGAGGGATTTTATTTTTCTCTTTTTTAAAAAAAAAGACATTCTAAACAAGTAGGGACGTCTAATATTTTTATTTTCAATCAAAAGAAAAAAGCTTATAAATACTCGAAATTTTATAAACACAAATAGGTGGCCATCTATTTATAAAAAACCCAAGGTGTGGTTTTAAATCATAAAAAAGAGGTTTGACAACATTGCAAATATGTAAGGTGCTCGCCCCGGATATTTGATAAAGCAATCTGTAATTATGATGAGGCCCTTTATCCGGTACTAGATGAAGTAAGCCACTCATAACAACAACAACAATTCGTTTTTCATAAATTTCCCGAAAAACTAACAATGCGATCGGAAAATATCATAATTGGAAAGCGATTTTAATTTTATACATGCTGTGTGAAATTCATTCAAAAATAAGCAATATTAACAGAGTTGAGGCCCTCTATCCGATACTAGATGAAGTAAGCCACTCATAACAACAACAACAATTCGTTTTTCATAAATTTCCCGAAAAACTAACAATGCGATCGGAAAATATTATAATTGGAAAGCGCTTTTAATTTTATACATGCTCTGTGAAATTCATTCAAAAATAAGCAATATTGGCAGAGTTATGAATGAAAATATAAAAAAAAAACATGCTTCCGGTTTTTCTTTTGTAATTCTGGACTACGTTCGAATTTCCAAAAACCTAATAATTCACGACAACAACGACGAAATGCCCTTTCAAATGCCGTTTACAGCATCAAAATCCATTGAAAAATGCACGAAATTTTTACTTTGAAAATTATCTTTAAAACTAGCTTTTCTGACGGTTGTCCTTAATATCACGTTTTAAAGAAAAAACAGCAGGTGGATCCATTTGTAACAACGATTATAAAAATTATAATTACAAAGACAAAATTGAAAAACTCAAAAAATACAAATACAAATATTAAACGACGAATATAAATACAATAATACAGAAAAAAATCTGTACAAAAACAAAAAACAAAAGAGAAATTAATTAAAATAATGTTCAAATCGACCTTCTCTGTGAGATAATACGTGAGTCGATGATAAAAACAATGCCTCACGTTTGATAACATTTGTGGGCTGATTGAATTCATTAAATTAAGAATCTTTTCTCTTAATTCGTCTAAATTCGCAGCATTTTGCTCTAGGAAGCCATAAATTTTATTTTTTACATATCCCTATAAAAAATAATCGTTTGGTGCTAGATCAGGGGATCTAGCAGACCAAATCCCCTCTTATATAATAACCAGTTATTGAAAATTGTGTGCAAATATTCGATAATAGCAGAACTGATATGTGCTGGGCAACCATCCTGCTGAAACCAAATTTGCCATAAGTTTATATTGGGGATTTGCTGCAATGATGGTAAGACATTTTCTCGGAACAGTGTGAGGTATTTACTAGTAGTCAAATCACCGTCAATGAAGAATGGACCAATTAAGTGATCACTTAATATGCCGGCCCATACATTAAGTTTCTGGGGATATAGTGAATGATAATCGTAAGTCAAATGTAAATTTTCTGGGGACCAATATCGTGTCATTTGTGGAGTGTGGCGACCATGTAATGGGAAAGTCGACTCATCCGCAAATAAAATATTTTTTATAAAGTTTGGATCTTCGTTCGCCTTTCTCATTATATTTTCACAGAATTGCATAAGTGCAATATAATCTTCCGGGAAAATTTCATTTGATTTTTATAACGTGTAAGACTTGTATTTATATTTTTTTAAAATATAAATACTTGCGATAGTGTTATCTCCAATTGATCGGCAATATCGTTACATGACCGTCTAGGATTTTCCTCAACACTAGCGCATACCATAATTTCTTTGGCTTCCTGTTTAGGTTTCGGAGTTTTAACAATTTTATGGTTTTTGGGGAGTAGGCAGAAATGTTTTTCTAAATTATGGATGACTCGTCGTATTGTCTTCAGAGAAGGAGTAGGCCGATTTGGAAAATGGTCCGAAATTAATTGTTGGATCTGCCTAAACGAGTAATGGCCATAATACCATTTGACCATTTGTAGTCTTGCTTTTCCTGTGTAAACGTCCATCGTTTGAGTTTATAATTAATGGGAATTTTAAATTTACAAGTAATTATTAAAAATGGAATGATCTGAAAATGACAAAAAACGAATAAAATCGACAAATTGTGTTGTAATAATTAGTGTTAGGATCTACAGTTTCGCCATAAGTATTTCAACGCGTTGAACCTACCATTGGCGTAGTTGTTCTATAATTCTAATTAAATAACTTCTTGTATGTTGTAAGCTATCGGAGACGAAAAATCATTATTATTTACAAATTATAATCTGAAATAATAATTAAAATATTAAATTACATTAAAATATTTTAAATTTCTTTACGTACAAATCATATGTTTATTAACCCAAACGAGTTACTATAAGAGGATTCAGGAGGGGGAACCCATTCCATTGAAATTTACAGTACAATCAAACGCTTGCGTTTTACGAATGACGTTGATCGATCATGCGGATATTTTAAATGGTCTACTGTTTTTCAACATTCTGCTGCTATCGTTATAGAGCAACTCGTTTTGTTGGCGACGAAAACACTCGATTAAAACAGAAAATAACATTCCGCTCTACTCGAATTTGTTAGGAGAGTAGATTTTGGCCGGCACGCTCTACGGTGCCAAATCCTATCTCTAGTAATAATGCAATCTTACCTTACGGAGACAGTTGTACAAAAATCGACGAATAACAAAATTAAAAATCTTTTTTTTGTAAATAAATAAAATCAATATTTATGCAAAAATCCACGAATAAACGAGATTGAAAATCTCTTTTTTATAAATGAAATCAATACTTGAGAAAATTCACAAACAATCAAAAGGGTGATCTACGAATGTTCAAAAACAGAAAAAAATTAATAAAATCTTCAAATTGTATTGTACTAATGCAATCTTACCTTCGATGAACAACGAGGAGAAGTATTTTGAAAAACGAATATATAATCAAAAACATGACCACCAGATATCACATTTCAAAATTGTCTAATTAATAAGCTGAACCAAGCTTTAAACAGTAACAAAAATAAATAATAAAGGGAAGAAGTACAGAGAAGACACTTGGGTACTTTTCATACCAGCTTCTTCTGACAGAATGCCAAATGGAAATTGCAACAAAATACACCCGATTTAACATGTGTTTTTCGTATTCATCACAAAGGTATTTACAATGCTTCGGAATGTTCTATGATATAACCTAGACGCACAAATTTTCCTGCATCTTTATTACTCTTTACAATATTAACAGCGATGTAATAGCCAGTATTACTATGGTGTGATTTAGGTATTCAGACCCGTATTTACCATCACATTTTCAATTTTACTAACGGAAACTTTGCATTGTAAACCTTGAAATTGTCACACCAATTCGCTTAAAGAAATCCTTAGATTTTTGTCATGATTAGAATAAATGCACTAAATTCAAAAAACAATTTGATACAACTAAAGTCGGTATTGTGTAGGTCTTATGGATCCATTACCAGTACAACTAACAATGAAACTCAGAAATTCATAAACACTTAAATAATATTAAAATTTTTAATTGCTTAAATAATAGTAGTAAATTAAAGCGACAAATCTACTAAAGGAGGTTGCTGACCTACAACATTGTTCTGGCTACCCAGAGTAAAGAGGTGCAAATTTAGACGAAATAAGAGAAAATATTCTTAATTTGATGAATTCAATTAGCCCACAAATGTTATCAAACGTTAGGCATGGTTTTTATTATCGACTCAGGTATTGTCTCACAGAGAGAGGAGGTCGATTTGAGCATTATTCAAATTAATTTCTCTTTTGTTTTTTGTTTTTGTACAGATTTTTTCTGTATTATTGTATTTGTATTTTTTGTTTTTTTTTTCAATTTTCTCATTGTAATTATAATTTTTATAATCGTTGTTACAAATGGATCTACCTGTTGTTTTTTTTTTTTTAAACGTGATATTAAGTTTGTTTTTTTTTCATGTTTTTATTTATTATGAAAATGTATTTATTATATTCAATTTTTAATAATTATCTGTTGTTTTTCGTTATCTTTTGCCACCTTATAGCTGAGAGGACAATCGTTTTAATGAAATAAAAATAATAATAACTGCAATGAAAGAAATAATAGTTTGAAAATTCAGGTATGAAATTAAAAAAAAGTTCTACACACATGGAGAATTTCAACCCTTTAGCTTTTGATCGAACATACCACACTGCTAAATCTATTCTCTGAAAATTGTCTGTATTATAACAATTTAAAGATTTTTTTTTATCTGGCTTGTTTTGTACATCGCTCTATCTTTGTTCAACATTAGCAAATCGCTACGGGTCCACTAATTTTACAATTTAATCAACATGCGCCTGACAAAGATATTATTAAGATATTAAAGTTCTTTTTACAGTTTCTGTTTTTTTGGAAACTAGGTGAAGTTTTTTCCTTTATTTTTGTTTCTAATTCATATTTATATGGTGAATCCGTAATTACTACCGTTTTTCCTCGATTTTTAGAGGTTCGTTTAGTTACAGTAGATTTTAGTGACGGCATAATATTTTCGGGCGTTATAATAAACGTGACTTTTTTACTACTGGAGGGTCCGGGATCAGTATCTTTTGTCTCACAATGCGCATTTAGTGTTTCATTGGTATGCTGATTTTCTCTGGAATTACCATTTTCGTCAACAGCTGGTGAAGTAAATCTGTCGGAAATTTTGCTTTCTCGTAATGGTTCCTCAGATGATATTTGTAAAGGTTGCTTATCTTGATGTGAATATACTGGCAATGAATCTGCGTGTTCAAAAGAACTATTTGAAGGAGTTTCAATATCCGTTACAAATTCAGCAAGAAAATCGTTTTCGGAAAATATGTCTCGGGTTTATAGGCCATATTCCGGTGGATTTAAAACCGTTTATAGAAGTTGACATAGTTGCAGCCTTGTAAAATGCTTCGGCAAATAATCGTGCTATATCATCCTGCGAGACTACTCTTCCATGGTGAAGTAGAAGTCATTTGTTTAACTCCTCGGAGTAGTAAGTACTTAGCGGCTTCATAAAAGCTACATCAAGGGGCTGAAGTCGACGAATGGATTTCCACTCAATTTTATTCGAGAAAATCAACATTTTTTACAAAAATAATCGGCCAATAGAAATGTAGAAATCATGGAAAAAGAAATTCCAACATGAGCTAGAAACTGTAGAATGCTTAAAAGATTTATGACACGAGTTTTTTATACTATTTTTTCTGTTTTGCCGATTTTGTGCCCTTTTTTACAAAAAAGTTTGAGTTATAAAATTTAGGAAATTTGGTGGGAGTTAGTGTTATTGATATAACAGTTGAACATTTGAAATTTAATGTATATTTTGTTTAGTATTTTTGACAGTTGTCAATAACAACGAAAACGTTACCAACCTCAAGAAAAAAAAATTACTACATTTTCTTTTATTTCACAGTGTATCGAAAAGTACTCATTTAGATGCACTAGCGAGTTGAATAATATCGCTATTATTGACACAAAACAGAAAAAATATATTATATCACAATATAATAATATAATTTCATACAATAATATAACACAAACGTCATTTTGACAGTTGAGTTAAATAATCTATGTATGTATAAGTTTTTTACCTATGGAATAATATTGGATTGTTATTTGACGTATACCGTCAAAATACATCACTTTTACCAGCATATGTGGAAAAATAAAACGATATCTTGAATTTTGCACGACAATGTTAAGAAAACCATACACATTGTCAACAATATTGTTGCTATTGGAAGAATTTCACCAATTATTTAGACGACCGATTTTTTCATAGATACCGATATTTAATAATTTACTGTGAAAATTAGATAATCATGTAGCAGAGGTTTCCAATTTAACTGTGGTCAAAATGATAGACAGAAAATCAATGACAATACTAGATATATAGTCGAAGTAAAAATCACATGCAATCATTAAATCAAACGATAAATTCTCTCTCTGATCATTATTCCGTCTTCTCAAACTAAATCATCAGGTGATGCACCAAGAAGTCCTTGTTCTCCTGAAATTCCAATCCACTTTTCTGTTCAAACACCTTTTTTGCTCCTTCTTCGAATCTGTTACCATAATCTATGGATTTCGATCGAATATTGTTACTATAATCTGGCCTCAGAATTTGTTCCACAGTACTCTTTGTATCTGTTGACATTGGCATTTTACAAATCTTCCCAAAATTACTAGCCGTAAGTCGATGTTATCGCTCAAACCTCCATCGTTTGTTAATATGCTGTTTTGTTGTGTTTTTTTGAGTCTCATATACATCGCAATTCGAAATTTGGCGAAGATGGATTTCTTTCGCCGCCTGCAATTGTTCATTGTCCATAGCTGGTATAATATTTCGCAATTCTTCATCACCGTATCTTCATCGACGTTTCCGTTGACTCTTCCTTATCATTTCCACTAAATTACTATTGCCTTCGAAGAAAGACGATGTCACTTCCCCGACGTTTCATACATGTTGTTCATACATGCGATCATCTTTGGTACAAACGATTTGCTTTTATTGTTATTAATAACAGCTGCATAACATCGACCTTCGTATCCGCCTCTATGTGTAAGATTAATTTGTTTCCCATCGACCGTTTTGTTCAGCATCGCGTTAAATGATTCTGCTGGATTATTATCCACATTACACAGCAAACTAGATGTGAGTTTTGCAATATTTTGCACGGTTCTATTAAAAGATTCGTACGTCGAAGTTCTGGTGAAAGTTTCCCAATGGTCGTAGTCAATTTAGCCGACTTATGTACAAAAATAGGGTTGAAAGTGTTTATGAATACCAAAGATATGACGTGGCCTATTCAAAATTTCGTTTCTCAAATTTTCTGTTTTTTCTAACAGTGTGACATTTTGATTTTTTCGATACATCGTAGCGCGCATCACCGCATTTCTGAATTTCATGATTTTTTGCTGTAAAAAGCTGTTGTCCTCGCAAATATTTGGTACACTCCCTAATTTTATTACAATATCTTTTAAGAAGATGGTTGCGACTTTCAATTTTTTCAATTATTAAATTCGGTGCCATATGGATTCTCTTTACACAAATTGGTGTAGACGCTACTATCACCTTCGCCAATTAACGATTCATATCGCAAATTCTGCATCTGTATTGAGTTTTTGAAACCTTCAACAAGTATATCGCTTTATATTTGTTGAAGATCCGTTGAGATTTCTAAAACAATTATGGGGCTTTTCGGTATTGTTTCTCTTATTCACGTCACACGCTGCACAATACTTATTTCTTATTCCCACATATAAAACTTTGTTCGTGCACCAATAATACACGTAATACCTGATGAAGCCACATCGAAAGTTTGTGTGTCAAATTTTTTGCTGCCCCGTTAAAAAATAAGGCATGTTTATTCAGCGCCGGACTAAGGTAGTTTCGCGTCCCGGGCTAGCCCTTGTGTAGCGCCCCTAAATTTATTTCATACTAATATATAATAGTTACTGTATAATTATAAGTGTTTTTTTCAAATTGTTAATCATTGCAAATCTTTAATATCTACCTATATATTCCCTCTGTAACTTTACATAGAAAAGCCATACAAACAAAAATTACACTCGAAATTTTATTATTTGTTATTTTTCCTTGATTTTAAATCTGTGAAAGCCTTTATTCTTTCACTAATGTCTATTTTCTGAAAAACAGCATTTTCGATAGACAATAAGGCTAAAGAATTCGACCTTTCATTTCTCATTGTCGATCGCATATGTATATTTTGATAAGTTTTAATTTGCTGAGACTCCTTTCAGCTGCCACTACTGTTATAGGAATTGTCTGCAAAATTCTCAACGTAACCCACGTATTTGGAACTGAATTCTGCAAATTGTTGGCTTTTAAAAACTAAAGTTTCTAACGGTGAACTAACGTTTTTGGGAAGTAAACTGTTTATAGATTCAATTTCTTCAAAGAGTTTATTTCCATCAATGTCAGCACTGTTTTCGTCATTAAGAATTAAAGGCAAATCCATACAATGTTTTCTTAGTTCGTTTAAATCACCTATTTTTCTCAAATCGAAGAGAAAACCCCAATTTTCTTCATACGTGTTTATTTGTTCAACTCTCTCTTCAAGAGATGTTAATATTGTGTCTAAAATTACATTGAATATAGTTATCCTAAGCTTTGTTTTCTCATCAACAGACACAATATTGTCTTCGGTTTTGTAATTGAATAACTTCTTTTTACGAAGTATTCTTGTTTCAACAAGAATTGGTTCGGTTCCCAAAAGTTTTGCTAAAATCAAGTCCCGGCTGAATATTTAAACCACAAATATCACCTGTTATTTACGACAATCAGCTATTACGAGCTTTTTTATGGGCGTACTGGGCGCTGGAGCTAACCCAACAAGGGGCCCTGTTGACACCACCACTAACGGGACTGTTTATCACTTGCTTCGGTAGTGGTGTTAAATTCTTTTTTTAAGTCATGTGTTCCTTATTTCCTGTCCTACGTCACCCTTCCTCCTTTCGGAGATTAGGTGTTCGTACGTTCTCCTTCCATCTTTAACCGAAGAACTTCTTTAATGAAGTTGCTCACCAACATCCAATTATTTCTACTTTTAAGCAAAATATTTACGATATTATTCCGATCAACACTTTGTTTTAGTTTCAATTCTAGACTTAACCTCTGACGAGTGAAACGAGGGCATATAAAGAAGGTATGATAAGGGTCTTCAACCGTATTGTCACATTCTCTGCAATTACTGTTATCTTTCTTTTTTATTCTGTTTAGATACAACTCATAAGATCCATGGCCACTCAAAAACTGGGAAATAAAAGCTATTACGACCTGATTCAGTTGGTCCCTTCAATGTCGTTATAACCGATTTCTACTGTATTAATACAGCCCGATCCAAGAATCTGGAGAGTAGCTGTAACTTTTTTATTTATTGATAGAATTGAATAATTTTAACAAGAACCTGAAGGGGAACACTTAGGTTACCTGTTGTAGGTGGAAGCACCCTTCTGCGATAATTATAAATTGAGAAAATTGATGTCAACTTTCGAAAATTACGTAATATTCGATGAAAATTTCTTATCCATTAAAATTCAAAATCAGCTAAATACGAAAATAATATCTATTTTTTGAAAAATCAATTAACCTTTGCCAGAAAAAATCCAAAAATTTGTGAATTATTCGAAGGGGTGATTGAACTGCTCTACAAATCTAGGCCAGGGAATCCCTTGCCCTACCAGCAATAAATTTAAAATGATAATATTTGAAGGATCACACCATTTGGGCAGTTCTACACACTGAACATCTGTTTTTGTGTTATTCTTCTGCCTGTGTCGTCTCTGTTTCTTTTATTTTTTCGAACCTCCAACAGGCAACCCAAGTGTTCCCCCTTTCAAGTTCTTGTTAAAATCATTCAATTCTATCAATAAATAAAAAAGTTACAGCTACTCTCCATAGATTCTTGGATCGGGCTGTATATATTCATTACCATCAGGTTTCAGTTTAGTCGGTTTGATATTCATCAATTTGGACTTCATTTCATTCTCATATGCATCCAATGAAAAATGTTTGATACAAATTCTAGCATTCGAATCCATTCTTTTCTAATTTTCTCATCGCTTGGAAATTGGTAGAAGGATATTTTTTTCACCTCTTTTTTTAGCTTGCAGAGCTTTGCTTTTACACACTGCTACTGCGCAGATGGTTCCAGTCATCTAAAAATTGTAAAAATTATTATCGAAGAATACATTAACTTTTCATTCACCTTGGTACTTGGTAACTTTTTTATGAGCACTGTATGAGGAATTATGAATATATCACTAAACCTCAACGAATAACAAGTATTTGATTCTCATTAAATGTTTACTTAATACACTATCTGAAGTTGCACTACTCACGTCCTAATTAACCACTTTAGCGAGTTGCTTGCTCTTTTCGCGGGGTCACCACTTTAGCGGTTGCTAATTTGTTTATTTGTTTTTTGATATCTGTTGGTGTGGTGGTTGCTGTTGTGGTTGTTGTTTGGCGTGGTATACCGTAGCGGCTAATCTCGTTTGTCGTTGGAGCTTGGACTGCTGTCTCTGTGGTCGCTTGTTGCAGTGGGATAGCTTCAGGCCATCTGGTGTAGTTGTAGCCGTTGGATTGCGGTAGCAGTCCGACGATATCCATGTGGATGTCAGCAAAACGCTCGTCGGACACGTCGATCGGCTTAACTGAACGAACCATTTGAGGGTTTTTGCGGCCAAAATGGTGGTACTTTCACGCTGACTCGGTCCACTGTTGGCTGCGGCGTGGTTAGGTTTTCCAGTTGGTTTGGATTTGTTGGTGTTGCTATGTTCCAGCTCGTTTACGTACCTTTTCTTTGTTTGTAGCACGTAGTCGCGACGCGTTTTCGCACGCGAAATCGCTCAATCTCCGGATTTCCTCTTCACTTATTCTGACTTCTAATCTTATTCAAAATTAAACGAATTCACAAAAGTTCAATCACTTGTTGAAAGATATGACATAACACACAGTTACAAATGCAAGAAAAACAAATGCAACGGATGCAATTATGGCAATAAAGTTTTGGTGCTGTGTTGGGCATACTGGATGGCGCGTTCCCCCCTACTTCTATCCCATTCTTTCAAAGTTTGTAGGCAACCTACTATACAGTGCCCGCCACCTTGTAGTCAAACCACCCAAAACTCCTATTAATTGTCGAGTGATTGGAAACAAATTTTGAGGATTTATAGGGGAGTCCCTAGTGCACATTTCAGTGAAAGTTGGACCCTATAGCTCGTTGGGAAATTGGGGAAAAAGTGATTTTTGTCGAAAATCTCAAAATTTTCGCCAATTAGTTTTTTACATAAATGGACTCAGGATGACTTGAGGATTCTTGGAAAACTGTTATTTTCAGTTTTCTGGCACTGTATTCTGCAAAAAATTGAAAAACCGGTTTCTCGTACATCGATCGTAAATGTGATCAGTTATTCGCCTCCCAGTTGTTCAATTCTTATCTTAATGGGTGTTCATGTTATCGTATTTGTTTACTTAAGAAAAACTGCTTGACATTCGATCCTCTAAAGAAAGAAAATTAAGCCACTGTTTTATTTTCAATTTGCAGTTGAAAAGAGAGCGACACCATAAATTTAAGGGTGAAAAAAAAAGAATGATAATGCTAATACTAATATTAATAATAAAGCTACCGTAGTACTACCTCATTACTCAAGATAAGTTGATACAAATCGGCACTTTTGAGTAACAATGTTGGGGATAGTTCAATAGATCGTTTAGAATTTCTCGTAAAAATTTCGTTTGAAATAGCTGTAACAGCACAAAGATCTGTTTACAATTATTACGGTGATTCTTCCCTTCTTTTCTATTGTTTATTTTTATTGCAATTTTTAGACTTTGTATCAACTTACTAGTAAAAACAATCGTGTACTATCGATATGTCACCTACTAGAACCACAAATAATATTCGTTTGTGTTTAACCGATGGGGCATCGGAAATGCACTTTTCGTTAAAAAATAACGAGATCTAAATTCTATCTTTATTTCATTAAATTCCTTTATCTCGTTTGTCCCGAAGAAAAAAAAATAAACATGTGTCGACAATTATTTATTGTTAGGGTCATGTATTGTAGGCTTGTTTTTCTTTAAATAAATAAACATTAAGAGACTACACCAGTGGTTTTCAAACGTTCTGGAAGTGCCGACCATGTAAATTATTTATTAATTTATTAAGGACCCTTCATTTTTCACCAAGGACACATTTCTTACATTGTGGATATGGAATATTTCACTTTGATCTTGTTAAATCGATTTGCGGATTAAAAGAATTTACCAGATCGACTGTTGAGAAACACTGGTTTAAAACTTGATACAAAACTACTGTTACCGACAAAGGGAGGCGAGCGACTTTTGCATTTCAATTTATTCACGGCCAAGCTCAGATCGTACCTTTTTTAATTTTTTTCGACGTCTTAACGGCAAATTGCAAAAACCAAAATGTTACGAATGTATCGCATTAATTCAACACTTTTAATGTGTGAAAAACCCTCTTGCCTATTGTTGTGTATTCAAAAGTGAGATTTGATATCACTCATTTCCCAATGAGCTACATGGTCCAACTTGCACTGAAATGTGCACCAGGGACCCCCCTATAAATCCTTAAAATTTGTTTCCAATCACTCGACAATTAATAGGAGTTTTGGGCGGTTTGGCTACAAAGTGGCGGGCAGTGTATAGGAACCTTGGTCTATTTGGACAAGTCTAGATAGGGCCAGGATAGGCCAGTCTAGATTACTGCGCATGCGTTAGAGCTTTTTTAATTAAAAAATAAAATTAACAGACTTTATTTAAAATAAAATTGTTTACAATGAAAATACATTTTTTTATTTTTATTAATTCTTTTCTTGACTTTCAGTTCTTAAAATAAAGCTTTTACAATTCTTTGCATAAATCAATTCTTTCTTTCGCTTCTTGTGGTTCGCCAATCACAAATTCCTCCGTTCCATTCTTTTTAATTAAAAACATCATTTTTTACTTGAAATTTATTTCTTGAAAAAAAAATAAATAAAAATAAATACACTAGAGAAAAACATAAAATAAATAATCTGT
This sequence comes from Mylabris phalerata, assembly GCA_020740385.1. Classification (NCBI taxonomy): domain Eukaryota; kingdom Metazoa; phylum Arthropoda; class Insecta; order Coleoptera; family Meloidae; genus Mylabris; species Mylabris phalerata. The sequence continues at coordinate 317,198 of JAJEOX010000299.1, read as the reverse complement.
TACCGTTAATTTTTACAATGATAACTTTAATTGATTCATCTTCACTGTGTACCTTTCTTTCAAACCTATTTTCTTCAATTTTAAATGTTAATTTCAAAATTTTCGATTCTTTTTCATAAATTAAATCACTAATTTTTGTTGATTATAATTTTTGTTATAATTAATTAAAAAGGCTCTTTTAGTTCTTTTTTCGATTGGTTTTTTGAATGTTTTTCCAAGCATTACTACGGTTTGAATGTTTTGTTTTGAACTTGCCATTTTTTTTGTATTTATTCTTGGTTTACTCGACAAAATCAAATTAATTACTAAAAATATTACATTCAAATATTCCTTGCAATTTCGTCGACATTAGCCTTCTTTCGCGTATAACATCAGAGGTTCTTCTTTCTTCAGTTTAAGCTGCTTGATCTTTAACCAATTAATTTTCTTTTCTACTAAAGCACATCATAAACATATTAAGTTTAAGACAAGATCCTACCTCTTGTGCTCCTCTACCTGCTTCTCCTTCAACTCAAATCATACAATTTCCTTTGTTTTCTTTTGTAGCGTGGACACCTAAATTATAAACCCACAACTGTCTTGTAGAAAATTATATTTGTATTGTATAAAGTGAGTGATTCGATACTCTTTACTCTTTTGTCGTTCTTCATTTTTGACCTAGCAATAGTAGCAAGATTGTGATGTTCTTCTAGTTTTAGCTTTAACTGAACAATCGTAGCGTCTGATGTTTCATTTTTCATTTTTGCATTAATGTTGTCACAAATGTTACATGTTTTTAAGGCATTTAAAGTGCAAATTGAAGTTATCATAAAAAATTCTTTAATACTGCGCTAATGAAACATTTATATCAGAATTGTCTGATATATATAAATTATAAATCTTTTGTAAGTTAAGTTCAAATGACAGATATTGTCGATTTCCAGACGTGGATTCTCTGTAATAGTGGGGTCTGTATTTAGGTAGTTTTTCTATTTGTGAAATTACAGAATTATAAGTTTGCTCATTTTGTCAAGAAAAGAGTTAGAACGTAATTTAACCAAAGCAGTATTTATACGTTTGGTTGACAACCCAAAAGTTACTGCAAATATATTTCGGCAAACTTGTGTTTTTTAAATAAAATACTGTTTGCTGAACTGCCTATTTCTTTGACTCCTTCCTCAGGTGTTATAAAGTTATGGCATTTTTTTGTACAATTGCAATCATAAGCAACAAACGTTTTACCTTCCGTTTGTTTACCTCTCACGGTAATATAAGGTTTGTTAGAATTTTTAAATTTTTTTCTGATATGACGATCTTGTGAAATGTATTTACGTTTGCGACCTTTTCGAGGTCTGCCCTTTTTCAAGCTCTGGAGAATTTGAATTTGAATTTGAATTACACGTTTCTTCAGGTTCATATGGAGGATCATCAGCTGAAAATTCTGGTTGATTATCAGTTGGCAAGATCACATTTTGTAAAGCATAAACTTCTCTACATAAATTATTATTATTGCAACAAATATTTTTCTTGTTATTTGTTTTTGGAGGAAATTCATCTTTCTGGATAACTGTTTCCACTACGGCATTGCCTTGTGGTGTCTCGATACTCATTTCGCTGTCATTGAAAATAATGTTGTTTTCCTCAATAGCCTCTAAATGCTTTTCGGGGTTTATTACTCTCTCTTCTAAAGGTGAACTATATAAGTTGTCCGTATTTAGTTCAGAATTTGCTAAACATACAACAGGTGAACTCACGATGTCAAAGATCTCGTCATTAAAATCAGTGTTGTTAGCCGTGTGAGTTAATTTATTTTCTTCATTATTTTTAGAATTTAGAATTCTATCTGCATTTTTCAATAATAAATTGCAGTTAGTGTCACTATCTGCCTCAAACTGAAATAAGAAAAAATTAGTAACTTACGCTCAATATTATATCGCTATTTTTAGCAGAATCAAAAAATACCTAGTTACTAAGTCTTACCTCTTTTGCTTGTTGTACTGCTAACTCAACAAGTTTAGCACTTCTTGACACATTTAGCACTATGTAATTGATGTTCACAAAACAAATAACAGTTGGTGCATACCTGTTCAATTTAATAGTTTGTGTTACAAACAAATGAAAAAAAAACACGACACTTAAACATTACCTAAAACAACAAAACGTTCTCTTGTATTACACACAACATTGCTCTAAGCTGCTTGGTTCCTTGTAACCATCCAAAAACCATTTCTTTCTTTAGCGATTCATTACGAAAAAAGGAACCAAGCGTCTAGGTACGTTATTGCACTTCAAGAAAGGCAATAATTAAATATTGTGGTCGTTCTAAACTGTTTGTTTTAACACTCCATATCTTTCTTAGATTGTCTTAATGAGGGTAATTCTAGTAATTCCCAACTTCTAAATCCAATTTGAATAGGAATATTTTTATTCATTTGATCTAAAAGATATAATTTTGATTGATCACTTGGATATACATGTTTCACTTTTAAACATAAATCTTCAATCGGTAATGATTGAATATCGGGTGTTATATTATAAAAACTCCCGCCACCACCACTATGAAAAACATCTCATTATTTTTTAATTCTAATCTGACCACAATTTTTCCCCCTTGAAAGTTAATCAAATTACCATTTTGATCTAACAATTTGACGGTTAAATTATCAATAAAGCTTTTATTCAAAACTGGTAAATATATATGATTTTTTGGTTCGATATTTATTGCATAACCTGGAGATCTACAGATGATGCAAATTCATAAATTGTATGTGATGGTCTACTATTATAAAATGATCCTGTTGTAATGTTGCAGTCAATACGAACAGATAGAACTTTGATAATTTCCACAGGTTGGTCTAATGAATGTAGTTGATTTGGTGGTAGAATTCGATTAGAGAATCCTAATAATTTCCCAATACCATTGTCTTTTGTGAAATTAATTTCAGATTTACTTTTCAATTCACTTTAATCTATTATTATTTTAATGTACAGTGACGGCTATGGTTATCTATTATTAATAACACTTTGTCCGTGATTGAACATTTAGTATGCCTGGCAAAAAGCTGAATCCATTCAAAAAAGAGGTCTTCGTTGATCCAGCTATTTTTTGAAACTCTATAGAGAACATTTGTAGAGCCATTTTTTCTAAGCTCATATTTCATTCTAGCACTTCCAAAAATGAACATGGGGGCACATATTCTCCCGCAGCATTCACTGAACAAAGAACGGTTACCAACTTTCCCCGTTCTCCACTTGTAATGGCACCACCTTGTCATTGTCCTTTACACGCCAAAATTTTTCCAGGAATGTGCACAGGAATTACACCGGTTTCGTCGGCATTGTAAATACGATTAGCAGGATAATTATAGTCTTCGAAGACTAGACAAATTAGAGAAAAATAAGTCTACTTCTTTCTTGTTGAACCTTTTTACCCTGTTCTCTCAGAGATATGGCTTTCTCAGAGATATGATAGGGTGCCTTTTCAAAAACTCATAGTACCAGTCATTACCACATATTTTTTTATCCTTGTTAAAATTATTCGCGATATTGTCGGCTGCCACATATTGAAAAGCGATCTTTTTAACTTGAAGTCTCGACATTTCATAAAACAATTTCGAGATTTTAATTATATGATTGCACAGCTCGTCCTCCTGGGCAGGGTTATAAGAACTGCATGTCTTCCCAATTTCGTATTATTTTGATCGACGGTCCTGAAGAGTAGCATAAGGTACGTGATACGTTATACATGCTTTTCTTATTCCCATAGATTTAGTTTGGACGGCGTTTATTGCTCGATTCATATCTTCTGGAGACCATGAACTCCGATCTGTTTTTCTGTTGTAAGGGAATGCGGGGGAAAATGAGCTCCCTAAGCAAATTATCTTGCCAAACATTTATTAATGAAATTTTTTCAATGCCATTCAGACACTATATAGACTGAAACGTATATTAAGGAAAATAAATATAAATCAATATAATTACATTAAAAAAATTATTGAAAAACATTTCGTGGGGCCCATTTTTCCCACAAGATTGGGAATAATGGGCCGGGTGGCCCATATTGCCCCGTCAATGGGTAACTATCAAAACAACAATATACAATGTTTAGCGGCAGAAATCACAAATAAAGGCCTGCTTTCTAGAAACGTCAGCACACACTCTATCAGCCCAGTTGCCACACTGAACGCATTTAAGCCACATGTCCCCATTTTTGCCGAACTCCCCCCACACTAGGCATAAATCTTCTTCCACAATATCCTCATCGGAATCATCTGAATTTGCTGCATGTGTTTGCGCACATCGACTATCCTCCTCATCGTCTTCTTTTGCAAAAACTACTTTCTTAACTCTAGCTACTGTCTTATTTGTTTTAATTGCCACCTTCTTTGGCTTTCTATTCGCTTTCTCGACGAAATTATCTTTATTGGGTGTGGAGGTTATTATTTCCGAGTGCTGCTTCTTTTTAGACGTTTTCTTAGTTGTAGTTTTTGCTTCTGGCAAAGGTAACAATTCTCCAAACGAACGATTATGACTGCAACCAGCTACTTGTACCAGATGTTGTGGTATCTTATTAACATGTTGTTCATCCTCTGAAGCAACATTAATGGGATCTGTGAGTATGGTCTCTCTGGGGGCCTCTTCCTCTACAGTTTGCTCGGTACGCAACTCTGCTGACAGGAAATCCTCTTCAGTAAAGACATCAGAATTAAAGGTCCTAATACCTGTTTATTCAAAACCTTTGACACCCTTTTCTGGAGTAGAAACTCGCATGTTAGCCCTGTTAAAAAGTTTAGCTATTTCAAAAAGTGTTATTTTTTGAAGGGGGTGAGATTTCTAAAATTTATTACATTCATTGTTGTAAGCCGCTTTAGATGGGCCAAAAAAAGGTCACATCTAACGGCTGCAACCTGTGTGAAGTGTGGGGAGGGATCCTAAGGAGAACAATTCCGTTCTTTTTGCAGAATTCATAGGCTTCTAAAGTGCAATGAGTGGTATGATTGTCGATTATAAGCAAGACTGGATTATCAGGAGAAGGTTTTACTGTTTTGGCGAAATGTTTCAGATATGTCACAAAAAGTTCTTCAGTGATCCACCCGTTATCAAAACATTCGTAAAGTGCACCAGCAGGGCCCTGTCTTTGCAGTTGTAGATTCATTCGTTTTCTTGGATAAATTAGCATGACTGGAACATAGTGACCTGCTGCACTGAAACTGCACACAGCAGTTACGGTTTTACCTCTCTCTGCACTGGTTATAAAACCAACTTGCTTTGCACCCTTTTGTGCTAGAACTTTGCTGGGCCTCTGAACCGTTGATATCCCGGTCTCATCTGCATTGAATGTTTCTGTAGCACTGAAGTTATATTTCTGTAATAACGATTCCAGATTGCGGAAAAATAGTTCAACTTTCTCTCGGTTGAACGCAGTGGCTCTGTTCATACTCGTAGCCCCTGGCTGTCTTAGAGAGATTGAAGGATTTCGCCTCAGAAAGCCATATAACCAATCAACACCAGTAGATTTAGTTTCTTCAGTGAAAGGATGTTTTATATTGTTTTGATGAGCGTATTTATAGGCGCATTTTCTTATTTCTGTTCTAGTTATTCCCAAAAAACATTTAGAGGGAAGAACCACACGTTCTGCTAATTCACGCTCAGCCTCTGGAGCAAAATACTGGTGGACGTCCTAGTCGCATTGGTAACGGTTTGTCGAGATGCAGGCGTCGTTGTAATCTCGTTCTGGGAATGCCAAAAGCTCTTGCCGCTCCTCTTTTAGATGTGCCATTTCTTACCGCTCCAAGAGCTTGTTCAAGAGCGGCACCACTCCAGCAAGCTCTTTGCGATGTCCTTTGATAATTGCGTGGCACCTGAAAATGTGTTTAGGTGATATCCTCAGCTGCAGCGGGGTTATATGGGCCGGTCCATTTTACCTCAGTTATGATGGTCCACATAACCCCAAAAACCAGCCCAAACTTACGAATAAGAAATTTCATGGAATTACTAAATTATTCAGTACTTACAGGTTATCTTCCAAAAGCAAAAAACTCTGGAGATTACAACCCAGTACACATTTTCGCTTGCCTGTATAGTGTCGCTGCTAATTTTGAGCTAAATTTGTGCCGGCTTTTTAAAAGACCACAACACAAAGTCACATGTGCACCAACAATAAACAAATACAACGCGGAATCTGTGTGAAACTTCGTGTCATGATAAATCTACTCGTTTACAGATGGTAGCACCATTCGGACCAATAAAAATATCCAGAAAAGTTAAAATGTGGCATGGCCTATATTACCCCGATGCCCGTTTTCCCCCACATACCCATACTTGAAAAGTATTTTTACAGCTTCTGAAAAAAAGAATAATTATTATGAATTTCGGGTAATACCAACCGGGCTCGGGTAAGACCGACCAGCTGCGGTCGGTTTTACCCGAAAATGCATGCGTTTAAAAATAAATCAGAAAAATGAGGTTATGTCTCCATGCGGTTTCTGCATAACAAATTTTCAAGCTAATAAATGTCATACAGATATAGGGGAAAAATCACTTATTTTCGGACTACTTACCTATTTTAGAACTCAAAACAGATATAACGATTCACGTGGAAATATGTTTTAACGCACAAAATTCTACAAAGCTTAATCACGGCGTCACCGGCACTTGTGCTGGACAGTCAGGCCGTATATCCATCTGCGGCGTTTCATTACACTGCAGTTGGCGCACAATTTGAAATTAAATCGCCTGGTCGATCTTACCCAGCTGGTTGGTATTCCCAATTCCCCCTAAAACAAATAGCTATCAAACACAAAAGTAAAACATAATATCTGGATAATTTACACTTTCATATGTTTACTTTAATATAAAATTTATTTTAATTACATTGTAATAAATTAATTAAATTACAATATTTGAAGCTGTAAAAAATAAAATGAAATTCAAATATGTTCAAATTAATACATACTTGAAATCAGTGACTCACCTTCAATCTTCATCTTCGTTGTCATAACTCGAATTTCTTCTATTATTGATGATAATGTAAGGTGGTGAGTTTCTTCTAAATAACTTGCCTCTGTTGACTTGAGGTAGTTGATACACTTAGCCCACAACAAATGATCAATTGAATTGATTTCTTGCTTTATTAAATCCACGACATTTGATAAATGCGAGACATTATTAATTTTTCTTAGATGGTGTTTTATTTGACTCCACAATAATTCGATTGGATTCAGAATATAATAATATGGTGGAAGCCTCAAAACGTCTCCTTTTGATCAGTAACAATCTGGAATTTGTAGGGCGTAAGACGCAACTCTGATGCCATTATGCGTTGAATCGCCGCTTTAGATTATCCCAATTGCGATTCGCGCTTCTAGATGCTAACACGAGGCTTCCGACGTACAGACGCCGCAACCAATTTGATGTTTCCAGGGATTCTTGCTGTTCTTGGACGACCCTGATGAATATCGCCAAGTGTGTTTGCAGTAGCGTACCGGTATTACTTGGGGTTTCTCCGTTATTATGCAATTCATACTGAAGTCGAAACAGCCGACGAACGCGAATGAGCGACCGATTGTCGAAATACGCGCGTGCAGAACGCGCATTGCTCTCCCGTGTAATGCATGGTGGCAACTAAAAATGTAAGGACAGATCTTGCAAACGACACCGCTCGCACGTCCTCCCTCCCGTCTTTGTTTGCACCTCGTTCACTTTTGGGATACCTTGTATTTTCCTGTGTTGGCAAAGCTATAAATTGTTGGTAACAATTCTGATAAATATAAGTAAAATTTTCCACATGTAATCATAAATATTAGTCACGTTTAACAAACACTAAAGTATATCATCCGAACCCGAAACTTCCGATTTGGATGATTTTTTGCATGACTGCTATAATTGTCGGTTCAACAACAATTAACAAGGCTCATCAGATATCCAGATAGGTATCTCATAGAGATATATGCATATTGTAATTTGCATTCCATAATTGGTTCTGCTTCTGGTTAGAGTCCTCGCTACTTATCTTCGCCATCTTATTTATGGACGAAGTCAGAGTTATTATTGATCACCACGCTTTATGTAACTTAAAAACAATTAAAGGTCCCAACAATTAAAATTACATTCATATTGATTTTAATGAATTTTTATCAATAGTTTTGATATCAGAACTACTCCGAATGCAGTTGTTTATGACATGATATTTTGTGGGTTCTTCACTCACGGTCGTTAACAATGTTTTAAATATTCTACAAATGGCTTAGTACTACATCTGATTCACATTTTAAGTAATCTAAATATGGTTTTTTTAATTTCTTCTGATGAGAGAGATCCTATTATTGCCAAATTAGAATATTTGACTGAGCTCTCCCAGAACTCTGACACTTTCTTTTGTTCATTCTTGGGGTTCTGAGTCTTGTAAGATAATATCATTTGAAAAAGATTGTGAACAAAAAACATAAGCCAACTTGTTTATCCTCCAGTTCGTTATTAGAGATCAAACAGGATACGAAATTAGGGAATAAATTCTGACTCCCTGTTATGCCCAATTCGGCCTCTGTCACTGGGTACGATGTTGATATACCGTTGATTTTGAAAGTCATGTAAACCCTCTATGAAGATGCAACAAATACCATTGATCATCTCGGCAGTGTTATATCACTTTCAGCGGACTTGTTGGCTTTTAATTTATATTCGTCTATCAATTTCTTAATTTCCGTGTAGGAAGTTTCTTTTTCTTTAGTATTTAAGGTAGTAATCTTACTAATATTAGGCCATGTAATGTGGAATAAAGACAGCATATAGGAAAGATCAGCTGCCACTTGATTGTAGGTCTTTCCTAGATTTATAACAATTGGCACGATGGGCAATTGAAATATCGGATTTTGATTACGAAATAGTTCATAGACCAGGTAGAAAACATGCAGATTGTCTTTCACGTAATCCAGTATGGACCACATCAACAGAAGCTGAAATACAAGCAGTAGACGCTATAACTATTTGCCAGCAGACGATAATCTATGAGTATATGAAGTTCAAAAATTAGACGATGAACTATTAATACTACAGATAAAACACGATTAACAACAGCAGAACATAAGACAAGGAAACTATTCCGTGTTTCAAATGGAATTCTGTACCGCATCAATCTCTTTAAGGATGGATTGAAAGATTTAGGTTCGGTTCTTCTTCCCTCAGTTAGTCTTAACACGACCTTGCCTTAAATCGACCTAAGTGTAGATTTTCCGTTCTTCTGGAACATTTGGGTGGGAGATCCAGACTTATTCTCGAGTCTAAATTAAGTCGACAAAATCGGACCCTTATTCTAGACTAAATTCAAGGTAAACGAAATATAATCAAAATTAACTATGCGTTTCTATAATAGATGATTTATTAAAATTATAAACTGTTGTATAATAATATTCAATAGTAATTAGGACATTAAACGATAATATTAAAACAATATCCACTTGTAGTGCCGAAAATAATACTAAATGATAATGATAATAACCTTTCAAAAATGTTAAAATTTCTCCACAATCTCTATTTTCATAGTAATAAAATACTGTTAAAATTATAAAGAGTAACAGTTACTGTTACAATTTTATCAGAGGAATAACAATTATAAATAATGAGGTTATGATAATAATAATATAATATTCCGACAAACAGTTTATCAATCACACCCAATCAAGAATTATTCCTACAAATATTGATGCAAAAATGTTCCAACAATTGAAATCAATTGAAAATATGCGTAATGGAAATTTCGGAAATGGTCCGCATGCATCCTTATATTCCAAGAAGGATAGAAATTTATTTGTATACAACTCTTATATTGTATGTAATAAATGTTCAAAAATCAACATGTAGGTGGTTTTAAGAGAATTTCGATATTTCGAATTATCAAATATTTTAATTGTGTTTTGTCTACTGAAAGTATGCAGCCGTAGTCGTTGGTAAAATTGATTAATCGTGTTGCGATACCCATATTTATTATTAAATTGAAAGTTTCAATTGTGGAAAAGTGGTAATGGAAAATCTATTATCACTTTTGTCTGAAAATTAAGATGACTTTGCTTTGCTGGGATTTTGTTGTCATCGAACGGCTCCAACTTATCGCCCGCGTGCTGATAATTAAAAAAAAATGGACCGATGAGGAATTCAGAAAACGATTTCGATTATCTCCTCCAAATACTCATATACGTTTAAGCATACTCTGTAAACTTGAGAGTGGTAACCGCAATTAGCATAAGTTATTCCAACAGTTCTAGCCATGAGTCTTGACCCATCTGACTTTCTTTCGGGATATAATAAACTAGCGAGTAGTTCATCGCTTAGGCGTGTAGGAATGCTGTGCTCGGTGAAACCAAGGAGTAGTAATCTATCCAAAGTGTTTCTCATTCTAGACTTCTTGACGTTTAGGATAGCTCCAAATCGTCGTTTTGCCTCGTTAGCAAACTTGCCAAAAAATGATGGATGAATATCTCTGGTATACTTTCCAATAAACCGAGTCATCTTCTTGCACTTTGATCTTTAGTGTGTTGATGTTAAAGCTTAACGCATATAATACTGTCAATAGCATTCGTGCGTTGTATATTGAATCGATTATCAGAGTTTGAAAAAAACCTGAAGCAATACCTCCATGTTGTCGCTGATACATATCTTCATTAGGAGGGAGATTAGGTGTGTGCTTTATAGCGTGACACATCCAATTGAATAACCGTGTGAGTCTCTCTGGTTCAGTGCAGGACTCGGGGTACGCTTTGGTAGGAACGTATTCGTGTTCAAAATCAATGTATGGTCTCATGATGTCATATAGATCATCGATAACTTCGAATTGTACTCGTTTGTCAAATTGTTTCCAGTCGAAAGCTAGGTAGCAAGAGGGAACTGGATCCTCAGACATTCATTTGTACATTTTGTACCATTCTCCTTTTAGGGTTTCGTAACCCCAAAGCATAGGAACATCTCTGTTAACTAAATCGTTAACTAGTAGCCATAAGAACATTGTCTCGACTTGGATCAGTAACTTGGGAGCATCAAATATCATTAGTATTTTATCGTTTTCATCAGCTTTAACAAGGTGTTACCTTCGCGTGAGCGTAATTATGATACTTAAGATCGTTTCCGTGTCTGTCGTTATACAGTCCGATTCAATAAAGTATGGACTGTAAGCTGTAAAGTCTAAAGACTCTTCTACTTTTCAATCAAATGAAAAAATGTATTCAAGAATTTGAAGGGGAACAACTAGGCTATCTATTGGAATTGGAAAAACTCTCCTACGCTATTTGGAAATCGGAAAAATCGACGTCAACTTTTGAGAATTACGCAAAATTGCATGGAAAATTCCTAAATTTAAAATTTCGAAGTTAACTGGATCCAAAATTAATGTCACCATTTTGAAAAATTAATTTCTCTTATCGAAAAAAGATTTAAAAAATTGTGAATTTTCGAAGGGGTGATTAAACTGTTTCAAAAATCTAGGTCAGAGAATCTCTTAGCCCACCAGCAATAAATTTGTAAAGCAAGAAAAGACAAAACTTGAAGGGCAGTACAATTTGGCCAATTCGCTACACTAAACATCTGTTTCTGTGTTATCTTTTCCTTCTCTGTCTTGTGTTTTATTTATTTGTTTTCAACTTGTGCATTTCTTCAAAAGTTAACCATCGACATCTGATAGAAATGAAAATTTGAATTTTTGATATTTGGATCTCGTAATTATAATACCTATTTAAGTTCGGCTTCTTTTAAATTTTCTTAAAGTTATTCTATCTCGAATTTTGAAGTTTTTCATTTGCTTGATCTTATTTGTTTTTCAAGATAAATTATCTTAGTAATTTATGGATATGTTCGAATTAAAAAGTGTTTCAAAATCTAGCTTCAATCAAAATTACCAGTACTTCATTATTTATAAAATTCTGAGAGAATCTACCCTATTTGTTTCCCAGATGCGTAGGTACGTGACTTAAGACGGAAAGCCTGTGGTCATTGGTGTGAAAAGCATTTAGTCAGAATACCTTTGGAAAATAAAATTTTATTGAAGAAATTTGCAAAATAGATTCCAAACTATTGCAGGTGTACAATTTTAATTGAGAAGTAATAAAACTAATTAAGTAGATAAAAACAATTTACAAACTTGAAAATAAATACTATAAATAAAAAATAAAACTACAACAAATATTCCACGTGTGGCCCTTGTTGTTCAAGACAGTGACGTAGTAGCAGTTTAAAATGTTGTTTTGTCCGTATTAACACTTCTGTAGATATGGCTTGAAATACATTTTTGATTTTTATCTTCAGGTCTTCTTCGTTACGTGGTTCGGTTCTAAGCACTTGCCGTTTCACATATCCCCACAAAAAAAATCGCATGAGGTCAAGTCAGGTGATCGCGCTGGCGAGGGAATTGTTCCTCCACATCCGATTCACCCTCTTTGAAATGTACGAAATGTATTGTATTCTCTGACAATTTGAGAATTGTGTGGTGGCGCTCCATCGTGCATATAAATTATATCCCGACTCTCATCCGGCGGCAGTTTATCTAAAATTTCCCGCAATTTGTTGCGCAAAAATTCCAAATATCGAGCACCAGTCAAGTGTGTATCAAAAAACACAGGTCCGAGAACTCTGTTACCCAATATTCCACCCCACACGTTCACAGCAAAACGTCTCTGATGGTCGACAGTTCTTATCCAATGTGAATTGTCTGTTGCCCAATAAAAAGTATGATGTCGACTGTAGATTGAATTACTGTGAAATGTCGCTTCATCAGAAAATAATATTTTTTGAAGTGAAATTTGCATTGATGTTGATTCCGCTTAACATAATTTGGCAAAAATTAACTCTAGCTTCATAATCTCTAGGTAGTAAATGTTGAACTGTAGACATCTTGTATGGTGTCAGGCCAAGGAATTTTCGAATTCTTCGCACTGAACTTGAACTGAAACCTGTATTTCTACCAATTGCTCTCACACTACTTGTTGACTCTTCTTCATGAGCTGTTCGAACGTTTTCGATTATTCTTTGATTGCCGGTCACGGGACGTTTTTTGATTTTCTTTGGCAGTCTCACACTTCCACTATCCTCAAAAATTAGCACAATTCGTCTAACTGTTTTTCTATTAATTGTATTTGGAGCCCATAATTGATTTAAGTGTTGAACTGTCCGCGTATAATTCTCATCACACTTATTGAAAACTTTGATAATTTGTATCCGTTGAGGAATAGTGTAGCACACCATTTTTGCAAACACAATGATGCATACTTGCTTGAAATCACCCCTCTATTTGTACTCCCGAAAAAGAAATGCCTTTTCACATCAAAGTAACAATTTTTATTACTTCTCAATTAAAATTGTACACCTGCAATAGTTTGGAATCTATTTTGCAAATTTCCTCAATAAAATTTTATTTTCCAAAGGTATTCTGACTAAATTCTTTTCACACCAATAACCACAGGCTTTCCGTCTTAAGATGGAACTTCACTCTCCGTTATTTCCGTTTTTCAAACGCGAGTTAGCGCTGTCGGCAGCTTGTATGAGGAAAAGATTTCTAACTTTCTACCGATTAAAAAACTTAGTAAAAATGATTAATATTTAGTAAACTCTACTGGTCAGTAGATGGCTCTGAGCGCAGTCGTTATTTCTCATTCCTGTCATATACCATCATGTCACTCCGATTATATATTAATACACCACGCCTCCTTTTCTTGCATATAAGATTTTAAAATGGACATCTTTTGTCGTTGCAATCGTCAATTTCTTTGTAAAAAATCTTAGATAAAACATCAAAATAAAAAATGGGCTGATATTTGACAGACGAGATATTTTATAATGAATTTCAAGAAAGTAAGACATTATTGTTGAAAAATGTATAAAAACTGACGAGTTACAATAGAAAAATTATCACAAACTGGAAATGAAAAAGAAGAAATCGAACACATGAATCGCCGAAACCAATTTTTCTCCTGGGTTGTAAATAAAGATGGATATTGTTGATATATAGAAAAAAAATTTTTTACGAAAGTTCAATTATTGTAGGACAATCATAGGGAAACGAAATGAGAAACACACAAACAAAACACATCAAAATTTAATAAAAACAAAAATTAAAAAGATCAAAAATCAAAAAAAAAATCACAAAATATTCCATCAGTCCATACTTAACTCACACCATCACCAATATTCAACCAGATTCAACTCACAATTAGCAACAAATCCAAAAAAAACACCAATTCAGATGCGCTGTAATTGCAAAAAAGACAAAAATAATAATCATAAGAACAACGGCAATAATAATAATGATAATAATAATATGGTTACCTAAAATTCCACGGTAAATGTAAACCGTTTAGGTTGTGCGCCGTAGGAGCCCCGCTGTGGCCACCCTGAAGATTGATAAGAAAAAAAAATGTACATACTTTTTAACAAACAGATTGTAGGCCTACTTACATTTTTTTTTCCAACGCGGCCACCTCTACTGCCTCCTCGACCGCCGCTAACACCACGGCCACCTCTACCACCACGGCCACCTCGACCACGACGGCCACCTCGACCATCACGGCCACCTCGACTACCACGGCCACCTTGGCCATCGCCGCCGCCACCACCTCCATCGACACTGCCACCAGAGAGATTATTTTTCGAATTATCCTCACTGGGATCACCAATAGTGCTGGTAGTACCAGGAGTGTTTTTTGGAACAGCAGTCCCGCTGGTACTACCAGCACAATCTGAAATTTTTTTTAACTCTTCTTTTAATTCAGAGACTGGAAAAATAAAGAATAACTGATGACAAATTAAAAAATAGTAATTCATGATAACTTACGTTCCATGCCTCGACCGTTGTTCATATTAAACTGAAATAAAAATGCGATTTATGGCGATTGTTTCTAGCATTATCAGACATTTCAAGAAGGGAGGGAAGTAGATGAAATTTATTATGCTGTCGATAGATATTTAGATTATCCAGTAACGAGCAAGATAAGGATGGATAAAAAGTAAAAGAATGGAAGAAACAGGCCTAACGATTGTTTATAAAATGTTGGAGACAGTAATCCGTGATTTTGTTTATTTTATGCCTTCAATCGAAATTGATAATAGATGGTGAATTTTCAACGATGGTTATCAACGAAAAAAAAGAACAATTATATTTGCAAACCAGGAATCCATTTCTCAAATATGAGACGAATTGTAATATGGGATCTTGATTGTACATTTGTATTATGTCATTTAAAAAAACACAATAATTTAGATAGACAATCTGAAATTTTTTGAAGTAGTAATCTCTATTGAAATAATTGGAAAAGGCGATAATTTTATGTAGATCTTGCGACGAATTTTTGCAGAGTTGTACTATTTTGGATGGCAACATACAGTGTGAACAAATAGCGACTCATAAACTTCATTTTTTTTTATCAAAATTTCAAAAACGCAATTTTTCCATTATTTTTGCTTGGCACAAAACGTTTTTACCGGTTGATTTACAAAAAACAATTACCTTTTGATAAATAAAAAACATGGATATTATTCCTTATTTTTTGTTCACCCTATATGAAAAACCTAAATTATACATTCTCACCTAAGTGAGAGCACCGGTAATTTACCCACAACATCCAATAGCTCAGTTGATCATCAGGTAATTGGTCAAAATACCCGCCTTCGGAAAATTGTTAGGATTGTTGAAATTGGGTTCCCCGATTAGAATTTCGTCCAAATGATCTCCAGGGGTTCTTTTTATCGCTCATGCATTAGATGTAGCCATAAAATCGTGCAACAGGCGCAATTTATCATAATTTCATTACACATATCAACAATTCTATTTGTAATAAACTGAAATAAAACAAAAATTAATTTTCGGTTTTGGAGAAACAAAAAACAAAATACATAAAATAATATACCGATAGTTTTTTTTTTTTGTTTTGGTTTTCGAGAGAAGGGGAAATCTTTAATAGACGCCAAACGAGCCGTTTGGGAGTGTGGGACTCTCCCTGGATCATCCAGGGCCTACCCACTAAAACCCCTCCTCGTTTCCTCTCCCTGTCCTGGGATCACCATTCAGCGTTCTTCAGGACAGGTATGGGCACCTTCTTCTCTTGTCAAGTTCTTCTGTCAATCTATTATTCTGAGAATTTTCGGTTCTTTCACATTATTAATTCAGTTTCTCAATAGTATTGTTATTATTATAATAATAATAATAATAATAATTATTATTATTATTATTATTATTATGATTATTATCATCATCATCATTATTTATCTTTTTATTGCAAATTATTGATCGAGATTGTTTCTTCATCGATTGTTGAGTAACTCATTGTCAGATATCTAGCATCGGACATTGTCGACATAGAAGTGCATAGATATCAAGCCTAGGCTGCAAATTTGATTTGTATTGTTTATTATTTATGAGTAACTCAGATATCTAGCATCGGAAATTGTCGACATAGAAGTGCATAGATATCAAGCCTAGGCTGCAAATTTGATTTGTATTGTTTATTATTTGAGTTACTCATTGTCAGATATCTAGTGCCAGCTCGGAAATTTAATTGAAATTATTTTGTCGACTTAGAAAGAGCCGCCTAGACATCAGGCCGATGCCACAAATTTGCTTTGTATTGTTTATAATTTGAGTTACTCATTGTCAGATATCTAGTGCCAGCTCGGAAATTTAATTGAAATTATTTTGTCGACTTAGAAAGAGCCGCCTAGACATCAGGCCGATGCCACAAATTTGCTTTGTTAGTTTATAATTTGAGTTACTCAGATTTTTAGCTCATGTCCCGTAATTTCATACTACGATTATGCCTGCTGTCGACGAGTTCAGGCCCAAAATGGTTATCGTAGAATGACTGCAATTTCGGGAGCATTAATAATAACAACAATAAATTTGTTGTCGACCTTAATTGTTTCAATGTGCATTCCCTTAGGAGTCCACACTATAAAATCACAAAATTGTCGCTTTGTCATAAATAATTGACCCTGAATCTGGTAATAGTAGTTATGATTCTTTTTTAACCGTAAACTATTACCTTCTAATTTGCAATAAAAAGTTTTAATGTGATTTGATTCCCCTAATTGGTTTTAAATGTCTGGCGGAGTAGGGACATTTAATTTCAATTATTTTATTATTACTAAGCTTAGGATTCTGTAACTACCTTTAGTTCACGCCATGGACGTTCGTGACTCCCGAATCTTACTGTAATCGCAATGATAACTAATTGTAAGTATATGGAATATAGTTACTTCAGTACGGTCGTACTTGATGTTTTTTAATGTTCAAAAATTCAACTCAAAAGAAGAAAATTGTAATCCCAACTAAGAAATATCAAATATTGCACATTAATTGAATTAAAGTTAAATATTAATTGAGTTCATATACGTTGGAGTTATATCATAATCAGGGATAAAATTTACCTTGTATAATGGATACAAATTATTTTGACAATAAAATATTAATTATCAATTATCAATCAATCAAAATATTAATTGTTTAGATAGATTTCAACGATAAAACTAACACAAAAAATTAATGAGAGTAATTTTTTTTTATCATTTGTATCTGACCGGAGATTGAGATTTTCCTCTTCTAATTTAGAAAAATATTTGATCATCAATACTAACATTTCTAATGCACGAGACTGTTTTCGTTTATAGTTTCATTTGAATCGAATAACTCGACTAACCGTTTTGTAGTTGCTTATGTTCTAAAATGTACCCCATTAAATTTTACCCACCCTGGTGAGGGTATGTTCGCCTCTCCGTGGTCTTATTAGATATTTTTGCACATATAAACACAGGTACATATGTGAAGAAATAACCATGGTCTTTGCTTTTAATCTTTTACAAATTAAATATTGTCAATTATAATTTTATTTTTAAATATTCAATTTTTTTTTAAATGTAGCTAATTTTTCGATAATTTTATTATTTTTTTCTAATCTGTATTATTTTTTTGATGTTTTAAAATTTTTTTTTCATATACATATCGTATTTAAACCTACTTGCTGCGCTTATGGAACGATAGTCTAAAACGAGTAAATATCGACCACAATGGACCCCTTGTTTGTTGTACGTGACGTCGCTTTCTTACTTTATTAACTACGTTGAATGATTGCAGTACTACAAGCACAACGAATAAACATATAATTCTACAGAGAGATCGGGTTCCAACTGCAGATCGCACACATATATTGGAGTTCGGAGCGATGACGTCAGAGCTACCGTACGGTATAAAAAATCCTAAGCTAAATTATTACCAACCAAACCATCCGGTGAGGCGGCAAGAAAACCTAGGTCTTTTTCTGCGCACACAAAAAGTCCGCACTGCACGACCGTATTTCCGGTCAACGTAGAATATTCGTTTCTGGCAACATCTTCATAAATTTTGCCATAATCCAGACTAATTCCTTTTGGAATCGTATATAAAATATTATGGACTAAATTGCCAAAATTCCGGGTTCGTTTGCAAATTTCGCCGAACTTAGACGATGTCAGACGATATTTTCTTTCGTCGAACCAGGCATCACATTTACTTTGACCTACCGTTTTTAGTTCAATTTCTTTTTGTTCCTCTGTCGAAACATTTAATAATAGGATTTGCTGCTTGATAAGGGAATCGACTTGATTTTGCGGCATATCAGGTTTATTGCAAGATAAACCATAATCTTTATCCATACTTTTATTGTCTTTTTTTGTTGCAAATTCAAATGGTGGTTTTTTATTTTTATTTCTTTTTATACGATTGTTCACCAATCGTTTCAATCGTTGATTGGGTACTTTTCGATTATTTTTAATCAACCATTCGGGACCATATTGATAGGCTAACGCGGCTCCTTTGCATCTAATATTGAAACCATTTCTTCTTCCAAAGAAGCTCGCCTTTCCACCGTTAAATTTCGCAACTTGGTGCATAAACATTTCAGCTCTATTACTAGTAGCGTTTTCGATTAGGCTGTCACTTTTAGCAGCAACCGCGCCAATTATTTGCAACAGACGCACCTTTGTCTGTACAGGACAGTTCTGATATTGTTGAATAATCTCTTGTTTACCCACTTTTAAACAATAATATGATTTGCATTGCGAATGGTTTCCAAAAACGTGATTGACAATATTTGAAATATCATCTTTCACTTCTACAGGTGACGCATTTTCTTGCTTCGCATGCCACGATATTAATTTTCTTATATTTTTTGAAATGCTACATATACGGGCATTCGTTAATAACTTTTTATTAGCGTTCGATTCCTTTGCTAGATTAAATAGATGTTTTGTAACATTCTTTGTTACGTGATTTGCACATTCAATTTTTTTAATTGATTGTGAATATGGAACCGTTTCCAAAATCTTGCTATGAACGCTTGAATCTCCATCACCAACAAAAGTGGTATACCGCAACTTGTGCATGGCTTCGCTATAAGAAAATCCTTCTTGCAAAATATCAGCTTCCATAGCTGACGACGAGCTTTCCCAATTTCTAAAACATACATGATTGGGTGTGGCGATCTCTTTCCGATTTGCCATTGCACATATCGAGCAATATTTGTTTCTAACACCCATAAACAAAATCTTATTTGTATAAGCGCCTATTATTACAGCTACTCCTGACTTAGCTGAGTAGCGGTGGCCGTAGGACCTGTGACTCCAACCACCATCAACAATAACGGATATGTTTCCAATATCCCCTGTCATTTTATTAGTATTTTGGGCATTTGCATATTCTAACTTGCCGGCTTCTTCGATTGAATCCGTCAAAGCGTCATTCCACGACTCATTGACTTTTTGCTGATAATTTAAAAAGGTATTTACACTAAAGCCGGGGATGTCGAGTGTAGACAATATCTCTTCTAGTATTGAGAACCTTTTGCCGTTGGAAATTACAGCAGAAGTGGCCAAATAGTTGACATTTCCACTATTAGAGCCACTCCTGTTAGGATTTGTTTCGAAAGAAGTAGTAAAGGCGCATTTAGTGCATTTAAAAAATAATTTTGAGTTTAAACCCATCACTACTTCTTTCTCTAAAGCTAAATATCCTAAGCCACTTACTTTGCATGAGTGACTCTCCAGTTGGCGGATGTTGGTGATGAAGCTTTGAATTTCCACCACGCGTCGGCCGGAAATTGTCTCAATAGAAGGGTCGTACTCTCCGGCAAGTCTTTTTTTCTCAACCTCTAATGTCGGTTGATCCTCCATTGGTTCTACAAAGTTGTCACCGACTGAAACTGCCTTTGATGGTCCTACTAAGTCACTTTAATTGTAACAAAATATTAGATATTACTTTGTGTTACGGCTGAGCAAAAACATTTTTACCTGGTGCTGTGTTCACTAACAATTTCCTGCGATGTGGAACTTTGTTCATCACATTTAGGAACACTGGAAAAAAATCATTGTCTTAGAAACAAAAACAAATAAAATCGAAAAAGTTGCTTTGACATTAGGGTTACATAAAAAATTACTTTTTTCCATAGTGGTAAAAAGTTGTACTTGAGGTATACCGTAAAAGAAAACACCAGTGTTTGTAGAACAAAGTAATGCAAATAAATACTTACCAACTTCTCCGGAGATTTGTACCCCGCTTAGACTTTTTCTGTAAAATTTTCGGCATTTTTCAAATTTTTAATAACACGAAAAAAACACAAAAATTTAAAAAATTCGATCACAATTGTAAATTGCAAACGATAAATGAATACAGAATCGGTCTGGTAATCTGTATATCTATCTCAATTTTTACAAATGTTTCATATGCTAGAAAGAGAAAGATTTGTCCCAGGAAGTGGGAGGAGCATAGTAATTTTTCTTTTATACCACTCTAATTGTTTTCTGGTATTACATTTAGATTTATTATATTAGCTTCGAAATTTATCCACCCAAATGTTTATTATATTTGCAGGTCTCACCTAAAAATTCATATTTTGGTCCCCTCTGTTGCAGGGTTGGTTTGTTATAATCGATAATATATGTATCATGAACTATTATTTGTTTTTTTGTATTTCCTTTTTTTTTGTTATTGTATTCTGTAAACTTCGTTTTTGAAATCGATTGTCAATTACAATTATCTTTTAGTGTTTTTCAAATGCCGACTTTGTTTTTTTTTTAACTCGATGGGGTAGGATTACTTATTAGTAGAGTTAGGATCTACAGTCGTACAATAAAAATTTCAACTGTCAAAACGTACCAGTGGCGTAATTGATTTAAAATACAAATAATCGGCAAATTACTTGTAATATATTAAACATAAAAATAATTTCTATGATTGATATTCAACAGAATTAGTAAATGAATTTAGAATTACAAATAATTTATAAATTTGTGCCTAATATTTCATTTATTTTCGAGTATAAATTGTCTGTTTATTAACCTAAACGAACTACAATGAGAAAATAATGAATCTGTTAGAATTTCGCTAAAATCAAATACCTGTGTTTTAGCGATGACGTTGCTAAGTTAAACAAATCTTTGTTATTGGTCGACTGTTTTTCTAAATTCTGTTGCTATTGATATAGAGCGCCTTGCCTTGTTGTTGTTTGTTGACGGATAAAACAACCGATTCAAAATCGAAACTTATGTGCCGCTCTTGTCAAATTTTTCAAAAATTAGATCCCCTACTGCTCCTTCTAGGGAGCAAAATCCTAACTCTACTTATTAGTCTCTTTATAAACAAAAGTCCTTGACTTTTTACACATTGCAGACAGAGTCTATTTTTATAAAAAAATGAAAAGTTGAATTTCCAGAATAATTAGTAGAACTATTTCTATTTTCACTCAATCCTAATCCAGCAATTTTCAAAATAACAGGGCAGGTGCAGTTGTGTGTCCAAATGGACACCCAGTAATCATGAATTGAACAAGGTGAAAATAAATAATACACACAGAAAATTCACGAACATTTAGAATTTTTAAAATAAAATACAAATTCCCAACAAAATAATAGGAGTTTGACTTTGTAGTGGACTCCCAGTACAAATTTGTTAAAAAATTCCCTGGAAGATAAACACATTTTTATCAGAAAAATCCTCCTACTAAAGATAGTAATCAAGTTAGACTACATAATAACGACTTTATACATATATTCGGTATGTTGCCTAATAAATTGCATTATTGTATTAATTTTTCCGAGAAAGTCATATTTTCCAACCAACAATGTTGTTCTCAAAAATAATACAGAAAGAGATAGCGTCAGCACTAACACTTCTGCACAGTAATATAAACAATTGGATATTATCACAATTGTTTATTAGTAAGGAATCAAATGTAGATATCGATATTTTATATCTTTGTCTGGCGCATGTAAATTGTAAAATTAGTGGACCTATATCGATTTGCTTATGTTGAACAAAGATCGAGCGATTTACAACAGAAACGAGATAAAAAAAATTGTCGTAATACAAATAATTGAAAGTGAATAGATTTAGCGATGTGGTATAATGTTCGATCAAAAGCTAAAGGGTTGAAATTTTCCCGATGTCTAGAACTTTTTTCTATTTTATACTTGAACATTCAAATTATAGTTATAATTTACAGAATCTTTAATTGTCCGTTCTACTGTAGAACGATTTAGATTTAGATTTAGCGAAGAGAACAGCCGTCCTAATTAAATAAAACAATAATAACTGTTTTGATGGTTTTATAGGACGGCTGCCCTCTTCGCTAAATCTTTTAATTATTTGTATTACGATAACATTTTTTTTTATTATCTTGCTTCTGTTGTTTCGAATTATCATTTTTGGTAGAATCAAAACGAATACATATACAATATTGAACTTATAAAGAATTCACCATTGTTTATTATTTTATTTATCAAGTTGACTAATGAAATTCTAGCTAGCTTATACATAGTGTAATATAAGATTATAAATACATAGTTGATTATGTACTTCGAAATTCTTTTGAAGATTTCTATTTATTTCATCTTTTTATTTCCCTAATTGAGCCTCTGAATGGCAGATGGCGCGTAGAAAGAACTTACAAAAACATCCACTTTTAGTCGAGGACGCTACTATTCAGTATAGCAAAAATTGGCCGGCATTTTCAAAATACAACTTTAAAATGCCCTTTTTAGCAATAATATTGACGTTGATGCCAAATAATTTGATTCTTATCAATGTTTAGTGTCTATGCTACGTCCTAAATTTGGTTTCAAGCGTATAGTACTGTAAATACGCGAATTCGTAATTTCGGCCTTTTTGCCAAACCTACGAGTTCAAAGTTAATCAAAAAAATAGAGAAGCTGTATAAAACCTATTTAGATGTGATTCAAAAGCCAACAAATTTTCTATCGGGTAGTTTTTGAAATAAAAAATAAAAACCTGTAAAAACCATGTTTTTTGAGGTTTTTTTCGCTTTTTTTCAAAAACTACTCGATAGAAGTTTTGTTAATTTGGCATAAACGATGCTTAGGGTAGTACTAAACTATGGTAATTTTTTCAGAATTTTTGAACTCGTGGTTTCTATTTTCACAGAGTGAAGTTCCACCTTAAGTCACGTACCTACGCATCTGGGAAACAAATAGGGTAGATTCTCTCAGAATTTTATAAATAATGAAGTACTGGTAATTTTGATTGAAGCTAGATTTTGAAACACTTTTTAATTCGAACATATCCATAAATTACTAAGATAATTTATCTTGAAAAACAAATAAGATTGAGCAAATGAAAAACTTCAAAATTCGAGATAGAATAACTTTAAGAAAATTTAAAAGAAGCCGAACTTAAATAGGTATTATAATTACGAGATCAAATATCAAAAATTCAAATTTTCATTTCTATCAGATGTCGATGGTTAACTTTTGAAGAAATGCACAAGTTGAAAACAAATAAATAAAACACAAGACAGAGAAGGAAAAGATAACACAGAAACAGATGTTTAGTGTAGCGAATTGGCCAAATTGTACTGCCCTTCAAGTTTTGCCTTTTCTTGCTTTACAAATTTATTGCTGGTGGGCTAAGAGATTCTCTGACCTAGATTTTTGAAACAGTTTAATCACCCCTTCGAAAATTCACAATTTTTTAAATCTTTTTTCGCTAAGAGAAATTAATTTTTCAAAATGGTGACATTAATTTTGGATCCAGTTAACTTCGAGATTTTAAATTTAGGAATTTTCCATGCAATTTTGCGTAATTCTCAAAAGTTGACGTCGATTTTTCCGATTTCCAAATATCATATTGGGTGTGTTAATATGACTCCGACCTTTTTTGTGAAAGTAAAACACATTGGTTTGTTTAGGAAATAAAAGAATTGTTTAGTCAAAGTATGCTCCACCTGAAGCTAGAACCTTCGCCCATCTTTCAGGCAATTTACGGATTCCTGGCTTGAAAAAGTTCTGATCTTTTGAGAGAATCCTAGTGTCCAGCCAAATTTTGATATTTTCGTGAGAGTTAAATCGCTCTCCCGTAAGATCTGACTGCATCGTCCGGAATAAGTGGTAATCCGAAGGAGCTATGTCTGGCAAATATGGCGGGTGGGGTAGCAGTTCCCAGTTCTCTCCATTTAGATATGACACCAACAATAACACCAATAATAATGTCGATATAACAATGCTAGTGTAGGTCGGTGCAACTCTACACATTTTGTATAAACAATAATATGCTGATACTTGTTCTACATCCAAAATTTAGATCATAAACATGTATCAGCAATTCCGCAATTATTAATTTTAATAACAATTAGTTTCAAAATATTCTTTCCAAAATAATTAAAAAATTCCTGTTTAATTTAAGATTAAACATTCTGCCCAGTCGGCATAAACAATTATACAATCCAAATTTTTTTTTTTTTATATTTAACATCAATGTTTGTTAACTGACCTTGGTTATGCCCTAAGATCTACTCTACTTTAACCCATCTAATAAGAAAATATCTAATTTAACACCACAAAATAATAACCCAAATTAATCCCAGAAACTCACCTAGCAATAAAAACTCAAACACCCGGTCACTCCAATCACTCTACACTAAATTCTTCATTCTTTAATTTTTTTTATTTGGTCTTTCAGTAACTTTCGTTTTTCCACCGAAAACTGTTGACTTGGTGGGGACTTGTTGTAATCAAAAAAATCCGCCCGTACTTCAGGGGCCGGCGCTCTACTAACTTCATAATATCGTTCCCTATCTTGGGGATCAGTCCCAGCACTAGCTGTTCGCTTATAGTAAGGACCAACAATGGTCTCACTATTGGCACATGCGGATGACACCTTTGCATGTGTCTTTTCAAATTTCTGTATGCCACATAATGTTTGATATTGTATGAACACACCACCAGATCATCATCATCCGAATACACCACTGAGTACATTTTTTTTTCTTTCTTTGACTTTGAGTTATCAAAAACTGAGATTGGCTTGGTTGTTTCGGTCTTTTATAACTTAGGTTTCCCCCATAAACTTTCTTTCTTCATTCATGGGTCGTTGTATACTTGTTATACTTTGAACTACCAATATTGCTTATTTTTAAAATGTTGAAATACATCGATTATGCAATATTGCTTATTGACAATTTTGAAATCCATTAATTCTTCATTCGTCAGAATTCTTGGCATCTCCAATAACTCTGGACCCTGATGATATTGTCTTCAAATTCTTCATACTTCTCTTCTGATGCTGATTTATTTGGTGTAATTTTGCTTCGTTTTCTCCAAAATTTGTGTATTGTCCAAATGACAATCACTACTATCACTATGATCATTGTCGTGACACCACTGGTTTTCATAGACTGATGACGAATTGATTTCCAGACATTTTCATGCAATTCTTGCTGTGTTGATAGTTCATCGTGAATTAATTTATTCAAATTATTATTTGGTTCATAGCCAGCTTCTTCCTTTAATTTTATTGGTTTAATATTTTTGTGAACCGTGATATTTATCTCCACTGGCTTCACATAAGCTGCTATCATGGATACTGTCCCTCGTTCAATTGTTGGGGTTAACATCTTTTGTTTTGTTTTTATTATACAGTTTGATGACACTTTCAAAATTCCTGTCCCATTTAATTTTACATCTTCTCGAGATCCATCACAAATTATTGCTATCTTTGTGGGTTTTGGTGTTATATACATCCATGTATTGGTTTTATATAACTTTTTCCAAATTAGTTGATCAGTTTTATACTTGATGATTTTGCACATTGTTTCACCTGATCTTTGATAACTCTCATCAATTCCACAGTCTGGATCATTTTCAATACTCCTGACTGCAGTTGGAGAACATAGGAATTGCGTTGGGCTCAACTGAATTCTATTCTTCAATTTCTTTTGATCCAATTCAAAATATAGTTGCGCATCATAATCAATCGCTAACATATCAATTGGTGTTTCTAATGCCCAAAAACTATTATCTTGAAATCTGGTAGGAATTGATGTCACCTTGATTACTGTATATTCTGTAACTTCAGCAATGAAAAAATATCCATAGACCTTAATTTCATTGTCATCTGTTGTTACTTTTGTTGCCATAATTGGCTGAGATAAAATTATAATCCCTGACGGTAATTTTCTATTACCCCTTTTTAGTATGTCATCAATTTCATTGGGAGATATCGATTCATATATTTGACCCACCCCTGAATGACAATCTAACAACTCACTATAAATCATTTAATCATTTAAATCATCTAAATAATTTTCTGCAATTTGGTACACGCTTAAAAATTTAAATTCAAAACATATTCATCAATTGCGCTGTACCATTTGCCCATTAGTTCAATTGCTTCCATCCCTTCATTTAGTTTTATTCGAAAATTATTCAATGTTTTGCTGATTCTTTCTTCCGTGTTATTGAACTCAGCTAATGCAGTCAGCATAAATTTTGTTTGTTGATTTGAAGTACCTATGAATTCTTGTTGATTTTTTTCTAATTTGTCGATATCTTGATAGACCTTATCATTGATTCCAAATTCAGTGGTTAAAAATTTTCCAAGCGACCCTCGTTTTTGACGAATATTGTTTATCTCCATTATTCTCTTCAATTTCCATTGTAATCGTCGACTTTGGTCGATTAGATGTTGTGTCAGCATACTACAATGAACTGTTGCTGTTAATACTTTTGCTTGATTACACAATTTCTCGACGACCATTGACCTTTACTTGATCACTCTTGATTTTTGATTTTGGAAAATTAATCTCAATCCTCTAGGTTCCTCTTTCAATGCTAGCCTGCCCTACCGATTCAATGTATAATCCTGTCTGCGGAGATAATATTGTGTAATTCGCTTGTGTCATCATAACACATGAAGATAATGTTAATAATACTATAACCAAATTGCTGACTATTGGTTTTCTTCAGATTCTTGGTTTCACTTGTTCCTGCTGTTCTTTTTTTGGAAGTGGAATAATCTTCGAAATTACTCTTTTGGTAATTGCTTTCGGATGCTGCAATTCTACTACATGCGTTACACCATGTTTATCTGGAAATGTGTTTACTACTCGTGCTAACGGTCATTTACTAGGAGCAATATTATTTTCCTTCATTAAGACTAAATCTCCATTAATGAGATTCTTCTCCCTTTGTTTCCATTTATATCTTTGCTGTAATGTAGATAAATATTCAGATGACCAGATTTTCCAAAAATTTCCTTTTATTTTTTCGATAAGTCTCCATTTCATTGACAGACCTGTATCAATTTCTGTGGTGATAGGATCCGGAGGTGTTATGATTGGTCTTCCAATTAGAAAACGACCTGGGGTCAATGCCATTATGTCATTGACATCGCTGTTTAATGCGCACAATGGTCGAGAATTTAAACACGCTTCAATTTGTTGAAGTAATGTGGAAAATTTTTCATATGTCAGCAGCGACTCTCCAATTATTCTTTTTAAATGACCCTTCATTGACTTCACTCCAGTTTCCCAAATTCCTCCAAAGTGAGGAGCTGCCGGCAGGATGAAATGCCATTGTGTACCAATAGTTGTTACACAAACTTGAAATTGATCATCTTTCAACAATTTGGCAACTTTTTTTGGAAAATTCGATCAGCGCCTACAAATGTTGTGCCATTGTCACTCTTCTCGAGATGAATCTCTTGAATGCTGCAATGAATGCCTCTGACGACATATCACTAACTAATTCCAAGTGTATTGCCTTGGTTGATAAACATACGAATAATGCTATGTATCCTTTGTGAAACTTGTTGCCTCTTCCCTTAGATGCTTTAATCTGAACTGCTCCTGCATAATCAACTTCAATGTGAGTAAATGGAGATGATATTGTTACCCAAGCACTTGGTAATTCACCTATTAATTGTTGCTGACTTTCTTTTTTGTGACGAACACATGCGACACATTGGCGAATTATTTACTTTACTGCCCTTTTTCCATTGGGAATCCAGTATTTTCTTCTTATGTACGCCAATGTAATCTATATTTCACCATGTAATGTTTGTTGATGAGACTTTCTTATAATTAACTTAAGGTAACTTTCATACGGTATTATGATCGGATATTTTTCATTTTAGTTGAGATTGGAGTTTGCTAATCTTCCGCCAACTCTTAAGGTTCCATCAGAATCAATGGATTGATTTAATGAAGATAACTTACCATTTTTCTTTGGATATTTCTTTGTTTATAATTCTCTTAAATCTTCACTTAATTCAATTTGTTGAACCAAGATTATCATCTTGTTTAGAGCATCATTCATTTCCTTTACAGTTAATGTGCCCTTGTTTTCCGTTTTTCAACCAAAGCATGCTATGCTATAATTCGCAGTACTTGCGTTAATGACGAAAATCGCTGTGTCATGTCCTCAGCTGTCCCTGAACTTGTATAAAAACATACTTGTGTTCCCTTTTTCACTAATGTTTCTGTATCAATCGCAGGATATATTGGTACATTCTTTAGCCAAACTGGCCCTGACCACCATAAATGATGATTCTTAAACTGAGATGGATTAATTCCTCTCGAAATAATATGTGCAAGATTTTCTTCGGACTTCACATGAGCCCAATTTACATTCGGCAATAATTCTTGGATTTCCGCAATTCCATTTGCTACGAATGTTTTCCATTTGCATGGCTTTGTCTTAATGACAAATC
Organism: Mylabris phalerata; assembly: GCA_020740385.1. Lineage (NCBI taxonomy): Eukaryota > Metazoa > Arthropoda > Insecta > Coleoptera > Meloidae > Mylabris > Mylabris phalerata. Next base: position 288,220 of record JAJEOX010000299.1, on the reverse strand, counting down.
TGTGAATCTAATGTGAATCTGTCCATGCGAATGACGATATATTCTCAATTTCTAACGCCATTTGAACTCTTTATTAATTTTGCCAACAATAATGATGAATGATAGGTGAAACTTTTGATTTTGCAACAAGTAATTCAACATGTTCTTCTCCTGAATTCTTTACTTTCATATACATTACTGCACCGTATGCCCTTTCCGATGCATCACAGAATCCATGTAATTCCATTTTCGCACATTTGTCGATGCTAACTTTAATCCATCTGGGGATTGTAATCTGCTCCACTGATGATAAGTCTTTCTTAAAGTTAATCCATTTTCTTTCGACCTCATCTGGAATTTGTTGATCCCAATCTGAGTGATGCTCCCATAATTCTTGAATAATCAATTTTGCTTTAATAATTACAGGTGCTAATGGATCATATATACGTGCTACGTCAGACAATATTGTTCGTTTAGAACATTTACCAGCGTAGAACATTTGATAGCGTAACCTTGAACTTGAACGGGTCCTCATTTGGGTTCCAATTTATTCCCAGTGTGCGTTTAACCGATTCTGTTTCTTCCGAAATTTCCAACACTGTTAGATCTCTTAATTCTTCGGGCAATGCATAAATCAAATCTTGCTGTACTATCTTTGATGTCTTAGCGAAGTTGTAAGCTTCATCTTTGGCTAATTGTTGTAGTGTTTTTACTGCTAAATATGGTGCAGATGGGGTTCCATATGTAACTGTAGTCAAACAATATTCTTCTATTGGTTTATTTCGGTTGTATCTCCATAAAATTCGCTGATACTTTTGATCTTCAGGATGAACTTTTATTTGTCTATACATTTTCTCTACATCTGCTGTAAATCCAACATGATGTTTTTTCCATCTGACTAAAATGTCAAATAGTTCTTGTTGCAATCGCGGACCTACATGTTGACATTCATTTAGACTGATTCCATTCGAAGTTTTACATGATGCATCGAATACTACTCTTAATTTCGTAGTTGTACTAGATTCCTTTATAATGCATGATGTGGAATGTAATATCTTCCACTTTCTTCATCAGTATTAATTTTTCTCATATGACCCAAATCTTCATATTCTTTCATGAATTGTGTATATTTTTCTTCAGATGTTTTTTCTTTCACAAATCTTTTTTCAATTTACATTAATCTCGCAAGTGCTCTTGATCTTGATTCTCCAAGATCACAAGGATCCTTCTTAAATGGTTTCCTAACTATATATGTCGCATTGTCGTTTCTAACTTTCGTCTCTTCAAATTGTTTTTCATACAACTTATCTTCATTTGATAGATGTTTCGTTTCTGGTACTTCTTCAATTATCCAAAACTTATTCATCTGTTTTTTATCTGTTCTTGTGACCATTGTAACTAGCTTTCTTGATTTTACAACCTTCTTTTCGACCGTCCCTGTAATGATCCATCCTAATTCAGTGTTCTGAGCTAGTAAACCATTCTTCGATTTCCATAATCCTTCCAGAATTATTTTTCTAAATTCTTTTGCTCCAATTATTACGTCTACTGGTCCTGATTTGTTGTATGTCGGATCAGCAATTAATTTATTGTCCCAGTTTTCAATGTCATTACGATGCAAATTGTTGTTAGGAAATGGTTTTGTTATGTTGGTCGATTTCAATGCTTCTGTCAGCAGAATAAATTTGCTTGAAAATCGCGGTTGTATTTCAAGGATTATTTTATGTTTGATCAATGTCACCTCTTCATCTCCTAGACCAGACACTATCGCATTCACCTTTTCTCTCGGTAAACCTAATGATTGTGCTGCATCTTCTGAGATGAGTGTAACTTGAGAACCCGGATCAATTAAAACTCGAAGATATGTCTGTGACCCAGATGCTGTTTTTGCTCAAACAATGCTGTTGCTAATAATACATCACGTTCATTTCTTCTAAGATGACTGGATATCCTTGTTCGATTTTTTCTTGTTTTTATCATCTTCTTTTCCATTTCTTGAGTACTCTTGTTTCGCTGGATTATGTAGAAGTGTGTAATGAAATTTGTGGCACACACCACAATTTATTTTCGCATAACAACTCTTATTTTTGTTGTGTTTCATACATTTTGTGCATAAATTTCTTTCATTAATAATACGAAATCTATCACTTACCGAAAGTTTAATAAATTCACTACAGGATCCAATGGAATGTGCTTGTTTGCAGGAAAGACAACTGATTTCTGCTTTTCCTCTTTTATAATTTGATTCCAAGGATCGAAATCTGTATTTTAGAAACTCAAATGTTTTTTCCAAATCGGGCATTTCTTGCGGATTTTTTATTATTTGTTCATACACTCGATTTGTCTTTGCATCCCATTTTTTTATCATTATTCGACAGAACAATGTATACCACCATTGTCCTCCCGTATTTTCCATTGCTTGGATACATTCAAAAAATATCTCATGCAATTTTTGTAATTGAGTTGCAAATTCTTTCCCTATATTTGGAAAATCTAGTACTCTCTCAGCCCATTTAAAAAATATGAATCGCTTATCATCGAAGCGTTCTTGTAATATCAAATGAAACAAACGAACTTCCTTTCTGTTGTATGATTTGAGGAGTCTGCTGTATTACAATACACAGTAATACCATTAAATTAAAAATTTGTAGGTCATAAAATCGCCTGACAATCAGAATCCACTAAACTTATCACCATCATCATTAGCCCCGATGCTTAATTTTTACTGTTCACAATTACGGTAAACTTCTATCTTCATTAGTCGTAGATTAGCTTTATAGATTTAAGTGCTAAAATCAATAAATTAGTAATCAATATAAAATTTAAATCACCTGATTTGTTCTCTATTCTGAAATATAATAAATTCTTGAACACTTAGTGGTATGAGGCTTCTCGACTAGCTGAAATTGTCAGCTATTTGCTTAACTGAATTGGTTTAGATTTTGATTATGGTTTGCTTTCCATTACGGTAGTAGGATATCTCTATCATTGATTGACTTCACAGCCTTATGTACTGAAAACCCGGTAAATGATTAGTATAGTTTGCTTACAAACGTACGTAAACAACATTGGTTTACATTCTTATGCTAATATTTAAAGCTTATACTAAACTTTTGACAAACCTAACTTAATTTCAATAACTCGGGACTTCACTATAATCTACAAGACATTACTTTTATTATTTTATATAATTAAAGGGCTGTAGTTTCCTGTGAAACGATTCTAAAAAGCACGCTTTCTTAATTGAGGTTATGTGAAATACACTTTACGCTTCTTTAGCCTCAGTGCCGTAGATTTGTCAGTGGCGGAGAGTGTATTAGGTCAGAATATTCAAAAAATTATTGAAAATGCATTTGTGCACGCCTCAAGATTTTATCAAACACACACACACACAAGCACAAAGTCTCTAGTTTAAATGTGAACTATCAGCCCAATTTAGCAACTGTACATGTTAAAAATGCTTTTTATGAATTTTCTATTCATTGGCAGAATCAGGTTGAAAATTTTGAGATTTATCTTTTTTTTTTTTTTTTATTTCTCACGTAAATGGATAGAATCTTTGCTTAATTTGACTTCAAAAGACGAAAATAAAAAGAAAAAAAAAAACAAATGCACTGTACGGGAATTGAACGTATGACTTAAAAACTCGCTCCTCCGACGCCTGACTTTATTTCCACTATACTATAAATATAATGAAGATTTGTCTGTTTAGATTTCATCGACAGTGGCGCGAAAACATTAATTTTCTCGCTTTTTTTGACTTAAAAATTCGTGATCTGCCAGTCAAGATTTTTCATTTAAGGTGAATCACTTATAGAAATCTGAATTCACGTAGGCAGACATCCATTGTCAGTGTTGGAGAGTGTATTTGGCGATCAATTATTCTGGAAGTACACTGCATGTTTCCTACGGCAATTTTTAAGAAAATTGAAAGATTTACAAATGACATATTTTTCTAGTTATTAAGATTGAAAAGGATAGTTGAATTGACACAAAATTCTTTAAGCAATGTAAAACGTATAATTATAAAATTGACAATTGCTGCAATTCAAGGAGTGATGGGTGAAATAAGAACTTAATTATTTATTGATAATCTATGGCTTAAAGGCATGTTTTAAGAGCATTGCAACAGAATATGTTTCCACAAGAAGGGGTAGACTATTAAATTTGAAATATTTGCGCAAATAATTTAGGAAGTGCACTGCACCTTTCCAATGGACATTTTCAACAAACTCGATAAATTTACAAATGACGTAGTTTTATCGTTTATATTTCGAAGAAAATTAACCCTTAATAATTAGATTCCATGACGGATATTCAGTCCAATCTACACGAAATCAAAAAAATCTCATTATTCTAATATCTTTGAACGTTTGTGGATTTTCTAACGGAAATGTTGTAGACTGTAAAATTTGCAATATTCGCGGAAATAATTTAGGAAGTGCACTGCATTTTTGTAATGAAAATTTTCAGCAAACTTGAGAAATTACAAATGACGTAGATTCCGAAGTATATTAAAACATAATAATTTGATTCTATGACGGATGTTCAGTTCAATCCGCAGGAAATCAAAAAATTCTTATTATTCCAATATCTTTGAACGTTTGCGGATTTTCTAACGGAAATATAATGACACCTCTAGCAGTTTGAGAGTTGTACCTCAAATTACCGATACGATCACAGTTTATCTTTGGAAAGCACTCTTCAGTCCACCTCTAGAAATTTTACAAGCAGTGCAATTATTTTTAGTATAAATTCTGTGATTAGCACACGTGAGACAGTTATTTATTGTCATCGAGTTAGAAATTGCTTGTTCGTGTGTGTAGCTTTTTGAAAAAATATAATGAAAAATGCACAAATACAGTGCTATCAAATCGACGACTGTAATGCCGTAGTTGAATGGAGTTTGAGTATTAACGAAGAACGTGTTTACGGAATGTTTGAAGGGTTCAAATGTGACAATAAACTATTTGCAATTATCGTTTATCCAATAAATCACTATTTATATTTTCTTATATTACCAGTAGAATGTGACAATCAGATGTTTTATTTTAATGTGGTGATTAATTATCGTGTCTACGAGAATATTGCTCCAACTTTCAAAGTGAGCATAGATTTATTTCATTTGATGAGTGCTCATCCTACATAAATATTTGGTAAACTTTATGTGAACAGCAAACTACCAATACATACACCCAGTTTGAATTTTGATTCTATTTCAAATTGTGTAGAGTTCCAACTGAGCAGAAGTAATCCAATTCCATATTATGGATGTTTTCGGTATAATGGAATACCTTGGAGAATAATTATCAAAAAAAATTAGAACACTTTATAGATATTGTTGTTTTTCCTAGAGATGGAATACATATCGATACGGATTCAGAAATTCAATACTATGATTTTTGTTTATTCATTAATGAGGCCAAATTTCATCGTGCGTGCGATCAGAATATTCGGGAGGCTATACATTTTTTTCCACCATCTCATTTGTTTGATTACTAATGCGGAAGTCGGGATTAAAATGCGTTTGGAAATTCGAAAATGTATTACTGCTACCATCGAACCTGATTATTATGTTGAAGACTTGGGTATTGTTCCAGATATAGAAAACATTCAATCATATTTACCACATGATGAAGATTTTCCAAACAATTTGTATATACCTGTATTTCCATCAAATAATCCTGTAACAAGTGAAAGAATTCCATTAAAATATTTACAAAAAAATAGTTGATATAATGAATTTGTTACAATAAGTTAGATTCATGTTTCAATTTTATTGTTATAATTGATTTGGACTTCCGAAATAAAAAAAAAAACTTACCTTCGATTTTATAGTTTGATGATTTGGTAATATTACAGTAATCAATAATAAAATAATTTAATCAAATTAAAAATTAGTGGGTCATAAATTTGCCTGACAATCCTCTAAATTCATCATCATCATCATTAGCCACCTAATTACGTTCAAGTCATATCACTGGTTTCGATTTACTTCGATGGCTTGTATCTTAAAATCAATAAAATAGTGAAAAAATTCACATTAATAATGATGACTTACGTTTTTAACTATAAAATTTTAATTTGTATTGAAACTTCTCCAAACACTGCTTAAATTATAAACTTAAGATTGCTTAGCGATCACATCGATTTGATTTCGAAATTTTCTTCTACTTGTACCGCTTAATATTTATTGACTATGTATTTTGTCTGCTCACTATAACGGTAAATATCTAGATTCATTGGTAGTAGATTAGCTTCATAGATTTATGTGCTAAAATCAATAAATTAGTTATCAGTATAATATATAAATCACCTGATATGTTTTCTCTATTCCCTAATAAAGTAAATTCTTGAAAACTTAGCGGTATATGGCTAACGTGACCAGATTCTTTTTACTTAAATACGGGACTCAGTTTGAGAAAAGATAGTATTTCTTGATAATATAAATAAACGATATTTTATTTTATAAAATTATGAAATACATAAACGTAAACAAGATTCTATAACAAAACAATAAAAATATTAAAATACACAATTAAAAAAAAAACATTATTCTTGTTGTGTATCGTGAACATACTTGACGTTTGAGTGGATTGCTTTTAGAAGACGGGGATTGCTTAGAAGGTAATCATAAAATTCGGAGCAAGAAAGGGTGCAATTAAATTTTGTTATTAATATTGATGTCAATGTATTAATGCTCAATTGCGTTTTTTCATTACTCCAAATTTTATTCATTAAAGAAAATACCCTTTCTGTGGGGGCATTAGACGCTGGTAAGGAAAAACAAAATTCCACAATTTTCGAAATGTTCGTGTGTAAAATATTTTCATTTTTAAAATGTTGAAATATTTCAACCCATTTTTTTACACATGAAATTTCGTAAAACAATTCATTATCATTTATGTTCAGATTTGAAATTATATTTGCAATAAATGGCAAGGTGTTTTCTACATCCACCCAATTAACTGGAGATTTTAATAAAACCCATTTACAAACTCTCACTTCTTCAAATTGTCCTTTCCATCTAGCTAAATATTCAAGGCATGTGTTGTAGAAAGAATGCACAGAACTTTTGAAAGATGCAGTAACTCCAGGTGATGTCTCTTCGATTTTAATTAACATATTTTTAACAACCACTGGCAAGTAAGTTTCGTTTTTTCGATCTTTTAGTTTATTTAAAAGATTTTCTAACAATATAGACACTTCTAACATTGATACATTTTGAAATTCTATTTCCAAAATAGCCTGTTGGAATACGGATCCCACTGAATGCACAAAAAACATCCACACTTCTGAAACTGGATTCTCAAAAAAGTTTTTAATAACTGTAGGACACTTTTCCTGTGATAAAAAATATGAGCGTAACCCCTCATATATTTTTAAGATTCTCTCTGTCGCCGGTAATAACGCTAACCAGCGTGTTTTACTATATCCAAGTAGTTTATGGTACTCAATCTGAGCAAAGTCACAAAATTCCTTTAATTCTTTTACTCGAACTGTATATATGTAAAAATAACTATAAGTTTTTACAACTAGAGTTTCTACTTCTAAGGGAAGGCAGTCAGTTGCTGTTTGCATGCAGTTATGCAAAATATGAGCTGCGCAGTTGATTCCTATCAAGTTTCGTCCTAATAAGTTTTTAATTTTGAAAAAGACGTTGTTCTTTCCAAGTCTTGCAGCACCACCGAAATTACAGTTCGTATTGTCAGCACATAATCCGATTACTTTATCACACAAACTATTTTTGTTCAACGCTTCAAAAATGTAATTGCTTAAGATTTCGGAAGTTTCACCATCAAGTTCACCAATATGAAGAACTTTAATTTGAACTCCAGTGTCGGGCAGATAATATCTTATTAAAATAGGACATATTTTAGTGCTCCCATGGTTAGAACAATCAGAATATACTGTTAAACAATTTGTTACCGCTAAATCATTTTTCAGTTTTTCAAATATATCATTTTTAAAAATTTCTGTAACAATTGCTTGACTTTTTTGTACGTGCGCAGGAATATTTCGGCTCGAAACATTTCTTTATCAATTTGGATGTGCAGTCTGACGATCGAAACGAATGATTATGTGAAAGACCGTGGTAAACGAAAGTACCTTCAGTTGCTGCTAACTCTTGCTCCTCTGTACTAAATGTTGTTTTTCGGAAAAAATCTGTTATACCTCTGCTAGTCAATGCACTTAAGTCTGATTTTTTATGTCTGTCGGTTTTCAAATGCTGTATAATATCTGACTTCCCGCCATGAGCGATAGAAAAGTGTGAATTACATTTTAAACACATGACATCACTGTTCGTTTTAGCTGTTTTAATAAAAGGATAGTTTTTTTCTAAATCTTTGTTTAAAACACAACGACGTTTTGGCATTATGGTCGCAACAGCACACTGAAAACATTCATTTTAAACTTAACCTCAATAACGACAACACACTAATTACCATAGCAGTTGCAATCGGTCGCATTCACAGGTCACATTCAATACATCCACGCAGTGGCAATACGAAATACGTTAGTATGTATCATCTAATTTGATCACCTGACTGACGTGCGACTCACGACACACCAAAGCGGGCTTTTGGAATTTTACTTTTATTATTCGATGTGGCTATTTATACATACAGTATGTATACGCAATTGGCTATTTATACATACAGTATGTATACGCAATTGGCTATTTATACATACTGTATGTATACGCAATTGGCTATTTATACATACTGTATGTATACGCAATTGGCTATTTATACATACAATATGTATAAGAAATTGGCTATTTATAGTTACGTATAACGTACTAACTAACCAAAAAGTTTATTGATATTAATATTTTAATAAAAACTACATAATTATAGAAAAATATTGTTTTATTTATTGTTTATTGTTACAATATACTTGGGTATTTATTTTATTTTTTATTTCGTGTTTTAATTTGCTTCTTGTAAAACTGAATCTGTTTAGTTTTTCTCTTCGGACGTCCTTTAGACTTAATTTTTGTTTTAAATTTTAGGTTTTCATTTGATTGATGATTTGTATCGGATTCGTTCTGACTTTCAGTACCAACTAAGCTATCCTGGCAACTTCCAGCTTCAACTAAGTTACTTGTCTCAAATTCTATTGAACTAATTGTAGGTTTACTATACTCATTCTCAAACAGAGAAACCCCATTTCTAGCATTTTTTTCAATTAATTTTAGTTCGTTCATATATTTGTTAAAGGTTGTAGTTCCATAATTTGATAAAATATCTGCGATATTTTTTGTTACTGTCAGTGCTGTATTGAATTTTTCTCGATCCGATAATACTTTTTGACAACCATCGAATTCATCATTGTCTATATCATCAATGTCTACGTCATTCGTGTCTTCATCATCGATATCCATATTCATAATACTTTCTGTATTTCCAACTGAAGTAATGTATCTTGGATGGAAACATGTTTTTGAAAAAATATCTAAGTTATTGTATTTTCTTAACATAAAAATATGCCTACATGGTGCACTGAAAGAGTTCCAAAATGTACATGAACATGCTTCCAGCGACGTATTATAAATCTTCGATATTCCAGTCTCAAGATTTTCCTCAATGCCATTAGCCATTACTTTTATTTTAGATTCTAAAGTTTTAAACAATTTTAATTGTTTATGAAATAATTTCATTCCAGTCTCTGTGAGAACTTCGGAACATACTTCCAGCAATTTTCTTATTTCATTATCGTTATCCATAATTTTAAAAACTTTTTGTTTATTTTTGGCTAATTTATTCTTTATTCTTGAATCAATAAAGTCTATAAGCTCTTCAATACATAAATAAATTGTCGGCAAACTATGATATTTAGTTTGTATGTATTGCTTAAGAGTCCAAAATGATCGTTCAATTCTGTTTGTTGTCGTATCTCCCATTAGTGGCAAATGTTTTCTAAAATAATGTACCCACATTTCTTTACAGCTGTCCCAATTTTTAAGAAATTGCTCTTCAAGAGTCACGTATTTATCTTTTGTTCCTGCAAAAACTTTTACAGACTTGCAAATGTCCAGGAATTTCTTTTTCTGCTCTTCGTATTCTTTATATGATTGAGCATATAAACATTTCTTGAACGCATCCAATATTTTGTTTTTTTCATCAATTTGTTTATTGTAGGCAGTAGAAACTAGCCTTTTAATGTATTTAATGACATGAAATTTACAAAGTAAAACGGTTGCACTAGAAAAAATGTCTCTGATAGCTTTTATTTCGATGAAATCTTTGTCAATTAAAAAAACGGATGGGTGGGTCTTACAAATTTTTTTAAATTCATTCATACAATGTATGAATGCGGAATATGTTTCTTTAGCAATAAATCCTATAGCTGCAAATTCTGATTTGTCGGTTATGCTAGAATAGTAGCAAAATCCCAAAACTTTATAATTTTTCGACATTAAATCCAAAGGAAACATCTATTTGTATCACTGGACACTGAGATTTATTATAATTTAGAACCATCGCCGAAGAGGCTACAAATAATGATTCTACTTCTTCTTCTGCATCTTTTTGTATAGCGTATATACCACCATTTTCTTCGATTTCCGCTAAGAATTCCATTAAATGATTTTGGTCCACTTCGGTACATGAAGGAAAAAGTTTGTTTCGAAAATTTTGTATATCCTTTCTTATAAACTGTTTCCCACTTTTTTTACTTAAAACTGCAGCAACCATTCCATCTTTGGCGCTAGACAAGATTAAATCTGTTGCTGTTTCGTAATCATTTTCATTCATAATTTTGGCTTTGCCGTAATTACTATATTCTTCTTTGCCAACGGTATGATTGTGATTTAGTAATAGTTTTGTTAATTTCCATTTTTCATTTTTGCTTTTATAAAAATTAATTTGAGCTTTACAATTCTTGTAGTAGTTAATGTTGATTCGGACGTTTTCCCAGGCATTTTGAATTTTGCTTAATACCATGACAACATTTGTACAGCACTTGTTTCTGAGACCGTGTTCTAATAACAAATGGATGATAATGCTCTTTACAAAATACATTAACAGTCTTTGATAACTGTTCATAATCATTAAAATGCTGACCAACATTTAAAGTATGTTCACTAACATTGTTGTCATTAACGGACATTTGTTCTGTCATCTAAAAGTGAGGTTAGAATATTAAAAATATAATTAATTTAAAAAAATCAGCTAATACCTTGCAACACTTTTATAGAATAAGTCATTCACAATTTAGCACTTCGATTATCTATTCAATGTCCATATGTATAAAATGGTAATTATCTTGACTTGAATCACTTGAATGGTTTCAATTATTAGTACCGGTGTATTATTATTCTACTTTTCTATCTGCGTTATACGTAACTATAAATAGCCAATTTCTTATACATATTGTATGTATAAATAGCCAATTGCGTATACATACAGTAAGTATAAATAGCCAATTGCGTATACATACAGTATGTATAAATAGCCAATTGCGTATACATACTGTATGTATAAATAGCCAATTGCGTATACATACTGTATGTATAAATAGCCACATCGTTTATTATTAAAGAATTTTGGTGGTCATTTTTTGAACGGGACAAAATCTCAAAATATACAAAATACGGAACTGAAAAACGGGACAAGATGTTTCAATACGGAACTGTCCCATACAAAACGGAACGTCTGGTCACTTTATATATGGCTTCTTGACTTGTTGAAATTGTCTACAATTTGTTTAACTGAATAGGTTTTGACTTCGATTAAGGTTTACTTTCCATTACGGTAACAGCTTCTCTCAATTCTTGAGTGATTTCACAGCCTTATGTACTGAAAAACCGATAAATGATTAGTATGATTAGCATTACAAACGTACGTAAACAACATTGTTTACATTCTTATGCTCATGTTGAAAGTTTATACAAAACTTTGACAAACCTAGCCTAATTTCAATAATTCGGGACTTGACAATGTTCTACAAAACATTCGTTTTATTATTTTATATAATTAAACGGTAAAAGATTCCTGTAAAAGACAAATGATTCTAAAAAGCACGCTTTTAAAATTGAGGTTATGTAATAGACGCGTCACGTGGCTTTAGGTTCAGTGCTGTAGGGTAGTCAGTGGCGGAGATAGTATTAGATCAGAATATTCAACAAATTGTAGAATTTATAGTGTAAAAGTGTCGTTTTCAAAAAAATTGTAGTGCATATAATTGCAAATGTTTGTTGTCGAAAAATTGTAAAAGTACCAGTGGTGATCGTATATGCCACAACACCGATTGCATTTGTATGCAGATATAGGAAGGATTTAATAGAAAACAAGGATCGTATTCAGAAAACTTAATAGGGCAAATAATAGCTTTTTTTTTGAAAAGTTGTAAGTGTAAATTATGATATCCAATACATTAAAACAGCGGCAGCATTCGTCTACAGATATTGCAACGATTCATTTGAAAACAAGAATCCCACTCAGAAAATTTATAAGGCGAATAGTAACGAATACATTTATAAAAAAATTGAAAGTCTGAAACTTTTTTATAAGATAGCAGCGATGGCATTTGTAGAGAGGAATTTGAATTATTTTTAAGGATATAAGGGTCCTTTTCTAAATATTTATACAATCACGAAAAATTTTTTTTTCAAGAATTGTAAGTCGGAAATTGATTATGCAATGTGTCCACAATAACGACTGCATTTGCATATAGATGTTGAAATCATTTTATAGAATACAAGGTCGATGTCCGAACACCTGTAAGTACATTTGAACTTTTTAATTAAATTCTTTAGATGAATCTTTAATTTTCAATTTTCCCATTTTAGATAGATGTGTGTCTTGTAGAAAAAACTGCAAATGAACAATTTCCCCCGCATTCTATTCCCCTAAAGCCGTCAAAGTAAGTGCAATTTAACCATTAACTCAAGTAATAATAACAGGCAACAATGATAGACAATGATAAATAGTGATTACGTATAACCAAGTGATATATCCAGAATCAAATTCCTGTGGTAAATATGATTGAATGTTTTCTATATCTGGAACAATACCCAAATCTTCAACATAATAATCAGGTTCGATGGTAGCAGTTATACATTTTCGAATTTCCAAACGCATTTTAATCCCGACTTCCGCATCTTCAAACTATACTAATCATTTATCGGGTTTTCAGTACATAAGGCTGTGAAGTCAATCAATACTAGAGATATCCTGCTACCGCAATGGAAAGCAAACCATAATCAAAATCTAAACCAATTCAGTTAAGCAAATAGCTGACAATTTCAGCTAGTCGAGAAGCCACATACCACTAAGTGTTCAAGAATTTTTTATATTTCAGAATAGAGAACAAATCAGATGATGTAAATTTTATATTGATTACTGATTTATTTATTTTAGCACTTAAATCTATAAAGTTAATCTACGACTAATGAAGATAGAAGTTTACCGTAATTGTAAACAGACAAAATACAAAGTCGATAAATATTAAACGGTACTTGTAGAAGAAAATTTTGAAGTCGAATTGATGTGATCGCTAAGCAATCTTAAGTTTATAATTTAAGCTGCACATGGAGAAATTTAAATGCAAATTAAAAGCTTATAGTTAAAAAATGTAAGTCATCTTGATAGATGCGAATTTTCTCACTATTTCATTGATTTTAACTTACAAGCCATCGACCTAAGTCGAAACCAGTGATATGACTTAACTGTAATTAGGTGCGGACTAAACTTGAAATCAGTAAAAATTAAGCATCGGGGCTAATGATGATGGTGATAAGTTTAGTGGATTCTGATTGTCAGGCGATTTTATGACCTACAAATATATAATTTAATGGTATTATTGTGTATTGTAATACAGCAGACTCCTCAAATCATACAACAGAAAGGAAGTTCGTTTGTTTCAAAAAACATACCAAATATAACAATGAAATCAAAAAAAAAATGATTCGATCTTATTTTAACAAATTCATCATCTCGACAATTTTGTGTAAATATTTTGATAGAATTCTTTCAATTGTTGTAGGATAATTTATTGCAAAAACAGGTATGATAAAATTTTTGGCAAATGTTCATCATGTGGTAAAAATGATTGAAAGTTTTCAATATCTGGAGCAATAACATAATAATCTGGTTCGATGGTAGCAGTTATACATTTTTGACCCTCCAAATGCATTTTAATCTTGACTTTTTCATCTTCATCAGAAATCATAAACTAATGGGATGGCGGAAAGAAAAGTATAGCCTCCCGAACATTAAGATCGCTCTCATCATGAAATTCGGCCTCATTAATGAATAAACGAAAATGATAGTATAGAATTTCAGTATCGGTTTTGATTAGTAAACAGCAATATCAATAAAGTGTTCTAATTAATTGATTATTATTCTCCAAGGTATTCCATTATATCGAAAAGATCCATAAAATAGACTTGGATCACTTCTTCCCAATTGGAAATCTACACAATTTGAAATTGAATCAAAACTCAAACGAGGAGTATGAATTAGTTGTTTGCTGCTCATATAAAGTTAACCAAATATTTGTGCCGGATGAGCACTCATCAAATGAATTAAATCTATAATCACTTTGAATGTTGGACCAATATTTTGAACACTCGCACGCATATATTTGCAAAAATCCAAATTTCAACCCTCAAACGGATGATAGGACGGCGTTTTCTGTTTTAAATTTCAAATTTGTGTTCCTTATTGTTGAAAACCAATTTTTTGTATACCCGTATGCCTATATTTGCAAAAATTCAATTTCTCCCCCCCAAGTGGTGGGTGGACAGCTTTTTCTGTTTTATTCATCAAATTTGTGTTCCTTATAGTTGAAACCTACATTTTGAGGATCTGCAAGCCCACATTTGCGAAATTCTAAAATTCAACCCTCAAGGGGATGAGTGAACAACTTTTTCAGTTTTAAACATCTAATTTGTTTACTTAGGGTTGAAAACCTATCTTTCGGGTACTCACTCGTCAATATTGGTAAAAATCTAAAATCCACTCCTCAGGGACGTTGGTGGACCACTTTTTGTGTTTTACTCATCAAATTTAAGTTTCTTATGTTTAAAAACCTATATTTTGAGCCCCCGCATGCCTTATGTTGCAAAAATTCAATATTCACCCCTTCAGAGGGTGGGTGGACAAATTTCTCCGTTTAACACATCTAATTTGCGTTCCTTAGGATTGAAAACCGATTGTTTGAAGACTCGCAAACCTATATTTGGAAAAATCTATGATTCACCCCTCTAGGGGGTTGGTGGACAGTTTTTTCCGTTTTACACAACAAATTTGTTTTTCTTAGGGCCACTTTTACAAAGCAAGTATAATTTAGGGAATAACTATCCTAGGAATAAATTTATACTATATTTTATTCTAGGTATTACTTAAATTCGATTTTACAATGCGCTTTTGGTTATTAGATAGTTATACGATGAATAACGATAGGTTGGTATTACAAAATGACATTGCGCATGACCACGCTCAATAAGTTTTGGAAATATATTTATGTTTGTAATTTTTAATGGTTCTCTTAGTTTGTTGTTATTGTTTGTTGATGTGATTGTGTTTATTTAAATAAATAATAAATATCATGTGGAATGTAGAAGATATTCCAATTTTCGATTCAGATGACGACGAGGAAATTATTTTCTACAATGAACGTTTTCGTGCACCAAAAAGATACCAACAACGGTAACGTGGACAACATAAATATTTTTCAATCCGTTATAGCTAATAATTTACATCTACAGAAAAAATTATTTAGTGAAACTGGATGACTGGGAATTTTATCGAAGATTTCGCATAAGTAAGAAAACATTTGGTCATTTAATAGGGGTACTTGAAAATCAAATTCGATCTCCAACAAATAGAAACCATGCTATGGAACCTGAAACAAAATTATTATTAACTTTGCGCTTTTTGGCAACAGGGACAATGCTTCTTGCTGTGGCAGATTTTTGTGGAGTCAGCGAATCTGCAGCTTGTAAAATAATTGAATGCGTAGTAAATGCGATAGCAGCGTTAAGGCCTCATTATGTTTACATGCCAAAGAATGCAGAAGAAGTACTTGCAACCCAACACGGGTTTTATAAGATTGCTCGTTTTCCGAAAGTAATCGGTTCCATTGACTGTACTCATGTTGAAATAGAGTCACCAGGAGGACCTGATGCTGAGTACTATAGAAACAGAAAAGGTTGGTTCTCATGGAATGTGCAAACCATATGTGATGTCAAATTACGAATTCGTGATATTGTGGTGAGATGGCCTGGGTCAACACATGACCAAACAATATTCAATAATTCGGCAGTAAAACAAAAATTTGTCAGTGGTACATTTGGAGATGCACTCTTAATTGGAGATAGTGGTTATGGAGTTACTTCATACTTAATGACACCCCTTCAGAATCCTCGATTACCTGAAGAGCTTTTATATAATGAATCGCAAATAAGAACCAGAAATGTTATAGAACGTTCATATGGTGTATGGAAAAGACGTTTTCCAATTCTTTCATTGTGTATGCGAGTTGGTTTACAAAAATCACAAAATATAATTGTTGCTGCGGCTGTCTTACATAATATTGCTACTGACGAAAAGGATGACGAACCTCCGGACGAGGAAGAAATTGTCCAACTTCTCCAACATCACGAAGAGCGTCGAAGGCGTTATCAGTACCAAGAGGATATTGTGGATGCTCAAAGAAACCAATTAAATGATCGACGCAGAACCCATTTAATTAATGGATATTTTAGAAATCTGGTTCATGTATATGACAGACAAAACAGAGATTAAAGTAATTTTGAAAAAATAAGCTAAATTATTATTTATTAAACAGAAAAGAAATCACTGTTTTTGTAACATTTGTTTTTTTAATTCTAATTCGGTCTTTAAAATCTCCATTTCAATTTTATGTTTCTTTTCTAAACATTTCATTTTCTTTGTATTTTCTTCTTTTAGTATCTTAATTTGCAGCTCCACTAATTCAATTTTTTTCTCCGCCAACGAATTAAACACCGTTTTCTTATCGCCCGTTTTTTTGGGTCTGTAGCCTCCAATTTTTAAACGTTTACCTTTTTTACTATCCAAAAAGGATTTCTGTTATAAAATCTAAACTATCCACTTCTGTCAACACTTACTTTGACCCGAGCTCCCCGTTCCTGAATTAGCGGGAATTATTTCATCTGGTAACTCTGTACCTAAATCTAAAAATTATCAGGATTACTATTTTGAATACAGATATTCAAAAAATTATATTTAATTACCTTTTCCTGCTTCATCCACTTGTAATGCCGGATGAACAGGTTGTTTCAACTGCACAGGGTTCCATTCCGACCACTCTGACTCGAAGTTAACTTTTTGTGGCATTAATGTGGCGAATTCGATTGTTTCCGTTGATTCGATTGTTTCTGATAATTCTATCGTCTCTATTGATTCTATTACTAGTGTCCATGGATTATTTTACATATAGACACGAATACTTACGAATACTTTAAAGAAAAATAAAACTTACCGTCATTATCTTCGTTATCACAATCGAAATTATTTGAAGTGCCGGTAGCACTGATGCCTATTATTGCCAACACTCTGTCTTCAAGTTTTGTCAATTTATTACAAACTGAAGGTCCTCCTCCAGTTCCTTTAAAATTATTTTTCATTGCAGCAAATTTTTTTCTTGTGGACTTTTTTAGAGAGTCCATTTGCTTCTTAAGTTTTCTTTGGATCTTCCAGTTTCAACTAAATTATTGAAGCTAACAGAAAGTTGTTCCCAAGCAGCTTCTTTTTGATTGTTGGTCATACAATCCGTTTTCTTACATTCTAAAAATTATCGCGTAAAGGTCCATCTATACACTCAAACCATTTGCGCAAATTGGTTTGAACAAGCCAATTCGCACAAATAAATCTGTCCCGGAATATTTTACTCAAACCAATTTTTTTGGTTTGCGCAAATTTCAAACCAACGTTTACACGTAACGATTTATTTGTGCAAACAAGCTTGTTCAAACCAATTTGCGCAAAAATTTTGAGCGTGTAAACGGCTCTTAATTCAAAGCCGTCATAAAGCGACTATAAAATAGTTAATTATGAACCTATTTTGTTTCGGAAATGCTCCACTAGTTGCAACAATACCTCCATCTCCTTATAATTAAAATTGGTACATCTTTTTCGTTTATTGTTTTGTGTATTCATTTTATACTTTGTTTCGAACTTTTCAGTAGTTAATTCACTTGTTCACTGATAAAACACTTATTACTAACAAATAAATTCAAACTACGGCCATATTGTCAAAGCAATACGCGCAATGCGCATGCCTGTATTATTATTCTTTAGATAAGTTGTATATTCCACACCTGACCGACCGAATAAGAAAACCTCATAGTTATTCCAGGTTTATTCTATACCGTTATTATCGCATTGTTGTAAAATCGAATTTAAGACCTTGTTCTTGGAATAAGTTTATACCTGATTTATCCCAGAATTGTAAAAGCGGCCCTTAGTGTTGAAAACCTATATTTAGAGTACTCGCGCGCCTATATTTGCTAAAAACATAAAATTCGCGCCTCACGGGGGTTGGTGAACAGCTTTATTAGTTTTACACATCAAATTTGTTTTCCTTAGGGTTGAAAACCTATATTTTGACTACTCGCACGCCTATATTTGCAAAAATCTAAAATTCACCCCTCAAGGTGAAGGTTGGAAGAGTATTAAACTTGAAAATGAAGTGACAGCACATTTTGTCTTGCACTAACTAACCCCTACCTGTCAGCCACCGCCAAACTTCAGACCCCTCACCTCTCACCCCACTACAACAGGACTAAGAATAGCAGTACCTAACAACCCCCACCACTCACCCCACTACTTCTGGTTCAAAATCGGTTGTGATTTTTCTACCCCCACTACAAGTGGTCCAAGATCGGCAGCACTTTTCTATCGCCGCCACTACCCCCACCAGCAAGTGGTCCAACATCGGCAGCACTTTTCGATCCCCACTGCTACCCCTACCACAACTGGTCTAACATCGGCAGCACTTTCCTATCCCCCCACCACAAATGGTCCAACATTGGCATCACTTTCCTATCCCCCCCCCAAATTTTAATTTCGCGCCAAAAAGTGGTCCAGGATCGGCATCATATAACTACTGAGATGATTGTAGGCCTGCGCAAGCGCCAACGTTCTAAAATCATCATCTGATATCTGTCAAATTTGCTAACCTAAACAACTAACGGTTCAAACACGCTTTACATTGTACAATAAAAGTCGTAAATTGTGCGCGAAAAAAGTTAATGCAGTTGATAATTTATGCGGAGATGTTATTAATTATGATGGAAGGAGAACAAAGAATAGTCAAACGAAAGCGAACACAACGGAGAAAATGGTTGTTGTGTGGACTCGACGGTCGTAGGGCTTCGGAGTTGGTATTTAACGAATTGAAGATACAAGTTCCCGGTAGTTTTCGGAACTTTACTAGAATGAGTTGCGTAACTTTTGAATTACTGTTGAGTAAAGTTGGATGTTCAATTTCAAAAAAGAACACTATATTCCGTGAATGTATACCTGCAGAAAACTGTAATGTGAAATAAAAACGTCTGTTGCTTGTAACTCAAATTCTTAGCGACGGGGAAACATACCGAAGTCTTAGTTATAGTTTCCGAATTTCGGTTCCGGCGTTATCACAAATTATAGTAGAAACTGTTATTAACCCTTTGGGTGCTGAATACTCGCGGCCTATGCGGTCCGTACGGACGGCGCGCGACTGGCGCTGGCAATCGCTGGGACTAAGCTTAGGATTCTGTAACTACCTTTAGTTCACGCCATGGACGTTCGTGACTTTCGAATCTTACTGTAATCGCAATGATAACTATATGGAATATAGTTACTTCAGTTTGGTCATACTCGATGTTTTGAAATATTTAAAAATTAAATTCAAAAGAAGAAAAATGTAATCCCAACTAAGAAATATCCAATATTGCACATTAATTGAATTAAACTTAAATATTAATTGAGTTCATACACGTTGGAGTTTTATCATAATCAGGGATAAAATTTACCTTGTACAATGGAAATAAACTATTTTAACAATAAAATATTAATTGTTTAGATAAACACTTTGACGATAAAAGTAACACAAAAAATTAATACGAGTAATTTTTTTAAATCATTTGTATCTGACCAGAGATTGAGATTTTCTTCTTTTAATTTAGAGAAATATTCAATCATCAATACTGACATTTCTAATGCATGAGACTGTTTTTGTTTATTGTTTCATTTGAATGGAATCACTCGACTAACCATTTTGTAGTGCTTATGTTCTTATGTTCTAAAATGTATCCCAATAATTTTTACCTACCCTGGTGAGGGTATGTCCGCCTCCCCGTGGTCTTATTAGATATTTTTGCACATATAAACACCTACATATGTATAGAAATAACCTTGGTCTTTGCTTTTAATCTTTTACAAATTAAATATTAACAATTATAATTTTATTTTCAAATATTCAATTTTTTTTTAAGTGTACCTGATATTTCGATAATTTCATAATTTTTTTATAATCTGTATTATTATTTTAATGTCTTAAAAAATTTAAAAAAACATTAATTTGAATTTGTCCATTCACATATATATCGTATTTAAACCTACTTGCTGCGCTTATGGAACGGTAGACTAAAACGAGTAAATATCGACCACAATGGACCCCTTGTTTATTGTACGTGACTTCGCTTTCTTACTTTATTAACTACGTTGAATGATTGGAGTACTACAAACACAACGAATAAACATATAATCCTACAGAGAGATCGGGTTCCAACTGCAGATCGCACACATATATTGGAGCTCGGAGCGATGACGTCAGAGCTACCGTACGGTATAAAAAATCCTAAGCTAACTAGGGACTGAATACTTTTTTGCCTAGTATGGATCTAGTTGACGGAGTATGACTCATTACAATATAGTATACAATCCAATTACAATTCCGTTGTCTATTCCACATTAAATGAAAACACTTTTATTTTCAATATTTACTGTTTACTCACCAGGTAAAATTTGAATTCCCAGTAATTTAATAATTATAATGAATTTGGATATTCAAAATCAGAAAATTAAACAAATCATAAAGATTATATAATCATGCAAAGGCTTCAAATATATTTATTTTAGAATAACATATACATTAAGTGTAACATAACATTAAAATAATATTTAATACATAGATATTTAAAAAAAAAACAATAGGAAAAATTAATAATTCATTTGTGTATGATAAATCTCAAAACAAGTGTTGACATATAATCTGATGTCGCATTTTTTACATTCATATGGTGTATCTTTCCTTCTTTTCTGTCTACTACAGACAACACATTTCCTTCTTGTCAATTTTCCCTCTGCATTGAAAATTTTTGAAGGGAAATGTCTCTCAGTCAAATTGCCCTTTTGTCAATTTTCCCTCGAAATGGGGCATATCTTTTCTGCCCCAAACGCATTAGTTTTATGTTTATGAAGTAAATTATACAAATGCGGGCTTGTATACCAAATATCCGTTATTAATGTATGGCCCTTTTCAAGGTATGGATGTAAAAGAGTCATAACTTAGCTTAGGATTTTTTATACCGTACGGTAGCTCTGACGTCATCTCTCCGAACTCCAATATATGTGTGCGATCTGCAGTTGGAACCCGATCTCTCTGTAGGATTATATGTTTGTTCGTTGTGCTTGTAGTACTCCAATCATTCAACGTAGTTAATAAAGTAAGAAAGCGACGTCACGTACAATAAACAAGGGGTCCATTGTGGTCGATATTTACTCGTTTTAGACTATCTTTCCATAAGCGCAGCAAGTAGGTTTAAATACGAATTGTATGTGAATGGACAAATTCAAATTAATGTTTTCTTAAAATTTTTTAAGACATTAAAATAATAATATAGATTATAAAAAATTTATGAAATTATCGAAATATCAGGTACATTTAAAAAAAAATTGAATATTTGAAAATAAAATTATAATTGTTAATATTTAATTTGTAAAAGATTAAAAGCAAAGACCAAGGTTATTTCTATACATATGTAGGTGTTTATATGTGCAAAAATAGCTAATGAGACCACGGGGAGGCGGACATACCCTCACCTGGGTAGGTAAAAATTAATGGGATACATTTTAGAACATAAGCAACTACAAAATGGTTAGTCGAGTTATTCCATTCAAATGAAACAATAAACAAAAACAATCTCATGCATTAGAAATGTCAGTATTGATGATTGAATATTTCTCTAAATTAGAAGAAGAAAATTTCAATCTCTGGTCAGATACAAATGATTTAAAAAAATTACTCGTATTAATTTTTTGTGTTACTTTTTTCGTCAAAGTGTCTATCTAAACAATTAATATTTTATTGTTAAAATAGTTTGTTTCCATTATACAAGGTCAATTTTATCCCTGATTATGATAAAATTCCAACGTGTATGAACTCAATTAATATTTAACTTTAATTCAATTAATGTGCAATATTTGATATTTTTTATCTGAGTTTACAATTTTCTTCTTTTGAATTTAATTTTTAAACATTACAAAACATCGAGTATGACCAAACTGAAGTAACTATATTCCATATAGTTATGCGATTACAGTAAGATTCGAAAGTCACGAACCTCCATGGCGTGAACTAAAGGTAGTTACAGAATCCTAAGCTTAGTCATAACAATATCTGCCGATTTCCCAGCGGTTGTAGAATTATGTATATCTGTATTTTTTCCAGTATATACTATATAATCTAATACATAGTTTGTTTTGCAGTCGCACAGGATAAATGATTTGATACCAAATCTATTTCTTTTAGATGGAATAATTTGTTGAAACACCGGCCTCTGAATAACAGAAGGCTTTCGTCAATGCACAAATCTTTGTACGGATAAAATGACTGTGAGAAAGAGTTCTTCAGAATATTAATTATAGGTCGTATTATACTATTATACTATTAGTTTTAATATTAAGTTTTTTTAATATTTTCAATTCAAACTTCAGGTCTTCCTAGTTGATATTAAAAAGATTCAGAGCGTTCACTTCATCTGATTCGAGCTTTTTACCTAAAAGGACATTTTCAAGGGCACAATAAGTTTCAAATCCATTTTGTTGGAATCTTCTTTCTATTTTAACCAGTCTAAATGTCAATAATATCATAATAATTAATTCTAAATTTTTCTTCTGCTGTATGGGGTTCATAATTTTCAGAAGGATTTGTATGATGTTCGAGTTTTCGAGGAATAATCTTTTTTCGTGGTAATTTAATGACATTTAAATTTAACCTTTCTGCACCCTCAAATATCTGTAGTTTCGTCAGCAACTAAACTAAATTCTCCAGCTTCTTTATTAATCTCAGTATTTTGTCTTAAAATGTGATGTGCCATTACCTCAATTATTTCATTTTGTATTGTTGGTGATAAAAAGTTTTTTTTCCTAATATGAGTTCTTTTAATTCGGGGATGTCTTCGGCCTTAAATTGGACTAACTGATAAAAATTCCCATACACCTCTTCGTGTCCACGAAACGGCAGTCCCTGTTTCCCCAAGTTTAAAACAGGATTTTGGTCCGAACTATCTAACAGTGGAGCGATACCGGTAGAGCGGTAATGAATTCTACTAGGCGCTTACTATGTTAGTATGGAATATAGTCAGCCAATCGTAGCGCCAATAAAACCTCACTATGTTACAGTGACAACTATGGTGATCTACTGTGGCACAAAATCGGTCTCCCACCGTGCGCTATCCATGAGCGTCCCGTGTAGAACATAAATAAAACTGTAGGCATCATAAGTTAAATGATAATTGAAGAAATATTGTTTAAAAATAAATTTTACGTAAATATCTCTATTAAAATTCGTTAATAACAAAAAGAAACAATGAATATTGATTAAAATAATGTTAGTTTTAATGTCTAAGATGGTCTTAATTAAGAATACATGCATATTTTATTCATATTTGTTTGGTTTTCCGTAATTCATTCAGTAATACTAAAAAATTATAAACAAGTAAATACATTCTTTTGATGTTTTACCGACAAAAGGTTCCGAAATAAGTAATTTTTATAATACTAGGTAACTAACTATAATACTAGAAAAATAACTGTATAATTTCATTTAAAATATTTACGTATATTTCAACATGTTGCAAAGTTCTACGTATCAAGATATTAATTTTCAATAAGAATAGTACTATTATTTGCCTTCATTATTGTACTTTTTATGTTTCTGTACTCATTTTTGAACATGAAAGGAAAAAGCAATGTAGTATAATTGAATATTCAAGTATTTGTAAATTTTAAATCTAGAAGAAACAAGTACGCCAATGGTTGGCGGTTCAGACACGACAAGTGACAAGGTAATGATTAAATTTTCAATAAGATTGAATAGAAAAAACCATTTTTAGACGAACTTTTTTACAATTGCATTTATATAGAAATAAATGAATGTATCATTTTTATGTAATGGCTTTTATATCAATCCAGCTATTATATACACTATCAAATCCTAACCATTTAACAAATAATTCACGACCTTTACGACGTAGCACCTTTTCAATTAAATAGATACTTGGATAGTGGGTTTTTTGTAATTTTTCTTCATAGAAACATCCACTGATTGGTTGACCATGGAGATCTTCCAATAAATACGTTACAGGATTGGTTTATTAACTTTTATAATTTTAAACAATTCCGTTGTCCTATAGAGTGTATAACCCTTGTCACATTTTCTAATAAAAAACTGTATTTTACATTAAACATTTTTGTCAAGTTTTACTATCAGTTTTTTCTTGATTTTCATTTTCAATGGGTAGTAGTTGATTTTGTTCAATTGCAATTTGATCAACTTCTTCCTCTCATGTTGAATTTGATTTATTTTTTTTGGACTATCTCTAATAAATCGAATTCTCCTGACTCTTCAACATTCATCTTGGGAGTATCGGTATAAGAGCCCTTGGTTCATTATGCAGCCGCGATTTGTCCATCTCGCCGTGTCTTCGGGGGAACCCTTTTCTAGGTCTTGGATGATTTTCCTTAATTCGTGGTCGGCTAACTGTTGTTCTCGTTGGTTAGCGGGATTATATTTTGGTAGATCGGCGATAATGGCGTAGGCGACGGATTATCGATGGGTGGTCGAGATAATGTGTCAGCTAATACGTTCGCGCGACCGGGCGTGTATTCGATGCGAATATTGTACGGTTGCAATTGTAGGGCCCACCTGGCAAGTCGTCCGCTAGGAGATCTGAGGTTCATTAACCATTTTAGTGGCTGGTGGTCGGTTACAATGATGGTGTCGGCTTCTTTTAGATACCCGCGAAATTTATTAACTGCCCACACAACAGCTAATGTTTCACGTTCGGTGGTGGTATAGTTTTGTTCAGCCAGGATAAGGAGTCGACTTGCATATTCAACGGGCCGTTCTTCTGGTCCCTCCGCTTGCAGTAAGGCTGCTCCTAAGGCGTAGGAACTAGCGTCGGTACGGAGTGTATACGGTTTATTTTCCGTGGCTTGTATTAAGATTGGGGCGGAGCTAAGTGCTTGTTTTAGGGTTTGATACGCTGAGTCTTGTTCGGCGGACCATATCCAAGGTTGATTTTTCTTCAGAAGATTGGACAGTGGTCGAGCAATTTTTGAGAAATCTTTGATAAATCTTCTATACCAGCTGTAGGAAAGATTGTACTTGTTTGACGTTTTGGGGTGTAGTCATTTTCGTAACTGCTTCTATTTTTGAGGGGTCGGTGTGAATTTACGATGTGGCCGAGATACTTCACGGATGGGCAGGCGAAATGGCACTTTGTTCGATGCATGCGGAGTCGGAATTTCCTCATTTGTTCGAATATTTTCTGTAGATCTTCTATGTGCTGTTCGAAGAATGTAGATAACTGGATTAGGTCACCCAAGTAAGCGAGTAGATTAACGCCGTTTAGGGCTAGTCTGAAGCGGTCGATGAGCCGTTGGAAGGTGGCAGGTGCGTTGCGAAGTCCGAAGGGTAATCGCAGGAACCGGTATACTCCAAATGGTGTGATAAAGGCGGTCTTGTCGATGTCAGCGTGGTCAACGGGCACTTGGTAATAACCAGCTTTTAAGTCCATCGTGCTGAAGTGGGTGGTATTACCAGTGGCGTGCAGAAGCTCATCTAGTCTTGGTAACGGATATACATCAGGCGTCGTGATGGCGTTTAGTCTACGGTAGTCTACGCATAGTCGAAGACTTCTATCGAGTTTTGGGACGAGTATGACAGGAGCGACCCAGGCACTTTCACATTCTTCTATGATACCTAGGTTGAAGAGTTTTTCCACCTCGTTACGTAAGGTTTGCTGTTTTGTGGGTCATAACCTGTATGGCGGTTTGGCTACTGGAGCATGTTCTTTGGTGTCGATACGATGGGAGATGACGGGTGTTGGCGGTCCATGGTCTTGAAATAAATCGAGATGTTGTTGTAGTAGGATGTTGAGTTGTCTTTGTTCGCTTGGACGGAGGATTGTTGCTTCGTTGGGGCGCAGGCTGACATAGCTTGCGTCCAGTGCAGCTACCGGAGCTATTGGGAACAGACTTTCTTCGAACGAGGCGAGCGGTCGTTCCCATTCCATTTCGATGTCCTTCATTCCTTCTAACCAGAGATATCGGTGGCTCGGGGGAGGTGACAGTGGTAGTGGTATGAATGGGCCATAATTATGGGTCAACCCAGAAATTTCATTGGAGTGTTGTTCAGAATCTCTGATGGGCGATAGTGCTGGCGCAGTTTGCATGCCGGAGAGTATGGCGATAATTTCAGCGTCCGTGGGTTCTATGTCCATTTCTTGGGTGGAGTCTTTGTTGAAGAAGGGGTAGCTTCGTTGAGGTTCGTCGTAGAAGCTCCACTGATTAGTGTGGAAGTTGAGCACAAGCCCAGCATTTCTGATGAAGTTATAGCCAACACTTTGTGTTCTCCCGTTGCTCAGTATCCAGGAGCGATGGATGGGTTCGAAGGAGGTTCTTTTGTTTTTTTTTTTTAATAGCTGTGTAAGGGCGCCACCACGATTTATAAAATTTAAAGAATCCCACAATCGTGGAATAGGATTCCGTTAAACAAAATAACGTTTGAAATCAAACAATTTAATGATTAACAAAAGAAATAACAAATGGACGTGAAATATACCACTCTAGTAATGTGGTTTAATTTAGAGGTTTAGTATACTAAATGAGTTCGAACTCGTTTAAATTTAGATAATTTATAAAATTAATGAAAATGATTTTAAAATTTAATACCAGGTTCTTTGATTATCAATCACACAGGAGACACGCGATACAAGGTCGCATACCTAAGATAAATCCTGTGTGACTGGACAAATTTTACTAAGAATTTGTAAAAATTTAAATTAAAGATGAAATATAATTGATAATCAGAGAAACTTTAAAACTAATACAGATTATATAATCGGACAGATAATGATCTTAGAGAAACGCAATTTGCATAGAAAATCAAAAACAGTCTCGTAAGACGTATGCAAAAGTACGTAAATTGAAAATTAAATAAAGATAAAACTTATCGTTTTCGATGGCACGGTACGATGATGGTTGCAAGCCACGCCACTGGATGAGTGAGATGCTCGGTATCAAGAACGATGATGGAAAACTCCGTTGCAGCGAATGCAGCCAATTACGCCACTGGGTGAGCGGTAGTACCCGTACTGGATGAATGACGCCAAAAACGGAATGAGTGTTCAGGAAAAACTCCGGATTTATTCCAGATCTCTAAATATATCCCTATACAATTGGATTAGAACCCCAAAAGAATGAATTGAAAAAGAAAATATTACCTTTCTCCGGGGTATTTAACGATATCGAAAATATTCCAAAAAGGAATCGGTACGGTAAATTCCCAATTATTAAATTGAAAAAAAACGAAACGTAAACGAACGTCTGACCAATTTAACGTTTGAACGGGAAGTGAACGCTACAAAATCGGGGTACTGAAAACGTGTTTTCCGAAAACGTGATTGCGCACAGTTCAAAAAGACACCGTGTTCATAAACGCCGTTGGTACTAGTAATTAAGGGCGAAAATAGAATAAACACAATAAACAACGCCGTTTTGGCTAACCGAGTACCGGAAATGAAAAAGGCAGGATACTGCAATACCGACAATTATCAGGTTGTTTAAAAATCGTTATCTCCTCAACTAAAAATTAAAACATCCCCAAACAGCGAAAGATGGTCGAAAGCAGAAAATTGGAAAGTAAGTAGATCAAATGAAATCAAACTTACGATAATCAAATGGTACCGTTGATTCTCCAGATACGTACAAAAATAAAAAGGAAAGAAAAAGGGTAGAGAGAGACCTTCAGTTTCGGGAGCCTTGAGCTTAAGAGGGAAGGAAGGAAAAGGGAAACTCCATTAAGCGGGGTTGCATCCCTACCTCTGAAGGTCTACTGCTGAAAGAAGTAGAAACAATAAAGAAAAGAAAGGATAAAGGTACAGGACACTGCAGCAGAGACAGTGTGAAGGTTGTTATAGCACACCCTCAAGAAGCTTAAATGGCTCTTAGATAATTCAAGGATTAGATTGGTTGCAAGGACATCGAGAAGACGTCACCCTGCAACCAAGTGAACAGGCCTAAATCTTATAGATCCAGGACCTAATCCGGAATATTATCCGGAAAATGAAGAACAACAAGTCGATCATACCACGATGCCCGAATATCCATCCATACGGTAAGAGAAAAGAAACGGAACGGTAAGGTAAATAGATGGACACTCGAAACATCCCGATACAACGACATATCGCTCCTCTAGCAACGTCAGATGTTATGACGGAAATGGTACCCAAGCACTTAGTAGGACCCTATGGCCTCCTACTCCAGCCAATGTCTTCCACCAGAAGGAAAATCAGAGCTCCGAACAAAAAACGGAAACGACAGCCAGGGAAATGGAACATTTTAATGTTACATGTACCCTCTTCCTTCAAAAAGAAAAAGATGAAGACAACGCGAAATCTTTTTCAAAGACAAGAAAGCATCGAAATTGCATGCCTGATGTAAAGGCATGAGATAATAGGCAGGTTCCAGAAGGAAAACAAATTCAGTGATTATCTTGAATCAATGAAAATGACTAAATTCCACGGTTATTACAAAGATTTAGTAGCTTGTAAAATTGTATCATTTAAATAAAGATAGTAAGTGCCCATCGGTGTCAGTTCGTTCAGCCTCTCCTTAGTGAAAAATCACAAAGTCTTAGAAAATAAATTTAAATTCAAATTATTTAATATCGAGAAATTCATGACTGAGGAATTCTCTTTTACGTCATTCAACAGATCAGTTATCATTCCAAAAAATAGGATGAACTTTGTATAACCCGCGATACAAAGAAACGAAATTTTACGCGAAGGTGAGCGCTGATTAATTGAATTTGGCATATAACCGAGAACATCCCAATAAGGGATAAGAACAGATTCACAAGGAGGAAATTAAGGAACTCCTTCCCAAGAAGGAAGAAAAGGCAAAAAACACGAGTTCGTTCGCTCGGTAGGTTAGAGCACCGCACATTGACTAATTGTGGAGGTCGTGGGAATTATATATTCGCAGTCAAAATTTTGAATGGTATACGTAATCTCGACAGAATAAACTTTTTCGAGGGCAATTCCATCCAGTAGGATGACGTAACGTATCTAACGCGTACGACACGGTTGAAAATTCATTAAACTTCAACAA
Organism: Mylabris phalerata; assembly: GCA_020740385.1. Classification (NCBI taxonomy): domain Eukaryota; kingdom Metazoa; phylum Arthropoda; class Insecta; order Coleoptera; family Meloidae; genus Mylabris; species Mylabris phalerata. The sequence goes on along the minus strand of JAJEOX010000299.1, from coordinate 258,584 downwards.
GACTTAAGCGGTTGAGGCTACAGGAAGATGGGCAGACAAAAATCGGTAAAAAAGACACAATCGGGAAAAGAAAAAGCCCATTCAGCGAAACCACTCATAACTGCGAACATATGTTATAAAGATTAATTAGTGACGATATCAGATTCGTTATCCGAGAGATCGGAAGATCCGCGGAAAGGTTTTAGATCTTTTATATGCCAAGAACCAATATTAATTCCCCTGTCATCGACAAGTTCATAAACTAATTTGGATAATTTTTTACGTACTGTACACAAAATATACCGAGGAGTTAATTTTTGCGAGAAATTTTTGACAGCACTGGATAACACTTTGTTGCGTTTCCAAACTTTATCGCCTACGAAAAATTCAACATCCCGTTTCCTGAGATTATATACTTTAGCGTTCCGATTATACGCTTTATGTAATCGATTAATTACCACTTCAAAAATTTCTCGAAGATGTTCCAAGTCCTTGGCATAGTCCTTACGGCTGTACGCTTTCAAAGACTCGGGGGTTTGATGGGTTTTACCATAAGATTCTCCCGAGCAAGGGATGACACGGCCGAAAGTTAAAAAGGCAGGACTAAATCCTGTAACTTCACTAACAGAAGTACGAATGGCATAACCGATTTTATGTATTTCACTATCCCATCGTTGATGGTTCTTGTTGATATAACTCCGAATCGCAGTCCCAATGATACGATTATAACGTTCCGTGGGATTAGCCTGCGGATGATATTTAGCTAGAAACCATATCTTTTGGACCTTGAATGATTTACAAGAATCGACAAAATCTTGTCCAATAAATTGTTTACCATTATCAACAAGAATAAACTCGGGCACTCCGTAAACTAGAAAAACTTGATTTACTAAGTATTGAGTGATGCCGGAACTAGTGGCTTTTTTAAGGGGATGCAAAATGACATTTTTGGTAAACCAATCGACAATAACCAGAAGATACGAAAAACCGTTTTTAGAACGAGGTAGTGGTCCTATTAGATCCAGAGAAATGACCTGAAACGGGAATTTTACAAATTTTTCCTTGCCCATCAAGCCAGCTTGACCCACAGTAGGGGCTTTCTGAGATTGACAAGTCTCACAAGTGGAGACATAACGATAAACAGCCCTTCTCATTTTAGGCCAATAATAAGTAAGGCTCACCCGAGAAAGGGTTTTAAAATAGCCCAGATGAGCTGCGGTAGGAACGTCGTGGCAAAGCTTTACAACTTGAGTCCTTTGACTCTTAGGAACTAATAATTTCCAATCCGGAACATTACTCGAGAGATTAATTTTACACGGTAAAAATTTGAAAATGAAACGTCCTTGGACTTTCCATCCGGGAAAACTATCCGGCCTGTCTAGTATTCGATTACGTAGCCGAGCATACTCGGTATCGACTTTATCGTCGACGACGACATCAAGATAAGAATTTGAAACATCTGTGATAGCGGCGATTTCCTTAGGCACCCTTGATAAGGCATCAGGAACGACATTAAATTTACCTTTCCGGTGTACTAAATCGAAGGAAAATTGGTTCAGGCGGACTCGCCATCGAGCAAGTTTACCTGCGGGATCTTTCATACGATGCAACCACAACAAAGAATAATGGTCGGTAACGATGGTAAAATGAGTACCCTCGACATAAGGACGAAATTTTTTGACAGCAAAGACTACCCCCAGACATTCTCGCTCTGTCACACTATAATTTTGTTCAGCGCGATTTAGTGTCCGGCTGGCATAAGCGATAACACTTTCGTTACCATCGATAGTTTGGGTGAGCATGGCTCCAAGACCTAAATCGGAAGCATCGGTATGAATAACAAAAGGTTTGGTGAAATCAGGACTGCCAAGAACCGGAACTGAAACAAGAGCTTGTTTTATTTCTCGGAAAGCTTTGTCAGCCTCCTCCGTCCACACAATAGGTTGTCGTTTCTTCTTATTTTTAAGAAGTTTACGAATAGGTGCCATCCGGGAAGAAAAATGTGGAATAAATCGACGGTACCACGAACACATGCCCTCAAAGCGTTTGATAGAGGTAGCATCGGTAGGAACAGGATAATTAACCATGGATTCGATCTTAGAAGGATCTGTACGCAAACCAGAGGAATCAACAATATAACCCAAATATTTTAAGGACGTTTGAAAGAAATGACATTTGTCCATATTTATGGTAAGATGGGCATCATTCAATCGCTGAGCAACAACACGTAGGAGTTTGGCATGTTCATCGAAAGTTGAAGAGAGAATGATAAGATCGTCTAAATAAACGAAAATGTGTGGTTCAAACTCAGGACCAAACAATGCATCCATTAATCGTTGTTGCACTTGGGGTGCGTTACAAAGACCAAAAGGAAGAACGTTAAAATGAAACAAACCACGACCAGGTACAGCGAAAGCAGTTTTCTCTTTAGACTCGTCGTCCAAAGGAATCTGCCAAAAAGCTTGTTTCAAATCAATAGAGGAAAAATATTTGGCATTACGTAACAAACTTAAAATTCGGTCGACTATAGGCAGGGGATAATTATCCTTTTTAGTGACTTTGTTCAATTCTCGGCCATCAAAACATAATCGAAAATCACCGGAGGACTTTTTAACTAGTAAAATATTAGAAGACCAAGCACTACTAGAAGGTGCAATAATACCGTCTTCCAACATCTGATCGATTTGTTTGTTAATCTCCTTAAGTATATAAGGTGACCACCAAAACTGCCTAGCTTTAAAAGGTTTAGCTTCACCGGTATCGATATGATAGACCATTTTATTGGTTTTACCTAATTTCCCATCACGAGCGAGAGAAATCACTGCCCAAAATTAAATCGTGTTGGACAGAAGGCACGATATAAATGAGGATTTTCCTTGTCACATTATCAACGGACATCGGTACTTCAACGGAATATAAAATGTTTTGTGATTTCCCATCAGCGGTTTTAACCCTTTGCACCCGAACCATTTTTTAGTATGGGTACTTAACTACCCGACAGTAGTTTTAAAAAATTGTAATACATCAAACATAAGTATTTTAAACAAAAGTAGTTTATTAACATATTTCATTTTTATTTACATACTACAAACATAATATTTTAATATTAAATTTTATAATTTTCCTTAGTGTGATATTTGAGGAAGCACTCTCCAAGGTGTAACCTGGGTTTTCAGGACATGTGTCACAGTAATACACCGTTTCACGTCTTCCGCTTTTCTTTGTCGTTCGGTCAGAGCACACTCTACAATCTTTCTTTTTTCCTTTTTGCATCACATGTAGCTTACCATTTAATCGGATACTGTTATCGGTAGTTGCAGATGTCGAACCACGGCCAGCTCCACGATCTTGTCGATAATCTCCTTTTAGCTGATCCACTAATAATTTCACAAATTTGTAATGACTGATTGGTCGCTCGTTTTTCTGCTTTTTCACCATTTTATATAAAATATAGGAATTGATTACACATATTTCCAATCCCCAAAAAAATAACTTTCTCCACCATTTTAAAGATTTCCGCATAAAACAGTATGTAGATGTATATTGATCGGCACGATCAACGCCCCCCATAAATTCAATATATTTTAGAATAACGTTTGGTTTCTTAACAGCAATTTCAACACCACCTCGTTGAAACCTTTTTACGGTAGTCATGTCAGCATCGCACCAATTCGACATCATGGTCACAACCCGTTTATCTTTCCAAGCCAGGATCATAGTATTATTTTTCCGATATGCTACTGTCTTTGTTCTTCCAAATTTTGGTTTCTTTATAGCAAATGGCATTCCTTTCCGGTTGGTTTGTATTGTGCCAGTTAAATGACACTTGATTTTATATAATTCTTCGGCTAGTACAAGACTCGTATAATATCTATCTGTAAACATGTGGTGGCCTTGTGCACCGGGAACAGAATTTAGTAGCATTTTATATAAGTGTAACGGAATTCTGGTAGTCACCGGGAGGTCAGGTCTTATCAACTGTTCGGTTGTGATGCTACCATAATATGGAAGAAACCCACAAATATATCCTGTTTCTGAATCGCAGAGTACATAAATCCTTATTCCCCATTTTGTCGGTTTATGAGGATTATAAGTAATAAAAGAAAATTTACCTTTAAATTTCACAACGGATTCATCGACACATATATTTTGGCCAGGAACGAAATGTTCCAAAAATTTAGTATTTATTTCTTCCAAGTAGTTACTAACCCGCTGTAAGCGAGTTTTTACATTTGTAGCTCTAGGTGTAATTGTTTTCAAGTGCAGCATCCAAAAAATTTGAGTGAACCTGTCTCGTGTAAATACATTTGGATAAAAAGGAATTCGACTATTTCCATCCGTCGACCAATATTGTGCTATATTTGCAAGCGGCATGGTTCCCATATTAAGGATGACCGCTAGGAATGCACAGAATTCTTGTGTTGTTGTTTCTTTCCAGTTTATCCACATAGACTTTTTCGATAACTCTTTATCTTTCAATTTATTATGTGCATATTTATTTGTTTCAGTGACAATTGTATCAATTAGCTGGTCGGTATAAAATAATTTAAAAAAATCCAATGGTTCCGTGACATTTGCATTAACATGGGGACCTGCAGATTTTTCACCACTTCTAAATTGTATTCTTTCAGGTATTTCTGTAGATTCAGTGACATCTTCCCATTCAGAACTATCTTCCTCTTCTCTAACGTCTGAATCAGAAGAATCTTCACTTTCGCTTTCTATTATTCTTATTTTTTTTCTTCTTGTACCAAATACTTCATCACTCTCTTCACTTCTGTTATCTTGATCACTATCTTCTTTATGTTCATTTAGAATGTTATCAATCGGTCTAAACATCATCAAATCAAACTCATCTTCGCTGCTACAAATTTCGTCCATTGATTCCATTTTTATGACCTTAAATGGACTAAATTTGAAATAGTAAAATATTTTGATAAGTTCACAATTCACTTACTCTCGCTTGTAAAAGTATTTCAAAAAGATACTACACACAAAAAAAGTGATTTTAAACACCAATGCTTTCGCAATATTATCATAAATAGTAATGGCGCCTCTCGGGCGCCGTTCGAGTTGCAGTAATAAAAAGGATGGCGCCTGAGAGGCGCCGTTCGGGTGCAAAGGGTTAAGTGTCTGATTTAATGAACGATATTTATGACTCTCAATTTGGAAAAAAGAGGTTCGAGAATGTGGACACCATTTTTACCCAATACGGTACAACAAGACCCCGAATCGACTAAGGCTTCGAATTGAACATCGAAGACACGGACGGTAAGAAAATTACGATTATCGCTATCCTTAGGAAGGAAAACAGAAACAAGCTCACGGGAGGATTTGGGGGTACAGAAATTACTTATGGTATCTAACCAACGTTTCCAATCGTGAGGATCGAATTTAACAGGCGTATCCGAAGACGAAACGGTATGATTCGAACGAGGAATCCCGGCCGTAAATTTATGTAGGAACGTGACACGACCGTCGATCCGCGTTCCTATTTGGCGTTTCCCGGGCGACATTTGGGGCACGAATTTACAGTTACATCAGCAGTACCACAACGATAACAAAATCTCTTTTTCGCTTTTGAACACCTGGAATAGCCGTGACCCACTTCTCCACAATTCCAGCAAGAAGAGGTTTTGGGTTCTCTCACTACAGTAGAGACAGCCGCGTTAGAAGTGGAAGGTCAATTGAGAGGGTTACCAGAAGGTGGCAACGAAATAGAATTCTTGGTAGAAACTGTAGATTTCCTTCGCAATTCATAAGCAATATCCAGTTTCTTACATAACTCGATCAATTCATCAATGGTATCGATGTCTTCCAAGGCCAAAGCCGAAATATAATAAGGCAATAAATTTCCTCGAATAATTTTTAATTTAGCTGATTCATTCAATGGAACCGCCAATCGATTAAATAACGTGTTCATTTCGGCAACGAAAATTATTATGGTCTCATTCCGACGTTGTTTACGAGCTTTCAACTCATCCATGAGTTTATCATCGTGATCGATAGGAAGAAAGGAACGTTTTAAAAGTGTCTCCAAGGAAGACCAATCGGTTACCTTAGAACGAACAGATTTATACCAGACTTGGGCAGAATCGGAAAAAAGATCAAAAGCTGAATTACACAGCTCGGACTCGGAAACATTTCGCGCAACCTGATAATCTTTAACTTTCTCAATGAACTCAAGAACGTCACCCTTACCATCGAATTTAATACCCCATTTATAAACAGGAACGAACTTGAAAGAAGGACTGGCGGCTTCAGGAACCGCAGAATCACGGTGAGAAAGATTTAAAGCACGAAAAGAAACGTCGGTATTGACAGGCTCCCTGCATTTATCCAAAACGTCGCTTTCAAATTCAAGGCAAGTACCAAGCCAGGACTCAATGATTTCGCGAATTTGAGTACTATTATCGGCGTTAACGTCATACGTTACACGAGAGATTCTCTTTGAAACGTGCGCAATACGCGAACAAATCCGGCGAATATTATCATCCTCAACGTTATAAACGGTTCGCTCATCCAGCTCCATAATAGCAGTGGTAATACCTTCTAAGGTACGATTAATAATATCAACCTCGGTATCCCAAGTAAATTTGGGATCGGGGATAATTTCAAGTCCCTTATCCAGTGCGCGTTGCAAAGTCTTAATTCTACTAGACCGCGTATTTTTTGCACGTAACTTCCTGATTCGCAGCTCATAATCAAGCTGATCATCAAGAAGAAATCTGGCATGGATCGTATTAAAATCATTATCCATTTTACAAAAAAATTATTACAATCAAATAATGAAATGATAAAGAAACGGCAAAGCCAGCTATTTTTAAAAACCTTCCCCAATGTAATTAACGATTGATGAATGGAAAAATTATTATGAAGTCGGGCCCCACGTTGGGCGCCAAAAATTATATAGCCAACACTTTGTGTTCTCCCGTTGCTCAGTATCCAGGAGCGATGGATGGGTTCGAAGGGGGTTCTTTTGTTTTTTTTTTTTTTAAATAGCTGTGTAAGGGCGCCACCACGATTTATAAAATTTAAAGAATCCCACAATCGTGGAATAGGATTCCGTTAAACAAAATAACGTTGAAATCAAACAATTTAATGATTAACAAAAGAAATAACAAATGGACGTGAAATATACCACTCTAGTAATGTGGTTTAATTTAGAGGTTTAGTATACTAAATGAGTTCGAACTCGTTTAAATTTAGATAATTTATAAAATTAATGAAAATGATTTTAAAATTTAATACCAGGTTCTTTGATTATCAATCACACAGGAGACACGCGATACAAGGTCGCATACCTAAGATAAATCCTGTGTGACTGGACAAATTTTACTAAGAATTTGTAAAAATTTAAATTAAAGATGAAATATAATTGATAATCAGAGAAACTTTAAAAAATACAGATTATATAATCGGACAGATAATGATCTTAGAGAAACGCAATTTGCATAGAAAATCAAAAACAGTCTCGTAAGACGTATGCAAAAGTACGTAAATTGAAAATTAAATAAAGATAAAACTTATCGTTTTCGATGGCACGGTACGATGATGGTTGCAAGCCACGCCACTGGATGAGTGAGATGCTCGGTATCAAGAACGATGATGGAAAACTCCGTTGCAGCGAATGCAGCCAATTACGCCACTGGGTGAGCGGTAGTACCCGTACTGGATGAATGACGCCAAAAACGGAATGAGTGTTCAGGAAAAACTCCGGATTTATTCCAGATCTCTAAATATATCCCTATACAATTGGATTAGAACCCCAAAAGAATGAATTGAAAAAGAAAATATTACCTTTCTCCGGGGTATTTAACGATATCGAAAATATTCCAAAAAGGAATCGGTACGGTAAATTCCCAATTATTAAATTGAAAAAAAACGAAACGTAAACGAACGTCTGACCAATTTAACGTTTGAACGGGAAGTGAACGCTACAAAATCGGGGTACTGAAAACGTGTTTTCCGAAAACGTGATTGCGCACAGTTCAAAAAGACACCGTGTTCATAAACGCCGTTGGTACTAGTAATTAAGGGCGAAAATAGAATAAACACAATAAACAACGCCGTTTTGGCTAACCGAGTACCGGAAATGAAAAAGGCAGGATACTGCAATACCGACAATTATCAGGTTGTTTAAAAATCGTTATCTCCTCAACTAAAAATTAAAACATCCCCAAACAGCGAAAGATGGTCGAAAACAGAAAATTGGAAAGTAAGTAGATCAAATGAAATCAAACTTACGATAATCAAATGGTACCGTTGATTCTCCAGATACGTACAAAAATAAAAAGGAAAGAAAAAGGGTAGAGAGAGACCTTCAGTTTCGGGAGCCCAGAGCTTAAGAGGGAAGGAAAGAAAAGGGAAACTCCATTAAGCGGGGTTGCATCCCTACCTCTGAAGGTCTACTGCTGAAAGAAGTAGAAACAATAAAGAAAAGAAAGGATAAAGGTACAGGACACTGCAGCAGAGACAGTGTGAAGGTTGTTATAGCACACCCTCAAGAAGCTTAAATGGCTCTTAGATAATTCAAGGATTAGATTGGTTGCAAGGACATCGAGAAGACGTCACCCTGCAACCAAGTGAACAGGCCTAAATCTTATAGATCCAGGACCTAATCCGGAATATTATCCGGAAAATGAAGAACAACAAGTCGCTCATACCACGATGCCCGAATATCCATCCATACGGTAAGAGAAAAGAAACGGAACGGTAAGGTAAATAGATGGACACTCGAAACATCCCGATACAACGACATATCGCTCCTCTAGCAACGTCAGATGTTATGACGGAAATGGTACCCAAGCACTTAGTAGGACCCTTTGGCCTCCTACTCCAAAGGAAGAAAATCAAAGCTCAGAACAAAAACGGAAACGACAGCCAGGGAAATGGAACATTTTAATGTTACAAAGTCGATTCCCAACAGTGTGGTGGCTGCTGGAGCAAGGTCTATACAGAGAAATTCCGTCACGACTTCTCGGTTTTCGATAGTGACGGTAGCTTGGAAAATTTCCGTTGGCTGTAGTTTGGATGTTCCATCTGCGAGCATAATGTTTGTTCGGCGGCGTTGAGAGGTGTATCCTTTCTCTCGAAGTAGTTGCTGTAGTTGGGGGCTAGCGAGAGTGGGTTTAGCTTCAGTGTCTAGGTAGGCAGTACCAGGGATTCCATCTAGATGGATGCAGGCGGCAGTTCGTAAATGGTTGTTGACACTTATAAAGTTGAAGTTGACTGTTTGTGGAACTGGTTTTGACTTGGAACAGTCGGCACAGTTCCTTCTGAGCACTCCTTCTTTTCCACAACCGTAGCACTTAAATGTGGCTGGTTTGTTTGCGCTGGCCTCTTTATCGGCTTCTGCCTTTAGTTTTTTTCGGCCAATTGACACGTCATGTCCCATGTTTTTGCAAAAATCGCACTTGATTCTGTTTTTGGACTGATTTGATTTCGCGTTATCGCGGCGCGGTTGGTTTTGATTATCGAGGGCTTCCACTAGTCGGGCACTTGACACTAATTCAGCGAACGTTCTTACTTCGGTGCGTAGGATGTGTTTTCTTATTTTTTGCGAAAGAAGACCGTATACCATATCTAATTCCATAGCTTCATTTAGAGGTGGAACAATCTGGGTTAGCAGTGCACGTTTTTCGGCCACGAATTGTCCTGTGGGAATTTGGTCTGTTTGATTGCTGGCGAATACTTCTAAATATACGGCGTAGGCTGGTAGTCGGGGTGCGAACTCGTTTCGGAGGAGTTCGGTGGCTTCTTTCCATGTTCCGACGGATGATCGGACGCCGGTCCACCAGGTGTATGCAGCTCCCTCGAGAAGGAGTGTTAGGCCTTTCACTGCGTTGTCATCGTTGATACCTTCACTCTCTTTGTAGAAATCGGCACAAGCGATAAAATCTTAGACGGCTTCGGTGCTGCGGGTGCCATTGTAGCGCGCTGTGCACTGAGTGAAGTGTTTGACTAGTGCGGATGGAGTGAGTCTTTTAATGAGTTCTTCTAATAACTCGGCTTTCATTTTGTTAGCTTTTTTCCTACTTCGTGTTTCCGTTTTTGAATTTTGTTCGCGAGCGCGACAAACTTTCCGAATTCGATCACTAACTTACGCGGATAACGATTTACACTAATGACTTGTAGGTTTTCGGCCTACTAGTTGGCGCCAATTTGTAACCTTCTTTCGGAGGATACAATTTAAAGTCTGGTTGTTTTTTGAAAAGTTTATTTCGATTACCAATATTAGTTACGAACTTGGTATGACAGAAAACAACTATTAATAATAAAGCAATAACACTATTCACTAGATAACACTAACACCAATGAGATTCAGTTGGTCCACTAGGGAGCGCGATTGAAATACTTGAGAACTTGAGGGCTAGCAAGAAAGGTCCACCAGGGAGCGCAATCTGTGAGCGTATTCTCAGATTGCCTTTTGGTGGATCCTGAGCGGTTATTTATAGCCCGTTGTTGGTAGTACTCTGAGGAACTTATAACGAGTGGCGCGCTCTCTTGGAGGGCGGTCCAACTATCCTGGTGGTACTGCTGGGGATACTAGCTACAATAATAAATTAATATAATAAGAAATAATAATAAATAATAGTAAAAATAGTATATTATATACCAAGGGACTAAAGCGCGTCATTTCGTCCCGAGAGTGGAAGTTTATTGCCCGAGGGCAATAACCACTCGAGGGGCAAAAGAAAGCACTTTAGTCCCGAGATATATACGATATTTTTTGCACTTTCGGAAATGTTTAAAGCAATAAATTAAAAAAATTAAAGATTTGAAAATATCTATTACCATTTTTATTATGGGGTGCTTTGCTAATTTACCATTGTTACTGCATCAATAAACAAGATTAGTGAAATCGTCATTATAGAAAGGTAAGCAATGTCTGAAAATTTCAATTTAAAAAAGGTATTTTGCCTTCAAAATCAAAAAAAAATTATACGAACAACAGTATAAAATATTCATGACTTGGTGTCACGACAAAAAAGCAGAAGTTAATGAAGATTCTCTGTTAGTATTTTTTAATGGAAAATTAAAATCAAAATTTTGAATAAAATTTGACATTTCTTAGACTTTTGTCATGGAAACAATTATTTATTTTTCATTATATCCCTAGGGATATAATGAAGTACTTTAGTCCCTGTTTTGAGAGACTAAAATCTCACTTTAGTCCCGGAAGTGCAAAAAATAAAATAAAATAAATAATAAAAAATAAAAAGTATTTAAAAAAAGGAAAGAAATTGAAATAAATTTATTTTAATTATTAAAAAGTCAATTATTAAATTTTTAATAAATTTAAATTTCGATAAATTTGTGTTGAGTGGTTTGACAGTAAAGAGAATACACTTTAGACACACTCAGATTGCTTTCTAGATACGTCTTGCTTGTTAAAGCATGACAGTAGCGAAATTCAATGGCGAGAAATAAACTAATATGCTCTCGGACCTCATTTTTCTTCTCCTCAGAGATCTTTTTTTACATTTTCTCCTTTAAGAGGCGATCTAGGAACACTTAAATGTTTGTCTTGAACATATTTAAAGAAATACTGAATTCTTTGAGCACATATATCTAAGGTTCTTAAAAATAACTTCTTGCACACACGAATTGAAATATTACATATATTAAAATAGTAAAAAAATTAATACGATTGCCTTGATTGTTCGCTTTTGGTTCTCTTTCTCGCAATCAAAGTCCTCTTAACATTTTCGCTGTAAAAGTGACTTTTTGGTATCAGATAGTTTCCAAAATGCTTCATGAATGCGTGCTCTATCTTTTTCGGTAATTTTTTTGCTACACTGATATTTACAACTGCAACCAAATTTAATTCTTCTTTTCTCATGCAGGTTTTGTTTAATATCTTCATACTCTTGTCCGGCTTCTCTTTTATTTTTTCGAACATTCTGTTTCCAGTTATCAGGATTACGAATTCTTTTTCGAGTTTTCTTTTCCTGCGTTTCAGACACATTACATTTCATTCATATCATAAACTAGAACGGTTGTATTGGATCCAGTTATAATGGTGCCATCGTCAAGCTCAATATTCATGGCCATTATGATGTTAATATCATTTAATTAACAACAGCGATACTGTCCGGATTATTTATTTCCAAATCAAATGAACAAAAACTGCTTTGAGCCCGTTCTGTTTTTTCTACCGCGTTTTCTATATGAATGAATGGCGACTGGTCTTTTGTTGAAAATAAACGTTCAAAAACTTCGTCTATAATCCTGAAAATGTAAAAACAAGTTGTAAACACCAGTATTCACAACATACATTACCCAAAATTTAACGGTGACTTTATTATTATTATTATTATTGTTATTATTATTATTTATTTTCGTCTAAACTGTTTATTTAAACAAATAGTTGGTAGAAACTTTTGCAGAAAAAGTGAGGTTAGGTTTATATAACTTTTAAGAGTTAGTTATCAAATGATAGATAAAATTTACTAACCGACTAACGTTTGGAGATAATTCAGGAGCAGGGGTACAACTGCCTCCATGTTATTTAATAATAATACAAAAAAATTATTTCTACGACAAATTGAATAACGTACTAACTAACACTTACAGACATTTTACTCGGACAGCAAAACTTGTTTTGATTTATCTCCATTATAAACAATTTAATCGGCTACCATGGAGATACAACAAAGCAATTTTGTAAGAACAAACTAAACGCGTTGAAGATATGGACCTTGTTGGAATGGTAGGGAGATAGATCAAAACAATTTTATATTGTATTTTGAATTTTCGGACATAGGATAATTAAAATTCATTATGCGATCTTTAGTCCTAGATCGGTGTAGTGGAGATAGAACAGAACAATTCTGGCTTTTAAAAACATTAAAAATCTCTAAATACCAACAAATGGAGATAGGACAAACCAACTTAACCAACTTAAGACCTGTTTACATTATTCGATTTTTCTATTCGATTTTTCTGTTCGATTTTATATCCAAGTTCATCTCTGATGCGAGATATTTTCATCCTTACATTGTCCGAGTTAATTCTATATGTACACAGACTCCGGCTTCCTAAAATCATCAGCTGATATATGTCAGATGTAGTTGTTACCCACATGGGGTGATGATAACAACTGCGAACAACAACCCCAACACCATACTTCGAACTTGCGTACAGCTACAAATTCTCAAAACAGCATACTGCGCATGACATTCTTTGGTAAATTGAACAGAATCTCGGATGCAAATAGAAACCGTCCAATTCCCAAAAAATCGGATAAAAACTCGGATAGAATCTCGAATGCGGCGGCTCGGATCTAAAATCGAATAATGTAAACACACAAATTTGTCGTTATTTCGTCTCGAATCGAAAAATCGAATGCAATCTCGGATAATGTAAACGGGCTTTTATATGACGATATATTATATTCTTGAAGTTAACACAATATTTGTTGGTGTTATCGGGGCCATAGATGGTAGTCACATCAATATAAAAGTACCTTCACAACAACATGACAGATATGTGGATCGATACCAACAACATTCTGTCAACCTTATGGCTGTGTGTAACGCTGATAAAGTATTTACATATACATTTATAGGATTTCCTGCTTCAGCTCATGATGCAAGGGTGTCTATGATTTCCAATCACGTTTGTGTTTACATCACGCTATTTTCAAGTGTTTGGGAATTCCTTATTAGTGTAGAACATTGAACGATAAGGAGCAAAAAGATATTTTGGAGATATGTAAAGAGACCATTTAATAGGGGATAGCGTTTTTCCAGTTAGAGAATGGTTGATGACATCCTACAAACAATACCATGTTTTAAATAATTTCCAACGTCATCATAATTATTGTTTAAGTGCAGCCAGATTATGAATTGAAAATGCTTTCGGTATACTGAAAGGCCGATGGAGAAGACTTACATTCATTAACACATATAATATTTGTAAAGCTATTGAAATAATTACCGCTGCCTGTTGTTTGCATAATTTTTGTATCTTAAATGCAGACGAACGGACAGGGTAAAGAGAACGAATGGAGGAGGAATGTGAAGCCATTATAGACAACCAGCGACAATTACAATAAGCTAGGATCCAAAAACGAGAGAGAATACCGAGGCAGCTGTATGACCCGCATGAGTGACATGAATTATCATGAAATGTTATTTGTGTAAACATAGTGTACAAAATTAATCTTTTATTTCTTTAACTTAATAAATCGAATTTAACAAAAAACAACTCAAATATAACACACATTATAGCTCCTTCACTTCAAAGAGTTAACGTATTATGATTTTACGATACATCAAAATCAATGAACGCATTTTCATGTTTTCGTTTTGTTGAAAGTACTTGTATTAGTTTTTCCTGTTGTTTATTATGTGGTGTAATTAGGTTAAGTTAAGAAATTATTAAGTTAGTAAACAATGGAAGGTGTTTATTTTAAGTTATTGTGTTTTATTAGGCAATCTTGGCTTAACTACCGATTAATTTGGCAAGTGATTATTTAGCATTCTCATTTTTAATAAGTAGATTATTAAAGTCAGCGTTCTACTTAAGCCTATTTTTGCGAACACTGAAGAATCAATCGGTAATTATAAAAGGAACCTTCTAAGATGTAGGAGTTCAGTATTATTAGAGTATTATTATAGTATTAATAGAGTATTGTCAGAATATTGTTTCAAAATGGAAATAAATTTGACTTAACAAAGTGACCTCTCGATTCCAACCACCAAGTCTACAATTATGCTGATCTACTAATTTTTCCAATAAACGATATTCTTTGTCTCGGTCTTCTGTGAGTTCTGCTGCCTGTTTTTACAAAAACTCCAACAGTTGTTCATTTGTACTTCTAGATCTCGTGACTTTCCGCGAATTTTGAAATCAATTCTGTGGTTTGTGTTTTTTCCGACTCTTGAGCTGATGATGTAAATGGTTCGTCTTGTGACGTGGCCGTTACTGAGTGATCTCGCACGAACTACTTTCTTCCTCAGCCAAAGAATCTTGTAAATACTGGGGCTCAATTTTATGTTTACTTCCTATAACACACACAATTAGTAAGTAAATAATACGCATATATTTTAATGATTTACCTAGGATGGAGTGAATCACGTCATAATATACTGGAGGATCCTTTTTCCCTATTCTTGTTCTTGGGATAGGTTGTCTGTATTCAAGGTATCGTTTAGTAAGGTTCTGAAATTTTTGGCGACATTTTTCTGCTGCCTCTGTTTCTAAATTTTACAGTTTTTTTTTTCATCAAATTGCAAGGAATATTTTTGGCGGAGCTGTAGGAACAGGTCAGTTGCTATTCTATCCCTTTCTGAAGGTTTTCCTTTAGTGCTCAAGACTTCTGCAATTACAGGTTGGCTCTCTTGATGTTCTTCTACTTGTATCTCTCCGTTGTTTGACATGCATCTTTGACAAAAACCATTTCTTATTTGATAAGCTTATCAACATTTCTGTTATTAATATTTAGCATTTAACAAAATATTCGCCGTTTCTAGGTCTACTGTAGCATCTACGTCCGTCCCTTGATAGTTTAAACTAATTCTAATCAATGCCCACGCCATTTTCATTGCCGCCAAATTGTCATCTTACCTCAAAAGTAAACCGAGCTCACATTTTTGATGTTATGTGCGCGAGTTGCTTTTACCTGCACAGGTAGCGGATAGAATTGGTGTTTATGCTGCCACCAGACTGTGAATTCGATTTGAGCACAGTCACTCTTTAAATTCTTAATTATGTAAGGTGAAAAATGACAAGATAATTTGAACTTTAAATTAATGAATTATTAAAATACAAAACGAATACAATGAAATACAAAAAAAAAATACAAAAAGAAAAAAACGCGCGCAAGCAATTTTACTCCAAATAAAATTAACAAAAAAAAATCGGAAAAAACGGATTTGGTCTCTCAAATTAAGCGTTAAATCTAACAGATTAACAAAAGAAAATTACAAACAATGGAAAACTTATCTTTTACAGCTACTAGATATTCCTAGTCACTTCTCAATGATTTTCGTTGTGGTCACTTATAATTCCACAATATTCCCATATAACAATTAACTTTACTCTAATTTACTTCCAAATTAACGACACAACACTGAAGACCTTCTTAGAGGCTTCTGCAATATTCTAATTTAAACAACACAAACAATATTTTACAATGTCCCGATTAAAAGCTGCGTCTTAGCGCTTTGACTATTACAACAAGAGATTTAAACGGACTGACTCTACCAAGAGTTTTACACGGACTCTCCCCTATCGAGACATTTATACCGACGATTCTTTACGATAGTTTTAATCAGACTCTGGGCTCTGACTCTCCGATTTCCTGATTAAAAGCTGCGTTTTAGCGCTTTGACTTTTACAACGAGAATTTTAAACGGACTCTGGTCACAAACTCCCTTTTGACTTCTCAATCAAGTCTTTTTATATGGTGCATCTCTGTTCTCACCTCCCCCCCTCATGATTTTACGAAATCTAGTCATCTTTAAGTTTCCCACGATCTAACTTAAGTGTTTTCGTCACTTATTCTCAAATTTTTCCATCATTTATCTATATTCTCACGATTTTATTGAGTCTACATCTACATTATCTAGATTTTTATTTAGTCTGGATATCGTTCTTCAAAACCCTTAAAAATGACTAACATGAGAACCGAAGATGCTGGAACTTACAGTGGCGTAGCTAATTATGTTAATTATTATTAAATCTAAAAGGGTGGTTTATTACATTACCCCCTCCTTTTAAAAAGAATGAGTATTACCCTACTAATACTCATTCCTTTTCCTAAAACTACTATAAAGAGAGTAAAGTAAACCTCAAATTAAGGATAACATAAAACTCATATTTATTTGACTTTCCCTTACAAGCTTACTTAATATCTACAACAGTATTACTCACTAACACGCACTGCACAACGGGGAAGGCTCTCAGTCCAATGTAGCACTGTCGGGTACTTTTACAGTTGATTCAGCTTGGGGTTGATTCTCGATTACCACTTGTAGATTTTCAGTATTTGCAGGTGTTTCCATTGGGATTGCAGGACCATTACGATAACAATGACGGACGATCCACATTGTTAAAGTATTCCATAAACTTGCAAAAACTTTAAAATCACAACCAAACAGTTTATACAGTTGCCAACCGTTTAAAACCACTGTTGCAACATATTTTATCATTCTAAAGATACAACAATAGTTCCACTTGTAACCATTCCAATATTAGTAAACTATCCCCATACTTGTTTCATCGTAGACTTGGCCAGTGTTTTAAGTTGTTCAGTATCGAAGATTTTCAAAGTATCAAGACCCGTTCGTCAGTAACAGCGCCAGATATTTTCCGGGCAATAATATTATTGCTTGTCGTTCATAACCAAAAATTATACTTTGATGACTCTTTTCAATTTCTTCTTGAGTATATAAGCCCCCAGAACCAAGCGCTGCAATCGTTGAAAAATTCAATTTACTTTCGCTATCAACTTCTAAAAATTCAGGTTGTTTACTAACCACTGGGTTAGGAGCCAAATCAATCCATTCTCCATCAACTTCATATAAGGGAGGATTTAAGGGATTACAATCGATTTCTTCACCATAGTTTTGCATAGTATGGGTAATAGGAGACATAGATTTTGCGGTGTTTATCGTAACTAGACAAGTTCGAACCATAGTTCCATCAAATTCATCTTGTTGCAGAACTTGAATTTGTTTATGTACCCCTTTATACGCTGACTCTTGATTTGGACAAGATACCACATGGTTGAGCGAAATTACAGATAAATTCGAGACAGGTCCCTTTCAGTCGTAAGCAATTAGTGCCATAGATATCTCCATTACAGAAATCCAATTCAGGATTTTCAGTTTTACATCCATTTTTAAATCTTAAACCTAAAACAAGTACATACTTATTAGAACATCAAAATAAATTCAATATTAAACAATAGTATATTGAAATAGTATATTACAATAAAAGGTCAGAAAGTTAATCGTTGCAGAACGAGTGTGAACACGTTGCGGCACGAGCGAAGCGTTCGTTCTGCAACGATTAACTTTCTGACCGTGTATTGTATACTATTTTTTCTACGACAGTCCAAAATCGCGGAAAAAAATTAGAAAAATTAAATAAAAACTAATTAATAAAAATTTTAATAATTATCAACCTACCATTGACTTTAAATGTAAGGAGAGTTACTATGACTACAGTATAAACAAGGGGCTATTTCAAAATTATGTTATAAGGACAATTTAATATATTTAAATTTGAACCGCGAGTGGCGCAGTGGTAAGCAAGGCGACATTCGTAACGGTTAGTCTTGGGTTCGAATCCCAAGTCAAGTACAATTTATGGAAAAATCCAAAATTGTACTCGAAAACAATTATTGTCGGTAAGAAACAAGTAGTGTGGAAAGTAGAGTGTGGAAAGTTACTTTGCCGCACTAGTGCGGAAAGTTGGATTTTCCGCACTAGTGCGGTAAAGTGCCACTTTCAACACTGGTTTGGCTCATCGAAAGTAAGACATTCCGCACTGTCGTAGAAAAAATAAGTTTCAGAGGTCCATAATTCCTGCACGAGACCAGGTCGAGTGCAGGAATTGACTTCTGAAACGAATTTTTCATACTATTTTTCCTATTTTGCGCCCCTTTGTACCTTTTTTTAATAAAAATTGAACGCTTAAAATTTAGGGAATTTTATAGAAGTTGGTATTAAATAAAACAAATGAAAGTTCTACTTGACGACATTCAACTTTTTATTTGTAAAACGAGTTGATTTTCAATTGTTTAAGTCTCGATATTAATTACGATTTTTAATAAAGTAAAAATGTGTGACGAATTATCGTGTACTCCACCAGAATTACGTGATATTGTTGAAAATGGTATCAATGATTTACTTCCCGGTAACTCAAAAATAAAATATAAGCATTGTTATCAAAATTTTCAAGAATGGTATAAAATTAATAACGTATCAGGCATATCGGAAAATATCTTATTTGCATATTTTAATGAACTTAAAAGAAAATATAAGCCGACTACATTGTAGAACACATACTCTATGTTAAAATCGTGTTTAAATATATTTAAAAATGTTGATATTTCAAAATACAATAAACTTCAAGCTTTTCTGAAAAGATCGTCAGAAGGATATATACCGAAAAAATCAAAAATACTGGAAGAAGAAGATATACAAGAATTTATAAATAAAGCTGATGATAAATTTTACCTGGCAATGAAAGTTGGTGTAAATTTTGTGTCAACTGTAGTTTTATTTATAAAGATATTTGTTTAAGGTTATATTGATAGTGGGCTACAATGGAGCTTGTAGAACAGAAGAATTAACAAATCTTTCTGTTAACGATATTGAATTTAAACCTGACTGTATTATTGTTACTTTATCCAACACAAAAAATCGTATTCCAAGAACATTTGCTATAACAGAACCATCCTAGATTGAATTAGTAAAAAAATATGCTAATTTACGCTCTAAAAAAGTAACCCACAAAAGATTCTTTTTAACATATCGCAATGTTAAATGTGTCAATAGTCCAATCGGTATCAATATCATGGATGCTATATCAAAAAAAATTGCTTCTTTTTTACAATTACCCAATCCAGACCTTTTCACTGGTCACTGCTTTCGTCGTTCTAGTGCAACACATCTAGTAAATCGTGGTGGCGATTTAATAACCCTTAAAAGATTTGGTAGATGGAAATCCAGTGCGGTAGCTGAGGGGTACATCGAAACATCATTAAAAAATAAAATTGATATATCTGAAAAACTTACTAGAGCGAATAATTTACCTGGCTGTTCAAAAGATTCTGAAGTAAATCAAAGTACAACCATGTATGATACTACTAATATTCAAAAAGATATTAGAACGAATAATTTACCAGGTATCAGCAAAAATTCATCAGATACGTCGAATGTTGTCGTTAATATTTATAATAGTTGCACGTTTAGTGGAAATAATTCGAAATAAATAATTTGAAATTAATAAAAGTTGTTTTCAAGTTAATCAAGTGGTCTGCATTTCTGTCAAAGAATGACATTTGAGATAGTCGACAGTGTACCCAACTTCGAAAAAATAAATTATCCCAGATTTTCCACACTCAAAGTAGTTGGGAAATTTCCATTGCTTCACTACTTTTAGTGTGAAAATGATTTTATTTCCAACGCAAAATAGGAAAATAGTATTTTACAATATAAAAAGTTTCGTTGCAGAACTCGTGTGAACGTTGCGGCACGAGCGAAGCGTTCGTTCTGCAACGATTAACTTTCTGACCGTGTATTGTATACTATTTTTTCTACGACAGTCCAAAATCGCGGAAAATAATTAAAAAAATTAAATAAAAACTAACTAATAAAATTTTTAATAATTATCAACCTACCATTGACTTTAAATGTAAGGAGAGTTACTATGACTACAGTATAAACAAGTGTCTATGTCAAAATTATGTTATAAAGACAATTTAATATATTTAAATTTGAACCGCGAGTGGCGCAGTGGTAAGCAAGTCGACATTCGAAACGGTTAGTCTTGGGTTCGAATTCCAAGTCAAGTACAATTTATGGAAAAATCCAAAATTGTACTTGAAAACAATTATTGTCGGTAAGGAACAAGTAGTGTGGAAAGTAGAGTGCGGTAAAGTGCCACTTTCAACACCGGTTTGGCTCATCGAAAGTAAGACATTCCGCACTGTCGTAGAAAAAATCTTTTTGTTTATTACAGCTTCAACAAAAAAAATCTTTTTCTTTTCAAAAACTAATTATGTATTTTTTTTCAAACTAATCTTTTTTTTTCAAAAGCTATTTTTTTTTCAAAAAGAATCAAATTCAAAGACTTACATACAAACTAGGCCATAATATTCATAAGAATAAAACAATTCATCAATTATGAACAATTCATCTCTTAGCGATGAAGAGGAATTCGACTACTTCAGAAGTCAGGCAACGTCGTAAAATTTGAGAAAACATTAAAAAAAAAAACAGAAGTAACCCTCTTTAGGGCATGAAGAGAAACTTCTTTAGGCAGACAGTAAGTTAATCATATTCAATGGCTGACATATAAATTAGGCCATAGTATTTGTAAGAATAAACAATTCATCAATTATGAACAATTCATCTCTTACCGATGAAGAGAAATTCGACTACTTCGAAAGTCAGGTAACGTCGTAAAATTTGAGAAAATATTTAAAAAACAGAAGTAACCCTCTTTAGGGCATGAAGAGAAACTTCTTCAGAAAGACAGTTAGCTAATCATATTCAATGACTGACATACAAATTAAGCCATCGTATTTATGGAAATAATGGACAATTTTGATGGTCAGAAATTTCATCAATTAACAAGTTCCATTGAAGAATTTTTTCTATTCTCATGGTAATCATCGTAAAATCATTCGGATTTCTTTTAAACAGAAGTAACCCCTTTTAGGGCGAAGAGAAAAAAACTATTGAAAAATCTTTTAAAAGTCGCCTCTACGTCAGGCAGAGAATATCATGAAGTTATTCTACCCCGACCTCACACAGGGATTTAGTCATTTACTCATGGACTATAACAGCGATCGGGGAACTTTTTTAATCATTACCCCAAAATATTTTTGTGTAAGTTGATATTATCCCATGGCGAAGAGCAAAAAAAAACGAAATCGCCTCTTTTTAGCATCTTTCATATTATAGCCCCCATAATTTTGAAAAGAAAACAATAACTAAAAATTTTATTTAAACATCATTTATTCAATTTATCAATGTAATACCTAGTAATACATAACGGTAATAATAGTAATATAAGTAATATATATATATAACAAATTGAAACCCATTGGGGTAAAATTGAGGGTTGACAATTTGGGGTACTGTAACAAATTATAATAATAATAATGGTGATACAAACAAAAATTAGAATTGAAAAAATTAGAAAAAAAAGAATAATTGAAAACATTCTTTCTTCACGTTTTGGAGAAATGATGCTGTTTCATGTTTGATACAATTGCTTCAAAATTGGGACTTTTTGATGTAAGAGCGATTTGAATACAGTCTTCGGCGTTTAATCGATTTCTGTTCTTCGTTTTTATGTTCATTAGAGTGGAAAAACCTTGTTCGCACAAATATGTTGTTCCAAATGGCAGCAATTTTTTAACCGCCTCTTCATGTGCAGTTTTGATAGCCTTTGCAACTTTTGACATCCAAAAAGACGACAGCTTTGGTTTACTCTTAAATTGAATACGTGCTTCAGTATTAGATCCAAGTTCAAGAATTGCTTCTGCCAAACCTGAAGGTTCTTTTGGTATCATAGCAATTTCACATTTAAAAGGATCTACAATCCAACTGACAGTACGTATATCAAGATCTGGAAAGTAATCTGAAAACCGCTTTCTGAGTTTGATAAGATGTCTTACAATTGTATCCTTGATGTCAGCAAAAGTAATATTTTCGCAATCTTCCAAAAACAAAGCTAACATTGAAAAAGAAGCTATCTTGTTCTGTTCTACTTTCTGTCTCCAATATTGCAGCTTTAATCCAAACGCAAACACTATTTCTCTCGCTGAAATGATATTAATATTCTTTCCTTGCAATTCTTTGTTTAATATATTTATACTCTCAAAAGTGGCCGCTAAATATGCGAGATATGCAACCCAGGAAGAGTTTTTAAACTTATCTGCGAGAATATTTTTTTGATCAACCATAAAAATTTCGACTTCAATTTTAAGAGTCCATACTCGATTTAGTACATTTCCGCGAGGGAGCCACCTTACTTCTGTATAATAAAGTAGGTCTGTATATTCAGCTTCGCCGTCCTGACATAATTCACGAAATAGCCGCGTGTTTAGTGCATGTCCCTTGATAAAATTTACAATCTTGATGACATCATGACGTCATGCATGACGGCTTCCAGTGTAGGTTCTAAATATTTGACCATAAGGGCCTGGCGATGGATCATACAGTGAGTAACTTCAATATTTAGGTTATTTTTTTTACGAAAGCTGAAAAACCATTAATATGACCCAGCATAGCTGGAGCTCCATCCAAAGATACAGAAATACAGTTTTCCCATTTTAACCTTTGCGCATTGAAGTATTCATTTACTTTACTATAGACATCAATTCCACGAGATCTCAACTCGAGACGAGAACAAAACAGCAATTCTTCTTCAAAATTATCTGCACCTTTGTTGCGAACATATATCATTAGCTGTGAATTGCTACTAAAATCAGTTGTCTCATCAAGTTGAATAGCAAAATATTTAGCCTGTTTTAATGCGACAATAACCTGCTCCTTCACATTTTCTGCTAATATAGAAATTCGTTCTTTCACAATTCTCGCAGACAAGGGCACTGAATTCAGTTTCTTCGCTTCTTTTTGACCACACATAATCTCTGCCATTCTTACAGCAGCTAGTTTAACCAAATCTTCACCAATAATGTATGGTTTCTTATTTCGAGCAATCAACCAGGCTACTTCAAAGCTAGCCCTTGATGCTGAACGCTGATCAAATGTACCAAACAAGTTGCTATTCAATCTTTGTCTTTTAACAGATATTTCTAAATTTGCTAAGTATTCTCGCGGTTTGGAACACAGGTGTGAATGCAAATTATCTAAATGTTTCTTCAATTGACTTTTTTTGAAAGATTCTGAAGTCAGTACTTTCATACATACAACACATTGTGGTTTCATTGTACCATTGTCTTCTATTTGTGTAAAACCGTAATTAAGGAGTTCGTCCTGGTATGTTCTTTTTCTATTTGCTGCCATCTGAAGGGAGACAGAAAATAATAATTAAAATACTTGAATTAAATTTTCAAATTGCAGCTTACCTTGATCGATATATTGATGATTAATGATAACATGGTGGTCTTGTCAGCAACTAACTAGTAAAAACTGGCTCTTTGACTCGTCACTGTATTTGTATCTTGACGGCATGGCACTGACTGAGCAGCTAGCCGGGCTAACAAACGTCTAGTCGCTACCCGTAACAAATTAGCCTGAGCGCTGAACGATGGCGAATGTGCGCTGTAAGTGTCAGGAGGGAAAAGTTTGTTTTAATTTAATGGGAAATTCAAACGACCAAATTATTACAAAAATGTGTTTTGATATAATTTCAAATATACATATAATATGGTTAAAGTTTACTAAAACTTCTATGTGTTTCAGTTATGATGTAAAAAGTCTATTCTTATCTTTTATGCAACAAAAAGTAGAAAGTATGTTGAATATTCTAAAACCTAATTCTGCTATCTACATCAATTGTTTAGATTATCTACTTCGACAATAAAATAAAAAATTCGAAAACTGTACGAACTGAATTTTATTTTTAATAAACAAAAATTTGTTTTTTAAAGAACAATTCTTAATATTATAAATCGTCTATTGCTGACTCAGGACCCTGTAAAAGTTCAAACACAATTTTTTCTTTTTCTTTGGAGTCCGGTTCTCTGAGGGCTAAAACGTTCTTCTGAGATGATCTTTTTTGTTTGTTTTTTTTTTTGTAGAGAACAGTCTTCTTTGTGCTGTAATCTTGGTATTTCCAGGGCTGTTTTGTGAAGATTTTGGAAAAGTTTTATCATTGAAATGTTGAGCTGTTGCTGATGCTAAAATTGGTGAAATCGGAGTTATAGCTTTTTTTATTATTTCCAACTTGGAGGAAGATTTTAAGTTATCAACATAATTTACGAATTTTTGTTTAATTTTTTCTTTCTCTTTTTCAAAATAATGCAATGGCGATCTCTTTCTACTGACTTGTTTAATAATAGCTTCAACTTCATTAATATTGTTGCTTTCATTATAATCAATAAACAGTTGATCTTCATCGGGATCTTGAGTTTCAGTAGCATTGCTATCTGTAACACAACAGCCCATTAGCATTATAATGGAAATATAAAAAATAGTATTAATAATCGTTTCCCAATAAATCAATAAAATGCGGAAAACGCCCATTCATTTCATTGCGAATGAATTAATTTTTGCAAGTTGATAAACTAAATTTTATCATTGTATCTCGATTTTTTTATTGTCAGGTTTAAAGTAAAATCGGAAAGATGTGTTAAAATAATTTCTCCTATTTTTCTGATGTAATTTTACATTCAAAATAAGATAAAAATATTCTACATAAATTTTAACATAAACAATAATACCAACTTGCATAAATATTTTACAACCAAATATGATTAACAGCATGCACATTGTAGTAGTCCTTATACCAACACCTTTAGCAGTCCTAAATCTAAGAAATACCTGTATAGTCATTCTAAAAGATCAATTATAATATGAATTGTTGAGAAGCCTGTTTTCTTTCTTCTTTGGAAAACCACTAAGTATAAGTAAATATAAATTAATATATTTTTTGAAATTTATAATATAGAATTTAGATTAAAAAAAGCATTATAAGTTATTCGAAAACTTACTTTGTTTCTCTTGAAAATTTTGTGCTTCTAAATGAATATGTTTGCACATATTAAATTTTATGGAAGAATCCAGACAGGAGCAACGAAATCGGTGAATGCAAATGTTGCATTCTGAACAAATTAATTTACAGTCACACTGCTTCTGATTTTCTTGAATTACGTAAACCTCAGATGTGGAAGCCGATGAAATTTCCCAACCATTCTCAACTTTAATCAGTAAAGCAGAATCTAATTTTTCACACATTTTGTGTCTTTGACGTATATTTTTCAACTTATTAGAGATTTTCCCTTTCTTCATTGTTATAAGCCGATTAATCAATTTGTCTCTGGTCAACTTCATGAGAGCATCAATTCCTTTGTCCAACCTTTTAACTTTCTTGCCTTTAAAAAATTGTAGTGATAATGTATAACAATGAGTTAGTAAATTTTATACCTTTCAAATAAGCATACTTTATTGTACGATGTAATCTTTCTAAATGCATATTAGTGTTTATACCGACATGGAGGCGATAGCAATATGCCCAGGACAGCCTATTATTCGAATAGTTTTTTGTAAAATACTGAATGAAATTTTTTAACTGTGGATCAGTATTTTCACAAAAGTTTCTGAACATAATTTCAAATGCAGTAGCATCTCGTTCTTGCAAAAGCGCTCTTAATTTTTTTATAGATGATGACCTACAATCAATTACCTGTGATTAAAATAAACCAAATCTAGCTTAAGACATACTTGATCTTCTTTTCTTTGAACAAGAGACATATTTTTCCTCCAAGCATTATCAATGTGCCAGGTACAAAACAGCCTAAAACACACAACAGTTCCAATAAATCTATTACCTATAAATTTGTTGTCAAACCGTTTCTCTGGAATGCCCATAACGCTAATCCATGAATTATAAAATGAATTTGCAAGATCAGACATAAATACTTTTGGAGTAATAATTCCCAACCTTGCTTTTATTTCAGAGAAAAAAAGTTTCAAAACATCACTGTCAGATCTGTTAGAAATCATAAATGCTGCTGGAAAACCCTCTCTCATATCATCAATCACAAGTAAAGTATTTAACTCGAAATCGTAATTATTGAGACCATGTGTGCCATCTATACATGCGCAGTCCGATCAATACTTAGTTAATAATTCTGCTTGAGCTGCATTCATGAGCATCAATAAGAAATCTTCCTTTTTCAACTGAAGTTTATATTCGACAATTTCTCCTTGTGGTTTGTAGAACAAAATAATGTCTCCATGAGTCCGCATTTGTTTTACAAAAGCGTCTACACTGACTGCATCATTTGAATGTCTAACAGCAGAATTAGATAAACTAAAACTCTGTTCAATATAGAAAAGGTCTTTTTTCATAGCAAGGTGAATTCTTTTTAGCTCTCCATTTGAAATTGAATCATAAATTTCATCCAGAATACTATCAAATGGAACCTTTGAAGCAATTTTTGAAGCTATTATTTGACGTTCTTCTTTAGTGAGAGTTAGGTAAATTTCATTTTGATGTCCAACGTGTGTATTGGTATAAAAAACTTCAACTTTTTCCACTTTTACGTTACTCAAATATCCAATTTTCTTCAATCCAGCAGGACAATAAGCATTTATCTTATTGGAGCCTTGAGTTTTAAGATGTCTTATCTGTTTCCCTTCAGAAACGTAATTTCCTGACCTGTGGCATACGTAATACGTGACTTTCTTTTCTTCATAATTCTCATTTTTTTCAATCACAAATTTTGAGTTGCTATCGCATTCTACACTCCTTTTCCACTCACTGAATTCTTGTAGTGAAGAAAAGTCTATTTGTTTGCAACAAATTTCTACCTGGTGGCACTCTTTAAAATGCAGTATAAGCTCTTTTTTGAATACATTAGAGAAATTGCACAGTGGACATTTTGTTGATTTTCTTTGCTTCAAGTTTTCAGTTTTTCTTTTTTGATTTTCATTCATACTAGCACATGCAGTAGCAGTTGTTCTTTCTTGATGAATTTTCATATGAAAATTCAAATTTTTCTTGTAACTATTTTTATTACAAATCGAACATGAAAACGCAAAATTTTCGGTTTTTTTTTTGTATTTTATAGGGGCTAAAATATCAACACTTTCAGAGTGAAACTTCCTTACATGTCTTCTCAAATTAAAATGATTTTCGAAATTCGAAACGCATTTTAAACAAGAAGGTTGAATGGTTTGTGGGATCCTCTCCATTATGTTACGTAAAACTTGATTTCTGAAAATATTTTGTATTTTAGGTTAGGTTTTCACGGTTAACAATGAGATAGAAGCTCCTCTACCTTATTAACGGTTAATGTAAAGCTTTTGAAAATACAATTTCAATTGTTTAAATTTAGATTTGTACTTACTTTCAAATAGTGATAAACAATCAATTAGATATTGGTGATAATTTAAACAAAGCAAATGCAAATTTTAATTTTATAAAACGACAGCCAGGTTTTAACAAATAATTTAGAACACCAAAGAATACAACGCCCATTGATAAAACAGATAACGTCAAAACGACAACATATTGTGGGGACTGGCAGGGATAGCCGCACGTTTGTGCCATCTTCTTCGGCTGTGTTCGGCGGTCAAGCTAGTTTGTTACCGGTAGCGACTAGACTTTTGTGCCGGGTTGTGCTTTACTGCGCAGAGATATAACTCGAGAACACACTAGTGGTGGGGAGTGAGATGGCGTGGCCTGCATATGTCGCTAAATTGTTTAAGTTGAAAAAAATACTAACAGGTTTATAAAATAGCAAATTAAAAATATATACTTTTTATTCACAAAATTTTCATTTTTACCTCCAAAATTTCATTTTTATTCCATTTGGGGTAATTTACCCCGGTTCCCCGACATCTGGACCATAACGATTTGGGAGTCTACGCGATCGAGTTGACCGACGAGGCGTGAACATTGATTCTAGTCCCGTTATATTATTACAATTTTCCGGTATATTTTGATCTATTTTCATATCATTAATCAAATAAGGTAATAACTCAAGTGTATTTTTACCGAATTCGTCCAATTCCTTAATACCATCATCATTAATTTCTTTTACTTCCGATTCGTTATTAAGATTATTAGAATTTAAAATTTCAGAATTTTGGGTATCAATCGGTATCTCAACGTCATCATTTTCAAATTCGTTATTCAAAAATGGTTTTAATCTATTTATATGAACGATTTGATTTTTATTTGTTTTACAGTCTGATATTTGATACGTCACTGGACCCTTCTGTTCAATTATTTTATAAGGTCCTAACCACGGTTTTAACTATTTTTTTGAAACGTTTAATTTTCCCGCCGTATTATGCAAGTATACTAAGTCTCTTACATGGAAGTTTCGTTCTTTACTATTTTCGTCATAATTTCTCTTACTTATTTCTGCCGATTGATCTAATTTATTTTTGACAAATTCAAATGATTTATTTAATTTTACTAATAATTTTAAAACGTAATTTTCACTAACATCGTATCGAATTCTTTATGGTTTCATAATAACATCTAAAGGTAGATTTGGTTCGCGACCATGCAGTAAAAAGAAAGGTGAATATCCGGTCGAAGAATGAACCGTATTTCTATATGCCATTAATATAAGGGGCATCCATTCATCCCAGTCTTGCTGGGTTTCTGACACGAAGTGAGAAAAACCGCCTTTAAAAACGCGATGACTTCTTTCTATCACCCCATTAGATTGAGGGTGATAAGCTGTTGTTTGAATTTTATTAATACCAAGTATCTTACAAATTTCTTTCATTGTTTTAGTAGTAAAATTTTTCCCTTGATCAGTTATAAGTTGTTCGGGTACACCATGTCTAGTAATTATTTGGTCAACAAAAGTTCTAGCTATTGTTTCCGCGGATATATCTCGAATCGGTATTGCCTCCGGATATTTCGTAAAATAATCTCGAAATGTTAATAAATACTTATTCCCGTTCAATGATGTCACAAATGGCCCGGCAATATTCATTTGTACTCGTTCAAATGACCTGTTTAATTCAGAAAACTTTTCCATCGGAACCTTCTTAAAATGCGGGGATGTTTTTCTTTGATTACATACATGACAATATTTTGGCAATATTTTCGTACATCGGTTCTCATTCGCGGCCAGTACAACCGCGATTTTATTATTTGCAATGTTTTTTCTTGTCCCGAATGCGCCGAGAACGGTAACGTATGAAAATCATTCAAAGCTCGTTTAATAAAAGACTTCGATATTACTAATTGATCTACCCCGGACTGTTTATCCACTCTATACAATAATTTATCTTTATCTAGATAATATTCAGAATCCACAGTCTCATAATTTTGTTCATCTAATTTATTTATAACTTCCGTACAAAATTCGTCCTTTTCTTGTTCTATCTTTATTATTTCTCGATCCCAGACAGGCAGAACTCGCGGTTCTTCGCTATTATTAACCATACTAACATAATTCTCGGATTTTAAAACGACAATATAAATTTGAATATCCGTTTCGCGAAAGATATACTTAATCATAGAATAATTTATATTCCAATCAAATTTATCCAACCCACAAGATATTTTCGGCATAGCTAATGTTTGTGTTGTTATCGTTTTCAATAATACACAATGTTGTTGATTGAAACTATTTAATGTGATGAACGTCTATACCAACTATACTTAGTCATAACTAGAACACGAATGAGACATCTCCTCGTGTCTCTACCCCCACTCCCTCAACACCCCTCTTCTTAATTACAATGTTACATTTTTTAATCTAAATATCGTTTTGGCATTACAACCTTTCGTTCAGATCTTGTCGTCCTAACGTTATTTTGAGGTGTCGTTTTGTCTGTCTGTTCGTTTGTCTCGTCATCTGATTGTAAGTGATAGTCATCATATTGGAATCTATTTTCATCATCATGATTTGACAATAATTTCATATTTGGAATAAGAAATTTTCGATTTCTTTCCAGTATCAATTCATTCTCTGTTTTGATTTTATACTTTCGAAGTTTTTCACATTTTTCGATTATTCTTCCATTTATGAATTCCTTGTCATTCCATTTTAATTTAAATTTGATTATGTCTCCAATCTCCAACGGTTTAAGGTCTTTTGCAGACTTATCAAAGTACTGTTTTGTTTGTTGTTGTTGGTTTTCAACCTGTTCTTTTATTTGACGATCATTTGTTATTTTCTTTTTAAATAAACTTTTGGGTAGTGGAAAAATACTTCTAAGTGATCGTGAATATAAAATCTGAGCTGGTGATGGTAAATTTTTCCCAATTGGCGTGTTGTGATGTTCTAAAATTGCTTTATACATACCTTTGTTATCTTTTTTTGATTTAATCAGTATATTTTTTATGGTCTGAATGTGTCTCTCCACCAGTCCATTGCTCTGTGGATATCTAGGACTTGATATCATATGTTCAAAGTCATAATCCTTCTTAAATTTCAAAAAATCATTGGAAGTGAATTGTGGTCCCCCATCACTCATCACTATTTGTGGAATACCATGTCTGCTAAATATTTTCTTGATTTCTTCAATCACAACTTCAGATGTAGTCGTTTCTAGTTCTGAAATTTCAACAAATTTTGAAAAAGCGTTAACTAATAATAAGTAATTCTTTTCCGATAGAGCAAACAGGTCAACAGCGACTCTTTCCCAAGGTCCATCTGGTGTATTGTGTGGAATTAATGTTTCTCTTTGATTATTGTTTCTGTATCTTGCACAAATATCATAACTTTCGACAACATTTTTAATATCACTTGACATGCCTGGCCAAAACAAAATTGAACGAGCACGTGCAAGACATTTCTCTCTGCCAAGATGTGAGTAATGTATCTTTCCCAACATTTCTTTCCTCAATGTTTTCGGAACCAATAATCGATTGTTTTTGTAAATTAGCCCATTGAACGTACTTAGATCTTCTCTATACGTGTGATATTGTTTCAAGTTTACAGGTAGATTATTTTTATTCTCGGGAAAACCATTTTGTATATAATTGATTAACTCTTGTAGCTCTTTATCTTTCTTTACCTCTCGTTTAAACTGTTCCGTTTTCTCATCTGTTATAGGTATTTGTTTCATAATTGCCATCAGGTGAATTTCTATTTCTTCATCTTTTTGCTTTTCCGGTTGTTCACTACATGCTCGTGATAAAGTATCTGCAATATACAGTTCTTTCCCTCTTTTATAAACTACATGTAATGAATACTGTTGCAATTTAATTAACATTCTCTGGATTCTTGCAGAAGTTCCGGTTAACGGTTTTTTAAAGATCGTTACTTGAGGATTATGATCAGTTTCTATTGTGATTTTTTCACGTCCGTAAATATATTGATGAAATCTTTTACATGCTACAACTATTGCTAGTAACTCTTTTTCAATTTGTGAATAATTTTGTTGCGTTTTAGTGAATGCTTTTGAGTGATAAGCTACTGGATTGGTCTCTTGTAGTAGAACGCTCCCACAAGCATCTTTTGATGCATCGCACGATATTGTTATTTCTTTAGTGTTGTCAAAATGAGCTAAAATTGGGGATTCCGTTAATAAATGCTTGATTTGTTCAAAAGATTTTTTCTGTTCATTTTCCCAACTAAATACATGTTCTTTTTGTAATAATTGTCTCAGTGGTTTCGTTATTTCTGAGAGGTCGGGTATGAATCTTGCTATGTATTGTACCATACCTAATAATCTTTCTATATCTTTTTTGTTTTCAGGTGTTTTGAAGTTTGTTATAGCTTCTATTTTTTTCTCATCAGGTAATATTCCTTTTGAGGTGAACACATGTCCCATGAATTTGATTGTTTCTACAGTGCATTTACCTTTATTAAATTTAATATTGTTTTCTTTCGCTATTCGTAAAACTTTTTCCAGTCTTTCGTCATGTTCTTTTAGAGTACTACCCCATATTAAAATATCATCAATATACGTAGCTACCCCTGTCACCGAGTCATATAATTGTTTAATATAACGAGTAAATACTTCTGGTGCTGATTTTAACCCATATGGCATTCTTTTGAATGAGTATCGCCCAAACGGTGTATTAAAAGTGCATAATCTTACACTCTCATCGTCTAATGGTATTTGCCAAAAGCCATTGCTTCAATCAACAACAGAAAAATACCTTGCCCCTTTTATTTTCACCGCAATCTCTTCTAGTGTGGGAATTTGAAAATGTTCTCGTAATATTGCTTTTTAACACCCCATTATTATGTTCTATCTGATATACTTTTACAATTTTACACGAATCTCCAAATTTAGGGTTTACAAATTTTACTAAAATAAAATCATTTGGCGTCTCTTTACTATCAACTTTGTTTATATTAGCATTATTCGTTAATTTATTAAATACGATCTCTTTTAATGTCGAAATATTATAATCATACACTCTACTAAGTGCATCAACATTACCATCTTTTTTCCCTTGTCTATGTATTATTTCAAAATCAAATTCTGACAATACGAGTGTCCACCTAGCTAATCTAGCTGTCGCCTCTTTTAACGATAATAGCCATTTTAGCGGTCGATGATCAGTTATAATTTGGAATTTCCTACCGTATAAGTAATATTTAAAATATTTAACGCCAAAAATTACGGCTAAACACTCTAACTCGGTAATTGAATAGTTTCGTTCAGCTTTATTTAATTTACGACTCGCGAACGCAATCGGTTGTTCATATCCATCACGTATTTGGCTTAAGATAGCTGCCACACTAGTACCACTTGCGTCTGTTGACAGCACAAAGGGTTGATCGAAATCAGGGAAAATTACTAAATTCTCCGAAGTTATAGCATTTTTCAATTTTTCTATAGCTTGAAGAACTTCATCCGTTATTTCAAATTTCACGTCATTTTTCATTAAATTTACTATAGACAGGGCAATATCTGCGTAATTATTTATAAATCTCCTATACCACCCGGTTAAACCGAGAAAACTACGCACAGCTTTAACGTTTCGCGGTATTGGGAATTGCTTTACGACTTGCAATTTTTCAGGATCTGGTTTTAATCCTTCTTTTGTTATTATATGCCCCAAATATTTTACTTCCGGTTTTAAAAACGTACATTTTCTAGGTTTCAACTTAATATTTGCTTTATCTAAACGATCAAATATAGTAATTAATCTACTCAAATGTTCACCAACATCTCCCTAATTATACACAATAATATCGTCCAAATAAACTAAACATATGTTCCCTATCAGGCCTGACATAGTAAAGTTCATTACACGTTGAAACGTTGATGGCGCGTTCATTAATCCAAACGGCATCTTGTTAAATTCATAATGTCCGTCAGATGTAGCGAAAGCTGTTTTCTCTTTATCTTGTTCATTAATTTCGATTTGATGATACGCGGAAGTAACATCGAAAACACTAAACAATGTCGCATTGTTAAGATGTTCGAGGGTTTCATGTAAATTTGGCAACGGAAAATAATCACGTTTCGTTACAGCCTTTAGAGCGCGATAATCTATACATATGCGAACCTTAGGATTCCCGTTAGGACTTGGCCTAGTAACTACAAACTCTGAAGGTCGAATAACTTTTGTTTTCAAAAGATTATTAATTTCCTGGTTAATGATCTCCCGTTGATGATACGGTATTCGGTAAGGTCGCTTCGTAATAGGCGTCACGTTCTCGGGTACAATATGATGTTTAACGTCTTTAATACTCGTTAATTCATTATTTTCCGATCCGAATATATGTCGATATCGAATTAAAATCGGTTTTAACCGTCTTTGGGTATCTTCCGATAAATGATTTAATTCAAAACTATTTAAAAATTTCTCATTAGAACAACTATCAATGAATTTCATTTCGTCTTCGTTTTCAATTCTTTCTAATATTTCTACGTCTCTGTACACGTTTCTCAGTGGCGTTCTATTTCATAATTCAACTTCAAAATTATTCACGTTAACTACTCGTACAATAACACGTTTTCCATTCTTCTACTAATATATTTTCTCCGATAATCGTTCCTTTTATCTTACCTTTCGCATTTATCTCACAACGAGCAGGTAATACTATATCTTTATCAAACACGACTCTACCGCGGATCCTCGAATCTTTTCTTACGATAGACTGTAAAGTTTGTACAGTATTCGCGTTACGATTTTCCTTTACCTCTCTATTTACTTTATTTACGATTAAATTCTCACGATTTCTATTGCTTCTTTCATAATCAATTAACTCATTTTTCCTTATAACTTTATTGACAATTTCCTCATCAACTTCATCCTCACTTATTTCACCGTAAGACTCTACAATAATTTCAGGATTCAAATTACGTAATTCTGTTTTCACAATATCGTTTTCGTTTACTTCTAATTTCATAATATTCCCCTTTTCAATACTATATCCGTCTCCTTCTCCTACTATTTTAAGCTCTTTATTAAATAATTTCAAAACTTTTTTTGAAAAATCGATTACGGCTCCATACTCATATAATAAGTCTCGCCCGATTAAACCCGCTATATTACTCCCTGTAGTAAACATTATATCGTCACATACTACAAAATCAAATTTAGCAATTGTTTCGTTATAATTTACACCAAATTCCAACATTATTTTTCCTAAACTGTTAATCTCGTGGCCGGTAATCCCTCTAAGATCAATAATATCACCGAAAATTTCTCTTATATCAATAAATTCTTTCAAAATAATTGAAACACGGGAGTCACTGTCTACTAAAAATCGTAAACAACTGTTTTGAATAACAAAATCGACGTAAATGGGAGTCTCTTCTAAATTATCACCGGACGATAACGATGGAACTAATTTTAATTTATAAAAATTTTGGAGAGGACCACGTGATTTATTATCAGATATAGTATTACTTATTGATTCCCCCTCGGGGAATATTATGTCTTACACTGCGTGTAAGACATAATTTGAAAAAGAGGAGTTTTTAAACAAAAATCACACCAAGAATGATCATGTTTAACGTAATTTTGTATGGAGTCTCTCTTGAGACCTTTATGAAAATGAATTTTTTTGAAAATTTCATTCTTATTTGGTTTATAATTATTATAGCACTTTTCACAAATTCTCAAATTTATATATTTATAAAAAGTGTACGTAATACAAAGATGTTTAGCTCCATAAATTTCTCTATAACTAGGTAACCAAAGAAAGAACTTCAATAAATTCTCACAATTTACTTGGTCACCAAATGGAAAATTATCTAAATCATATAAATCATGGTTTGGTATTACTTCCATAGTATTACTTTTCATAGCCTTCTGTATCTTCTGTATCTTCAACTTCATTCCAAACTTCTGTCCATTTTTCCGCACTGAATTCGTCTAACAAATCACTAACTATAGTTCTAGGTAATAATTCATATAATTTTGGTAACGAAAAATTGTCAATTGTCAAGTTTTTCGCCACTACTTGTAAGCACATTGAGTAGAGATTAGACATTTTTGAATGAAAGACTATCACTATAATTAAATTAAAACTAGTGCATTAGATAATCACTCTCTTGGAAGTTGAACTATTGACTATACCTGCTCTAAATTATTCTTAATTTATATGAAAATTAATGAATGCAACTATTGTTGTGATAAAATGTGATGACAAATGGATAATGTAAATAGAATAATATATTTTTTTAATATAAAAATATAACAAGGTCAACCATTAAGAATATATCATTTCTTCTCAAACTGACTTTAGTTGTTTTTTAAAATTTATGTAAGAAAACTGCGCAGACATTAGTTACAAGATACGATATTGGTATTCGAATACGAATACGTATTCGAATACGAATTTCTGCTTCAACAATTGAACAGGTAAGTAATATTGTTTCTTTCTTATATTGTTATAATAACGTGTAAATGATTAGAATGTGGATGGCATACTCTCAACAACATTATCCAAAAATTGTTGATGTTCGTTCATCAATTGATTATTTAAGACACATGTTTAGTGATTTACTCTTCGAGGCTCAACATGAAGGTGTGTATGGTAGAAATTGGTTTTCGTCAGATTACTTGCATCAAATAACAGGAGAATATAAAAAAGCTGAAGAAATCTGTCAGTTATATTTAGATGATAAAAGAAATTTGGATAATACAATTTTTGATTTGATTGAAAAGTGTGATGCAAAAGTTTGTCTTCGCGATGTAATGCACGAACTTCCTTAAGGAATAGTAAAGAAGTACGAAATTGATAAATCTATTTACGACAGCGACGATAATGATGGAAAAGAAAACAAGAAATAAATTATATAATTTTTATTAAAAATAAATATATTTCTAATAACAAATTCTATTGTTTTAATCTATTATTTAGAATATTATATTAAATATAGTAAAGATTCATATTTTTTATTCCTTTCCGAACAAAACTACTTCAAATTATATTCTTCACAATTCCTGTCAATTGATAATATTCGAATAATTTATCATGAACAATAATACAATATGCTCTAGTTTTATTAGGAAAATTCACACTACTTTCAAATTCTAACTTTACGTCAACTGTTGACGATTGGATGGCTTCGTTTTGTTTTGAACAATCAATGACGAAGATCGATCGAAGTGCAAAGTTTGTATAGGTCGTCGTTGGTGTTGATGAGTGATTGTTATGAAAATCACGATGAAAATCGATAAAAGCTTGATAAGCTTCAGTATATTGATTTTTTTCAAAATCAAAATTTTGATTTTCATATGGATAGCACTGGGAATTCAACCATACACGAAGATTCGTTAATTTAACATGATCGAATTTGCTGATTTCCTTCTTCGGATCCGTTTGGAAGGCAACAATTACATATCTTGCTCGTTCTAGATTGGTAGTTGTCTTAACGCTCCATATATCCTTCTTAGATTGTCTTAGTGAGGGTAATTCAAGAAGCTCCCAATTTCTAAATCCAATCTGTATAGGGATATTTTTATTCATTTGATTTAGAAGATATAATTTTGATTGATCACTCGGATATACGTGTTTTAATTTTAAGCATAAATCTTGAATTTTAATTGTTGCTGTCTTTGTTCCATTAGTAAAATAACAGTTGTCATCAGACCGACTGCGTACTAATCGAATTTTGTGTTTTCCATTGATAATTGTCTTGTAATCGTGAAAGCAGGCAAATAAAAATGATAAAGGAATACGTAGACTAACATACTCGTTATCAGCTGCTAGAGATACTATTGTACCACTATCGGGACACCAACCAGCTGTTTCTAAAGCTCTACTTTCATCATGATTGTAACACAATAAGCCTTTAATGGTTGTTGTTGTTCCAACGTCTCGTACTTTTTCAATTTCTTTACCATTCAATTCGTATGCAATTGAGTCGAATAGATATGCACCAAAATTATTAGATAATTTACAATCACCAGTTGCCGTTGCATTAGCAATTTCTTCATATTTACAAATTAAATACAAAAATGATTCATAAAACGAAATAAAAACATCCTGTTGATTAATGTTGATTTCAATTTCATCGTTATTTTGAAATGATGAAATTGTCGGATGATACGTATGATATTCTTCTTTTTCAATACTATCGTCGAATCTTACTTTTTTGTATATTTGTAGTTTTTCGGACATTGTAACCAAGATCTTTTAATATTTGAATGCTTGCTTGTGTCAATGATGTTGTTGTTGTTGTTGTTGATACGGATGATAACGACGTCTGACTAATCGGAAATGATTGAATTTGAGGTATTTTATAGTAAGCACCTCTATCCCCACCACTATGGAAAACTAGGCCCATTGCTTTTCAATTCTAATCTGATAACAAGTTCTTCTCCTTGGAAATTAACCAAATCACCGTTTTGATCTAACACTCTGATGGTTAAATTGTCAATGAAATGTTTATTCAAAATTGGTAAATATATATGATTTCTTGGCTCAATATTTATAGCATAACCTGGATTTACAGCTGGCGCAAATTCATAAATTGTGTGTGATGGTCGATAATTATAGTATGATCCTGTTGTTATATTACATTCAATACGAATTGATAAAACTTTGATTATCTCCACTGGTTGATCAGATGAATAAAGTTGATTAGGTGGCAGAACTTGTTTTGAAAACCCTAATAACGTTCCAATACCATCGCCTTTAGTGAAGTCAATTTCATATTTACTCTTCAATTCACACTTTAACGTATTATTGTTCGGCTTCAGTGAAAGAAATTCTGCTTTATTAATATCATTAGGTGGACTAAGTTGTTCTTGTAGGTAGTCTTCAATGTGTGTTATCTCATATGCACCAGTTGGAATGGTTATTTCTTTTTCTATACCATTATCTTTATAGTAGAACTTATTCTGTCCCTCTTCAATGTTTGGTATTGTATTGTATGTATGAAAGCCAATAAGGGCCAATGAATAACTACAGTTTGGATTCAAATTGATTGGAGGATAAAAGTCTGCAGATAGCACACTGCTACGACCTTTTAATGTGAATGTTAAAGACATGACTGAGCAATTAATGTTCAAGCACCTTTATTATATAAGAATTTTAGACATAAATGTCCACAA
The DNA here is from genome assembly GCA_020740385.1 of Mylabris phalerata. Taxonomy (NCBI): domain Eukaryota; kingdom Metazoa; phylum Arthropoda; class Insecta; order Coleoptera; family Meloidae; genus Mylabris; species Mylabris phalerata. Next base: position 219,770 of record JAJEOX010000299.1, on the reverse strand, counting down.
TTATATGTATTATATTTTTGTAGATTATTAAAATTATATAAAATATTTTTTGCACTTTCGGGACTAAAGTGAGATTTTAGTCCCTCAAAACAGGGACTAAAGTACTTCATTATATCCCTAGGGATATAATGAAAAATAAATAAATGTTTCCAAGACAACAAAAGTCTAAGAAATGTCAAATTTTATTAAAAATTTTGATGTTGATTTCCATTAAAAAATACTAACAGAGAATCTTCATTAACTTCTGCTTTTTTCTCGTGACACCAAGTTATGAATATTTTATACTGGTGTTTGTATAATTTTTTTGATTTTGAAGGCAAAATACCTTTTTTAAATTGAAATATTCAGACATTGCTAACCTTTCTATAATGACGATTTCATTAATCTTGTTTATTAATGCAGTAACTATGGTAAATTAGCATAGCACCCCATAATAAAAATGGTAATAGATATTTCCAAATCTTTAATTTTTTAAATTTATTGCTTTAAACATTTCCGAAAGTGCAAAAAATATCGTATATACCTCAGGACTAAAGTGCTTTCTTTCGTCCCTCGAGTGGTTATTGCCCTCGGGACTTACGTCTCTCGGGCAATAAACTTCCACTCTCGGGACGAAATGACGCGCTTTAGCCCCTTGGTATATAATATACTATTTACATTTCCAATACTTGATTAGTTCTTTTGGAGGCTTTAAATTTCCATAACTATCAAAATAAAGCACTTTATTATTTTGTTTATAATATGCTACCCAGTGTGTACCACCACCTTCTCGAGAATCTAAATTAACAATACCTGTTTCGTATTTTCTAATTTTTTGAGGTAAATCATCTCTCATGAAAACACCTCGAAAATTAGGAATCTTAAGCCTTTCAGCATATGTTCGTAGTTGATGATCAGTTAGGGGATGAGAAGGTAGTTTCAGTGGTAGTTTTTTGTCAAATACAATCCCAATCCTGTTTTGTGTTTTTTTCAAGTACAATCCGTTACCTTTTCTACCTAAGGCAATGGCTTCCATTGTGCGATTATGACGTTCGGCCTCTTCCAATTTTTTTCTTGCTGCTTTAGCATTGTTCACAGCTTTTGTTACAGCTGCTGCACCGCCTGTTAATGCTCCTAATGCAGACAAACCACCGAATAATAAGGGTAACCATCCACCAGATTTTTTTGGTATGGGTATAATTCGAGGTAAACGAATACGTTTACGACCACCAGCTTTTTTAACAGCAACACGAGCCGCTTTAACTATTGTTCCAATACTATCAGATCCATTGGTGGTCTTCCTCAGTAGATCGATAATACCCTTTTTAAATGCACATTTCTTCAATTGTTTTCGTCGTCGTCTATGTCCCAATCCCAATTTTTGTTTGGCTTTCATTATATTCGTTACCAAATAGGCAGCTGCTTTTTCTCCTAGTGAAGCGACGCGTGACGTAACTCTTTCACAAGCTCTATTCTCTAAAATTTTATCGGCTCTATGTCGATCTTCAAGATTTTTACTCTGCGAATACGCTATATCGTGTTGTTTACATGCACGATCTAATTCGTTAATTCCCGGATCGCCCCGCTTCAATCGTTTAGCTAGTTTCGTACCAGGTCCACAGTATTGATATCCGGGGATATGTAATTCAATTGGTAATTTGTTAATTAAGGAATTAACAAGTCCGTCACCTTTGAACGTCAACATTAAACTGACAAGATGACGTCTGCCTTCTTATATAAATACCCGCAGACTGACAGACATGCCTTCAGTAGTTATGATGAACGTTGTCAAACATAAACTATCTCTTAAAATAAATAATCATGACGTGTCAGTTGTGAAAAATCATCATCGACACAGTTCACTACTTCCCGATACGATGAGAACAATAATTTGTGGACCTAGTGGATGTGGTAAAACAAATGTGATAATTAGTCTTTTACTGGAACCGAATGGGTTACGTTTCGAAAATGTCTACATATTTTCAAAATCACTCTTTCAACCGAAATATGAGTTCCTTAGGAGTGTCCTTTCTAAAGTCAAAGAAGTTGGATACTATCCATTTACAAATAATGATGAAATCATACCCACACGTGATGCAAGAAGTAATTGTGTATTCATCTTTGACGATATAGCTGTACCTGGTGAACAGGAGAGAATCCGAGAATACTTCAGTATGGGTCGACATAAGTGTATTGATTGTTTCTACTTGTGTCAAACATATACACGCATTCCAAAACAATTAATACGTGACAATGCAAATGTAGTTGTGATTTTTGAACAAGATGAACATAATTTGAAGATGATTTATAGTGAGAATGTAGGAAGTGATATGAGTTTCGATGTATTCAAACGTATCTGTAATGAATGTTGGAAATATCAGTATGGATTTTTGGTAATATTAAAAGATGAAAATCTACGGAATGGACGCTATAGAAAACAATTTGATTGCTTCATCAAACTATAAATAGACTGATAAATCTACATCATCAAACATTCATTGTTCAACTGTGACAATGTTAAGTCAACAACAGAAACAAATTAAGAAGAAATTAATAGAAGCCGCTGATAATGTTAGAAAAAAATTTAAACAATTAAAGAATGAACAAATAGATCAGACGGAGACAATCGATAGACTTTTGGAACCGATTAAAAAGTTATTAGATGAACTGGTGTTGGAAAAGAAGAAGAAGAAAAAGAAAACTATTAAAAGAGAACAAATAGCAGAAGATGAACAACAACAACAAGCACTACCTCCACCAAAAATTAAAGTTGAGGAAAAAGAAGAAGAAGAAAGTGTACCGCGATTTCCGTATGTGCCGAGAAGACACTCCATTGCAAGTAAATTCGCCGCCGACGACGGCGAAGATGAAGACGATGACGACGATGTCGATATGGAAGAATTATTTATGGATCAATCAAAAGTATCTGACAAGGCTTATGCTGATTACATCAATCAATATCCAGCAATTGCACAACCCTATATTGAAAAATTGATTCAAAAACATCAAACAATCACTTCAAAAATCAATTATGATGAGGCGACGGAGAAGCTAACTCTGGGCAATACAGTTTTGTATATTGAGCCTGATGGTGATATAAAAGTATTGAATGAAGTTTTCAAGGGAACAGAAGGATTGTATGATTTGTTGTTTTTGAAAAATGTCTCCCATAGTAAGTTTTCAATTAAGGATCAAGACGCTTATAAGAGAATTATCAGTCTTACAAATGCCTATCGACAGAAGTATGATCCACAGAAGAAAATACAAGGAGATACATCATATAAATACCAAAAGGTTATTAAACCATTATTAAGATCACAGAGTTCCCCTTCTCCTTCGGGGCGGGCTGTTCAATATTTACGATACAATAGAAAACCAGTTGAATATATTAATTGGGATGATCCGAATGAGTTAGTTGCTCGTTTGGCTTTGTTGTGTGCATCAACTGGTGCGGGAAATAATTCTCATCAAAACGAGATTATTGCTATTGAAAAAGAACTACGTGAAACAGGAGTGATTTATTAGTATAATGACCTCATCATCGTCATCGTCATCGCTATCGTTGTATGTAGATGTACAAGGTTTCCGAATACCAAACAACAATAAATTCCTACCAAAAGAGCTAGCAACCTATGATGGATATAAGATAAGTCATTTCATCTTCAAGTCTCCCTATTGTTTTAAAGCATTACCACTGGAATATAAGAAACAAGTATACTGGTTGACGAAAAATCATCATGGATTGAAATGGGAGGACGGTTTTATAGATCCTAAGGAATTTAATGGAACTATTAATAGAGTAACATCTGGATACAGTGATATTTATGTTAAGGGCTTGGAAAAGAAAAAATTCATTGAGAACTTTATCTATAATACATCAATAGTTCATGAATTACCAGACCAGCCACGTTTATATAAATCTAAATCCACTTGTGTATTTCATTCAATATTGATAGTGATCAATAAAAGAATGATGTATAAATATGCTGTTTTTCCTTAAACCTTATTTAGTATCATTATGAGCATTGACAAATTCGGACGTGCTTGGAAGAGAAAATTCAGTGAAAATGATAATAAAGCGAGTGGAAGTCGTGTTTGGCACAATCTATATAGTTATACTACTGATGGCAATCTTGACTTAAAGAATCATCGAATCTGTAATCTACATGACGGTGAAGATGTAAAGGACTCAACCACTAAAGGGTACGTTGATGAACTAAGAAAAGAGATAGAAAATCAAATTAAAAAAAATGATAGTATAATTGAGGAAAAGATTAAAAATTTAGAACGATTAATAGAGGAGAACGAAACTCAAACACATAAACACATTCAAAATAGTCGAAAAATTGAAGGACTTTATCAATCAGATATACCAACAATTAAAGATCACATAAAGAAGCCTAATGATAGTTTTACAAAACGAGATAAATCAATTAACGATAAATTCACCGCATTTGATAAGAAATTGAATGAACTGAATAATACAATAAGGAGTACAAGGAATCAATTGGAAAACATTGAAAGGTTAATTAAGACACATAACCAGAAATTTATTGATATCAATAAGATAATACAACTACAGAAAAATTAAAATGAAAACAATTGTGAAAATTGAACAGTTCTCATCAGAAGGTCATCGTGGCAATACCTCTTCATCGATATCATTTTTCAAATCCATTATACACAGCTAGTGAAGTGAATAAAATATCGAAAAGAAATAATGTCATTGAAAGAACATGTTGTTAATGAAATATATAAACCAGCTCGAAAAAATTTCCTTCGACGTCGTACAATTATAAAAGGTCTAGATGAACTTTGGCAAATGGATTTAGCCGATCTTAGTAAACATTCAAAAAAAAACAATGGATACAAGTAGATATTGGTGGTAATTGATTGTTTTTCAAAATATCTCTGGACTCAACCATTAAAATCTAAATCAGGCAACGATGTAACGTCAGCAATGAAAACAATATTACAACAACAAGGTCGTCATCCAAAGAAGCTTCAGTCAGATCAAGGAAAGGAGTTTTTTAATAAACAATTTAGTGCTTTAATGAAGAAATATGGAATTAGTCATTATCATACATATAGTGTAAAAAAAGCTTCTATTGCTGAACGTGTAATTAGAACTTTAAAAAGTAAATTATATAAATTATTTACAATGAATGCGTCATATAATTGGATAAAAATTCTTGATGACGTCACTAAAGATTACAATAATACACTACACAGAACGATAAAGATGAAACCTAATGAAGTAAATAAAGATAACGAGCAAGAAATTGTACAGGCATCCTATAATAATTTGAAAAAATTCACTGCTGGAAAATTCAAGAAAGACGATCTTGTTCGTATCAGTAAGATGAAACATTTATTCGACAAAGGTTATACACCCAATTGGACAACAGAATTATTTAAAATTATAAAAGTAAATAATAGCAATCCTGTGACGTATTTACTGGAAGATTTACGTGGTCAACCAATCAGTGGATGTTTCTATGAAGAAGAATTACAAAAGACCCACTATCCAAGTATCTATTTAATTGAAAAGGTGCTACGTCGTAAAGGCCGTAAATTATTTGTAAATGGTTAGGATTTGATAGTGTATATAATAGCTGGATTGATATGAAAGACATTACATAAAAATGATATATTCATTTATTTCTATATAAATGTAATTGTAAAAAGTTCGTCTAAAAATAGTTTTTCTATTCAATTTTATTGAAAATTTCATTTACTCTCACTTGTACTTTTATTTAATCAAAATTGAAAAGAGGGGATAAATTTATGGTAGTGGGAATAATGGTATATAAAACCTAAATTTTTCAAAAGTACTCAGTTTTTTGTGCAACGTTTAGAAGAAAGAAGAGAAACATTTTTTGAAATTAAATTGTGAGTGCAGTATGTATGGATTGAAATATTATATTAATGAAGCTAAACTGTTACTTTCGGATGATAAAGTTCATAGTAGGGATAAATTCTTTATAAGAAGGTTACTAGAAAAACTTTCACCTTATGCAGATATGCAAGAGGTTTTAAATGAATATGGTAAACATTTTATAGATTGTGTTTGGTCGAATAGTGGTGTGACTACCGGGCCAGACACATGTAATTGTTTTTATACACGCAACAGATTGAACTCTTTGAAAAGTTTAGTAAATAAAATAAAAAACTCGTGGTGCAGCGATAGTAGTGATAGTGATTTTGATTACTATGTCACAGAGTGCAGTGATTCTACAGAATGCTCTTGATACAGAAAATGCTGTATCATGCATTAGAAATTTAGTTAAAATAAATTTATTGAAAATGGATCCTTTACATTTAAGTAATATTTGGTTGAAGTTACCAGCATTTTATCAAAACGATGAAGATTTAAGAAACTTAATCATTTGTGGACAACATGAAGTTAATCGTGAAGACAATCAACATAATCACCCATTTAAAGTGTATTGTACCGCTTGCCTTTTAAACAATGATTTGTATAACTTTTCATCTGTTTTCAATGAATTATAAATTAAATAAAGAAAAATTATTTTAAAGTATGTGTTTTAATGTCCTTTTATATTTACTGTTTTATTTATAAAAACTGGATTTGAAACTGCAATAACAATATAGACAGGAAATGAAATTAAAAGAAGACAATTCTGATTAATAATCATATTTTTATTCTATAATTAAACCTAGTCAATTGTTAACTTTTATTATACAATAATTTTACACATTTTATGCCATTTATTTTGGTATGTTAATTTTTTCTATCTCATAGCTAGATTTCCGTCTTCCTTTTCTTCTTCTTCTTCATCTTAAAGAAAACTAGTATTTCTTCTTTAATATATGTTTAATTATATTTTGTAATAACTAACCTTATTCTAAATTAAAAATTTACTTGATTTATTGATCTTCATCAATTCTTGCTCTTTTTGATGTTGTTGGTGCTTCAATGGCTTTTATGTCTTCATCTTCTTCAATATTAAATTTATATTTAGTAATTGCTTTTTCTAGCATGTCCAATTCTTCTTCGGATTCTAATTTCATTCTTATATATCTTACTGGTAAATTACCAAATTTTTTCTGAAGTGTTGTAGTTTTCGGCGAGTACGATAAGTAAATTGAGACTCTATCGTCTTTTAAGATAATATCCTTTACACCGTATCTGATATATAAAATTTTCATTTAGGAAAAATAAAAATATAGAAAATATTTCTACTTACTGAAAGATTTGTTTTATAATGACATGTAACAAATTGATTGGTAAATTAACTTTATCTTCTGTGAAAACCACAATTGTTGATGGTGTTGTTGGCATTTTCTTTTTTGTGAATCGTTAAGACTTTAGGAAACAAATAAGTTTACTCTTCAGTAACGCTCTTTACAAGAAAAGATGTATCAAATGACTAACAATTTAAATATCCACGGTTATATATATACAAAAGTTTAAACAAAGACAACTACGTTTTCCAATAGCATTTCCACTGAATTGCAAAATATTAATAAACAAGGTCAATTATAAAGAGATCATCAATTGTCACAAATTATAAGATGACTGTTAAGACATTTATTTTTCTAAGAATTTTCAATTTAGAGAAAAAATTGTAACAGAGAATCCTTTGTGTAGGAAATTGAGTATTGTTTTCCAATAAAAATTCTAGACTGCAAAATATTAATAAACAAGGTCAAATATTAAAAAGATCCTTTGTACAAAGAATGATGTATTGTTATCCAAAGAAAATTCTTCATTGCAAAAATATTAATAAACAAGGTCAGTCAATAAGAGTGTTTTTCTAGAAATTTTTATTACGTTAATTCATAACGAATTTTGCGTGGTATAAAAGCAGGTTGTAACGCAGAGCTCAAGTATTTTGTTGAAAGTGTTTTAAAGTGTCACATGCGTACAACAAAACTGCTTGTTAAAAATGTCTAAAGCACAAGTATTATGTAATATTTGTTTCAAACCGTTCTCAAAAAAATACAACTTAAATCGCCACATAAAACGTGTTCATTCTTTACCAGGTAAATGTTTTTTAAACCACCTCATTACTTTTCTTCATTTACCGCTTCCAATTTTAGGATGCGAAAAACCTGAACTTACTAAAGAAAGGTGTAGTTTATGTGGAACAGATATTCCTGTTGATAAATGGTTATGTCATTTACGCACCTTAAATCATCGATTAAAATCAGCAGAACCATACACATCAAATTTGAAGGTGGTTAAAAGTACTTTCCAAGGACGAATTAAAACATTACTTTATGAAAATAGTGACATCTAATTTGGATGTTGATGTATTTCTAAAATCTTCTAAAGATGTTGTAGTTCCTAAACTTGTACAAGAGTTAATTGAACATACATTAATTAAATTCAATTTGGAATTGTTTGCTGAGTATGTGAAAATGGTTGACGAAAACGAAGAATGTTCGATAAAAAGTTTCAACTCAAAAATGACGTTGGTGCAGAATGACGATGATATTACATTAAACTATGACTTGATGATTGAAAAAATTAAAACGAAAACAACTGAATTCCAAGAAAGGGATAGCGGTTGGGCGTTGACCGGAATAACCCATTTAGAAATTAATATAAATCAATACCAACCATTGAGAGGAAGTAGTCAGTACATAGGATTACCTAAGAAAATCCAAGAAAAGCACGCTTGTATCAATGTCAAAAATAACGATGAATATTGTTTCAAATGGGCTATAATTTCGGCTTTGTGTCCAGTCGATTTCCATGCAAATAGACCAAACTCATATTGTGTTGAAGACATCACTGCCAATACAATAGTTTTACATAATAATATTGTATTAGAATTTGATGATTTAGACTTTCCTCTGAAAGTAAAAGACATTAAAATATTTGAAGAATTGAACTCGGAAATTAGTGTAAATACTTTTGGTTTAGAAGATGATCAAATTGTTGGACCATTGTATTGTACCAAAAGAGAAAAAGTAAAGCATATCAATTTACTGTTGATAGAAAAAGAAGAACGGAGCCACTACGTGTGGATTAAAAATGTCTCAAGATTACTGCGAAGCAGCATTACAAGACATACAAATAAAATTTTCATTTGCAATTTTTGCTTATTACATTTCGATTCTGAAAAAAACTTATTAATACATAAAGAGGAGTGTAATCGTATAGTTACAATCATGCCAACACATGAGAATTCTGTAGTAGAATTTAAAAATTATGAACGACAAATTGAAGTTCCATTTGTAATCTATGCAGATTTTGAGTGTCTATTACAAGACATTGATATTTGTACACCGAATCCAACTACATCGTCAACATCTAATGTACAAGAACACACACCGTGTGCTTTCGCTTATTACATTAAATGTTCGTTCGATCAGAATTTCGATAAATTACAAGTTTACAATGGTGAAGATTGTGCTGATCAATTTGTAAAATCATTAACGTACGATATACAAAGAATTTATAATGAAATTCTAATGAAACCGAAACCAATGGAGAATTTAAATGATGAACAACTTGAATCATATCTTGAAACGAACATCTGTCATATTTGTAATCAAACAATAGTCAATGATGATAAAGTGATGGATCACTGTCACTTTACTGGTAAATATAGAGGACCAGCACATCGACAATGCAATTTGCAAAATCGCATACCTAAATTCTTTCCAATTTTTTTTCATAACTTTTCTGGTTATGATTGTCATTTGTTTGTAAAATCGTTGGAAAAAATTGAAGGTGATATTAACTTAATACCGCTAAATAAGGAACTCTATGTCTCCTTATCAAAACGAATTTTTGTTGGTGAAACAGAGACAGTTGATCTGCGGTTTCTAGACTCGTTCAGATTTATGTCATCTAGTCTAGATAGTTTAGCGCAGAATTTATCATTTAATGATTTCCAAACTGTTAAAAGCGTTTTCAACGATGAAGAACAATTTAAATTACTGATAAGCAAAGGTGTGCTACCATATGAGTACTTTAATTGTTGGAAACGTTCAGAAGAGCCTTCATAACCAGCGCAAGAAAAATTTAACAGTCGATTTTCGATGAAATTATGCTCTGATGAAAATTACAAACATACACAGAATGTGTCTCAACAATTCAATTGTCAAAATTTATGGGACTACATGAAATTGTACTTGATAACGGATGTATTGCTGTTGACCGATATTTTTCAAAATTTCCGCAAAGGCTGTCAAAAACTATACAATTTGGATCCTTGTCATTATTACACAGCACCCAGATTATTATGGAACGCCATGTTGAAATATACTCAAATAAAAATTGAATTATTAACCGATATCAATATGCATATATTTATTAAAAGAGGTATACGTGGTGGCATAACACAATGTTCACATCGACATTCTGTTGTAAACAATAAGTATATGGAAAGTTATGACTCATCTAAACCAAGTACGTATTAAATGTATTTAGATGCTAACAATCTATATGGCTGGGCCATGTCACAACCACAACCCTATGGTGGGTTCCATTGGGTCGAAGACATTGAATCAATTGATATAATGAAAATTCCAACAAATTCCGATATTGGTTACATCTTCGAAGTAAATCTAGAATATCCAAGAGGCCTACACGATCAGCACAATGATCTTCCATTTTGTCCGGAGAATAAGATTAGTTCAAACGCAAAATATTCAAAATTGATTACTGATCTAACAAATAAAAATAAATATATTATACATTATAGAAATTTTAAACAGTGTGTCAAGCATGGTTTGAAAATTAATCAAATTCATCGAATATTACAATTTAAACAATCGCGTTGGCTGAAAAAATATATCGATCTGAATACACATCATCGTACACTGGCCAAAAATACGTTTGAGAATTTTTTTTTTTAAATTACTAAATAATGCAGTGTACTGTAAAACTATGGAGAATGTAGATAAAAGAAAAGACATCAAATTGGTTACAGAGTGGGAGAGTTATGGAAAGAGATTAGGTGCACGTGCACTGATTGCCAAACCACAGTTCCATAGTGTAGCCCATTTTACACCTAAAATGGTGGCAATTCAGTTGAATCGTGTCAAGACCTGTTACAATAAACCAATTTATATAGGTTTTACAGTATTGGAATTATCAAAACGGTTGATGTACGATTTTCATTATGAATACATGAAACCAAAATACAATGATAAATTACTACTAAATTATATAGATACGGATTCACTTATTTATACCATCAAAACTGATGATTTCTACAATGATATTAGGGATGATATAGATATTTATTTCGATACATCTGAGTATGTAAAAGAGAATCCATATAATTTACCACTGAAAAATAAAAAAATTGTTGGATTTATGAAAGATGAAAATAATGGTAAAATAATGAGAGAATTTATTGGTTTAAAATCGAAAATGTATTCTATTGACGTTATTGATGGTAAATTGATCAAAAAAGCTAAAAGTGTAAAGAAAACAGTTACTAATGGTTTCAATTTAGATGACTATCGAGACTGTCTGTATAAAAAGAAGATTTTTTATGGCAACATGTCCACATTTAGATCCGTCCTTCACCATATCTATACACAAAATTTGAACAAGATTGCTCTTAGTCATTTTGATGATAAAAGATATATTAAAGAAGATGGTATATCAACATTTGCCTGGGGACATTACCACATAGAAGAATAATTCAACAATTATTACACTATAATAATTAAAACTTTGATGACGATACACTCATTAATTGATCTACTTTAAAATTGGTTGATCTTATATATGTTATTATGATTGCAATTCAGCATTATTATCAAGAATATTTCTTATACAAAGGATCCATTGTTACAATTTTTTTTATTTGAAAATTCTTAGAAAAATATATGTATCTATAATTTTCTTATTATTTGAGAAAAAATGATGTACTCTTAAGGATCCGGCTCGAAGCAAGCTAGCCTATTCTCAATTACATTGAAATCCCATAAGAAAAGCAAAACCAAAATCATGGGAGAACGACAAAAGATATCGCGATGGGAAACATCTCATTCGATTCGAAATTTAAGCCTCTATCGCCAGGTGCCTATTAAATTTGGAAAATTCGACTACTTTTTCCGAAAACTCCAAAAAAACAGCGTTTTTCGGGCAAAAAGGGTGTTTTTTGTTCCAAAATTACTCTTTTCACGATCAATAAAATGAAACGAATGTTACATAGATAGAAACTAGAAAGTTGGGGCTAGTGCCCTATGCGATTATTATTTCGATTTTCTTTTCCGGTTTTCGGAAAATAGCCTCTAAAGTAGCGGAAATTTTCGCAACAGGTGTGGTCTCGATGTTCAAGAGAACCAATCACGTTATTGTATGTAGATTGTCGTTGTCATTGAATGATGAGTAGAGGGGAATAAGACACAACTATATAATAGTTATTGTGGATACAGCAGTGCTCGTAAGAAAGGAGAAAGGATTGGCCGTTTTGTCTAATACAATAGCAATATACGTTCATCAAACATTAGAACTATATAAAATAAATCTAATTTTAAAACAATAGAATAATAAGGAACATTTTACAAGAAGTCATGGACTCGAAAATTCACTTGGGAGTGGGTTTTTGGTTAAATGATAGTATACCTTTACAGTAGCAACATAAATGGAAATAAATTTTTGATTTCTCAAGGAAAAACTAATACAGTAAACAAACTTTTATTATCTCATGTCCAAAAAACTTTTCATTGTGGTACAAAGATTTTAGCACTCTTATGTTTCCATGATAAACTTTTTTGGGCATGGGATAATAAAAGTTTGTTTATTGTATATAATAAAAAATATATCTATTAAATTTTGCAACATAGAACACGCCTCCCGTATCGATATCCTCTGCCCACTTCGATTCGCAAAGAACGAGTGGGGAAAGCTGCATCGCTTCTCGACTGTGTATCGAGCCGGACCCTTAATGGTTGTCCTTGTTAGATTTTGATTTAGATTGAAACTAGTTTACCAAATAATAATAATAAATAATTTCATGATATATGTTTAATTTGAAACAATACGTACATCTCTATATATTAGATCGATTATCTATTTATTTTTATTGTAATTATTATTTCACTTATACGCTGCTGTTGTCGCTGTTGCTGTTGTTGGTGCTGATGTTGTTGTTGTTGTTGTTGCTGCTGTTGTTGCTGTTGTCGTTCTTGTTGTCGTTGTTCTCGTTCTCTCAAGCACTGGTTATTGTTTACAATAATTTGAAATTAATGTAAATATGTATAAGTTATAAATTAATACTTACGTTGTTCTTCTCTCTGGAAGTTCTCAAATTGGTTTTCTAATACAAAATTGAATTCATCTTCGGTGATCTCTTCACCTAGGAAAACTGTTTTATGATATTTAATTAAAAATTAATTCTAAATTAAATGTATGTTGTAAATGAATATGTACTTACACATAATGTCTCTTAAATTCATTTTTTAATAAAAAAAAACACTAAAATTTTTCTTTCGTTTGGTCACTTGGGTGGACACTTCTTGAATGTTTGTTGGAATATTCATTGTCAGATGCAAAGGAAAATCGTAATTCAGCATTCTTATCAAGCAGATTCCTTATATAAAGGAAATTTTTTAATATTAATAAATAAACAATTCAGGTATTCATTATCGATGAATTATATGTACATATCACTTCAATTATATTATTTAATGCCAATGTTGTTGTTTATCCAATTATGCTAATTAAAGTAGACTTTGTGTGCCCTTCCTGTAAGGGTGAAAGTGATGAAAGGGGTGAACAGTGCTATTGGTGTCTTTATCAAAAACTTGTAAATAAGGAAGGGTACAAACATTTAAAGTGGCAAGGTGCAGCACCAGAGGACGACGACGACAACACCGATTAATGATTGGTGAATTTTTCAATTATTATGTCTTATTATTAAAACTTTTTTTAAATTTGCTCGAAAATCACATGTTACTGATCTTCTTAAAAGTGAGGCCAGGCTAGGCTAGGCTAATTTGACAACGTCAATTTTGTTTGTTGTCAACAATAAAAACAACTTTAAGTTGGTCGATATGAAATTTCAACTCTCCCACGCCGTGACGTCACTTCCCGATGTCAATTGGCGGGAAATTTTGAAAATTGGCTCCGACTTCCTGGTCCAGAACATACATATTTGTACTACTTGCTTTGAATACAATTTCTATTAGCGTTCATTAAGCGAGCTTTTTTTTTGCTTAAGCTAATTGAGTCAGATTTCTCTGTACGAATGTGAAAACGTCATATTTCATTTTAATTATGTAGAAGATGCAAAACTGATTTTGGTTTGGTATATTTACAGGGTATTAAGGTGAGATAACATCTCAGTTAAACCTTGGATGATCTTATTTAACTTTTAGGAGAATTCGTACTTGATTATTTTTATTAACAAAGTCGTAATCACTGTGAACTGTTGCCAATAATTGTGAAGATGTATTGTTTTCAGAAATGAAATAATTCAAAATCGAGGAAAACTAGAGTAGAAAAAATAAAAGTAAAAGCATAATTGAAATATTTTTAAAGTAACCATTACCGAGTGATTGCCTCATGATTATTAGAGAATAATTGTTCACTTTAAATTGTCACAATTTGTATCAATTGCAATATAAATAATGAACCATCATTTAAGTGGTAATCGATAAGCATTTGACGTTTTATTAAATAATGAGTAGTGTTAGGATCTACAGATCCACCATAAGTATTTCAACGCGTTCAACCTACCATTAGCGTAGCTCTATATATACATAAAATAACTTTATGTATGTTGTAAACTATCATAGACGAAAAATCATTATTATTTACAAATTATAGTCTGAAATAATAATTCTACTAAATTGTTTTTCAATTTTAACTTATTAATAAATAAAAAATTATTCCAATAATTAACATGTAATAAGACAAGCCAATTAATGCAGCCATCTATTAAGATGAAACTTTTACTGTTAAATACATTTTTTTAATAATTTAGAATAAGAATTATCAAAATGTGTCAAGACTTCACACAAAAATACGAAAGAAATGAAACCCTTTGTTTATGTTAAGTAGGCGAAATGTTTTATCTCTTATCTTAGAAAAAGCATTTAGTTTAATTTTTAGCTTTTCTTACCTTCAAACATATATCGAATGAAACAGAAATGTACTGTTGTATGTATTTGTCTATTTTTTAGCTTTCTTTCATTTTTTTTTATTTGGTAACTGCAAGTTCTATGTCTGTTTCAATTAATCGACGAACTACGTAAAATTAAATATTAATAATAAAAAATTTGAAAGGGGCCGAATCTATGAACCGGCCTAATAACCTCCCCGACAAAGTCCAGATAGTTAATCATGAATTAGAATAGTATATTAAAAACAAGTGTCAGAGGTCAACAATTAATGCACGAATCCGAGTTTTTAAAAAAACGAATATCGCAGCACGACTTTTTTATACTATTTTTTCTATTGTAGATACTTTATAAAAAAACTAACTTACTATAAAAATCAAAATTGGGAATCGAGAACAGTGGCTATCTGACAACCACCAAAAAATTCAATGATAAACCAGCATCTCGTCAACCAAAACTCTGTTCACTGATCAGTGATTCCACACTCACTTTTCAGTTCAACTGTCTTATAAACTTGATTCACGATTCAATTGCGAAATTTTGACAGAACGACAGAACTGTCATTTGAGCTCGGAGTAAAATGTAGTACGGTAGTCCCAACAAAAACATGGAAAAATTAAAATCAAATGGATTGAATTGTCGAGAGAATATACATTTCTTTTTCGTGGAAAAATCCAAATTTATATTATTTTAAAACATTTATATATTAATAAAAGCACTAACCTAAACACAAAACCCACTCAAAAAAACCGCTTGAAAAGAAATATTCGGAGGTTATGTTTCAAAAATGACAGAAGAATGTAAACAGACGCGTAGGATTTTATACCTTCAGTGACATCAACAGTAGATATCATTCTGTCTTTATAAACTACCGGTATAAATTTTGCTACGCTTTAAAAATTATGTTGGATAACCTTTTAAACTGTCATTTCAAAATTTCGCAATTGAATCGGGAATAGGGTATATCTCTCTATATAACAACAACTCTTTTCTATGGCAACCGATCCCTTAAAGAGGGCGGCAAATTTTAATTGGTTGACTGCACTATTTTGCCTATTTTGTGCTCTTATTTAAAAAAAGAAAAGAACATCGTACATAATGGGAATCGTTTCGGGCATAAAAGCACGTGCCCTTCCGATTGGTAATATCAAATTAATATCTTATCTTGAATTTTTTTCAATCAACCCCCTCCTCCTTCTACTCCCGAGGTTTGATTGGTACCTAAAACTAATCAACTCGAACGGGCAGCAAATAGTTTGTGCTGACCAAATTTGAACTCAATCGGTTAAACCGTTTTTGAGTAATCGTTGGAGAACCGACAGACGCACATATACACACACAAAACTTCAAAAACATGTTCAGGGGACCTTAAAACGTAAAGATCTGGTGAAATCTCGAATTCGAAATTTTGGTCCGAAACTAATAACTTCCCTACCCTCTGGTCGGGGAAGTTAAAAATTAATAATAAATTTAATTTAATTCATTTAAATAAACCGGTGAAAAATCTAGAATATTTTTAATTTTTTGTCTCATTTTTATAACTATTTATTCAATTTAAAATATTTTAAATTTCTTTACGTATAAATCATATGTTTATTAACCCAAACTAGTTACTATAAGAGTATTCAGGAGGGGGAACCCATTCCTTTAAAATTTACAGTACAATCAAACCCCTGCGTTTTACGAATGACGTCGATCGGTCATGCAATTCAGTTTAAATGGTCTACTGTTTTTCAACATTGTGCTGCTATCGTTATAGAGTAACTCCTTTTGTTGGCGATGAAAACACTCGATTAAACCAGAAAATAACATTCCACTCTACTCGAATTTGTCAGGAGAGTAGATTTTAGCTGGCACGCTCTACGGTACCAAATCCTACCTCTAATAATGAGTATTGTCTAGATTATTTTAATGCTTTCTGTTTTATCGTTCATAAACATTGCTGTAAAACAACACAAGAATATAGAAAATATTTCTTCTGCATTTCTTAGAAGCTAACTCTATAACATTAATTATGAGTCAAATATTGTAAAGCTATAAAACAAACTTTATGGTTCTAATCACATCCATTATAGTTGTTATAAATTTCTTTCTCTATTGAGTTTATGCAAAATTAAAACATCGATGATGATAATAACGAATATTATTGCATTTTATAAAATTGCTCCAATTCTCTCCAATTAACGACTAGATTGCAGTATAAAGTAGGTATGCAGTAGTTCATTATACCACATTTGATTTTACTGTTTAGCGCATTTACATCATAACTTAATATTAGAAATGAATTTAATACCACAATTAGTTTTTGTCTGTAGCTTGCTTGATTTTATTTATAGTTTTTTAGCAAAATTAAATATAATTTCTGATTATTTTAATAAGAATAATGTGCAATTTTGCTATATTCTCACGTGTTGGTCAACATATGGTAAAATAATTAATTTTCGAAAATTTTAATATTCAAATAAAATTAATGCAAATATTACAGATAATTTTGAAGTACATAAGAAATTGAGTACTCAAAATATAAGAAGTACTTTTATACATCCAAATGGTAGCAATTTTAACAACAATGGTTATATTTTGGACATTTCGTGTGGCAATTCTCACCAAATTCTATCAGAAGTAAGTGACACCATAACTTCACTTATTGAGCTTGATCTTGCTTACTTTCAATTGTTTCGTTACATTCTAAAAGGTGCATCATTTAAGCTTCCGTCATACTCAAAAATGGCTAATTTTTGCTACAAGTCAAGTGAAATGGCGTAAATATTTTGAAGGTGTTAGGCTTCGCTTGGATTCGAATGTTAAACTAGTTGTATCACAAAATTATAGACACCATCTATTAGATATTTATAACCTTGGTTTCAATTTAGGCGGTAGCCTTAAAGTAAATGTCGAGAGCTATCATAATAGTAATAGCTTTTGTTTTAACTATACACACTTATTTTACGGTAAACGCAAGAATCTGACAGGTATACATTTAAGGAGTGCTACAGTGGTAAAAATTATTTTATGAGTTAGTGATACGTATGAAGCGCTTAGTATCGCGCTTCCCAACCTATTATTGAAAAATAAATGAGCACCGTTGATCCATTGTTGCTAAAATATTGGACAGCATTTATACGGTGAGAGTAGTAATATAAGAGTTCTAGCTCTAATCCACTATAAACAGAAAAATGTAACTCTCATATTATTTGATTCATTACCAATATAACGGAAGATTTGAAAATTGCTAAAGGTTGCTAAAAGCTACATAAGCATCACTATGCTATATAATATATCCAAGCAAGTTACTCTAACTTTCGTTTTTTTAGATTTTACGCAAAGCACCGTCAACAAATTTTACGGAATACATGACTAATCCTAGATATAAGCATTTAGATCCTGTTAGTAAATTTCACTGGGCTCTATTTCAAATACTTCAAGAAGTTCACAACTTTTCGTAAATTCTGTTTTTATTATATTTTATAAAAAGTATTAAGAAATTTTCTTTAATTATAGGCATAATTTATCATTTGCTGATAAGTGGTTTGGTAATACACCACATGGAATCGATGATGGTGTTGGCAAACTTTTATGGGACAATGTAGTTGATATTAGCAGTACTGGTGCTCTGTTGACAGCAGCAAAAGTTAGCTTTGTTGACTTACTACAACCATCTTATTACTTTCAGTAAGATTATCTCCAAAAGATCTCCATCTTTTTCATTGTTTTGTAACGTAATGTTAGTTCTTTTTTA
Source organism: Mylabris phalerata (assembly GCA_020740385.1). NCBI lineage: Eukaryota > Metazoa > Arthropoda > Insecta > Coleoptera > Meloidae > Mylabris > Mylabris phalerata. The sequence continues at coordinate 200,989 of JAJEOX010000299.1, read as the reverse complement.
TAAGATGGTAAAGTTTGATAGAAAAATTTGCTGGAACTAAAAATGCTTAAAAATTACAGAACGGCACCTAATTAGAACCTTTTTAATAAATAACGTTAATTTGAAGATAAAGATGGAGCTTATATTTAATTGTTATGAACGAAAAGTTTGCGTTTCAGGTCTGCTTTCTTCTTTCAAAATCCAACAAACAACAATCCATTATCAAATCAATTTGCTAGACCATTTTCAATAAACACATGGTTAAGTATTGGTATCATGATCATAATTATTTCAATACTTTTTAGTATCACATTTAAACTTGAAAATTTCATTATGGGCTCTAGAAGACTGTTTTCTTTTGTTTCGATTTTATTAATAATATTATCAGCCTTTGTGCAACAAGGTATAACAATTGCACCGACACAATTTTCAGGTCGCTTAATATTCCTATCTTTACTGATATTCTCGATTTTGATCTATAATTATTATACATCATTAATTCTATCAGCACTGCTTAGTAAGCCAGAATCCACAATTAATACATTAGAGGAATTAGCCCATAGTAATTTAAAAATCGGCATCGAAATTACACCATACACATTGAGATGGCTCAATTTAAGCAGAGATCAATCACTAAAATTTATCTACCACGAGAAGGTCTTAAAAGAGAATAATTTCTTGGATATAGCTGACGGTATAGCACGTATTAGGCGTTATAATTTTGCTTATCATACAACAGTGGATACAGCATTTCCACTGATAGAGAATACTTTTGAGCCAATAGAAATTTGCAATTTGTTAAGTGTACCTTTAGTATCGGGACAATATCTTGGGCTTATTAGTCAGAAATATTCGCAGTATACTGAACTGTTTTCGATTACATTGAGAAAAATACAAGAACGTGGTTTATTGAATCGTATAATAATTATATGGCATGCAAAGAAACTTAAATGTCTAATTGATTTTCCATTGATGCCAGTTAATTTATATCAGACATTCTTTGCTTTTATGATTCTATTTATAGGTATTCTTACTGCGTTAATTTTATTTATTTTAGAATTGTTGTGGGTGTTTTTAAAATTAGACTTGAGGCTAAGAAATCTAAAAGATCAATTAAATTGTTAGCAGCAAACTTTTTATTGGAATTAGTTATAATAAGTATAATCTCATAGTAGTCAATAAGTACAAGGGATAGATTTTCCAAATTTTCATATATTGATAATGTTTATTTTATTATGAAAAGACAGCTAATTATAACAATATCTAATTTTAAATGTATGTTCGATTCATCACAAATTATCCCGCTGTTATATATATGGGAAAAAATATTTGTCTTCTAGTTGTTTCAAATAAGAAAATTTAAAAATATACTCAATTGTTACAGGAATTAGTGATTTAGGTTTTAGTTATTGTTGTCATTTTTTAAATTTTAAAGCTGTAAATGGACGAAAAAAAACACTTAGAAATCAGAAAACATAAGTCCACGAAATCAAATGGAACGACTATAAAAAAGCTTGAATGAGAAGAGACATTATGACTGGAATGGTTAATAGAAAAGTGAATCGTGAAAACCGGAAAATAATTTTAGATATTCTCAGATATTCTTAGATAACGCAGTATCACATTCATAGACACAGTTGAACAGCACTAAATTATAAATAAAAATGAATGGAAATAGTTCTAAGTTCAACCCATGAAATAGTATATTAAGTATCAAGAACGGTAAGGAGATTTTACCGATCGGGATGCTTATGATATTTTTTGCATTATCAATTTTTTTGTACCACCAAGTTTATCTTAAACAATACAAACGGTAGAGCGGTAAGTACAATTTACCGTCGTAGCAACCAATAAACAACAGTAAAAACAACATACCGTTGTCAAATCAGCTGTAGTAAATAAACAAAAACAATTGATCGTGCAAAAAGTATCTTTAGTTAGATTGAAACCAATTCAACTGTCTCAAGCTGACAACCAGTTGAAGTACACTATTGTACAGATTAGTTAATGTTGGTAAAAATTACAAAGTAACACTGATAATCGGCTTTTAAGACTGAGGGCATCGTTTTATAACCAAATCTGCAAAGCATCGTTAAAGTATAATAGAATTCCGCCTTTAGAACTTGACCTTTTTGTGTAAAATTAAATCACAATTTTATCCTGTAGCAGGTAGAATAATATATGAGCTTCTTTGATCTATTCGCTTTTAATCTTTAGATCTTAAAGATCACTTTTTTCTTCTCAAATCAAAATGTTTCAAATTTCCGCTAACCATCCTGATGAAAACTTTCTTACGCATAATAATTACTGATTACTAGAGTTAAGATGGACATATCGTCTCATAATATTTTCAACTTTTCGAACTTTGCTCTGGCGTCGTTGATTTAACATACAAACAAATTATCATTTACTTATAATCCATTACAATTACAAATAATTTCAATTATTAAAATTTAATAAAATTAGGATATTATTCCGGAATTTATAAATTTCTATGTAATAGCTTATTTTTGTTTATAAGTTATCTGCTTATTAACCTAAAAGAAGTGCAATGAGAGAGAAATTGTGACAGAACTGATTCTGTTAAAAATTTCAATAAGATCAGACAACTATGACATCGCTCAGTCAAACGAATTACTATTATTGGTTTACTGTTTCTCAAAATCCTATTGTCGTCGATATAGAGCAGTTCGCTTTGTTGGCGGTGAAAGCACTTGATTATAATATAAATCGACAATCCGTTCTGCTGAAATTTTTCAGGAAATAAGATATTAAGCGGCACGCTCTAGGGTGTCAGATCCTAACTATACTGATTACTAACGTTTTTGTAGCGCTCAAAGTTTTTTCAACCTAATCTAATTTGATTGTGATATGGTCTAATTAGGTTAAGTTAAGAAATTGTTAAGTTAGTAAACAATGTAAGGTATTTATTATAAGTTATTGTATTATTAGACTATCTTGCTTAAATACCGATTCATTTGGCAAGTGATTACTTAGCATTCTCATTTATAATAGGTAGATTATTAAAGTCAGCGTTCTATTTTTGCGAACACTGAAGAATCAATCGGTACTTATAAAAGGAACCTTCTTAGTGACTTCTCGTTTCCAACCACCAACACTACAGTGAAAACTATTGTTATTTTTATAACATATCGTCAGCAGTGGCTTAAAGACATATGATATAACATTCCATCTTAAGGGTAGGATGCACCAACAAGGATCAACGACTTTTGAACAAGGTTTAAGACCAAATTCGGCTTAAATCGTTTCACCAATGAGCTGTGACCGGTTTTAGATGAACCCGTCGATTTAACTTTTTAAAAACTGCTAAAAAATAATTACTTTCTATTTCCTTTCTATTATATGAATTACTAGCTGTTACCCGTCCGCTTCGGTAAGCGTAAATTGCCCTTATCAAAAAATTTATTTTCTTGTGAGTAAATTTATTTTTTAATTTTTTAGCGGGAGCCTTCGATTTATATTCAGTGAAAAATTTAGCAGCTTCTAATTGATGAAAGATATAGAAATTTGGCGTACAATTATTTATCTGTTTGAATTATTTACGCAATTTTGACAATCGAATTGATGATTATTTTCAAAAAAAAATACAAAAAGATAGAAGTCTTCTAACTTTTTGTATTTTCTTTTAAGGGAAAATAAGTTTAATTTGAAAATCTCACATAACAAATATATTAACAGGGGCCGTTGCAGAAAATACTGTTCAATATTTTCTCTATCCATTTAAATTTTGAAAAAAATAGCGCTCAATTTAAGATAAGAAAAATATTACTGTTCGCAAGGCAGTTGAAAGAAAAATATATTACAGCTAAACGCTGAAAGATAATTCAATTCTATAAAATTTGAATTTAAATACATAGTTTGTCATATATTAAATCTCTAAACCTCGGTTGTTTGAGAGCAACAGTTTCAAAGATTCTTATCAAAAATTTCAGAGAAAGTAAGAATTTCTGAAAAACTATCGACGCTAGATTGTAAGTCAAGTCATCAAAGTACTTTTCAAAAAAATATCATTGTATTCAAAATAAAAAATTATGGTGGATTCTCTGATTTATTACTGACAATGAGACTTTATGTAACGACAAAATTACTCTTCTGAGGTAGATGACCGAATGAATCGTGGTAAATCCAATTTCGGAATATTCTATCTATTGGAACTTCTTATAATTTAAATAAGCCATCCACTTGGCATTTCCGGTATATTATATGGTTGGGACATTCAAATTTGAAATTTCTATTTTATTTTAGTTTATTTTTGTATCTATGAAAATTCCTGCGATTAGATTCAGGGTTAGAGTTTAGTTTTGAGTTTGATTTCAACTTGGTTGGCAAGTTGTGCTGTATCAATTTATTTTTTCGTTCGATCTTTATTGAATTTTGGAACATTAAAACAATCGAATTTTATTATTTCGTATTGACGTTTCGTGGTGTAAGTGATTACGATATCATCCACCTGTAATTATCCTGTTACTTTTTCCATTTTTTCTCCTTTCCATTTACAGCGTGGATCACCGTTCCGATTGCATCACGAAGTGGTAAGTCACTTGGGTCATTTTGATTGTAAATTTCGTATTATTTCGTTCGGAAACGAGATTCTGGGACATTTATCCCGAACAAGATATCGTTTCAAACATAAGTTGGCACCCGAGCAGGGACCTGAGTGATTTATGGCAGTTCGATTTTTTAAAACCTATATTTCGCGTCGTTGTAGTGGCATCATCGTGCATATTTGTTGCACACTTTCGTGAATTTTGCAATAAACTTGCTAACTGTGGCGTTTTTTAACGTTTTATCTTCGAATTCTTCATAAAATTAATCTTTCTTTTCGCACCTGTATTATCTCAGGAATTCGCATTTATCTTTTCGATTTCAAATTTGAACGTCGAATTAGACTGACCTTGTCGAATATCAACAAATTTTGTTTAAAATTATCGTTGTTTTGATCTTTCATTCCACCAACCATACCTATTTCGTCGATATAACTACTGTCTGTTTCATTTCGTATAATATTCACTACATAATCAATTTTCGTTACCATGTCGAAAACTCAAACCGAACGCGAGCTAAACATTGCGTTAGCTCGCAGAGAAACGTTATTTAGACGTGTTCAACTTTATTTAGATGCTGCCAAAGAAGCGCAAAAATCTTCAAATGATAGAAAAAAATTGGAAAATTTTCAAATTTGTTATAATCAAATCTCAAAAACAGTTGAGGAGTATAAGCAGCTAATTCAACATATTGTAGTCTTAAAACAAACAGTCGAACCGGACGTAGCTCCATCATTTCAGCTTCTAGAGGTGTTTGAAGATATCATTGATATGATAGAATATTTAGCATTGCAATTAATTCTTCTCCCCTCATTGTTAAATCATTCGGCTATTGATCAGGGTAATACTAATGAATCGTTTCATCGCATTAATATGGCAAAAATCGAGCTCATGAAGTTCGATGGTGAAGATTTACCTTTGTGGCCATTGTTTTATGAAAATTTCAAACAATTTGTGCATGTCAAACCTGAATTCAATACGGCTGAAAAATTACAATATTTGTTCAGTATCCGAACGGGTAAGGCGTTGCAAACCTGCAGTTCTATTGAACCACTCCCAGCTAATTATGGTATCATCTGAAAGTTATTAGAGGATACGTATCAAGATAAAAAATATCTAGCTAACCTCTATTTGGATCGATTGTATAGTTTTCGTTTAAATAATTCATCTAATCAGAATCATCTTAAAATCTTTTTAGAAAAATTTCATACTACTGTCGTTGTTTTAAAACGTCTGCATATCGAAAATCTCGAGGACTATATGTTGACTCATTTAGCCATGACTAAACTTCTATTGGAAGCTGTCAGTTCATTCGAATTAATCAGAGTCGGTACAGATCTTCCAAACTATGATGAATTAGTAGACTTTGTTAGAAGACAAAGTAGAATTGTCAAACCGGACAAGTCCCGTCCTAGCTTCGGTAATTCTAACTCTATGCCTCCTTCTTCTAAAGGTAGTAAATCGTTTTTCGTTTCGCATCCCAAATCTAATAGTACTGAAAATAGTTCCACAAATCGAAATCGTTGTATTATTTGTGACGGTAATACTTTCCATACCGTAAATCAGTGTTCGAAATTTCTGAATTTAAATCCCAATGATCGATTTAAACTTCTCAAAGACAAGGGGTTGTGCATAAACTGCCTAAATCCCACCCATAAACTCATAAATTGTAAATCCAAACAATCTTGCAGTCATTGTAGCTCGAAACATCATACTTTGTTGCATTTTAACACAACCCCGACGTCGGAACCTCTACCATCAGTCGTTAATAAATCAAAAACCGATCAGAATTCTTGCACTTCTCCTATTATCTATACTTTGTGCTCTAGTGAAGACCGCTCAAAGAACGCAACAGTGCTGCTTTCTACAGCTGTAGTTTATGCCTTTGATAATAATAATGTGAAACAAAAAATTAGAGTTCTCTTAGATAGTGGTAGCCAATCTAACCTTATATCATATCGATGCATTAAACGCTTAGGTTTAAGCATTGGTCAAACTGATTTGTCGATTTATGGTATTGGTTCGACGACCAAGCGAATTAATGGTTATTCTCGGTTAACTTTCGTATCACAGTTTGATGATCAACATAAATATTCGCCTGACGTGTTTGTGATTGACAAAATTACCAACAGACTTCCTTCTGCATTCGTTGATACTACCAACCTTAGACATCTCAATGAGTTACCATTAGCAGATGATTCATATCATGTTCCTGGGGAGATAGACGGTATTATCGGTGCCTCACTACTGGGTCACATTTTACAGCACAATAAACTTATTGATCACCCAGAGATGCCGATAGCAATTGAAACCACTTTAGGTTACGTAATCATGGGCCAAGTCCCCATATTAGAATCTCCTGTACCACGAACAGAGTCATCCTTCTCCCTCGTAACTGCAACTTTAGGAAACACGCTGAAACAATTCTGGGAGCTCGAAGAAATTTCCTCTCCTTACGTAATCAATCAGGATGACATCAACTGTGAACAAACTTATTTGAATTCGTTTAAAAGAGAATCTAACGGTCGTTATACTGTTTCATTACCTTTTAAAACTGATCCAATCAACCTTGGAAACTCCTATGATATCGCTCGTAGGAGATTTTTTTCACTAGAGAGAAAATTTCAAAACAATATTGATTTTCGTTTATCTTATAACGAAGTCATGAAAGATTATCTGCATCAAAACCATATTTCCTTTGTGTCGGATACCCCTTTGGATGATGTTGGATATTACATACCACATCACTCTATATTTAAGGAGAGCAATTCTACACCCATTAGAATCGTATTTGATGCCTCGGCCAAAACTGATAATTCTTTATCGTTAAATGATCTGTTACATGCCGGTCCAAAATTGCAAAGGGGCCTCTTTTTGCTTCTATTAGATTTTAGATTGTTTCCAATTGCGTTAACGGCTGACATCAAACAAATGTTTCGCCAAATTAACATAACTCAGGAACATAGAAAATATCAGCGTTTGTTATGGCGATTCAGTCCAGAACAGCCGTTAGGTAATTAATACTGTATGTTTTGGAGTTAAATCGTCACCTTATCTCGCATTACGTACTGTCCAGCAATTGACCAGTGACGAGAGTGCTCGTTTTCCCACAGCAGCTGTCGTTGTAAGGGATAATTTTTATGTTGATAACTTTGTATATTCCGTCGAAAACGAATCTTTAGCTGAAAACCTTTATGAGGAAATCGTCCAGCTATTTAGAGCAGGACAATTTAAAATCGTTAAATGGACTAGTAACTCTTCCAAAATTCTGAATAAAATTCCCGAATCTTTAAAATTTACTCAACAATTAGATGTTGATCAAAATTTTAAGGTTTTGGGTTTGGTTTGGTATTCGTTAGGTGATTATTTTGCCTTTAGAATAGTTGATTTCAACCCTAGACCGACCAAAAGGAATATCCTTTCTACTGTAGCCCAAATATTTGATCCGTTAGGTCTATTAGCCTCTATTACCATGTATCTTAAATTACTTATTAAAGATTATTGGATTTCAAACTTGAACTGGGACGAAAATCATCCTCGTTGGCTTGAAAAACGTTGGCTTACGTTCTATCATGAGGTTAAAATCTTGAAGGATGTTAGTATACCTAGATATTTATCAGTAACTTCTAATAATTCAATTTCGTTGGTTGGTTTCGCAGATAGTAGTGAGAAAGGATATGCTGCGGTTGTCTATATCAGAACAGAACTTGATGGTATAACACAAAGCTCTTTAGTATGTTCCAAATCTAAAGTAGCTCCCAATAAAACCCAATCGATACCAAGACTGGAACTGTGCTCTGCATTATTACTAGCTAAATTATTAAATATTGTAAGCAAATCGTATGGTTGTCGAGTTAAAATAAATAAAATTTTCGCATTGTCTGATTCGATGATAGTACTCAATTGGTTACATTCATCACCACACCGTTGGCATATATTCGTTGCCAATAGAATTGCCAAAATTCAGGAATATCTTCCCACCGGTAATTGGTATCATATAATAGCAACCTTAACATGGCGGATAATGCTTCTCGTGGCTTAACTCCTATGCAGTTTGCTGCTGCACAATCAGAGTGGTTCTCTAGTCCATCATGGCTCTTATCTAACGAGTCAGATTGGCCGATTAAGGTTTGTGTATTGAGTAATCAATATTCTATTGAACAGAAATCCATAGCTTGTCCTATCGTCGAACCTGAAATTTCATCATTATATACGATCATCGCTCGATTTTCTTCGTGGAATCGCTTAATCAATACGTTTGTGTACGTATTAAGATTTGCTAAATTATTGTCAACTAAATCAACAATCACTCTTTCGGATACCGTAGAAGCGGAAGAAGCCTTAATCAGATTAGTACAGTCCGTTTATTTTGAATCTATATTGAAGGCACTAAAGAAAGGGCAGGACTGTCCTACAATTTTTCAAAAATTGCGACCGTTTATTGATAAAAATCATATCGTACGAGTGGGTGGACGTCTAGTTCATGCTGACCTTCCTTATGATCAGCAACACCCCATTTTATTACCAAATAAATCACATTTCGTTAAACTATTGGTTGAACATTATCATCGTCGTCACTTGCATGTCGGTGTATCATTGTTAACCGCTCTGCTCCGACAAAGATACTGGATAGTAGCTAGTCGTGTTTTAATTCGTAAAATTATTCACTCTTATAATCTCTGTTTTCGTACTAAGCCTAGACCTACTTTTCCTCTTATGGGTGACTTACCAGCTCCTCGTATAAGTCAAGCGAAAGCGTTTATGCACACAGGGACTGATTTTGCGCGTCCTTTTAGGATTTCATTATCTGGATATAGAGGAAATCGTGTTCAAAAGGCGTACATTTGTTTGTTTGTTTGCTTAACGACAAGGGCGGTTCATAGAGAGTTTTGCTCTGATTTATCCACGGCTACCTTTATGGCAGCATTAAAACGGTTTTTAGCACGGCGAGGACCCATTAGTGTGATATATTCCGATTGCCGTACCAATTATATTGGTGCTAAATCTATACTGAAGGATCTATATCAATTAATACAGTCTGCGGATTATTGTGCAGCTGTAAAAAACGAGTTGTTAAATAACAAAATTATTTGGAAGTTAAATCCACCTCACGCACCCCATTTTGGAGGCTTGTGGGAATCTAATATCAAATGTTGCAAGACCCTTTTATTAAAAAATATTGGTTCCCAAATTTTGACTTACGAAGAGTTATATACAGTTCTCGTTCAGATCGAAGCCTTATTAAATTCACGACCTTTATATATTTTGAGTGAGGATCCATCTGATCCAGCTGCTTTAACCTCAGCACATTTTTTATCTACTTTGCCGTTAACTTCTCTTCCCGTTTCGGATATGACGCGTAAGAAGTCAAATTTGTTGTCTCGTAAGACCTTATTAGATCAAATCGTCCAGTCTTATTGGAAGAGATGGCATGTTGAATATTTGACCACCCTTCAGGTGAGACAAGAATGGAACACACCAGAATTACCTGTACGAATAGGTATGGTTGTTGTCCTAATCAACGAAAACTTACCGCCACTTCAAAGGCCTCTTGGGATTATATCAGAAATCCATCCTGGTGTGGATGGAATTACTCGAGTAGTTTCGGTTCGTACCAAAACTGGTACGTACAAACGGCCGGTTGTGAAGGTTTGTCCATTACCTACGCAATAATAGTTACCGGCATGCGATAGATTTTGAATTTTAAGAATTATTTTTTTTGTCGATTCGTTGCTTTTTTCGAATACTTAGTTCATTTGTTTTATTTATTTGCTTTGTATCTATCATTTTCTTTATTTGAAAACGGAGTTTTCAATTGCCGGGGGGATATGGTTGGGACATTCAAATTTGAAATTTTTATTTTATTTTAGGTTATTTTTGTATCTATGAAAATTCCTGCGATAAGATTCAGGGTTAGAGTTTAGTTTTGAGTTTGATTTCAACTTGAGCAGGTTGACAAGTTGTGCTGTACCAATTTATTTTTTCGTTCAATCTTTATTGAATTTTGGAACATTAAAACAATCGAATTTTATTATTTCGTATTGACGTTTCGTGGTGAAAGTGATTACGACATCATCCACCTGTAATTATCCTGTTATTTTTTCCATTTTTTCTCCTTTCCATTTACAGCGTGGATCACCGTTCTGATTGCATCACAAAGTGGTAAGTCACTTGGGTCATTTTGATTGTAAATTTCGTATTATTTCGTTCGGAGACGAGATTCTGGGACATTTATCCCGAACAAGATATCGTTTCAAACAAATATGTCATGCATTTTAGTTACGGATAAGATTCAATTCACGTTGTTTACGTGTTGTAATTAATTATCAGTTATTTAAGATAATTAAATATTGTTACTATTAATGATTTTCTTCATATTTTTATAAATTAAGTTTCACAGTATGTGTGACAATTGAATAATTAAAGATGAAATGATTCAATTTAATTTGAAAAACCGGAAGTTTTAATTATCAATTTATAAAATATAAAAAGTATCATATGTCCAGCTTTACAACACAATTAGCTCCTATAACTAATTTCAAGAAAATTCGTCCAGCCGTTTAAGTGTGATTGTAAGACTAATGTAAGTTCTAGATTTTCGCATTGATAATACTAGTACAGATTAATTAGCGAAATTATGGTGATTATAGACGCTACACATATGAAAGATTTGAGCTAACTCAGCTCATTGGCTATCTAATCACCTAGCAGCGGGATTTTTCCCCGAATTCGGGGCAAAGACGTAACTTCTACAAACTCTATTGCAAGTTAGCGATCGACAATAACAACTCGATACCGTATTCGAATAATCCCTCTACTCGTTACTGTTGAATTGCTATGATCATTCAACGTAGTTGATGAAATGAACGAGCGACGTCACAAACAATAAACAAGCGGTTCACTGTAGTTGATTTTTGCCCCTCACTTACTGGATTTTCATAAGCGGAGCGAGTGGATTCAAGTACCTGCACGAACACAACAATTACAGTAAGAATCGACAGTCACGTACGCCTATCCTGTACACAGACGATTGTCGCGCGGCATCTAAAGGTGGGAACACGATCCCTCTGCTGAGTAATCACTAGGCTTCGGATAATTATGCATTAAAAAGTACCAAATATGCATCTAAAATATTAAAAATATGCATCCAAAAATCGTTTATTAGATTGAAACAAAACAGCATTTAAAGGTTGTATTGGTCTAATTACATCAAATTTACAGATTTGTGCTATTACACTTCACTATAACATGATGCAATAAATTGTCAAACATAAATTTACCTCTATTATCACATAGAATATTTTTACATTCTGAGAAACATCGTTCCACGTCACATGATACAATAGGAGCAAATGATAAATCCACCATGTCAGTAAGATTCAAATAATTGGGAACAACAGCAGTTTCGTCATTTTGTAAAATCTTAGAAACATTTCTTAAAATTTGATATCCAGTATTTTTATGTAAAACTGACGACATTTTGTTTGCAAAACTACAATTTTTTAATTCATTCAACCTATCAAAAACATTTTCAACAATTTTTATGCTATTTTCTAAGCAAAGTTCCTTGCTTTCTAATTTTAAAATAGCCTCAGAAATACAAGTAAAATTTAGTTTAATGAAAATCAAATCTTCTTCGTGTTAAAGCATTTTGAGCATCTTTAACGCATTGAGCTTCTTCAGTATCAAAGTCGTTAACAATACGGGTAATAAGGTCAAAATGTTGAACATAATAGTTTGCTGCTTCAATTCAGGTGCCCCATCTTGTAATAATTGGCGACGGCGGAAGTGGAATCTCATTACCGGCAATTTCTTTGAACTTGGCAATGCGAGAAGGTGTTTTTAAAAACATTTTCTAGGTCGATGAAATTAAGAAATTCACATTTGTATAAACAGAACGCACCATTTCACTCACTCGATGTAAGCCATGCGCCACACAAGTAACATGAATCAGTCTACAGGGTGATCTATCTACGAATATATAAGTCAAATATAAATTCTATCAGAGGAATGAAAAAGTAAAAAAAAAAACAAGGATTTGTATGATGTTCTTTCAAGGATATTTAAGTAAAATTAGAACCTTATAGTCCATTTAAAAATTATCGAAAATGCTAATTTATTTCAAAGCAGAGGGATCGTGTTCGCATTTTTAGATGCCGCGCGACAATCGTCTGTGTACAGGATAGGCGTACGTGACTGTCGATTCTTACTGTAATTGTTGTGTTCGTGCAAGTACTTGAATCCACTCGCTCCGCTTATGAAAATCCAGTAAGTGAGGGGCAAAAATCAACTACAGTGAACCGCTTGTTTATTGTTTGTGACGTCGCTCGTTCATTTCATCAACTACGTTGAATGATCATAGCAATTCAACAGTAACGAGTAGAGGGATTATTCGAATACGGTATCGAGTTGTTATTGTCGATCGCTAACTTGCAATAGAGTTTGTAGAAGTCACATTTTGCCATATTTTGTCACGGATTTTGCTCCGAATTCGGGGCAAAATCCCGCTGCTAGTTTATTACTATATTGCGGATTTTTGGACATTGGAACGTAGTCTAGAGTTACAAAAGAAAAACCTTAAGCATGTTTTTTTTTTTATATTTTTGTTCATAACTTTGTCAATATTGCTTATTTTGCAATGAATTTCTCACAGCATGAATAAAAGCGCTTTCCAATTATGCCATTTCCCGACTGCATTGTTAGTTTTTCGATAAATTTATGAAAAACAAATTGTTGTTGCTAGCGAGTGGCTTACTTCATCTACTACCGGATAGAGGGCCTCATCCTAGTTACAGATTGCTTTATCATATATCTGAGGGGACCGCCTTACTTTTTGCAGTGTTGTCAAACCTCGTTTTCTATGATTGAGGCCACACCATTTTTTTTTTTTTTGTAAATGGTTGGCCACCTATTCGTGGTTATAACATTTCGAACACTTATAAACTTTTTTCGTTTGTTATACTTCTAGTTAAAAAAAAATATATTTACAAAATATCTAGACGTCTCAGTCATACTAGTGTAGATACTGTCTTTTTATACACCGGTTCCGCAAGTTAAGAGGACCTACCGCCTAAAAGTACTATTAATTGTCGAGTGATTGGAAACATATTTTAAGGATTTATAGAGGGATCACTGGTGAATATTTTAGTAAAAGTTGAACCATGCAGTTCATTGGGAAATTGAGAAAATGACATTTTTAGGAAGCCTCAAAATTTTTGTTAATCAATTTTTTACGTCAGTGGACTTAGAATGACATGAGGATTATCGGAAAACTTTTCTTTTGACTTTCTGGCACTGTATCTTGAAAAAAATTGAAGAATTACGAAGTGAGCCTGATCATTTTCGCAATTATTTGCGTATGGACGAGGCTATATATCGACATTTATTGAATATAATTACACCCATCATTTTAAGAGAAGACACCGTTATAAGACGGACAATTAGCCCTCATGAATGTCTATCAGCAACCCTAAGATTTTTAGCAACAGGAGGAAGTTATGAAGATTTAAAATTTTCCACCTGTATTTCAAAATCATCTTTAAGTGCTATAATCCCGGAAACTTGTGACGCAATTTACACTGCATTGAAGGACTCCTATTTAAAAGTAGTGTTTAATCTTAAATTAAACAGATTTTCTCAATTATTTGTAAAGAATAATTTTGTAAATACATTGTTATCAAATTAAATAATTGCGGAATTGTTGAAACATGTTCGTGATCTAAATTGAATATGTAGAGCAAGTATCAGCATTTTACTGTTTTTATAAAATGTGTATAGTTGCACCGACCTACATTAATTTGTTTTTATTGTTAAGTTGACATTATTATTGGTGTCATTATTAATTGTATAAAAGAGTTGTTATATTTCAAATAAACCAGTATTAGTTCATCCCAGAATTATGCTCGTATTATTTAAGGTGAAATTTTCCCCGTTATCTTAACATTGGTCCTTCGAGAGAAGTGTAATCAGCGTACCGAAAGAATCCTAGGTGAAAAAGTTACAGTGCGCAAATAAATTAACAAGTAAGTTAATAAATTATAAATCAATAAAATAAATAAATAATTTATCATCACGATTACAAGTGAGATAAAGGTGAAATTAAAATAATAATTTCAAAATAAATAAAAGTTGAAGTGAACAGCGGTTTAATGAGCGGTTTAGTGAACTATTTTGTAGTGAAAAATTCAGATAGCAGAAATTAAGATGTCGACAAAAGCAGAAAGTTTAAACAGCTTAGCGGCAGAGCAGCAGCAGTTGAGTGAGCAAATAAACAAACTTCTTACAAATTGTAAAAAGACGGATCATCAAGAAAGACAACTAGTTATCTAGTTAGTAAAATGACAATGCTCAATCAATATTGGACTGAGTTTGTAAGCAATCATGAGAAAATGTTTGCATTAGATGGTTCACAACATAATTATTTCACAAAGAAGTTTTATTCCCAAATTGAAAAAATTCACTCAGAAGCTGTGGGCTACTTAAATACATTGGTACAAGATGTGGAGGCTAGTCCATCTATACAGAGTTCACAGACGTCGGTGAAACAAGATAGGACGGTGACAAAAGAAATGGAAATGTCAACAAGTGCAGTAACAATCAAGATGAGCTTGAAGATGTTAAAGGCAAAGATAATTAAAGCAAATAAGCTGTTGGAAGAAGAGCGAGTTGCTGAATTTTATAAAGATCTCTATGAAGAAATTTCCCGAATGTGGAAGACAACGGAAGGGGCGCTACTTCAGTCGTCAACAGAAAAACAGGATGATATATATTTGAAGAATATATACCGTTAGAAACATTAACAAGAGAAACACTGGGAAAAATCAAAGAAAAATCACAGAGAAGAGATGGATTACACAATTCAGAACTAAAGCTGCCCATTCCACAGGTGACAATACCAATTTTCAGTGGAAATTATGAAGATTGGGTGACATTCCATGATCTATTTGTTAGGTCAATCCACGATAATAAAGCATTATCCAAAGGAGAACAAATGCATTACTTGAAAGCGTCTCTACAAGATGGCGCAAGTAAATTGATACAACATTTATTGATAGCTGAAGCGAATTGTGATACCGCTTGGCAAATATTACAAGAACGCTACGATGATAAGCGATTCATATTTTTTAAATGGGCTGAGAGAGTACTAGATTTTCCAAATATAGGGGAAGAATCTGCAACTCAATTACAAAAGTTGCACGACACATTTTTTAAATGTATCCAAGCAATGGAAAATATGGGAGGACAATGGTGGTATACATTGTTCTGTCGAATAGTGATGAAAAAATGGGATGCAGAAACAAATCGAGTGTATGAACAGATGATAAAAAATCCGCAAGAAATGCCAAATTTGGAACAAACATTTGAGTTTCTAAATCACAGATTTCGATCCTTGGAATCAATGAAAAATTATAAAAAAGGAAAAGCAGAAATCAGTTGTATTTACTGCAAACAAGCACATTCCATTGGATCCTGTAGTGAATTTATTAAACTTTCGGTAAGTGATAGATTTCGTATTGTCAATGAAAGAAATTTATGCACGAAATGTATGAAACACAACAAAAACAAAAGCTGTTATGCGAAAACAAATTGTGGTGTGTGCCACAAATTTCATCACACACTTCTACACAACTCAACGAAACAAGCGTACTCAAAAAATACGAAAGAAAACGATAAAAACAAGAAAAAATCGAACAACAATCAATATCAAACAAGGACGTCTAATCATATTGGTAGAAATGAACGTTATGTGTTATTGGCAACAGCATTAGTGAAAGCAAAAACATCATCTGAATCACATACATATCTTCGAGTTTTAATTGATCCGGGTTCTCAAGTTACACTCATCTCAGAAGATGCAGCACAATCGTTAGGTTTACCGAGAGAAAAGGTAAATGCAACAGTGTCTGGTCTGGGAGATGAAGAGGTGACATCGATCAAACATAAATTAATCCTTGAAATACAACCGCGATTTCCAAGCAAATTTATTCTGCTGACAGAAGCATTGGTAATGACCAAGTTAACAAAACCATTACCTCACAACAATTTGCAATGTAATGACATTGAAAACTGGGACAATAAATTACTTGCTGATCCGACATTTAACAAATCAGGACCGGTAGATGTAATAATTGGAGCAGAAGAATTCAGTAAAATAATTCTGGAAGGATTATGTAAATCGAAAAATGGTCTACTAGCTACCAGCTCAGAACGTTTCAGGGACGGTTGAAAAGAGAGATGTAAAATCAAGGAAGCTGGTTTCAATGGACACAAGAACAGATGAAAACCAGATGATTAAATTTTGGGAAATTGAAGAAGTACCAGAAACGAAACATCTATCAAATGAAGATAAGTTGTATGAAAAACAATTTGAAGAGACGAAAGTTAGAAACGACAATGCGACATATATAGTTAGGAAACCATTTAAGAAGGATCCTTGTGATCTTGGAGAATCAATATCAAGAGCACTTGCGAGATTAATGTAAATTGAAAAAAGATTTGTGAAAGAAAAAACATCTGAAGAAAAATATACACAATTCATGAAAGAATATGAAGATTAGGGTCATATGAGAAAAATTAATACTGATGAAGAAAGTGGGAGATATTATATTCCACATCATACAGTTATAAAGGAATCTATTACAACTACGAAATAAAGAGTATTATTCGATGCATCATGTAAAACATCGAATGGAATCAGTCTAAATGAATGTCAACATGCAGGTCCACGATTGCAACAAAAACTATTTGACATTTTAGTCAGATAGAGAAAACATCATGTTGGATTCACAGCAGATGTAAAGAAAATGAATAGACAAATAGAAGTTCATCCTGAAGATCAAAAGAATCAACAAATTTTATGGAAATACAACCAAAATAAACCAATAGAAGAATATTGTTTGACAATAGTTACATATGGAACCACATCTGCACCATATTTAGCAGTAAAAACACTTCAACAACTAGCCAAAGATGAAGCTTACAACTTTCCTAACATCAACAAACATTACATGGTGAAAAACAGATAACATTGGCGTACATAAGAAGAAAATACTGGCTTCCCAATGGAAAAAGTGCAGTAAAATAATTCGCCAATGTGTCACATGTGTTCATCACAAAAAAGGAACTCAGTAACAATTAATGGGTGAATTACCAAGTGCTAGAGTAACAATATCATCTCCATTTACTCACACTGGAGTTAATTATGCAGGACCAGTTCAAATTAAAACATCTAAAGGAAGAGGCAACAAGTCTCACAAAGGATTCATAGCATTATTCGTATGTTTATCAACCAAGGCGATACACTTGGAATTAGTTAGTGACATGTCGTCAGAGGCACTCATTGCAGCATTTAAGAGATTTATCTCACGAAGAGGAAGATGTGAACACATTTACAGTGATAATGGAACAACATTTGTAGGTGCCGATCGAATTTTTTAAAAAGAAGTGTCTAGATTGTTGAAAAATGATCAATTTCAAGATAGTGTAACAACTATTGGTACCCAATGGCATTTCATCCCGCCGGCAGCTCCTCACTTCGGAGGAATTTGGGAAGCTGAAGTGAAGTCAATGAAAGGTCATTTAAAAAGAATGATTGGAGAGTCATTGCTGACATATGAGGAATTTTCCACATTACTTCAATAAATTGAAGCGTGTTTAAATTCTCGACCATTGTGCGCATTAAACAGCGATGTCAATGACATAATGGCATTGACCCCAGGTCATTTTCTAATTGGAAGACCAATCATAACCCCTCCGGATCCTATCACCACAGAAATTGATACAGGTCTGTCAATGGAATGGAGACTGATCGAAAAAATGAAACGAAATTTTTGGAAAATCTGGTCATCTGAATATATATCTACATTACAGCAAAGATACAAATGGAAACAGAAGGAGAGGAATCTCAGCAATGGAGATTTAGTATTCATGAAAGAAGATAAAATTGCTCCTAGTAAATGGCCGTTAGCACGAGTAGTTAACACATTTCCAGATAAACATGGTATAACGCGTGTATTAGAATTGCAGCATCCGAAAGGAATTACCAAAAGAGTAATTTCGAAGATTATTCCACTTCCAAAGGAAGAACAGCAGGAGCAAATAAAACCAAGAACCAGAAGAAAACCAATAGTCAGCAATTCGGTTATAGTATTGTTAACATTATGTTCATGTATTATGATGACACAAGCGAATTACACAATATCATCTCCACAGACAGGATTATACAATGAACCGGTAGGGCAGGCTAGCATTGAAAGAGGAACCTACAGAATTGAGATTAATTTTCCAAAATCAAAAGTAACGAATGATAAATCAAGGGTCAATGAAATAATAACGGATATCGACAAATTTTGTAATAATGCAAAAGTCTTAACAGCAACAGTTCATTGTAGTATGCTGACACAACATTTAATCGACCAAAGTCGACGATTACAATGGAAATTGCAGAGAATAATGGAGATAAACAATATTCGCAAAAAACAAGGGTTACTTGGAAAATTTTTAACCACCGTATTTTAAGTCAATGATGAGGTGTATCAAGATATCGAAAAATTAGATAGAAATCAACAAGAATTGATACGTACTTCAAATCAACAAACAAAATTTATGCTGACTGCATTAGCTGAGTTCAATAACACGGAAAAAAGAATCAGCAAAAAATTGAATAATTTTCGAATAAAACTAAATGAAGGGATGGAAACAATTGAAAAAATGGGCAAATGGTACAGAGCAATTGATGAATATGTTTTGAATTTAAAATTTTTAGGCGTGTATCAAATAGCAGAAAATTATTTAGATGATTTAAACGAATTTTATAGTGAGTTATTAGATTGTCGTTCAGGGGTGGGTCAAATATATGAATTGATATCTCCCGATAAAATTGACGAAATATTAGAAAGAGGTAATAGAAAATTACCAACAAGGATTATAATTTTATCCCAGCCAATTATGGCAACAAAAGTAACAACAGATGACAATGAAATTAAGGTCTATGGATATTTTTTCATTGCTGAAGTTACAGAATATACAGTAATCAAGGTGACATCAATTCCTACCAGATTTCAAGATAATAGTTTTTGGGCATTAGAAACACCAATTGATATGTTAGCGATTGATTATGATGCGCAACTGTATTTTGAATTGGATCAAAAGAAATTGAAGAATAGAATTCAGTTGAACCCAACGAAATTCCTCCAACTGCAGTCAGGAGTATTGAAAATGATCCAGACTGTGGAATTGATGAGAGTTATCAAAGATCAGGTGAAACAATGTGTAAAATCATTAAGTATCAGACTGATCAATTAATTTGGAAGAAGTTATATAAAACCAACACATGGATGTATATAACACCAAAACCCACAAGGATAGCAATAATTTGTGATGGATCTCGAGAAGATTTAAAATTAAATGGGGCAGGAATTTTGAAGGTGTCATCGAACTGTATAATTAAAACAAAACAAAAGATACTAACCCCAACAATTGAACGAGGGACAGTATCCAAGATAGCAGCTTATGTGAAGCCAGTGGAGATAAATATCACGGTTCACAAAAATATTAAACCAATAAAATTAAAGGAAGAAGCTGGATATGAACCAAATAATAATTTGAATAAATTAATTCACGATGAACTATCAACACAGCAAGAATTGCATGAAAATGTCTGGAAATCAATTCGTCATCAGTCTATGAAAACCAGTGGTGTCACGACAATGATCATAGTGATAGTAGTGATTGTCATTTGGACAATACACAAATTTTGGAGAAAACAAAACAAAATAACACCAATGGAATCAGCATCAGGAGAGGTGTATGAAGAATTCGAATTGAAGACAATATCATCAGGGTCCAGAGGGGTTGGAGATTCCAAGAATTCTGACGAATGATAAAATTAATGAATTGCAAAATTGTCAATAAGCAATATTGTATAATCGATGTATTTCAAAATTTTAAAATAAGCAATATTGGTAGTTCAAAGTATAACAAATGTACAACGACCCATGAATGAAGAACGAAAATTTATGGGGGAAACCAAAGTTATAAAAAACCGAAAACAGCCACGCCAAACTCAGTTCTTGATAATTCAAAGTCAAAGACAGAGAAAAAATTATAATAACGTAAAAAAAAACAAAACAACAAAATGTACTTAGAAAAATATCCAGACGAAGACGATCTAGTGGTGTGTTCAATTAATGTGAAGCACTATGTTGCATATCGCAACCTAAGAAAACATCTTCAAAAGTGTCATCAGACATCGGAAATATTGAGCCCGTTGATGGTACTCACTATTCAGGACCAACGAGTACTAGGGCTGATTCCAAAAATCAATGATATTTCCAAATTGCCGGACGAGGCTCCTGGTCCAGAAGGATGGGAGGAATTCCTCGAATACAGCAAATCTCCACCGGGGCAACAGTTCTCGTTGGAGAAAAGAAAACAACTATAGGAACAAATAAGAAGAGTAAATTCTGAATAAGTGGTGCTAGTGGTATGACAATTAACGGGTTAGTTTTTTGGTTTTTTTTGGTTTTTTTTTTGTTGTTCTTTTTATTTGAGTTAAATATTGGGATTTAATTATAAATTAGAGTAGATCTTGGGGGACAACCAAGATCGGTTAACAAAGATTCACATTAATGTCATAATCAAATTTAATAATTTTGGATTATATAATTTTTTTTTCTTGCCGACTGGGCAGAATGTTTAATCTTAAATTAACCAAATTTAAGTTGACATTATTATTGGTGTCATTATTAATTGTATAAAAGAGTTGTTATATTTCAAATAAACCAGTATTAGTTCATACCAGAATTATGCTCGTATTATTTAAGGTGAAATTTTCCCCGTCATCTTAACAGTAGGTTTATTAAATTCTTCTAATTAAATTAAATAAATTTAAATAAAAAAAAATCTAAATAAAAAACAATCCAAAAATATAATAATACAATAATATAACAAACAAAACAAATTTTCCAACAAACTTACAACTAATTAATGAATTAAAGAGCGTTATGTTGCTTCACTTGCAAAATCACTGGATTTGTGAAATGAGATGCCTATACTACTTTGATTGTTTGGTGGTATTTCTGTATTCGTGTGAAACGAGGGTTGACTGTTGATTATGGAATGGAGAGAAAATGTTAAACGAGGGTAGAGTGTGAAATTGTTGTAGACTATTGAATGGGAGCTGATTGTCAACTGGTGGATGAGGATTATATGGATGCTGCGTGTTGAATGAGGGCCGGGTGTATACGAAGCAGTTGCGATCCAAATTGCCTAATTGTGCTTCATAGAACATTATTAATAATTTTCTCGGCATGCATCGCTTGTTGGGCATCGAGTTCTCGCAACTTAGCTGCCCATACTTTTCCAGTGTGATCGAATTTATCGACGTTTGAAGGTCTTGCAAAACGTTTACCAATTACAAGACACCATCGCATTTATTGTTTCGTTCTCGCGATGTTTTGGATCGTCGTCTTGATACTTGCGATGAACATGAAGCTGGTGTAGGCGGCAAAGAAGGAGATTGTGAAAGTTCGCCTTCATTATCGGAAACCTAAATTACAATAATAATAATAATAATAATAGTAATAATAATAATAATAGTAATAATAGTAATAATAATAATAATAGTAATAGTAATAGTAATAATAGTAATAATAATAATAATGGAAAAAGATTTCAAACGTTTTGCAAGAGAAATGGCAGTTTCTTCATTGTTTAGGAGCGATAGATGGAAAACATGTACACATCGTACCACCTGCTGGAAGTGGATCATACTTTTTCAACTATAAAAAGAATCATAGTATTGTTCTGATGGAAATAGCAAATGCTAACTACGAATTTATAATGTGTGATGTAGGAACCAATGGTCGAGTATCTGATGGTGGCGTGATTGATAATACTATATTTATGAATACATTGAACTTGCCTATTGCAGAGCCCGTTATTCAAGATGAAACACCATTAAATTATGTTTTTATCGGAGAAGAAGCATTTGTTTTGAGGCCTGATTTTTTTAAACCATACAATCAAAAAGAGCTTGATTATGAAAAAAGAATTTTTAATTATTGTTTGTCCAGAGCCAGAAGAATTATAGGAAATGCTTTTGGAATATTAGCGAACCGTTTCAGAATTTTTCACACTAGTATAAATTTACAAGTGAATAAAATTAACAAGGTTGCTTTGGCTTGTTGTATACTTCATAATTTCTTGTGAAAAAATTGTTCTACTACATATTCATCAAGTGACGTGTTTGATGTTGAAGATACTAACAATGGGACAATTGTCCTTGGTTTACGAACAGACTCAAATAATTTGTTAAATCTTTGGAAGGGCTACAACAGGAATCCTACTGCAGAGGCAAAAGAAGTACGAGGGCAATTTAAAATGTATTTCAACAATTCTGGAAAAGTGAACTGGCAGCACAAAATGGTTTTTCATTAATCTTGATAATTAAAATACCACAAATGTGGAACATAAATGTCTTCCCCTGCAGCGCCTGATGTTTCTGATTCGGCCACCTTTTTCATTTCTCTTCGATAGGCCGTACGAAGACTATTAATTTTTTTTAACAAGGTTTCTTTGTTGGCCTCAGGGTCCAACACTCGTAATTTTTCTACTAACACCTCATAGGCTTGTGATTTGGCATTCCTGTCACTATATTCTCTACTTTTAATTTTCCACAGACAGGGAAAAGATCTATATAGTTCAATAAATTCACTAAGAATTTCCTTTTCTTTCGACATTACCACTTAATATTTGAAAATTACCACTTGTTTATTCGATTGTTCTCAACCATCAACTAACGGTTGACGAGACAAGTGGTCGTAGATTTTTGTCGATGCGCATGTCCGAGGTTGGGGCTGAGGTTGGAACATCGTTCAAACGTTCAAACCAATACACCAACATCAAACCGATTTTCTGTCCGGGACAGATTTTACTCAAACCTATTTATTTTGTTTGCGCAAACATTCAAACAAGGTTTACACGTAACGATTTATTTGTGCAAACTGGTTTGTTCAAAACAATTTACGCAAATTTAACTCAAACAACGTTTACACGTAACGATTTATTTGTACAAACTGGCTTGTTCAAACCAATTTGCGCAAATGGTTTGAGCGTGTAAACGGCCCTTTACCCTGCAATGGAGTTTTAAATTCTGTTTCTCTTTGCTTTGTTCAATTCATTTTCTTCATTTTTCACATTAAAAAATTAATGTGTGTCCACAATCATTTATTGTTAGGATCACGTATTGTAGACTTGTTTTTTTTGAATAAACAAACATTGAGTCGGCTTAAGAGGCTACACTAGTGATTTAAAAATGTTCTGAAAGTTCCGACTGTATAAATTAGTGATTTATCCATTAAAGACCATTCATTTTTCACCAAGGACACCTTTCGTATGTTGTGGATAAGAAATAATTCACTCTAAGCCTGTTAAATCGATCTAGGGAATAAAAAAATTACCAGATCGGCTGTTGAGAAATACTGGTTTAAAATTTGTTTGTTAACCGACAAATGGAGACGAGCGACTTATGTATTTCAGCGACTCATGTTTTTCACGCCCAATCTCAGCTCGTACCTTCTTTAAGTTTTTTCGAAATCTAAAAGACAAGTTGCAAAAACTAAAATGTCATCAATGTATTACATTAAGGACACAGGGTACATGTTATAGTTTTTACCGGCGGAAATGTGAAGCGATTTCTCGCTCGTCATTGAGACTACGACAACAGCAAATAGATTTTTGTAAAGGGCATTTCTTATAGTCCCTAATAGAGATTCCCGTTTTTCAAAATATTGATATAAATTTGAATTACAGACAAAAATCTAACTATGCTTTTTTCGTATTTTTGTACAATTTCTTATATTACTTAGCCGGTTTTGATTATTTTGCGAAAATTCTTGTACTGTTACATAGCAAATAAAAAGTTCTTTTCAAATATTCAAGAAATTTTCCGATTCCGCCGTTAGTTTCCCGGAGAATTAAGAAAACTTCTGTAAGCTAAAACAGGTTTTCTCCTACAGTTTTTATCTGATAACATTGATCAACCCCTCATTCGGAAACTGATACAAAGGCGGAGAGCAAGATGAAGCCCTTTTTTCGATATTTTGAAAATTGCCTGAGTTATCGCGGAAAAACCAAGTGGTTTCTCTGATTTTGTTTTCACTTATAAAAATTAATTATTTTGCTTCTAAATACATACGGTCAAGTAGATAATTTTGTCCTGTTTCCGATTGGCCTATTATTTTTGTAAAAAATGTTGATTTCTCGAAGAAAATGAAATGAAAATTCAGTCTCTTTGTTTGTGTATTATCAAGGAAGATAACCCGCCATACTCGTAGAAAGTGCTTGTTTGTCAAATCGAACTGTGTGTCTATCTTTGGATTGAGTACCGATGATTCCACAAACTTTCGATTAGGCAAACCCGCACTGTTTACGTGTAACGCGGGCAATCTTTGTAAAATAACAACTCTGGATTTCCACTCAATTTTCTTCGGGAAATCAACATTTTTTCAAAAAATAATGGACCAATCAGAAACAGGACAAAATTAACCACCTAACCATATGTATTTCAAAGCAAAATAATTAATTTTAACAAATGAAAACAATGCCAGAAACCACTTGATTTTTCCGCGATAACTCAGCCAATTATCAAAATATCAAAAAAAGAGTTTCATCTTGCCCTCCGCCTTTGCATCAGCTTTCGGACGAGCGGTTGATCAATGTTGTCAGATAAAAACTGTAGGAGGAAACCTGTTTTAGCTTACAGAAGTTTTCTGAATTTTCCGGAAAACTAACTGCGGAATTGGAAAATTTCTTGAATATGTGAAAAGAACTTTTTATTTGCTATGTAACAGCATAAGAATTTTTGCAAAATAATCAAAATTGGCCAAGCAATAAGAGAAAATATAAGAAATTGTACAAAAATACGAAAAGAACATAGTGTTAGATTTTTGTCTGTAATTCAAATCTATATCTATATTCTGAAAAACGAAAATCTCCATTAGGGGCTATGAGAAATGCCCTTTACAAAAATCTATTCGCGATTGTCGTAGACTCAATGACGAGCGAGAAATCGCTTTACATTTTCACCGGTAAAAACCATAAGATGTACCCTGTGCCCTTAATTCAACACTTTTAATGTGTGAAAAATTCTTTTGACAATTGTTGCATATTCAAAAGTGAGATTTGATATCACTCATTCAGCTACATGGTCAAACTGTTGCTTAAATGTTCACCAGCCCCCCTTCCCCTATAAATCCTTAAAATCTTTTACCAATCAACCGACAATTAAATAGGAATTATGTGAATTGGGTACAGTAGAAAAAATTGAGGGGTATAAACTTTAATTGAAACTAATTTTTAGCAATTAGAATGGATCCAATTTTTATTATTGAAAGGAAGCGGGGTTGTAATTTTAGTAAAGATCAGTTTTTGTTGTTGGAGGTAATTAGAAAATTCCACTCAGTTATAAAAAACAAGGCAAGTGATAAGATTAGTTTGGAGAAAAGTGATCTATTAACTTTTGTATATTATAAAAAATAAGTTAATATTATAATTGTGTCAGTAAAAACCAGAGAGAAAATTGAAGAAGCTTTCAATGCACAGGTTTCTACAAAAAAGAATTTACAAGTACAATCAAAATATGAAAATTTATGATTTAAAACCACACCTTCGGTTTTTTGTAAATAGATGGCCACCTATTTGTGTTTATAAAATTTCGAGTATTTATAAGCTTTTTTCTTTTGATTGAAAATAAAAATATTAGACGTCCCTACTTGTTTAGAATGTCTTTTTTTTTAAAAAAGGACAAATAAAATCCCTCAAACAAGTAAGATGAATATATGACCGTAACTGCGTTGAAAACCTGGAATAAATACTGATAATTGTCAAAAATTAAAAACCCAAACATTCAATAATGAAAAAGAAATGGCATTATCGCACCATTTACTGGGTAAAGAAATAGATAGATAGATAGGGTTAAAAAAAGAAGAAATAAATTGATTTTTTTAAAGATTTTATTAGGGGGCACTATATTAATATTTATTACAAGGGATTGTAATTATCGTGTAAGGATTAGAGAGGGAGCGAAGAAAATTTTATTAAAAATTAGAATATATATTCTTAAAATAAAATAATAAATAATAAATAAATAATAAAAATAATAAATAATTCAAAAAAAAAAATCAATTTATTTCTTCTTTTTTTTAACCCTACGTATCTATCTATTTCTTTACCCAGTAAATGGTGCGGTAATGCCATTTCCTTTTCATTACTGAATGTTTGGCTTGTTAATTTTTGGCAATTATCAGTATTTATTCCAGGTTGTCAACGCAGTTACGGTCATATATTGATCTTACTTGTTTGAGGGTTTTTATTTGTCCTTTTTTAAAAGAAAAGACATTCTAAACAAGTAGGGACGTCTAAGATTTTTATTTTCAATCAAAAGAAAAAAGCTTATAAATACTCGAAATTTTATAAACACAAATAGGTGGCCATCTATTTACAAGAAACCGAAGGTGTGGTTTTAAATCATAAAAAAGGGGTTTGACAACATTGCAAACACGTAAGGTGCTCGCCCCGGATATTTGATAAAGCAATCTGTAATTATGATGAGGCCCTCTATCCGGTACTAGATGAAGTAAGCCATTCATAACAACAACAACATTTCGTTTTTCATAAATTTCCCGAAAAACTAACAATGCAATCGGAAAATATCATAGTTGGAAAGCGCTTTTAATTTTATACATGCTGTGTGAAATTCATTCAAAAATAAGCAATATTAACAGAGTTATGAACGAAAATATAAAAAAACATGCTTCCGGTTTTTCTTTTGTAACTCCGGACCACGTTCGAATTTCCAAAAACCTGATAATTCACGACAACAACGAAGAAATGCCCTTTCAAATGCCGTGTAGATCATCAAAATTCATTGGAAAATGCACGAAATTTTTACGTTGAAAATTGCCTGCTTCACTGACCATACACCTTAATATCAAAACAGAGGTGGGACCGCAAACTAAATATTATAGTGATATTCACGAAAGCAGTAATGTAGAGCTATAAATATTTTTTGAACCATACAATGGATAATAAAATTTTAAATTATTTTATGGGCCGAAAATAATAATAATAACCATAATAATAGTAATAGTAATGATAATAATAATGATTATTACAATAGTAATGATAACAACAATAATAACAGATTAATTACAATTGAAACGACTGAGGATTTAATAAGTATATGTTGAACCTGTAGTTTAAAATAACAGACATAAAATTGTTATTATTACGCATTGAAAAATCATCGTTGTTCAAATTATGAAATTTTATCTACTCCTGTAAGTTTTTTCACCATTTCAAATACATACTTTTATAATTTATATACATTTTATAGATTTCTATCGATGATAATAAACTAAATACTATCGAATATGTAAGTATAAAATTATTATTGTTCCAATTGTCTTTTGGTAAATATTTTTTAGACATTTCCACATGATCAAGCTCAGGCTTCAACATCTGCCCCAAAATTAGATAAAATTTTATTAGATGATGTAAGCATCCTAAATTGCTTGGAAAGCTAAGTAAAATATCCATAATACATTTTTGTGAACTGATTATATTCCAAAAAAATTAAGAACTCCAATCCATGAAAAGCTTCTACCCAAAATTAGAAAAAAAGACAGCAGTACAAATAAAAGGTGAGTATTATGCAGCTAAAAATAATACAAATAAATGAGAAGAAGAACAACATCACAAAATAATCATTATTTTAGATTTAGAGATTGAAAAGAAAAAAATAGTTATTTTCGATATAAGTGTGGAAAGTGCGTTTTTGCGAGACGAGGGTGGTCGTTGGAGCACTCGCTAACGCTCGTGCTCCAACGTACACCCTCGTCTCGCAAAAACGTCTTTCCAGTCGAATATCGAACACTATTTTTTCTACGATCGAATGGAAACTACAGAAATTTATTGAACAAATACAATAATTATTTGTATATTATATTATTAATTCAATATATTCAATAAAATTGACACCTTATGATTCTGATATTGACAACAAATTCAAATCAAGCCATCATAGAAAATTAATACCAACAGAAAAACATTCATTAAATTAATATAATGTTAGTTGAAAATTAGGAATTTTTAAAGAGTTAAGTTGCGTATCATTTTACATTTATTGATTTCGTTAGTGATTGACTTTCAACTGTTTTTATTTTCAACAACATTTACATATTTATTTATTAGTCGTAGACAAATATTAAAATCGTTGTTCATAACACATAAAAATTGTGAATAAGAATGGAAATTGAAGAACCTGGAACTCCGTCAGAAATAACAGACACCGCAAATGAAGTGGTGTTAAATTAACTTTCAAAAAAATCAAAACAAAAATATGAGAAGCTTATAAGCGCTTCTTGGAATATAAATTAACAAAAAAATATAAGTTCCTTTTCGGAGAATACTATAATAATAATTAATTTTTAATATAATGTAATAATAATAATTAGGTTGATTTATTAACCTAATTATTATTGTTTTATGTTAATATAATAATATAAATTGAACAGCGTGCGAAAAGTGATTACTTGCCACCCTAGAGTGGAAATGTACACTTTTCCATGGTATTATTTGGAAAAGTAAAAATCACCAATCAGAAGCCAGTATTTATTTTAACTTTGCCGTTGCCTACGCGACGGATCAACTCTATGGGAATTTGACACTTTCCACCTATCAAATACAGACAGAAAATCGACAGTTTCCGTTCGATCGTAGAAAAAAGAACTTACTTCTTATTTATTTTTATTATTGTTTATAGTTGCCCAAAATATTCGTTAATTAAAATTTATCTAAACTGACGACTTGTTGTATTTGCATAATTATATTCATTGGTGTCAACATTATTTGCATTTTAGGTTTTTATGTTTTCCCACCCATCTACAAGGATATCTTTATGCATATTAATTGCGATATCGTGTAAAACGGCAGTACACAAAATTCTAGTTGAACAAATTAATAGAAATGATAGAATTAGTAAGATTCATCTGCTCAAGGAGATTATTAATCTATAACGTTGTCATGGAAAAAATGTACAAAAAGTTATAGAATACGACTGTTAATTTTGAAGAACAATACGATACTAATGAACGAATTAAAGTGGCAAATTAAATTATTAAGACATTAGCCCCGGTTTCATAATAAGTTTAAAAAGAACTTTAATTTCCAAGGCTCCTTTAAATAATATTTTGTTTCAAAATTCTCCTTTATCTTAAATGGTCCTTTGCATTTAATTAAAGTGCCGTTGACGGTACTTTATAGTATATTAAGTATCAAGAACGGTTAAATCCTATACCGTTCGTGATGCTTATGATATTTTTTGCACGATCGCTTTTTTTGTACCACCAAGTTTATCTTAAACAATACAAACAGAACGAAAATTTTGAGTATATTGTAGTCTCATGATTAAACAAGTAGGCTGTTTTCATACATGCGTTACCATGGCATTTTTCCAAACATGATCGGTAAGTTGTACTTACCGTTCTAGAACGGTAAGTACAAGTTACCGTTGTAGCAACCAGTAAACAACAGTAAAAACAACATACCGTTGTCAAATCAGCTGTAGTAAATAAATAAAAACGCTTGATCGTGCAAAAAAATATTTAAAAGCTCCTTTAACGTATTTGACAACTTAAGACTGGATTTTGGTGCAAATTTTGGTGCGCTGACGTCACAGTTCGAACTATCTAACAGTGGAGCGATACCGGTAGCGGTAGTAAATTCTACTAGGCGCTTACTATGTTAGTATGGAATATAGTCAGCCAGTCCTAGCGCCAATAAAACCTCACGACGTTACAGTGACTACTACGGCGATCTACTGTGGCACAAAATTGGTCCTATACCATGCGCTGTCCATGAGCGTCCCGTGTAGAACAAACAAAACTGTAGAGCATCATAAGTTAAATATTAATTCAAGAAATATTGTTTAAAAAGAAATTTTACATGAAATATCTCTATTAAAATTCGTCAATGACAAAAAGAAATAATAAAAATTAATTAAATCAATGTTAGTTTTAACACCTAAGGTGGTCTTAATTAAGAATACATGCGTATTTCATTCATATTTGTTTGGTTTTCCGTAATTCATTAAGTAATCCTAAAAATGTATAAACAGCTAAATACATTCTTCTGATATTTTACCGATTAAAAATTCCGAAATAAGTAATTTTTATAATACTAGGAAAATAATTGTCTACGATTTCAATTAAAATATTTACGTATATTTCAACATGTTGCAAAGTTCTACATATCAAGATATTAATTTTCAATAAGAATAGTACTATTATTTGCCTTCATTATTGTACTTTTTATGTTTCTATACTTATTTTTGAACATGAAAGGCGAAAACAATGCAATATAATTGAATATTCAAGTATTTGTGAATTTTAAATCTAGAAGGAACAACTACGCCGTTGGTTGACTACGCAGACACGACAAGCGCTCGACGAACGCGCCGTATCTTATGCCACTGTCACAAGTGCACCAAAATCCTGTCTTAATTGACAACGATTGTCAAAACGATACAATCTCTGTATTATAATTTACGATACAATTTTTTTCTTGCGAATTGAGTATGTCTAGCTCGAAGTCAAGTTCAAGCTTAATTATTTAAATAGCAACAATGAATTAGATTTTTGTAATAGATTTTGTTTGCCAAAAACAAAACTCACATTTATACTGAATGAAATTTATTTTTAACAGAATGCTTTGCGAAAGGATAAGAAAACGTCGTTTCCATATACCATATTGTCTTTTGACAACATTTCAGGTGCGAATGATTGATTCATTATATGAATTTTCTGCAACTGTATTTGAGTTACCTAATTTATTTAATAAATATTTTTCAATGCGATAACTACTGTCGCCAACTAAAATTCATTTGCCATACTGCCCTTCTTCAAATTGCCGTTTTAATAAGCTATTATTAAAAATAGTTTGATTATCTACTGATCCCGGCCAACGTGTAACAATATTTCTAATATTTAATGCAAAAGACCCTTTCCTTAATTTATATATTTCGGCGTCTTCTCCGCCCGGTAACTTAATTTATATAAGTGTTACAATCAATGTCACCAATAGTTTTAGGGAATTTTGCAATAGTATTAAAATCTAGAGCTGCTTTTTCTATTTCATTGTTATTTTCACACATTTCATTGTATTTCTTGTTTAGTTTAGCTATCGCCTCCCTAACTCTTTTCACAATACGGCTAGCTAATTAACATATTATGTCATTTGGACATAACGATGAAATTCGAATACCGATTCAACAAACGGATGTCTATACATTACCGTCATCGAGTTTCATTTACATTGAAGGCACATTTTTAAAACAAAGCGACAATAAACCTTCCAATACAGCAAGATTAATAAATAATTTTATTTGCCATTTATTTGAAGAATTTCGTTATGAAATTGGTGGCAAAGTCATTGATCGAATTCGTAATCCTGGTGTAGCAACAACTTTAAAAGGTTATGCTTCTTTTAATTAGAATAAAAGCAAAAAATTAATCAATGCTGGTTGGAGATTTAACGAAGAACTCACATATGCTTTATTAAATGTAAATAGAAATTTTAATGTATGTATACCATTAGGTATGATGATGGGATTTTGTGAAGATTTCAAAAAAAAAAAAATTTTTAATGTTAAACAAGAATTAGTATTAATTCGAGGAAATACTGATTTAAACGCATATATTAACACAACTCCAGCTGAATTTATGAAAATAACAATAGCAAAACTAATTTGGAAAGTTCCTCATATTTCTGTTGCTGATATAGAACGTCTCAATTTACTAAAATTTGTTGAACGTGGAACAGAATTAGATGTGGCATATAGGTCATGGGAATTGCCAGAATTACCAGCAATTCCCAAAACAACGAAAAATTCTTGGAATATTAAAACTGCGTCTCAATCCGACCGTATTTAACAATTCACTAAAAATGCTATGGTCACAATATTTTAGTAAACAAAAATATACTGACATACTTAAGAAATAATTTGATCGTAATAAACAATTTACTAATAAAGCTTTGCTTTCAATAATTTTGTAAACAAGGAAAGTAAGTATAACAAAAATATAGTGACCCACTAAAATATTATAAATCAGCAATTTATTGTTGCTATGTAACTCCTCCCCCATTAGAATGAAGCTTCTGAAGGAAGTTGAATTGTTTTCCGTTGTCCGGGTTCAGGCTCAATCTTCGTGTTGGGTTCTGGTGAAATTTCCTTGTCAATTCCATTGTTTTGACTCTTAATTTTCCAATTTCTAAATTTCACCCATAAAAGATAATATCCAATAATTATTATTACCAGATATAACAATATTGTCCAAATACTCGGTAGATGATATTGGAATGGTTGATCCCATATTGGTGTAGGAACATTTGTAGGTATTTGTTTCAAATCGATCTTCTTTAAATTGAACTTGATGTTTGGTATTTCGTTTGTTTGTAATTGTAATTGAGAGTTTGTTATCAACAGTGGTTTTCCATACGTTTTATCTTAAAAGTTGATTTCTTTTCCATTAAAGAATAATTTGCAGTGATTATTACCAATTAGAAATATGCCATGTAATAATTTAATTTCGGTCTCATCTTCACATTCGAAGGTAATTCTTTCTTCTGTTGAAAATACTGCCAGATATTGGTTTATTTCGGGAATAATTTCCATATGATTTTGTTTTATTGTCAATTCAGCATATTGACAAGATGTTGAATTTTTATCCAAAAGGGTTTGTTTTTCACAAGATGTTTCTTGGTTGATTTGCAAGTGATTTGGACAATGGAACACATTGCCTTTGTTACAAATGTCACTTAGAGGCTTTATTAAATTATCATCAGATTTCAAAAGATATTTGACGTTCGGAATTATTGTCAAAAACTTAGAATCATATTTTGTTGCGATGGGCAATAAATAATAAAGTTGGAATTGCTCTCTGTAATCTATTGGAATGGATACGAAGTAAATGATCTGGTTTGTTTCAATTTTCAATTAACTCTAACGATTGATTCAAAATCTAAAATAGTATCAAATTCAGTATCAAATGTTTTCAGTCTACAAAATGCAATAGAATTTTCTATTTCGTCAAGAACATATAATATTGAATTGTAAAGTATTAGTAATTGATTGTACAGATCTTTAGCAAAAACAATATTCTCATGTTCAGCGTTTGTTTTAACAATTGCACTGAGTTGTAAAATTTTTGATCTTAAAAGTAATTCATTGTGTTGTACATCTTGAACTGTATTGTTGAAATTTTTAATAATTTGTTGGTTTATTGAATTTTTAACTGATTTTGTAAATTTCCCTGATTTTGTTGTAGATGGGATAAAATTTTA
Source organism: Mylabris phalerata (assembly GCA_020740385.1). NCBI lineage: Eukaryota > Metazoa > Arthropoda > Insecta > Coleoptera > Meloidae > Mylabris > Mylabris phalerata. Next base: position 167,045 of record JAJEOX010000299.1, on the reverse strand, counting down.
TTGATACGTTTTTCATCTTCCGCGTCCAAATTTCCTGTAAATGTTTTGATTATTGTACCTAAACCATTAATTAATCCTCTTTTAACTCTATTATTATATGTTTGTGACTTGATGTTACTAATTTTTTCGTCTATGCTTGTTTGAACAAACTTAACAGCTTTTTCGTAATTATTTAATTCTAATAAATAAGTATGTTGATTTGAAATACTTTGTTTAAGAGCTTCATATTGATTGTTTAAATTTTTACGTTCTTCATACAATGGATTTAAATTGTAATAGTGAATAAAAGTATGTTCGGTTCGTTGTAGTCTTGCAGGGCCAAGGTTGATGGGAAAAAATGCCCAAATTATGGCTAATATTCTTTATTTCTGCTCCTTTCGCGATTGTGAAGAGCCTGGAAGATTTTTAAATTGATAAGAAAAATTTCTTGGCCTTTTTATATTAGAAAGGTGAATATTTTTTGCGGTATTATGGTGTTTTGGGTCAATTTCAGCTGTTTTTAATTCAGAATTGACTTTTGATATCGATTCGATTTTGAATTTATTCTTTGTTTTACTTTGTTTTTGTTTATGTTTGACAAATACTTGTTGTGGAATTTCGGGTAATTGTTCCTTATCATTGTTAATTTTTCCAATAATTTTTTCTTTACCATGTTGTATTTTTTCATTTAAATTTTTATACAATAATTTCATTTTATCGACATGATTTGAAATGTAATTGTTTATCAGTTGCCTGCTAATTTCTAAATCGAATAGGGATTCTGTGCCTAAATGTCCTGTAATTATTTCATATGGTTTAAATTTTGTTACTGAGTGTACCGAATTATTATAAGCTAATAAAGCATAGTTAATTTTTGTTTCTATAGGCTCATTTTTATACTCGTTTTGATTATTTAATAATCTGATGTGTTCTACTAAGGTAGAATGAAATCGTTCTATTTTTCCATTAGATTCAGGATGTAGAGAACTGATAAAGTGAATCTTGACTTTATGAATTTCCTACAGTTCTTTTAATAATGATTTTTTTAATTCTGGACCGTGATCGGATATTATTTGTTCTGGAATGCAATGATGCGTGAAATACTTTATTAAATTATTAACAATTTCAATAGCTTGTGCTGAATTTAACTTATAAGCTTGAGCGTATTTGGAGAATGAATCGACTATTGTTAGAAATTTAACATTTTCCAAAGTAATAGTGTCTATGTGTAAAATTTGAAAAGGTCTAATTGCAGTAGGTGCTACATTTAATGCTAGTTTTAGAGGAACTCTATCATATTTAGTTATTTGACAAATTTCACAATTATTGATATAAGTTTGAATTGATTTCCTCTGGTTTGGCCAATAGTATAGGGTTTTTATTCGATTTTCTGTTTCATCTAATCCTCGATGATCTATTAATTTGCTAGTACATTTGATCATTTTAATTTGAGAATTTTTAAAATATTGTTGCAGAATTGTACTGAATTTTTCATAAACTGGATCTTCAAAATACAGATAATATTTAATTTTCGGAGTTACGAAATTTTTAATGAAATCAATTAGCACACGGGTGAAATTTGATTTTGATAATTGTAAAAGAGTGCGTTGTTTGTTTTGATGAAGATTAACTACCGATGGCGGTGAAGGAGAAAAATTTACTTGCGAAATTATTATTTGATTTTTACCAAAATTAACCGGACATTCGATAATTGGGTTGCCAATAATCGGATGTTCTTCTTGATTTGAGTGCATTGTTTCATCTAAATTTTCGCGTTCTTCTTTATTGTCCAATTCAACAATTAGTGACTGAGATCTAGTTTGATATCTTGTGGTTCCTTGATTTAAAATTTTTGCGTTTGATTAGCATTAAGTTCTATTCGTGATTTAATGTATCTTTTATATATTCGATTTCGTAATCGTATTCTTCGAGTTTTAATCACCACCGAATTAATTTTGAATTAGGTTCTATAACCTCTTCAACGATTATTTTATTAATTTTATTTTTAAACAATTAAATGGTAGTATTGAAACGGAATGAATGAGAGTTTGGGTTACACAGTGCGGAGCTCAATGAGTTTTCGGGAGCGGTCGTGGGACGGGTGGATGATAGGCTCGATTTGGACGATATAACAGGGAGAAAACGAAAGAATGGGCGCCACGTAGCGTCTTTTTTATGTCAGAGCTACGAAACTGACAAGACCTCTAATATGTGTGTGAGTGTATGCATGAGTTGCGAACACTTTACAATTATTCTTGAAACCGAATATTTATTTCTGATTATAACAATTTGAAAATAATTATAATTCTACCCTGACCAATATCTACAATAAAATTATAACGAATCTTATGCCTCTCGGCGTATAAACTATTTAAATAATAATAAAAATAACAATAGTATCGAAGAATATCATAAAGTTGACCGAGAATGATTGAATCTAATTAAATCTAGTCCGATAAATAGTAATCCAAATCGTACCGCGTACGTAATGTACAGACGTAATATAATCGTGAATTTCGGCTGAATGCAAATCTGTTATTACCTAATTCACGACCATAACACATTAAAAAAAAAACAACAACTTGACTTATCTGTCTGGAGACTGCGATGTGTCCAAGATGGCGGTCAGTTATCACCAGAAACCAAAATGGATTCCGTAGATTATTAAGCTGATAACGAGAAAAGACGGTGTGTCATATACATCAACCAAATACGATAATAACCAAATTATTCGAAGCTATACCAGAACTTTCCAGTACTACACCAAATATACCATAAAATGACGGTAAATCTACCATACGAGAATGGTACCATCAAACAATATCCCTATCAGGGAACGAACCCTAAGGAAGATGCCATACAATGATATGTATGCTAGTAAAATACCATAAAATAAGACCCTAAATATACGAATATAATTAGTAAAATCCCAATAATTAGGTCTAGTTACCTCACCTTTAATGGATATTAAAGGGCTCTCAAAAAAAAGGATTAACCGATAAGAAGAAATGGAATATCCGCTCGTGGCGTGGATCTTCAACGGTGAAATCAATTAATTACGAACGAAATAAAACTAGATGACTTTAATTTACTTAAGAAAAACTCAAAATTTACAAAATGTGTCGATTAGATCCGATCACACCTGCAAAACTATCGACAATAATGGCTACTGCCGGAAATCATCAGAATTTGATAAACCAAATTCGGCGTGCGCGTGGGTCAGTGACTTGATCTTGCAGGGCCAGTTTAATTATCTCCCGAATTCGTTTAAATTGTCCCGCAGACAATATCGACCTTAAATTACATTCGGCCTATAGCCTACACGTTACAGTTCTTGTAGTGAAAATAACCACTGAAGTGGCTTATGATCCGTTATGATTTTAAATTTTCTTCCAAAAATGTAAGGTCTAAAATATTTAACTGTCCAGACAATTGCCAAAAGTTCCTTTTCGATCGTAGAGTAATTTGTTTCAGATTCAATTAATGTTCTACTAGCATATGCATAGCATAGGTAAGTCCGATCCAATTTTTCTTTGAGACAAGACAAAATTAAAAGGCTGAATAAAATCGGGATATTGTAAAATTGGTTCTTTAATCAATAAATTTTTGCATAATTCAAAGCATTGAATGTATTCCGAATCATTGTAACTAATTTCCGCATCTTTCTTGAGACATTTTGTTAATGGTTTTGTTATTTCTGCAAAATTTTTAATGAATTTTCTATAGTAACCTAACAAACCTAAAAATCCTTTAGCGATTGGATATTTTTGAATTGCTTTAATTTTATCTGGATTTGGTTCGGAGTGACTATACCGTGTTTTTCACCTTAATGTTCCCAGTTCTTATGGCAGCCCCTATTAATTGCCGGGCGATTTGAAAAATATTTTGAGGATTTGTAGGGTAGTCCCCAGGGAACATTTTACCAAAATTTGAACCTTGTCACTCATTGGGAAATTGGTGAAAAACCGCTTTAATCGGAAAATGTTGCGATCAACCTCTTTGTAAATTTGACATTAAATGATCTACAGTGATATGACGATCCGTGGAAAACAGATTTTTTTCGTTTTTCGTCGCAAAATCCTGGAAAAACCGAAAAAAATGTTTTCTAAGATCGATCAAGAATGAAAAGTTCATTGGCCACTATACACAAACTGATAAACAATCTTACACTATTTAAGAGTAAAACAGTAGTATACAACTGATAGTGGCTAATGAACTTTTCATTCATGATCGATCTCGGAAAACCAATTTTTAAGTTTTTCCAGGATTTTGCGAAGAAAAATGTGAAAAAACTATTTTCCACGGATGATCATATCACTGTAGATCATTTAATGTCAAATTTACAAAGAGGTCGATAGCAACATTTTCCGATTAAAGCGGTTTTTCACCAATTTCCCAATGAGTGACGAGGCTCAAATTTTGGTAAAATGTTCCCTAGGGACTAGCCTACAAGTCCTCAAAATATTTTTCAAATCGTCCGGCAATTAATAGGGGCTGCCATAAGAACTGGGACCATTTGGTTGAAAAACATGGTATAGGTTTCAACCGTACGGAACACAAATTGGGTGTATAAAACACATAAAATATCGATCAACCCCTAGAGGGGTGAATTTTGCATTTTGTTGATAAAGACAAGCAGATACTCAAAGTACAGGATTTCTACCATAAGGAACTCATACTTGAAGTTTAATACAAAAAAAGTTGCGTGCGGGTGGACGAAATACAGGTTTTCAACCATAAGGAACACGAATTTGAAGTTTAAAACAGTTACATTTTCTTATATTACCTGTCGAATGTGACAATCTAATGTTTCATTTTAATGTGGTAATTAATTAATTATCATGTCTACGAGAATATTGCTCCTACATTCGAAGTGTGCATATATTTGTTTTATTTGATGAGTGCTCATCCTACACAAATATTTGGTAAACTTTATGTGAACAGCAAATTACCAATACATACACCCACTTTGAATTTTGATTCCGTTTCAATTTGTGTAGACTTTTAACTGAGCAGAAGTGATCCTATTCCATATTATAGATGATTTCGGTATAATGGAATACCTTGGAGAATAATTATCAATAAATTAGAACTTTTTATAGATATTGCTGTTTGCCCAAGAAATGGAATACATATCGATTCGGATTCCGAAATTCAATACTATGATTTTCGTTTATTCATTGATGGGGCCTAATTTCATCTTGCGTGCGATCGGAATGTTCGGGGGGCTATATCCACCCTCTCACTTGTTTATGATTTCTGATGAATATAAAGAAGTCGTGATTTAAATGCGTTTGGAAATTCGAAAATGTGTAACTGCTACCATGGAACCTGATGATTATGTTGAAGATTTGAGTATTGTTTCAGATGTAGACAACTTACAATCATATTTTCCCCATGATGGAGTTTTTCCTAACAATTTGTGTTTACCTGTATTTCCATCAAATATACCCTTTAACAAGTGAAAGAATTCCATCAAAATATTTACAAAAATTAGTTGATATAATGAATTTGATACAGTAAATTAGATTCATGCTTCTATTTTATTGTTATAATTGATTTGGACTTCCAAAATATAGAAATTTACCTTCAATTTTATTGTTTGATAATTTTGTTGTATTACAATAATCAATAATAAAATAAGATAATCAAAATTTAAATTGATGGGTCATAAATTTGTCTGACAATCAGAACCCCAAAAACTTATTATTATCAATTGCCCGGATATCACTAGTTCCGTTTTATTTGAATAGGTTGTATGTTCAAATCAATAAAGTGGTGTGAAAATTCGCATCTATAATGATGACCTACATTTTTTAACTATAAAATTTTAATTTGTATTGAAATTTCTTAATAAACAGCCTAAATTATGAACCCATGATTGTTTAGCAACCAAGTCAATTTGATTTCGAAATTTTCTTCTACTTTTACCGCTTAATACTTATCGGCGATGAAATTTGTTAGCTCACAATTACGATAAATTTCGATTATCATTGTAGGCTAGCTTTACAAATTTATGTTTTAAAATCAATCAATAAGTTATCAATATAATCACTATAATCGATTTAAGGGGACAGAGTACTCCTCAAAATTTCAACCGGCGAAAATGTGAGCTTGTAACTTGCGATTTCTCGTTCGTCCTTGAAGCTACAACAGCCGCAAATAGATTTTCGAAAAGGGCATTTCTTATAGCGACTTTTTTGGTTCTTTCCGTTTTTCAAAATGTTGACTCAAATTTGAATTACAGACGAAAATCTAACATGTTTTTATCGTATTTTTGTACAATTTCTTATATTTTCTCTTATAACTTGACTAATTGTGATTATTTTGCAAAAATTCTTGTACTGTCAGATGGCAAATAAAAAGTTCTTTCCAAATATTCAAGAAATTTTCCGATTTCACTGTTAGTTTTCCGGAAAATTAAGAAAACTTCTGTACGCTACAACACGTTTTTTTCCACAGTTTTTATCTTACAGCATTGATCAACCCCTCATTCGAAAGCTGATACAAAGGCGGAGGGCAAGATAGAAAGCTTTTTTTGAAATTTTGAAAATTGCCTGAGTTATCGCGGAAAAACCAACTGGTTTTTCTGGCATTGTTTACACATATTAAAATTAATTATTTTGCTTTGAAATACATACGGTTAGGTAAATAATTTTGTCCTGTTTCCGATTGGCCCATTATTTTTGTAAAAAGTGTTGATTTCTCGAAGAAAATGGAATGAAAATCCAGTCTCTTTGTTTGTGTATTATCAAGTAAGATAACCCGCCATACTGGCAGACAGTGCGCGTTTGTCAAATCGAATTATGTGTCTCGCTTTGGATTGAGTATCGATGATTCCACAAACTTTCGATTAGGCAGACCCGCACTGTTTACGTGTAACGCGGGCAATCTTTGTAAAATAACGATGTTGGATTTCCACTCAATTTTCTTCGAGAAATCAACACTTTTTGCAAAAATAATAGGTCATTCGGAAACAGGACAAAATTATCTAAATAACCGTATGTATTTCAAAGCAAAATAATTAATTTTAATATGTGTAAACAATGCCAGAAAAACCAGTTGG